>CM051662.1:59687506-62567506 GCA_028020825.1 Podargus strigoides
TGACTGAGTGGAAGCGGTGACGTGACTGAGTGGAAGAAGTGACGTGTGACGTGACTGAGTGGAAGCAGTGACGTGTGACGTGACTGAGTGGAAGCGGTGACGTGTGACGTGACTGAGTGGAAGCGGGTGACGTGACTGAGTGGAAGCGGTGACGTGTGACGTGACTGAGTGGAAGCGGTGACGTGACTGAGTGGAAGCAGTGACGTGTGACGTGACTGAGTGGAAGCAGTGACGTGAGACTGAGTGGAAGCAGTGACGTGACTGAGTGGAAGCAGTGACGTGACTGAGTGGAAGCAGTGACGTGTGACGTGACTGAGTGGAAGCAGTGACGTGTGACGTGACTGAGTGGAAGCAGTGACGTGTGACGTGACTGAGTGGAAGCAGTGACGTGTGACGTGACTGAGTGGAAGCAGTGACGTGTGACGTGACTGAGTGGAAGCAGTGACGTGTGACGTGACTGAGTGGAAGCAGTGACGTGTGACGTGACTGAGTGGAAGCAGTGACGTGTGACGTGACTGAGTGGAAGCAGTGACGTGTGACGTGACTGAGTGGAAGCAGTGACGTGTGACGTGACTGAGTGGAAGCAGTGACGTGTGACGTGACTGAGTGAAGCAGACGTGTGACGTTGACGTGACTGAGTGGAAGCAGTGACGTGTGACGTGACTGAGTGGAAGCAGTGACGTGTGACGTGACTGAGTGGAAGCAGTGACGTGTGACGTGACTGAGTGGAAGCAGTGACGTGTGACGTGACTGAGTGGAAGCAGTGACGTGTGACGTGACTGAGTGGAAGCAGTGACGTGTGACGTGACTGAGTGGAAGCAGTGACGTGTGACGTGACTGAGTGGAAGCAGTGACGTGTGACGTGACTGAGTGGAAGCAGTGACGTGTGACGTGACTGAGTGGAAGCAGTGACGTGTGACGTGACTGAGTGGAAGCAGTGACGTGTGACGTGACTGAGTGGAAGCAGTGACGTGTGACGTGACTGAGTGGAAGCAGTGACGTGTGACGTGGACTGAGTGGAAGCAGTGACGTGTGACGTGACTGAGTGGAAGCAGTGACGTGTGACGTGACTGAGTGGAAGCAGTGACGTGTGACGTGACTGAGTGGAAGCAGTGACGTGTGACGTGACTGAGTGGAAGCAGTGACGTGTGACGTGACTGAGTGGAAGCAGTGACGTGTGACGTGACTGAGTGGAAGCAGTGACGTGTGACGTGACTGAGTGGAAGCAGTGACGTGACTGAGTGGAAGCAGTGACGTGACTGAGTGGAAGCAGTGACGTGACTGAGTGGAAGCAGTGACGCGTGACGTGACTGAGTGGAAGCAGTGACGCGTGACGTGACTGAGTGGAAGCAGTGACGCGTGACGTGACTGAGTGGAAGCAGTGACGCGTGACGTGACTGAGTGGAAGCAGTGACGTGACTGAGTGGAAGCAGTGACGTGACTGAGTGGAAGCAGTGACGTGACTGAGTGGAAGCAGTGACGTGACTGAGTGGAAGCAGTGACGTGACTGAGTGGAAGCAGTGACGTGACTGAGTGGAAGCAGTGACGTGACTGAGTGGAAGCAGTGACGTGACTGAGTGGAAGCAGTGACGTGACTGAGTGGAAGCAGTGACGTGACTGAGTGGAAGCAGTGACGTGACTGAGTGGAAGCAGTGACGCGACTGAGTGGAAGCAGTGACGCGACTGAGTGGAAGCAGTGACGCGACTGAGTGGAAGCAGTGACGCGACTGAGTGGAAGCAGTGACGTGACTGAGTGGAAGCAGTGACGCGTGACGTGACTGAGTGGAAGCAGTGACGCGTGACGTGACTGAGTGGAAGCAGTGACGCGTGACGTGACTGAGTGGAAGCAGTGACGCGTGACGTGACTGAGTGGAAGCAGTGACGCGTGACGTGACTGAGTGGAAGCAGTGACGTGACTGAGTGGAAGCAGTGACGTGACTGAGTGGAAGCAGTGACGCGTGACGTGACTGAGTGGAAGCAGTGACGCGTGACGTGACTGAGTGGAAGCAGTGACGCGTGACGTGACTGAGTGGAAGCAGTGACGCGTGACGTGACTGAGTGGAAGCAGTGACGCGGTGACGTGACTGAGTGGAAGCAGTGACGCGTGACGTGACTGAGTGGAAGCAGTGACGCGTGACGTGACTGAGTGGAAGCAGTGACGCGTGACGTGACTGAGTGGAAGCAGTGACGCGTGACGTGACTGAGTGGAAGCAGTGACGCGTGACGTGACTGAGTGGAAGCAGTGACGCGTGACGTGACTGAGTGGAAGCAGTGACGCGTGACGTGACTGAGTGGAAGCAGTGACGCGTGACGTGACTGAGTGGAAGCAGTGACGCGTGACGTGACTGAGTGGAAGCAGTGACGCGTGACGTGACTGAGTGGAAGCAGTGACGCGTGACGTGACTGAGTGGAAGCAGTGACGCGTGACGTGACTGAGTGGAAGCAGTGACGCGTAGGACGTGACTGAGTGGAAGCAGTGACGCGTGACGTGACTGAGTGGAAGCAGTGACGCGTGACGTGACTGAGTGGAAGCAGTGACGCGTGACGTGACTGAGTGGAAGCAGTGACGCGTGACGTGACTGAGTGGAAGCAGTGACGCGTGACGTGACTGAGTGGAAGCAGTGACGCGTGACGTGACTGAGTGGAAGCAGTGACGTGACTGAGTGGAAGCAGTGACGCGTGACGTGACTGAGTGGAAGCAGTGACGCGTGACGTGACTGAGTGGAAGCAGTGACGTGACTGAGTGGAAGCAGTGACGTGACTGAGTGGAAGCAGTGACGTGACTGAGTGGAAGCAGTGACGCGTGACGTGACTGAGTGGAAGCAGTGACGCGTGACGTGACTGAGTGGAAGCAGTGACGCGTGACGTGACTGAGTGGAAGCAGTGACGTGACTGAGTGGAAGCAGTGACGTGACTGAGTGGAAGCAGTGACGTGACTGAGTGGAAGCAGTGACGTGACTGAGTGGAAGCAGTGACGTGACTGAGTGGAAGCAGTGACGCGTGACGTGACTGAGTGGAAGCAGTGACGCGTGACATGACTGAGTGGAAGCAGTGACGTGACTGAGTGGAAGCGGTGACGCGTGACGTGACTGAGTGGAAGCGGTGACGCGTGACGTGACTGAGTGGAAGCGGTGACGCGTGACGTGACTGAGTGGAAGCGGTGACGTGACTGAGTGGAAGCGGTGACGCGTGACGTGACTGACTGGAAGCGGTGACGTGACTGAGTGGAAGCGGTGACGCGTGACGTGACTGAGTGGAAGCGGTGACGCGTGACGTGACTGAGTGGAAGCAGTGACGCGTGACGTGACTGAGTGGAAGCAGTGACGTGACTGAGTGGAAGCAGTGACGTGACTGAGTGGAAGCAGTGACGTGACTGAGTGGAAGCAGTGACGTGACTGAGTGGAAGCAGTGACGCGTGACGTGACTGAGTGGAAGCAGTGACGCGTGACGTGACTGAGTGGAAGCAGTGACGTGACTGAGTGGAAGCAGTGACGTGACTGAGTGGAAGCAGTGACGCGTGACGTGACTGAGTGGAAGCAGTGACGCGTGACGTGACTGAGTGGAAGCAGTGACGTGACTGAGTGGAAGCAGTGACGCGTGACGTGACTGAGTGGAAGCAGTGACGCGTGACGTGACTGAGTGGAAGCAGTGACGCGTGACGTGACTGAGTGGAAGCAGTGACGTGACTGAGTGGAAGCGGTGACGCGTGACGTGACTGAGTGGAAGCGGTGACGCGTGACGTGACTGAGTGGAAGCGGTGACGCGTGACGTGACTGAGTGGAAGCGGTGACGTGACTGAGTGGAAGCGGTGACGCGTGACGTGACTGACTGGAAGCGGTGACGTGACTGAGTGGAAGCGGTGACGCGTGACGTGACTGAGTGGAAGCGGTGACGCGTGACGTGACTGAGTGGAAGCGGTGACGCGTGACGTGACTGAGTGGAAGCGGTGACGCGTGACGTGACTGAGTGGAAGCGGTGACGCGTGACGTGACTGAGTGGAAGCGGTGACGCGTGACGTGACTGAGTGGAAGCAGTGACGTGACTGAGTGGAAGCAGTGACGTGACTGAGTGGAAGCAGTGACGCGTGACGTGACTGAGTGGAAGCAGTGACGTGACTGAGTGGAAGCAGTGACGCGTGACGTGACTGAGTGGAAGCAGTGACGCGTGACGTGACTGAGTGGAAGCAGTGACGCGTGACGTGACTGAGTGGAAGCAGTGACGTGACTGAGTGGAAGCGGTGACGCGTGACGTGACTGAGTGGAAGCGGTGACGCGTGACGTGACTGAGTGGAAGCGGTGACGTGACTGAGTGGAAGCGGTGACGCGTGACGTGACTGACTGGAAGCGGTGACGTGACTGAGTGGAAGCGGTGACGCGTGACGTGACTGAGTGGAAGCGGTGACGCGTGACGTGACTGAGTGGAAGCGGTGACGCGTGACGTGACTGAGTGGAAGCGGTGACGCGTGACGTGACTGAGTGGAAGCGGTGACGCGTGACGTGACTGAGTGGAAGCGGTGACGCGTGACGTGACTGAGTGGAAGCGGTGACGCGTGACGTGACTGAGTGGAAGCGGTGACGCGTGACGTGACTGACTGGAAGCGGTGACGCGTGACGTGACTGACTGGAAGCGGTGACGTGACTGAGTGGAAGCGGTGACGCGTGACGTGACTGACTGGAAGCGGTGACGCGTGACGTGACTGACTGGAAGCAGTGACGTGACTGAGTGGAAGCGGTGACGCGTGACGTGACAGACTGGAAGCAGTGACGTGACTGAGTGGAAGCGGTGACGCGTGACGTGACGGACTGGAAGCAGTGACGTGACTGAGTGGAAGCGGTGACGCGTGACGTGACGGACTGGAAGCAGTGACGTGACTGAGTGGAAGCAGTGACGTGACTGAGTGGAAGCAGTGACGCGTGACGTGACTGAGTGGAAGCAGTGACGCGTGACGTGACTGAGTGGAAGCAGTGACGCGTGACGTGACTGAGTGGAAGCAGTGACGTGACTGAGTGGAAGCAGTGACGCGTGACGTGACTGAGTGGAAGCAGTGACGCGTGACGTGACTGAGTGGAAGCAGTGACGTGACTGAGTGGAAGAAGTGACGCGTGACGTGACTGAGTGGAAGCAGTGACGCGTGACGTGACTGAGTGGAAGCAGTGACGTGACTGAGTGGAAGAAGTGACGCGTGACGTGACTGAGTGGAAGCAGTGACGCGTGACGTGACTGAGTGGAAGCAGTGACGCGTGACGTGACTGAGTGGAAGCAGTGACGTGACTGAGTGGAAGCAGTGACGCGTGACGTGACTGAGTGGAAGCAGTGACGCGTGACGTGACTGAGTGGAAGCAGTGACGCGTGACGTGACTGAGTGGAAGCAGTGACGCGTGACGTGACTGAGTGGAAGCAGTGACGCGTGACGTGACTGAGTGGAAGCAGTGACGCGTGACGTGACTGAGTGGAAGCAGTGACGTGACTGAGTGGAAGCAGTGACGCGTGACGTGACTGAGTGGAAGCAGTGACGCGTGACGTGACTGAGTGGAAGCAGTGACGTGACTGAGTGGAAGCGGTGACGCGTGACGTGACTGACTGGAAGCAGTGACGTGACTGAGTGGAAGCGGTGACGCGTGACGTGACTGAGTGGAAGCGGTGACGCGTGACGTGACTGAGTGGAAGCGGTGACGCGTGACGTGACTGAGTGGAAGCGGTGACGCGTGACGTGACTGAGTGGAAGCTGTGACGCGTGACGTGACTGAGTGGAAGCGGTGACGCGTGACGTGACTGAGTGGAAGCGGTGACGCGTGACGTGACTGAGTGGAAGCGGTGACGCGTGACGTGACTGAGTGGAAGCGGTGACGCGTGACGTGACTGAGTGGAAGCGGTGACGCGTGACGTGACTGAGTGGAAGCGGTGACGCGTGACGTGACTGAGTGGAAGCGGTGACGCGTGACGTGACTGAGTGGAAGCGGTGACGCGTGACGTGACTGAGTGGAAGCGGTGACGCGTGACGTGACTGACTGGAAGCAGTGACGTGACTGAGTGGAAGCGGTGACGCGTGACGTGACTGACTGGAAGCAGTGACGTGACTGAGTGGAAGCGGTGACGCGTGACGTGACGGACTGGAAGCAGTGACGTGACTGAGTGGAAGCGGTGACGCGTGACGTGACGGACTGGAAGCAGTGACGTGACTGAGTGGAAGCGGTGACGCGTGACGTGACGGACTGGAAGCAGTGACGTGACTGAGTGGAAGCGGTGACGCGTGACGTGACGGACTGGAAGCAGTGACGTGACTGAGTGGAAGCGGTGACGCGTGACGTGACGGACTGGAAGCAGTGACGTGACTGAGTGGAAGCGGTGACGCGTGACGTGACGGACTGGAAGCAGTGACGTGACTGAGTGGAAGCGGTGACGCGTGAC
This sequence comes from Podargus strigoides, assembly GCA_028020825.1. NCBI lineage: Eukaryota > Metazoa > Chordata > Aves > Caprimulgiformes > Podargidae > Podargus > Podargus strigoides. Next base: position 59,693,915 of record CM051662.1, read on the forward strand.
GTGACGGACTGGAAGCAGTGACGTGACTGAGTGGAAGCGGTGACGCGTGACGTGACGGACTGGAAGCAGTGACGTGACTGAGTGGAAGCGGTGACGCGTGACGTGACGGACTGGAAGCAGTGACGTGACTGAGTGGAAGCGGTGACGCGTGACGTGACTGACTGGAAGCAGTGACGTGACTGAGTGGAAGCGGTGACGCGTGACGTGACTGACTGGAAGCAGTGACGTGACTGAGTGGAAGCGGTGACGCGTGACGTGACTGACTGGAAGCAGTGACGTGACTGAGTGGAAGCGGTGACGCGTGACGTGACTGACTGGAAGCAGTGACGCGTGACGTGACTGAGTGGAAGCAGTGACGTGACTGAGTGGAAGCAGTGACGCGTGACGTGACTGACTGGAAGCAGTGACGTGACTGAGTGGAAGCAGTGACGCGTGACGTGACTGACTGGAAGCAGTGACGTGACTGAGTGGAAGCAGTGACGCGTGACGTGACTGACTGGAAGCAGTGACGTGACTGAGTGGAAGCAGTGACGCGTGACGTGACTGACTGGAAGCAGTGACGTGACTGAGTGGAAGCAGTGACGCGTGACGTGACTGACTGGAAGCAGTGACGTGTGACGTGACTGAGTGGAAGCAGTGACGTGACTGAGTGGAAGCAGTGACGTGACTGAGTGGAAGAAGTGACGTGTGACGTGACTGAGTGGAAGAAGTGACGTGTGACGTGACTGAGTGGAAGCAGTGACGTGACTGAGTGGAAGCAGTGACGTGACTGAGTGGAAGAAGTGACGTGTGACGTGACTGAGTGGAAGAAGTGACGTGTGACGTGACTGAGTGGAAGAAGTGACGTGTGACGTGACTGAGTGGAAGAAGTGACGTGTGACGTGACTGAGTGGAAGCAGTGACGTGTGACGTGACTGAGTGGAAGCAGTGACGTGTGACGTGACTGAGTGGAAGCAGTGACGTGTGACGTGACTGAGTGGAAGCAGTGACGTGTGACGTGACTGAGTGGAAGCAGTGACGTGACTGAGTGGAAGCAGTGACGTGACTGAGTGGAAGCAGTGACGTGACTGAGTGGAAGAAGTGACGTGTGACGTGACTGAGTGGAAGCAGTGACGTGACTGAGTGGAAGCAGTGACGTGTGACGTGACTGAGTGGAAGCAGTGACGTGACTGAGTGGAAGAAGTGACGTGACTGAGTGGAAGCAGTGACGTGACTGAGTGGAAGCAGTGACGCGTGACGTGACTGACTGGAAGCAGTGACGCGTGACGTGACTGAGTGGAAGCAGTGACGTGACTGAGTGGAAGCAGTGACGCGTGACGTGACTGACTGGAAGCAGTGACGCGTGACGTGACTGAGTGGAAGCAGTGACGTGACTGAGTGGAAGCAGTGACGCGTGACGTGACTGACTGGAAGCAGTGACGTGACTGAGTGGAAGCAGTGACGCGTGACGTGACTGACTGGAAGCAGTGACGTGACTGAGTGGAAGCAGTGACGCGTGACGTGACTGACTGGAAGCAGTGACGTGACTGAGTGGAAGCAGTGACGCGTGACGTGACTGACTGGAAGCAGTGACGTGACTGAGTGGAAGCAGTGACGCGTGACGTGACTGACTGGAAGCAGTGACGTGACTGAGTGGAAGCAGTGACGCGTGACGTGACTGACTGGAAGCAGTGACGTGTGACGTGACTGAGTGGAAGCAGTGACGTGACTGAGTGGAAGCAGTGACGTGACTGAGTGGAAGAAGTGACGTGTGACGTGACTGAGTGGAAGAAGTGACGTGTGACGTGACTGAGTGGAAGCAGTGACGTGACTGAGTGGAAGCAGTGACGTGACTGAGTGGAAGAAGTGACGTGACTGAGTGGAAGCAGTGACGTGACTGAGTGGAAGCAGTGACGTGTGACGTGACTGAGTGGAAGCAGTGACGTGACTGAGTGGAAGAAGTGACGTGACTGAGTGGAAGCAGTGACGTGTGACGTGACTGAGTGGAAGAAGTGACGTGACTGAGTGGAAGCAGTGACGTGTGACGTGACTGAGTGGAAGAAGTGACGTGACTGAGTGGAAGCAGTGACGTGTGACGTGACTGAGTGGAAGCAGTGACGTGTGACGTGACTGAGTGGAAGCAGTGACGTGTGACGTGACTGAGTGGAAGCAGTGACGTGACTGAGTGGAAGCAGTGACGTGTGACGTGACTGAGTGGAAGCAGTGACGTGTGACGTGACTGAGTGGAAGCAGTGACGTGTGACGTGACTGAGTGGAAGCAGTGACGTGACTGAGTGGAAGAAGTGACGTGTGACGTGACTGAGTGGAAGAAGTGACGTGTGACGTGACTGAGTGGAAGAAGTGACGTGTGACGTGACTGAGTGGAAGCAGTGACGTGTGACGTGACTGAGTGGAAGCAGTGACGTGTGACGTGACTGAGTGGAAGCAGTGACGTGTGACGTGACTGAGTGGAAGCAGTGACGTGACTGAGTGGAAGCAGTGACGTGACTGAGTGGAAGCAGTGACGTGACTGAGTGGAAGCAGTGACGTGACTGAGTGGAAGCAGTGACGTGTGACGTGACTGAGTGGAAGCAGTGACGTGTGACGTGACTGAGTGGAAGCAGTGACGTGACTGAGTGGAAGCAGTGACGTGTGACGTGACTGAGTGGAAGCAGTGACGTGTGACGTGACTGAGTGGAAGCAGTGACGTGTGACGTGACTGAGTGGAAGCAGTGACGTGACTGAGTGGAAGAAGTGACGTGTGACGTGACTGAGTGGAAGCAGTGACGTGACTGAGTGGAAGCAGTGACGTGACTGTGTGGAAGCAGTGACGTGTGACGTGACTGAGTGGAAGCAGTGACGTGACTGAGTGGAAGCAGTGACGTGTGACGTGGCTGAGTGGAAGCAGTGACGTGTGACGTGGCTGAGTGGAAGCAGTGACGTGTGACGTGGCTGAGTGGAAGCTGTGACGTGTGACGTGGCTGAGTGGAAGCAGTGACGTGTGACGTGGCTGAGTGGAAGCAGTGACGTGTGACGTGGCTGAGTGGAAGCAGTGACGTGTGACGTGGCTGAGTGGAAGCAGTGACGTGTGACGTGGCTGAGTGGAAGCAGTGACGTGTGACGTGGCTGAGTGGAAGCAGTGCCGTGTGACGTGGCTGAGTGGAAGCAGTGCCGTGTGACGTGGCTGAGTGGAAGCAGTGCCGTGTGACGTGGCTGAGTGGAAGCAGTGCCGTGTGACGTGGCTGAGTGGAAGCAGTGCCGTGTGACGTGGCTGAGTGGAAGCAGTGCCGTGTGACGTGGCTGAGTGGAAGCAGTGCCGTGTGACGTGGCTGAGTGGAAGCAGTGCCGTGTGACGTGGCTGAGTGGAAGCAGTGCCGTGTGACGTGGCTGAGTGGAAGCAGTGCCGTGGCTGAGTGGAAGCAGTGCCGTGGCTGAGTGGAAGCAGTGCCGTGTGACGTGGCTGAGTGGAAGCAGTGACGTGGCTGAGTGGAAGCAGTGACGTGACTGAGTGGAAGCAGTGGCGTGTGACGTGACTGAGTGGAAGCAGTGGCGTGTGACGTGACTGAGTGGAAGCAGTGGCGTGTGACGTGACTGAGTGGAAGCAGTGGCGTGTGACGTGACTGAGTGGAAGCAGTGGCGTGTGACGTGACTGAGTGGAAGCAGTGGCGTGTGGCGTGACTGAGTGGAAGCAGTGGCGTGTGGCGTGACTGAGTGGAAGCAGTGGCGTGACTGAGTGGAAGCAGTGACGTGTGACGTGACTGAGTGGAAGCAGTGACGTGACTGAGTGGAAGAAGTGACGTGTGACGTGACTGAGTGGAAGAAGTGACGTGTGACGTGACTGAGTGGAAGCAGTGACGTGACTGAGTGGAAGAAGTGACGTGTGACGTGACTGAGTGGAAGAAGTGACGTGTGACGTGACTGAGTGGAAGAAGTGACGTGTGACGTGACTGAGTGGAAGCAGTGACGTGTGACGTGACTGGGTGGAAGCAGTGACGTGACTGAGTGGAAGCAGTGCCGTGTGACGTGGCTGAGTGGAAGCAGTGCCGTGTGACGTGGCTGAGTGGAAGCAGTGCCGTGTGACGTGGCTGAGTGGAAGCAGTGCCGTGTGACGTGGCTGAGTGGAAGCAGTGCCGTGTGACGTGGCTGAGTGGAAGCAGTGACGTGTGACGTGGCTGAGTGGAAGCAGTGACGTGTGACGTGGCTGAGTGGAAGCAGTGACGTGGCTGAGTGGAAGCAGTGCCGTGGCTGAGTGGAAGCAGTGCCGTGTGACGTGGCTGAGTGGAAGCAGTGACGTGGCTGAGTGGAAGCAGTGACGTGACTGAGTGGAAGCAGTGGCGTGTGACGTGGCTGAGTGGAAGCAGTGGCGTGTGACGTGACTGAGTGGAAGCAGTGGCGTGTGACGTGACTGAGTGGAAGCAGTGGCGTGTGACGTGACTGAGTGGAAGCAGTGGCGTGTGACGTGACTGAGTGGAAGCAGTGGCGTGTGACGTGACTGAGTGGAAGCAGTGGCGTGTGACGTGACTGAGTGGAAGCAGTGGCGTGTGGCGTGACTGAGTGGAAGCAGTGGCGTGTGGCGTGACTGAGTGGAAGCAGTGGCGTGACTGAGTGGAAGCAGTGACGTGTGACGTGACTGAGTGGAAGCAGTGACGTGACTGAGTGGAAGAAGTGACGTGTGACGTGACTGAGTGGAAGAAGTGACGTGTGACGTGACTGAGTGGAAGCAGTGACGTGTGACGTGACTGAGTGGAAGCAGTGACGTGTGACGTGACTGAGTGGAAGCAGTGACGTGTGACGTGACTGAGTGGAAGCAGTGACGTGTGACGTGACTGAGTGGAAGCAGTGACGTGTGACGTGACTGAGTGGAAGCAGTGACGTGACTGAGTGGAAGCAGTGACGTGACTGAGTGGAAGCAGTGACGTGACTGAGTGGAAGCAGTGACGTGACTGAGTGGAAGCAGTGACGTGTGACGTGACTGAGTGGAAGCAGTGACGTGTGACGTGACTGAGTGGAAGCAGTGACGTGTGACGTGACTGAGTGGAAGCAGTGACGTGACTGAGTGGAAGCAGTGACGTGACTGAGTGGAAGCAGTGACGTGACTGAGTGGAAGCAGTGACGTGTGACGTGACTGAGTGGAAGCAGTGACGTGTGACGTGACTGAGTGGAAGCAGTGACGTGACTGAGTGGAAGCAGTGACGTGTGACGTGACTGAGTGGAAGCAGTGACGTGACTGAGTGGAAGAAGTGACGTGTGACGTGACTGAGTGGAAGAAGTGACGTGTGACGTGACTGAGTGGAAGCAGTGACGTGTGACGTGACTGAGTGGAAGCAGTGACGTGTGACGTGACTGAGTGGAAGCAGTGACGTGTGACGTGACTAAGTGGAAGCAGTGACGTGTGACGTGACTGAGTGGAAGCAGTGACGTGACTGAGTGGAAGCAGTGACGTGACTGAGTGGAAGCAGTGACGTGACTGAGTGGAAGCAGTGACGTGACTGAGTGGAAGCAGTGACGTGACTGAGTGGAAGCAGTGACGTGACTGAGTGGAAGCAGTGACGTGACTGAGTGGAAGCAGTGACGTGACTGAGTGGAAGCAGTGACGTGACTGAGTGGAAGCAGTGACGTGTGACGTGACTGAGTGGAAGCAGTGACGTGTGACGTGACTGAGTGGAAGCAGTGACGTGTGACGTGACTGAGTGGAAGCAGTGACGTGACTGAGTGGAAGCAGTGACGTGACTGAGTGGAAGCAGTGACGTGTGACGTGACTGAGTGGAAGCAGTGACGTGTGACGTGACTGAGTGGAAGCAGTGACGTGTGACGTGACTGAGTGGAAGCAGTGACGTGACTGAGTGGAAGAAGTGACGTGTGACGTGACTGAGTGGAAGCAGTGACGTGACTGAGTGGAAGCAGTGACGTGACTGTGTGGAAGCAGTGACGTGTGACGTGACTGAGTGGAAGCAGTGACGTGACTGAGTGGAAGCAGTGACGTGTGACGTGGCTGAGTGGAAGCAGTGACGTGTGACGTGGCTGAGTGGAAGCAGTGACGTGTGACGTGGCTGAGTGGAAGCAGTGACGTGTGACGTGGCTGAGTGGAAGCAGTGACGTGTGACGTGGCTGAGTGGAAGCAGTGACGTGTGACGTGGCTGAGTGGAAGCAGTGACGTGTGACGTGGCTGAGTGGAAGCAGTGCCGTGTGACGTGGCTGAGTGGAAGCAGTGCCGTGTGACGTGGCTGAGTGGAAGCAGTGCCGTGTGACGTGGCTGAGTGGAAGCAGTGCCGTGTGACGTGGCTGAGTGGAAGCAGTGCCGTGTGACGTGGCTGAGTGGAAGCAGTGCCGTGTGACGTGGCTGAGTGGAAGCAGTGCCGTGTGACGTGGCTGAGTGGAAGCAGTGCCGTGTGACGTGGCTGAGTGGAAGCAGTGCCGTGTGACGTGGCTGAGTGGAAGCAGTGCCGTGGCTGAGTGGAAGCAGTGACGTGGCTGAGTGGAAGCAGTGACGTGGCTGAGTGGAAGCAGTGACGTGGCTGAGTGGAAGCAGTGACGTGGCTGAGTGGAAGCAGTGACGTGGCTGAGTGGAAGCAGTGGCGTGTGACGTGACTGAGTGGAAGCAGTGGCGTGTGACGTGACTGAGTGGAAGCAGTGGCGTGTGACGTGACTGAGTGGAAGCAGTGGCGTGTGACGTGACTGAGTGGAAGCAGTGGCGTGTGACGTGACTGAGTGGAAGCAGTGGCGTGTGACGTGACTGAGTGGAAGCAGTGGCGTGTGACGTGACTGAGTGGAAGCAGTGGCGTGTGACGTGACTGAGTGGAAGCAGTGGCGTGTGGCGTGACTGAGTGGAAGCAGTGGCGTGACTGAGTGGAAGCAGTGACGTGTGACGTGACTGAGTGGAAGCAGTGACGTGACTGAGTGGAAGAAGTGACGTGTGACGTGACTGAGTGGAAGAAGTGACGTGTGACGTGACTGAGTGGAAGAAGTGACGTGTGACGTGACTGAGTGGAAGAAGTGACGTGTGACGTGACTGGGTGGAAGCAGTGACGTGTGACGTGACTGGGTGGAAGCAGTGACGTGACTGAGTGGAAGCAGTGCCGTGTGACGTGACTGAGTGGAAGCAGTGCCGTGTGACGTGGCTGAGTGGAAGCAGTGCCGTGTGACGTGGCTGAGTGGAAGCAGTGCCGTGTGACGTGGCTGAGTGGAAGCAGTGCCGTGTGACGTGGCTGAGTGGAAGCAGTGCCGTGTGACGTGGCTGAGTGGAAGCAGTGCCGTGTGACGTGGCTGAGTGGAAGCAGTGACGTGGCTGAGTGGAAGCAGTGACGTGGCTGAGTGGAAGCAGTGCCGTGTGACGTGGCTGAGTGGAAGCAGTGACGTGGCTGAGTGGAAGCAGTGACGTGACTGAGTGGAAGCAGTGGCGTGTGACGTGGCTGAGTGGAAGCAGTGGCGTGTGACGTGACTGAGTGGAAGCAGTGGCGTGTGACGTGACTGAGTGGAAGCAGTGGCGTGTGACGTGACTGAGTGGAAGCAGTGGCGTGTGACGTGACTGAGTGGAAGCAGTGGCGTGTGGCGTGACTGAGTGGAAGCAGTGGCGTGTGGCGTGACTGAGTGGAAGCAGTGGCGTGACTGAGTGGAAGCAGTGACGTGTGACGTGACTGAGTGGAAGCAGTGACGTGACTGAGTGGAAGAAGTGACGTGTGACGTGACTGAGTGGAAGAAGTGACGTGTGACGTGACTGAGTGGGAGAAGTGACGTGTGACGTGACTGAGTGGAAGAAGTGACGTGTGACGTGACTGAGTGGAAGAAGTGACGTGTGACGTGACTGAGTGGAAGAAGTGACGTGTGACGTGACTGAGTGGAAGCAGTGACGTGTGACGTGACTGGGTGGAAGCAGTGACGTGTGACGTGACTGAGTGAAAGCAGTGACGTGTGACGTGACTGAGTGGAAGCAGTGACGTGACTGAGTGGAAGCAGTGACGTGTGACGTGACTGAGTGGAAGCAGTGACGTGACTGGGTGGAAGCAGTGACGTGACTGAGTGGAAGAAGTGACGTGTGACGTGACTGGGTGGAAGCAGTGACGTGACTGAGTGGAAGAAGTGACGTGTGACGTGACTGAGTGGAAGCAGTGACGTGTGACGTGACTGGGTGGAAGCAGTGACGTGTGACGTGACTGGGTGGAAGCAGTGACGTGTGACGTGACTGGGTGGAAGCAGTGACGTGTGACGTGACTGGGTGGAAGCAGTGACGTGTGACGTGACTGGGTGGAAGCAGTGACTTGACTGAGTGGAAGCAGTGACGTGTGACGTGACTGGGTGGAAGCAGTGACGTGTGACGTGACTGGGTGGAAGCAGTGACGTGTGACGTGACTGGGTGGAAGCAGTGACGTGTGACGTGACTGGGTGGAAGCAGTGACTTGACTGAGTGGAAGCAGTGACGTGTGACGTGACTGAGTGGAAGCAGTGACGTGACTGGGTGGAAGCAGTGACGTGACTGAGTGGAAGAAGTGACGTGTGACGTGACTGAGTGGAAGCAGTGACGTGACTGAGTGGAAGCAGTGACGTGTGACGTGACTGGGTGGAAGCAGTGACGTGACTGAGTGGAAGAAGTGACGTGTGACGTGACTGGGTGGAAGCAGTGACGTGACTGAGTGGAAGAAGTGACGTGTGACGTGACTGGGTGGAAGCAGTGACGTGACTGAGTGGAAGCAGTGACGTGTGACGTGACTGGGTGGAAGCAGTGACGTGTGACGTGACTGAGTGGAAGCAGTGACGTGACTGAGTGGAAGCAGTGACGTGTGACGTGACTGAGTGGAAGCAGTGACGTGACTGAGTGGAAGCAGTGACGTGTGACGTGACTGAGTGGAAGCAGTGACGTGACTGAGTGGAAGCAGTGACGTGTGACGTGACTGAGTGGAAGCAGTGACGTGTGACGTGACTGAGTGGAAGCAGTGACGTGTGACGTGACTGAGTGGAAGCAGTGACGTGTGACGTGACTGAGTGGAAGCAGTGACGTGTGACGTGACTGAGTGGAAGCAGTGACGTGTGACGTGACTGAGTGGAAGCAGTGACGTGTGACGTGACTGAGTGGAAGCAGTGACGTGTGACGTGACTGAGTGGAAGCAGTGACGTGTGACGTGACTGAGTGGAAGCAGTGACGTGTGACGTGACTGAGTGGAAGCAGTGACGTGTGACGTGACTGAGTGGAAGCAGTGACGTGTGACGTGACTGAGTGGAAGCTGTGACGTGACTGAGTGGAAGCAGTGACGTGTGACGTGACTGAGTGGAAGCAGTGACGTGACTGAGTGGAAGCAGTGACGTGTGACGTGACTGAGTGGAAGCAGTGACGTGACTGAGTGGAAGCAGTGACGTGACTGAGTGGAAAGAGTGACGTGTCTGAGTGGGAGAAGTGACGTGACTGAGTGGAAGCAGTGACGCGTGACTTGACTGAGTGGGAGCAGTGACGCGTGACGTGACTGAGTGGAAGCAGTGACGCGTGACTTGACTGAGTGGAAGCAGTGACGCGTGACTTGACTGAGTGGGAGAAGTGACGCGTGACGTGACTGAGTGGGAGAAGTGACGCGTGACGTGACTGAGTGGAAGCAGTGACGCGTGACGTGACTGAGTGGGAGAAGTGACGCGTGACGTGACTGAGTGGAAGCAGTGACGCGTGACGTGACTGAGTGGGAGAAGTGACGCGTGACGTGACTGAGTGGGAGAAGTGACGCGTGACGTGACTGAGTGGGAGAAGTGACGCGTGACGTGACTGAGTGGGAGAAGTGACGCGTGACGTGACTGAGTGGGAGAAGTGACGCGTGGCGTGACTGAGTGGGAGAAGTGACGCGTGGCGTGACTGAGTGGGAGAAGTGACGCGTGGCGTGACTGAGTGGGAGAAGTGACGCGTGGCGTGACTGAGTGGGAGAAGTGACGCGTGGCGTGACTGAGTGGGAGAAGTGACGCGTGGCGTGACTGAGTGGGAGAAGTGACGCGTGGCGTGACTGAGTGGGAGAAGTGACGCGTGGCGTGACTGAGTGGGAGAAGTGACGCGTGGCGTGACTGAGTGGGAGAAGTGACGCGTGGCGTGACTGAGTGGGAGAAGTGACGCGTGGCGTGACTGAGTGGGAGAAGTGACGCGTGGCGTGACTGAGTGGGAGAAGTGACGCGTGGCGTGACTGAGTGGGAGAAGTGACGCGTGGCGTGACTGAGTGGAAGGAGTGGCGTGACTGAGTGGAAGCAGTGACGTGACTGAGTGGAAGCAGTGACGTGACTGAGTGGAAGCAGTGACGTGACTGAGTGGAAGCAGTGACGCGTGACGTGACTGAGTGGGAGAAGTGACGCGTGACGTGACTGAGTGGGAGAAGTGACGCGTGACGTGACTGAGTGGGAGAAGTGACGCGTGACGTGACTGAGTGGGAGAAGTGACGCGTGACGTGACTGAGTGGAAGCAGTGACGTGACTGAGTGGAAGCAGTTACGTGTGACGTGACTGAGTGGAAGCAGTGACGTGACTGAGTGGAAGAAGTGACGTGTGACGTGACTGGGTGGAAGCAGTGACGTGTGACGTGACTGGGTGGAAGCAGTGACGTGTGACGTGACTGGGTGGAAGCAGTGACGTGTGACGTGACTGGGTGGAAGCAGTGACTTGACTGAGTGGAAGCAGTGACGTGTGACGTGACTGAGTGGAAGCAGTGACGTGTGACGTGACTGAGTGGAAGCAGTGACGTGACTGGGTGGAAGCAGTGACGTGACTGAGTGGAAGAAGTGACGTGTGACGTGACTGAGTGGAAGCAGTGACGTGACTGAGTGGAAGCAGTGACGTGTGACGTGACTGGGTGGAAGCAGTGACGTGACTGAGTGGAAGAAGTGACGTGTGACGTGACTGGGTGGAAGCAGTGACGTGACTGAGTGGAAGAAGTGACGTGTGACGTGACTGGGTGGAAGCAGTGACGTGACTGAGTGGAAGAAGTGACGTGTGACGTGACTGGGTGGAAGCAGTGACGTGACTGAGTGGAAGAAGTGACGTGTGACGTGACTGGGTGGAAGCAGTGACGTGACTGAGTGGAAGCAGTGACGTGTGACGTGACTGGGTGGAAGCAGTGACGTGTGACGTGACTGAGTGGAAGCAGTGACGTGACTGAGTGGAAGCAGTGACGTGTGACGTGACTGAGTGGAAGCAGTGACGTGACTGAGTGGAAGCAGTGACGTGTGACGTGACTGAGTGGGAGAAGTGACGTGTGACGTGACTGAGTGGAAGCAGTGACGTGTGACGTGACTGAGTGGAAGCAGTGACGTGTGACGTGACTGAGTGGAAGCAGTGACGTGTGACGTGACTGAGTGGAAGCAGTGACGTGTGACGTGACTGAGTGGAAGCAGTGACGTGTGACGTGACTGAGTGGAAGCAGTAACGTGTGACGTGACTGAGTGGAAGCAGTGACGTGTGACGTGACTGAGTGGAAGCAGTGACGTGACTGAGTGGAAGCAGTGACGTGACTGAGTGGAAGCAGTGACGTGTGACGTGACTGAGTGGAAGCAGTGACGTGACTGAGTGGAAGCAGTGACGTGACTGAGTGGAAAGAGTGACGTGTCTGAGTGGGAGAAGTGACGTGACTGAGTGGAAGCAGTGACGCGTGACTTGACTGAGTGGGAGCAGTGACGCGTGACGTGACTGAGTGGAAGCAGTGACGCGTGACTTGACTGAGTGGAAGCAGTGACGCGTGACTTGACTGAGTGGGAGAAGTGACGCGTGACGTGACTGAGTGGGAGAAGTGACGCGTGACGTGACTGAGTGGAAGCAGTGACGCGTGACGTGACTGAGTGGGAGAAGTGACGCGTGACGTGACTGAGTGGAAGCAGTGACGCGTGACGTGACTGAGTGGAAGCAGTGACGCGTGACGTGACTGAGTGGGAGAAGTGACGCGTGACGTGACTGAGTGGAAGCAGTGACGCGTGACGTGACTGAGTGGAAGCAGTGACGCGTGACGTGACTGAGTGGGAGAAGTGACGCGTGACGTGACTGAGTGGGAGAAGTGACGCGTGACGTGACTGAGTGGGAGAAGTGACGCGTGACGTGATTGAGTGGGAGAAGTGACGCGTGACGTGACTGAGTGGGAGAAGTGACGCGTGGCGTGACTGAGTGGGAGAAGTGACGCGTGGCGTGACTGAGTGGGAGAAGTGACGCGTGGCGTGACTGAGTGGGAGAAGTGACGCGTGGCGTGACTGAGTGGGAGAAGTGAGGCGTGGCGTGACTGAGTGGGAGAAGTGAGGCGTGGCGTGACTGAGTGGGAGAAGTGAGGCGTGGCGTGACTGAGTGGGAGAAGTGAGGCGTGGCGTGACTGAGTGGGAGAAGTGAGGCGTGGCGTGACTGAGTGGGAGAAGTGACGCGTGGCGTGACTGAGTGGGAGAAGTGACGCGTGGCGTGACTGAGTGGGAGAAGTGACGCGTGGCGTGACTGAGTGGGAGAAGTGACGCGTGGCGTGACTGAGTGGAAGGAGTGGCGTGACTGAGTGGAAGCAGTGACGTGACTGAGTGGAAGCAGTGACGTGACTGAGTGGAAGCAGTGACGCGTGACGTGACTGAGTGGGAGAAGTGACGCGTGGCGTGACTGAGTGGGAGAAGTGACGCGTGGCGTGACTGAGTGGGAGAAGTGACGCGTGGCGTGACTGAGTGGGAGAAGTGACGCGTGACGTGACTGAGTGGGAGAAGTGACGCGTGACGTGACTGAGTGGGAGAAGTGACGCGTGACGTGACTGAGTGGAAGCAGTGACGCGTGACGTGACTGAGTGGAAGCAGTGACGCGTGACGTGACTGAGTGGAAGAAGTGACGTGACTGAGTGGAAGCAGTGACGTGACTGAGTGGAAGAAGTGACGTGACTGAGTGGGAGAAGTGACGTGACTGAGTGGAAGGAGTGACGTGACTGAGTGGAAGGAGTGACGTGACTGAGTGGAAGGAGTGACGTGACTGAGTGGAAGCAGTGACGTGACTGAGTGGAAGGAGTGACGTGTCTGAGTGGGAGAAGTGACGTGACTGAGTGGAAGCAGTGACACGTGACGTGACTGAGTGGGAGAAGTGACGCGTGACGTGACTGAGTGGAAGCAGTGACGCGTGACGTGACTGAGTGGGAGAAGTGACGCGTGACGTGACTGAGTGGAAGCAGTGACGCGTGACGTGACTGAGTGGGAGAAGTGACGCGTGACGTGACTGAGTGGAAGCAGTGACGCGTGACGTGACTGAGTGGGAGAAGTGACGCGTGACGTGACTGAGTGGGAGAAGTGACGCGTGACGTGACTGAGTGGGAGAAGTGACGCGTGACGTGACTGAGTGGGAGAAGTGACGCGTGACGTGACTGAGTGGGAGAAGTGACGCGTGACGTGACTGAGTGGGAGAAGTGACGCGTGACGTGACTGAGTGGGAGAAGTGACGCGTGACGTGACTGAGTGGGAGAAGTGACGCGTGACGTGACTGAGTGGGAGAAGTGGCGCGTGACGTGACTGAGTGGGAGAAGTGACGCGTGACGTGACTGAGTGGGAGAAGTGGCGCGTGACGTGACTGAGTGGGAGAAGTGGCGCGTGACGTGACTGAGTGGGAGAAGTGGCGCGTGACGTGACTGAGTGGGAGAAGTGGCGCGTGACGTGACTGAGTGGGAGAAGTGGCGCGTGACGTGACTGAGTGGGAGAAGTGACGCGTGACGTGACTGAGTGGGAGAAGTGACGCGTGACGTGACTGAGTGGGAGAAGTGACGCGTGACGTGACTGAGTGGGAGAAGTGACGCGTGACGTGACTGAGTGGGAGAAGTGACGCGTGGCGTGACTGAGTGGGAGAAGTGACGCGTGGCGTGACTGAGTGGGAGAAGTGACGCGTGGCGTGACTGAGTGGGAGCAGTGACGCGACTGAGTGGGAGCAGTGACGCGACTGAGTGGAGGCAGTGACGCGAGTGAGGGGGAGAAGTGACGCGTGACGCGAGTGAGGGGGAGAAGTGACGCGTGACGCGAGTGAGGGGGAGAAGTGACGCGTGACGCGAGTGAGGGGGAGAAGTGACGCGTGACGCGAGTGAGGGGGAGAAGTGACGCGTGACGCGAGTGAGGGGGAGAAGTGACGCGTGACGCGACTGAGTGGAAGCAGTGACGCGTGACGCGACTGAGTGGAAGCAGTGACGCGACTGAGTGGAAGCAGTGACGCGTGACGCGACTGAGTGGAAGCAGTGACGCGTGACGCGAGTGAGGGGGAGAAGTGACGCGAGTGAGGGGGAGAAGTGACGCGAGTGAGGGGGATAAGTGACGCGTGACGCGACTGAGTGGAAGCAGTGACGCGACTGAGTGTAAGCAGTGACGCGTGACGCGACTGAGTGGAAGCAGTGACGCGACTGAGTGTAAGCAGTGACGCGTGACGCGACTGAGTGGAAGCAGTGACGCGACTGAGTGGAAGCAGTGACGTGTGACGCGACTGAGTGGAAGCAGTGACGTGTGACGCGAGTGAGGCGGAGGAGTGACGCGAGTGAGGCGGAGGAGTGACGCGAGTGAGGCGGAGGAGTGACGCGAGTGAGGCGGAGGAGTGACGCGAGTGAGGCGGAGGAGTGACGCGAGTGAGGCGGAGGAGTGACGCGAGTGAGGCGGAGGAGTGACGCGAGTGAGGCGGAGGAGTGACGCGAGTGAGGCGGAGAAGTGTCGTGTGACGCGACTGAGGGGGAGAAGTGTCGTGTGACGCGACTGAGGGGGAGAAGTGTCGTGTGACGCGACTGAGGGGGAGAAGTGTCGTGTGACGCGACTGAGGGGGAGAAGTGTCGTGTGACGCGACTGAGGGGGAGAAGTGTCGTGTGACGCGACTGAGGGGGAGAAGTGTCGTGTGACGCGACTGAGGGGGAGAAGTGTCGTGTGACGCGACTGAGGGGGAGAAGTGTCGGGAGTGAGGGGGAGAAGTGTCGTGTGAGGTGACGGAGTGGAAGCGGTGACGTGTGACGTGACGGAGTGGGAGAGGTGACGTGTGACGTGACGGAGTGGGAGAGGTGACGTGTGACGTGACGGAGTGGGGGAAGTGACGTGTGACGTGACGGAGTGGGGGAAGTGACGTGTGACGTGACGGAGTGGGGGAAGTGACGTGTGACGTGACGGAGTGGGGGAAGTGACGTGTGACGTGACGGAGTGGGGGAAGTGACGTGTGACGTGACGGAGTGGGAGAGGTGACGTGTGACGTGACGGAGTGGGGCAAGTGACGTGTGACGTGACGGAGTGGGAGAAGTGACGTGTGACGTGACGGAGTGGGAGAAGTTTCGTGTGACGCGACGGAGTGGTAGAAGTGACGTGTGACGCGACTGAGTGGAAGCAGTGACGCGACTGAGTGGAAGCAGTGACGCGACTGAGTGGAAGCAGTGACGTGTGACGCGACTGAGTGGAAGCAGTGACGTGTGACGCGACTGAGTGGAAGCAGTGACGTGTGACGCGACTGAGTGGAAGCAGTGACGTGTGACGCGAGTGAGGGGGAGAAGTGCCGCGAGTGAGGGGGAGAAGTGCCGCGAGTGAGGGGGAGAAGTGCCGCGAGTGAGGGGGAGAAGTGACGCGAGTGAGGGGGAGAAGTGACGCGAGTGAGGGGGAGGAGTGACGCGAGTGAGGGGGAGGAGTGACGCGAGTGAGGGGGAGAAGTGACGCGAGTGAGGGGGAGAAGTGACGCGAGTGAGGGGGAGAGGTGACGCGAGTGAGGGGGAGAGGTGACGCGAGTGAGGGGGAGAAGTGACGCGAGTGAGGGGGAGAAGTGACGCGAGTGAGGGGGAGAGGTGACGCGAGTGAGGGGGAGAGGTGACGCGAGTGAGGGGGAGAGGTGACGCGAGTGAGGGGGAGAAGTGTCGGGAGTGAGGGGGAGAGGTGACGCGAGTGAGGGGGAGAAGTGACGCGAGTGAGGGGGAGAAGTGACGTGTGTCGGGAGTGAGGGGGAGAAGTGTCGGGAGTGAGGGGGAGAAGTGTCGTGTGACGGGAGTGAGGGGGAGAAGTGACGTGTGACGGGAGTGAGGGGGAGAAGTGACGTGTGACGGGAGTGAGGGGGAGAAGTGACGTGTGACGGGAGTGAGGGGGAGAAGTGTCGGGAGTGAGGGGGAGAAGTGTCGGGAGTGAGGGGGAGAAGTGTCGTGTGACGGGAGTGAGGGGGAGAAGTGTCGTGTGACGGGAGTGTGGGGGAGAAGTGTCGTGTGACGGGAGTGAGGGGGAGAAGTGACGTGTGACGGGAGTGTGGGGGAGAAGTGACGTGTGACGGGAGTGAGGGGGAGAAGTGACGTGTGACGGGAGTGAGGGGGAGAAGTGACGGGAGTGAGGGGGAGAAGTGACGTGTGACGTGACTGAGTGGGAGATGTGATGTGTGACGTGACGGAGTGGAAGCAGTGACGTGTGACGCGAGTGAGGGGGAGAAGTGACGCGAGTGAGGGGGAGAAGTGACGCGAGTGAGGGGGAGAAGTGACGCGACTGAGTGGAAGCAGTGACGTGTGACGCGACTGAGTGGAAGCAGTGACGTGTGACGCGACTGAGTGGAAGCAGTGACGTGTGACGCGAGTGAGGGGGAGAAGTGACGCGAGTGAGGGGGAGAAGTGACGCGAGTGAGGGGGAGAAGTGACGCGAGTGAGGGGGAGAAGTGACGCGAGTGAGGGGGAGAAGTGACGCGAGTGAGGGGGAGAAGTGACGCGAGTGAGGGGGAGAAGTGACGCGAGTGAGGGGGAGAAGTGACGCGAGTGAGGGGGAGAAGTGACGCGAGTGAGGGGGAGAAGTGACGCGAGTGAGGGGGAGAAGTGACGCGTGGCGTGACTGAGTGGGAGAAGTGACGCGTGGCGTGACTGAGTGGGAGAAGTGACGCGTGGCGTGACTGAGTGGGAGCAGTGACGCGTGGCGTGACTGAGTGGGAGCAGTGACGCGTGGCGTGACTGAGTGGGAGAAGTGACGCGTGGCGTGACTGAGTGGGAGGAGTGACGCGACTGAGTGGGAGAAGTGACGCGTCTGAGTGGGAGCAGTGACGCGACTGAGTGGAGGCAGTGACGCGAGTGAGGGGGAGAAGTGACGCGTGACGCGAGTGAGGGGGAGAAGTGACGCGTGACGCGAGTGAGGGGGAGAAGTGACGCGTGACGCGAGTGAGGGGGAGAAGTGACGCGTGACGCGAGTGAGGGGGAGAAGTGACGCGTGACGCGAGTGAGGGGGAGAAGTGACGCGTGACGCGAGTGAGGGGGAGAAGTGACGCGTGACGCGAGTGAGGGGGAGAAGTGACGGGAGTGAGGGGGAGAAGTGACGGGAGTGAGGGGGAGAAGTGACGTGTGACGTGACGGAGTGGGAGATGTGACGTGTGACGCGACGGAGTGGAAGCAGTGACGTGTGACGCGAGTGAGGGGGAGAAGTGACGCGAGTGAGGGGGAGAAGTGACGCGAGTGAGGGGGAGAAGTGACGCGAGTGAGGGGGAGAAGTGACGCGAGTGAGGGGGAGAAGTGACGCGAGTGAGGGGGAGAAGTGACGTGTGACGCGACTGAGTGGAAGCAGTGACGTGTGACGCGAGTGAGGGGGAGAAGTGACGCGAGTGAGGGGGAGAAGTGACGCGAGTGAGGGGGAGAAGTGACGCGAGTGAGGGGGAGAAGTGACGCGAGTGAGGGGGAGAAGTGACGCGAGTGAGGGGGAGAAGTGACGCGAGTGAGGGGGAGAAGTGTCGTGTGACGCGACTGAGGGGGAGAAGTGTCGGGAGTGAGGGGGAGAAGTGTCGGGAGTGAGGGGGAGAAGGGTCGGGAGTGAGGGGGAGAAGTGACGTGTGACGGGAGTGAGGGGGAGAAGTGACGTGTGACGGGAGTGAGTGGAAGCAGTGACGTGTGACGTGACTGAGTGGAAGCAGTGACGTGACTGAGTGGAAGCAGTGACGTGACTGAGTGGAAGGAGTGACGTGTCTGAGTGGGAGAAGTGACGTGACTGAGTGGAAGCAGTGACGCGTGACGTGACTGAGTGGGAGAAGTGACGCGTGACGTGACTGAGTGGAAGCAGTGACGCGTGACGTGACTGAGTGGGAGAAGTGACGCGTGACGTGACTGAGTGGGAGAAGTGACGCGTGACGTGACTGAGTGGGAGAAGTGACGCGTGACGTGACTGAGTGGGAGAAGTGACGCGTGACGTGACTGAGTGGGAGAAGTGACGCGTGGCGTGACTGAGTGGGAGAAGTGACGCGTGGCGTGACTGAGTGGGAGAAGTGACGCGTGGCGTGACTGAGTGGGAGAAGTGAGGCGTGGCGTGACTGAGTGGGAGAAGTGACGCGACTGAGTGGGAGAAGTGACGCGTCTGAGTGGGAGCAGTGACGCGACTGAGTGGAGGCAGTGACGCGTGACGCGAGTGAGGGGGAGAAGTGACGCGTGACGCGAGTGAGGGGGAGAAGTGACGCGTGACGCGAGTGAGGGGGAGAAGTGACGCGTGACGCGAGTGAGGGGGAGAAGTGACGCGTGACGCGAGTGAGGGGGAGAAGTGACGCGTGACGCGAGTGAGGGGGAGAAGTGACGCGTGACGCGAGTGAGGGGGAGAAGTGACGCGTGACGCGAGTGAGGGGGAGAAGTGACGCGACTGAGTGGAAGGAGTGACGCGTGACGCGACTGAGTGGAAGCAGTGACGCGTGACGCGACTGAGTGGAAGCAGTGACGTGTGACGCGAGTGAGGGGGAGAAGTGACGCGAGTGAGGGGGAGAAGTGACGCGAGTGAGGGGGAGAAGTGACGCGAGTGAGGGGGATAAGTGACGCGTGACGCGACTGAGTGGAAGCAGTGACGCGTGACGCGACTGAGTGTAAGCAGTGACGCGTGACGCGACTGAGTGGAAGCAGTGACGCGACTGAGTGGAAGCAGTGACGTGTGACGCGACTGAGTGGAAGCAGTGACGCGTGACGCGAGTGAGGCGGAGGAGTGACGCGAGTGAGGCGGAGGAGTGACGCGAGTGAGGCGGAGGAGTGACGCGAGTGAGGCGGAGGAGTGGCGCGACTGAGGGGGAGAAGTGTCGTGTGACGCGACTGAGGGGGAGAAGTGTCGTGTGACGCGACTGAGGGGGAGAAGTGTCGTGTGACGCGACTGAGGGGGAGAAGTGTCGTGTGACGCGACTGAGGGGGAGAAGTGTCGTGTGACGCGACTGAGGGGGAGAAGTGTCGGGAGTGAGGGGGAGAAGTGTCGGGAGTGAGGGGGAGAAGTGTCGGGAGTGAGGGGGAGAAGTGTCGGGAGTGAGGGGGAGAAGTGACGTGTGAGGTGACGGAGTGGAAGCGGTGACGTGTGAGGTGACGGAGTGGGAGAGGTGACGTGTGACGTGACGGAGTGGGAGAGGTGACGTGTGACGTGACGGAGTGGGGGAAGTGACGTGTGACGTGACGGAGTGGGGGAAGTGACGTGTGACGTGACGGAGTGGGGGAAGTGACGTGTGACGTGACGGAGTGGGAGAAGTGACGTGTGACGTGACGGAGTGGGAGAAGTTTCGTGTGACGTGACGGAGTGGTAGAAGTGACGTGTGACGTGACGGAGTGGAAGCAGTGACGCGACTGAGTGGAAGCAGTGACGCGACTGAGTGGAAGCAGTGACGTGTGACGCGACTGAGTGGAAGCAGTGACGTGTGACGCGACTGAGTGGAAGCAGTGACGTGTGACGCGAGTGAGGGGGAGAAGTGACGCGAGTGAGGGGGAGAAGTGACGCGAGTGAGGGGGAGAAGTGACGCGAGTGAGGGGGAGAAGTGACGCGAGTGAGGGGGAGAAGTGACGCGAGTGAGGGGGAGAAGTGACGCGAGTGAGGGGGAGAAGTGACGCGAGTGAGGGGGAGAAGTGACGCGAGTGAGGGGGAGAAGTGACGCGAGTGAGGGGGAGAAGTGACGCGAGTGAGGGGGAGAAGTGACGCGAGTGAGGGGGAGAAGTGACGCGAGTGAGGGGGAGAAGTGACGCGTGACGCGAGTGAGGGGGAGAAGTGACGCGAGTGAGGGGGAGAAGTGTCGTGTGACGCGAGTGAGGGGGAGAAGTGTCGTGTGACGCGAGTGAGGGGGAGAAGTGTCGGGAGTGAGGGGGAGAAGTGACGTGTGTCGGGAGTGAGGGGGAGAAGTGTCGGGAGTGAGGGGGAGATGTGTCGGGAGTGAGGGGGAGAAGTGTCGTGTGACGGGAGTGTGGGGGAGAAGTGTCGTGTGACGGGAGTGAGCGGGAGAAGTGTCGTGTGACGGGAGTGAGGGGGAGAAGTGACGTGTGACGGGAGTGAGGGGGAGAAGTGACGTGTGACGGGAGTGAGGGGGAGAAGTGACGTGTGACGGGAGTGTGGGGGAGAAGTGACGTGTGACGGGAGTGAGGGGGAGAAGTGACGTGTGACGGGAGTGAGGGGGAGAAGTGACGGGAGTGAGGGGGAGAAGTGACGTGTGACGTGACGGAGTGGGAGATGTGACGTGTGACGTGACGGAGTGGAAGCAGTGACGTGTGACGCGAGTGAGGGGGAGAAGTGACGCGAGTGAGGGGGAGAAGTGACGCGACTGAGTGGAAGCAGTGACGTGTGACGCGACTGAGTGGAAGCAGTGACGTGTGACGCGAGTGAGGGGGAGAAGTGACGCGAGTGAGGGGGAGAAGTGACGCGAGTGAGGGGGAGAAGTGACGCGACTGAGGGGGAGAAGTGTCGTGTGACGCGACTGAGGGGGAGAAGTGTCGTGTGACGCGACTGAGGGGGAGAAGTGTCGTGTGACGCGACTGAGGGGGAGAAGTGTCGTGAGTGAGGGGGAGAAGTGTCGGGAGTGAGGGGGAGAAGTGTCGGGAGTGAGGGGGAGAAGTGACGTGTGTCGGGAGTGAGGGGGAGAAGTGTCGGGAGTGAGGGGGAGAAGTGACGTGTGACGGGAGTGAGGGGGAGAAGTGACGTGTGACGGGAGTGAGTGGAAGCAGTGACGTGTGACGTGACTGAGTGGAAGCAGTGACGTGACTGAGTGGAAGCAGTGACGTGACTGAGTGGAAGCAGTGACGTGACTGAGTGGAAGGAGTGACGTGTCTGAGTGGGAGAAGTGACGTGACTGAGTGGAAGCAGTGACGCGTGACGTGACTGAGTGGGAGAAGTGACGCGTGACGTGACTGAGTGGAAGCAGTGACGCGTGACGTGACTGAGTGGGAGAAGTGACGCGTGACGTGACTGAGTGGGAGAAGTGACGCGTGACGTGACTGAGTGGGAGAAGTGACGCGTGACGTGACTGAGTGGGAGAAGTGACGCGTGGCGTGACTGAGTGGGAGAAGTGACGCGTGGCGTGACTGAGTGGGAGAAGTGACGCGTGGCGTGACTGAGTGGGAGAAGTGACGCGTGGCGTGACTGAGTGGGAGAAGTGACGCGTGGCGTGACTGAGTGGGAGAAGTGACGCGTGGCGTGACTGAGTGGGAGAAGTGACGCGTGGCGTGACTGAGTGGGAGAAGTGACGCGTCTGAGTGGGAGCAGTGACGCGTCTGAGTGGGAGCAGTGACGCGTCTGAGTGGGAGCAGTGACGCGACTGAGTGGGAGCACTGACGCGACTGAGTGGAAGCAGTGACGCGAGTGAGGGGGAGAAGTGACGCGTGACGCGAGTGAGGGGGAGAAGTGACGCGTGACGCGAGTGAGGGGGAGAAGTGACGCGTGACGCGAGTGAGGGGGAGAAGTGACGCGTGACGCGAGTGAGGGGGAGAAGTGACGCGTGACGCGACTGAGTGGAAGCAGTGACGCGTGACGCGACTGAGTGGAAGCAGTGACGCGTGACGCGACTGAGTGGAAGCAGTGACGCGACTGAGTGGAAGCAGTGACGCGACTGAGTGGAAGCAGTGACGTGTGACGCGACTGAGTGGAAGCAGTGACGTGTGACGCGAGTGAGGGGGAGAAGTGACGCGAGTGAGGCGGAGAAGTGACGCGAGTGAGGCGGAGGAGTGACGCGAGTGAGGCGGAGGAGTGACGCGAGTGAGGCGGAGGAGTGACGCGAGTGAGGCGGAGGAGTGACACGAGTGAGGCGGAGGAGTGACGCGAGTGAGGCGGAGGAGTGACGCGAGTGAGGCGGAGGAGTGACGCGAGTGAGGCGGAGAAGTGTCGTGTGACGCGACTGAGGGGGAGAAGTGTCGTGTGACGCGACTGAGGGAGAGAAGTGTCGTGTGACGCGACTGAGGGGGAGAAGTGTCGTGTGACGCGACTGAGGGGGAGAAGTGTCGTGTGACGCGACTGAGGGGGAGAAGTGTCGGGAGTGAGGGTGTGAAGTGTCGGGAGTGAGGCTGAGAAGTGTCGGGAGTGAGGGGGAGAAGTGACGTGTGAGGTGACGGAGTGGAAGCGGTGACGTGTGAGGTGACGGAGTGGAAGCGGTGACGTGTGAGGTGACGGAGTGGAAGCGGTGACGTGTGAGGTGACGGAGTGGGAGAGGTGACGTGTGACGTGACGGAGTGGGAGAGGTGACGTGTGACGTGACGGAGTTGGGGAAGTGACGTGTGACGTGACGGAGTGGGGGAAGTGACGTGTGACGTGACGGAGTGGGAGAGGTGACGTGTGACGTGACGGAGTGGGAGAGGTGACGTGTGACGTGACGGAGTGGGAGAGGTGACGTGTGACGTGACGGAGTGGGGGAAGTGACGTGTGACGTGACGGAGTGGGGGAAGTGACGTGTGACGTGACGGAGTGGTAGAAGTGACGTGTGACTTGACGGAGTGGGACAAGTTTCGTGTGACGTGACGGAGTGGGAGAAGTGACGTGTGACGCGACGGAGTGGAAGCAGTGACGCGACGGAGTGGAAGCAGTGACGCGACGGAGTGGAAGCAGTGACGCGACGGAGTGGAAGCAGTGACGTGTGACGCGACTGAGTGGAAGCAGTGACGTGTGACGCGACTGAGTGGAAGCAGTGACGTGTGACGCGACTGAGTGGAAGCAGTGACGTGTGACGCGACTGAGTGGAAGCAGTGACGTGTGACACGACTGAGTGGAAGCAGTGACGTGTGACGCGAGTGAGGGGGAGAAGTGACGCGAGTGAGGGGGAGAAGTGACGCGAGTGAGGGGGAGAAGTGACGCGAGTGAGGGGGAGAAGTGACGCGAGTGAGGGGGAGAAGTGACGCGAGTGAGGGGGAGAAGTGACGCGAGTGAGGGGGAGAAGTGACGCGAGTGAGGGGGAGAAGTGACGCGAGTGAGGGGGAGAAGTGACGCGAGTGAGGGGGAGAAGTGACGCGAGTGAGGGGGAGAAGTGACGCGAGTGAGGGGGAGAAGTGACGCGAGTGAGGGGGAGAAGTGACGCGAGTGAGGGGGAGAAGTGACGCGAGTGAGGGGGAGAAGTGACGCGAGTGAGGGGGAGAAGTGACGCGTGACGCGAGTGAGGGGGAGAAGTGACGTGTGTCGGGAGTGAGGGGGAGAAGTGACGTGTGTCGGGAGTGAGGGGGAGAAGTGTCGGGAGTGAGGGGGAGAAGTGTCGGGAGTGAGGGGGAGAAGTGTCGGGAGTGAGGGGGAGAAGTGTCGGGAGTGAGGGGGAGAAGTGTCGGGAGTGAGGGGGAGAAGTGTCGGGAGTGAGGGGGAGAAGTGTCGGGAGTGAGGGGGAGAAGTGTCGGGAGTGAGGGGGAGAAGTGTCGGGAGTGAGGGGGAGAAGTGACGTGTGACGGGAGTGAGGGGGAGAAGTGACGGGAGTGAGGGGGAGAAGTGACGTGTGACGTGACGGAGTGGGAGATGTGACGTGTGACGTGACGGAGTGGAAGCAGTGACGTGTGACGCGAGTGAGGGGGTGAAGTGACGGGAGTGAGGGGGAGAAGTGACGCGAGTGAGGTTGAGAAGTGACGCGACTGAGTGGAAGCAGTGACGTGTGACGCGACTGAGTGGAAGCAGTGACGTGTGACGCGACTGAGTGGAAGCAGTGACGTGTGACGCGACTGAGTGGAAGCAGTGACGTGTGACGCGAGTGAGGGGGAGAAGTGACGCGAGTGAGGGGGAGAAGTGACGCGAGTGAGGGGGAGAAGTGACGCGAGTGAGGGGGAGAAGTGACGCGAGTGAGGGGGAGAAGTGACGCGAGTGAGGGGGAGAAGTGACGCGAGTGAGGGGGAGAAGTGTCGGGAGTGAGGGGGAGAAGTGTCGGGAGTGAGGGGGAGAAGTGACGTGTGTCGGGAGTGAGGGGGAGAAGTGTCGGGAGTGAGGGGGAGAAGTGTCGGGAGTGAGGCGGAGAAGTGACGTGTGATGGGAGTGAGGGGGAGAAGTGACGTGTGACGGGAGTGAGGGGGAGAAGTGACGTGAGTGAGGGGGAGAAGTGTCGTGTGATGGGAGTGAGGGGGAGAAGTGTCGGGAGTGAGGGGGAGAAGTGTCGTGTGACGGGAGTGAGGGGGAGAAGTGACGTGTGACGGGAGTGAGGGGGAGAAGTGACGGGAGTGAGGGGGAGAAGTGACGTGTGACGTGACGGAGTGGGAGATGTGACGTGTGACGTGACGGAGTGGAAGCGGTGACGTGTGACGTGACGGAGTGGGAGAGGTGACGTGTGACGTGACGGAGCGGGAGAAGTTTCGTGTGACGTGACGGAGCGGGAGAAGTTTCGTGTGACGTGACGGAGCGGGAGAAGTTTCGTGTGACGTGACGGAGCGGGAGAAGTTTCGTGTGACGTGACGGAGCGGGAGCAGTGATGCGTGACGTGACGGAGCGGGAGCAGTGACGCGTGGCGTGACGGTGCGGGAGCAGTGACGCGTGGCGTGACGGAGCGGGAGCAGTGACGCGTGACGTGACGGAGCGGGAGAAGTGACGCGTGACGTGACGGAGCGGGAGAAGTGACGCGTGACGTGACGGAGCGGGAGAAGTGACGCGTGACGTGACGGAGCGGGAGAAGTGACGCGACTGAGTGGGAGCAGTGACGCGACTGAGTGGAAGCAGTGACGCGTGACGCGACTGAGTGGAAGCAGTGACGCGACTGAGTGGAAGCAGTGACGCGTGACGCGAGTGAGGGGGAGAAGTGACGCGTGACGCGAGTGAGGGGGAGAAATGACGCGTGACGCGAGTGAGGGGGAGAAGTGACGCGTGACGCGAGTGAGGGGGAGAAGTGACGCGTGACGCGAGTGAGGGGGAGAAGTGACGCGTGACACGACTGAGTGGAAGCAGTGACGCGTGACGCGACTGAGTGGAAGCAGTGACGCGTGACGCGACTGAGTGGAAGCAGTGACGCGTGACGCGAGTGAGGGGGAGAAGTGACGCGTGACGCGACTGAGTGGAAGCAGTGACGCGTGACGCGACTGAGTGGAAGCAGTGACGCGTGACGCGACTGAGTGGAAGCAGTGACGCGACTGAGTGGAAGCAGTGACGCGACTGAGTGGAAGCAGTGACGCGACTGAGTGGAAGCAGTGACGTGTGACGCGACTGAGTGGAAGCAGTGACGTGTGACGCGACTGAGTGGAAGCAGTGACGTGTGACGCGAGTGAGGGGGAGAAGTGACGCGAGTGAGGGGGAGGAGTGACGCGAGTGAGGGGGAGGAGTGACGCGAGTGAGGGGGAGGGGTGACGCGAGTGAGGGGGAGGGGTGACGCGAGTGAGGCGGAGGAGTGACGCGAGTGAGGCGGAGGAGTGACGCGAGTGAGGCGGAGAAGTGTCGTGTGACGCGACTGAGGGGGAGAAGTGTCGTGTGACGCGACTGAGGGGGAGAAGTGTCGGGAGTGAGGGGGAGAAGTGATGCGTGACGCGAGTGAGGGGGAGAAGTGACGCGTGACGCGACTGAGTGGAAGCAGTGACGCGTGACGCGACTGAGTGGAAGCAGTGACGCGTGACGCGACTGAGTGGAAGCAGTGACGCGACTGAGTGGAAGCAGTGACGCGACTGAGTGGAAGCAGTGACGTGTGACGCGACTGAGTGGAAGCAGTGACGTGTGACGCGAGTGAGGGGGAGGAGTGACGCGAGTGAGGGGGAGGAGTGACGCGAGTGAGGGGGAGGAGTGACGCGAGTGAGGGGGAGGAGTGACGCGAGTGAGGGGGAGGAGTGACGCGAGTGAGGGGGAGGAGTGACGCGAGTGAGGCGGAGGAGTGACGCGAGTGAGGCGGAGGAGTGACGCGAGTGAGGCGGAGGAGTGACGCGAGTGAGGCGGAGGAGTGACGCGAGTGAGGCGGAGGAGTGACGCGAGTGAGGCGGAGGAGTGACGCGAGTGAGGCGGAGGAGTGACGCGAGTGAGGCGGAGAAGTGTCGTGTGACGCGACTGAGGGGGAGAAGTGTCGTGTGACGCGACTGAGGGGGAGAAGTGTCGGGAGTGAGGGGGAGAAGTGACGTGTGAGGTGACGGAGTGGAAGCGGTGACGTGTGAGGTGACGGAGTGGAAGCGGTGACGTGTGACGTGACGGAGTGGGAGAGGTGACGTGTGACGTGACGGAGTGGGAGAGGTGACGTGTGACGTGACGGAGTGGGGGAAGTGACGTGTGACGTGACGGAGTGGGGGAAGTGACGTGTGACGTGACGGAGTGGGGGAAGTGACGTGTGACGTGACGGAGTGGGGGAAGTGACGTGTGACGTGACGGAGTGGGGGAAGTTTCGTGTGACGTGACGGAGTTGGAGAAGTGACGTGTGACGTGACGGAGTGGGAGAAGTGACGTGTGACGTGACGGAGTGGAAGCAGTGACGCGACTGAGTGGAAGCAGTGACGTGTGACGCGACTGAGTGGAAGCAGTGACGTGTGACGCGACGGAGTGGAAGCAGTGACGTGTGACGCGAGTGAGGGGGAGAAGTGACGCGAGTGAGGGGGAGAAGTGACGCGAGTGAGGGGGAGAAGTGACGCGAGTGAGGGGGAGAAGTGACGCGAGTGAGGGGGAGAAGTGACGCGAGTGAGGGGGAGAAGTGTCGTGTGACGCGACTGAGGGGGAGAAGTGTCGGGAGTGAGGGGGAGAAGTGTCGGGAGTGAGGGGGAGAAGTGACGTGTGACGGGAGTGAGGGGGAGAAGTGACGTGTGACGGGAGTGAGGGGGAGAAGTGACGTGTGACGGGAGTGAGGGGGAGAAGTGACGTGAGTGAGGGGGAGAAGTGACGGGAGTGAGGGGGAGAAGTGTCGTGTGATGGGAGTGAGGGGGAGAAGTGTCGTGTGACGGGAGTGAGGGGGAGAAGTGACGTGTGACGGGAGTGAGGGGGAGAAGTGACGTGTGACGGGAGTGAGGGGGAGAAGTGACGGGAGTGAGGGGGAGAAATGACGTGACTGAGTGGAAGCAGTGACGTGTGACGTGACTGAGTGGAAGCAGTGACGTGTGACGTGACTGAGTGGAAGCAGTGACGTGTGACGTGACGGAGTGGGAGAAGTGACGTGTGACGTGACGGAGTGGGAGCAGTGACGTGTGACGTGACGGAGTGGGAGCAGTGACGTGTGACGTGACGGAGTGGGAGCAGTGACGTGTGACGTGACGGAGTGGGAGAAGTGACGTGTGACGTGACGGAGTGGGAGAAGTGACGTGACGGAGTGGGAGAAGTGACGCGTGACGTGACGGAGTGGAAGCAGTGACGCGTGACGTGACGGAGTGGAAGCAGTGACGCGTGACGTGACGGAGTGGGAGAAGTGACGCGTGACGTGACGGAGTGGGAGAAGTGACGCGTGACGTGACGGAGTGGGAGAAGTGACGCGTGACTTGACGGAGTGGGAGAAGTGACGCGTGACGTGACGGAGTGGGAGAAGTGACGCGTGACGGAGTGGGAGAAGTGACGCGTGACGCGACGGAGTGGGAGAAGTGACGCGTGACGCGACGGAGTGGGAGAAGTGACGCGTGACGCGACGGAGTGGGAGAAGTGACGCGTGACGCGACGGAGTGGGAGAAGTGACGCGACTGAGTGGGAGAAGTGACGCGACTGAGTGGGAGAAGTGGCGCGACTGAGTGGGAGAAGTGGCGCGACTGAGTGGGAGAAGTGACGCGACTGAGTGGGAGAAGTGACGCGACTGAGTGGGAGAAGTGACGCGACTGAGTGGGAGAAGTGACGTGTGACGTGACTGAGTGGGAGAAGTGACGTGTGACGTGACTGAGTGGGAGAAGTGACGTGTGAGGTGACGGAGTGGGAGAAGTGACGTGTGAGGTGACGGAGTGGGAGAAGTGACGTGTGAGGTGACGGAGTGGGAGAAGTGACGTGTGAGGTGACGGAGTGGGAGAAGTGACGTGTGAGGTGACGGAGTGGGAGAAGTGACGTGTGAGGTGACGGAGTGGGAGAAGTGACGTGTGACGTGACGGAGTGGGAGAAGTGACGTGTGACGTGACGGAGTGGGAGAAGTGACGTGTGACGTGACGGAGTGGGAGAAGTGACGTGTGACGTGACGGAGTGGGAGAAGTGACGTGTGACGTGACGGAGTGGGAGAAGTGACGTGTGACGTGACGGAGTGGGAGAAGTGACGTGACTGAGTGGGAGAAGTGACGTGTGACGTGACTGAGTGGGAGAAGTGACGTGTGACGTGACTGAGTGGAAGCAGTGACGTGACTGAGTGGAAGCAGTGACGCGTGACGTGACTGAGTGGAAGCAGTGACGTGACTGAGTGGAAGCAGTGACGCGTGACGTGACTGAGTGGAAGCAGTGACGTGACTGAGTGGAAGCAGTGACGCGTGACGTGACTGAGTGGAAGCAGTGACGCGTGACGTGACTGAGTGGAAGCAGTGACGCGTGACGTGACTGAGTGGAAGCAGTGACGCGTGACGTGACGGAGTGGAAGCAGTGACGCGTGACGTGACGGAGTGGAAGCAGTGACGTGACTGAGTGGGAGAAGTGACGCGTGACGTGACGGAGTGGGAGAGGTGACGCGTGACGTGACGGAGTGGGAGAGGTGGCGTGTGACGTGACGGAGTGGCAGAGGTGACGTGTGACGTGACTGAGTGGGAGAAGTGACGTGACTGAGTGGGAGAAGTGACGTGTGACGTGACTGAGTGGGAGAAGTGACGTGACTGAGTGGGAGAAGTGACGTGTGACGTGACTGAGTGGGAGAAGTGACGTGACTGAGTGGGAGAAGTGACGTGTGACGTGACTGAGTGGGAGAAGTGACGTGACTGAGTGGGAGAAGTGACGTGTGACGTGACTGAGTGGGAGAAGTGACGTGTGACGTGACTGAGTGGGAGAAGTGACGTGACTGAGTGGGAGAAGTGACGTGTGACGTGACTGAGTGGGAGAAGTGACGTGACTGAGTGGGAGAAGTGACGTGTGACGTGACTGAGTGGGAGAAGTGACGTGTGACGTGACTGAGTGGGAGAAGTGACGTGTGACGTGACTGAGTGGAAGCAGTGACGTGACTGAGTGGAAGCAGTGACGCGTGACGTGACTGAGTGGAAGCAGTGACGCGTGACGTGACTGAGTGGAAGCAGTGACGTGTGACGTGACTGAGTGGAAGCAGTGACGCGTGACGTGACGGAGTGGAAGCAGTGACGTGACGGAGTGGGAGAAGTGACGCGTGACGTGACGGAGTGGGAGAAGTGACGCGTGACGTGACGGAGTGGGAGAGGTGACGCGTGACGTGACGGAGTGGGAGAGGTGACGCGTGACGTGACGGAGTGGGAGAGGTGACGCGTGACGTGACGGAGTGGGGGAAGTGACGCGTGACGTGACGGAGTGGGGGAAGTGACGCGTGACGTGACGGAGTGGGGGAAGTGACGTGTGACGTGACGGAGTGGGAGAAGTGACGTGTGATGCGACTGAGTGGAAGCAGTGACGCGACTGCGTGGAAGCAGTGACGCGACTGCGTGGAAGCAGTGACGTGTGACGCGACTGAGTGGAAGCAGTGACGTGTGACGCGACTGAGTGGAAGCAGTGACGTGTGACGCGACTGAGTGGAAGCAGTGACGTGTGACGCGAGTGAGGGGGAGAAGTGACGCGAGTGAGGGGGAGAAGTGACGCGAGTGAGGGGGAGAAGTGACGCGAGTGAGGGGGAGAAGTGACGCGAGTGAGGGGGAGAAGTGACGCGAGTGAGGGGGAGAAGTGACGCGAGTGAGGGGGAGAAGTGACGCGAGTGAGGGGGAGAAGTGACGCGAGTGAGGGGGAGAAGTGTCGTGTGACGCGAGTGAGGGGGAGAAGTGTCGTGTGACGCGAGTGAGGGGGAGAAGTGTCGGGAGTGAGGGGGAGAAGTGTCGGGAGTGAGGGGGAGAAGTGTCGGGAGTGAGGGGGACAAGTGTCGGGAGTGAGGGGGACAAGTGACGTGTGACGGGAGTGAGGGGGAGAAGTGTCGGGAGTGAGGGGGAGAAGTGTCGGGAGTGAGGGGGAGAAGTGTGGTGTGACGGGAGTGAGGGGGAGAAGTGACGTGTGACGGGAGTGAGGGGGAGAAGTGATGGGAGTGAGGGGGAGAAGTGACGTGTGACGTGACGGAGTGGGAGATGTGACGTGTGACGTGACGGAGTGGGAGATGTGACGTGTGACGTGACGGAGTGGAAGCGGTGACGTGTGACGTGAGTGAGTGGGAGCGGTGACGTGTGACGTGACGGAGTGGGAGAGGTGACGTGTGACGTGACGGAGCGGGAGAGGTGACGTGTGACGTGACGGAGCGGGGGAAGTGACGTGTGACGTGACGGAGCGGGAGAAGTTTCGTGTGACGTGACGGAGCGGGAGAAGTGACGTGTGACGTGACGGAGCGGGAGAAGTGACGTGTGACGTGACGGAGCGGGAGCAGTGACGTGTGACGTGACGGAGCGGGAGCAGTGACGTGTGACGTGACGGAGCGGGAGAAGTGACGTGTGACGTGACGGAGCGGGAGAAGTGACGTGTGACGTGACGGAGCGGGAGAAGTGACGTGTGACGTGACGGAGCGGGAGAAGTGACGTGTGACGTGACGGAGCGGGAGAAGTGACGTGTGACGTGAGTGAGTGGGAGAAGTGACGTGAGTGAGTGGGAGGAGTGACGTGACGGAGTGGAAGCAGTGACGTGACGGAGTGGAAGCAGTGACGTGACTGAGTGGGTGAAGTGACGTGTGACGTGACTGAGTGGGAGAAGTGACGTGTGACGTGACTGAGTGGGAGAAGTGACGTGACGGAGTGGGAGAAGTGACGTGTGACGTGACTGAGTGGGAGAAGTTTCGTGTGACGTGACGGAGTGGGAGAAGTTTCGTGTGACGTGACGGATTGGGAGAAGTTTCGTCTGCCGTGACTGACTGGGAGAAGTTTCGTGTGACGTGACGGACTGGGAGAAGTGACGTGACGGAGTGGGAGAAGTGACGTGTGACGTGACGGAGTGGGAGAAGTGACGTGTGACGTGACGGAGTGGGAGAAGTGACGTGACGGAGTGGAAGAAGTGACGTGTGACGTGAGTGAGTGGGAGAAGTGACGTGAGTGAGTGGGAGAAGTGACGTGACTGATTGGAAGCAGTGACGTGTGACGTGACTGAGTGGAAGCAGTGACGTGTGACGTGACGGAGTGGAAGCAGTGACGTGTGACGTGACTGAGTGGGAGAAGTGACGTGTGACGTGACGGAGTGGGAGCAGTGACGTGTGACGTGACGGAGTGGGAGCAGTGACGTGTGACGTGACGGAGTGGGAGCAGTGACGTGTGACGTGACGGAGTGGGAGAAGTGACGTGTGACGTGACGGAGTGGGAGAAGTGACGTGTGACTTGACGGAGTGGGAGAAGTGACGTGACGGAGTGGGAGAAGTGACGTGTGACGTGACGGAGTGGATGCAGTGACGTGTGACGTGACGGAGTGGAAGCAGTGACACGTGACGTGACTGAGTGGGAGAAGTGACGCGTGACGTGACGGAGTGGGAGAAGTGACGCGTGACGTGACGGAGTGGGAGAAGTGACGCGTGACGTGACGGAGTGGGAGAAGTGACGCGTGACGGAGTGGGAGAAGTGACGCGTGACGTGACGGAGTGGGAGAAGTGACGCGAGACGTGACGGAGTGGGAGAAGTGACGCGTGACGCGACTGAGTGGGAGAAGTGACGCGTGACGCGACTGAGTGGGAGAAGTGACGCGTGACGCGACTGAGTGGGAGAAGTGACGCGTGACGCGACTGAGTGGGAGAAGTGACGCGACTGAGTGGGAGAAGTGACGCGACTGAGTGGGAGAAGTGACGCGACTGAGTGGGAGAAGTGACGCGACTGAGTGGGAGAAGTGACGCGACTGAGTGGGAGAAGTGACGTGTGACGCGACTGAGTGGGAGAAGTGACGTGTGACGTGACTGAGTGGGAGAAGTGACGTGTGACGCGACTGAGTGGGAGAAGTGACGTGTGACGCGACTGAGTGGGAGAAGTGACGTGTGACGTGACTGAGTGGGAGAAGTGACGTGTGACGTGACTGAGTGGGAGAAGTGACGTGACTGAGTGGGAGAAGTGACGTGACTGAGTGGGAGAAGTGACGTGTGACGTGACTGAGTGGGAGAAGTGACGTGTGACGTGACTGAGTGGAAGCAGTGACGTGACTGAGTGGAAGCAGTGACGTGTGACGTGACGGAGTGGAAGCAGTGACGTGTGACGTGACGGAGTGGAAGCAGTGACGTGTGACGTGACGGAGTGGAAGCAGTGACGTGTGACGTGACGGAGTGGAAGCAGTGACGCGTGACGTGACGGAGCGGGAGAAGTGACGTGACGGAGCGGGAGAAGTGACGCGTGACGTGACGGAGCGGGAGAAGTGACGCGTGACGTGACGGAGCGGGAGAAGTGACGCGTGACGTGACGGAGCGGGAGAAGTGACGTGACGGAGCGGGAGAAGTGACGTGACGGAGCGGAAGCAGTGACGTGTGACGTGACTGAGCGAAAGCAGTGACGTGTGACGTGACGGAGCGGGAGAAGTGACGTGTGACGTGACGGAGCGGGAGAAGTGACGTGTGACGTGACGGAGCGGGAGAAGTGACGTGTGACGTGACGGAGCGAGAGAAGTGACGTGACTGAGTGGGAGAAGTGACGTGACTGAGTGGGAGAAGTGACTTGACTGAGTGGGAGAAGTGACGTGACTGAGTGGGAGAAGTGACGTGTGACGTGACTGAGTGGGAGAAGTGACGTGACTGAGCGGGAGAAGTGACGTGTGAGGTGACTGAGCGGGAGAAGTGACGTGTGAGGTGACTGAGCGGGAGAAGTGACGTGTGACGTGACTGAGCGGGAGAAGTGACGTGACTGAGCGGGAGAAGGGACGTGACTGAGCGGGAGAAGGGACGTGACTGAGCGGGAGAAGGGACGTGTGACGTGACTGAGCGGGAGAAGTGACGTGTGACGTGACTGAGCGGGAGAAGTGACGTGTGACGTGACTGAGTGGAAGTAGTGACGTGTGACGTGACCGAGTGGGAGAAGTGACGTGACTGAGTGGGAGAAGTGACGTGAGTGAGTGGGAGAAGTGACGTGTGACGTTACTGAGTGGGAGAAGTGACGTGAGTGAGTGGGAGAAGTGACGTGTGACGTGACTGAGTGGAAGAAGTGACGTGACTGAGTGGGAGAAGTGACGTGACTGAGTGGGAGAAGTGAAGTGTGACGTGACTGAGTGGGAGAAGTGACGTGACTGAGTGGGAGAAGTGACGTGTGACGTGACTGAGTGGAAGCAGTGACGTGACTGAGTGGAAGCAGTGACGTGTGACGTGACTGAGTGGAAGCAGTGACGTGACTGAGTGGAAGCAGTGACGCGTGACGTGACTGAGTGGAAGCAGTGACGCGTGACGTGACTGAGTGGAAGCAGTGACGCGTGACGTGACTGAGTGGAAGCAGTGACGCGTGACGTGACGGAGTGGATGCAGTGACGCGTGACGTGACGGAGTGGAAGCAGTGACGTGACTGAGTGGGAGAAGTGACGCGTGACGTGACTGAGTGGGAAAGTGACGCGTGACGTGACGGAGTGGGAGAGGTGACGCGTGACGTGACGGAGTGGGAGAGGTGGCGTGTGACGTGACGGAGTGGCAGAGGTGACGTGTGACGTGACTGAGTGGGAGAAGTGACGTGACTGAGTGGGAGAAGTGACGTGTGACGTGACTGAGTGGGAGAAGTGACGTGACTGAGTGGGAGAAGTGACGTGACTGAGTGGGAGAAGTGACGTGTGACGTGACTGAGTGGAAGCAGTGACGTGACTGAGTGGGAGAAGTGACGTGTGACGTGACTGAGTGGAAGCAGTGACGTGACTGAGTGGGAGAAGTGACGTGTGACGTGACTGAGTGGAAGCAGTGACGTGACTGAGTGGAAGCAGTGACGTGACTGAGTGGGAGAAGTGACGTGTGACGTGACTGAGTGGAAGCAGTGACGTGACTGAGTGGGAGAAGTGACGTGTTACGTGACTGAGTAGAAGCAGTGACGTGACTGAGTGGGAGAAGTGACGCGTGACGTGACTGAGTGGAAGCAGTGACGTGACTGAGTGGGAGAAGTGACGCGTGACGTGACGGAGTGGGAGAGGTGACGTGTGACGTGACTGAGTGGGAGAAGTGACGTGACTGAGTGGGAGAAGTGACGTGTGACGTGACTGAGTGGGAGAAGTGACGTGTGACGTGACTGAGTGGGAGAAGTGACGTGTGACGTGACTGAGTGGGAGAAGTGACGTGTGACGTGACTGAGTGGAAGCAGTGACGTGACTGAGTGGAAGCAGTGACGCGTGACGTGACTGAGTGGAAGCAGTGACGTTTGACGTGACTGAGTGGAAGCAGTGACGCGTGACGTGACGGAGTGGAAGCAGTGACGTGTGACGTGACGGAGTGGAAGCAGTGACGTGACGGAGTGGGAGAAGTGACGCGTGACGTGACGGAGTGGGAGAAGTGACGCGTGACGTGACGGAGTGGGAGAGGTGACGCGTGACGTGACGGAGTGGGAGAAGTGACGCGTGACGTGACGGAGTGGGAGAAGTGACGCGTGACGTGACGGAGTGGGAGAAGTGACGCGTGACGTGACGGAGTGGGAGAAGTGACGCGTGACGTGACGGAGTGGGAGAAGTGACGCGTGACGTGACGGAGTGGGAGAAGTGACGCGTGACGTGACGGAGTGGGAGAAGTGACGCGTGACGTGACGGAGTGGGAGAAGTGACGCGTGACGTGACGGAGTGGGAGAAGTGACGCGACGGAGTGGGAGAAGTGACGCGTGACGTGACGGAGTGGGAGAAGTGACGCGTGACGTGACGGAGTGGGAGAAGTGACGCGTGACGTGACGGAGTGGGAGAAGTGACGCGTGACGTGACGGAGTGGGAGAAGTGACGCGACTGAGTGGGAGAAGTGACGCGACTGAGTGGGAGAAGTGACGTGTGACGTGACTGAGTGGGAGAAGTGACGTGTGACGTGACTGAGTGGGAGACGTGACGTGTGACGTGACTGAGTGGGAGAAGTGACGTGTGACGTGACTGAGTGGGAGAAGTGACGTGTGACGTGACTGAGTGGCAGAAGTGACGTGTGACGTGACTGAGTGGCAGAAGTGACGTGTGACGTGACTGAGTGGCAGAAGTGACGTGTGACGTGACTGAGTGGCAGAAGTGACGTGACTGAGTGGAAGCAGTGACGTGTGACGTGACTGAGTGGAAGCAGTGACGTGTGACGTGAGTGAGTGGAAGCAGTGACGTGTGACGTGACTGAGTGGAAGTAGTGAAGTGTGACGTGACGGAGTGGGAGAAGTGACGTGACGGAGTGGGAGAAGTGACGTGTGACGTGACGGAGTGGGAGAAGTGACGTGTGACGTGACGGAGTGGGAGAAGTGACGTGTGACGTGTCTGAGTGGGAGAAGTGACGTGTGACGTGACGGAGTGGGAGAAGTGACGTGTGACGTGACGGAGCGGAAGCAGTGACGTGACGGAGCGGGAGAAGTGACGTGTGACGTGACGGAGCGGGAGAAGTGACGTGACTGAGTGGGAGAAGTGACGTGACTGAGTGGGAGAAGTGACGCGACTGAGTGGGAGATGTGACGTGTGACGTGACTGAGTGGGAGAAGTGACGGGACTGAGCGGGAGAAGTGACGCGACTGAGCGGGAGAAGTGACGTGTGACGTGACGGAGCGGGAGAAGTGACGCGTGACGCGACAGAGCGGGAGAAGTGACGCGACAGAGTGGGAGAAGTGACGCGACTGAGTGGGAGAAGTGACGCGACTGAGTGGGAGAAGTGACGTGTGACGCGACTGAGTGGGAGAAGTGACGTGTGACGTGACTGAGTGGGAGAAGTGACGTGTGACGTGACTGAGTGGGAGACGTGACGTGAGTGATTGGGAGACGTGACGTGACGGAGTGGGAGAAGTGACGTGTGACGTGACTGAGTGGGAGACGTGACGTGACGGAGTGGGAGAAGTGACGTGTGACGTGACTGAGTGGGGGACGTGACGTGACTGAGTGGGAGAAGTGACGTGTGACGTGACTGAGTGGGAGAAGTGACGTGTGACGTGACTGAGTGGGAGAAGTGACGTGTGACGTGACTGAGTGGGAGAAGTGACGTGTGACGTGACTGAGTGGGAGAAGTTACGTGACTGAGTAGCAGCAGTGACGTGTGACGTGACTGAGTGGGAGAAGTGACGTGTGACGTGACTGAGTGGGAGAAGTTACGTGACTGAGTAGCAGCAGTGACGTGTGACGTGACTGAGTGGAAGCAGTGACGTGTGACGTGACTGAGTGGAAGCAGTGACGTGTGACGTGACTGAGTGGAAGCAGTGACGTGTGACGTGACTGAGTGGAAGCAGTGACGTGTGACGTGACTGAGTGGGAGAAGTGACGTGTGACGTGACTGAGTGGGAGAAGTGACGTGTGACGTGACTGAGTGGGAGAAGTGACGTGACTGAGTGGAAGCAGTGACGTGTGACGTGACTGAGTGGAAGCAGTGACGTGACGGAGTGGGAGAAGTGACGTGTGACGTGACGGAGTGGGAGAAGTGGCGTGACGGAGTGGGAGAAGTGACGTGTGACGTGACGGAGTGGGAGAAGTGACGTGACTGAGTGGGAGAAGTGACGTGTGACGTGACTGAGTGGGAGAAGTGACGTGTGACGTGACTGAGTGGAAGCAGTGACGTGACTGAGTGGAAGCAGTGACGTGTGACGTGACTGAGTGGAAGCAGTGACGTGACTGAGTGGAAGCAGTGACGCGTGACGTGACTGAGTGGAAGCAGTGACGTGACTGAGTGGAAGCAGTGACGCGTGACGTGACTGAGAGGAAGCAGTGACGCGTGACGTGACTGAGTGGAAGCAGTGACGCGTGACGTGACTGAGTGGAAGCAGTGACGCGTGACGTGACTGAGTGGAAGCAGTGACGCGTGACGTGACGGAGTGGAAGCAGTGACGCGTGACGTGACGGAGTGGAAGCAGTGACGTGACTGAGTGGGAGAAGTGACGCGTGACGTGACGGAGTGGGAGAGGTGACGCGTGACGTGACGGAGTGGGAGAGGTGGCGTGTGACGTGACGGAGTGGCAGAGGTGACGTGTGACGTGACTGAGTGGGAGAAGTGACGTGACTGAGTGGGAGAAGTGACGTGTGACGTGACTGAGTGGGAGAAGTGACGTGACTGAGTGGGAGAAGTGACGTGTGACGTGACTGAGTGGGAGAAGTGACGTGACTGAGTGGGAGAAGTGACGTGTGACGTGACTGAGTGGGAGAAGTGACGTGTGACGTGACTGAGTGGGAGAAGTGACGTGACTGAGTGGGAGAAGTGACGTGTGACGTGACTGAGTGGGAGAAGTGACGTGTGACGTGACTGAGTGGGAGAAGTGACGTGACTGAGTGGGAGAAGTGACGTGTGACGTGACTGAGTGGGAGAAGTGACGTGTGACGTGACTGAGTGGGAGAAGTGACGTGTGACGTGACTGAGTGGAAGCAGTGACGTGACTGAGTGGAAGCAGTGACGCGTGACGTGACTGAGTGGAAGCAGTGACGCGTGACGTGACTGAGTGGAAGCAGTGACGTGTGACGTGACTGAGTGGAAGCAGTGACGCGTGACGTGACGGAGTGGAAGCAGTGACGTGTGACGTGACGGAGTGGAAGCAGTGACGTGACGGAGTGGGAGAAGTGACGCGTGACGTGACGGAGTGGGAGAGGTGATGCGTGACGTGACGGAGTGGGAGAGGTGACGTGACTGAGTGGAAGCAGTGACGTGTGACGTGACTGAGTGGAAGCAGTGACGTGACGGAGTGGGAGAAGTGACGTGTGACGTGACGGAGTGGGAGAAGTGGCGTGACGGAGTGGGAGAAGTGACGTGTGACGTGACGGAGTGGGAGAAGTGACGTGACTGAGTGGGAGAAGTGACGTGTGACGTGACTGAGTGGGAGAAGTGACGTGTGACGTGACTGAGTGGAAGCAGTGACGTGACTGAGTGGAAGCAGTGACGTGTGACGTGACTGAGTGGAAGCAGTGACGTGACTGAGTGGAAGCAGTGACGCGTGACGTGACTGAGTGGAAGCAGTGACGTGACTGAGTGGAAGCAGTGACGCGTGACGTGACTGAGAGGAAGCAGTGACGCGTGACGTGACTGAGTGGAAGCAGTGACGCGTGACGTGACTGAGTGGAAGCAGTGACGCGTGACGTGACTGAGTGGAAGCAGTGACGCGTGACGTGACGGAGTGGAAGCAGTGACGCGTGACGTGACGGAGTGGAAGCAGTGACGTGACTGAGTGGGAGAAGTGACGCGTGACGTGACGGAGTGGGAGAGGTGACGCGTGACGTGACGGAGTGGGAGAGGTGGCGTGTGACGTGACGGAGTGGCAGAGGTGACGTGTGACGTGACTGAGTGGGAGAAGTGACGTGACTGAGTGGGAGAAGTGACGTGTGACGTGACTGAGTGGGAGAAGTGACGTGACTGAGTGGGAGAAGTGACGTGTGACGTGACTGAGTGGGAGAAGTGACGTGACTGAGTGGGAGAAGTGACGTGTGACGTGACTGAGTGGGAGAAGTGACGTGTGACGTGACTGAGTGGGAGAAGTGACGTGACTGAGTGGGAGAAGTGACGTGTGACGTGACTGAGTGGGAGAAGTGACGTGTGACGTGACTGAGTGGGAGAAGTGACGTGACTGAGTGGGAGAAGTGACGTGTGACGTGACTGAGTGGGAGAAGTGACGTGTGACGTGACTGAGTGGGAGAAGTGACGTGTGACGTGACTGAGTGGAAGCAGTGACGTGACTGAGTGGAAGCAGTGACGCGTGACGTGACTGAGTGGAAGCAGTGACGCGTGACGTGACTGAGTGGAAGCAGTGACGTGTGACGTGACTGAGTGGAAGCAGTGACGCGTGACGTGACGGAGTGGAAGCAGTGACCTGTGACGTGACGGAGTGGAAGCAGTGACGTGACGGAGTGGGAGAAGTGACGCGTGACGTGACGGAGTGGGAGAGGTGATGCGTGACGTGACGGAGTGGGAGAGGTGACGCGTGACGTGACGGAGTGGGAGAGGTGACGCGTGACGTGACGGAGTGGGGGAAGTGACGCGTGACGTGACGGAGTGGGGGAAGTGACGCGTGACGTGACGGAGTGGGGGAAGTGACGTGTGACGTGACGGAGTGGGAGAAGTGACGTGTGATGCGACTGAGTGGAAGCAGTGACGCGACTGCGTGGAAGCAGTGACGCGACTGAGTGGAAGCAGTGACGTGTGACGCGACTGAGTGGAAGCAGTGACGTGTGACGCGACTGAGTGGAAGCAGTGACGTGTGACGCGAGTGAGGGGGAGAAGTGACGCGAGTGAGGGGGAGAAGTGACGCGAGTGAGGGGGAGAAGTGACGCGAGTGAGGGGGAGAAGTGACGCGAGTGAGGGGGAGAAGTGACGCGAGTGAGGGGGAGAAGTGACGCGAGTGAGGGGGAGAAGTGACGCGAGTGAGGGGGAGAAGTGTCGTGTGACGCGAGTGAGGGGGAGAAGTGTCGTGTGACGCGACTGAGGGGGAGAAGTGTCGTGTGACGCGACTGAGGGGGAGAAGTGTCGGGAGTGAGGGGGAGAAGTGTCGGGAGTGAGGGGGAGAAGTGTCGGGAGTGAGGGGGAGAAGTGTCGGGAGTGAGGGGGAGAAGTGTCGGGAGTGAGGGGGACAAGTGACGTGTGACGGGAGTGAGGGGGAGAAGTGACGTGTGACGGGAGTGAGGGGGAGAAGTGACGGGAGTGAGGGGGAGAAGTGTCGGGAGTGAGGGGGAGAAGTGTCGGGAGTGAGGGGGAGAAGTGTCGTGTGACGGGAGTGAGGGGGAGAAGTGACGTGTGACGGGAGTGAGGGGGAGAAGTGATGGGAGTGAGGGGGAGAAGTGACGTGTGACGTGACTGAGTGGGAGATGTGACGTGTGACGTGACGGAGTGGAAGCGGTGACGTGTGACGTGAGTGAGTGGGAGCGGTGACGTGTGACGTGACGGAGTGGGAGAGGTGACGTGTGACGTGACGGAGCGGGGGAAGTGACGTGTGACGTGACGGAGCGGGAGAAGTTTCGTGTGACGTGACGGAGCGGGAGAAGTTTCGTGTGACGTGACGGAGCGGGAGAAGTGACGTGTGACGTGACGGAGCGGGAGAAGTGACGTGTGACGTGACGGAGCGGGAGCAGTGACGTGTGACGTGACGGAGCGGGAGCAGTGACGTGTGACGTGACGGAGCGGGAGAAGTGACGTGACGGAGCGGGAGAAGTGACGTGTGACGTGACGGAGCGGGAGAAGTGACGTGTGACGTGACGGAGCGGGAGAAGTGACGTGTGACGTGACGGAGCGGGAGAAGTGACGTGTGACGTGACGGAGCGGGAGAAGTGACGTGTGACGTGACGGAGCGGGAGAAGTGACGTGTGACGTGAGTGAGTGGGAGAAGTGACGTGAGTGAGTGGGAGGAGTGACGTGACGGAGTGGAAGCAGTGACGTGTGACGTGACGGAGTGGAAGCAGTGACGTGACTGAGTGGGTGAAGTGACGTGTGACGTGACTGAGTGGGAGAAGTGACGTGTGACGTGACTGAGTGGGAGAAGTGACGTGACGGAGTGGGAGAAGTGACGTGTGACGTGACTGAGTGGGAGAAGTTTCGTGTGACGTGACGGACTGGGAGAAGTGACGTGACGGAGTGGGAGAAGTGACGTGTGACGTGACGGAGTGGGAGAAGTGACGTGTGACGTGACGGAGTGGGAGAAGTGACGTGACGGAGTGGAAGAAGTGACGTGTGACGTGAGTGAGTGGGAGAAGTGACGTGAGTGAGTGGGAGAAGTGACGTGACTGATTGGAAGCAGTGACGTGTGACGTGACTGAGTGGAAGCAGTGACGTGTGACGTGACGGAGTGGAAGCAGTGACGTGTGACGTGACTGAGTGGGAGAAGTGACGTGTGACGTGACGGAGTGGGAGAAGTGACGTGTGACGTGACGGAGTGGGAGCAGTGACGTGTGACGTGACGGAGTGGGAGCAGTGACGTGTGACGTGACGGAGTGGGAGAAGTGACGTGTGACTTGACGGAGTGGGAGAAGTGACGTGACGGAGTGGGAGAAGTGACGTGTGACGTGACGGAGTGGATGCAGTGACGTGTGACGTGACGGAGTGGAAGCAGTGACGCGTGACGTGACGGAGTGGGAGAAGTGACGCGTGACGTGACGGAGTGGGAGAAGTGACGCGTGACGTGACGGAGTGGGAGAAGTGACGCGTGACGTGACGGAGTGGGAGAAGTGACGCGTGACGGAGTGGGAGAAGTGACGCGTGACGTGACGGAGTGGGAGAAGTGACGCGAGACGTGACGGAGTGGGAGAAGTGACGCGTGACGCGACTGAGTGGGAGAAGTGACGCGTGACGCGACTGAGTGGGAGAAGTGACGCGACTGAGTGGGAGAAGTGACGCGACTGAGTGGGAGAAGTGACGCGACTGAGTGGGAGAAGTGACGTGTGACGCGACTGAGTGGGAGAAGTGACGTGTGACGCGACTGAGTGGGAGAAGTGACGTGTGACGCGACTGAGTGGGAGAAGTGACGTGTGACGCGACTGAGTGGGAGAAGTGACGTGTGACGCGACTGAGTGGGAGAAGTGACGTGACTGAGTGGGAGAAGTGACGTGTGACGTGACTGAGTGGGAGAAGTGACGTGTGACGTGACTGAGTGGGAGAAGTGACGTGACTGAGTGGGAGAAGTGGCGTGACTGAGTGGGAGAAGTGACGTGACTGAGTGGGAGAAGTGACGTGTGACGTGACTGAGTGGGAGAAGTGACGTGTGACGTGACTGAGTGGAAGCAGTGACGTGACTGAGTGGAAGCAGTGACGTGTGACGTGACGGAGTGGAAGCAGTGACGTGTGACGTGACGGAGTGGAAGCAGTGACGTGTGACGTGACGGAGCGGGAGAAGTGACGTGACGGAGCGGGAGAAGTGACGCGTGACGTGACGG
Source organism: Podargus strigoides (assembly GCA_028020825.1). NCBI lineage: Eukaryota > Metazoa > Chordata > Aves > Caprimulgiformes > Podargidae > Podargus > Podargus strigoides. The sequence goes on from CM051662.1 coordinate 59,735,932, forward strand.
AGCGGGAGAAGTGACGCGTGACGTGACGGAGCGGGAGAAGTGACGCGTGACGTGACGGAGCGGGAGAAGTGACGCGTGACGTGACGGAGCGGGAGAAGTGACGCGTGACGTGACGGAGCGGGAGAAGTGACGTGACGGAGCGGGAGAAGTGACGTGACGGAGCGGGAGAAGTGACGTGACTGAGCGGAAGCAGTGACGTGTGACGTGACGGAGCGAAAGCAGTGACGTGTGACGTGACGGAGCGGGAGAAGTGACGTGTGACGTGACGGAGCGGGAGAAGTGACGTGTGACGTGACGGAGCGAGAGAAGTGACGTGACTGAGTGGGAGAAGTGACGTGACTGAGTGGGAGAAGTGACTTGACTGAGTGGGAGAAGTGACGTGACTGAGTGGGAGAAGTGACGTGTGACGTGACTGAGTGGGAGAAGTGACGTGACGGAGCGGGAGAAGTGACGTGTGAGGTGACTGAGCGGGAGAAGTGACGTGTGAGGTGACTGAGCGGGAGAAGTGACGTGTGACGTGACTGAGCGGGAGAAGTGACGTGTGACGTGACTGAGCGGGAGAAGTGACGTGACTGAGCGGGAGAAGGGACGTGACTGAGCGGGAGAAGGGACGTGACTGAGCGGGAGAAGGGACGTGTGACGTGACTGAGCGGGTGAAGTGACGTGTGACGTGACTGAGTGGGAGAAGTGACGTGTGACGTGACTGAGTGGAAGTAGTGACGTGTGACGTGACTGAGTGGGAGAAGTGACGTGACTGAGTGGGAGAAGTGACGTGAGTGAGTGGGAGAAGTGACGTGTGACGTGACTGAGTGGGAGAAGTGACGTGAGTGAGTGGGAGAAGTGACGTGTGACGTGACTGAGTGGAAGAAGTGACGTGACTGAGTGGGAGAAGTGACGTGACTGAGTGGGAGAAGTGAAGTGTGACGTGACTGAGTGGGAGAAGTGACGTGTGACGTGACTGAGTGGGATAAGTGACGTGACTGAGTGGGAGAAGTGACGTGTGACGTGACTGAGTGGAAGAAGTGACGTGTGACGTGACTGAGTGGAAGAAGTGACGTGACTGAGTGGAAGAAGTGACGTGACTGAGTGGAAGAAGTGACGTGTGACGTGACTGAGTGGAAGAAGTGACGTGTGTCGTGACTGAGTGGAAGAAGTGACGTGTGATGTGACTGAGTGGGAGAAGTGACGTGACTGAGTGGAAGAAGTGACGTGTGACGTGACTGTGTGGGAGAAGTGACGTGACTGAGTGGGAGAAGTGACGTGACTGAGTGGAAGAAGTGACGTGTGACGTGACTGAGTGGGAGAAGTGACGTGACTGAGTGGAAGAAGTGACGTGTGACGTGACTGAGTGGGAGAAGTGACGTGACTGAGTGGAAGAAGTGACGTGTGACGTGACTGAGTGGGAGAAGTGACGTGAAAGAGTGGGAGAAGTGACGCGTGACGTGACGGAGTGGGAGAAGTGACGCGTGACGTGACGGAGTGGGAGAAGTGACGCGTGACGTGACGGAGTGGGAGAAGTGACGCGTGACGTGACGGAGTGGGAGAAGTGACGCGACTGAGTGGGAGAAGTGACGCGTGACGTGACGGAGTGGGAGAAGTGACGCGTGACGTGACGGAGTGGGAGAAGTGACGCGTGACGTGACGGAGTGGGAGAAGTGACGCGTGACGTGACGGAGTGGGAGAAGTGACGCGTGACTTGACGGAGTGGGAGAAGTGACGCGACTGAGTGGGAGAAGTGACGCGACTGAGTGGGAGAAGTGACGTGTGACGTGACTGAGTGGGAGAAGTGACGTGTGACGTGACTGAGTGGGAGACGTGACGTGACTGATTGGGAGACGTGACGTGTGACGTGACTGAGTGGGACAAGTGACGTGTGACGTGACTGAGTGGGAGAAGTGACGTGTGACGTGACTGAGTGGGAGAAGTGACGTGTGACGTGACTGAGTGGCAGAAGTGACGTGTGACGTGACTGAGTGGGAGAAGTGACGTGTGACGTGAGTGAGTGGGAGAAGTGACGTGTGACGTGACTGAGTGGCAGAAGTGACGTGTGACGTGACTGAGTGGCAGAAGTGACGTGTGACGTGACTGAGTGGGAGAAGTGACGTGACTGAGTGGAAGCAGTGACGTGTGACGTGACTGAGTGGAAGCAGTGACGTGTGACGTGAGTGAGTGGAAGCAGTGACGTGTGACGTGACTGAGTGGAAGTAGTGAAGTGTGACGTGACGGAGTGGGAGAAGTGACGTGACGGAGTGGGAGAAGTGACGTGTGACGTGACGGAGTGGGAGAAGTGACGTGTGACGTGACGGAGTGGGAGAAGTGACGTGTGACGTGACGGAGCGGAAGCAGTGACGTGACGGAGCGGGAGAAGTGACGTGTGACGTGACGGAGCGGGAGAAGTGACGTGACTGAGTGGGAGAAGTGACGTGACTGAGTGGGAGAAGTGACGCGACTGAGTGGGAGATGTGACGTGTGACGTGACGGAGCGGGAGAAGTGACGCGACAGAGTGGGAGAAGTGACGCGACTGAGTGGGAGAAGTGACGCGACTGAGTGGGAGAAGTGACGTGTGACGTGACTGAGTGGGAGACGTGACGTGAGTGATTGGGAGATGTGACGTGACGGAGTGGGAGAAGTGACGTGTGACGTGACGGAGCGGGAGAAGTGACGTGTGACGTGACGGAGCGAGAGAAGTGACGTGACTGAGTGGGAGAAGTGACGTGACTGAGTGGGAGAAGTGACTTGACTGAGTGGGAGAAGTGACGTGAGTGAGTGGGAGAAGTGACGTGTGACGTGACTGAGTGGGAGAAGTGACGTGACGGAGCGGGAGAAGTGACGTGTGAGGTGACTGAGCGGGAGAAGTGACGTGTGAGGTGACTGAGCGGGAGAAGTGACGTGTGACGTGACTGAGCGGGAGAAGTGACGTGACAGAGCGGGAGAAGGGACGTGACAGAGCGGGAGAAGGGACGTGACTGAGCGGGAGAAGGGACGTGACTGAGCGGGAGAAGGGACGTGTGACGTGACTGAGCGGGTGAAGTGACGTGTGACGTGACTGAGTGGGAGAAGTGACGTGTGACGTGACTGAGTGGAAGTAGTGACGTGTGACGTGACTGAGTGGGAGAAGTGACGTGACTGAGTGGGAGAAGTGACGTGAGTGAGTGGGAGAAGTGACGTGTGACGTGACTGAGTGGGAGAAGTGACGTGAGTGAGTGGGAGAAGTGACGTGTGACGTGACTGAGTGGAAGAAGTGACGTGACTGAGTGGGAGAAGTGACGTGACTGAGTGGGAGAAGTGAAGTGTGACGTGACTGAGTGGGAGAAGTGACGTGTGACGTAACTGAGTGGGATAAGTGACGTGACTGAGTGGGAGAAGTGACGTGTGACGTGACTGAGTGGAAGAAGTGACGTGTGACGTGACTGAGTGGAAGAAGTGACGTGACTGAGTGGAAGAAGTGACGTGACTGAGTGGAAGAAGTGACGTGTGACGTGACTGAGTGGAAGAAGTGACGTGTGTCGTGACTGAGTGGAAGAAGTGACGTGTGATGTGACTGAGTGGGAGAAGTGACGTGACTGAGTGGAAGAAGTGACGTGTGACGTGACTGTGTGGGAGAAGTGACGTGACTGAGTGGGAGAAGTGACGTGACTGAGTGGAAGAAGTGACGTGTGACGTGACTGAGTGGGAGAAGTGACGTGACTGAGTGGAAGAAGTGACGTGTGACGTGACTGAGTGGGAGAAGTGACGTGACTGAGTGGAAGAAGTGACGTGTGACGTGACTGAGTGGGAGAAGTGACGTGACTGAGTGGGAGAAGTGACGTGTGACGTGACTGAGTGGAAGCAGTGACGTGTGACGTGACGGAGTGGAAGCAGTGTCGTGTGACGTGAAAGAGTGGGAGAAGTGACGCGTGACGTGACGGAGTGGGAGAAGTGACGCGTGACGTGACGGAGTGGGAGAAGTGACGCGTGACGTGACGGAGTGGGAGAAGTGACGCGACTGAGTGGGAGAAGTGACGCGTGACGTGACGGAGTGGGAGAAGTGACGCGTGACGTGACGGAGTGGGAGAAGTGACGCGTGACGTGACGGAGTGGGAGAAGTGACGCGTGACTTGACGGAGTGGGAGAAGTGACGCGACTGAGTGGGAGAAGTGACGCGACTGAGTGGGAGAAGTGACGTGTGACGTGACTGAGTGGGAGAAGTGACGTGTGACGTGACTGAGTGGGAGACGTGACGTGACTGATTGGGAGACGTGACGTGTGACGTGACTGAGTGGGACAAGTGACGTGTGACGTGACTGAGTGGGAGAAGTGACGTGTGACGTGACTGAGTGGGAGAAGTGACGTGTGACGTGACTGAGTGGCAGAAGTGACGTGTGACGTGACTGAGTGGGAGAAGTGACGTGTGACGTGAGTGAGTGGGAGAAGTGACGTGTGACGTGACTGAGTGGCAGAAGTGACGTGTGACGTGACTGAGTGGCAGAAGTGACGTGTGACGTGACTGAGTGGGAGAAGTGACGTGACTGAGTGGAAGCAGTGACGTGTGACGTGACTGAGTGGAAGCAGTGACGTGTGACGTGAGTGAGTGGAAGCAGTGACGTGTGACGTGACTGAGTGGAAGTAGTGAAGTGTGACGTGACGGAGTGGGAGAAGTGACGTGACGGAGTGGGAGAAGTGACGTGTGACGTGACGGAGTGGGAGAAGTGACGTGTGACGTGACGGAGTGGGAGAAGTGACGTGTGACGTGACGGAGTGGGAGAAGTGACGTGTGACGTGACGGAGCGGAAGCAGTGACGTGACGGAGCGGGAGAAGTGACGTGTGACGTGACGGAGCGGGAGAAGTGACGTGACTGAGTGGGAGAAGTGACGTGACTGAGTGGGAGAAGTGACGCGACTGAGTGGGAGATGTGACGTGTGACGTGACGGAGCGGGAGAAGTGACGCGACAGAGTGGGAGAAGTGACGCGACTGAGTGGGAGAAGTGACGCGACTGAGTGGGAGAAGTGACGTGTGACGTGACTGAGTGGGAGACGTGACGTGAGTGATTGGGAGATGTGACGTGACGGAGTGGGAGAAGTGACGTGTGACGTGACTGAGTGGGAGACGTGACGTGACTGATTGGGAGACGTGACGTGACTGAGTGGGAGAAGTGACGTGTGACGTGACTGAGTGGGAGAAGTGACGTGTGACGTGACTGAGTGGGAGAAGTGACGTGTGACGTGACTGAGTGGGAGAAGTTACGTGACTGAGTAGCAGCAGTGACGTGTGACGTGACTGAGTGGAAGCAGTGACGTGTGACGTGACTGAGTGGAAGCAGTGACGTGTGACGTGACTGAGTGGAAGCAGTGACGTGTGACGTGACTGAGTGGGAGAAGTGACGTGTGACGTGACTGAGTGGGAGAAGTTACGTGTGACGTGACTGAGTGGGAGAAGTGACGTGTGACGTGACTGAGTGGGAGAAGTGACGTGACTGAGTGGAAGCAGTGACGTGTGACGTGACTGAGTGGAAGCAGTGACGTGTGACGTGACTGAGTGGAAGCAGTGACGTGTGACGTGACGGAGTGGAAGCAGTGACGTGTGACGTGACGGAGTGGAAGCAGTGACGTGTGACGTGACGGAGTGGGAGAAGTGACGTGTGACGTGACGGAGTGGGAGAAGTGACGTGTGACGTGACGGAGTGGGAGAAGTGACGTGTGACGTGACGGAGTGGGAGAAGTGACGTGTGACGTGACGGAGTGGGAGAAGTGACGTGTGACGTGACGGAGTGGGAGAAGTGACGTGACTGAGTGGGAGAAGTCACGTGAGTGAGTGGGAGAAGTGACGTGTGACGTGACTGAGTGGAAGAAGTGACGTGACTGAGTGGGAGAAGTGAAGTGTGACGTGACTGAGTGGGAGAAGTGACGTGTGACGTGACTGAGTGGGAGAAGTGACGTGACTGAGTGGAAGAAGTGACGTGTGACGTGACTGAGTGGAAGAAGTGACGTGACTGAGTGGAAGAAGTGACGTGTGACGTGACTGAGTGGAAGAAGTGACGTGTGACGTGACTGAGTGGAAGAAGTGACGTGTGACGTGACTGAGTGGAAGAAGTGACGTGTGACGTGACTGAGTGGGAGAAGTGACGTGACTGAGTGGGAGAAGTGACGTGTCTGAGTGGAAGAAGTGACGTGTGACGTGACTGAGTGGGAGAAGTGACGTGACTGAGTGGAAGAAGTGACGTGACTGAGTGGAAGAAGTGACGTGTGACGTGACTGAGTGGGAGAAGTGACGTGACTGAGTGGGAGAAGTGACGTGTCTGAGTGGAAGAAGTGACGTGTGACGTGACTGAGTGGGAGAAGTGACGTGACTGAGTGGAAGAAGTGACGTGTGACGTGACGGAGTGGGAGAAGTGACGTGTGACGTGACGGAGTGGGAGAAGTGACGTGTGACGTGACGGAGCGGGAGAAGTGACGTGTGACGTGACGGAGCGGAAGCAGTGACGTGACGGAGCGGGAGAAGTGACGTGTGACGTGACGGAGCGGGAGAAGTGACGTGACTGAGTGGGAGAAGTGACGCGACTGAGTGGGAGATGTGACGTGTGACGTGACTGAGCGGGAGAAGTGACGGGACTGAGTGCGAGAAGTGACGCGACTGAGCGGGAGAAGTGACGTGTGACGTGACGGAGTGGGAGAAGTGACGTGTGACGTGACTGAGTGGGAGAAGTGACGTGTGACGTGACTGAGTGGAAGAAGTGACGTGTGACGTGACTGAGTGGAAGAAGTGACGTGACTGAGTGGAAGAAGTGACGTGACTGAGTGGAAGAAGTGACGTGTGACGTGACTGAGTGGAAGAAGTGACGTGTGTCGTGACTGAGTGGAAGAAGTGACGTGTGATGTGACTGAGTGGGAGAAGTGACGTGACTGAGTGGAAGAAGTGACGTGTGACGTGACTGTGTGGGAGAAGTGACGTGACTGAGTGGGAGAAGTGACGTGACTGAGTGGAAGAAGTGACGTGTGACGTGACTGAGTGGGAGAAGTGACGTGACTGAGTGGAAGAAGTGACGTGTGACGTGACTGAGTGGGAGAAGTGACGTGACTGAGTGGAAGAAGTGACGTGTGACGTGACTGAGTGGGAGAAGTGACGTGAAAGAGTGGGAGAAGTGACGCGTGACGTGACGGAGTGGGAGAAGTGACGCGTGACGTGACGGAGTGGGAGAAGTGACGCGTGACGTGACGGAGTGGGAGAAGTGACGCGTGACGTGACGGAGTGGGAGAAGTGACGCGACTGAGTGGGAGAAGTGACGCGTGACGTGACGGAGTGGGAGAAGTGACGCGTGACGTGACGGAGTGGGAGAAGTGACGCGTGACGTGACGGAGTGGGAGAAGTGACGCGTGACGTGACGGAGTGGGAGAAGTGACGCGTGACTTGACGGAGTGGGAGAAGTGACGCGACTGAGTGGGAGAAGTGACGCGACTGAGTGGGAGAAGTGACGTGTGACGTGACTGAGTGGGAGAAGTGACGTGTGACGTGACTGAGTGGGAGACGTGACGTGACTGATTGGGAGACGTGACGTGTGACGTGACTGAGTGGGACAAGTGACGTGTGACGTGACTGAGTGGGAGAAGTGACGTGTGACGTGACTGAGTGGGAGAAGTGACGTGTGACGTGACTGAGTGGCAGAAGTGACGTGTGACGTGACTGAGTGGGAGAAGTGACGTGTGACGTGAGTGAGTGGGAGAAGTGACGTGTGACGTGACTGAGTGGCAGAAGTGACGTGTGACGTGACTGAGTGGCAGAAGTGACGTGTGACGTGACTGAGTGGGAGAAGTGACGTGACTGAGTGGAAGCAGTGACGTGTGACGTGACTGAGTGGAAGCAGTGACGTGTGACGTGAGTGAGTGGAAGCAGTGACGTGTGACGTGACTGAGTGGAAGTAGTGAAGTGTGACGTGACGGAGTGGGAGAAGTGACGTGACGGAGTGGGAGAAGTGACGTGTGACGTGACGGAGTGGGAGAAGTGACGTGTGACGTGACGGAGTGGGAGAAGTGACGTGTGACGTGACGGAGTGGGAGAAGTGACGTGTGACGTGACGGAGCGGAAGCAGTGACGTGACGGAGCGGGAGAAGTGACGTGTGACGTGACGGAGCGGGAGAAGTGACGTGACTGAGTGGGAGAAGTGACGTGACTGAGTGGGAGAAGTGACGCGACTGAGTGGGAGATGTGACGTGTGACGTGACGGAGCGGGAGAAGTGACGCGACAGAGTGGGAGAAGTGACGCGACTGAGTGGGAGAAGTGACGCGACTGAGTGGGAGAAGTGACGTGTGACGTGACTGAGTGGGAGACGTGACGTGAGTGATTGGGAGATGTGACGTGACGGAGTGGGAGAAGTGACGTGTGACGTGACGGAGCGGGAGAAGTGACGTGTGACGTGACGGAGCGAGAGAAGTGACGTGACTGAGTGGGAGAAGTGACGTGACTGAGTGGGAGAAGTGACTTGACTGAGTGGGAGAAGTGACGTGAGTGAGTGGGAGAAGTGACGTGTGACGTGACTGAGTGGGAGAAGTGACGTGACGGAGCGGGAGAAGTGACGTGTGAGGTGACTGAGCGGGAGAAGTGACGTGTGAGGTGACTGAGCGGGAGAAGTGACGTGTGACGTGACTGAGCGGGAGAAGTGACGTGACAGAGCGGGAGAAGGGACGTGACAGAGCGGGAGAAGGGACGTGACTGAGCGGGAGAAGGGACGTGACTGAGCGGGAGAAGGGACGTGTGACGTGACTGAGCGGGTGAAGTGACGTGTGACGTGACTGAGTGGGAGAAGTGACGTGTGACGTGACTGAGTGGAAGTAGTGACGTGTGACGTGACTGAGTGGGAGAAGTGACGTGACTGAGTGGGAGAAGTGACGTGAGTGAGTGGGAGAAGTGACGTGTGACGTGACTGAGTGGGAGAAGTGACGTGAGTGAGTGGGAGAAGTGACGTGTGACGTGACTGAGTGGAAGAAGTGACGTGACTGAGTGGGAGAAGTGACGTGACTGAGTGGGAGAAGTGAAGTGTGACGTGACTGAGTGGGAGAAGTGACGTGTGACGTAACTGAGTGGGATAAGTGACGTGACTGAGTGGGAGAAGTGACGTGTGACGTGACTGAGTGGAAGCAGTGACGTGTGACGTGAGTGAGTGGAAGCAGTGACGTGTGACGTGACTGAGTGGAAGTAGTGAAGTGTGACGTGACGGAGTGGGAGAAGTGACGTGACGGAGTGGGAGAAGTGACGTGTGACGTGACGGAGTGGGAGAAGTGACGTGTGACGTGACGGAGTGGGAGAAGTGACGTGTGACGTGACGGAGTGGGAGAAGTGACGTGTGACGTGACGGAGCGGAAGCAGTGACGTGACGGAGCGGGAGAAGTGACGTGTGACGTGACGGAGCGGGAGAAGTGACGTGACTGAGTGGGAGAAGTGACGTGACTGAGTGGGAGAAGTGACGCGACTGAGTGGGAGATGTGACGTGTGACGTGACGGAGCGGGAGAAGTGACGCGACAGAGTGGGAGAAGTGACGCGACTGAGTGGGAGAAGTGACGCGACTGAGTGGGAGAAGTGACGTGTGACGTGACTGAGTGGGAGACGTGACGTGAGTGATTGGGAGATGTGACGTGACGGAGTGGGAGAAGTGACGTGTGACGTGACTGAGTGGGAGACGTGACGTGACTGATTGGGAGACGTGACGTGACTGAGTGGGAGAAGTGACGTGTGACGTGACTGAGTGGGAGAAGTGACGTGTGACGTGACTGAGTGGGAGAAGTGACGTGTGACGTGACTGAGTGGGAGAAGTTACGTGACTGAGTAGCAGCAGTGACGTGTGACGTGACTGAGTGGAAGCAGTGACGTGTGACGTGACTGAGTGGAAGCAGTGACGTGTGACGTGACTGAGTGGAAGCAGTGACGTGTGACGTGACTGAGTGGGAGAAGTGACGTGTGACGTGACTGAGTGGGAGAAGTTACGTGTGACGTGACTGAGTGGGAGAAGTGACGTGTGACGTGACTGAGTGGGAGAAGTGACGTGACTGAGTGGAAGCAGTGACGTGTGACGTGACTGAGTGGAAGCAGTGACGTGTGACGTGACTGAGTGGAAGCAGTGACGTGTGACGTGACGGAGTGGAAGCAGTGACGTGTGACGTGACGGAGTGGAAGCAGTGACGTGTGACGTGACGGAGTGGGAGAAGTGACGTGTGACGTGACGGAGTGGGAGAAGTGACGTGTGACGTGACGGAGTGGGAGAAGTGACGTGTGACGTGACGGAGTGGGAGAAGTGACGTGTGACGTGACGGAGTGGGAGAAGTGACGTGTGACGTGACGGAGTGGGAGAAGTGACGTGACTGAGTGGGAGAAGTCACGTGAGTGAGTGGGAGAAGTGACGTGTGACGTGACTGAGTGGAAGAAGTGACGTGACTGAGTGGGAGAAGTGAAGTGTGACGTGACTGAGTGGGAGAAGTGACGTGTGACGTGACTGAGTGGGAGAAGTGACGTGACTGAGTGGAAGAAGTGACGTGTGACGTGACTGAGTGGAAGAAGTGACGTGACTGAGTGGAAGAAGTGACGTGTGACGTGACTGAGTGGAAGAAGTGACGTGTGACGTGACTGAGTGGAAGAAGTGACGTGTGACGTGACTGAGTGGAAGAAGTGACGTGTGACGTGACTGAGTGGGAGAAGTGACGTGACTGAGTGGGAGAAGTGACGTGTCTGAGTGGAAGAAGTGACGTGTGACGTGACTGAGTGGGAGAAGTGACGTGACTGAGTGGAAGAAGTGACGTGACTGAGTGGAAGAAGTGACGTGTGACGTGACTGAGTGGGAGAAGTGACGTGACTGAGTGGGAGAAGTGACGTGTCTGAGTGGAAGAAGTGACGTGTGACGTGACTGAGTGGGAGAAGTGACGTGACTGAGTGGAAGAAGTGACGTGTGACGTGACGGAGTGGGAGAAGTGACGTGTGACGTGACGGAGTGGGAGAAGTGACGTGTGACGTGACGGAGCGGGAGAAGTGACGTGTGACGTGACGGAGCGGAAGCAGTGACGTGACGGAGCGGGAGAAGTGACGTGTGACGTGACGGAGCGGGAGAAGTGACGTGACTGAGTGGGAGAAGTGACGCGACTGAGTGGGAGATGTGACGTGTGACGTGACTGAGCGGGAGAAGTGACGGGACTGAGTGCGAGAAGTGACGCGACTGAGCGGGAGAAGTGACGTGTGACGTGACGGAGTGGGAGAAGTGACGTGTGACGTGACTGAGTGGGAGAAGTGACGTGTGACGTGACTGAGTGGAAGAAGTGACGTGTGACGTGACTGAGTGGAAGAAGTGACGTGACTGAGTGGAAGAAGTGACGTGACTGAGTGGAAGAAGTGACGTGTGACGTGACTGAGTGGAAGAAGTGACGTGTGTCGTGACTGAGTGGAAGAAGTGACGTGTGATGTGACTGAGTGGGAGAAGTGACGTGACTGAGTGGAAGAAGTGACGTGTGACGTGACTGTGTGGGAGAAGTGACGTGACTGAGTGGGAGAAGTGACGTGACTGAGTGGAAGAAGTGACGTGTGACGTGACTGAGTGGGAGAAGTGACGTGACTGAGTGGAAGAAGTGACGTGTGACGTGACTGAGTGGGAGAAGTGACGTGACTGAGTGGAAGAAGTGACGTGTGACGTGACTGAGTGGGAGAAGTGACGTGAAAGAGTGGGAGAAGTGACGCGTGACGTGACGGAGTGGGAGAAGTGACGCGTGACGTGACGGAGTGGGAGAAGTGACGCGTGACGTGACGGAGTGGGAGAAGTGACGCGTGACGTGACGGAGTGGGAGAAGTGACGCGACTGAGTGGGAGAAGTGACGCGTGACGTGACGGAGTGGGAGAAGTGACGCGTGACGTGACGGAGTGGGAGAAGTGACGCGTGACGTGACGGAGTGGGAGAAGTGACGCGTGACGTGACGGAGTGGGAGAAGTGACGCGTGACTTGACGGAGTGGGAGAAGTGACGCGACTGAGTGGGAGAAGTGACGCGACTGAGTGGGAGAAGTGACGTGTGACGTGACTGAGTGGGAGAAGTGACGTGTGACGTGACTGAGTGGGAGACGTGACGTGACTGATTGGGAGACGTGACGTGTGACGTGACTGAGTGGGACAAGTGACGTGTGACGTGACTGAGTGGGAGAAGTGACGTGTGACGTGACTGAGTGGGAGAAGTGACGTGTGACGTGACTGAGTGGCAGAAGTGACGTGTGACGTGACTGAGTGGGAGAAGTGACGTGTGACGTGAGTGAGTGGGAGAAGTGACGTGTGACGTGACTGAGTGGCAGAAGTGACGTGTGACGTGACTGAGTGGCAGAAGTGACGTGTGACGTGACTGAGTGGGAGAAGTGACGTGACTGAGTGGAAGCAGTGACGTGTGACGTGACTGAGTGGAAGCAGTGACGTGTGACGTGAGTGAGTGGAAGCAGTGACGTGTGACGTGACTGAGTGGAAGTAGTGAAGTGTGACGTGACGGAGTGGGAGAAGTGACGTGACGGAGTGGGAGAAGTGACGTGTGACGTGACGGAGTGGGAGAAGTGACGTGTGACGTGACGGAGTGGGAGAAGTGACGTGTGACGTGACGGAGTGGGAGAAGTGACGTGTGACGTGACGGAGCGGAAGCAGTGACGTGACGGAGCGGGAGAAGTGACGTGTGACGTGACGGAGCGGGAGAAGTGACGTGACTGAGTGGGAGAAGTGACGTGACTGAGTGGGAGAAGTGACGCGACTGAGTGGGAGATGTGACGTGTGACGTGACGGAGCGGGAGAAGTGACGCGACAGAGTGGGAGAAGTGACGCGACTGAGTGGGAGAAGTGACGCGACTGAGTGGGAGAAGTGACGTGTGACGTGACTGAGTGGGAGACGTGACGTGAGTGATTGGGAGATGTGACGTGACGGAGTGGGAGAAGTGACGTGTGACGTGACGGAGCGGGAGAAGTGACGTGTGACGTGACGGAGCGAGAGAAGTGACGTGACTGAGTGGGAGAAGTGACGTGACTGAGTGGGAGAAGTGACTTGACTGAGTGGGAGAAGTGACGTGAGTGAGTGGGAGAAGTGACGTGTGACGTGACTGAGTGGGAGAAGTGACGTGACGGAGCGGGAGAAGTGACGTGTGAGGTGACTGAGCGGGAGAAGTGACGTGTGAGGTGACTGAGCGGGAGAAGTGACGTGTGACGTGACTGAGCGGGAGAAGTGACGTGACAGAGCGGGAGAAGGGACGTGACAGAGCGGGAGAAGGGACGTGACTGAGCGGGAGAAGGGACGTGACTGAGCGGGAGAAGGGACGTGACTGAGCGGGAGAAGGGACGTGTGACGTGACTGAGCGGGTGAAGTGACGTGTGACGTGACTGAGTGGGAGAAGTGACGTGTGACGTGACTGAGTGGAAGTAGTGACGTGTGACGTGACTGAGTGGGAGAAGTGACGTGACTGAGTGGGAGAAGTGACGTGAGTGAGTGGGAGAAGTGACGTGTGACGTGACTGAGTGGGAGAAGTGACGTGAGTGAGTGGGAGAAGTGACGTGTGACGTGACTGAGTGGAAGAAGTGACGTGACTGAGTGGGAGAAGTGACGTGACTGAGTGGGAGAAGTGAAGTGTGACGTGACTGAGTGGGAGAAGTGACGTGTGACGTAACTGAGTGGGATAAGTGACGTGACTGAGTGGGAGAAGTGACGTGTGACGTGACTGAGTGGAAGAAGTGACGTGTGACGTGACTGAGTGGAAGAAGTGACGTGACTGAGTGGAAGAAGTGACGTGACTGAGTGGAAGAAGTGACGTGTGACGTGACTGAGTGGAAGAAGTGACGTGTGTCGTGACTGAGTGGAAGAAGTGACGTGTGATGTGACTGAGTGGGAGAAGTGACGTGACTGAGTGGAAGAAGTGACGTGTGACGTGACTGTGTGGGAGAAGTGACGTGACTGAGTGGGAGAAGTGACGTGACTGAGTGGAAGAAGTGACGTGTGACGTGACTGAGTGGGAGAAGTGACGTGACTGAGTGGAAGAAGTGACGTGTGACGTGACTGAGTGGGAGAAGTGACGTGACTGAGTGGAAGAAGTGACGTGTGACGTGACTGAGTGGGAGAAGTGACGTGACTGAGTGGGAGAAGTGACGTGTGACGTGACTGAGTGGAAGCAGTGACGTGTGACGTGACGGAGTGGAAGCAGTGTCGTGTGACGTGAAAGAGTGGGAGAAGTGACGCGTGACGTGACGGAGTGGGAGAAGTGACGCGTGACGTGACGGAGTGGGAGAAGTGACGCGTGACGTGACGGAGTGGGAGAAGTGACGCGACTGAGTGGGAGAAGTGACGCGTGACGTGACGGAGTGGGAGAAGTGACGCGTGACGTGACGGAGTGGGAGAAGTGACGCGTGACGTGACGGAGTGGGAGAAGTGACGCGTGACTTGACGGAGTGGGAGAAGTGACGCGACTGAGTGGGAGAAGTGACGCGACTGAGTGGGAGAAGTGACGTGTGACGTGACTGAGTGGGAGAAGTGACGTGTGACGTGACTGAGTGGGAGACGTGACGTGACTGATTGGGAGACGTGACGTGTGACGTGACTGAGTGGGACAAGTGACGTGTGACGTGACTGAGTGGGAGAAGTGACGTGTGACGTGACTGAGTGGGAGAAGTGACGTGTGACGTGACTGAGTGGGAGAAGTGACGTGTGACGTGACTGAGTGGGAGAAGTGACGTGTGACGTGAGTGAGTGGGAGAAGTGACGTGTGACGTGACTGAGTGGCAGAAGTGACGTGTGACGTGACTGAGTGGCAGAAGTGACGTGTGACGTGACTGAGTGGGAGAAGTGACGTGACTGAGTGGAAGCAGTGACGTGTGACGTGACTGAGTGGAAGCAGTGACGTGTGACGTGAGTGAGTGGAAGCAGTGACGTGTGACGTGACTGAGTGGAAGTAGTGAAGTGTGACGTGACGGAGTGGGAGAAGTGACGTGACGGAGTGGGAGAAGTGACGTGTGACGTGACGGAGTGGGAGAAGTGACGTGTGACGTGACGGAGTGGGAGAAGTGACGTGTGACGTGACGGAGTGGGAGAAGTGACGTGTGACGTGACGGAGCGGAAGCAGTGACGTGACGGAGCGGGAGAAGTGACGTGTGACGTGACGGAGCGGGAGAAGTGACGTGACTGAGTGGGAGAAGTGACGTGACTGAGTGGGAGAAGTGACGCGACTGAGTGGGAGATGTGACGTGTGACGTGACGGAGCGGGAGAAGTGACGCGACAGAGTGGGAGAAGTGACGCGACTGAGTGGGAGAAGTGACGCGACTGAGTGGGAGAAGTGACGTGTGACGTGACTGAGTGGGAGACGTGACGTGAGTGATTGGGAGATGTGACGTGACGGAGTGGGAGAAGTGACGTGTGACGTGACTGAGTGGGAGACGTGACGTGACTGATTGGGAGACGTGACGTGACTGAGTGGGAGAAGTGACGTGTGACGTGACTGAGTGGGAGAAGTGACGTGTGACGTGACTGAGTGGGAGAAGTGACGTGTGACGTGACTGAGTGGGAGAAGTTACGTGACTGAGTAGCAGCAGTGACGTGTGACGTGACTGAGTGGAAGCAGTGACGTGTGACGTGACTGAGTGGAAGCAGTGACGTGTGACGTGACTGAGTGGAAGCAGTGACGTGTGACGTGACTGAGTGGAAGCAGTGACGTGTGACGTGACTGAGTGGGAGAAGTGACGTGTGACGTGACTGAGTGGGAGAAGTTACGTGTGACGTGACTGAGTGGGAGAAGTGACGTGTGACGTGACTGAGTGGGAGAAGTGACGTGACTGAGTGGAAGCAGTGACGTGTGACGTGACTGAGTGGAAGCAGTGACGTGTGACGTGACTGAGTGGAAGCAGTGACGTGTGACGTGACGGAGTGGAAGCAGTGACGTGTGACGTGACGGAGTGGAAGCAGTGACGTGTGACGTGACGGAGTGGGAGAAGTGACGTGTGACGTGACGGAGTGGGAGAAGTGACGTGTGACGTGACGGAGTGGGAGAAGTGACGTGTGACGTGACGGAGTGGGAGAAGTGACGTGTGACGTGACGGAGTGGGAGAAGTGACGTGTGACGTGACGGAGTGGGAGAAGTGACGTGACTGAGTGGGAGAAGTCACGTGAGTGAGTGGGAGAAGTGACGTGTGACGTGACTGAGTGGAAGAAGTGACGTGACTGAGTGGGAGAAGTGAAGTGTGACGTGACTGAGTGGGAGAAGTGACGTGTGACGTGACTGAGTGGGAGAAGTGACGTGACTGAGTGGAAGAAGTGACGTGTGACGTGACTGAGTGGAAGAAGTGACGTGACTGAGTGGAAGAAGTGACGTGTGACGTGACTGAGTGGAAGAAGTGACGTGTGACGTGACTGAGTGGAAGAAGTGACGTGTGACGTGACTGAGTGGGAGAAGTGACGTGACTGAGTGGGAGAAGTGACGTGTCTGAGTGGAAGAAGTGACGTGTGACGTGACTGAGTGGGAGAAGTGACGTGACTGAGTGGAAGAAGTGACGTGACTGAGTGGAAGAAGTGACGTGTGACGTGACTGAGTGGGAGAAGTGACGTGACTGAGTGGGAGAAGTGACGTGTCTGAGTGGAAGAAGTGACGTGTGACGTGACTGAGTGGGAGAAGTGACGTGACTGAGTGGAAGAAGTGACGTGTGACGTGACGGAGTGGGAGAAGTGACGTGTGACGTGACGGAGTGGGAGAAGTGACGTGTGACGTGACGGAGCGGGAGAAGTGACGTGTGACGTGACGGAGCGGAAGCAGTGACGTGACGGAGCGGGAGAAGTGACGTGTGACGTGACGGAGCGGGAGAAGTGACGTGACTGAGTGGGAGAAGTGACGCGACTGAGTGGGAGATGTGACGTGTGACGTGACTGAGCGGGAGAAGTGACGGGACTGAGTGCGAGAAGTGACGCGACTGAGCGGGAGAAGTGACGTGTGACGCGACGGAGCGGGAGAAGTGACGCGTGACGCGACAGAGCGGGAGAAGTGACGCGACAGAGTGGGAGAAGTGACGCGACTGAGTGGGTGAAGTGACGCGACTGAGTGGGAGAAGTGACGTGTGACGTGACTGAGTGGGAGAAGTGACGTGTGACGTGACTGAGTGGGAGACGTGACGTGAGTGATTGGGAGACGTGACGTGTGACGTGACTGAGTGGAAGCAGTGACGTGTGACGTGACTGAGTGGAAGCAGTGACGTGTGACGTGACTGAGTGGAAGCAGTGACGTGTGACGTGACTGAGTGGAAGCAGTGACGTGTGACGTGACTGAGTGGGAGAAGTGACGTGTGACGTGACTGAGTGGGAGAAGTGACGCGTGACGTGACTGAGTGGGAGAAGTGACGCGTGACGTGACTGAGTGGGAGAAGTGACGCGTGACGTGACTGAGTGGGAGAAGTGACGTGTGACGTGACGGAGTGGGAGAAGTGACGTGTGACGTGACGGAGTGGGAGAAGTGACGTGTGACGTGACTGAGTGGGAGAAGTGACGTGTGACGTGACTGAGTGGGAGAAGTGACGTGACTGAGTGGAAGCAGTGACGTGTGACGTGACGGAGTGGAAGCAGTGACGTGTGACGTGACGGAGTGGAAGCAGTGACGTGTGACGTGACGGAGTGGGAGAAGTGACGTGTGACGTGACGGAGTGGGAGAAGTGACGTGTGACGTGACGGAGTGGGAGAAGTGACGTGTGACGTGACGGAGTGGGAGAAGTGACGTGACTGAGTGGGAGAAGTCACGTGAGTGAGTGGGAGAAGTGACGTGTGACGTGACTGAGTGGAAGAAGTGACGTGACTGAGTGGGAGAAGTGAAGTGTGACGTGACTGAGTGGGAGAAGTGACGTGTGACGTGACTGAGTGGGAGAAGTGACGTGACTGAGTGGAAGAAGTGACGTGTGACGTGACTGAGTGGAAGAAGTGACGTGACTGAGTGGAAGAAGTGACGTGTGACGTGACTGAGTGGAAGAAGTGACGTGTGACGTGACTGAGTGGAAGAAGTGACGTGTGACGTGACTGAGTGGAAGAAGTGACGTGTGACGTGACTGAGTGGAAGAAGTGACGTGTGACGTGACTGAGTGGAAGAAGTGACGTGTGACGTGACTGAGTGGGAGAAGTGACGTGTGACGTGACTGAGTGGGAGAAGTGACGTGTGACGTGACTGAGTGGGAGAAGTGACGTGTCTGAGTGGAAGAAGTGACGTGTGACGTGACTGAGTGGGAGAAGTGACGTGACTGAGTGGAAGAAGTGACGTGACTGAGTGGAAGAAGTGACGTGTGACGTGACTGAGTGGGAGAAGTGACGTGACTGAGTGGGAGAAGTGACGTGTCTGAGTGGAAGAAGTGACGTGTGACGTGACTGAGTGGGAGAAGTGACGTGACTGAGTGGGAGAAGTGACGTGACTGAGTGGAAGAAGTGACGTGACTGAGTGGAAGAAGTGACGTGTGACGTGACTGAGTGGGAGAAGTGACGTGACTGAGTGGGAGAAGTGACGTGTGACGTGACTGAGTGGAAGCAGTGACGTGTGACGTGACTGAGTGGAAGCAGTGACGTGTGACGTGACTGAGTGGAAGCAGTGACGTGTGACGTGACTGAGTGGAAGCAGTGACGTGTGACGTGACTGAGTGGGAGAAGTGACGTGTGACGTGACTGAGTGGGAGAAGTGACGTGTGACGTGACTGAGTGGGAGAAGTGACGTGTGACGTGACTGAGTGGGAGAAGTGACGTGTGACGTGACTGAGTGGGAGAAGTGACGTGTGACGTGACTGAGTGGAAGCAGTGACGTGTGACGTGGCTGAGTGGGAGAAGTGACGTGTGACGTGACGGAGTGGAAGCAGTGACGTGTGACGTGACGGAGTGGAAGCAGTGACGTGTGACGTGACGGAGTGGAAGCAGTGACGTGTGACGTGACGGAGTGGGAGAAGTGACGTGTGACGTGACGGAGTGGGAGAAGTGACGTGTGACGTGACGGAGTGGGAGAAGTGACGTGTGACGTGACGGAGTGGGAGAAGTGACGTGTGACGTGACGGAGTGGGAGAAGTGACGTGTGACGTGACGGAGTGGGAGAAGTGACGTGTGACGTGACGGAGTGGGAGAAGTGACGTGTGACGTGACGGAGTGGGAGAAGTGACGTGTGACGTGACGGAGTGGGAGAAGTGACGTGTGACGTGACGGAGTGGGAGAAGTGACGTGTGACGTGACGGAGTGGGAGAAGTGACGTGTGACGTGACGGAGTGGGAGAAGTGACGTGTGACGTGACGGAGTGGGAGAAGTGACGTGTGACGTGACGGAGTGGGAGAAGTGACGTGACGGAGTGGGAGAAGTGACGTGTGACGTGACGGAGTGGGAGAAGTGACGTGTGACGTGACGGAGTGGGAGAAGTGACGTGTGACGTGACGGAGTGGGAGAAGTGACGTGTGACGTGACGGAGTGGGAGAAGTGACGTGTGACGTGACGGAGTGGGAGAAGTGACGTGACTGAGTGGGAGAAGTGACGTGACTGAGTGGGAGAAGTGACGTGTGACGTAACTGAGTGGGAGACGTGACGTGACGGAGTGGGAGAAGTGACGTGTGACGTGACTGAGTGGGAGACGTGACGTGACGGAGTGGGAGAAGTGACGTGACGGAGTGGGAGAAGTGACGTGACGGAGTGGGAGAAGTGACGTGTGACGTGACGGAGTGGGAGAAGTGACGTGACGGAGTGGGAGAAGTGACGTGTGACGTTACGGAGTGGGAGAAGTGACGTGACGGAGTGGGAGAAGTGACGTGTGACGTGACTGAGTGGGAGAAGTGACGTGTGACGTGACTGAGTCGGAGAAGTGACGTGTGACGTGACTGAGTGGGAGAAGTGACGTGTGACGTGACTGAGTGGGAGAAGTGACGTGACTGAGTGGGAGAAGTGACGTGTGACGTGACTGAGTGGGAGAAGTGACGTGACTGAGTGGGAGAAGTGACGTGTGACGTGACTGAGTGGGCGAAGTGACGTGACTGAGTGGGAGAAGTGACGTGTGACGTGACTGAGTGGGAGAAGTGACGTGACTGAGTGGGAGAAGTGACGTGTGACGTGACTGAGTGGGAGAAGTGACGTGACTGAGTGGGAGAAGTGACGTGTGACGTGACTGAGTGGGAGAAGTGACGTGACTGAGTGGGAGAAGTGACGTGTGACGTGACTGAGTGGAAGCAGTGACGTGACTGAGTGGAAGCAGTGACGTGACTGAGTGGGAGAAGTGACGTGTGACGTGACTGAGTGGAAGCAGTGACGTGACTGAGTGGAAGCAGTGACGTGACTGAGTGGGAGAAGTGACGTGTGACGTGACTGAGTGGAAGCAGTGACGTGACTGAGTGGGAGAAGTGACGTGTGACGTGACTGAGTGGAAGCAGTGACGTGACTGAGTGGAAGCAGTGACGTGACTGAGTGGAAGCAGTGACGTGTGACGTGACTGAGTGGAAGCAGTGACGTGTGACGTGACTGAGTGGAAGCAGTGACGTGTGACGTGACGGAGTGGGAGAAGTGACGTGTGACGTGACGGAGTGGGAGAAGTGACGTGTGACGTGACGGAGTGGGAGAAGTGACGTGACGGAGTGGGAGAAGTGACGTGTGACGTGACGGAGTGGGAGCAGTGACGTGTGACGTGACGGAGTGGGAGCAGTGACGTGTGACGTGACTGAGTGCAAGCAGTGACGTGTGACGTGACTGAGTGGGAGAAGTGACGTGTGACGTGACTGAGTGGAAGCAGTGACGTGTGACGTGACTGAGTGGGAGAAGTGACGTGTGACGTGACAGAGTGGGAGAAGTGACGTGTGACGTGACGGAGTGGGAGAAGTGACGTGTGACGTGACGGAGTGGGAGAAGTGACGTGTGACGTGACGGAGTGGGAGAAGTGACGTGTGACGTGACGGAGTGGGAGAAGTGACGTGTGACGTGACGGAGTGGGAGAAGTGACGTGTGACGTGACTGAGTGGAAGCAGTGACGTGACTGAGTGGAAGCAGTGACGTGTGACGTGACTGAGTGGAAGCAGTGACGTGTGACGTGACGGAGTGGGAGAAGTGACGTGTGACGTGACGGAGTGGGAGAAGTGACGTGTGACGTGACGGAGTGGGAGAAGTGACGTGACGGAGTGGGAGAAGTGACGTGACGGAGTGGGAGAAGTGACGTGTGACGTGACGGAGTGGGAGAAGTGACGTGTGACGTGACGGAGTGGGAGAAGTGACGTGTGGCGTGACGGAGTGGGAGAAGTGACGTGTGGCGTGACGGAGGGGGAGAAGTGACGTGTGGCGTGACGGAGCGGGAGAAGTGACGTGTGACGTGACGGAGCGGGAGAAGTGACGTGACTGAGCGGAAGCAGTGACGTGTGACGTGACTGAGCGGAAGCAGTGACGTGTGACGTGACTGAGTGGAAGAAGTGACGTGTGACGTGACTGAGTGGAAGAAGTGACGTGTGACGTGACTGAGTGGGAGAAGTGACGTGTGACGTGACTGAGTGGGAGAAGTGACGTGTGACGTGACTGAGTGGGAGAAGTGACGTGTGACGTGACTGAGTGGGAGAAGTGACGTGTGACGTGACGGAGTGGGAGAAGTGACGTGTGACGTGACTGAGTGGGAGAAGTGACGTGTGACGTGACTGAGTGGGAGAAGTGACGTGACTGAGTGGAAGCAGTGACGTGTGACGTGACTGAGTGGAAGCAGTGACGTGTGACGTGACTGAGTGGAAGCAGTGACGTGTGACGTGACGGAGTGGAAGCAGTGACGTGTGACGTGACGGAGTGGGAGAAGTGACGTGTGACGTGACGGAGTGGGAGAAGTGACGTGTGACGTGACGGAGTGGGAGAAGTGACGTGTGACGTGACGGAGTGGGAGAAGTGACGTGTGACGTGACGGAGTGGGAGAAGTGACGTGTGACGTGACGGAGTGGGAGAAGTGACGTGACTGAGTGGGAGAAGTCACGTGAGTGAGTGGGAGAAGTGACGTGTGACGTGACTGAGTGGAAGAAGTGACGTGACTGAGTGGGAGAAGTGAAGTGTGACGTGACTGAGTGGGAGAAGTGACGTGTGACGTGACTGAGTGGGAGAAGTGACGTGACTGAGTGGAAGAAGTGACGTGTGACGTGACTGAGTGGAAGAAGTGACGTGACTGAGTGGAAGAAGTGACGTGTGACGTGACTGAGTGGAAGAAGTGACGTGTGACGTGACTGAGTGGAAGAAGTGACGTGTGACGTGACTGAGTGGAAGAAGTGACGTGTGACGTGACTGAGTGGAAGAAGTGACGTGTGACGTGACTGAGTGGAAGAAGTGACGTGTGACGTGACTGAGTGGGAGAAGTGACGTGTGACGTGACTGAGTGGGAGAAGTGACGTGTCTGAGTGGAAGAAGTGACGTGTGACGTGACTGAGTGGGAGAAGTGACGTGACTGAGTGGAAGAAGTGACGTGACTGAGTGGAAGAAGTGACGTGTGACGTGACTGAGTGGGAGAAGTGACGTGACTGAGTGGGAGAAGTGACGTGTCTGAGTGGAAGAAGTGACGTGTGACGTGACTGAGTGGGAGAAGTGACGTGACTGAGTGGGAGAAGTGACGTGACTGAGTGGAAGAAGTGACGTGACTGAGTGGAAGAAGTGACGTGTGACGTGACTGAGTGGGAGAAGTGACGTGACTGAGTGGGAGAAGTGACGTGTGACGTGACTGAGTGGAAGCAGTGACGTGTGACGTGACTGAGTGGAAGCAGTGACGTGTGACGTGACGGAGTGGAAGCAGTGACGTGTGACGTGACTGAGTGGAAGCAGTGACGTGTGACGTGACTGAGTGGAAGCAGTGACGTGTGACGTGACTGAGTGGAAGCAGTGACGTGTGACGTGACTGAGTGGGAGAAGTGACGTGTGACGTGACTGAGTGGGAGAAGTGACGTGTGACGTGACTGAGTGGGAGAAGTGACGTGTGACGTGACTGAGTGGAAGCAGTGACGTGTGACGTGACTGAGTGGGAGAAGTGACGTGTGACGTGACTGAGTGGAAGCAGTGACGTGTGACGTAGCTGAGTGGGAGAAGTGACGTGTGACGTGACGGAGTGGAAGCAGTGACGTGTGACGTGACGGAGTGGAAGCAGTGACGTGTGACGTGACGGAGTGGAAGCAGTGACGTGTGACGTGACGGAGTGGGAGAAGTGACGTGTGACGTGACGGAGTGGGAGAAGTGACGTGTGACGTGACGGAGTGGGAGAAGTGACGTGTGACGTGACGGAGTGGGAGAAGTGACGTGTGACGTGACGGAGTGGGAGAAGTGACGTGTGACGTGACGGAGTGGGAGAAGTGACGTGTGACGTGACGGAGTGGGAGAAGTGACGTGACGGAGTGGGAGAAGTGACGTGTGACGTGACTGAGTGGGAGAAGTGACGTGACTGAGTGGGAGAAGTGACGTGACGGAGTGGGAGAAGTGACGTGTGACGTGACGGAGTGGGAGAAGTGACGTGTGACGTGACGGAGTGGGAGAAGTGACGTGACGGAGTGGGAGAAGTGACGTGTGACGTGACGGAATGGGAGAAGTGACGTGTGACGTGACGGAGTGGGAGAAGTGACGTGACTGAGTGGGAGAAGTGACGTGACTGAGTGGGAGAAGTGACGTGTGACGTAACTGAGTGGGAGACGTGACGTGACGGAGTGGGAGAAGTGACGTGTGACGTGACTGAGTGGGAGACGTGACGTGACGGAGTGGGAGAAGTGACGTGACGGAGTGGGAGAAGTGACGTGACGGAGTGGGAGAAGTGACGTGTGACGTGACGGAGTGGGAGAAGTGACGTGACGGAGTGGGAGAAGTGACGTGTGACGTTACGGAGTGGGAGAAGTGACGTGACGGAGTGGGAGAAGTGACGTGTGACGTGACGGAGTGGGAGAAGTGACGTGACTGAGTGGAAGAAGTGACGTGACTGAGTGGGAGAAGTGACGTGTGACGTGACTGAGTGGGAGAAGTGACGTGACTGAGTGGGAGAAGTGACGTGACTGAGTGGGAGAAGTGACGTGTGACGTGACTGAGTGGAAGCAGTGACGTGTGACGTGACGGAGTGGAAGCAGTGACGTGTGACGTGACGGAGTGGAAGCAGTGACGTGTGACGTGACTGAGTGGAAGCAGTGACGTGTGACGTGACTGAGTGGAAGCAGTGACGTGTGACGTGACTGAGTGGAAGCAGTGACGTGTGACGTGACTGAGTGGGAGAAGTGACGTGTGACGTGACTGAGTGGGAGAAGTGACGTGTGACGTGACTGAGTGGAAGCAGTGACGTGTGACGTGACTGAGTGGGAGAAGTGACGTGTGACGTGACTGAGTGGGAGAAGTGACGTGTGACGTGACGGAGTGGAAGCAGTGACGTGTGACGTGACTGAGTGGGAGAAGTGACGTGTGACGTGACTGAGTGGAAGCAGTGACAAGTGACGTGACTGAGTGG
This sequence comes from Podargus strigoides, assembly GCA_028020825.1. Lineage (NCBI taxonomy): Eukaryota > Metazoa > Chordata > Aves > Caprimulgiformes > Podargidae > Podargus > Podargus strigoides. The sequence continues at coordinate 59,760,350 of CM051662.1, forward strand.
GAGAAGTGACGTGTGACGTGACTGAGTGGAAGCAGTGACGTGTGACGTGACGGAGTGGAAGCAGTGACGTGTGACGTGACGGAGTGGGAGAAGTGACGTGTGACGTGACGGAGTGGGAGAAGTGACGTGTGACGTGACGGAGTGGGAGAAGTGACGTGTGACGTGACGGAGTGGGAGAAGTGACGTGTGACGTGACGGAGTGGGAGAAGTGACGTGTGACGTGACGGAGTGGGAGAAGTGACGTGTGACGTGACGGAGTGGGAGAAGTGACGTGACGGAGTGGGAGAAGTGACGTGTGACGTGACGGAGTGGGAGAAGTGACGTGACGGAGTGGGAGAAGTGACGTGTGACGTGACGGAGTGGGAGAAGTGACGTGACGGAGTGGGAGAAGTGACGTGTGACGTGACGGAGTGGGAGAAGTGACGTGACGGAGTGGGAGAAGTGACGTGTGACGTGACGGAATGGGAGAAGTGACGTGTGACGTGACTGAGTGGGAGAAGTGACGTGACTGAGTGGGAGAAGTGACGTGACTGAGTGGGAGAAGTGACGTGTGACGTGACTGAGTGGGAGACGTGACGTGACGGAGTGGGAGAAGTGACGTGACGGAGTGGGAGAAGTGACGTGACGGAGTGGGAGAAGTGACGTGTGACGTGACGGAGTGGGAGAAGTGACGTGACGGAGTGGGAGAAGTGACGTGTGACGTGACTGAGTGGGAGAAGTGACGTGACGGAGTGGGAGAAGTGACGTGACTGAGTGGGAGAAGTGACGTGTGACGTGACTGAGTGGGAGAAGTGACGTGTGACGTGACTGAGTGGGAGAAGTGACGTGTGACGTGACTGAGTGGGAGAAGTGACGTGTGACGTGACTGAGTGGGAGAAGTGACGTGTGACGTGACTGAGTGGGAGAAGTGACGTGTGACGTGACTGAGTGGGAGAAGTGACGTGTGACGTGACTGAGTGGGAGAAGTGACGTGTCTGAGTGGGAGAAGTGACGTGACTGAGTGGGAGAAGTGACGTGTGACGTGACTGAGTGGGAGAAGTGACGTGACTGAGTGGGAGAAGTGACGTGTGACGTGACTGAGTGGGAGAAGTGACGTGACTGAGTGGGAGAAGTGACGTGTGACGTGACTGAGTGGGAGAAGTGACGTGACTGAGTGGGAGAAGTGACGTGACTGAGTGGGAGAAGTGACGTGTGACGTGACTGAGTGGAAGCAGTGACGTGACTGAGTGGGAGAAGTGACGTGTGACGTGACTGAGTGGAAGCAGTGACGTGACTGAGTGGGAGAAGTGACGTGTGACGTGACTGAGTGGAAGCAGTGACGTGACTGAGTGGAAGCAGTGACGTGACTGAGTGGGAGAAGTGACGTGTGACGTGACTGAGTGGAAGCAGTGACGTGACTGAGTGGGAGAAGTGACGTGTTACGTGACTGAGTAGAAGCAGTGACGTGACTGAGTGGAAGCAGTGACGTGACTGAGTGGGAGAAGTGACGTGTGACGTGACTGAGTGGAAGCAGTGACGTGACTGAGTGGAAGCAGTGACGTGTGACGTGACTGAGTGGAAGCAGTGACGTGTGACGTGACTGAGTGGCAGCAGTGACGTGTGACGTGACGGAGTGGGAGAAGTGACGTGTGACGTGACGGAGTGGGAGAAGTGACGTGTGACGTGACGGAGTGGGAGAAGTGACGTGACGGAGTGGGAGAAGTGACGTGTGACGTGACGGAGTGGGAGAAGTGACGTGTGACGTGACGGAGTGGGAGAAGTGACGTGTGACATGACGGAGTGGAAGCAGTGACGTGACTGAGTGGAAGCAGTGACGTGACTGTGTGGAAGCAGTGACGTGTGATGTGACTGAGTGGAAGCAGTGACGTGTGACGTGACTGAGTGGAAGCAGTGACGTGTGACGTGACGGAGTGGGAGAAGTGACGTGTGACGTGACGGAGTGGGAGAAGTGACGTGTGACGTGACGGAGTGGGAGAAGTGACGTGACGGAGCGGGAGAAGTGACGTGACGGAGCGGGAGAAGTGACGTGTGACGTGACGGAGCGGGAGAAGTGACGTGTGGCGTGACGGAGCGGGAGAAGTGACGTGTGGCGTGACGGAGCGGGAGAAGTGACGTGTGGCGTGACGGAGCGGGAGAAGTGACGTGTGGCGTGACGGAGCGGGAGAAGTGACGTGTGGCGTGACGGAGTGGAAGCAGTGACGTGTGACGTGACTGAGTGGAAGCAGTGACGTGTGACGTGACTGAGTGGAAGCAGTGACGTGTGACGTGACTGAGTGGGAGAAGTGACGTGTGACGTGACTGAGTGGGAGAAGTGACGTGTGACGTGACTGAGTGGAAGCAGTGACGTGTGACGTGACTGAGTGGGAGAAGTGACGTGTGACGTGACTGAGTGGGAGAAGTGACGTGTGACGTGACTGAGTGGAAGCAGTGACGTGTGACGTGACTGAGTGGGAGAAGTGACGTGTGACGTGACTGAGTGGAAGCAGTGACGTGTGACGTGACTGAGTGGGAGAAGTGACGTGTGACGTGACTGAGTGGAAGCAGTGACGTGTGACGTGACGGAGTGGAAGCAGTGACGTGTGACGTGACGGAGTGGGAGAAGTGACGTGTGGCGTGACGGAGTGGGAGAAGTGACGTGTGACGTGACGGAGTGGGAGAAGTGACGTGTGACGTGACGGAGTGGGAGAAGTGACGTGTGACGTGACGGAGTGGGAGAAGTGACGTGTGACGTGACGGAGTGGGAGAAGTGACGTGTGACGTGACGGAGTGGGAGAAGTGACGTGTGACGTGACGGAGTGGGAGAAGTGACGTGTGACGTGACGGAGTGGGAGAAGTGACGTGTGACGTGACGGAGTGGGAGAAGTGACGTGACGGAGTGGGAGAAGTGACGTGTGACGTGACGGAGTGGGAGAAGTGACGTGTGACGTGACGGAGTGGGAGAAGTGACGTGTGACGTGACGGAGTGGGAGAAGTGACGTGTGACGTGACGGAGTGGGAGAAGTGACGTGACGGAGTGGGAGAAGTGACGTGTGACGTATCGGAGTGGGAGAAGTGACGTGACGGAGTGGGAGAAGTGACGTGTGACGTGACGGAATGGGAGAAGTGACGTGTGACGTGACTGAGTGGGAGAAGTGACGTGACTGAGTGGGAGAAGTGACGTGACTGAGTGGGAGACGTGACGTGACGGAGTGGGAGAAGTGACGTGACGGAGTGGGAGAAGTGACGTGACGGAGTGGGAGAAGTGACGTGTGACGTGACGGAGTGGGAGAAGTGACGTGACGGAGTGGGAGAAGTGACGTGTGACGTGACGGAGTGGGAGAAGTGACGTGACGGAGTGGGAGAAGTGACGTGTGACGTGACTGAGTGGGAGAAGTGACGTGACTGAGTGGGAGAAGTGACGTGACGGAGTGGGAGAAGTGACGTGTGACGTGACGGAGTGGGAGAAGTGACGTGTGACGTGACTGAGTGGGAGAAGTGACGTGTGACGTGACTGAGTGGGAGAAGTGACGTGTGACGTGACTGAGTGGGAGAAGTGACGTGTCTGAGTGGGAGAAGTGACGTGACTGAGTGGGAGAAGTGACGTGTGACGTGACTGAGTGGGAGAAGTGACGTGTGACGTGACTGAGTGGGAGAAGTGACGTGACTGAGTGGGAGAAGTGACGTGTGACGTGACTGAGTGGGAGAAGTGACGTGACTGAGTGGGAGAAGTGACGTGACTGAGTGGGAGAAGTGACGTGACTGAGTGGGAGAAGTGACGTGTGACGTGACTGAGTGGAAGCAGTGACGTGACTGAGTGGGAGAAGTGACGTGTGACGTGACTGAGTGGAAGCAGTGACGTGACTGAGTGGAAGCAGTGACGTGACTGAGTGGGAGAAGTGACGTGTGACGTGACTGAGTGGAAGCAGTGACGTGACTGAGTGGAAGCAGTGACGTGACTGAGTGGGAGAAGTGACGTGTGACGTGACTGAGTGGAAGCAGTGACGTGACTGAGTGGGAGAAGTGACGTGTTACGTGACTGAGTGGAAGCAGTGACGTGACTGAGTGGAAGCAGTGACGTGACTGAGTGGGAGAAGTGACGTGTGACGTGACTGAGTGGAAGCAGTGACGTGACTGAGTGGAAGCAGTGACGTGTGACGTGACTGAGTGGAAGCAGTGACGTGTGACGTGACTGAGTGGCAGCAGTGACGTGTGACGTGACTGAGTGGGAGAAGTGACGTGTGACGTGACGGAGTGGGAGAAGTGACGTGTGACGTGACGGAGTGGGAGAAGTGACGTGACGGAGTGGGAGAAGTGACGTGTGACGTGACGGAGTGGGAGAAGTGACGTGTGACGTGACGGAGTGGAAGCAGTGACGTGACTGAGTGGAAGCAGTGACGTGACTGTGTGGAAGCAGTGACGTGTGATGTGACTGAGTGGAAGCAGTGACGTGTGACGTGACTGAGTGGAAGCAGTGACGTGTGACGTGACGGAGTGGGAGAAGTGACGTGTGACGTGACGGAGTGGGAGAAGTGACGTGTGACGTGACGTAGTGGGAGAAGTGACGTGACGGAGTGGGAGAAGTGACGTGACGGAGCGGGAGAAGTGACGTGACGGAGCGGGAGAAGTGACGTGTGACGTGACGGAGCGGGAGAAGTGACGTGTGGCGTGACGGAGCGGGAGAAGTGACGTGTGGCGTGACGGAACGGGAGAAGTGACGTGTGGCGTGACGGAGCGGGAGAAGTGACGTGTGACGTGACGGAGCGGGAGAAGTGACGTGTGACGTGACGGAGCGGGAGAAGTGACGTGTGACGTGACGGAGCGGGAGAAGTGACGTGTGATGTGACGGAGCGGGAGAAGTGACGTGACTGAGTGGGAGAAGTGACGTGACTGAGTGGGAGAAGTGACGTGTGACGTGACTGAGTGGGAAAAGTGATGTGACTGAGTGGGAGAAGTGACGTGTGACGTGACTGAGTGGGAGAAGTGACGTGTGACGTGACGGAGTGGGAGAAGTGACGTGTGACGTGACGGAGTGGAAGCAGTGACGTGACTGAGTGGAAGCAGTGACGTGACTGTGTGGAAGCAGTGACGTGTGATGTGACTGAGTGGAAGCAGTGACGTGTGACGTGACTGAGTGGAAGCAGTGACGTGTGACGTGACGGAGTGGGAGAAGTGACGTGTGACGTGACGGAGTGGGAGAAGTGACGTGTGACGTGACGGAGTGGGAGAAGTGACGTGACGGAGTGGGAGAAGTGACGTGACGGAGCGGGAGAAGTGACGTGACGGAGCGGGAGAAGTGACGTGTGACGTGACGGAGCGGGAGAAGTGACGTGTGGCGTGACGGAGCGGGAGAAGTGACGTGTGGCGTGACGGAACGGGAGAAGTGACGTGTGGCGTGACGGAGCGGGAGAAGTGACGTGTGACGTGACGGAGCGGGAGAAGTGACGTGTGACGTGACGGAGCGGGAGAAGTGACGTGTGATGTGACGGAGCGGGAGAAGTGACGTGACTGAGTGGGAGAAGTGACGTGACTGAGTGGGAGAAGTGACGTGTGACGTGACTGAGTGGGAAAAGTGACGTGACTGAGTGGGAGAAGTGACGTGTGACGTGACTGAGTGGGAGAAGTGACGTGTGACGTGACTGAGTGGGAGAAGTGACGTGACTGAGTGGGAGAAGTGACGTGTGACGTGACTGAGTGGGAGAAGTGACGTGTGACGTGACTGAGTGGGAGAAGTGACGTGACTGAGTGGGAGAAGTGACGTGTGACGTGACGGAGCGGGAGAAGTGACGTGTGACGTGACTGAGCGGAAGCAGTGACGTGACTGAGCGGAAGCAGTGACGTGTGACGTGACTGAGCGGAAGCTGTGACGTGTGACGTGACTGAGCGGGAGAAGTGACGTGTGACGTGACGGAGCGGGAGAAGTGACGTGTGACGTGACGGAGCGGGAGAAGTGACGTGTCACGTGACGGAGCGGGAGAAGTGACGTGTGACGTGACTGAGTGGGAGAAGTGACGTGACTGAGTGGGAGAAGTGACGTGTGACGTGACTGAGTGGGAGAAGTGACGTGACTGAGTGGGAGAAGTGACGTGTGACGTGACTGAGTGGGAGAAGTGACGTGACTGAGTGGGAGAAGTGACGTGACTGAGTGGGAGAAGTGACGTGTGACGTGACTGAGTGGGAGAAGTGACGTGGCTGAGCGGGAGAAGTGACGTGTGACGTGACTGAGCGGGAGAAGTGACGTGTGAGGTGACTGAGCGGGAGAAGTGACGTGTGACGTGACTGAGCGGGAGAAGTGACGTGTGACGTGACTGAGCGGGAGAAGTGACGTGACTGAGCGGGAGAAGTGACGTGACTGAGCGGGTGAAGTGACGTGTGACGTGACTGAGTGGGAGAAGTGAAGTGTGACGTGAGTGAGTGGGAGAAGTGACGTGAGTGAGTGGGAGAAGTGACGTGAGTGAGTGGGAGAAGTGACGGGTGACGTGACTGAGTGGAAGAAGTGACGTGACTGAGTGGGAGAAGTGACGTGACTGAGTGGGAGGAGTGACGTGTGACGTGACTGAGTGGGAGAAGTGACGTGTGACGTGACTGAGTGGGAGAAGTGACGTGACTGAGTGGAAGAAGTGACGTGTGACGTGACTGAGTGGAAGAAGTGACGTGTGACGTGACTGAGTGGAAGAAGTGACGTGACTGAGTGGAAGAAGTGACGTGACTGAGTGGAAGAAGTGACGTGTGACGTGACTGAGTGGAAGAAGTGACGTGTGACGTGACTGAGTGGAAGAAGTGACGTGTGACGTGACTGAGTGGAAGAAGTGACGTGACTGAGTGGAAGAAGTGACGTGTGACGTGACTGAGTGGAAGAAGTGACGTGTGACGTGACTGAGTGGAAGAAGTGACGTGACTGAGTGGAAGAAGTGCCGTGTGACGTGACTGAGGGGAAGAAGTGACGTGTGACGTGACTGAGTGGAAGAAGTGACGTGACTGAGTGGAAGAAGTGACGTGTGACGTGACTGAGTGGAAGAAGTGACGTGACTGAGTGGAAGAAGTGACGTGACTGAGTGGAAGAAGTGACGTGTGACGTGACTGAGTGGAAGAAGTGACGTGACTGAGTGGAAGAAGTGACGTGACTGAGTGGGAGAAGTGACGTGTGACGTGACTGAGTGGAAGAAGTGACGTGACTGAGTGGAAGAAGTGACGTGTGACGTGACTGAGTGGAAGAAGTGACGTGTGACGTGACTGAGTGGGAGAAGTGACGTGACTGAGTGGGAGAAGTGACGTGTGACGTGACTGAGTGGGAGAAGTGACGTGACTGAGTGGAAGAAGTGACGTGACTGAGTGGAAGAAGTGACGTGTGACGTGACTGAGTGGAAGAAGTGACGTGACTGAGTGGAAGAAGTGACGTGTGACGTGACTGAGTGGAAGAAGTGACGTGACTGAGTGGAAGAAGTGACGTGTGACGTGACTGAGTGGAAGAAGTGACGTGACTGAGTGGAAGAAGTGACGTGTGACGTGACTGAGTGGAAGAAGTGACGTGACGGAGTGGAAGAAGTGACGTGACTGAGTGGAAGTAGTGACGTGACTGAGTGGAAGAAGTGACGTGTGACGTGACTGAGTGGAAGAAGTGACGTGACTGAGTGGAAGAAGTGACGTGTGACGTGACTGAGTGGAAGAAGTGACGTGACTGAGTGGAAGAAGTGACGTGTGACGTGACTGAGTGGGAGAAGTGACGTGACTGAGTGGGAGAAGTGACGTGCGACGTGACTGAGTGGGAGAAGTGACGTGTGACGTGACTGAGTGGGAGAAGTGACGTGACTGAGTGGGAGAAGTGACGTGACTGAGTGGAAGAAGTGACGTGTGATGTGACTGAGTGGGAGAAGTGACGCGTGACGTGACTGAGTGGGAGAAGTGACGTGTGACGTGACTGAGTGGGGGAAGTGACGTGACTGAGTGGGGGAAGTGACGTGACTGAGTGGGGGAAGTGACGTGTCTGAGTGGGAGAAGTGACGTGACTGAGTGGGAGAAGTGACGTGTGACGTGACTGAGTGGGAGAAGTGACGTGACTGAGTGGGAGAAGTGACGCGTGACGTGACTGAGTGGGAGATGTGACGTGACTGAGTGCGAGAAGTGACGTGTGACGTGACTGAGTGGAAGAAGTGACGTGTGACGTGACTGAGTGGGAGAAGTGACGTGTGACGTGACTGAGTGGGAGAAGTGACGTGACTGAGTGGGAGAAGTGACGTGTGACGTGACTGAGTGGGAGAAGTGACGTGACTGAGTGGGAGAAGTGACGTGTGACGTGACTGAGTGGAAGCAGTGACGTGACTGAGTGGAAGCAGTGACGTGACTGAGTGGGAGAAGTGACGTGTGACGTGACTGAGTGGAAGCAGTGACGTGACTGAGTGGAAGCAGTGACGTGACTGAGTGGGAGAAGTGACGTGTGACGTGACTGAGTGGAAGCAGTGACGTGACTGAGTGGAAGCAGTGACGTGACTGAGTGGGAGAAGTGACGTGTGACGTGACTGAGTGGAAGCAGTGACGTGACTGAGTGGAAGCAGTGACGTGACTGAGTGGGAGAAGTGACGTGTGACGTGACTGAGTGGAAGCAGTGACGTGACTGAGTGGAAGCAGTGACGTGACTGAGTGGGAGAAGTGACGTGTGACGTGACTGAGTGGAAGCAGTGACGTGACTGAGTGGAAGCAGTGACGTGACTGAGTGGAAGCAGTGACGTGTGACGTGACTGAGTGGAAGCAGTGACGTGTGACGTGACGGAGTGGGAGAAGTGACGTGTGACGTGACGGAGTGGGAGAAGTGACGTGTGACGTGACGGAGTGGGAGAAGTGACGTGACGGAGTGGGAGAAGTGACGTGTGATGTGACGGAGTGGGAGAAGTGACGTGTGACGTGACGGAGTGGGAGAAGTGACGTGTGACGTGACGGAGTGGGAGAAGTGACGTGTGACGTGACGGAGTGGGAGAAGTGACGTGTGACGTGACGGAGTGGGAGAAGTGACGTGTGACGTGACGGAGTGGGAGAAGTGACGTGACTGAGTGGAAGCAGTGACGTGACTGAGTGGAAGCAGTGACGTGTGACGTGACTGAGTGGAAGCAGTGACGTGTGACGTGACGGAGTGGGAGAAGTGACGTGTGACGTGACGGAGTGGGAGAAGTGACGTGTGACGTGACGGAGTGGGAGAAGTGACGTGTGACGTGACGGAGTGGGAGAAGTGACGTGACGGAGTGGGAGAAGTGACGTGTGACGTGACGGAGTGGGAGAAGTGACGTGTGACGTGACGGAGTGGGAGAAGTGACGTGTGACGTGACGGAGTGGGAGAAGTGACGTGTGACGTGACGGAGTGGGAGAAGTGACGTGTGACGTGACTGAGTGGGAGAAGTGACGTGTGACGTGACTGAGTGGGAGAAGTGACGTGTGACGTGACGGAGTGGGAGAAGTGACGTGACGGAGTGGGAGAAGTGACGTGTGACGTGACGGAGTGGGAGAAGTGACGTGACGGAGTGGGAGAAGTGACGTGTGACGTGACGGAGTGGGAGAAGTGACGTGTGACGTGACGGAGTGGGAGAAGTGACGTGTGACGTGACGGAATGGGAGAAGTGACGTGTGACGTGACGGAATGGGAGAAGTGACGTGTGACGTGACTGAGTGGGAGAAGTGACGTGACTGAGTGGGAGAAGTGACGTGTGACGTGACTGAGTGGGAGAAGTGACGTGACGGAGTGGGAGAAGTGACGTGACGGAGTGGGAGAAGTGACGTGTGACGTGACGGAGTGGGAGAAGTGACGTGACGGAGTGGGAGAAGTGACGTGTGACGTGACTGAGTGGGAGAAGTGACGTGACGGAGTGGGAGAAGTGACGTGACTGAGTGGGAGAAGTGACGTGTGACGTGACTGAGTGGGAGAAGTGACGTGTGACGTGACTGAGTGGGAGAAGTGACGTGTGACGTGACTGAGTGGGAGAAGTGACGTGTGACGTGACTGAGTGGGAGAAGTGACGTGTGACGTGACTGAGTGGGAGAAGTGACGTGTGACGTGACTGAGTGGGAGAAGTGACGTGTCTGAGTGGGAGAAGTGACGTGACTGAGTGGGAGAAGTGACGTGTGACGTGACTGAGTGGGAGAAGTGACGTGACTGAGTGGGAGAAGTGACGTGTGACGTGACTGAGTGGGAGAAGTGACGTGACTGAGTGGGAGAAGTGACGTGTGACGTGACTGAGTGGGAGAAGTGACGTGACTGAGTGGGAGAAGTGACGTGACTGAGTGGGAGAAGTGACGTGTGACGTGACTGAGTGGGAGAAGTGACGTGACTGAGTGGGAGAAGTGACGTGTGACGTGACTGAGTGGAAGCAGTGACGTGACTGAGTGGGAGAAGTGACGTGTGACGTGACTGAGTGGAAGCAGTGACGTGACTGAGTGGGAGAAGTGACGTGTGACGTGACTGAGTGGAAGCAGTGACGTGACTGAGTGGAAGCAGTGACGTGACTGAGTGGGAGAAGTGACGTGTGACGTGACTGAGTGGAAGCAGTGACGTGACTGAGTGGGAGAAGTGACGTGTTACGTGACTGAGTAGAAGCAGTGACGTGACTGAGTGGAAGCAGTGACGTGACTGAGTGGGAGAAGTGACGTGTGACGTGACTGAGTGGAAGCAGTGACGTGACTGAGTGGAAGCAGTGACGTGTGACGTGACTGAGTGGAAGCAGTGACGTGTGACGTGACTGAGTGGCAGCAGTGACGTGTGACGTGACGGAGTGGGAGAAGTGACGTGTGACGTGACGGAGTGGGAGAAGTGACGTGTGACGTGACGGAGTGGGAGAAGTGACGTGACGGAGTGGGAGAAGTGACGTGTGACGTGACGGAGTGGGAGAAGTGACGTGTGACGTGACGGAGTGGGAGAAGTGACGTGTGACATGACGGAGTGGAAGCAGTGACGTGACTGAGTGGAAGCAGTGACGTGACTGTGTGGAAGCAGTGACGTGTGATGTGACTGAGTGGAAGCAGTGACGTGTGACGTGACTGAGTGGAAGCAGTGACGTGTGACGTGACGGAGTGGGAGAAGTGACGTGTGACGTGACGGAGTGGGAGAAGTGACGTGTGACGTGACGGAGTGGGAGAAGTGACGTGACGGAGTGGGAGAAGTGACGTGTGACGTGACGGAGTGGGAGAAGTGACGTGACGGAGTGGGAGAAGTGACGTGTGACGTGACGGAGTGGGAGAAGTGACGTGTGACGTGACGGAGTGGGAGAAGTGACGTGTGACGTGACGGAGTGGGAGAAGTGACGTGTGACGTGACGGAGTGGGAGAAGTGACGTGACGGAGTGGGAGAAGTGACGTGTGACGTATCGGAGTGGGAGAAGTGACGTGACGGAGTGGGAGAAGTGACGTGTGACGTGACGGAATGGGAGCAGTGACGTGTGACGTGACTGAGTGGGAGAAGTGACGTGACTGAGTGGGAGAAGTGACGTGACTGAGTGGGAGACGTGACGTGACGGAGTGGGAGAAGTGACGTGACGGAGTGGGAGAAGTGACGTGACGGAGTGGGAGAAGTGACGTGTGACGTGACGGAGTGGGAGAAGTGACGTGACGGAGTGGGAGAAGTGACGTGTGACGTGACGGAGTGGGAGAAGTGACGTGACGGAGTGGGAGAAGTGACGTGTGACGTGACTGAGTGGGAGAAGTGACGTGACTGAGTGGGAGAAGTGACGTGACGGAGTGGGAGAAGTGACGTGTGACGTGACGGAGTGGGAGAAGTGACGTGTGACGTGACTGAGTGGGAGAAGTGACGTGTGACGTGACTGAGTGGGAGAAGTGACGTGTGACGTGACTGAGTGGGAGAAGTGACGTGTCTGAGTGGGAGAAGTGACGTGACTGAGTGGGAGAAGTGACGTGTGACGTGACTGAGTGGGAGAAGTGACGTGTGACGTGACTGAGTGGGAGAAGTGACGTGACTGAGTGGGAGAAGTGACGTGTGACGTGACTGAGTGGGAGAAGTGACGTGACTGAGTGGGAGAAGTGACGTGACTGAGTGGGAGAAGTGACGTGACTGAGTGGGAGAAGTGACGTGTGACGTGACTGAGTGGAAGCAGTGACGTGACTGAGTGGGAGAAGTGACGTGTGACGTGACTGAGTGGAAGCAGTGACGTGACTGAGTGGAAGCAGTGACGTGACTGAGTGGGAGAAGTGACGTGTGACGTGACTGAGTGGAAGCAGTGACGTGACTGAGTGGAAGCAGTGACGTGACTGAGTGGGAGAAGTGACGTGTGACGTGACTGAGTGGAAGCAGTGACGTGACTGAGTGGGAGAAGTGACGTGTTACGTGACTGAGTGGAAGCAGTGACGTGACTGAGTGGAAGCAGTGACGTGACTGAGTGGGAGAAGTGACGTGTGACGTGACTGAGTGGAAGCAGTGACGTGACTGAGTGGAAGCAGTGACGTGTGACGTGACTGAGTGGAAGCAGTGACGTGTGACGTGACTGAGTGGCAGCAGTGACGTGTGACGTGACTGAGTGGGAGAAGTGACGTGTGACGTGACGGAGTGGGAGAAGTGACGTGTGACGTGACGGAGTGGGAGAAGTGACGTGACGGAGTGGGAGAAGTGACGTGTGACGTGACGGAGTGGGAGAAGTGACGTGTGACGTGACGGAGTGGAAGCAGTGACGTGACTGAGTGGAAGCAGTGACGTGACTGTGTGGAAGCAGTGACGTGTGATGTGACTGAGTGGAAGCAGTGACGTGTGACGTGACTGAGTGGAAGCAGTGACGTGTGACGTGACGGAGTGGGAGAAGTGACGTGTGACGTGACGGAGTGGGAGAAGTGACGTGTGACGTGACGTAGTGGGAGAAGTGACGTGACGGAGTGGGAGAAGTGACGTGACGGAGCGGGAGAAGTGACGTGACGGAGCGGGAGAAGTGACGTGTGACGTGACGGAGCGGGAGAAGTGACGTGTGGCGTGACGGAGCGGGAGAAGTGACGTGTGGCGTGACGGAACGGGAGAAGTGACGTGTGGCGTGACGGAGCGGGAGAAGTGACGTGTGACGTGACGGAGCGGGAGAAGTGACGTGTGACGTGACGGAGCGGGAGAAGTGACGTGTGATGTGACGGAGCGGGAGAAGTGACGTGACTGAGTGGGAGAAGTGACGTGACTGAGTGGGAGAAGTGACGTGTGACGTGACTGAGTGGGAAAAGTGATGTGACTGAGTGGGAGAAGTGACGTGTGACGTGACTGAGTGGGAGAAGTGACGTGTGACGTGACGGAGTGGGAGAAGTGACGTGTGACGTGACGGAGTGGAAGCAGTGACGTGACTGAGTGGAAGCAGTGACGTGACTGTGTGGAAGCAGTGACGTGTGATGTGACTGAGTGGAAGCAGTGACGTGTGACGTGACTGAGTGGAAGCAGTGACGTGTGACGTGACGGAGTGGGAGAAGTGACGTGTGACGTGACGGAGTGGGAGAAGTGACGTGTGACGTGACGGAGTGGGAGAAGTGACGTGACGGAGCGGGAGAAGTGACGTGACGGAGCGGGAGAAGTGACGTGTGACGTGACGGAGCGGGAGAAGTGACGTGTGGCGTGACGGAGCGGGAGAAGTGACGTGTGGCGTGACGGAACGGGAGAAGTGACGTGTGGCGTGACGGAGCGGGAGAAGTGACGTGTGACGTGACGGAGCGGGAGAAGTGACGTGTGACGTGACGGAGCGGGAGAAGTGACGTGTGATGTGACGGAGCGGGAGAAGTGACGTGACTGAGCGGGAGAAGTGACGTGACTGAGCGGGAGAAGTGACGTGACTGAGCGGGTGAAGTGACGTGTGACGTGACTGAGTGGGAGAAGTGAAGTGTGACGTGACTGAGTGGGAGAAGTGAAGTGTGACGTGAGTGAGTGGGAGAAGTGACGTGAGTGAGTGGGAGAAGTGACGTGAGTGAGTGGGAGAAGTGACGGGTGACGTGACTGAGTGGAAGAAGTGACGTGACTGAGTGGGAGAAGTGACGTGAGTGAGTGGGAGAAGTGACGTGAGTGAGTGGGAGAAGTGACGGGTGACGTGACTGAGTGGAAGAAGTGACGTGACTGAGTGGGAGAAGTGACGTGACTGAGTGGGAGAAGTGACGTGTGACGTGACTGAGTGGGAGAAGTGACGTGTGACGTGACTGAGTGGGAGAAGTGACGTGACTGAGTGGAAGAAGTGACGTGTGACGTGACTGAGTGGAAGAAGTGACGTGTGACGTGACTGAGTGGAAGAAGTGACGTGACTGAGTGGAAGAAGTGACGTGACTGAGTGGAAGAAGTGACGTGTGACGTGACTGAGTGGAAGAAGTGACGTGTGACGTGACTGAGTGGAAGAAGTGACGTGTGACGTGACTGAGTGGAAGAAGTGACGTGACTGAGTGGAAGAAGTGACGTGTGACGTGACTGAGTGGAAGAAGTGACGTGTGACGTGACTGAGTGGAAGAAGTGACGTGACTGAGTGGAAGAAGTGCCGTGTGACGTGACTGAGGGGAAGAAGTGACGTGTGACGTGACTGAGTGGAAGAAGTGACGTGACTGAGTGGAAGAAGTGACGTGTGACGTGACTGAGTGGAAGAAGTGACGTGACTGAGTGGAAGAAGTGACGTGACTGAGTGGAAGAAGTGACGTGTGACGTGACTGAGTGGAAGAAGTGACGTGACTGAGTGGAAGAAGTGACGTGACTGAGTGGGAGAAGTGACGTGTGACGTGACTGAGTGGAAGAAGTGACGTGACTGAGTGGAAGAAGTGACGTGTGACGTGACTGAGTGGAAGAAGTGACGTGTGACGTGACTGAGTGGGAGAAGTGACGTGACTGAGTGGGAGAAGGGAGAAGTGACGTGACTGAGTGGAAGAAGTGACGTGACTGAGTGGAAGAAGTGACGTGTGACGTGACTGAGTGGAAGAAGTGACGTGACTGAGTGGAAGAAGTGACGTGTGACGTGACTGAGTGGAAGAAGTGACGTGACTGAGTGGAAGAAGTGACGTGTGACGTGACTGAGTGGAAGAAGTGACGTGACTGAGTGGAAGAAGTGACGTGACTGAGTGGAAGAAGTGACGTGTGACGTGACTGAGTGGAAGAAGTGACGTGACGGAGTGGAAGAAGTGACGTGACTGAGTGGAAGTAGTGACGTGACTGAGTGGAAGAAGTGACGTGTGACGTGACTGAGTGGAAGAAGTGACGTGACTGAGTGGAAGAAGTGACGTGTGACGTGACTGAGTGGAAGAAGTGACGTGACTGAGTGGAAGAAGTGACGTGTGACGTGACTGAGTGGGAGAAGTGACGTGACTGAGTGGGAGAAGTGACGTGTGACGTGACTGAGTGGGAGAAGTGACGTGTGACGTGACTGAGTGGGAGAAGTGACGTGACTGAGTGGGAGAAGTGACGTGACTGAGTGGAAGAAGTGACGTGTGATGTGACTGAGTGGGAGAAGTGACGCGTGACGTGACTGAGTGGGAGAAGTGACGTGTGACGTGACTGAGTGGGGGAAGTGACGTGACTGAGTGGGGGAAGTGACGTGACTGAGTGGGGGAAGTGACGTGTCTGAGTGGGAGAAGTGACGTGACTGAGTGGGAGAAGTGACGTGTGACGTGACTGAGTGGGAGAAGTGACGTGACTGAGTGGGAGAAGTGACGCGTGACGTGACTGAGTGGGAGATGTGACGTGACTGAGTGCGAGAAGTGACGTGTGACGTGACTGAGTGGAAGAAGTGACGTGTGACGTGACTGAGTGGGAGAAGTGACGTGTGACGTGACTGAGTGGGAGAAGTGACGTGACTGAGTGGGAGAAGTGACGTGTGACGTGACTGAGTGGGAGAAGTGACGTGACTGAGTGGGAGAAGTGACGTGTGACGTGACTGAGTGGAAGCAGTGACGTGACTGAGTGGAAGCAGTGACGTGACTGAGTGGGAGAAGTGACGTGTGACGTGACTGAGTGGAAGCAGTGACGTGACTGAGTGGAAGCAGTGACGTGACTGAGTGGGAGAAGTGACGTGTGACGTGACTGAGTGGAAGCAGTGACGTGACTGAGTGGAAGCAGTGACGTGACTGAGTGGGAGAAGTGACGTGTGACGTGACTGAGTGGAAGCAGTGACGTGACTGAGTGGAAGCAGTGACGTGACTGAGTGGGAGAAGTGACGTGTGACGTGACTGAGTGGAAGCAGTGACGTGACTGAGTGGAAGCAGTGACGTGACTGAGTGGGAGAAGTGACGTGTGACGTGACTGAGTGGAAGCAGTGACGTGACTGAGTGGAAGCAGTGACGTGACTGAGTGGAAGCAGTGACGTGTGACGTGACTGAGTGGAAGCAGTGACGTGTGACGTGACGGAGTGGGAGAAGTGACGTGTGACGTGACGGAGTGGGAGAAGTGACGTGTGACGTGACGGAGTGGGAGAAGTGACGTGACGGAGTGGGAGAAGTGACGTGTGACGTGACGGAGTGGGAGAAGTGACGTGTGACGTGACGGAGTGGGAGAAGTGACGTGTGACGTGACGGAGTGGGAGAAGTGACGTGTGACGTGACGGAGTGGGAGAAGTGACGTGTGACGTGACGGAGTGGAAGCAGTGACGTGACTGAGTGGAAGCAGTGACGTGACTGAGTGGAAGCAGTGACGTGTGACGTGACTGAGTGGAAGCAGTGACGTGTGACGTGACGGAGTGGGAGAAGTGACGTGTGACGTGACGGAGTGGGAGAAGTGACGTGTGACGTGACGGAGTGGGAGAAGTGACGTGTGACGTGACGGAGTGGGAGAAGTGACGTGACGGAGTGGGAGAAGTGACGTGTGACGTGACGGAGTGGGAGAAGTGACGTGTGACGTGACGGAGTGGGAGAAGTGACGTGTGACGTGACGGAGTGGGAGAAGTGACGTGTGACGTGACTGAGTGGGAGAAGTGACGTGTGACGTGACTGAGTGGGAGAAGTGACGTGTGACGTGACGGAGTGGGAGAAGTGACGTGACGGAGTGGGAGAAGTGACGTGTGACGTGACGGAGTGGGAGAAGTGACGTGACGGAGTGGGAGAAGTGACGTGTGACGTGACGGAGTGGGAGAAGTGACGTGTGACGTGACGGAGTGGGAGAAGTGACGTGTGACGTGACGGAGTGGGAGAAGTGACGTGTGACGTGACGGAATGGGAGAAGTGACGTGTGACGTGACTGAGTGGGAGAAGTGACGTGACTGAGTGGGAGAAGTGACGTGTGACGTGACTGAGTGGGAGAAGTGACGTGACTGAGTGGGAGAAGTGACGTGTGACGTGACTGAGTGGGAGACGTGACGTGACGGAGTGGGAGAAGTGACGTGACGGAGTGGGAGAAGTGACGTGACGGAGTGGGAGAAGTGACGTGTGACGTGACGGAGTGGGAGAAGTGACGTGACGGAGTGGGAGAAGTGACGTGTGACGTCACTGAGTGGGAGAAGTGACGTGACTGAGTGGGAGAAGTGACGTGACTGAGTGGGAGAAGTGACGTGACTGAGTGGGAGAAGTGACGTGTGACGTGACTGAGTGGGAGAAGTGACGTGTGACGTGACTGAGTGGGAGAAGTGACGTGTGACGTGACTGAGTGGGAGAAGTGACGTGTGACGTGACTGAGTGGGAGAAGTGACGTGACTGAGTGGGAGAAGTGACGTGTGACGTGACTGAGTTGAAGCAGTGACGTGACTGAGTGGAAGCAGTGACGTGACTGAGTGGGAGAAGTGACGTGTGACGTGACTGAGTGGAAGCAGTGACGTGACTGAGTGGAAGCAGTGACGTGACTGAGTGGGAGAAGTGACGTGTGACGTGACTGAGTGGAAGCAGTGACGTGACTGAGTGGAAGCAGTGACGTGACTGAGTGGGAGAAGTGACGTGTGACGTGACTGAGTGGAAGCAGTGACGTGACTGAGTGGAAGCAGTGACGTGACTGAGTGGGAGAAGTGACGTGTGACGTGACTGAGTGGAAGCAGTGACGTGACTGAGTGGAAGCAGTGACGTGTGACGTGACTGAGTGGAAGCAGTGACGTGTGACGTGACGGAGTGGGAGAAGTGACGTGTGACGTGACGGAGTGGGAGAAGTGACGTGTGACGTGACGGAGTGGGAGAAGTGACGTGACGGAGTGGGAGAAGTGACGTGTGATGTGACGGAGTGGGAGAAGTGACGTGTGACGTGACGGAGTGGGAGAAGTGACGTGTGACGTGACGGAGTGGGAGAAGTGACGTGTGACGTGACGGAGTGGGAGAAGTGACGTGTGACGTGACTGAGTGGAAGCAGTGACGTGACGGAGTGGAAGCAGTGACGTGACTGAGTGGAAGCAGTGACGTGTGACGTGACTGAGTGGAAGCAGTGACGTGACTGAGTGGAAGCAGTGACGTGTGACGTGACTGAGTGGAAGCAGTGACGTGTGACGTGACGGAGTGGAAGCAGTGACGTGTGACGTGACGGAGCGGGAGAAGTGACGTGTGACGTGACGGAGCGGGAGAAGTGACGTGTGACGTGACGGAGCGGGAGAAGTGACGTGTGACGTGACGGAGCGGGAGAAGTGACGTGTGACGTGACGGAGCGGGAGAAGTGACGTGTGGCGTGACGGAGCGGGAGAAGTGACGTGTGGCGTGACGGAGCGGGAGAAGTGACGTGTGGCGTGACGGAGCGGGAGAAGTGACGTGACTAAGCGGAAGCAGTGACGTGTGACGTGACTGAGCGGAAGCAGTGACGTGTGACGTGACTGAGCGGGAGAAGTGACGTGTGACGTGACGGAGCGGGAGAAGTGACGTGTGACGTGACGGAGCGGGAGAAGTGACGTGTCACGTGACGGAGCGGGAGAAGTGACGTGTGACGTGACTGAGTGGGAGAAGTGACGTGACTGAGTGGGAGAAGTGACGTGTTACGTGACTGAGTGGGAGAAGTGACGTGACTGAGTGGGAGAAGTGACGTGTGACGTGACTGAGTGGGATAAGTGACGTGACTGAGTGGGAGAAGTGACGTGACTCAGTGGGAGAAGTGACGTGTGACGTGACTGAGTGGGAGAAGTGACGTGGCTGAGCGGGAGAAGTGACGTGTGAGGTGACTGAGCGGGAGAAGTGACGTGTGAGGTGACTGAGCGGGAGAAGTGACGTGTGACGTGACTGAGCGGGAGAAGTGACGTGTGACGTGACTGAGCGGGAGAAGTGACGTGACTGAGCGGGAGAAGTGACGTGACTGAGCGGGTGAAGTGACGTGTGACGTGACTGATTGGGAGAAGTGAAGTGTGACGTGACTGAGTGGGAGAAGTGACGTGTGACGTGACTGAGTGGAAGTAGTGACGTGTGACGTGACTGAGTGGGAGAAGTGACGTGAGTGAGTGGGAGAAGTGACGTGAGTGAGTGGGAGAAGTGACGTGTGACGTGACTGAGTGGAAGAAGTGACGTGACTGAGTGGGAGAAGTGACGTGACTGAGTGGGAGAAGTGACGTGTGACGTGACTGAGTGGGAGAAGTGACGTGTGACGTGACTGAGTGGGAGAAGTGACGTGACTGAGTGGAAGAAGTGACGTGTGACGTGACTGAGTGGAAGAAGTGACGTGTGACGTGACTGAGTGGAAGAAGTGACGTGACTGAGTGGAAGAAGTGACGTGTGACGTGACTGAGTGGAAGAAGTGACGTGACTGAATGGAAGAAGTGACGTGACTGAGTGGAAGAAGTGACGTGTGACGTGACTGAGTGGAAGAAGTGACGTGTGACGTGACTGAGTGGAAGAAGTGACGTGACTGAGTGGAAGAAGTGACGTGTGACGTGACTGAGTGGAAGAAGTGACGTGTGACGTGACTGAGTGGAAGAAGTGACGTGACTGAGTGGAAGAAGTGACGTGTGACGTGACTGAGTGGAAGAAGTGACGTGTGACGTGACTGAGTGGAAGAAGTGACGTGACTGAGTGGAAGAAGTGACGTGTGACGTGACTGAGTGGAAGAAGTGACGTGTGACGTCACTGAGTGGAAGAAGTGACGTGACTGAGTGGAAGAAGTGACGTGTGACGTGACTGAGTGGAAGAAGTGACGTGACTGAGTGGAAGAAGTGACGTGTGACGTGACTGAGTGGAAGAAGTGACGTGTGATGTGACTGAGTGGGAGAAGTGACGTGTGACGTGACTGAGTGGGAGAAGTGACGTGACTGAGTGGGAGAAGTGACGTGTGACGTGACTGAGTGGGCGAAGTGACGTGACTGAGTGGGAGAAGTGACGTGTGACGTGACTGAGTGGGCGAAGTGACGTGACTGAGTGGAAGAAGTGACGTGTGACGTGACTGAGTGGAAGAAGTGACGTGACTGAGTGGAAGAAGTGACGTGTGACGTGACTGAATGGAAGAAGTGACGTGACTGAGTGGAAGAAGTGACGTGACTGAGTGGAAGAAGTGACGTGTGACGTGACTGAGTGGAAGAAGTGACGTGACTGAGTGGGAGAAGTGACGTGTGACGTGACTGAGTGGGAGAAGTGACGTGACTGAGTGGGAGAAGTGACGTGTGACGTGACTGAGTGGGAGAAGTGACGTGTGACGTGACTGAGTGGGAGAAGTGACGTGTGACGTGACTGAGTTGAAGCAGTGACGTGACTGAGTGGAAGCAGTGACGTGACTGAGTGGGAGAAGTGACGTGTGACGTGACTGAGTGGAAGCAGTGACGTGACTGAGTGGAAGCAGTGACGTGACTGAGTGGGAGAAGTGACGTGTGACGTGACTGAGTGGAAGCAGTGACGTGACTGAGTGGAAGCAGTGACATGACTGAGTGGGAGAAGTGACGTGTGACGTGACTGAGTGGAAGCAGTGACGTGACTGAGTGGAAGCAGTGACGTGACTGAGTGGGAGAAGTGACGTGTGACGTGACTGAGTGGAAGCAGTGACGTGACTGAGTGGAAGCAGTGACGCGTGACGTGACTGAGTGGAAGCAGTGACGTGTGACGTGACTGAGTGGAAGCAGTGACGTGTGATGTGACTGAGTGGAAGCAGTGACGTGTGACGTGACGGAGTGGGAGAAGTGACGTGTGACGTGACGGAGTGGGAGAAGTGACGTGTGACGTGACGGAGTGGGAGAAGTGACGTGACGGAGTGGGAGAAGTGACGTGTGATGTGACGGAGTGGGAGAAGTGACGTGTGACGTGACGGAGTGGGAGAAGTGACGTGTGACGTGACTGAGTGGGAGAAGTGACGTGTGACGTGACGGAGTGGGAGAAGTGACGTGTGACGTGACTGAGTGGAAGCAGTGACGTGACTGAGTGGAAGCAGTGACGTGTGACGTGACTGAGTGGAAGCAGTGACGTGACTGAGTGGAAGCAGTGACGTGTGACGTGACGGAGTGGAAGCAGTGACGTGTGACGTGACGGAGCGGGAGAAGTGACGTGTGACGTGACGGAGCGGGAGAAGTGACGTGTGACGTGACGGAGTGGGAGAAGTGACGTGTGACGTGACGGAGCGAGAGAAGTGACGTGTGACGTGACGGAGCGGGAGAAGTGACGTGTGGCGTGACGGAGCGGGAGAAGTGACGTGTGGCGTGACGGAGCGGGAGAAGTGACGTGTGGCGTGACGGAGCGGGAGAAGTGACGTGACTAAGCGGAAGCAGTGACGTGTGACGTGACTGAGCGGAAGCAGTGACGTGTGACGTGACTGAGCGGGAGAAGTGACGTGTGACGTGACGGAGCGGGAGAAGTGACGTGTGACGTGACGGAGCGGGAGAAGTGACGTGTCACGTGACGGAGCGGGAGAAGTGACGTGTGACGTGACTGAGTGGGAGAAGTGACGTGACTGAGTGGGAGAAGTGACGTGTTACGTGACTGAGTGGGAGAAGTGACGTGACTGAGTGGGAGAAGTGACGTGTGACGTGACTGAGTGGGAGAAGTGACGTGACTGAGTGGGAGAAGTGACGTGACTCAGTGGGAGAAGTGACGTGTGACGTGACTGAGTGGGAGAAGTGACGTGGCTGAGCGGGAGAAGTGACGTGTGAGGTGACTGAGCGGGAGAAGTGACGTGTGAGGTGACTGAGCGGGAGAAGTGACGTGTGACGTGACTGAGCGGGAGAAGTGACGTGTGACGTGACGGAGCGGGAGAAGTGACGTGTGACGTGACGGAGCGGGAGAAGTGACGTGTCACGTGACGGAGCGGGAGAAGTGACGTGTGACGTGACTGAGTGGGAGAAGTGACGTGACTGAGTGGGAGAAGTGACGTGTTACGTGACTGAGTGGGAGAAGTGACGTGACTGAGTGGGAGAAGTGACGTGTGACGTGACTGAGTGGGAGAAGTGACGTGACTGAGTGGGAGAAGTGACGTGACTCAGTGGGAGAAGTGACGTGTGACGTGACTGAGTGGGAGAAGTGACGTGGCTGAGCGGGAGAAGTGACGTGTGAGGTGACTGAGCGGGAGAAGTGACGTGTGAGGTGACTGAGCGGGAGAAGTGACGTGTGACGTGACTGAGCGGGAGAAGTGACGTGACTGAGCGGGAGAAGTGACGTGACTGAGCGGGTGAAGTGACGTGTGACGTGACTGATTGGGAGAAGTGAAGTGTGACGTGACTGAGTGGGAGAAGTGACGTGTGACGTGACTGAGTGGAAGTAGTGACGTGTGACGTGAGTGAGTGGGAGAAGTGACGTGAGTGAGTGGGAGAAGTGACGTGAGTGAGTGGGAGAAGTGACGTGTGACGTGACTGAGTGGAAGAAGTGACGTGACTGAGTGGGAGAAGTGACGTGACTGAGTGGGAGAAGTGACGTGTGACGTGACTGAGTGGGAGAAGTGACGTGTGACGTGACTGTGTGGGAGAAGTGACGTGACTGAGTGGAAGAAGTGACGTGTGACGTGACTGAGTGGAAGAAGTGACGTGTGACGTGACTGAGTGGAAGAAGTGACGTGTGACGTGACTGAGTGGAAGAAGTGACGTGACTGAGTGGAAGAAGTGACGTGACTGAGTGGAAGAAGTGACGTGTGACGTGACTGAGTGGAAGAAGTGACGTGTGACGTGACTGAGTGGAAGAAGTGACGTGAGTGAGTGGAAGAAGTGACGTGTGACGTGACTGAGTGGAAGAAGTGACGTGTGACGTGACTGAGTGGAAGAAGTGACGTGACTGAGTGGAAGAAGTGACGTGTGACGTGACTGAGTGGAAGAAGTGACGTGTGACGTGACTGAGTGGAAGAAGTGACGTGTGACGTGACTGAGTGGAAGAAGTGACGTGACTGAGTGGAAGAAGTGACGTGTGACGTGACTGAGTGGAAGAAGTGACGTGTGACGTCACTGAGTGGAAGAAGTGACGTGACTGAGTGGAAGAAGTGACGTGTGACGTGACTGAGTGGAAGAAGTGACGTGACTGAGTGGAAGAAGTGACGTGTGACGTGACTGAGTGGAAGAAGTGACGTGTGACGTGACTGAGTGGAAGAAGTGACGTGACTGAGTGGAAGAAGTGACGTGACTGAGTGGAAGAAGTGACGTGTGACGTGACTGAGTGGAAGAAGTGACGTGACTGAGTGGAAGAAGTGACGTGTGACGTGACTGAGTGGAAGAAGTGACGTGTGACGTGACTGAGTGGAAGAAGTGACGTGACTGAGTGGAAGAAGTGACGTGACTGAGTGGAAGAAGTGACGTGTGACGTGACTGAGTGGAAGAAGTGACGTGACTGAGTGGAAGAAGTGACGTGACTGAGTGGAAGAAGTGACGTGTGACGTGACTGAGTGGAAGAAGTGACGTGACTGAGTGGAAGAAGTGACGTGACTGAGTGGAAGAAGTGACGTGTGACGTGACTGAGTGGAAGAAGTGACGTGACTGAGTGGAAGAAGTGACGTGTGACGTGACTGAGTGGGAGAAGTGACGTGACTGAGTGGGAGAAGTGACGTGTGACGTGACTGAGTGGGAGAAGTGACGTGACTGAGTGGGAGAAGTGACGTGACTGAGTGGAAGAAGTGACGTGTGACGTGACTGAGTGGGAGAAGTGACGTGTGACGTGACTGAGTGGGAGAAGTGACGCGTGACGTGACTGAGTGGGAGAAGTGACGTGACTGAGTGGGAGAAGTGACGTGTGACGTGACTGAGTGGCAGAAGTGACGTGACTGAGTGGAAGAAGTGACGTGACTGAGTGGAAGAAGTGACGTGTGACGTGACTGAGTGGAAGAAGTGACGTGACTGAGTGGAAGAAGTGACGTGACTGAGTGGAAGAAGTGACGTGTGACGTGACTGAGTGGAAGAAGTGACGTGACTGAGTGGAAGAAGTGACGTGTGACGTGACTGAGTGGGAGAAGTGACGTGACTGAGTGGGAGAAGTGACGTGTGACGTGACTGAGTGGGAGAAGTGACGTGTGACGTGACTGAGTGGCAGAAGTGACGTGACTGAGTGGAAGAAGTGACGTGTGACGTGACTGAGTGGAAGAAGTGACGTGTGACGTGACTGAGTGGGAGAAGTGACGCGTGACGTGACTGAGTGGGAGAAGTGACGTGACTGAGTGGGAGAAGTGACGTGACTGAGTGGGAGAAGTGACGTGTGACGTTACTGAGTGGGAGAAGTGACGTGTGACGTGACTGAGTGGGAGAAGTGACGTGTGACGTGACTGAATGGGGGAAGTGACGTGACTGAGTGGGGGAAGTGACGTGACTGAGTGGGGGAAGTGACGTGTCTGAGTGGGAGAAGTGACGTGCCTGAGTGGGAGAAGTGACGTGTGACGTGACTGAGTGGGAGAAGTGACGTGACTGAGTGGGAGAAGTGACGCGTGACGTGACTGAGTGGGAGAAGTGACGCGTGACGTGACTGAGTGGGAGAAGTGACGTGACTGAGTGGGAGAAGTGACGCGTGACGTGACTGAGTGGGAGAAGTAACGCGTGACGTGACTGAGCGGGAGAAGTGACGCGTGACGTGACTGAGCGGGAGAAGTGACGTGTGACGTGACGGAGCGGGAGAAGTGACGTGTGACGTGACTGAGCGGAAGCAGTGACGTGACTGAGCGGAAGCAGTGACGTGTGACGTGACTGAGCGGAAGCAGTGACGTGTGACGTGACTGAGCGGGAGAAGTGACGTGTGACGTGACGGAGCGGGAGAAGTGACGTGTGACGTGACTGAGTGGGAGAAGTGACGTGTCACGTGACTGAGTGGGAGAAGTGACGTGTCACGTGACTGAGTGGGAGAAGTGACGTGTCACGTGACTGAGTGGGAGAAGTGACGTGACTGAGTGGGAGAAGTGACGTGTGACGTGACTGAGTGGGAGAAGTGACGTGACTGAGTGGGAGAAGTGACGTGTGACGTGACTGAGTGGGAGAAGTGACGTGACTGAGTGGGAGAAGTGACGTGTGACGTGACTGAGTGGAAGCAGTGACGTGACTCAGTGGAAGCAGTGACGTGACTGAGTGGGAGAAGTGACGTGTGACGTGACTGAGTGGAAGCAGTGAAGTGACTGAGTGGAAGCAGTGACGTGACTGAGTGGGAGAAGTGACGTGTGACGTGACTGAGTGGAAGCAGTGACGTGACTGAGTGGGAGAAGTGACGTGTGACGTGACTGAGTGGAAGCAGTGACGTGACTGAGTGGAAGCAGTGACGTGTGACGTGACTGAGTGGAAGCAGTGACGTGTGACGTGACGGAGTGGGAGAAGTGACGTGACGGAGTGGGAGAAGTGACGTGTGACGTGACGGAGTGGGAGAAGTGACGTGTGACGTGACTGAGCGGGAGAAGTGACGTGTGACGTGACGGAGT
Source organism: Podargus strigoides (assembly GCA_028020825.1). Classification (NCBI taxonomy): domain Eukaryota; kingdom Metazoa; phylum Chordata; class Aves; order Caprimulgiformes; family Podargidae; genus Podargus; species Podargus strigoides. Next base: position 59,785,974 of record CM051662.1, read on the forward strand.
GGGAGAAGTGACGTGTGACGTGACGGAGTGGGAGAAGTGACGTTTGACGTGACTGAGTGGAAGCAGTGACGTGACAGAGTGGAAGCAGTGACGTGACTGAGTGGAAGCAGTGACGTGTGACGTGACTGAGTGGAAGCAGTGACGTGTGACGTGACGGAGTGGGAGAAGTGACGTGTGACGTGACGGAGTGGGAGAAGTGACGTGTGACGTGACGGAGTGGGAGAAGTGACGTGTGACGTGACGGAGTGGGAGAAGTGACGTGACGGAGTGGGAGAAGTGACGTGACGGAGTGGGAGAAGTGACGTGTGACGTGACGGAGTGGGAGAAGTGACGTGTGACGTGACGGAGTGGGAGAAGTGACGTGTGGCGTGACGGAGTGGGAGAAGTGACGTGTGGCGTGACGGAGCGGGAGAAGTGACGTGTGGCGTGACGGAGTGGGAGAAGTGACGTGTGACGTGACTGAGCGGGAGAAGTGACGTGTGACGTGACTGAGTGGGAGAAGTGACGTGAGTGAGTGGAAGAAGTGACGTGACTGAGTGGAAGAAGTGACGTGTGACGTGACTGAGTGGAAGAAGTGACGTGACTGAGTGGAAGAAGTGACGTGTGACGTGACTGAGTGGAAGAAGTGACGTGTGACGTGACTGAGTGGAAGAAGTGACGTGACTGAGTGGAAGAAGTGACGTGTGACGTGACTGAGTGGAAGAAGTGACGTGACTGAGTGGAAGAAGTGACGTGTGACGTGACTGAGTGGAAGAAGTGACGTGACTGAGTGGAAGAAGTGACGTGACTGAGTGGAAGAAGTGACGTGTGACGTGACTGAGTGGAAGAAGTGACGTGACTGAGTGGGAGAAGTGACGTGTGACGTGACTGAGTGGCAGAAGTGACGTGACTGAGTGGAAGAAGTGACGTGTGACGTGACTGAGTGGAAGAAGTGACGTGACTGAGTGGGAGAAGTGACGTGTGACGTGACTGAGTGGAAGAAGTGACGTGACTGAGTGGGAGAAGTGACGTGTGACGTGACTGAGTGGAAGAAGTGACGTGTGACGTGACTGAGTGGGAGAAGTGACGTGACTGAGTGGGAGAAGTGACGTGACTGAGTGGGAGAAGTGACGTGTGACGTGACTGAGTGGGCGAAGTGACGTGACTGAGTGGAAGAAGTGACGTGTGACGTGACTGAGTGGAAGAAGTGACGTGACTGAGTGGAAGAAGTGACGTGACTGAGTGGAAGAAGTGACGTGTGACGTGACTGAGTGGAAGAAGTGACTTGACTGAGTGGAAGAAGTGACTTGACTGAGTGGAAGAAGTGACGAGTGACGTGACTGAGTGGAAGAAGTGACGTGTGACGTGACTGAGTGGAAGAAGTGACGTGTGACGTGACTGAGTGGGAGAAGTGACGTGACTGAGTGGGAGAAGTGACGTGACTGAGTGGGAGAAGTGACGTGTGACGTGACTGAGTGGGAGAAGTGACGCGTGACGTGACTGAGTGGCAGAAGTGACGTGCCTGAGTGGGAGAAGTGACGTGACTGAGTGGAAGAAGTGACGTGTGACGTGACTGAGTGGAAGAAGTGACGTGACTGAGTGGAAGAAGTGACGTGTGACGTGACTGAGTGGGAGAAGTGACGTGTGACGTGACTGAGTGGGAGAAGTGACGCGTGACGTGACTGAGTGGGAGAAGTGACGTGACTGAGTGGGAGAAGTGACGTGTGACGTGACTGAGTGGGAGAAGTGACGTGTGACGTGACTGAGTGGGAGAAGTGACGTGTGACGTGACTGAGTGGGGGAAGTGACGTGACTGAGTGGGGGAAGTGACGTATCTGAGTGGGAGAAGTGACGTGACTGAGTGGGAGAAGTGACGTGTGACGTGACTGAGTGGGAGAAGTGACGTGACTGAGTGGGAGAAGTGACGCGTGACGTGACTGAGTGGGAGAAGTGACGCGTGACGTGACTGAGTGGGAGAAGTGACGTGACTGAGTGGGAGAAGTGACGCGTGACGTGACTGAGTGGGAGAAGTGACGCGTGACGTGACGGAGCGGGAGAAGTGACGTGTGACGTGACGGAGCGGGAGAAGTGACGTGTGACGTGACGGAGCGGGAGAAGTGACGTGTGACGTGAGTGAGCGGAAGCAGTGACGTGACTGAGCGGAAGCAGTGACGTGTGACGTGACTGAGCGGAAGCAGTGACGTGTGACGTGACTGAGCGGGAGAAGTGACGTGTGACGTGACGGAGCGGGAGAAGTGACGTGTCACGTGACGGAGCGGGAGAAGTGACGTGTCACGTGACGGAGCGGGAGAAGTGACGTGTGACGTGACTGAGTGGGAGAAGTGACGTGACTGAGTGGGAGAAGTGACGTGTGACGTGACTGAGTGGGAGAAGTGACGTGTGACGTGACTGAGTGGGAGAAGTGACGTGACTGAGTGGGAGAAGTGACGTGTGACGTGACTGAGTGGGAGAAGTGACGTGACTGAGTGGGAGAAGTGACGTGTGACGTGACTGAGTGGGAGAAGTGACGTGACTGAGCGGGAGAAGTGACGTGTGACGTGACGGGGCGGGATAAGTGACGTGTGACGTGACTGAGCGGAAGCAGTGACGTGACTAAGCGGAAGCAGTGACGTGTGACGTGACTGAGCGGAAGCAGTGACGTGTGACGTGACTGAGCGGGAGAAGTGACGTGTGACGTGACGGAGCGGGAGAAGTGACGTGTCACGTGACGGAGCGGGAGAAGTGACGTGTGACGTGACTGAGTGGGAGAAGTGACGTGACTGAGTGGGAGAAGTGACGTGTGACGTGACTGAGTGGGAGAAGTGACGTGACTGAGTGGGAGAAGTGACGTGTGACGTGACTGAGTGGGAGAAGTGACGTGACTGAGTGGGAGAAGTGACGTGTGACGTGACTGAGTGGGAGAAGTGACGTGGCTGAGCGGGAGAAGTGACGTGTGACGTGACTGAGCGGGAGAAGTGACGTGACTGAGCGGGAGAAGTGACGTGACTGAGCGGGTGAAGTGACGTGTGACGTGACTGAGTGGGAGAAGTGAAGTGTGACGTGACTGAGTGGGAGAAGTGACGTGTGACGTGACTGAGTGGAAGTAGTGACGTGTGACGTGACTGAGTGGGAGAAGTGACGTGAGTGAGTGGGAGAAGTGACGTGAGTGAGTGGGAGAAGTGACGTGTGACGTGACTGAGTGGAAGAAGTGACGTGACTGAGTGGGAGAAGTGACGTGACTGAGTGGGAGAAGTGACGTGTGACGTGAGTGAGTGGGAGAAGTGACGTGTGACGTGACTGAGTGGGAGAAGTGACGTGTGACGTGACTGTGTGGGAGAAGTGACGTGACTGAGTGGAAGAAGTGACGTGTGACGTGACTGAGTGGAAGAAGTGACGTGTGACGTGACTGAGTGGAAGAAGTGACGTGACTGAGTGGAAGAAGTGACGTGACTGAGTGGAAGAAGTGACGTGTGACGTGACTGAGTGGAAGAAGTGACGTGTGACGTGACTGAGTGGAAGAAGTGACGTGACTGAGTGGAAGAAGTGACGTGTGACGTGACTGAGTGGAAGAAGTGACGTGTGACGTGACTGAGTGGAAGAAGTGACGTGACTGAGTGGAAGAAGTGACGTGTGACGTGACTGAGTGGAAGAAGTGACGTGACTGAGTGGAAGAAGTGACGTGTGACGTGACTGAGTGGAAGAAGTGACGTGACTGAGTGGAAGAAGTGACGTGTGACGTGACTGAGTGGAAGAAGTGACGTGACTGAGTGGAAGAAGTGACGTGTGACGTGACTGAGTGGAAGAAGTGACGTGTGACGTGAGTGAGTGGGAGAAGTGACGTGACTGAGTGGGAGAAGTGACGTGTGACGTGACTGAGTGGGCGAAGTGACGTGACTGAGTGGAAGATGTGACGTGTGACGTGACTGAGTGGAAGAAGTGACGTGTGACGTGACTGAGTGGAAGAAGTGACGTGACTGAGTGGAAGAAGTGACGTGACTGAGTGGAAGAAGTGACGTGTGACGTGACTGAGTGGAAGAAGTGACGTGACTGAGTGGAAGAAGTGACGTGTGACGTGACTGAGTGGAAGAAGTGACGTGACTGAGTGGAAGAAGTGACGCGTGACGTGACTGAGTGGGAGAAGTGACGTGACTGAGTGGGAGAAGTGACGTGACTGAGTGGGAGAAGTGACGCGACTGAGTGGGAGAAGTGACGCGTGACGTGACTGAGTGGGTGAAGTGACGCGTGACGTGACTGAGTGTGTGAAGTGACGTGTGACGTGACTGAGTGGAAGAAGTGACGTGACTGAGTGGGAGAAGTGACGTGTGACGTGACTGAGTGGAAGTAGTGATGTGTGACGTGACTGAGTGGGAGAAGTGACGTGTGACGTGACTGAGTGGAAGTAGTGATGTGTGACGTGACTGAGTGGGAGAAGTGACGTGACTGAGTGGGAGAAGTGACGTGTGACGTGACTGAGTGGAAGAATTGATGTGACTGAGTGGGAGAAGTGACGTGACTGAGTGGGAGAAGTGACGTGTGACGTGACTGAGTGGAAGAATTGACGTGTGTCGTGACTAAGTGGGAGAAGTGACGTGTGACGTGACTGAGTGGGAGAAGTGACGTGTGACGTGACTGAGTGGGAGAAGTGACGTGTGACGTGACTGACTGGGAGAAGTGACGTGACTGAGTGGGGGAAGTGACGTGTCTGAGTGGGAGAAGTGACGTGACTGAGTGGGAGAAGTGACGTGCGACGTGACTGAGTGGGAGAAGTGACGCGTAACGTGACTGAGTGGGAGAAGTGACGCGTGACGTGACTGAGTGGGAGAAGTGACGCGTGACGTGACTGAGTGGGAGAAGTGACGTGTGACGTGACTGAGTGGGAGAAGTGACGCGTGACGTGACTGAGTGGGAGAAGTGACGTGACGTGACTGAGTGGGAGAAGTGACGCGTGACGTGACTGAGTGGGTGAAGTGACGTGTGACGTGACTGAGTGGAAGAAGTGACGTGACTGAGTGGGAGAAGTGACGTGTGACGTGACTGAGTGGAAGTAGTGATGTGTGACGTGACTGAGTGGGAGAAGTGACGTGACTGAGTGGGAGAAGTGACGTGTGACGTGACTGAGTGGAAGAATTGATGTGACTGAGTGGGAGAAGTGACGTGACTGAGTGGGAGAAGTGACGTGTGACGTGACTGAGTGGAAGAATTGACGTGTGTCGTGACTAAGTGGGAGAAGTGACGTGTGACGTGACTGAGTGGGAGAAGTGACGTGTGACGTGACTGAGTGGGAGAAGTGACGTGTGACGTGACTGAGTGGAAGAATTGACGTGTGTCGTGACTAAGTGGGAGAAGTGACGTGTGACGTGACTGAGTGGGAGAAGTGACTTGTGACGTGACTGAGTGGGAGAAGTGACGTGTGACGTGACTGAGTGGGAGAAGTGACGTGTGACGTGACTGAGTGGAAGAAGTGACGTGACTGAGTGGGAGAAGTGACGTGTGACGTGACTGAGTGGGAGAAGTGACGTGTGACGTGACTGAGTGGGAGAAGTGACGTGTGACGTGACTGAGTGGGAGAAGTGACGTGTGACGTGACTGAGTGGAAGAAGTGACGTGACTGAGTGGAAGAAGTGACGTGTGACGTGACTGAGTGGAAGAAGTGACGTGAGTGAGTGGAAGAAGTGACGTGTGACGTGACTGAGTGGGAGAAGTGACGTGTGACGTGACTGAGTGGGAGAAGTGACGTGTGACGTGACTGAGTGGGAGAAGTGACGTGACTGAGTGGGAGAAGTGACGTGTGACGTGACTGAGTGGGAGAAGTGACGTGAGTGAGTGGAAGCAGTGAGGTGACTGAGTGGCAGATATGACGTGTGACGTGACTGAGTGGAAGAAGTGACGTGTGACGTGACTGAGTGGGAGAAGTGACGTGACTGAGTGGGAGAAGTGACGTGACTGAGTGGGAGAAGTGACGTGACTGCGTGGGAGAAGTGACGTGTGACGTGACTGAGTGGGAGAAGTGACGTGTGACGTGACTGAGTGGGAGAAGTGACGTGACTGAGTGGGAGAAGTGACGTGACTGCGTGGGAGAAGTGACGTGTGACGTGACTGAGTGGGAGAAGTGACGTGACTGAGTGGGAGAAGTGACGTGTGACGTGACTGAGTGGAAGAAGTGACGTGTGACGTGACTGAGTGGAAGAAGTGACGTGACTGAGTGGAAGAAGTGACGTGTGACGTGACTGAGTGGGAGAAGTGACGTGTGACGTGACTGAGTGGGAGAAGTGACGTGACTGAGTGGAAGAAGTGACGTGTGACTTGACTGTTTGGGAGAAGTGACGTGACTGAGTGGGAGAAGTGACGTGACTGAGTGGAAGAAGTGACGTGTGACGTGACTGAGTGGGAGAAGTGACGTGACTGAGTGGGAGAAGTGACGTGACTGAGTGGGAGAAGTGACGTGACTGAGTGGGAGAAGTGACGTGTGACGTGACTGAGTGGGAGAAGTGACGTGACTGAGTGGGAGAAGTGACGTGTGACGTGACTGTTTGGGAGAAGTGACGTGACTGAGTGGGAGAAGTGACGTGACTGAGTGGGAGAAGTGACGTGTGACGTGACTGAGTGGGAGAAGTGACGTGTGACGTGACTGAGTGGAAGAAGTGACGTGACTGAGTGGAAGAAGTGACGTGTGACGTGACTGAGTGGAAGAAGTGACGTGACTGAGTGGAAGAAGTGACGTGTGACGTGACTGAGTGGGAGAAGTGACGTGACTGAGTGGGAGAAGTGACGTGTGACGTGACTGAGTGGGAGAAGTGACGCGTGACGTGACTGAGTGGGAGAAGTGACGTGACTGAGTGGGAGAAGTGACGCGTGACGTGACTGAGTGGGAGAAGTGACGCGTGACGTGACTGAGTGGGAGAAGTGACGCGTGACGTGACTGAGTGGGAGAAGTGACGTGTGACGTGACTGAGTGGAAGAAGTGGCGTGACTGAGTGGAAGAAGTGACGTGTGACGTGACTGAGTGGAAGAAGTGGCGTGACTGAGTGGGAGAAGTGACGTGTGACGTGACTGAGTGGAAGAAGTGACGTGTGACGTGACTGAGTGGAAGAAGTGACGTGACTGAGTGGAAGAAGTGACGTGTGACGTGACTGAGTGGGAGAAGTGACGTGACTGAGTGGAAGAAGTGACGTGTGACGTGACTGAGTGGGAGAAGTGACGTGACTGAGTGGAAGAAGTGACGTGTGACGTGACTGAGTGGAAGAAGTGACGTGACTGAGTGGAAGAAGTGACGTGTGACGTGACTGAGTGGAAGAAGTGACGTGACTGAGTGGAAGAAGTGACGTGTGACGTGACTGAGTGGGAGAAGTGACGTGACTGAGTGGGAGAAGTGACGTGTGACGTGACTGAGTGGGAGAAGTGACGTGACTGAGTGGGAGAAGTGACGTGTGACGTGACTGAGTGGGAGAAGTGACGTGTGACGTGACTGAGTGGGAGAAGTGACGTGTGACGTGACTGAGTGGGAGAAGTGACGTGTGACGTGACTGAGTGGGAGAAGTGACGTGACTGTGTGGAAGAAATGACGTGTGACGTGACTGAGTGGAAAAAGTGACGTGTGACGTGACTGAGTGGAAAAAGTGACGTGTGACGTGACTGAGTGGAAGAAGTGACGTGACTGAGTGGAAGAAGTGGCGTGTGACGTGACTGAGTGGGAGAAGTGACGTGACTGAGTGGGAAAAGTGACGTGACTGAGTGGGAGAAGTGACGTGTGACGTGACTGAGTGTAAGAAGTGACGTGGCTGAGTGGAAGAAGTGACGTGTGACGTGACTGAGTGGGAGAAGTGACGTGACTGAGTGGGAGAAGTGACGTGACTGAGTGGGAGAAGTGACGTGTGACGTGACTGAGTGGGAGAAGTGACGTGACTGAGTGGGAGACGTGACGTGTGACGTGACTGAGTGGGAGAATTGACGTGTGACGTGACTGAGTGGGAGAAGTGATGTGTGACGTGACTGAGTGGGAGAAGTGACGTGTGACGTGACTGAGTGGCAGAAGTGACGTGTGACGTGACTGAGTGGAAGAAGTGACGTGACTGAGTGGGAGAAGTGACGTGTGACGTGACTGAGTGGAAGAAGTGACGTGACTGAGTGGAAGAAGTGACGTGTGACGTGACTGAGTGGAAGAAGTGACGTGACTGAGTGGGAGAAGTGACGTGTGACGTGACTGAGTGGAAGAAGTGACGTGACTGAGTGGAAGAAGTGACGTGACTGAGTGGAAGAAGTGACGTGTGACGTGACTGAGTGGAAGAAGTGACGTGACTGAGTGGAAGAAGTGACGTGTCTGAGTGGGAGAAGTGACGTGACTGAGTGGAAGAAGTGACGTGACTGAGTGGGAGAAGTGAGGTGTCTGAGTGGGAGATATGACGTGTGACGTGACTGAGTGGAAGAAGTGACGTGTGACGTGACTGAGTGGGAGAAGTGACGTGACTGAGTGGGAGAAGTGACGTGTGACGTGACTGAGTGGGAGAAGTGACGTGACTGAGTGGGAGAAGTGACGCGTGACGTGACTGAGTGGGAGAAGTGACGTGACTGAGTGGGAGAAGTGACGCGTGACGTGACTGAGTGGGAGAAGTGACGCGTGACGTGACTGAGTGGGAGAAGTGACGTGTGACGTGACTGAGCGGAAGCAGTGACGTGACTGAGCGGAAGCAGTGACGTGTGACGTGACTGAGCGGAAGCAGTGACGTGTGACGTGACTGAGCGGGAGAAGTGACGTGTGACGTGACGGAGCGGGAGAAGTGACGTCTGACGTGACGGAGCGGGAGAAGTGACGTGTCACGTGACGGAGCGGGAGAAGTGACGTGTGACGTGACTGAGTGGGAGAAGTGACGTGACTGAGTGGGAGAAGTGACGTGTGACATGACTGAGTGGGAGAAGTGACGTGTGACGTGACTGAGTGGGAGAAGTGACGTGACTGAGTGGGAGAAGTGACGTGTGACGTGACTGAGTGGGAGAAGTGACGTGACTGAGTGGGAGAAGTGACGTGTGACGTGACGGAGCGGGAGAAGTGACGTGTGACGTGACTGAGCGGAAGCAGTGACGTGACTAAGCGGAAGCAGTGACGTGTGACGTGACTGAGCGGAAGCAGTGACGTGTGTCGTGACTGAGCGGGAGAAGTGACGTGTGACGTGACGGAGCGGGAGAAGTGACGTGTGACGTGACGGAGCGGGAGAAGTGACGTGTCACGTGACGGAGCGGGAGAAGTGACGTGTGACGTGACTGAGTGGGAGAAGTGACGTGACTAAGTGGGAGAAGTGACGTGTGACGTGACTGAGTGGGAGAAGTGACGTGACTGAGTGGGAGAAGTGACGTGTGACGTGACTGAGTGGGAGAAGTGACGTGACTGAGTGGGAGAAGTGACGTGACTGAGTGGGAGAAGTGACGTGTGACGTGACTGAGCGGGAGAAGTGACGTGGCTGAGCGGGAGAAGTGACGTGTGACGTGACTGAGCGGGAGAAGTGACGTGTGACGTGACTGAGCGGGAGAAGTGACGTGTGAGGTGACTGAGCGGGAGAAGTGACGTGTGACGTGACTGAGCGGGAGAAGTGACGTGACTGAGCGGGAGAAGTGACGTGACTGAGCGGGTGAAGTGACGTGTGACGTGACTGAGTGGGAGAAGTGACGTGTGACGTGACTGAGTGGGAGAAGTGACGTGTGACGTGACTGAGTGGAAGTAGTGACGTGTGACGTGACTGAGTGGGAGAAGTGACGTGTGACGTGACTGAGTGGAAGAAGTGACGTGACTGAGTGGGAGAAGTGACGTGTGACGTGACTGAGTGGAAGAAGTGACGTGACTGAGTGGGAGAAGTGACGTGTGACGTGACTGAGTGGAAGAAGTGACGTGTGACGTGACTGAGTGGAAGAAGTGACGTGACTGAGTGGAAGAAGTGACGTGTGACGTGACTGAGTGGAAGAAGTGACGTGTGACGTGAGTGAGTGGGAGAAGTGACGTGACTGAGTGGGAGAAGTGACGTGTGACGTGACTGAGTGGGCGAAGTGACGTGACTGAGTGGAAGATGTGACGTGTGACGTGACTGAGTGGAAGAAGTGACGTGTGACGTGACTGAGTGGAAGAAGTGACGTGACTGAGTGGAAGAAGTGACGTGACTGAGTGGAAGAAGTGACGTGTGACGTGACTGAGTGGAAGAAGTGACGTGACTGAGTGGAAGAAGTGACGTGTGACGTGACTGCGTGGAAGAAGTGACGTGACTGAGTGGAAGAAGTGACGTGTGACGTGACTGAGTGGAAGAAGTGACGTGACTGAGTGGAAGAAGTGACGCGTGACGTGACTGAGTGGGAGAAGTGACGTGACTGAGTGGGAGAAGTGACGTGACTGAGTGGGAGAAGTGACGCGTGACGTGACTGAGTGGGAGAAGTGACGCGTGACGTGACTGAGTGGGAGAAGTGACGCGTGACGTGACTGAGTGGGTGAAGTGACGCGTGACGTGACTGAGTGGGTGAAGTGACGTGTGACGTGACTGAGTGGAAGAAGTGACGTGACTGAGTGGGAGAAGTGACGTGTGACGTGACTGAGTGGAAGTAGTGATGTGTGACGTGACTGAGTGGGAGAAGTGACGTGACTGAGTGGGAGAAGTGACGTGTGACGTGACTGAGTGGAAGAATTGATGTGACTGAGTGGGAGAAGTGACGTGACTGAGTGGGAGAAGTGACGTGTGACGTGACTGAGTGGAAGAATTGACGTGTGTCGTGACTAAGTGGGAGAAGTGACGTGTGACGTGACTGAGTGGGAGAAGTGACGTGTGACGTGACTGAGTGGGAGAAGTGACGTGTGACGTGACTGACTGGGAGAAGTGACGTGACTGAGTGGGGGAAGTGACGTGTCTGAGTGGGAGAAGTGACGTGACTGAGTGGGAGAAGTGACGTGTGACGTGACTGAGTGGGAGAAGTGACGCGTAACGTGACTGAGTGGGAGAAGTGACGCGTGACGTGACTGAGTGGGAGAAGTGACGCGTGACGTGACTGAGTGGGAGAAGTGACGCGTGACGTGACTGAGTGGGAGAAGTGACGTGTGACGTGACTGAGTGGGAGAAGTGACGCGTGACGTGACTGAGTGGGAGAAGTGACGTGACGTGACTGAGTGGGAGAAGTGACGCGTGACGTGACTGAGTGGGTGAAGTGACGTGTGACGTGACTGAGTGGAAGAAGTGACGTGACTGAGTGGGAGAAGTGACGTGTGACGTGACTGAGTGGAAGTAGTGATGTGTGACGTGACTGAGTGGGAGAAGTGACGTGTGACGTGACTGAGTGGAAGAATTGATGTGACTGAGTGGGAGAAGTGACGTGACTGAGTGGGAGAAGTGACGTGTGACGTGACTGAGTGGAAGAATTGACGTGTGTCGTGACTAAGTGGGAGAAGTGACGTGTGACGTGACTGAGTGGGAGAAGTGACGTGTGACGTGACTGAGTGGGAGAAGTGACGTGTGACGTGACTGAGTGGAAGAATTGACGTGTGTCGTGACTAAGTGGGAGAAGTGACGTGTGACGTGACTGAGTGGGAGAAGTGACTTGTGACGTGACTGAGTGGGAGAAGTGACGTGTGACGTGACTGAGTGGAAGAAGTGACGTGACTGAGTGGGAGAAGTGACGTGTGACGTGACTGAGTGGGAGAAGTGACGTGTGACGTGACTGAGTGGGAGAAGTGACGTGTGACGTGACTGAGTGGGAGAAGTGACGTGTGACGTGACTGAGTGGGAGAAGTGACGTGACTGAGTGGAAGAAGTGACGTGTGACGTGACTGAGTGGAAGAAGTGACGTGTGACGTGACTGAGTGGAAGAAGTGACGTGAGTGAGTGGAAGAAGTGACGTGTGACGTGACTGAGTGGGAGAAGTGACGTGTGACGTGACTGAGTGGGAGAAGTGACGTGTGACGTGACTGAGTGGGAGAAGTGACGTGACTGAGTGGGAGAAGTGACGTGTGACGTGACTGAGTGGGAGAAGTGACGTGAGTGAGTGGAAGCAGTGAGGTGACTGAGTGGGAGATATGACGTGTGACGTGACTGAGTGGAAGAAGTGACGTGTGACGTGACTGAGTGGGAGAAGTGACGTGACTGAGTGGGAGAAGTGACGTGACTGAGTGGGAGAAGTGACGTGACTGCGTGGGAGAAGTGACGTGTGACGTGACTGAGTGGGAGAAGTGACGTGACTGAGTGGGAGAAGTGACGTGTGACGTGACTGAGTGGGAGAAGTGACGTGACTGAGTGGGAGAAGTGACGTGACTGCGTGGGAGAAGTGACGTGTGACGTGACTGAGTGGGAGAAGTGACGTGACTGAGTGGGAGAAGTGACGTGTGACGTGACTGAGTGGAAGAAGTGACGTGTGACGTGACTGAGTGGAAGAAGTGACGTGACTGAGTGGAAGAAGTGACGTGTGACGTGACTGAGTGGGAGAAGTGACGTGTGACGTGACTGAGTGGGAGAAGTGACGTGACTGAGTGGAAGAAGTGACGTGTGACTTGACTGTTTGGGAGAAGTGACGTGACTGAGTGGGAGAAGTGACGTGACTGAGTGGAAGAAGTGACGTGTGACGTGACTGAGTGGGAGAAGTGACGTGACTGAGTGGGAGAAGTGACGTGACTGAGTGGGAGAAGTGACGTGACTGAGTGGAAGAAGTGACGTGTGACGTGACTGAGTGGGAGAAGTGACGTGACTGAGTGGGAGAAGTGACGTGTGACGTGACTGAGTGGGAGAAGTGACGTGACTGAGTGGGAGAAGTGACGCGTGACGTGACTGAGTGGGAGAAGTGACGTGACTGAGTGGGAGAAGTGACGCGTGACGTGACTGAGTGGGAGAAGTGACGCGTGACGTGACTGAGTGGGAGAAGTGACGTGTGACGTGACTGAGCGGAAGCAGTGACGTGACTGAGCGGAAGCAGTGACGTGTGACGTGACTGAGCGGAAGCAGTGACGTGTGACGTGACTGAGCGGGAGAAGTGACGTGTGACGTGACGGAGCGGGAGAAGTGACGTCTGACGTGACGGAGCGGGAGAAGTGACGTGTCACGTGACGGAGCGGGAGAAGTGACGTGTGACGTGACTGAGTGGGAGAAGTGACGTGACTGAGTGGGAGAAGTGACGTGTGACATGACTGAGTGGGAGAAGTGACGTGTGACGTGACTGAGTGGGAGAAGTGACGTGACTGAGTGGGAGAAGTGACGTGTGACGTGACTGAGTGGGAGAAGTGACGTGACTGAGTGGGAGAAGTGACGTGTGACGTGACGGAGCGGGAGAAGTGACGTGTGACGTGACTGAGCGGAAGCAGTGACGTGACTAAGCGGAAGCAGTGACGTGTGACGTGACTGAGCGGAAGCAGTGACGTGTGTCGTGACTGAGCGGGAGAAGTGACGTGTGACGTGACGGAGCGGGAGAAGTGACGTGTGACGTGACGGAGCGGGAGAAGTGACGTGTCACGTGACGGAGCGGGAGAAGTGACGTGTGACGTGACTGAGTGGGAGAAGTGACGTGACTAAGTGGGAGAAGTGACGTGTGACGTGACTGAGTGGGAGAAGTGACGTGACTGAGTGGGAGAAGTGACGTGTGACGTGACTGAGTGGGAGAAGTGACGTGACTGAGTGGGAGAAGTGACGTGACTGAGTGGGAGAAGTGACGTGTGACGTGACTGAGCGGGAGAAGTGACGTGGCTGAGCGGGAGAAGTGACGTGTGACGTGACTGAGCGGGAGAAGTGACGTGTGAGGTGACTGAGCGGGAGAAGTGACGTGTGACGTGACTGAGCGGGAGAAGTGACGTGTGACGTGACTGAGCGGGAGAAGTGACGTGACTGAGCGGGAGAAGTGACGTGACTGAGCGGGTGAAGTGACGTGTGACGTGACTGAGTGGGAGAAGTGACGTGTGACGTGACTGAGTGGGAGAAGTGACGTGTGACGTGACTGAGTGGAAGTAGTGACGTGTGACGTGACTGAGTGGGAGAAGTGACGTGTGACGTGACTGAGTGGAAGAAGTGACGTGACTGAGTGGGAGAAGTGACGTGTGACGTGACTGAGTGGAAGAAGTGACGTGACTGAGTGGGAGAAGTGACGTGTGACGTGACTGAGTGGAAGAAGTGACGTGTGACGTGACTGAGTGGAAGAAGTGACGTGACTGAGTGGAAGAAGTGACGTGTGACGTGACTGAGTGGAAGAAGTGACGTGTGACGTGAGTGAGTGGGAGAAGTGACGTGACTGAGTGGGAGAAGTGACGTGTGACGTGACTGAGTGGGCGAAGTGACGTGACTGAGTGGAAGATGTGACGTGTGACGTGACTGAGTGGAAGAAGTGACGTGTGACGTGACTGAGTGGAAGAAGTGACGTGACTGAGTGGAAGAAGTGACGTGACTGAGTGGAAGAAGTGACGTGTGACGTGACTGAGTGGAAGAAGTGACGTGACTGAGTGGAAGAAGTGACGTGTGACGTGACTGCGTGGAAGAAGTGACGTGACTGAGTGGAAGAAGTGACGTGTGACGTGACTGAGTGGAAGAAGTGACGTGACTGAGTGGAAGAAGTGACGCGTGACGTGACTGAGTGGGAGAAGTGACGTGACTGAGTGGGAGAAGTGACGTGACTGAGTGGGAGAAGTGACGCGTGACGTGACTGAGTGGGAGAAGTGACGCGTGACGTGACTGAGTGGGAGAAGTGACGCGTGACGTGACTGAGTGGGTGAAGTGACGCGTGACGTGACTGAGTGGGTGAAGTGACGTGTGACGTGACTGAGTGGAAGAAGTGACGTGACTGAGTGGGAGAAGTGACGTGTGACGTGACTGAGTGGAAGTAGTGATGTGTGACGTGACTGAGTGGGAGAAGTGACGTGACTGAGTGGGAGAAGTGACGTGTGACGTGACTGAGTGGAAGAATTGATGTGACTGAGTGGGAGAAGTGACGTGACTGAGTGGGAGAAGTGACGTGTGACGTGACTGAGTGGAAGAATTGACGTGTGTCGTGACTAAGTGGGAGAAGTGACGTGTGACGTGACTGAGTGGGAGAAGTGACGTGTGACGTGACTGAGTGGGAGAAGTGACGTGTGACGTGACTGACTGGGAGAAGTGACGTGACTGAGTGGGGGAAGTGACGTGTCTGAGTGGGAGAAGTGACGTGACTGAGTGGGAGAAGTGACGTGTGACGTGACTGAGTGGGAGAAGTGACGCGTAACGTGACTGAGTGGGAGAAGTGACGCGTGACGTGACTGAGTGGGAGAAGTGACGCGTGACGTGACTGAGTGGGAGAAGTGACGCGTGACGTGACTGAGTGGGAGAAGTGACGTGTGACGTGACTGAGTGGGAGAAGTGACGCGTGACGTGACTGAGTGGGAGAAGTGACGTGACGTGACTGAGTGGGAGAAGTGACGCGTGACGTGACTGAGTGGGTGAAGTGACGTGTGACGTGACTGAGTGGAAGAAGTGACGTGACTGAGTGGGAGAAGTGACGTGTGACGTGACTGAGTGGAAGTAGTGATGTGTGACGTGACTGAGTGGGAGAAGTGACGTGTGACGTGACTGAGTGGAAGAATTGATGTGACTGAGTGGGAGAAGTGACGTGACTGAGTGGGAGAAGTGACGTGTGACGTGACTGAGTGGAAGAATTGACGTGTGTCGTGACTAAGTGGGAGAAGTGACGTGTGACGTGACTGAGTGGGAGAAGTGACGTGTGACGTGACTGAGTGGGAGAAGTGACGTGTGACGTGACTGAGTGGAAGAATTGACGTGTGTCGTGACTAAGTGGGAGAAGTGACGTGTGACGTGACTGAGTGGGAGAAGTGACTTGTGACGTGACTGAGTGGGAGAAGTGACGTGTGACGTGACTGAGTGGAAGAAGTGACGTGACTGAGTGGGAGAAGTGACGTGTGACGTGACTGAGTGGGAGAAGTGACGTGTGACGTGACTGAGTGGGAGAAGTGACGTGTGACGTGACTGAGTGGGAGAAGTGACGTGTGACGTGACTGAGTGGGAGAAGTGACGTGACTGAGTGGAAGAAGTGACGTGTGACGTGACTGAGTGGAAGAAGTGACGTGTGACGTGACTGAGTGGAAGAAGTGACGTGAGTGAGTGGAAGAAGTGACGTGTGACGTGACTGAGTGGGAGAAGTGACGTGTGACGTGACTGAGTGGGAGAAGTGACGTGTGACGTGACTGAGTGGGAGAAGTGACGTGACTGAGTGGGAGAAGTGACGTGTGACGTGACTGAGTGGGAGAAGTGACGTGAGTGAGTGGAAGCAGTGAGGTGACTGAGTGGGAGATATGACGTGTGACGTGACTGAGTGGAAGAAGTGACGTGTGACGTGACTGAGTGGGAGAAGTGACGTGACTGAGTGGGAGAAGTGACGTGACTGAGTGGGAGAAGTGACGTGACTGCGTGGGAGAAGTGACGTGTGACGTGACTGAGTGGGAGAAGTGACGTGACTGAGTGGGAGAAGTGACGTGTGACGTGACTGAGTGGGAGAAGTGACGTGACTGAGTGGGAGAAGTGACGTGACTGCGTGGGAGAAGTGACGTGTGACGTGACTGAGTGGGAGAAGTGACGTGACTGAGTGGGAGAAGTGACGTGTGACGTGACTGAGTGGAAGAAGTGACGTGTGACGTGACTGAGTGGAAGAAGTGACGTGACTGAGTGGAAGAAGTGACGTGTGACGTGACTGAGTGGGAGAAGTGACGTGTGACGTGACTGAGTGGGAGAAGTGACGTGACTGAGTGGAAGAAGTGACGTGTGACTTGACTGTTTGGGAGAAGTGACGTGACTGAGTGGGAGAAGTGACGTGACTGAGTGGAAGAAGTGACGTGTGACGTGACTGAGTGGGAGAAGTGACGTGACTGAGTGGGAGAAGTGACGTGACTGAGTGGGAGAAGTGACGTGACTGAGTGGGAGAAGTGACGTGTGACGTGACTGAGTGGGAGAAGTGACGTGACTGAGTGGGAGAAGTGACGTGTGACGTGACTGAGTGGGAGAAGTGACGTGACTGAGTGGGAGAAGTGACGTGACTGAGTGGGAGAAGTGACGTGTGACGTGACTGAGTGGGAGAAGTGACGTGTGACGTGACTGAGTGGAAGAAGTGACGTGACTGAGTGGAAGAAGTGACGTGTGACGTGACTGAGTGGAAGAAGTGACGTGACTGAGTGGAAGAAGTGACGTGTGACGTGACTGAGTGGGAGAAGTGACGTGACTGAGTGGGAGAAGTGACGTGTGACGTGACTGAGTGGGAGAAGTGACGCGTGACGTGACTGAGTGGGAGAAGTGACGTGACTGAGTGGGAGAAGTGACGCGTGACGTGACTGAGTGGGAGAAGTGACGCGTGACGTGACTGAGTGGGAGAAGTGACGTGTGACGTGACTGAGTGGAAGAAGTGGCGTGACTGAGTGGAAGAAGTGACGTGTGACGTGACTGAGTGGAAGAAGTGGCGTGACTGAGTGGGAGAAGTGACGTGTGACGTGACTGAGTGGAAGAAGTGACGTGTGACGTGACTGAGTGGAAGAAGTGACGTGACTGAGTGGAAGAAGTGACGTGTGACGTGACTGAGTGGAAGAAGTGACGTGTGACGTGACTGAGTGGAAGAAGTGACGTGACTGAGTGGAAGAAGTGACGTGTGACGTGACTGAGTGGAAGAAGTGACGTGACTGAGTGGAAGAAGTGACGTGTGACGTGACTGAGTGGGAGAAGTGACGTGACTGAGTGGGAGAAGTGACGTGTGACGTGACTGAGTGGGAGAAGTGACGTGACTGAGTGGGAGAAGTGACGTGTGACGTGACTGAGCGGGAGAAGTGACGTGTGACGTGACTGAGCGGGAGAAGTGACGTGACTGAGCGGGAGAAGTGACGTGACTGAGCGGGTGAAGTGACGTGTGACGTGACTGAGTGGGAGAAGTGACGTGTGACGTGACTGAGTGGGAGAAGTGACGTGTGACGTGACTGAGTGGAAGTAGTGACGTGTGACGTGACTGAGTGGGAGAAGTGACGTGAGTGAGTGGGAGAAGTGACGTGAGTGAGTGGGAGAAGTGACGTGTGACGTGACTGAGTGGAAGAAGTGACGTGACTGAGTGGGAGAAGTGACGTGAGTGAGTGGGAGAAGTGACGTGAGTGAGTGGGAGAAGTGACTTGTGACGTGACTGAGTGGAAGAAGTGACGTGACTGAGTGGGAGAAGTGACGTGAGTGAGTGGGAGAAGTGACGTGTGCCGTGACTGAGTGGAAGAAGTGACGTGACTGAGTGGGAGAAGTGACGTGACTGAGTGGGAGAAGTGACGTGTGACGTGACTGAGTGGGAGAAGTGACGTGTGACGTGACTGAGTGGGAGAAGTGACGTGTGACGTGACTGAGTGGGAGAAGTGACGTGTGACGTGACTGTGTGGGAGAAGTGACGTGACTGAGTGGAAGAAGTGACGTGTGACGTGACTGAGCGGGAGAAGTGACGTGTGACGTGACTGAGCGGGAGAAGTGACGTGACTGAGCGGGAGAAGTGACGTGACTGAGCGGGTGAAGTGACGTGTGACGTGACTGAGTGGGAGAAGTGACGTGTGACGTGACTGAGTGGGAGAAGTGACGTGTGACGTGACTGAGTGGAAGTAGTGACGTGTGACGTGACTGAGTGGGAGAAGTGACGTGAGTGAGTGGGAGAAGTGACGTGAGTGAGTGGGAGAAGTGACGTGTGACGTGACTGAGTGGAAGAAGTGACGTGACTGAGTGGGAGAAGTGACGTGAGTGAGTGGGAGAAGTGACGTGAGTGAGTGGGAGAAGTGACTTGTGACGTGACTGAGTGGAAGAAGTGACGTGACTGAGTGGGAGAAGTGACGTGAGTGAGTGGGAGAAGTGACGTGTGCCGTGACTGAGTGGAAGAAGTGACGTGACTGAGTGGGAGAAGTGACGTGACTGAGTGGGAGAAGTGACGTGTGACGTGACTGAGTGGGAGAAGTGACGTGTGACGTGACTGAGTGGGAGAAGTGACGTGTGACGTGACTGTGTGGGAGAAGTGACGTGACTGAGTGGAAGAAGTGACGTGTGACGTGGCTGAGTGGAAGAAGTGACGTGTGACGTGACTGAGTGGAAGAAGTGACGTGTGACGTGACTGAGTGGAAGAAGTGACGTGACTGAGTGGAAGAAGTGACGTGTGACGTGACTGAGTGGAAGAAGTGACGTGTGACGTGACTGAGTGGAAGAAGTGACGTGACTGAGTGGAAGAAGTGACGTGTGACGTGACTGAGTGGAAGAAGTGACGTGACTGAGTGGAAGAAGTGACGTGTGACGTGACTGAGTGGAAGAAGTGACGTGACTGAGTGGAAGAAGTGACGTGTGACGTGACTGAGTGGAAGAAGTGACGTGACTGAGTGGAAGAAGTGACGTGTGACGTGACTGAGTGGAAGAAGTGACGTGTGACGTGACTGAGTGGAAGAAGTGACGTGACTGAGTGGAAGAAGTGACGTGTGACGTGACTGAGTGGAAGAAGTGACGTGTGACGTGACTGAGTGGGAGAAGTGACGTGACTGAGTGGGAGAAGTGACGTGACTGAGTGGGAGAAGTGACGTGTGACGTGACTGAGTGGGCGAAGTGACGTGACTGAGTGGAAGAAGTGACGTGACTGAGTGGAAGAAGTGACGTGTGACGTGACTGAGTGGAAGAAGTGACGTGACTGAGTGGAAGAAGTGACGTGACTGAGTGGAAGAAGTGACGTGTGACGTGACTGAGTGGAAGAAGTGACGTGACTGAGTGGAAGAAGTGACGTGTGACGTGACTGAGTGGAAGAAGTGACGTGACTGAGTGGAAGAAGTGACGTGTGACGTGACTGAGTGGGAGAAGTGACGTGACTGAGTGGGAGAAGTGACGTGACTGAGTGGGAGAAGTGACGCGTGACGTGACTGAGTGGGAGAAGTGACGCGTGACGTGACTGAGTGGGAGAAGTGACGCGTGACGTGACTGAGTGGGTGAAGTGACGCGTGACGTGACTGAGTGGGTGAAGTGACGTGACTGAGTGGGAGAAGTGACGTGTGACGTGACTGAGTGGAAGTAGTGATGTGTGACGTGACTGAGTGGGAGAAGTGACGTGACTGAGTGGGAGAAGTGACGTGTGACGTGACTGAGTGGAAGAATTGACGTGTGTCGTGACTAAGTGGGAGAAGTGACGTGTGACGTGACTGAGTGGGAGAAGTGACGTGTGACGTGACTGAGTGGGAGAAGTGACGTGTGACGTGACTAAGTGGGAGAAGTGACGTGTGACGTGACTGAGTGGGAGAAGTGACGTGTGACGTGACTGAGTGGGAGAAGTGACGTGTGACGTGACTGAGTGGGAGAAGTGACGTGACTGAGTGGGGGAAGTGACGTGACTGAGTGGGGGAAGTGACGTGTCTGAGTGGGAGAAGTGACGTGACTGAGTGGGAGAAGTGACGTGTGTCGTGACTGAGTGGGAGAAGTGACGTGACTGAGTGGGAGAAGTGACGCGTGACGTGACTGAGTGGGAGAAGTGACGCGTGACGTGACTGAGTGGGAGAAGTGACGCGTGACGTGACTGAGTGGGAGAAGTGACGCGTGACGTGACTGAGTGGGAGAAGTGACGTGACTGAGTGGGAGAAGTGACGCGTGACGTGACTGAGTGGGAGAAGTGACGCGTGACGTGACTGAGTGGAAGAAGTGACGTGACTGAGTGGGAGAAGTGACGTGTGACGTGACTGAGTGGAAGTAGTGATGTGTGACGTGACTGAGTGGGAGAAGTGACGTGACTGAGTGGGAGAAGTGACGTGTGACGTGACTGAGTGGAAGAATTGACGTGTGTCGTGACTAAGTGGGAGAAGTGACGTGTGACGTGACTGAGTGGGAGAAGTGACGTGTGACGTGACTGAGTGGAAGAATTGACGTGTGTCGTGACTAAGTGGGAGAAGTGACGTGTGACGTGACTGAGTGGGAGAAGTGACGTGTGACGTGACTGAGTGGGAGAAGTGACGTGTGACGTGACTGAGTGGAAGAAGTGACGTGACTGAGTGGGAGAAGTGACGTGTGACGTGACTGAGTGGGAGAAGTGACGTGTGACGTGACTGAGTGGGAGAAGTGACGTGTGACGTGACTGAGTGGGAGAAGTGACGTGTGACGTGACTGAGTGGGAGAAGTGACGTGTGACGTGACTGAGTGGAAGAAGTGACGTGACTGAGTGGAAGAAGTGACGTGACTGAGTGGAAGAAGTGACGTGTGACGTGACTGAGTGGAAGAAGTGACGTGAGTGAGTGGGAGAAGTGACGTGTGACGTGACTGAGTGGGAGAAGTGACGTGTGACGTGACTGAGTGGGAGAAGTGACGTGACTGAGTGGGAGAAGTGACGTGTGACGTGACTGAGTGGGAGAAGTGACGTGACTGAGTGGGAGAAGTGACGTGTGACGTGACTGAGTGGGAGAAGTGACGTGAGTGAGTGGAAGCAGTGAGGTGACTGAGTGGGAGATATGACGTGTGACGTGACTGAGTGGAAGAAGTGACGTGTGACGTGACTGAGTGGGAGAAGTGACGTGACTGAGTGGGAGAAGTGACGTGACTGCGTGGGAGAAGTGACGTGTGACGTGACTGAGTGGGAGAAGTGACGTGACTGAGTGGGAGAAGTGACGTGTGACGTGACTGAGTGGAAGAAGTGACGTGTGACGTGACTGAGTGGAAGAAGTGACGTGACTGAGTGGAAGAAGTGACGTGTGACGTGACTGAGTGGAAGAAGTGACGTGTGACGTGACTGAGTGGGAGAAGTGACGTGACTGAGTGGGAGAAGTGACGTGACTGAGTGGGAGAAGTGACGTGTGACGTGACTGAGTGGGCGAAGTGACGTGACTGAGTGGAAGAAGTGACGTGACTGAGTGGAAGAAGTGACGTGTGACGTGACTGAGTGGAAGAAGTGACGTGACTGAGTGGAAGAAGTGACGTGACTGAGTGGAAGAAGTGACGTGTGACGTGACTGAGTGGAAGAAGTGACGTGACTGAGTGGAAGAAGTGACGTGTGACGTGACTGAGTGGAAGAAGTGACGTGACTGAGTGGAAGAAGTGACGTGTGACGTGACTGAGTGGGAGAAGTGACGTGACTGAGTGGGAGAAGTGACGTGACTGAGTGGGAGAAGTGACGCGTGACGTGACTGAGTGGGAGAAGTGACGCGTGACGTGACTGAGTGGGAGAAGTGACGCGTGACGTGACTGAGTGGGTGAAGTGACGCGTGACGTGACTGAGTGGGTGAAGTGACGTGACTGAGTGGGAGAAGTGACGTGTGACGTGACTGAGTGGAAGTAGTGATGTGTGACGTGACTGAGTGGGAGAAGTGACGTGACTGAGTGGGAGAAGTGACGTGTGACGTGACTGAGTGGAAGAATTGACGTGTGTCGTGACTAAGTGGGAGAAGTGACGTGTGACGTGACTGAGTGGGAGAAGTGACGTGTGACGTGACTGAGTGGGAGAAGTGACGTGACTGAGTGGGGGAAGTGACGTGACTGAGTGGGGGAAGTGACGTGTCTGAGTGGGAGAAGTGACGTGACTGAGTGGGAGAAGTGACGTGTGTCGTGACTGAGTGGGAGAAGTGACGTGACTGAGTGGGAGAAGTGACGCGTGACGTGACTGAGTGGGAGAAGTGACGCGTGACGTGACTGAGTGGGAGAAGTGACGCGTGACGTGACTGAGTGGGAGAAGTGACGCGTGACGTGACTGAGTGGGAGAAGTGACGCGTGACGTGACTGAGTGGGAGAAGTGACGTGACTGAGTGGGAGAAGTGACGCGTGACGTGACTGAGTGGGAGAAGTGACGCGTGACGTGACTGAGTGGAAGAAGTGACGTGACTGAGTGGGAGAAGTGACGTGTGACGTGACTGAGTGGAAGTAGTGATGTGTGACGTGACTGAGTGGGAGAAGTGACGTGACTGAGTGGGAGAAGTGACGTGTGACGTGACTGAGTGGAAGAATTGACGTGTGTCGTGACTAAGTGGGAGAAGTGACGTGTGACGTGACTGAGTGGGAGAAGTGACGTGTGACGTGACTGAGTGGAAGAATTGACGTGTGTCGTGACTAAGTGGGAGAAGTGACGTGTGACGTGACTGAGTGGGAGAAGTGACGTGTGACGTGACTGAGTGGGAGAAGTGACGTGTGACGTGACTGAGTGGAAGAAGTGACGTGACTGAGTGGGAGAAGTGACGTGTGACGTGACTGAGTGGGAGAAGTGACGTGTGACGTGACTGAGTGGGAGAAGTGACGTGTGACGTGACTGAGTGGGAGAAGTGACGTGTGACGTGACTGAGTGGAAGAAGTGACGTGACTGAGTGGAAGAAGTGACGTGACTGAGTGGAAGAAGTGACGTGTGACGTGACTGAGTGGAAGAAGTGACGTGAGTGAGTGGGAGAAGTGACGTGTGACGTGACTGAGTGGGAGAAGTGACGTGTGACGTGACTGAGTGGGAGAAGTGACGTGACTGAGTGGGAGAAGTGACGTGTGACGTGACTGAGTGGGAGAAGTGACGTGACTGAGTGGGAGAAGTGACGTGTGACGTGACTGAGTGGGAGAAGTGACGTGAGTGAGTGGAAGCAGTGAGGTGACTGAGTGGGAGATATGACGTGTGACGTGACTGAGTGGAAGAAGTGACGTGTGACGTGACTGAGTGGGAGAAGTGACGTGACTGAGTGGGAGAAGTGACGTGACTGCGTGGGAGAAGTGACGTGTGACGTGACTGAGTGGGAGAAGTGACGTGACTGAGTGGGAGAAGTGACGTGTGACGTGACTGAGTGGGAGAAGTGACGTGACTGAGTGGGAGAAGTGACGTGACTGAGTGGGAGAAGTGACGTGTGACGTGACTGAGTGGAAGAAGTGACGTGACTGAGTGGAAGAAGTGACGTGTGACGTGCCTGAGTGGGAGAAGTGACGTGTGACGTGACTGAGTGGGAGAAGTGACGTGTGACGTGACTGAGTGGGAGAAGTGACGTGACTGAGTGGGAGAAGTGACGTGTGACTTGACTGTTTGGGAGAAGTGACGTGACTGAGTGGGAGAAGTGACGTGACTGAGTGGAAGAAGTGACGTGTGACGTGACTGACTGGGAGAAGTGACGTGACTGAGTGGGAGAAGTGACGTGACTGAGTGGGAGAAGTGACGTGTGACGTGACTGAGTGGGAGAAGTGACGTGACTGAGTGGGAGAAGTGACGTGTGACGTGACTGAGTGGGAGAAGTGACGTGTGACGTGACTGAGTGGGAGAAGTGACGTGACTGAGTGGGAGAAGTGACGTGTGACGTGACTGAGTGGGAGAAGTGACGTGACTGAGTGGAAGAAGTGGCGTGACTGAGTGGAAGAAGTGACGTGTGACGTGACTGAGTGGAAGAAGTGACGTGACTGAGTGGAAGAAGTGACGTGACTGAGTGGAAGAAGTGACGTGTGACGTGACTGAGTGGGAGAAGTGACGTGACTGAGTGGGAGAAGTGACGTGACTGAGTGGGAGAAGTGACGTGTGACGTGACTGAGTGGGAGAAGTGACGTGTGACGTGACTGAGTTGGAGAAGTGACGTGTGACGTGACTGAGTGGGAGAAGTGACGTGACTGAGTGGGAGAAGTGACGCGTGACGTGACTGAGTGGGAGAAGTGACGCGTGACGTGACTGAGTGGGAGAAGTGACGCGTGACGTGACTGAGTGGGAGAAGTGACGCGTGACGTGACTGAGTGGGAGAAGTGACGCGTGACGTGACTGAGTGGGAGAA
This sequence comes from Podargus strigoides, assembly GCA_028020825.1. Lineage (NCBI taxonomy): Eukaryota > Metazoa > Chordata > Aves > Caprimulgiformes > Podargidae > Podargus > Podargus strigoides. The sequence continues at coordinate 59,810,659 of CM051662.1, forward strand.
GTGACGCGTGACGTGACTGAGTGGGAGAAGTGACGCGTGACGTGACTGAGTGGGAGAAGTGACGTGTGACGTGACTGAGTGGAAGAAGTGGCGTGACTGAGTGGAAGAAGTGACGTGTGACGTGACTGAGTGGAAGAAGTGACGTGTGACGTGACTGAGTGGAAGAAGTGACGTGTGACGTGACTGAGTGGAAGAAGTGACGTGACTGAGTGGAAGAAGTGACGTGTGACGTGACTGAGTGGGAGAAGTGACGTGACTGAGTGGGAGAAGTGACGTGTGACGTGACTGAGTGGGAGAAGTGACGTGACTGAGTGGGAGAAGTGACGTGTGACGTGACTGAGTGGAAGAAGTGACGTGTGACGTGACTGAGTGGAAGAAGTGACGTGACTGAGTGGAAGAAGTGACGTGTGACGTGACTGAGTGGGAGAAGTGACGTGACTGAGTGGAAGAAGTGACGTGTGACGTGACTGAGTGGAAGAAGTGACGTGTGACGTGACTGAGTGGGAGAAGTGACGTGACTGAGTGGAAGAAGTGACGTGTGACGTGACTGAGTGGGAGAAGTGACGTGACTGAGTGGGAGAAGTGACGTGTGACGTGACTGAGTGGGAGAAGTGACGTGTGACGTGACTGAGTGGGAGAAGTGACGTGTGACGTGACTGAGTGGGAGAAGTGACGTGACTGAGTGGGAGAAGTGACGTGACTGAGTGGAAGAAATGACGTGTGACGTGACTGAGTGGGAGAAGTGACGTGACTGAGTGGGAGAAGTGACGTGACTGAGTGGAAGAAATGACGTGTGACGTGACTGAGTGGAAAAAGTGACGTGTGACGTGACTGAGTGGAAGAAGTGACGTGTGACGTGACTGAGTGGGAGAAGTGACGTGACTGAGTGGGAGAAGTGACGTGTGACGTGACTGAGTGTAAGAAGTGACGTGGCTGAGTGGAAGAAGTGACGTGTGACGTGACTGAGTGGGAGAAGTGACGTGACTGAGTGGGAGAAGTGACGTGTGACGTGACTGAGTGGGAGAAGTGACGTGACTGAGTGGGAGACGTGACGTGTGACGTGACTGAGTGGGAGAATTGACGTGTGACGTGACTGAGTGGGAGAAGTGACGTGTGACGTGACTGAGTGGGAGAAGTGACGTGACTGAGTGGGAGAAGTGACGTGTGACGTGACTGAGTGGAAGAAGTGACGTGACTGAGTGGAAGAAGTGACGTGTGACGTGACTGAGTGGAAGAAGTGACGTGACTGAGTGGAAGAAGTGACGTGTGACGTGACTGAGTGGAAGAAGTGACGTGACTGAGTGGAAGAAGTGACGTGTGACGTGACTGAGTGGAAGAAGTGACGTGTCTGAGTGGAAGAAGTGACGTGTGACGTGACTGAGTGGGAGAAGTGACGTGACTGAGTGGGCTAAGTGACGTGTGACGTGACTGAGTGGAAGAAGTGACGTGACTGAGTGGGCGAAGTGACGTGTCTGAGTGGGAGAAGTGACGTGACTGAGTGGAAGAAGTGACGTGACTGAGTGGGAGAAGTGAGGTGTCTGAGTGGGAGATATGACGTGTGACGTGACTGAGTGGAAGAAGTGACGTGTGACGTGACTGAGTGGGAGAAGTGACGTGTGACGTGACTGAGTGGGAGAAGTGACGTGACTGAGTGGAAGAAGTGACGTGTGACGTGACTGAGTGGGAGAAGTGACGTGACTGCGTGGGAGAAGTGACGTGACTGAGTGGGAGAAGTGACGTGTGACGTGACTGAGTGGGAGAAGTGACGTGACTGAGTGGGAGAAGTGACGTGTGACGTGACTGAGTGGGAGAAGTGACGTGACTGAGTGGGAGAAGTGACGTGTGACGTGACTGAGTGGGAGAAGTGACGTGACTGAGTGGGAGAAGTGACGTGTGACGTGACTGAGTGGGAGAAGTGACGTGACTGAGTGGGAGAAGTGACGTGTGACGTGACTGAGTGGGAGAAGTGACGTGACTGAGTGGGAGAAGTGACGTGACTGAGTGGGAGAAGTGACGTGACTGAGTGGGAGAAGTGACGTGTGACGTGACTGAGTGGGAGAAGTGACGTGACTGAGTGGGAGAAGTGACGTGACTGAGTGGGAGAAGTGACGTGACTGAGTGGAAGAAGTGACGTGTGACGTGACTGAGTGGAAGAAGTGACGTGTGACGTGACTGAGTGGAAGAAGTCACGTGACTGAGTGGAAGAAGTGACGTGTGACGTGACTGAGTGGGAGAAGTGACGTGACTGAGTGGGAGAAGTGACGTGTGACGTGACTGAGTGGGAGAAGTGACGTGACTGAGTGGGAGAAGTGACGTGTGACGTGACTGTTTGGGAGAAGTGACGTGACTGAGTGGGAGAAGTGACGTGACTGAGTGGGAGAAGTGACGTGACTGAGTGGGAGAAGTGACGTGTGACGTGACTGAGTGGGAGAAGTGACGTGTGACGTGACTGAGTGGAAGAAGTGACGTGTGACGTGACTGAGTGGAAGAAGTGACGTGACTGAGTGGAAGAAGTGACGTGTGACGTGACTGAGTGGGAGAAGTGATGTGACTGAGTGGGAGAAGTGACGTGACTGAGTGGGAGAAGTGACGCGTGACGTGACTGAGTGGGAGAAGTGACGCGTGACGTGACTGAGTGGGAGAAGTGACGCGTGACGTGACTGAGTGGGAGAAGTGACGTGTGACGTGACTGAGTGGAAGAAGTGGCGTGACTGAGTGGAAGAAGTGACGTGTGACGTGACTGAGTGGAAGAAGTGACGTGACTGAGTGGAAGAAGTGACGTGTGACGTGACTGAGTGGGAGAAGTGACGTGACTGAGTGGGAGAAGTGACGTGACTGAGTGGGAGAAGTGACGTGTGACGTGACTGAGTGGAAGAAGTGACGTGTGACGTGACTGAGTGGGAGAAGTGACGTGACTGAGTGGGAGAAGTGACGTGTGACGTGACTGAGTGGAAGAAGTGACGTGTGACGTGACTGAGTGGAAGAAGTGACGTGTGACGTGACTGAGTGGAAGAAGTGACGTGACTGAGTGGAAGAAGTGACGTGTGACGTGACTGAGTGTGAGAAGTGACGTGACTGAGTGTGAGAAGTGACGTGACTGAGTGGGAGAAGTGACGTGACTGAGTGGGAGAAGTGACGTGACTGAGTGGGAGAAGTGACGTGACTGAGTGGGAGAAGTGACGTGTGACGTGACTGAGTGGGAGAAGTGACGTGTGACGTGACTGAGTGGGAGAAGTGACGTGTGACGTGACTGAGTGGGAGAAGTGACGTGTGACGTGACTGAGTGGGAGAAGTGACGTGTGACGTGACTGAGTGGGAGAAGTGACGTGACTGAGTGGGAGAAGTGACGTGTGACGTGACTGAGTGGGAGAAGTGACGTGTGACGTGACTGAGTGGGAGAAGTGACGTGACTGAGTGGAAGAAATGACGTGTGACGTGACTGAGTGGAAAAAGTGACGTGTGGCGTGACTGAGTGGAAGAAGTGACGTGACTGAGTGGAAGAAGTGACGTGTGACGTGACTGAGTGGGAGAAGTGACGTGACTGAGTGGGAGAAGTGACGTGACTGAGTGGGAGAAGTGACGTGTGACGTGACTGAGTGTAAGAAGTGACGTGACTGAGTGGAAAAAGTGACGTGTGACGTGACTGAGTGGAAGAAGTGACGTGACTGAGTGGAAGAAGTGACGTGTGACGTGACTGAGTGGAAGAAGTGACGTGACTGAGTGGAAGAAGTGACGTGTGACGTGACTGAGTGGGAGAAGTGACGTGACTGAGTGGAAGAAGTGACGTGTGACGTGACTGAGTGGAAGAAGTGACGTGACTGAGTGGGAGAAGTGACGTGTGACGTGACTGAGTGGGAGAAGTGACGTGACTGAGTGGGAGAAGTGACGTGTGACGTGACTGAGTGGGAGAAGTGACGTGTGACGTGACTGAGTGGGAGAAGTGACGTGACTGAGTGGGAGAAGTGACGTGTGACGTGACTGAGTGGGAGAAGTGACGTGACAGAGTGGGAGAAGTGAGGTGACTGAGTGGGAGAAATGACGTGTGACGTGACTGAGTGGGAGAAGTGACGTGTGACGTGACTGAGTGGAAGAAGTGACGTGACTGAGTGGAAGAAGTGACGTGACTGAGTGGGAGAAGTGACGTGTGACGTGATTGAGTGGGAGAAGTGACGTGTGACGTGACTGAGTGGGAGAAGTGACGTGACTTAGTGGGAGAAGTGTCGTGTGACGTGACTGAGTGGGAGAAGTGACGTGACTGAGTGGGAGAAGTGACGTGTGACGTGACTGAGTGGGAGAAGTGACGTGACTGAGTGGGAGAAGTGACGTGACTGAGTGGGAGAAGTGACGTGTGACGTGACTGAGTGGGAGAAGTGACGTGACTGAGTGGGAGAAGTGACGTGACTGAGTGGGAGAAGTGACGTGTGACGTGACTGAGTGGGAGAAGTGACGTGACTGAGTGGGAGAAGTGACGCGTGACGTGACTGAGTGGGAGAAGTGACGCGTGACGTGACTGAGTGGGAGAAGTGACGCGTGACGTGACTGAGTGGGAAAAGTGACGCGTGACGTGACTGAGTGGGAGAAGTGACGTGACTGAGTGGGAGAAGTGACGCGTGACGTGACTGAGTGGGAGAAGTGACGCGTGACGTGACTGAGTGGGAAAAGTGACGCGTGACGTGACTGAGTGGGAGAAGTGACGCGTGACGTGACTGAGTGGGAGAAGTGTCGTGACTGAGTGGAAGAAGTGGCGTGACTGAGTGGAAGAATTGACGTGTGACGTGACTGAGTGGGAGAAGTGACGTGTGACGTGACTGAGTGGGAGAAGTGACGTGACTGAGTGGAAGAAATGACGTGTGACGTGACTGAGTGGAAAAAGTGACGTGTGGCGTGACTGAGTGGAAGAAGTGACGTGACTGAGTGGAAGAAGTGACGTGTGACGTGACTGAGTGGGAGAAGTGACGTGACTGAGTGGGAGAAGTGACGTGACTGAGTGGGAGAAGTGACGTGTGACGTGACTGAGTGTAAGAAGTGACGTGGCTGAGTGGAAGAAGTGACGTGTGACGTGACTGAGTGGGAGAAGTGACGTGACTGAGTGGGAGAAGTGACGTGTGACGTGACTGAGTGGGAGAACTGACGTGACTGAGTGGGAGAAGTGACGTGTGACGTGACTGAGTGGGAGAAGTGACGTGTGACGTGACTGAGTGGGAAAAGTGACGTGTGACGTGACTGAGTGGGAGAAGTGACGTGTGACGTGACTGAGTGGGAGAATTGACGTGTGACGTGACTGAGTGGGAAAAGTGACGTGTGACGTGACTGAGTGGGAGAAGTGACGTGTGACGTGACTGAGTGGGAGAAGTGACGTGTGACGTGACTGAGTGGAAGAAGTGACGTGACTGAGTGGGAGAAGTGACGTGTGACGTGACTGAGTGGAAGAAGTGACGTGACTGAGTGGAAGAAGTGACGTGTGACGTGACTGAGTGGGAGAAGTGACGTGACTGAGTGGAAGAAGTGACGTGTGACGTGACTGAGTGGAAGAAGTGACGTGACTGAGTGGGAGAAGTGACGTGTGACGTGACTGAGTGGGACAAGTGACGTGTGACGTGACTGAGTGGGAGAAGTGACGTGACTGAGTGGGAGAAGTGACGTGTGACGTGACTGAGTGGGAGAAGTGACGTGTGACGTGACTGAGTGGGAGAAGTGACGTGACTGAGTGGGAGAAGTGACGTGTGACGTGACTGAGTGGGAGAAGTGACGTGACTGAGTGGGAGAAGTGAGGTGACTGAGTGGGAGAAATGACGTGTGACGTGACTGAGTGGGAGAAGTGACGTGTGACGTGACTGAGTGGAAGAAGTGACGTGACTGAGTGGAAGAAGTGACGTGACTGAGTGGGAGAAGTGACGTGTGACGTGATTGAGTGGGAGAAGTGACGTGTGACGTGACTGAGTGGGAGAAGTGACGTGACTTAGTGGGAGAAGTGACGTGTGACGTGACTGAGTGGGAGAAGTGACGTGACTGAGTGGGAGAAGTGACGTGTGACGTGACTGAGTGGGAGAAGTGACGTGACTGAGTGGGAGAAGTGACGTGACTGAGTGGGAGAAGTGACGTGTGACGTGACTGAGTGGGAGAAGTGACGTGACTGAGTGGGAGAAGTGACGTGACTGAGTGGGAGAAGTGACGTGTGACGTGACTGAGTGGGAGAAGTGACGCGTGACGTGACTGAGTGGGAGAAGTGACGCGTGACGTGACTGAGTGGGAGAAGTGACGCGTGACGTGACTGAGTGGGAAAAGTGACGCGTGACGTGACTGAGTGGGAGAAGTGACGTGACTGAGTGGGAGAAGTGACGCGTGACGTGACTGAGTGGGAGAAGTGACGCGTGACGTGACTGAGTGGGAAAAGTGACGCGTGACGTGACTGAGTGGGAGAAGTGACGCGTGACGTGACTGAGTGGGAGAAGTGTCGTGACTGAGTGGAAGAAGTGGCGTGATTGAGTGGAAGAAGTGACGCGTGACGTGACTGAGTGGGAGAAGTGTCGTGACTGAGTGGAAGAAGTGGCGTGACTGAGTGGGAGAAGTGACGTGTGACGTGACTGAGTGGGAGAAGTGACGTGACTGAGTGGGAGAAGTGACGTGTGACGTGACTGAGTGGGAGAAGTGACGTGTGACGTGACTGAGTGGGAGAAGTGACGTGACTGAGTGGGAGAAGTGACGTGTGACGTGACTGAGTGGGAGAAGTGACGTGACTGAGTGGGAGAAATGACGTGTGACGTGACTGAGTGGAAGAAGTGACGTGTGACGTGACTGTGTGGAAGAAGTGACGTGACTGAGTGGAAGAAGTGACGTGTGACGTGACTGAGTGGGAGAAGTGACGTGACTGAGTGGAAGAAGTGACGTGTGACGTGACTGAGTGGGAGAAGTGACGTGACTGAGTGGGAGAAGTGACGTGTGACGTGACTGAGTGGGAGAAGTGACGTGACTGAGTGGGAGAAGTGACGTGTGACGTGACTGAGTGGGAGAAGTGACGTGACTGAGTGGGAGAAGTGACGTGACTGAGTGGGAGAAGTGACGTGTGACGTGACTGAGTGGGAGAATTGACGTGTGACGTGACTGAGTGGGAGAAGTGACGTGTGACGTGACTGAGTGGGAGAAGTGACGTGTGACGTGACTGAGTGGAAGAAGTGACGTGACTGAGTGGGAGAAGTGACGTGTGACGTGACTGAGTGGAAGAAGTGACGTGACTGAGTGGGAGAAGTGACGTGTGACGTGACTGAGTGGAAGAAGTGACGTGACTGAGTGGGAGAAGTGACGTGTGACGTGACTGAGTGGAAGAAGTGACGTGACTGAGTGGAAGAAGTGACGTGTGACGTGACTGAGTGGAAGAAGTGACGTGACTGAGTGGAAGAAGTGACGTGACTGAGTGGGCGAAGTGACGTGTGACGTGACTGAGTGGGAGAAGTGACGTGACTGAGTGGGAGAAGTGACGTGTGACGTGACTGAGTGGGAGAAGTGAGGTGACTGAGTGGGAGAAGTGAGGTGACTGAGTGGGAGAAATGACGTGTGACGTGACTGAGTGGGAGAAGTGACGTGTGACGTGACTGAGTGGAAGAAGTGACGTGACTGAGTGGGAGAAGTGACGTGTGACGTGACTGAGTGGAAGAAGTGACGTGTGACGTGACTGAGTGGGAGAAGTGACGTGTGACGTGACTGAGTGGGAGAATTGACGTGTGACGTCACTGAGTGGGAAAAGTGACGTGTGACGTGACTGAGTGGGAGAAGTGACGTGTGACGTGACTGAGTGGGAGAAGTGACGTGTGACGTGACTGAGTGGAAGAAGTGACGTGACTGAGTGGGAGAAGTGACGTGTGACGTGACTGAGTGGAAGAAGTGACGTGACTGAGTGGAAGAAGTGACGTGTGACGTGACTGAGTGGGAGAAGTGACGTGACTGAGTGGAAGAAGTGACGTGTGACGTGACTGAGTGGAAGAAGTGACGTGACTGAGTGGGAGAAGTGACGTGTGACGTGACTGAGTGGGAGAAGTGACGTGACTGAGTGGGAGAAGTGACGTGTGACGTGACTGAGTGGGAGAAGTGACGTGTGACGTGACTGAGTGGGAGAAGTGACGTGACTGAGTGGGAGAAGTGACGTGTGACGTGACTGAGTGGGAGAAGTGACGTGACAGAGTGGGAGAAGTGAGGTGACTGAGTGGGAGAAATGACGTGTGACGTGACTGAGTGGGAGAAGTGACGTGTGACGTGACTGAGTGGAAGAAGTGACGTGACTGAGTGGAAGAAGTGACGTGACTGAGTGGGAGAAGTGACGTGTGACGTGATTGAGTGGGAGAAGTGACGTGTGACGTGACTGAGTGGGAGAAGTGACGTGACTTAGTGGGAGAAGTGTCGTGTGACGTGACTGAGTGGGAGAAGTGACGTGACTGAGTGGGAGAAGTGACGTGTGACGTGACTGAGTGGGAGAAGTGACGTGACTGAGTGGGAGAAGTGACGTGACTGAGTGGGAGAAGTGACGTGTGACGTGACTGAGTGGGAGAAGTGACGTGACTGAGTGGGAGAAGTGACGTGACTGAGTGGGAGAAGTGACGTGTGACGTGACTGAGTGGGAGAAGTGACGTGACTGAGTGGGAGAAGTGACGCGTGACGTGACTGAGTGGGAGAAGTGACGCGTGACGTGACTGAGTGGGAAAAGTGACGCGTGACGTGACTGAGTGGGAGAAGTGACGTGACTGAGTGGGAGAAGTGACGCGTGACGTGACTGAGTGGGAGAAGTGACGCGTGACGTGACTGAGTGGGAAAAGTGACGCGTGACGTGACTGAGTGGGAGAAGTGACGCGTGACGTGACTGAGTGGGAGAAGTGTCGTGACTGAGTGGAAGAAGTGGCGTGACTGAGTGGAAGAATTGACGTGTGACGTGACTGAGTGGGAGAAGTGACGTGTGACGTGACTGAGTGGGAGAAGTGACGTGACTGAGTGGAAGAAATGACGTGTGACGTGACTGAGTGGAAAAAGTGACGTGTGGCGTGACTGAGTGGAAGAAGTGACGTGACTGAGTGGAAGAAGTGACGTGTGACGTGACTGAGTGGGAGAAGTGACGTGACTGAGTGGGAGAAGTGACGTGACTGAGTGGGAGAAGTGACGTGTGACGTGACTGAGTGTAAGAAGTGACGTGGCTGAGTGGAAGAAGTGACGTGTGACGTGACTGAGTGGGAGAAGTGACGTGACTGAGTGGGAGAAGTGACGTGTGACGTGACTGAGTGGGAGAACTGACGTGACTGAGTGGGAGAAGTGACGTGTGACGTGACTGAGTGGGAGAAGTGACGTGTGACGTGACTGAGTGGGAAAAGTGACGTGTGACGTGACTGAGTGGGAGAAGTGACGTGTGACGTGACTGAGTGGGAGAATTGACGTGTGACGTGACTGAGTGGGAAAAGTGACGTGTGACGTGACTGAGTGGGAGAAGTGACGTGTGACGTGACTGAGTGGGAGAAGTGACGTGTGACGTGACTGAGTGGAAGAAGTGACGTGACTGAGTGGGAGAAGTGACGTGTGACGTGACTGAGTGGAAGAAGTGACGTGACTGAGTGGAAGAAGTGACGTGTGACGTGACTGAGTGGGAGAAGTGACGTGACTGAGTGGAAGAAGTGACGTGTGACGTGACTGAGTGGAAGAAGTGACGTGACTGAGTGGGAGAAGTGACGTGTGACGTGACTGAGTGGGACAAGTGACGTGTGACGTGACTGAGTGGGAGAAGTGACGTGACTGAGTGGGAGAAGTGACGTGTGACGTGACTGAGTGGGAGAAGTGACGTGTGACGTGACTGAGTGGGAGAAGTGACGTGACTGAGTGGGAGAAGTGACGTGTGACGTGACTGAGTGGGAGAAGTGACGTGACTGAGTGGGAGAAGTGAGGTGACTGAGTGGGAGAAATGACGTGTGACGTGACTGAGTGGGAGAAGTGACGTGTGACGTGACTGAGTGGAAGAAGTGACGTGACTGAGTGGAAGAAGTGACGTGACTGAGTGGGAGAAGTGACGTGTGACGTGATTGAGTGGGAGAAGTGACGTGTGACGTGACTGAGTGGGAGAAGTGACGTGACTTAGTGGGAGAAGTGACGTGTGACGTGACTGAGTGGGAGAAGTGACGTGACTGAGTGGGAGAAGTGACGTGTGACGTGACTGAGTGGGAGAAGTGACGTGACTGAGTGGGAGAAGTGACGTGACTGAGTGGGAGAAGTGACGTGTGACGTGACTGAGTGGGAGAAGTGACGTGACTGAGTGGGAGAAGTGACGTGACTGAGTGGGAGAAGTGACGTGTGACGTGACTGAGTGGGAGAAGTGACGCGTGACGTGACTGAGTGGGAGAAGTGACGCGTGACGTGACTGAGTGGGAGAAGTGACGCGTGACGTGACTGAGTGGGAAAAGTGACGCGTGACGTGACTGAGTGGGAGAAGTGACGTGACTGAGTGGGAGAAGTGACGCGTGACGTGACTGAGTGGGAGAAGTGACGCGTGACGTGACTGAGTGGGAAAAGTGACGCGTGACGTGACTGAGTGGGAGAAGTGACGCGTGACGTGACTGAGTGGGAGAAGTGTCGTGACTGAGTGGAAGAAGTGGCGTGATTGAGTGGAAGAAGTGACGCGTGACGTGACTGAGTGGGAGAAGTGTCGTGACTGAGTGGAAGAAGTGGCGTGACTGAGTGGGAGAAGTGACGTGTGACGTGACTGAGTGGGAGAAGTGACGTGACTGAGTGGGAGAAGTGACGTGTGACGTGACTGAGTGGGAGAAGTGACGTGTGACGTGACTGAGTGGGAGAAGTGACGTGACTGAGTGGGAGAAGTGACGTGTGACGTGACTGAGTGGGAGAAGTGACGTGACTGAGTGGGAGAAATGACGTGTGACGTGACTGAGTGGAAGAAGTGACGTGTGACGTGACTGTGTGGAAGAAGTGACGTGACTGAGTGGAAGAAGTGACGTGTGACGTGACTGAGTGGGAGAAGTGACGTGACTGAGTGGAAGAAGTGACGTGTGACGTGACTGAGTGGGAGAAGTGACGTGACTGAGTGGGAGAAGTGACGTGTGACGTGACTGAGTGGGAGAAGTGACGTGACTGAGTGGGAGAAGTGACGTGTGACGTGACTGAGTGGGAGAAGTGACGTGACTGAGTGGGAGAAGTGACGTGACTGAGTGGGAGAAGTGACGTGTGACGTGACTGAGTGGGAGAATTGACGTGTGACGTGACTGAGTGGGAGAAGTGACGTGTGACGTGACTGAGTGGGAGAAGTGACGTGTGACGTGACTGAGTGGAAGAAGTGACGTGACTGAGTGGGAGAAGTGACGTGTGACGTGACTGAGTGGAAGAAGTGACGTGACTGAGTGGGAGAAGTGACGTGTGACGTGACTGAGTGGAAGAAGTGACGTGACTGAGTGGGAGAAGTGACGTGTGACGTGACTGAGTGGAAGAAGTGACGTGACTGAGTGGAAGAAGTGACGTGTGACGTGACTGAGTGGAAGAAGTGACGTGACTGAGTGGAAGAAGTGACGTGACTGAGTGGGCGAAGTGACGTGTGACGTGACTGAGTGGGAGAAGTGACGTGACTGAGTGGGAGAAGTGACGTGTGACGTGACTGAGTGGGAGAAGTGAGGTGACTGAGTGGGAGAAGTGAGGTGACTGAGTGGGAGAAATGACGTGTGACGTGACTGAGTGGGAGAAGTGACGTGTGACGTGACTGAGTGGAAGAAGTGACGTGACTGAGTGGGAGAAGTGACGTGTGACGTGACTGAGTGGAAGAAGTGACGTGTGACGTGACTGAGTGGGAGAAGTGACGTGTGACGTGACTGAGTGGGAGAAGTGACGTGTGACGTGACTGAGTGGGAGAAGTGACGTGTGACGTGACTGAGTGGGAGAAGTGACGTGACTGAGTGGAAGAAGTGACGTGTGACGTGACTGAGTGGAAGAAGTGACGTGTGACGTGACTGAGTGGGAGAAGTGACGTGACTGAGTGGAAGAAGTGACGTGTGACGTGACTGAGTGGGAGAAGTGACGTGTGACGTGACTGAGTGGGCGAAGTGACGTGTGACGTGACTGAGTGGGAGAAGTGACGTGTGACGTGACTGAGTGGGAGAAGTGACGTGTGACGTGACTGAGTGGGAGAAGTGAGGTGACTGAGTGGGAGAAGTGAGGTGACTGAGTGGGAGAAATGACGTGTGACGTGACTGAGTGGGAGAAGTGACGTGTGACGTGACTGAGTGGGAGAAGTGACGTGACTGAGTGGGAGAAGTGACGTGTGACGTGACTGAGTGGGAGAAGTGACGTGACTGAGTGGGAGAAGTGACGTGTGACGTGACTGAGTGGGAGAAGTGACGTGACTGAGTGGGAGAAGTGACGTGACTGAGTGGAAGAAGTGACGTGTGACGTGACTGAGTGGAAAAAGTGACGTGACTGAGTGGAAGAAGTGGCGTGTGACGTGACTGAGTGGGAGAAGTGACGTGACTGAGTGGGAGAAGTGACGTGACTGAGTGGGAGAAGTGACGTCTGACGTGACTGTTCGGGAGAAGTGACGTGACTGAGTGGGAGAAGTGACGTGACTGAGTGGGAGAAGTGGCGTGTGACGTGACTGAGTGGGAGAAGTGACGTGTGATGTGACTGAGTGGGAGAAGTGACGTGACTGAGTGGGAGAAGTGACGTGACTGAGTGGGGGAAGTGACGTGACTGAGTGGGAGAAGTGACGTGACTGAGTGGAAGAAGTGACGTGTGACGTGACTGAGTGGGAGAAGTGACGTGACTGAGTGGGAGAAGTGACGCGTGACGTGACTGAGTGGGAGAAGTGACGCGTGACGTGACTGAGTGGGAGAAGTGACGTGTGACGTGACTGAGTGGGAGAAGTGACGTGACTGAGTGGAAGAAGTGGCGTGACTGAGTGGAAGAAGTGGCGTGACTGAGTGTAAGAAGTGACGTGTGACCTGACTGAGTGGAAGAAGTGACGTGTGACGTGACTGAGTGGAAGAAGTGACGTGTGACGTGACTGAGTGGGAGAAGTGACGTGACTGAGTGGGACAAGTGACGTGTGACGTGACTGAGTGGGAGAAGTGACGTGTGACGTGACTGAGTGGGAGAAGTGACGTGACTGAGTGGGAGAAGTGACGTGTGACGTGACTGAGTGGGAGAAGTGACGTGACTGAGTGGGAGAAATGACGTGTGACGTGACTGAGTGGGAGAAGTGACGTGACTGAGTGGGAGAAATGACGTGTGACGTGACTGAGTGGAAGAAGTGACGTGTGACGTGACTGAGTGGGAGAAGTGACGTGACTGAGTGGGAGAAGTGACGTGACTGAGTGGGAGAAGTGACGTGACTGATTTGGAGAAGTGACGTGTGACGTGACTGTTTGGGAGAAGTGACGTGACTGAGTGGGAGAAGTGACGTGACTGAGTGGGAGAAGTGACGTGTGACGTGACTGAGTGGGAGAAGTGACGTGTGACGTGACTGAGTGGGAGAAGTGACGTGACTGAGTGGGAGAAGTGACGTGACTGAGTGGGGGAAGTGACGTGACTGAGTGGGAGAAGTGACGTGACTGAGTGGAAGAAGTGACGTGTGACGTGACTGAGTGGGAGAAGTGACGTGACTGAGTGGAAGAAGTGACGTGTGACGTGACTGAGTGGGAGAAGTGACGTGTGACGTGACTGAGTGGGCGAAGTGACGTGTGACGTGACTGAGTGGGAGAAGTGACGTGTGACGTGACTGAGTGGGAGAAGTGACGTGACTGAGTGGGAGAAGTGACGTGTGACGTGACTGAGTGGGAGAAGTGAGGTGACTGAGTGGGAGAAGTGAGGTGACTGAGTGGGAGAAATGACGTGTGACGTGACTGAGTGGGAGAAGTGACGTGTGACGTGACTGAGTGGAAGAAGTGACGTGACTGAGTGGGAGAAGTGACGTGTGACGTGACTGAGTGGGAGAAGTGACGTGTGACGTGACTGAGTGGGAGAAGTGACGTGTGACGTGACTGAGTGGGAGAAGTGACGTGACTGAGTGGAAGAAGTGACGTGTGACGTGACTGAGTGGGAGAAGTGACGTGACTGAGTGGAAGAAGTGACGTGTGACGTGACTGAGTGGAAGAAGTGACGTGACTGAGTGGAAGAAGTGACGTGTGACGTGACTGAGTGGAAGAAGTGACGTGACTGAGTGGAAGAAGTGACGTGTGACGTGACTGAGTGGGAGAAGTGACGTGTGACGTGACTGAGTGGGCTAAGTGACGTGTGACGTGACTGAGTGGGAGAAGTGACGTGTGACGTGACTGAGTGGGAGAAGTGACGTGACTGAGTGGGAGAAGTGACGTGTGACGTGACTGAGTGGGAGAAGTGGCGTGTGACGTGACTGAGTGGAAGAAGTGACGTGACTGAGTGGGAGAAGTGACGTGACTGAGTGGGAGAAGTGACGTGTGACGTGACTGAGTGGGAGATGTGACGTGTGACGTGACTGAGTGGGAGAAGTGACGTGTGACGTGACTGAGTGGGAGAAGTGACGTGACTGAGTGGGAGAAGTGACGTGTGACGTGACTGAGTGGGAGAAGTGACGTGACTGAGTGGGAGAAGTGACGTGACTGAGTGGAAGAAGTGACGTGTGACGTGACTGAGTGGAAGAAGTGACGTGACTGAGTGGAAGAAGTGACGTGTGACGTGACTGAGTGGGAGAAGTGACGTGACTGAGTGGGAGAAGTGACCTGACTGAGTGGGAGAAGTGACGTCTGACGTGACTGTTTGGGAGAAGTGACGTGACTGAGTGGGAGAAGTGACGTGACTGAGTGGGAGAAGTGACGTGTGACGTGACTGAGTGGGAGAAGTGACGTGTGATGTGACTGAGTGGGAGAAGTGACGTGACTGAGTGGGGGAAGTGACGTGACTGAGTGGGGGAAGTGACGTGACTGAGTGGAAGAAGTGACGCGTGACGTGACTGAGTGGGAGAAGTGACGTGTGACGTGACTGAGTGGGAGAAGTGACGCGTGACGTGACTGAGTGGGAGAAGTGACGCGTGACGTGACTGAGTGGGAGAAGTGACGTGTGACGTGACTGAGTGGGAGAAGTGACGTGACTGAGTGGAAGAAGTGGCGTGACTGAGTGGAAGAAGTGACGTGTGACGTGACTGAGTGGAAGAAGTGACGTGACTGAGTGGAAGAAGTGACATGTGACGTGACTGAGTGGGAGAAGTGACGTGACTGAGTGGGAGAAGTGACGTGACTGAGTGCAAGAAGTGACGTGTGACGTGACTGAGTGGGAGAAGTGACGTGACTGAGTGGGAGAAGTGACGTGACTGAGTGGGAGAAGTGACGTGTGACGTGACTGAGTGGGAGAAGTGACGTGTGACGTGACTGAGTGGAAGAAGTGACATGACTGAGTGGAAGAAGTGACGTGACTGAGTGGGAGAAGTGACGTGACTGATTTGGAGAACTGATGTGTGACGTGACTGTTTGGGAGAAGTGACGTGACTGAGTGGGAGAAGTGACGTGACTGAGTGGGAGGAGTGACGTGTGACGTGACTGAGTGGGAGAAGTGACGTGTGACGTGACTGAGTGGGAGAAGTGACGTGACTGATTGGGAGAAGTGACGTGACTGAGTGGGGGAAGTGACGTGACTGAGTGGGAGAAGTGACGTGACTGAGTGGGAGAAGTGACGCGTGACGTGACTGAGTGGGAGAAGTGACGTGACTGAGTGGGAGAAGTGACGCGTGACGTGACTGAGTGGGAGAAGTGACGTGACTGAGTGGGCGAAGTGACGCGTGACGTGACTGAGTGGGAGAAGTGACGTGACTGAGTGGGAGAAGTGACGTGACTGAGTGGGAGAAGTGACGCGTGACGTGACTGAGTGGGAGAAGTGACGCGTGACGTGACTGAGTGGGAGAAGTGACGTGACTGAGTGGGAGAAGTGACGTGTGACGTGACTGAGCGGGTGAAGTGACGTGACTGAGTGGGAGAAGTGACGTGTGACGTGACTGAGTGGAAGTAGTGACGTGTGACGTGACTGAGTGGGAGAAGTGACGTGAGTGAGTGGGAGAAGTGACGTGTGACGTGACTGAGTGGGAGAAGTGACGTGAGTGAGTGGGAGAAGTGACGTGTGACGTGACTGAGTGGGAGAAGTGACGTGACTGAGTGGGAGAAGTGACGTGACTGAGTGGGAGAAGTGACGTGTGACGTGACTGAGTGGGAGAAGTGACGTGACTGAGTGGAAGAAGTGACGTGTGACGTGACTGAGTGGGAGAAGTGACGTGACTGAGTGGGAGAAGTGACATGTGACGTGACTGTTTGGGAGAAGTGACGTGACTGTTTGGGAGAAGTGACGTGACTGAGTGGGAGAAGTGACGTGACTGAGTGGGAGAAGTGACGCGTGACGTGACTGAGTGGGAGAAGTGACGTGACTGAGTGGGAGAAGTGACAAGTGACGTGACTGAGTGGGAGAAGTGACGTGACTGAGTGGGCGAAGTGACACGTGACGTGACTGAGTGGGAGAAGTGACGTGACTGAGTGGGAGAAGTGACGCATGACGTGACTGAGTGGGAGAAGTGACGCGTGACGTGACTGAGTGGGAGAAGTGACGCGTGACGTGACTGAGTGGGAGAAGTGACGTGTGACGTGACTGAGCGGGTGAAGTGACGTGTGACGTGACTGAGCGGGTGAAGTGACGTGACTGAGTGGGAGAAGTGACGTGTGACGTGACTGAGTGGAAGTAGTGACGTGTGACGTGACTTAGTGGGAGAAGTGACGTGAGTGAGTGGGAGAAGTGACGTGTGACGTGACTGAGTGGAAGAAGTGACGTGACTGAGTGGGAGAAGTGACGTGACTGAGTGGGAGAAGTGACGTGACTGAGTGGAAGAAGTGACGTGTGACGTGACTGAGTGGGAGAAGTGACGTGACTGAGTGGGAGAAGTGACGTGACTGAGTGGAAGAAGTGACGTGACTGAGTGGAGAAGTGACGTGACTGAGTGGGAGAAGTGATGTGACTGAGTGGGAGAAGTGACGTGTGACGTGACTGAGTGGCAGAAGTGACGTGACTGAGTGGGAGAAGTGACGTGACTGAGTGGAAGAAGTGACGTGTGACGTGACTGAGTGGAAGAAGGGACGTGACTGAGTGGAAGAAGTGACGTGTGACGTGACTGAGTGGGAGAAGTGACGTGACTGAGTGGGAGAAGTGACGTGTGACGTGACTGTTTGGGAGAAGTGACGTGACTGTTTGGGAGAAGTGACGTGACTGAGTGGGAGAAGTGACGTGACTGAGTGGGAGAAGTGATGTGTGACATGACTGAGTGGGAGAAGTGACGTGTGACGTGACTGAGTGGGAGAAGTGACGTGACTGAGTGGGAGAAGTGACGTGACTGAGTGGGGGAAGTGACGTGACTGAGTGGGAGAAGTGACGTGACTGAGTGGGAGAAGTGACGCGTGACGTGACTGAGTGGGAGAAGTGACGCGTGACGTGACTGAGTGGGTGAAGTGACGCGTGACGTGACTGAGTGGGTGAAGTGACGCGTGACTTACTGAGTGGGTGAAGTAACGTGACTGAGTGGGTGAAGTGACGTGACTGAGTGGAAGAAGTGACGTGTGACGTGACTGAGTGGAAGTAGTGACGTGTGACGTGACTGAGTGGGAGAAGTGACGTGTGACGTGACTGAGTGGAAGAAGTGACGTGTGACGTGACTGAGTGGGAGAAGTGACGTGACTGAGTGGGAGAAGTGACGTGACTGAGTGGGAGAAGTGACGTGTGACGTGACTGAGTGGAAGAATTGACGTGTGACATGACTGAGTGGGAGAAGTGACGTGTGACGTGACTGAGTGGGAGAAGTGACGTGTGACGTGACTGAGTGGAAGAAGTGACGTGACTGAGTGGGAGAAGTGACGTGTGACGTGACTGAGTGGGAGAAGTGACGTGACTGAGTGGGAGAAGTGACGTGTGACGTGACTGAGTGGAAGAAGTGACGTGACTGAGTGGGAGAAGTGACGTGTGACGTGACTGAGTGGGAGAAGTGACGTGACTGAGTGGAAGAAGTGACGTGTGACGTGACTGAGTGGAAGAAGTGACGTGACTGAGTGGAAGAAGTGACGTGTGACGTGACTGAGTGGAAGAAGTGACGTGTGACGTGACTGAGTGGGAGAAGTGACGTGACTGAGTGGGAGAAGTGACGTGACTGAGTGGGAGAAGTGACGTGTGACGTGACTGAGTGGGAGAAGTGACGTGTGACGTGACTGAGTGGGAGAAGTGACGTGACTGAGTGGGAGAAGTGACGTGTGACGTGACTGAGTGGGAGAAGTGGCGTGACTGAGTGGAAGCAGTGAGGTGACTGAGTGGGAGATATGACGTGTGACGTGACTGAGTGGAAGAAGTGACGTGACTGAGTGGAAGAAGTGACGTGTGACGTGACTGAGTGGGAGAAGTGACGTGACTGAGTGGGGGAAGTGACGTGTGACGTGACTGAGTGGGAGAAGTGACGTGACTGAGTGGGAGAAGTGACGTGTGACGTGACTGAGTGGGAGAAGTGACGTGACTGAGTGGGAGAAGTGACGTGTGACGTGACTGAGTGGGAGAAGTGACGTGTGACGTGACTGAGTGGGAGAAGTGACGTGACTGAGTGGGAGAAGTGACGTGACTGAGTGGGGGAAGTGACGTGACTGAGTGGGAGAAGTGACGTGACTGAGTGGAAGAAGTGACGTGTGACGTGACTGAGTGGGAGAAGTGACGTGACTGAGTGGGAGAAGTGACGCGTGACGTGACTGAGTGGGAGAAGTGACGTGACTGAGTGGAAGAAGTGGCGTGACTGAGTGGAAGAAGTGACGTGTGACGTGACTGAGTGGAAGAAGTGACGTGACTGAGTGGGAGAAGTGACGTGTGACGTGACTGAGTGGGAGAAGTGACGTGACTGAGTGGGAGAAGTGACGTGACTGAGTGGGAGAAGTGACGTGTGACGTGACTGAGTGGGAGAAGTGACGTGTGACGTGACTGAGTGGGAGAAGTGACGTGTGACGTGACTGAGTGGGAGAAGTGACGTGACTGAGTGGGAGAAGTGACGTGTGACGTGACTGAGTGGGAGAAGTGACGTGTGACGTGACTGAGTGGGAGAAGTGACGTGACTGAGTGGGAGAAGTGACGTGTGACGTGACTGAGTGGGGGAAGTGACGTGTGACGTGACTGAGTGGGAGAAGTGACGTGACTGAGTGGGAGAAGTGACGTGACTGAGTGGGAGAAGTGACGTGTGACGTGACTGAGTGGGAGAAGTGACGTGTGACGTGACTGAGTGGAAGAAGTGACGTGACTGAGTGGAAGAAGTGACGTGTGACGTGACTGAGTGGAAGAAGTGACGTGACTGAGTGGAAGAAGTGACGTGTGACGTGACTGAGTGGAAGAAGTGACGTGACTGAGTGGAAGAAGTGACGTGACTGAGTGGAAGAAGTGACGTGTGACGTGACTGAGTGGGAGAAGTGACGTGACTGAGTGGGAGAAGTGACGTGTGACGTGACTGAGTGGGAGAAGTGACGTGTGACGTGACTGAGTGGGAGAAGTGACGTGTGACGTGACTGAGTGGGAGAAGTGACGTGTGACGTGACTGAGTGGGAGAAGTGACGTGACTGAGTGGGAGAAATGACGTGTGACGTGACTGAGTGGGAGAAGTGACGTGTGACGTGACTGAGTGGAAGAAGTGACGTGACTGAGTGGGAGAAGTGACGCGTGACGTGACTGAGTGGGAGAAGTGACGCATGACGTGACTGAGTGGGTGAAGTGACGTGTGACATGACTGAGTGGGAGAAGTGACGTGTGACGTGACTGAGTGGGAGAAGTGACGTGACTGAGTGGAAGAAGTGACGTGTGACGTGACTGAGTGGGAGAAGTGACGTGACTGAGTGGTAGAAGTGACGTGTGACGTGACTGTTTGGGAGAAGTGACGTGACTGAGTGGAAGAAGTGACGTGACTGAGTGGAAGAAGTGACGTGTGACGTGACTGAGTGGGAGAAGTGACGTGTGACGTGACTGAGTGGGCGAAGTGACGTGTGACGTGACTGAGTGGGAGAAGTGACGTGACTGAGTGGGAGAAGTGACGTGTGACGTGACTGAGTGGGAGAAGTGAGGTGACTGAGTGGGAGAAGTGAGGTGACTGAGTGGGAGAAATGACGTGTGACGTGACTGAGTGGGAGAAGTGACGTGTGACGTGACTGAGTGGAAGAAGTGACGTGCCTGAGTGGAAGAAGTGACGTGACTGAGTGGGAGAAGTGACGTGTGACGTGACTGAGTGGGAGAAGTGACGTGTGACGTGACTGAGTGGGAGAAGTGACGTGTGACGTGACTGAGTGGGAGAAGTGACGTGTGACGTGACTGAGTGGGAGAAGTGACGTGACTGAGTGGAAGCAGTGACGTGACTGAGTGGGAGAAGTGACGTGACTGAGTGGAAGCAGTGACGTGACTGAGTGGAAGCAGTGACGTGTGACGTGACTGAGTGGAAGAAGTGACGCGTGACGTGAGTGAGCGGGAGAAGTGACGTGACTGAGTGGAAGAAGTGACGCGTGACGTGACTGAGTGGAAGAAGTGACGTGACTGAGTGGGAGAAGTGACGTGACTGAGTGGGAGAAGTGACGTGACTGAGTGGAAGCAGTGACGTGACTGAGTGGGAGAAGTGACGTGACTGAGTGGAAGCAGTGACGTGTGACGTGACTGAGTGGGAGAAGTGACGTGACTGAGTGGGAGAAGTGACGTGTGACGTGACTGAGTGGGAGAAGTGACGTGACTGAGTGGGAGAAGTGACGTGTGACGTGACTGAGTGGGAGAAGTGACGTGACTGAGTGGGAGAAGTGACGTGTGACGTGACTGAGTGGGAGAAGTGACGTGACTGAGTGGGAGAAGTGACGTGTGACGTGACTGAGTGGGAGAAGTGACGTGACTGAGTGGGAGAAGTGACGTGTGACGTGACTGAGTGGGAGAAGTGACGTGACTGAGTGGGAGAAGTGACATGTGACGTGACTGAGTGGGAGAAGTGACGTGACTGAGTGGGAGAAGTGACGTGTGACGTGACTGAGTGGGAGAAGTGACGTGTGACGTGACTGAGTGGGAGAAGTGACCTGACTGAGTGGGAGAAATGACGTGTGAGGTGACTGAGTGGGAGAAGTGACGTGTGACGTGACTGAGTGGAAGAAGTGACGTGTGACGTGACTGAGTGGGAGAAGTGACGTGACTGAGTGGGAGAAGTGACGTGTGACGTGACTGAGTGGGAGAAGTGACGTGTGACGTGACTGAGTGGAAGTAGTGACGTGTGACGTGACTGAGTGGGAGAAGTGACGTGACTGAGTGGGAGAAGTGACGTGTGACGTGACTGAGTGGAAGAAGTGACGTGTGACGTGACTGAGTGGGAGAAGTGACGTGACTGAGTGGGAGAAGTGACGTGACTGAGTGGGAGAAGTGACGTGTGACGTGACTGAGTGGAAGAAGTGACGTGACTGAGTGGAAGAAGTGATGTGTGACGTGACTGAGTGGAAGAAGTGACGTGACTGAGTGGGAGAAGTGACGTGACTGAGTGGGCGAAGTGACGTGACTGAGTGGGAGAAGTGACGTGTGACGTGACTGAGTGGGAGAAGTGACGTGACTGAGTGGGAGAAGTGACGTGTGACGTGACTGAGTGGGAGAAGTGACGTGTGACGTGACTGAGTGGGAGAAGTGACGTGACTGAGTGGGAGAAGTGACGTGTGACGTGACTGAGTGGGAGAAGTGACGTGTGACGTGACTGAGTGGGAGAAGTGACGTGACTGAGTGGAAGAAGTGACGTGTGACGTGACTGAGTGGAAGAAGTGACGTGACTGAGTGGAAGAAGTGACGTGACTGAGTGGGAGAAGTGACGTGTGACGTGACTGAGTGGGAGAAGTGACGTGTGACGTGACTGAGTGGGAGTAGTGACGTGTGACGTGACTGAGTGGGAGAAGTGACGTGACTGAGTGGGAGAAGTGACGTGACTGAGTGGAAGAAGTGACGTGTGACGTGACGGAGTGGAAGAAGTGACGTGACTGAGTGGAAGAAGTGACGTGTGACGTGACTGAGTGGGAGAAGTGACGTGTGACGTGACTGAGTGGGAGAAGTGACGTGTGGCGTGACTGAGTGGGAGAAGTGACGTGACTGAGTGGAAGAAGTGACGTGTGACGTGACTGAGTGGGAGAAGTGACGTGACTGAGTGGGAGAAGTGACGTGTGAAGTGACTGAGTGGAAGAAGTGACGTGTGACGTGACTGAGTGGGAGAAGTGACGTGACTGAGTGGGGGAAGTGACGTGACTGAGTGGGAGAAGTGACGTGTGACGTGACTGAGTGGGAGAAGTGACGTGACTGAGTGGGAGAAGTGACGCGTGACGTAACTGAGTGGGAGAAGTGACGTGACTGAGTGGGAGAAGTGACGCGTGACGTGACTGAGTGGGAGAAGTGACGTGACTGAGTGGGAGAAGTGACGCGTGACGTGACTGAGTGGGAGAAGTGACGTGACTGAGTGGGAGAAGTGACGCGTGACGTGACTGAGTGGGAGAAGTGACGCGTGACGTGACTGAGTGGGTGAAGTGACGTGTGACGTGACTGAGTGGGTGAAGTGACGTGTGACGTGACTGAGTGGGTGAAGTGACGTGACTGAGTGGAAGAAGTGACGTGACTGAGTGGGAGAAGTGACGTGTGACGTGACTGAGTGGAAGTAGTGACGTGTGACGTGACTGAGTGGGAGAAGTGACGTGACTGAGTGGGAGAAGTGACGTGTGACGTGACTGAGTGGAAGAAGTGACGTGTGACGTGACTGAGTGGGGGAAGTGACGTGTGACATGACTGAGTGGGAGAAGTGACGTGACTGAGTGGGAGAAGTGACGTGTGACGTGACTGAGTGGAAGAATTGACGTGTGACGTGACTGAGTGGGAGAAGTGACGTGTGACGTGACTGAGTGGGAGAAGTGACGTGTGACGTGACCGAGTGGGAGAAGTGACGTGACTGAGTGGGAGAAGTGACGCGTGACGTGACTGAGTGGGAGAAGTGACGTGACTGAGTGGGAGAAGTGACGCGTGACGTGACTGAGTGGGAGAAGTGACGCGTGACGTGACTGAGTGGGAGAAGTGACGTGTGACGTGACTGAGTGGGAGAAGTGACGCGTGACGTGACTGAGTGGGAGAAGTGACGTGACTGAGTGGGAGCAGTGACGTGACTGAGTGGGAGAAGTGACGTGACTGAGTGGAAGCAGTGACGTGACTGAGTGGAAGAAGTGACGTGTGACGTGACTGAGTGGAAGAAGTGACGCGTGACGTGAGTGAGTGGGAGAAGTGACGTGACTGAGTGGAAGAAGTGACGCGTGACGTGACTGAGTGGAAGAAGTGACGTGACTGAGTGGGAGAAGTGACGTGACTGAGTGGGAGAAGTGACGCGTGACGTGACTGAGTGGGAGAAGTGACGTGACTGAGTGGGAGAAGTGACGTGACTGAGTGGAAGCAGTGACGTGACTGAGTGGGAGAAGTGACGTGACTGAGTGGAAGCAGTGACGTGCCTGAGTGGAAGAAGTGACGTGACTGAGTGGGAGAAGTGACGCGTGACTGAGTGGAAGAAGTGACGCGTGACGTGACTGAGTGGAAGAAGTGACGCGTGACGTGACTGAGTGGAAGAAGTGACTTGACTGAGTGGGAGAAGTGACGTGACTGAGTGGAAGAAGTGACGTGTGACATGACTGAGTGGAAGAAGTGACGTGTGACGTGACTGAGTGGGAGAAGTGACGTGTGACGTGTCTGAGTGGGAGAAGTGACGTGACTGAGTGGAAGAAGTGACGCGTGACGTGACTGAGTGGAAGAAGTCACGTGACTGAGTGGGAGAAGTGACGTGACTGAGTGGAAGAAGTGACGCGTGACGTGACTGAGTGGGAGAAGTGACGTGACTGAGTGGGAGAAGTGACGCGTGACGTGACTGAGTGGGAGAAGTGACGCATGACGTGACTGAGTGGGAGAAGTGACGCGTGACGTGACTGAGTGGGAGAAGTGACGCGTGACGTGACTGAGTGGAAGAAGTGACGTGTGACGTGACTGAGTGGAAGAAGTGACGCGTGACGTGAGTGAGTGGGAGAAGTGACGTGACTGAGTGGAAGAAGTGACGCGTGACGTGACTGAGTGGGAGAAGTGACGTGACTGAGTGGAAGCAGTGACGTGACTGAGTGGGAGAAGTGACGTGACTGAGTGGAAGCAGTGACGTGTGACGTGACTGAGTGGGAGAAGTGACGTGACTGAGTGGGAGAAGTGACGTGTGACGTGACTGAGTGGGAGAAGTGACGTGTGACGTGACTGAGTGGGAGAAGTGACGTGACTGAGTGGGAGAAGTGACGTGTGACGTGACTGAGTGGGAGAAGTGACGTGTGACGTGACTGAGTGGGAGAAGTGACGTGACTGAGTGGGAGAAGTGAAGTGTGACGTGACTGAGTGGGAGAAGTGACGTGACTGAGTGGGAGAAGTGACGTGTGACGTGACTGAGTGGGAGAAGTGACGTGACTGAGTGGAAGAAGTGACGTGACTGAGTGGAAGCAGTGACGTGACTGAGTGGGGGAAGTGACGTGACTGAGTGGGAGAAGTGACGCGTGACGTGACTGAGTGGGAGAAGTGACGTGACTGAGTGGGAGAAGTGACGCGTGACGTGACTGAGTGGGAGAAGTGACGTGACTGAGTGGGAGAAGTGACGCGTGACGTGACTGAGTGGGAGAAGTGACGTGTGACGTGACTGAGTGGGAGAAGTGACGCGTGACGTGACTGAGTGGGAGAAGTGACGTGACTGAGTGGAAGCAGTGACGTGACTGAGTGGGAGAAGTGACGTGACTGAGTGGAAGCAGTGACGTGACTGAGTGGAAGAAGTGACGTGTGACGTGACTGAGTGGAAGAAGTGACGCGTGACGTGAGTGAGTGGGAGAAGTGACGTGACTGAGTGGAAGAAGTGACGCGTGACGTGACTGAGTGGAAGAAGTGACGTGACTGAGTGGGAGAAGTGACGTGACTGAGTGGGAGAAGTGACACGTGACGTGACTGAGTGGGAGAAGTGACGTGACTGAGTGGGAGAAGTGACGTGACTGAGTGGAAGCAGTGATGTGACTGAGTGGGAGAAGTGACGTGACTGAGTGGAAGCAGTGACGTGCCTGAGTGGAAGAAGTGACGTGACTGAGTGGGAGAAGTGACGCGTGACTGAGTGGAAGAAGTGACGCGTGACGTGACTGAGTGGAAGAAGTGACGCGTGACGTGACTGAGTGGAAGAAGTGACTTGACTGAGTGGGAGAAGTGACGTGACTGAGTGGAAGAAGTGACGTGTGACGTGACTGAGTGGAAGAAGTGACGTGTGACGTGACTGAGTGGGAGAAGTGACGTGACTGAGTGGAAGAAGTGACGCGTGACGTGACTGAGTGGAAGAAGTCACGTGACTGAGTGGGAGAAGTGACGTGACTGAGTGGAAGAAGTGACGCGTGACGTGACTGAGTGGGAGAAGTGACGCGTGACGTGACTGAGTGGGAGAAGTGACGTGACTGAGTGGGAGAAGTGACGCGTGACGTGACTGAGTGGGAGAAGTGACGCATGACGTGACTGAGTGGGAGAAGTGACGCGTGACGTGACTGAGTGGGAGAAGTGACGTGACTGAGTGGAAGCAGTGACGTGACTGAGTGGGAGAAGTGACGTGACTGAGTGGAAGCAGTGACGTGACTGAGTGGAAGCAGTGACGTGTGACGTGACTGAGTGGAAGAAGTGACGCGTGACGTGAGTGAGCGGGAGAAGTGACGGGACTGAGTGGAAGAAGTGACGCGTGACGTGACTGAGTGGAAGAAGTGACGTGCCTGAGTGGGAGAAGTGACGTGACTGAGTGGGAGAAGTGACGTGACTGAGTGGAAGCAGTGACGTGACTGAGTGGGAGAAGTGACGTGACTGAGTGGAAGCAGTGACGTGTGACGTGACTGAGTGGGAGAAGTGACGTGACTGAGTGGGAGAAGTGACGTGTGACGTGACTGAGTGGGAGAAGTGACGTGACTGAGTGGGAGAAGTGACGTGTGACGTGACTGAGTGGGAGAAGTGACGTGACTGAGTGGGAGAAGTGACGTGTGACGTGACTGAGTGGGAGAAGTGACGTGACTGAGTGGGAGAAGTGACGTGTGACGTGACTGAGTGGGAGAAGTGACGTGACTGAGTGGGAGAAGTGACGTGTGACGTGACTGAGTGGGAGAAGTGACGTGACTGAGTGGGAGAAGTGACATGTGACGTGACTGAGTGGGAGAAGTGACGTGAGTGAGTGGGAGAAGTGACGTGACTGAGTGGGAGAAGTGACGTGTGACGTGACTGAGTGGGAGAAGTGACCTGACTGAGTGGGAGAAGTGACGTGTGAGGTGACTGAGTGGGAGAAGTGACGTGTGACGTGACTGAGTGGAAGAAGTGACGTGTGACGTGACTGAGTGGGAGAAGTGACGTGACTGAGTGGGAGAAGTGACGTGTGACGTGACTGAGTGGGAGAAGTGACGTGTGACGTGACTGAGTGGAAGTAGTGACGTGTGACGTGACTGAGTGGGAGAAGTGACGTGACTGAGTGGGAGAAGTGACGTGTGACGTGACTGAGTGGAAGAAGTGACGTGTGACGTGACTGAGTGGGAGAAGTGACGTGACTGAGTGGGAGAAGTGACGTGTGACGTGACTGAGTGGGAGAAGTGACGTGTGACGTGACTGAGTGGAAGAAGTGACGTGACTGAGTGGAAGAAGTGATGTGTGACGTGACTGAGTGGAAGAAGTGACGTGACTGAGTGGGAGAAGTGACGTGACTGAGTGGGCGAAGTGACGTGACTGAGTGGGAGAAGTGACGTGTGACGTGACTGAGTGGGAGAAGTGACGTGACTGAGTGGGAGAAGTGACGTGTGACGTGACTGAGTGGGAGAAGTGACGTGTGACGTGACTGAGTGGGAGAAGTGACGTGACTGAGTGGGAGAAGTGACGTGTGACGTGACTGAGTGGGAGAAGTGACGTGTGACGTGACTGAGTGGGAGAAGTGACGTGACTGAGTGGGAGAAGTGACGTGACTGAGTGGAAGAAGTGACGTGTGACGTGACTGAGTGGAAGAAGTGACGTGACTGAGTGGAAGAAGTGACGTGACTGAGTGGGAGAAGTGACGTGTGACGTGACTGAGTGGGAGAAGTGACGTGTGACGTGACTGAGTGGGAGTAGTGACGTGTGACGTGACTGAGTGGGAGAAGTGACGTGACTGAGTGGGAGAAGTGACGTGACTGAGTGGAAGAAGTGACGTGTGACGTGACGGAGTGGAAGAAGTGACGTGACTGAGTGGAAGAAGTGACGTGTGACGTGACTGAGTGGGAGAAGTGACGTGTGACGTGACTGAGTGGGAGAAGTGACGTGTGGCGTGACTGAGTGGGAGAAGTGACGTGACTGAGTGGAAGAAGTGACGTGACTGAGTGGAAGAAGTGACGTGTGACGTGACTGAGTGGGAGAAGTGACGTGACTGAGTGGGAGAAGTGACGTGTGAAGTGACTGAGTGGAAGAAGTGACGTGACTGAGTGGAAGAAGTGACGTGTGACGTGACTGAGTGGGAGAAGTGACGTGACTGAGTGGGAGAAGTGACGTGTGAAGTGACTGTTTGGGAGAAGTGACGTGACTGAGTGGGAGAAGTGACGTGACTGAGTGGGAGAAGTGACGTGTGACGTGACTGAGTGGGAGAAGTGACGTGTGACGTGACTGAGTGAAGAAGTGACGTGTGACGTGACTGAGTGAAGAAGTGACGTGTGACGTGACTGAGTGGGAGAAGTGACGTGACTGAGTGGGGGAAGTGACGTGACTGAGTGGGAGAAGTGACGTGTGACGTGACTGAGTGGGAGAAGTGACGTGACTGAGTGGGAGAAGTGACGCGTGACGTAACTGAGTGGGAGAAGTGACGTGACTGAGTGGGAGAAGTGACGCGTGACGTGACTGAGTGGGAGAAGTGACGTGACTGAGTGGGAGAAGTGACGTGACTGAGTGGGAGAAGTGACGTGACTGAGTGGGAGAAGTGACGCGTGACGTGACTGAGTGGGAGAAGTGACGCGTGACGTGACTGAGTGGGTGAAGTGACGTGTGACGTGACTGAGTGGAAGTAGTGACGTGTGACGTGACTGAGTGGGAGAAGTGACGTGACTGAGTGGGAGAAGTGACGTGTGACGTGACTGAGTGGAAGAAGTGACGTGTGACGTGACTGAGTGGGGGCAGTGACGTGTGACATGACTGAGTGGGAGAAGTGACGTGACTGAGTGGGAGAAGTGACGTGTGACGTGACTGAGTGGGAGAAGTGACGTGTGACGTGACTGAGTGGAAGAATTGACGTGTGACGTGACTGAGTGGGAGAAGTGACGTGTGACGTGACTGAGTGGGAGAAGTGACGTGTGACGTGACCGAGTGGGAGAAGTGACGTGACTGAGTGGGAGAAGTGACGCGTGACGTGACTGAGTGGGAGAAGTGACGTGACTGAGTGGGAGAAGTGACGCGTGACGTGACTGAGTGGGAGAAGTGACGTGTGACGTGACTGAGTCGGAGAAGTGACGCGTGACGTGACTGAGTGGGAGAAGTGACGTGACTGAGTGGAAGCAGTGACGTGACTGAGTGGGAGAAGTGACGTGACTGAGTGGAAGCAGTGACGTGACTGAGTGGAAGAAGTGACGTGTGACGTGACTGAGTGGAAGAAGTGACGCGTGACGTGAGTGAGTGGGAGAAGTGACGTGACTGAGTGGAAGAAGTGACGCGTGACGTGACTGAGTGGAAGAAGTGACGTGACTGAGTGGGAGAAGTGACGTGACTGAGTGGGAGAAGTGACGCGTGACGTGACTGAGTGGGAGAAGTGACGTGACTGAGTGGGAGAAGTGACGTGACTGAGTGGAAGCAGTGACGTGACTGAGTGGGAGAAGTGACGTGACTGAGTGGAAGCAGTGACGTGCCTGAGTGGAAGAAGTGACGTGACTGAGTGGGAGAAGTGACGCGTGACTGAGTGGAAGAAGTGACGCGTGACGTGACTGAGTGGAAGAAGTGACGCGTGACGTGACTGAGTGGGAGAAGTGACGTGTGACGTGTCTGAGTGGGAGAAGTGACGTGACTGAGTGGAAGAAGTGACGCGTGACGTGACTGAGTGGAAGAAGTCACGTGACTGAGTGGGAGAAGTGACGTGACTGAGTGGGAGAAGTGACGCGTGACGTGACTGAGTGGGAGAAGTGACGCATGACGTGACTGAGTGGGAGAAGTGACGCGTGACGTGACTGAGTGGGAGAAGTGACGTGACTGAGTGGAAGCAGTGACGTGACTGAGTGGGAGAAGTGACGTGACTGAGTGGAAGCAGTGACGTGACTGAGTGGAAGAAGTGACGTGTGACGTGACTGAGTGGAAGAAGTGACGCGTGACGTGAGTGAGTGGGAGAAGTGACGTGACTGAGTGGAAGAAGTGACGCGTGACGTGACTGAGTGGGAGAAGTGACGTGACTGAGTGGAAGCAGTGACGTGACTGAGTGGGAGAAGTGACGTGACTGAGTGGAAGCAGTGACGTGTGACGTGACTGAGTGGGAGAAGTGACGTGACTGAGTGGGAGAAGTGACGTGTGACGTGACTGAGTGGGAGAAGTGACGTGTGACGTGACTGAGTGGGAGAAGTGACGTGACTGAGTGGGAGAAGTGACGTGTGACGTGACTGAGTGGGAGAAGTGACGTGACTGAGTGGGAGAAGTGACGTGTGACGTGACTGAGTGGGAGAAGTGACGTGACTGAGTGGGAGAAGTGACATGACTGAGTGGGAGAAGTGACGTGTGACGTGACTGAGTGGGAGAAGTGACGTGACTGAGTGGGGGAAGTGACGTGACTGAGTGGGAGAAGTGACGTGACTGAGTGTGAGAAGTGACGTGTGACGTGACTGAGTGGGAGAAGTGACGTGACTGAGTGGGAGAAGTGACGCGTGACGTGACTGAGTGGGAGAAATGACGTGACTGAGTGGGAGAAGTGACGCGTGACGTGACTGAGTGGGAGAAGTGACGCGTGACGTGACTGAGTGGGAGAAGTGACGTGACTGAGTGGGAGAAGTGACGTGACTGAGTGGGAGAAGTGACGTGACTGAGTGGAAGCAGTGACGTGACTGAGTGGGAGAAGTGACGTGACTGAGTGGAAGAAGTGACGTGACTGAGTGGAAGCAGTGACGTGACTGAGTGGGAGAAGTGACGTGACTGAGTGGAAGCAGTGACGTGACTGAGTGGAAGAAGTGACGTGTGACGTGACTGAGTGGAAGAAGTGACGCGTGACGTGAGTGAGTGGGAGAAGTGACGTGACTGAGTGGAAGAAGTGACGCGTGACGTGACTGAGTGGAAGAAGTGACGTGACTGAGTGGGAGAAGTGACGTGACTGAGTGGGAGAAGTGACACGTGACGTGACTGAGTGGGAGAAGTGACGTGACTGAGTGGGAGAAGTGACGTGACTGAGTGGAAGCAGTGACGTGACTGAGTGGGAGAAGTGACGTGACTGAGTGGAAGCAGTGACGTGCCTGAGTGGAAGAAGTGACGTGACTGAGTGGGAGAAGTGACGCGTGACTGAGTGGAAGAAGTGACGCGTGACGTGACTGAGTGGAAGAAGTGACTTGACTGAGTGGGAGAAGTGACGTGACTGAGTGGAAGAAGTGACGTGTGACGTGACTGAGTGGAAGAAGTGACGTGTGACGTGACTGAGTGGGAGAAGTGACGTGACTGAGTGGAAGAAGTGACGCGTGACGTGACTGAGTGGAAGAAGTCACGTGACTGAGTGGGAGAAGTGACGTGACTGAGTGGGAGAAGTGACGTGACTGAGTGGAAGCAGTGACGTGACTGAGTGGGAGAAGTGACGTGACTGAGTGGGAGAAGTGACGTGACTGAGTAGAAGAAGTGACGTGACTGAGTGGAAGCAGTGACGTGACTGAGTGGGAGAAGTGACGCGTGACGTGACTGAGTGGGAGAAGTGACGTGACTGAGTGGGAGAAGTGACGTGTGACATGACTGAGTGGGAGAAGTGACGTGACTGAGTGGGAGAAGTGACGCGTGACGTGACTGAGTGGAAGCAGTGACGTGACTGAGTGGAAGCAGTGATGTGACTGAGTGGAAGCAGTGACGTGTGACGGGACTGAGTGGAAGATGTGACGTGTGACGGGACTGAGTGGAAGAAGTGACGTGTGACGGGACTGAGTGGAAGAAGTGACGGGACTGAGTGGAAGAAGTGACGTGACGGAGTGGAAGCAGTGACGTGACTGAGTGGAAGCAGTGACGTGTGACGTGACTGAGTGGAAGCAGTGACGTGTGACGTGACTGAGTGCAAGAAGTGACGTGTGACGTGACTGAGTGGAAGAAGTGACGTGTGACGTGACTGAGTGGAAGAAGTGACGTGACTGAGTGGGAGAAGTGACGTGACTGAGTGGAAGAAGTGACGTGAGTGAGTGGAAGAAGTGACGTGAGTGAGTGGAAGAAGTGACGTGAGTGAGTGGAAGAAGTGACGTGAGTGAGTGGAAGAAGTGACGTGAGTGAGTGGAAGAAGTGTCGTGTGACGTGAGTGAGTGGAAGAAGTGTCGTGTGACGTGAGTGAGTGGGAGAAGTGACGTGAGTGAGTGGGAGAAGTGTCGTGAGTGAGTGGGAGAAGTGTCGTGAGTGAGTGGGAGAAGTGTCGTGAGTGAGTGGGAGAAGTGACGTGTGACGTGACTGAGTGGGAGAAGTGTCGTGTGACGTGACTGAGTGGGAGAAGTGTCGTGTGACGTGACTGAGTGGGAGAAGTGTCGTGTGACGTGACTGAGTGGGAGAAGTGTCGTGAGGGAGTGGGAGAAGTGTCGTGAGGGAGTGGGAGGTGTGTCGTGAGGGAGTGGGAGGAGTGTCGTGAGGGAGTGGGAGAAGTGTCGTGAGGGAGTGGGAGAAGTGTCGTGAGGGAGTGGGAGAAGTGTCGTGACGGAGTGGGAGAAGTGTCGTGAGGGAGTGGGAGAAGTGTCGTGAGGGAGTGGGAGAAGTGTCGTGTGTCGTGAGGGAGTGGGAGAAATGACGTGACGGAGTGGGAGAAGTGACGTGTGACGTGACTGAGTGGGAGAAGTGCCGTGACTGAGTGGGAGCAGTGCCGTGACTGAGTGGAAGCAGTGACGTGACTGAGTGGAAGCAGTGACGTGTGACGTGACTGAGTGGGAGAAGTGACGTGACTGAGTGGGAGAAGTGACGTGACTGAGTGGTAGAAGTGACGTGACTGAGTGGGAGAAGTGACGTGTGACGTGACTGAGTGGGAGAAGTGACGAGTGACGTGACTGAGTGGAAGCAGTGACGTGACTGAGTGGAAGCAGTGACGTGTGACGTGACTGAGTGGGAGCAGAGACGTGTGACGTGACTGAGTGGGAGAAGTGACGTGTCACGTGACTGAGTGGAAGCAGTGACGTGACTGAGTGGAAGCAGTGACGTGTGACGGGACTGAGTGGAAGCAGTGACGTGTGACGTGACTGGGTGGAAGAAGTGACGTGACTGAGTGGGAGAAGTGACGTGAGTGAGTGGGAGAAGTGACGTGACTGAGTGGGAGAAGTGACGTGTGCCGTGAGTGAGTGGGAGAAGTGACGTGTGACGTGAGTGAGTGGAAGAAGTGACGTGAGTGAGTGGAAGAAGTGACGTGAGTGAGTGGAAGAAGTGTCGTGTGACGTGAGTGAGTGGAAGAAGTGTCGTGTGACGTGAGTGAGTGGAAGAAGTGACGTGAGTGAGTGGGAGAAGTGACGTGAGTGAGTGGGAGAAGTGACGTGAGTGAGTGGGACAAGTGTCGTGAGTGAGTGGGAGAATTGTCGTGAGGGAGTGGGAGAAGTGTCGTGAGGGAGTGGGAGAAGTGTCGTGAGGGAGTGGGAGATGTGTCGTGAGGGAGTGGGAGAAGTGTCGTGAGGGAGTGGGAGAAGTGTCGTGAGGGAGTGGGAGAATTGTCGTGAGGGAGTGGGAGAAGTGTCGTGAGTGAGTGGGAGAAGTGTCGTGAGGGAGTGGGAGAAGTGTCGTGAGGGAGTGGGAGAAGTGTCGTGTGACGTGAGGGAGTGGGAGAAGTGTCGTGTGACGTGAGGGAGTGGGAGAAGTGTCGTGTGACGTGAGGGAGTGGGAGAAGTGTCGTGAGGGAGTGGGAGAAGTGTCGTGTGACGTGACTGAGTGGGAGAAGTGTCGTGTGACGTGACTGAGTGGGAGAAGTGTCGTGTGACGTGACTGAGTGGGAGAAGTGTCGTGTGACGTGACTGAGTGGGAGAAGTGTCGTGAGGGAGTGGGAGAAGTGTCGTGAGGGAGTGGGAGAAGTGTCGTGAGGGAGTGGGAGAAGTGACGTGAGGGAGTGGGAGAAGTGACGTGTGCCGTGACTGAGTGGGAGAAGTGACGTGACTGAGTGGAAGCAGTGACGTGTGACGTGACTGAGTGGGAGAAGTGACGTGACTGAGTGGAAGCAGTGACGTGTGAAGTGACTGAGTGGAAGAAGTGACGTGTGACGTGACTGAGTGGGAGAAGTGACGTGACTGAGTGGGAGAAGTGACGTGTGACGTGACTGAGTGGGAGAAGTGACGTGACTGAGTGGAAGCAGTGACGTGTGACGTGACTGAGTGGGAGAAGTGACGTGACTGAGTGGAAGCAGTGACGTGTGACGTGACTGAGTGGGAGAAGTGACGTGACTGAGTGGAAGCAGTGACGTGTGACGTGACTGAGTGGGAGAAGTGACGTGACTGAGTGGAAGCAGTGACGTGTGACGTGACTGAGTGGAAGAAGTGACGTGTGACGTGACTGAGTGGGAGAAGTGACGTGACTGAGTGGAAGCAGTGACGTGTGACGTGACTGAGTGGGAGAAGTGACGTGTGACGTGACTGAGTGGGAGAAGTGACGTGTGACGTGACTGAGTGGAAGCAGTGACGTGACTGAGTGGAAGCAGTGACGTGTGACGTGACTGAGTG
Organism: Podargus strigoides; assembly: GCA_028020825.1. NCBI lineage: Eukaryota > Metazoa > Chordata > Aves > Caprimulgiformes > Podargidae > Podargus > Podargus strigoides. Next base: position 59,844,597 of record CM051662.1, read on the forward strand.
GGAGAAGTGACGTGTGACGTGACTGAGTGGGAGAAGTGACGTGTGACGTGACTGAGTGGAAGCAGTGACGTGACTGAGTGGAAGCAGTGACGTGTGACGTGACTGAGTGGAAGCAGTGACGTGTGACGTGACTGAGTGGGAGAAGTGACGTGACTGGGTGGAAGCAGTGACGTGACTGAGTGGGAGAAGTGACGTGACTGGGTGGAAGAAGTGACGTGACTGAGTGGGAGAAGTGACGTGACTGAGTGGGAGAAGTGACGTGACTGAGTGGAAGAAGTGACGTGTGACGTGACTGAGTGGAAGATGTGACGTGTGACGTGACTGAGTGGAAGATGTGACGTGACTGAGTGGAAGAAGTGACGTGTGACGTGACTGAGTGGAAGCAGTGACGTGACTGAGTGGAAGCAGTGATGTGTGACGTGACTGAGTGGGAGAAGTGACGTGACTGAGTGGAAGAAGTGACGTGTGACGTTACTGAGTGGGAGATATGACGTGACTGAGTGGAAGAAGTGACGTGTGACGTGACTGAGTGGAAGCAGTGACGTGACTGAGTGGAAGCAGTGACGTGTGACGTGACTGAGTGGGAGAAGTGACGTGTGCCGTGACTGAGTGGGAGAAGTGACGTGTGCCGTGACTGAGTGGAAGAAGTGAGGCGACTGAGTGGGAGAAGTGACGCGACTGAGTGGGAGAAGTGACGTGTGACGTGACTGAGTGGAAGAAGTGACGTGACTGAGTGGAAGAAGTGACGTGTGACGTGACTGAGTGGAAGAAGTGACGTGACTGAGTGGAAGCAGTGACGTGTGACGTGACTGAGTGGAAGAAGTGACGTGACTGAGCGGAAGCAGTGACGTGACTGAGCGGAAGCAGTGACGTGTGACGTGACTGAGCGGAAGCAGTGTCGTGTGACGTGACTGAGCGGAAGCAGTGACGTGTGACGTGACTGAGCGGAAGCAGTGTCGTGTGACGTGACTGAGCAGAAGCAGTGACGTGTGACGTGACTGAGCGGAAGCAGTGACGTGTGACGTGACTGAGCGGAAGCAGTGACGTGTGACGTGACTGAGTGGGAGAAGTGACGTGTGACGTGACTGAGTGGGAGAAGTGACGTGTGACGTGACTGAGTGGAAGCAGTGACGTGACTGAGTGGAAGCAGTGACGTGTGACGTGACTGAGTGGAAGCAGTGACATGTGACGTGACTGAGTGGGAGAAGTGACGTGACTGGGTGGAAGAAGTGACGTGACTGAGTGGGAGAAGTGACGTGACTGGGTGGAAGAAGTGACGTGACTGAGTGGGAGAAGTGACGTGACTGAGTGGGAGAAGTGACGTGACTGAGTGGAAGAAGTGACGTGTGACGTGACTGAGTGGAAGATGTGACGTGACTGAGTGGAAGAAGTGACGTGTGACGTGACTGAGTGGAAGCAGTGACGTGACTGAGTGGAAGCAGTGACGTGTGACGTGACTGAGTGGGAGAAGTGACGTGTGCCGTGACTGAGTGGGAGAAGTGACGCGACTGAGTGGGAGAATTGACGCGACTGAGTGGGAGAAGTGACGTGTGACGTGACTGAGTGGAAGAAGTGACGTGACTGAGTGGAAGAAGTGACGTGACTGAGTGGAAGAAGTGACGTGACTGAGTGGAAGCAGTGACGTGTGATGTGACTGAGTGGAAGCAGTGACGTGTGACGTGACTGAGTGGAAGCAGTGACTTGTGACGTGACTGAGTGGAAGAAGTGACGTGACTGAGCGGAAGCAGTGACGTGACTGAGCGGAAGCAGTGACGTGTGACGTGACTGAGCGGAAGCAGTGACGTGTGACGTGACTGAGTGGAAGCAGTGACGTGACTGAGCGGCAGAAGTGACGTGACTGAGCGGGAGAAGCGACGTGAGGGAGTGGGAGAAGTGTCGTGAGGGAGTGGGAGAAGTGTCGTGAGGGAGTGGGAGAAGTGTCGTGAGGGAGTGGGAGAAGTGTCGTGAGGGAGTGGGAGAAGTGACGTGTGACGTGAGGGAGTGGGAGAAGTGACGTGTGACGTGACGGACTGGGAGAAGTGACGTGTGACGTGACTGAGTGGGAGAAGTGACGTGACTGAGTGGGAGAAGTGACGCGTGACGTGACTGAGTGGGAGAAGTGACGTGACTGAGTGGAAGCAGTGACGTGACTGAGTGCGAGAAGTGACGTGACTGAGTGGAAGCAGTGACGTGACTGAGTGGAAGCAGTGACGTGTGACGTGACTGAGTGGAAGCAGTGACGTGTGACGTGACTGAGTGGAAGAAGTGACGTGTGACGTGACTGAGTGGAAGAAGTGACGTGAGTGAGTGGAAGAAGTGACGTGAGTGAGTGGAAGAAGTGACGTGAGTGAGTGGAAGAAGTGTCGTGTGACGTGAGTGAGTGGAAGAAGTGTCGTGTGACGTGAGTGAGTTGGAGAAGTGACGTGAGTGAGTGGGAGAAGTGACGTGAGTGAGTGGGAGAAGTGTCGTGAGTGAGTGGGAGAAGTGTCGTGAGTGAGTGGGAGAAGTGTCGTGAGTGAGTGGGAGAAGTGACGTGTGACGTGACTGAGTGGGAGAAGTGTCGTGTGACGTGACTGAGTGGGAGAAGTGTCGTGTGACGTGACTGAGTGGGAGAAGTGTCGTGTGACGTGACTGAGTGGGAGAAGTGTCGTGAGGGAGTGGGAGAAGTGTCGTGAGGGAGTGGGAGAAGTGTCGTGAGGGAGTGGGAGAAGTGTCGTGAGGGAGTGGGAGAAGTGTCGTGAGGGAGTGGGAGAAGTGTCGTGAGGGAGTGGGAGAAGTGTCGTGAGGGAGTGGGAGAAGTGTCGTGAGGGAGTGGGAGAAGTGTCGTGAGGGAGTGGGAGAAGTGTCGTGTGTCGTGAGGGAGTGGGAGAAGTGTCGTGTGTCGTGAGGGAGTGGGAGAAGTGTCGTGTGTCGTGTGGGAGTGGGAGAAGTGACGTGTGACGTGACTGAGTGGGAGAAGTGCCGTGACTGAGTGGGAGCAGTGCCGTGACTGAGTGGAAGCAGTGACGTGACTGAGTGGAAGCAGTGACGTGTGACGTGACTGAGTGGGTGAAGTGACGTGACTGAGTGGGAGAAGTGACGTGACTGAGTGGGAGAAGTGACGTGTGACGTGACTGAGTGGGAGAAGTGACGAGTGACGTGACTGAGTGGAAGCAGTGACGTGACTGAGTGGAAGCAGTGACGTGTGACGTGACTGAGTGGGAGCAGAGACGTGTGACGTGACTGAGTGGGAGAAGTGACGTGTGACGTGACTGAGAGGAAGCAGTGACGTGACTGAGTGGAAGCAGTGACGTGTGACGGGACTGAGTGGAAGCAGTGACGTGTGACGTGACTGGGTGGAAGAAGTGACGTGACTGAGTGGGAGAAGTGACGTGAGTGAGTGGGAGAAGTGACGTGACTGAGTGGGAGAAGTGACGTGTGCCGTGAGTGAGTGGGAGAAGTGACGTGTGACGTGAGTGAGTGGGAGAAGTGACGTGACTGAGTGGGAGAAGTGACGTGTGCCGTGACTGAGTGGGAGAAGTGCCGTGACTGAGTGGGAGAAGTGACGTGACTGAGTGGAAGCAGTGACGTGACTGAGTGGAAGCAGTGACGTGTGACGTGACTGAGTGGGAGAAGTGACGTGACTGAGTGGGAGAAGTGACGTGACTGAGTGGGAGAAGTGACGTGTGACGTGACTGAGTGGAAGATGTGACGTGACTGAGTGGAAGAAGTGACGTGACTGAGTGGGAGAAGTGACGTGACTGAGTGGAAGCAGTGACGTGTGACGTGACTGAGTGGAAGAAGTGACGTGTGACGTGACTGAGTGGGAGAAGTGACGTGACTGAGTGGAAGCAGTGACGTGTGACGTGACTGAGTGGAAGCAGTGACGTGACTGAGTGGAAGCAGTGACGTGTGACGTGAGTGAGTGGAAGAAGTGACGTGAGTGAGTGGAAGAAGTGACGTGAGTGAGTGGAAGAAGTGTCGTGTGACGTGAGTGAGTGGAAGAAGTGTCGTGTGACGTGAGTGAGTGGAAGAAGTGACGTGAGTGAGTGGGAGAAGTGACGTGAGTGAGTGGGAGAAGTGACGTGAGTGAGTGGGACAAGTGTCGTGAGTGAGTGGGAGAATTGTCGTGAGGGAGTGGGAGAAGTGTCGTGAGGGAGTGGGAGAAGTGTCGTGAGGGAGTGGGAGAAGTGTCGTGAGGGAGTGGGAGAAGTGTCGTGAGGGAGTGGGAGAAGTGTCGTGAGGGAGTGGGAGAAGTGTCGTGAGGGAGTGGGAGAAGTGTCGTGAGGGAGTGGGCGAAGTGTCGTGTGACGTGAGGGAGTGGGAGAAGTGTCGTGAGGGAGTGGGAGAAGTGTCGTGAGGGAGTGGGCGAAGTGTCGTGTGACGTGAGGGAGTGGGAGAAGTGTCGTGAGGGAGTGGGAGAAGTGTCGTGTGACGTGACTGAGTGGGAGAAGTGTCGTGTGACGTGACTGAGTGGGAGAAGTGTCGTGTGACGTGACTGAGTGGGAGAAGTGTCGTGTGACGTGACTGAGTGGGAGAAGTGTCGTGTGACGTGACTGAGTGGGAGAAGTGTCGTGTGACGTGACTGAGTGGGAGAAGTGTCGTGAGGGAGTGGGAGAAGTGTCGTGAGGGAGTGGGAGAAGTGTCGTGAGGGAGTGGGAGAAGTGTCGTGAGGGAGTGGGAGAAGTGACGTGAGGGAGTGGGAGAAGTGACGTGTGCCGTGACTGAGTGGGAGAAGTGAGGTGACTGAGTGGAAGCAGTGACGTGTGACGTGACTGAGTGGAAGCAGTGACGTGTGACGTGACTGAGTGGGAGAAGTGACGTGACTGAGTGGGAGAAGTGACGTGTGACGTGACTGAGTGGGAGAAGTGACGTGACTGAGTGGAAGCAGTGACGTGTGACGTGACTGAGTGGGAGAAGTGACGTGACTGAGTGGAAGCAGTGACGTGTGACGTGACTGAGTGGGAGAAGTGACGTGACTGAGTGGAAGCAGTGACGTGTGACGTGACTGAGTGGGAGAAGTGACGTGACTGAGTGGGAGAAGTGACGTGACTGAGTGGAAGAAGTGACGTGTGACGTGACTGAGTGGAAGATGTGACGTGACTGAGTGGAAGAAGTGACGTGTGACGTGACTGAGTGGAAGCAGTGACGTGACTGAGTGGAAGCAGTGACGTGTGCCGTGACTGAGTGGGAGAAGTGACGTGTGCCGTGACTGAGTGGGAGAAGTGACGCGACTGAGTGGGAGAAGTGACGTGTGACGTGACTGAGTGGAAGAAGTGACGTGACTGAGTGGAAGAAGTGACGTGTGACGTGACTGAGTGGAAGAAGTGACGTGACTGAGTGGAAGCAGTGACGTGTGATGTGACTGAGTGGAAGCAGTGACGTGTGACGTGACTGAGTGGAAGCAGTGACGTGTGACGTGACTGAGTGGAAGAAGTGACGTGACTGAGCGGAAGCAGTGACGTGACTGAGCGGAAGCAGTGACGTGTGACGTGACTGAGTGGAAGAAGTGACGTGTGACGTGACTGAGTGGGAGAAGTTACGTGACTGAGTGGAAGCAGTGACGTGTGACGTGACTGAGTGGGAGAAGTGACGTGTGACGTGACTGAGTGGGAGAAGTGACGTGTGACGTGACTGAGTGGAAGCAGTGACGTGACTGAGTGGAAGCAGTGACGTGTGACGTGACTGAGTGGGAGAAGTGACGTGTGACGTGACTGAGTGGGAGAAGTGACGTGTGACGTGACTGAGTGGAAGCAGTGACGTGTGACGTGACTGAGTGGAAGCAGTGACGTGTGACGTGACTGAGTGGGAGAAGTGACGTGACTGGGTGGAAGAAGTGACGTGACTGAGTGGGAGAAGTGACGTGACTGAGTGGAAGAAGTGACGTGTGACGTGACTGAGTGGAAGATGTGACGTGTGACGTGACTGAGTGGAAGATGTGACGTGACTGAGTGGAAGAAGTGACGTGTGACGTGACTGAGCGGAAGCAGTGACGTGACTGAGTGGAAGCAGTGATGTGTGACGTGACTGAGTGGGAGAAGTGACGTGACTGAGTGGAAGAAGTGACGTGTGACGTGACTGAGTGGAAGATGTGACGTGACTGAGTGGAAGAAGTGACGTGTGACGTGACTGAGTGGAAGCAGTGACGTGACTGAGTGGAAGCAGTGACGTGTGCCGTGACTGAGTGGGAGAAGTGACGTGTGCCGTGACTGAGTGGGAGAAGTGACGTGTGACGTGACTGAGTGGGAGAAGTGACGCGACTGAGTGGGAGAAGTGACGCGACTGAGTGGGAGAAGTGACGTGTGACGTGACTGAGTGGAAGAAGTGACGTGACTGAGTGGAAGAAGTGACGTGTGACGTGACTGAGTGGGAGAAGTGACGTGACTGAGTGGAAGCAGTGACGTGTGACGTGACTGAGTGGGAGAAGTGACGTGACTGAGTGGAAGCAGTGACGTGTGACGTGACTGAGTGGGAGAAGTGACGTGACTGAGTGGGAGAAGTGACGTGACTGAGTGGAAGAAGTGACGTGTGACGTGACTGAGTGGAAGATGTGACGTGACTGAGTGGAAGAAGTGACGTGTGACGTGACTGAGTGGAAGCAGTGACGTGACTGAGTGGAAGCAGTGACGTGTGCCGTGACTGAGTGGGAGAAGTGACGTGTGCCGTGACTGAGTGGGAGAAGTGACGTGTGCCGTGACTGAGTGGGAGAAGTGACGCGACTGAGTGGGAGAAGTGACGTGTGACGTGACTGAGTGGAAGAAGTGACGTGACTGAGTGGAAGAAGTGACGTGTGACGTGACTGAGTGGAAGAAGTGACGTGACTGAGTGGAAGCAGTGACGTGTGATGTGACTGAGTGGAAGCAGTGACGTGTGACGTGACTGAGTGGAAGCAGTGACGTGTGACGTGACTGAGTGGAAGAAGTGACGTGACTGAGCGGAAGCAGTGACGTGACTGAGCGGAAGCAGTGACGTGTGACGTGACTGAGTGGAAGAAGTGACGTGTGACGTGACTGAGTGGGAGAAGTGACGTGACTGAGTGGAAGCAGTGACGTGTGACGTGACTGAGTGGGAGAAGTGACGTGTGACGTGACTGAGTGGGAGAAGTGACGTGTGACGTGACTGAGTGGAAGCAGTGACGTGACTGAGTGGAAGCAGTGACGTGTGACGTGACTGAGTGGGAGAAGTGACGTGTGACGTGACTGAGTGGGAGAAGTGACATGTGACGTGACTGAGTGGAAGCAGTGACGTGTGACGTGACTGAGTGGAAGCAGTGACGTGTGACGTGACTGAGTGGGAGAAGTGACGTGACTGGGTGGAAGAAGTGACGTGACTGAGTGGGAGAAGTGACGTGACTGAGTGGGAGAAGTGACGTGACTGAGTGGAAGAAGTGACGTGTGACGTGACTGAGTGGAAGATGTGACGTGTGACGTGACTGAGTGGAAGATGTGACGTGACTGCGTGGAAGAAGTGACGTGTGACGTGACTGAGCGGAAGCAGTGACGTGACTGAGTGGAAGCAGTGATGTGTGACGTGACTGAGTGGGAGAAGTGACGTGACTGAGTGGGAGAAGTGACGTGACTGAGTGGAAGAAGTGACGTGTGACGTGACTGAGTGGAAGATGTGACGTGACTAAGTGGAAGAAGTGACGTGTGACGTGACTGAGTGGAAGCAGTGACGTGACTGAGTGGAAGCAGTGACGTGTGCCGTGACTGAGTGGGAGAAGTGACGTGTGCCGTGACTGAGTGGGAGAAGTGACGTGTGACGTGACTGAGTGGGAGAAGTGACGCGACTGAGTGGGAGAAGTGACGCGACTGAGTGGGAGAAGTGACGTGTGACGTGACTGAGTGGAAGAAGTGACGTGACTGAGTGGAAGAAGTGACGTGTGACGTGACTGAGTGGAAGAAGTGACGTGACTGAGTGGAAGCAGTGACATGTGATGTGACTGAGTGGAAGCAGTGACGTGTGACGTGACTGAGTGGAAGCAGTGACGTGTGACGTGACTGAGTGGAAGAAGTGACGTGACTGAGCGGAAGCAGTGACGTGACTGAGCGGAAGCAGTGACGTGTGACGTGACTGAGCAGAAGCAGTGTCGTGTGACGTGACTGAGCGGAAGCAGTGACCTGTGACGTGACTGAGCGGAAGCAGTGACGTGTGACGTGACTGAGCGGAAGCAGTGACGTGTGACGTGACTGAGTGGGAGAAGTGACGTGTGACGTGACTGAGTGGGAGAAGTGACGTGACTGGGTGGAAGAAGTGACGTGACTGAGTGGGAGAAGTGACGTGACTGGGTGGAAGAAGTGACGTGACTGAGTGGGAGAAGTGACGTGACTGAGTGGGAGAAGTGACGTGACTGAGTGGAAGCAGTGACGTGTGACGTGACTGAGTGGAAGCAGTGACGTGACTGAGTGGAAGAAGTGACGTGTGACGTGACTGAGTGGAAGCAGTGACGTGACTGAGTGGAAGCAGTGACGTGTGCCGTGACTGAGTGGGAGAAGTGACGTGTGCCGTGACTGAGTGGGAGAAGTGACGCGACTGAGTGGGAGAAGTGACGCGACTGAGTGGGAGAAGTGACGTGTTACGTGACTGAGTGGAAGAAGTGACGTGACTGAGTGGAAGAAGTGACGTGTGACGTGACTGAGTGGAAGAAGTGACGTGACTGAGTGGAAGCAGTGACGTGTGATGTGACTGAGTGGAAGCAGTGACGTGTAACGTGACTGAGTGGAAGCAGTGACGTGTGACGTGACTGAGTGGAAGAAGTGACGTGACTGAGCGGAAGCAGTGACGTGACTGAGCGGAAGCAGTGACGTGTGACGTGACTGAGCGGAAGCAGTGACGTGTGACGTGACTGAGCGGAAGCAGTGACGTGACTGAGTGGAAGCTGTGACGTGACTGAGCGGCAGAAGTGACGTGACTGAGCGGCAGAAGTGACGTGACTGAGCGGCAGAAGCGACGTGAGGGAGTGGGAGAAGTGTCGTGAGGGAGTGGGAGAAGTGTCGTGAGGGAGTGGGAGAAGTGTCGTGAGGGAGTGGGAGAAGTGTCGTGAGGGAGTGGGAGAAGTGTCGTGAGGGAGTGGGAGAAGTGACGTGTGACGTGACGGAGTGGGAGAAGTGACGTGTGACGTGACTGAGTGGGAGAAGTGACGTGACTGAGTGGGAGAAGTGACGTGTGACGTGACTGAGTGGGAGAAGTGACGTGACTGAGTGGAAGCAGTGACGTGACTGAGTGGGAGAAGTGACGTGACTGAGTGGAAGCAGTGACGTGACTGAGTGGAAGCAGTGACGTGTGACGTGACTGAGTGGAAGCAGTGACGTGTGACGTGACTGAGCGGAAGAAGTGACGTGACTGAGCGGAAGCAGTGACGTGACTGAGCGGAAGCAGTGACGTGTGACGTGACTGAGCGGAAGCAGTGACGTGACTGAGCGGGAGAAGTGACGTGACTGAGCGGCAGAAGTGATGTGACTGAGCGGGAGAAGTGACGTGACTGAGCGGGAGAAGTGACGTGACTGAGCGGGAGAAGTGACGTGACTGAGCGGGAGAAGTGACGTGAGGGAGTGGGAGAAGTGTCGTGTGACGTGAGGGAGTGGGAGAAGTGTCGTGTGACGTGAATGAGTGGGAGAAGTGTCGTGTGACGTGACTGAGTGGGAGAAGTGTCGTGTGACGTGACTGAGTGGGAGAAGTGTCGTGAGGGAGTGGGAGAAGTGTCGTGAGGGAGTGGAAGAAGTGTCGTGAGGGAGTGGGAGAAGTGTCGTGAGGGAGTGGGAGAAGTGTGGTGAGTGAGTGGGAGAAGTGTCGTGAGGGAGTGGGAGAAGTGTGGTGAGTGAGTGGGAGAAGTGTCGTGAGTGAGTGGGAGAAGTGTCGTGACTGAGTGGGAGAAGTGTCGTGTGACGTGAGTGAGTGGGAGAAGTGACGTGTGACGTGAGTGAGTGGGAGAAGTGACGTGTGACGTGACTGAGTGGGAGAAGTGACGTGACTGAGTGGGAGAAGTGACGTGTGACGTAACTGAGTGGGAGAAGTGACGTGACTGAGTGGGCGAAGTGACGTGACTGAGTGGGAGAAGTGACGTGTGACGTGACTGAGTGGAAGAAGTGACGTGACTGAGTGGAAGAAGTGACGTGACTGAGTGGGAGAAGTGACGTGTGACGTGACTGAGTGGGAGAAGTGACGTGACTGAGTGGAAGAAGTGACGTGACTGAGTGGGAGAAGTGACGTGTGACGTGACTGAGTGGGAGAAGTGACGTGACTGAGTGGGAGAAGTGACGTGTGACGTGACTGAGTGGGAGAAGTGACGTGTGACGTGACTGTGTGGGAGAAGTGACGTGTGACGTGACTGAGTGGGAGAAGTGACGTGAGTGAGTGGGAGAAGTGTCGTGAGTGAGTGGGAGAAGTGACGTGACTGAGTGGGAGAAGTGACGTGTGACGTGACTGTGTGGGAGAAGTGACGTGTGACGTGACTGAGTGGGAGAAGTGACGTGTGACGTGACTGAGTGGGAGAAGTGACGTGTGACGTGACTGAGTGGGAGGTGACGTGTGACGTGACTGAGTGGGAGAAGTGACGTGTGACGTGACTGAGCGGGAGAAGTGACGTGTGACGTGACTGAGTGGGAGGTGACGTGTGACGTGACTGAGTGGGAGAAGTGACGTGTGACGTGACTGAGTGGGAGAAGTGACGTGACTGAGTGGGAGAAGTGACGTGACTGACTGGGAGAAGTGACTTGACTGAGTGGGAGAAGTGACGTGCACTGAGTGGGAGAAGTGACGTGACTGAGTGGAAGAAGTGACGTGAGTGAGTGGAAGAAGCGACGTGAGTGAGTGGAAGAAGTGTCGTGTGACGTGAGTGAGTTGGAGAAGTGTCGTGTGACGTGAGTGAGTGGGAGAAGTGACGTGACTGAGTGGAAGCAGTGACGTGTGACGTGACTGAGTGGGAGAAGTGACGTGACTGAGTGGGAGAAGTGACGTGACTGAGTGGAAGAAGTGACGTGTGACGTGACTGAGTGGAAGATGTGACGTGACTGAGTGGAAGAAGTGACGTGTGACGTGACTGAGTGGAAGCAGTGACGTGACTGAGTGGAAGCAGTGACGTGTGCCGTGACTGAGTGGGAGAAGTGACGTGTGCCGTGACTGAGTGGGAGAAGTGACGCGACTGAGTGGGAGAAGTGACGTGTGACGTGACTGAGTGGAAGAAGTGACGTGACTGAGTGGAAGAAGTGACGTGTGACGTGACTGAGTGGAAGAAGTGACGTGACTGAGTGGAAGCAGTGACGTGTGATGTGACTGAGTGGAAGCAGTGACGTGTGACGTGACTGAGTGGAAGCAGTGACGTGTGACGTGACTGAGTGGAAGAAGTGACGTGACTGAGCGGAAGCAGTGACGTGACTGAGCGGAAGCAGTGACGTGTGACGTGACTGAGTGGAAGAAGTGACGTGTGACGTGACTGAGTGGGAGAAGTTACGTGACTGAGTGGAAGCAGTGACGTGTGACGTGACTGAGTGGGAGAAGTGACGTGTGACGTGACTGAGTGGGAGAAGTGACGTGTGACGTGACTGAGTGGAAGCAGTGACGTGACTGAGTGGAAGCAGTGACGTGTGACGTGACTGAGTGGGAGAAGTGACGTGTGACGTGACTGAGTGGGAGAAGTGACGTGTGACGTGACTGAGTGGAAGCAGTGACGTGTGACGTGACTGAGTGGAAGCAGTGACGTGTGACGTGACTGAGTGGGAGAAGTGACGTGACTGGGTGGAAGAAGTGACGTGACTGAGTGGGAGAAGTGACGTGACTGAGTGGAAGAAGTGACGTGTGACGTGACTGAGTGGAAGATGTGACGTGTGACGTGACTGAGTGGAAGATGTGACGTGACTGAGTGGAAGAAGTGACGTGTGACGTGACTGAGCGGAAGCAGTGACGTGACTGAGTGGAAGCAGTGATGTGTGACGTGACTGAGTGGGAGAAGTGACGTGACTGAGTGGAAGAAGTGACGTGTGACGTGACTGAGTGGAAGATGTGACGTGACTGAGTGGAAGAAGTGACGTGTGACGTGACTGAGTGGAAGCAGTGACGTGACTGAGTGGAAGCAGTGACGTGTGCCGTGACTGAGTGGGAGAAGTGACGTGTGCCGTGACTGAGTGGGAGAAGTGACGTGTGACGTGACTGAGTGGGAGAAGTGACGCGACTGAGTGGGAGAAGTGACGCGACTGAGTGGGAGAAGTGACGTGTGACGTGACTGAGTGGAAGAAGTGACGTGACTGAGTGGAAGAAGTGACGTGTGACGTGACTGAGTGGGAGAAGTGACGTGACTGAGTGGAAGCAGTGACGTGTGACGTGACTGAGTGGGAGAAGTGACGTGACTGAGTGGAAGCAGTGACGTGTGACGTGACTGAGTGGGAGAAGTGACGTGACTGAGTGGGAGAAGTGACGTGACTGAGTGGAAGAAGTGACGTGTGACGTGACTGAGTGGAAGATGTGACGTGACTGAGTGGAAGAAGTGACGTGTGACGTGACTGAGTGGAAGCAGTGACGTGACTGAGTGGAAGCAGTGACGTGTGCCGTGACTGAGTGGGAGAAGTGACGTGTGCCGTGACTGAGTGGGAGAAGTGACGTGTGCCGTGACTGAGTGGGAGAAGTGATGCGACTGAGTGGGAGAAGTGACGTGTGACGTGACTGAGTGGAAGAAGTGACGTGACTGAGTGGAAGAAGTGACGTGTGACGTGACTGAGTGGAAGAAGTGACGTGACTGAGTGGAAGCAGTGACGTGTGATGTGACTGAGTGGAAGCAGTGACGTGTGACGTGACTGAGTGGAAGCAGTGACGTGTGACGTGACTGAGTGGAAGAAGTGACGTGACTGAGCGGAAGCAGTGACGTGACTGAGCGGAAGCAGTGACGTGTGACGTGACTGAGTGGAAGAAGTGACGTGTGACGTGACTGAGTGGGAGAAGTGACGTGACTGAGTGGAAGCAGTGACGTGTGACGTGACTGAGTGGGAGAAGTGACGTGTGACGTGACTGAGTGGGAGAAGTGACGTGTGACGTGACTGAGTGGAAGCAGTGACGTGACTGAGTGGAAGCAGTGACGTGTGACGTGACTGAGTGGGAGAAGTGACGTGTGACGTGACTGAGTGGGAGAAGTGACATGTGACGTGACTGAGTGGAAGCAGTGACGTGTGACGTGACTGAGTGGAAGCAGTGACGTGTGACGTGACTGAGTGGGAGAAGTGACGTGACTGGGTGGAAGAAGTGACGTGACTGAGTGGGAGAAGTGACGTGACTGAGTGGGAGAAGTGACGTGACTGAGTGGAAGAAGTGACGTGTGACGTGACTGAGTGGAAGATGTGACGTGTGACGTGACTGAGTGGAAGATGTGACGTGACTGCGTGGAAGAAGTGACGTGTGACGTGACTGAGCGGAAGCAGTGACGTGACTGAGTGGAAGCAGTGATGTGTGACGTGACTGAGTGGGAGAAGTGACGTGACTGAGTGGGAGAAGTGACGTGACTGAGTGGAAGAAGTGACGTGTGACGTGACTGAGTGGAAGATGTGACGTGACTAAGTGGAAGAAGTGACGTGTGACGTGACTGAGTGGAAGCAGTGACGTGACTGAGTGGAAGCAGTGACGTGTGCCGTGACTGAGTGGGAGAAGTGACGTGTGCCGTGACTGAGTGGGAGAAGTGACGTGTGACGTGACTGAGTGGGAGAAGTGACGCGACTGAGTGGGAGAAGTGACGCGACTGAGTGGGAGAAGTGACGTGTGACGTGACTGAGTGGAAGAAGTGACGTGACTGAGTGGAAGAAGTGACGTGTGACGTGACTGAGTGGAAGAAGTGACGTGACTGAGTGGAAGCAGTGACATGTGATGTGACTGAGTGGAAGCAGTGACGTGTGACGTGACTGAGTGGAAGCAGTGACGTGTGACGTGACTGAGTGGAAGAAGTGACGTGACTGAGCGGAAGCAGTGACGTGACTGAGCGGAAGCAGTGACGTGTGACGTGACTGAGCAGAAGCAGTGTCGTGTGACGTGACTGAGCGGAAGCAGTGACCTGTGACGTGACTGAGCGGAAGCAGTGACGTGTGACGTGACTGAGCGGAAGCAGTGACGTGTGACGTGACTGAGTGGGAGAAGTGACGTGTGACGTGACTGAGTGGGAGAAGTGACGTGACTGGGTGGAAGAAGTGACGTGACTGAGTGGGAGAAGTGACGTGACTGGGTGGAAGAAGTGACGTGACTGAGTGGGAGAAGTGACGTGACTGAGTGGGAGAAGTGACGTGACTGAGTGGAAGCAGTGACGTGTGACGTGACTGAGTGGAAGCAGTGACGTGACTGAGTGGAAGAAGTGACGTGTGACGTGACTGAGTGGAAGCAGTGACGTGACTGAGTGGAAGCAGTGACGTGTGCCGTGACTGAGTGGGAGAAGTGACGTGTGCCGTGACTGAGTGGGAGAAGTGACGCGACTGAGTGGGAGAAGTGACGCGACTGAGTGGGAGAAGTGACGTGTTACGTGACTGAGTGGAAGAAGTGACGTGACTGAGTGGAAGAAGTGACGTGTGACGTGACTGAGTGGAAGAAGTGACGTGACTGAGTGGAAGCAGTGACGTGTGATGTGACTGAGTGGAAGCAGTGACGTGTAACGTGACTGAGTGGAAGCAGTGACGTGTGACGTGACTGAGTGGAAGAAGTGACGTGACTGAGCGGAAGCAGTGACGTGACTGAGCGGAAGCAGTGACGTGTGACGTGACTGAGCGGAAGCAGTGACGTGTGACGTGACTGAGCGGAAGCAGTGACGTGACTGAGTGGAAGCTGTGACGTGACTGAGCGGCAGAAGTGACGTGACTGAGCGGCAGAAGTGACGTGACTGAGCGGCAGAAGCGACGTGAGGGAGTGGGAGAAGTGTCGTGAGGGAGTGGGAGAAGTGTCGTGAGGGAGTGGGAGAAGTGTCGTGAGGGAGTGGGAGAAGTGTCGTGAGGGAGTGGGAGAAGTGTCGTGAGGGAGTGGGAGAAGTGACGTGTGACGTGACGGAGTGGGAGAAGTGACGTGTGACGTGACTGAGTGGGAGAAGTGACGTGACTGAGTGGGAGAAGTGACGCGTGACGTGACTGAGTGGGAGAAGTGACGTGACTGAGTGGAAGCAGTGACGTGACTGAGTGGGAGAAGTGACGTGACTGAGTGGAAGCAGTGACGTGACTGAGTGGAAGCAGTGACGTGTGACGTGACTGAGTGGAAGCAGTGACGTGTGACGTGACTGAGCGGAAGAAGTGACGTGACTGAGCGGAAGCAGTGACGTGACTGAGCGGAAGCAGTGACGTGTGACGTGACTGAGCGGAAGCAGTGACGTGACTGAGCGGGAGAAGTGACGTGACTGAGCGGCAGAAGTGATGTGACTGAGCGGGAGAAGTGACGTGACTGAGCGGGAGAAGTGACGTGACTGAGCGGGAGAAGTGACGTGACTGAGCGGGAGAAGTGACGTGAGGGAGTGGGAGAAGTGTCGTGTGACGTGAGGGAGTGGGAGAAGTGTCGTGTGACGTGAATGAGTGGGAGAAGTGTCGTGTGACGTGACTGAGTGGGAGAAGTGTCGTGAGGGAGTGGGAGAAGTGTCGTGAGGGAGTGGAAGAAGTGTCGTGAGGGAGTGGGAGAAGTGTCGTGAGGGAGTGGGAGAAGTGTGGTGAGTGAGTGGGAGAAGTGTCGTGAGGGAGTGGGAGAAGTGTGGTGAGTGAGTGGGAGAAGTGTCGTGAGTGAGTGGGAGAAGTGTCGTGACTGAGTGGGAGAAGTGTCGTGTGACGTGAGTGAGTGGGAGAAGTGACGTGTGACGTGAGTGAGTGGGAGAAGTGACGTGTGACGTGACTGAGTGGGAGAAGTGACGTGACTGAGTGGGAGAAGTGACGTGTGACGTAACTGAGTGGGAGAAGTGACGTGACTGAGTGGGCGAAGTGACGTGACTGAGTGGGAGAAGTGACGTGTGACGTGACTGAGTGGAAGAAGTGACGTGACTGAGTGGAAGAAGTGACGTGACTGAGTGGGAGAAGTGACGTGTGACGTGACTGAGTGGGAGAAGTGACGTGACTGAGTGGAAGAAGTGACGTGACTGAGTGGGAGAAGTGACGTGTGACGTGACTGAGTGGGAGAAGTGACGTGACTGAGTGGGAGAAGTGACGTGTGACGTGACTGAGTGGGAGAAGTGACGTGTGACGTGACTGTGTGGGAGAAGTGACGTGTGACGTGACTGAGTGGGAGAAGTGACGTGAGTGAGTGGGAGAAGTGTCGTGAGTGAGTGGGAGAAGTGACGTGACTGAGTGGGAGAAGTGACGTGTGACGTGACTGTGTGGGAGAAGTGACGTGTGACGTGACTGAGTGGGAGAAGTGACGTGTGACGTGACTGAGTGGGAGAAGTGACGTGTGACGTGACTGAGTGGGAGGTGACGTGTGACGTGACTGAGTGGGAGAAGTGACGTGTGACGTGACTGAGCGGGAGAAGTGACGTGTGACGTGACTGAGTGGGAGGTGACGTGTGACGTGACTGAGTGGGAGAAGTGACGTGTGACGTGACTGAGTGGGAGAAGTGACGTGACTGAGTGGGAGAAGTGACGTGACTGACTGGGAGAAGTGACTTGACTGAGTGGGAGAAGTGACGTGCACTGAGTGGGAGAAGTGACGTGACTGAGTGGAAGAAGTGACGTGAGTGAGTGGAAGAAGCGACGTGAGTGAGTGGAAGAAGTGTCGTGTGACGTGAGTGAGTTGGAGAAGTGTCGTGTGACGTGAGTGAGTGGGAGAAGTGACGTGAGTGAGTGGTAGAAGTGTCGTGAGTGAGTGGGAGAAGTGTGGTGAGTGAGTGGGAGAAGTGTGGTGAGTGAGTGGGAGAAGTGTGGTGAGTGAGTGGGAGAAGTGTGGTGAGTGAGTGGGAGAAGTGTCGTGAGTGAGTGGGAGAAGTGTGGTGAGTGAGTGGGAGAAGTGTCGTGACTGAGTGGGATAAGTGTCGTGTGACGTGAGTGAGTGGGAGAAGTGACGTGTGACGTGAGTGAGTGGGAGAAGTGACGTGTGACGTGACTGAGTGGGAGAAGTGACGTGTGACGTGACTGAGTGGAAGAAGTGACGTGACTGAGTGGGAGAAGTGACGTGACTGAGTGGGAGAAGTGACGTGTGACGTAACTGAGTGGAAGAAGTGACGTGACTGAGTGGGCGAAGTGAGGTGACTGAGTGGGAGAAGTGACGTGTGACGTGACTGAGTGGAAGAAGTGACGTGACTGAGTGGAAGAAGTGACGTGACTGAGTGGGAGAAGTGACGTGTGACGTGACTGAGTGGGAGAAGTGACGTGACTGAGTGGAAGAAGTGACGTGACTGAGTGGGAGAAGTGACGTGTGACGTGACTGAGTGGGAGAAGTGACGTGACTGAGTGGAAGAAGTGACGTGTGACGTGACTGAGTGGGAGAAGTGACGTGTGACGTGACTGTGTGGGAGGTGACGTGTGACGTGACTGAGTGGGAGAAGTGACGTGACTGAGTGGGAGAAGTGACGTGTGACGTCACTGAGTGGGAGAAGTGACGTGACTGAGTGGGCGAAGTGACGTGACTGAGTGGGAGAAGTGACGTGTGACGTGACTGAGTGGAAGAAGTGACGTGACTGAGTGGGAGAAGTGACGTGTGACGTGACTGAGTGGGAGAAGTGACGTGACTGAGTGGAAGAAGTGACGTGACTGAGTGGGAGAAGTGACGTGTGACGTGACTGAGTGGGAGAAGTGTCGTGTGACGTGAGTGAGTGGGAGAAGTGACGTGTGACGTGAGTGAGTGGGAGAAGTGACGTGTGACGTGACTGAGTGGGAGAAGTGACGTGACTGAGTGGGAGAAGTGACGTGTGACGTAACTGAGTGGGAGAAGTGACGTGACTGAGTGGGCGAAGTGACGTGACTGAGTGGGAGAAGTGACGTGTGACGTGACTGAGTGGAAGAAGTGACGTGACTGAGTGGGCGAAGTGACGTGACTGAGTGGGAGAAGTGACGTGTGACGTGACTGAGTGGGAGAAGTGACGTGACTGAGTGGGAGAAGTGACGTGTGACGTGACTGAGTGGGAGAAGTGACGTGACTGAGTGGAAGAAGTGACGTGACTGAGTGGGAGAAGTGACGTGTGACGTGACTGAGTGGGAGAAGTGACGTGACTGAGTGGGAGAAGTGACGTGACTGAGTGGAAGAAGTGACGTGTGACGTGACTGAGTGGGAGAAGTGACGTGACTGAGTGGGAGAAGTGATGTGTGACGTGACTGTGTGGGAGAAGTGACGTGTGACGTGACTGAGTGGGAGAAGTGACGTGAGTGAGTGGGAGAAGTGTCGTGAGTGAGTGGGAGAAGTGACGTGACTGAGTGGGAGAAGTGACGTGTGACGTGACTATGTGGGAGAAGTGACGTGTGACGTGACTGAGTGGGAGAAGTGACGTGACTGAGTGGGAGAAGTGACGTGTGACGTGACTGAGTGGGAGAAGTGACGTGTGACGTGACTGAGTGGGAGGTGACGTGTGACGTGACTGAGTGGGAGAAGTGACGTGTGACGTGACTGAGTGGGAGAAGTGACGTGACTGAGTGGGAGAAGTGAAATGACTGAGTGGGAGAAGTGACGTGTGACGTGACTGAGCGGGAGAAGTGACGTGTGACGTGACTGAGTGGGAGGTGACGTGTGACGTGACTGAGTGGGAGAAGTGACGTGTGACGTGACTGAGTGGGAGAAGTGACGTGACTGAGTGGGAGAAGTGACGTGACTGACTGGGAGAAGTGACTTGACTGAGTGGGAGAAGTGACGTGCACTGAGTGGGAGAAGTGACGTGACTGAGTGGAAGAAGTGACGTGAGTGAGTAGAAGAAGTGACATGAGTGAGTGGAAGAAGTGTCGTGTGACGTGAGTGAGTTGGAGAAGTGTCGTGTGACGTGAGTGAGTGGGAGAAGTGACGTGAGTGAGTGGTAGAAGTGTCGTGAGTGAGTGGGAGAAGTGTGGTGAGTGAGTGGGAGAAGTGTGGTGAGTGAGTGGGAGAAGTGTGGTGAGTGAGTGGGAGAAGTGTCGTGAGTGAGTGGGAGAAGTGTGGTGAGTGAGTGGGAGAAGTGTCGTGACTGAGTGGGATAAGTGTCGTGTGACGTGAGTGAGTGGGAGAAGTGACGTGTGACGTGAGTGAGTGGGAGAAGTGACGTGTGACGTGACTGAGTGGGAGAAGTGACGTGTGACGTGACTGAGTGGAAGAAGTGACGTGACTGAGTGGGAGAAGTGACGTGACTGAGTGGGAGAAGTGACGTGTGACGTAACTGAGTGGAAGAAGTGACGTGACTGAGTGGGCGAAGCGAGGTGACTGAGTGGGAGAAGTGACGTGTGACGTGACTGAGTGGAAGAAGTGACGTGACTGAGTGGGAGAAGTGACGTGACTGAGTGGAAGAAGTGACGTGACTGAGTGGGAGAAGTGACGTGTGACGTGACTGAGTGGGAGAAGTGACGTGACTGAGTGGAAGAAGTGACGTGTGACGTGACTGAGTGGGAGAAGTGACGTGACTGAGTGGGAGAAGTGACGTGTGACGTGACTGAGTGGGAGAAGTGACGTGTGACGTGACTGAGTGGGAGAAGTGACGTGACGGAGTGGGAGAAGTGACGTGTGACGTGACTGTGTGGGAGAAGTGACGTGTGACGTGACTGAGTGGGAGAAGTGACGTGACTGAGTGGGAGAAGTGACGTGACTGAGTGGGAGAAGTGACGTGTGACGTGACTGAGTGGGAGAAGTGACGTGACTGAGTGGGAGAAGTGACGTGTGACGTGACTGAGTGGGAGAAGTGACGCGACTGAGTGGGAGAAGTGACGCGACTGAGTGGAAGAAGTGATGCGTGACGTGACTGAGTGGAAGAAGTGACGTGACTGAGTGGAAGAAGTGACGTGACTGAGTGGAAGCAGTGACGTGTGACGGGACTGAGTGGAAGCAGTGACGTGTGACGTGACTGAGTGGAAGAAGTGACGTGTGACGGGACTGAGTGGAAGAAGTGACGGGACTGAGTGGAAGCAGTGACGTGTGACGTGACTGAGTGGAAGCAGTGACGTGTGACGTGAGTGAGTGGAAGAAGTGACGTGTGACGTGAGTGAGTGGAAGAAGTGACGTGTGACGTGAGTGATTGGAAGAAGTGACGTGTGACGTGAGTGAGTGGAAGAAGTGACGTGAGTGAGTGGAAGAAGTGACGTGTGACGTGAGTGATTGGAAGAAGTGACGTGTGACGTGAGTGAGTGGAAGAAGTGACGTGAGTGAGTGGAAGAAGTGACGTGACTCAGTGGGAGAAGTGACGTGAGTGAGTGGAAGAAGTGACGTGAGTGAGTGGAAGAAGTGTCGTGTGACGTGAGTGAGTGGGAGAAGTGTCGTGAGTGAGTGGGAGAAGTGTCGTGAGTGAGTGGGAGAAGTGACGTGACTGAGTGGGAGAAGTGACGTGTGACGTGACTGAGTGGGAGAAGTGACGTGTGACGTGACTGAGTGGGAGAAGTGACGTGACTGAGTGGGAGAAGTGACGTGACTGAGTGGGAGAAGTGACGTGTGACGTGACTGAGTGGGAGAAGTGACGTGACTGAGTGGAAGAAGTGACGTGTGACGTGACTGAGTGGGAGAAGTGACGTGACTGAGTGGGAGAAGTGACGTGTGACGTGACTGTGTGGGAGAAGTGACGTGTGACGTGACTGAGTGGGAGAAGTGACGTGACTGAGTGGGAGAAGTGACGTGTGACGTGATTGAGTGGAATAAGTGACGTGACTGAGTGGGAGAAGTGACGTGACTGAGTGGGAGAAGTGACGTGTGACGTGACTGTGTGGGAGAAGTGACGTGTGACGTGACTGAGTGGGAGAAGTGACGTGTGACGTGACTGAGTGGGAGAAGTGACGTGACTGAGTGGAAGAAGTGACGTGACTGAGTGGGAGAAGTGACGTGTGACGTGACTGAGTGGGAGAAGTGACGTGACTGAGTGGAAGAAGTGACGTGACTGAGTGGGAGAAGTGACGTGTGACGTGACTGAGTGGGAGAAGTGACGTGACTGAGTGGAAGAAGTGACGTGTGACGTGACTGAGTGGGAGAAGTGACGTGTGACGTGACTGTGTGGGAGGTGACGTGTGACGTGACTGAGTGGGAGAAGTGACGTGACTGAGTGGGAGAAGTGACGTGTGACGTCACTGAGTGGGAGAAGTGACGTGACTGAGTGGGCGAAGTGACGTGACTGAGTGGGAGAAGTGACGTGTGACGTGACTGAGTGGAAGAAGTGACGTGACTGAGTGGGAGAAGTGACGTGTGACGTGACTGAGTGGGAGAAGTGACGTGACTGAGTGGAAGAAGTGACGTGACTGAGTGGGAGAAGTGACGTGTGACGTGACTGAGTGGGAGAAGTGTCGTGTGACGTGAGTGAGTGGGAGAAGTGACGTGTGACGTGAGTGAGTGGGAGAAGTGACGTGTGACGTGACTGAGTGGGAGAAGTGACGTGACTGAGTGGGAGAAGTGACGTGTGACGTAACTGAGTGGGAGAAGTGACGTGACTGAGTGGGCGAAGTGACGTGACTGAGTGGGAGAAGTGACGTGTGACGTGACTGAGTGGAAGAAGTGACGTGACTGAGTGGGCGAAGTGACGTGACTGAGTGGGAGAAGTGACGTGTGACGTGACTGAGTGGGAGAAGTGACGTGACTGAGTGGGAGAAGTGACGTGTGACGTGACTGAGTGGGAGAAGTGACGTGACTGAGTGGAAGAAGTGACGTGACTGAGTGGGAGAAGTGACGTGTGACGTGACTGAGTGGGAGAAGTGACGTGACTGAGTGGGAGAAGTGACGTGACTGAGTGGAAGAAGTGACGTGTGACGTGACTGAGTGGGAGAAGTGACGTGACTGAGTGGGAGAAGTGATGTGTGACGTGACTGTGTGGGAGAAGTGACGTGTGACGTGACTGAGTGGGAGAAGTGACGTGAGTGAGTGGGAGAAGTGTCGTGAGTGAGTGGGAGAAGTGACGTGACTGAGTGGGAGAAGTGACGTGTGACGTGACTATGTGGGAGAAGTGACGTGTGACGTGACTGAGTGGGAGAAGTGACGTGACTGAGTGGGAGAAGTGACGTGTGACGTGACTGAGTGGGAGAAGTGACGTGTGACGTGACTGAGTGGGAGGTGACGTGTGACGTGACTGAGTGGGAGAAGTGACGTGTGACGTGACTGAGTGGGAGAAGTGACGTGACTGAGTGGGAGAAGTGAAATGACTGAGTGGGAGAAGTGACGTGTGACGTGACTGAGCGGGAGAAGTGACGTGTGACGTGACTGAGTGGGAGGTGACGTGTGACGTGACTGAGTGGGAGAAGTGACGTGTGACGTGACTGAGTGGGAGAAGTGACGTGACTGAGTGGGAGAAGTGACGTGACTGACTGGGAGAAGTGACTTGACTGAGTGGGAGAAGTGACGTGCACTGAGTGGGAGAAGTGACGTGACTGAGTGGAAGAAGTGACGTGAGTGAGTAGAAGAAGTGACATGAGTGAGTGGAAGAAGTGTCGTGTGACGTGAGTGAGTTGGAGAAGTGTCGTGTGACGTGAGTGAGTGGGAGAAGTGACGTGAGTGAGTGGTAGAAGTGTCGTGAGTGAGTGGGAGAAGTGTGGTGAGTGAGTGGGAGAAGTGTGGTGAGTGAGTGGGAGAAGTGTGGTGAGTGAGTGGGAGAAGTGTCGTGAGTGAGTGGGAGAAGTGTGGTGAGTGAGTGGGAGAAGTGTCGTGACTGAGTGGGATAAGTGTCGTGTGACGTGAGTGAGTGGGAGAAGTGACGTGTGACGTGAGTGAGTGGGAGAAGTGACGTGTGACGTGACTGAGTGGGAGAAGTGACGTGTGACGTGACTGAGTGGAAGAAGTGACGTGACTGAGTGGGAGAAGTGACGTGACTGAGTGGGAGAAGTGACGTGTGACGTAACTGAGTGGAAGAAGTGACGTGACTGAGTGGGCGAAGCGAGGTGACTGAGTGGGAGAAGTGACGTGTGACGTGACTGAGTGGAAGAAGTGACGTGACTGAGTGGGAGAAGTGACGTGACTGAGTGGAAGAAGTGACGTGACTGAGTGGGAGAAGTGACGTGTGACGTGACTGAGTGGGAGAAGTGACGTGACTGAGTGGAAGAAGTGACGTGTGACGTGACTGAGTGGGAGAAGTGACGTGACTGAGTGGGAGAAGTGACGTGTGACGTGACTGAGTGGGAGAAGTGACGTGTGACGTGACTGAGTGGGAGAAGTGACGTGACGGAGTGGGAGAAGTGACGTGTGACGTGACTGTGTGGGAGAAGTGACGTGTGACGTGACTGAGTGGGAGAAGTGACGTGACTGAGTGGGAGAAGTGACGTGACTGAGTGGGAGAAGTGACGTGTGACGTGACTGAGTGGGAGAAGTGACGTGACTGAGTGGGAGAAGTGACGTGTGACGTGACTGAGTGGGAGAAGTGACGCGACTGAGTGGGAGAAGTGACGCGACTGAGTGGAAGAAGTGATGCGTGACGTGACTGAGTGGAAGAAGTGACGTGACTGAGTGGAAGAAGTGACGTGACTGAGTGGAAGCAGTGACGTGTGACGGGACTGAGTGGAAGCAGTGACGTGTGACGTGACTGAGTGGAAGAAGTGACGTGTGACGGGACTGAGTGGAAGAAGTGACGGGACTGAGTGGAAGCAGTGACGTGTGACGTGACTGAGTGGAAGCAGTGACGTGTGACGTGAGTGAGTGGAAGAAGTGACGTGTGACGTGAGTGAGTGGAAGAAGTGACGTGTGACGTGAGTGATTGGAAGAAGTGACGTGTGACGTGAGTGAGTGGAAGAAGTGACGTGAGTGAGTGGAAGAAGTGACGTGTGACGTGAGTGATTGGAAGAAGTGACGTGTGACGTGAGTGAGTGGAAGAAGTGACGTGAGTGAGTGGAAGAAGTGACGTGACTCAGTGGGAGAAGTGACGTGAGTGAGTGGAAGAAGTGACGTGAGTGAGTGGAAGAAGTGTCGTGTGACGTGAGTGAGTGGGAGAAGTGTCGTGAGTGAGTGGGAGAAGTGTCGTGAGTGAGTGGGAGAAGTGACGTGACTGAGTGGGAGAAGTGACGTGTGACGTGACTGAGTGGGAGAAGTGACGTGTGACGTGACTGAGTGGGAGAAGTGACGTGACTGAGTGGGAGAAGTGACGTGACTGAGTGGGAGAAGTGACGTGTGACGTGACTGAGTGGGAGAAGTGACGTGACTGAGTGGAAGAAGTGACGTGTGACGTGACTGAGTGGGAGAAGTGACGTGACTGAGTGGGAGAAGTGACGTGTGACGTGACTGTGTGGGAGAAGTGACGTGTGACGTGACTGAGTGGGAGAAGTGACGTGACTGAGTGGGAGAAGTGACGTGTGACGTGATTGAGTGGAATAAGTGACGTGACTGAGTGGGAGAAGTGACGTGACTGAGTGGGAGAAGTGACGTGTGACGTGACTGTGTGGGAGAAGTGACGTGTGACGTGACTGAGTGGGAGAAGTGACGTGTGACGTGACTGAGTGGGAGAAGTGACGTGACTGAGTGGGAGAAGTGACGTGTGACGTGACTGAGTGGGAGAAGTGACGTGTGACGTGACTGAGTGGGAGAAGTGACGTGACTGAGTGGGAGAAGTGACGTGTGACGTGACTGAGTGGGAGAAGTGACGTGTGACATGACTGAGTGGGAGAAGTGACGTGTGACGTGACTGAGTGGGAGAAGTGACGTGACTGAGTGGAAGAATTGACGTGTGACGTGACTGAGTGGGAGAAGTGACGTGTGACGTGACTGAGTGGGAGAAGTGACGTGACTGAGTGGGAGAAGTGACGTGTGACGTGACTGAGTGGGAGAAGTGACGTGACTGAGTGGGAGAAGTGACGTGTGACGTGACTGAGTGGGAGAAGTGACATGTGACGTGACTGAGTGGGAGAAGTGACGTGACTGAGTGGAAGAAGTGACGTGTGACGTGACTGAGTGGGAGAAGTGACGTGTGACGTGACTGAGTAGGTGAAGTGACGTGACTGAGTGGGAGAAGTGACGTGTGACGTGACTGAGTGGGAGAAGTGACATGACTGAGTGGGAGAAGTGACGTGACTGAGTGTGAGAAGTGACGTGACTGAGTTGGGGTAGTGACGTCTGACGTGACTGAGTGGGAGAAGTGGCGTGTGACGTGACTGAGTGGGAGAAGTGACGTGTGACGTGACTGAGTGGGAGAAGTGACGTGACTGAGTGGGACAAGTGACGTGACTGAGTGGGACAAGTGACGTGTGACGTGACTGAGTGGGACAAGTGACGTGTGACGTGACTGAGTGGGAGAAGTGACGTGACTGAGTGGGAGAAGTGACGTGTGACGTGACTGAGTGGGCGAAGTGACGTGTGACGTGACTGAGTGGAAGAAGTGACGTGACTGAGTGGGAGAAGTGACGTGAGTGAGTGGAAGCAGTGACGTGTGACGTGAGTGAGTGGAAGCAGTGACGTGTGACGTGACTGAGTGGAAGAAGTGACGTGTGACGTGACTGAGTGGAAGAAGTGACGTGACTGAGTGGAAGAAGTGACGTGACAGAGTGGAAGAAGTGACGTGAGTGAGTGGGAGAAGTGACGTGAGTGAGTGGGAGAAGTGTCGTGAGTGAGTGGGAGAAGTGTCGTGAGTGAGTGGGAGAAGTGTCGTGACTGAGTGGGAGAAGTGACGTGACTGAGTGGGAGAAGTGACGTGTGACGTGACTGAGTGGGAGAAGTGATGTGACTGAGTGGGAGAAGTGACGTGACTGAGTGGGAGAAGTGACGTGTGACGTGACTGAGTGGGAGAAGTGACGTGACTGAGTGGCAGAAGTGACGTGTGACGTGACTGAGTGGGAGAAGTGACGTGTGACGTGACTGAGTGGGAGAAGTGACGTGACTGAGTGGGAGAAGTGACGTGTGACGTGACTGAGTGGGAGAAGTGACGTGACTGAGTGGGAGAAGTGACGCGTGACGTGACTGAGTGGGAGAAGTGACGTGACTGAGTGGGAGAAGTGACGCGTGACGTGACTGAGTGGAAGAAGTGACGTGACTGAGTGGAAGAAGTGACGTGACTGAGTGGAGAAGTGACGTGACTGAGTGGAAGAAGTGACGCATGACGTGACTGAGTGGGAGAAGTGACGTGACTGAGTGGGAGAAGTGACGTGACTGAGTGGAAGAAGTGACGTGACTGAGTGGAAGAAGTGACGCGTGACGTGACTGAGAGGGAGAAGTGACGTGACTGATTGTGAGAAGTGACGTGACTGAGTGGGAGAAGTGACGTGACTGAGTGGAAGAAGTGACGCGTGACGTGACTGAGTGGAAGAAGTGACGTGACTGAGTGGAAGAAGTGACGCGTGACGTGACTGAGTGGGAGAAGTGACGTGAGTGAGTGGGAGAAGTGACGTGACTGAGTGGGAGAAGTGACGTGTGACGTGACTGAGTGGGAGAAGTGACGTGACTGAGTGGGAGAAGTGACGTGTGAGGTGACTGAGTGGGAGAAGTGACGTGACTGAGTGGGAGAAGTGACGTGTGACGTGACTGAGTGGGAGAAGTGACGTGACTGAGTGGGAGAAGTGACGTGACTGAGTGGAAGAAGTGACGTGTGACGTGACTGAGTGGGAGAAGTGACGTGACTGAGTGGGAGAAGTGACGTGACTGAGTGGGAGAAGTGACGTGTGACGTGACTGAGTGGGAGAAGTGACGTGTGACGTGACTGAGTGGGAGAAGTGACGTGACTGAGTGGAAGAAGTGACGTGTGACGTGACTGAGTGGGAGAAGTGACGTGACTGAGTGGGAGAAGTGACGTGGCTGAGTGGGAGAAGTCACGTGACTGAGTGGGAGAAGTGACGCGTGACGTGACTGAGTGGGAGAAGTGACGTGGCTGAGTGGGAGAAGTGACGTGACTGAGTGGGAGAAGTGACGTGTGACGTGACTGAGTGGGAGAAGTGACGTGCCTGAGTGGGAGAAGTGACGTGACTGAGTGGGAGAAGTGACGTGACTGAGTGGAAGAAGTGACGTGTGACGTGACTGAGTGGAAGAAGTGACGTGACTGAGTGGAAGAAGTGACGTGTGACGTGACTGAGTGGGAGAAGTGACGTGACTGAGTGGAAGAAGTGACGTGACTGAGTGGGAGAAGTGACGTGTGACGTGACTGAGTGGGAGAAGTGACGTGACTGAGTGGAAGAAGTGACGTGACTGAGTGGGAGAAGTGACGTGTGACGTGACTGAGTGGGAGAAGTGACGTGACTGAGTGGAAGAAGTGACGTGACTGAGTGGGATAAGTGACATGAGTGAGTGGAAGAAGTGACGTGTGACGTGACTGAGTGGGAGAAGTGACGTGACTGAGTGGGAGAAGTGACGTGTGACGTGACTGAGTGGGAGAAGTGACGTGACTGAGTGGGAGAAGTGACGTGTGACGTGACTGAGTGGGAGAAGTGACGTGACTGAGTGGGAGAAGTGACGTGTGACGTGACTGAGTGGGAGAAGTGACGTGACTGAGTGGGAGAAGTGACGTGTGACCTGACTGAGTGGGAGAAGTGACGTGACTGAGTGGGAGAAGTGACGTGTGACGTGACTGAGTGGGAGAAGTGACGTGACTGAGTGGGAGAAGTGACGTGTGACGTGACTGAGTGGGAGAAGTGACGTGACTGAGTGGAAGAAGTGACGTGTGACGTGACTGAGTGGGAGAAGTGACGTGACTGAGTGGGAGAAGTGACGTGACTGAGTGGAAGAAGTGACGTGACTGAGTGGGAGAAGTGACGTGACTTAGAGGGAGAAGTGACGTGTGACGTGACTGAGTGGGAGAAGTGACGTGACTGAGTGGGAGAAGTGACGTGTGACGTGACTGAGTGGGAGAAGTGACGTGACTGAGTGGAAGAAGTGACGTGTGACGTGACTGAGTGGGAGAAGTGACGTGACTGAGTGGAAGAAGTGACCTGTGACGTGACTGAGTGGGAGAAGTGACGTGACTGAGTGGAAGAAGTGACGTGTGACGTGACTGAGTGGGAGAAGTGACGTGACTGAGTGGAAGAAGTGACGTGTGACGTGACTGAGTGGGAGAAGTGACGTGACTGAGTGGGAGAAGTGACGTGTGACGTGACTGAGTGGGAGAAGTGACGTGACTGAGTGGAAGAAGTGACGTGTGACGTGACTGAGTGGGAGAAGTGACGTGACTGAGTGGGAGAAGTGACGTGTGACGTGTCTGAGTGGGAGAAGTGACGTGACTGAGTGGAAGAAGGGACGTGTGACGTGACTGAGTGGGAGAAGTGACGTGACTGAGTGGAAGAAGTGACGTGTGACGTGACTGAGTGGGAGAAGTGACGTGACTGAGTGGGAGAAGTGACGTGTGACGTGACTGAGTGGGAGAAGTGACTCGACTGAGTGGGAGAAGTGACGTGTGACGTGACTGAGTGGGAGAAGTGACGTGACTGAGTGGGAGAAGTGACGTGTGACGTGACTGAGTGGGAGAAGTGACGTGACTGAGTGGGAGAAGTGACGTGTGACGTGACTGAGTGGGAGAAGTGACGTGTGACGTGACTGAGTGGGAGAAGTGACGTGACTGAGTGGGAGAAGTGACGTGTGACGTGACTGAGTGGGAGAAGTGACGTGTGACGTGACTGAGTGGGAGAAGTGACGTGACTGAGTGGGAGAAGTGACGTGTGACGTGACTGAGTGGGAGAAGTGACGTGTGACGTGACTGAGTGGGAGAAGTGACGTGTGACGTGACTGAGTGGGAGAAGTGACGTGACTGAGTGGGAGAAGTGACGTGTGACGTGACTGAGTGGGAGAAGTGACGTGACTGAGTGGGAGAAGTGACGTGTGACGTGACTGAGTGGGAGAAGTGACGTGATTGAGTGGGAGAAGTGACGTGACTGAGTGGGAGAAGTGACGTGTGACGTGACTGAGTGGGAGAAGTGACGTGACTGAGTGGGAGAAGTGACGTGACTGAGTTGGGGAAGTGACGTGTGACGTGACTGAGTGGGAGAAGTGGCGTGTGACGTGACTGAGTGGGAGAAGTGACGTGTGACGTGACTGAGTGGGAGAAGTGACGTGTCTGAGTGGGAGAAGTGACGTGACTGAGTGGGACAAGTGACGTGACTGAGTGGGACAAGTGACGTGTGACGTGACTGAGTGGGGGAAGTGACGTGTGACGTGACTGAGTGGGAGAAGTGACGTGACTGAGTGGGAGAAGTGACGTGACTGAGTGGCAGAAGTGACGTGTGACGTGACTGAGTGGGAGAAGTGACGTGACTGAGTGGGAGAAGTGACGTGACTGAGTGGCAGAAGTGACGTGTGACGTGACTGAGTGGGAGAAGTGACGTGACTGAGTGGGAGAAGTGACGCGTGACGTGACTGAGTGGGAGAAGTGACGTGACTGAGTGGAAGAAGTGACGCGTGACGTGACTGAGTCGAAGAAGTGACGTGACTGTGTGGAAGAAGTGACGTGACTGAGTGGAGAAGTGACGTGACTGAGTGGAAGAAGTGACGCGTGACGTGACTGAGTGGGAGAAGTGACGTGACTGAGTGGGAGAAGTGACGTGACTGAGTGGAAGAAGTGACGCGTGACGTGACTGAGTGGGAGAAGTGACGTGACTGATTGTGAGAAGTGACGTGACTGAGTGGAGAAGTGACGTGACTGAGTGGGAGAAGTGACGTGACTGATTGTGAGAAGTGACGTGACTGAGTGGGAGAAGTGACGTGACTGAGTGGAAGAAGTGACGCGTGACGTGACTGAGTGGGAGAAGTGACGTGACTGATTGTGAGAAGTGACGTGACTGAGTGGGAGAAGTGACGTGACTGAGTGGGAGAAGTGACGTGACTGATTGTGAGAAGTGACGTGACTGAGTGGGAGAAGTGACGTGACTGAGTGGAAGAAGTGACGCGTGACGTGACTGAGTGGAAGAAGTGACGTGACTGAGTGGAAGAAGTGACGCGTGACGTGACTGAGTGGGAGAAGTGACGTGACTGAGTGGGAGAAGTGACGTGACTGAGTGGGAGAAGTGACGTGTGACGTGGCTGAGTGGAAGAAGTGACGTGACTGAGTGGAAGAAGTGACGCGTGACGTGACTGAGTGGGAGAAGTGACGTGACTGAGTGGGAGAAGTGACGTGACTGAGTGGGAGAAGTGACGTGTGACGTGACTGAGTGGGAGAAGTGACGTGACTGAGTGGGAGAAGTGACGTGACTGAGTGGGAGAAGTGACGTGTGACGTGACTGAGTGGGAGAAGTGACGTGTGACGTGACTGAGTGGGAGAAGTGACGTGACTGAGTGGGAGAAGTGACGTGACTGAGTGGGAGAAGTGACGTGTGACGTGACTGAGTGGGAGAAGTGACGTGACTGAGTGGGAGAAGTGACGTGACAGAGTGGGAGAAGTGACGTGTGACGTGACTGACTGGGAGAAGTGACGTGTGGCGTGACTGAGTGGGAGAAGTGACGTGACTGAGTGGAAGAAGTGACGTGTGACGTGACTGAGTGGGAGAAGTGACGTGACTGAGTGGGAGAAGTGACGTGGCTGAGTGGGAGTAGTGACGTGACTGAGTGGGAGAAGTGACGCGTGACGTGACTGAGTGGGAGAAGTGACGTGGCTGAGTGGGAGAAGTGACGTGACTGAGTGGGAGAAGTGACGTGTGACGTGACTGAGTGGGAGAAGTGACGTGACTGAGTGGGAGAAGTGACGTGACTGAGTGGAAGAAGTGACGTGTGACGTGACTGAGTGGAAGAAGTGACGTGACTGAGTGGAAGAAGTGACGTGTGACGTGACTGAGTGGGAGAAGTGACGTGACTGAGTGGAAGAAGTGACGTGACTGAGTGGGAGAAGTGACGTGTGACGTGACTGAGTGGGAGAAGTGACGTGACTGAGTGGAAGAAGTGACGTGACTGAGTGGGAGAAGTGACGTGTGACGTGACTGAGTGGGAGAAGTGACGTGACTGAGTGGAAGAAGTGACGTGACTGAGTGGGATAAGTGACGTGAGTGAGTGGAAGAAGTGACGTGTGACGTGACTGAGTGGGAGAAGTGACGTGACTGAGTGGGAGAAGTGACGTGTGACGTGACTGAGTGGGAGAAGTGACGTGACTGAGTGGGAGAAGTGACGTGACTGAGTGGGAGAAGTGACGTGTGACGTGACTGAGTGTGAGAAGTGACGTGACTGAGTGGAAGAAGTGACGTGTGACGTGACTGAGTGGGAGAAGTGACGTGACTGAGTGGGAGAAGTGACGTGTGACGTGACTGAGTGGGAGAAGTGACGTGACTGAGTGGGAGAAGTGACGTGTGACGTGCCTGAGTGGGAGAAGTGACGTGACTGAGTGGAAGGTGACGTGTGACGTGACTGAGTGGGAGAAGTGACGTGACTGAGTGGGAGAAGTGACGTGACTGAGTGGAAGAAGTGACTGTGACCGTGACTGAGTGGGAGAAGTGCACGTGACTGAATGGAAGAAGTGACGTGTGACGTGACTGAGTGGGAGAAGTGACGTGACTGAGTGGAAGAAGTGACGTGTGACGTGACTGAGTGGGAGAAGTGACGTGACTGAGTGGGAGAAGTGACGTGTGACGTGACTGAGTGGAGAAGTGACGTGACTGAGTGGAAGAAGTGACGTGTGACGTGACTGAGTGGGAGAAGTGACGTGACTGAGTGGGAAGATAGTGACGTGTGACGTGACTGAGTGGGAGAAGTGACGTGACTGAGTGGAAGAAGGGACGTGTGACGTGACTGAGTGGAGAAGTGACGTGACTGAGTGGAAGAAGTGACGTGTGACGTGACTGAGTGGGAGAAGTGACGTGACTGAGTGGGAGAAGTGACGTCTGACGTGACTGAGTGGGAGAAGTGACTCGACTGAGTGGGAGAAGTGACGTGTGACGTGACTGAGTGGGAGAAGTGACGTGTGACGTGACTGAGTGGGAGAAGTGACGTGACTGAGTGGGAGAAGTGACGTGTGACGTGACTGAGTGGGAGAAGTGACGTGACTGAGTGGGAGAAGTGACGTGTGACGTGACTGAGTGGGAGAAGTGACGTGACTGAGTGGGAGAAGTGACGTGTGACGTGACTGAGTGGGAGAAGTGACGTGACTGAGTGGGAGAAGTGACGTGTGACGTGACTGAGTGGGAGAAGTGACGTGACTGAGTGGGAGAAGTGACGTGTGACGTGACTGAGTGGGAGAAGTGACGTGACTGAGTGGGAGAAGTGACGTGTGACGTGACTGAGTGGGAGAAGTGACGTGACTGAGTGGGAGAAGTGACGTGTGACGTGACTGAGTGGGAGAAGTGACGTGTGACGTGACTGAGTGGGAGAAGTGACGTGACTGACTGGGAGAAGTGACGTGTGACGTGACTGAGTGGGAGAAGTGACGTGTGACGTGACTGAGTGGGAGAAGTGACGTGACTGAGTGGGAGAAGTGACGTGTGACGTGACTGAGTGGGAGAAGTGACGTGACTGAGTGGGAGAAGTGACGTGTGACGTGAGTGAGTGGGAGAAGTGACGTGACTGAGTGGGAGAAGTGACGTGACTGAGTGGGAGAAGTGACGTGACTGAGTGGGAGAAGTGACGTGACTGAGTTGGGGAAGTGACGTGTGACGTGACTGAGTGGGAGAAGTGGCGTGTGACGTGACTGAGTGGGAGAAGTGACGTGTCTGAGTGGGAGAAGTGACGTGACTGAGTGGGACAAGTGACGTGACTGAGTGGGACAAGTGACGTGTGACGTGACTGAGTGGGGGAAGTGACGTGTGACGTGACTGAGTGGGAGAAGTGACGTGACTGAGTGGCAGAAGTGACGTGTGACGTGACTGAGTGGGAGAAGTGACGTGTGACGTGACTGAGTGGGAGAAGTGACGTGTGACGTGACTGAGTGGGAGAAGTGACGTGACTGAGTGGGAGAAGTGACGTGTGACGTGACTGAGTGGGAGAAGTGACGTGTGACGTGACTGAGTGGGAGAAGTGACGTGACACGTGACTGAGTGGGAGAAGTGACGTGTGACGTGACTGAGTGGGAGAAGTGACGTGACTGAGTGGGAGAAGTGACGCGTGACGTGACTGAGTGGGAGAAGTGACGTGACTGAGTGGGAGAAGTGACGTGTGACGTGACTGAGTGGAAGAAGTGACGTGACTGAGTGGAGAAGTGACGTGACTGAGTGGAAGAAGTGACGCGTGACGTGACTGAGTGGGAGAAGTGACGTGACTGAGTGGGAGAAGTGACGTGACTGAGTGGAAGAAGTGACGCGTGACGTGACTGAGTGGGAGAAGTGACGTGACTGATTGTGAGAAGTGACGTGACTGAGTGGGAGAAGTGACGTGACTGAGTGGAAGAAGTGACGCGTGACGTGACTGAGTGGAAGAAGTGACGTGACTGAGTGGAAGAAGTGACGCGTGACGTGACTGAGTGGGAGAAGTGACGTGACTGAGTGGGAGAAGTGACGTGACTGAGTGGGAGAAGTGACGTGTGACGTGACTGAGTGGGAGAAGTGACGTGACTGAGTGGGAGAAGTGACGTGACTGAGTGGGAGAAGTGACGTGTGACGTGACGGAGCGGGAGAAGTGACGTGACTGAGTGGGAGAAGTGACGTGTGACGTGACTGAGTGGGAGAAGTGACGTGTGACGTGACTGAGTGGGAGAAGTGACGCGTGACGTGACTGAGTGGGAGAAGTGACGTGACTGAGTGGGAGAAGTGACGTGACTGAGTGGAAGAAGTGACGTGTGACGTGACTGAGTGGGAGAAGTGACGTGACTGAGTGGGAGAAGTGACGCGTGACGTGACTGAGTGGAAGAAGTGACGTGGCTGAGTGGGAGAAGTGACGTGACTGAGTGGGAGAAGTGACGTGATTGAGTGGGAGAAGTGACGCGTGACGTGACTGAGTGGGAGAAGTGACGTGGCTGAGTGGGAGAAGTGACGTGACTGAGTGGGAGAAGTGACGTGTGACGTGACTGAGTGGGAGAAGTGACGTGCCTGAGTGGGAGAAGTGACGTGACTGAGTGGGAGAAGTGACGTGACTGAGTGGAAGAAGTGACGTGTGACGTGACTGAGTGGAAGAAGTGACGTGACTGAGTGGAAGAAGTGACGTGACTGAGTGGGAGAAGTGACGTGTGACGTGACTGAGTGGGAGAAGTGACGTGACTGAGTGGGAGAAGTGACGTGTGACGTGACTGAGTGGGAGAAGTGACGTGACTGAGTGGAAGAAGTGACGTGTGACGTGACTGAGTGGGAGAAGTGACGTGACTTAGTGGGAGAAGTGACGTGTGACGTGACTGAGTGGGAGAAGTGACGTGACTGAGTGGGAGAAGTGACGTGTGACGTGACTGAGTGGGAGAAGTGACGTGACTGAGTGGGAGAAGTGACGTGTGACGTGACTGAGTGGGAGAAGTGACGTGACTGAGTGGAAGAAGTGACGTGTGACGTGACTGAGTGGGAGAAGTGACGTGACTGAGTGGAAGAAGTGACGTGTGACGTGACTGAGTGGGAGAAGTGACGTGACTGAGTGGAAGAAGTGACGTGTGACGTGACTGAGTGGGAGAAGTGACGTGTGACGTGACTGAGTGGGAGAAGTGACGTGACTGAGTGGGAGTAGTGACGTGTGACGTGACTGAGTGGGAGAAGTGACGTGACTGAGTGGGAGAAGTGACGTGTGACGTGACTGAGTGGGAGAAGTGACGTGACTGAGTGGGAGAAGTGACGTGTGACGTGACTGAGTGGGAGAAGTGACGTGACTGAGTGGGAGAAGTGACGTGTGACGTGACTGAGTGGGAGAAGTGACGTGACTGAGTGGGAGAAGTGACGTGTGACGTGACTGAGTGGGAGAAGTGACGTGACTGAGTGGGAGAAGTGACGTGTGACGTGACTGAGTGGGAGAAGTGACGTGATTGAGTGGGAGAAGTGACGCGAGTGAGTGGGAGAAGTGACGTGTGACGTGACTGAGTGGAATAAGTGACGTTTGACGTGACTGAGTGGAAGAAGTGACGTGACTGAGTGGAAGAAGTGACGTGACTGAGTGGAAGAAGTGACGTGAGTGAGTGGGAGAAGTGACGTGTGACGTGACTGAGTGGGAGAAGTGACGTGTGACGTGACTGAGTGGGAGAAGTGACGTGACAGAGTGGAAGAAGTGACGTGTGACGTGACTGAGTGGGAGAAGTGACGTGACTGAGTGGAAGAATTGACGTGTGACGTGACTGAGTGGGAGAAGTGACGTGACTGAGTGGGAGAAGTGACGTGACTGAGTGCAAGAAGTGACGTGTGACGTGACTGAGTGGGAGAAGTGACGTGTGACGTGACTGAGTGGGAGAAGTGACGTGACAGAGTGGAAGAAGTGACGTGTGACGTGACTGAGTGGGAGAAGTGACGTGACTGAGTGGAAGAATTGACGTGTGACGTGACTGAGTGGGAGAAGTGACGTGACTGAGTGGGAGAAGTGACGTGACTGAGTGGAAGAAGTGACGTGTGACGTGACTGAGTGGGAGAAGTGACGTGACTGAGTGGGAGAAGTGACGTGACTGAGTGGGAGAAGTGACGTGACTGAGTTGGGGAAGTGACGTGTGACGTGACTGAGTGGGAGAAGTGGCGTGTGACGTGACTGAGTGGGAGAAGTGACGTGTCTGAGTGGGAGAAGTGACGTGACTGAGTGGGACAAGTGACGTGACTGAGTGGGACAAGTGACGTGTGACGTGACTGAGTGGGGGAAGTGACGTGTGACGTGACTGAGTGGGAGAAGTGACGTGACTGAGTGGCAGAAGTGACGTGTGACGTGACTGAGTGGGAGAAGTGACGTGTGACGTGACTGAGTGGGAGAAGTGACGTGTGACGTGACTGAGTGGGAGAAGTGACGTGACTGAGTGGGAGAAGTGACGTGTGACGTGACTGAGTGGGAGAAGTGACGTGTGACGTGACTGAGTGGGAGAAGTGACGTGACACGTGACTGAGTGGGAGAAGTGACGTGTGACGTGACTGAGTGGGAGAAGTGACGTGACTGAGTGGGAGAAGTGACGCGTGACGTGACTGAGTGGGAGAAGTGACGTGACTGAGTGGGAGAAGTGACGTGTGACGTGACTGAGTGGAAGAAGTGACGTGACTGAGTGGAGAAGTGACGTGACTGAGTGGAAGAAGTGACGCGTGACGTGACTGAGTGGGAGAAGTGACGTGACTGAGTGGGAGAAGTGACGTGACTGAGTGGAAGAAGTGACGCGTGACGTGACTGAGTGGGAGAAGTGACGTGACTGATTGTGAGAAGTGACGTGACTGAGTGGGAGAAGTGACGTGACTGAGTGGAAGAAGTGACGCGTGACGTGACTGAGTGGAAGAAGTGACGTGACTGAGTGGAAGAAGTGACGCGTGACGTGACTGAGTGGGAGAAGTGACGTGACTGAGTGGGAGAAGTGACGTGACTGAGTGGGAGAAGTGACGTGTGACGTGACTGAGTGGGAGAAGTGACGTGACTGAGTGGGAGAAGTGACGTGACTGAGTGGGAGAAGTGACGTGTGACGTGACGGAGCGGGAGAAGTGACGTGACTGAGTGGGAGAAGTGACGTGTGATGTGACTGAGTGGGAGAAGTGACGTGTGACGTGACTGAGTGGGAGAAGTGACGCGTGACGTGACTGAGTGGGAGAAGTGACGTGACTGAGTGGGAGAAGTGACGTGACTGAGTGGAAGAAGTGACGTGTGACGTGACTGAGTGGGAGAAGTGACGTGACTGAGTGGGAGAAGTGACGCGTGACGTGACTGAGTGGAAGAAGTGACGTGGCTGAGTGGGAGAAGTGACGTGACTGAGTGGGAGAAGTGACGTGATTGAGTGGGAGAAGTGACGCGTGACGTGACTGAGTGGGAGAAGTGACGTGGCTGAGTGGGAGAAGTGACGTGACTGAGTGGGAGAAGTGACGTGTGACGTGACTGAGTGGGAGAAGTGACGTGCCTGAGTGGGAGAAGTGACGTGACTGAGTGGGAGAAGTGACGTGACTGAGTGGAAGAAGTGACGTGTGACGTGACTGAGTGGAAGAAGTGACGTGACTGAGTGGAAGAAGTGACGTGACTGAGTGGGAGAAGTGACGTGTGACGTGACTGAGTGGGAGAAGTGACGTGACTGAGTGGGAGAAGTGACGTGTGACGTGACTGAGTGGGAGAAGTGACGTGACTGAGTGGAAGAAGTGACGTGTGACGTGACTGAGTGGGAGAAGTGACGTGACTTAGTGGGAGAAGTGACGTGTGACGTGACTGAGTGGGAGAAGTGACGTGACTGAGTGGGAGAAGTGACGTGTGACGTGACTGAGTGGGAGAAGTGACGTGACTGAGTGGGAGAAGTGACGTGTGACGTGACTGAGTGGGAGAAGTGACGTGACTGAGTGGAAGAAGTGACGTGTGACGTGACTGAGTGGGAGAAGTGACGTGACTGAGTGGAAGAAGTGACGTGTGACGTGACTGAGTGGGAGAAGTGACGTGACTGAGTGGAAGAAGTGACGTGTGACGTGACTGAGTGGGAGAAGTGACGTGTGACGTGACTGAGTGGGAGAAGTGACGTGACTGAGTGGGAGTAGTGACGTGTGACGTGACTGAGTGGGAGAAGTGACGTGACTGAGTGGGAGAAGTGACGTGTGACGTGACTGAGTGGGAGAAGTGACGTGACTGAGTGGGAGAAGTGACGTGTGACGTGACTGAGTGGGAGAAGTGACGTGACTGAGTGGGAGAAGTGACGTGTGACGTGACTGAGTGGGAGAAGTGACGTGACTGAGTGGGAGAAGTGACGTGTGACGTGACTGAGTGGGAGAAGTGACGTGACTGAGTGGGAGAAGTGACGTGTGACGTGACTGAGTGGGAGAAGTGACGTGATTGAGTGGGAGAAGTGACGCGAGTGAGTGGGAGAAGTGACGTGTGACGTGACTGAGTGGAATAAGTGACGTTTGACGTGACTGAGTGGAAGAAGTGACGTGACTGAGTGGAAGAAGTGACGTGACTGAGTGGAAGAAGTGACGTGAGTGAGTGGGAGAAGTGACGTGTGACGTGACTGAGTGGGAGAAGTGACGTGTGACGTGACTGAGTGGGAGAAGTGACGTGACAGAGTGGAAGAAGTGACGTGTGACGTGACTGAGTGGGAGAAGTGACGTGACTGAGTGGAAGAATTGACGTGTGACGTGACTGAGTGGGAGAAGTGACGTGACTGAGTGGGAGAAGTGACGTGACTGAGTGCAAGAAGTGACGTGTGACGTGACTGAGTGGGAGAAGTGACGTGTGACGTGACTGAGTGGGAGAAGTGACGTGACAGAGTGGAAGAAGTGACGTGTGACGTGACTGAGTGGGAGAAGTGACGTGACTGAGTGGAAGAATTGACGTGTGACGTGACTGAGTGGGAGAAGTGACGTGACTGAGTGGGAGAAGTGACGTGACTGAGTGGAAGAAGTGACGTGTGACGTGACTGAGTGGGAGAAGTGACGTGACTGAGTGAAAGAAGTGACGTGTGACGTGACTGAGTGGGAGAAGTGACGTGACTGAGTGGGAGAAGTGACGTGTGACGTGACTGAGTGGGAGAAGTGACGTGACTGAGTGGGAGAAGTGACGTGACTGAGTGGGAGAAGTGACGTGTGATGTGACTGAGTGGGAGAAGTGACGTGACTGAGTGGGAGAAGTGACGTGTGACGTGACTGAGTGGGAGAAGTGACGTGTGAGGTGACTGAGTGGGAGAAGTGACTTGACTGAGTGGGAGAAGTGACGTGTGACGTGACTGAGTGGGAGAAGTGACGTGATTGAGTGGGAGAAGTGACGTGACTGAGTGGGAGAAGTAACGTGTGACGTGACTGAGTGGGAGAAGTGACGCGACTGAGTGGGAGAAGTGACGCGGCTGAGTGGGAGAAGTGACGCGAGTGAGTGGGAGAAGTGACGCGAGTGAGTGGGAGAAGTGACGTGTGACGTGACTGAGTGGAATAAGTGACGTGTGACGTGACTGAGTGGAAGAAGTGACGTGACTGAGTGGAAGAAGTGACGTGAGTGAGTGGGAGAAGTGACGTGAGTGAGTGGGAGAAGTGACGTGAGTGAGTGGGAGAAGTGACTTGAGTGAGTGGAAGAAGTGACGTGAGTGAGTGGGAGAAGTGACGTGAGTGAGTGGGAGAAGTGTCGTGAGTGAGTGGGAGAAGTGTCGTGAGTGAGTGTGAGAAGTGTCGTGACTGAGTGGGAGAAGTGACGTGACTGAGTGGGAGAAGTGACGTGTGACGTGACTGTGTGGGAGAAGTGACGTGTGACGTGTCTGAGTGGGAGAAGTGACGTGACTGAGTGGGAGAAGTGACGTGTGACGTGACTGAGTGGGAGAAGTGACGTGACTGAGTGGGAGAAGTGACGTGACTGAGTGGGAGAAGTGACGTGTGACGTGACTGAGTGGGAGAAGTGACGTGACTGAGTGGGAGAAGTGACGTGACTGAGTGGGAGAAGTGACGTGTGACGTGACTGAGTGGGAGAAGTGACGTGACTGAGTGGGAGAAGTGACGTGTGACGTGACTGAGTGGGAGAAGTGACGCGTGACGTGTCTGAGTGGGAGAAGTGACGTGACTGAGTGGGAGAAGTGACGCGTGACGTGACTGAGTGGGAGAAGTGACGTGACTGAGTGGGAGAAGTGACGCGTGACGTGACTGAGTGGGAGAAGTGACGTGTGACGTGACTGAGTGGGAGAAGTGACGTGTGACGTGACTGAGTGGGAGAAGTGACGTGACTGAGTGGGAGAAGTGACGTGTGACGTGACTGAGTGGAATAAGTGACGTGTGACGTGACTGAGTGGGAGAAGTGACGTGACTGAGTGGAAGAAGTGACGTGACTGAGTGGAAGAAGTGACGTGAGTGAGTGGGAGAAGTGTCGTGTGACGTGAGTGAGTTGGAGAAGTGACGTGTGACGTGACTGAGTGGGAGAAGTGACGTGACTGAGTGGAAGAAGTGACGTGTGACGTGACTGAGTGGGAGAAGTGACGTGACTGAGTGGAAGAAGTGACGTGTGACGTGACTGAGTGGGAGAAGTGACGTGACTGAGTCGGAGAAGTGACGTGACTGAGTGCAAGAAGTGACGTGTGACGTGACTGAGTGGGAGAAGTGACGTGACTGAGTGGAAGAAGTGACGTGTGACGTGACTGAGTGGGAGAAGTGACGTGACTGAGTGGAAGAAGTGACGTGTGACGTGACTGAGTGGGAGAAGTGACGTGACTGAGTGGGAGAAGTGACGTGTGACGTGACTGAGTGGGAGAAGTGACGTGACTGAGTGGGAGAAGTGACGTGACTGAGTGGAAGAAGTGATGTGTGACGTGACTGAGTGGGAGAAGTGACGTGACTGAGTGGAAGAAGTGACGTGTGACGTGACTGAGTGGGAGAAGTGACGTGACTGAGTGGAAGAAGTGACGTGTGACGTGACTGAGTGGGAGAAGTGACGTGACTGAGTGGGAGAAGTGACGTGTGACGTGACTGAGTGGGAGAAGTGACGTGACTGAGTGGGAGAAGTGACGTGTGATGTGACTGAGTGGGAGAAGTGACGTGACTGAGTGGGAGAAGTGACGTGTGAGGTGACTGAGTGGGAGAAGTGACGTGACTGAGTGGGAGAAGTGACGTGTGACGTGACTGAGTGGGAGAAGTGACGTGATTGAGTGGGAGAAGTGACGTGACTTAGTGGGAGAAGTGACGTGTGACGTGACTGAGTGGGAGAAGTGACGCGACTGAGTGGGAGAAGTGACGCGGCTGAGTGGGAGAAGTGACGCGAGTGAGTGGGAGAAGTGACGCGAGTGAGTGGGAGATGTGACGTGTGACGTGACTGAGTGGAATAAGTGACGTGTGACGTGACTGAGTGGAAGAAGTGACGTGACTGAGTGGAAGAAGTGACGTGAGTGAGTGGGAGAAGTGACGTGAGAGAGTGGGAGAAGTGACGTGAGTGAGTGGGAGAAGTGACTTGAGTGAGTGGAAGAAGTGACGTGAGTGAGTGGGAGAAGTGACGTGAGTGAGTGGGAGAAGTGTCGTGAGTGAGTGGGAGAAGTGTCGTGAGTGAGTGTGAGAAGTGTCGTGACTGAGTGGGAGAAGTGACGTGACTGAGTGGGAGAAGTGACGCGTGACGTGACTGTGTGGGAGAAGTGACGTGTGACGTGACTGAGTGGGAGAAGTGACGTGACTGAGTGGGAGAAGTGACGTGTGACGTGACTGTGTGGGAGAAGTGACGTGTGACGTGTCTGAGTGGGAGAAGTGACGTGACTGAGTGGGAGAAGTGACGTGTGACGTGACTGAGTGGGAGAAGTGACGTGACTGAGTGGGAGAAGTGACGTGACTGAGTGGGAGAAGTGACGTGTGACGTGACTGAGTGGGAGAAGTGACGTGACTGAGTGGGAGAAGTGACGTGTGACGTGACTGAGTGGGAGAAGTGACGTGACTGAGTGGGAGAAGTGACGTGTGACGTGACTGAGTGGGAGAAGTGACGCGTGACGTGACTGAGTGGGAGAAGTGACGTGACTGAGTGGGAGAAGTGACGCGTGACGTGACTGAGTGGGAGAAGTGACGCGTGACGTGACTGAGTGGGAGAAGTGACGTGACTGAGTGG
Organism: Podargus strigoides; assembly: GCA_028020825.1. Lineage (NCBI taxonomy): Eukaryota > Metazoa > Chordata > Aves > Caprimulgiformes > Podargidae > Podargus > Podargus strigoides. Next base: position 59,886,051 of record CM051662.1, read on the forward strand.
GAGAATTGACGTGACTGAGTGGGAGAAGTGACGCGTGACGTGACTGAGTGGGAGAAGTGACGTGTGACGTGACTGAGTGGGAGAAGTGACGTGACTGAGTGGGAGAAGTGACGTGTGACGTGACTGAGTGGGAGAAGTGACGTGATTGAGTGGGAGAAGTGACGCGAGTGAGTGGGAGAAGTGACGTGTGACGTGACTGAGTGGAATAAGTGACGTGTGACGTGACTGAGTGGGAGAAGTGACGTGACTGAGTGGGAGAAGTGACGTGTGACGTGACTGAGTGGGAGAAGTGACGTGACTGAGTGGGAGAAGTGACGTGTGATGTGACTGAGTGGGAGAAGTGACGTGACTGAGTGGGAGAAGTGACGTGACTGAGTGGGAGAAGTGACGTGTGACGTGACTGAGTGGGAGAAGTGACGTGATTGAGTGGGAGAAGTGACGTGACTGAGTGGGAGAAGTGACGTGTGACGTGACTGAGTGGGAGAAGTGACGCGACTGAGTGGGAGAAGTGACGCGGCTGAGTGGGAGAAGTGACGCGAGTGAGTGGGAGAAGTGACGCGAGTGAGTGGGAGAAGTGTCGTGTGACGTGACTGAGTGGAATAAGTGACGTGTGACGTGACTGAGTGGAAGAAGTGACGTGACTGAGTGGAAGAAGTGACGTGACTGAGTGGAAGAAGTGACGTGAGTGAGTGGGAGAAGTGACGTGAGTGAGTGGGAGAAGTGACGTGAGTGAGTGGGAGAAGTGACTTGAGTGAGTGGAAGAAGTGACGTGAGTGAGTGGGAGAAGTGACGTGAGTGAGTGGGAGAAGTGTCGTGAGTGAGTGGGAGAAGTGTCGTGACTGAGTGTGAGAAGTGTCGTGACTGAGTGGGAGAAGTGACGCGTGACGTGACTGTGTGGGAGAAGTGACGTGTGACGTGACTGAGTGGGAGAAGTGACGTGACTGAGTGGGAGAAGTGACGTGTGACGTGACTGAGTGGGAGAAGTGACGTGACTGAGTGGGAGAAGTGACGTGTGACGTGACTGAGTGGGAGAAGTGACGTGACTGAGTGGGAGAAGTGACGTGTGACGTGACTGAGTGGGAGAAGTGACGTGACTGAGTGGGAGAAGTGACGTGTGACGTGACTGAGTGGGAGAAGTGACGTGACTGAGTGGGAGAAGTGACGTGTGACGTGACTGAGTGGGAGAAGTGACGTGATTGAGTGGGAGAAGTGACGTGACTGAGTGGAAGAAGTGACGTGAGTGAGTGGGAGAAGTGTCGTGTGACGTGAGTGAGTTGGAGAAGTGACGTGTGACGTGACTGAGTGGGAGAAGTGACGTGACTGAGTGGAAGAAGTGACGTGTGACGTGACTGAGTGGGAGAAGTGACGTGACTGAGTGGAAGAAGTGACGTGTGACGTGACTGAGTGGGAGAAGTGACGTGACTGAGTGGGAGAAGTGACGTGACTGAGTGCAAGAAGTGACGTGTGACGTGACTGAGTGGGAGAAGTGACGTGACTGAGTGGAAGAAGTGACGTGTGACGTGACTGAGTGGGAGAAGTGACGTGACTGAGTGGAAGAAGTGACGTGTGACGTGACTGAGTGGGAGAAGTGACGTGACTGAGTGGGAGAAGTGACGTGTGACGTGACTGAGTGGGAGAAGTGACGTGACTGAGTGGAAGAAGTGACGTGTGACGTGACTGAGTGGGAGAAGTGACGTGACTGAGTGGAAGAAGTGACGTGTGACGTGACTGAGTGGGAGAAGTGACGTGACTGAGTGGAAGAAGTGACGTGTGACGTGACTGAGTGGGAGAAGTGACGTGACTGAGTGGGAGAAGTGACGTGTGACGTGACTGAGTGGGAGAAGTGACGTGACTGAGTGGGAGAAGTGACGTGTGATGTGACTGAGTGGGAGAAGTGACGTGACTGAGTGGGAGAAGTGACGTGTGAGGTGACTGAGTGGGAGAAGTGACGTGACTGAGTGGGAGAAGTGACGTGTGACGTGACTGAGTGGGAGAAGTGACGTGATTGAGTGGGAGAAGTGACGTGACTGAGTGGGAGAAGTGACGTGTGACGTGACTGAGTGGGAGAAGTGACGCGACTGAGTGGGAGAAGTGACGCGGCTGAGTGGGAGAAGTGACGCGAGTGAGTGGGAGAAGTGACGTGTGACGTGACTGAGTGGAATAAGTGACGTGTGACGTGACTGAGTGGAAGAAGTGACGTGACTGAGTGGAAGAAGTGACGTGACTGAGTGGAAGAAGTGACGTGAGTGAGTGGGAGAAGTGACGTGAGTGAGTGGGAGAAGTGACGTGAGTGAGTGGGAGAAGTGACTTGAGTGAGTGGAAGAAGTGACGTGAGTGAGTGGGAGAAGTGACGTGAGTGAGTGGGAGAAGTGTCGTGAGTGAGTGGGAGAAGTGTCGTGAGTGAGTGTGAGAAGTGTCGTGACTGAGTGGGAGAAGTGACGTGACTGAGTGGGAGAAGTGACGCGTGACGTGACTGTGTGGGAGAAGTGACGTGTGACGTGACTGAGTGGGAGAAGTGACGTGACTGAGTGGGAGAAGTGACGTGTGACGTGACTGTGTGGGAGAAGTGACGTGTGACGTGTCTGAGTGGGAGAAGTGACGTGACTGAGTGGGAGAAGTGACGTGTGACGTGACTGAGTGGGAGAAGTGACGTGACTGAGTGGGAGAAGTGACGTGACTGAGTGGGAGAAGTGACGTGTGACGTGACTGAGTGGGAGAAGTGACGTGACTGAGTGGGAGAAGTGACGTGACTGAGTGGGAGAAGTGACGTGTGACGTGACTGAGTGGGAGAAGTGACGTGACTGAGTGGGAGAAGTGACGTGTGACGTGACTGAGTGGGAGAAGTGACGCGTGACGTGACTGAGTGGGAGAAGTGACGTGACTGAGTGGGAGAAGTGACGCGTGACGTGACTGAGTGGGAGAAGTGACGCGTGACGTGACTGAGTGGGAGAAGTGACGTGACTGAGTGGGAGAAGTGACGTGACTGAGTGGGAGAAGTGACGCGTGACGTGACTGAGTGGGAGAAGTGACGTGTGACGTGACTGAGTGGGAGAAGTGACGTGACTGAGTGGGAGAAGTGACGTGTGACGTGACTGAGTGGGAGAAGTGACGTGATTGAGTGGGAGAAGTGACGCGAGTGAGTGGGAGAAGTGACGTGTGACGTGACTGAGTGGAATAAGTGACGTGTGACGTGACTGAGTGGGAGAAGTGACGTGACTGAGTGGGAGAAGTGACGTGTGACGTGACTGAGTGGGAGAAGTGACGTGACTGAGTGGGAGAAGTGACGTGTGATGTGACTGAGTGGGAGAAGTGACGTGACTGAGTGGGAGAAGTGACGTGTGAGGTGACTGAGTGGGAGAAGTGACGTGACTGAGTGGGAGAAGTGACGTGTGACGTGACTGAGTGGGAGAAGTGACGTGATTGAGTGGGAGAAGTGACGTGACTGAGTGGGAGAAGTGACGTGTGACGTGACTGAGTGGGAGAAGTGACGCGACTGAGTGGGAGAAGTGACGCGGCTGAGTGGGAGAAGTGTCGTGTGACGTGACTGAGTGGAATAAGTGACGTGTGACGTGACTGAGTGGAAGAAGTGACGTGACTGAGTGGAAGAAGTGACGTGACTGAGTGGAAGAAGTGACGTGAGTGAGTGGGAGAAGTGACGTGAGTGAGTGGGAGAAGTGACGTGAGTGAGTTGGAGAAGTGACTTGAGTGAGTGGAAGAAGTGACGTGAGTGAGTGGGAGAAGTGACGTGAGTGAGTGGGAGAAGTGTCGTGAGTGAGTGGGAGAAGTGTCGTGAGTGAGTGTGAGAAGTGTCGTGACTGAGTGGGAGAAGTGACGCGTGACGTGACTGTGTGGGAGAAGTGACGTGTGACGTGACTGAGTGGGAGAAGTGACGTGTGACGTGACTGAGTGGGAGAAGTGACGTGACTGAGTGGGAGAAGTGACGTGTGACGTGACTGAGTGGGAGAAGTGACGTGACTGAGTGGGAGAAGTGACGTGTGACGTGACTGAGTGGGAGAAGTGACGTGACTGAGTGGGAGAAGTGACATGTGACGTGACTGAGTGGGAGAAGTGACGTGACTGAGTGGGAGAAGTGACGTGTGACGTGACTGAGTGGGAGAAGTGACGTGATTGAGTGGGAGAAGTGACGCGAGTGAGTGGGAGAAGTGACGTGTGACGTGACTGAGTGGAATAAGTGACGTGTGACGTGACTGAGTGGGAGAAGTGACGTGACTGAGTGGGAGAAGTGACATGTGACGTGACTGAGTGGGAGAAGTGACGTGACTGAGTGGGAGAAGTGACGTGTGACGTGACTGAGTGGGAGAAGTGACGTGATTGAGTGGGAGAAGTGACGTGACTGAGTGGAAGAAGTGACGTGAGTGAGTGGGAGAAGTGTCGTGTGACGTGAGTGAGTTGGAGAAGTGACGTGTGACGTGACTGAGTGGGAGAAGTGACGTGACTGAGTGGAAGAAGTGACGTGTGACGTGACTGAGTGGGAGAAGTGACGTGACTGAGTGGAAGAAGTGACGTGTGACGTGACTGAGTGGGAGAAGTGACGTGACTGAGTGGGAGAAGTGACGTGACTGAGTGCAAGAAGTGACGTGTGACGTGACTGAGTGGGAGAAGTGACGTGACTGAGTGGAAGAAGTGACGTGTGACGTGACTGAGTGGGAGAAGTGACGTGACTGAGTGGAAGAAGTGACGTGTGACGTGACTGAGTGGGAGAAGTGACGTGACTGAGTGGGAGAAGTGACGTGACTGAGTGGAAGATGTGACGTGTGACGTGACTGAGTGGGAGAAGTGACGTGACTGAGTGGAAGAAGTGACGTGTGACGTGACTGAGTGGGAGAAGTGACGTGACTGAGTGGAAGAAGTGACGTGTGACGTGACTGAGTGGGAGAAGTGACGTGACTGAGTGGGAGAAGTGACGTGTGACGTGACTGAGTGGGAGAAGTGACGTGACTGAGTGGGAGAAGTGACGTGTGATGTGACTGAGTGGGAGAAGTGACGTGACTGAGTGGGAGAAGTGACGTGTGAGGTGACTGAGTGGGAGAAGTGACGTGACTGAGTGGGAGAAGTGACGTGTGACGTGACTGAGTGGGAGAAGTGACGTGATTGAGTGGGAGAAGTGACGTGACTGAGTGGGAGAAGTGACGTGTGACGTGACTGAGTGGGAGAAGTGACGCGACTGAGTGGGAGAAGTGACGCGGCTGAGTGGGAGAAGTGACGCGAGTGAGTGGGAGAAGTGACGCGAGTGAGTGGGAGATGTGACGTGTGACGTGACTGAGTGGAATAAGTGACGTGTGACGTGACTGAGTGGAAGAAGTGACGTGACTGAGTGGAAGAAGTGACGTGACTGAGTGGAAGAAGTGACGTGAGTGAGTGGGAGAAGTGACGTGAGTGAGTGGGAGAAGTGACGTGAGTGAGTGGGAGAAGTGACTTGAGTGAGTGGAAGAAGTGACGTGAGTGAGTGGGAGAAGTGACGTGAGTGAGTGGGAGAAGTGTCGTGAGTGAGTGGGAGAAGTGTCGTGAGTGAGTGTGAGAAGTGTCGTGACTGAGTGGGAGAAGTGACGTGACTGAGTGGGAGAAGTGACGCGTGACGTGACTGTGTGGGAGAAGTGACGTGTGACGTGACTGAGTGGGAGAAGTGACGTGACTGAGTGGGAGAAGTGACGTGTGACGTGACTGTGTGGGAGAAGTGACGTGTGACGTGTCTGAGTGGGAGAAGTGACGTGACTGAGTGGGAGAAGTGACGTGTGACGTGACTGAGTGGGAGAAGTGACGTGACTGAGTGGGAGAAGTGACGTGTGACGTGACTGAGTGGGAGAAGTGACGTGACTGAGTGGGAGAAGTGACGTGTGACGTGACTGAGTGGGAGAAGTGACGTGACTGAGTGGGAGAAGTGACGTGTGACGTGACTGAGTGGGAGAAGTGACGCGTGACGTGACTGAGTGGGAGAAGTGACGTGACTGAGTGGGAGAAGTGACGTGTGACGTGACAGAGTGGGAGAAGTGACGTGACTGAGTGGGAGAAGTGACGTGACTGAGTGGGAGAAGTGACGTGTGACGTGACTGAGTGGGAGAAGTGACGTGACTGAGTGGGAGAAGTGACGCGTGACGTGACTGAGTGGGAGAAGTGACGCGTGACGTGACTGAGTGGGAGAAGTGACGTGACTGAGTGGGAGAAGTGACGCGTGACGTGACTGAGTGGGAGAAGTGACGTGACTGAGTGGGAGAAGTGACGTGACTGAGTGGGAGAAGTGACGCGTGACGTGACTGAGTGGGAGAAGTGACGTGTGACGTGACTGAGTGGGAGAAGTGACGTGACTGAGTGGGAGAAGTGACGTGTGACGTGACTGAGTGGGAGAAGTGACGTGATTGAGTGGGAGAAGTGACGCGAGTGAGTGGGAGAAGTGACGTGTGACGTGACTGAGTGGAATAAGTGACGTGTGACGTGACTGAGTGGGAGAAGTGACGTGACTGAGTGGGAGAAGTGACGTGTGACGTGACTGAGTGGGAGAAGTGACGTGACTGAGTGGGAGAAGTGACGTGACTGAGTGGGAGAAGTGACGTGTGAGGTGACTGAGTGGGAGAAGTGACGTGACTGAGTGGGAGAAGTGACGTGTGACGTGACTGAGTGGGAGAAGTGACGTGATTGAGTGGGAGAAGTGACGTGACTGAGTGGGAGAAGTGACGTGTGACGTGACTGAGTGGGAGAAGTGACGCGACTGAGTGGGAGAAGTGACGCGGCTGAGTGGGAGAAGTGATGCGAGTGAGTGGGAGAAGTGACGCGAGTGAGTGGGAGAAGTGTCGTGTGACGTGACTGAGTGGAATAAGTGACGTGTGACGTGACTGAGTGGAAGAAGTGACGTGACTGAGTGGAAGAAGTGACGTGACTGAGTGGAAGAAGTGACGTGAGTGAGTGGGAGAAGTGACGTGAGTGAGTGGGAGAAGTGACGTGAGTGAGTGGGAGAAGTGACTTGAGTGAGTGGAAGAAGTGACGTGAGTGAGTGGGAGAAGTGACGTGAGTGAGTGGGAGAAGTGTCGTGAGTGAGTGGGAGAAGTGTCGTGAGTGAGTGTGATAAGTGTCGTGACTGAGTGGGAGAAGTGACGCGTGACGTGACTGTGTGGGAGAAGTGACGTGTGACGTGACTGAGTGGGAGAAGTGACGTGACTGAGTGGGAGAAGTGACGTGTGACGTGACTGAGTGGGAGAAGTGACGTGACTGAGTGGGAGAAGTGACGTGTGACGTGACTGAGTGGGAGAAGTGACGTGACTGAGTGGGAGAAGTGACGTGTGACGTGACTGAGTGGGAGAAGTGACGTGACTGAGTGGGAGAAGTGACATGTGACGTGACTGAGTGGGAGAAGTGACGTGACTGAGTGGGAGAAGTGACGTGTGACGTGACTGAGTGGGAGAAGTGACGTGATTGAGTGGGAGAAGTGACGCGAGTGAGTGGGAGAAGTGACGTGTGACGTGACTGAGTGGAATAAGTGACGTGTGACGTGACTGAGTGGAAGAAGTGACGTGACTGAGTGGAAGAAGTGACGTGAGTGAGTGGGAGAAGTGTCGTGTGACGTGAGTGAGTTGGAGAAGTGACGTGTGACGTGACTGAGTGGGAGAAGTGACGTGACTGAGTGGGAGAAGTGACGTGTGACGTGACTGAGTGGGAGAAGTGACGTGACTGAGTGGAAGAAGTGACGTGTGACGTGACTGAGTGGGAGAAGTGACGTGACTGAGTGGGAGAAGTGACGTGACTGAGTGGAAGAAGTGACGTGTGACGTGACTGAGTGGGAGAAGTGACGTGACTGAGTGGAAGAAGTGACGTGTGACGTGACTGAGTGGGAGAAGTGACGTGACTGAGTGGAAGAAGTGACGTGTGACGTGACTGAGTGGGAGAAGTGACGTGACTGAGTGGGAGAAGTGACGTGTGACGTGACTGAGTGGGAGAAGTGACGTGACTGAGTGGGAGAAGTGACGTGACTGAGTGGAAGAAGTGACGTGTGACGTGACTGAGTGGGAGAAGTGACGTGACTGAGTGGAAGAAGTGACGTGTGACGTGACTGAGTGGGAGAAGTGACGTGACTGAGTGGAAGAAGTGACGTGTGACGTGACTGAGTGGGAGAAGTGACGTGACTGAGTGGGAGAAGTGACGTGTGACGTGACTGAGTGGGAGAAGTGACGTGACTGAGTGGGTGAAGTGACGTGTGATGTGACTGAGTGGGAGAAGTGACGTGACTGAGTGGGAGAAGTGACGTGTGAGGTGACTGAGTGGGAGAAGTGACGTGACTGAGTGGGAGAAGTGACGTGTGACGTGACTGAGTGGGAGAAGTGACGTGACTGAGTGGGAGAAGTGACGCGAGTGAGTGGGAGAAGTGACGTGCGACGTGACTGAGTGGAATAAGTGACGTGTGACGTGACTGAGTGGAAGAAGTGACGTGACTGAGTGGAAGAAGTGACGTGAGTGAGTGGGAGAAGTGACGTGAGTGAGTGGGAGAAGTGACGTGAGTGAGTGGGAGAAGTGACTTGAGTGAGTGGAAGAAGTGACGTGAGTGAGTGGGAGAAGTGTCGTGAGTGAGTGGGAGAAGTGTCGTGAGTGAGTGGGAGAAGTGTCGTGAGTGAGTGTGAGAAGTGTCGTGAGTGAGTGTGAGAAGTGTCGTGACTGAGTGGGAGAAGTGACGTGACTGAGTGGGAGAAGTGACGCGTGACGTGACTGTGTGGGAGAAGTGACGTGTGACGTGACTGAGTGGGAGAAGTGACGTGACTGAGTGGGAGAAGTGACGTGTGACGTGACTGTGTGGGAGAAGTGACGTGTGACGTGTCTGAGTGGGAGAAGTGACGTGACTGAGTGGGAGAAGTGACGTGTGACGTGACTGAGTGGGAGAAGTGACATGTCTGAGTGGGAGAAGTGACGTGACTGAGTGGGAGAAGTGACGTGTGACGTGACTGAGTGGGAGAAGTGACGTGACTGAGTGGGAGAAGTGACGTGTGACGTGACTGAGTGGGAGAAGTGACGTGACTGAGTGGGAGTAGTGACGTGTGACGTGACTGAGTGGGAGAAGTGACGCGTGACGTGACTGAGTGGGAGAAGTGACGTGACTGAGTGGGAGAAGTGACGCGTGACGTGACTGAGTGGGAGAAGTGACGTGACTGAGTGGGAGAAGTGACGTGACTGAGTGGGAGAAGTGACGCGTGACGTGACTGAGTGGGAGAAGTGACGTGACTGAGTGGAAGAAGTGACGCGTGACGTGACTGAGTGGAAGAAGTGACATGACTGAGTGGAAGAAGTGACGCGTGACGTGACTGAGTGGAAGAAGTGACGTGACTGAGTGGAGAAGTGACGTGACTGAGTGGGAGAAGTGACGCGTGACGTGACTGAGTGGGAGAAGTGACGTGACTGAGTGGGAGAAGTGACGTGTGACGTGACTGAGTGGGAGAAGTGATGTGACTGATTGTGAGAAGTGACGTGACTGAGTGGGAGAAGTGACGTGACTGAGTGGAAGAAGTGACGTGACTGAGTGGGAGAAGTGACGTGTGACGTGACTGAGTGGGAGAAGTGACGTGACTGAGTGGGAGAAGTGACGTGTGACGTGACTGAGTGGAAGAAGTGACGTGTGACGTGACTGAGTGGGAGAAGTGACGTGACTGAGTGGGAGAAGTGACGTGTGACGTGACTGAGTGGGAGAAGTGACGTGATTGAGTGGGAGAAGTGACGTGACTGAGTGGGAGAAGTGACGTGTGACGTGACTGAGTGGGAGAAGTGACATGACTGAGTGGGAGAAGTGACGTGACTGAGTGGGAGAAGTGACGTGACTGAGTTGGGGAAGTGACGTGTGACGTGACTGAGTGGGAGAAGTGGCGTGTGACGTGACTGAGTGGGAGAAGTGACGTGTGACGTGACTGAGTGGGAGAAGTGACGTGACTGAGTGGGACAAGTGACGTGACTGAGTGGGACAAGTGACGTGTGACGTGACTGAGTGGGGGAAGTGACGTGTGACGTGACTGAGTGGGAGAAGTGACGTGACTGAGTGGGAGAAGTGACGTGACTGAGTGGCAGAAGTGACGTGTGACGTGACTGAGTGGCAGAAGTGACGTGTGACGTGACTGAGTGGGAGAAGTGACGTGTGACGTGACTGAGTGGGAGAAGTGACGTGACTGAGTGGGAGAAGTGACGTGTGACGTGACTGAGTGGGAGAAGTGACGTGTGACGTGACTGAGTGGGAGAAGTGACGTGTGACGTGACTGAGTGGGAGAAGTGACGTGTGACGTGACTGAGTGGGAGAAGTGACGTGACTGAGTGGGGGAAGTGACGTGACTGAGTGGGAGAAGTGACGTGTGACGTGACTGAGTGGGAGAAGTGACGTGACTGAGTGGAAGAAGTGACGTGTGACGTGACTGAGTGGGAGAAGTGACGTGACTGAGTGGGAGAAGTGACGCGTGACGTGACTGAGTGGGAGAAGTGACGTGACTGAGTGGGAGAAGTGACGCGTGACGTGACTGAGTGGAAGAAGTGACGTGACTGAGTGGAGAAGTGACGTGACTGAGTGGAAGAAGTGACGCATGACGTGACTGAGTGGGAGAAGTGACGTGACTGAGTGGGAGAAGTGACGTGTGACGTGACTGAGTGGGAGAAGTGACGTGACTGAGTGGGAGAAGTGACGTGTGACGTGACTGAGTGGGAGAAGTGACGTGACTGAGTGGGAGAAGTGACGTGTGACGTGACTGAGTGGGAGAAGTGACGTGTGACGTGACTGAGTGGGAGAAGTGACGTGACTGAGTGGGAGAAGTGACGTGACTGAGTGGAAGAAGTGACGTGTGACGTGACTGAGTGGGAGAAGTGACGTGACTGAGTGGGAGAAGTGACGTGTGACGTGACTGAGTGGGAGAAGTGACGTGTGACGTGACTGAGTGGGAGAAGTGACGTGACTGAGTGGAAGAAGTGACGTGTGACATGACTGGGTGGGAGAAGTGACGTGACTGAGTGGGAGAAGTGACGTGGCTGAGTGGGAGAAGTGACGTGACTGAGTGGGAGAAGTGACGCGTGACGTGACTGAGTGGGAGAAGTGACGTGGCTGAGTGGGAGAAGTGACGTGACTGAGTGGGAGAAGTGACGTGACTGAGTGGGAGAAGTGACGTGTGATGTGACTGAGTGGGAGAAGTGACGTGACTGAGTGGGAGAAGTGACGTGTGAGGTGACTGAGTGGGAGAAGTGACGTGCCTGAGTGGGAGAAGTGACGTGTGACGTGACTGAGTGGGAGAAGTGACGTGATTGAGTGGGAGAAGTGACGTGACTGAGTGGGAGAAGTGACGTGTGACGTGACTGAGTGGGAGAAGTGACGCGACTGAGTGGGAGAAGTGACGCGGCTGAGTGGGAGAAGTGACGCGAGTGAGTGGGAGAAGTGACGCGAGTGAGTGGGAGATGTGACGTGTGACGTGACTGAGTGGAATAAGTGACGTGTGACGTGACTGAGTGGAAGAAGTGACGTGACTGAGTGGAAGAAGTGACGTGACTGAGTGGAAGAAGTGACGTGAGTGAGTGGGAGAAGTGACGTGAGTGAGTGGGAGAAGTGACGTGAGTGAGTGGGAGAAGTGACTTGAGTGAGTGGAAGAAGTGACGTGAGTGAGTGGGAGAAGTGACGTGAGTGAGTGGGAGAAGTGTCGTGAGTGAGTGGGAGAAGTGTCGTGAGTGAGTGTGAGAAGTGTCGTGACTGAGTGGGAGAAGTGACGTGACTGAGTGGGAGAAGTGACGCGTGACGTGACTGTGTGGGAGAAGTGACGTGTGACGTGACTGAGTGGGAGAAGTGACGTGACTGAGTGGGAGAAGTGACGTGTGACGTGACTGTGTGGGAGAAGTGACGTGTGACGTGTCTGAGTGGGAGAAGTGACGTGACTGAGTGGGAGAAGTGACGTGTGACGTGACTGAGTGGGAGAAGTGACGTGACTGAGTGGGAGAAGTGACGTGACTGAGTGGGAGAAGTGACGTGTGACGTGACTGAGTGGGAGAAGTGACGTGACTGAGTGGGAGAAGTGACGTGACTGATTGGGAGAAGTGACGTGTGACGTGACTGAGTGGGAGAAGTGACGTGACTGAGTGGGAGAAGTGACGTGTGACGTGACTGAGTGGGAGAAGTGACGCGTGACGTGACTGAGTGGGAGAAGTGACGTGACTGAGTGGGAGAAGTGACGCGTGACGTGACTGAGTGGGAGAAGTGACGCGTGACGTGACTGAGTGGGAGAAGTGACGTGACTGAGTGGGAGAAGTGACGTGACTGAGTGGGAGAAGTAACGTGTGACGTGACTGAGTGGGAGAAGTGACGTGACTGAGTGGGAGAAGTGACGTGTGACGTGACTGAGTGGGAGAAGTGACGTGATTGAGTGGGAGAAGTGACGCGAGTGAGTGGGAGAAGTGACGTGTGACGTGACTGAGTGGAATAAGTGACGTGTGACGTGACTGAGTGGGAGAAGTGACGTGACTGAGTGGGAGAAGTGACGTGTGACGTGACTGAGTGGGAGAAGTGACGTGACTGTGTGGGAGAAGTGACGTGTGATGTGACTGAGTGGGAGAAGTGACGTGACTGAGTGGGAGAAGTGACGTGTGAGGTGACTGAGTGGGAGAAGTGACGTGACTGAGTGGGAGAAGTGACGTGTGACGTGACTGAGTGGGAGAAGTGACGTGATTGAGTGGGAGAAGTGACATGACTGAGTGGGAGAAGTGACGTGTGACGTGACTGAGTGGGAGAAGTGACGCGACTGAGTGGGAGAAGTGACGCGGCTGAGTGGGAGAAGTGACGCGAGTGAGTGGGAGAAGTGACGCGAGTGAGTGGGAGAAGTGTCGTGTGACGTGACTGAGTGGAATAAGTGACGTGTGACGTGACTGAGTGGAAGAAGTGACGTGACTGAGTGGAAGAAGTGACGTGACTGAGTGGAAGAAGTGACGTGAGTGAGTGGGAGAAGTGACGTGAGTGAGTGGGAGAAGTGACGTGAGTGAGTGGGAGAAGTGACTTGAGTGAGTGGAAGAAGTGACGTGAGTGAGTGGGAGAAGTGACGTGAGTGAGTGGGAGAAGTGTCGTGAGTGAGTGGGAGAAGTGTCGTGAGTGAGTGTGAGAAGTGTCGTGACTGAGTGGGAGAAGTGACGCGTGACGTGACTGTGTGGGAGAAGTGACGTGTGACGTGACTGAGTGGGAGAAGTGACGTGACTGAGTGGGAGAAGTGACGTGTGACGTGACTGAGTGGGAGAAGTGACGTGACTGAGTGGGAGAAGTGACGTGTGACGTGACTGAGTGGGAGAAGTGACGTGACTGAGTGGGAGAAGTGACGTGTGACGTGACTGAGTGGAATAAGTGACGTGTGACGTGACTGAGTGGAAGAAGTGACGTGACTGAGTGGAAGAAGTGACGTGACTGAGTGGGAGAAGTGTCGTGTGACGTGAGTGAGTTGGAGAAGTGACGTGTGACGTGACTGAGTGGGAGAAGTGACGTGACTGAGTGGGAGAAGTGACGTGTGACGTGACTGAGTGGGAGAAGTGACGTGACTGAGTGGAAGAAGTGACGTGTGACGTGACTGAGTGGGAGAAGTGACGTGAGTGAGTGCAAGAAGTGACGTGTGACGTGACTGAGTGGGAGAAGTGACGTGACTGAGTGGAAGAAGTGACGTGTGACGTGACTGAGTGGGAGAAGTGACGTGACTGAGTGGAAGAAGTGACGTGTGACGTGACTGAGTGGGAGAAGTGACGTGACTGAGTGGGAGAAGTGACGTGTGACGTGACTGAGTGGGAGAAGTGACGTGACTGAGTGGAAGAAGTGACGTGTGACGTGACTGAGTGGGAGAAGTGACGTGACTGAGTGGAAGAAGTGACGTGTGACGTGACTGAGTGGGAGAAGTGACGTGACTGAGTGGGAGAAGTGACGTGTGACGTGACTGAGTGGGAGAAGTGACGTGACTGAGTGGGTGAAGTGACGTGTGATGTGACTGAGTGGGAGAAGTGACGTGACTGAGTGGGAGAAGTGACGTGTGAGGTGACTGAGTGGGAGAAGTGACGTGACTGAGTGGGAGAAGTGACGTGTGACGTGACTGAGTGGGAGAAGTGACGTGACTGAGTGGGAGAAGTGACGCGAGTGAGTGGGAGAAGTGACGTGCGACGTGACTGAGTGGAATAAGTGACGTGTGACGTGACTGAGTGGAAGAAGTGACGTGACTGAGTGGAAGAAGTGACGTGACTGAGTGGAAGAAGTGACGTGAGTGAGTGGGAGAAGTGACGTGAGTGAGTGGGAGAAGTGACGTGAGTGAGTGGGAGAAGTGACGTGAGTGAGTGGAAGAAGTGACGTGAGTGAGTGGGAGAAGTGACGTGAGTGAGTGGGAGAAGTGTCGTGAGTGAGTGGGAGAAGTGTCGTGAGTGAGTGGGAGAAGTGTCGTGAGTGAGTGTGAGAAGTGTCGTGACTGAGTGGGAGAAGTGACGTGACTGAGTGGGAGAAGTGACGCGTGACGTGACTGTGTGGGAGAAGTGACGTGTGACGTGACTGAGTGGGAGAAGTGACGTGACTGAGTGGGAGAAGTGACGTGTGACGTGACTGTGTGGGAGAAGTGACGTGTGACGTGTCTGAGTGGGAGAAGTGACGTGACTGAGTGGGAGAAGTGACGTGTGACGTGACTGAGTGGGAGAAGTGACGTGACTGAGTGGGAGAAGTGACGTGACTGAGTGGGAGAAGTGACGTGTGACGTGACTGAGTGGGAGAAGTGACGTGACTGAGTGGGAGAAGTGACGTGACTGAGTGGGAGAAGTGACGTGTGACGTGACTGAGTGGGAGAAGTGACGTGACTGAGTGGGAGAAGTGACGTGTGACGTGACTGAGTGGGAGAAGTGACGCGTGACGTGACTGAGTGGGAGAAGTGACGTGACTGAGTGGGAGAAGTGACGCGTGACGTGACTGAGTGGGAGAAGTGACGTGACTGAGTGGGAGAAGTGACGTGACTGAGTGGGAGAAGTGACGCGTGACGTGACTGAGTGGGAGAAGTGACGTGACTGAGTGGAAGAAGTGACGCGTGACGTGACTGAGTGGAAGAAGTGACATGACTGAGTGGAAGAAGTGACGCGTGACGTGACTGAGTGGAAGAAGTGACGTGACTGAGTGGAGAAGTGACGTGACTGAGTGGGAGAAGTGACGCGTGACGTGACTGAGTGGGAGAAGTGACGTGACTGAGTGGGAGAAGTGACGTGTGACGTGACTGAGTGGGAGAAGTGATGTGACTGATTGTGAGAAGTGACGTGACTGAGTGGGAGAAGTGACGTGACTGAGTGGAAGAAGTGACGTGACTGAGTGGGAGAAGTGACGTGTGACGTGACTGAGTGGGAGAAGTGACGTGACTGAGTGGGAGAAGTGACGTGTGACGTGACTGAGTGGAAGAAGTGACGTGTGACGTGACTGAGTGGGAGAAGTGACGTGACTGAGTGGGAGAAGTGACGTGACTGAGTGGGAGAAGTGACGTGTGACGTGACTGAGTGGAAGAAGTGACGTGTGACGTGACTGAGTGGGAGAAGTGACGTGATTGAGTGGGAGAAGTGACGTGACTGAGTGGGAGAAGTGACGTGACTGAGTGGGAGAAGTGACGTGACTGAGTGGGAGAAGTGACGTGTGACGTGACTGAGTGGAAGAAGTGACGTGTGACGTGACTGAGTGGGAGAAGTGACGTGATTGAGTGGGAGAAGTGACGTGACTGAGTGGGAGAAGTGACGTGTGACGTGACTGAGTGGGAGAAGTGACATGACTGAGTGGGAGAAGTGACGTGACTGAGTGGGAGAAGTGACGTGACTGAGTTGGGGAAGTGACGTGTGACGTGACTGAGTGGGAGAAGTGGCGTGTGACGTGACTGAGTGGGAGAAGTGACGTGTGACGTGACTGAGTGGGAGAAGTGACGTGACTGAGTGGGACAAGTGACGTGACTGAGTGGGACAAGTGACGTGTGACGTGACTGAGTGGGGGAAGTGACGTGTGACGTGACTGAGTGGGAGAAGTGACGTGACTGAGTGGGAGAAGTGACGTGACTGAGTGGCAGAAGTGACGTGTGACGTGACTGAGTGGGAGAAGTGACGTGTGACGTGACTGAGTGGGAGAAGTGACGTGACTGAGTGGGAGAAGTGACGTGTGACGTGACTGAGTGGGATAAGTGACGTGACTGAGTGGGAGAAGTGACGCGTGACGTGACTGAGTGGGAGAAGTGACGTGACTGAGTGGGAGAAGTGACGCGTGACGTGACTGAGTGGGAGAAGTGACGTGACTGAGTGGGAGAAGTGACGTGACTGAGTGGAAGAAGTGACGCGTGACGTGACTGAGTGGGAGAAGTGACGTGACTGATTGTGAGAAGTGACGTGACTGAGTGGGAGAAGTGGCGTGACTGAGTGGAAGAAGTGACGCGTGACGTGACTGAGTGGGAGAAGTGACGTGACTGAGTGGGAGAAGTGACGTGTGACGTGACTGAGTGGGAGAAGTGACGTGACTGAGTGGGGGAAGTGACGTGACTGAGTGGGAGAAGTGACGTGTGACGTGACTGAGTGGGAGAAGTGACGTGACTGAGTGGAAGAAGTGACGTGTGACGTGACTGAGTGGGAGAAGTGACGTGACTGAGTGGGAGAAGTGACGCGTGACGTGACTGAGTGGGAGAAGTGACGTGACTGAGTGGGAGAAGTGACGCGTGACGTGACTGAGTGGAAGAAGTGACGTGACTGAGTGGAGAAGTGACGTGACTGAGTGGAAGAAGTGACGTGTGACGTGACTGAGTGGGAGAAGTGACGTGACTGAGTGGGAGAAGTGACGTGTGACGTGACTGAGTGGGAGAAGTGACGTGACTGAGTGGGAGAAGTGACGTGTGACGTGACTGAGTGGGAGAAGTGACGTGACTGAGTGGGAGAAGTGACGTGTGACGTGACTAAGTGGGAGAAGTGACGTGTGACGTGACTGAGTGGGAGAAGTGACGTGACTGAGTGGGAGAAGTGACGTGACTGAGTGGAAGAAGTGACGTGTGACGTGACTGAGTGGGAGAAGTGACGTGACTGAGTGGGAGAAGTGACGTGTGACGTGACTGAGTGGGAGAAGTGACGTGTGACGTGACTGAGTGGGAGAAGTGACGTGACTGAGTGGAAGAAGTGACGTGTGACGTGACTGGGTGGGAGAAGTGACGTGACTGAGTGGGAGAAGTGACGTGGCTGAGTGGGAGAAGTGACGTGACTGAGTGGGAGAAGTGACGCGTGACGTGACTGAGTGGGAGAAGTGACGTGGCTGAGTGGGAGAAGTGACGTGACTGAGTGGGAGAAGTGACGTGACTGAGTGGGAGAAGTGACGTGTGACGTGACTGAGTGGAAGAAGTGACGTGTGACGTGACTGAGTGGAAGAAGTGACGTGACTGAGTGGAAGAAGTGACGTGTGACGTGACTGAGTGGGAGAAGTGACGTGACTGAGTGGAAGAAGTAACGTGACTGAGTGGGAGAAGTGACGTGTGACGTGACTGAGTGGGAGAAGTGACGTGACTGAGTGGAAGAAGTGACGTGACTGAGTGGGAGAAGTGACGTGTGACGTGACTGAGTGGGAGAAGTGACGTGACTGAGTGGAAGAAGTGACGTGACTGAGTGGGATAAGTGACGTGAGTGAGTGGAAGAAGTGACGTGTGACGTGACTGAGTGGGAGAAGTGACGTGACTGAGTGGGAGAAGTGACGTGACTGAGTGGGAGAAGTGACGTGTGACGTGACTGAGTGGGAGAAGTGACGTGACTGAGTGGGAGAAGTGACGTGTGACGTGACTGAGTGGGAGAAGTGACGTGACTGAGTGGGAGAAGTGACGTGTGACGTGACTGAGTGGGAGAAGTGACGTGACTGAGTGGGAGAAGTGACGTGTGACGTGACTGAGTGGGAGAAGTGACGTGACTGAGTGGGAGAAGTGACGTGTGACGTGACTGAGTGGGAGAAGTGACGTGACTGAGTGGGAGAAGTGACGTGTGACGTGACTGAGTGGGAGAAGTGACGTGACTGAGTGGGGGAAGTGACGTGTGACGTGACTGAGTGGGAGAAGTGACGTGACGGAGTGGGAGAAGTGACGTGACTGAGTGGGAGAAGTGACGCGTGACGTGACTGAGTGGGAGAAGTGACGTGTGACGTGACTGAGTGGGAGAAGTGACGTGACTGAGTGGGAGAAGTGACGCGTGACGTGACTGAGTGGGAGAAGTGACGTGACTGAGTGGGAGAAGTGACGCGTGACGTGACTGAGTGGGAGAAGTGACGTGACTGAGTGGAAGAAGTGACGCGTGACGTGACTGAGTGGAAGAAGTGACGTGACTGAGTGGAAGAAGTGACGTGACTGAGTGGAGAAGTGACGTGACTGAGTGGAAGAAGGGACGTGACTGAGTGGAAGAAGTGACGCGTGACGTGACTGAGTGGGAGAAGTGACGTGACTGAGTGGGAGAAGTGACGTGTGACGTGACTGAGTGGGAGAAGTGACGTGACTGAGTGGGAGAAGTGACGTGTGACGTGACTGAGTGGGAGAAGTGACGTGACTGAGTGGGAGAAGTGACGTGACTGAGTGGAAGAAGTGACGTGTGACGTGACTGAGTGGGAGAAGTGACGTGACTGAGTGGAAGAAGTGACGTGTGACGTGAGTGAGTGGGAGAAGTGACGTGACTGAGTGGAAGAAGTGACGTGTGACGTGACTGAGTGGGAGAAGTGACGTGACTGAGTGGGAGAAGTGACGTGACTGAGTGGAAGAAGTGATGTGTGACGTGACTGAGTGGGAGAAGTGACGTGACTGAGTGGAAGAAGTGACGTGTGACGTGACTGAGTGGGAGAAGTGACGTGACTGAGTGGAAGAAGTGACGTGTGACGTGACTGAGTGGGAGAAGTGACGTGACTGAGTGGAAGAAGTGACGTGTGACGTGACTGAGTGGGAGAAGTGACGTGACTGAGTGGGAGAAGTGACGTGTGACTTGACTGAGTGGGAGAAGTGACGTGACTGAGTGGGACAAGTGACGTGTGACGTGACTGAGTGGGAGAAGTGACGTGACTGAGTGGAAGAAGTGACGTGTGACGTGACTGAGTGGGAGAAGTGACGTGACTGAGTGGAAGAAGTGACGTGACTGAGTGGGAGAAGTGACGTGACTGAGTGGAAGAAGTGACGTGTGACGTGACTGAGTGGGAGAAGTGACGTGACTGAGTGGAAGAAGTGACGTGTGACGTGACTGAGTGGGAGAAGTGACGTGTGACGTGACTGAGTGGGAGAAGTGAGGTGACTGAGTGGGAGTAGTGACGTGTGACGTGACTGAGTGGGAGAAGTGACGTGACTGAGTGGGTGAAGTGACGTGTGACGTGACTGAGTGGGAGAAGTGACGTGACTGAGTGGGAGAAGTGACGTGTGACGTGACTGAGTGGGACAAGTGACGTGTGACGTGACTGAGTGGGAGAAGTGACGTGTGACGTGACTGAGTGGGAGAAGTGACGTGACTGAGTGGGAGAAGTGACGTGTGAGGTGACTGAGTGGGAGAAGTGACGTGACTGAGTGGGAGAAGTGACGTGTGACGTGACTGAGTGGGAGAAGTGACGTGATTGAGTGGGAGAAGTGACGTGACTGAGTGGGAGAAGTGACGTGTGACGTGACTGAGTGGGAGAAGTGACGCGACTGAGTGGGAGAAGTGACGCGGCTGAGTGGGAGAAGTGACGCGAGTGAGTGGGAGAAGTGACGCGAGTGAGTGGGAGAAGTGACGTGTGACGTGACTGAGTGGAATAAGTGACGTGTGACGTGACTGAGAGGAAGAAGTGACGTGACTGAGTGGAAGAAGTGACGTGACTGAGTGGAAGAAGTGACGTGAGTGAGTGGGAGAAGTGACGTGAGTGAGTGGGAGAAGTGACGTGAGTGAGTGGGAGAAGTGACTTGAGTGAGTGGAAGAAGTGACGTGAGTGAGTGGGAGAAGTGTCGTGAGTGAGTGGGAGAAGTGTCGTGAGTGAGTGGGAGAAGTGTCGTGACTGAGTGGGAGAAGTGACGTGACTGAGTGGGAGAAGTGACGCGTGACGTGACTGAGTGGGAGAAGTGACGTGACTGAGTGGGAGAAGTGACGCGTGACGTGACTGAGTGGGAGAAGTGACGTGACTGAGTGGGAGAAGTGACGCGTGACGTGACTGAGTGGGAGAAGTGACGTGACTGAGTGGAAGAAGTGACGCGTGACGTGACTGAGTGGGAGAAGTGACGTGACTGAGTGGAAGAAGTGACGCGTGACGTGACTGAGTGGAAGAAGTGACATGACTGAGTGGAAGAAGTGACGCGTGACGTGACTGAGTGGAAGAAGTGACGTGACTGAGTGGAGAAGTGACGTGACTGAGTGGGAGAAGTGACGCGTGACGTGACTGAGTGGGAGAAGTGACGTGACTGAGTGGAAGAAGTGACGTGACTGAGTGGGAGAAGTGACGTGTGACGTGACTGAGTGGGAGAAGTGATGTGACTGATTGTGAGAAGTGACGTGACTGAGTGGGAGAAGTGACGTGACTGAGTGGGAGAAGTGACGTGTGACGTGACTGAGTGGGAGAAGTGACGTGTGACGTGACTGAGTGGGAGAAGTGACGTGACTGAGTGGGAGAAGTGACGTGTGACGTGACTGAGTGGGAGAAGTGACGTGACTGAGTGGAAGAAGTGACGTGTGACGTGACTGTGTGGGAGAAGTGACGTGACTGAGTGGAAGAAGTGACGTGTGACGTGACTGAGTGGGAGAAGGTACGTGACTGAGTGGAAGAAGTGACGTGTGACGTGACTGAGTGGGAGAAGTGACGTGTGACGTGACTGAGTGGGAGAAGTGACGTGACTGAGTGGGAGTAGTGACGTGTGACGTGACTGAGTGGGAGAAGTGACGTGACTGAGTGGGAGAAGTGACGTGTGACGTGACTGAGTGGGACGTGACTGAGTGACTGACGTGTGACGTGACTGAGTGGAAGAAGTGACGTGACTGAGTGGAAGAAGTGACGTGTGACGTGACTGAGTGGGAGAAGTGACGTGACTGACTGGGAGAACTGACGTGACTGAGTGGGAGAAGTGACGTGACTGAGTGGGAGAAGTGACGCGTGACGTGACTGAGTGGGAGAAGTGACGTGACTGAGTGGGAGAAGTGACGTGTGACGTGACTGAGTGGGAGAAGTGACGTGACTGAGTGGGAGAAGTGACGTGACTGAGTGGGAGAAGTGACGTGTGACGTGACTGAGTGGGAGAAGTGACGTGACTGAGTGGGAGAAGTTACGTGACTGAGTGGGAGAAGTGACGTGTGACGTGCCTGAGTGGGAGAAGTGACGTGACTGAGTGGGAGAAGTGACGTGTGACGTGACTGAGTGGGAGAAGTGACGTGACTGAGTGGGAGAAGTGACGTGTGACGTGACTGAGTGGAAGAAGTGACGTGTGACGTGACTGAGTGGGAGAAGTGACGTGACTGAGTGGGAGAAGTGACGTGACTGAGTGGGAGAAGTGACGTGTGACGTGACTGAGTGGGAGAAGTGACGTGACTGAGTGGGAGAAGTGACGCGTGACGTGACTGAGTGGAAGAAGTGACGTGGCTGAGTGGGAGAAGTGACGTGACTGAGTGGGAGAAGTGACGTGACTGAGTGGGAGAAGTGACGCGTGACGTGACTGAGTGGGAGAAGTGACGTGGCTGAGTGGGAGAAGTGACCTGGCTGAGTGGGAGAAGTGACGTGACTGAGTGGGAGAAGTGACGTGACTGAGTGGGTGAAGTGACGTGTGACGTGACTGAGTGGGAGAAGTGACGTGACTGAGTGGGAGAAGTGACGTGTGACGTGACTGAGTGGGACAAGTGACGTGTGACGTGACTGAGTGGGAGAAGTGACGTGTGACGTGACTGAGTGGGAGAAGTGACGTGACTGAGTGGGAGAAGTGACGTGTGAGGTGACTGAGTGGGAGAAGTGACGTGACTGAGTGGGAGAAGTGACGTGTGACGTGACTGAGTGGGAGAAGTGACGTGATTGAGTGGGAGAAGTGACGTGACTGAGTGGGAGAAGTGACGTGTGACGTGACTGAGTGGGAGAAGTGACGCGACTGAGTGGGAGAAGTGACGCGGCTGAGTGGGAGAAGTGACGCGAGTGAGTGGGAGAAGTGGCGCGAGTGAGTGGGAGAAGTGACGTGTGACATGACTGAGTGGAATAAGTGACGTGTGACGTGACTGAGTGGAAGAAGTGACGTGACTGAGTGGAAGAAGTGACGTGAGTGAGTGGGAGAAGTGACGTGAGTGAGTGGGAGAAGTGACGTGAGTGAGTGGGAGAAGTGACTTGAGTGAGTGGAAGAAGTGACGTGAGTGAGTGGGAGAAGTGTCGTGAGTGAGTGGGAGAAGTGTCGTGAGTGAGTGGGAGAAGTGTCGTGACTGAGTGGGAGAAGTGACGTGACTGAGTGGGAGAAGTGACGCGTGACGTGACTGAGTGGGAGAAGTGACGTGACTGAGTGGGAGAAGTGACGCGTGACGTGACTGAGTGGGAGAAGTGACGTGACTGAGTGGGAGAAGTGACGCGTGACGTGACTGAGTGGGAGAAGTGACGTGACTGAGTGGAAGAAGTGACGCGTGACGTGACTGAGTGGGAGAAGTGACGTGACTGAGTGGAAGAAGTGACGCGTGACGTGACTGAGTGGAAGAAGTGACATGACTGAGTGGAAGAAGTGACGCGTGACGTGACTGAGTGGAAGAAGTGACGTGACTGAGTGGAGAAGTGACGTGACTGAGTGGGAGAAGTGACGCGTGACGTGACTGAGTGGGAGAAGTGACGTGACTGAGTGGGAGAAGTGACGCGTGACGTGACTGAGTGGGAGAAGTGACGTGACTGAGTGGAAGAAGTGACGCGTGACGTGACTGAGTGGAAGAAGTGACGTGACTGAGTGGAAGAAGTGACGTGACTGAGTGGAGAAGTGACGTGACTGAGTGGAAGAAGTGACGTGACTGAGTGGAAGAAGGGACGTGACTGAGTGGAAGAAGTGACGCGTGACGTGACTGAGTGGGAGAAGTGACGTGACTGAGTGGGAGAAGTGACGTGTGACGTGACTGAGTGGGAGAAGTGACGTGACTGAGTGGGAGAAGTGACGTGTGACGTGACTGAGTGGGAGAAGTGACGTGACTGAGTGGGAGAAGTGACGTGACTGAGTGGAAGAAGTGACGTGTGACGTGACTGAGTGGGAGAAGTGACGTGACTGAGTGGAAGAAGTGACGTGTGACGTGAGTGAGTGGGAGAAGTGACGTGACTGAGTGGAAGAAGTGACGTGTGACGTGACTGAGTGGGAGAAGTGACGTGACTGAGTGGGAGAAGTGACGTGACTGAGTGGAAGAAGTGATGTGTGACGTGACTGAGTGGGAGAAGTGACGTGACTGAGTGGAAGAAGTGACGTGTGACGTGACTGAGTGGGAGAAGTGACGTGACTGAGTGGAAGAAGTGACGCGTGACGTGACTGAGTGGGAGAAGTGACGTGACTGAGTGGGAGAAGTGACGCGTGACGTGACTGAGTGGGAGAAGTGACGTGACTGAGTGGAAGAAGTGACGCGTGACGTGACTGAGTGGGAGAAGTGACGTGACTGAGTGGAAGAAGTGACGCGTGACGTGACTGAGTGGAAGAAGTGACATGACTGAGTGGAAGAAGTGACGCGTGACGTGACTGAGTGGAAGAAGTGACGTGACTGAGTGGAGAAGTGACGTGACTGAGTGGGAGAAGTGACGCGTGACGTGACTGAGTGGGAGAAGTGACGTGACTGAGTGGGAGAAGTGACGCGTGACGTGACTGAGTGGGAGAAGTGACGTGACTGAGTGGAAGAAGTGACGCGTGACGTGACTGAGTGGAAGAAGTGACGTGACTGAGTGGAAGAAGTGACGTGACTGAGTGGAGAAGTGACGTGACTGAGTGGAAGAAGTGACGTGACTGAGTGGAAGAAGGGACGTGACTGAGTGGAAGAAGTGACGCGTGACGTGACTGAGTGGGAGAAGTGACGTGACTGAGTGGGAGAAGTGACGTGTGACGTGACTGAGTGGGAGAAGTGACGTGACTGAGTGGGAGAAGTGACGTGTGACGTGACTGAGTGGGAGAAGTGACGTGACTGAGTGGGAGAAGTGACGTGACTGAGTGGAAGAAGTGACGTGTGACGTGACTGAGTGGGAGAAGTGACGTGACTGAGTGGAAGAAGTGACGTGTGACGTGAGTGAGTGGGAGAAGTGACGTGACTGAGTGGAAGAAGTGACGTGTGACGTGACTGAGTGGGAGAAGTGACGTGACTGAGTGGGAGAAGTGACGTGACTGAGTGGAAGAAGTGATGTGTGACGTGACTGAGTGGGAGAAGTGACGTGACTGAGTGGAAGAAGTGACGTGTGACGTGACTGAGTGGGAGAAGTGACGTGACTGAGTGGAAGAAGTGACGTGTGACGTGACTGAGTGGGAGAAGTGACGTGACTGAGTGGGAGAAGTGACGTGTGACGTGACTGAGTGGGAGAAGTGACGTGACTGAGTGGGACAAGTGACGTGTGACGTGACTGAGTGGGAGAAGTGACGTGACTGAGTGGAAGAAGTGACGTGTGACGTGACTGAGTGGGAGAAGTGACGTGACTGAGTGGAAGAAGTGACGTGACTGAGTGGGAGAAGTGACGTGACTGAGTGGAAGAAGTGACGTGTGACGTGACTGAGTGGGAGAAGTGACGTGACTGAGTGGAAGAAGTGACGTGTGACGTGACTGAGTGGGAGAAGTGACGTGTGACGTGACTGAGTGGGAGAAGTGACGTGACTGAGTGGGAGTAGTGACGTGTGACGTGACTGAGTGGGAGAAGTGACGTGACTGAGTGGGTGAAGTGACGTGTGACGTGACTGAGTGGGAGAAGTGACGTGACTGAGTGGGAGAAGTGACGTGTGACGTGACTGAGTGGGACAAGTGACGTGTGACGTGACTGAGTGGGAGAAGTGACGTGTGACGTGACTGAGTGGGAGAAGTGACGTGACTGAGTGGGAGAAGTGACGTGTGAGGTGACTGAGTGGGAGAAGTGACGTGACTGAGTGGGAGAAGTGACGTGTGACGTGACTGAGTGGGAGAAGTGACGTGATTGAGTGGGAGAAGTGACGTGACTGAGTGGGAGAAGTGACGTGTGACGTGACTGAGTGGGAGAAGTGACGCGACTGAGTGGGAGAAGTGACGCGGCTGAGTGGGAGAAGTGACGCGAGTGAGTGGGAGAAGTGACGCGAGTGAGTGGGAGAAGTGACGTGTGACGTGACTGAGTGGAATAAGTGACGTGTGACGTGACTGAGAGGAAGAAGTGACGTGACTGAGTGGAAGAAGTGACGTGACTGAGTGGAAGAAGTGACGTGAGTGAGTGGGAGAAGTGACGTGAGTGAGTGGGAGAAGTGACGTGAGTGAGTGGGAGAAGTGACTTGAGTGAGTGGAAGAAGTGACGTGAGTGAGTGGGAGAAGTGTCGTGAGTGAGTGGGAGAAGTGTCGTGAGTGAGTGGGAGAAGTGTCGTGACTGAGTGGGAGAAGTGACGTGACTGAGTGGGAGAAGTGACGCGTGACGTGACTGAGTGGGAGAAGTGACGGGACTGAGTGGGAGAAGTGACGCGTGACGTGACTGAGTGGGAGAAGTGACGTGACTGAGTGGGAGAAGTGACGCGTGACGTGACTGAGTGGGAGAAGTGACGTGACTGAGTGGAAGAAGTGACGCGTGACGTGACTGAGTGGGAGAAGTGACGTGACTGAGTGGAAGAAGTGACGCGTGACGTGACTGAGTGGAAGAAGTGACATGACTGAGTGGAAGAAGTGACGCGTGACGTGACTGAGTGGAAGAAGTGACGTGACTGAGTGGAGAAGTGACGTGACTGAGTGGGAGAAGTGACGCGTGACGTGACTGAGTGGGAGAAGTGACGTGACTGAGTGGAAGAAGTGACGTGACTGAGTGGGAGAAGTGACGTGTGACGTGACTGAGTGGGAGAAGTGATGTGACTGATTGTGAGAAGTGACGTGACTGAGTGGGAGAAGTGACGTGACTGAGTGGAAGAAGTGACGTGACTGAGTGGGAGAAGTGACGTGTGACGTGACTGAGTGGGAGAAGTGACGTGACTGAGTGGGAGAAGTGACGTGTGACGTGACTGAGTGGGAGAAGTGACGTGACTGAGTGGAAGAAGTGACGTGTGACGTGACTGTGTGGGAGAAGTGACGTGACTGAGTGGAAGAAGTGACGTGTGACGTGACTGAGTGGGAGAAGGTACGTGACTGAGTGGAAGAAGTGACGTGTGACGTGACTGAGTGGGAGAAGTGACGTGTGACGTGACTGAGTGGGAGAAGTGACGTGACTGAGTGGGAGTAGTGACGTGTGACGTGACTGAGTGGGAGAAGTGACGTGACTGAGTGGGAGAAGTGACGTGTGACGTGACTGAGTGGGACGTGACTGAGTGACTGACGTGTGACGTGACTGAGTGGAAGAAGTGACGTGACTGAGTGGAAGAAGTGACGCGTGACGTGACTGAGTGGGAGAAGTGACGTGACTGACTGGGAGAACTGACGTGACTGAGTGGGAGAAGTGACGTGACTGAGTGGGAGAAGTGACGCGTGACGTGACTGAGTGGGAGAAGTGACGTGACTGAGTGGGAGAAGTGACGTGACTGAGTGGGAGAAGTTACGTGACTGAGTGGGAGAAGTGACGTGTGACGTGCCTGAGTGGGAGAAGTGACGTGACTGAGTGGGAGAAGTGACGTGTGACGTGACTGAGTGGGAGAAGTGACGTGACTGAGTGGGAGAAGTGACGTGTGACGTGACTGAGTGGAAGAAGTGACGTGTGACGTGACTGAGTGGGAGAAGTGACGTGACTGAGTGGGAGAAGTGACGTGACTGAGTGGGAGAAGTGACGTGTGACGTGACTGAGTGGGAGAAGTGACGTGACTGAGTGGGAGAAGTGACGCGTGACGTGACTGAGTGGAAGAAGTGACGTGGCTGAGTGGGAGAAGTGACGTGACTGAGTGGGAGAAGTGACGTGACTGAGTGGGAGAAGTGACGCGTGACGTGACTGAGTGGGAGAAGTGACGTGGCTGAGTGGGAGAAGTGACCTGGCTGAGTGGGAGAAGTGACGTGACTGAGTGGGAGAAGTGACGTGACTGAGTGGGTGAAGTGACGTGTGACGTGACTGAGTGGGAGAAGTGACGTGACTGAGTGGGAGAAGTGACGTGTGACGTGACTGAGTGGGACAAGTGACGTGTGACGTGACTGAGTGGGAGAAGTGACGTGTGACGTGACTGAGTGGGAGAAGTGACGTGACTGAGTGGGAGAAGTGACGTGTGAGGTGACTGAGTGGGAGAAGTGACGTGACTGAGTGGGAGAAGTGACGTGTGACGTGACTGAGTGGGAGAAGTGACGTGATTGAGTGGGAGAAGTGACGTGACTGAGTGGGAGAAGTGACGTGTGACGTGACTGAGTGGGAGAAGTGACGCGACTGAGTGGGAGAAGTGACGCGGCTGAGTGGGAGAAGTGACGCGAGTGAGTGGGAGAAGTGGCGCGAGTGAGTGGGAGAAGTGACGTGTGACGTGACTGAGTGGAATAAGTGACGTGTGACGTGACTGAGTGGAAGAAGTGACGTGAGTGAGTGGAAGAAGTGACGTGAGTGAGTGGGAGAAGTGACGTGAGTGAGTGGGAGAAGTGACTTGAGTGAGTGGAAGAAGTGACGTGAGTGAGTGGGAGAAGTGTCGTGAGTGAGTGGGAGAAGTGTCGTGAGTGAGTGGGAGAAGTGTCGTGACTGAGTGGGAGAAGTGACGTGACTGAGTGGGAGAAGTGACGCGTGACGTGACTGAGTGGGAGAAGTGACGTGACTGAGTGGGAGAAGTGACGCGTGACGTGACTGAGTGGGAGAAGTGACGTGACTGAGTGGGAGAAGTGACGCGTGACGTGACTGAGTGGGAGAAGTGACGTGACTGAGTGGAAGAAGTGACGCGTGACGTGACTGAGTGGGAGAAGTGACGTGACTGAGTGGAAGAAGTGACATGACTGAGTGGAAGAAGTGACGCGTGACGTGACTGAGTGGAAGAAGTGACGTGACTGAGTGGAGAAGTGACGTGACTGAGTGGGAGAAGTGACGCGTGACGTGACTGAGTGGGAGAAGTGACGTGACTGAGTGGAAGAAGTGACGTGACTGAGTGGGAGAAGTGACGTGTGACGTGACTGAGTGGGAGAAGTGATGTGACTGATTGTGAGAAGTGACGTGACTGAGTGGGAGAAGTGACGTGACTGAGTGGAAGAAGTGACGTGACTGAGTGGGAGAAGTGACGTGTGACGTGACTGAGTGGGAGAAGTGACGTGACTGAGTGGGAGAAGTGACGTGTGACGTGACTGAGTGGGAGAAGTGACGTGACTGAGTGGAAAAAGTGACGTGTGACGTGACTGTGTGGGAGAAGTGACGTGACTGAGTGGAAGAAGTGACGTGTGACGTGACTGAGTGGGAGAAGGTACGTGACTGAGTGGAAGAAGTGACGTGTGACGTGACTGAGTGGGAGAAGTGACGTGTGACGTGACTGAGTGGGAGAAGTGACGTGACTGAGTGGGAGTAGTGACGTGTGACGTGACTGAGTGGGAGAAGTGACGTGACTGAGTGGGAGAAGTGACGTGTGACGTGACTGAGTGGGACGTGACTGAGTGACTGACGTGTGACGTGACTGAGTGGAAGAAGTGACGTGACTGAGTGGAAGAAGTGACGCGTGACGTGACTGAGTGGGAGAAGTGACGTGACTGAGTGGGAGAACTGACGTGACTGAGTGGGAGAAGTGACGTGACTGAGTGGGAGAAGTGACGCGTGACGTGACTGAGTGGGAGAAGTGACGTGACTGAGTGGGAGAAGTGATGTGTGACGTGACTGAGTGGGAGAAGTGACGTGACTGAGTGGGAGAAGTGACGTGACTGAGTGGGAGAAGTGACGTGACTGAGTGGGAGAAGTGACGTGTGACGTGCCTGAGTGGGAGAAGTGACGTGCCTGAGTGGGAGAAGTGACGTGACTGAGTGGGAGAAGTGACGTGTGACGTGACTGAGTGGGAGAAGTGACGTGACTGAGTGGGAGAAGTGACGTGTGACGTGACTGAGTGGAAGAAGTGACGTGTGACGTGACTGAGTGGGAGAAGTGACGTGACTGAGTGGGAGAAGTGACGTGACTGAGTGGAAGAAGTGACGTGACTGAGTGGGAGAAGTGACGTGTGACGTGACTGAGTGGGAGAAGTGACGTGACTGAGTGGGAGAAGTGACGTGTGACGTGACTGAGTGGGAGAAGTGACGTGACTGAGTGGAAGAAGTGACGTGTGACGTGACTGAGTGGGAGAAGTGACGTGACTGAGTGGAAGAAGTGACGTGTGACGTGACTGAGTGGGAGAAGTGACGTGACTGAGTGGAAGAAGTGACGTGTGACGTGACTGAGTGGGAGAAGTGACGTGTGACGTGACTGAGTGGGAGAAGTGAGGTGACTGAGTGGGAGTAGTGACGTGTGACGTGACTGAGTGGGAGAAGTGACGTGACTGAGTGGGAGAAGTGACGTGTGACGTGACTGAGTGGGAGAAGTGACGTGACTGAGTGGGAGAAGTGACGTGTGACGTGACTGAGTGGGAGAAGTGACGTGACTGAGTGGGAGAAGTGACGTGTGATGTGACTGAGTGGGAGAAGTGACGTGACTGAGTGGGAGAAGTGACGTGTGAGGTGACTGAGTGGGAGAAGTGACGTGACTGAGTGGGAGAAGTGACGTGTGACGTGACTGAGTGGGAGAAGTGACGTGATTGAGTGGGAGAAGTGACGTGACTGAGTGGGAGAAGTGACGTGTGACGTGACTGAGTGGGAGAAGTGACGCGACTGAGTGGGAGAAGTGACGCGGCTGAGTGGGAGAAGTGACGCGAGTGAGTGGGAGAAGTGACGCGAGTGATTGGGAGAAGTGACGTGTGACGTGACTGAGTGGGAGAAGTGACGCGGCTGAGTGGAAGAAGTGACGTGACTGAGTGGAAGAAGTGACGTGAGTGAGTGGGAGAAGTGACGTGAGTGAGTGGGAGAAGTGACGTGAGTGAGTGGGAGAAGTGACTTGAGTGAGTGGAAGAAGTGACGTGAGTGAGTGGGAGAAGTGTCGTGAGTGAGTGGGAGAAGTGTCGTGAGTGAGTGTGAGAAGTGTCGTGACTGAGTGGGAGAAGTGACGTGACTGAGTGGGAGAAGTGACGCGTGACGTGACTGTGTGGGAGAAGTGACGTGTGACGTGACTGAGTGGGAGAAGTGACGTGACTGAGTGGGAGAAGTGACGTGTGACGTGACTGTGTGGGAGAAGTGACGTGTGACGTGTCTGAGTGGGAGAAGTGACGTGACTGAGTGGGAGAAGTGACGTGTGACGTGACTGAGTGGGAGAAGTGACGTGACTGAGTGGGAGAAGTGACGTGACTGAGTGGGAGAAGTGACGTGTGACGTGACTGAGTGGGAGAAGTGACGTGACTGAGTGGGAGAAGTGACGTGTGACGTGACTGAGTGGGAGAAGTGACGTGTGACGTGACTGAGTGGGAGAAGTGACGCGTGACGTGACTGAGTGGGAGAAGTGACGTGACTGAGTGGGAGAAGTGACGCGTGACGTGACTGAGTGGGAGAAGTGACGTGACTGAGTGGGAGAAGTGACGTGACTGAGTGGGAGAAGTGACGCGTGACGTGACTGAGTGGGAGAAGTGACGTGACTGAGTGGAAGAAGTGACGCGTGACGTGACTGAGTGGAAGAAGTGACATGACTGAGTGGAAGAAGTGACGCGTGACGTGACTGAGTGGAAGAAGTGACGTGACTGAGTGGAGAAGTGACGTGACTGAGTGGGAGAAGTGACGCGTGACGTGACTGAGTGGGAGAAGTGACGTGACTGAGTGGAAGAAGTGACGTGACTGAGTGGGAGAAGTGACGTGTGACGTGACTGAGTGGGAGAAGTGATGTGACTGATTGTGAGAAGTGACGTGACTGAGTGGGAGAAGTGACGTGACTGAGTGGAAGAAGTGACGTGACTGAGTGGGAGAAGTGACGTGTGACGTGACTGAGTGGGAGAAGTGACGTGACTGAGTGGGAGAAGTGACGTGTGACGTGACTGAGTGGAAGAAGTGACGCGTGACGTGACTGAGTGGAAGAAGTGACGTGGCTGAGTGGGAGAAGTGACGTGACTGAGTGGGAGAAGTGACGTGACTGAGTGGGAGAAGTGACGCGTGACGTGACTGAGTGGGAGAAGTGACGTGGCTGAGTGGGAGAAGTGACCTGGCTGAGTGGGAGAAGTGACGTGACTGAGTGGGAGAAGTGACGTGCCTGAGTGGGAGAAGTGACGTGACTGAGTGGGAGAAGTGACGTGTGACGTGACTGAGTGGGAGAAGTGACGTGACTGAGTGGGAGAAGTGACGTGTGAGGTGACTGAGTGGGAGAAGTGACGTGACTGAGTGGGAGAAGTGACGTGTGACGTGACTGAGTGGGAGAAGTGACGCGACTGAGTGGGAGAAGTGACGCGGCTGAGTGGGAGAAGTGACGCGAGTGAGTGGGAGAAGTGACGCGAGTGAGTGGGAGAAGTGACGTGTGACGTGACTGAGTGGAATAAGTGACGTGTGACGTGACTGAGTGGAAGAAGTGACGTGACTGAGTGGAAGAAGTGACGTGACTGAGTGGAAGAAGTGACGTGAGTGAGTGGGAGAAGTGACGTGAGTGAGTGGGAGAAGTGACGTGAGTGAGTGGGAGAAGTGACTTGAGTGAGTGGAAGAAGTGACGTGAGTGAGTGGGAGAAGTGTCGTGAGTGAGTGGGAGAAGTGTCGTGAGTGAGTGGGAGAAGTGACGTGACTGAGTGGGAGAAGTGACGCGTGACGTGACTGAGTGGGAGAAGTGACGCGTGACGTGACTGAGTGGGAGAAGTGACGTGACTGAGTGGGAGAAGTGACGCGTGACGTGACTGAGTGGGAGAAGTGACGTGACTGAGTGGAAGAAGTGACGCGTGACGTGACTGAGTGGAAGAAGTGACATGACTGAGTGGAAGAAGTGACGCGTGACGTGACTGAGTGGAAGAAGTGACGTGACTGAGTGGAGAAGTGACGTGACTGAGTGGGAGAAGTGACGCGTGACGTGACTGAGTGGGAGAAGTGACGTGACTGAGTGGAAGAAGTGACGTGACTGAGTGGGAGAAGTGACGTATGACGTGACTGAGTGGGAGAAGTGATGTGACTGATTGTGAGAAGTGACGTGACTGAGTGGGAGAAGTGACGTGACTGAGTGGAAGAAGTGACGTGACTGAGTGGGAGAAGTGACGTGTGACGTGACTGAGTGGGAGAAGGTACGTGACTGAGTGGAAGAAGTGACGTGTGACGTGACTGAGTGGGAGAAGTGACGTGTGACGTGACTGAGTGGGAGAAGTGACGTGACTGAGTGGGAGTAGTGACGTGTGACGTGACTGAGTGGGAGAAGTGACGTGACTGAGTGGGAGAAGTGACGTGACTGAGTGGGAGAAGTGACGTGTGACGTGACTGAGTGGGACGTGACTGAGTGACTGACGTGTGACGTGACTGAGTGGAAGAAGTGACGTGACTGAGTGGAAGAAGTGACGCGTGACGTGACTGAGTGGGAGAAGTGACGTGACTGAGTGGGAGAACTGACGTGACTGAGTGGGAGAAGTGACGTGACTGAGTGGGAGAAGTGACGCGTGACGTGACTGAGTGGGAGAAGTGACGTGACTGAGTGGGAGAAGTGACGTGTGACGTGACTGAGTGGGAGAAGTGACGTGACTGAGTGGGAGAAGTGACGTGTGACGTGACTGAGTGGGAGAAGTGACGTGACTGAGTGGGAGAAGTGACGTGACTGAGTGGGAGAAGTGACGTGTGACGTGCCTGAGTGGGAGAAGTGACGTGACTGAGTGGGAGAAGTGACGTGTGACGTGACTGAGTGGGAGAAGTGACGTGACTGAGTGGGAGAAGTGACGTGTGACGTGACTGAGTGGAAGAAGTGACGTGTGACGTGACTGAGTGGGAGAAGTGACGTGACTGAGTGGGAGAAGTGACGTGACTGAGTGGAAGAAGTGACGTGTGACGTGACTGAGTGGGAGAAGTGACGTGACTGAGTGGGAGAAGTGACGCGTGACGTGACTGAGTGGAAGAAGTGACGTGGCTGAGTGGGAGAAGTGACGTGACTGAGTGGGAGAAGTGACGCGTGACGTGACTGAGTGGGAGAAGTGACGTGGCTGAGTGGGAGAAGTGACCTGGCTGAGTGGGAGAAGTGACGTGACTGAGTGGGAGAAGTGACGTGTGACGTGACTGAGTGGGAGAAGTGACGTGCCTGAGTGGGAGAAGTGACGTGACTGAGTGGGAGAAGTGACGTGACTGAGTGGAAGAAGTGACGTGTGACGTGACTGAGTGGAAGAAGTGACGTGACTGAGTGGAAGAAGTGACGTGACTGAGTGGGAGAAGTGACGTGTGACGTGACTGAGTGGGAGAAGTGACGTGACTGAGTGGGAGAAGTGACGTGACTGAGTGGGAGAAGTGACGTGTGACGTGACTGAGTGGGAGAAGTGACGTGACTGAGTGGAAGAAGTGACGTGACTGAGTGGAAGAAGTGACGTGAGTGAGTGGAAGAAGTGACGTGAGTGAGTGGGAGAAGTGACGTGAGTGAGTGGGAGAAGTGACGTGAGTGAGTGGGAGAAGTGACTTGAGTGAGTGGAAGAAGTGACGTGAGTGAGTGGGAGAAGTGTCGTGAGTGAGTGGGAGAAGTGTCGTGAGTGAGTGGGAGAAGTGTCGTGACTGAGTGGGAGAAGTGACGTGACTGAGTGGGAGAAGTGACGCGTGACGTGACTGAGTGGGAGAAGTGACGTGACTGAGTGGGAGAAGTGACGCGTGACGTGACTGAGTGGGAGAAGTGACGTGACTGAGTGGGAGAAGTGACGTGTGACGTGACTGAGTGGGAGAAGTGACGTGACTGAGTGGAAGAAGTGACGCGTGACGTGACTGAGTGGGAGAAGTGACGTGACTGAGTGGAAGAAGTGACGCGTGACGTGACTGAGTGGAAGAAGTGACATGACTGAGTGGAAGAAGTGACGCGTGACGTGACTGAGTGGAAGAAGTGACGTGACTGAGTGGAGAAGTGACGTGACTGAGTGGGAGAAGTGACGCGTGACGTGACTGAGTGGGAGAAGTGACGTGACTGAGTGGGAGAAGTGACGCGTGACGTGACTGAGTGGGAGAAGTGACGTGACTGAGTGGAAGAAGTGACGCGTGACGTGACTGAGTGGAAGAAGTGACGTGACTGAGTGGAAGAAGTGACGTGACTGAGTGGAGAAGTGACGTGACTGAGTGGAAGAAGTGACGTGACTGAGTGGAAGAAGGGACGTGACTGAGTGGAAGAAGTGACGCGTGACGTGACTGAGTGGGAGAAGTGACGTGACTGAGTGGGAGAAGTGACGTGTGACGTGACTGAGTGGGAGAAGTGACGTGACTGAGTGGGAGAAGTGACGTGTGACGTGACTGAGTGGGAGAAGTGACGTGACTGAGTGGGAGAAGTGACGTGACTGAGTGGAAGAAGTGACGTGTGACGTGACTGAGTGGGAGAAGTGACGTGACTGAGTGGAAGAAGTGACGTGTGACGTGAGTGAGTGGGAGAAGTGACGTGACTGAGTGGAAGAAGTGACGTGTGACGTGACTGAGTGGGAGAAGTGACGTGACTGAGTGGGAGAAGTGACGTGACTGAGTGGAAGAAGTGATGTGTGACGTGACTGAGTGGGAGAAGTGACGTGACTGAGTGGAAGAAGTGACGTGTGACGTGACTGAGTGGGAGAAGTGACGTGACTGAGTGGAAGAAGTGACGTGTGACGTGACTGAGTGGGAGAAGTGACGTGACTGAGTGGGAGAAGTGACGCGTGACGTGACTGAGTGGGAGAAGTGACGTGACTGAGTGGAAGAAGTGACGCGTGACGTGACTGAGTGGGAGAAGTGACGTGACTGAGTGGAAGAAGTGACGCGTGACGTGACTGAGTGGAAGAAGTGACATGACTGAGTGGAAGAAGTGACGCGTGACGTGACTGAGTGGAAGAAGTGACGTGACTGAGTGGAGAAGTGACGTGACTGAGTGGGAGAAGTGACGCGTGACGTGACTGAGTGGGAGAAGTGACGTGACTGAGTGGGAGAAGTGACGCGTGACGTGACTGAGTGGGAGAAGTGACGTGACTGAGTGGAAGAAGTGACGTGTGACGTGACTGAGTGGAAGAAGTGACGTGACTGAGTGGAAGAAGTGACGTGACTGAGTGGAGAAGTGACGTGACTGAGTGGAAGAAGTGACGTGACTGAGTGGAAGAAGGGACGTGACTGAGTGGAAGAAGTGACGCGTGACGTGACTGAGTGGGAGAAGTGACGTGACTGAGTGGGAGAAGTGACGTGTGACGTGACTGAGTGGGAGAAGTGACGTGACTGAGTGGGAGAAGTGACGTGTGACGTGACTGAGTGGGAGAAGTGACGTGACTGAGTGGGAGAAGTGACGTGACTGAGTGGAAGAAGTGACGTGTGACGTGACTGAGTGGGAGAAGTGACGTGACTGAGTGGAAGAAGTGACGTGTGACGTGAGTGAGTGGGAGAAGTGACGTGACTGAGTGGAAGAAGTGACGTGTGACGTGACTGAGTGGGAGAAGTGACGTGACTGAGTGGGAGAAGTGACGTGACTGAGTGGAAGAAGTGACGTGTGACGTGACTGAGTGGGAGAAGTGACGTGACTGAGTGGAAGA
This sequence comes from Podargus strigoides, assembly GCA_028020825.1. Lineage (NCBI taxonomy): Eukaryota > Metazoa > Chordata > Aves > Caprimulgiformes > Podargidae > Podargus > Podargus strigoides. Next base: position 59,921,783 of record CM051662.1, read on the forward strand.
AGTGACGTGTGACGTGACTGAGTGGGAGAAGTGACGTGACTGAGTGGAAGAAGTGACGTGTGACGTGACTGAGTGGGAGAAGTGACGTGACTGAGTGGGAGAAGTGACGTGTGACGTGACTGAGTGGGAGAAGTGACGTGACTGAGTGGGACAAGTGACGTGTGACGTGACTGAGTGGGAGAAGTGACGTGACTGAGTGGAAGAAGTGACGTGTGACGTGACTGAGTGGGAGAAGTGACGTGACTGAGTGGAAGAAGTGACGTGACTGAGTGGGAGAAGTGACGTGACTGAGTGGAAGAAGTGACGTGTGACGTGACTGAGTGGGAGAAGTGACGTGACTGAGTGGAAGAAGTGACGTGTGACGTGACTGAGTGGGAGAAGTGACGTGTGACGTGACTGAGTGGGAGAAGTGACGTGACTGAGTGGGAGTAGTGACGTGTGACGTGACTGAGTGGGAGAAGTGACGTGTGACGTGACTGAGTGGGAGAAGTGACGTGACTGAGTGGGAGAAGTGACGTGTGAGGTGACTGAGTGGGAGAAGTGACGTGACTGAGTGGGAGAAGTGACGTGTGACGTGACTGAGTGGGAGAAGTGACGTGACTGAGTGGGAGAAGTGACGTGACTGAGTGGGAGAAGTGACGTGTGACGTGACTGAGTGGGAGAAGTGACGCGACTGAGTGGGAGAAGTGACGCGGCTTAGTGGGAGAAGTGACGCGAGTGAGTGGGAGAAGTGACGCGAGTGAGTGGGAGAAGTGACGTGTGACGTGACTGAGTGGAATAAGTGACGTGTGACGTGACTGATAGGAAGAAGTGACGTGACTGAGTGGAAGAAGTGACGTGACTGAGTGGAAGAAGTGACGTGAGTGAGTGGGAGAAGTGACGTGAGTGAGTGGGAGAAGTGACGTGAGTGAGTGGGAGAAGTGACTTGAGTGAGTGGAAGAAGTGACGTGAGTGAGTGGGAGAAGTGTCGTGAGTGAGTGGGAGAAGTGTCGTGAGTGAGTGGGAGAAGTGACGTGACTGAGTGGGAGAAGTGACGCGTGACGTGACTGAGTGGGAGAAGTGACGGGACTGAGTGGGAGAAGTGACGCGTGACGTGACTGAGTGGGAGAAGTGACGTGACTGAGTGGGAGAAGTGACGCGTGACGTGACTGAGTGGGAGAAGTGACGTGACTGAGTGGAAGAAGTGACGCGTGACGTGACTGAGTGGGAGAAGTGACGTGACTGAGTGGAAGAAGTGACGCGTGACGTGACTGAGTGGAAGAAGTGACATGACTGAGTGGAAGAAGTGACGCGTGACGTGACTGAGTGGAAGAAGTGACGTGACTGAGTGGAGAAGTGACGTGACTGAGTGGGAGAAGTGACGCGTGACGTGACTGAGTGGGAGAAGTGACGTGACTGAGTGGAAGAAGTGACGTGACTGAGTGGGAGAAGTGACGTGTGACGTGACTGAGTGGGAGAAGTGATGTGACTGATTGTGAGAAGTGACGTGACTGAGTGGGAGAAGTGACGTGACTGAGTGGAAGAAGTGACGTGACTGAGTGGGGGAAGTGACGTGTGACGTGACTGAGTGGGAGAAGTGACGTGACTGAGTGGGAGAAGTGACGTGTGACGTGACTGAGTGGGAGAAGTGACGTGACTGAGTGGAAGAAGTGACGTGTGACGTGACTGTGTGGGAGAAGTGACGTGACTGAGTGGAAGAAGTGACGTGTGACGTGACTGAGTGGGAGAAGGTACGTGACTGAGTGGAAGAAGTGACGTGTGACGTGACTGAGTGGGAGAAGTGACGTGTGACGTGACTGAGTGGGAGAAGTGACGTGACTGAGTGGGAGTAGTGACGTGTGACGTGACTGAGTGGGAGAAGTGACGTGACTGAGTGGGAGAAGTGACGTGTGACGTGACTGAGTGGGACGTGACTGAGTGACTGACGTGTGACGTGACTGAGTGGAAGAAGTGACGTGACTGAGTGGAAGAAGTGACGCGTGACGTGACTGAGTGGGAGAAGTGACGTGACTGACTGGGAGAACTGACGTGACTGAGTGGGAGAAGTGACGTGACTGAGTGGGAGAAGTGACGCGTGACGTGACTGAGTGGGAGAAGTGACGTGACTGAGTGGGAGAAGTGACGTGACTGAGTGGGAGAAGTGACGTGTGACGTGACTGAGTGGGAGAAGTGACGTGACTGAGTGGGAGAAGTTACGTGACTGAGTGGGAGAAGTGACGTGTGACGTGCCTGAGTGGGAGAAGTGACGTGACTGAGTGGGAGAAGTGACGTGTGACGTGACTGAGTGGGAGAAGTGACGTGACTGAGTGGGAGAAGTGACGTGTGACGTGACTGAGTGGAAGAAGTGACGTGTGACGTGACTGAGTGGGAGAAGTGACGTGACTGAGTGGGAGAAGTGACGTGTGACGTGACTGAGTGGGAGAAGTGACGTGACTGAGTGGGAGAAGTGACGCGTGACGTGACTGAGTGGAAGAAGTGACGTGGCTGAGTGGGAGAAGTGACGTGACTGAGTGGGAGAAGTGACGCGTGACGTGACTGAGTGGGAGAAGTGACGTGGCTGAGTGGGAGAAGTGACCTGGCTGAGTGGGAGAAGTGACGTGACTGAGTGGGAGAAGTGACGTGACTGAGTGGGTGAAGTGACGTGTGACGTGACTGAGTGGGAGAAGTGACGTGACTGAGTGGGAGAAGTGACGTGTGACGTGACTGAGTGGGACAAGTGACGTGTGACGTGACTGAGTGGGAGAAGTGACGTGTGACGTGACTGAGTGGGAGAAGTGACGTGACTGAGTGGGAGAAGTGACGTGTGAGGTGACTGAGTGGGAGAAGTGACGTGACTGAGTGGGAGAAGTGACGTGTGACGTGACTGAGTGGGAGAAGTGACGTGATTGAGTGGGAGAAGTGACGTGACTGAGTGGGAGAAGTGACGTGTGACGTGACTGAGTGGGAGAAGTGACGCGACTGAGTGGGAGAAGTGACGCGGCTGAGTGGGAGAAGTGACGCGAGTGAGTGGGAGAAGTGGCGCGAGTGAGTGGGAGAAGTGACGTGTGACGTGACTGAGTGGAATAAGTGACGTGTGACGTGACTGAGTGGAAGAAGTGACGTGAGTGAGTGGAAGAAGTGACGTGAGTGAGTGGGAGAAGTGACGTGAGTGAGTGGGAGAAGTGACGTGAGTGAGTGGGAGAAGTGACTTGAGTGAGTGGAAGAAGTGACGTGAGTGAGTGGGAGAAGTGTCGTGAGTGAGTGGGAGAAGTGTCGTGAGTGAGTGGGAGAAGTGTCGTGAGTGAGTGGGAGAAGTGTCGTGACTGAGTGGGAGAAGTGACGTGACTGAGTGGGAGAAGTGACGCGTGACGTGACTGAGTGGGAGAAGTGACGTGACTGAGTGGGAGAAGTGACGCGTGACGTGACTGAGTGGGAGAAGTGACGTGACTGAGTGGGAGAAGTGACGCGTGACGTGACTGAGTGGGAGAAGTGACGTGACTGAGTGGAAGAAGTGACGCGTGACGTGACTGAGTGGGAGAAGTGACGTGACTGAGTGGAAGAAGTGACGCGTGACGTGACTGAGTGGAAGAAGTGACATGACTGAGTGGAAGAAGTGACGCGTGACGTGACTGAGTGGAAGAAGTGACGTGACTGAGTGGAGAAGTGACGTGACTGAGTGGGAGAAGTGACGCGTGACGTGACTGAGTGGGAGAAGTGACGTGACTGAGTGGAAGAAGTGACGTGACTGAGTGGGAGAAGTGACGTGTGACGTGACTGAGTGGGAGAAGTGATGTGACTGATTGTGAGAAGTGACGTGACTGAGTGGGAGAAGTGACGTGACTGAGTGGAAGAAGTGACGTGACTGAGTGGGAGAAGTGACGTGTGACGTGACTGAGTGGGAGAAGTGACGTGACTGAGTGGGAGAAGTGACGTGTGACGTGACTGAGTGGGAGAAGTGACGTGACTGAGTGGAAAAAGTGACGTGTGACGTGACTGTGTGGGAGAAGTGACGTGACTGAGTGGAAGAAGTGACGTGTGACGTGACTGAGTGGGAGAAGGTACGTGACTGAGTGGAAGAAGTGACGTGTGACGTGACTGAGTGGGAGAAGTGACGTGTGACGTGACTGAGTGGGAGAAGTGACGTGACTGAGTGGGAGTAGTGACGTGTGACGTGACTGAGTGGGAGAAGTGACGTGACTGAGTGGGAGAAGTGACGTGTGACGTGACTGAGTGGGACGTGACTGAGTGACTGACGTGTGACGTGACTGAGTGGAAGAAGTGACGTGACTGAGTGGAAGAAGTGACGCGTGACGTGACTGAGTGGGAGAAGTGACGTGACTGAGTGGGAGAACTGACGTGACTGAGTGGGAGAAGTGACGTGACTGAGTGGGAGAAGTGACGCGTGACGTGACTGAGTGGGAGAAGTGACGTGACTGAGTGGGAGAAGTGATGTGTGACGTGACTGAGTGGGAGAAGTGACGTGACTGAGTGGGAGAAGTGACGTGTGACGTGCCTGAGTGGGAGAAGTGACGTGCCTGAGTGGGAGAAGTGACGTGCCTGAGTGGGAGAAGTGACGTGACTGAGTGGGAGAAGTGACGTGTGACGTGACTGAGTGGGAGAAGTGACGTGACTGAGTGGGAGAAGTGACGTGTGACGTGACTGAGTGGAAGAAGTGACGTGTGACGTGACTGAGTGGGAGAAGTGACGTGACTGAGTGGGAGAAGTGACGTGACTGAGTGGAAGAAGTGACGTGACTGAGTGGGAGAAGTGACGTGTGACGTGACTGAGTGGGAGAAGTGACGTGACTGAGTGGGAGAAGTGACGTGTGACGTGACTGAGTGGGAGAAGTGACGTGACTGAGTGGAAGAAGTGACGTGTGACGTGACTGAGTGGGAGAAGTGACGTGACTGAGTGGAAGAAGTGACGTGTGACGTGACTGAGTGGGAGAAGTGACGTGACTGAGTGGAAGAAGTGACGTGTGACGTGACTGAGTGGGAGAAGTGACGTGTGACGTGACTGAGTGGGAGAAGTGAGGTGACTGAGTGGGAGTAGTGACGTGTGACGTGACTGAGTGGGAGAAGTGACGTGACTGAGTGGGAGAAGTGACGTGTGACGTGACTGAGTGGGAGAAGTGACGTGACTGAGTGGGAGAAGTGACGTGTGACGTGACTGAGTGGGAGAAGTGACGTGACTGAGTGGGAGAAGTGACGTGTGATGTGACTGAGTGGGAGAAGTGACGTGACTGAGTGGGAGAAGTGACGTGTGAGGTGACTGAGTGGGAGAAGTGACGTGACTGAGTGGGAGAAGTGACGTGTGACGTGACTGAGTGGGAGAAGTGACGTGATTGAGTGGGAGAAGTGACGTGACTGAGTGGGAGAAGTGACGTGTGACGTGACTGAGTGGGAGAAGTGACGCGACTGAGTGGGAGAAGTGACGCGGCTGAGTGGGAGAAGTGACGCGAGTGAGTGGGAGAAGTGACGCGAGTGATTGGGAGAAGTGACGTGTGACGTGACTGAGTGGGAGAAGTGACGCGGCTGAGTGGAAGAAGTGACGTGACTGAGTGGAAGAAGTGACGTGAGTGAGTGGGAGAAGTGACGTGAGTGAGTGGGAGAAGTGACGTGAGTGAGTGGGAGAAGTGACTTGAGTGAGTGGAAGAAGTGACGTGAGTGAGTGGGAGAAGTGTCGTGAGTGAGTGGGAGAAGTGTCGTGAGTGAGTGTGAGAAGTGTCGTGACTGAGTGGGAGAAGTGACGTGACTGAGTGGGAGAAGTGACGCGTGACGTGACTGTGTGGGAGAAGTGACGTGTGACGTGACTGAGTGGGAGAAGTGACGTGACTGAGTGGGAGAAGTGACGTGTGACGTGACTGTGTGGGAGAAGTGACGTGTGACGTGTCTGAGTGGGAGAAGTGACGTGACTGAGTGGGAGAAGTGACGTGTGACGTGACTGAGTGGGAGAAGTGACGTGACTGAGTGGGAGAAGTGACGTGACTGAGTGGGAGAAGTGACGTGTGACGTGACTGAGTGGGAGAAGTGACGTGACTGAGTGGGAGAAGTGACGTGTGACGTGACTGAGTGGGAGAAGTGACGTGTGACGTGACTGAGTGGGAGAAGTGACGCGTGACGTGACTGAGTGGGAGAAGTGACGTGACTGAGTGGGAGAAGTGACGCGTGACGTGACTGAGTGGGAGAAGTGACGTGACTGAGTGGGAGAAGTGACGCGTGACGTGACTGAGTGGGAGAAGTGACGTGACTGAGTGGAAGAAGTGACGCGTGACGTGACTGAGTGGAAGAAGTGACATGACTGAGTGGAAGAAGTGACGCGTGACGTGACTGAGTGGAAGAAGTGACGTGACTGAGTGGAGAAGTGACGTGACTGAGTGGGAGAAGTGACGCGTGACGTGACTGAGTGGGAGAAGTGACGTGACTGAGTGGAAGAAGTGACGTGACTGAGTGGGAGAAGTGACGTGTGACGTGACTGAGTGGGAGAAGTGATGTGACTGATTGTGAGAAGTGACGTGACTGAGTGGGAGAAGTGACGTGACTGAGTGGAAGAAGTGACGTGACTGAGTGGGAGAAGTGACGTGTGACGTGACTGAGTGGGAGAAGTGACGTGACTGAGTGGGAGAAGTGACGTGTGACGTGACTGAGTGGAAGAAGTGACGCGTGACGTGACTGAGTGGAAGAAGTGACGTGGCTGAGTGGGAGAAGTGACGTGACTGAGTGGGAGAAGTGACGTGACTGAGTGGGAGAAGTGACGCGTGACGTGACTGAGTGGGAGAAGTGACGTGGCTGAGTGGGAGAAGTGACCTGGCTGAGTGGGAGAAGTGACGTGACTGAGTGGGAGAAGTGACGTGCCTGAGTGGGAGAAGTGACGTGACTGAGTGGGAGAAGTGACGTGTGACGTGACTGAGTGGGAGAAGTGACGTGACTGAGTGGGAGAAGTGACGTGTGAGGTGACTGAGTGGGAGAAGTGACGTGACTGAGTGGGAGAAGTGACGTGTGACGTGACTGAGTGGGAGAAGTGACGCGACTGAGTGGGAGAAGTGACGCGGCTGAGTGGGAGAAGTGACGCGAGTGAGTGGGAGAAGTGACGCGAGTGAGTGGGAGAAGTGACGTGTGACGTGACTGAGTGGAATAAGTGACGTGTGACGTGACTGAGTGGAAGAAGTGACGTGACTGAGTGGAAGAAGTGACGTGACTGAGTGGAAGAAGTGACGTGAGTGAGTGGGAGAAGTGACGTGAGTGAGTGGGAGAAGTGACGTGAGTGAGTGGGAGAAGTGACTTGAGTGAGTGGAAGAAGTGACGTGAGTGAGTGGGAGAAGTGTCGTGAGTGAGTGGGAGAAGTGTCGTGAGTGAGTGGGAGAAGTGACGTGACTGAGTGGGAGAAGTGACGCGTGACGTGACTGAGTGGGAGAAGTGACGCGTGACGTGACTGAGTGGGAGAAGTGACGTGACTGAGTGGGAGAAGTGACGCGTGACGTGACTGAGTGGGAGAAGTGACGTGACTGAGTGGGAGAAGTGACGCGTGACGTGACTGAGTGGGAGAAGTGACGTGACTGAGTGGAAGAAGTGACGCGTGACGTGACTGAGTGGGAGAAGTGACGTGACTGAGTGGAAGAAGTGACGCGTGACGTGACTGAGTGGAAGAAGTGACATGACTGAGTGGAAGAAGTGACGCGTGACGTGACTGAGTGGAAGAAGTGACGTGACTGAGTGGAGAAGTGACGTGACTGAGTGGGAGAAGTGACGCGTGACGTGACTGAGTGGGAGAAGTGACGTGACTGAGTGGAAGAAGTGACGTGACTGAGTGGGAGAAGTGACGTATGACGTGACTGAGTGGGAGAAGTGATGTGACTGATTGTGAGAAGTGACGTGACTGAGTGGGAGAAGTGACGTGACTGAGTGGAAGAAGTGACGTGACTGAGTGGGAGAAGTGACGTGTGACGTGACTGAGTGGGAGAAGGTACGTGACTGAGTGGAAGAAGTGACGTGTGACGTGACTGAGTGGGAGAAGTGACGTGTGACGTGACTGAGTGGGAGAAGTGACGTGACTGAGTGGGACTAGTGACGTGTGACGTGACTGAGTGGGAGAAGTGACGTGACTGAGTGGGAGAAGTGACGTGACTGAGTGGGAGAAGTGACATGTGACGTGACTGAGTGGGACGTGACTGAGTGACTGACGTGTGACGTGACTGAGTGGAAGAAGTGACGTGACTGAGTGGAAGAAGTGACGCGTGACGTGACTGAGTGGGAGAAGTGACGTGACTGAGTGGGAGAACTGACGTGACTGAGTGGGAGAAGTGACGTGACTGAGTGGGAGAAGTGACGCGTGACGTGACTGAGTGGGAGAAGTGACGTGACTGAGTGGGAGAAGTGACGTGTGACGTGACTGAGTGGGAGAAGTGACGTGACTGAGTGGGAGAAGTGACGTGACTGAGTGGGAGAAGTGACGTGTGACGTGACTGAGTGGGAGAAGTGACGTGACTGAGTGGGAGAAGTGACGTGACTGAGTGGGAGAAGTGACGTGTGACGTGCCTGAGTGGGAGAAGTGACGTGACTGAGTGGGAGAAGTGACGTGTGACGTGACTGAGTGGGAGAAGTGACGTGACTGAGTGGGAGAAGTGACGTGTGACGTGACTGAGTGGAAGAAGTGACGTGTGACGTGACTGAGTGGGAGAAGTGACGTGACTGAGTGGGAGAAGTGACGTGACTGAGTGGAAGAAGTGACGTGTGACGTGACTGAGTGGGAGAAGTGACGTGACTGAGTGGGAGAAGTGACGCGTGACGTGACTGAGTGGAAGAAGTGACGTGGCTGAGTGGGAGAAGTGACGTGACTGAGTGGGAGAAGTGACGCGTGACGTGACTGAGTGGGAGAAGTGACGTGGCTGAGTGGGAGAAGTGACCTGGCTGAGTGGGAGAAGTGACGTGACTGAGTGGGAGAAGTGACGTGTGACGTGACTGAGTGGGAGAAGTGACGTGCCTGAGTGGGAGAAGTGACGTGACTGAGTGGGAGAAGTGACGTGACTGAGTGGAAGAAGTGACGTGTGACGTGACTGAGTGGAAGAAGTGACGTGACTGAGTGGAAGAAGTGACGTGACTGAGTGGGAGAAGTGACGTGTGACGTGACTGAGTGGGAGAAGTGACGTGACTGAGTGGGAGAAGTGACGTGACTGAGTGGGAGAAGTGACGTGTGACGTGACTGAGTGGGAGAAGTGACGTGACTGAGTGGGAGAAATGATGTGACTGAGTGGGAGAAGTGACGTGACTGAGTGGGAGAAGTGACGTGTGACGTGACTGAGTGGGAGAAGTGACGTGACTGAGTGGAAGAAGTGACGTGTGACGTAACTGAGTGGGAGAAGTGACGTGACTTAGTGGGAGAAGTGACGTGTGACATGACTGAGTGGGAGAAGTGACGTGACTGAGTGGGAGAAGTGACGTGTGACGTGACTGAGTGGGAGAAGTGACGTGACTGAGTGGGAGAAGTGACGTGTGACGTGACTGAGTGGGAGAAGTGACGTGACTGAGTGGGAGAAGTGACGTGACTGAGTGGAAGAAGTGACGTGTGACGTGACTGAGTGGGAGAAGTGACGTGACTGAGTGGAAGAAGTGACGTGTGACGTGACTGAGTGGGAGAAGTGACGTGACTGAGTGGAAGAAGTGACGTGTGACGTGACTGAGTGGGAGAAGTGACGTGACTGAGTGGGAGAAGTGACGTGACTGAGTGGAAGAAGTGACGTGTGACGTGACTGAGTGGGAGAAGTGACGTGACTGAGTGGAAGAAGTGACGTGTGACGTGACTGAGTGGGAGAAGTGACGTGACTGAGTGGGAGAAGTGACGTGTGACGTGACTGAGTGGGAGAAGTGACGTGACTGAGTGGGAGAAGTGACGTGTGACGTGACTGAGTGGGAGAAGTGACGTGACTGAGTGGAAGAAGTGACGTGTGACGTGACTGAGTGGGAGAAGTGACGTGACTGAGTGGAAGAAGTGACGTGTGACGTGACTGAGTGGGAGAAGTGACGTGACTGAGTGGAAGAAGTGACGTGTGACGTGACTGAGTGGGAGAAGTGACGTGTGACGTGACTGAGTGGGAGAAGTGAGGTGACTGAGTGGGAGTAGTGACGTGTGACGTGACTGAGTGGGAGAAGTGACGTGACTGAGTGGGAGAAGTGACGTGTGACGTGACTGAGTGGGAGAAGTGACGTGACTGAGTGGGAGAAGTGACGTGTGACGTGACTGAGTGGGAGAAGTGACGTGACTGAGTGGGAGAAGTGACGTGTGATGTGACTGAGTGGGAGAAGTGACGTGACTGAGTGGGAGAAGTGACGTGTGAGGTGACTGAGTGGGAGAAGTGACGTGACTGAGTGGGAGAAGTGACGTGTGACGTGACTGAGTGGGAGAAGTGACGTGATTGAGTGGGAGAAGTGACGTGACTGAGTGGGAGAAGTGACGTGTGACGTGACTGAGTGGGAGAAGTGACGCGACTGAGTGGGAGAAGTGACGCGAGTGAGTGGGAGAAGTGACGCGAGTGATTGGGAGAAGTGACGTGTGACGTGACTGAGTGGGAGAAGTGACGCGGCTGAGTGGAAGAAGTGACGTGACTGAGTGGAAGAAGTGACGTGAGTGAGTGGGAGAAGTGACGTGAGTGAGTGGGAGAAGTGACGTGAGTGAGTGGGAGAAGTGCCTTGAGTGAGTGGAAGAAGTGACGTGAGTGAGTGGGAGAAGTGTCGTGAGTGAGTGGGAGAAGTGTCGTGAGTGAGTGTGAGAAGTGTCGTGACTGAGTGGGAGAAGTGACGTGACTGAGTGGGAGAAGTGACGCGTGACGTGACTGTGTGGGAGAAGTGACGTGTGACGTGACTGAGTGGGAGAAGTGACGTGACTGAGTGGGAGAAGTGACGTGTGACGTGACTGTGTGGGAGAAGTGACGTGTGACGTGTCTGAGTGGGAGAAGTGACGTGACTGAGTGGGAGAAGTGACGTGTGACGTGACTGAGTGGGAGAAGTGACGTGACTGAGTGGGAGAAGTGACGTGTGACGTGACTGAGTGGGAGAAGTGACGTGACTGAGTGGGAGAAGTGACGTGACTGAGTGGGAGAAGTGACGCGTGACGTGACTGAGTGGGAGAAGTGACGTGACTGAGTGGGAGAAGTGACGCGTGACGTGACTGAGTGGGAGAAGTGACGTGACTGAGTGGGAGAAGTGACGTGACTGAGTGGGAGAAGTGACGCGTGACGTGACTGAGTGGGAGAAGTGACGTGACTGAGTGGAAGAAGTGACGCGTGACGTGACTGAGTGGAAGAAGTGACATGACTGAGTGGGAGAAGTGACGCGTGACGTGACTGAGTGGAAGAAGTGACGCGTGACGTGACTGAGTGGAAGAAGTGACATGACTGAGTGGAAGAAGTGACGCGTGACGTGACTGAGTGGAAGAAGTGACGTGACTGAGTGGAGAAGTGACGTGACTGAGTGGGAGAAGTGACGCGTGACGTGACTGAGTGGGAGAAGTGACGTGACTGAGTGGAAGAAGTGACGTGACTGAGTGGGAGAAGTGACGTGTGACGTGACTGAGTGGGAGAAGTGATGTGACTGATTGTGAGAAGTGACGTGACTGAGTGGGAGAAGTGACGTGACTGAGTGGAAGAAGTGACGTGACTGAGTGGGAGAAGTGACGTGACTGAGTGGGAGAAGTGACGTGTGACGTGACTGAGTGGAAGAAGTGACGCGTGACGTGACTGAGTGGAAGAAGTGACGTGGCTGAGTGGGAGAAGTGACGTGACTGAGTGGGAGAAGTGACGTGACTGAGTGGGAGAAGTGACGCGTGACGTGACTGAGTGGGAGAAGTGACGTGGCTGAGTGGGAGAAGTGACCTGGCTGAGTGGGAGAAGTGACGTGACTGAGTGGGAGAAGTGACGTGCCTGAGTGGGAGAAGTGACGTGACTGAGTGGGAGAAGTGACGTGACTGAGTGGAAGAAGTGACGTGTGACGTGACTGAGTGGAAGAAGTGACGTGACTGAGTGGAAGAAGTGACGTGACTGAGTGGGAGAAGTGACGTGTGACGTGACTGAGTGGGAGAAGTGACGTGACTGAGTGGAAGAAGTGACGTGACTGAGTGGGATAAGTGACGTGACTGACTGGGAGAAGTGACGTGACTGAGTGGGAGAAGTGACGTGTGACGTGACTGAGTGGGAGAAGTGACGTGACTGAGTGGAAGAAGTGACGTGACTGAGTGGGATAAGTGACGTGACTGACTGGGAGAAGTGACGTGACTGAGTGGGAGAAGTGACGTGTGACGTGACTGAGTGGGAGAAGTGACGTGACTGAGTGGGAGAAGTGACGTGTGACGTGACTGAGTGGGAGAAGTGACGTGACTGAGTGGAAGAAGTGACGTGTGACGTGACTGAGTGGGAGAAGTGACGTGACTTAGTGGGAGAAGTGACGTGTGACGTGACTGAGTGGGAGAAGTGACGTGACTGAGTGGGAGAAGTGACGTGTGACGTGACTGAGTGAGAGAAGTGACGTGACTGAGTGGGAGAAGTGACGTGTGACGTGACTGAGTGGGAGAAGTGACGTGACTGAGTGGAAGAAGTGACGTGTGACGTGACTGAGTGGGAGAAGTGACGTGACTGAGTGGGAGAAGTGACGTGTGACGTGACTGAGTGGGAGAAGTGACGTGACTGAGTGGAAGAAGTGACGTGTGACGTGACTGAGTGGGAGAAGTGACGTGACTGAGTGGGAGAAGTGACGTGACTGAGTGGAAGAAGTGACGTGTGACGTGACTGAGTGGGAGAAGTGACGTGACTGAGTGGAAGAAGTGACGTGTGACGTGACTGAGTGGGAGAAGTGACGTGACTGAGTGGAAGAAGTGACGTGTGACGTGACTGAGTGGGAGAAGTGACGTGACTGAGTGGAAGAAGTGACGTGTGACGTGACTGAGTGGGAGAAGTGACGTGACTGAGTGGGAGAAGTGACGTGTGACGTGACTGAGTGGGAGAAGTGACGTGACTGAGTGGGAGAAGTGACGTGTGACGTGACTGAGTGGGAGAAGTGACGTGACTGAGTGGAAGAAGTGACGTGTGACGTGACTGAGTGGGAGAAGTGACGTGACTGAGTGGAAGAAGTGACGTGTGACGTGACTGAGTGGGAGAAGTGACGTGACTGAGTGGAAGAAGTGACGTGTGACGTGACTGAGTGGGAGAAGTGACGTGACTGAGTGGAAGAAGTGACGTGTGACGTGACTGAGTGGGAGAAGTGACGTGTGACGTGACTGAGTGGGAGAAGTGACGTGACTGAGTGGGAGTAGTGACGTGTGACGTGACTGAGTGGGAGAAGTGACGTGACTGAGTGGGAGAAGTGACGTGTGACGTGACTGAGTGGGAGAAGTGACGTGACTGAGTGGGAGAAGTGACGTGTGACGTGACTGAGTGGGAGAAGTGACGTGACTGAGTGGGAGAAGTGACGTGTGACGTGACTGAGTGGGAGAAGTGACGTGACTGAGTGGGAGAAGTGACGTGTGAGGTGACTGAGTGGGAGAAGTGACGTGACTGAGTGGGAGAAGTGACGTGTGACATGACTGAGTGGGAGAAGTGACGTGATTGAGTGGGAGAAGTGACGTGACTGAGTGGGAGAAGTGACGTGTGACGTGACTGAGTGGGAGAAGTGACGCGACTGAGTCGGAGAAGTGACGCGGCTGAGTGGGAGAAGTGACGCGAGTGAGTGGGAGAAGTGACGCGAGTGAGTGGGAGAAGTGACGTGTGACGTGACTGAGTGGAATAAGTGACGTGTGACGTGACTGAGTGGAAGAAGTGACGTGACTGAATGGAAGAAGTGACGTGAGTGAGTGGGAGAAGTGACGTGAGTGAGTGGGAGAAGTGACGTGAGTGAGTGGGAGAAGTGTCGTGAGTGAGTGGGAGAAGTGTCGTGAGTGAGTGGGAGAAGTGACGTGACTGAGTGGGAGAAGTGACGCGTGACGTGACTGTGTGGGAGAAGTGACGTGTGACGTGACTGAGTGGGAGAAGTGACGTGACTGAGTAGGAGAAGTGACGTGTGACGTGACTGTGTGGGAGAAGTGACGTGTGACGTGTCTGAGTGGGAGAAGTGACGCGGCTGAGTGGGAGAAGTGACGCGAGTGAGTGGGAGAAGTGACGCGAGTGATTGGGAGAAGTGACGTGTGACGTGACTGAGTGGGAGAAGTGACGCGGCTGAGTGGAAGAAGTGACGTGACTGAGTGGAAGAAGTGACGTGAGTGAGTGGGAGAAGTGACGTGAGTGAGTGGGAGAAGTGACGTGAGTGAGTGGGAGAAGTGACTTGAGTGAGTGGAAGAAGTGACGTGAGTGAGTGGGAGAAGTGTCGTGAGTGAGTGGGAGAAGTGTCGTGAGTGAGTGTGAGAAGTGTCGTGACTGAGTGGGAGAAGTGACGTGACTGAGTGGGAGAAGTGACGCGTGACGTGACTGTGTGGGAGAAGTGACGTGTGACGTGACTGAGTGGGAGAAGTGACGTGACTGAGTGGGAGAAGTGACGTGTGACGTGACTGTGTGGGAGAAGTGACGTGTGACGTGTCTGAGTGGGAGAAGTGACGTGACTGAGTGGGAGAAGTGACGTGTGACGTGACTGAGTGGGAGAAGTGACGTGACTGAGTGGGAGAAGTGACGTGACTGAGTGGGAGAAGTGACGTGTGACGTGACTGAGTGGGAGAAGTGACGTGACTGAGTGGGAGAAGTGACGTGTGACGTGACTGAGTGGGAGAAGTGACGCGTGACGTGACTGAGTGGGAGAAGTGACGTGACTGAGTGGGAGAAGTGACGCGTGACGTGACTGAGTGGGAGAAGTGACGTGACTGAGTGGGAGAAGTGACGTGACTGAGTGGGAGAAGTGACGCGTGACGTGACTGAGTGGGAGAAGTGACGTGACTGAGTGGAAGAAGTGACGCGTGACGTGACTGAGTGGAAGAAGTGACATGACTGAGTGGAAGAAGTGACGCGTGACGTGACTGAGTGGAAGAAGTGACGTGACTGAGTGGAGAAGTGACGTGACTGAGTGGGAGAAGTGACGCGTGACGTGACTGAGTGGGAGAAGTGACGTGACTGAGTGGAAGAAGTGACGTGACTGAGTGGGAGAAGTGACGTGTGACGTGACTGAGTGGGAGAAGTGATGTGACTGATTGTGAGAAGTGACGTGACTGAGTGGGAGAAGTGACGTGACTGAGTGGAAGAAGTGACGTGACTGAGTGGGAGAAGTGACGTGTGACGTGACTGAGTGGGAGAAGTGACGTGACTGAGTGGGAGAAGTGACGTGTGACGTGACTGAGTGGAAGAAGTGACGCGTGACGTGACTGAGTGGAAGAAGTGACGTGGCTGAGTGGGAGAAGTGACGTGACTGAGTGGGAGAAGTGACGCGTGACGTGACTGAGTGGGAGAAGTGACGTGGCTGAGTGGGAGAAGTGACCTGGCTGAGTGGGAGAAGTGACGTGACTGAGTGGGAGAAGTGACGTGCCTGAGTGGGAGAAGTGACGTGACTGAGTGGGAGAAGTGACGTGTGACGTGACTGAGTGGGAGAAGTGACGTGACTGAGTGGGAGAAGTGACGTGTGAGGTGACTGAGTGGGAGAAGTGACGTGACTGAGTGGGAGAAGTGACGTGTGACGTGACTGAGTGGGAGAAGTGACGCGACTGAGTGGGAGAAGTGACGCGGCTGAGTGGGAGAAGTGACGCGAGTGAGTGGGAGAAGTGACGCGAGTGAGTGGGAGAAGTGACGTGTGACGTGACTGAGTGGAATAAGTGACGTGTGACGTGACTGAGTGGAAGAAGTGACGTGACTGAGTGGAAGAAGTGACGTGACTGAGTGGAAGAAGTGACGTGAGTGAGTGGGAGAAGTGACGTGAGTGAGTGGGAGAAGTGACGTGAGTGAGTGGGAGAAGTGACTTGAGTGAGTGGAAGAAGTGACGTGAGTGAGTGGGAGAAGTGTCGTGAGTGAGTGGGAGAAGTGTCGTGAGTGAGTGGGAGAAGTGACGTGACTGAGTGGGAGAAGTGACGCGTGACGTGACTGAGTGGGAGAAGTGACGCGTGACGTGACTGAGTGGGAGAAGTGACGTGACTGAGTGGGAGAAGTGACGCGTGACGTGACTGAGTGGGAGAAGTGACGTGACTGAGTGGGAGAAGTGACGCGTGACGTGACTGAGTGGGAGAAGTGACGTGACTGAGTGGAAGAAGTGACGCGTGACGTGACTGAGTGGGAGAAGTGACGTGACTGAGTGGAAGAAGTGACGCGTGACGTGACTGAGTGGAAGAAGTGACATGACTGAGTGGAAGAAGTGACGCGTGACGTGACTGAGTGGAAGAAGTGACGTGACTGAGTGGAGAAGTGACGTGACTGAGTGGGAGAAGTGACGCGTGACGTGACTGAGTGGGAGAAGTGACGTGACTGAGTGGAAGAAGTGACGTGACTGAGTGGGAGAAGTGACGTATGACGTGACTGAGTGGGAGAAGTGATGTGACTGATTGTGAGAAGTGACGTGACTGAGTGGGAGAAGTGACGTGACTGAGTGGAAGAAGTGACGTGACTGAGTGGGAGAAGTGACGTGTGACGTGACTGAGTGGGAGAAGGTACGTGACTGAGTGGAAGAAGTGACGTGTGACGTGACTGAGTGGGAGAAGTGACGTGTGACGTGACTGAGTGGGAGAAGTGACGTGACTGACTGGGACTAGTGACGTGTGACGTGACTGAGTGGGAGAAGTGACGTGACTGAGTGGGAGAAGTGACGTGACTGAGTGGGAGAAGTGACATGTGACGTGACTGAGTGGGACGTGACTGAGTGACTGACGTGTGACGTGACTGAGTGGAAGAAGTGACGTGACTGAGTGGAAGAAGTGACGCGTGACGTGACTGAGTGGGAGAAGTGACGTGACTGAGTGGGAGAACTGACGTGACTGAGTGGGAGAAGTGACGTGACTGAGTGGGAGAAGTGACGCGTGACGTGACTGAGTGGGAGAAGTGACGTGACTGAGTGGGAGAAGTGACGTGTGACGTGACTGAGTGGGAGAAGTGACGTGACTGAGTGGGAGAAGTGACGTGACTGAGTGGGAGAAGTGACGTGTGACGTGACTGAGTGGGAGAAGTGACGTGACTGAGTGGGAGAAGTGACGTGACTGAGTGGGAGAAGTGACGTGTGACGTGCCTGAGTGGGAGAAGTGACGTGACTGAGTGGGAGAAGTGACGTGTGACGTGACTGAGTGGGAGAAGTGACGTGACTGAGTGGGAGAAGTGACGTGTGACGTGACTGAGTGGAAGAAGTGACGTGTGACGTGACTGAGTGGGAGAAGTGACGTGACTGAGTGGGAGAAGTGACGTGACTGAGTGGAAGAAGTGACGTGTGACGTGACTGAGTGGGAGAAGTGACGTGACTGAGTGGGAGAAGTGACGCGTGACGTGACTGAGTGGAAGAAGTGACGTGGCTGAGTGGGAGAAGTGACGTGACTGAGTGGGAGAAGTGACGCGTGACGTGACTGAGTGGGAGAAGTGACGTGGCTGAGTGGGAGAAGTGACCTGGCTGAGTGGGAGAAGTGACGTGACTGAGTGGGAGAAGTGACGTGTGACGTGACTGAGTGGGAGAAGTGACGTGCCTGAGTGGGAGAAGTGACGTGACTGAGTGGGAGAAGTGACGTGACTGAGTGGAAGAAGTGACGTGTGACGTGACTGAGTGGAAGAAGTGACGTGACTGAGTGGAAGAAGTGACGTGACTGAGTGGGAGAAGTGACGTGTGACGTGACTGAGTGGGAGAAGTGACGTGACTGAGTGGGAGAAGTGACGTGACTGAGTGGGAGAAGTGACGTGTGACGTGACTGAGTGGGAGAAGTGACGTGACTGAGTGGGAGAAATGATGTGACTGAGTGGGAGAAGTGACGTGACTGAGTGGGAGAAGTGACGTGTGACGTGACTGAGTGGGAGAAGTGACGTGACTGAGTGGAAGAAGTGACGTGTGACGTAACTGAGTGGGAGAAGTGACGTGACTTAGTGGGAGAAGTGACGTGTGACATGACTGAGTGGGAGAAGTGACGTGACTGAGTGGGAGAAGTGACGTGTGACGTGACTGAGTGGGAGAAGTGACGTGACTGAGTGGGAGAAGTGACGTGTGACGTGACTGAGTGGGAGAAGTGACGTGACTGAGTGGGAGAAGTGACGTGACTGAGTGGAAGAAGTGACGTGTGACGTGACTGAGTGGGAGAAGTGACGTGACTGAGTGGAAGAAGTGACGTGTGACGTGACTGAGTGGGAGAAGTGACGTGACTGAGTGGAAGAAGTGACGTGTGACGTGACTGAGTGGGAGAAGTGACGTGACTGAGTGGGAGAAGTGACGTGACTGAGTGGAAGAAGTGACGTGTGACGTGACTGAGTGGGAGAAGTGACGTGACTGAGTGGAAGAAGTGACGTGTGACGTGACTGAGTGGGAGAAGTGACGTGACTGAGTGGGAGAAGTGACGTGTGACGTGACTGAGTGGGAGAAGTGACGTGACTGAGTGGGAGAAGTGACGTGTGACGTGACTGAGTGGGAGAAGTGACGTGACTGAGTGGGAGAAGTGACGTGTGACGTGACTGAGTGGGCGAAGTGACGTGACTGAGTGGAAGAAGTGACGTGACTGAGTGGGAGAAGTGACATGTGACGTGACTGAGTGGGACGTGACTGAGTGACTGACGTGTGACGTGACTGAGTGGAAGAAGTGACGTGACTGAGTGGAAGAAGTGACGCGTGACGTGACTGAGTGGGAGAAGTGACGTGACTGAGTGGGAGAACTGACGTGACTGAGTGGGAGAAGTGACGTGACTGAGTGGGAGAAGTGACGCGTGACGTGACTGAGTGGGAGAAGTGACGTGACTGAGTGGGAGAAGTGACGTGTGACGTGACTGAGTGGGAGAAGTGACGTGACTGAGTGGGAGAAGTGACGTGACTGAGTGGGAGAAGTGACGTGTGACGTGACTGAGTGGGAGAAGTGACGTGACTGAGTGGGAGAAGTGACGTGACTGAGTGGGAGAAGTGACGTGTGACGTGCCTGAGTGGGAGAAGTGACGTGACTGAGTGGGAGAAGTGACGTGTGACGTGACTGAGTGGGAGAAGTGACGTGACTGAGTGGGAGAAGTGACGTGTGACGTGACTGAGTGGAAGAAGTGACGTGTGACGTGACTGAGTGGGAGAAGTGACGTGACTGAGTGGGAGAAGTGACGTGACTGAGTGGAAGAAGTGACGTGTGACGTGACTGAGTGGGAGAAGTGACGTGACTGAGTGGGAGAAGTGACGCGTGACGTGACTGAGTGGAAGAAGTGACGTGGCTGAGTGGGAGAAGTGACGTGACTGAGTGGGAGAAGTGACGCGTGACGTGACTGAGTGGGAGAAGTGACGTGGCTGAGTGGGAGAAGTGACCTGGCTGAGTGGGAGAAGTGACGTGACTGAGTGGGAGAAGTGACGTGTGACGTGACTGAGTGGGAGAAGTGACGTGCCTGAGTGGGAGAAGTGACGTGACTGAGTGGGAGAAGTGACGTGACTGAGTGGAAGAAGTGACGTGTGACGTGACTGAGTGGAAGAAGTGACGTGACTGAGTGGAAGAAGTGACGTGACTGAGTGGGAGAAGTGACGTGTGACGTGACTGAGTGGGAGAAGTGACGTGACTGAGTGGGAGAAGTGACGTGACTGAGTGGGAGAAGTGACGTGTGACGTGACTGAGTGGGAGAAGTGACGTGACTGAGTGGGAGAAATGATGTGACTGAGTGGGAGAAGTGACGTGACTGAGTGGGAGAAGTGACGTGTGACGTGACTGAGTGGGAGAAGTGACGTGACTGAGTGGAAGAAGTGACGTGTGACGTAACTGAGTGGGAGAAGTGACGTGACTTAGTGGGAGAAGTGACGTGTGACATGACTGAGTGGGAGAAGTGACGTGACTGAGTGGGAGAAGTGACGTGTGACGTGACTGAGTGGGAGAAGTGACGTGACTGAGTGGGAGAAGTGACGTGTGACGTGACTGAGTGGGAGAAGTGACGTGACTGAGTGGGAGAAGTGACGTGACTGAGTGGAAGAAGTGACGTGTGACGTGACTGAGTGGGAGAAGTGACGTGACTGAGTGGAAGAAGTGACGTGTGACGTGACTGAGTGGGAGAAGTGACGTGACTGAGTGGAAGAAGTGACGTGTGACGTGACTGAGTGGGAGAAGTGACGTGACTGAGTGGGAGAAGTGACGTGACTGAGTGGAAGAAGTGACGTGTGACGTGACTGAGTGGGAGAAGTGACGTGACTGAGTGGAAGAAGTGACGTGTGACGTGACTGAGTGGGAGAAGTGACGTGACTGAGTGGGAGAAGTGACGTGTGACGTGACTGAGTGGGAGAAGTGACGTGACTGAGTGGGAGAAGTGACGTGTGACGTGACTGAGTGGGAGAAGTGACGTGACTGAGTGGGAGAAGTGACGTGTGACGTGACTGAGTGGGCGAAGTGACGTGACTGAGTGGAAGAAGTGACGTGTGACGTGACTGAGTGGGAGAAGTGACGTGACTGAGTGGAAGAAGTGACGTGTGACGTGACTGAGTGGGAGAAGTGACGTGTGACGTGACTGAGTGGGAGAAGTGAGGTGACTGAGTGGGAGTAGTGACGTGTGACGTGACTGAGTGGGAGAAGTGACGTGACTGAGTGGGAGAAGTGACGTGTGACGTGACTGAGTGGGAGAAGTGACGTGACTGAGTGGGAGAAGTGACGTGTGACGTGACTGAGTGGGAGAAGTGACGTGACTGAGTGGGAGAAGTGACGTGTGATGTGACTGAGTGGGAGAAGTGACGTGACTGAGTGGGAGAAGTGACGTGTGAGGTGACTGAGTGGGAGAAGTGACGTGACTGAGTGGGAGAAGTGACGTGTGACGTGACTGAGTGGGAGAAGTGACGTGATTGAGTGGGAGAAGTGACGTGACTGAGTGGGAGAAGTGACGTGTGACGTGACTGAGTGGGAGAAGTGACGCGACTGAGTGGGAGAAGTGACGCGAGTGAGTGGGAGAAGTGACGCGAGTGATTGGGAGAAGTGACGTGTGACGTGACTGAGTGGGAGAAGTGACGCGGCTGAGTGGAAGAAGTGACGTGACTGAGTGGAAGAAGTGACGTGAGTGAGTGGGAGAAGTGACGTGAGTGAGTGGGAGAAGTGACGTGAGTGAGTGGGAGAAGTGCCTTGAGTGAGTGGAAGAAGTGACGTGAGTGAGTGGGAGAAGTGTCGTGAGTGAGTGGGAGAAGTGTCGTGAGTGAGTGTGAGAAGTGTCGTGACTGAGTGGGAGAAGTGACGTGACTGAGTGGGAGAAGTGACGCGTGACGTGACTGTGTGGGAGAAGTGACGTGTGACGTGACTGAGTGGGAGAAGTGACGTGACTGAGTGGGAGAAGTGACGTGTGACGTGACTGTGTGGGAGAAGTGACGTGTGACGTGTCTGAGTGGGAGAAGTGACGTGACTGAGTGGGAGAAGTGACGTGTGACGTGACTGAGTGGGAGAAGTGACGTGACTGAGTGGGAGAAGTGACGTGTGACGTGACTGAGTGGGAGAAGTGACGTGACTGAGTGGGAGAAGTGACGTGACTGAGTGGGAGAAGTGACGCGTGACGTGACTGAGTGGGAGAAGTGACGTGACTGAGTGGGAGAAGTGACGCGTGACGTGACTGAGTGGGAGAAGTGACGTGACTGAGTGGGAGAAGTGACGTGACTGAGTGGGAGAAGTGACGCGTGACGTGACTGAGTGGGAGAAGTGACGTGACTGAGTGGAAGAAGTGACGCGTGACGTGACTGAGTGGAAGAAGTGACATGACTGAGTGGGAGAAGTGACGCGTGACGTGACTGAGTGGAAGAAGTGACGCGTGACGTGACTGAGTGGAAGAAGTGACATGACTGAGTGGAAGAAGTGACGCGTGACGTGACTGAGTGGAAGAAGTGACGTGACTGAGTGGAGAAGTGACGTGACTGAGTGGGAGAAGTGACGCGTGACGTGACTGAGTGGGAGAAGTGACGTGACTGAGTGGAAGAAGTGACGTGACTGAGTGGGAGAAGTGACGTGTGACGTGACTGAGTGGGAGAAGTGATGTGACTGATTGTGAGAAGTGACGTGACTGAGTGGGAGAAGTGACGTGACTGAGTGGAAGAAGTGACGTGACTGAGTGGGAGAAGTGACGTGACTGAGTGGGAGAAGTGACGTGTGACGTGACTGAGTGGAAGAAGTGACGCGTGACGTGACTGAGTGGAAGAAGTGACGTGGCTGAGTGGGAGAAGTGACGTGACTGAGTGGGAGAAGTGACGTGACTGAGTGGGAGAAGTGACGCGTGACGTGACTGAGTGGGAGAAGTGACGTGGCTGAGTGGGAGAAGTGACCTGGCTGAGTGGGAGAAGTGACGTGACTGAGTGGGAGAAGTGACGTGCCTGAGTGGGAGAAGTGACGTGACTGAGTGGGAGAAGTGACGTGACTGAGTGGAAGAAGTGACGTGTGACGTGACTGAGTGGAAGAAGTGACGTGACTGAGTGGAAGAAGTGACGTGACTGAGTGGGAGAAGTGACGTGTGACGTGACTGAGTGGGAGAAGTGACGTGACTGAGTGGAAGAAGTGACGTGACTGAGTGGGATAAGTGACGTGACTGACTGGGAGAAGTGACGTGACTGAGTGGGAGAAGTGACGTGTGACGTGACTGAGTGGGAGAAGTGACGTGACTGAGTGGAAGAAGTGACGTGACTGAGTGGGATAAGTGACGTGACTGACTGGGAGAAGTGACGTGACTGAGTGGGAGAAGTGACGTGTGACGTGACTGAGTGGGAGAAGTGACGTGACTGAGTGGGAGAAGTGACGTGTGACGTGACTGAGTGGGAGAAGTGACGTGACTGAGTGGAAGAAGTGACGTGTGACGTGACTGAGTGGGAGAAGTGACGTGACTTAGTGGGAGAAGTGACGTGTGACGTGACTGAGTGGGAGAAGTGACGTGACTGAGTGGGAGAAGTGACGTGTGACGTGACTGAGTGAGAGAAGTGACGTGACTGAGTGGGAGAAGTGACGTGTGACGTGACTGAGTGGGAGAAGTGACGTGACTGAGTGGAAGAAGTGACGTGTGACGTGACTGAGTGGGAGAAGTGACGTGACTGAGTGGGAGAAGTGACGTGTGACGTGACTGAGTGGGAGAAGTGACGTGACTGAGTGGAAGAAGTGACGTGTGACGTGACTGAGTGGGAGAAGTGACGTGACTGAGTGGGAGAAGTGACGTGACTGAGTGGAAGAAGTGACGTGTGACGTGACTGAGTGGGAGAAGTGACGTGACTGAGTGGAAGAAGTGACGTGTGACGTGACTGAGTGGGAGAAGTGACGTGACTGAGTGGAAGAAGTGACGTGTGACGTGACTGAGTGGGAGAAGTGACGTGACTGAGTGGAAGAAGTGACGTGTGACGTGACTGAGTGGGAGAAGTGACGTGACTGAGTGGGAGAAGTGACGTGTGACGTGACTGAGTGGGAGAAGTGACGTGACTGAGTGGGAGAAGTGACGTGTGACGTGACTGAGTGGGAGAAGTGACGTGACTGAGTGGAAGAAGTGACGTGTGACGTGACTGAGTGGGAGAAGTGACGTGACTGAGTGGAAGAAGTGACGTGTGACGTGACTGAGTGGGAGAAGTGACGTGACTGAGTGGAAGAAGTGACGTGTGACGTGACTGAGTGGGAGAAGTGACGTGACTGAGTGGAAGAAGTGACGTGTGACGTGACTGAGTGGGAGAAGTGACGTGTGACGTGACTGAGTGGGAGAAGTGACGTGACTGAGTGGGAGTAGTGACGTGTGACGTGACTGAGTGGGAGAAGTGACGTGACTGAGTGGGAGTAGTGACGTGTGACGTGACTGAGTGGGAGAAGTGACGTGACTGAGTGGGAGAAGTGACGTGTGACGTGACTGAGTGGGAGAAGTGACGTGACTGAGTGGGAGAAGTGACGTGTGACGTGACTGAGTGGGAGAAGTGACGTGACTGAGTGAGAGAAGTGACGTGTGACGTGACTGAGTGGGAGAAGTGACGTGACTGAGTGGGAGAAGTGACGTGTGAGGTGACTGAGTGGGAGAAGTGACGTGACTGAGTGGGAGAAGTGACGTGTGACATGACTGAGTGGGAGAAGTGACGTGATTGAGTGGGAGAAGTGACGTGACTGAGTGGGAGAAGTGACGTGTGACGTGACTGAGTGGGAGAAGTGACGCGACTGAGTCGGAGAAGTGACGCGGCTGAGTGGGAGAAGTGACGCGAGTGAGTGGGAGAAGTGACGCGAGTGAGTGGGAGAAGTGACGTGTGACGTGACTGAGTGGAATAAGTGACGTGTGACGTGACTGAGTGGAAGAAGTGACGTGACTGAATGGAAGAAGTGACGTGAGTGAGTGGGAGAAGTGACGTGAGTGAGTGGGAGAAGTGACGTGAGTGAGTGGGAGAAGTGTCGTGAGTGAGTGGGAGAAGTGTCGTGAGTGAGTGGGAGAAGTGACGTGACTGAGTGGGAGAAGTGACGCGTGACGTGACTGTGTGGGAGAAGTGACGTGTGACGTGACTGAGTGGGAGAAGTGACGTGACTGAGTAGGAGAAGTGACGTGTGACGTGACTGTGTGGGAGAAGTGACGTGTGACGTGTCTGAGTGGGAGAAGTGACGTGACTGAGTGGGAGAAGTGACGTGTGACGTGACTTAGTGGGAGAAGTGACGTGTGACGTGACTGAGTGGGAGAAGTGACGTGACTGAGTGGGAGAAGTGACGTGTGACGTGACTGAGTGGGAGAAGTGACGTGACTGAGTGGGAGAAGTGACGTGTGACGTGACTGAGTGGGAGAAGTGACGTGTGACGTGTCTGAGTGGGAGAAGTGACGTGTGACGTGACTGAGTGGGAGAAGTGACGTGACTGAGTGGGAGAAGTGACGCGTGACGTGACTGAGTGGGAGAAGTGACGTGACTGAGTGGAAGAAGTGACGCGTGACGTGACTGAGTGGAAGAAGTGACATGACTGAGTGGAAGAAGTGACGCGTGACGTGACTGAGTGGAAGAAGTGACGTGACTGAGTGGAGAAGTGACGTGACTGAGTGGGAGAAGTGACGCGTGACGTGACTGAGTGGGAGAAGTGACGTGACTGAGTGGAAGAACTGACGTGACTGAGTGGGAG
The DNA here is from genome assembly GCA_028020825.1 of Podargus strigoides. Taxonomy (NCBI): domain Eukaryota; kingdom Metazoa; phylum Chordata; class Aves; order Caprimulgiformes; family Podargidae; genus Podargus; species Podargus strigoides. Next base: position 59,946,911 of record CM051662.1, read on the forward strand.
AAGTGACGTGTGACGTGACTGAGTGGGAGAAGTGATGTGACTGATTGTGAGAAGTGACGTGACTGAGTGGGAGAAGTGACGTGACTGAGTGGAAGAAGTGACGTGACTGAGTGGGAGAAGTGACGTGTGACGTGACTGAGTGGGAGAAGTGACATGACTGAGTGGGAGAAGTGACGTGTGACGTGACTGAGTGGGAGAAGTGACGTGACTGAGTGGAAGAAGTGACGTGACTGAGTGGGAGAAGTGACGTGACTGAGTGGAAGAAGTGACGTGTGACGTGACTGAGTGGGAGAAGTGACGTGACTGAGTGGGAGAAGTGACGTGTGACGTGACTGAGTGGGAGAAGTGACGTGTGACGTGACTGAGTGGGAGAAGTGACGTGACTGAGTGGGAGAAGTGACGCGTGACGTGACTGAGTGGGAGAAGTGACGTGACTGAGTGGGAGAAGTGACGTGTGACGTGTCTGAGTGGGAGAAGTGACGTGACTGAGTGGGAGAAGTGACGTGACTGAGTGGAAGAAGTGACGTGACTGAGTGGGAGAAGTGATGTGTGACGTGACTGAGTGGGAGAAGTGACGTGACTGAGTGGAAGAAGTGACGTGCCTGAGTGGGAGAAGTGACGTGACTGAGTGGGAGAAGTGACGTGACTGAGTGGAAGAAGTGACGTGTGACGTGACTGAGTGGAAGAAGTGACGTGACTGAGTGGAAGAAGTGACGTGTGACGTGACTGAGTGGAAGAAGTGACGTGACTGAGTGGGAGAAGTGACGTGTGACGTGACTGAGTGGGAGAAGTGACGTGACTGAGTGGAAGAAGTGACGTGACTGAGTGGGCGAAGTGACGTGTGACGTGACTGAGTGGGAGAAGTGACGTGACTGAGTGGAAGAAGTGACGTGACTGAGTGGGAGAAGTGACGTGTGACGTGACTGAGTGGGAGAAGTGACGTGACTGAGTGGAAGAAGTGACGTGACTGAGTGGGAGAAGTGACGTGTGACGTGACTGAGTGGGAGAAGTGACGTGACTGGGAGAAGTGACGTGACTGAGTGGGAGAAGTGACGTGTGACGTGACTGAGTGGGAGAAGTGACGTGACTGAGTGGAAGAAGTGACGTGTGACGTGACTGAGTGGGAGAAGTGACGTGACTGAGTGGGAGAAGTGACGTGACTGAGTGGGAGAAGTGACGTGTGACGTGACTGAGTGGGAGAAGTGACGTGATTGAGTGGGAGAAGTGACGTGACTGAGTGGGAGAAGTGACGTGTGACGTGACTGAGTGGGAGAAGTGACGCGACTGAGTGGGAGAAGTGACGCGGCTGAGTGGGAGAAGTGACGCGAGTGAGTGGGAGAAGTGACGCGAGTGAGTGGGAGAAGTGACGTGTGACGTGACTGAGTGGAAGAAGTGACGTGACTGAGTGGAATAAGTGACGTGTGACGTGACTGAGTGGAAGAAGTGACGTGACTGAGTGGAAGAAGTGACGTGAGTGAGTGGGAGAAGTGACGTGAGTGAGTGGGAGAAGTGATGTGAGTGAATGGGAGAAGTGACGTGAGTGAGTGGGAGAAGTGACTTGAGTGAGTGGAAGAAGTGTCGTGAGTGAGTGGGAGAAGTGTCGTGACTGAGTGGGAGAAGTGACGTGTGACGTGACTGAGTGGGAGAAGTGACGTGACTGAGTGGGAGAAGTGACGTGTGACGTGACTGAGTGGGAGAAGTGACGCGTGACGTGACTGAGTGGGAGAAGTGACGTGACTGAGTGGGAGAAGTGACGCGTGACGTGACTGAGTGGGAGAAGTGACGTGACTGAGTGGGAGAAGTGACGTGACTGAGTGGGAGAAGTGACGCGTGACGTGACTGAGTGGGAGAAGTGACGTGACTGAGTGGAAGAAGTGACGCGTGACGTGACTGAGTGGAAGAAGTGACATGACTGAGTGGAAGAAGTGACGCGTGACGTGACTGAGTGGAAGAAGTGACGTGACTGAGTGGAGAAGTGACGTGACTGAGTGGGAGAAGTGACGCGTGACGTGACTGAGTGGGAGAAGTGACGTGACTGAGTGGAAGAAGTGACGTGACTGAGTGGGAGAAGTGACGTGTGACGTGACTGAGTGGGAGAAGTGATGTGACTGATTGTGAGAAGTGACGTGACTGAGTGGGAGAAGTGACGTGACTGAGTGGAAGAAGTGACGTGACTGAGTGGGAGAAGTGACGTGTGACGTGACTGAGTGGGAGAAGTGACGTGACTGAGTGGGAGAAGTGACGTGTGACGTGACTGAGTGGAAGAAGTGACGCGTGACGTGACTGAGTGGAAGAAGTGACGTGGCTGAGTGGGAGAAGTGACGTGACTGAGTGGGAGAAGTGACGTGACTGAGTGGGAGAAGTGACGCGTGACGTGACTGAGTGGGAGAAGTGACGTGGCTGAGTGGGAGAAGTGACCTGGCTGAGTGGGAGAAGTGACGTGACTGAGTGGGAGAAGTGACGTGCCTGAGTGGGAGAAGTGACGTGACTGAGTGGGAGAAGTGACGTGACTGAGTGGAAGAAGTGACGTGTGACGTGACTGAGTGGAAGAAGTGACGTGACTGAGTGGAAGAAGTGACGTGACTGAGTGGGAGAAGTGACGTGTGACGTGACTGAGTGGGAGAAGTGACGTGACTGAGTGGAAGAAGTGACGTGACTGAGTGGGATAAGTGACGTGACTGACTGGGAGAAGTGACGTGACTGAGTGGGAGAAGTGACGTGTGACGTGACTGAGTGGGAGAAGTGACGTGACTGAGTGGGAGAAGTGACGTGTGACGTGACTGAGTGGGAGAAGTGACGTGACTGAGTGGAAGAAGTGACGTGTGACGTGACTGAGTGGGAGAAGTGACGTGACTTAGTGGGAGAAGTGACGTGTGACGTGACTGAGTGGGAGAAGTGACGTGACTGAGTGGGAGAAGTGACGTGTGACGTGACTGAGTGAGAGAAGTGACGTGACTGAGTGGGAGAAGTGACGTGTGACGTGACTGAGTGGGAGAAGTGACGTGACTGAGTGGAAGAAGTGACGTGTGACGTGACTGAGTGGGAGAAGTGACGTGACTGAGTGGGAGAAGTGACGTGTGACGTGACTGAGTGGGAGAAGTGACGTGACTGAGTGGAAGAAGTGACGTGTGACGTGACTGAGTGGGAGAAGTGACGTGACTGAGTGGGAGAAGTGACGTGACTGAGTGGAAGAAGTGACGTGTGACGTGACTGAGTGGGAGAAGTGACGTGACTGAGTGGAAGAAGTGACGTGTGACGTGACTGAGTGGGAGAAGTGACGTGACTGAGTGGAAGAAGTGACGTGTGACGTGACTGAGTGGGAGAAGTGACGTGACTGAGTGGAAGAAGTGACGTGTGACGTGACTGAGTGGGAGAAGTGACGTGACTGAGTGGGAGAAGTGACGTGTGACGTGACTGAGTGGGAGAAGTGACGTGACTGAGTGGGAGAAGTGACGTGTGACGTGACTGAGTGGGAGAAGTGACGTGACTGAGTGGAAGAAGTGACGTGTGACGTGACTGAGTGGGAGAAGTGACGTGACTGAGTGGAAGAAGTGACGTGTGACGTGACTGAGTGGGAGAAGTGACGTGACTGAGTGGAAGAAGTGACGTGTGACGTGACTGAGTGGGAGAAGTGACGTGACTGAGTGGAAGAAGTGACGTGTGACGTGACTGAGTGGGAGAAGTGACGTGTGACGTGACTGAGTGGGAGAAGTGACGTGACTGAGTGGGAGTAGTGACGTGTGACGTGACTGAGTGGGAGAAGTGACGTGACTGAGTGGGAGAAGTGACGTGTGACGTGACTGAGTGGGAGAAGTGACGTGACTGAGTGGGAGAAGTGACGTGTGACGTGACTGAGTGGGAGAAGTGACGTGACTGAGTGGGAGAAGTGACGTGTGACGTGACTGAGTGGGAGAAGTGACGTGACTGAGTGGGAGAAGTGACGTGTGAGGTGACTGAGTGGGAGAAGTGACGTGACTGAGTGGGAGAAGTGACGTGTGACATGACTGAGTGGGAGAAGTGACGTGATTGAGTGGGAGAAGTGACGTGACTGAGTGGGAGAAGTGACGTGTGACGTGACTGAGTGGGAGAAGTGACGCGACTGAGTCGGAGAAGTGACGCGGCTGAGTGGGAGAAGTGACGCGAGTGAGTGGGAGAAGTGACGTGTGACGTGACTGAGTGGAATAAGTGACGTGTGACGTGACTGAGTGGAAGAAGTGACGTGACTGAATGGAAGAAGTGACGTGAGTGAGTGGGAGAAGTGACGTGAGTGAGTGGGAGAAGTGACGTGAGTGAGTGGGAGAAGTGTCGTGAGTGAGTGGGAGAAGTGTCGTGAGTGAGTGGGAGAAGTGACGTGACTGAGTGGGAGAAGTGACGCGTGACGTGACTGTGTGGGAGAAGTGACGTGTGACGTGACTGAGTGGGAGAAGTGACGTGACTGAGTAGGAGAAGTGACGTGTGACGTGACTGTGTGGGAGAAGTGACGTGTGACGTGTCTGAGTGGGAGAAGTGACGTGACTGAGTGGGAGAAGTGACGTGTGACGTGACTTAGTGGGAGAAGTGACGTGTGACGTGACTGAGTGGGAGAAGTGACGTGACTGAGTGGGAGAAGTGACGTGTGACGTGACTGAGTGGGAGAAGTGACGTGACTGAGTGGGAGAAGTGACGTGTGACGTGACTGAGTGGGAGAAGTGACGTGTGACGTGTCTGAGTGGGAGAAGTGACGTGTGACGTGACTGAGTGGGAGAAGTGACGTGACTGAGTGGGAGAAGTGACGCGTGACGTGACTGAGTGGGAGAAGTGACGTGACTGAGTGGAAGAAGTGACGCGTGACGTGACTGAGTGGAAGAAGTGACATGACTGAGTGGAAGAAGTGACGCGTGACGTGACTGAGTGGAAGAAGTGACGTGACTGAGTGGAGAAGTGACGTGACTGAGTGGGAGAAGTGACGCGTGACGTGACTGAGTGGGAGAAGTGACGTGACTGAGTGGAAGAACTGACGTGACTGAGTGGGAGAAGTGACGTGTGACGTGACTGAGTGGGAGAAGTGATGTGACTGATTGTGAGAAGTGACGTGACTGAGTGGGAGAAGTGACGTGACTGAGTGGAAGAAGTGACGTGACTGAGTGGGAGAAGTGACGTGTGACGTGACTGAGTGGGAGAAGTGACATGACTGAGTGGGAGAAGTGACGTGTGACGTGACTGAGTGGGAGAAGTGACGTGACTGAGTGGAAGAAGTGACGTGACTGAGTGGGAGAAGTGACGTGACTGAGTGGAAGAAGTGACGTGTGACGTGACTGAGTGGGAGAAGTGACGTGACTGAGTGGGAGAAGTGACGTGTGACGTGACTGAGTGGGAGAAGTGACGTGTGACGTGACTGAGTGGGAGAAGTGACGTGACTGAGTGGGAGAAGTGACGCGTGACGTGACTGAGTGGGAGAAGAGACGTGACTGAGTGGGAGAAGTGACGTGTGACGTGTCTGAGTGGGAGAAGTGACGTGACTGAGTGGGAGAAGTGACGTGACTGAGTGGAAGAAGTGACGTGACTGAGTGGGAGAAGTGATGTGTGACGTGACTGAGTGGGAGAAGTGACGTGACTGAGTGGAAGAAGTGACGTGCCTGAGTGGGAGAAGTGACGTGACTGAGTGGGAGAAGTGACGTGACTGAGTGGAAGAAGTGACGTGTGACGTGACTGAGTGGAAGAAGTGACGTGACTGAGTGGAAGAAGTGACGTGTGACGTGACTGAGTGGAAGAAGTGACGTGACTGAGTGGGAGAAGTGACGTGTGACGTGACTGAGTGGGAGAAGTGACGTGACTGAGTGGAAGAAGTGACGTGACTGAGTGGGCGAAGTGACGTGTGACGTGACTGAGTGGGAGAAGTGACGTGACTGAGTGGAAGAAGTGACGTGACTGAGTGGGAGAAGTGACGTGTGACGTGACTGAGTGGGAGAAGTGACGTGACTGAGTGGAAGAAGTGACGTGACTGAGTGGGAGAAGTGACGTGTGACGTGACTGAGTGGGAGAAGTGACGTGACTGGGAGAAGTGACGTGACTGAGTGGGAGAAGTGACGTGTGACGTGACTGAGTGGGAGAAGTGACGTGACTGAGTGGAAGAAGTGACGTGTGACGTGACTGAGTGGGAGAAGTGACGTGACTGAGTGGGAGAAGTGACGTGACTGAGTGGGAGAAGTGACGTGTGACGTGACTGAGTGGGAGAAGTGACGTGATTGAGTGGGAGAAGTGACGTGACTGAGTGGGAGAAGTGACGTGTGACGTGACTGAGTGGGAGAAGTGACGCGACTGAGTGGGAGAAGTGACGCGGCTGAGTGGGAGAAGTGACGCGAGTGAGTGGGAGAAGTGACGCGAGTGAGTGGGAGAAGTGACGTGTGACGTGACTGAGTGGAAGAAGTGACGTGACTGAGTGGAATAAGTGACGTGTGACGTGACTGAGTGGAAGAAGTGACGTGACTGAGTGGAAGAAGTGACGTGAGTGAGTGGGAGAAGTGACGTGAGTGAGTGGGAGAAGTGATGTGAGTGAATGGGAGAAGTGACGTGAGTGAGTGGGAGAAGTGACTTGAGTGAGTGGAAGAAGTGTCGTGAGTGAGTGGGAGAAGTGTCGTGACTGAGTGGGAGAAGTGACGTGACTGAGTGGGAGAAGTGACGCGTGACGTGACTGTGTGGGAGAAGTGACGTATGACGTGACTGAGTGGGAGAAGTGACGTGACTGAGTGGGAGAAGTGATGTGTGACGTGACTGTGTGGGAGAAGTGACGTGTGACGTGACTGAGTGGGAGAAGTGACGTGACTGAGTGGGAGAAGTGACGTGTGACGTGACTGAGTGGGAGAAGTGACGTGTGACGTGACTGAGTGGGAGAAGTGACGTGACTGAGTGGGAGAAGTGACGTGTGACGTGACTGAGTGGGAGAAGTGACGTGACTGAGTGGGAGAAGTGACGTGTGACGTGACTGAGTGGGAGAAGTGACGTGACTGAGTGGGAGAAGTGACGCGTGACGTGACTGAGTGGGAGAAGTGACGTGACTGAGTGGGAGAAGTGACGTGTGACGTGTCTGAGTGGGAGAAGTGACGTGACTGAGTGGGAGAAGTGACGTGACTGAGTGGAAGAAGTGACGTGACTGAGTGGGAGAAGTGATGTGTGACGTGACTGAGTGGGAGAAGTGACGTGCCTGAGTGGGAGAAGTGACGTGCCTGAGTGGAAGAAGTGACGTGTGACGTGACTGAGTGGAAGAAGTGACGTGACTGAGTGGAAGAAGTGACGTGAGTGAGTGGGAGAAGTGACGTGAGTGAGTGGGAGAAGTGATGTGAGTGAATGGGAGAAGTGACGTGAGTGAGTGGGAGAAGTGACTTGAGTGAGTGGAAGAAGTGTCGTGAGTGAGTGGGAGAAGTGTCGTGACTGAGTGGGAGAAGTGACGTGACTGAGTGGGAGAAGTGACGCGTGACGTGACTGTGTGGGAGAAGTGACGTATGACGTGACTGAGTGGGAGAAGTGACGTGACTGAGTGGGAGAAGTGATGTGTGACGTGACTGTGTGGGAGAAGTGACGTGTGACGTGACTGAGTGGGAGAAGTGACGTGACTGAGTGGGAGAAGTGACGTGTGACGTGACTGAGTGGGAGAAGTGACGTGTGACGTGACTGAGTGGGAGAAGTGACGTGACTGAGTGGGAGAAGTGACGTGTGACGTGACTGAGTGGGAGAAGTGACGTGACTGAGTGGGAGAAGTGACGTGTGACGTGACTGAGTGGGAGAAGTGACGTGACTGAGTGGGAGAAGTGACGCGTGACGTGACTGAGTGGGAGAAGTGACGTGACTGAGTGGGAGAAGTGACGTGTGACGTGTCTGAGTGGGAGAAGTGACGTGACTGAGTGGGAGAAGTGACGTGACTGAGTGGAAGAAGTGACGTGACTGAGTGGGAGAAGTGATGTGTGACGTGACTGAGTGGGAGAAGTGACGTGCCTGAGTGGGAGAAGTGACGTGCCTGAGTGGAAGAAGTGACGTGTGACGTGACTGAGTGGAAGAAGTGACGTGACTGAGTGGAAGAAGTGACGTGTGACGTGACTGAGTGGAAGAAGTGACGTGACTGAGTGGGAGAAGTGACGTGTGACGTGACTGAGTGGGAGAAGTGACGTGACTGAGTGGAAGAAGTGACGTGACTGAGTGGGAGAAGTGACGTGTGACGTGACTGAGTGGGAGAAGTGACGTGACTGAGTGGAAGAAGTGACGTGACTGAGTGGGATAAGTGACGTGACTGAGTGGGAGAAGTGACGTGTGACGTGACTGAGTGGGAGAAGTGACGTGACTGAGTGGGAGAAGTGACGTGACTGAGTGGAAGAAGTGACGTGTGACGTGACTGAGTGGGAGAAGTGACGTGACTGAGTAGGAGAAGTGACGTGTGACGTGACTGAGTGTGAGAAGTGACGTGACTGAGTGGGAGAAGTGACGTGTGACGTGACTGAGTGGGAGAAGTGACGTGACTGAGTGGAAGACGTGACGTGTGACGTGACTGAGTGGGAGAAGTGACGTGACTGAGTGGGAGAAGTGACGTGACTGAGTGGAAGAAGTGACGTGTGACGTGACTGAGTGGGAGAAGTGACGTGACTGAGTGGAAGAAGTGACGTGTGACGTGACTGAGTGGGAGAAGTGACGTGACTGAGTGGGAGAAGTGACGTGACTGAGTGGAAGAAGTGACGTGTGACGTGACTGAGTGGGAGAAGTGACGTGACTGAGTGGAAGAAGTGACGTGTGACGTGACTGAGTGGGAGAAGTGACGTGACTGAGTGGGAGAAGTGACGTGTGACGTGACTGAGTGGGAGAAGTGACGTGACTGAGTGGGAGAAGTGACGTGTGACGTGACTGAGTGGGAGAAGTGACGTGACTGAGTGGAAGAAGTGACGTGTGACGTGACTGAGTGGGAGAAGTGACGTGACTGAGTGGAAGAAGTGACGTGTGACGTGACTGAGTGGGAGAAGTGACGTGACTGAGTGGAAGAAGTGACGTGTGACGTGACTGAGTGGGAGAAGTGACGTGACTGAGTGGTAGAAGTGACGTGTGACGTGACTGAGTGGGAGAAGTGACGCGGCTGAGTGGGAGAAGTGACGTGTGACGTGACTGAGTGGGAGAAGAGATGTGTGACGTGACTGAGTGGGAGAAGTGACGTGACTGAGTGGAAGAAGTGACGTGTGACGTGACTCAGTGGGAGAAGTGACGTGACTGAGTGGGAGAAGTGACGTGACTGAGTGGAAGAAGTGACGTGTGACGTGACTGAGTGGGAGAAGTGACGTGACTGAGTGGAAGAAGTGACGTGTGACGTGACTGAGTGGGAGAAGTGACATGACTGAGTGGGAGAAGTGACGTGTGACGTGACTGAGTGGGAGAAGTGACGTGACTGAGTGGAAGAAGTGACGTGTGACGTGACTGAGTGGGAGAAGTGACGTGACTGAGTGGAAGAAGTGACGTGTGACGTGACTGAGTGGGAGAAGTGACGTGACTGACTGGAAGAAGTGACGTGTGACGTGACTGAGTGGGAGAAGTGACGTGACTGAGTGGGAGAAGTGACGTGACTGAGTGGGAGAAGTGACGTGTGACGTGACTTAGTGGGAGAAGTGACGTGACTGAGTGGAAGAAGTGACGTGTGACGTGACTGAGTGGGAGAAGTGACGTGACTGAGTGGGAGAAGTGACGTGTGACGTGACTGAGTGGGAGAAGTGACGTGACTGAGTGGGAGAAGTGACGTGTGACGTGACTGAGTGAGAGAAGTGACGTGACTGAGTGGGAGAAGTGACGTGTGACGTGACTGAGTGGGAGAAGTGACGTGACTGAGTGGGAGAAGTGACGTGTGACGTGACTGAGTGGGAGAAGTGACGTGACTGAGTGGGAGAAGTGACGTGTGACGTGACTGAGTGGGAGAAGTGACGTGACTGAGTGGGAGAAGTGACGTGTGACGTGACTGAGTGGGAGAAGTGACGTGACTGAGTGGGAGAAGTGACGTGTGACGTGACTGAGTGGGAGAAGTGACGTGACTGAGTGGGAGAAGTGACGTGTGACGTGACTGAGTGGGAGAAGTGACGTGACTGAGTGGGAGAAGTGACGTGTGACGCGACTGAGTGGGAGAAGTGACGTGACTGAGTGGGAGAAGTGACGTGACTGAGTGGGAGAAGTGACGTGTGACGTGACTGAGTGGGAGAAGTGACGTGACTGAGTGGAAGAAGTGACGTGTGACGTGACTGAGTGGGAGAAGTGACATGACTGAGTGGGAGAAGTGACGTGTGACGTGACTGAGTGGGAGAAGTGACGTGACTGAGTGGAAGAAGTGACGTGTGACGTGACTGAGTGGGAGAAGTGACGTGACTGAGTGGAAGAAGTGACGTGTGACGTGACTGAGTGGGAGAAGTGACGTGACTGAGTGGGAGAAGTGACGTGTGACGTGACTGAGTGGGAGAAGTGACGCGACTGAGTGGGAGAAGTGACGCGGCTGAGTGGGAGAAGTGACGCGGCTGAGTGGGAGAAGTGACGCGAGTGAGTGGGAGAAGCGACGTGTGACGTGACTGAGTGGAAGAAGTGACGTGACTGAGTGGAATAAGTGACGTGAGACGTGACTGAGTGGAAGAAGTGACGTGACTGAGTGGAATAAGTGACGTGTGACGTGACTGAGTGGGAGAAGTGACGTGTGACGCGACTGAGTGGGAGAAGTGACGTGACTGAGTGGGAGAAGTGACGTGTGACGCGACTGAGTGGGAGAAGTGACGTGTGACGCGACTGAGTGGGAGAAGTGACGCGACTGAGTGGGAGAAGTGACGTGTGACGTGACTGAGTGGAATAAGTGACGTGACTGAGTGGGAGAAGTGACGTGTGACGTGACTGAGTGGGAGAAGTGACGTGACTGAGTGGGAGAAGTGACGTGTGACGTGACTGAGTGGGAGAAGTGACGTGATTGAGTGGGAGAAGTGACGTGACTGAGTGGGAGAAGTGACGTGTGACGTGACTGAGTGGGAGAAGTGACGTGACTGAGTGGAAGAAGTGACGTGTGACGTGACTGAGTGGGAGAAGTGACGTGACTGAGTGGAAGAAGTGACGTGTGACGTGACTGAGTGGGAGAAGTGACGTGACTGAGTGGAAGAAGTGACGTGTGACGTGACTGAGTGGGAGAAGTGACGTGACTGAGTGGAAGAAGTGACGTGTGACGTGACTGAGTGGGAGAAGTGACGTGACTGAGTGGAAGAAGTGACGTGTGACGTGACTGAGTGGGAGAAGTGACGTGACTGAGTGGAAGAAGTGACGTGTGACGTGACTGAGTGGGAGAAGTGACGTGACTGAGTGGGAGAAGTGACGTGTGACGTGACTGAGTGGGAGAAGTGACGTGACTGAGTGGGAGAAGTGACGTGTAACGTGACTGAGTGAGAGAAGTGACGTGACTGAGTGGGAGAAGTGACGTGTGACGTGACTGAGTGAGAGAAGTGACGTGACTGAGTGGGAGAAGTGACGTGTGACGTGACTGAGTGGGAGAAGTGACGTGACTGAGTGGAAGAAGTGACGTGTGACGTGACTGAGTGGGAGAAGTGACGTGACTGAGTGGAAGAAGTGACGTGTGACGTGACTGAGTGGGAGAAGTGACGTGTCACGTGACTGAGTGGGAGAAGTGACGTGACTGAGTGGGAGAAGTGACGTGTGACGTGACTGAGTGGGAGAAGTGACGTGACTGAGTGGGAGAAGTGACGTGTGACGTGACTGAGTGGGAGAAGTGACGTGACTGAGTGGGAGAAGTGACGTGTCACGTGACTGAGTGGGAGAAGTGACGTGACTGAGTGGGAGAAGTGACGTGTGACGTGACTGAGTGGGAGAAGTGACGTGACTGAGTGGGAGAAGTGACGTGACTGAGTGGGAGAAGTGACGTGTGACGTGACTGAGTGGGAGAAGTGACGTGTGACGTGACTGAGTGGGAGAAGTGACGTGACTGAGTGGGAGAAGTGACGTGTGACGTGACTGAGTGGGAGAAGTGACGCGACTGAGTGGGAGAAGTGACGTGTGACGTGACTGAGTGGGAGAAGTGACGCGACTGAGTGGGAGAAGTGACGCGGCTTAGTGGGAGAAGTGACGCGACTGAGTGGGAGAAGTGACGCGACTGAGTGGGAGAAGTGACGCGAGTGAGTGGGAGAAGTAACGTGTGACGTGACTGAGTGGAATAAGTGACGTGAGACGTGACTGAGTGGAAGAAGTGACGTGACTGAGTGGAATAAGTGAGGTGTGACGTGACTGAGTGGGAGAAGTGACGTGTGACGCGACTGAGTGGGAGAAGTGACGTGACTGAGTGGGAGAAGTGACGTGACTGAGTGGGAGAAGTGACTCGACTGAGTGGGAGAAGTGACGCGACTGAGTGGGAGAAGTGACGTGTGACGTGACTGAGTGGAATAAGTGACGTGACTGAGTGGGAGAAGTGACGTGACTGAGTGGAAGAAGTGACGTGTGACGTGACTGAGTGGGAGAAGTGACGTGACTGAGTGGAAGAAGTGACGTGTGACGTGACTGAGTGGAAGAAGAGATGTGTGACGTGACTGAGTGGGAGAAGTGACGTGACTGAGTGGAAGAAGTGGCGTGTGACGTGACTGAGTGGGAGAAGTGACGTGACTGAGTGGAAGAAGTGACGTGTGACGTGACTGAGTGGGAGAAGTGACGTGACTGAGTGGAAGAAGTGACGTGTGACGTGACTGAGTGGGAGAAGTGACGTGACTGAGTGGAAGAAGTGACGTGTGACGTGACTGAGTGGGAGAAGTGACGTGACTGAGTGGGAGAAGTGACGTGTGACGTGACTGAGTGGGAGAAGTGACGTGACTGAGTGGGAGAAGTGACGTGTGACGTGACTGAGTGGGAGAAGTGACGTGACTGAGTGGGAGAAGTGACGTGACTGAGTGGAAGAAGTGACGTGTGACGTGACTTAGTGGGAGAAGTGACGTGACTGAGTGGAAGAAGTGACGTGTGACGTGACTGAGTGGGAGAAGTGACGTGACTGAGTGGGAGAAGTGACGTGTGACGTGACTGAGTGGGAGAAGTGACGTGACTGAGTGGGAGAAGTGACGTGTGACGTGACTGAGTGGGAGAAGTGACGTGACTGAGTGGGAGAAGTGACGTGTGACGTGACTGAGTGGGAGAAGTGACGTGACTGAGTGGGAGAAGTGACGTGTGACGTGACTGAGTGGGAGAAGTGACGTGACTGAGTGGGAGAAGTGACGTGTGACGTGACTGAGTGGGAGAAGTGACGTGACTGAGTGGAAGAAGGGACGTGTGACGTGACTGAGTGGGAGAAGTGACGTGACTGAGTGGAAGAAGTGACGTGTGACGTGACTGAGTGGGAGAAGTGACGTGTGACGTGACTGAGTGGGAGAAGTGACGTGACTGAGTGGGAGAAGTGACGTGACTGAGTGGGAGAAGTGACGTGTGACGTGACTGAGTAGGAGAAGTGACGCGACTGAGTGGGAGAAGTGACGCGGCTGAGTGGGATAAGTGACGCGAGTGAGTGGGAGAAGTGGCGCGAGTGAGTGGGAGAAGTGACGTGTGACATGACTGAGTGGAAGAAGTGACGTGACTGAGTGGAATAAGTGACGTGAGACGTGACTGAGTGGAAGAAGTGACGTGACTGAGTGGAATAAGTGACGTGTGACGTGACTGAGTGGGAGAAGTGACGTGTGACGCGACTGAGTGGGAGAAGTGACGTGACTGAGTGGGAGAAGTGACGTGTGACGCGACTGAGTGGGAGAAGTGACGTGTGACGCGACTGAGTGGGAGAAGTGACGCGACTGAGTGGGAGAAGTGACGTGTGACGTGACTGAGTGGAATAAGTGACGTGACTGAGTGGGAGAAGTGACGTGTGACGTGACTGAGTGGGAGAAGTGACGTGACTGAGTGGGAGAAGTGACGTGTGACGTGACTGAGTGGGAGAAGTGACGTGACTGAGTGGGAGAAGTGACGTGTGACGTGACTGAGTGGGAGAAGTGACGTGACTGAGTGGAAGAAGTGACGTGTGACGTGACTGAGTGGGAGAAGTGACGTGACTGAGTGGAAGAAGTGACGTGTGACGTGACTGAGTGGGAGAAGTGACGTGACTGAGTGGAAGAAGTGACGTGTGACGTGACTGAGTGGGAGAAGTGACGTGACTGAGTGGGAGAAGTGACGTGACTGAGTGGAAGAAGTGACGTGTGACGTGACTGAGTGGGAGAAGTGACGTGACTGAGTGGGAGAAGTGACGTGTGACGTGACTGAGTGGGAGAAGTGACGTGACTGAGTGGAAGAAGTGACGTGTGACGTGACTGAGTGGGAGAAGTGACGTGACTGAGTGGAAGAAGTGACGTGTGACGTGACTGAGTGGGAGAAGTGACGTGACTGAGTGGGAGAAGTGACGTGTGACGTGACTGAGTGGGAGAAGTGACGTGACTGAGTGGGAGAAGTGACGTGTGACGTGACTGAGTGGGAGAAGTGACGTGACTGAGTGGGAGAAGTGACGTGTGACGTGACTGAGTGGGAGAAGTGACGTGACTGAGTGGGAGAAGTGACGTGTGACGTGACTGAGTGGGAGAAGTGACGTGACTGAGTGGGAGAAGTGACGTGTGACGTGACTGAGTGGGAGAAGTGACGTGACTGAGTGGGAGAAGTGACGTGTGACGTGACTGAGTGGGAGAAGTGACGTGACTGAGTGGGAGAAGTGACGTGACTGAGTGGGAGAAGTGACGTGTGACGTGACTGAGTAGGAGAAGTGACGCGACTGAGTGGGAGAAGTGACGCGGCTGAGTGGGAGAAGTGACGCGAGTGAGTGGGAGAAGTGGCGCGAGTGAGTGGGAGAAGTGACGTGTGACGTGACTGAGTGGAAGAAGTGACGTGACTGAGTGGAAGAAGTGACGTGAGACGTGACTGAGTGGAAGAAGTGACGTGACTGAGTGGAATAAGTGACGTGTGACGTGACTGAGTGGGAGAAGTGACGTGTGACGCGACTGAGTGGGAGAAGTGACGTGACTGAGTGGGAGAAGTGACGTGTGACGCGACTGAGTGGGAGAAGTGACGTGTGACGCGACTGAGTGGGAGAAGTGACGCGACTGAGTGGGAGAAGTGACGTGTGACGTGACTGAGTGGAATAAGTGACGTGACTGAGTGGGAGAAGTGACGTGTGACGTGACGGAGTGGGAGAAGTGACGTGACTGAGTGGGAGAAGTGACGTGTGACGTGACTGAGTGGGAGAAGTGACGTGATTGAGTGGGAGAAGTGACGTGACTGAGTGGGAGAAGTGACGTGTGACGTGACTGAGTGGGAGAAGTGACGTGACTGAGTGGAAGAAGTGACGTGTGACGTGACTGAGTGGGAGAAGTGACGTGACTGAGTGGAAGAAGTGACGTGTGACGTGACTGAGTGGGAGAAGTGACGTGACTGAGTGGAAGAAGTGACGTGTGACGTGACTGAGTGGGAGAAGTGACGTGACTGAGTGGGAGAAGTGACGTGTGACGTGACTGAGTGGGAGAAGTGACGTGACTGAGTGGAAGAAGTGACGTGTGACGTGACTGAGTGGGAGAAGTGACGTGACTGAGTGGGAGAAG
Organism: Podargus strigoides; assembly: GCA_028020825.1. Classification (NCBI taxonomy): domain Eukaryota; kingdom Metazoa; phylum Chordata; class Aves; order Caprimulgiformes; family Podargidae; genus Podargus; species Podargus strigoides. The sequence continues at coordinate 59,962,495 of CM051662.1, forward strand.
TGACGTGTGACGTGACTGAGTGGGAGAAGTGACGTGACTGAGTGGGAGAAGTGACGTGTGACGTGACTGAGTGGGTGAAGTGACGTGACTGAGTGGGAGAAGTGACGTGTGACGTGACTGAGTGGGAGAAGTGACGTGACTGAGTGGGAGAAGTGACGTGTGACGTGACTGAGTGGGAGAAGTGACGCGACTGAGTGGGAGAAGTGACGCGGCTGAGTGGGAGAAGTGACGTGACTGAGTGGGAGAAGTGACGCGACTGAGTGGGAGAAGTGACGCGAGTGAGTGGGAGAAGTAACATGTGACGTGACTGAGTGGAATAAGTGACGTGAGACGTGACTGAGTGGAAGAAGTGACGTGACTGAGTGGAATAAGTGAGGTGTGACGTGACTGAGTGGGAGAAGTGACGTGTGACGCGACTGAGTGGGAGAAGTGACGTGACTGAGTGGGAGAAGTGACGTGACTGAGTGGGAGAAGTGACGTGTGACGCGACTGAGTGGGAGAAGTGACTCGACTGAGTGGGAGAAGTGACGCGACTGAGTGGGAGAAGTGACGTGTGACGTGACTGAGTGGGAGAAGTGACGTGACTGAGTGGGAGAAGTGACGTGTGACGTGACTGAGTGGGAGAAGTGACGTGACTGAGTGGAAGAAGTGACGTGTGACGTGACTGAGTGGAAGAAGTGACGCGTGACGTGACTGAGTGGAAGAAGTGACGTGTGACGTGACTGAGTGGAAGAAGTGACGTGACTGAGTGGAATAAGTGACGTGTGACGTGACTGAGTGGAAGAAGTGACGTGAGACGTGACTGAGTGGAAGAAGTGACGTGACTGAGTGGAATAAGTGACGTGTGACGTGACTGAGTGGGAGAAGTGACGTGACTGAGTGGGAGAAGTGACGTGACTGAGTGGGATAAGTGACGTGTGACGTGACTGAGTGGGAGAAGTGACGTGACTGAGTGGAAGAAGTGACGTGTGACGTGACTGAGTGGGAGAAGTGACGTGACTGAGTGGAAGAAGTGACGTGTGACGTGACTGAGTGGGAGAAGTGACGTGACTGAGTGGAAGAAGTGACGTGTGACGTGACTGAGTGGGAGAAGTGACGTGACTGAGTGGAAGAAGTGACGTGTGACGTGACTGAGTGGGAGAAGTGACGTGACTGAGTGGAAGAAGTGACGTGTGACGTGACTGAGTGGGAGAAGTGACGTGACTGAGTGGAAGAAGTGACGTGTGACGTGACTGAGTGGGAGAAGTGACGTGACTGAGTGGAAGAAGTGACGTGTGACGTGACTGAGTGGGAGAAGTGACGTGACTGAGTGGCAGAAGTGACGTGTGGCGTGACTGAGTGGGAGAAGTGACGTGACTGAGTGGGAGAAGTGACGTGTGACGTGACTGAGTGGGAGAAGTGACGTGACTGAGTGGAAGAAGTGACGTGTGACGTGACTGAGTGGGAGAAGTGACGTGACTGAGTGGAAGAAGTGACGTGTGACGTGACTGAGTGGGAGAAGTGACGTGACTGAGTGGAAGAAGTGACGTGTGACGTGACTGAGTGGGAGAAGTGACGTGACTGAGTGGGAGAAGTGACGTGTGACGTGACTGAGTGGGAGAAGTGACGTGACTGAGTGGGAGAAGTGACGTGTGACGTGACTGAGTGGGAGAAGTGACGTGACTGAGTGGGAGAAGTGACGTGTGACGTGACTGAGTGGGAGAAGTGACGTGACTGAGTGGGAGAAGTGACGTGTGACGTGACTGAGTGGGAGAAGTGACGTGACTGAGTGGGAGAAGTGACGTGTGACGTGACTGAGTGGGAGAAGTGACGTGACTGAGTGGGAGAAGTGGCGTGTGACGTGACTGAGTGGGAGAAGTGACGTGTGACGTGACTGAGTGGGAGAAGTGACGTGACTGAGTGGGAGAAGTGACGTGTGACGTGACTGAGTGGGAGAAGTGACGTGAGTGAGTGGGAGAAGTGACGTGTGACGTGACTGAGTGGGAGAAGTGACGTGACTGAGTGGGAGAAGTGACGTGTGACGTGATTGAGTGGGAGAAGTGACGCGGCTGAGTGGGAGAAGTGACGCGGCTGAGTGGGAGAAGTGACGCGACTCAGTTGGCGAAGTGACGCGACTGAGTGGGAGAAGTGACGCGAGTGAGTGGGAGAAGTGACGCGAGTGAGTGGGAGAAGTGACGCGAGTGAGTGGGAGAAGTGACGTGTGACGTGACTGAGTGGAATAAGTGACGTGAGACGTGACTGAGTGGAAGAAGTGACGTGACTGAGTGGAATAAGTGACGTGTGACGTGACTGAGTGGGAGAAGTGACGTGTGACGCGACTGAGTGGGAGAAGTGACGTGACTGAGTGGGAGAAGTGACGTGTGACGCGACTGAGTGGGAGAAGTGACGTGTGACGCGACTGAGTGGGAGAAGTGACGCGACTGAGTGGGAGAAGTGACGCGTGACGTGACTGAGTGGGAGAAGTGACGCGTGACGTGACTGAGTGGAAGAAGTGACGTGACTGAGTGGAAGAAGTGACGTGTGACGTGACTGAGTGGGAGAAGTGACGTGTGACGTGACTGAGTGGGAGAAGTGACGTGACTGAGTGGGAGAAGTGACGTGTGACGTGACTGAGTGGGAGAAGTGACGTGACTGAGTGGGAGAAGTGACGTGTGACGTGACTGAGTGGGAGAAGTGACGTGACTGAGTGGGAGAAGTGGCGTGTGACGTGACTGAGTGGGAGAAGTGACGTGTGACGTGACTGAGTGGGAGAAGTGACGTGACTGAGTGGGAGAAGTGACGTGTGACGTGACTGAGTGGGAGAAGTGACGTGAGTGAGTGGGAGAAGTGACGTGTGACGTGACTGAGTGGGAGAAGTGACGTGACTGAGTGGGAGAAGTGACGTGTGACGTGATTGAGTGGGAGAAGTGACGCGGCTGAGTGGGAGAAGTGACGCGGCTGAGTGGGAGAAGTGACGCGACTCAGTTGGCGAAGTGACGCGACTGAGTGGGAGAAGTGACGCGAGTGAGTGGGAGAAGTGACGCGAGTGAGTGGGAGAAGTGACGCGAGTGAGTGGGAGAAGTGACGTGTGACGTGACTGAGTGGAATAAGTGACGTGAGACGTGACTGAGTGGAAGAAGTGACGTGACTGAGTGGAATAAGTGACGTGTGACGTGACTGAGTGGGAGAAGTGACGTGTGACGCGACTGAGTGGGAGAAGTGACGTGACTGAGTGGGAGAAGTGACGTGTGACGCGACTGAGTGGGAGAAGTGACGTGTGACGCGACTGAGTGGGAGAAGTGACGTGACTGAGTGGGAGAAGTGACGCGTGACGTGACTGAGTGGGAGAAGTGACGCGTGACGTGACTGAGTGGAAGAAGTGACGTGACTGAGTGGAAGAAGTGACGTGTGACGTGACTGAGTGGAAGAAGTGACGTGTGACGTGACTGTGTGGGAGAAGTGACGTGACTGAGTGGAAGAAGTGACGTGTGACGTGACTGAGTGGAAGAAGTGATGTGACTGAGTGGAAGAAGTGACGTGTGACGTGACTGAGTGGAAGAAGTGACGTGACTGAGTGGAAGAAGTGACGTGTGACGTGACTGAGTGGAAGAAGTGACGTGACTGAGCGGGAGAAGTGACGTGACTGAGCGGGAGAAGTGACGTGTGACGTGACTGAGCGGGAGAAGTGACGTGACTGAGCGGGAGAAGTGACGTGTGACGCGACTGAGTGGGAGAAGTGACGTGTGACGTGACTGAGTGGGAGAAGTGACGCGACTGAGTGGGAGAAGTGACGTGTGACGCGACTGAGTGGGAGAAGTGACGTGTGACGTGACTGAGTGGGAGAAGTGACGTGTGACGCGACTGAGTAGGAGAAGTGACGCGACTGAGTGGGAGAAGTGACGCGACTGAGTGGGAGAAGTGACGTGTGACGCGACTGAGTGGGAGAAGTGACGTGTGACGTGACTGAGTGGGAGAAGTGACGCGACTGAGTGGGAGAAGTGACGTGTGACGTGACTGAGTGGGAGAAGTGACGTGTGACGTGACTGAGTGGCAGAAGTGACATGTCACGTGACTGAGTGGCAGAAGTGACGTGTGACGTGACTGAGTGGCAGAAGTGACGTGTGACGTGACTGAGTGGCAGAAGTGACGTGACTGAGTGGAAGAAGTGACGTGTGACGTGACTGAGTGGAAGAAGTGACGTGACTGAGTGGAAGAAGTGACGTGTGACGTGACTGAGTGGGAGAAGTGACGTGACTGAGTGGGAGAAGTGACGTGTGACGTGACTGAGTGGGAGAAGTGACGTGTGACGTGACTGAGTGGGAGGTGACGTGTGACGTGACTGAGTGGGAGAAGTGACGTGTGACGTGACTGAGTGGGAGACGTGACGTGTGACGTGACTGAGTGGAATAAGTGACGTGACTGAGTGGGAGAAGTGACGTGTGACGTGACTGAGTGGGAGAAGTGACGTGACTGAGTGGGAGAAGTGACGCGTGACGTGACTGAGTGGGAGAAGTGACGTGTGACGTGACTGAGTGGAAGAAGTGACGTGACTGAGTGGAAGAAGTGACGTGTGACGTGACTGAGTGGAAGAAGTGACGTGTGACGTGACTGAGTGGAAGAAGTGATGTGACTGAGTGGAAGAAGTGACGTGTGACGTGACTGAGTGGAAGAAGTGATGTGACTGAGTGGAATAAGTGACGTGTGACGTGACTGAGTGGGAGAAGTGACGTGTGACGTGACTGAGTGGGAGAAGTGACGTGACTGAGTGGGAGAAGTGACGTGTGACGTGACTGAGTGGGAGAAGTGACGTGACTGAGTGGAAGAAGTGACGTGTGACGTGACTGAGTGGGAGAAGTGACGTGACTGAGTGGAAGAAGTGACGTGTGACGTGACTGAGTGGGAGAAGTGACGTGACTGAGTGGGAGAAGTGACGTGTGACGTGACTGAGTGGGAGAAGTGACGTGACTGAGTGGGAGAAGTGACGTGTGACGTGACTGAGTGGGAGAAGTGACGTGACTGAGTGGGAGAAGTGACGTGTGACGTGACTGAGTGGGAGAAGTGACGTGACTGAGTGGGAGAAGTGACGTGTGACGTGACTGAGTGGGAGAAGTGACGTGACTGAGTGGGAGAAGTGACGTGTGACGTGACTGAGTGGGAGAAGTGACGTGACTGAGTGGGAGAAGTGACGTGTGACGTGACTGAGTGGGAGAAGTGACGTGACTGAGTGGGAGAAGTGACGTGTGACGTGACTGAGTGGGAGAAGTGACGTGACTGAGTGGGAGAAGTGACGTGACTGAGTGGGAGAAGTGACGTGTGACGTGACTGAGTAGGAGAAGTGACGCGACTGAGTGGGAGAAGTGACGCGGCTGAGTGGGAGAAGTGACGCGAGTGAGTGGGAGAAGTGGCGCGAGTGAGTGGGAGAAGTGACGTGTGACGTGACTGAGTGGAAGAAGTGACGTGACTGAGTGGAAGAAGTGACGTGAGACGTGACTGAGTGGAAGAAGTGACGTGACTGAGTGGAATAAGTGACGTGTGACGTGACTGAGTGGGAGAAGTGACGTGTGACGCGACTGAGTGGGAGAAGTGACGTGACTGAGTGGGAGAAGTGACGTGTGACGCGACTGAGTGGGAGAAGTGACGTGTGACGCGACTGAGTGGGAGAAGTGACGCGACTGAGTGGGAGAAGTGACGTGTGACGTGACTGAGTGGAATAAGTGACGTGACTGAGTGGGAGAAGTGACGTGTGACGTGACGGAGTGGGAGAAGTGACGTGACTGAGTGGGAGAAGTGACGTGTGACGTGACTGAGTGGGAGAAGTGACGTGATTGAGTGGGAGAAGTGACGTGACTGAGTGGGAGAAGTGACGTGTGACGTGACTGAGTGGGAGAAGTGACGTGACTGAGTGGAAGAAGTGACGTGTGACGTGACTGAGTGGGAGAAGTGACGTGACTGAGTGGAAGAAGTGACGTGTGACGTGACTGAGTGGGAGAAGTGACGTGACTGAGTGGAAGAAGTGACGTGTGACGTGACTGAGTGGGAGAAGTGACGTGACTGAGTGGGAGAAGTGACGTGTGACGTGACTGAGTGGGAGAAGTGACGTGACTGAGTGGAAGAAGTGACGTGTGACGTGACTGAGTGGGAGAAGTGACGTGACTGAGTGGGAGAAGTGACGTGTGACGTGACTGAGTGGGAGAAGTGACGTGACTGAGTGGGAGAAGTGACGTGTGACGTGACTGAGTGGGTGAAGTGACGTGACTGAGTGGGAGAAGTGACGTGTGACGTGACTGAGTGGGAGAAGTGACGTGACTGAGTGGGAGAAGTGACGTGTGACGTGACTGAGTGGGAGAAGTGACGCGACTGAGTGGGAGAAGTGACGCGGCTGAGTGGGAGAAGTGACGTGACTGAGTGGGAGAAGTGACGCGACTGAGTGGGAGAAGTGACGCGAGTGAGTGGGAGAAGTAACATGTGACGTGACTGAGTGGAATAAGTGACGTGAGACGTGACTGAGTGGAAGAAGTGACGTGACTGAGTGGAATAAGTGAGGTGTGACGTGACTGAGTGGGAGAAGTGACGTGTGACGCGACTGAGTGGGAGAAGTGACGTGACTGAGTGGGAGAAGTGACGTGACTGAGTGGGAGAAGTGACGTGTGACGCGACTGAGTGGGAGAAGTGACTCGACTGAGTGGGAGAAGTGACGCGACTGAGTGGGAGAAGTGACGTGTGACGTGACTGAGTGGGAGAAGTGACGTGACTGAGTGGGAGAAGTGACGTGTGACGTGACTGAGTGGGAGAAGTGACGTGACTGAGTGGAAGAAGTGACGTGTGACGTGACTGAGTGGAAGAAGTGACGCGTGACGTGACTGAGTGGAAGAAGTGACGTGTGACGTGACTGAGTGGAAGAAGTGACGTGACTGAGTGGAATAAGTGACGTGTGACGTGACTGAGTGGAAGAAGTGACGTGAGACGTGACTGAGTGGAAGAAGTGACGTGACTGAGTGGAATAAGTGACGTGTGACGTGACTGAGTGGGAGAAGTGACGTGACTGAGTGGGAGAAGTGACGTGACTGAGTGGGATAAGTGACGTGTGACGTGACTGAGTGGGAGAAGTGACGTGACTGAGTGGAAGAAGTGACGTGTGACGTGACTGAGTGGGAGAAGTGACGTGACTGAGTGGAAGAAGTGACGTGTGACGTGACTGAGTGGGAGAAGTGACGTGACTGAGTGGAAGAAGTGACGTGTGACGTGACTGAGTGGGAGAAGTGACGTGACTGAGTGGAAGAAGTGACGTGTGACGTGACTGAGTGGGAGAAGTGACGTGACTGAGTGGAAGAAGTGACGTGTGACGTGACTGAGTGGGAGAAGTGACGTGACTGAGTGGAAGAAGTGACGTGTGACGTGACTGAGTGGGAGAAGTGACGTGACTGAGTGGAAGAAGTGACGTGTGACGTGACTGAGTGGGAGAAGTGACGTGACTGAGTGGCAGAAGTGACGTGTGGCGTGACTGAGTGGGAGAAGTGACGTGACTGAGTGGGAGAAGTGACGTGTGACGTGACTGAGTGGGAGAAGTGACGTGACTGAGTGGAAGAAGTGACGTGTGACGTGACTGAGTGGGAGAAGTGACGTGACTGAGTGGAAGAAGTGACGTGTGACGTGACTGAGTGGGAGAAGTGACGTGACTGAGTGGAAGAAGTGACGTGTGACGTGACTGAGTGGGAGAAGTGACGTGACTGAGTGGGAGAAGTGACGTGTGACGTGACTGAGTGGGAGAAGTGACGTGACTGAGTGGGAGAAGTGACGTGTGACGTGACTGAGTGGGAGAAGTGACGTGACTGAGTGGGAGAAGTGACGTGTGACGTGACTGAGTGGGAGAAGTGACGTGACTGAGTGGGAGAAGTGACGTGTGACGTGACTGAGTGGGAGAAGTGACGTGACTGAGTGGGAGAAGTGACGTGTGACGTGACTGAGTGGGAGAAGTGACGTGACTGAGTGGGAGAAGTGGCGTGTGACGTGACTGAGTGGGAGAAGTGACGTGTGACGTGACTGAGTGGGAGAAGTGACGTGACTGAGTGGGAGAAGTGACGTGTGACGTGACTGAGTGGGAGAAGTGACGTGAGTGAGTGGGACAAGTGACGTGTGACGTGACTGAGTGGGAGAAGTGACGTGACTGAGTGGGAGAAGTGACGTGTGACGTGATTGAGTGGGAGAAGTGACGCGGCTGAGTGGGAGAAGTGACGCGGCTGAGTGGGAGAAGTGACGCGACTCAGTTGGCGAAGTGACGCGACTGAGTGGGAGAAGTGACGCGAGTGAGTGGGAGAAGTGACGCGAGTGAGTGGGAGAAGTGACGCGAGTGAGTGGGAGAAGTGACGTGTGACGTGACTGAGTGGAATAAGTGACGTGAGACGTGACTGAGTGGAAGAAGTGACGTGACTGAGTGGAATAAGTGACGTGTGACGTGACTGAGTGGGAGAAGTGACGTGTGACGCGACTGAGTGGGAGAAGTGACGTGACTGAGTGGGAGAAGTGACGTGTGACGCGACTGAGTGGGAGAAGTGACGTGTGACGCGACTGAGTGGGAGAAGTGACGCGACTGAGTGGGAGAAGTGACGTGTGACGTGACTGAGTGGAATAAGTGACGTGACTGAGTGGGAGAAGTGACGTGTGACGTGACTGAGTGGGAGAAGTGACGTGACTGAGTGGGAGAAGTGACGTGTGACGTGACTGAGTGGGAGAAGTGACGTGACTGAGTGGGAGAAGTGACGCGTGACGTGACTGAGTGGGAGAAGTGACGCGTGACGTGACTGAGTGGAAGAAGTGACGTGACTGAGTGGAAGAAGTGACGTGTGACGTGACTGAGTGGAAGAAGTGACGTGTGACGTGACTGTGTGGGAGAAGTGACGTGACTGAGTGGAAGAAGTGACGTGTGACGTGACTGAGTGGAAGAAGTGATGTGACTGAGTGGAAGAAGTGACGTGTGACGTGACTGAGTGGAAGAAGTGACGTGACTGAGTGGAAGAAGTGACGTGTGACGTGACTGAGTGGAAGAAGTGACGTGACTGAGCGGGAGAAGTGACGTGACTGAGCGGGAGAAGTGACGTGTGACGTGACTGAGCGGGAGAAGTGACGTGACTGAGCGGGAGAAGTGACGTGTGACGCGACTGAGTGGGAGAAGTGACGTGTGACGTGACTGAGTGGGAGAAGTGACGCGACTGAGTGGGAGAAGTGACGTGTGACGCGACTGAGTGGGAGAAGTGACGTGTGACGTGACTGAGTGGGAGAAGTGACGTGTGACGCGACTGAGTAGGAGAAGTGACGCGACTGAGTGGGAGAAGTGACGCGACTGAGTGGGAGAAGTGACGTGTGACGCGACTGAGTGGGAGAAGTGACGTGTGACGTGACTGAGTGGGAGAAGTGACGCGACTGAGTGGGAGAAGTGACGTGTGACGTGACTGAGTGGGAGAAGTGACGTGTGACGTGACTGAGTGGCAGAAGTGACATGTCACGTGACTGAGTGGCAGAAGTGACGTGTGACGTGACTGAGTGGCAGAAGTGACGTGTGACGTGACTGAGTGGCAGAAGTGACGTGACTGAGTGGAAGAAGTGACGTGTGACGTGACTGAGTGGAAGAAGTGACGTGACTGAGTGGAAGAAGTGACGTGTGACGTGACTGAGTGGGAGAAGTGACGTGACTGAGTGGGAGAAGTGACGTGTGACGTGACTGAGTGGGAGAAGTGACGTGTGACGTGACTGAGTGGGAGGTGACGTGTGACGTGACTGAGTGGGAGAAGTGACGTGTGACGTGACTGAGTGGGAGACGTGACGTGTGACGTGACTGAGTGGAATAAGTGACGTGACTGAGTGGGAGAAGTGACGTGTGACGTGACTGAGTGGGAGAAGTGACGTGACTGAGTGGGAGAAGTGACGCGTGACGTGACTGAGTGGGAGAAGTGACGTGTGACGTGACTGAGTGGAAGAAGTGACGTGACTGAGTGGAAGAAGTGACGTGTGACGTGACTGAGTGGAAGAAGTGATGTGACTGAGTGGAAGAAGTGACGTGTGACGTGACTGAGTGGAAGAAGTGATGTGACTGAGTGGAATAAGTGACGTGTGACGTGACTGAGTGGGAGAAGTGACGTGTGACGCGACTGAGTGGGAGAAGTGACGTGACTGAGTGGGAGAAGTGACGCGACTGAGTGGGAGAAGTGACGTGTGACGTGACTGTGTGGGACAAGTGACGTGACTGAGTGGGAGAAGTGACGTGTGACGTGACTGAGTGGGAGAAGTGACGTGACTGAGTGGGAGAAGTGACGTGTGACGTGACTGAGTGGGAGAAGTGACGTGACTGAGTGGGAGAAGTGACGTGACTGAGTGGGATAAGTGACGTGTGACGTGACTGAGTGGGAGAAGTGACGTGACTGAGTGGAAGAAGTGACGTGTGACGTGACTGAGTGGGAGAAGTGACGTGACTGAGTGGAAGAAGTGACGTGTGACGTGACTGAGTGGGAGAAGTGACGTGACTGAGTGGAAGAAGTGACGTGTGACGTGACTGAGTGGGAGAAGTGACGTGACTGAGTGGAAGAAGTGACGTGTGACGTGACTGAGTGGGAGAAGGGACGTGACTGAGTGGAAGAAGTGACGTGTGACGTGACTGAGTGGGAGAAGTGACGTGACTGAGTGGAAGAAGTGACGTGTGACGTGACTGAGTGGGAGAAGTGACGTGACTGAGTGGCAGAAGTGACGTGTGGCGTGACTGAGTGGGAGAAGTGACGTGACTGAGTGGGAGAAGTGACGTGTGACGTGACTGAGTGGGAGAAGTGACGTGACTGAGTGGAAGAAGTGACGTGTGACGTGACTGAGTGGGAGAAGTGACGAGACTGAGTGGAAGAAGTGACGTGTGACGTGACTGAGTGGGAGAAGTGACGTGACTGAGTGGAAGAAGTGACGTGTGACATGACTGAGTGGGAGAAGTGACGTGACTGAGTGGAAGAAGTGACGTGTGACGTGACTGAGTGGGAGAAGTGACGTGACTGAGTGGGAGAAGTGACGTGTGACGTGACTGAGTGGGAGAAGTGACGTGACTGAGTGGGAGAAGTGACGTGTGACGTGACTGAGTGGGAGAAGTGACGTGTGACGTGACTGAGTGGGAGAAGTGACGTGACTGAGTGGGAGAAGTGACGTGTGACGTGACTGAGTGGGAGAAGTGACGTGACTGAGTGGGAGAAGTGACGTGTGACGTGACTGAGTGGGAGAAGTGACGTGACTGAGTGGGAGAAGTGGCGTGTGACGTGACTGAGTGGGAGAAGTGACGTGACTGAGTGGGAGAAGTGACGTGTGACGTGACTGAGTGGGAGAAGTGACGTGAGTGAGTGGGAGAAGTGACATGTGACGTGACTGAGTGGGAGAAGTGACGTGACTGAGTGGGAGAAGTGACGTGTGACGTGACTGAGTGGGAGAAGTGACGTGACTGAGTGGGAGAAGTGACGTGACTGAGTGGGAGAAGTGACGTGTGACGTGATTGAGTGGGAGAAGTGACGCGACTGAGTGGGAGAAGTGACGCGGCTGAGTGGGAGAAGTGACGCGACTCAGTTGGCGAAGTGACGCGACTGAGTGGGAGAAGTGACGCGAGTGAGTGGGAGAAGTGACGCGAGTGAGTGGGAGAAGTGACGCGAGTGAGTGGGAGAAGTGACGTGTGACGTGACTGAGTGGAATAAGTGACGTGAGACGTGACTGAGTGGAAGAAGTGACGTGACTGAGTGGAATAAGTGACGTGTGACGTGACTGAGTGGGAGAAGTGACGTGTGACGTGACTGAGTGGAATAAGTGACGTGACTGAGTGGGAGAAGTGACGTGTGACGTGACTGAGTGGGAGAAGTGACGTGACTGAGTGGGAGAAGTGACGTGTGACGTGACTGAGTGGGAGAAGTGACGTGACTGAGTGGGAGAAGTGACGCGTGACGTGACTGAGTGGGAGAAGTGACGCGTGACGTGACTGAGTGGAAGAAGTGACGTGACTGAGTGGAAGAAGTGACGTGTGACGTGACTGTGTGGAAGAAGTGACGTGACTGAGTGGAAGAAGTGACGTGTGACGTGACTGAGTGGAAGAAGTGATGTGACTGAGTGGAAGAAGTGACGTGTGACGTGACTGAGTGGAAGAAGTGACGTGACTGAGTGGAAGAAGTGACGTGTGACGTGACTGAGTGGAAGAAGTGACGTGACTGAGCGGGAGAAGTGACGTGACTGAGCGGGAGAAGTGACGTGTGACATGACTGAGCGGGAGAAGTGACGTGACTGAGCGGGAGAAGTGACGTGTGACGCGACTGAGTGGGAGAAGTGACGTGTGACGTGACTGAGTGGGAGAAGTGACGCGACTGAGTGGGAGAAGTGACGTGTGACGCGACTGAGTGGGAGAAGTGACGTGTGACGTGACTGAGTGGGAGAAGTGACGTGTGACGCGACTGAGTAGGAGAAGTGACGCGACTGAGTGGGAGAAGTGACGCGACTGAGTGGGAGAAGTGACGTGTGACGCGACTGAGTAGGAGAAGTGACGCGACTGAGTGGGAGAAGTGACGCGACTGAGTGGGAGAAGTGACGTGTGACGTGACTGAGTGGGAGAAGTGACGCGACTGAGTGGGAGAAGTGACGTGTGACGCGACTGAGTGGGAGAAGTGACGTGTGACGTGACTGAGTGGGAGAAGTGACGCGACTGAGTGGTAGAAGTGACGTGTGACGCGACTGAGTGGGAGAAGTGACGTGTGACGTGACTGAGTGGGAGAAGTGACGTGACTGAGTGGGAGAAGTGACGTGTGACGTGACTGAGTGGCAGAAGTGACATGTCACGTGACTGAGTGGCAGAAGTGACGTGTGACGTGACTGAGTGGCAGAAGTGACGTGTGACGTGACTGAGTGGCAGAAGTGACGTGACTGAGTGGAAGAAGTGACGTGTGACGTAACTGAGTGGAAGAAGTGACGTGACTGAGTGGAAGAAGTGACGTGTGACGTGACTGAGTGGGAGAAGTGACGTGACTGAGTGGGAGAAGTGACGTGTGACGTGACTGAGTGGGAGAAGTGACGTGACTGAGTGGAAGAAGTGACGTGTCTGCGTGGGAGAAGTGACGTGACTGAGTGGGAGAAGTGACGTGTGACGCGACTGAGTGGGAGAAGTGACGCGACTGAGTGGGAGAAGTGACGTGTGACGTGACTGAGTGGCAGAAGTGACGTGTGACGTGACTGAGTGGGAGAAGTGACGTGACTGAGTGGGAGAAGTGACGTGACTGAGTGGCAGAAGTGACGTGTGACGTGACTGAGTGGCAGAAGTGACGTGTGACGTGACTGAGTGGAAGAAGTGACGTGTGACGTGACTGAGTGGCAGAAGTGACGTGTTACGTGACTGAGTGGAAGAAGTGACGTGTGACGTGACTGAGTGGGAGAAGTGACGTGACTGAGTGGAAGAAGTGACGTGTGACGTGACTGAGTGGGAGAAGTGACGTGACTGAGTGGAAGAAGTGACGTGTGACGTGACTGAGTGGGAGAAGTGACGTGACTGAGTGGGAGAAGTGACGTGTGACGTGACTGAGTGGGAGAAGTGACGTGTGACGTGACTGAGTGGGAGAAGTGACGTGACTGAGTGGGAGAAGTGACCTGTGACGTGACTGAGTGGGAGAAGTGACGTGACTGAGTGGGAGAAGTGACGTGTGACGTGACTGAGTGGGAGAAGTGACGTGTGACGTGACTGAGTGGGAGGTGACGTGTGACGTGACTGAGTGGGAGAAGTGACGTGTGACGTGACTGAGTGGGAGACGTGACGTGTGACGTGACTGAGTGGAATAAGTGACGTGACTGAGTGGGAGAAGTGACGTGTGACGTGACTGAGTGGGAGAAGTGACGTGACTGAGTGGGAGAAGTGACGTGTGACGTGACTGAGTGGAAGAAGTGACGTGACTGAGTGGAAGAAGTGACGTGTGACGTGACTGAGTGGAAGAAGTGACGTGTGACGTGACTGAGTGGAATAAGTGATGTGACTGAGTGGAAGAAGTGACGTGTGACGTGACTGAGTGGAAGAAGTGATGTGACTGAGTGGAAGAAGTGACGTGTGACGTGACTGAGTGGAAGAAGTGACGTGACTGAGTGGGAGAAGTGACGTGTGACGCGACTGAGTGGGAGAAGTGACGCGACTGAGTGGGAGAAGTGACGCGACTGAGTGGGAGAAGTGACGTGTGACGTGACTGAGTGGGAGAAGTGACGCGACTGAGTGGGAGAAGTGACGTGTGACGCGACTGAGTGGGAGAAGTGACGTGTGACGTGACTGAGTGGGAGAAGTGACGCGACTGAGTGGGAGAAGTGACGTGTGACGTGACTGAGTGGGAGAAGTGACGCGACTGAGTGGGAGAAGTGACGTGTGACGTGACTGAGTGGGAGAAGTGACGTGTGACGTGACTGAGTGGCAGAAGTGACGTGTCACGTGACTGAGTGGCAGAAGTGACGTGTGACGTGACTGAGTGGCAGAAGTGACGTGACTGAGTGGAAGAAGTGACGTGTGACGTGACTGAGTGGAAGAAGTGACGTGACTGAGTGGAAGAAGTGACGTGACTGAGTGGGAGAAGTGACGTGACTGAGTGGGAGAAGTGACGTGTGACGTGACTGAGTGGGAGAAGTGACGTGACTGAGTGGCAGAAGTGACGTGTGACGTGACTGAGTGGCAGAAGTGACGTGTGACGTGACTGAGTGGAAGAAGTGACGTGTGACGTGACTGAGTGGCAGAAGTGACGTGTGACGTGACTGAGTGGCAGAAGTGACGTGTGACGTGACTGAGTGGCAGAAGTGACGTGTGACGTGACTGAGTGGCAGAAGTGACGTGACTGAGTGGAAGAAGTGACGTGTGACGTGACTGAGTGGAAGAAGTGACGTGACTGAGTGGAAGAAGTGACGTGTGACGTGACTGAGTGGGAGAAGTGACGTGACTGAGTGGAAGAAGTGACGTGTGACGTGACTGAGTGGGAGAAGTGACGGGACTGAGTGGAAGAAGTGACGTGTGACGTGACTGAGTGGGAGAAGTGACGTGACTGAGTGGGAGAAGTGACGTGTGACGTGACTGAGTGGGAGAAGTGACGTGACTGAGTGGGAGAAGTGACGTGTGACGTGACTGAGTGGGAGAAGTGACGTGACTGAGTGGGAGAAGTGACGTGTGACGTGACTGAGTGGGAGAAGTGACGTGACTGAGTGGGAGAAGTGACGTGTGACGTGACTGAGTGGGAGAAGTGACGTGACTGAGTGGGAGAAGTGACGTGTGACGTGACTGACTGGGAGAAGTGACGTGAGTGAGTGGGAGAAGTGACGTGTGACGTGACTGAGTGGGAGAAGTGACCTGACTGAGTGGGAGAAGTGACGTGTGACGTGACTGAGTGGGAGAAGTGACGTGACTGAGTGGGAGAAGTGACGTGACTGAGTGGGAGAAGTGACGTGTGACGTGACTGAGTGGGAGAAGTGACGCGACTGAGTGGGAGAAGTGATGCGGCTGAGTGGGAGAAGTGACGCGGCTGAGTGGGAGAAGTGACGCGACTCAGTTGGCGAAGTGACGCGACTGAGTGGGAGAAGTGACGCGAGTGAGTGGGAGAAGTGACGCGAGTGAGTGGGAGAAGTGATGTGTGACGTGACTGAGTGGAATAAGTGACTTGAGACGTGACTGAGTGGAAGAAGTGACGTGACTGAGTGGAATAAGTGACGTATGATGTGACTGAGTGGGAGAAGTGACGTGTGACGCGACTGAGTGGGAGAAGTGACGTGACTGAGTGGGAGAAGTGACGTGTGACGCGACTGAGTGGGAGAAGTGACGTGTGACGCGACTGAGTGGGAGAAGTGACGTGACTGAGTGGGAGAAGTGACGTGTGACGCGACTGAGTGGGAGTGACGTGTGACGCGACTGAGTGGGAGAAGTGACGCGACTGAGTGGGAGAAGTGACGTGTGACGTGACTGAGTGGAATAAGTGACGTGACTGAGTGGGAGAAGTGACGTGTGACGTGACTGAGTGGGAGAAGTGACGTGACTGAGTGGGAGAAGTGACGTGTGACGTGACTGAGTGGGAGAAGTGACGTGACTGAGTGGGAGAAGTGACGCGTGACGTGACTGAGTGGAAGAAGTGACGTGTGACGTGACTGAGTGGAAGAAGTGACGTGACTGAGTGGAAGAAGTGACGTGTGACGTGACTGAGTGGAAGAAGTGACGTGTGACGTGACTGTGTGGAAGAAGTGACGTGACTGAGTGGAAGAAGTGACGTGTGACGTGACTGAGTGGACGAAGTGACGTGACTGAGTGGAAGAAGTGACGTGTGACGTGACTGAGTGGAAGAAGTGACGTGACTGAGTGGAAGAAGTGACGTGTGACGTGACTGAGGGAAGAAGTGACGTGACTGAGCGGGAGAAGTGACGTGACTGAGCGGGAGAAGTGACGTGTGACGTGACTGAGCGGGAGAAGTGACGTGACTGAGCGGGAGAAGTGACGTGTGACGCGACTGAGTGGGAGAAGTGACGTGTGACGCGACTGAGTGGGAGAAGTGACGCGACTGAGTGGGAGAAGTGACGCGACTGAGTGGGAGAAGTGACATGTGACGTGACTGAGTGGGAGAAGTGACGCGACTGAGTGGGAGAAGTGACGTGTGACGCGACTGAGTGGGAGAAGTGACGTGTGACGTGACTGAGTGGGAGAAGTGACGCGACTGAGTGGGAGAAGTGACGCGACTGAGTGGGAGAAGTGACGTGTGACGTGACTGAGTGGGAGAAGTGACGCGACTGAGTGGGAGAAGTGACGTGTGACGCGACTGAGTGGGAGAAGTGACGTGTGACGTGACTGAGTGGGAGAAGTGACGTGACTGAGTGGGAGAAGTGACGTGTGACGTGACTGAGTGGGAGAAGTGACGTGACTGAGTGGGAGAAGTGACGTGTGACGTGACTGACTGGGAGAAGTGACGTGAGTGAGTGGGAGAAGTGACGTGTGACGTGACTGAGTGGGAGAAGTGACCTGACTGAGTGGGAGAAGTGACGTGTGACGTGACTGAGTGGGAGAAGTGACGTGACTGAGTGGGAGAAGTGACGTGACTGAGTGGGAGAAGTTACGTGTGACGTGACTGAGTGGGAGAAGTGACGCGACTGAGTGGGAGAAGTGATGCGGCTGAGTGGGAGAAGTGACGCGGCTGAGTGGGAGAAGTGACGCGACTCAGTTGGCGAAGTGACGCGACTGAGTGGGAGAAGTGACGCGAGTGAGTGGGAGAAGTGACGCGAGTGAGTGGGAGAAGTGATGTGTGACGTGACTGAGTGGAATAAGTGACTTGAGACGTGACTGAGTGGAAGAAGTGACGTGACTGAGTGGAATAAGTGACGTATGACGTGACTGAGTGGGAGAAGTGACGTGTGACGCGACTGAGTGGGAGAAGTGACGTGACTGAGTGGGAGAAGTGACGTGTGACGCGACTGAGTGGGAGAAGTGACGTGTGACGCGACTGAGTGGGAGAAGTGACGTGACTGAGTGGGAGAAGTGACGTGTGACGCGACTGAGTGGGAGTGACGTGTGACGCGACTGAGTGGGAGAAGTGACGCGACTGAGTGGGAGAAGTGACGTGTGACGTGACTGAGTGGAATAAGTGACGTGACTGAGTGGGAGAAGTGACGTGTGACGTGACTGAGTGGGAGAAGTGACGTGACTGAGTGGGAGAAGTGACGTGTGACGTGACTGAGTGGGAGAAGTGACGTGACTGAGTGGGAGAAGTGACGCGTGACGTGACTGAGTGGAAGAAGTGACGTGTGACGTGACTGAGTGGAAGAAGTGACGTGACTGAGTGGAAGAAGTGACGTGTGACGTGACTGAGTGGAAGAAGTGACGTGTGACGTGACTGTGTGGAAGAAGTGACGTGACTGAGTGGAAGAAGTGACGTGTGATGTGACTGAGTGGACGAAGTGACGTGACTGAGTGGAAGAAGTGACGTGTGACGTGACTGAGTGGAAGAAGTGACGTGACTGAGTGGAAGAAGTGACGTGTGACGTGACTGAGTGGAAGAAGTGACGTGACTGAGCGGGAGAAGTGACGTGACTGAGCGGGAGAAGTGACGTGTGACGTGACTGAGCGGGAGAAGTGACGTGACTGAGCGGGAGAAGTGACGTGTGACGCGACTGAGTGGGAGAAGTGACGTGTGACGCGACTGAGTGGGAGAAGTGACGCGACTGAGTGGGAGAAGTGACGCGACTGAGTGGGAGAAGTGACATGTGACGTGACTGAGTGGGAGAAGTGACGCGACTGAGTGGGAGAAGTGACGTGTGACGTGACTGAGCGGGAGAAGTGACGTGTGACGTGACTGAGTGGCAGAAGTGACGTGTCACGTGACTGAGTGGCAGAAGTGACGTGTGACGTGACTGAGTGGCAGAAGTGACGTGACTGAGTGGAAGAAGTGACGTGTGACGTGACTGAGTGGAAGAAGTGACGTGACTGAGTGGAAGAAGTGACGTGTGACGTGACTGAGTGGGAGAAGTGACGTGACTGAGTGGGAGAAGTGACGTGTGACGTGACTGAGTGGGAGAAGTGACGTGACTGAGTGGAAGAAGTGACGTGTCTGAGTGGGAGAAGTGACGTGACTGAGTGGGAGAAGTGACGTGACTGAGTGGGAGAAGTGACGTGTGACGCGACTGAGTGGGAGAAGTGACGTGACTGAGTGGGAGAAGTGACGTGTGACGTGACTGAGTGGCAGAAGTGACGTGTGACGTGACTGAGTGGGAGAAGTGACGTGACTGAGTGGCTGAAGTGACGTGTGACGTGACTGAGTGGCAGAAGTGACGTGTGACGTGACTGAGTGGCAGAAGTGACGTGACTGAGTGGAAGAAGTGACGTGACTGAGTGGGAGAAGTGACGTGTGACGTGACTGAGTGGGAGAAGTGACGTGTGACGTGACTGAGTGGGAGAAGAGGCGTGACTGAGTGGGAGAAGTGACGTGTGACGTGACTGAGTGGGAGAAGTGACGTGACTGAGTGGGAGAAGTGACGTGACTGAGTGGGAGAAGTGACGTGACTGAGTGGAAGAAGTGACGTGTGATGTGACTGAGTCGGAGAAGTGACGTGACTGAGTGGGAGAAGTCACGTGTGACGTCACTGAGTGGGAGAAGTGACGTGACTGAGTGGGAGAAGTGACGTGACTGAGTGGCAGAAGTGACGTGTGACGTGACTGAGTGGCAGAAGTGACGTGTGACGTGACTGAGTGGGAGAAGTGACGTGACTGAGTGGGAGAAGTGACGTGTAACGTTACTGAGTGGGCGAAGTGACGTGACTGAGTGGAAGAAGTGACGTGTGACGTGACTGAGTGGGAGAAGTGACGTGACTGAGTGGAAGAAGTGACGTGTGACGTGACTGAGTGGGAGAAGTGACGTGACTGAGTGGAAGAAGTGACGTGTGACGTGACTGAGTGGGAGAAGTGACGTGACTGAGTGGAAGAAGTGACGTGTGACGTGACTGAGTGGGAGAAGTGACGCGACTGAGTGGGAGAAGTGACGTGTGACGTGACTGAGTGGGAGAAGTGACGTGTGACGTGACTGAGTGGCAGAAGTGACGTGTGACGTGACTGAGTGGCAGAAGTGACGTGTGACGTGACTGAGTGGCAGAAGTGACGTGACTGAGTGGCAGAAGTGACGTGTGACGTGACTGAGTGGCAGAAGTGACGTGACTGAGTGGAAGAAGTGACGTGTGACGTGACTGAGTGGGAGAAGTGACGTGACTGAGTGGGAGAAGTGACGTGTGATGTGACTGAGTGGGAGAAGTGACGTGACTGAGTGGAAGAAGTGACGTGTCTGAGTGGGAGAAGTGACGTGACTGAGTGGGAGAAGTGACGTGTGACGCGACTGAGTGGGAGAAGTGACGCGACTGAGTGGGAGAAGTGACGTGTGACGTGACTGAGTGGCAGAAGTGACGTGTGACGTGACTGAGTGGCAGAAGTGACGTGACTGAGTGGCTGAAGTGACGTGTGACGTGACTGAGTGGCAGAAGTGACGTGTGACGTGACTGAGTGGGAGAAGTGACGTGACTGAGTGGAAGAAGTGACGTGTGACGTGACTGAGTGGGAGAAGTGACGTGACTGAGTGGAAGAAGTGACGTGTGACGTGACTGAGTGGGAGAAGTGACGTGACTGAGTGGGAGAAGTGACGTGTGACGTGACTGAGTGGGAGAAGTGACGTGTGACGTGACTGAGTGGGAGAAGTGACGTGACTGAGTGGGAGAAGTGACGTGTGACGTGACTGAGTGGGAGAAGTGACGTGACTGAGTGGGAGAAGTGACGTGTGACGTGACTGAGTGGGAGAAGTGACGTGTGACGTGACTGAGTGGGAGGTGCCGTGTGACGTGACTGAGTGGGAGAAGTGACGTGTGACATGACTGAGTGGGAGACGTGACGTGTGACGTGACTGAGTGGAATAAGTGACGTGACTGAGTGGGAGAAGTGACGTGTGACGTGACTGAGTGGGAGAAGTGACGTGACTGAGTGGGAGAAGTGACGCGTGACGTGACTGAGTGGGAGAAGTGACGTGTGACGTGACTGAGTGGAAGAAGTGACGTGACTGAGTGGAAGAAGTGACGTGTGACGTGACTGAGTGGAAGAAGTGACGTGTGACGTGACTGAGTGGAAGAAGTGATGTGACTGAGTGGAAGAAGTGACGTGTGACGTGACTGAGTGGAAGAAGTGATGTGACTGAGTGGAAGAAGTGACGTGTGACGTGACTGAGTGGAAGAAGTGACGTGACTGAGTGGGAGAAGTGACGTGTGACGCGACTGAGTGGGAGAAGTGACGCGACTGAGTGGGAGAAGTGACGCGACTGAGTGGGAGAAGTGACGTGTGACGTGACTGAGTGGGAGAAGTGACGCGACTGAGTGGGAGAAGTGACGTGTGACGCGACTGAGTGGGAGAAGTGACGCGACTGAGTGGGAGAAGTGACGTGTGACGTGACTGAGTGGGAGAAGTGACGCGACTGAGTGGGAGAAGTGACGTGTGACGTGACTGAGTGGGAGAAGTGACGCGACTGAGTGGGAGAAGTGACGTGTGACGTGACTGAGTGGGAGAAGTGACGTGTGACGTGACTGAGTGGCAGAAGTGACGTGTCACGTGACTGAGTGGCAGAAGTGACGTGTGACGTGACTGAGTGGCAGAAGTGACGTGACTGAGTGGAAGAAGTGACGTGTGACGTGACTGAGTGGAAGAAGTGACGTGACTGAGTGGAAGAAGTGACGTGTGACGTGACTGAGTGGGAGAAGTGACGTGACTGAGTGGGAGAAGTGACGTGTGACGTGACTGAGTGGGAGAAGTGACGTGACTGAGTGGCAGAAGTGACGTGTGACGTGACTGAGTGGCAGAAGTGACGTGTGACGTGACTGAGTGGAAGAAGTGACGTGTGACGTGACTGAGTGGCAGAAGTGACGTGTCACGTGACTGAGTGGCAGAAGTGACGTGTGACGTGACTGAGTGGCAGAAGTGACGTGACTGAGTGGAAGAAGTGACGTGTGACGTGACTGAGTGGAAGAAGTGACGTGACTGAGTGGAAGAAGTGACGTGTGACGTGACTGAGTGGGAGAAGTGACGTGACTGAGTGGAAGAAGTGACGTGTGACGTGACTGAGTGGGAGAAGTGACGGGACTGAGTGGAAGAAGTGACGTGTGACGTGACTGAGTGGGAGAAGTGACGTGACTGAGTGGGAGAAGTGACGTGTGACGTGACTGAGTGGGAGAAGTGACGTGTGACGTGACTGAGTGGGAGAAGTGACGTGACTGAGTGGGAGAAGTGACGTGTGACGTGACTGAGTGGGAGAAGTGACGTGACTGAGTGGGAGAAGTGACGTGTGACGTGACTGAGTGGGAGAAGTGACGTGACTGAGTGGGAGAAGTGACGTGTGACGTGACTGACTGGGAGAAGTGACGTGAGTGAGTGGGAGAAGTGACGTGTGACGTGACTGAGTGGGAGAAGTGACCTGACTGAGTGGGAGAAGTGACGTGTGACGTGACTGAGTGGGAGAAGTGACGTGACTGAGTGGGAGAAGTGACGTGACTGAGTGGGAGAAGTGACGTGTGACGTGACTGAGTGGGAGAAGTGACGCGACTGAGTGGTAGAAGTGATGCGGCTGAGTGGGAGAAGTGACGCGGCTGAGTGGGAGAAGTGACGCGACTCAGTTGGCGAAGTGACGCGACTGAGTGGGAGAAGTGACGCGAGTGAGTGGGAGAAGTGACGCGAGTGAGTGGGAGAAGTGATGTGTGACGTGACTGAGTGGAATAAGTGACTTGAGACGTGACTGAGTGGAAGAAGTGACGTGACTGAGTGGAATAAGTGACGTATGACGTGACTGAGTGGGAGAAGTGACGTGTGACGCGACTGAGTGGGAGAAGTGACGTGACTGAGTGGGAGAAGTGACGTGTGACGCGACTGAGTGGGAGAAGTGACGTGACTGAGTGGGAGAAGTGACGTGTGACGCGACTGAGTGGGAGTGACGTGTGACGCGACTGAGTGGGAGAAGTGACGCGACTGAGTGGGAGAAGTGACGTGTGACGTGACTGAGTGGAATAAGTGACGTGACTGAGTGGGAGAAGTGACGTGTGACGTGACTGAGTGGGAGAAGTGACGTGACTGAGTGGGAGAAGTGACGTGTGACGTGACTGAGTGGGAGAAGTGACGTGACTGAGTGGGAGAAGTGACGCGTGACGTGACTGAGTGGAAGAAGTGACGTGTGACGTGACTGAGTGGAAGAAGTGACGTGTGACGTGACTGTGTGGAAGAAGTGACGTGACTGAGTGGAAGAAGTGACGTGTGACGTGACTGAGTGGACGAAGTGACGTGACTGAGTGGAAGAAGTGACGTGTGACGTGACTGAGTGGAAGAAGTGACGTGACTGAGTGGAAGAAGTGACGTGTGACGTGACTGAGTGGAAGAAGTGACGTGACTGAGCGGGAGAAGTGACGTGACTGAGCGGGAGAAGTGACGTGTGACGTGACTGAGCGGGAGAAGTGACGTGACTGAGCGGGAGAAGTGACGTGTGACGCGACTGAGTGGGAGAAGTGACGTGTGACGCGACTGAGTGGGAGAAGTGACGCGACTGAGTGGGAGAAGTGACGCGACTGAGTGGGAGAAGTGACATGTGACGTGACTGAGTGGGAGAAGTGACGCGACTGAGTGGGAGAAGTGACGTGTGACGCGACTGAGTGGGAGAAGTGACGTGTGACGTGACTGAGTGGGAGAAGTGACGCGACTGAGTGGGAGAAGTGACGTGTGACGCGACTGAGTGGGAGAAGTGACGTGTGACGTGACTGAGTGGGAGAAGTGACGCGACTGAGTGGGAGAAGTGACGTGTGACGTGACTAAGTGGGAGAAGTGACGTGTGACGTGACTGAGTGGCAGAAGTGACGTGACTGAGTGGGAGAAGTGACGTGTGACGTGACTGAGTGGGAGAAGTGACGTGACTGAGTGGGAGAAGTGACGTGACTGAGTGGGAGAAGTGACGTGTGACGCGACTGAGTGGGAGAAGTGACGCGACTGAGTGGGAGAAGTGACGTGTGACGTGACTGAGTGGCAGAAGTGACGTGTGACGTGACTGAGTGGCAGAAGTGACGTGACTGAGTGGCTGAAGTGACGTGTGACGTGACTGAGTGGAATAAGTGACGTGTGACGTGACTGAGTGGGAGAAGTGACGTGACTGAGTGGAAGAAGTGACGTGTGACGTGACTGAGTGGGAGAAGTGACGTGACTGAGTGGAAGAAGTGACGTGTGACGTGACTGAGTGGGAGAAGTGACGTGACTGAGTGGGAGAAGTGACGTGTGACGTGACTGAGTGGGAGAAGTGACGTGTGACGCGACTGAGTGGGAGAAGTGACGCGACTGAGTGGGAGAAGTGACGTGTGACGTGACTGAGTGGCAGAAGTGACGTGTGACGTGACTGAGTGGCAGAAGTGACGTGACTGAGTGGCTGAAGTGACGTGTGACGTGACTGAGTGGAAGAAGTGACGTGACTGAGTGGGAGAAGTGACGTGTGACGTGACTGAGTGGGAGAAGTGACGTGACTGAGTGGAAGAAGTGACGTGACTGAGTGGGAGAAGTGACGTGACTGAGTGAGAGAAGTGACGTGTGACGTGACTGAGTGGGAGAAGTGACGTGACTGAGTGGGAGAAGTGACGTGTGACGTGACTGAGTGGGAGAAGTGACGTGTCTGAGTGGGAGAAGTGACGTGACTGAGTGGGAGAAGTGACGTGTGACGTGACTGAGTGGGAGAAGTGACGTGACTGAGTGGAAGAAGTGACGTGACTGAGTGGGAGAAGTGACGTGTGACGTGACTGAGTGGGAGAAGTGACGTGTGACGTGACTGAGTGGGAGAAGTGACGTGACTGAGTGGAAGAAGTGTCGTGTGACGTGAGTGAGTGGAAGAAGTGACGTGACTGAGTGGGAGAAGTGACGTGACTGAGTGGGAGAAGTGACGTGTGACGTGACTGAGTGGGAGAAGTGACGTGACTGAGTGGGAGAAGTGACGTGTGACGTGACTGAGTGGGAGAAGTGACGTGACTGAGTGGGAGAAGTGACTTTACTGAGTGGGAGAAGTGACGTGTAACGTGACTGAGTGGGAGAAGTGACGTGTGACGTGACTGAGTGGGAGAAGTGACGTGACTGAGTGGAAGAAGTGACGTGTGACGTGACTGAGTGGAAGAAGTGACGTGACTGAGCGGGAGAAGTGACGTGACTGAGCGGGAGAAGTGACGTGTGACGTGACTGAGCGGGAGAAGTGACGTGACTGAGCGGGAGAAGTGACGTGTGACGCGACTGAGTGGGAGAAGTGACGTGTGACGCGACTGAGTGGGAGAAGTGACGCGACTGAGTGGGAGAAGTGACGCGACTGAGTGGGAGAAGTGACGTGTGACGTGACTGAGTGGGAGAAGTGACGCGACTGAGTGGGAGAAGTGACGTGTGACGCG
The DNA here is from genome assembly GCA_028020825.1 of Podargus strigoides. Lineage (NCBI taxonomy): Eukaryota > Metazoa > Chordata > Aves > Caprimulgiformes > Podargidae > Podargus > Podargus strigoides. Next base: position 59,987,431 of record CM051662.1, read on the forward strand.
ACTGAGTGGGAGAAGTGACGTGTGACGTGACTGAGTGGGAGAAGTGACGCGACTGAGTGGGAGAAGTGACGTGTGACGCGACTGAGTGGGAGAAGTGACGTGTGACGTGACTGAGTGGCAGAAGTGACGTGTCACGTGACTGAGTGGCAGAAGTGACGTGTGACGTGACTGAGTGGCAGAAGTGACGTGACTGAGTGGAAGAAGTGACGTGTGACGTGACTGAGTGGAAGAAGTGACGTGACTGAGTGGAAGAAGTGACATGTGACGTGACTGAGTGGGAGAAGTGACGTGACTGAGTGGGAGAAGTGACGTGTGACGTGACTGAGTGGGAGAAGTGACGTGACTGATTGGGAGAAGTGACGTGACTGAGTGGGAGAAGTGACGTGTGACGTGACTGAGTGGGAGAAGTGACGTGACTGAGTGGGAGAAGTGACGTGACTGAGTGGGAGAAGTGACGTGTGACGTGACTGAGTGGGAGAAGTGACGTGACTGAGTGGGAGAAGTGACGTGACTGAGTGGGAGAAGTGACGTGTGACGTGACTGAGTGGCAGAAGTGACGTGACTGAGTGGGAGAAGTGACGTGACTGAGTGGGAGAAGTGACGTGTGACGTGACTGAGTGGGAGAAGTGACGTGTGACTTGACTGAGTGGGAGAAGTGACGTGTGACGTGACTGAGTGGGAGAAGTGACGTAACTGATTGGGAGAAGTGACGTGTGACTTGACTGAGTGGGAGAAGTGACGTGTGACGTGACTGAGTGGGAGAAGTGACGTGACTGAGTGGGAGAAGTGACGTGTGACGTGACTGAGTGGGAGAAGTGACGTGACTGAGTGGGAGAAGTGACGTGTGACGTGACTGAGTGGGAGAAGTGACGTGACTGAGTGGGAGAAGTGACGTGTGACGTGACTGAGTGGGAGAAGTGACGTGTGACGTGACTGAGTGGAAGAAGAGACGTGACTGAGTGGATGAAGTGACGTGTGACGTGACTGAGTGGAAGAAGTGACGTGTGACGTGACTGTGTGGAAGAAGTGATGTGACTGAATGCAAGAAGTGTCTTGTGACGTGACTGAGTGGAAGAAGTGACGTGACTGAGTGGAAGAAGTGACGTGTGACGTGACTGAGTGGAAGAAGTGACGTGACTGAGTGGAAGAAGTGACGTGTGACGTGACTGAGTGGAAGAAGTGACGTGACTGAGCGGGAGAAGTGACGTGACTGAGCGGGAGAAGTGACGTGTGACGTGACTGAGCGGGAGAAGTGACGTGACTGAGCGGGAGAAGTGACGTGTGACGCGACTGAGTGGGAGAAGTGACGTGTGACGCGACTGAGTGGGAGAAGTGACGCGACTGAGTGGGAGAAGTGACGTGTGACGTGACTGAGTGGGAGAAGTGACGCGACTGAGTGGGAGAAGTGACGTGTGACGCGACTGAGTGGGAGAAGTGACGTGTGACGTGACTGAGTGGGAGAAGTGACGCGACTGAGTGGGAGAAGTGACGTGTGACGCGACTGAGTGGGAGAAGTGACGTGTGACGTGACTGAGTGGGAGAAGTCACGTGACTGAGTGGAAGAAGTGACGTGTGACGTGACTGAGTGGAAGAAGTGACGTGACTGAGTGGAAGAAGTGACGTGTGACGTGACTGAGTGGGAGAAGTGACGTGACTGAGTGGGAGAAGTGACGTGTGACGTGACTGAGTGGGAGAAGTGACGTGACTGAGTGGAAGAAGTGACGTGTCTGAGTGGGAGAAGTGACGTGACTGAGTGGGAGAAGTGACGTGACTGAGTGGGAGAAGTGACGTGTGACGCGACTGAGTGGGAGAAGTGACTCGACTGAGTGGGAGAAGTGACGCGACTGAGTGGGAGAAGTGACGTGTGACGTGACTGAGTGGCAGAAGTGACGTGTGACGTGACTGAGTGGCAGAAGTGACGTGACTGAGTGGCTGAAGTGACGAGTGACGTGACTGAGTGGCAGAAGTGACGTGTGACATGACTGAGTGGAATAAGTGACGTGACTGAGTGGGAGAAGTGACGTGTGACGTGACTGAGTGGAAGAAGTGACGTGACTGAGTGGAAGAAGTGACGTGTGACGTGACTGAGTGGGAGAAGAGGCGTGACTGAGTGGGAGAAGTGACGTGTGACGTGACTGAGTGGGAGAAGTGACGTGACTGAGTGGGAGAAGTGACGTGACTGAGTGGAAGAAGTGACGTGTGATGTGACTGAGTGGGAGAAGTGACGTGACTGAGTGGGAGAAGTGACGTGTGACGTGACTGAGTGGCAGAAGTGACGTGTGACGTGACTGAGTGGAAGAAGTGACGTGTGACGTGACTGAGTGGGAGAAGTGACGTGACTGAGTGGGAGAAGTGACGTGTAACGTTACTGAGTGGGCGAAGTGACGTGACTGAGTGGAAGAAGTGACGTGTGACGTGACTGAGTGGGAGAAGTGACGTGACTGACTGGAAGAAGTGACGTGTGACGTGACTGAGTGGGAGAAGTGACGTGACTGAGTGGAAGAAGTGACGTGTGACGTGACTGAGTGGGAGAAGTGACGTGACTGAGTGGAAGAAGTGACGTGTGACGTGACTGAGTGGGAGAAGTGACGTGACTGAGTGGGAGAAGTGACGTGTGACGTGACTGAGTGGGAGAAGTGACGTGACTGAGTGGAAGAAGTGACGTGTCTGAGTGGGAGAAGTGACGTGACTGAGTGGGAGAAGTGACGTGACTGAGTGGGAGAAGTGACGTGTGACGCGACTGAGTGGGAGAAGTGACGCGACTGAGTGGGAGAAGTGACGTGTGACGTGACTGAGTGGCAGAAGTGACGTGTGACGTGACTGAGTGGCAGAAGTGACGTGACTGAGTGGCTGAAGTGACGTGTGACGTGACTGAGTGGCAGAAGTGACGTGTGACGTGACTGAGTGGAAGAAGTGACGTGACTGAGTGGGAGAAGTGACGTGTGACGTGACTGAGTGGAAGAAGTGACGTGACTGAGTGGAAGAAGTGACGTGTGACGTGACTGAGTGGGAGAAGAGGCGTGACTGAGTGGGAGAAGTGACGTGACTGAGTGGGAGAAGTGACGTGACTGAGTGGAAGAAGTGACGTGACTGAGTGGAAGAAGTGACGTGTGATGTGACTGAGTGGGAGAAGTGACGTGACTGAGTGGCAGAAGTGACGTGTGACGTGACTGAGTGGGAGAAGTGACGTGACTGAGTGGGAGAAGTGACGTGTGACGTGACTGAGTGGGAGAAGTGACGTGACTGAGTGGGAGAAGTGACGTGTGACGTGACTGAGTGGGAGAAGTGACGTGACTGAGTGGGAGAAGTGACGTGTGACGTGACTGAGTGGGAGAAGTGACGTGACTGAGTGGGAGAAGTGACGTGTGACGTGACTGAGTGGGAGAAGTGACGTGACTGAGTGGGAGAAGTGACGTGTGACGTGACTGAGTGGGAGAAGTGACGTGACTGAGTGGGAGAAGTGACGTGTGACGTGACTGAGTGGGAGAAGTGGCGTGACTGAGTGGGAGAAGTGACGTGTGACGTGACTGAGTGGGAGAAGTGACGTGACTGAGTGGGAGAAGTGACGTGACTGAGTGGGAGAAGTGACGTGTGATGTGACTGAGTGGGAGAAGTGACGCGACTGAGTGGGAGAAGTGACGCGGCTGAGTGGGAGAAGTGACGCGAGTGAGTGGGAGAAGTGACGCGAGTGAGTGGGAGAAGTGACGTGTGACGTGACTGAGTGGGAGAAGTGACGTGACTGAGTGGAAGAAGTGACGTGACTGAGTGGGAGAAGTGACGTGACTGAGTGGGAGAAGTGACGTGTGACGTGACTGAGTGGGAGAAGTGACGTGACTGAGTGGGAGAAGTGACGTGTGACGTGACTGAGTGGCAGAAGTGACGTGTCTGAGTGGGAGAAGTGACGTGTCTGAGTGGGAGAAGTGACGTGACTGAGTGGGAGAAGTGACGTGTGACGTGACTGAGTGGGAGAAGTGACGTGACTGAGTGGAAGAAGTGACGTGACTGAGTGGGAGAAGTGACGTGTGACGTGACTGAGTGGGAGAAGTGACGTGACTGAGTGGAAGAAGTGTCGTGTGACGTGAGTGAGTGGAAGAAGTGACGTGACTGAGTGGGAGAAGTGACGTGACTGAGTGGGAGAAGTGACGTGTGACGTGACTGAGTGGGAGAAGTGACATGACTGAGTGGGAGAAGTGACGCGGCTGAGTGGGAGAAGTGACGCGGCTGAGTGGGAGAAGTGACGCGAGTGAGTGGGAGAAGTGACGCGAGTGAGTCGGAGAAGTGACGTGTGACGTGACTGAGTGGGAGAAGTGACGTGACTGAGTGGGAGAAGTGACGTGTGACGTGACTGAGTGGGAGAAGTGACGTGTCTGAGTGGGAGAAGTGACGTGACTGAGTGGGAGAAGTGACGTGTGACGTGACTGAGTGGGAGAAGTGACGTGACTGAGTGGAAGAAGTGACGTGACTGAGTGGGAGAAGTGACGTGTGACGTGACTGAGTGGGAGAAGTGACGTGACTGAGTGGAAGAAGTGTCGTGTGACGTGAGTGAGTGGAAGAAGTGACGTGACTGAGTGGGAGAAGTGACGTGACTGAGTGGGAGAAGTGACGTGTGACGTGACTGAGTGGGAGAAGTGACGTGACTGAGTGGGAGAAGCGACTTGACTGAGTGGGAGAAGTGACGTGTGACGTGACTGAGTGGGAGAAGTGACGTGACTGAGTGGGAGAAGTGACGTGTGACGTGACTGAGTGGAAGAAGTGACGTGACTGAGTGGGAGAAGTGACGTGACTGAGTGGGAGAAGTGACGTGTGACGTGACTGAGTGGGAGAAGTGACGTGTGACTTGACTGAGTGGGAGAAGTGACGTGTGACGTGACTGAGTGGGAGAAGTGACGTGACTGAGTGGGAGAAGTGACGTGTGACGTGACTGAGTGGGAGAAGTGACTTGACTGAGTGGGAGAAGTGACTTGACTGAGTGGGAGAAGTGACGTGTGACGTGACTGAGTGGGAGAAGTGACGTGTGACGTGACTGAGTGGGAGAAGTGACGTGACTGAGTGGGAGAAGTGACGTGACTGAGTGGGAGAAGTGACGTGTGACGTGACTGAGTGGAAGAAGTGACGTGACTGAGTGGGAGAAGTGACGTGACTGAGTGGGAGAAGTGACGTGACTGAGTGGGAGAAGTGACGTGTGACGTGACTGAGTGGGAGAAGTGACGTGTGACGTGACTGAGTGGGAGAACCTTATTGTGGCTACACTCAAGTTAAAACTTACGTTTTTTTAAACCACATGCATATATTTGGGCTTGGGTGTGAATTGAAAGCTGATGAAATGCATAAATGACTTGATGAAAGTTGTCTGACACATGTGGAAAGCTGTGTTCCTGACAGATCTTGGCTAATGCTGTAGTCCTAAGGCTGATCTCAGAGATCTGTCTGAGATGGACAGAAAAATGAATCCTCCCAAGTTACATGCTTTCCTTGTTTTTTGTTTGATAATTCTGAGAAGTCTGAATGGGTGACCTAAATATTGTTCCAAGTCTCTGGGCAAAGGAATAAATTGATACTAATCATGAAGTTCTGCATTCAAGGATTTGGGTTTGGATTTGTATATTTCAAGAAAGCAATAGTTAAAAGGAACTGGAAGAACTTAGAGACAATATATGGTGTACACTGTTAAACATTTCATTGCAGCTGTGCAGTTTGAAACCCAAATAGGCCAGTGAACTACCAAAGAAGTGCTTACCTATCCAGGAAGGGAGGTACAGGACCAGTACAATCTTTCATATTACTTGTGTGACTTATAAGTAGGAAGAGACACTCAAGTTCATTAGGGAGTACCTTGTGTGTTAGTAGTTAATTTGTGTGGGGAGAAGGAAAACAGTGAAGAACTGAAATATTAAAACATGCAAAAGAGAGGCTGTCAAAAATACCAATAACTTTTTTTTTTTTTTTTCCTCATTCAGACCTTCAAGTGCTGACCTTCTTGGTCTATTAAGTTGTTATAAACTTTTACTGCTCTGCGAACATATAAAGATGTCTCGCAGCCCTGATGCTAAGGAAGACCCTGTGGAATGCCCACTTTGCATGGAGCCTCTGGAAATAGATGACATCAACTTCTTCCCTTGCACCTGTGGCTACCAAATCTGTCGTTTCTGTTGGCATCGTATCCGCACTGATGAGAATGGACTTTGTCCTGCTTGCAGAAAGGTAAATATGGAACAGCAGCTTGTCTTGCATGTACCCCAAGGCTATTGCATTGTTTTGGTACCAAAGATATCCTTTTCCTTTGGGGAAACACTCATCTAGTCATGGCCTAGATCAAGGGTGAGGAGTTGGATCTTTCAGATTCTATTTGCATATGTGTTGAAGCTGTTGTGCAACGGCTAGTCTTAGTTTGTTAAATTCAGAACTGGATTAATAGGGGAAGCTGTGGATCAGAACCAAGGCATGCTGATGCTGGGAGAACTGCCAAAAAAACCCAACCTTTGAGTTGGGGTGCTCATGCACTGACAAAGCCTTTTCAGGAGGGACAGTGAGGATTCCAGCATCAGGGGTTTGCTGAGGGCCAAGGTTCATCTAAACTAGCAGAGCTGTCTGAGGCAAGCTTTTAAAGCACCCGCTTGTTTTGTTTGTGGCACTGGAGCTTTTAATCCATATTTTTCAGGACACTAAACATGTAAAACCTTTGGAAAATATATCCAGTGATGTTAAATTTTAAAGCATTTCAAAATCTAGGCTAAGTCTATTTGTCTAGTATTCTGATCTTGTTGCCAAATGCTTAAAGGTAGTACTTTGAGAGTCACACTTAATTCCTCCCTGTTTCTTAATCGATGTCTGGCTGATACTTCGGTTGGCCACAACTATAAACTTTGGCTTCACTAAGTTGCCTGCTTTTTCCTTTGAATTATTTTCCTCTTCCTTTTAGTGTTTTTTCTTAACCTCATTTTCCCTTGTCTTCAGTGTTTAATAAAATTATTTCTCAGTATCTTCTCTGAACTCTAATGACTTCCCTTGATTGTAACTTTCTTAACTGGCCTTCCTCCTTTTTGTAATCGCAGCTACTTATGTCCCCTCTTTCTCCTGCTGTTTAATCGTGATCCTGTCCTCAGTTTATGCCTTTGGCTTCCTGTCTCATATTACAACTTCCTTTTTCAGACCCCAAGTAATCTTGGTCTTCATTCACTGCCATAGCTTTCTATAAGCACTTCCAGTCATATTTTCTTGCTGCTCTTCTGGGCTTTGGCTACACTAGAGCTATCACTGCTAACCTATGTTTGGACACCTCTGCAAGCCTGAAGGCTGTCCCACAGCAACATACATTTGTTAACAAATTGCACAAATTTGCTATGATATTTGAGATGCATGTTCGATGAGGAAGATCCTCCTTTCATCAGCCAAATCAGTCTCCATGTGTGATACCTGCTGTAGATGACACATGCTGTATAGTAATTTATATAATACAAGCAAATTTCTGCTGTTCTGGTACAACATGAGATTTCTGGAATTTCCTTGTCTATGTCGCTTCATTTACCTGGATTTATTACACTGCTTTTTGCCAACAACTATTTGATTCATCTCTGCCTGTTGGAAGCTTGTGGAATATATCTGAAAAATCACAGAAGCAGCATGTTATTTGCTGCATCTGGGTATCTGAATTCTTTGAAATATGGATACTACCACAGCTGAACTTTTTAATGTGGAATTATCTGGCATATGATTGGATGTGCAAATATTTTGCTGAATTGGATACAGTTTGCTCAGAAAAACACTTTTTGGGAAAAGCTAGTGAGTGCTACAATCGGAATGAAGCACACCGACCATTCAGGGAGAGAATGGAGACCTCTTTCAAAACCGACAAGGATTATGTTCTTGATACTTTCTTCATCCATGGACTGCAAGATATTCTTGAGTAGAGTTGCAGCTATGTTGCTGGATTGTAGGTGATTTGCATGGAAGAGGCTGAGGAGTACACCCTATTCGTGGCATAGACAGAGTCATTGTGACACAGAGACCCTCTCAGGATCTTTGGAGTAAATAATTTTAAGCTACACAGTTGATAGCAGCATCAAATAAGTCTGAAGAAGCCACCTTTTGAAGTGCGCTGGACCTTCTGAACCAGGTATGTGTTTTTGTGTGCAGTGTCTAAATAGTTCCTATCTGTGTGTAGTAAGGTTTCTGGGGAGAAGATCTAAGCCGTTTTCTAATTCATGTCTACTATAGTGTGTGTGTTGGTTGTGACCACTTAAAATGCTGAAGCACAGAAAATGGCAAAGCAACAAAATTTTTGCAGGAAAGTTTATAGTAGGTACCGTAGTTTCAACAGGTCATGTCTATAATGTGTATACCAGTGCAGGATACTTACTGCAAAATGGACTGTGAAAAAACATATGTTAAAGCAAGGCTGAGTATGTTATGCACAATTAGGTAATAGAAAATGGCTATTTATGCCAATGGTATTGAATGTGAGTTCTCTAGTGGTTTGATCATTAGTCTGTGGAGAGAAGCAATGAAGAAGTTGTCTAAGGATTTTGGTTGAAAGGTTTGGGGGAGATTTTGGAAAAGTCTGTGATAAAATAGTTTGACTATATATTATGCCATTAGTTTGTTTGATCTTAACTGTGCATTACATACATACCATTATTTTCCTACGCTTCTGTAATTCACTTCTAACTAAAAATATGTTAGCTTGCAGTTTTTTCTACCAAGGAGCAAATACTTCTACATGCTGGAAGTGTTATAGCTTAACATTTGCATGTGCAGAATATGTTCATGTGGTTGCAGTACTAACTCAATTGACGTCTTAGGTTTCCTCCTGTTAGTAGTAAAGAAACATTTGCTTGTGACTTGTGAAAGTAAGGTACTAGCATGAATTTAACTTGAATGCTGATTGGGACCTAGTACTTGTTAGAAAGCTTTTAATGTGTTAAGGCTAAACTTCATCTGAATCTTCTGAAATAGGCTTGGAAATTCATTCTCCAAATGTCATTTGTTTCCTCTAGTGCTTTTAATCTTATAACTGAGTAGTTCAGTGCAACAATTGATATTTAGAAATATATAGAAATTACTACTTTTTTTTCTTGATAAAGTAGTATGGTGTATACTATGCATAAACCTTACTGACTTTCTCTGTCTTTCTCATTTCAGAACCTATCCAGTAGCAAGGCAGCTATTGGGAAATGTTGGCACATCTGTTGTGTGAAAGGAACGTGACCCATCTGGGAATGACAAAAGCAAAGTGCTTGATAAATCCCAGCTCAGCTTTCATCAATTGGGAAAATGTGGGGAAAAAAAGTCTGAAAGAAAACAAAACTTAAAAGACAAGACAAACTTGGTCAGAAAGACTGAGAATTCATTTCTTTAATCAGAGGTGGCCCTTGATGAAACTACAGAAGCGACATTTGAACTTTTGATAAAGTTCTTGTAAGACGACCAGCAACTTGCAGTTAGTATAAAGAAAATCTGGTCATTTTCCATGTTGGTACATCTTGTTCAGGTGGCTTCCATAGTTGCTGCTGAAGAGGATTTGTATAACTTAAGTGGAGGGTGTCAGCTAGACTACTCAATGAATCAGTGATGTTGACATCTCTTAATGTCTTGCATCTGAAAATACGTTAAAAAAAAAAAAGTCATGACAGTAGCATTGCCCCCTTAGCTGTTGTGAGACATGATCGCTTCTGGTACCTGTGGTCCTACCCCTCTTTCGTAGGGTTGAACAGAGAGTAAACAACAGATGAAATGGTGCTTTTGAGATACACCGGCAGTCAGTCCACCTTGCTTGGCTTTCAGAGCCATGTTCCACCAGCCTTCTCTGCATATGTTCTGTCTGTAGTTGACTATCATCTAAGTTCATTAACTTCAACACTGCAGGAAGCAATCACTCTGAAGATGAAATAATTTATTGTCCTATTTGTAGATTGACTTTGTCCTTATTTGAAAGAAACAGGATTTCTAATACTTAATATTTTTTAGAGTTAGCTTCTGAAATGTTGGTGCTGTGCTTACTTGCCTTCCTTCTTCCTTAAATGTGCACTATCTCTTTATCTGTCATCATGCCACCCATTATATATAGATAAGAAGTAATAGATGATTTTCCTAGGACTGGGTTTCTGATTTATTCTTGGGATTAAAGAAGTGTATGCAGATTCATTTACAGGTCATGAAAGTCAGGATATCCCACTACTTGTATTCCTTTGAAGCATTACACATGTCATAAAAGTAATAAAAATACATGTGAAACACCTTATTATATAGCTGTACAATATCTAGCAAGAACTTTTGACAAATCTGTTGCTCAAACAAGTGCTGTTATCCATGGTGGCAAATCAACTGCTGCTACTTCTCAGTGATTGAAATCCTTATTCAGTCAGTCTCATACTTTCTGCTGAGATAAAGACTGTTTAGTTGTGTGCCTCCCAGCAGTTATTGTGCTCTCCTGTACAAATACAAAGTATGAGTTTTACTATGGACAAGTAACGTTCTGCTCAGGGTTATGCTTGAGCTACCTGGGTTATTTCCTAATGTTCAGGCCCTCCAGTAGCTAAGAGCTGTATAGAGAAGGAACATACTGTCTGACTTGAACATGCTCTGAATGTGGCTATACTTGGGAAGAAAGAAGCTGACGAACTTTTGACACTGTTTGCTGTAGTTTTCTTGGACCTTCAGGTGCTGCCTTACTGAACCCACTGAAAACCATGATTTCACTTCTTGTAGAGTACCAGAGAGCAGCACGTTTGCAAGCCTTGCCTTGTGTAGTATGGGATGTGGAGAAGGAATTAATCTGTGAAAGAATGGACTGTGGGTATGATACCACATCACTTGATGCAGGGGGAGTCACTTTATTTTTGGAACTATATCTACTTCATACTGGTAGTTTTCTTTGCATTCCTACCTGAACTTAGCTTGGCTGTGATAACTGAATTAACTCTCTTTTTGCCAAGCAGTCTTTTTCTTCCCTAAACCAAAGTAATATCTGTTCTTTATTCTACATGATTGACTAACACAGACTTTGAGAAGCTCTTTAAGTGAAATGCCTTGCAGAAGTATTCTGCATCTCAAGTCCTCATGCGTACATGTGTTAAAACTCAAGATAATTTTTGGCTATAGCTAACCTCAAATGACTGTACTAACAGGTCCTTGCTCTTCATTGACATTGTGAAATCTGTATAAGGTCTTCAGTGTTACTTGTGAATAACAAAACTGTACCATTTCTTAAATAGTTATAACTATTCTTTAAGGGTAATATGAGTCCTTATTATGTTTACATGTTAAGGACTTAGTTGTGGACCTTTGGCTACTGCTAAAATATCTGACAAGTTTGAATTTCTTCGTGATACTAAAAATGTGTTTCAATGTACTTGATATTTAACCATGAGATGCCATCTGCTGAAGTTGACTGCAGCATGTTTTCAAAAGATATATCAAGTATAGCATAATGATGCTGAACTTGAAACTCTTTGAACTGTAAAATGGATCTTTTTTTGTTTGGGGATGTACTCAGAAGACTATCAGGTCTGAGCACTTGTTGACTCTATCAGTAGCATCATGCAAGTATAAGGAATATGTGCTGTAAACCTAAACCTTATTTTCATCTGCTGCTGTAGATTTTTCTCAGGTCACTTAGTATGGCAACTAGTTTAGTGTTCTACCATTAACAGAGGACAGTCAGGAAAAAGTTAAATTAATTTTTGTTGGACCTGCATGCTGAAACCTCTGGTTATGGTAGTATAAGCAAAGAATGTAGTTCAACATATTGGTGGGCTTAACTTCTTTATCTTAAACCTTTAATGCACATCTTCTGTACTCTTCTCATTCTTTACTTTTATCTCAGTGTTTAGAAAGACTTACTTTTGTTTGAGATGTGTTTTTATATACTTCTGTGCTTAGCATTACTTCATATATAAAATTTGAAATCTAAATTTTCAGTCTGAGAAAACTGGGATAGGTAAGGAAGGTGGGACTGCTTTGAGGGGTAGTCTAGGGCAGAGGACAGTGCAGTGTAGTCTATGAGACCAGGCTAAAATAGTGCCTTTATAGCAGTGCTCTGCATGAATAGAGCAATCTTTCTAGGTAACTCTGAGGACACTTGTACTTCTGCTAGGTACTTCTGAGATTAAAAATCTACAGTGTTATCATAGAATTGTAGAATCAGCATGGTTGGAAGGGACCTCCAGGATCATCAAGTCCAACCTTTATCCCATCATCTCCCTAACCACTAAACCATTAGACCATGGCCTCAAGTGCTTCATCCACTCGTTTTTTGAACACCTCCAGGGATGGTGACTCCACCACCTCCCTGGGCAGCCTGTTCCAATGTCTAACCACCCTCTCAGTAAAGAACTTCTTCCTAATATCCAACCTAAACTTCCCCTGATGCAACTTGAGGCCATGTCTGTGTTTGAGCAGTTATCTGCAGATGATAATCTTGAGGTTAAAAATGCACCTTTGTCCAGGGAGAAAAAAGCCCAAGTTTCAAACTGGTACACAAGCATGGCAAGAATACTCTTAAATCAGTATGCGGTAACTGTATTGAAACCTGTTTCTTCACTAGGGAAAGGTAACCATGTAAAGTTTGAGCCATATACTGTCTTGAACTTCGTGGGCTATTGAAATTACATTAGTATTTTGATTTCTTATCCTGTAGTCTTTACTTTGTTTGTTAATACACTTAAGGATCCAAATCTGTATCGGACAACTAAATATAAAGTGTATATGCAGGGCATGCTTTCAAACTCTGCTTACTGTGCTGTTAGTGAAATCTTAACAGGATGTGTTGGCTGTCATGTTGTAGCTGCTTATAGTGTTACTAAACTGACTAGGCAGCTGGGTTAGAATATGGCTATTGCCCAGTATTATATCTATAAATAGGAGAATTTGATGAAAATATGCAAGATGTTCAACTTTTCCAAAGGGCTGAATATGCTACTTCTATAATGCGGCTGGCCGTAACAATCAGAACTGTATAACAGAAGAAAATTGTGTGTTAAAACATCGGGATTAATGATTTTCAAATGCGTTGTTTCTTATACAAGTTGTTTTCAATGGTATTTGTTATATTTAGCCATATCCAGAAGATCCAGCAGTGTACAAACCGCTCTCCCAGGAAGAGCTGCAAAGGATAAAAAATGAAAAGAAACAAAAACAAAATGAGAGGAAACAAAAGATATCAGAGAATCGCAAACATTTGGCCAGTGTACGGGTTGTACAGAAGAATCTTGTCTTCGTGGTAGGGCTATCTCAGCGCCTAGCAGATCCAGAGGTGAGTGGTTCACGCTTGCAGACCTTGCTCTTAACTTACTGTCAAGGAGCCCTTGTCTCTCTCCCTGATGGGTACAAAATGAAGCAGCATTGAAAAGGTTCACTGCTGCTGAGGCCCCCTCTTCTTAAGGGAACCTGCTCAGCTTCCTCCTCCAATAAGCTCAATAAGTGTTTGTCTTTGCTTTTGGGAGTATGGATGCTCTATTTTTTTTTAAGGAAATTGTTCTTTGTATTTAAAAATGACTTCTTGTTAAGCTTAAGGACTTTTTTAGGTACTCATTTTCCTAGGCTGGATCTGCTGGCACTATACACCACCAATTATAAAATGGGAGCTTGGTTGGATTATAAAGAACAAATATGAAGTGTAGCACAAACCTGTAGGGACAGAAGAAAAAAGCCAACAATTGAAATGTTAGTGGGAAGGAGCATAAGGGTGATGTCAGTTGAGGGGGAAAAAATTAGTAAAAGGAAGACCTTGAAAAGAGTTGGCTTGCTACTCTGCATCAAAAAGAAGCTTCTCGTTTGAAAAAATTATGTTTAGAATTATGTCTTGAATTAGAATATGTAGGAAACCATAGGTTTGGGTTGGAAGGGAACTTAAAGTTCATCTAGTTCCAACCCCCCTGCCACCTCCCACTAGACCAGGTTGTTCCAAGGCCAGGTTGGATGGGGCTTTAACACTTCCAGGGAGGGGATATCCACAATTTCTCTGGGCAACCTGTTCCAATATCTCACCACACTAGCAGTCAAGAATTTCTTCCTAATATCTAATTTAAATCTACCATCTTCCAGTTTAAAACTGTTACCCCTCATCCTATCACTCAATGCCCTTGTATAAAGTCCCTCTCCAGCTTTCTTGTATGCCCCTTCAGGTACTGGAAGCTGCTCTAAGGTTTCCCTGGAGCCTTCTCTTCTCTAGGCTGAACAACCCCAACTCTCTCAGCCTTTCTTCATAGCAGGGGTGCTCCAGCCCTCTGATCATTTTCATGGCCCTCCTCTGGACTCACTCCAGCAAGTCCATATTCTTCTTATGTTGGGGGCTCCAGAGCTGAACACAGTACTTCAGGTGGAGTCTCACCAGAGCACAGTAGAGGGGTAGAATCTCTTCTCTGCACCTGCTGGCCACACATCTTTTGATGCAGCTTTCTTTTAATGCTTAGCTTTCTGGGCTGCAAGCGCAGAATATACTACAGGATAAGACAGGTGTCTTCAGAACTACTGTGCCAAGTTAAATTCACCTGATTGGACTAAATTCTCTGGAGGTTATCTTAGAAGTGACTGTTTCTGAGGACTCATGGAGTATAGGCTGCATTTTGGTAGACTGGGATGTCTACCAAATGTAAAAACCTGCTTTTAGTGCAGGGGAAAAAAAGGGATTTGAAGGGAAGAGAAAAATCAAAGTTTAACTGATTTGTTGTATAACACTTTGGTTTCTACAAGAATATAGCAACAAGTATTTGCAAGCAACTGGCAACACTGGCTGGGTGCTATTTATTACTGAAAAAATGTATTTGGTTTCCTTGACCAGATAGGATTTGTGAATAAGAGACATAATAGTATATACAGTTAATATTTTTTTTTAAACCTCGGATAATTCCACACTGAGTACTTGAAGTAATTAGAAATGGGTTTATTGGGGGGGGTGGGGGTGGGGGTGTGCTAGGTTTGGTGGTAGCAGTATTCTCACTGACATACCAGATGATAATGTATACTTACTGAATATTACATATAGCACCAAGATGACTTGATTTCCAAGAAACCTGGCTTGAGAGAGAGATGGACTAAAAAAAAATAATATATATATTTTCAATTTAAGCTTTCCACTTAAGCAGACAAAAAGCTCCTGCACAAATAAGGGTGATTTGGAAGGAGAGATTGGCTACTATTTGCTGTTTCTGGAAATAGATCTGTGGATCACAATGGAGTGCAAGTGGATCTACTTCTCTTGACATGCTCTTATAAAAATTGTGAAGGCCATGCTCCCATATCTTATCAGGAGTGTAATTTGCTAGAAGCTTGAGCAATCTCTTCTGCTTTACTCAGGATTGTCAGTCTTATCTGGAATGATGCCCAAGGGTGGGTGTAGGACCTTTCAAGAGGTTTTGGGTCAAGTGAAGAGCAGTCAGAAGAGACCAGTGAGTGACTGACTGGTTGTTTATACAGTGTGCCCTGTAGTTCTACAGGATATTGCAAATGTGATTAATGCTGTTGTATCTTGAAGATGTTGATGCTCCTGTGAGAAGGGAGAGGAGGTGGTTAGGTAAAGAAGTTGTTGACTTAGTACAGTTTAACTGTACTGTTAAACAATACAGTTAAACAATGTTAATATGAAGACAGAGCTGGGGAAACAAATGTTCCTGAGAGGTTTTTAACCTCTCAGGTTATTGTCTAGGACTAGAAATACCTTTAGCTTATATAGCTTAAGTCTGAGTAGTCACTATTTCTGCATCCCCTTCTATTGTGGGAATGGAAAAGAAAGTTTTTTGGTACCAAATATGTCAGATATATTCCATTGGCACACAGGTAAGTACTATTCAACAGAACTGCTTAATATGCTAGAGATGTTCCCACTTTGCACAGAATCCCTAAATGATTTCTTACTACTAACTGATTCAGGGAAAGGCAAGACAGGAATCTATTCTTCCTTCAGGGATGTGATATTCAGTCATTCATTTGAGCATGATGTTGATTCTGAAATGTTTTTTCTTGTCCCTGGAACCTGAATGTAGTATGGTCTTCTGAAAACTTGAGGCTATCTCGAGCTAATTAGTTTACTATCTCTTTGGAGTGGGGCAAATGAGTGAGGACTCAGTGTTTTGTTCCTAGCAGTTAATATATCTGACTGCAAGTTTAAGGTGGTTATTTATTTTAAAACTGGAATGAATATGATTTTTGTTTTTTCCTCAAGTTATGAAGTAGATATAGGAATATTTCATGCCAAATGGGATGTATGTATCTTGCCCGGGTAGGATTTGGGTAATCTGAGTACCAAAAGAAATTGTAAAAATACAACATAAAATGTCGAATATCCCTCATTTAAGTTCTTTACTGCAGTGGCAATGTACTCTGTCTTGCAAATAACCATGTTTTACATTGGAAAACAAAACTACATGTTCTCCTCCTCTTCGTAGAAGACACCTGGTTTTTATTAGTTGAAGGCTTTAGTTGCACAATTACACAAAAGTCTAAGTACAGCCCTGTATGAATTAACTTTCCAGTATACCACTTCAACTTTTTTTCTTCTTACAGGTTTTGAAACGACCAGAATATTTTGGGAAGTTTGGTAAAATACATAAAGTTGTCATTAATAACAGCACATCATATGCAGGCTCACAGGTAAGCCAGAGGCGCTTTTTTTTTTTTTTTTATCCCTTTAGAGAAAATACATGTGTGCAGAGTGAATCTTGGGCTTCCTATTTCTGATTAAGCAATAGATTAAAGAAGTAAAAAGAAAAAAATAGAGCATTGCAAAAATGAAATTAAGTTACTGAGGCACGGTCCAACCAGACTTTAAAAGTTGGATGCAAGATGCAATCTAGAAAGATAAAAACCTGGAAGACAAGAAACTTCAAAGAAGCAGCAATGTGACATTTATTTGGTAATCTGTGGTTCAGGGATAAAATAACTTTAAGTATTCTTATAACTCAAGCCACATTTTGATGCATTTCTTCTTTTCCCCATTCTTTATGTATCATATCTAAATTTCTATGAATTCTACCATTTTGTTAGTTTTCCTGTTAAAAACATATAGTTCTGAATATGAAGTGATCTGTTAAAAAAAACTTAATGGTCAGATATGTCTGGGGGGAGAAAAAGAAGAAATTAAGTACGGTATGCTTTCTTTCTAGGGTCCAAGTGCCAGTGCATATGTAACCTACATTCGGTCAGAAGATGCTCTCAGAGCCATACAGTGTGTCAATAATGTGATGGTAGACGGCAGAACGCTTAAGGTGGTAATATTTTTATGTTCTTAAGCATATGTGCTAGGACACTTAGTGCAGAGTATAAAATTTAATTAGTATGGATACGCTTGTGTTGGTGAATAAAAATGTCTGGTTTATTTGGTGTTGGATTTTGACCCATTTCCTAGCATTAATCACAACACAGTGAGTTTCCAGAAGGCAATGTTTTAGGGGCTTAGCAGGTCACTTCATGAAACAAAAGTTTGACATGGAGAGATGCACAACCTCTCCCTTCCCACAGTGGCTTTTTTGCTGTATAGCTTAATAGCACAATGTGAAAACCTGGGGGCCTCTGTTCCTCTCAGAAGGGAGTCACCATCTACAATTACCCTTCTTTTCTTCTTGTTAGAGCTGGTCCTAACTCGTGGGGAAGACTGACTTACCTTGGGTGACCCCTCTGATGGACCCTTGTCTCCATTTTGGTCTGTTTGCCCCTCCAGGTGCCCCTCCATTTCAAGAGCCTGAATACAGGTCCTGATCTTTCCTAACTTTGTTGTTTAGTAACAACGAGTAACTAGTATATGGGAGTACAAGAAAGGAGATGGACTCAGTGTCACTCTGTTGTTGTTTTTCCTTTTTTCTTTTACTAAATAGGAAGCCAGATATTAGAAAGCATCCTTTCAAGCAGAGCTGACATCAGCAGAAATGTTTGAGGCCTCCTTAATGTTGGCTTCATTTTGGTTTTTTTCTGTTTTTTAAAGAAACACAATTCTTACAGCTGCTTCTTCATTGTCTTAAGGCAGTTATTTGAATTTTGTATGGTTTGTGGTTAGTTTGCATCTCACATGGACTTAGGTTTCTCCAAAGGAACTGCTTTCAGCTGCTCTTGATCAGTAAAAACTCAGACCTGTCTCTTAGTATTAAAAAGTCACAGCATTTAAAGGATATGCTGGGCAAGTGCATTTGCAGTCAGCTTGAACTTCTGTGCTTTTCATAGCATTTATTTGTCATAGTCTGACAGACTATTTGGGATTGAATTCAATGTTTTGTACATATCAAATGACTCCTTAACTTTACCTGCCTAAACTAGTGCAGCCCCATAGAGTTGAGGTAGCTGTAGAAAGAATTTATCTAAAACCAGTACTACACATGCTACTTAAGTTTGTGGAACCTGATGCTCTGCTTTTGAGTATTTTACTAGATTGTTTCTTGTTAGAATACTAAATCAGTTTTCCCTTTCTGCCCGACCTTTTTAGAAAACGACCTGGAAAACTATTTCCCCAGGATACTTGTTAATGCTCTCCCTTTGCTTTTTTCTTTTAAGACAATTGCCTTGTATGTGACTGTCTCTAGAATTTGTTTACTACAGCATATAGGTTATCTTCAACCAGTTGTATGTTCTGTTCTCCACTGAGGTAAAGGTACATGGAATCATGGAATCAGGGAATAATTACGGTTGGAAGGGACCTCCAGGGTCATCAAGTCCAACCTTTATCCCATCATATTCCTAACCATTAAACCACTAGACCATGGCCTCAAGTGCCTCATCAACCTGTTTTTTGAACACCCCCAGGGATGGCGACTCCACCTCCTCCCTGGGCAGCCTGTTCCAATGTCTAACCACCCTCTCAGTAAAGAACTTCTTCCTAATATCCAACCTAAACTTCCCCTGACGTAACTTGAGGCCATTTCCACTCATCCTGTCATTAGTCATTTGGGAGAAGAGACCAACAGCAGCCTCACTACAACCTCCTTTTAGGTAGTTGTAGAGGGCAATGAGGTCTCCTCTCAGTCTCCTCTTCTCCAGGCTAAACAACCCCAGTTCCCTCAGCTGGTCTCCATAAGGCCTGTTTTCCAGACCTCTCACCAGCCTCGCTGCCCTTCTCTGGACTCGCTCCAGCACCTCAATGTCCTTCCCATACTGCGGTGCCCAGAACTGGGCGCAGTACTCAAGGTGTGGGCTCACGAGTGCCGAGTACAGGGGCACGATCCCCTCCCTGCTCCTGCTGCTCACACCATTTCTGATACAGGCCAGGATGTCATTGGCCTTCTTGCCCACCTGGGCACACTGCTGGCTCGTGTTCAGCCGCTGTCAGCCAACACCCCCAGGTCCTTTTCCGCCAGGCTGCTTTCCAGCCACTCTGCCCCAAGCCTGGAGCGCTGCATGGGGTTGTTGTGGCCGAAGTGCATGACCCGGCACTTACCCTTGTTAAACCTCATGCAATTGGCCTCAGCCCATCGCTCCAGCCTGTCCAAATCCCGCTGCAGAGCCTCCCTACCCTCAGACAGATCGACACTCCCACTCAGCTTCGTGTCATCTGCAAATTTACTGAGGGTGCATTCGATCCCCTCATCCCAGGTCATCGATAAAGACATTAAACAAGACTGGCCCCAAGACCGAGCCCTGAGGGACACCACTTGTGACCGGTCTCCATCTGGATTTAACTCCATTCACCACAACTCTCTGGGCTCGGCCAGCCAGCTAGTTTTATCCCAGCGAAGAGTCCACCTGTCTAGACCATGAGCCGCCAGCTTCTGCAGCAGAATGCTGTGGGAGACAGTGTCAGATGCCTTCCTGAAATCCAGGTAGACAACATCCACCGCTTTTCCCTCATCCAGTAGGCGGGTCACCTGATCATAGAAGGAGATCAGGTTGGTTAAACAGGACTTGCCCTTTGCGAACCCATGCTGGCTGGACCTGATCCCCCCGTTGTCCTGCACTTGCCATGTGATCTCCCCCAAGATGAACCTTTCCATAATCTTCCCTGGCACCGAGGTCAGGCTGACAGGCCTGTAGTTCCCCGGATCCTCCTTCCTGCTCTTCTTGTAGATGGGCGTCACACTGGCAAATTTCCAGTCGTCTGGGACCTCCCCCGATAACCAGGACTGCTGATAGATGATGTAGAGCGGCTCGGCAAGTTCCTCCGCCAGCTCCCTCAGCACTCTCGGGTGGATCTCATCCGGCCCCATAGACTTGTGGGTGTCTAATTGACTCAGCAGGTCCTTCACTACTATTTCCTGGATTATGAGGGGTTTATTCTGATCTCCATCCCAATCTTCCAGCTCAGGGAACTGAATACCATGAGGATAAGTGGTCTGGCCGTTAAAGACCGAGGCAAAGAAGGCATTAAGGACCTCAGCCTTTTCCTCATCCTTGGTAACAATGTTCCCCCTCGCATCCAATAAGGGATGGAGATTCTCTCTGCATCTTTTTTTATTGTTAAGAAGAGTTTTTACAAATATATCATTTCTTGCAGTAGTGGCCAGACTGAGTTCAAGCTGAGCTTTTGCCCCCCTAATGTTCTTCCTACACAACCTAACTAAATCCCTATACTCTTCCTGAGTAGCCTGCCCCTTCTTCCAAAGGTGGTAGACTCTCTTCTTTCTCCTAAGTCCCAGCAGAAGCTCCCTGTTCAGCCATGCCGGTCGCTTTCTCTGCCAGTTTGTCTTATGACACATGGGGACAGCCTGCTCCTGCATCTCTAACAGTTTCTCCTTGAAAAGAGTCCATCCTTCCTGAACCCCTTTGCCCTCTAGGACTGTTCCCCAAGGGACTTTCTCAACCAGTGTTCTAAACAGGTTGAAGTCTGCCCTTCGGAAGTCCATGGTGAGAGTTTTGCTGCCCCCCCTCGTAACTGGGCTAAGGATCGAGAACTGTATCATTTCATGATCACTCAGCCCAAGACGGCCTCCGACAACCACATCGCCTGCCAGTCCTTCCCTGTTCGTGAATAACAGGTCTAACAAGGCACCTTCTCTGGTGGGCTCACTTATCAGCTAAGTCAGGAAGTTATCTTCCATGCACTCCAGGAACTTCTTGGATTGTTTTCTCTCTGCTGTGTTATATTTCCAGGAGATGGCTGGTAAGTTGAAGTCCCCCACAAGAACAAGGGCTTGCGACTTTGCAGCTTCTGCCAGTTGCCTACAGAACAGTTCATTGACCTCTTCATCCTGGTCAGGTGGCCTGTAGTAGACTCCCAGCAGGATATCCACCTCGTTTGCATTCCTCAACCTAACCCATAAGCATTTGACTGGCTCATCACACTTATAGATCTCCATACAGTCAAAACACTCCCTAATATAGAGCGCCACCCCACCGCCCTTTCTACCCTGCCTATTCCTCCTGTAGAGCTTATAGCCATCCATTGCAGCCCTCCACTCATGAGAGTCATCCCACCACATTTCCGTGATGGCAGCTACATCATAGTTGTCGTGCTGAACGATGGCTTCCAGCTCCTCCTGTTTATTGCCCATGCTGCATGCATTAGTGTAGAAGCACTTGAGCCGGGCTGACGACTTCCTTACCAACTGTGGCCTGCCTCCTTTGGGTTCATCTCTAGCAGGCCCAGTTTTATTCCCTTTCCCCTTCAAAGCTAGTTTAAAGCCCTTTCAATGAGGCCAGCCTGCATTTTTGCCAGGATTCTTTTTCCCCTCTGAGACAGATTAGCTCCATGTCTCGCCTGCAGACCCCATGTAGCATAAAGCTCCCTATGTGTAAAAAAACCCAAAATTTTGTCTGTGGCACCAGTCTCTCAGCCACATGTTTATCAGGTGGGTCTTCCTTACTTTACCAGTATTCTTCTCTTCAACCAAAGGAATTAAGGAGAAGACCACCTGGGCTCCCGATCCCTCAAGTGATCTCCCCATAGCCCTGAAGTCTTTTTTAATTGTCTTCAGGCTCCTCTCACAAGCATCATCACTACCAACCTGGATAACTAGTAGTGGATTAGTAGTCTGTTGGCCGTACCAGTCTGGGGAGTTTCTTAGTGGTATCCCTGACCCTGGCCCCAGGGAGGCAGCAGACTTCTCTGTGGAGTGTATCTGGCCGGCATATGGGGGCCTCTGTTCCTCTCAGAAGGGAGTCACCAACTGCAATTACCCTTCTTTTCTTCTTGTTAGAGCTGGTCCTAACTCGTGGGGAAGACTGACTTACTTTGGGTGACCCCTCTGATGGACCCTTGTCTCCATTTTGGTCTGTTTGCCCCTCCAGATGCCCCTCCATTTCGAGAGCCTGAATGCAGGTCCTGATCTTTCGTAACTTTGTTGTTTAGTGACAAATCTGTATTTCCCTGAAAAGTACAAGCAGAGCATTGTAGCTTGTGTACCAGATACATGGGAAATGGAATTTATGATGTGAGTGAATATTGCACAAAACTACCTTTCTGGATTTCTTTCAGGTATTGGGAGTGAGTGAAATAAAGGTTCTTCCATCCTTTGAAGTTTTCCTGTGTTTCTAGGTTCAATATTTGAACTCTGGTTTGCGTTTTGAAGCAAAACTCAATTTTTTGCAAATACAAAATGAATGCCTGCAGTAATGCTGCAACTTTGACTAGTTTTAGACTTGAGTATGTGTAAATGGGTATACCTGGTTGTTGCTAATTTGTTAATCCTTAAAATCTTATTGTTTTTATCCCATTTGGGGATGCAACCATCACTTGAAGGCAGTGATGCAAGATTCTTATCTGGAGTCTTTAAACTCCTGTGTTTAGATATAATAAATATCAACTTTTGAGTAGTTTGTCATCCCTAATTTCTGCCCCAAAGGAATGAAGTTTAGTTCCTTGTAATGTACCTTTTAGCCTTGGGACTGTCTCGTGATTGTAGTTTCCACCTTTATCTTCATTTGCATAGATTTTAGAATTTCTTATCCTTATTTCTGTCTGATAAAAGTGAACCATAATCAATAATTTCCAAGAGTTGTTGCCTAAAATACTTAGCCTCCTACATCTGAGCTCTGCTTGGTATGTTGTTTTTTTTTGTTTTGTTTTGATGGCAGTCTTGTTGGCTATAGAATGCTGAATTAAGTTTAATTTTCCACCTTCTGGAACGTATATTTTAGAGAAGACTACAGTGTGTTCTAAAGTAGTAGAAAGGCTGGGAATGAAGTGGCTACTCATGAAGTCAATTTCGCTCTGCAGTTCCTAATATTTCTCCTTGTCCCAGCAGTGTCTTTGGGATGTGTAAGATTCTGAAGTAAAATCCAGAAAAAAAGTGAGTGTGAGGGAGAGATATAGTTTTATTTAATTGTTCTGTTTTCTAGTTCTACATTTAGAGGCAATATAGGCCCACTGATGAATGAGGTTGGGTGCCCTAGAGACAGAGGATATAAAGAAGGCAGAGGTGCTGAATGCCTTCTTTGCCTCTGTCTTTACTCCTGCAGGCTTTCCCCAGGAGCCCCTGATCCCTGTAGCCCCAGAAGAAGTCAGGATAAAGGAGGAGTTTGCCTCGGTAGATGAGGATTGGGTTAGGGATCAGTTGAGCAATCTGGATATCCATAAATCGATGGGACCAGATGGAATGCACCCAAGGGTGCTGAGGGAGCTGGCAGAGGTCATTGCTAGGCCACTCTCCATCATCTTCAGTAAGTCCTGGAGAACAGGAGAGGTGCCTGAGGACTGGAGGATAGGAAATGTCACTCCAATCTATAAGAAGGGCAAGAAGGAGGACCCGGGTAACTATAGACCGGTCAGCCTCACCTCCATCCCTGGAAAGGTGATGGAACAGCTTGTTCTTGGCACTATCTCTAGGCATATCAAGGATGAGGGGGTCATTAAGAGCAGTCAACATGGTTTTACCAAGGGTAAGTCATGTTTGACCAACCTTATTGCCTTCTATGAGGAAATAACTAGGTGGATAGATGATGGTAGAGCGGTAGATGTGGTTTATCTTGATTTCAGTAAAGCATTTGACACTGTCTTCCCACAGCATCCTTGTAGATAAGCGGATAAAGTATGGGTTTGGTGATCAGGTAGTGAGGTGGATTGTGAACTGGCTGAAGGGAAGAAGCCAGAGAGTTGTGGTCAATGGGACGGAGTCTAGTTGGAGGCCTGTGACTAGTGGAGTCCCTCAGGGGTCGGTACTGGGACCGGTGTTGTTCAATATCTTCATCAACGACCTGGATGAGGGTACAGAATGTATCCTCAGCAAGTTCGCTGACGACGCCAAACTAGCAGGAGTGGCTGACACACCAGAGGGTTGTGCTGCCATTCAACGAGACCTTGATAGGCTGGAGAGTTGGGCGGGGAGAAACTTAATGAAATTCAACAAGGGCAAGTGTAGAGTTTTGCATCTGGGGAAGAACAACCCCATGTGCCAGTACAGGTTGGGGGCTGACCTGCTGGAGAGCAGTGTAGGGGAAAGGGACCTGGGGGTCCTGGTGGACAGGAGGATGACCATGAGCCAGCAATGTGCCCTTGTGGCCAAGAAGGCCAATGGCATCCTGGGGCGCATTAGAAAGGGGGTGGTTAGTAGGTCAAGAGAGGTTCTCCTCCCCCTCTATTCTGCCTTGGTGAGGCCACATCTGGAGTATTGTGTCCAGTTCTGGGCCCCCCAGTTCAAGAAGGACAGGGAACTACTTGAGAGAGTCCAGCGCAGAGCCACAAAGATGATGAAGGGAGTGGAACATCTCCCTTATGAGGAAAGGCTGAGGGAGCTGGGTCTCTTTAGCTTGGAGAAGAGGAGACTGAGGGGTGACCTCATTAATGTTTATAAATATGTCAAGGGTGAGTGTCATGAGGATGGAGCCAGGCTCTTCTCAGTGACATCCAATGATAGGACAAGGGGCAATGGGTGCAAGTTGGAACATAGGAGGTTCCACATAAACGTGAGGAAGAATTTCTTCCCAGTGAGGGTGACAGAGCACTGGCACGGGCTGCCCAGAGAGGTTGTGGAGTCTCCTTCTCTGGAGACATTCCAAACCCGCCTGGACATGTTCCTGTGTGACGTGACCTAGGTGTTCCTGCTCTGGCAGGGGGATTGGACTAGATGATCTTTTGAGGTCCCTTCCAATCCCTAACATTCTGTGAATCTGTGATTTGTGGGGTAGTAGGTTTTTTGATTATTATCTTTTATTGTTCTTTTTCCCCACAAAGTAAAATTCTAAGTATTCTCTTTAGAAGCCAATAACAATCTCAAGGTGTGATTGAGTATGACTGAGACATGGTAGACATTTGTATTTTCAGTTGACTCAGATGTCAGTGAATCTTTTTGAAGCAACACCCTGCTCTCGTCTGTCCCAAGCAGACAATGTCCGAAGCACAGTATTCCTATTTTCTGTAGTTAAACACTGAATCAGAGTTCAGTTTTTCTTCAGCCAACAAAACCAATAGATCATTGAGTTTAATAATGCATTTGAATTAGATGTAAATTGTGTTTTATCCACCTGTCTTCTAAATTGCTAAAAGAGGTACTTTTATTGTCTTGAGTTATGTGGTAAAGAATTACAGATTTTAGAGAAGCTTTACCCTTTGTTTTCAGCATAAACCAAGAAATAAATAAGCCTGAGGCCTAATTTCCACCTGCTTCTTGATAGGACACATCCTGTGTGCAAATTTGTGGCACTATAGTTGCAATCAACTTTACTTTCCACATATGCTTAGTATATGAAGAAAGCTGAAATGCTCCACTCGTGTGTTTTTTCCATCAGGCTTTGCAGTTACTAGCCACAGGGGCTAATGCTTTAATTGCTTGTGCACTCTTAAAAAATTCCGACTTTATGTACCTCAGTGGAGGTGTTGTGTCCCTTTAAAGTAGAAATAGGCTCGTATATATTAAACTTCTATTGTAACTTTATAGTTCTACTATACCATGTGGATTTGCACGCTAAGACTGTTATATTGTGCAGTGGTAGTCTTTCTGCTAGGGATTTGTTTTAAGAAAACTTGAATTTTTATACCTAATATTGCAAATGTAGGCTTGGTTCTCTGGTTCAAGCACATTCTGTTATTTCATTATAGCTGACAGATCTGTTGAGTAAAGATTGCTACTTAAATGTTTGTGGGATCAAGGCCTTAATTTCTAGGTTTTTGGTTTTTCTGCCATGAGCACTGCCTAAATGCAGTTAAGTTCTAAGGCATTGCTGTGTTGCCTTAAGTTTAAAATGGAAAGTACAGGCAAGTTCATAGAATGGTTTGGGTTGGAAGGGACCTTTAAAATCATCTAGTTCCAGCCCCCTTTCCATAGGAAGGGACACCTCCAGAATGTTAGGGATTGGAAGGGACCTCAAAAGATCATCTAGTCCCATTAGACCAGGTTGCTCCAAGCCCCATCCAGCCTGGCCTTGAATACTGCCAGGGAGGGGGCAGCCACAACCTCTCTGGGCAAGCTGTTCTACTGTCTCACCACCCTCACAGTCAAGAATTTCTTCCCATTAGCTAATCTAAATCTAACCTCTCTCAGTTTAAAACTGTTACTGCTCATCCTATCACTCGATGTCCCTGTATAAAGTCCCTCTCCAGCTTTCTTGTTGGCCCCTCCAGGTACTAGAAGGTGCTGTAAGGTCTCCCTGGAGCCTTCTCTTCTCCAGGCTGAACAACTGAGTCTCTCAGCCTGTCGTCATAGCAGGGGTGCTCCAGCCCTCTGATTAACTGTGTCACTTCATGAAACAAAAGTTTGACATGGAGAGATGCACAACCTCTCCCTTCCCACAGTGGCTTTTTTGCTGTATAGCTTAATAGCACAATGTGAAAACCTGATTATTTGCTTTTACAGAGTGTTTCTGTAGTCCAAACACCACACTTCACAAAAGCTCTTTGAGAAATTCAAGTTTTTGCATTTTGTTATCTGTGTAAATGAAGTGCTGGGGTCTGAACCCCCAGCCCTGGATTAAGGTTGACATATGGGTGGTTCCCATGGTCCTTTAAGAGGAGGGGATGAGTTTGCCTTTTGGCTTTCCTCCAGGGTGCTGCCGGCCTTGCAAGGAGAGCCCTTGGGTAAACAAGCCCCAGGTGCCCTGCCCTGCATTTTGGTAACAAGTGCCAGGTGTCCTGTTTGGGGATAAAAGCTGGGCCCACTTGCAGGAAGGGTTGGAGAGTCAGTCTGTGGAGTGGACGCACTTCACAGAGTTTCCTGTTGGGGAAGGACCTCCTGACCACTCATGCAACCGGATCGCAGTCAGGTCTGGCACATTCAAACGCGGGCTTTGTGGGGAGGCAACATGGGGTTACTTCTGTCATATGTAACTGCCTTGTTCTCCTGGTTGTCTCCCATCTGCTCTGTGGGTTATCTCGTGTCCCTGTTTGTTCCATCTATTATGAGCGATACGGTGTCGTCGCTGGGGTTGGTGTCTGTTATTCGTGATCTATCTGACTTGTTTGTACCCCCAGCAATCCTCTATATACTGACCCCTTTACGTGAAATAGAACCTGCGTACTGGATTGTTGGTCTGCTGCTGGCTGTGTCCTTTTTACTGGGCCTACTAATTGGCAAAACAGTAAACCAGGTTTCAGGTGGACTTGGCCAAATTGGTGGCTATAGAAAACCCTCTAGTTAATATTCATTTCCTGACCCTGGTACAAGAAAATAACCAGTTGCATGTAATGCAAACTCATAACTACTTATTTTGCTTCTTATGATTATGAAGGCAAATATTGACTGAGGCTCTTACATTGGCGTTTATTTAGATTAGATGAAAATAGAAATACATCCTAATTATCTAATCCTCAGCTATATAGATTTCTTAGAAATGGACTTCCTAGTCCGTCTGCGTCAAAACATGCACTATGATGGAACTCCAGATCTTGGGAAATAATTTTCTTTTTGCAAATATAGCTTTTTTTCTTATACTGTAGAAGTAATTCGTAACCTCTACTACTTAATTAATGATTTAATTTTCTTTAAATTCAGGCATCATTAGGTACAACAAAATATTGCAGTTACTTTCTAAAAAATATGCAGTGTCCAAAACCAGACTGCATGTATCTACATGAGCTGGGAGATGAAGCAGCCAGTTTCACAAAAGAGGAAATGCAGGTAAGTATAATGAATGGGAAACATGTAAATGTGTATGTATGTATTTTGTTGTATATAATTTATTCTAATGTGTGTATAATGCAGCCTTTAGCTGAATGTTATGGCAGAGATGAATTTTGAAATCCAGAAGGTGATTAACCAGTTGGATATTGAAAGTGAAGAGTTAGTTAAATTTTTTCACTGCATGCTGCTTGTAAAGGCTGAAAAGTCCACTGAGTGTTCATGAGTCAAGGAGATGGAGATACACTTTTAGCCAAGAATTCAAATAATTTCGAGTTAGCTACTTGCCCTTTGTTTATACCAATGCAAGGTAACGTATGTTATTTTAAATCTCTGTGAAAAAAGTTAGTACAGATAAGGGTTTTCCTTTAGGTTTTGTATGTGTGGCCAGTTATCACGGTTGAACTACTGTACTGTGATTTGACCATGCCATCTGAATTCTGATATCCCTTTTAGCCTGTGAAGTGTATAGAAATGTGGTGGTTTGACCTTGGCTAAAGGCCAGGTACCCACATGGATAAAACAAAAGCAGTTTTAATGTAAGCAAAGCAAGGTCCGTGTGCGGAAGCAAAAAGAGAAAACAGATTTATTCTCTACTTCCCATGAGCAGGCCATGTGGGGCCTTCTCAGGAAGCAGGGCTGCGATACGCATAGCGGTTGCCTCGGAGGACCAAGGGTGACCCCACCCCCCTTCCTCCTTTTCCCAGCTTTATACTTGAGCAGACATCATAGGGTATGGAATATCCCTTTGGTCAGTTGGGGTCAGCTGTCCTGGCTGTGTCCCCTCCCAAGATCCTGCCCACCCCATCCCACTGGGGGGAAATGTTGGAAAGAGCCTTGGTGCTGTGTAAGCACTACTCAGCAGTAGCCACAGCACCAGTGTGTTATCAACGCCCTTCTAGCTCCCAACATAAAACACAGCACCATGAGGGCTGCTATAGGGGAAAATCAACTCCGGCTCAGCCAGACCCAGTACAAGAAACCCTTTGGAAATAAAACACTGAGGGTAACTGTAATAGAGCGTAAATACTGATGTGGGGATTTTTTTACTATCTCGACCTCAAAATGCTTATTATCAAGGATAGGGAAGCAAGTAAAAAAAGCTTTGCTTTCTCAAAGGTTGTGCATTCTGAGGTCTTTTGTGTCTGAGTCTGTCCCTCTACATGAGATATGGTAAAGCATTTTAACTCAAGTGCCTTGTATCCATGCTGTAATTTCTGCATGTGGTCTGTCCTTGAAGGTGGTCCCCACCCCTAGTGCTAGTACAAATGTACAAGGACACTTTATTTCATGTGTCCATATTTAACTGATAATTTGTTGAAAAAAAAGTTGATATTTCTGAGAATTTCAGGTATATTTTCATAAATTAAAAAAAAAAATACCCTGCTGGTTCAGATGAATACTCCCTGTAGTATATATTTAGTATATATAGATGGCAATAGGAGGTAAAATTCAAGGAGAATTTGTAAACCAGGCCACCTTTCCTCTTCATATCTCTGTATTTCTCCCACCACCTGGATTTATATTATACATGCTTGAGGGTATGTTCCTGCCTAGGCTTTTTTTAGTGTTTTATAGAGCTGTCAGCCATGAATTTATTTAATCAATTTTGAACCTGCTGATACTGTCAACCCTATAGTCTTTTGTGACAGCAAGCTCCAGAAGTTCACTGGCTGTTTTGTAAGGTGCTCTCTTTTTGCCTGCGTTAAGCTGATCTCCAGTTAGTTTTGTCAAGTGTCTTAGCATTGTAGTACTTGCTGAAAGAAAAAACCTTATTGACTTTATCCATTGCCTTTGTGATGTTGTAAAACTTGATCTTACTTCTCTCAGCCTTCCCTCCAAATGACAGTTTCTGGGCTTTTAAACTTTGTGAAGTGGTTCTTCCTTTTCAGTGATTTCTGTTCTCTGTACCTTCTAACTGTGTCCTCCTTGAGATACAGAGGTCAGATGCATCATACTCATGATGTGAGAGAAGCTAAGCTCAATATAGCTGTTGTCAACGTGTAGTGTGGGTGTGGTGGGTGGGTTTTTTGGTGTGTTTGTGTTTTAAATGTCTTTCCTAGTGATCCACAGCACATTTTTTGTTTGGTTGCCAGTGCATGATCAACTAACAGTCTCGGAGATCTGTCGGCAATAATCTCCTGTGGTGGTTTAGACAAGGAAGGTTTAATACAACAGTGTAACACCAACAACAGTAACAGCGATAACAATGTACAGAACAAGAGCTGTACCGCCCGGACACAGCACGAGGGCCAGACCCGGCCAAAAGCCGTTCCCGCACTGCCCGTGCCTGGGCACCCGGACATGACGTCAGCATGGGATGGAATAGCCCGGCTGTAGCTCCCTCCCAGCTGCTGGGGAAAATTAACCCTGTCCTAGCTGAACCAGGACATAATCCACCACTTATTCTATACCATCTGTGTCATGCCCAGCAGCCATTTAACAATCAACAAAAAACCCCCACACCAATTAACAAAACTACAATATAATTCAATATATGGTTTTAAACTGTTACTGCTCATCCTATCACTCGATGTCCTTGTATAAAGTCCCTCTCCAGCTTTGTTGGGGGCCCCAGTTATTCAACTAATACTCTATCTCCAGATGAAGTGTTTGTTTGTCTGTGACTTAAACCAACTTGGATGTTCCTGTGCAGTGAGAGGCAAGTGTTGTCACTTTTTTCAAAAGTTAAGTTTGCTTTCTTTTGCTTTCTTGTGGCTATGAAGGTATCAGAGTGTGAATGGCTGTGAGTAAGTCTGGGGACAGTGACTGTGCTGTTTCCCAGGTTTTAGGACGAGGTTGAAGAGCCTGACCAAATCTTCCTCCTGCTGTGCAATTCTTGGTAGCTTCTCAAGGATTATGAAGAATCTTTTTTTTTTAAGCAGGCGTGAGGTTTTCATTTATTTGTAGGGAATTTTTTTTTTTTTTTTCTTTTTTTAAAGAGGCTGGATGAGGAGTACAGACCTTTCTCTGATGTATTTGCTCCCCTTCATCTAGGAATGAAAGAAATTACCTGGGTTTTCCAGAGATACTGAGGTCTGTAGATTTATTTTTATTATTTTTTTTTTTCTGTTAAGTTAGCATCACTGCTTCTTCCAGTATCTGTAGTGTTGTGGTCCCTCTCCCCCTTTTTTTGAGGGGAAAAAAGGGCTGGCACACATCTCAATTACTGCTAGGAAGTCTGAAGTAAATCTTTGGGTACATCTCTTCTGCTTCACTCCTTCCCTTTCTGTCTCTGGGATTCATTGACTGACTAGTCATGACATGGATTTTCCAGTAGTTCACAATTCCTGATGTCACTTGCTTCACCACAGAGTGTCTGTGTCTGAGGAGCTGATACTGTCCTGAAATATCTTGCCATTAGTCTGATAAGTAACTTTGTAGGACTGGATGGAGGGCTGGGAAAACTGATATAGGAAATTTTGCTTGTAATTGTCAGTAGGGCACTATACCTTACCAGAAATTTACTTCAGACGCTGGTGTGCTTGTGGCTTCTTTGTTCACGTCTTCCACTTTTTTTTAATAACAACTTAATGTTTTAGACAGCAGCTCTAGTAATGTACTCTTATTCTCCTTCCACATATATTTCTGATCTACGTACTTTGAGGTTTTTGGTTGTTTCCCCCCACTTCTGTTCTAAGCATCTTTCCTTTTCCTATGTATCCAAGTATGTGTGTGTATATATGCGCCTGTAAAACATCTCCTCTACTCAGCAGAGCTGTCACTGAGCTGTGTGGTTTCTTTAGAAGTTCTTCCATAACTCTTATTCTAGTTTAGAAACAGAGCTACAGACTGAACAGGAGATGCCTTCTGTAGAGTTGAGGTATGTCCTGGAGAGGGATTATAGTGAGCCTAGAAAAGCAGTGTACAACTAATTTCAGTTTGTACTAGAACAGGTTGTAGTGTGAGGTCTTAGCTCCTGCAGTTATGTCTGGGGAAGTGCAGAAATGAAGATGAAAAGCCACTCTGAATCAAAAATTTATGTTGTAATGGAAGACTTAAAGTCTAGCAGATGGATATGACAAGTAAGAGTTTGCTAAAATTCTGTCGATTGTTAGGGAAATGGATCTTCAGCCTGCAGAAGAGAAGGCTTTGGGAAGCAGGGGGAACTAATAGTAACCTTCTGGTTCCTATGGGCAGGCTATTGAGAATACTGAGCCAGGCTCTTTATAGCAGTGCGTGGAAGGCAGGCAAGAGACAGCAGACGTGCATTAAAAAAGCTTCATTTAAGAAGAATGTGTTTCTTCATGGAGTGAGGCGATCATTGGGACAGGTGAAAGAGGTTTTGCAGCATCCATTCTTGAAAGTTTTGATGTTCAACTGGATAAAGCCTTGAGTAATCTAGACTGATCTTGATGACCTTGTTTTGAACAGGAGGTTGACTAGAGATACTTTCCAACTGGAATTATTCTATGATTCTGTAGCAAAAAATGTGAAAATCCTGAACTTCATGAATATAAAACTGTCCATGTTGGAGCTTGAAACTTTATCGGTAATGGGCCTAAATTAAAAGACTTAATGTAGATAGTGTGGCTTCAGTGAAAATGCAAGAGCGTTTTTAAACTTTAAGGTACTCCTTGATGTAAACACTGAAGCTTATGGGTGTAGTACAGAAGATTTCTGAATCTCTTGCACTGTTAAAGGATGTTTGTGGGGTTTTTTTTCTTAGAAGTAAGATCTGGTTGCTTAAAAACTCAGTGATGAAATTCTCAGAAGTGGAAGAACTTTTCCATACCCTGTCCATGGTACTGCAGGTGCAGGAGTTGCCCTTCCACAGAGGTCTTTGGTCTGTGAATGGGTTGGAATAAAAGTAGTTCAGTATTGAAGTTGGGGTATGGGGTCTGTGAGTGCGTCAGTGCGTGTCTGCGTGGGTGTGCGCGTCTGCGTGGTTGGGTGTGTGTCTGTGTGTGTGTTCCTTCCTCTCTCTGCTGTAAGTTTTTTTATTCTCGTTTCTCCTTTGGGTTAGATACTTCTGCTCAAAGCCTCAGGAATAGTAGCACTGCTACTGTGTGGCTAAATGCTCATTCCTGTTGTTGTCTCTGCAAAAAGCAGGAGAAACAGACTCTGCTTCCATTGGCTAAGAAGCAGAATTTCATAATAGATAACCCGGAATAATTTCTGCAACTTTGTGGTGGTTTAGACCCTGCCGGGACCCGAGACCACGTTGCCGCTGCCCCTCCCCCTCCCTGGGACGGGGACGGGACAGGGAGTGAAATACAAACCCCGGGGTGGAGATAAGGAAGATTTAATACAACAGTGGAACAACAACAACAGCGATAACAATGTACAGAACAAGAGCTGTACCGCCCGGACACAGCACGAGGGCCAGACCCGGCCAAAAGCTGTTCCCGCACTGCCCGCGCCTGGGCACCCGGACATGACGTCAGCATGGGATGGAATAGCCCGGCTGTAGCTCCCTCCCAACTGCTGGGGAAAATGAACCTCATCCTAGCCAAACCAGGACATCTC
Source organism: Podargus strigoides (assembly GCA_028020825.1). NCBI lineage: Eukaryota > Metazoa > Chordata > Aves > Caprimulgiformes > Podargidae > Podargus > Podargus strigoides. The sequence continues at coordinate 60,020,799 of CM051662.1, forward strand.
CGTATTTGTTCTCTGAGCTTTAACAGCTAATTCACAGATCAGTAGAGCATTGGTATTGTTTAGGCTGCTTTTCTGTTGATGTTAGCTGACATGTCTCAGGTGAAGCTTATTTGCCATCTTTTTGCCTGCTTGCTGAATATTTTCAGTGAAGAACTTCCTCTTCACTCCTTTCTCTTGCATGCCAATGGCGTTGCATAAAACTAATGCTGGTCATCACTCCTCATCGCTTGCTTCTATACCCTATGAGTGACCAGTACCTTTCTATTTAGTGACCTTTGCCTTTCTATCTTTGAACCAACTTCAGTACACACAAGAACCGTCCTATGTCTCAGGCAGTTTCATAAATAACTTCTGATGTGCAATCTTATCAAAGGCTTTTTTTGAAATCTTGTGGATTCTCTTTTTTATGCTTATTGACGCTATCATAAAAATCCATTGTGTTAGCGAAGTAGGATTCCCCTTTACAGCAGTTGTTCAAATCCATTCCCAGTAGATTGTCTTTATCCATGAGCTTTTAGGTTTTTTTAAGATAGACTTTATAATCTTAGGAGGGGTGGAGGTTGAATTTAGCAGTCTGTAGTTCACAGAATGTTTTCTACAGCCCTTTTTGTAGAAGGTAATGGCAGTGTGTCAGTCCTCTGGACTAACTGTCAGTTAAAATTGATAGGCTACATACCTTGGCCAGGAATTCAATTTCACATCTGAGTTTCTTTATAAATCTTTAATGGATTATAATTTATCTTGATGACTTAAATTATTCTTGTTTCCTGTTACTCGTTATATTCCTTAAACTTTTTTCTTGATTTCATACTGCTTGCTTGGAAATCACAGGTAATTACACAACTATTGAAAAGGGCATTGTGCTTTCAGTGCACCAGCTTTCTGGAGTTGGGCTTAGTGTCAATGAATTTACAGGTCTGTTTTATGAGATTGAAAGTTCATTCTCAGAGACTTTGACAATTTTTTTTTTTTTTTTTTTAAAGAGAATCAATTGATTAACTTACATTCTAGGTTCAATAATTGTTAATAGAGCTAAACATTGTGACAAACTGAAAAGAACTGGTACAACTCCAGGAAGTCTCTGAAAGTGAAGTTGGGAATTTAGATAAGATAGGTTGGAGATACTAAGTTTGGCCTCTGGATTCCTTGTTATAAAGCATGATTACTGCAAGCTCCTATGTAGGATTTCAGTCTTGTTTGTTTGTTCAGTTTTTGTGACAGGTAAGTGAGATCAGGACTGGCCTGATGTTCCTGGACATGATATTCAGTCTTTAGCCACTGAAGTCTTAAGCAAGTTGAGATATCCAGGGAGGTTTATTTTTACTCAACTGCTTAATATTTGCAGTGCAGATCTGTGCATCTGAGGTAGTTGTTATATTCTATTCACAGTGGATGGTGAAAGAAGCATTTCCAGGGTGCAGCATCTTATAAAGTTTGCATTTAGGTGAACCACACTCTAGAACCACACTTTTTTCTGCTGTAGAGTGGTAGCTTGGGTGTAGACACTGGCAAAGTTGGGTAAGATGGTGCATGCACCAGATGTTTTAGTGTCCATTTTTGAGGGTTGTGTATGTTTACTAAATAGAGAAAGACATGCTCAGAATCAGCCAGTAGTGGAGAACTGGAAAATCAAGTAGCAAAAAAATGGAGATATTTATAGTGTTTGACTGATTTGGAGTATTCAAATGTGATATGCGGTTGCTGTTCTGAAGGAGTCTGTAAGGGAATTTAGTTTCTTAGCAGTACTGTTTTTTTTGAATTTTGTCAAATATTCCTGCTTTTTTTTTTTTTTTTTAAAGCAAGTAGTAGTTTTATTCTAAGTTGTAATATTTTTTTCTAGAACAACATCAACACTACCTGTGCATCAATTCCATTCCTGTTCCAACAAAACATTTATAAAGGGAATGAATGAATTAATGTACAAATACTGTTTTCTAGTAGTGTGGGAGCTTTTAAAGCAGTACTGAATGTGTGATGGATAACATATGTGTTTCAGACTTAAGATTCAGAAAGCCTGACTATAAATCTTGGCACTTTTTTCCTCTGCTGAAGGACATCTCTTAGTATCTGGAAAGTAGATAAAAGCTATTGATAACTAGAAATTTACTGTTTTATTTTGCATCTTGATTCAACTCATTACAATACCTAACTTGTATTTTTTAGGTTGGAGTGGTATAACAATGTACAAAAATTGTGAATGTTGTCTTGGATTTGTTTCAGATGTCAGTTTAAATGTTAGGGGAGGTGGATCTTGTTGGTTTTGTTTTAAATATTTAGCCACAGAATGTTATAGATAAGCTAGACTGAAAAATACTCTCCCTAACTCACCAAATTTAATATTCTGGAGGTGAATTGGGTCTCCTCAATTTCTGAGAGCAAGAAATTATTCTCTATTAATTAATTGGATTAGTTAAAAGAATATTTGAATTTTTCAATTATTAAAAAGAATTTGTTGGTTATTGCTCAGAATATACTCCTTGTCACATGATAGTTAACACTCAGACCACCTCAGCTGTTTTTATTAAGATGATATAAAATGACTTCCATTTTGGAACTTCTGGTTTAAAAGAGAGACTCCTTGCTCCTTCCCATCTTCTGAAAAGCTTCGTATGGTTGATGTTTCAAATGCAGATTGTCTTGGAGGTTTACCTGTTTGTGATTTAGAAGGTACATTGTAAAGCCCTTGATTAGAACTGAAGAGCAAGTTCTAATAAGATTGTAACTATTTTTCTGATTTAGAAGTCTCAAAAAAAGATTATAAATAGGTAAATACATACAAGTGATTTCTAGGTAAGCTTTAGATTCGTTGAGATCATGTCCATGCTGAGACTGAGAATCACTGTTCTGAGTTTCAGACAGGGATGACCTGTTAGGTTGTTAAAGCTCAATTACTAAGCTTTGGGACATACATACATACATACATTTTAATATATAATTTTTCTGTATATACCTATAAAAATATATATTAAAGTAGTATTCATTCATTGGGAGTTTCTCTTTCCTTAGGCGGGTAAGCACCAGGAATATGAACAGAAACTACTGCAAGAATTATACAAACTAAACCCCAACTTTCTCCAATTATCTACGGGTACAGTTGACAAGAACAAGAACAAAGTGACAGCACTGCAGAGGTATGATGCGTAAGTACTTATGCTGGACTGCCTGCCTGTGCTTTCTTTCTGGTTATTTCCAAAGAAATCTTTCTTACTCCTATTGCAGTCTCCTAAGTTGCCTGCTCTTTTTAGGGGCTGTTATGTGATACCGTTTTTCTCCATGCTGAGACATATGCACCGCTTTGTTCTAATACAAAGTGAATGTGAGCCTTCCTTTGTAAAGAAATATTTTCCTGCTGTGTGCATTTGGATCACTAGTTCAGAATGAGGTATTTTGTATTCTGAAAGAAGACCTTGTATTTTATATTTGCAAAACTACATAGTATCTATTAAAGACAGCTTTCTTGGTTTGGTGTCATGATGAATGCAGTCTATGCTCTCACAATTGAGATGCCTTATAGTCTTGATATGTGTTTTTATTGTGTTTTCTAGATCATGATATATAGTACAGTCCTTATATTAGATGTAAGGATCTTGGAAATTCTTTTGTATGAGTAAGAATTCACAGGATGTGAATAAAAGATTTCTTGCTTTCATCTTGTAAACTTAAATGATGTATTTTTCACTATGTTATAATTGCAGATATAACTTATTACTTCTTATTAAAATAATATTCTGTTCAAGTAGTTTGTTCAGTAAGTTATGAAAAGATTTCTGTCCATATGAATACATAGTCATACAAAGATAAATGAAAGCCTGAGGTCATCAGTCCTTATGTGAACTATCCACTCAAATGCAATATCTATGATAAAGAAATTAAAATGTTAACTATTTCCTCCACCCCGTTTCATAGGATTTTCATAATGAGATGTGCAGAGTGGAATGTAGAAGTTAGATTGCACTTTGTACACATCTTGGCCTTGAAATCAGGGTTTGTGTTGTGTGCTAGTTTACCCACTTCTGAATTTTTCAATTTGCTACTGGCAGCATCGCTGCACAACAGTTTAAGAAAGTGGGTACTGTATCTAAAATATTGCCAATGAAGCTTGAGTAAGTAGACTATAACTCTGAGAACTGGTATCCCAGCTGGTATACTGGGATTATTTTCTTTAACTTATGGAGGAAGTTGCCATATGCTCTTTGACTGCAATTGGTCAGGACCTACAGTTGGATCTTTTCTTAAGGACTGTATCACTTCTTATTTCTTGGGCACAAGTTCAGTATTGACTTAGAAGGTAGAGTGCAGCAAGTAAAGCAGATACACTACTTCCTGCTTTTGGGTATCGATTATTTTATGTTCAAAGTCTGAACTAATCTTAATTTGAAACCTAATGAGTTCCCAGCAAAATAGATGATACCAGTGAGGAAAGAACGCTCTATCTGAAACTGCAGCAAACCTTAAGCCTTCAGAAAGCAATTATGAATTGGAGCTTGGCCAGTCTGTGGTGCTAACATTTTGGCACTTGTGGGAAAAATGGCATATTACTCTAAAGGTAACAAGTGCTCTGGAGTTAATTTCTCTTGTCAGCTGAACAGCATTATCACAACACAGGTTCTGTTCTGTGCTAACAGCTAGGTACCACCTTTTGGGTTGCAAAGTGGATTTCTTCTTGCAGCTGGGATTTTGAAATGTTTCTTCAAGTCCCGTACAAAATGTAGCTTGTGAGCTGGTGAATGCTTGTTTTCCTTCGCAGCTTTCTACCCAATTGGGTTCTCATTTTTGTCCGATTCCCTGATATGATATTAATATTTCTGGCAGTATGGCAGAGCCTCTGACAATTTTGTGGTTTTTCTTGTGTTTCTGAGGTGCAGGATTTCTGTTTTACTATGAAATTGACAGAAGTTGAGTTCTAAATACTAGATATTTAATTATAAATATCCGGTAGTAGAAGACAGTTTCTTAAACTGTGCATAAATGTTTTTTCCAAATTGTGTTCTAATTTGAAAGGTCCTACTTGCAGACCTGTTTTCCTTGCTGGTGAAGGCAAATGTTGAAATACCCCAGTGCCACTTTGCATTTGTTGGGTACTCATCTCTTGGTATGTCACTTGATAGTCATGGTGACTGCATTCTCTGACGATTAGAGGTCAATTCCACATTTAAAACAGATCAAGCTTTTTTTTTTTTTTTTTTTTTTTAACCTGCTGACCTTTCCCTAAAGAACTAAAATGAATATTTTCTTGTGCTACAAGTGGAAGCACTTGTTAAGTACTTCCTGGTCTTTTAGAGAACAGCTCTTTAGAAGTGTGCAGCTTTGAACCCACCCCAAAACATAAAAAGTTTCTTTCTCTTTACCTTTCTCCTTGGATACAAAACTGACTTTTAACTGTGGCATTTTAAAATTAGTTTTAGTATAGAGATGGCTTTGCACTGCAGCAGATATAAGTTTTGATATTTAAAATAAATGTGTCAATGGATTGAAAGTCTTGTTATATCCAGATTACAGCTCATTCTTGTAAAGGTGAGAACATTAAATGTCTGACACTGCACTGATTGTGTCTTCATTCCTTGATGTTCAATATCTGATCAACTCGCTATCTCTAACTTATTTCAAAGCAAAGATGAGACCTGTATATCAGGTCAGTGCTCTCTTCTGTGTACATATTGTATAGATATATGTGAAAATGTGGAGGCAGAGTAGCAAATCTTAGAATACTAGCTGAGATTTGAGGGTAACTAGTAATACCAATTTTATCTGAATAGGAGTAGGAAACACTTGTGTTGCTGTAAGTAGCTATAGGAATTTCCAGATTATGACTCTGAACTTACTCTACATCTCTAGGTCAATTTAGTAAATGTTGGACCATGTAATGAGAACATATTAAGGAAGGGGGACATCAGGAGCAATATACATATTTAAAAAAATTTTTTTGGAAAGCTTATTCCTCATGAAGACAACATTTTGTGCCCAGGTGGGCAAGAAGGCCAATGACATCCTGGCCTATATCAGAAATGGTGTGAGCAGCAGGAGTAGGGAGGGGATCGTGCCCCTGTACTCGGCACTCGTGAGACCACACCTTGAGTGCTGTGTCCAGTTCTGGGCTCTGCAGTATGGGAAGGACATTGAGGTTCTGGAGCGAGTCCAGAGAAGGGCAACGAGGCTGGTGAGAGGTCTGGAACACAGGCCTTATGGAGACCGGCTGGGGGAACTGGGGTTGTTTAGCCTGGAGGAGACTGAGAGGAGACCTCATTGCCCTCTACAACTACCTAAAAGGAGGTTGTAGTGAGGCTGGTGTTGGTCTCTTCTCCCAAATGACTAATGATAGGACGAGAGGAAATGGCCTCAAGTTAGGTCAGGGGAAGTTTAGGTTGGATATTAGGAAGAAGTTCTTTACTGAGAGGGTGGTTAGTCACAGGAACAGGCTGCCCAGGGAGGTGGTGAAGTCACCGTCCCTGGGGGTGTTCAAAAAACGAGTTGATGAGGCGCTTGAGGCCATGGTCTAGTGGTCTAATGGTTAGGAATATGATGGGATAAAGGTTGGACTTGATGACCCTGGAGGTCCCTTCCAACCATAATTATTCTATGGTTCTGACACTACAAACAGCATCCTTCTGGAAGCAAATGAAAAGCTAAAGTTAATATAAAAGAATTGGAGAACACAAAGGCGAATCTTTTATAGGAAGATTGTAGGGTTAGCAGATGACACTATATTTGCATGCCTTTAGTTACAGATGATATTCCGGCTCACTTCAATTTGTATAATATTTTCAGCAAAAACTTGGGCTTTGAGCCTTTTCTTGAATGTCTTTCAGGTCTCATGTGCACACTTAAATGAAATTTAATGTTACTTTGTAAAAGGGAAGTAATTATGACTTTACACTAGAAATGAAGGGGGGCAGTCTTTTGAATGAACAGTGTATTGGTCTTATGCTCTGTTAGTAAAGCTGTGGACTCTTGTGTAGGTGTAAAACACAAACGTCATCTGTTGGGGCCAGACTTCATAGGTCCTGGAATACAGAATATTTATTTTAAAAAAGTTATTCAGTTCATGATTTACAGAACTTACAAATACTTGTGGGATAAAGCAAATAATTCTAAATGAGGTGTGTGTATGTCTGGATACTTGAAGCTATTGATAGATTTTTGGGGGTTTTTGACTTTTTTCTTCTCCCCCGAATGGACAAGTTTAGGCTTCAGTGTTGGCAGAGCGGTTAACTATTCAGTAAAGAAAACAGAATTCCCTCCAATTTTCTCTATCCCCTTCCTACAGCACTACTTTTTTGTCATCACAATTTAAAATCTGAGAAGTAATATCCAGATAAATCTGTTCTTATGGATTGTCTGGCACAAGGATTCATTCCCCCAGTGCTTACAATTTTTAAAAAACACTTTCTTCATAACTTGAACTCTTTTTTTTTTTTTTTTAATCTTGCCTTTTTCCAGACCCAACAGTAATAACAAAGATGCCTGGCCATCATTACAGAGTTCAAGTAAATCAGCCAACGGTTTAACAATGGAACACAGGAAAACGCCTCCTATATTAGAAAATGGCACAGACCCAGAACACATGACTCCAGATGATGCAGACTCAGATTTCGGGTAATTGTGCTGCCTTTTATACTTCAGATAGCTTGCTTTCTCTCTCACTGATTGGTGTGAAGGGACTGGTTCTCCAGTCTCTCTCTCTGGTTGGAGAGCTGGATTGAAATCCTGATCAGGTCACAGAAAGCTGGGCTTAGCCTAGCCCATGTCCAAAAGACTGATTGGCAGATGTGCAGGAGAACCCTAATATATAAAGTTAGTAAGTGATGGTACAGGTAAGGGCTATGGGGAACTGAATAACCAGGGGATCAACAGCTTGTATAGCTGCATGGTCCCAGCCAGAGCTGAGCCCTTCTTTTCTATACAGAAGCTTCCACAAAAGTAACGCACTAGTTGCTATACATCAGGAGGCTTGTTACTTGGAAAAGCTTCAACAGATGGAGGCTAAATGTTAGGGCTGAACATTTGTCATCTCTTTACAGTGGTGTGTTCCAGAAACGCAATTGCAGAGTTGAGGGTTCCCTGATTATCACTCAGTAACAGGAACAACAGGGCAGCAGATTCAACTGAGGCTTCTTTGTGCAGAGGAAGTAATTCATCTGCTTGCAATAACTTCCTTCTTGCCAACCAATATTTTTTCCTCTTTTGGTGCCCTCCTTGGGTAGAACTGGTGTCCTCTTCCATCATAAGCATCGCTTGCAGTTCCAATGGTAGTCTGTAGTCATGCTGTTTTGCTTTTTATGGACCCCCTTAGGTAATATCAGTTGGGCTCATTTGGAGATTGGATGGGAAAGTAACAAGGTAAACACTAATATATCAAGAAGTGCTGTTGCTGATTATGTAGCTGATCTTAATTTGATATCAACATTGAACCAATGCATTAACATTGTGAGTGCTGTTGAAAGTGGTACAGTCTTGTTAGGCTTAATAGCAGTCCCACTGAGGTGTGATCAGAGATCTGTGGTTGCATCTCAGTAGTGACATGCAGCTTCATTATTTTTTCTGAAAAGAATGTACTAAATGTAGGTGAAAATATTGTAGCCAATAGATAATGAATCTTGTTCATTCCTGAGGGCTGGAAGCCTGTTTTACAATTAAAGGTTTCTTAGGCAGGTTCAAGTATAATAAATATTTTCAGCATATAAGTTTTTAAACTGCAGCACTGTGACTTTGTTAGCACTTTTGGAAAAAGAGTTTTGCTGGAATAACAGCTTTAGAATTGGAATGACTGTGTAGTGAAGAGTCTACAGCACTTCTGTGCTATAGGTATTCAGAAATTACTAACCCAAGAAAGTTTGTTCCAAGTTGAAGAGCTTATTCATGCTATTTGACCACTGAGTAGAAAGTATTTGTAAATCTTCACTGAGTAATGCTTGTTTGCAAGTATATTCCTCTGATTTTACCTTTATAGTCATAAATACTTCAGTTTCAGTTATCTTTTTGAGATACCAATGCAATCAGTGTTCTTTTGCACAAAAAATGTTTTTGTTGACTGATTACTCTTATACAGTTTCTTCAGAATGAAGAAGAATTAATTCTGCTGGGTTTCAATTCTAGTTATTCTGGGATGGGGAGAACAAATATGGGGGGAAGCAATCTTACGGATTTTTGACCTTGGTATGCAATATTTCAACTTGGCAGCAGCAAGGTGTACTTGAAAACAAGGTATAGCTAGACTCCGAAGTCCGCACCCAGTTAAAATAACTAGTATATATATTTTTGTCTTGTGCGAACACATCATGCCTGTAATTTGACTTATATCACATTCTGGCCTCTTAATGGAACGGAAACTCATGTTCGTACTGCTGGTCCTTGTTTGTAGGGCAGGTGTTTTGGGCTGTGTAGCTTGATGCTTGTGCATCTTATCTTATGGGTATATAAAAACGTAAGTACCTTGAAGTTGTAAAGTAGAGATTTTAATCTGAACTTGAATTAATACTGTTTCAGTAGTGTGGTATTTAGCATAATTAAGGCAACTCACAGATGCCAGTCAGAACCTTGAATCCTGAGATGTGCCATTTCAGCTGAGTCATGTTAATTCCCAGTGAATAGTTTTCTGAGGTGATTTTATGCTGTATCTTATCTTCTACTCTCTTTATTTTTTATGGCATTTTTTTATGCTATGTCTTTTCCAGCATTTTTTTCCTCTTCTGTCATCTCAAAACTCAGTTCTCTTACCTTGGAACTAATTTCTGCCAGTTAAAGCATGAAGGCTGGTGGGAAGCTTAACTTGCCACCAGGACTAAATAGTTAATTTAATCTTTTGTCTCTTCCTAGATTTATTTAGAACTTGTATGGGAAGTGACAACTTACGTATTTGGAAGACAAATCTGTTCCCAAGTTTCTCTCCAGTAGTAGCATAAATGGAACTGACTAGTACGGAATACTGCCATAGTACGAGACACCTGTTTTTTTTTTTGAATAGCATAGGGTTACTATGAATATATTTACAACTTTTTCCTTTTGTTCCTTAACAGGGCAGCCAACAAGCAGAGTGGAGAGTGGTGGGAAGAAGTATTGCAGTATATGGCAAATGATTGGAATGCTTATGATTTAAAAAACCATTCTCATAAATAAGTGGACTTTTTTCTTTCATAATTCCTCCTAATTCATTTCGCTTTGTCATTACTTCAAAGCTTTTCTACCACTACAAAAACAAATGTTGACTTTCACGTTAAATACTTGAGTGTCTTACTGTCTCTTTTCCCATCCCATTTTTGCAGCCCTATCGACAAACCTTCAGATTCCCTCAGTATAGGAAATGGTGACAGCTCCCAGCAGGTAAGACATAAAGATAAATGCTGTGAAAGTAAGAATGAAGTTGGAGCGCTTGCTGCAACTTGTAGTTGGAGAAGCAAGTACTTTCTGAAGTGTATCATAATTTTATATCAAACTAAAAAATGCTACTGCTAAGTTGATTATCATGTTTGGCCTTGTACTGAGCTATATATTAACTTAACCTAATTGCAGCCAAAAGTTTTGAGGAAAATTTTCAGCTGTATTAGTAAAGAATATTTTTATATGTAAACACTCATGTCCCAACTGTTTTTCTTCCTCTCTTGCTTGTAGATAACAAACAGTGACACACCTTCACCACCGCCTGGTTTAACAAAACCCAATCCAGTCATGCCCATCAGTTCATCTAATCACAGTGCACGGTCTCCTTTTGAAGGGGCTGTAACAGAATCACAGTCGCTCTTCTCTGACAACTTTCGGCACCCTAACCCCATCCCTAGTGGGCTTTCTCCATTCCCCAGCTCTCCACAGACTTCAAATGACTGGCCCACAGCACCAGAACCACAGAGCCTCTTCACATCAGGTATGTACACAGGTTACATGGCTGGGCATTGCTTGCTTTTGCAACTGGTGTCTAAAACTGTGTAGAACCAAAACTCTTGGACTTGCTCCATACTGCTTTTTCCCCCCCTTCAAGAATAATTAAAACTTGTCACTTGACTACAAATGAACTGCACTGATGTAAGAGTTTGTTCAAAAAGAAACGTTAGAGTTTTCCAGCTATATGGCTAAATTATCAGAGTGCTTACTCTCGTTTTTCTTAGCCGTGTGCCTGTCTAAATAATAGGATGTGACATGTATGCCTAATATTTAATGTTACAGGTTTTTATTAAGAGTGGGGAAAATACATAGTGTCAGTATATGTTGGTGTAATCTGCTATAATCTGTAATCTGAAACTGTGCAGTGGAATTCAGAATTTTCTTTAGTATACTGCATAGTTAACTGAAGGTGCCTAATCTTTCCGTTTCTGAAGTGAGATTGTATACATTCAGAAAAGCACGTGGCATGCGGAGCAGAGAGCAGCGGCTGTGGGAGCAGTGGGGGCGGCTGCGGCTGCAGTGAGTGCTGTTCGCTTTTGCTGAGGCTTTGAGAAGGAGCCGGGCTTCCCGGAGACGGTGAAGCCGGGGCAGAGCAAGGAAACCCGAGTCTGAGCGGGAATCCTGAGAAATCTGAGAGAAACTGAAAGGCTGACGTGGCGGGGGGTGTGACTGAGAACCGCGGCACGGCAGCTCCCTCAGAGCACGCGGCACGCGGAGCAGAGAGCGGCGGCCTCCGCAGAGAGAAGCACGCGGGGAGCGGCAAGAGGGGAGGATTAGCCAGACAGACCATAGACCAGATAGACCATGGTCGCAGCGCGCCCAAAAACTGTTGTGAAAAAGAATATGGGGACTCAGAGGGATCCTCCGAGCAGACATGCAGCCGTGCAGGTTTGTGGCTGCAGCGAATGCCTGAGCCTGGCACTGGTACCGGAGGGAGCCAGTGACACCGCGTGTGTGCGGTGCGAGCAGGTAAATGGTCTGCTCGGGCAGGTGCTTAAACTGATGGAGGAGGTAGAAAGGCTAAGAACTATTAGAGAGTGTGAAAGAGAAATAGATTGGTGGAGCTTCACCCTGAGGCAAGGGCAGTTGGAAAAGGGTGAGCAAGTGATGGATCCCCTCCCCTCCTGTCATCAGACAGAAGCAGAGGGTTCAGGAGACAGGGAGGAATGGAGGGTGGTCCGTCCTCGGAGAGGCAAGCAAAAACCCTCCCAACCCCCTTCACCCTCCCAGTTGCCCTTGAGTAACAGGTACCAGGCCTTGGAACTTCAGGGAGAGGTCAATGAAGTTGGAGGGGTAGATCAGTCCCCTGAATCACCTAAGGCTTGTCAATCACCCTTAGGACTTCTTCAATTAAGAAGAAAAAGAGGGTAATTGTGGTGGGCGACTCCCTTCTGAGGGGAACAGAAGGGCCCATCTGTCGACCGGACCCATCCCACAGGGAAGTCTGCTGCCTCCCTGGGGTTCGGATTAGAGACATGAAAAGGAAACTCCCTGATCTTGTAAAGCCCTCCGATTACTGCCCACTGCTGCTTTTTCAGGTTGGCAGGGACGAAATTATTACAAGAAGTGCAAGGGCAATGAAGAGTGACTTCAGGGCCCTGGGACAGCTGGTTAAGGGGTCTGGAGTGCAAGTAGTGTTTGCCTCCATACCTCCTGCAAGAATGGGTGAAGAGATAAGCAGGAAGAGTTCACAGATAAATGAATGGATGCGTAACTAGTGTCAAAGGCAGGGCTTTGGGTTCTTTGATCATGGGCTGCTATATGAGACACCTGGCCTGATGGTGGCAGGTGGAATGCATTTGTCCCAGAGGGGGAGAAGGCTTTTGGGGCAGGAGTTAGCAGGGCTCATTGAGAGGGCTTTAAACTAGATGGGAAGGGGGAAGGGGAGAGAACTGGGTCTGTTGGGGACAAGCCCAAGAGCAATATGCTAGGGCCTGAAGGAAGGTGGTCTAGGGAGGATTTTCGATCATTGAAGAGAAGGGATAGATGTTTAGGCCCTGACCACAAGGCCTCCTGCCTCCCAGGGGTCCCACCAGTGCGCTCTGCTTGCTTTCTGAAATGCCTGTACACCAATGCACGCAGTATGGGGAATAAACAGGAGGAGTTAGAGGTCTGTGTGCGGTCTAAAGGTTATGACCTGGTGGCAATTACAGAGACATGGTGGGACAGCTCACATGACTGCAATGTGGTCATGGATGGCTATGTCGTTTTTAGGAAAGATCAGTCAGTGAAGCGAGGTGGTGGAGTTGCTCTCTATGTGAGGGAGCAACTTAAATGTATTGAGTTTTCTCCAGGGACTGATGAGGGGCAAGTTGAAAGTCTGTGGGTGAGGATTAAGGGGCAGGCTGGCATGGGTGATACAGTTGTGGGGGTCTATTACAGACCTCCTGATCAGGACGAGGGAGTTGATGAGGCTTTCTACAGGCAGCTGAAAGCAGCCTCACAACTACAGGCCTTGGTCCTCATGGGGGATTTTAACTACCCCGATATCTGCTGGAAGACTTACACAGCCAGCCATTCACAGTCTAGGAGGTTCCTCCAGTGCATTGATGACAACTACTTAATGCAAATGGTGGATAAGCCGACTGGGAGAGGAGCGCTGCTGGATCTTGTACTCACCAACAAGGAGGGTCTTGTTGAAGCAGTGATGGTCGATGGCAGCCTTGGCTGCAGTGATCATGAGATGGTGGAGTTCAGGATCCTGTGTGGGAGGAATAGAGTACCTAGCAAGACCAGAACCCTGGACTTCCGCAGGGCCAACTTTAGCCTCCTCAATCAATTGTTAAGGGAAGTCCCATGGAACAGGGTGCTAGATGGTAAAGGGGCTCAAGATAGTTGGTCAACATTCAAGGACCACTTCTTGCAAGCTCAGGATCAGAGCGTCCCAATGGGTATGAAATCAAGTAAGGGAGCTAGGAGACCAGCATGGTTAAACAAGGAACTGCTGGGCAAACTCAGGTGGAAAAAAAGAATTTATGGATCATGGAAGGAGGGGCTGGTCACTTGGGAGGAATATAGGACAGTTGTCAGAGGATGTAGAGAGGCAATTAGGAAAGCTAAGGCCTCCTTGGAACTTAACCTTGCAAGTCAGGTCAAGGATAATAGAAAGGGCTTTTTCAAATACATAGCTAATAAAACAAACACTAGAGGCAATATAGGCCCACTGATGAATGAGGTGGGTGCCCTAGAGACAGAGGATATAAAGAAGGCAGAGGTGCTGAATGCCTTCTTTGCCTCTGTCTTTACTCCTGCAGGCTTTCCCCAGGAGCCCCTGATCCCTGTAGCCCCAGAAGAAGTCAGGATAAAGGAGGAGTTTGCCTCGGTAGATGAGGATTGGGTTAGGGATCAGTTGAGCAATCTGGATATCCATAAATTGATGGGACCAGATGGAATGCACCCAAGGGTGCTGAGGGAGCTGGCAGAGGTCATTGCTAGGCCACTCTCCATCATCTTTGGTAAGTCATGGAGAACAGGAGAGGTGCCTGAGGACTGGAGGATAGCAAATATCACTCCAATCTATAAGAAGGGCAAGAAGGAGGACCCGGGTAACTATAGACCGGTCAGCCTCACCTCCATCCCTGGAAAGGTGGTGGAACAGCTTGTTCTTGGCACTATCTCTAGGCATATCAAGGATGAGGGGGTCATTAAGAGCAGTCAACATGGTTTTACCGAGGATAAGTCATGTTTGACCAACCTTATTGCCTTCTATGAGGAAATAACTAGGTGGATAGATGATGGTAGAGCGGTAGATGTGGTTTATCTTGATTTCAGTAAAGCATTTGACACTGTCTCCCACAGCATCCTTGTAGATAAGCTGATAAAGTATGGGTTTGGTGATCAGGTAGTGAGGTGGATCAAGAACTGGTTAAAGGGAAGAAGTCAGAGAGTTGTAGTCAATGGGACAGAATCTAGTTGGAGGTCTATGACTAGTGGAGTCCCTCAGGGGTTGGTACTGGGACCGGTGTTGTTCAATATCTTCATCAACGACCTGGATGAGGGTACAGAATGTATCCTCAGCAAGTTCGCTGATGACACCAAACTGGGCGGAGTGGCTGACACACCATAGGGTTGTGCTGCCATTCAACGAAACCTTGATAGGCTGGAGAGTTGGGCGGGGAGAAACTTAATGAAATTCAACAAGGGCAAGTGTAGAGTTTTGCATCTGGGGAAGAACAACCCCATGTACCAGTACAGGTTGGGGGCTGACCTGCTGGAGAGCAGTGTAGGAGAAAGGGACCTGGGCGTCCTGGTGGACAGGAAGATGACCATGAGCCAGCAATGTGCCCTTGTGGCCAAGAAGGCCAATGGCATCCTGGGGCGCATTAGAAAGGGGGTGGTTAGTAGGTCAAGAGAGGTTCTCCTTCCCCTCTATTCTGCCTTGGTGAGGCCACATCTGGAGTATTGTGTCCAGTTCTGGGCCCCCCAGTTCAAGAAGGACAGGGAACTGCTTGAGAGAGTCCAGCGCAGAGCCACAAAGATGATGAAGGGAGTGGAACATCTCCCTTATGAGGAAAGGCTGAAGGAGCTGGGTCTCTTTAGCTTGGAGAAGAGGAGACTGAGGGGTGACCTCATTAATGTTTACAAATATGTAAAGGGTGAGTGTCAGGGTGATGGGGCCAGGCTTTTTTCAGTGATGACTGTTGATAGGTCAAGGGGCAATGGATTCAAACTGGAGCACAGGAGGTTCCATGTGAATATCAGGAAGAACTTCTTTACTGTGAGAGTGACAGAACACTGGAACAGGCTGCCCAGAGCGGTTGTGGAGTCTCCTTTGCTGGAGACATTCAAAACCAGCCTGGATGCGTTCCTGTGTGATGTATTCTAGGTGACCCTGCTCTGGCAGGGGATTGGACTAGATGATCTTTCAAGGTCCCTTCCAACCCCTAGGATTCTGTGATAAGTGTGGTTAATTACATCAACTGAATGATATCTGTATTTTCCAGGTACTTTCCTATGAAATACCACTTCTCATGAATGAAATATTGTTTTAGGTTTATTTATTCTTGGGAATGGTTAACAGTATTTAAGAGCTCACAAATTATAAATCTGAGGGTGTTGTTAGAAGATTAATTGCAAATGTCAGTAATAAATAGTATGTAAACAATACTTCAGGACACAGTTTGTTTACTTAGTGATTAGTGTTCTTTTGATGTTTATCTGACTTCTGGATGTCATAATCCTGTTTGTAAATAATATGTATTACCAAGGAAATTACCTGTTGCTAGGGTACTATATGCTCCAATTTTATGATGATTAAGTAGCAGTGAAACAATTTCCAAGTAGTAGGGATCATGTTTGTTTCATAATAAATATAAAATGTATGGTTGTTATTTAAATAAGAATACAAAGGACAAGTTTTTCTCTATTTAGCAACACTTCTTATCATCGTTGGTTTTAGAGTGAAAATAGAAGTGGAGGTATCTTTTCTAAGAGTGAATACTGAGTTTAATTTTGACTACTTAAAGGAGCAGACCAGGTTCCCTACCAGCAGAGGGAGTTAACGTTGTGAGTGATACTACTTTGTACTCATCAGCTTGCATTACTGTAGTTTTGAGGAAAAATACTGTGAAACTAGGCCTGGCATTCACAAAACTTGAATAAGAAACTTAAATAGTATAATGAAATGAAGTAGTAATTGAAAATGCTGGGAAATTCTGGTAACCCTTTTTTGCAACACTGCCTCAAAATATTTAACAATATCTTATAATGCAGTTCCTTATTTTATTTTGTTTTATCAAGGTGTCTATTCAAGCATTTGGCTTGTTTTTCTTGTTATAATAGTAGACAGTGGAGGTTTTTTGTTCGTTTTTAACCACTGCTGAGAGCTTCCCCTTTTGAGTGGGAATATCTCCTCCCCACCTTTCTTGCACAGCAGAGCTGAAGCACAGCACTGAAAGCAAAATACTGAACTGAATAACCTTATTTAAACTCTGCTTGGTCTCACTTCCATCAAGTAATATGGGTGTAAAGAAGGATCTAAAAAAGTGTTTATTGGTCTCTTTCTACTTGGTGCTATTACTGAAAATACTTTTTTGACAAGATTTTTCTGTAGTTCAGGAACAGAGCAATTCTGCAGTAAAAATACTATTTGCTAGTTCTACCACCTCACCTTAAGTAGATATCTGTGACAGTTTAATCTGAAAATGACATTCTAAGCTGTTGAATGAGGTGTCTTTGGGAAATGTATAAAGAAGTATTATATGCAAGATAACTGGCAGCGTATATTCAGATATATTAAAGCTGAAATTTTTGTATGGGTCAACACTTACTAATTCTTGTTCTAAATCCTGTTCTTCTTCTTTGCAACAGAAACTATACCAGTATCCTCCTCCACAGACTGGCAAGCAGCTTTTGGGTTTGGTTCCTCCAAACAGCAAGAGGACGACTTAGGGTTTGACCCCTTTGACATCACCCGCAAAGCCTTAGCAGACCTGATTGAGAAGGAACTGTCAGTCCAAGACCAACCTTCCCTCTCGCCCGCATCTCTTCAGAACCCTACCCCACACACTACAACTGCCAAAGGGCCAGGCTCTGGATTCCTGCATCCTGCTGCACCCACAAATGCCAACTCTCTCAGTAGCACCTTTTCAGTCATGCCACAGAGGTTCCCACAGTTTCAACAGCATCGAGCAGTTTACAACTCCTTAAGTTTTCCAGGTCAAGCAGCTCGCTATCCTTGGATGACCTTCCCACGCAGTAGCATCATGCACTTGAACCACACAGCAAATCCCACCTCAAATAGTAATTTCTTGGACTTGAACCTCCCACCACAACACAGCACAGGTCTGGGAGGAATCCCTATATCAGGTAGGTAAATCGAGACAGCCATGAATATGACTTCATGCTTTCAGCTTCTCTGAGCCAGGACAGGAAAAGAGAATAGCCAGCTACAAGTGGTAGAGTGGTATCTCTTGACTGTTATACAAGGTTTATGAACAGAGGGAGGAATATTGTTTTAAATAGGCCCTTTCAATTTAAAAAAAAAACAGAAATTATCTGGATGTTTAGCCTTGTAATATTGAGCTTTATAAGGAAGGTGGAGTATTCTGTGCCTGCTTAATTTTGTGCCAAAGCAGATTGGTATTTTGGTTCTTCAATTTTGCCAGACTGGCTTTCCTTAAGAGTAGGCCCTGGAAGCACATTGCGACTTCCATGTCAATGTGCAGGTGTTGACCAGAGTTCTTAAAATTGTGCAAAAAATTGTAATGAGGGTAATTTGTGCCAGATGTCTTGGCTGGGTTGTTCTCTCTTGTGCATAACTAAATGGCTTCACAATAAAACATTCAGTTCTGTTCATTTCTATACTTCAGATGGCCTTAATATTATGCTAATCTTTCACTGAATGGATGCTTGCAATGTGTGTAAGAGGATTTGTCTTGAATTGTGAGGGTTGTGATGTTGGAGGAAAATAAATGTGCAGTCAGGCCAGTTCAGGCTGCCCTGAATGGATTGATAGGCTCTTGCAGCAAATGCTACAACTAAGGAGCGAACTGTGACAATAATTCTCTTGATTAAAAATTTACTTCCAGAGTTTGAAGTCCTTCCATGCTTCCGATTTAGCTTGGCCCAAAGAGGTTCTCTTCCTAACAGGGATAAAAATTGCATTAAGTGTATAATGAACTGCAGGTAGAAAGTCTCTGTAAGCTCTTTGTAGCCTTTGAGATGGAGAAAACTGCTGCTTGAGATGTTGCCAGTGTTATTTTCTTCTCATGGGTTTTGAGAATTACTAGCCATACTACAAGAAAGTGACCTAGAAAAAGTCACCGTGGTTTTGATGCTAATTTTGGCTGTTACTTCCCTGTATTTTGTCCTCTTTGAAGGCTTGTTGAAGCTACAGTACTGCTGTAAGGTCCTTAGGCTGATTCATAGTATAAACACTTGGTCCAGACTACAAATGCAAATAGTTCAAAGCTCTTTATACTGGTAGTGGCAAAGTTTTTAGATTAAAATGACTGATACTGGTTACACTGAAGTGTAAGAAAAAATACTAAATTTTGGCGTCAAAAACACAGTATCCATAGCACTGCAAATTGTTGCTCACTTTCCCCTAAACTACGTACAACTTCATAGAACTTCCAGGAACATTGCAAGACACCAAGTATTGACTTCACCACTCAGTTCTAAAAAATACTAGTTCCAGGGGCCAGTAACAAGACTCATCTCCTGGACTAGAGGGACCAGGAAAATCCTTTAGTATTGAAAAAGATCTGTTTGTAGTACAGGTTGATTCTAGGTTTGCGAAAGCATTCTTTAAATTGCATTACTTAAATTGCCTGTGGCGATTTGAAAGTGGAACTCTTATTTGTAGAAGACTTGCAGATTCTTGGTATAACTCCTGAAGAGCCAGTTGTGTGGTGTTGGTTGATGCACAGCCCATGCCATGTATTTCCCCCATATGTTTTAAAGGCAACGGAGTTGATATTTAAGTATATCCTTTTTTGTATGCAACTGCTAGAACCAATTAATCTCAAAATATTTTTGGCAGATACAGTGCTAAAAACAGAAAATAAGTATCTGCTGTAGTCTCTATGGAAAGTTCCTTTGAGTTGGTCTTAATCTCTTGTTAGAGAAAACATTGTTAGTTGCCTGGATGACAATTGGATAGCAGCAGTTGCTGCAGTGCAAACACTTCTCAGCTGATCTACAAGTCAGCTTTAATATATCTTGAAAAAAAGAATCATTTGCACAAACATAGATTACTCCTTTTTCTTTTTCTGTTGTCAGAAATCAGCTGAAGTCTCAGTTCTGGTTTTATTTGCTGGGTTATGGATTTGTATTATTTGTATGGTATTTAGTGCCTAGGGTTTTCTTTAGTGATCTAACTTCAGAAGTACAAATAATTTGATTGTCAGGAGATGCCTTCATACCTTTTTTGTGTGCTGACTTAACAGTTTTCAATCTATTGATTATTCTGTCTTTTCAAATCTGTATCTAATGTATAGGTCTCTCAACTAATTCCTTTTATATTCTTTTTGAAAGAATAATTCTTGTTCTTTATACTTGTAATTATATACCTCCTAGTAATAAATTAAAGAATTTTCCTGGTTTCCTCATTTGATTTACAGATACAGCTGTCTGATACGGGTGGGGGAGGAAAGTGGTATACAAATACAAAGAAATCATGTTGATGGGACTTTAGTAGAGTGCTTTATAACAGACTCTAGCTGACCTGCTAGAAAGGTGGTGCATATTGTAATAGCTCTTCGGCAGTATGGAGAGATTAGTTGTAGCTCCTTTTTGTTAGCTCTTTTATTAGTTGGTATTAGGGTGTTTCAGAAAATGTCATCAACTGCTGCTGAAGCTGCATGTTTCCTAAGGTCTTTGATCACAGTTTTTTACAGAAATATAAATTTCTAAAGCAGATAATACTGGACCAGTCATTAAAAAAAAACCAAACACACACACCTACCCACTCCCACCTCCCCCCCAAAAAACTTATTCATTTATTCTGTGCATTTGCCTGCTCTATTTAATCAACCTTTTTGAACTTTTCTGTTTCATTTATGTGAAAACAAGCAGGTCTAAAAACTTTCATAACTTCATATGTTGTTAGTATACTACCTTTTAGGCTTTCTAAATCCAATTTTAGTTGATTTTACTGAGCTTATTTGTGGTTTGGAAGCTTATATGAAGAAAATGATACCTTTTAAACTGCTGCTGCTTCTGCTTTAGGTAGACATTAGTATTCATGTGAATTTGAAATGCTGATGTGTGACATGTTAAATGTAATGTTCTGAAGCTACCTTTGAGAATGAGAGCTGTGCTGTATTCATAACTCCACAGCTCCAGGTAGGGCTGTTTTGTGATGTGCACCAGATTGTCTTGGTTTGAAAGACAGGTGTCTGCTAAGGAAGGCAGGAGCCCCCCTTGGAACGGAAAATACAACCCCCTTCCCTCCGAATTATTATAAAATTGATATTATAAAATTGAAATTAAGGGGCTTTCAGGCAAATAACAGTTTTTACTAATATATATATATATAACAAAACAATAATACAGAGAAACTGGTTTAAAGCCTGACAGAGTCAGGGATACAACCTGGCACCCTGCCGGGTGTTATAAATTAGGGCCAAAGATTTCTCCAATTATAAGGTAATTTTATTGAAGAAGGTAAACAGGCAAAACAGCGCTGGGCGGCCACGGGAGTCTCCGCTCCACCGATGGCGCACACCCCCCTCCCCGCCAGTCCCCTCTTTATAGTCCTTGGTTCCCGGGCGCGGCTTTCACAACGCGGTGTCTTCTACGGCTGCAGGTGTTGTTGTTAGGCGGTCGTTTTCTGCCCTCTGATGGTCGTAGGTGGTCGTGGGATGAAGGCCGTAGTCTTCCTCTGCGCCGTAAGTCATGTCCTGGTTTCTTGAGATATGCGCCTTCATTGCGAAAAGACTCAACGTATTTCCTTATCAGACAAACATTTTAGCCGAATACTGTGGTTATAACTTAAGCAAACAGGTCTTGCAGGGTAAACAGGTTTTGCAAGTCAGCATGATCCAAGCAGGTTTTGCTTGCAAGGCAAGCATGATCCAAGCAGGTCCTGCAAAAAGCATGTCCAGGCCTGTTTCAAGGCCCATCATTTCCCACTGAGCTAAAAGGTGTAATGGTTTGGTTTGATCAACAAATTTATTATGCGCACTTATTACACCGGGCAGGGTGCTGGTAGTAGTCCGATGTAGTGGCAGCTGCAGTTCTCTTTGAAATGGTCCTGTTAAAGCGGTGATCTTGTAGAAAAGAAGTCTGGTCCTCCTCCGAAAATCCGGTGGCGGTGTAGTCCTTGTCCTCTGGGATCCCAGCGGGTAAGGCTGCTCGTGCTGTTCCAAACCCCAGATTTTATCCCCGGTGGGAATGCTTGGCTCCCTCCCCCTGGCCCGAGCATCTCACACAGGGATGGTAAGTCCTGGGGCAAGGCCCTGATGGGCGCATTAACAGAAGCTAGTCCCGAGGGGGGAGGCAAGGAACCTCGGCGCCAGGCTTCAACGGCTCATGGTAATAGAATACATTGTAACCCAGGACAAGATTTAAATGGAGGGACACAGGTACTACCTGCTTTTTTTTTTTTTTTAATCTCTCATTTAAAATTAATTTCTATATGGAATTTTGTAGCCTATTTCTCAGAGGAAGTAGTATTTATTAAACTCATTATGCAGTTTCCAGTGAAATGACACGATTGACTTCATAATTTTATTATGCATATACTTAAAATGTGTCATATTCATCAGGCATACGTTTGTTCCCAACCCATATTTAAATTAACTTTTTGATTGACTGATTCCTAAACTAGCTTTTTTTTTTTCTTCCTCGCCTACTGTATGACTTTACAAACCATAGCAGATGTTACATGTTCTCATTGTAAGGGACAATTTAGGCTTGTCGCTGTTCTCGAGCGTGGGATGGATTAGATGATTTACTGTGTAATTACAACTGTGTAACCGTGCTTCAGGAGAAAAGTTCAGTGACTAAGAACACAGGACAGTGGCTATCCTTTATTTTGTTGATAATGCCAAAGGAAAGATCCACTGACAGCAGCATGGGAACATCCCTATATGTTGGCTGTGATCACACTGTTTAAAAGACTTCATTTAGACCACAGAGAAGGGTGAGATATCAGAATTGGCATGGGCATGCTCTGCCTTTAATACTAAATGTCCATGTCCGACTTGGTATTTTCTCAAAACGTAATCTCATTTCCATGTGGGGCACACATTTCTTGTTTGTCCTTAGTCCTTTTTGACTTTGTCTCCCCTCTCTGGGTTGATTCTTAATAGTTGATTCTGTCTCCTGAACAGAATAAAACACAGCTTGTTTTATACAGTCATGGAACCAAAAAAATTGAATTTATAGTATAGCAGCTGACACTTTCCTGTCGTCTCTGCTTCTCCTACTGTGCATTCTTAAAAGAGGATCTGGCCCGTGTGGTATGGCCATTGAATTCAGCGTGTTGTAAAACTTAAAATTCTCCAAATGCTGTGTACAAAATGCATTTAATCCAATAACCTAGCAACGGCTGATGTGATTTAAACAGTGCTGCCTCACATCCTTTTATTTGGATGCAGTGGTTGAAAGAGCATTTTGCTACACTTTTTCTCTTGACCTGACAGTATGTGAGAGGTTTAATGTGGATTTCAAGTATTGATGGCCTTACTCTTAACAGTAAGAGATACATTAGTCCGTTAACTTTTCTGTCCTAATCCTTTAAAGAAGACTGCTTGCTCACTTGATGGTCTTCCTTGGTGTTTGGCTTTCTGATGGCAGCTGGGCAGAAAGTATGGCAGCTGAACGTTGTCTTTTCTGTGCCCCTGTTTATAGCTATAGGCAGCCATAAATGTAGTCTTTCTCTGGTTAGGTATAGATATTGAAAATAGGAAATCTGGTGAAAATCTTGGCCGGCACAACTGTTAGTTTTAGGTGCCATGTGTGGGACCTCCTGTATCTTTCCAGAGTGCAGAGCAGCTCCTCTGAGAAGTGGATGTGTTACCCATGAGTGATCATGGTCACTCCTCATTTGAAAATAAAGGCCTGAACACTGCTTTAAAATTGTAAAATGAAAAGTACTGTTGGTAAATGACTCTCAGATGTTTCCAGTATTGCTTTTACTGGCCCTTGCATAGACTCTGTGTCCTGTTTTCCTCCACAAAGATGACTGCTCTTAGTGCAGTCTTTGCCACTGAATATTTTGTTCTTCTCATCAGTCCTTATGTCCACTGCATCCAGTTTCTTTCCACGGGGATTCTCGGGCCTCCACCCTACTTCTTTAGGAGGTGCATTGGGTCTGTATGTATCCCCAACCCCCGAAATTCATTCTCCTTTTATTTCCCATCATAACTAATTTTCTATGTCACCGGTGAAGAGGCAAAGTGTTCAACACAATATGGAACAATTTCAGTTTGAAAGTAAACTTTTGCTTGCTTTTCTTGCTCTGAAGGTGTTGGTTTTCTTTTAAAATGCACCCAGGGTAGTGCTTCTAGGTTTCAAATAAAGTAAATGGAAGTGGGATTTCAGATTAATTTCCTAGATAACAAATCAGTGTCAAGATTGAAGTCGCACTGTTTGAAATCTGCTATGGATATTCCTTGTCCTTCCTCTGGTGTCTTGTCCTTTAACTCCCATACACTTTCTACATTGACTACTGAGGCTTGCTTTCTTTGATATGAGCTTGTCATAATCTCTGAGAGATCTTCATCCACAGCACCTGTCCTTTAAGTCCTGTCACTTCTCTGTCTGTTCCAAAATCTCATCTCACACACCTACCCTTTCCTCCCAGTGCTTTTTCAGTGCTAATATTGCAACTGTTTTTAAAATCCTATGGAATTTTTTCTTATGATTGTATAGGAGATACTGTTCCAAATAAAGCTTGATATAAATATCTGTGCCCTCATCTCTGGGAGCTTGGTTTTAAGCTCTTATGAATTTCTTAAAACATTTGATTGTAAGATTATTAGGGATGGCAGTGAAAGACAAGCATCCTGCTTTTTTGAGTAGTAAGATGCCTATTTTTAAATGTGCGATTTCATTTCGGAAGAAGAAAATGTGACAAAAAATATAAAGAAGAAAATATAAAGAAAGAAGTGTAAAAAAAAAAAAAAAAAAAAAAAAAAGAAAAATCCTCTAACTTCTCTTGACTGCAATACATCAGAGGAATGACTAATCATATTAACACTATTAGACTTGAAATACATGCAGTGTTGGCTGAAATAGGTGGCGTGAGTGGCTGACCCAGTTTGCATTCTGCACCATCAGTCCTGACAGCTTTTTGGGTAACTCTTCCCCAGAAACAGGGGAAAACAAGCACACCAAGTTTCCTGACTGTTTGTAGTAGTGTCACCAAATGATCTTTAGCTGTACTAAATGTCAGGCCTTTTCCTGTGTTTTAGGGATGGATGGCTGCATTTATTGCTTATAAAGCAAGAACTTTTCCCTTTGTCTTTAGGGCAAGTTCACCAAAAGTTAGAAAGGCTGTTTCCTTTCGTAGATAACCCTTAAGATCTCAGGACAGCTCTGCAGTAGCGTTGAGGCAGTTCCATTGACTGGTGTAGCATCTGTTTCCCTTCTCCGGTAGCAGATGCTTAGCCTCGGGGTGCTGTGTTCTCTTGGATGCTTTTCTAAAATACAAACTGGCACTTCAAAATACACTGTGAACCACTAGCATGATCTTAAAGATATAATTGACTTAGTGATGTTAAAAACTCGGCATTTTCCCTTTAAAGACTAGAAGTACACTTGGCAGTGTACTAATAGTAGAGTTTTAGTAGCAGTGTTTAACAAGAGGCTGTGCCTTGGGCATGGACCTGAAACTTCGGCTCCATGTGAGTTGAGTCCATCTCACAAAATATCAATGATGAATTTTAGCAAAAAGCACAAACATTTCATTGGCTTTCTGCATACATACCTTTTGAAATGCACCGACTTGAAGAACCGTTGAGAAAGGGCAAACATAATCTTTTTTTAAAAATTGTATTGGGGGAAAAGCGTAAATAAAGTGTCCTGAAAGGATAACAGCAATTGAAAGAGCAGCTTTACAAAAAGTGTTTGTCCTTCCAGCAATAACAAATCACATTTGAGGGGAAAAAAAAATTCTGATCTTTTCCATCCTTTGCCATCTCTTGGTTCCTTCTACCTCACAACCTCATTTGAACTTCAACTTGTTCCCAAAGGAATTATTTAATAAAAAAACCCATGTATTTAAAAAGTGGGTCACCTCTATTGGAAGACAGCATTTAGTAACTGGAATTAATTTCATGTCATGGAAGATTTGTTTTTCTTCTCAGCTTTCTTGCAGTTTATCTTATCTTCCTACAGAATGAATGAAGTATCTACAAATATACATCAGCCTTAATTGTTTGTTACAGATGTGGAAAAATTAAAAGTGCGTTTTTAGTTTTTCAGAGTATGAATTCACTGTGCTAATGCTGGTGTCACAGCCTTGGTCAGAAGGTTGGTTGGGTACTCTGGGAATCCAGAACCTTCATAACTAGATAGGTTTTTGCTAATTATTGATACAGCTTTGAAGATCTGTTGTTGTTTGTTTTTTTTTTTTCTTGGTCAATTCTAGTTGTTGCATTGGCCATAGGGCAAATTATATATATTTTGCTTTTATTTGTGCATATATTTATGCATGTACCCACAAGTACATTTGTACATGCAGGATTTCCATTTGAGGTTGAAGGTTGGGGTTTTGAGGCTTGGTCATTGAGGCTTTTTTAAATGTTCCCTTCAAACAGCTTTATCTTCTAGTGCTGCTGTCATTTGATATATTCCCAATGTGAAGTGGCTTTTTGTATTCGTGATGGGCAGCAGTGCTAAGTCTGGACAGATTCAGTCTTTTTTAATCTGCCAGTGGCATTCTCAGGCCTCTGTGAATGGGTGAAATTTTCATTGTTTAAGCGTTGTGGGATTCCTAGAAATCATAGATACACAGAATCAATGAAGTCTGAGACTGAAATCCTTCAGACTAGCAGTTTAAATGGATTTTACTCATGGTTTTAAAAGTTCCATGAGCAAACAAGCTTCTTATTCATATTAAAGTGAGACAGGTATAGTTTTGTCATAACTGTTTTGTTGATGATTAAGTATATAAGCTTTGGATGAAAGGCTTTTGAGTGTATCTAATGTGAGGGGCCTAATTTCATTTTAGGATGCGGCAAATTGTCCTCTTTTCCCCTCAGAGTGAAATATTGGACAACTTTTTGTGAAGTAGAAATACCAGTAGTGGAAAGTGATTTTGAGATGAAAATAGAGAAGCCCCAGTCACTTCTCGGAATAGCGTAATGGTCTGTTTCACAGAAAGTACAGACTATCTGTGAAAATGGTAGCACAAAGCGCAGGCTGGGACTAACAGGGATGTCACTGCAAAGGGTATGCTTTTCTAGTAGCCCCACTTATTTCTAATCAAGTTGAAAGACTCCTGGTGAACTCTTTCTGGTAGTCTTTCCTGTTTTGGTTTTTTCCCCTCTCTTTTTTTTTTTTCTTTCTGCCCACCCCCTCCATCCTAACATTGTCACTCTGGTTGTCTTGCCAAGGCTTCAAAACTGTTACTGTACAGTGTCCTTGAAGATTTCACAAGAGCCTTCTTACAAGCAGGTCATTGCAATAGCCATTCTATTACCAAATACACCTTAATAGTCTCTTCACTTCTTTTATTACTACTTTGTGCAGTCAGACATATGACATTGCTAATAAGTTTATTTTTCTCTCACAGGATGATTTTCCTCCAAATTTCTTTCACTTATTTGAAGCTTTTCTGTAGCACTGTTATGTGCCTTGGTCACACACATGGCATACTGATGGGTTCTTAAAAAAGAAATAAATAATTGCAACCTAGATTTGCAGGACTGCTTGCTTTTCAGCAGGACTGTACTATTTAGGACTCTTGGCATAAAGATATTTCATGGTTTTACACAGTTAGTATGAAATCATTCTTGTAATAGCTTGGAATATAATTTTGGCAGAGCAAAGAAATACACTTGTGATTAGCGCAAAAACTGCGTCTTGAAAATAACGGTAAAGCTGACGAGGATCTTTAGCAGCAGGTATTCGTTTATTGTGGATCCGGGGACTCGGGGGATCGCTCCGCTCCTCCTAACGAGCCCACCTGGAGCCAGGAGTGTGCTCTTTTTACAGCCTAAAGTGTTGCATATTCATAAGTTTACATCAGGTGGGAATGAGGATTCCATCATTGGGAGGGGCTCAGGGAGGAGATTTACAGTAAGTCATTATAATATTCCACACCTCTGGCTCCGCCCAGTTGCGCCTGCGTGGTGCATCCTGGTGGTCGTCCTCGGGGGTCTTCAGGAGGAAGGCTCCGAGTCTTCCTCACGGTGTCCTCTTCACCTTTGCTTACTTCATCCCTCCAGACTGGTCTGTTCTGGTTTCCAGGACCCCTTAATTAGCACTGTGGTTCTTATCAGTCCCTCCTTCCTGAGGGAGTGTTGTCTTTGGGGCCCCTTAACCAACACCGTTTGATCACTCAGGCCTGACTGCTCCCTCTTTCAAGGACGAGTCTCTCAGTTCTTCCCTTATCTTACTAAGCATGTTAGCAGCTCCAAACTTTTATCCTTGCTGGTTAGTTTTTTTAACTCTAAACTATATTAGCCTCCTTTTGCTAGCTGTATATATTTTCTACTGCAAATACACTAATCTGTACACAATTGCTTAACTTAACATTTTCCATAATCACTTGCTTTACACTTAATGTGATGATCTTGTGATCTTTACTATTAGTCGTGTTTATTTAAGCATGTACTATGTGAATTTTGATATGGATTTGACAATAGATTTGTATCAGAATTGGGGCAATAATTTGCAATGGTCTAGTCTCTGCAGGACATCCATTTTAGTTGGCTTGTATTCTGCCAAGTAAACTGTAAGACCTTGCTCTCCCATTACCCTCAATATAAAAGATCAAGTGTGTCAACATCACAAATGTAGAGCAGCCAAATTTGAAACACCTTTGGGTCTACACTGTGGTGTCATTTGTCAGAATTTATGAAGTCACAGAACAGCCCATGTCAATGTAGCTGACGGTTGTGCAAATGTCTTCTAAAGTATTGATTATGTACAACAGAACAGCGTTTCTGGCTTGGCTGTCATCCTCTGCCATCTCCCCCCCCAAATATACACTGCTCTGCTTGATTTGAAGGAATAGTGTTAAGGCATTGCAGGTAGAGGATACTGAAGTAACACCACCAGACTGTCTGGTAGGATGTCATGATGGGCAATGAACTTATTAAGAAATTCATTAAGTGACCAGGTTTTATACAGATGAATGTTCACATTCTATTTTAAGCTAACTTGAAGTATTTTTTATTTAAATCAGACAGGTTAAGTTTGTGATTAAGTGTTTGGATTTTTTTTCTTCCCTTTGCTCACTTTAAGACAGTGATTAACTTTGAAAATTTTGCATAGAAGTGCTTTTATTTCATGTTGACATCCTACCTCAGAAACGTGAAAAAGTTCAGTGGTAGAACTGTGGGATCTGTTCACTTCTGTAAATACAAGCTTCTACTAGACCAGGTAGGATTATGAAATGCACGTCAAGGGGAGACTGGAGTTCAGGATGTGTATTTGAGTTCATTTTTCATGTGAGTAGTGATGCTTTCAGTTCCAAGTGCTGAGTGCTGCACTTGAGTCACAGCAACCCCACACAACGCTACAGGCTTGGGGCAGAGTGGCTGGAAAGCTGCCTGGCGGAAAAGGCCCTGGGGGTGTTGGTTGACAGCCGGCTGAACACGAGCCAGCAGTGTGCCCAGGTGGGCAAGAAGGCCAGTGGCATCCTGGGCTGTATCAGCAATGGTGTGACCAGCAGGACTAGGGAAGCGATTGTCCCCATGTACTCGGCACTGATGGGGCCGCACCTTGAGTACTGTGTTCAGTTTTGAGTGCCGCAGTATAAGAAAGACACTGAGCTGCTGAAAGCGTATCCAGAGAAGGGCAACGAAGCTGGTGAAGGGTCTGGAGCACAAGTCTTATAAGGAGTGGCTGAAGGAACTGGGGTTGTTTAGCCTGGAGAAAAGGAGGATGAGGGGTGACATTGCTCTCTATAACTACCTGAAAGGAGGTTGTAGAGAGGTGGGTGTTGGTCTCTTCTCATAAGTTACAACCGATAGGACAAGAGGAAATGGCATTAAGTTACATCAGTGGAAGGTTTGGTTAGCCGTGAGGAAAAACAACTACGCTGAAAGGGTTATCAAAGACTGGAACAGGCTGCCCAGGAAAGTGTTTTGAATTGCCACCCTTGGATGTGTTTAAAAGCTGTCTAGATATGGTGTTCAGGGACATGATTTAGAAGTGGGCCTGGTGGAGTCAGATAATGGTTGGATTTGATGGTCTTAAAGGTGTTTTCCAGCCATTATGATTCAGTGACGCTTCACCAGGTTATTCTGTCCTCTGAGACAAAGCTTGACAAAGTATGACATCTTGCTGGCTTTGTCTTCATTAGACTTCCTCGATGACGTGTTATAGGTGTGTAGTTTACTACACATTTATTTTCTTGCACATGAGCTTGGAGGGTGTGTTGGGGGTTAGTAATGTCCATGATTAAGGTCATCATGAGCTTGCAGATCCCCATCTCACAGGTATTGTGATAAATGCTTACTCATGTGTGATGCTAGTAAGCATCTTGTGTGTGCTTTTTGCCTGGAAGCAGAAGTAATTAAACTAACTGAACTGCATTTCTTTGCACAAGAGTTTGGAAGTGATAGTGAGAAAATTACATGGAAAACAAGGGTGTGGCTTGCAGAATCTGTTACACAGTTATTTCTGTGATGGTGAGCTGGCTACTTTTGTTCCAAAAGATGAATTTAGAACTTGCCTCAAATAGGCTTGTGGAGGTTCAAGAGGGTTGTGAGCAAATATCTATTGAGGATATTTCTGACCAGTACTTTTTAAATTTATTTAACCCCAGGATCATAGGTTTGAATGAAAAATGTGTTGCACCAAACTCTTTAAAACTGTTTGTTTCATTAGTATTGCAAAGAAAAAAGTGAGAGCTCTGGAGGGAATGGGAAGTAGCTTTGATTTACAGTAGGAGAAATGAAAGTAGAAGTGAAAGCCAGTTGTATGCACTATGGCTCAGTGCTAAGTGAACACAGAACAAATTGCTGATAAGGCTGCTTTTTTTCACCCAAAGTGACTTCTACAGCAGGCCCCACAGAGCGCACTGCTGCACACAGTGTGTGGATGCAGTCACATTTGGAGGCTTGACTTGCACCTGTGTGCTAAGGTGTTACTAAAAAGCTGATCTTGAGTTACTTGCTTAAAGCAGAGCTGCAGTTCTGTTACTGATATTTTTTCTCATGTAGCACTTAGAATTTTAATTTTTAGCTGTAACATGATGCATGTATTAATGGGCAGGCTTTTGGGGTGACTTCCACTAGCTGATTTTTGGCTTGTCTTTGCTTACGGGAATGCTTAGGAGTTGTCTGTCTTCCCCATGGAGGTACCCTCACACTGTGACCTCTGAGGAGTAGTGATCCCCAGCCTCAGCCAGTGAGTTGGGGATAACAGCAGTCAACTGTAAACCTTCCAGTGTCTGTGGTCAAATGTATTCTGCAAGCTTGCCTAGGCACAGAGATGATTTTTGTAGTACACTCTTTGCATCTGTGCTGTTGTCCCTGTCCAGGTTCCATGCACAGCATCAGTCTGTATGGCCATGGACGTTCTAGGTGTCAGCTGCTGTCCTGCTACATGGGGACATTTATGCATGGAGAAGGATGCTTGTGCTAGAGCAGCTGTTAGACATGCGTAGGGTTAGAAATTAATGCATTGCTCCAACAGTTGTCATAGGCAAAGTGAATATAGCAGATTTGTACAGTAATTTGTTTTGAAGTTCAGTTGGTGACATGGACTGAGGTGTGATTTGTTGTGATTTGTGATTGAAGTTGCTTGCTGTAATTCTGTACAGAAGCAGAATCTTATATAAAGTTTATTCTAAAACACTCTGGCCTGGGGAAGGGAAGACCTGCATGGAAGCACAATATTATATAAAGTTTATTCTAAAAAACTGGCCTGGGGAAGGGAAGACCTGCATGGAAGCACAGAATTTCAAGAACTTGCTTTTTTTTTTTCCTCTAGTTACAAAAAGTTATTTGCTTGAGATATCAGTTCTTTCTGAGCATTCAGCTTTACAAAAATTGCCAAGGCATGTTTTGATAGCAAGTGAGACTGCTTTCTTCACTCTCCAACATACAGAGTTGCAAGTTAGTGGTATCCCCTAATTTTCCATGAAGACTTAAATCTTTTCCGTTGTTGATGAAGTAGCAATATTATGTATCTCACTGTAACACTTCTGATGGACATCAAGGTCCTGTTGTCAATTAGGACAGGCAGAGATGGTTTGAGAAAAAAACCAAAATGGTTGTATTCTAGGTTTTTGTCAAAGAACATACTGCCAATGTACTACCACAAGTTAGTTAAGTAAGACTTTCTGTATTGGCTGATAAGTACTAGGATGCTCGTATCTGGTTTGTTTTGCTTTGAGATACCTAAAGCAGGACATGGATCGTAGAACCTGATAGTCTGTTCTAGATAGCATGATTTAACATTTGTGTTCGAGGATTGTTTGCTTTAGTGTGAATAGCCATGTTATCCTGTTGTCCTTTTTCAATACATGCCCTGAAACATCTAGGCAAATAGTTGAGACTTGACTGTTTTGGTGTCTAGCTGGTTAGCTTCTAACCAAAGTTTTGAGGATGCTGCTGTGTTGGGAATTACTCTGAAAGGCCTCTAAAGTTTTCACTACTGTTCTTCAACTGCAAGAGGAAATTGCACTCCCTTCAACTTCATGAGAACCTAATTACCATTTCCTTCGGAAGAACATCTGTAGGGCCGTGAATGAACGAGCTGTTACAAAACAAACTTTTGTGATATTCCTTCACCTCCATGGCACCTCGTGTTCTGTTTCTATTGCAAAGCCCTACCTAGCCTTTCTTCATTTTAATTTACTTCAAAGAAAACAACCCTTTTGAGCCTGCTGCCCATTTAATAAAGCAGCCGAATTGAGTTATCTAGTTTGCAACAGAGGTGTTCTCATAAAGGATCTGGTTGGTTTTTCCCTATTAGTAATAGAGGGAAAGCCACTCTGCCCTTGATTATTTCAGTCTCTGAACTGAAAACAAAGGGGAAATAGGAATTGGGGGAGGAGTTAAATCTTTCTCCCACTCCTTTACTCTTGGTTTAAAACCTGCCAGCCCCTCTGAGTAATTCATCAATCATATAAGCATTGACCCTAGTTTTTAGACAGGGAAAGTATTAAATGCTTAACTTAAAAAGTAAAAACAAACTCCCATGCCCCACCAAAGAAGGACATCTGTTTCTAACTTCAGCTTTTTATTTTATCTTTCTTTTTTTTTTTTCTTTTTTTTCTTTTTTTTTTTTTTTTTTTTTTTTTTTTTTGGTAAATCTCCCAGACAACAGCAGTTCTGTAGAGAGTTTAAATATGAAGGAATGGCAGGACGGGCTAAGGGCACTTCTACCGAACATTAACATCAACTTTGGTGGACTGCCCAATGCTTCTTCCCCCTCCAACGCCAACCACAGTGTACCAACGTCCAACACTGCCAACACCGACAGCCTGAATTGGGACAGCCCTTGCAGCTGGATGGACCCCGCAATCATCACAGGTAACCGTTTCTCACTCCTTCAGCTCCGCTGGCAAGCCATCAAATGGGTATTTGGCACAAACTGATTTACTACATCTGGAAAAAAGAAAAAGTCAGTGTGCGGTGGTCTCTTCCAGCTTCCATTCACAAAACCTCAAGAGTCCAGGAATTTTTGTGGAACTGCTAGGTATAACAAAGTGTCACTGAGGCCTTTGCAATGTATGCCCGGGACCTTTGCAGGCAGTCAGGTGGATCAGCGCTTATCTGATAGGGTCAGGGTAGGTGTCCCTTCTGCTGGATGGCATGTCCGATATGTGCTCTGCTGGTCCTGAGACACTGAAGGCATTCACTGGACTTTGTTATTTAAAAAGGGACATACTCCACTTGTTTATAAAGCTCTCTTTTATAAGGCTGGCTGGTTTTGTTTCCCTGTTAGAGAGGCTGAAGCATGATTCAAGTAGGCAGAGTAGGAGGTGAAGCATGCAGTATCCTGGTAGTTTGATGTGGTAAGGTCATGTCGTCAGGGATGCAGTCCTTGAGCAGGATGTTTGATAGAAAAATGTGTGTTTTATGAAGTGCTCTGAGGGGGAACTTCCTCCTATCTGGATTTTATGTTAAATGTTTTGTGGACAGGGTAATTATATATAATAATGTAAAATGCGTTCTCTGTACAAACTAATCATGTTTTCTCACTGTTGCTTTTTGTTAGGTTAAGTTGACCTCCTTCATGCTCAGCTTATTGCTTCTGCTGTGATTTGCCTGTATCCCTGTTGTTTGTTTTTCTTCATAGGTATTCCAGCCTCCACAGGAAACAGTTTAGACACCCTTCAAGATGACAATCCTCCACATTGGCTAAAATCTCTTCAGGCCCTCACAGAGGTGGACGGCCCCAGTGCAGCGCCATCACAGATGCACCACAGTAACCCCTTCAGCACACAGATCCCTCTGCACAGAGCCAGTTGGAATCCCTACTCTCCTCCTTCAAACCCCACCAGCTTCCATTCCCCACCTCCAGGCTTTCAGACAGCCTTCAGACCCCCCAGTAAAACCCCCACAGATCTACTACAGAGCTCAGCGCTGGATCGTCATTAGGAAAGGAAGAAAAAGAAAGAAAAGAAAACCCAAAACATTAGAAATGCAGGAAGTGTCCCACCCTGACTTCTCCCCAAGCCCACCTACTGTTGTTCCTTGTCATATCTTTCTTTCTGAAGAATCCAGTTCCTGATCAAACCTCCCCCCCAAATGCAGTGCCATCACAGGGTCACGACCGTATCTTTTCATTAAGTTTCTGCTGAGCCAGTGTTTGAAATACACTGTTTGAAATATTTTCTAACCATTCTAAGGAGAAAAAAAAAAAGAGAGAGAAATTAAAATGCAGTCTCAATGCTTAAGGAGAATATTACTGTCTTATGTCTTTTGCACATTAGTGTTTCTGCCTAGTGGAGAAGTGTCAGTCTGCAGCAGGGGAAAAATGCAATGCAGAATGAAATGCAGAAACATGAAAAAGGTATTTAATTTAAATGAAGTTACTGAACATGTGGGGCAAGCAGTGGCCTAGCATTTATTTTGCATTTGGTGTGGCACTACACAGGGAAATTGCTATGTTTTGGGTTTTTTTGAGAAGGGGATTTTATTGTGTCAGTTTGACATGAAGTGTGTTGAAAGACAAAAACACTTATAGCTATGAGTTACTGGCATGTTGCTAAAGAGTGGTTTAAAGAGGGGAGAATAAGATTTTAATTTTGGCTTTAGATTTATTAAAGTAAACTTTAATGTTTTAAAAGTATTCACAGATTTAATACCTAGTGTACACATAATATAAGCACCTGAAACGTGAGTGATATTTACTTCAGTCTGTCTCCTCTGACAGTCTCTTTTTTTTTTTTTAAAAAAAAAAAAAAAGATGCACCTGATTAGGGCACTCTGGGATAGCACTGCATTGGGGCCACATGATCACCATCAGGAGCAACCTCTGACCTCCTCTGCCTGCAGCTTTTACTTAACCCTGTAGTTTCTGGACGTTTGTGCAGTATTGAAAAGACAGGAAAAAAGAAACAGATAAACATGGTTATAACCTGACGCTAAAACTAAAACCAAGGAAATGTACCTCTTCAGAATTAAAACTAAAATCTTAAATAAAACAGGAAACTTGATGATGACTGTGTTTGGTTTTGGGGGTTTTTTTAAACTTGGATTTTTAATTACTTCATCTGGTAAAACCATATGTCATTGCATGTTATATTTTGGGTTTTTTTCCCTGTTCATCTAAAGTGGAGCTGCTTTTTCATGGAAATACTGCGTTCTGTGGTGACTTCTGTATTGAAGGGTGGAAAAAGCATCCACGTTTTAGATTTTTAAAGGGATTCTGTTGTCTTTACTCATGGCAATAGCTAGAGGCTGTTTGTCTCTAGCCTTTATTGGTGGTATCCTTTTAAATCTGAAGCATGAAGAACTTGTTTATACTTTCTGAATTAAATGCCATGGCCCTTGGGACAGATAGCATGCAATAGTGTGTCTGAAGGTATAGCAGAGAATTCTAGTTACAACTATTTCCATCAGTGTCCTTGCTTAAAGGTGTGAAATATTGTCACTGCACATCAGGGGATGAAGAGTTCTTAACATACAGAAGTCTCCCAACACGTTCTTCTAGCCAGAGATCTTTAAAACCAGCAACCTTGTGATTGGGGTGCTGGATTGGTGCAGCTCATGAGGATGGCAGAGAGCCTGAAATCTTGGAAATGCCTGTGCAGAAGGATCTCTCACCTGATGTGAACTGTATAGTTAAAGCTGGCTGCCCCTTCTAAAATGTTTGGTGCTGGCAGGGGCAAGGAAGGGAATTCACACGCTAACAGGAGTGGGGGGGACAACTGGCCTTTTGTGATCCAGGGAGTGGTATCAAGTCCTGTATTGCTGGACAGGGGAACCAGGCATTGAATCTGCATAAAGTGACTCTAAATATCCTGCATTGTAAAACATCACTTGTTGGCAACTGCCTGCTTTTTGCTCTTCTCTTACCTGTGTTGCTGTTTAGTGATGTATTAAGGAACTGCATGTCCTGTTTCTGGACAGGCATTGTTGCTGCAGATCAGTCGTGTGCCCTGGTTACTTGGGAGAATGCGCACAGCCTTTGATGCCAACCCTCCCCTGCAAAGCAAACCGTGTTTTTGTCACCCAGTCAGCCCCTGCACAATCCCCCCACTGTAACTGCTGGTGGTGGAAGGAGAAGCACTGCCCGCTGGCACTGCAGGCTGGGAACATCCTCTCCTGTGGCAGTGCCTGCTGCTGCCCCTGGCACTGGGGCTGCAACCCAGCGGGAACAGTCTACTGGAGGTGCTGGTGAAGAACATTAAAATATATCAGTGTTCAGGTTGATGGGGGGGGATGCAGCTTCTGCCTCTTTTAGCCTAGTTTTATCTAGTTTCTGATGCTGATTCCTACATCCCCTTATTTGGGAAGCAACCTGGCATTTCACTCTGTTCAGCTGTGTGGACCTCAATTAGTTTCTCCTGAGGTTTTTGTTGTTGCTGGACTCTTCTGTCACAAGAAATTCTGTACAGGAACCGTTATTGAAAGGAGAGCATCCATGTGTCTGCTCTATGTGATCATTTTGGTGCAGTCTGTTTCATATATTGTATGGACACTTGCAGCTCTTCCTTGCATTA
The DNA here is from genome assembly GCA_028020825.1 of Podargus strigoides. Taxonomy (NCBI): domain Eukaryota; kingdom Metazoa; phylum Chordata; class Aves; order Caprimulgiformes; family Podargidae; genus Podargus; species Podargus strigoides. The sequence goes on from CM051662.1 coordinate 60,057,421, forward strand.
AGCAGAGTGCTTGACTAAAAGGCTGGTAACTCAGGACTAACAACACATTTGGTAGATGGTGCCTGGTGGAGGTGAAATTGAAGAAAGAGGATGGACCAAACTCCTCCTCCAAAATGAATATGAGTGTATGTTGAGGGAAGGGAGTTGTTAAATATGAACATGTTGGTACAAGAATTTGTGTTGCATTTTCAAAGCATTCTTATTATTAATTGCAGTAATTTGGAGGTCAGCAGTGCTGGACTGATACTAAGGGTACCTGACTGCTTTTTGGTTTTAATATCTAATGAGGAAATGATGTTTCTCTGGGTTGCAGCAAGGAATATAATGTCACCTTCTAGGTAACTAGGTAAGGTGAAGAGCCATTGCATAAATTCCTTCTCCTTCCTTTTGTAACTTTCATTTCCTACTTGCAAGTCGAGTGTGAGCAAGTATGTGCCCTTATAAATGCAGTGTCTTGATAGGGCTGCTCTAACTGTACTTGAAACACCATTGCCAACTTTCATGGCAATTTTTAATAATTAGGTTGAATTTGTATTCTAGTTCCTGAACTGCGAACTTTTGTTTTCCGTCCCCTCCATCATAGACTCTCTTGTCCAAAAAGGTTTTTTTCTGAGATGCTTGTTTAATCATAGGCATTGAAGATGTTGGATTTTAGGGAAAACACAGTGTTTGGTTTTTTTGTGGGGGGTGGGGGTTTGTTTGGTTTTGTTATAGTTTGGGAGTTTTTTGGTGGTGGTTTTAGGGGGTTTTTTTGGCTTTGTGTTTGTTTGTTCTGTTTCAGTTTGTTTTTTTCACGGTTCAGTAATGCTGGCCATGCTGCTCTGGAGATTTGTCTTGAACACCTTTTTTTCTTTGGTGAGAAGGGGTCATGCACCAATTTCCTCCCTCACCCTTGCAAGGGGTGAAAGACTAGAACAGTTACCCAGGTGCTTCTTGTTTGACCCTCTCCTCAGGGTGCATGAAAGTTGCCTTAAGTTGCAAAGGAACTTAGGTTTGGTGTTGGTCTCCAGCATACGTAAATCCACTGTGTGGCAGGTGCCGTATTGCCTGAGACTGGTTCCCCTTGGGAAAAGCTGTAGTGCTGGAATGAAAACTTACTGCTCAGAACCTGAGGTGTGTCAAGAAACACTGAGGGGTGGCACAGTGCTTTAAGGGTTTGGGGACTGGAGTTGTCACCAGCCCACTTGAAGGGGTTGTAGGTACTTGTATATTCTTGGGGGGAATTAACTCTCCTCCAGTCCAGCTGCCGGTGACATGAATTTTTAGCATGCACAGAGCAAATAATGTGAAGTGCTATTTGATGTGAATCCATGCCTTGAGTAGCTGTTGCTTTACATCTTCCAGCAATGTGTGGCTATATGGCTAGCTATAGAAGTGCTTTCCACTTCACTGATTTATTATCATCTGTTCAAGCTGAATGTGGTTGTAGTAACCGTAAGACCTTGTGCTCCTTCCTTTTCACCTAAATCTCAGCATCTCTTTTTCCCTACTTTGTGATGTTCCACTGGTAGGGAACAGCTCTCAGGTCCTCTTCTGTTTCTGACTGTGACTGTAAACAAAGCTTCTGAAGAGGAAAAGGGTGAAGTATGATCATGGCTTTGGGTTACAGTGTGAGAAATGATGTAGCCTTGGTATGTTCTGATCTATATGTGATCTTGATTTTCCCTTCTTTCTGGGGTTTGCCTTTGCCCTAGGCTTGCTGCCTATGTTTATGTGGCAAAGTGAAAGCTCCTGAGGTGGAAAAGGCCAAATGAAGTTCTTGCCATACAAGTACAGGTTGATAAGCAACCTGTGGGGATGCAGGACTCTGAACAGCTGCATGGTGGATGTTTGACAGCTACTGATTTGTTACCAACTTTGCTGGTGAAAAGCACTGGTTTAGGGTGGTCTGATGCAGTGATACTATGTGTGAAAGTCATTGGGATAAAGGTGGTGTCACTATGGAGGAAAACAGTATAGAGAAGTCCTTGTTAATATAAAGCCAATGGGACAGTGATCTGCCTGACCTGTGGTGGCCAGGAAGAGCCCATCTCCTGCCACACAACCCAGGTAGAGTCTTTCAATGGGATACAGTCATCCACAGTTACTGTGGCTTTCTCCCGTGAAATCTTGCTAGATTACTATTTCTTACCCCCAGTCCTCAGACTTACAAATTTGACAAATACCTCTCCATTTCAGAGATGCTTGGAGAGAGGGCGGGACTTGCTCAGCTCTCTTATCCTACCAGCACAGCAACACTTAAAATGGTAGTCTAGAAAGCTTGTATTGGTGCAGGGTGGCTCTTTTCAAGATCACAATGAATATCTTGGAGTTTCAAGGCATTATTAGCATTTGAATGTTATGGGTCCTAGCATTAACCTTGCTCAGATCTTCAGAGAGGGTTGGAAACCCCTTCTGGTTGTGCCAACAGTCCTAGGAGGCTGGTTTGCTGAGCTTCACTGAGGAGTTTAAAGTTATGGCCAAAACTTGTTTAGCTCCTTCTAGATAAGTATGGAAGTTGAGGTTTCCAGTGTGGAGTCTGAAGCTTAAAATCCTGTTTCTTAAAAAAATGAGGGTGCTTTCTCTCTTTGTTTGGAAACTGAGCAGAAAGTGACAGCTTGTGAGGTTTGCCTGGGACAGAATCGGCAATGAGTTGGCTTTGCAGCTCTCTCTCTCCCTCTTCAGATGGTTTCCTTCAGTTCCAGGATGCACCTTTCTGTTGGATATTGCATGTATATATAAAAAATAAATAGAAATGCGATATATCATGTGTTACGTAATTGGATATTGTGTTTGATATTGCATAAAACATTACTGCTAAGTCCCTTGGAGCTTCAACTTCCCTGTAGGGAGGCCAGGAAATTGCCTTCCCTAGTGTGGAAAGAGCTGGAGTTTCTCTGGTAGTCTGCAGCACCTCATGTGCCACTCTGGTGAAAAAACATTGGGTAGATGGTGGCCCCAACATGAACCACTGAGGAGTGTGGTGAGAGTGTATGGGATTATAGGTTTGTGAGGTTTGTTTCTTCCCATTTACAAATTACTTAAAGCTTCTACATCATTACCTTCCTTCTTCCTCTTTTAGCAAATAAATGCAAATGATGCTTCTTGTTGCCTTATTGATGGTGCCTTCCCAGGGTGAAGCTGAGTGTGGCTCTTCACAACCTGAACTCGGCTCTTTGCCAAGCTGGTCCAAAATGAGGAGGGACTGAGGCAAAGACTGAGGAGTTAGATTGGTAGGGAAACTTGTGGTAGAGTTGGGCTTCCTGCCCTTAACCCATCTTTCTTCTGTTGGTTTCAGTTTCTTTCAAGCTTGAGATGACTTTTGAGGAATACCTGGCTGTGCTCCTCTCCATTGGAGGAACTTGGTGAAGTCTGCCAAGGTTTTTGGATCAAATTTTTGTGGTAGAAAGCTTAACTTCGTGCACACACACACACAAAAAAAAGTTGGGAAAATGTTACCCCAAAGAAACTTTTCAGTTTTGTCAAGTAAATAATTTTTAAAATACTGGTAGTATAAAATGCTGGTTTCAAGTTGGCAGTTTTCTCTGTATGAAAAACTACTGTGTCAGTTTTTTGAGAATGCTAACATTTTGTTATGACTCTTCAAAATAAGCACCTTTCTGGACATGTTTGGCAAAAAGATTTTTATATCTAAAATGTGCGTCATTTCTGTTTGTAGTGAAAGCATTGCAGGTGTCAATCTCTAATCTTAGGTAGCAAAAAAACCCTTCAATTTTGGTTTTAAAGCCTTGTTCGGACTTAAGGAACAGCAAACTCTGTGTCCCAATTGTATTTTTTTTGATTGGAAATCTATTTGGAGAGAGGAGAAATTGTAGTGAGGTTTTATTTCTTTTCTAAAATGCGACAAGGGAGAGGTACAGAGAGAAGGAAATAGATAGGAAGAGTCTCGTTCCCATCCTCTTCGGTTTCCCTTGATTTTTGTCTCTTAAGACAACTTCTTCCTACATGAACAAGAATTTGGGCAGTGCTGTTCCCAGGGCAGATTCTGGACTGAATCCCTGACCACAAAACCTATTTTGGTGAGACAGAAGTGGAAGTGTAGCCCATGGGTATGGCACCGATGTACTCGTGAGAGCCCAAAACACCTGTAGCACTATGTCTGAATTCATGGCCGGCGCATCTGCATGCAGAGTGCCTTTTCCACAGGCAGTCTGGGCAGTCCCACGAGCATCCGGGAGAGAACCGAAGAATAGCTTACCCCGAAGCACATCCCCCTCCCTGTGCGTTAGACTTGGCTAGAAAAAGAGGGAGGAGGAATAGGTAAGGTTAGGATGTGAGTCAAAGGAAAGTGCAGAGCAGGTCCTGTTTTTCCTGTCCTTTCTATGGCTTCAGTTGTCTTAGGAGAGCTTTTTCCTTGTCATGGCGCAGTGGCTGGTAAATGGCCACTGCAGACGGTGTCATCTTTTGCAGGGGATCTGTAAAACCTTTACCACCTGCTCTCTTCCCCATCAAACCCAGCCCCCAAACTTTCCATAGCTTGGTGAAGTGAAAAGAAGACATAGGAGGTGGAATGGGGAGAGATTCCTTTATTATTATTATTAGAAATAGAAGAAACAGTATCCCTAGCCCTCCTTCCAGGGAGAATTGGCAGTGGTTTCCAGATCTCCACTAGTAGTAGGTCTTGCCTTATCGCAAAAATGTGCTACCTTGCATCTTTTAAGCCTTTTCCTTGAAATGTGTTGCAGGCATTGATAGAAGTGAAGTCAGCAGACTAAAACAACTAGCCTTTGTAGCAGGATTGTTTGAGTATCATAGTTTGCATCGTTGAGCATTGGATGTCAGGTGATGCTGTGAGTTCACATCCTGGATTCTCATTTTTATTCCCTGCCCCATGCACGCAGCAGCTCTTGGGGCTGCCAACGCTGCTTCTGACTGACGCTGTAATGCCTCCCGAGATACAAACAGCATCTCTATGTGCACATGATGCCACGTTACTCAACAAGCCCTGTGTACCCAGACTGTGTCCTATGCAGTCATAGGTCTGTCCTGCAGTGCAAAGAGGGGCCAAGGTGTCCCAAAGCTGTTTGGCCGGGCTCTGCATGCGCTGCCTGGAACATGTCCCTGTGTTTCCACCCAGGGAACCCTGGACAGAAATGTGAGTGTCATTGCTTTCTGAGTGCAAACGATGGCACTTAGGCTAGCTCTTTGGGCACTGCTGTAGGTCCTGATACATCTGATGCGAATTTCTAATGGAGGAGAGAAGGAATAAAAAACCCTAAGGTGTTGTGTTTTGTTTTGTGGTGGTTTTTTTAAATGTCCTAGGTCCTTTATATTAAAGTTAAATTCATGTTTTCCTCTTGACTGGCTATCTTTGCACACTTGTCACTGAATCTTGCAAGTATAAGATTGTCTGTCTAGAAACGGGAGGATTTGGTGAGTTCTGAACAGCAACAACAAAACCCCTTTAAATCTCAGCCTACATTCAAGTGCAATGAATTGTAAATGCTTCCAGTTATCTAATGACATAGATTCCTTCTTCCTGGTAAGTGGCTCTCTTCACTTTCAGCCTTTAAAAGAGCCCTAAACAGAAAATTAGACTTGTGTTTTAAAACCTGAAAGTCTGCACCTGCTCAGCCTGTTGGTTAAGCTGGAGCTGCTCAGCCTTGGCTTTCTGCATCTCACCAAATTGATCAATTAAGAAGCTTGTGGCCCAGGAACTCTTGTTTGAAATGTGCACTTCTGGATATGGGGGGGGGGGGGCGGAAAGGATTATATCAAAAAAAGCCTTTCAACATGAAGCATCAAATTTTCTCCATTGGAAAACCCAGGTACAGTAATTGGCTCTTGTGAAATTCTTTCCTGAGCTCTGCAGTTTTGAGGAGTTGATGTTGTTAAAAGAAAAAAGGAAAAAAAAAAAGTGGAATGACAGTTTAAATTTTCAAACTGGCCTCCTGAACTTGAAGTGCTTATGTTCCTCATAGCTTCTGTAGTAGAGGGGGAGTGGGTCCCTGAGGAGGTCGACACAGCAGGGCATGGCAGGCAGCAGTACATTGTGGAGCGGCTGGCTGGGCTGGGCGCTGGGCTGTGACACCAGCTGGGGCAAGACTGGTGCTTTGGGGTGCCAGCTCTGCAGGGGCAACTTTGGCAGGTTTTCAGGGCTCCTAGTAAAGGTGAGAGGGAGAGAGGGTAGTAAGAGGAGGCTGCAGGGTGCCCAGGCGATGCTGAGGCAGGGTGAAGGGGAGCCCTGGTCCTGTGGCTCACCTCTCCCTTGACAAAGAGCAGGTGCAAGGGTTTTATTGCTGTTAGGCGCTAGGTGAGGAGCAAGTAAGAGCATAAGGCAGGGGATCGACTGCCCAAGCCATGTGGGCTTTTACTTCTGGCTGCTCCTGCCTGCAGGGGGTCTGGGAGCCACTCTTGTCCCTGCATGAAGAGCTGCGGGGGGGCAGTGCCAGCACAGGGGCTGAGCTGTACCTTTGGAAAGCCAGATTATTGCAGACTGTGAATGCCTCCAGGAACTCAGAGCTGGAGAGGTGATTAGCACAAAATCTGCAAAAAAATGCGCAAAATCTTGAAAATAACGGTAAAGCTGACGAGGATCTTTAGCAGCAGGTATTCGTTTATTGCGGATCCGGGGACTCGGGGGATCGCTCCTCCTAACGAGCCCACCTGGAGCCAGGAGTGTGCTCTTTTTACAGCCTAAAGTGTTGCATATTCATAAGTTTACATCAGGTGGCAATGGGGATTCCATCATTGGGAGGGTCTCAGGGAGGAGATTTACAGTAAGTCATTATAATATTCCACGCCTCTGGCTCCGCCCGGTTGCGCCTGCGTGGTGCATCCTGGTGGTCGTCCTCAGGGGTCTTCAGGAGGAAGGCTCCAAGTCTTCCTCGCGGTGTCCTCTTCTCCTTTGCTTGCTTTACACATCCAGACCGGTCTGTTCTGGCCCCTGGGACCCCTTGATTAGCACTGTGATCCTTATCAGTCCCTCCTTCCTGAGGGAGTGTTGTCTTTGGGGCCCCTTAACCAACACCGTTTGATCACCCAGGCCTGCCTGCTCCATCCCCCAAGGACGAGTCTCTCAGTTTTTCCTTTATCTTACTAAGCATTCCTGTTTGGCAACTCCAAACTATTATATTAGCCTCTTTCTGCTGGCTGTGTATATATCTTCCACTGCAAATACACTACTCTGTACACAATTGCTTAAATTAGCATTTTTCCATAATCATTCCCCCCCCATCACTTGATCATATGTAAATTCTTTTACATTTCTAAATTATCCCATTTTCCATCCGTTGTACTATGAATTTACCATAATTCTTAACTCCCAATTGGCAACACATCAATATACAATAGCTACTTCCACAGGTGAGTATTAGTAATGCAATTATAACGAATATTGTTACAAACAGGTGCTTGATCCATCCAAATCCTGGTAACCATGATGTGAGAGTTTCCCAAATATGATCTGACCACTCAACATTATCCGAAATAGCGTGTACATCTTTGCTTATCTTTCCTGATTCATCCACATAGGTGCAGCAACTATTATTTATCAGGGTGCATACTCCCCCCATTTGAGCTGTTATTAGATCCAACACCATACGATTTTGGAACATCACAGCCTTGAGGGACTCTACTTCGATCTGAAGTTTCCCTATTGCATCAGCAGTAGCGTTTGCTATAACCTCCAGCTCTGCTGAGATATTCACTATTGCTTTTTCCAATTCTATAATGCCCAAAGATGGGAGCAGGGCTCTAACAAAACTGTGAAGTCTGGTATTACGACTTACCAAAGGATTGCTGGGGATTCTTTTCACAATTCTTTTTCTCCAGATTCCCCTAACTACACCCCTTAAACGATCAGTGCCATTGACCACTTGTATTGACGGTACTAGAAATCCTACTGTACAGTGTCCTGTCCAATTGCCTGGCAAGCTTTTTCTTGCCTTTTCATCCCCACATAGCCACCAGTACCCATCTGGTAAATTGCAGGTGGCTGGAATATTAAAACTAGGGTTATAGGTGTGTCTCCCATATAAATAATCTTCCCACTTTTGACTGACCGATGTATATTTTGGAAACCGTATCGGAGTAAAGGTTGTGGTATCTATTCCCAAGTGGGCCATTATTTTAGTCCAGTTCCCGGCCGATTCACAGGTACCAAAATTTGGGCCTGTATGATTTGAGGATACATATTCAACAGTGGAATTCACTAACTCTAGTCAATACCTTGGCTCTCCCATTGGTACTGGATGTTCTTTACATCCAGAAGAGGAATTTAACAGTACATAGGGGTTTACGTCTGTCCAGTTGCTACTAGGTACTCCCACTAATGGGGATTCCCATTGTTGCACTTCTCCGCATAGCCAACAACCATGTAACTTAGTGTAGTTGGTAACTGCTTCAAGCAAAGCAATGTATTTATTTACATCAAAATCAAAAATGTAACAACATAGTGTACAAAGAATCACAGTTCTTACAATCAAACCCATTTTAGGTCTGCTGTATTTTTAAGCGCAAAGGGTTCTCCTCAAATGTAGTGACAGTCCATCCAGGCTTTGGAGATTTCTTGATACAGGAGTAGTGAATCCAGGTGGGCTTCTCCTTGACTCGAACAGCAGTGAAAGTTGTTAAGAGTACCTGGAAAGGTCCATTCCATTTTTCTCCCAATGGATCACCTGTAAGGGATTTCACAAATACCCAATCGCCAGATTCAATATTACGTACAGGGTGGTTCAAAGGTTGTGGTTGATTCTGTGCAACAACCTTGGCATTCTCTTTAAGTTTAGTATTAAGTTGCTGCAAATAAGTTCTTAAGTACCCTTGTCCTACCTGAGCCAAGTTCTCGCTGTGAACCACGTTTGCCCCGTATGGTCTTCCATACAAGATTTCAAATGGGCTCAATTTCTCTTTTAATCGTGGTTTGACTCTTATCCTTAAAAGGGCTAAAGGTAATGCTTGATACCAATATAAATTGGTCTCCTGACAGATTTTAGAAATTTGTGTCTTAATTAAGTGGTTCATCTTCTCTACTTGTCCACTTGCTTGAGGCCGATAGGGGGTATGCAATTGCCAATGAATTCCCAAAATTTTGCCTACTTCCTGTACTACCTGTGCTGTAAAATGTGGTCCCCTGTCAGATGATAATGCTCTGGGTATTCCAAATCTAGGTATTATTTCTTGCAACAGTGCCTTACTTACTTCACGTGATTTGTTGCTCCTACAGGGGAATGCCTCAGGCCATCCAGAAAAGGTATCTGTAAGTGCTAGCAAATATCGATATCCACCCCATCTAGGTAGTTCTGTAAAATCTATCTGCCATGTATCTCCTGGATATGTTCCCTTAGGTATTGTTCCCTGCTCCACTGGCTGAGCTGGTTTAGGATCATTCTTTAGACAGATTTCAGTGTGCTGCAGCATCCCTTATCAATTGTTTCAATCCTGTTATAGCTATTTTCTGTTTCAAATAGACATACAATGCCTCTGATCCCCAATGACTCTTATCATGTTCCTCTTTTATAAATGCTTTAGCTATTCTTAAGGGGATTACCAATCGTCCCTTATGTCTGGCCCACCCGTCTGATCCTACAAGGGCCGTCTTTCTTTTGATCCATTCCCAGTCTTGTGGCGCATGTTGTGGTGCTCCCCTAGGTTCAATGTGAGTGGGTATTAAACCTAACTCCTGGACTTCCTGAAGTGCTGCTTCCTTGGCAGCTTTATCAGCCAATGCGTTTCCTCGCTCAGGCAAAGTGTCACCCTTAGAATGTCCTTTGCAGTGCATAATGGCAACGCTAGACGGCAGCCTAATAGCATCCAGTAATGGTAGTATTTCTTCAGCATTCTTAATTTCTTTCTTCTGTGTGCTTAGCAGTCCCCTTTCCTTCCATATAGCCCCATGAGCATGCACAACACCATATGCGTACTTAGAATCAGTCCAAATATTTATTGCCCTACCTTGGGCAAGTGTCAGTGCCCTGGTAAGTGCTATAATTTTGGCTTTCTGAGCTGATGTCCCACTGGGCAAAGGTAAGGCTTCTACAATATTGGTGTCTGTGGTAACTGCGTATCCCGCGACGCGCTTACTTTGACTGATGTAACTGCTACCATCAGTAAACCAGTGCTCACCCTCAGGAATAGGTTCTTCTTTCAGGTCCGGTCTGCTGGAGTAGACCGCCTCTATGGTCTCCAAACAGTCATGGGTTACAGAATTTTCATCTGCCTTTCCCTGTAAAAAGGCTGCTGGGTTCAAGATATTAGTAACCTTGATTTCTACATCATCGACTTCAGCAAGGGTTGCTTGATATTTCAGGAACCGTTGTGGTGACAGCCAGTGGGATCCTTTTTGTTCCAGTACAGCACATACTGTATGAGAGACAAAACCAGTCATTTTCTGTCCCAAAGTGAACTTTTGGGCCTCGGTGATATTCATGATTACTGCTGCCACTGCCCACAGGCATCCTGGCCATCCTTTACTCACAGTATCCAATTGCTTAGAGAAGTATGCCACAGGTCTTTTATATGGTCCCAATTCCTGAGCCAACACTCCAAGAGCAAGGCCTTGTCTCTCATATGAAAACAACAGAAAGGGTTCAGTCACATCTGGTATTCTGAGAGCTGGCGCTTGCATTAATTCTCGTTTTAAGGTTATGTATGCTTTGTCTGTCTCAGGGGTCCAAGACAAAATGTACTTATTGTCATCCTTTATAAGCTGGTATAAAGGTTTCACTATTAGACCATAGTTGGGAATCCACAGTTGACACCAACTGTAATAAGTGTGCATAATAAATTTGTTGATCAAACCAAACCATTACACCTTTTAGCTCTGTGGGAAATGATAAGCCTTGAAACTGGCCTAGACACGCTTTTTGCAAAACAGAACCTGCTTGGATCATGCTTGACTTGCAAAACAGAACCTGCTTGCCCTGCAAGACCTGTTTGCTTAAGTTATAACCACAGTATCCAGCTAAAGCTAGGAATGTTTGTCTGATAAGGAAATATGTTGAGTCTTTTCGCAATGAAGGCGCATATCGCAAGAAACCAGGACATGACTTACGGCGCAGAGGAAGACTACGGCCTTCATCCCACGACCACCTACGACCATCAGAGGGCAGAAAACGACCGCCTAACAACAACACCTGCAGCCGTAGAAGACACCGCGTTGTGAAAGCCGCGCCCGGGAACCAAGGACTATAAAGAGGGGACTGGCGGGGAGGGGGGTGTGCGCCATCGGCGGAGCGGAGACTCCCGTGGCCGCCCAGCGCTGTTTTGCCTGTTTACCTTCTTCAATGAAATTAATCTATAACACCAACCTGTCATTCCCAAGAAGGTTCGGAGTTCTTTTACGGTCTTGGGTTTTGGTGATTGACAGATAGCCTCTTTTCGGCTGCTCCCTAAGGCTCTTTCTCCTCCAGACATTTCATATCCCAGGTATGTTACCCTTTGCTTGACCAATTGTGCCTTGGCCTTAGAGACCTTATATCCTCCCAATCCCAAAACGTTTAGGAGGCTGACAGTCCATGTCTCGCATTGTTCTTTGGTCCTGGTAGCTATTAATAAATCATCCACATATTGGAGTAGTGTTCCTTCACCTTCTGGAGCCTGCCATTCTTCCAGTTCTTTAGCTAATTGATCCCCAAATATAGTGGGGCTGTTCTTAAATCCTTGGGGTAAAACAGTCCAAGTCAACTGACTTTTTCGGCCTGTGCTCGGATTCTCCCACTCAAAAGCAAAACTCTTTCGGCTTTCTTCTGCTAGAGGCAGGCAAAAGAAGGCATCCTTTAGATCCAGGACAGTAAACCATCCCCACTCAGATTGAAGTTTTGTTAACAATGTGTAAGGGTTAGCCACCACTGGGTATAAAGTTTTAGTGATCTGATTTACTGCCCTAAGATCTTGCACCAATCAGTAGCTACCATTTGGCTTCTTAACTGGTAGTATGGGAGTGTTGTATTGTGATCTGCATTCTACCAGCAGTCCCTGATCTAAAAATTTGGTTATAATTGGTTTAATCCCTTTTCTATCCTCCAATCTTAGTGGATATTGTTTGTGACATACTGGATGAGCATCATCTTTCAATTCAATTTTTATAGGGGTTGCCCTTTTGGATCTTCCAGGGGTCTCAGTTTCCCATACCATGTGGAATACGTGATCAAAGATTCTTTTCTCTATTTCTGGATCATTTTCAATCGCTAACTGGGGTGTGATATTTAGGATGCTTAAAGCTAATATCAGTTTTTCTTTGGGTATTTTCATAGTCATTCCCCCACTGCCAAATTCAATCTTGGCTTCTAGTAAGGTTAACAGATCTCTTCCTAATAAGGCTTTAGGTGAATTCGATAAATACAAAACCCGGTGTGTTCCTATTATCTTTCCCAATTTAAATTTTAATGGCTGTAAGAAAAATGCCTTTTCCTTGGCACCAGTTGCGCCTGCTACACAAATTCCTTCCCTATCGGGGTCAGAGTCTGGTTCAAAACTGAGTACGTGGCTCCGGTATCTACTAAAAATTCTCCCTGTTTTCTTTCTCCTAGCTCTAGTGTAACCAGCGGGTCCGCTAGGGGAGAGCCAGCCGGTCCCCGTCAGTCCAGTGCTAGTTGGTTCTGAGGGGACCCTTGGCCTGCTATCTCTGTTGCCGAGTTAACATTTTCTGCAGATGGACACTCTCTTTTCCAGTGACCTGTGCCTTTGCAAATCGCACACTGCTTTTGTCCCAGGCGCTTTCCTGCGCTCGGAGCGCGCCCCCCACCACGGCCGCGACCTCTTCCCCGTCCAGAGAAACCTCCCCTTTGCACCGCTGCTATGGTAACAGGCTGAGCTCAAGTTTCAAACACCTTTGTCCTATGCTACAAGCTGAGCAGCATCTTTTAAGTCTACCTTCTTTCTTAGCCTCCTTTTCTAAAATTACTAAATTTCTAAAATACTAAAATTAAAGTATCCTGTGGAGCCAAATTAATCCCACACTGGTTTTGCCATTCTGGTTTATTTCTAAGAGTAAAAAACATGTCTGCATAAGCAGTCTCACTCCATTTTCCCTCTCTTCTCAAAAACAACATGAGTTGCAAAAGAGTATCATAATTCAAAGTGCCATTTTCTGGCCACTTTTCTTTACCACCTAATTTGTATAAGGGCCACCACTGATTGCAATATTTGATTAAATCTCTTTTTACTAAGGTACCCCCAGGGATTCCTCCTAATTCTTTCCAGTGGGCTAATACACATCCCAAGGGGGTCTTTCGGGGTACCTCTTTACTGGCTGATGAACCCATTCTTACCCCTGATCTCCTTAAACCTCCTCTTGCACTCCTCTAACGTACTATTCAAGCTTGCTCTTTTACGGTCCACACCCGGGGGATTGGTGCCCCCCCACACACACACTCTGCTTCCCGTTTCTCTTTCCTTGCCTCTCGCCACAGTTCCTTTAATCAGTTACTACTTTCCTCCTTGCACCCTGTAAGAGCTCACAATCCTAATGCCTGTGCCCTAGTGTGTAATTCTTCCTTTCTGCAATCTCGACACCAGGAAACACAATACCACCTCTGATTACACTTTGCAATTACACAATGTCCAGGCCTTACAGTTTGGTGCACAACTTGAACAAATAGTTACAAACTTCTTATAAATTGTCATCAATCACTCTGCTTTTCGCTTCGCTTTTCTCCGGCCGTCTCAGTCGCCAAAGAACGGAACCGCGGATAGAGCTCCTCACTCGCTTCGTACCGTGGTACGTCTCAAGCACACATCACACTCTCAATAAAACAACACAAACCCACAAAAACACCTCTATACCGGTCAAATTACTTTTCCTGGGGACTCGAACCCCTTTGTGACGCCAGTTCACCGGTTGGGGACTCGAACCCCTAGTCTGCTAGCAGAATAATCTTTGCAGGGACTCTAACCCTGGCCTCGAGGTCTTGTGTGGGGACTCAAACCCCACGTTATTTATAGCGCTTTACATTTATCACAGAACAAATGCCTTCTTGTTTTGGAGCAAATGGTCCTTGTCCGCCCTCGCAGAGGGATTCAAGAAAGGGAGCTCCCCCAGGAAATCCCGGGCCGCGGCAGGGAGGTCGCCTTACCTGGAGCCGTGCGAGGTGACGGAGAGTCCCATCTGGGGTGCCAGCTGATTAGCCCAAAATCTGCGTCTTGAAATAACTGTAAAGCTGACGAGGATCTTTAGCAGCAGGTATTCGTTTATTGCGGATCCGGGGACTCGGGGGATCGCTCCTCCTAACGAGCCCACCTGGAGCCAGGAGTGTGCTCTTTTTACAGCCTAAAGTGTTGCATATTCATAAGTTTACATCAGGTAGGAATGGGGATTCCATCATTGGGAGGGGCTCAGGGAGGTAAATCATTATAATATTCCACACCTCTGGCTCCGCCCGGTTGCGCCTGCGTGGTGCATCCTGGTGGTCGTCCTCGGGGGTCTTCAGGAGGAAGGCTCCAAGTCTTCCTCGCGGTGTCCTTTTCACCTTTGCTTGCTTTACACATCCAGACCAGTCTGTTCTGGTCCCTGGGACACCTTGATTAGCACTGTGATTCTTATCAGTCCCTCCTTCCTGAGGGAGTATTGTCCTTGGGGCCTCTTAGCCAACACTGTCTGATCACCCAGGCCGGACTGCTCCATCCCCCAAGGACGAGTCTCTCAGTTTTTCCTTTATCTTACTAAGCATTCCTGTTTGGCAACTCCAAACTATTCTATTAGCCTCTTTCTGCTGGCTGTATATACTTTCTACTGCAAATACGCTACTCTGTACACAATTGCTTAAGTTAGCATTTTCCCATAATCAGAGGGCAGAGAGGTGGTAATCACGCAGGGGGTAGTGTTTCAGTCTCCCAAAAGCATTCCTCCCCCTCTCTGGGGTGGAGTCGTCACATTTCCATCCTCTGACTTTCCTCCTGTGCTGCTTCCTGCAAGGTAGGGAGAGATGCCCATGCAGATGCCTTCTTTGCACTTTGTGGGCTAGCTGTTTCCATTTACTCTCCTGGAAAGATCCGAGATGTTTTTTTAAGCCAAGGATGTCACCCAGTGGTTTTGCCCCCCTCCCTCCACCCCCAGAAGAAAGCACCAAAGCTGTTTCAGTCCTGCAGAAAAGGGGTGCTGGTAAGGCTGGACCAGCGAGGCACCAGTCAGGGTGGGGGAAGAGCAGTTAAAGCTGCCTCCAAGGTAGGCTCCTGCATGGCCCCTGTTGCTGCTATCCCTTGTCCAGGATCCCAGCAGTGGCAAAACCAAAGTGGTCCTGCTGGACTGTATGCTAGGAAAAGAGGGAGATGCTGCTTTGTGAGTGTGGTCCTAGCTGGTGCCCTCTCTGCTTGCCCAGCCCTGTTTCCCACCATGGCTTCTCTCTCAGTCTTTCACTGAGGAGAATGCTCTTCCTTTCCCCTTGCTGGACTGTGCATGCACAGTTGCGCCGAACTTGGCCTCAGAAAAGGAATATTCCCAATGACTGTCCTCCATGTGTTGCTTGTTCAGGTTTTGGGGAGGGATTTTTGTAAATCAGCAAGCTAACAGCTTTGCATATGCTGCAGGTTTCCTCCCAGGAGGCCCTTCTGCAAGCAACATAGAATCATAGAATCATTTTGGTTGGAAAAGACCTTTAAGATCATCAGGTCCAACTGCTGACCTAACCCTGCCAAGTCACCACTAAACCATGTGCCCAAGATCCACATCTAAAAGTCTCTTAAATACATCCATGGATGTGAACTCCACCACTTCCCTGGGCAGCCTTGGTGCACCAGCAGCATCCTCATGGTCATGGCCAGGACCCATTGCAAAGCCCTGTCTTCCATATTGGGGCCAAACTTACCTTTGAACAGGGAAGGTCATGCAAGGGAAGAAGTGGGCTGCAAGACACTGTCCCGAGTGGGTGCAACCCACGTGTCTCAACAGATGGCAGCAGTGACTCTCCTTCAGCTCCAGCAGCCCGGGCTGCTCCTCATCCCCAAAACCACCTCACTGCCCCCCCACCTCCGTACTCACCCTCTATGCCTCTTCCTCACCCTATCTCGCCAGCAGCAGACCGTGAAGGAGATGGACAGTAACAGGATGATGGCTCCACTCAGCAGCGAGGCGGCCACCGGTGACTGAGGGCTGTGGGGCGGCTGTGGGACATGTGGTGGGATGGGGTGGATGTGGTGAGAGGGGATGGGGTGGATGCGGGTGTTGTGGACCCCCCCCCCTCCATCCCCACTCCCCCATGCAGATGACCTCAAGTTGTGTTTCAGAGTGTATTTTTTTATTAATAACCATTTTAAAAAATAATGGTGAGTGTGGGTGATGCTGCATCAGCTGAATAAACAAGAAACTTAATGGGAAAAAATTCACAATAAAAGTTAGTATTTTTTCAGATAATTAAAGTAATGACATGGGACAGAAAGCAGAAGTTCCATGCATCTTGCGAAAAGCGCAAAGGTAGCATGAACTGAGCCCTCAATAAAAAATTAAGAAATCATGGTAACTTGTTGATTGGGTTGGGTTTTTTTGCTTGAAACATATATTTCTGCTTGACGGTTCCTTGGGGGAAAAAGGGGGGGGGGGGGGGGGGAGGAAGTTGTAAAAGGAAAAAAAGTGGTTGAAAAAGGAAAACAACAAAAAGTGGTTGGAAAAGGGAAGAAAAAAGTTGTTAAAAAAGGAAAAAAGTGGAGAAAAAAAAAAAATTGGAAAGTTGTTGAAAAAGGAAAAAACAAAAGTGCAAAAGGAAAAAAGTTAAAAATGGATTAATGAAGCCTGAGTGTTTGAAAGAAAAAAAAGAAAAAGCGCTTGTGAAATTTTTTTAAAAAATAAATTAAAAATTAATTGGAAACTCTGATGGATGTGATCATAGAATGATTTGAGTTGGAAGGGACATTTAAAGGTCATCTAGTTCAACCCACGAGCAGTAAGCAGGGACATCTTGAACTAGATCAGATTGCTCAGAGTCCCATCCAGCCTGACCTTCAATGTTTCTAGGGATGGGGCATCTCCCACCTCCCTGGGCAACCTGTGCCAGTGATCCACCACCCTCATTGTAAAAATATAGCCCCTTCCTTCAGAATTTTCTGTGATGGGTGTACAATCCATCTGAGTCTGTGATCCCTAGCTGCCCTCAGATGGATGTCCAGATAGAGCAGATGAATTACTGATCAAACTGTAGAGGGAACCTAAATGATGTTTATACTGTAAATGCCTAAAGTTGGGATGTGGCTCCCATCCCAAAGGCAAATTAATATGAAAGAATTCACTTAACATCTGCAAAAACTTATATGCTTAGCTTTTCAAAGTAATAAAAAAACATGATCTTATGACTCTTACAAAATAACCAAACTAAGACTTCTGAAAGTACAGATAGTTGCTTTTTGTTTCAAAGAGAACAAGTGCATGGGGATCTTTTCCTTAAAACCGTCTTAAAATCTCTTTATTTTGGGGAGCTCATGGTGTGATGTACGGTTTGAGATTTTTTTTGTTGTTCATCCAAGTTGTTCCTTTATGAAGCAGCGTACAAACTGCAGTCTCTGTTTAGAGCCAAGAAGACAAAGTTCGCTAATGAGCTTTATGGATGTTTTACTACAGGAGTACCTGTAACACTGCATCCCTCAGAGCACGCGGTACGGAGAGCAGAGAGCGGCGGCCTCCGCAGAGAGAAGCACGTGGGGAGCGGCACGAGGGGAGGATTAGCCAGACAGACCATAGACCAGATAGACCATGGTCGCAGCGCGCCCAAAAACTGTTGTGAAAAAGAATATGGGGACGCAGAGGGACCCTCCGAGCAGACATGCGGCCGTGCAGGTTTGTGGCTGCAGCGAATGCCTGAGCCTGGCACTGGTACCGGAGGGAGCCAGTGACACCGCGTGTGTGCGGTGTAAGCAGGTAAATGGTCTGCTCGGGCAGGTGGTTGAACTGATGGAGGAGGTAGAAAGGCTAAGAACTATTAGAGAGTGTGAAAGAGAAATAGATTGGTGGAGCTTCACCCTGAGGCAAGGGCAGTCGGAAAAGGGTGAGCAAGTGATGGATCCCCTCCCCTCCTGTCATCAGACAGAAGCAGAGGGCTCAGGAGGCAGGGAGGAATGGAGGGTGGTCCGTCCTCGGAGAGGCAAGCAAAAACCCTCCCAACCCCCTTCACCCTCCCAGTTGCCCTTGAGTAACAGGTACCAGGCCTTGGAACTTCAGGGAGAGGTCAATGAAGTTGGAGGGGTAGATCAGTCCCCTGAATCACCTAAGGCTTGTCAGTCATCCCGACGCCTTAGGACTTCTTCAATTAAGAAGAAAAGGAGGGTAATTGTGGTGGGCGACTCCCTTCTGAGGGGAACAGAAGGGCCCATCTGTCAACCAGACCCATCCCACAGGGAAGTCTGCTGCCTCCCTGGGGTTCGGATTAGAGACATGAAAAAGAAAATTCCTGATCTTGTAAAGCCCTCCGATTACTGCCCACTGCTGCTTTTTCAGGTTGGCAGGGACGAAATTATTACAAGAAGTGCAAGGGCAATGAAGAGTGACTTCAGGGCCCTGGGATGGCTGGTTAAAGGGTCTGGAGTGCAAGTAGTGTTTGCCTCTATACCTCCTGCAAGAATGGGTGAAGAGATAAGCAGGAAGAGTTCACAGATCAATGAATGGCTATGTGACTGGTGCCAAAGGCAGGGCTTTGGGTTCTTTGATCATGGGCTGCTATATGAGACACCTGGCCTGATGGTGGCAGGTGGAATGCATTTGTCCCAGAGGGGGAGAAGGCTTTTGGGGCAGGAGTTAGCAGGGCTCATTGAGAGGGCTTTAAACTAGATGGGAAGGGGGAAGGGGAGAGAACTGGGTCTGTTAGGGACGAGCCCAAGAGCAATATGCTAGGGCCTGAAGGAAGGTGGTCTACGGAGGATTTTCGATCATTGAGGAGAAGGGATAGATGTTTAGGCCCTGACCACAAGGCCTCCTGCCTCCCAGGGGTCCCACCAGTGCGCTCTGCTTGCTCTCTGAAATGCCTGTACACCAATGCACGCAGTATGGGGAATAAACAGGAGGAGTTAGAGGTCTGTGTGCGGTCTAAAGGTTATGACCTGGTGGCAATTACAGAGACATGGTGGGACAGCTCACATGACTGCAATGTGGTCATGGATGGCTATGTCATTTTTAGGAAAGATCAGTCAGTGAAGCGAGGGGGTGGAGTTGCTCTCTATGTGAGGGAGCAACTAGAATGTATTGAGTTTTCTCCAGGGACTGATGAGGGGCAAGTTGAAAGTCTGTGGGTAAGAATTAAGGGGCAGGCAGGCATGGGTGATACAGTTGTGGGGGTCTACTACAGACCTCCTGTTCAGGATGAGGGAGTTGATGAGGCTTTCTACAGGCAGCTGAAAGCAGCCTCACAACTACAGGCCTTGGTCCTCATGGGGGATTTTAACTACTCCGATATCTGCTGGAAGACTTACACAGCCAGCCATTCACAGTCTAGGAGGTTCCTCCAGTGCACTGATGACAACTAGTTAATGCAAATGGTGGATAAGCCGACTAGGAGAGGAGCGCTGCTGGATCTTGTACTCACCAACAAGGAGGGTCTTGTTGAAGCAGTGATGGTCGATGGCAGCCTTGGCTGCAGTGATCATGAGATGGTGGAGTTCAGGATCCTGTGTGGGAGGAATAGAGTACCTAGCAAGACCAGAACCCTGGACTTCCACAGGGCCAACTTTAGCCTCCTCAATCAATTGTTATGGGAAGTCCCATGGGACAGGGTGCTAGATGGTAAAGGGGCTCAAGATAGTTGGTCAACATTCAAGGACCACTTCTTGCAAGCTCAGGATCAGAGCGTCCCAATGTGTATGAAATCAAGTAAGGGAGCTAGGAGACCAGCATGGTTAAACAAGGAACTGCTGGGCAAACTCAGGTGGAAAAAAAGAATTTATGGATCATGGAAAGAGGGGCTGGTCACTTGGGAGGAATATAGGACAGTTGTCAGAGGATGTAGAGAGGCAATTAGGAAACCTAAGGCCTCCTTAGAACTTAACCTTGCAAGTCAGGTCAAGGATAATAGAAAGGGCTTTTTCAAATACATAGCTAATAAAACTACCACTAGAGGCAATATAGGCCCACTGATGAATGAGGTGGGTGCCCTCGAGACAGAGGATGTAAAGAAGGCAGAGGTGCTGAATGCCTTCTTTGCCTCTGTCTTTACTCCTGCAGGCTTTCCCCAGGAGCCCCTGATCCCTGTAGCCCCGGAAGAAGTCAGGATAAAGGAGGAGTTTGCCTCGGTAGATGAGGATTGGGTTAGGGATCAGTTGAGCAATCTGGATATCCATAAATCAATGGGACCGGATGGAATGCACCCAAGGGTGCTGAGGGAGCTGGCAGAGGTCATTGCTAGGCCACTCTCCATCATCTTTGGTAAGTCATGGAGAACAGGAGAGGTGCCTGAGGACTGGAGGATAGGAAATGTCACTCCAATCTATAAGAAGGGCAAGAAGGAGGACCCGGGTAACTATAGACCGGTCAGCCTCACCTCCATCCCTGGAAAGGTGATGGAACAGCTTGTTCTTGGCACTATCTCTAGGCATATCAAGGATGAGGGGGTCATTAAGAGCAGTCAACATGGTTTTACCAAGGGTAAGTCATGTTTGACCAACCTTATTGCCTTCTATGAGGAAATAACTAGGTGGATAGATGATGGTAGAGCGGTAGATGTGGTTTATCTTGATTTCAGTAAAGCATTTGACACTGTCTCCCACAGCATCCTTGTAGATAAGCTGATAAAGTATGGGTTTGGTGATCAGGTAGTGAGGTGGATTGTGAACTGGCTGAAGGAAAGAAGCCAGAGAGTTGTGGTCAATGGGGCGGAGTCTAGTTGGAGGCCTGTGACTAGTGGAGTCCCTCAGGGGTCAGTACTGGGACCCGTGTTGTTCAATATCTTCATCAACGACTTGGATGAGGGTACAGATTGTATCCTCAGCAAGTTTGATGATGACACCAAACTAGGAGGAGTGGCTGACACACCAGAGGGTTGTGCTGCCATTCAACGAGACCTTGATAGGCTGGAGAGTTGGGCGGGGAGAAACTTAATGAAGTTCAACAAGGGCAAGTGTAGAGTTTTGCATCTGGGGAAGAACAACCCCATGTACCAGTACAGGTTGGGGGCTGACCTGCTGGAGAGCAGTGTAGGGGAAAGGGACCTGGAGGTCCTGGTGGACAGCAGGATGACCATGAGCCAGCAATGTGCCCTTGTGGCCAAGAAGGCCAATGGCATCCTGGGGTGTATTAGAAAGGGGGTGGTTAGTAGGTCATGAGAGGTTCTCCTTCCCCTCTATTCTGCTTTGGTGAGGCCACATCTGGAGTATTGTGTCCAGTTCTGGGCCCCCCAGTTCAAGAAGGACAGGGAACTACTTGAGAGAGTCCAGTGCAGAGCCACAAAGATGATTAAGGGAGAGGAACATCTCCCTTATGAGGAAAGGCTGAGGGAGCTGGGTCTCTTTAGCTTGGAGAAGAGGAGACTGAGGGGTGACCTCATTAATGTTTATAAATATGTAAAGGGTGAGTGTCATGAGGATGGAGCCAGGCTCTTCTCAGTGACATCCAATGATAGGACAAGGGGCAATGGGTGCAAGCTGGAACATAGGAGGTTCCATATAAATGTGAGAAAGAACTTCTTCACTGAGGGTAACAGAACACTGGCACAGGCTGCCCAGAGAGGTTGTGGAGTCTCCTTCTCTGGAGACATTCAAAACCCACCTGGACATGTTCCTGTGTGACCTGACCTAGGTGTTCCTGCTCTGGCAGGGGGATTGGACTAGATGATCTTTTGAGGTCCCTTCCCATCCCTAACATTCTCTGATTCTGTTATCTGCCACTCCCTAATTCTCTGACTGAATTTACTAGGTGAAGACATTAACACAGTGCTGATTCAGCAGATGGCAGGAACTCATTCTGAAGCAGAGGTGCCTTAAAAGGCATAGAAGTTGCTCTGACAAAACACCAGGTCACCTGAAAGCCCTGCACGAGATATCTGATAGCGTATAAGGCATGCTTTCCATTCCTGGGAAACTCAAGGTTTAACAGATTCATTCCTAGGCTTACTCAAATCCAAAGCTGCCCCCAAAGGAGGCTGGCTATGGTTTTGGGAATAAAGACATTAGAGCTAGATCAAAAGGAGCCACTCCCAGCAGTCACAGGACCTCATGAACTTCCTCATGGATAGCCTGCAAAGTCCTTGTATAAACATGCTTCAGGAGAACCTGCACTACTGACCCTGGGGGTCCCTTCCAACCATAATTATTCTACGATTCTATGATTTAGTTCGGGCAATAAGGACTCACAGCTTTTACATCAGGAGGCCCAGCTGCTCCTCCCCAAGAAATATCTATTGCATTTGTTAAATTTTAAATACAAGTTCAGTTATATTCGGATATATGCTCTGTCCAAACACCAAGGGGATTTGTGCAAACCGGTTTTATGTAACAGGCACTGTTTTGAAGAATTATTAAACAGCTGATTAAAATTAATGTTGTGGGCTCCTCATGATGTCTTTTTAATCATCCAGATGTTATTTGACTGATGTTAAGTAATTCTCTATTCCTGTAGAATTCTAATTGATTTGAGAGTTTCTTACCTAGAGACTTTGTAAGGTTATTTTCACTCATGTTAGTTCAAAGGAAAAGATGGGGGAGAACAAAAATATGAAGGGAGATATTAATAAGAACAGAGCAGCCAACTCTTGAGGTAACACGAAGATCAATGTGAGCTATTGGAACAGACTGCCCAGGGCAGTGGTGGAGTCCCCATCCCTGGAGGTATTTAAGAGACATGTAGATGTGGGGCTGATGGACATGGTGTAGTGGTGACTTGGCAGTGCTAGGTTAATGGTTGGATGCGATGATCTTAGAGGTCTTTTCCAACCAAGGCTATTCTGTGATTCTATTAAAGTACTAGGGGCAGAGCATTCAGTCCTCCATCAGCCGCAAGTCCTCCTTCCCCTCACTTGGGGTATCATGTCCTCAAAGAACTTAATCTGCACACATATGAAATCACATTTGAAAACTGGATGGCTTTCTCTTCTCTTGCTGATTAACTGCAAGATGACATTTGTGGGCAGGATCCTCCTTAGAAGAGACAGACTCCAGCTCAGAACTGTACCTTGACATCCATGGACTTCAGGCAGTCTATAAGCAGCTGAACAAAAGGGTCTAACATTTCCAAAACATGCTCCTCAGAAGAATTTACTTTGGACCTCTTCAGGCTCACATGCAAGCCAGCCTATGTAACATAGGGAATGCAAGACATCCAGATTCACCTCTGAGCAGTGACATCACCAGATGGAGAGGAAATCTGATGGTTCTCCCCAACTTCTGCACAAGCACCGAAGTGATAAAGTGACAGCCCAGTTTCTCTTCTTCCTGACCCCACAAAAATGTCTAGGACCCCAAACACCTCTTACATGCCAGTTTGTAGCTCCCTCCGAAACACTGCCCCTTGTCCCTTCATCCAAACACCCAAATGCATATACTAGCTTACCTGATGGCCAAAAAGCCTTACTGAAGGCCCTGAGCACTTGCAAGAGCAGATCCCCATGAGTTCAGGAAGCGATCACTCTCATTTCCAAGCTTTCTCCTTGCCTTCTCACTGCCCAAATAATTCACTTACATTGAAATCAAAAGGCAAATGAAAGCAAGGAAACCCCCATAACATTTGATCGGCTGGATGTGAGAGCTGCCATTTCTGCAAGCAAACCTCTCATCTGACAACAGACCATCTGGATAACATCCTGGAACTCACTTGGCCTTCTCAGTGAGCAGAGGCAAGTTTTCACTGATGAGACTATGACTGAGGAGGAAGAGGGATTCTGTATTCACGTCTGAATTGAAGATCAGCCCTGCCATGATGTGACGCAGTGCCTCATGCACTTTCCGGACTATCTTCAAGCTTGTGGTGTTCTCCAGAACCTTTAAAGGCACAACCATGAGAGTCAGGCGGGCAACATGAGGGCAATGATCTGCCATCTGTATTCAGAAATCAGGAGAAAAGCCAGAGCAATTTCTCCCTCATCACCTGCTGCCTTAAGTCCCCAGCTCACTACACGAACAGCATCTCATCGCCTCAGCTCTGCCCCAACATCCCTCCCTTTCTCTCCAGCCTCTTCTCAGACTGCAGCCAGTTCACCTATCACCACTAGGACACTCCAGAGCCCATGAGCAAACCAGGGCTCCATTTCTATGTGAGCCTGCACTCCACTCAAAAAAAAAAAAAAAAATGCATCTCTGAAAAGACAATTATGGCACATTGACAGAGCCTGAACACATTTTGATGACATTTCCATCATGCACAAAAGATCAAACCACAGAGCAGCCCTGCAGGACTTTGGAGCTCTAAAGTAAATGGCATTAATAAGAGTTGGCAGAGGGAGAGGGTATGTTTCCTCTCTAGTGGGGGGAAGCTTCCCACAACACCATTTCCTTCCCTGGACATAAATGGCAAAATCTCATTTCATGAAAAGTTATACTGCCTTCCAAAAGAAAAAATGGGAAGCCAAAGTGGGATTATATAGGAAATGTCACAGTAGCCACCTGGAGGCTTGGTGGAGTTTCTTTTAGACCATGCAGAACAGAGTGCTCAGAGTTGAGAGACTCTGTCTGACTTTTCTTACCTCTTTCAGTGGCAGAATAAGTTTTGTCACCTGGCCCTTTCCTATGAACTTTCCAAGAATTTCATAGGAATTGTAACTCTTGTTCTTGCGTGCTTCCATGACCTTGGAGACAATTCCCTTCACTTCCTTTTCTTCAGCTATATTCCCAAACAACTCTTGGTTGAAAATCTTTGGAAATCAGGCAAGATAAGTGAATGAGAGGAGCAGAAAAGCAGAGCCATATTCCTCTGATAGCAGCAGAACACCACTATTTTCCCCCCACTCACAGAAAAAACAATTCTCCCCATTTCCCACAAATCATGTCTACCTTTCTTTTGCCAACATCAAACACCTTAGTTTGAGCACATCAAATGAGGAAGCTGTTCTCACATCCCTCTGTGGAGTTGTGATACAAGGAGCAGGACTGCAGTCAGACCAAGACATCCAAATATACCCCATATGGGTGGCCAGCTGAGCTCCCAGGCTCTGTGGACTGCCTTGACTAGATGCCTGTTGACTTGCTCAGCCATTTAGAGTATAGGGAAACATAGGTATCTTATTCTTGAATCCATTCCCTCTCAGGATGCAGGATTCAGGATATAGCCCCAGAGATACTTTGCTATTCTGTGAGGGGTCTGCTGATGCCTCAGTAGAAAACAGTCTCCTTCCTTTGTGTGTGCTGCAATCAGCCCTGTTTGCCACAAAGTCCAAAACAATCTACACAAAATCTTCTCTTCCCAGAGCCTGCCCCAGGCACTTCATGGTGCTCTTTCCTTCAATCAATAGCTTTTACCTCAATCAGGATATCTAAACAGGGGTCCAAATCACCAGCACTGAGCCTGGTAGTAAGGCCCTTCAGTAACAGGTTCACAGTGAAAGTCAGCACATGGAGCTAGAGAAAAAAGGAACAGATCATGTTTCCAGCCCCCTGCATAGACCTGTTTAATAATACTGGATGGGGAGACTCCCACAGCAGAGATGTCAACTCACACACTGCAATTGAGCTCTCATTATAGGAAAATAATCACTGGGTAGACAAGAATCCACATACCAGCAAGTAGGAAAAAGGCCCCTGTCCCTCCACACACCAGCAGGAGGGCCGGAATTTCCACTTTCCCCAGAGCTCTTACTGGTATTTTTAGGCTGTGCTAATTGGTGCGCTTTCACTGTTACAGCAGCCAGAAACTCACATTATACCACTGTGCTAATTCACATAGAAAATTGTTCTAAACCCAAACCACCATGATCTAGGAAGCAAGACTTCAATCAGCATACATACTGTCTGCACCACATACTTTCTGTGCACTCTGTGGCAACTCATCTCCGATGATGCTTGGCCCTAATGAACTTACTGGAAAGATTTCCACAGATTTTATTGAAACCAGAAATTCATTCTTCATCTCCAAAACTCAACTCTTCACTGGGAAGATGGAGATCCTCTCTACTTCCCTGCTTAGACTCCAAGTTCTTTGGATACATACCCTCATTTGACACTTGGCATAACAAAGACTGATGTAGACACTAGCAATAGTATTTAGTTGTATTTTACCAAGCTATTCTATCAGTGCAAAACAATTTCAATAGCAACTTCCCTTTGGATTCTCCTCTTAACACATTAAAAAAACTGACAGAAAGAAGAGGAGGAATTTCAGCATTACCCGATACCCATGGACGAGAATGGACTGCATCTCTTTTAAGATGTACAGAAGGTAGCGCATTCCCAACACTTCCATGATTTTAATGAGGGTGTTATGGGCGATGTCCCGGATTTCCTGAAATCTGTTCCTCAGAAATGTGCAGACTTCCAGCAGGATGCTGGAAATGGAGATTGTTCTACTCTGTTTGGGGGTGAACTAAGCTGTCTAATTACACTGCTAGCTAAAGAGGCTGCTTTTCAGGGCTGTTTTACAACCACAGCTATACTCAAAGCCAGCCTCACAGAAAGGCTTTATAGTCATACACATACTTACTGTCCTTCAAGATACTTTAGATTGTCCTTTTTTCCTGTACACTGTTCTCTCCCCAGCTCCGCCATCCCTACCTCTGCACTCTGCTTCACATCTCTGCTCTTATTAAAGGATTTACCAAGTTTCTTTCAAACTTAGCTTTACAAAAGTCAAATGCTGACAGAAGGGAATGTCACTGGGAAAATGAGTTTCCAAAAAAATGGTCCTTCAATACTTAGGATGCCCCTCTTGGATTTAGCCTTTTACATAACCACAGCTTATCGAAGGTGCCTGCATTTATTCCCAAAACAATGAACAGCATTTAAGGAGCTCTGACAGGATTTACCTTGGCAGGTTGGCTTCCATCACTTCTTGGGGAAGACACTGCATCATCCTGACCATTGCAAAAAGCTAATGGAACACGAACTACCTCGTTATTGCTCACAATGTTGGATTTCACAAGCTTGTGTTCCTTGTCTCTTTTAACCTTTAAGAGAGAGCAAGACAATGCACTTTTAATATACATAAACAAATCTTGCATTTTGTCAGCAAACCCTAGAAAAGCCCAAAGCAGCAAGTCACCATCCTCTGCTGACTACAGGAAAAACCCAGACAGCTAAAGGACAGGTGAGATGAATCCTTGTGTTTTCAATACAAAAGCTAAGTTGGGTGCTAGCAAGTGGCTGAGAACTTTTCAACAGGCTGCACAAAGTGAATCTTTTCACTTGTGTGGTTCGAGCCAGTTGTCAGCAGGGAAGACATCACACCCACACTGACCAAATGGTCTGTCAGTAATCTCCATGACACCACAAAGAGGATAAAGCCTCTTGTGCTTTCAGGTGGTCTCTCTCCAGTCACGCTTTTTTTTTTTTAAATGGGCTGCATTTTCCACCAAGCTATTTGAAGTAGCACCCCAACCCTTATAGTAACAGCACAGGCCTGCAAAACACCTTTCCAATGCCAACTCCTCACCTTTGCAACAATACACCTATGCAATTTAGGCAAGATGCTGACTGTAAATGTATCTTGAATGTGTTTGATCAGACACTCCAGCTCCTCTTTATTTTGGGGTAAGAAACAAACAGGTTTGGTCACTTGCTCAGCATCTTCAGATGTCTCAGCTGCTTGCTCAGGTTCTGCCAGCTCCTCAGGAGATTCTTCCCTTTGTTTTCCTCAACCTCTTCCCCTTCACTCTGCTCTAGCTCCAAGGCTTCTTCACCCTCCACCACTGGCTCAAGGTCCATGGCAGTAGCTTGTCAAGTAATTGTCAAAAGAATGGGTAAATATAGGAAGCCACAAAAACTGAGCCCTTAAGAGACTCTTGTGATGGTTTTGGTCAGGACAAAGCTCCTACCCATCATCAGCAACAGCAAACAATTGCTAAGCATCAGAGTTCTTTTACTGGGTCGAGTAGCTCTAGCCTGCCGGTTTCTGATAACCACCCCTCAGGGCTAGGCTTAAAGCAGACTAGTTCTTTGGCCGAACTCCACAGACAGCTTAGCAAAGATCAATGTGCTTGAACCTTAGAGAATGCCATTCACTTACATTTGAGAATTTCACAAGGCAAGAGGTACTGACAAGTGCAGCTGTGAGACATCCTCCTCCTCCCTCAGAATATCCCAAAGGCTACAACATAGGTAGCCACAATGGTGAAGAAGCCAAAGGTATCACTTCTTCCCATGAAACAGTGGGGGAAGCAAAGTCAGGACATACAGCATCCTGGTTAGGCTGTGGATAACAACAAGAGGAGCCAACATCAAATACAAAAAGCTCCGATACTGCAGTAGCCACATGGGTAGGTGTAGACCTTGGAGAGCCCCCCAGATTTGCATAAATCCAGTCTGGGCTGTTTTGTCTTATGGAGACCTGGGATGGAAAGATAACATGGAGATGGTTCCCTCTCACCTCTCCTCACTGTGTCAACACACAGGAGGACAGTCTGCATCACTCCTGAGAAGGTAAGTCAAAACTAGGTTTCCAATACGCACATTTTAAAAAGCTGCAAGTAGCTAATCTCAGGAGTAAAACAAAATTTTGATTAGCTGCACTTTGAGCAATTAGAGGTAGTATTTCTACAATCAGGAGCAGAAAGCTCACCTTGGTTTTCAATGGTCACAAGCTGCTTTTCAAGTGTTTCATGGTCCAAGTGAAAGGCCTCCAGCACTGTCTCTAACAAGCTGCAGAAGGAAAACACAAAGATAGATCAGCTCTCCACTGAAAAAGGAGAAGCTGCATAGACCAACACAATGGAAAAACTTAAAAGAGCTTTTTAAAAATTCCAGTGACAGTGCAGCTTAAGGAGGTTTATCCTGTAATAACAACTCAGGAAATAAAAACTAGTTGCTTTTCAGCTAGATGCATTCAGTTCACTGTGAAACCTCAGACAGTGGCACTGGAGCAATGGAGGTGTCCCAGGAGCAGGGACAGTCCAAGATGAGCAGAAGCTGCTATAGCTGGCATGCACTCAGTGAGACACAGTGTGAGAAAGCAATGACCTGTTAATTGTTCACAGCTCAGTCACATTGAACTGCAGGGCCATGCCTACTTGCAACTTGCATAAGCTCACCTCAAAGTCAGCAATCTCTCATTCAAGGGAAGGGGCTAAAATTCATGAGGTGCTCCTTAAGACACTAGATTTTGTCTTAGCAGTCTTCAGAGAAACCTAGAGTAGCACTGCTCACAGTACATACCTGACTCCCAGCTTTGGACTGATCTGTCCCATTTGCAGGACATGGATGAAGTGCTTTAAGTGGTACAGGTATGCTGACTATGAGAGATGTCGGCAGACAGCTTCAACAACTTCAACTGAGGCTGTTACCATATTTCCATGATGGCCAAAAGATAAAAATTCAGTTGCTGTTAGCAATCACGTTGAATGTGTGTCTACAGCATACTCAAAACAACAATAGCCAGAAGTAAGGTCTGTCTAGTGGGGATGCTTGGTGTTCAGCTCTTTTACATCTATAGATCAAGTAAAAAAATAAAATAAAATCACAACTCACTAAGCAGATCTCCAGACCAACTTCCTCCGGATATTTCTGCATACATTTAACTCTTCTCACATGACTAAATGTAGGAATGTATTTAAAAGAGAATGACCATATAGTGAACCAGCCATACGGGATGTTGGCCTAGGCACGTAGCTGCATTCTAGAAGCTACTTCAGAGGAAGAAAAAATAAGAAAGAGCAATGAGCACTTCACTAAGGAATGCAGGAGTAAGCAGAAAAAGCAGATAAGAGTGATCAATTGGACACTGTGTGAGAAAAACTTAAAGAACCAACAGGAGTTGAACTGAGCTGCATGCTTGCCTCGTGCTAGAGACCTTTAGCCAACCAGATAATGCGTGACTGCATGTAGGGAGAGAAAAATTGTATAAAAAGGACAAAGTAAATAAATTGGCTTCTGTTTGATTCACATTGAATCGTGTGGAGTCCAGTTTTTTCTCCTCAACTAAATCTATGGGCTTACTTTTGTGAAGAACTAAAAACCAGTCAAGATATCTAACCATAGACACATGGCACATTGCTGGGCTATGCTGATCAACTAGAAATACACATCATTAACCCATTTCTGATGTGAAATAAAATGTGTTTGTTTCTTCACCTATGTTTCAGTCAACACATTTTACCTCCCATTGGTCAAAGAGAGACTGCAGTCACTCTGCTGATGGGCACAGTCTGTATGGCTGCAGGTGTTGGGTCCTGTGCCTAAGCTCTAATTGTTTCAGCTTCAGAAGAATATCTCTGACAGTAAGCAAATTAGACCTTTGTTTGGTCTGACATGAGCAGCTCTGCTGTTGTCCTGATAGTATGCAGTAGTGTGAAACATTGCTTTCCCAAGTTGCAAGTAGAAAGGCTATCCACACTGACATTACAAGTAATTTCACTGCATATGTTTTCTATAAAATGTATGGAAAGTGACTAACAAAATGTCACCCTTCAAACTTTAATTACAAAGCTACTAATGATTTCACAGGTTTTCAGCTGATTCTTGCAGTTTGCCCATAACTCCAGAGAAAACAGTATTTATTCCCACCTCAATTATTAGGTTCAGGCTATGTTCCCCACCACACAAATTCTGCTGCCAAAGAGTGACTGACTCACAACTGAACAGAAAGAGAACAGTTTGGAGGCAGAGGGGAAAATAACCTGATTACAAAAAATGCAAACAAATATAACCCCAAGTAAACAAACCAAACCAAAAATCAAACAAATCTCAAACAGTTAAGAGATCCATCTTCGAGAAACAGGACAGGTTTAGCAGATACAGGATTGGGCCCAGACTGCATCTGCACCTTCCAAACCCTCTTTCTGCCACCAAAATAGTACAGTGCTTTTGTCTGAAAGGGGAACACTCACTCCACAAACCTATCAGCCTTTAAAAGTGCTTAGTCTTTTAAGGAGAATGGTATGCAAGAAAGGTGAAAATGTTCAAACGGATGCATTCAATTTAAAAGCCTACCTTCAGCATTTTTTCCACTAAAAATGGCAATAGTAGCATAAGGCATGATGTAGGTCGGCAGGGATTTGGAAGACAGGATAAGCTTTTCTTCAGTGAGCTGCTGTCCCGGTTTGAAAGACAGGTGTCTGCTAAGGAAGGCAGGAGCCCCCCTTGGAACGGAAAATACAACCCCCTTCCCTCCGAATTGTTATAGAATTGAAATTAAGGGGCTTTCAGGCAAAGATATGAGGAAATGGGAATAACAGTTTTTACTAATGTATACAACAAAACTATAATACAGAGGAGCTGGTTACAGGCCTGACAGAGTCAGGGATACAACCTGGCCCCTGCCGGGCAGGGTGCTGGTACCAGTCCGATCCAGCGGCAGCTGCAGCTCTCTCCGAAATGGCCCTGTTAAAGCGGTGGTCCGTAGGAAAAGGAAAAGAAAAGTCTGAGCAATCCGATTTCGGTGGCAGCTGCAGTTCTCTTTTAAACGATCCCGTCGAAGCGGTGATCTTGCAGAAAAAGAAAACCGGTCCTCCTCCGAAATCCGGCAGCGGTGCAGTCCTTGTCCTCTGGGATACCAGCGGGTAAGGCCCCTCGCGCCGCTCCAACCCGCCAAATATCTCCAGCGGGAATGCTTGGCTCCACCCCTCCCCCCCTGGCCGGAGCATCTCACACAGAGATGCTGAGGGAGCTGGGTCTCTTTAGCTTGGAGAAGAGGAGACTGAGGGGTGACCTCATTAATGTTTATAAATATGTCAAGGGTGAGTGTCATGAGGATGGAGCCAGGCTCTTCTCAGTGACATCCAATGATAGGACAAGGGGCAATGGGTGTAAGCTGGAACATAGGAGGTTCCACATAAATGTGAGGAAGAATTTCTTCACAGTGAGGGTGACAGAACACTGGAACAGGCTGCCCAGAGAGGTTGTGGAGTCTCCTTCTCTGGAGACATTCCAAACCCGCCTGGACATGTTCCTGTGTGACCTGATCTAGGTATTCCTGCTCTGGCAGGGGGGTTGGACTAGATGATCTTTTAAGGTCCCTTCCAATCCCTAACATTCTGTGATTCTGTGATTCTGTGAAAAGCTCTGATAAAATTACAAGGAAAAAAAAATTTCGACTCTACATATAGCTACAGGATGTAGCAAAGGTTCTCTCTGATAGCACGAGAAACACTGTTTTCATAATGCAAGAAAAACCAGGAGACCAGGCTTTGTGCAACATTTATATTACAAAGGCCTGTGAATGAAAAGGGACTGCAGAGCCTCCAGAAAGAGTAGCAGGGAACAGGCTATTAAAAACAAAAAGACCTGTTCCCTGCTTATTGTTAGAGGGACCCTCAGGACAGTCGCTGACTGTCAGCTGGGTCACGCACAGGTTGTAATGTGGATTTGCTTGCTCAAGATTCATGAACAATCAATTAAAATGAAAGCAATTCTTTTAGCTAAATTATGAAGAGGTAAAAAACAATGCTGCTAAATCACAGAATAAAGAAATTTCTAGATAGAAATATGACCTAGATTTGCAATCACCCATGTGACAATGCCCACATCCCTTTTTTTTTTTTTAAAAAAAAAAACAAACAACAAAACAACCCCACAGTATCTAACGACGAAGGTTCAATTTCTTTCAAAGTATAGATGCTTTGGAAAACATTACCCCACAGTAAAACACTTCTGCTTTGACAGTGGGAGAGAGGCACTATGGAATGCCTGTTGTCTTTTACCTGCATGTGTTTCATGTTCTCAAAGAAGTCCATGTCAGGATCATGACGGTTGGTCAACTGGACCAAATCCTGGAATTCAGGATTTGCTGGGAATGTTTGAATGATTCTATGAAAGCAATGATGTGTAGTCCTGCTGGATGCTCTGCAAACAGCAAGCAGTGAAGGTGAAGTACCCCTCAGAGAGGCTGCTACACACTCCTCAGAACAGAAGTGCTTTCATTTACAGAGTTTCAGGCCAAATCCTATTCTTTGGTAACAGCAAATACACCTGTATTTTGGACTGCTCATAAATTAAAGTCTCCCCTCCAAAGAATAAGCTACAACTGAGAAAAGCTGAACAATGGCAAAGAAACACAAGGCAGTGGAGCTCTACAACTTGTTAGATTTTTATAAGATCTCAAATGAAGAGTAAGTTTGATAACAGTGGGTATCTGCATTTCTTATCCCAGCAGCAGACTCAAAGAACTCATCTATAAGAAGTCTCATACACCCTGGCACCCTGGAGACAGCTAGAGATATGTAATCAGATACCAGTGCCTCACCTCAGTCTTACTGTTCAGACCCCTTCTCAGACTCCAGGAGAGTGTGCTGGATTAGCTCCTTGTAGTCATCTTCTGTGTGGTCAATTTCTGCCAGTCAGTGGATAAAACTGGTCAAGCAAAGGCTTGCATTGTCATTAAGAGCCATACCCCCCAGCTGAGTGGATGAAAATGTTGTACCACATGAGTCTGGATATGACACCTTTTTTGTCACCAAAAGACTGGACTGAACAGTACCACTGCACACAACATAAAGACCGTAGAGATCAAATGATTCGAGAGCCCTTCCTGTAGAAGTTCTAGCCCCGAATTAATCACCACCCTTCCAAACATGAAAAATCCTTTTAGATTTACCAGCAAGCCCACACAACCAGAACACGCTGCAACAAAAGAAAACAAACCTAGCCTTTCAAGACTGTAATGTGCCTTTTATACAGCACAAATTGACCAAACAGTTCCAGGGCTCAGCGACAGAAAGGTGCACTGCACTTGGGTGAACCTTCTTGCTGCACTGTATTTGCCCTTCTGGATACAGAGGTGAAAAGGCAAGCACACAAAAATTAAAAACCACGTATTTGCAAGACTCAAATATGCTCTCTGAATGTTTTGCAGTGTCAAAAAACAGCCAATAAAGTTAGATTTATCATGGACACATGGTGCACAAAGCAAGAGAAGAAACATTCGGCCAACCTGGATGGTATAGAAGCAGTTGTGCATAACAGGGATGAGGGAGTTGATATCCACTACTTGCATTTCTTTGATGTAGGCTGTGATTGACTGGAATGCTGACAGACGTACATCGAAATCAATGTCACTGAGATGCCATTGATCAAAGGCATTCAGCTAAGAAAGAGCAACAAGTTGTTAATGAAAAAGGCCAGAAACATGACAGTACAACGTGGGGGGAAAAAGGTGAGCAAAGAAACTGTACATACCTTAACAACATCAGTAATATACTTTAATTTGCTGTCCAAATCAGATAAAGTCTAAAAAGAAACACAAAAGAAAGTAGTTTAACTGCTATAGCTGTAAAAAATTTGGGAAACACAAGACTTTACCACTTCAGACAAAAAATAAAAAGCAACAGCATCAATTTTTCTCCTGTTAGAAGCTTAACAAGAGCCATTCTTCCATAATCTTCCATAAATTGGAAGATGCGCCTTTTAAGTTCTTAAGTTTCCATATATCGACACTCAGTGTTTCCTCAGTTTTCCTGATGAAAAAAAGTTATGTACTTCAAAGAAGTACAAAACAGCCTGACTGCTATAAATCCGTGAGAGAAGAACGCAAATAGAAATCATCTTCACAACACTGAAAGTCATTCTTGTTTCATGAAGATACAGGAATTGTTAGGGATGAAGCGTGCTTTAATTGGCTTCTCTTACACAAAAGAACCTGGTGATCCTCATATCAACCAGGTTGTAGGCCAAAACTTTTATCAGTTTTATTTTTGCTCAATAATTTCTATCATAAGCAATTCTGTTACTTCTCTTACACCTATTTATACACTATTCCAGCTACAATTTTTGCCTTCCCCTTGAAAGGGACTCCCCACATTTGCCGCAGACCTAGCAACCTCTCCTAGACATACCTATGAGATCAAGTGCAACACCCAAGACTCACTCCTCCCACACTTCCTATGCCCTGGCTGCAGCACCTGCCATTCTAGCATCTGCTCTATATCCCCATGGCCTCAGCTGCTGTAAAAGCACCATCTCTGCTCAGGAAGAGGCTCAAGCACTGCACTGCACCTGAGGAATAGGATCTCCTAACAGGGTTCTGTGTTCAAAACAACCCCACCTAAGAGTTGCCCAGCTTAAGCCCCACACAGTAGCTGTTGCTCCTTCACATGACTGGACACAGACAAGAGACCCAGTGCACAGGTCTGGCTCCCTCCCCTCTGTCACTCTGCCACTTGACAGGTTACACACAAGACACACAGCTGGGTTTCCACCCTAACCACAGCTGGACTGTCAGCAGGGCACCATTAGTGAACACACAGGCAGGGAAGGCTCCAGTGCCTTTGGGGACGTAACAGGCAGGATGGTGCATGTGGGCTTTGGACTAGCTCAGTCTGGGCTCAAGACCTGAGCATAACAGAAAAGAAGGCAGGTCTAATCATCATAGCCAGGATCCTAGAAAGCTTTTTCCACCCCCAAAGGCTGGTAATGTTATTGCTCTGCATAAAACAGAGCTTTTCTGAATGATGTGCAATAAAGAGTAAACAGTTAATCCAATCCTGCAGGAATGCCGCTATGCAGGCTAACGATGTTGAGCCTCTGCAGCAAACTCTTGGGGTATGAAGAGCAGCAAACTCCAGTTCCAAGTTCAATAGGTTTAAAATAATTTGCCCTCTCCATGAGTTTTTATACACCTCAGTTCCATAGCCTTAAAAAAAGAAAGAACACAAGTCAAATTATTCTTCTGCCAAAACTAAATCTTCATGGAGTTCACTAGAGGGAGCTTCTGGATCATACTACCATTCCAGCTCCAAAACTAGATGTCAGGAGGACAGAGCTATCAGGATAACAGGAATTCTAACTATTTAACAACAATTTTACATCTTGTTCAGATTTACTCATTGTTTCCTAACAATTAATGCTCCCTGAAAGCATTAAGTGCTTTGCTGACTTCAAGCCCAAACCTCATACTTGAATTGCTCTTGCACTGCAATAAATGTTCACTGCTTTGCCAGTGTGGCACCCTGGCTTTGAAAAGACTCCATGGACAGACCAGGAACATACAACTACTTGTGGCTCAGCTCAGTGAAATACAGAGCTATATGCACTGCCTGAAAGTATTTTATCTACTGTTTGTCCATATACTACACATTGCATATTGTTACTGGAAGAGCAGAGAAACAAGGTAGGAGTAAACAAACACATCTAGAGAAGCAGATCTGGGGTTTCATAGATCACAGCAGTTACTCCTGGAGCTCTTTGACAGTCTTTCTGCTGCAAGGCAGTTGGACTTATAGATATTCAAAAGTCTCAGTGGAAGAGTTCCGCTGGAGTCAGCCCATCATGCTCAGTTACCCTCTGGGTGGAGGCGGCTGCCTTTAGAGCAGAGACAACCCAGCAGCTGATACAGGCCCTCCCTGCTAATCTCAGATGCTGTCAGTGCACTGACATGGCTGGCACAATTTCATTTCAATACTGTGTTCTCTCTCCCTCCCACAATAGTGCATTTTTCCAACTCAGAAGTGATCTGAATTTCTCTGACGAACGCCACAACCCTGTGCCTTGTCGCTGTGCTCACAAGGGACTCCCAGCAGGCAAGCACAAGAGCACACAGCCCACCAGACCCTGCTGGGTCCTTCCTTTCCTGCAGTCCCCTGCCACAGGCCCAATAACTGTCAGATGGAAAAGTAGCAAAGCAAACCTAGAAATGACTAGTATTATTTTGCTTCCTTGAAGCATCCAGGGAAGAAGTCTGTGTTTAAAGAACAAAAGAAATGACATCCATTTTATTCAGATGAATTAATTTGTACTTTAGCCTGTGACTTGATTATTCCAAGACTAATCAGACAGAAGCCAAGAAACTGGCATTGCACAGACACATCAGAATGCCAGAATCTGTCTGAGGCTGCATCCAACCTTGTGACAGACAGCTGACACGATGTACTCCAGTGTAGCTAGA
This sequence comes from Podargus strigoides, assembly GCA_028020825.1. Classification (NCBI taxonomy): domain Eukaryota; kingdom Metazoa; phylum Chordata; class Aves; order Caprimulgiformes; family Podargidae; genus Podargus; species Podargus strigoides. Next base: position 60,094,217 of record CM051662.1, read on the forward strand.
GCTCTCTGCGTGGTACAAGGTGTACACAAGGTGGTTTGGAAGAAGAAGAAATACTTACCTGAGGCCATACCACTGCATGGAAAACAGCATCAATCTCTTCCACACTAAAGCTGTAGGTCTCAATCGGAAAAAACCTCTGCCACAAGCTTGAGTCCAAGACATCTCAAATTCTTCAGTGGATTAACCAACCTAGGCTGGACCTGTAAAAACAAAACAAAACCCCAGTAAGACCTTTCCAGAACAACTACTAACTACTTGTTCTGAAATTAAATACATCAACTTATTGACCATAGATACAACCTTTGCTGGAACTATCACAATGTTCTGTTTTCTCCTGGAACTTGCTCACAGTAGCAATCTACATCTCACAGCTGATCTAAATTTTTTCAGGGAATGCCTGTTCCTGCACTTAGTCAGTTACACAGGACTCCTTCAGCTCATGAATATCCATGCTCACAGGGGTTTGAAGTAGCATCTGTCCTTTTTGGACAAAATGCAGAACGCTACACACAGAGTTACATTTCCAGCCCTGACACTTAATTCTGTTTTACACAGGAAAATACTCAAATCATCTCTCAAAAGCAAAGCTGTAATTTGCACACTGAAATCTACTGGGAATACAAGAAATCAACAGGAGAAGAGGAAGAAATAGAGAAAGGAAGAATGTGAATCACCTCCTCCAATAGCAGGGGGAGAATATAGCATTTGGTTACAGGAGGATGCTTCCTGTACCCATTTAGTTCTTACGTTCCACAGCCTTTCTTGGGGAAAACATTTCAGTAAGGAAATCAGCCACACAGCTAATCATGAAGTTATTCATGCTCTGCTGCATTCTGACTCTTCTTCCAGAGAAGAGTCTTGACTTGAGTAACCTAAATTATTTCCATACTGTGCAATGCAGCTAATAGTAGTTCAGTACCTCTGCACCTTATGTTTGTGCTGTCTCGGAAACAAGTCAAATCAGAGCAAACGAAGGCCGCTGTTGAGACTGGACCTATGTCTTGGGTTCCTCCAGGTCTCCTGTATATATCATGATCCACCACATAAAATAAACACTGTTATCTCTTATTGTGCAAAGTAGCTTTGGTGTTAAAGCCTCATGTGTACTAGTGGTGTGCAATCAGCTTCCAAGACAGCAAATGAGCTGGTTGAAGGGCCAAAGAAAGCACTAACCAGGCTGCTATTGCTAATGGTGACCCCCAAGTTAAATAATTTTGGGTCTCCCACTGCTCAACTACCATAAGAGCAGTCCTCTGAGATCAAGTTTTTGAGGGGACAAAGAAACTCAATACTGAACACAACTAGTAGGAAACAGGAAATTAATAACTTGGCTTAAAAAAAGTAAAAGTTGATGTTTAACTTTCCAGGCAGTATCAGTCTGCAATAAATTAGAATACATTCTTGGAGTCTGAGAGTAATCATTAGCCAAGATAAACAGATTTCCCACACTCTTCCTTGAGCTTTTAATACCTCGCAGCCTAATGAAGTGCTAAATTAAGTTCAGACAAGCGACAGACTGTCACTCCACACGTTACACAACGATAACGGTATTACTGTGGCAACCCTGGCAAAGTGTGACTATCCCAGCAATGAATGAAGCAGCTTTTAGAACTCCTTTCCCAGTATAAAAAAAAAAAAAAAAAAAATATGTAGACACATGCAATCCATTGCTTAAGTCAGACTGTGGGATGCTCCTTTCTAAAATTTGCTCATCCCCTTCATAAATGAAGACAGTTACAAGGTTCTGTGCAGTCTGCAGGCATCTATGGGACCTTGGATGCTGACTGATTGCAAGGGCTTGCTTTGTTTGATCGTTTTCAAGACAAGTTCTAACCTCAAATGCTCACAGATGGGTCTTGGCAAGAACACACACACATGTAGTGACAAAACATTCATTGCCTAACACTACTTGCTCTGTCTATCATCACATAAACCCTTTCAACACACGACTTGCTCAGTCCATCATCTCATAATTCCTTTCAACACCGACTTGAGCTTTCCTTTTCCTATTTGAAGCCTGGCAAAGGCACTGGTTTCAGAAAGACAAAAAAAGCCTGCCTCAATGTCATAGCTTCCAAACAGCTGGCACAGACCTTGTGAGCTATCTGGGCTAGAGCTCAGGGATCTCTGCTCTGCTCTCCTGGGCACAGGGCAGCAGTAAGCTAACACACCACATCTTCAGGCACAGTCAATCTTTAACAGAATGTTTTCCTCATCTGACCCTTTCTGCATGTACAGCCAGTGCATAGTAAGGGAAAACACATTTGCAGTGATCTGCAGATACATAGCTGAGACTCAAATTGTGACACTGGATTAGCACAACTTTTCCTGATACAGAGCTGAACGTGCTTCTAGTATGCTGAAAGCATGTCTGGTTCTTCCCATGTCCCATGGCAGGGGACAATCACTGTAGATAACTGCTGTGAACATCAACAATGCTGAGGTCCCCGGGGGTGCAGCACCCCTACAAAACACCTCAAAGACAAGTTTTACCCTGAAGTCCTCAAACAAGGAACTTTAAATCCTCTCTTTCGCCTGCCCTAATGTTTTATCCTTGCAGCCAAAAGATTACACTTTTAAGGCCAATTTCAACTTCCTAACATAAAATCTTGTTACGTCTTTACAACAAATCATTTACCTTTCACTCATGCTTATCTGTCTGTAGAGTAGGCAGGTAGCAATGCAGAGAGATCACCTCCAACTCTCTCTTCAGTAATTCAAACAAAAATGTAGTCCAAAGCAGCTTTCTAAACATATTAACTCTGCCTGCACTGCCTGAGCCCTGTAGCACTTTCAGAAAAAGAAGTGGTCTCTATTTTGACAGACATCTAATTGCTAAGCCTCACTCCATGCTGGTATTAAACTTATCTTTACCTGAAGCAGTAAAGGTGTATATGTGCAAGCTAATGGGAGGAGGAGGGAATTTAATTTACATGGGTTTTTTGTGCGCATGTGTACACACACATGTATATGTATGCATATATCATACCTTCTCTCTTTGCTGGAGAATGCAGGATACCACAGCCGTCATGCAGAGCAGAATCTGTAGAATTTCAGGCAGGTACCGATGGATCAAATGTCCCATGTTTTTCAACACAACTTCAAGACCGTTTAAGAGGCTATGCTGACGCCTAAGAGGCAGGACTTCAGTTAAATCCAGCTCTGACATACTTTGAAGCACTGCAGTCTGGCAAGGCCCTGCAATAGGCAAAGGGACAGAAACTTATCTAGTGAAGCACCATGAAGATACCCACTACCAAAAATAATTTTCAATGAAAAACAGTATAATCTGATCCTAAGTTACAGTTCTTCATATTCAGCTTCTTAAATAAGGATAACTCCAGGTCTCCATCTCTCTGTGACACTCAGATGTCTCCCACTGCTACAGTATCAGAGCATTTCACAACCTCTGTTTATTGTCATCATACACAGGCTAGCCTACAATGCCAGTGATTGCTCATTCCTAGCCTTCTACACCTTACTTGCACAGCTGTGGCAAGTCATTCAGCTTTTCTGACCTTGGACCTGTAAAACAGAGCAATTCTGCTTTGTAAGAAAAAACTCAGGGGAATCCCAGTCCTTATCAGAAGTTTACTTTCATCCTTTCATCCTGTTAGCGACAAACTGAAGCACGTAACAGTATGTCCCGGTTTGAAAGACAGGTGTCTGCTAAGGAAGGCAGGAGCCCCCCTTGGAACAGAGAAATACAACCCCCTTCCCTCCGAATGGTTATAAAATTGAAATTAAGGGGCTTTCAGGCAAAGATATGAGGAAAATGGGAATAACAGTTTTTACTAATATATACAACAAAACTATAATACAGAGAAACTGGTTACAGGCCTGACAGAGTCAGGGATACAACCTGGCCCCTGCCGGGCAGGGTGCTGGTACCAGTCCGATCCAGTGGCAGCTGCAGCTCTCTCCGAAATGGTCCGGTTAAAGCGGTGGTCCGTAGGAAAACAAAGTCTGAGCAATCCGATTTCGGTGGCAGCTGCAGTTCTCTTTTAAATGATCCCGTTGAAGCGGTGATCTTGTAGAAAAGAAAAACCGGTCCTCCTCCGAAAATCCGGCCGCGGTGCAGTCCCTGTCCCCTGGGATCCCAGCGGGTAAGGCCCCGAGCGCTGCTCCAAACCGCCAAATATCTCCGGCGGGAATGCTTGGCTCCACCCCTCCCCCCCTGGCCGGGGCATCTCACAAAGAGATGGTGAGTCCTGGGGCACGGCACTGATGGGCGCATTAACAGAAGAATAGTCCCGAGGGGCGAGGCAAGGAACACCGGCGCCAGGCTTCAACGGCTCATGGTAATAGAATACATTGCAACCCAGGACATTATCCACCCCTTATTCTATTACCATTTGCATCATCCCAAATCAATACCTTTCTTAAACTCTACACACACACACACACATATATATACATACATATACAATGAAACTCTACACTCAGTTCCCACTTAAAATAAGGTCCCCTTGTGGTACACACCGGGTTTCCCCATCTTTCTGCATTACCCACCAAGTACAACCTGGTCCCTGAGCAAAGACAACCCCACGGATGGGTTTGTCTTTGCCCGAGGCAGAATTAACCCAAACAGTTTTCCCAAGCATACCTCTCATGTGCACCACTGGAACCTTATCCCCATCTGTTGTTTGTAAGGATTCAGATTGAGCGGGGCCTGCTCGGTTCGTGGAGCCTCGGGTGTTAACTAACCAGGTGGCTTTTGCTAAATGCATCTCCCAGTTTTGGAAAGTTCCTCCACCCAGTGCCTTCAAGGTGGTTTTAAGCAGTCCGTTGCACCGTTCAACTTTCCCAGCTGCTGGTGCATGGTAAGGGATGTGGTACACCCACTCAATGCCATGTTCCCAGGTGTGGACAAGGCTGTTCTTGAAATGAGTCCCGTTGTCAGACTCAATTCTCTCAGGGGTGCCATGCCTCCAAAGGACTTGCTTTTCAAGGCCCAGGATGGTGTTCCGGGCAGTAGCGTGAGGCACAGGGTAGGTCTCCAGCCATCCAGTGGTGGCTTCCACCATTGTGAGCACGTAGCGCTTGCCTTGGCGGGTTTGAGGCAGTGTGATGTAGTCGATCTGCCAGGCCTCCCCATACTTGTATTTGGACCACCGCCCACCATACCACAGGGGCTTCACCCGCTTGGCCTGTTTGATCGCAGCGCACGTCTCACAGTCATGGATAGCCTGGGAGATACTGTCCATGGTTAGATCCACCCCTCGGTCTCGTGCCCACTTATAGGTGGCATCTCTGCCTTGATGGCCTGAGGCATCATGGGCCCACCGAGCCAAGAACAACTCTCCTTTATGCTGCCAATCCAAATCTATCTGGAACACCTCTATTTTTGCAGCCTGATCTGCCTTCTCGTTGTTGCGATGTTCTTCATTAGCCCGACTCTTGGGGACATGAGCGTCTACATGACGGACTTTCACAGGTAGCTCCTTTACCCGAGTGGCAATGTCCTTCCACTCATCAGCAGCCCAGATTGGTTTTCCCCTACGCTGCCAGTTGGCCTTTTTCCACCTTTCCAGCCAACCCCACAGGGCATTGACTACCATCCATGAGTCAATGTAGAGGTAGAGTTTTTGCCACTTCTCTCTCCCAGCAATGTCCAGGGCTAATTGGACGGCTTTGAGTTCAGCAAATTGGCTTGATCCACCCTCTCCCTCGATAGCTTGTACAACTTGTCGTGTGGGGCTCCATACAACAGCTTTCCATTTCCGGCTAGCACCTACAATTCGGCAGGAACCATCGGTGAAGAGGGCATATCTTCTTTCACTCTCTGGTAGCTCGTTATATGGAGGGGCTTCCTCAGCACGTGTCACTTCCTCTTCCTCTTCTTCAGAAGACAATCCAAAAGCCTCACCTTCTGGCCAGTTGGTAATTATCTCCAAGATCCCAGGGCGATTTTGGTTTCCAATACGGGCGCGCTGTGTGATGAGGGCAATCCATTTGCTCCAGGTAGCGTCGGTGGCATGATGCGTGGAGGGAGCCTTTCCCTTGAACATCCACCCCAGCACCGGTAGTCGGGGTGCCAGGAGGAGTTGTGCCTCTGTGCCGATTACTTCTGAGGCAGCTCGAACTCCTTCATAGGCGGCCAAGATTTCTTTCTCTGTCGCAGTGTAGTTGGCTTCGGACCCTTTGTAGCTTCGGCTCCAGAATCCCAGTGGTCGGCCCCGAGTCTCATCAGGCACCTTCTGCCAAAGGCTCCAGGACAGACCCTTGTTCCCGGCTGCAGAGTAGAGCACGTTTTTCACCTCTGGTCCTGTCCTGACTGGGCCAAGGGCTACCGCATGAGCGATTTCCTGCTTGATCTGAGTGAAGGCCTGTTGTTGTTCAGGGCCCCAGTGGAAATCGTTCTTCTTGCGGGTAACCAGGTAGAGAGGGCTCACGATCTGGCTGTACTCGGGAATGTGCATTCTCCAAAAGCCTATGACACCTAGGAATTCTTGTGTTTCCTTCTTGGTGGTCGGTGGAGACATCGCAGTGATCTTATTGATGACCTCGGTGGGAATCTGGCGCCGTCCGTCTTGCCACTTTACCCCCAGGAACTGGATCTCTCGGGCAGGTCCCTTGACTTTGCGTTTCTTGATGGCGAAGCCGGCCTCCAGGAGAATCTGGATGATTTTCTCTCCTTTCTCAAATACTTCCACTGCCGTGTTCCCCCATACAATGATATCATCGATGAACTGCAAATGCTCTGGAGCCTCACCCTTTTCCAGCGCAGTCTGGATCAGCCCATGGCAGATGGTGGAACTGTGCTTCCACCCCTGGGGCAGTCGGTTCCAGGTGTACTGCACGCCCCTCCAGGTGAAGGCAAACTGAGGCCTACACTCTGGTGACAGAGGAATGGAGAAAAATGCATTAGCAATGTCAATGATGGCATACCACTTTGCTGCTTTGGACTCCAGCTCGTACTGGAGCTCCAGCATGTCCGGCACAGCAGCACTCAATGGTGGAGTCACTTCATTCAAAGCACGATAGTCCACAGTCAATCTCCATTCTCCGTCAGGCTTGCGCACAGGCCAGATGGGGCTGTTGAAGGGTGAGTGGGTCTTGCTGATCACCCCTTGGGCCTCCAGCTCACGGATCATCTTGTGGATGGGGATCACGGCATCCCGATTCGTCCGATACTGCCGGCGGTGCACTGTCGAAGTGGCAATTGGCACCCGTTGCTCTTCCACCTTCAGGAGCCCAACTGCAAAAGGATTTTCTGATAGTCCAGGCAAGGTGTTCAACTGCCTAATGCCTTCTGCTTCCACAGCAGCTATCCCAAAAGCCCACTTAAACCCTTTTGGGTCTTTGTAATAGCCATTCCGGAGAAAGTCTCCCCCCCTGGCCGGGGCATCTCACAAAGAGATGGTGAGTCCTGGGGCAAGGCACTGATGGGCGCATTAACAGAAGAATAGTCCCGAGGGGCGAGGCAAGGAACACCGGCGCCAGGCCTCAACGGCTCATGGTAATAGAATACATTGCAACCCAGGACACAGTACTAAGCATATTTATCCTCCCACTTCTCTACAGGTCAGGAATTACCATACCCCCAGGTTGTACTGTCTGTACTTACCATTACTGAATTGCTTCACAGCTTCAAAGAGTAGATCCAAGAACATACATATCTCTTCTGGCAGTGAACCGGCAAGAAATCGTAGAACAATCGACATGCGAGTGCCTGCTGAAGACTTGCCCTGTGTTTTGTTCCATATTTTGTTTCTCATTCTTCCATAGAGAATTCTTCAAGAGCCAAAAAGAGGTTGCATTAGCTTTCAGCAAGCCATCTGTTTCCTAGTCTCTTATTCTGCAGGAGGAACTCCATTTCATTTAAAAATATTCCCTAGTGAGAACAAACTGCGTGGAAGTCCTCCCTTCAGGATCTCCACTGAATTACTACAAAGCACCCAAAAACATCCCAGCAAAAGATCAGCTCCTGCTACTACAATAGCAGCTTTGCTGGAGACTTCAGGTATAAAACTAGAATACCTCCAGGCTAGCTTGAGGGCAGCTACCACTTGAGGAAGTAATCTGCATGATAACTTGCATCACTGTATCTTAATAAAAATAAGGGATAATACTCAGTGAACTGAAATGATATCACAGTTCTCTGTAAGCCTTAGAAGAAAAAGTAGTTAACAAAATGCCATTTTTAAAGAAAACATCATTTTCATAACACATAACATAAATGTGTTAACAAGGAAACCATACAAAACATCACAAACCTAGTCATCGAACCATACCATTATTCATCTTCACTGTTTAAATGAGAAGCAGCAGCATTACATCTCTGATCATGGTACTTTCACATGAAACCTTGAAACCTGCACTTCATGACACACCTCATAAGAACAGGGATAAGATCTAGTCGATGCTCCATTTTTACTACTGCAGTCTCCTCAGAAATACTGAAATGGACAATTTCTTCTTTAAAGCTCTTGTCCTCCAGTAGCCTTCGCAAATTCTCCCTGAGAATAATAAATGCTATTTGAGGGCAGGTGGGGGTTGTAAAAATAAACAGACACAAACACACATCTATATCTACTTACCTACCTAATCTATGCTGTATATAAAATATTAAAGTACTATGTTCCCACTCTTTTATCAAAAAATATTTTAAAAGCCAGATAGTTCAAGCTAATTACATAGGAAATTACCTCCTGCATTGTGAACACATTATTCAACCACAAATTACAGTTTTATGCTGTCACTTTCTCTGAGTGGTTATAAATCAGTACAGAAGACCTCTTTGAAAAAGATAAAACTAGTAAGCACACACTCTTCTGGACAGAATGAAAGTGTTGTCATTTTCCTATAAACAAAAAAGAGACACTGACCAAAGTCAGGACCTTATTTCCTCTTTTAGATAGGAAATACATAGCTGGCTAAAATTAAAATTTATACTTATGTCTTCAAAAGATACAGGAAAGGCTCTCTCTTTGAAGCAACTGACTCTAAGCAGGCTTCTGATATGACAGCAGGCTTATTCACTGATACTAAAAGAATATAAAAGCTTTTACCTGTATGGCAGTAGATGAGGATGCTTGTATGTCATTATACAGTCGAGCTATTCTCTGTACATTCTGATCTTGATGGGACAGTAACTGCAAATGACAGAAGAAAGAAAATGAGTCTCTACCTAGAAGACAGAACTGCTTACTGAAAACAGTGAAACAACCCAAAGGCCCCAACATCAAGCAGGTTTTGGACTAACTTATCAAAATGGAAACAGAACGTACATGTTGCGAGTATAAAGTCAAGACATGAATACACAACTGTCACTCATAAAAAGCGAACATGGTTGCTGGTAGTTCAAATATACTTTTCCCCCTCCTCTACAACGGATAGTTAGAATATTTGGGGTTTCATCACTGTATTTTGGACCACTGTCAGCTTGCATTTTCAACCTCCAAAAACCAGTTACCAGTTGTCTATCTGGGAAGACTGGATTAAAAACCAGACTACCCAAACCGTCCAGGACACCGGTCTTACTTCCCTGTAACAAAACTAAAATACTCATAAGACTTGATATGCAAAGTCTCACTGAGATTGATCCCTCATAACCTAGGCACTAAGAAATACAGATCACTTCCCCACACGGCATCCTTATCAGTTCTTCAGTCTCCTACCAAATAGCACAGGCTAGAAACATCAAAGGTCACTTTGCCATGACATCCCTATGCTAGATGGACACACCAGCCATGACAATACATATGCTAAGACACAGAAATGGCAAACGGTAAGTGATAAAGGAATCTCTCACATGTCAGGTTGTTCTTCACACAGTTCTGACCTGTACACATCTGTTCAATATTTTCTTAAGAATACAGGCAAGCAAACACATGGACCAACTCTTTTCCTAAGTCAAACTCTGAGGTCGACTGAGAAGATGTTCACTGAAGATTCTTACATTTAGGAAGCAATGAGTAGAACTTCTGACTCCCACACCAGGTGCCATACAGCCCACTGACCTCAGCCTTGGAGAACACAAATTGGGAACGATTAGGGCAAACCCAAATAACATGACCATATGTACAGATCATGAACCAACAAAACTCAGTAAAATTAATAAAATACCCTCTTAAGGAGTGTAGGATAAAGACTCAGAATCTCTCTTCAGAGTCATATTTTTGGCAATTCCTTCAGAGAAATCCCTCAAAAAGTAATCTTATCAAACTGAATATTATTCTAAGAAGAAATTCTGGGTTTTTGTGGTTTGTTTTTTTGTTTGTTTGTTTGTTTTTTTGTTTTGTTTTTTTTTTTTGTTTTGTTTTTTTTTTTTGTTTTGTTTTTTTTTTTTTTTGTTTTGTTTTTTTTTTTTTTGTTTTGTTTTTTTTTTTATGCCATTCTTACAGACTGCGATTCCTCCCATTCCATTTTACAGAATCATGGAATATTCTCGGAATATTCAGAGTGGGACGGGACCTCCAGAGATCATCTAGTCCAACTCCCCTGCTTAAAAGCAGGATCCCCTAGAGCACCTCACTCAGGACTGCATCCAGGTGAGTCTTGAAAATCTCCAGAGAAGGAGACTCCACAACCTCTCTGGGCAGCCTGTGCCAGTGCTCTGGCACCCTCACTGAAAAAAAAGTTCTTCCTCATATTTAAATGGAACCTCCTATGTTCCAGCTTGTGTCCGTTACCCCTAGTCCTGTCACCGGGAACCACTGAAAAGAGTCTGGCTCCATCCTCCCTCAACCCACCCTTTAGGTATTTATAAACATTAATTAAATCACCCCTCAGCCTTCTCTTCTCCAGGCCAAAGAGTCCCAGCTCTCTCAGCCTTTCCTCATAGGGGAGATGCTCCAATCCCCCAGTCATCCTCATTGCCCTCCTCTGGACTCTCTCCAGTAGGTCCCTGTCTCTCTTCAACTGGGGAGCCCAGAACTGGATGCAGTATTCCAGTTGCGGCCTCACCAGGGCAGAGTAGAGGGGGAGAATGACCTCCCTCGACCTACTGGCCACACACTTCCCTGTGCAGCCCAGGGTGGCATTGGCCTTCTTGGCAGCAAGGGCACATTGCCAGCTCAGGGATAATTTATTATCTACCAGGACTCCCAGACCCTTCTCCTCAGAACTGCTTTCCAGGAGATCCCTCCCTAGCCTATACTGGTGCCTGGCATTCTTTTTCCCCAGGTGCAGCACCCTACACTTGCCCTTATTGAACCTCATGAGGTTCTTCTCTGCCCAGCTCTCCAGCCTGTCCAGGTCCCGCTGGATGGCAGCACAGCCCTCTGGCGTGTCAGCCACCCCTCCCAACTTGGGATCATCAGTGAACTTGCTGAGGATACATTCTGTCCCCTCGTCCAGGTCATTGATAAATATGTTGAACAAGACCGGACCGAGTATTGACCCCTGGGGGACACCACTGGTTACAGGCCTCCAACTTGACTCTGCTCCATTGATCACAACCCTCTGATCTGTCACACAGCCAGCTCTCGATCCACCTCACCATCCCCTCATCTAACCCACACTTCCTGAGTTTCCTAATGAGGATGTTATGGGAGACAGTGTCAAAAGCCTTGCTGAAGTCAAGGTAGATGACATCTGCTGCTCTCTCCTCATCCAGCCAACCGGTTATAACATCATAGAAGGCTAGCAGATTGGTCAAGCATGATTTACCCTTGGTAAATCCATGTTGACCACTCCCAATAACTTTCTGTTCTCCAACATGTTTGGAGATGACCTCCAGAACGAGTCACTCCATCACCTTCACAGGGATGGAGGTGAGACTAACCGACCTATAGTTTCCTGGGTCTTCCTTCTTGCCCTTTTTGTAGACTGGAGTGATGTTGGCCTTCCTCCAGTCTTCAGGCACCTCTCCTGCTCTCCATGACTTTTCAGAGATGATGGAGAATGGCCCAGCAATAACATCTGCCAGCTCTCTCAGCATTCACGGGTGCATCCCATCAGGGCCCATGGACTTCTGGATGTCTAGTTTGGCCAAGTGGTCTCTAAGGCAGTCTTCCTCTATCGAGGGACAGTCTTCATCTCTCCAGACCTTCCCTCTTGCCTCTACGGTTTGGGATTCACGAGAGACCGCTTTAGTAGTGAAGACCGAGGCAAAGAAGGTATTCAGTACCTCTGCCTTTTCTGTGCCTTCCACCACCAGGGCGCCTGCCTCGTTCATCAGTGGGCCAACATTTTCCCTAGTCTTCCTTTTTCTATTGAGGTACTGAAAGAACCTCTTCTTATTGTCCTTAACCGTAGCGGCCGAGTTCTGCTTGAGCTTTGGCCCTTCTAATTTTCGCTCTGCACAGCTTCACTACATTTTGGTACTCCTCATAAGTTGCCAACCCCTTGTTCCAAAGGCCGAAGACTTTCTTTTTGTTCCTGAGGCCCAGCCAAAACTCTCTATTTAGCCAGGCTGGCTTTCTTCCCTGCCAGCTTGTCTTTCAGGACCTGGGGATGGCCTTCTCCTGAGCTTTTAAGAGCTGCTCCTTGAAATATGCCCAGCCATCCTGGGCACCTTTGACCTTCAGGACTGCCTCCCAAGGGACACTCTCAGCCATGCTCCTAAGCAGGCCAAAGTCTGCCCTTTGGAAGTCCAGGGTGGCAGTTCTGTCGGCTCCCTGCCTTGTTTCTCCAAGAATTGTGAACTCTGTCATTTCGTGGTCACTCTGCCCAAGACGACCTCCAACCTTTACATCCCCCACAAGACCTTCTGTTAACAAGCAGCAGGTCCAGTAGGGCACTGTCCCTAGTTGGCTCCCTTACCAGCTGTGTTAGGAAGTTGTCTTCCACACACTCTAGGAACCTCCGGGACGGATCTCTCTCTGCCATGTAATATTTCCAGCAGACATCTGGGAGGTTGAAGTCCCCCACGAGAACAAGATCGAGCGATCGTGAGATCTCTGCCACTTGCTTATAGAATATTTCGTCAGCCTCTCCATCCTGGTTGCAGGGGTCTATAACAGACTCCCACCAAGATGCCCGCTTTATTGGCCTTCCCCTTAAGCCTTACCCATAAACACTCTACACTGTCATTCACATTTACATTTCTTCTTAGATTTGTTCTCCTGCCTCCCTTACTTAAAAATTAGAAGAAACTTTTGGTTATACAGGCATTATCTAGGCTCTGCTCTTTAATCCATGTTCCCTGCTTCTTCATTTAATCTCTGTTTATCTTCCATTTTGATTTTGCTGATACTGATCGTGACTGAATTCAGAGAAAACTTCTAAGTGGGCTATTAGTTGCCTGTAAAACAAAACTTTTTTTTTTTTAATTACCAGAAGAGACAATCCTGTATTATAATAAAAAAAAAAAAAAAAAAAAAAGAGGTGGAGGGACTTTCATTAATATTGTTTAAAAAGAAAAAAATATCCATATATTCTAAGTCTGTAAGTCTCCATTTCAGAGACACAGCAAGAGGAATCCTGTTCCCCTGCCTAAGCAGTTCCTTCCAAATGCCACTTCACTGCACAAAGGCCATTTCTGCAGTAGCACTAGATGAGCTCAGGTTTTGGTGAGAAAGGAATACAAACCATCAGGATGCAGCTTACTTCTTTCTGCCAGTCCAGCCTGGAACACCAAGCAGGTGAATTTACTTCTATTTACTTGTCATTAACTGGTGCCCATTTCGCTCCCATCAACATGAAGGGCTGCATTCAGCCACAGACAATGCTGAACTTATGCCAGGCTGCAAACACAGATGAGTCAGTGCCTTTGGAAGAGGCTGTGTAACCCCATATCTGCCACACCTCCACTTTGTGGGAGGAGAGGTGAACAGGATAAGGAAAGAATGAGTCTCATCTACCATATGTGCTGTGGGGCTAGCAGACCCTGTCCTCATCCAGCTGCTCCCCATAGTGGTTTACACGGAACCCTCCAGACACGTAGCTGGGTCACCCTCCTCCACAGCTGGGCTCAGCCGAAGGACAACTATGACACCCTCCAGCAACCCCACACTGAGCTTGGGACAGGGGACCACTGCCTCAGCCAGACCTTGCTGGCCGCAGCATGTAGCCCCACAACAGCTCTCCTACCATGGCACAGGCACGGCTGCACAGGGCAGACAAAGGGAGGTCACTCTAGAACTCATTAACTCATCTCCAGTAAATCTTTTATAACTTTTTCACTGCTAGCACAAACTGATGTTTCCACTTATGTACACAAACATTTTGAGATGGAGGTTTTTAAAAAAAAATAATCTTGGACTGTCACTGTATTTTTATTGCTGCTAATTTACAGATACAAGCAAGAATCTGGGAGCAAAATGAAACACCCAAAATACACCTGGGATTAAATGACAATTCAGGTTACATATCAAATACTCATCACGTTCCAACATGTAAGGTGACATTTTTAAGTTCTCTATCATTACAAGTGCCATCCTTTGCAGAAAAAGTGGCAAAATACAAGTCTCTGTGATGTATTTGTAACAGACATTTGATAAAGGTCATCAGGGTAAAAAGACTCTGATCAGAGAAACTGTAGGGAATTCATACAGAGTCACCATCTCCATGTATTCAGCACTGCAAACAATGACATTACAACAGCATATAGCTTCAGTCTAAACCACCACCAAATAAAAATCTTTGTCTCTAAGACAACTACCAGGACTAAGATTTATAACAGGTAGGCGATGGCAGAATCCCAATACTAAAATAACTAAAAATACCTAAAATGAACAGTCTCATTTTTAAACAGTCTCGTGTTTGGCAATGCCCATGGCTTTAAAAGACCAACAGACATACGCAGAGAAGCCAGGGGAATGCAGGTACAACGGCCTCCAAAAACTTCAGAATGGCTTCAGAACACCCGATAAGTTTTGCTTAAAGTAACACAAACCACAGACTGGCAGCAGGTAATGAGTTAATGATAAAGCCTGGGCAGGGTCTTTGGATGTTCAGTACTGTGCAGGCAGCTTCTGACTCTAAAGTGCTTATAATCCACTGGAAAGTTATCGAGTACAAGCAAAAGAAGAAAAAGGAATATATATGTATATAGATAGGTTTTATCTCAATATAAGCTGCTGAATCTGCCTTTCCATGAAAGCACTAGCAAGGGAAAACTAAAAATACTTACTTAGCAGCAGCTCTTCTTGTTTTCTTCTTTGGCAGTCCTACAGCAATTGGTTCCCCTTCTTCCATTTCTTCTTCCTCCTCCTCCATAGCAACATCATTCACCTCTTCAGCAGGTATTTCTTTTGCTGCTACTGTACCACTGGTTTTCTTTCTAAGATCCTGAGATGGAGCCACTAATGAATCTACTGGGTAGTACTCATTTCTGGGTTTCAAAAAAAAAAAATAAAAAAAAAATAAAAAAAGGAGGAAAGACTTAAGCAACATAGCAGTTTTCAGGGTTTCAGGGCAAGAACAACTAGAAACTCCACAATCCACCATTTGTCTCTTGTTGACAGTGTACCTTGGGACACTATACAGCTAAAAATTCCCCAAGAGGTATATTTCAGCAGTATATGCTTCTTTGCCTACAAGTTGCAGAGATATAAGGCAGTGACCAAATACACTAAAGGAGACTGGGAGGTGCTTGGTGTAGAAGAGAAGAGACATGAATCACTGAATTGCTAGAGATCTGTAAAGAGGCTATGTGGAAGGCATGGGGAGTTGTGTTTGCTTGAGTGAGCAGGTGAACAGTGAGTATGGCAGTGTGAGAGCAAGTGAGAAAATTAGCCTACTACAGTATGGTTCAATTGTTCCAGGAAGGCAAGCAACACACAGGTTTTCTAATCATAGAAAAGGAGTATCAGAAGCCTTCCCCTGCCAGTGTATATATCATAGGATGATACACCCAATATGTATCATACTATGATATGCGGACACATGCAAACACACCACTGCTCTTGGGGGAAAATATTTTGGTCTTCTGTATTCCAAATTCAAATGTATTTTCATTTAATACAAACCCCTTTATTTCTACTGAAATCACTCCCTAATGGAGTAATGAGGCTGTGACAGTGGCAAGCCAATAAATGAGAGATTGAGCAGCAGAAACATACTGCCAGTTTCATTGCCTGCTTCTTATGTGATCTTTCTAACAGAATCCACATTTCAATCAAAAGGCTACCTTAACTGTAAACAGACACCTCATCAGCCATGCATTCAGGGAATAGTCTATAATGGGACAACCATAGTCTTAAAGCTCAGCAACGCACTGAATGCAATGTGTCCTCTCAACTGAAAAATAAGTCTTACCTCATAAATCTCAAAAGAAGTGGGGAAGTTCCCTTGACCTAGGCTCCACTCTGTCTGGAAACTTATCCAGTGCTTTCCACAGTAGAAAACGGAAGTTTGCGTGGTCCAGCCGCTCACTACAGTCTGTTCTAGTACTCAGCTGCTCCAGGAAGACAGTCCCTACCCCTCCTTCTAACATCTTCTTGCCTTCTGTTTCAGCAATGCTTTCCTCCCATTCATCTAGTTCATTTTGCAGCTCCATTTCTATAGAACAGATGAAGAAAACCTCTTCAGGTTACTTCATAATTGTCAGTAGCAAGGTTTCAGTCCCCCATTATGAGAGTAATACTTTTGGTGACATGTACCTGTTTAAACAATTGTATTTAACACTGAGCTGAAAGACCCACATTGCTTAGAAAGTATTCTAGGATGCCTTACAGCCTTAACAGGTCTCAGTTAAGCTCAGTTCTCTTGAATAACAGAGAAGTCCACAAATGACTGCATGCTCATGGCTCTATCATGAAATCATAGATTCCATACACACATAGGTAAACCTCAAGAGCACAGTTAAGACAGTTCGCAGGAATTCCACAGAATCTACGGAGCAGCAAGATGGCCAGTCCCATTACACAGGTTTCATCATTGTTCCTGATTGGTCAGGTCAGAGACAGCCTTAAGCAGAGACAAAACTCCTGCATGGCTTCCCACAACTTGCATCTCCCTCCTATAACACAGGGGCATTTTCTACCTACTACTTGGTGTTTAGGACAGAAGGAGACACAGTTTTCTCCCAAGCCTCTCCATTCCTGCCCTGGACACGACACTGATAGTCAAGAGCCCTGGTTCTGAATTCCCCCATCACACTTAAATTTTGGGCACATAAAAACAGTCATGTCATTCAGTTAGCTGGGTTACTAACATAACAATGTTTAGGAGCCATAACTTACTAGCATAGGTAGCAGCCCTCTCCAAATGTTCATGTAAGACCTTCCAGAACTGTTTATTCTCCATGTTCTTGGCAGGAGAACTAACAAAACAAAAGAGCACATGAAATTTATAGGAAAAAAAAAAAAAAGCCATGCATCACTAAGCAAGTTAACAACTAACACAACCAGAGGCTTTGATCACTGCTTTAATGTGGGTGCCTGTTTTGCCAGTTACCAGGCCTAGCACAAAGGATGCAGCCAGCAGTAGAATGAACCAATAACCAGATTCTATTGCACACAAAAAGGTCAGTGCATGGGTGATTGCTGGGGGTACAAACAAGTCAATCAGATTACACATAACAGACATCAACCCCAGTGACCCCAGGAATGATACAACACAGCCAACAATCAGTGGAACAAACAGAGCAACCAAGTCTCCCATGGCAGAGATGGGAGACAACCAAGTCAATAGGCTGATAATATAGGATAGAAGTAGCCACATATTGTTCCCCCCCAAAAACCGCATTTGCAAATGCCAAACCTGACCGGGGCCCAGTTGCAGGGAGAGCCAGGAGGTCCTTCCCCAACAGGAAAACTCTGCAAAGGGCATCCACCGCACAGACAGACACCCCACCCTTCCTGCAAGTGGGCCCAGCTTTTATGCCCAAAGCAGGACACCTGGCACTCATTTACCCAATGGGGGCACCTGGGGCTTGTTTACCCAAGGGCTTTCCTTACAAGGTCAGCTGCACCTTGGAGGAAAGCCAAAAGGCAAACTCATCCCCTCCTTTTGAAGGACCATGGGAACCACCCATATGTCAACCTTAATTCAGGGCTCAGACCACAGCACTTCAGTGTCTGAAGACAGGACATCTGCATGATACAGCTGTGGCACTTCCTTGCCTTCACTCATGGACCCCAAATGTCAATTGTTATTAAAATAATCTGGTTGTATCTCATGACTTCAAATGAATTCAAATTGAGTAAAAATGTTCTCAGGCTTTCTACTGACCTCTGTACAGTAACATCATCTAGAACTAAAGAACAAATTAGTAAAGATATATCTTTTGAAGAGCTGGTTTAATATTTTTTTAATTTATTTGCTAGTTTGAATGGGAAAATCCCATCCTGGGCTAGACTCTGGAGCGCAGTGGTGTAAAATCAACCCTTAACTTTGGGGAATCCTGTCCCTAACTCCCAGCCTGGAGACTATGTCTACATAAAGACGTGGACAACGGAGCCTCTACAGGAAAACTAGAAGGGACCTTATCAAGTGCTGCTAACGACATTCACTGCAGTCAAGATCGCTGAATCCGATGCTTGGATCCATTATACCAGAGTGAAGAAGACACCATCCTCGAACTGGAGAGTGATTGGAGATCCAGAGACTTTAAAACTGACATTGAAACATGATTAACTATCTGAATTTCATTTTTTTGTTACAGTCTATGATGGTGGAAACCTGGAGAGAGGAGTGATCGTTACCAGATCTAGCACAGCGCTTAGCCTGGCATACAAATGTTTGGAACGACAATTGACTCGAAGAACAGAATTTAATTGGATGATTATACAAGCAGTGGCGAGACAACGAGATAAACCATCAAAAGATCCACCATCATACGACAACCCGGGGTTCAGTGAAATCACACTATGAATAAATGAAAGTATTGAGTATGATTATCAATACTTTCAAAGGGGGGAAATGTTACCAAACTGATCAGATTCTGATGATTTTAATTTAGCTAAAATCAAGTTAGGCCTAATTGAATCATATGAGGGAGTGACTGTGTTTTGTTTTAGTAACCGCAGAAAGCACATAGAACAAACAGGGGGTACCAGCAGCTAAAGTACATGAAGTGAACAGGGGGTACAAGCAGCTGGGGCCCAGCATTGTCTGTAACTAGAAACCATGTAGTCAAGAAAGTAAAATATTATGTTTAAGCAACCACCGTGGAAATAATACAATAATTAATCATATAGTGGCTAAAGTCACAGTGACCAGTTATACTGCTTGAAGATCCCATTACCCTTCCCATCCTGATCTGAATATTAGGGGCTACAATCAATAGCATGACTATGGTGTGACTACAGGTGACCAACGATTATTATTAGAAATGAATATACATGAAGTGATGTAACTCAAAAGATCATTGGGGGCCAGTCAAGGTAAAGGTTAATTTTAATGAGCAATTGAAGGCAAGCAGTATATACAGTTTTATGTTAAATAGCTTATACAATGGAACTCAAATATATAAAAACCCTGCTAAAGGTGATGTAACCCAGGATACGCTGGGTGGAGTTATCCCCCGTATCCTCCGCGCGTCAATAAAGAAGTGTCTGCTTATCTACATCACATTGGTGTTGATAAGTTCTTTGTCCTGTTTGGTGACAATAGGATGAAGAAATGACCTTTAATTACCTTAGTTGATTTTAATACTAAAGACCACACCTCTAGGAGACGATTTTAAATGTAAATGTAGGACCACCTTAGTATAATGAACTAATTGTTTGAGCACGCATAGAAAGATTTGTTATATAAGCATTTTTAGCCAATCGTATATCTTGTTACAATTTCTTTCTCTTTTCTGTCTTGTAAAAAATGCCCTGCTTGTTCTTTGAAAGGTGTGCTGTCAGTGTTAGATGCCTGGCACCCCTTTCTGTGCAGAACTGTAATAAAACAAATATCTTGACTCAGTGTGTCAATTGGCTTTGCACACTGGGTAAAGAACCCAGATCTGGGACAACAAGAGTTGTGGAATCACAGAATAAATTAAGCTGGAAAGGACCTTTGGAGGTTATCTGGGGCCACCTTCCTCTACCCCCCTCCCTCCCATCAAAAAGGCCAGTTTTGCAGAGTGATCAGGTTGCTCCCAGCGTTGCCCAGCACTGGCTGCTAGGTGGAAAGTGTCCACAAACGTAGCACACCTTTCAGGGATCTCTAGTGATTATTTATACACAAGTTTCACAAAGCATTGCCAAACAAATGCAATTATTCTTCCTATGTATTGCATGTTCATTACATTATGTAAGACAAATCTAACACATGCATAGTTCTATTTTGCAGCATTTGCAAAACATCTCTAAGCCCATTTTCTTATCAGGATGTTCTCATCTGGCAGTAGTCTACATTCTTAACATACTAGAGTGGACCTTGAGCTGATTAATGGCTTTGTTTGTCTTTCCTTATCACTATCTATCACATTCTTAACTAGGTCTAAAATAAATGTTCAGAATATTCTCAAAGTTTCATGCAATGAACAAGGAATGCAGGACAACATATCAACTTTTTCAATAACATTCAGGCCTTGGCACTTTGGAACGTCGCTTTAAGGCAATATTACTACCAATAGGTAGTACAAAGCAGAAATTTGATTCCCCTGTGGCCACCTTTTCAGTTTAAAGAAACCCAGCTGTCTTATAGAGGACAGAAACATTAAGGATGGTATTAACGGGGAGTGAATGGGTGCGGTGGCACCAGAAGGAATAGCAGAAAAAATGTCTATAAAATGGCATATGTTGATGGCACGTAGATTAGCGGGTCATTAAGATCTGGATACATCTACAGGCAACTTCTCCAGACACAAAAGCCTGTCATTATATC
This sequence comes from Podargus strigoides, assembly GCA_028020825.1. Taxonomy (NCBI): domain Eukaryota; kingdom Metazoa; phylum Chordata; class Aves; order Caprimulgiformes; family Podargidae; genus Podargus; species Podargus strigoides. The sequence goes on from CM051662.1 coordinate 60,114,872, forward strand.
TTAATGACTTACAGTGATGAGAAGGTGGACAGACTAATTAGCATCAGCTCCTAAGAGCTACCAAAAAACCTCCACCAACCATACCTAGAACCAAAAAAACATGTCTGCCAGAACATCCTGACACAAAACTATGAACCCAGGAAAGCTGAGGAGCACTTGGTAGCTGGCATCACTTGTCTTAAGTGTTATTGCAAAGAAGCCTGACAAGACCACAGGCACTGAGTATAAGTAAGTAAATTAAACCATTTTTTCTCTAAAATGAAATCACCTTCTCATCCTACAGGGTGTTCCAGTGTTGCTACAATATTGCAGCATGATTTCCTGTGTTTTCTGTCTTGTCTCTTACCTTACCTGATTCAGGCCATCAAAACCATCTTGGTGGCCCTCCACTGGGCTTGCTCTAGCTTGCAAATACCTTTCTAGCACTGGGGAGCCCAAGCCAGGACACAATACTTTGGAGTGGTGCAATTTCAGACATGCTGAATAGACGGAAGTAACAATTCCCTTGAACCTGCTGGCTGCACTTCTGGTTAATGCAGCTCAGTAGTTGGCATTGATTTCTGCAAAAGTGCCCTGCTGAGCCAAGGTTGACTTCTTGCCCACCAGGAGTTGCAGGTCCTTTTTTGAAAAGCTGCTTTCTAGTTTATCCCCTAAGCTGTACAGATTTGTGGGGTGGTTCTGTTCCAGGTACAGGATGGCACATTTGTTTTTATTGAACTTTATGAGGTTTCTGTTGACCTATTTTTTCAGTTTGTTGGGACTGCTGTTGAGCAGCAGCCCAGCCATCGAGCATATTGACCTCTCCCCCTCCAGTTTTCTGCATGTGTGCTCCCTTCACCATCTGCAGAATGTTTTACAGAAGGCTGTTCACACACCATCCTCACAGCCTGCTGAAGGCAACACATCTATCTACTCATTGCTTTCCTATCAAATAAGAGCAGCAATGACCTTGGGAGAAATTTATGTACGCGTACAAACACGTGCATACACACATTACTAAATGAAGTCTGAACAAAGTGGTTTTAGTGGAATTCATTACACTGTGGCAGTTTGCAGTTATGCTGCATGTTAGATATCCATTTCAAGGACACCCTGCTCCAGGAGTAGAAGAGTGCTGCTTTTCAACACAGGTAGTTCCTGCCTAGCCTTAAAACAGAGAAGATTTTGAGAATAAGAAGTGTCTCACTCTCAACTCACATCAGGCTGTCTGTGAACAACTGTCTCTGCTAAAAGGGAGTATCCCCTTTATATAAAGCACAGCTTCCCCTTCCCCCAGCCCATCCATTGCCTCCAGCCCTCATGCCAACAGAAAATACTTGCATTCTCACATTTTTAAGTAGAGCCAAAAGTATCCCCTCATTTTCACATTACATTTATAACTTTAAAATGTTGGCAGACCTGGCTCTGGCTCACCATTCTGACAAACGGAAAGTCTCTGCTCTACCTGCCTGCCTTGCTCCCTTGGCCTGTCTCCCTGATTTCCTTAGAAAAGGCAGGTCAGACCATGTCTGAAATACTCTAGGGAAAGAGTTTGGATTTTTGTAACTGTAGGAATGAGAGGGGGAAAAAAAAAAGTAGAAACCTCCAGGAATTTAGGCAATCAGGAAACCATTTTACATTGCAACCAAATACAGATTATTTTATAATGGGCATGTCCCACCTGCCCTCTTTGAAACAGGACTTGAAAAAACTTTATAATACATTATGCCTCATTTATGATGATCACCAACACTCCTGATTTTGGCTGTTCTCATTTGTCTCCCTCTCCTGGTCAATGGCAGTTATTTTTTTTTCCAGATTTTGTGGGGTTTTCAGTAGGGAAGTCTTTGGCTTTTGTCCATACATGAACTCAAAGTGAATAAGTGGCTGAGCAAAATAGAATTTATTCATACATACTTGTTCCAGTGTATTGAGGGGTTAAGTAAATATTTACCTGTTTAAAAATTCACCTCTACAATCCTGAAATGAAAACATAAATCTTGCAGTATCTCTGAAACTGAGCCAGGGTGAATCTACTAAGGGGAGTGCTCACTTTCAGTCAAGTTTGGCACACTGGAAAGATGCCAGGAATAGTGGAACTGAGAGGTGGCTGCAGTTTTGAAGAGGTGGTGACAGGGAGAAGAGCTGGAGTCAGTCAGTTTAAGGGAATTTGACAGTTCTGGTGTAGTAAACTGAATTTTTCTGGCTTTTAAAGGCTTTATGTTGACATAGTACACTGCAGGCCACCAATTTTTACCTTTTGTTTTAATGAGTCATATACACAACATGTATGTAAAAAAAAAAAAAAAGACAGAATTTATTGCTGTGTATAATGAAGAGCCTGGGAATAGACTAAGGGGTACTCAGATAATACATAATCTTCCTGTTCTGGTTCTGACAGTACCTGTTATTCCTTGAAAGCAGTATCTGTTCAAGAGCTACTCAACAATCCCAGTACTGGTCACTTGCTCCAGTTGCATTCCTGACCTACCACAGAGTGCCAAGCTTGTTTCTTCTGCATCCTTATAGCTTCCTAAAGTTTCTTTTAGCCCCTGTTTCATTCCCTTCCCTTTCTGACTTTGAAATCCAACTCAGCCACTATCCATGGAAAATGCTATTTAAGTCTAGACTTCTACAAACCTCTCTCTGGACCTTGGAGGCTTCATCCTCAGCACCCTGAGAGTCTAGTCAGGGATTTTGCATGGACAGGACAGCTAGTTGTGCCTAGTTATATAGCGTTCAAATATAAGATGTGTTTAGACTAAGACAAACTTTGCAATTTTGTTTCATTTACGACCTAAAGAATGTATCATGTAGCCCAAAGGATTCCAAGTAGTTCAATATCCAAGTACTTACATATCCCAGTGCATCACTAAGCTGTATTCACTCGTGCAGCAGCTATGTTGACTTCCTGCCACCCCTCCACCATCTCCTTTTCCCCATTTTTAAAAAATGGAAACTAAATACAGACTTATTTCACAGTAGTCTTCTAGTCTTAAGACAAATATGCCCTGTTTATTTTTTTGAATTTATTTTTTACATTTTAGCTATTAGTATTGATGCCTTCAGAAGCAAAACAGGCAGAACTGTAGTGATGAGTAAGGAAAGCCAGCACCTGAGTTCTAAAAAAGTAGCCATCTGGATTGTTATTTAGAAAGCAAAGGAAAAGACAGAGTCAACATTAAAAAGCATTGAAAAAACACTTCAGAGAATATAGAATGTAGAAGAAATGTAACAGATGTTCAAACAATTCTGTTTCCGCATTAAAGTTTAACATGCAAACTGTATTTTTTATGAAGAGTATGCCAGGATTTACTCTGAGTACAGGATATATATTCTCAGAAGATTCAAGTGTATTGGTAAATTACTTGAAGTCCTTTAGGAAAGTTATTTTTTCAAATTTTTTTTTATTGTTCTGGATTGTCTTGTCATAGAATCATAGAAACATAGAATAATTATGGTTGGAAGGGACCTTCAGAGTCATCAAGTCCAACCTTTATCCCATCATATTCCTAACCATTAAACCACTAGACCATGGCCTCAAGTGCCTCATCAACCCATTTTTTGAACACCTCCAGGGACAGCGACTCCACCACCTCCCTGGGCAGCCTGTTCCTGTGACTAACCACCCTCTCAGTAAAGAACTTCTTCCTGATATCCAATCTAAACTTCCCCTGACACAACTTGAGGCCATTTCCTCTTGTCCTATCATTAGTAATTTGGGAGAAGAGACCAACACCAGCCTCACTACAACCTCCTTTGAGGTAGTTGTAGAGGGCAACAAGGTCTCCTTTCAGTCTCCTCTTCTCCAGGCTAAACAAGCCCAGCTCCCTCAGCCGGTCTCCATAAGGCCTGTGTTCCAGACCTCTCACCAGCCTTGTTGCCCTTCTCTGGACTCTCTCCAGCACCTCAATGTCCTTCCCATACTGTGGTGCCCAGAACTAGACACAGTACTCAAGGTGTGGTCTCACGAGTGCCGAGTACAGGGGCACAATCACCTCCCTACTCCTGCTGGTCACACCGTTCTATGATTCTACGATTCTATTCTGATACAGGCCAGGATGTCGTTGGCCTTCTTGGCCACCTGGGCACACTGCTGGCTCGTGTTCAGCCGCTGTCAGCCAACACCCCCAGGGCCTTTTCCGCCAGGCAGCTTTCCAGCCACTCTGCCCCAAGCCTGGAGCGCTGCATGGGGTTGTTGTGGCCAAAGTGCATGACCCGGCACTTGCCTTTGTTAAACCTCATGCAATTGGCCTCAGCCCATCGCTCCAGCCTGTCCAAATCCCGCTGCAGGGCCTACCTACCCTCAGGCAGATCGACACTCCCACTCAGCTTGGTGTCATCTGCAAATTTACTGAGGGTGCATTCGATCCCCTCATCCAGGTCATCGATAAAGACATTAAACAAGACTGGCCCCAAGACCGAGCCCTGAGGGACACCGCTTGTGACCGGTCTCCATCTGGATTTAACTCCATTCACCACAACTCTCTGGGCTCGGCCATCCAGCTAGTTTTATCCCAGCGAAGAGTCCACCTGTCTAGACCATGAGCCGCCAGCTTCTGCAGCAGAATGCTGTGGGAGAGTGTCAGATGCCTTCCTGAAGTCCAGGTAGACAACATCCACCGCTTTTCCCTCATCCACTAGGCAGGTCACCTGATCATAGAAGGAGATCAGGTTGGTTAGATAGGACTTGCCCTTCCTGAACCCATGCTGGGTGGACCTGATCCTCCCATTATCCTGCAAATCAATCTGGTGGGCCAATAATTTACAGCCTTGCACATACGAATAACAATAAAGTGCCCTTAAGGTGCTCCCTCGACTCTCAGACTAAAGATGCTAGGTGACCTTGCAAGCCTGGGTGCAGACTCTGTTGCATATCTTCCCAACTCCCCCTGCTCACCAAGATGCTTGGAAAGACAGAGAGCAGACTCTGCACTCACGTGGTTACCAAAGCAATAAACCAGGGCAGGGGTCAGTAAAGCAGACAGCAATTGAGACAAAGACACTCCATCATCTAACATACAAGTCTTATTGGATACTTAGGATACAACTACACAAAACTAAGCAGTGACACAGATCTGTTAACAAGTCTGCATTAATCCTAGATATCCCAGCAGCCTTGGGGACCTAAAGATAGTATACTGCAGAGAACCATGCAAATGCAGCTCCTTTATATTCATGGGTCCTTTGTTCTTGACACTATCTTTTCCCGGGTCTATTGAGTCTTCTGATGCCTTCCCCTACTTCAGCACTTGTTTTTCCTGCCTCTTTTCTAAATCCTTACAAAGACACTTTCCTTAGCTTCTTTATCTCCTTCCATCCTGCTTACAAGCTTTGAAATCATACAACAGCAGCTATTCTTTCTGGTTTATTTTGCTGGTCCACTTCTGGATTACCTAAGACAACTATTGCAGATGCCAACTACAGGCTGCACTTACTACATTAGAACTGAACATGCAATGATTCTGTCTTGATTAACCTAGTATTAGACTTTGGTATACTGCTGTCTCCCTAGCTGTTACTGCAGAACACCGATCTTATTTCTGTAACCATGTGTTTTGCCAATTACCAGACCTAGCACAAAGGACGCAGCCAGCAGCAAAACAATCCAGTAACCAGATTCTACTGCACACAAAAAAATCAGTATATGGGTGATCGCTGGGGGTACAAACAAGTCAAACAGATCACACATAATAGACATCAACCCCAGCGACCCCAGGAACAACACAGCACGACCAATAATGGGTGGAATAAACAAAGTCTCCCATAGAAGAGATGGGAGACAACCAAGTCAATAGGCTGATCATATAAGATACAAGTATCCACATATTGCTTCCCCACAAAGCCCGCGTTTGCAAATGCCAAACCTGACCAGGGCCCAGTTGCAGGGAGAGCCAGGAGGTCCTTCCCCAACAGGGAAACTCTGCAAAGTGCATCCACCTCACAGACAGACACCCCACCCTTCCTGCAAGTGGTCCCAGCTTTTATGCCCAAAGCAGGACACCTGGCACTCATTGACCCAATGGGGGCACCTGGGGCTTGTTTACCCAAGGGCTCCCCCCACAAGGCCGGCCACACCTTGGAGGAAAGCCAAAAGGCAAACTCATCCCCTCCTCTTAAAGGACCATGGGAACCACCCATATGTCAACCTTAATTCAGGGCTCGGGGTTCAGACCCCAGCACTTCACCATGTCTGAAATTAACAGGAAAGAAATGTCATGGAGCACAAAAAGTCGACCACAGCATGTATTTGTCTGACTCATACAAAGCTCTTAATCTAATTGCCTGAAAAACAAGTGAAAAACTCTGATTTCACAGGAGCTTGACTGTGAATGCAAAACAACGTGCAAGCAAAAAGGTTATAATATTTCATCAAGCTCAAGAAAAGGAAGTGATATGCAATATGTCAATTTTAGGGCAGGAAAGCAGAATGGCTTTCCAAGAACTTATTTTGCTTTTAATAGAAAAATTTCCATTCTCTCCAGATTTAGAAATTGTTGTGCTCTTTTTCTGAAAGCTGAGTCAAGCTGTACTGTAGAAAAGTACAGGACCAACACTACTACTCCTACGTAAGCAGCGGTATGGGAGCATGCCAGGAAGCATTCTTGTACTGCCAGCAACTAGCAAGTGTATTGAGCTGTCAGCAAGCATCCTTTGTCAGAGATCTGCAGGCTTCATCACTTGCCAAGTGAAAATTTCAAACTATTTTTCCAATTACTTACCTCCTGCTCAATCACCTTCTAATCTCTCCTGCATCTCAACTCCCCATCCCCTCAACTCTTAGCTGCCTTGCAGATGATTTTGCACCACCTTATCAATCTATTCTACTTCCAGGTTGCCCACATTTCTCTGTCCTCAAGCCTCTTGAATATAACTGAACATTTTCTTGAGAAAGTTTATCAGAAGAAACTCAGTAAATTACTCCTACTTTTTTCAGTACTCACTCCTACATTCTTTATCCACATTTTTGTGACAAAGTTATATTTGTGAATAAAATATATTTCTTTCACTTGAAATACAGAGCTGCAAAAGCATTTTTGCAGCACTAATCTGCTTCTTCATATATTTTTCAGCTGAAATTACACCGATCACCTTGAGGATTTTAAAGTAATTCAAGATGTATTACATCAGCCTGCAATGTGTACTCGCAGCCCAGAAGGCAAACTGTATCATGGGCTGCATCAAAAGTGTGGTCAGCAGGTCAAGGGAGGTGACTCTGACTCTCTACTCTGGTGAGAACCCACCTGGTATATTGCATACAGCTCTGGACCCCTCAGCACAATAAAGACATGGACCTGTTGGAGCAAGTCCAGAGGAGGGCCATGAAGATGATCAGAGGGCTAGGGCACCTCTCCTATGGGGAAAGGCCAAGAGTTGGGGTTGTTCAGCCTGGAGAAGAGAAGGCTCCAGGGAGACCTTATTGTGGCCTTTCAATACTTAAAGGCGACTCATAAGAAACACGGAGACAAACTTTTTAGCAGTGCCTGTTGCAATAGGACAAGAGGTAGTGGTTTTAAACTAGACTAAAGAATAAGTTTTTTTTACAGTGAGGGTGGTGAAACATAGGAACAGGTTTTCCAGAGAGGTGGTAGATGCCTCATCCCTAGAAACATTCAAAGACAGGTGGGACAGGCCTCTGAGCAACCTGATCTAGTTGATGTCCATGTTCACTGCAGGGGGATTGGACTAGACATCTAAAGTTTCCTTTCCAACCCAAACTATTCTATGTTTCTACAAATCTATGATCATGGCAAATGCCAGTGAATTCTCAAACCTAGGTGAAATAAGTCATAGGAATAGAGAACAAAACCAAATTCCCACATCTGTATGAATAGAAAATTTGACATGAATTTATACATATGAATTCTGAACTAGCAGTCTTTCTTATTTTAGTATCAATTTAAATTATTTTCTTTTTTAATTTACCAATATATTTCATAGTTTCTTATTTACTTAATTATACATTTGTTATACACATATTAAGTCTTTGGCAAATACACAGAACAACTTGAGGCCAAAGTAGCAGAGCTGCAGCTGGCCACAATAATCTCCCACAGATTCTGCTGAAATAACTTTGATATATAGTTGTGGCCAGCTCTCTCGATCAGCAGCCAAAGCTTCAGGTTTCAAAGATCTGTGTACAGTTAGCCTGTACCCAGGGCTAAACCATAGCAGTCACTCTACCACCCAATGCCCCCTCCCCAGCTCAGAAGGGGAATTGGGGAAAAAAGAAAAAAGCCCTAGGGAATGAAGTACAAACAGATTTAATAAAATAACAAAACTAAAACAACAACCAACATAAAACACACAAGGTTCTACTCAGGCTGGTCCTTGAGATCAACAGCAAAAACAGAAGACCAAGAGAGAGACAGCCCAAGAAAAGAAGCTATGGGCTTGGTGATCAGGTAGTGAGGTGGATTGTGAACTGGCTGAAGGAAAGAAGCCAGAGAGTTGTGGTCAATGGGACGGAGTCTAGTTGGAGGCCTGTGACTAGTGGAGTCCCTCAGGGGTCGGTACTGGGACCGGTGTTGTTCAATGTCTTCATCAATGACTTGGATGAGGGTACAGAATGTATCCTCAGCAAGTTTGCTGATGACACTAAACTGGGAGGAGTGGCTGACACACCAGAGGGTTGTGCTGCCATTCAACGAGACCTTGATAGGCTGGAGAGTTGGGCGGGGAGAAACTTAATGAAATTCAACAAGGGCAAGTGTAGAGTTTTGCATCTGGGGAAGAACAACCCCATGTACCAGTACAGGTTGGGGGCTGACCTGCTGGAGAGCAGTGTAGGGGAAAGGGACCTGGGGGTCCTGGTGGACAGGAGGATGACCATGAGCCAGCAATGTGCCCTTGTGGCCAAGAAGGCCAATGGCATCCTGGGGCGCATTAGAAAGGGGGTGGTTAGTAGGTCAAGAGAGGTTCTCCTCCCCCTCTATTCTGCCTTGGTGAGGCCACATCTGGAGTATTGTGTCCAGTTCTGGGCCCCCCAGTTCAAGAAGGACAGGGAACTACTTGAGAGAGTCCAGCGCAGAGCCACAAAGATGATTAAGGGAGTGGAACATCTCCCTTATGAGGAAAGGCTGAGGGAGCTGGGTCTCTTTAGCTTGGAGAAGAGGAGACTGAGGGGTGACCTCATTAATGTTTATAAATATGTAAAGGGTGAGTGTCATGAGGATGGAGCCAGGCTCTTCTCAGTGACATGCAATGATAGGACAAGGGGCAATGGGTGTAAGCTGGAACATAGGAGGTTCCACATAAATGTGAGGAAGATGTGGGAGTTTGGCTTGTGAGTAACAGACATGGAGCGTTAGAGCAGGTGCACGAACAGGCTACTGTGCAGGCACTAGCAGCCAAGATTAGGCCTCAAGGACGTACTGTCCTTGCAGAGTAGTACAAGAAACTAAGTTACATAAGATAGGGAACTAACAGGCAAGGCGGAGAATATGATAATTAGAGGCTGAAGCATAGGTTAAAAGTTAATGATTGATGTAGAAGTGGTCTAATGAAAACCTAAGAAAAAGATAATAAGATATGCTTAGTCGTGGTGATTTGACAGAAGAATGATATATAAGTAAATGTATCAGCGCAATAAATCGAGTTCTGCCGAGCTCATCTGAGTGTGCAGTCTCCCTCCGTCGATTCCTACAGGAAGAACTTCTTCACAGTGAGGGTAACAGAACACTGGCACAGGCTGCCCAGAGAGGGTGTGGAGTCTCCTTCTCTGGAGACATTCCAAACCCGCCTGGACATGTTCCTGTGTGACCTGACCTAGGTGTTCCTGCCCTGGCAGGGGGATTGGACTAGATGATCTTTTGAGGTCCCTTCCAATCCCTAACATTCTGTGATTCTGTGATCTTTCCTGGATTCCCTCCTTTTATAATGAGCATGACTAAGTGGTATGGGATACACCTGTGAGTCAGCTTGGGTCAGTTGCCTTGATTGTCTCTCCCAGCTGACTCGGGGCAACTCATGGCCTGCCTGCCATGGCTGGCCCATGGGTCTGTGCCTGGGGAACCAGGACAGGATCTCTAATAGATCAAGACACTTTTGAAGCCTGCAGGCACAGTCTACCTGGATTCAATTAGATCCTTAGAGACCTGTCAAGATTATATACCCAGCAGCTGAAATAGTGTGGTTCTCAGACAACTGGTCTTTTGCTGGAAAACTAAAGGTGTGCGGGTGCAAAAAGCAGAGTAGTTCTGTTGAAAATCGGTTTTCTATCAAGTTATCAATACTGTGTTCAAAACAGTAGCAACGCTTCCAATGCCAGCAGATAATGACTTCTGTAATCCCTGTTTAGCTTAAACTGACTATTAAATGACTATTGAAGAATAATCCTGTTCACCTCCCTGCCTAGCTCCAGACACTTTTCCTGTCACTGCCCTTGGGTTGGCATTACTCTTTATACTCCTCGCAGTGAGGAAAACTAGGCTAGCAAAGGAACAATTAGCTTTCAACCAGAGTGATTCTGTCAACCAACTCATTGCACAGCCACAGGCATACTAGTGTCACAAAGGAAATGGTGGAAAGAAGTGGCAGGAGACAGTGAGAGAAGGAAAACCAGCCCACTCCTTTCAACAGCGGCCTATACTTCTGCCAGATTAAAAGAGCAGTGTAATGACAACCTAAACCACTCTGAACAAAGGAGGGAGGCTGCTTTTAGGCACATCTTTTTTTCTTTAACATTTCCATAGTATAGCACTTCTTTGCTAAAGCAAAAGCATTCAGTTATGACAAATTATGGAAAAAATAACACATTGTCCTGGTTCCCCAGGCACAGCCCTATGGGCCAGCCATGCAGGCAGGCCATGAGTAGCCCCGAGTCAGCTTGGAGATCCAATCAAGGCAGCTGACTCACAGGTGTATCCCATACCACTTCATCATGCTCATTATAAAAGGAGGGAGCTCAGTAAGGATGGGGTTCCTCTTTCTGGGGCTCTTCTCTCTTGCCTTTCTGTTCCTGCTGTTAACCTCAAGGACCAGGCTCAGTAAAACCTTGAATGTTTTATGTTGGTTGTTGTGTTAGCTTTGTTACTTTATTTAATCTGTGTCTATTTCATCTAATAGGGCTTCTCTCTTTTTTCTTCAATTCCCCTTCTGAGCTGGGGAGGGGGCATTGGGTGATAGAAGAACTGCTACAATTTAGCCCTGGGTACTGGCTAAACATAGACACACATGTTAAAAAGTCTCCTAGTTATGTCAGAATAGAAGATCTTAGTGAATTTAATGAGTCAAAAAATTTGGAGGCAGGCCACAGTTAGTAAGGAAGTCGTCAGGCTGGCTCAAGTGCTTCTACAGTAATGCATGCAGCATGGACAATAAACAGGAGGAGCTGGAAGCCTGTTGGGGGGTTTTTAGCAAGCAATGGACGTGAGCAATCCAACCTTCGAGCCTGACCCGGATGCTGAAGCAGGTCGAGGAGGTGGAAAAGGAGTAATGGTGTATACGCATGCTTTAAGCCTGTAAACCAATCTATGCTTTGCTCTAGTATCATTAGCCAATAGGTAGTTAGATGAGTCTCGTGATCTGGTGCTCTGTCTAAATAAACCGGGTTGTAACGCCAGTAAAGTGCCTTTCATAAGATTTATTAAGTCTCTATGTGATTGCTTGCCATGACTTCCTGCAACTGGCACCCGAACAGGGACCCTCAGAACCGCTGCTAGAAGCTGATGCTGTCAGCGTGAAGAAAAGCAGACGGAGAGGGTGGAAAAGCCAACCGAAAGTTGTCGCTGCCCCGGCGACAGTCGTCCCGCAGTGCCCAGCGGACGGAGACGGTGCGCACCGAAGGACAACTGGTCCTGTTCTGAATTCTCACTAAAGGTCAGTGAGCGGTCGGGGAGGAGATGGGGTCTGCGCTTTCCAAAGTGAAGGAAGCGGTAGTTAAGCTCCTCCAAGATATGCTCTCTGTGAGAGGAATTTCTTACGACGCCCAAGCCCTGAAGGCTCTGCTGCAGTGGGCACGGGACAGAAGCCTGATATCCGGGGTGAACACAGCGTTTGAGCTGTCTGCCTGGGAAGCCATAGGCACGAGTCTGTGGGATGAAGTTAGCAACGGAGGAAAGAGTGGCAAAGAAGCCTATAAACGTTCAGTGCTGTGGAAACAAATAAGAGAGACTTTGAGTACAATGAAAGGGGAACGGGCTGCTGCTGCTGCTGCACATGCGGCTTTGACTCCCGGGGAGGAGAAAAAAGGGGGGGCCGACCCTGCACCCACGGCGGTTTCTTCTCCCTTTAATCCCTTCGCGCGGAATATCGCGATTCCAGGTCCTCGGGGCTCCACCTCCCCAGTTAAACGTTCCACCCCTAACCCGCCGCCCCCTGCGTCACCTGGCGGAGCTCTGCCGGGCAGCGCCTCGCTTCTCAGCCTGAAACCGACCGAGACGAAGGCGGAAGTAGCAACAAAGGCAAAACCAGCGGTGGGTGGTCCATTATGCAGACCAGGGGCGGGTACTTACCCACCGCTCCCTTTTTCGCCGGCCCCGTCATCCCCGCCCTCGGGTGACGACACCAGCCCCGAGGACAGCCCCGACCGGCCCTCCCCATCAGTGGACGAATGCATGAGAGATGTGATGGCACGCCTCAGCGAGCTGGAATTACAGCATCACGCCCTAGTTGAGAAAACAGCGGCTGCTGCTTCACTGGACAGATCTAAAACTTTTAACCCCTTCACGCCAGAAGGCGTTTCTCCACAAGCCTCAGCCCTGCAACCGTCTGCCCCGCCGCTGCCGCCTCCAGAGCATCTTTTCGCCGGAGCCAGAGATCCTCAGGAATCCACTCAGCGCTGGAGAGGAATCATCAAAGATGCCATTGTCGAGGGGTCTTTTCTTCCGCAGGCTTTCCCTGTTATTTTATCCCCAACAGGTCAAAAGTGGGAGGCTTTTGACTGGAAAATCCTAGAGAAAGCTCGGTCTGCCATTGCGCAGTATGGGTTGCAGTCACAGCTCACTCAACAAATAATTCGCTATATTTTCACCGCTGATTTGTTGATTCCATTTGATAGTACACAGGTTGCAAATGTTTTGCTTACTCCATCACAACAGCTCATGTTACACAGAGCTTGGCAGAGATTGTGTGATGCGGAGCAAGCTAAACCACGCCAACAAAATGACCCATTATATGGAATTCAGGCCCAAATGCTAATGGGTATGGGCCCTTTTGCCTCTGTACAAATGCAGTCTCAATTTTCAACAGAAGCTCTGCAGTTATCTCAACAACTAGCACTGCAGGCCATTTTTTCAGTGCATGAGCCAGGGAAGCCCTATGGGTTCACGCATGTCAAGCAAGGGCCAAATGATAGCTATGCACAGTTTGTAGACAAATTATATTCTGCCATTGACAGTCACCCTGATCTTGATGAGGCCATGAAACAGCAAATGTTTAAAATGCTGGCCTTTGATAATGCCAATGAAAAAACCAAACGAGTCTTAGGGACGCTACCAAAAAATTCAGAGGTAGCTGATATGATTGAATTGGCTGAATGCACCACACAAATGAATAATGCGGCCTATGTTGCTGCTGCCTTGCAAGGAACTATCGCTCCTACTATGAAAGGAGTCATTGCCCCCTTGTTAAAACAAAAAAAGGGAGGCAAAGAGAAAAAAGAAAACAAGTGTTTTAATTGCGGCAAATTAGGTCACTGGAAAATTCAATGTAAAGCTTTAAAACGATCAAAATGGTGTGTTCGTTGTCAAAAGGATAGCCATAACACATCAGAATGCAACGGTAAAGGTAAGGGAAATGGGAACATGAGCGCCACGCCCTCTCACGCGGTGACACAAATGCAGGGGGCTTGGGCAGCATCCCAACAGCAAGGGATGCCTCGACACCATTCCCTCCGCCACGGCAGGAAGTGCCGGAATGGACGTGGAATCAGCTGTAGACGTCACTCTACAAGACACCGGAGTGCATCTAATAGATAGCAATATTCAAGGGCCATTAGGTCGTGGTCTTAGTGCCTTATTGTTAGGAAGATCTTCAACCTCTAGACGGGGTATTTTTGTTTTGCCTGGAGTAATTGATGCTGACTTTGTAGGGATTGTAAAAATAATGGTTTACTCATTAACACCACCTGTTTTCATTCCAAAAGGTAGCCGCATAGCTCAACTGGTTCCTTTTAAATCCTGTGTTCCTCGACCGGGTATAGTAGAACGAGGAGACAGGGGATTCGGCTCAACAGGATCGCCGCAAGTATACTTGTCTTTAGACATAGCAAAAGCAAAACCTGAATGTGTGATAATTATGATAGCAAAAAATGGCCAGAAAAAACAGGCAAAAATGCTAATCGACACAGGGGCTGATGTGACAATCATCTCAACATTACAGTGGCCTGATACATGGCCTACAGTTTTTGTTCCATCCGGTATTTATGGAATTGGCGGAACACAGTCAACCCAAATTAGCAAAGAGGTGATTGCATTTCAGTTTCCTGAGGGTGTAATAGTTACTACCAGACCCTACATCATGAATGTGCCTATTACACTAATTGGCAGAGACTTACTAAGTCAAATGGGAGCTCAAATTGTAACTCAGCCTTTTTAGTGGCAGCCGCTGCTGAGCAGCCAATCCTGAAATTGAAATGGAAAACAGAAGAACCAGTATGGATAGATCAGTGGCCGCTTACACACGAAAGGCTGCTAAAAGTCAGAGAACTAGTAGAGGAGCAGTTAAAAGCAGGACATATTGTTCCTTCAAACAGCCCCTGGAACACACCAATCCTCACTATTCCCAAAAAAAGGAGGGAAGTGGAGATTGTTGCACGACTTAAGGGCAGTTAATGCAGTTATGGAAAATATGGGATCTTTGCAGCCGGGTTTGCCATCACCTGTTATACTACCCGAGGATTGGGATTTACTGATTATTGACTTGAAAGATTGTTGTTTTTTTTTTTTCTTCACAATTCCACTGTGTAAAGTTGATGTAGAAAAGTTTGCCTTTTCGGTTCCCTCTGTTAACAAGGCCAAACTGGCAGAAAGATATCATTGGCTGGTCTTGCCTCAAGGCATGAAAAATTCTCCTATCGTGTGCCAGGCATTTGTTGCCTGGGCCTTAGGACCAATTCGAAAGAAATATCTGCAATTGATAATTTATCACTATATGGATGAGATATTAATTGCTGGGAAACATTTGCAAAAAGAAACCATTTTAATAGCGATGACCAGAGAATTAGAGAAGAGGGGGTTAAAAATTGCCCCTGAAAAAATTCAACAGCAATCACCTTGGAAATATTTAGGCTGGATCATCACAGGAAGTAGTGTCAGACCACAAAAACTGGAAATCAAATCAGATATCAAAACTCTCAATGATATCCAGAAGCTGGCTGGCGATATTCAGTGGGTAAGAGGTATCTGTGGCATAACAAATGATGATTTAAACCCTTTAATTCAGTTATTAGGCACCTCTACTCAAGCTAACAAGAAACGTGAGCTTGGTCCTGAACAGCAGTGTGCATTGAGCACAATCAGTGAAAAAATATCCCAATGTCATGCAGCTCGGTTTAATCCTCAGTATCCTATTGTCCTTATGATTGTCAATTCATAACAGGGTAGAGATTGGCCACTTGCCCTCATCATCCAATGGGTGCAGGAAGGGCCAAATCCTTTACGCATTTTAGAGTGGATATTTTCTCCAAAGAGGCAGAGAAAAACCGTTGTGACCCGAATTGAACTACTTGCGCAATTAATTATGAAAGGACGATCTAGAATTCAGGAAATAGCAGGAGCGGATCCACAATCAATTATTGTGCCATTGGTTCAGGAATATTTAGAATGGCTCATTAGAAATTCTCTTCCTTTGCAAATTGCCTGTGCAGATTTCACGGGTCTCCTCACAAATGTTTATCCTGCTCACCGCATGATCCCTATGCTGCAAAACCAGACCTTTGAGGAACAGCCGTATTGGTCTGAAACACCGGTAAACGGTATCACTGTTTTCACTGATGCAGGAAAGAAAACTAAAAAGGCAGGAGTCACCTGGGAAAAGGAGCCTGGTCAATGGGATAGTCACATCATCCAGGGAGGGACTATAGACTCCTTGCAGACATTAGAGCTCCGAGCTGTAATATGGGCATTTCAACATTGGAATGATCAACCACTGAATATTGTATCAGACTCTCTCTATGTGGTTGCAGTAGTGTGGTGCATCGAAAGGGCTGTGCTTCGTGAGGTCTCGAATAAGCTGCTTGCTGAGCTGTTGCGAGTATTATTATTGACCTTAAATGACAGATGTCAATCATATTTCATCACCCATATTCGCAGTCACTTAATGACTGAAGGATTGGCCATTGGAAACAACAAGGCTGATCAATTGGTAGCTCCAGCTTGGACTGGTCCACCTGTAAATATTTTTGAGCAAGCAAAAAATTCCCATGCATTTTTCCACCAATCAGCAAAAATGTTAGCACGACAATTTCATTTGCCCTTGACAGATGCACAAGGGATCGTGAAGTCCTGTCCAGCTTGTCAAAAAATAGGGTTTGGAGTTGGCCTCGGGGCCAACCCTAAAGGACTACGGCCCTTGCAATTGTGGCAAATAGATGTGACACACATTGTAGAGTTTGGCAGATTGAAATATGTCCATGTTGTAATTGATACATTTTCTATGGCTGTCTGGGCGACAGCTCAAACTGGAGAGACTGCTAAGCATGTTGAAAAACATCTATATTCCAGTTTTGCAGTTTTAGGAGTCCCATTATCCCTCAAGACTGACAATGGCCCTGCATATACCTCTCGTAGATTTCAACAATTTTGTCTCGCTTGGGGTATTCAGCACACCACTGGTATTCCTCACTCCCCCACAGGTCAAGCGATGGTTGAACGAGCCCATCAAACTCTGAAAGATTTGCTTAAAAAACAAAAAGGGGGAGAGCCCAGTACCCCAGCAGAAAGATTAGCTAAAGCTGTGTATGTGCTAAATTACCTGCGTCTCACAGGAGAAAGAAAAGATCCACCTATGGTAATTCATAGTGCAGTTTTAAAAACCGGGTTAGATGAACAACAGAAAATTCTGGTGCAGTATAAAAAACTCAACACAGGACTTTGGGAAGGACCAGCTGAAGTGAAACTAACTGGAAGAGGATATATGTGTTTGCTCACAGGTGAAGGTCTCCGTTGGATTCCTTCTAGATGGGTAAAACCATGGAAGGAGTCGCAGTGCCAAGACTCATCTGTAGAGGCTTTATCATCAAAATGAATTGTTAGAAGCCCCACACTATTAATCTCAGACAGAACACGTAGGTGACGTGGGCAAATCGAATTGGGAAATAATCTTTTTGTTTATCAATGGCCGCGTCTGGCGACTTTCTTTTTTGAACATGTTTAATTAGAGTCTTAGAATCTGTTAAAATAGGCTAAGAGGTTTAGATAAAATAAGTTTATATTGAATTTGTTACTGAATGATAGTTATTAGGTAATGATCCCACCCCAGATAAGAAGTCAAGTAATAATAAGAGGCTATTTTAACACCACTGATGTCAGAACCAGATCCGCAGATGTCCTAGATTGACATATGGGTGGTTCCCATGGTCCTTTAAGGACGAGGGGACAAGTTTGCCTTTTGGCTTTCTATCAAGGTGCGGCCGGCCTTGTGGGGGGGAGCCCTTGGGTAAACAAGCCCCAGGTGCCCCACATTGGATAAATGAGTGCCAGGTGTCCTGTTTTGGGGACAGGGGCTGGGGCCACTTGCGGAAGGGTGCAGTGTCTGTGAGGTGGACGCACCTTGCAGAAATTTCCTGTTGGGGAAGGACCTCCTGACCCTCCATGCAACTGGGCCCGCTCAGGTTTGGCATTTGCAAACGGGGGCTTCATGGGAAAACCATATGCGACTACTTCTATATAATCAGCCTATTGACTTGGTTGTCTCCCATTCCTTCTGTGAGAGACTTTGTTTCTTTGTTAATTCCACCTATCATTGAATTCCACCTATTATTGGTCGCTATTGTATTAATGATTGTACTTTATGTTTTCGAAAAGGTAACAAGCATGATTAAAGATACCATGAAGACCGTATGGCTGGCTCAAGAAGAAAAAGGGGGAATTGTCGGAATGTATTTTAAAAGAGAATAACCATATAGTGAACCAGCCATACGAGATGTTGGCCTAGGCACGTAGCCGCATTCTAGAAGTTACTTCAGAGGAAGAAAAAATGAGAAAGAACAGTGACAGCTTGCAGGAGCGGACAGATAAGAGTGACCAATTGGACACTGCGTGAGAAGAACTCAAGAAACAACGAGAGCTGAACTGACTTGCATGTTTGCCTCGTGCTAGAGACTTTTATCAAATTAGGTAATGCGTGGCCGCGCGTAGGAATAGAAAACCTGTTTAAAAAGGGACAGTTAGAATTAACTGAATATTTAGATAATGTTATGCATGCTGTGTGGTAAAATAAGAATTGCTGTTAAAAATTCCTCTGTTATTAGCCTAGGTTAAGGTTATAAGATTTTAGATGAAATAAGTTGTATGAATTTGTTTAATCACTCTTTCTCTATTCATAAGCAACTGTAGCAGTTGAGAAAGATTATGAAGAACCTCACCATTGTAATTTCCTCGTTGTTCCCATCATTGAGTTTGGATTGCTCAAAATTAAGAAGGGGGATTTGTTGGGGGGTTTTTAGCAAGCAATGGTCATGTGAGCAATCCAACCTTCGAGCCTGACCCGGATGCTGAAGCAGGATGGGAAGCTGGGAAAGGTGTGACGGTGTGAATGCATGCTTTAAAGTCACAAATCAATTTATGCCACGATAGTGCTGTTAACCAATTAGTAGCTAGAAGAGTCTCGTGAAGAGTCTTGTGACTTAGTGCTCTGTCTATATAAACCGGGTTGTAACGCCATTAAACTGCCTTTCACGAGATATATTAAGTCTCTGTGTGATTGCTTGCCATGACTTCCCGCAAGGTATATGCAGGGCCATTGTCAGTCTTGAGGGATAATGGGACTCCTAAAACTGCAAAACTGGAATATAGATGTTTTTCAACATGCTTAGCAGTCTCTCCAGTTTGAGCTGTCGCCCAGACAGCCATAGAAAATGTATCAATTACAACATGGACATATTTCAATCTGCCAAACTCTACAACATGTGTCACATCCATTTGCCACAATTGCAAGGGCCGCAGTCCTTTAGGGTTGACCCCGAGGCCAACTCCAAACCCTATTTTCTGACAGGCTGGACAGGACTTCACCATCCCTTGTGCATCTGTCAAGGGCAAATGAAATTGTCGTGCTAACATTTTTGCTGGTTGGTGGAAAAATGCATGGGAATATTTTGCTTGCTCAAAAATATTTACAGGTGGACCAGTCCAAGCTGGAGATACCAATTCATCAGCTTTATTGTTTCCAATGGCCAATCCTTCAGTCATTAAGTGACTGCGAATATGGGTGATGAAATATGATTGACGTCTGTCATTTAAGGTCAATAATAATACTCGCAACAGCTCAGCAAGCAGCTTTTTCGAGACCTCACGAAGCATAGCCCTTTCGATGCACCACACCACTCCAACCACATAGAGAGAGTCTGATACAATATTCAGTGGCTGATCATTCCAATGTTGAAATGCCCATATTACAGCTCAGAGCTCTAATGTCTGCAAGGAGTCTATAGTCCCTCCCTGGATGATGTGACTATCCCATTGACCAGGCTCCTTTTCCCAGGTGACTCCTGCCTTTTTAGTTTTCTTTCCTGCATCAGTGAAAACAGTGATACCGTTTACCGGTGTTTCAGACCAATACGGCTGTTCCTCAAAGGTCTGGTTTTGCAGCATAGGGATCATGCGGTGAGCAGGATAAACATTTGTGAGGAGACCCGTGAAATCTGTGCAGGCAATTTGCAGAGCAAGAGAATTTCTAATGAGCCATTCTAAATATTCCTGAACCAAATGCACGATAATTGATTGAGGATCCGCTCCTGCTATTGCTTGAATTCTAGATCGTCCTTTCATAATTAATTGCGCAATTATTTCAATTAGGGTCACAAGGGTTTTTCTCTGCCTCATTGGAGAAAATATCCACTCCAAAATGCGTAAAGGATTTGGCCCTTCCTGCACCCATTGGATGATGAGGGCAAGTGGCCAATCTCTACCTTGTTGTGAACTGACAATCATAAGGGCAATAGGATACTGAGGATTAAATTGAGCTGCATGACATTGGGATATTTTTTCACTGATTGTGCTCAATGCACACTGTTGCTCAGGACCAAGCTCACGTATCTTGTTAGCTTGAGTAGAGGTGCCTAATAACTGAATTAAAGGGTTTAAATCATCATTTGTTATGCCACAGATACCTCTTACCCACTGAATATCGCCAACCAGCTTCTGGATATCATTGAGCGTTTTGATATCTGATTTGATTTCTAATTTTTGCGGTCTGACACTACTTCCTGTGATGATCCAGCCCAAATATTTCCAAGGTGATTGCTGTAGAATTTTTTCCAGGGCAATTTTTAACCCCCTCTTTTCTAATTCTCTGGTCATCGCTATTAAAATGGTTTCTTTTTGCAAATGTTTTCCAGCAATTAATATCTCATCCATATAGTGATAAATTATCAATTGCGGATATTTCTTTCGAATTGGTCCTAAGGCCCAGGTAACAAATGCCTGGCACATGATAGGAGAATTTTTCATGCCTTGAGGCAAGACCAGCCAATGATATCTTTCTGCTGGTTCGGCCTTGTTAACAGAGGGAACTGAAAAGGCAAACTTTTCTACATCGTCTTTACACAGTGGAATTGTGAAAAAACAATCTTTCAAGTCAATAATCAGTAAATCCCAATCCTCGGGTAGCATAACAGGAGATGGCAAACCTGGCTGCAAGGATCCCATATTTTCCATAACTGCATTAACTGCCCTTAAGTCGTGCAACAATCTCCACTTCCCTCCTTTTTTTGGGAATAGTGAGGATTGGTGTGTTCCAGGGGCTGTTTGAAGGAACAATATGTCCTGCTTTTAACTGCTCCTCTACTAGTTCTCTGACTTTTAGCAGCCTTTCGTGTGTAAGCGGCCACTGATCTATCCATACTGGTTCTTCTGTTTTCCATTTCAATTTCAGGATTGGCTGCTCAGCAGCGGCTGCCACTAAAAAGGCTGAGTTACAATTTGAGCTCCCATTTGACTTAGTAAGTCTCTGCCAATTAGTGTAATAGGCACATTCATGATGTAGGGTCTGGTAGTAACTATTACACCCTCAGGAAACTGAAATGCAATCACCTCTTTGCTAATTTGGGTTGACTGTGTTCCGCCAATTCCATAAATACCGGATGGAACAAAAACTGTAGGCCATGTATCAGGCCACTGTAATGTTGAGATGATTGTCACATCAGCCCCTGTGTCGATTAGCATTTTTGCCTGTTTTTTCTGGCCATTTTTTGCTATCATAATTATCACACATTCAGGTTTTGCTTTTGCTATGTCTAAAGACAAGTATACTTGCGGTGATCCTGTTGAGCCGAATCCCCTGTCTCCTCGTTCTACTATACCCGGTCGAGGAACACAGGATTTAAAAGGAACCAGTTGAGCTATGCGGCTACCTTTTGGAATGAAAACAGGTGGTGTTAATGAGTAAACCATTATTTTTACAATCCCTACAAAGTCAGCATCAATTACTCCAGGCAAAACAAAAATACCCCGTCTAGAGGTTGAAGATCTTCCTAACAATAAGGCACTAAGACCACGACCTAATGGCCCTTGAATATTGCTATCTATTAGATGCACTCCAGTGTCTTGTAGAGTGACGTCTACAGCTGATTCCACGTCCATTCCGGCACTTCCTGCCGTGGCGGAGGGAATGGTGTCGAGGCATCCCTTGCTGTTGGGATGCTGCCCAAGCCCCCTGCATTTGTGTCACCGCGTGAGAGGGCGTGGCGCTCATGTTCCCATTTCCCTTACCTTTACCGTTGCATTCTGATGTGTTATGGCTATCCTTTTGACAATGAACACACCATTTTGATCGTTTTAAAGGTTTACATTGAATTTTCCAGTGACCTAATTTGCCGCAATTAAAACACCTCTTTTCTTTTTTCTCTTTGCCTCCCTTTTTTTGTTTTATCAAGGGGGCAATGACTCCTTTCATAGTAGGAGCGATAGCTCCTCGCAAGGCAGCAGCAACATAGGCCGCATTATTCATTTGCGTGGTGCATTCAGCCAATTCAATCATATCAGCTACCTCTGAATTTTTAGGTAGTGTCCCTAAGACTCGTTTGGTTTTTTCATTGGCATTATCAAAGGCCAGCATTTTGAACATTTGCTGTTTCATGGCCTCATTAAGATCAGGGTGACTGTCAATGGCAGAATATAATTTGTCTACAAACTCTGTGTAGCTATCATTTAGCCCTTGCTTGACATGCGTGAACCCATAGGGCTTCCCTGGCTCATGCACTGAAAAAATGGCCTGCAGTGCTAGTTGTTGAGATAACTGCAGAGCTTCTGTTGAAAATTGAGATTGCATTTGTACAGAGGCAAAAGGGCCCATACCCAATAGCATTTGGGCCTGAATTCCATATAATGGGTCAGTTTGTTGGCGTGGTTTAGCTTGCTCCACATCACACAATCTCTGCCAAGTTCTTTGGAACATGAGCTGTTGTGATGGAGTAAGCAAAACATTTGCAACCTGCGTACTATCAGCTGGAATCAACAAATCAGAAGTGAAAATATAGCGAATTATTTGTTGAGTGAGTTGTGACTGCAACCCATACTGCGCAATGGCAGACCGAGCTTTTTCTAGCATTTTCCAATCAAAAGACTCCCACTTTTGACCTGTTGGGGATAAATTAACAGGGAAAGCCTGCGGAAGAAAAGACCCCTCAACAATTGCATCTTTGATGATTCCTCTCCAGCGCTGAGTGGATTCCTGAGGATCTCTGGCTCCGGCGAAGAGATGCTCTGGAGGCGGCAGCGGCGGGGCAGGCGGTTGCAGAGCTGAGGCTTGTGGAGAAACGCCTCCTGGCGTGAAGGGGTTAAAAGTTTAGATCTGTCGAGTGAAGCAGCAACCGCTGTTTTTTCAGCTAGGGCGTGATGCTGTAATTCCAGCTCGCTGAGGCGTGCCATCACATCTCTCATGCATTCGTCCACTGATGGGGAGGGCCGGTCGGGGCTGTCCTCGGGGCTGGTGTCGTCACCCGAGGGCGGGGATGACGGGGCCGGTGAAAAAGGGAGCGGTGGATAAGTACCCGCCCCTGATCTGCATAATGGACCACCCACTGCTGTTTTTTCCTTTGTTGTTACTTCCGCATTCGCCTCAGACTGTTTCAGGCTCAGAGGCGAGGCGCTGCCTGGCAGAGCTCCGCCAGGTGAAGCAGGGGGCGGCGCAAGCGGCGCAGGCCGGGCGGGGGGCGGCGGCGGGGCAGAGGTGGAACGCCTCGGGAGGCGAAGTGGAACTCGGGAGGTGAAGTCCCGAGGACCTGGAATCGCGAAATTCTGCGCGAAGGGATTAAAAGGAGACGAAACCGCCATGGGTGCAGGGTCGGCCCCCCCCTTTTTCTCCTCCCCGGGAGTCAAAGCCGCATATGCAGCAGCAGCAGCAGCCCGTTCCCCTTTCATTGTACTCAAAGTCTCTCTTATTTGTTTCCACAGCGCTGAACGTTTATAGGCTTCTTTGCCACTCTTTCCTCCGTTGCTAACTTCATCCCACAGACTCGTGCCTATGGCTTCCCAGGCAGACAGCTCAAACGCTGTGTTCACCCCGGATATCAGGCTTCTGTCCCGTGCCCACTGCAGCAGAGCCTTCAGGGCTTGGGCGTCATAAGAAATTCCTCTCACAGAGAGCATATCTTGGAGGAGCTTAACTACCGCTTCCTTCACTTTGGAAAGCGCAGACCCCATCTCCTCCCCGACCGCTCACTGACCTTTAGTGAGATTCAGAACAGGACCAGTTGTCCTTCGGTGCGCACCGTCTCCGTCCGCTGGGCACTGCGGGACGACTGTCGCCGGGGCAGCGACAACTTTCGGTTGGCTTTTCCACCCTCTCGGTCTGCTTTTCTTCACGCTGACAGCATCAGCTTCTAGCAGCAGTTCTGAGGGTCCCTGTTCGGGCGCCACTTGCGGGAAGTCATGGCAAGCAATCACACAGAGACTTAATAAATCTCGTGAAAGGCACTTTACTGGCGTTACAACCCGGTTTATATAGACAGAGCACTAAGTCACAAGACTCTTCACGAGACTCTTCTAGCTACTAATTGGTTAACAGCACTATCGTGGCATAAATTGATTTGTGACTTTAAAGCATGCATTCACACCTTCACACCTTTCCCAGCTTCCCATCCTGCTTCAGCATCCGGGTCAGGCTCGAAGGTTGGATTGCTCACATGACCATCGCTTGCTAAAAACCCCCCAACAATACCTCTCGTAGATTTCAACAATTTTGTCTCGCTTGGGGTATTCAGCACACCACTGGCATTCCTCACTCCCCCAGAGGACAAGCAATGGTCGAACGAGCCCATCAAACTCTGAAAAATTTGCTTCAAAAACAAAAAGGGGGAGAGCCCAGTACCCCAGCAGTAAAATTAGCTAAAGCTGTGTATGTGCTACATTACCTGCGTCTCACAGGAGAAAGAAAAGATCCACCTATGGTAATTCATAGTGCAGTTTTAAAAATCGGGTTAGATGAACAACAAAACATTTTGGTGCAGTATAAAAATCTCAGCACAGGACTTTGGGAAGGACCAGCTGAAGTGAAACTAACTGGAAGAGGATATATGTGTTTGCTCACAGGTGAAGGTCTCCGTTGGATTCCTTCCAGATGGGTAAAACCATGGAAGGAGCCGCAGTGCCAAGACTCATCTGTAAAGGCTTTATCATCAAACTAAATGGTTAGAAGCCTCCTATGTTCCCCACACTATTAATCTCAGACAGAACATGTGGGTGACGTGGGCAAATCGAATGGGAAATAATCCTTTTGTTTATCAATGGCCGCGTCTGGCGACCTTTTTTTGAACATGTTTAATCAGAGTGTTAGAATTTGTCAAAAAAAGGTTGAGGTTTATAAAAATAAGTTTATATTGAATTTGTTACTGAATGACAGTTATTAGGTAGTGATCCCACCCCGAGAAAAGAAGTCAATTAATAATAAGAGACTATTTTAACACCACAGATGTCAGAACCAGATCTGCAGATGTCCTAGGTTGACATACGGGTGGTTCCCATGGTCCTTCAAGGACGAGGGGACAAGTTTGCCTTTTGGCTTTCCTTCAAAGTGCGGCCGGCCTTGTGGGTGGAGCCCTTGGGTAAACAAGCCCCAAGTGCCCCACATTGGATAAATGAGTGCCAGTGATACCAAACAGGACAAAGAACACCAATGTGATGTTAGATAAGCAGGCACTTCTTTATTGACGCGCGGAGGATATGGGGGATAACTCCACCCAGCGTATCCTGGGTTACATCACCTTTAGCAGGGTTTTTATATATTTGATTGCCATTGTATAAGTTATTTAACATAAAACTGCATATACAGCTCGCTTTCAATTGCTCATTAAAATTAACCTTTACCTTGATTGGCCCCTAATGATTTGTCAGATTACATCACTTCATGTATATTCATTTCTAATAACAATCATTGGTCACCTATCACAGAATCACAGAATGTTAAGGATTGGAAGGGACCTCAAAAGATCATCTAGTACAATCCCCCTGCCAGAGCAGGAACACCTAGGTCATGTCTCCAGAGAAGGAGACTCCACAACCTCTCTGGGCAGCCTGTTCCAGTGTTCTGTTACCCTCACTGGGAAGAAATTCTTCCTCACATTTATGTGGAACCTCCTATGTTCCAGCTTGCACCCATTGCCCATTGTCCTATCATTGCATGTCACTGAGAAGAGCCTGGCTCCATCCTCATGACACTCACCCTTTACATATTTATAAACATTAATGAGGTCACCCCTCAGTCTCCTCTTCTCCAAGCTAAAGAGACCCAGCTCCCTCAGCCTTTCCTCATAAGGGAGATGTTCCACTCCCTTCATCATCTTTGTGGCTCTGCACTGGACTCTCTCAAGCAGTTCCCTGTCCTTCTTGAACTGGGGGGCCCAGAACTGGACACAGTACTCCAGATGTGGCCTCACCAAGGCAGAATAGAGGGGAAGGAGAACCTCTCTTGACCTACTAACCACCCCCTTTCTAATGCGCCCCAGGATGCCATTGGCCTTCTTGGCCACAAGGGCACATTGCTGGCTCATGGTCATCCTCCTGTCCACCAGGACCCCCAGGTCCCTTTCCCCTACACTGCTCTCCAGCAGCTCAGCCCCCAACCTGTACTGGTACATGGGGTTGTTCTTTCCCAGATGCAAAACTCTACACTTGCCCTTGTTGAATTTCATTAAGTTTCTCCCCGCCCAACTCTCCAGCCTATCAAGGTCTCGTTGAATGGCAGCACAACCCTCTGGTGTGTCAGCCACTCCTCCTAGTTTGGTGTCATCGGCAAACTTGCTGAGGATACATTCTGTACCCTCATCCAGGTCGTTGATGAAGATATTGAACAACACCGGTCCCAGTACTGACCCCTGAGGGACTCTGTGGAGAGTTTTTCTGATAGTTGGCTACGTGACAGGGGACACGTAGACACCATACCATTAGTCGACCAGAGGAACAGCAGATAAGCAAGAAGCTATGTAGGCACTAATTATTGCAAAGATAGCATATCCTTGCAGGTGCTGAAGCTAGACGATAATTGGATGTGGTAGGTCATCATGACCGAAGTTCAAAGAAGTTGGCCTGAGAACTGTAACCGCAAAAACGCACAACAAAAGAACTAACAGTTGAAGAAATAGCCAATGATGAGCTTAGCTTTTGCAACATGTATGAACCTAATTATCGACTGTATAAAGAGGTGCTAACCGCTGTAATAAACGAGACTTGCTGATCATCTTTGGTGGTCGTGTTGCTTGTTCTCCCGCCGACTCCGACAGGACTCCACTAGTCACAGGCCTCCAACTAGACTCCGTCCCATTGACCACAACTCTCTGGCTTCTTTCCTTCAGCCAGTTCACAATCCACCTCACTACCTGATCACCAAACCCATACTTTATCAGCTTATCTACAAGGATGCTGTGGGAGACAGTGTCAAATGCTTTACTGAAATCAAGATAAACCACATCTACCGCTCTACCATCATCTATCCACCTAGTTATTTCCTCATAGAAGGCAATCAGGTTGGTCAAACATGACTTACCCTTGGTAAAACCATGTTGACTGCTCTTAATGACCCCCTCATCCTTGATGTGCCTAGAGATAGTGCCAAGAACAAGCTGTTCCATCACCTTTCCAGGGATGGAGGTGAGGCTGACCGGTCTATAGTTACCCGGGTCCTCCTTCTTGCCCTTCTTATAGATTGGAGTGACATTTGCTATCCTCCAGTCCTCAGGCACCTCTCCTGTTGCCCATGACTTACTGAAGATGATGGAGAGTGGCCTAGCAATGACCTCTGCCAGCTTCCTCAGCACCCTTGGGTGCATTCCATCTGGTCCCATCAATTTATGGATATCCAGATTGCTCAACTGATCCCTAACCCAATCCTCATCTGATCAAACACTTGAGGCATTTTGTGTTTAAATCATTAAAATGATGATGATAAAAGAGGAAACATATTCCCATGCAAGAACATAACATACTTCTTGAAGGTGAATCCTTAGCATTTATCTTAAGGATTACATATTTTCAAACTGAGAGGTACCTTTACATTTCAAGAAATTCCACATACAACATTCCCAAAGAGAAAGAGTCCTTCTGGTATTCTTAACTACTTTCTTTCAGTTCAGGAAGTGCCTGTGTTTATAAAATAGATTTATTTATATTTAAGTGATTAACCAGAACATAGGGTTTTTAAAAACACCTCTTTAATCATTCAAGCAAGTTTTAAAATAATCTCAGCCTTTAAATTCAAAACCTTCTTAGGTAACAGCACTTATGAGGATAAAGGATCACCTTTTTGATGTAACACTGGGTTATCCATCTTGTTACACTGCTCCATTTGTAAATTGGGAAAGTTATTACTTTTCTTAAAAAAAAAAAAAACACACTAGAGATGACTCTGGGGATTCTAGCATTTCATCTGCTTCAGGGTAGATTCTTGCATTTAAAAAAAAGTATTACACAGGATTCAAACATTACAAAAGGCATTTACCTGAACTGCATTCTGTTTAGTCACCTGCATTTATATTAGTTTCTCTCCCTGGGAAAGAGAGGAGAATTTTTAATACCGTCCCTCTTGCTTTCATGAAAATACTACAAAAAACCCACCAGTGCTGTTTTGGAAAAATAAGAATATGTCTAACCAGTAATGGAGGGGGAAGGAAAGTATCTTAGTAGCTAAGGTTTTGATCCAGTATTCAGCCAACCTCAGTTCACTGTCCTTAAATAAAGCAGCAATTATTACAGCACAAAGTAGCAACTAAATTCGTATGCATAAATAATGCTTAAAGGTTTGCATGACTTTAAGGAGCTGTAAGGCATTTGCTTTGCCAAAGAAAAATATAAATACTCCAAACCATTCTTGGATTTAACAATGTTGGCATTCACCCATGCCTTCTAAGCTATCACAAGTCTATCTTGTACATGTGTGCATACGCATATATGCATCCCCAATTTACACTAAATACTTTCAAGACTATGAAAATCTTAGAGCTAGGAAATAATTTTGAAGAATGAGATTTCTTCTTGCATAGATACATGAGAGAAATCAACGTTTTTATTAATTCTGTTGGGATTTTGACTTTCCAGGCAGCTAGCACCTATCTATGCTTTCAACAGAATACTGTAAACTATTGCAGCAATATGGTTATCAGGACAATTCTCTGGCAAAACAACCCTTAAGGAAAGTTTTAGAGGCAATCTGGTCAACCCTTTCTCTCCTGATGCCAACACAGTATTTTCCAACAATGCTTTCAATCATGGGAAAACCCAGCACAAACTCTACACTGGGCTGGGGATCAGTAAGTCTCTCCATGTGAGCTACAGGTCTAAAGATCCACAGTATTACCAGGTTACCAGTTGCATACACATGTAGCAGAAGGAATTTCCTCAGCATAATTCTCCACAGAGGTAGTGGAGGACATTACAACATCAAAATGTACAAATCTGTGTCTTGGAGTCAATTAAAAAACAATTTCTTGCTCCATTACTTACTAGGTGCAATAAAACTTCATCTTACCAATTAAGCTGGAAACCAGATGCAGATATTGTCAGTTTTAACTCATCTGTTTTCCTTTAAAACCAAATAACTTGCCTCTCCTCTCCCAGATGTTTAAGCTTTATATGTAAATGCATTCTTCTCTGCTCCTCCATCTGTTGCACAGCCTAGCCTTCCGACTTGTTTTGCCAATCACTAGGCCTAGCACAAAGGATGCAGCCAACAGAAAAACAAACCAGATTCTACTGTACATAGAAAAGTCAGTATATGGGGGATTGCTGTGGGTACAAACAAGTTAAACAGATCACACATAATAGACATCAACCCCAGCAACCCCAGGAATGACACAGCATGACCAATAATAGATGGAATAAACAAAGAAACAAAGTCTCCAATAGAAGAGATCAGAGACAACCAAATCAATAGACTGATCATATAAGATAGAAGTAGCCACATATTGTTCCCCCCACAAAGCCCGCGTTTGCAAATGCCAAACCTGACTGGGGCCCAGTTGCAGGGAGAGTCAGGAGGTCCTTCCCCAACAGGAAAACCCTGCAAAGTGCATCCACCCCACAGACAGACACTCCACCCTTCCGCAAGTGGGCCCAGCTTTTATGCCCACAGCAGGACACCTGGCACTTGTTACCAAAATGCAGGGCACCTGGGGCTTGTTTACCCAAGGGCTTTCCCTACAAGGTCAGCTGCACCTTGGAGGAAAGCCAAAAGGCAAACTCATCCCCTCCTTTTGAAGGACCATGGGGACCACCCATATGTCAACCTTAATTCAGGGCTGGGGGTTCAGACCCCAGCACTTCACAACGACATAAGGCAGAATAGCCCATCACAGAAGACCCAATTCTTGTAAGAGGAAGGGGGAGAATTTTTACCCAGAAAGCAGAACAGTGCTGTTTCCTCCCCATTTTTCCCTCCCACTGCCTTGAACCTCACACACTATATAGGACCACGCATGCCAGGATTTCAAGTAACTTACCTTCACAACCAGAAAACAAGCAACCAGTTTGTTTTAGGGCTGAAACCACTCCACTGTATCAGGACTGCTAGCACTTCTCAAACTTTATCAGACACTCCAAGTGATATTCTTTGCCCCTCCATTTATTACTATGGAAAAAAAAAAAAAAAAAAAAAAAGACATCCTCTCCTTGATGTCATTTTTCCTTCTATGAATGAAGGAGTGCACTGTATATACCAAGCATTACTAACGAGCATGTTATGCTTCCCACAGCTTTGTCCAGGGGAACACATTTTCCTTTAGCATAAGAAAGCTATTGTCCCAAGCGAGTAGCAGTAAGAGGCTTCATTGATTAAAAAAAAATAAATAAAACAACAGCAGAACAGCCAGTAGAGAAGTTGGTCTCATTAAAATAAGGAGCTCCATATAGGCTAACAAGAGCTCTAGCATACTAACTGCCAAGGGAAAACAAAAGGCAGCCTAATTCACAGGGAGCACTCAAAAACAGGAACAACACAAAATATTCACACAGCAGCTATCACAAGAACGCTCAGCATCTGCAGTTTTGTGGCATGCCTAACAAAAACTAGTCTTAAAAAAAAAAAAAAAAGAGAGGAGATTGAGGAAAATTGTGGCACTTGAACTTCAAGGGCCTGCTCTTCTAAAACAAGTTATTTTATAAGCCCATATGCCAAAGGGCTCTCTAGGAAGTCGAATGGCTTCACTTATGAGGGTATCTGAATAATGTTTAACAAAAAACCTCTAATGATACAGACTACCCTGCATGTATTTTGAGTTGAAAAATTAATATAGTAACAATTACCCATTTTCAGATCCCAAACAGTCCAGCTCCAAGATCATAGGGAATACAGATTAATGTAGCCTTGTCACTTACAGGGATAGGCATGGGATGAGAAAACCCAGAAGTCTGCCACCTTCAAGTAATCAGCCTGCAAAAGAGCAGAAGTTGCTATGGTGAGATGAATACTGCAGTACAAGGAAGAGTCATAACCAAATCTGACTCCTAAAACCAGTTAGGTTCCCTGCATCAAAAAGCAGTACGTAAAGAATGACATAAGTATTTGATATTGAATTCAGGCAGCTACAGCAAGAACCATATCAGTTTCTACGCATGCCAGTTTTATCAACTCACCTTCATTCAACAGGCATCTGGTGTTCAGGGCTCAGCTGTGAAAGAAAAGACTGCAGAATGAAAATGCACTGTATCATGTCTCATGCATAGCCTTAGGCCATGCCCAGGCCAGTTGACATCTCCAAGGTCCCTAGGAGGACTCTACCTACTTCACCCCTTAAAACAGGGGAAGCAACAGAAACTTGCAAGCGCTTCCCAACCAAGGAGGCAACCAGCACAGCTCCAAGCTCAGCAAATGCAGAGGTCCCCCCCCCCAACAGCACCACTCTCAGAAAACACATCATTTCTGCTGCCCTTCCTGCTGCCCACAGGCTCTGTGGGATGGGCAAAGGAGATACACCACCCAGTAATGCCTCATGGCTGATCAATACAGCAACACTGATTTACTGCGAGACAGGTGGTCAGTCACAAATGATATACTGGGGAAGGCAGGAGCTGCCTTCAGCTGGCTGACTGCCAAACCTCCAATAAAAGACTAGAGCCATGGATCAATATTAGGAAAGAGAGGTGAGAAAGATGTACCCATCCACTGACACGTGGCATAGGGATAAGCATTTATTAGGAAAGGGCATACAGACACACCCTGGAGATGATCCCCACATGACAGCCTCTCAAGACCATAGTCTGCCTCTGCTCTCCAGAAAGATGCCCACCACTTTGCCTCCAGGCAATCTGAGAAACAGCAAAGTCAGCTAATACTAAAGCACTTTACAGAAATACTTCAGGGTGTTAAACACATGCTCTTAGATGCTACACAAGATCGCCTGCTCAGTGTCAGTTGTATCAAGTTTTATAGATCATTCACTGGGGCCCAATCTGCAAGACACACTACACTACTTACAAGCCATTCTGTAGCACAAGATGAACCAGTCCAAGTTCCATTTTACTTGACTGCACAGTTTGCAGAGAAATAAACAAAAATATTCCACAACACCACACATACCTAAAACATAGCAGCCATTAACCTAGCGTAAGTGGAACCTAAAGGGATACACAGACTCATTACAAAAACCTTGGGTAGAAACACTTTTACATCTTCACCCTATATTTAAGATATATAACTCATCATCTTCCATTCCATCAACACCCAAAGGCAGTCAAAACAGACTAACCGAGAGCAGCTGGAAACTGCAGATTAGTCTTGACAGTACCTACTGAAACCCATGTTTTAAAACACTCTGAAATGAAAGAAGCTGTCAAGTCAGCATCTGTTGAAATCTACTACAGGATAGCCAAGGGGTTTTTTTGATATGCATATCCTAACATGCAGAAGAAAAGAGGAAGGCACAACAAGACATCCATGGGGTGCTACTCTCTCCGTCACTACAGCAATTACAGAACCCTTTTGTTGCATTACTGAGTCAGCAGGAGCTCTGCTACCCTGGGGAGACCTCAGAGGCACAAAAGAACCAGACTAGTCAGTGCAAGGTAATGAGCTTTAAGGTGGCAACCAACTCCTTACATTAAAGCACACTGACTACTCTCCTTGGGGACTGCCTTTCTGCACCTCTCTGTGACAGTGCACACAAGCACATGAGACTGAGCCCACTCTCCCCTTCCAAAGGGCATCAAAGGCCCTGGATTCACCTGTCAGGGCAGAGAAACCCACTTGAAATTGGGGAGGAGCATTTCATCTCAACAGCTGACATCTCTGCAGCAGACATGCAGACAGCTCCTTTACCACAGGAGCATCCAGTTTGGCAAGAGGTCGGTTAACACAAGACACGCTACCCCTGCCGCTCGCTCACGTTCACAGACAAATTCTTCTCTCCCGCCCATTTCCACCCCATACTTCTTCCAGCAAAGAAACGCTGAGGGGAGCATCGCTTGATGCCCAGGCAGCAGGTTGCTGGCTGGCCAGTCATGCAGAATTCATTATGACAAATATAAAATCCTGTCTTATTATGAAAGATCCACCAAGTACTTTTAGAATTACAAATGCAAAAGCCAGCTATGCCTTATAGGTCCTAGAGGTATACATGTACTTTTTCCCATGTCTTGATCTGATACCATGGCAGAGGTGACACACAGCATCCCTGGAATGTGGCCAGCTTCTGGGCAAAGAAAGGAGCCAGACGTTTTGGGGCTTACTAAGCAATGTGAATGGTTATTTCAGCCAAGTGCACCAGTGCAAATTTCCTATAATACCAGCACGGCATTCTCAAACGCTTGCATGAGGCACAGGAGAGACTGGCTTGAACTGGGGTTACGCAAAAACTCTCTCCCCTCTGCCTTCCCCGGGGTAAGCGTCGCGGCACTTCACTTGCAAAATCCGTGCCAGAGAGACAAACTCGGCTGGGTGGGAGCTGCTGCCCCTGGAAAGGTGACCGAGCCGATCCCGGTACAGGCTTAGCCCAGTACCGGGGCCTGTCCCCGCTGCACGGGGCTCCTCGCGACGTGCGATGCTCAACCCGTTTGCAGCACAGCCTCTATAGATTGGCGTAACTGACCCAGTGCCTCTGCTCCGCTGCAAGCTCGATGCACCGACTCAAGTGGGACCCCGCAGCGGCGCCCCAGTTCCCACGCAGGGACCGGGCCAGACACACAGCCGCCGCTCAGGCACCCCTCATCTTCCCCGCGGGCTGGCGCCGGGGTACCGCCACCCCCCGGCCACGCGCGGGTGCGGGGGAAGCCGCGCACTGCCTCCCCTCCCCTCCCCTCCCCTCCTCTCCTCCCGCGCCGGCGCCGCCGCTCCCCGGCCCCGTAGCGGCGGGACAGGCCGAGCCGCGCACCGCAGTACTCACCAACAGCTACTACCACCACCACCGCGCTCCCCCCAGACTGCGCTCCAAGACTCCCCCACCCGCTCCGCGCCGGCCTCTCCGTTCGAAAGGGCCAATCAGCGCCTGCGGGGCGGGGCTACAGCACCGCCCGGCCCTCAGCCCCCGGGGCCGCTCTCCCAGCTGCTCTTCGTGGCTCTCTGCTGTACTTGATTTACCACGGGGCAGCACGAGGATCTCCATCGGAGCCCCCGCCGATTTGGGCGGTGCAGGGCGCAGGGTCACGGCCCTGCTGGCAGCCGGGCTTCCCTGTCAGGCCTCCGTGTCCCACCCGCTGCGGCGGCGCGCCCCGAGGGCTGATTGCTCAGGGGCTGCGGCAGATGGCTCTCACGTCCCTCGCGTCGCCTCGGCTGTCAGGAGAGCACGGACCTCCACGTCCCCTCCTCCTGTCACCAGCTGTGTCTGAAAGCGGTTCCGCTTCCCTGGGCAGCGGTGGCGGGTTTGGTCACGGGCGACGAGAGCAGGGCGGCCAGGGGAACTGCCTGCCCACGGAGGCACTTACGCACGGTTTCAGAGGACAGCATGGTCGGCACATCGCTGCCGCCAGGCTTCACGTTTGCTGGGAGTGGACCCAGGGACAAGGAACTACTCACCCTGCCCGCAGCCCCTGTTAGCATCGAGGAGCCCGCCCCACCTCACACAGCATCCAGGCACACTTACCTGTTTGGGGGATGTTGTGGATGGTATTTTCCAGGGCCACTAAGCACTAACAATCAAAGTTGTAAAGCAAAATAACCTGTGATGCACTTCCATGAAGTATATTGTATAATTTTTTCTTTGAAATAATAATGCAAATTAAGTTATACATTTTATATTATTTGTGGCCTTTCTCGGTTTGTCTTGGTTTGGACACTTGTTCTATCACCTGATGACCCCTCCCCACCAGAGAAGGGGAATCAGGAAGAGGAAGGGAGACTTGTGGGTTGAAATGGAAACAGATTTAATAAAATAAGAAAGAACTAATAGTAATTCCAATACTAATATGGTTATATTCAGCCCATATAGTGGTGGCGAGCTGTGCACTCCCAGCAGTGAATGCTGATGTCACACACTGCAAGCACCACAGCTCCAGCGAGAGCGGGACGGTCACAGCTAACGGGAGAGTTGACCTCGTGAGCAGAACGATGGGCGAGACCCTCCAGGGACAGCGGCCATTGAGAAAGAGACCACATCCCCAGCAAAGTTTCTAATTTATAGTGGGAGTGATGTTTATGATATGGAATACTGCTGTTGGTCAGCTTGGGTCAGCTGCCCTGGCTTTTGCTCCTCCCACCTTAGCATCTGGCTAGCTCAAAATTGCTGAAGTCCTTTATCACTATAGAAGCCCTCATACCATGGCTGGCCACAAACTGAAACAAAGTGTCTTATCAACTTTGTTCTCACAGAATCAGGCACTGCAGTCTTCTCAAAACTGCAGATTTCCTGAACAGAAAATTGATTCTATAATTCTAGCCCAGTGAAACCAGAACACTGTTACATGATTTTTCATCTTCTGAAGAAATATCAACTTGCACATCTTACCTGAATGCATTTAACAGTTGAACAGCAAATGACTATGGCATGAACCATTTCAGCTGGTTTATTATTGAATGGAGGCAAAGCACAAAAACACTGCAATGAAAAAATATGAATGGAAACCTGCATTTCCCCATTTGTCAAGAGGAAGTGTAACTGCAATCAGCTTAATTGCAGCAAGAATGAACAGGGTTCCTCTGAGGAGCTGGTGGACTCTTTCTGATCAGAGAACATAAATACAGAGAAAGTTATATTCACGTGTGAAGATCTGATAGCTATACAATATTCTGTGTACAGTGAACAAATGACTTTTATGAATCTATGGTGTGTTTCTATAAAAATGCAGTAAAGAAAATTTAATGTACTGTGGGATATTTTTCTATGAAAATAAATGCTGTGTGGTCCTTTAAAAAGATATTTCTCCTAAAATAAAATAAAAAGTATCCATCACTGCACATCCCAGATCTCACAGAGAAGAGGTGTGAATTTGTGATCATTCATTCTCCATGACATCAGCATCTCTGCATGATGATGGTTAAATGTCTGTAACTCTGTGAGACGGCCCAGAAGACATGCAAAGTGTTGAGGGTTATCTGGGTGGTGAAGTTTGCAGAACTTCTGTAGAATATCCAGCAGGGGTTCTTGAAGCCTTTCCACGGTCTCTCTGTCCTTTATGTATTGTCGATCTGGTCACGGTTTTAAAAGAAAATAAGTAATTAGAAAATATATGTTCTGATGCAATGTAAATATTTACACTGATAAATGAATATCAAAATATTTACACTGGGCACTGATGTTAACACCTACCAAGAATATTTCTTTTCAAATTGAAGGGGAATAAAAGTGCTTTAATGTATTTTTGGTTCAGGGTTTGCATGTAAGCTTCCCACTTCTAGCTAGGGAAAACTTTCAACTTTTTCAAGAACTGCAGAGTTTTAACTCAGCAATGTTTTTCTGGAGCTGTATCATCATCTCCCAATGCAGTTCTGCACCTGAGTACGTCCTGCAATGCATTGCAAGAAGGGAGCAGCGTGGCATAAGTTCTTGAAGGTGTAGTACAACTGAGGAATTTGGCCAGTAGAGTGTACATGCAGGTCACCAGAGAGAAATCAAACTTCTTCATCCTCAGATGAAATTTCTTTGTTAGAAAATACTTGTCTTTTTATTTTGTTCATATGGAAATATGTGTTTGGGTATTTGGAGAGGGAGAAAAAGAGGGGCATGGGGATTTTTTGTCACTGAAATTTTTGGTGTAAAAAATTTTCCTGAGCCACGCTGACTCAAAGAGCCATGGAATTGCTTCACCTTCCCATCTTCCATGAAACCTGATTTGGAAACCTCAGTGTCTGTCTTTTGTCCTGAAGCATCAGAATTCTCTTCTCCCATTCCTATGATAGTCAGTTTGTTTGAGGCACTATACAATTTCACTGTATTTTGTAGGTAGAGCTGGTTAGGTTTTTGTCATCAGAATTAGATTTTACTGCAAAGCCTGTAATCAGATGCTGTTGTGCCAATACTTCTGAAAGGTCAGTTTCCAACACATTATAGATGAGAGGGCAACTTGCTACTGTCCTTCTGCTCTTGCCAGCTGGTGTTTTTACAATAAAGGCTGAAGACCTTTATTGCCATTCTCTATTCTGAAGTTACAGGGTTTCCTAATTTCCTTCTAAAAAACGTGACATTCCACAATGGTCTGTAGTGATGTGCATGTAACCACACATGTGATTTTCTGAAGGAATAAGCTTGTCGTGCTAAACAGTGAAGAGATACCAGTAATTTTTTTAAGCAGGGTATTTAGGCACTCTTTTTCCTTGTATGCAAAACCAGACAGTGGAGCAGGACATTTGGAGTTTGGATTTGTGTGCTTGTTCTCTGGTTTAACAGCTGAGTATACTGAATAAGCATGTATGCTCACTCACTCTATGTAGAATGTAAGTTTTTGCAAGTCTCAGGTCATACTCCTCATGCTTTCTTTCTGAAACACTAATGTTTAATTCTGGATTAGAAGTTACCTGGAGACAGGATAACTATGGCTGTGAGCAGTGCATATTCTTCCTGTGTCACCTTCAGCTCTCCAATGCTTTTATAAAAATTAAACATGGGAGTTATGAACTCATCTGAGATACCTGTGAGAGAAAAAAAAGTTATATTATTTAATTATTGAAATAATCTGGTTTATTGCCACAGAGCAATTATTTAGTATTTGGAGCCTTGACTGTCTTGGTGGGAAAAATTTACTACACAAATCAGGCCTGATGCAAGACAACTTGTTACAAAAGTGCAAGCACATCCTTGTTTTCCAGATCAGAGTAGAAACAGACAAGCCCTGGCATTTTCTTTTCGCATGGTTTCAAAGTCTTTCTTTCAAGCAATTCCTTGTCCTCTACAGGTTTGTCTGTCTAGCTCTTCAGGACAAGTCTCATACATGTTTTTCTTGCTGTCTGCTGATATTCTGTCTTCTCTTTCCAGTATTCACAGTTGTGAAACAGTCCCCATGTTCCCTGTCTTTACATTAGCTATATTAAAACCTCTCAGGGTGTAAAGTTTAATTGTAGTCCAACTCTACCTTACAGCTAACGGCCTTGGGCAGTTGCTTCAGTTGTCTCCATGAAGAGTCTTAATTGCTCCTTTTATGTAGCCTGAAACTTTAGCTAGGTCTAGGATTACCTGTAGTCCAAAATGAACTTGCTTGCAACAACTACTACCTTAAAGCATAAACCAGCGTATTATAAAGTACAGAGCCATAAATAATTAAAATCCAGCCCAGTTTAAGGATGGGATCATGTGATTCTCGCACCATCAGCGAAACCCTTTGGGGTTACCAAACTGGGGCATGCCGACTGGTCTTCCTCTTACTGACTTTGTCATCAGGTCACAATGTCCTTACTTAGTCTTAAATTACAGATGTACTTCATTCTGCTTTTTGATGTAAAAGAAGTAGGTCCTGTGATATCAATTTTTTTTTTAAACTGGTGTGTGAGTCACTCAGAACAGCCACTAGGCTGTTGACAACAGCTGCTTGCAACTCTTGCAGTGGTGGCACTGACAAGGTATAGAGATCTGAACTGGTGGTTCTGCAACAAAAAGCCTTTTGGTCATCTTTGACTGAAAGAATGGAAACCTCCTCTGTTCCCACAGATGAGGGCCATAGAATTTCTTGTCATTTTACTCTTAATTATGAGATGTTCTGAGAGAAGCCTTTATAACTGGGTGTAGCAACTACATGAAATAATGTAATTTTGAGTGTCGTATATAACACAAAGCTGAAGTCCAGGACTGGTGAGGTTTGGAGTGCCTCCAATAGGGGAAATTCAAAATGAAACTCAGCAGGTGGAACTCAAAGAAAGGAAACATATATTTACTATATTTACTTCAGATTACAAGCCACAAATCTTTTTTTTTTGTAACAAGTTCAACACTAGTGAGAAGACTCTAAGTCAATTAAGCAGATATATATGATGCGAGTCAGCTCATCCTGGGGAAGTTAGTAACAGAGCTGGAGTTCTATACAGAGCAAACAACAGTCATAGCATATTTAAAATTTTGAACACTTGTTATTGCTAACTTTTGGGGAACCTCCTGTCTCTCCCTTGGGCAGTTTTAAATGCCAGGGCTCCTTACAATATGACACAATATGACATATATAAGGAATACATTCATATGACACACTAAAGTCTTAAAGTTCATGTGAATCTAGAAACAGGAAAAAAAAGTAAGTCTAGCTGACCCCTAAAGCAAAGCAAACAGATTCCTTTCATGGAAGTGAATAGTTCAGTGATGACATGAGAAAAGTCCAAGACAAACTGAATATTTTTAGAAATCTGTGTAAGGTACCATGCCACTGGGCACAACTGTCTTGGCAGCAGACAGGAAATGGGAGGAAGTGCACTGTGACTAAGACTCCCATCATTTGTTTTTCATATTAATAATCTGATTTTTTTTCTCTCTCTTCTTTTTTTTTTTTTTTTGGTCAGATTAGTTTTCAGCTGGATGAATTCATTGTTTTGTTGACAAGAAAGCTCCTCAAGTTCTACTGTTAATATAGCAGAAGTGAGATGAAAATGATGCTGGTGAACAGAGTGTGGAATAACTAATCCACGTCCTCACTAGTCCAGGCACTGTATAAACATGCAGTAAACCAATCCTTGTCCCAGAAAGCTTATAAACTAACATTAAGAAACTAAAACATGGGTGGGTAAAGCAAAAAATTAGTATAGAAATGGAAGCAAATGAAATTATGGCAGAGAGCTTCTCTGCATTACTGAACTCCAAACAGAGAAATAAAAACAGAGGAGGTGAATGGAAGTAAAAAGAGGTGTTTCAGCAATGCAACTGATTTACTGCTTTTACTAAAGAGAACAGAATTTTGAAAACCTTAAATATATATATGTCACAAGAGAATTATGAATGAAACTATGCAAAATGAGAAATTTTGAGCCTAGGATAATGGAATTTTTTCTTGATTACTAGTCTTGCCCTCAACCCATCTGTGCTGGAGTTTCCCTGTTATTTTGTCATCTTGGATGCATATGTTAACAAACCACTGTTCCATCACAAGAGGGGGCTGTTTTCTAACGTGATTGAAACATTTCCATTTGAATTTAATAAGCTCCACCAGAAAGCAAAAAAGCAGGAAACACAGGAAACAGATGTTTTTAGTTCTTGCTTTTTTTCCTTATCTAGTGTACAAGATGTTGTCACTTCAATTCAGGTTATCAGAAAAAGAATTAAAGGCAATTTAGTGCTCCTAACTGGAAAGGCTAGAGGAGAAATGGATTATATGACTTTTCAAATGTTACAAATCATACTCCAAAAGTGAAAAAAAAAAAAAATCAAATAGATAAAACTATACTTCTTGCCTCATTTGGAACAGAAAAGTTAGCTCCACCAAACCCTCTTCATTTAGATCAGACAAAAGCCCTGTACAGTACTGTGTCAGATGGGCAGAGCTTCCTGGGCAGTGTTAACGGTGCCTTCTTCTTAAATTTTTTTTCAAAAAGGTTTCCAAAACTTTGTTTCATGCAGCATAAGTGATAAGAATGTGGCCCTTCTTTGTGTTTCATTGTGCATCATTCTGATCTACTGAAGTGCTGGGGTCTGAACCCCCAGCCCTGAATTAAGGTTGACATATGGGTGGTTCCCATGGTCCTTCAAAAGGAGGGGATGAGTTTGCCTTTTGGCTTTCCTCCAAGGTGCAGTCGACCTTGCAGGGAAAGCCCTTGGATAAACAAGCCCCAAGTGTCCTGCATTGTGATAATGAGTGCCAGGTGTCCTGTTTGGGGATAAAAGCTGGGCCCACTTGCAGGAAGGGTTGGAGAGTCTGTCTGTGGAGTGGGTGCACTTCACAGAGTTTCCTGTTGGGGAAGTGTTGCAGAATGGTGGAGAAGGTGAGGGAAGCAAGATGCAACTCAGTATGAGTTATAAGCAAGCTTCAACTTTATTCGGGTTCTGCTATGCCTTTTATACGCTGGAGGTTAATTATGCCTACTTATGTTAAATTATGCCTACATATCTATGTCTAATTGGCTAAGCACAAATTATGCCTACTCGTCTATATTTGATTAGTTAAGCATAGAGCTACATTTGTATATTCCAGCCTCTTGTGGTTATCTACTTCCGGATTCTTCCCACAGGTTCTACCTTGGAACTTTCCACTAGCTTTGGGCTTGTCCTGACTTGGAGCTTTCCACAAGCTTCCAGGTCAGAGTGACCCTGGGAAGCTACAGCTATCAGCAGTACAGCTCCCGTTATCAGTACTGCTCGCTCACAGCTGCTACATTCAGCCCTGTTCAGCAAGCCATTCCTCCACAGGGAAGGACCTCCTGACCACTCATGCAACTGGATCGCAGTCAGGTCTGGCACATACAAACGCGGGCTTTGTGGGGAGGCAACATGGGGTTACTTCTATCATATGTAACCCCCTTATTGTCCTGGTTGTCTCCCATTTTCTCTGTGGGTTATCTCGTGTCTCTGCTTGTTCCATCTATTATGAGTGATACTATGTCATTCCTGGGGTCGCTGGGGTTGATATCTATTATTTGTGATCTATCTAGCTTGTTTGTACCCCCGGCAATCCCCTATGTTCTGAGTCCTTTACGTGAAATAGAACTTACTCACTGGATTGTTGTTCTGCTGGCTGTGTCTTTTGTACTGGGTTTACTAATAGGCAAAACATCTACGCAGATTTCTACCTAACCACCAGCCCAGCTATATCATCTGCAGATGATACTGCAATTCATTTGATTGATTTCTCTATGTTAATGCATGACTGGCTGTAAACCCCAGGGTAGTCAACAGGAAATACTAGCTTTATTGAGTACAGCCTTGCAGCTTTAGGCTGGAGCAGATAAAAACATGAACATTATTCATTCAGCACCCCTTACTTCTTGCACAATTTCATTTCTATCCATAGTTTAATACATAGCACTGTTTTAGACTTTGCCTCTTTTTTAGGGTTTTTTTCCTGTGATTTCTCTCTGATGGTAAGATGACTGTTGCTTTCATAAGTTTTGTGGTTTCAGGCCATAAAAAAATTATCTGGTTAACGTAATCCTGAAATAGATTTTTTTTTACTGTGATACTGAGTCAGTATTGCCAGCTTTTTGAGATCAGTATTCTCTCTTCTATTTTGGTTGTTGATTAAAACTGAATAGATTATTCTGTTGCAGGAGGAAAGCTTGAGAGTAAGTAGTAATTAACAGTAACTAGCAATGCCTGATTTATATATATAAAGAGATGTTTTT
The DNA here is from genome assembly GCA_028020825.1 of Podargus strigoides. Lineage (NCBI taxonomy): Eukaryota > Metazoa > Chordata > Aves > Caprimulgiformes > Podargidae > Podargus > Podargus strigoides. The sequence continues at coordinate 60,157,106 of CM051662.1, forward strand.
TTCTTGATAAACATGGAGGTGCCAGTGGATATTAATCCAAGGGTATATTAGTAGCTGTTCTATGAAAATAAAATATAATAATTACTTGCAAAGTTGCACCTTATCTTTCACAGTCTTTCATCTACCGAAACTGCTTTCCATGCTGCTTGTGAGTTCTGCCTTCTGACTTGAGGAGAAAAAACTGGGCTCCGCACCATTCAGTGTGAATCAAACTGAAGACGTTTTATTTACCTTGTCTGTCCCTTTTATACAATCTTACTTTTCCCTAGACCCGGTCACGCATCATTTAATTGGTTAAAAGTCTCTAGCACAAGGTAAACATACAGCTTAGTTCAGTTCCCGTTGGTTCTTAAGTTCTTCTCCCGCAGTGTCCAATTGGTCACTCTTATCTGCTCACTCCTGCATTCCTTAGGGAAGCGGTCATTGCTCTTTTCTTATTTTTTCTTCCTTTGAAGTAGTTTCTAGAATGCAGCTACGTGCCTAGGCCAACATCCCGTATGGCTGGTTCACTATATGGTCATTTTCTTTTAAATACATTCCTACAATTCCCCCTTTTTCTTCTTGAGCCAGCCATACGTTCTTCATGGTGTATGTAATCATGCTTGTTACCTTTTCGAAAACACAAGGTACAATCATTAATACAATAGCGACCAATAATAGGTGGAATTCAATAATAGGTGGAATTAACAAAGAAACAAAGTCTCTCACAGAAGAGATAGGAGACAACCAAGTCAATAGACTGATCATACAGAAGTAGTCCCATATTGTTTCCCAATGAAGCCTCCATTTGCAAGTGCCAAACCTGACTGAGGCCCAGTTGTGGGGAGAGTCAGGAGGTCCTTCCCCAACAGGAAAACTCTGCAAGGTGCGTCCACCTCACAGACAGACACTCCACTCTCTCTGCAAGTGGCCCCAGTCCTCGTTCCCAAAACAGGACACCTGGCACTCATCCAATGTGGGGCATTTGGGGCTTGTTTACCCAAGGGCTCCCCCCCACAAGGCCGGCCGCACCCTGAAGGAAAGCCAAAAGGCAAACTCATCCCCTCCTTTCAGAGGACCATGGGAACTATCCATATGTCAGCCTAGGACATCTGCGAATCTGGTTCTGACAGTCATGGTTTCACCCATTTTGCCGGTATCCATTTGGATCCATGATCTGTAACGACACATGCATATCCCCTTCCCCAGGTTATTAGCTGTGCCGGTCCTTCCCAAGCTCCTGTCACTCCATTTTTAACCATAACTTTACACTGTCCTTGTTTTATCTTGTCCAACTCCCCTTTCAATCCTGCTCCATGCTTCACGACTGGCGGTACAAGACTATCCTGTGGCAGACGTAAAAAGTTCAATACATATATAGCCTTATTCAATCTATCTGCAGGTGGCAGTCCTATTTCTCTCCCTTTTTGTTTTTGAAGCAGGCACTTGAGTGTTCTGGTTCATCCATTCTACACTAGCTTGACCCGTTGGAGAATGTGGAGTACCTGTAACGTACTAAGTGACGCAATGACCACTGTAAATACTCAGCTACTAAAGGTATCACTATAAAAGTGGGTTCAAAGCCAGCTATTTCTACAACTGTGTGCCTACCTTTCATTACTAACTGTGCAAAAGCTTCTACTCGCGTAGTGATTGTGCGTTTTGGCTGCAGTGACAAAAACACCCATTCCAAAATGTGCAGTGGGTCTTTCCCTAAAATCCACTGCATTATCAAAGCAAAAGGATGTAGTTCAGGACTAATAATCCATAGCCCTATCCCATACTCCAGGTTCCAGCGATGCCTGTAAGCTGTGACAATCTTAGTGCTTATGTGATTTCAAGCTTGCGTTGGTTCTTCTGTTAATGTCCGAGGTGCCTCAGCACCACCTCCTCCTTTCAACAGTTTCATTAGCGGTGCTAGCTCTGCATTGGTAAGGCCACATACTGTCCTTACCCAGTTAAGATCTCCTAACAATTTCTGGACATCATTTAGGGTGCATACTTCTGTTAGAATTTCTAATTTTTTGGGCCTAATGGTTGCCTTGGTAATTTCCCAGCCAAGGTATCTCCATACCTCTGTTTTTTGTACCTTTTCAGGAGCTATTTGCAGTCCCCCTAATTTTAGCGCTTGTTCCAGCTCAGCTATTAATTGCTCCCTGTTCAGCCGCTCCCCTGCTATCAGAATATCATCCATATAATGATATAGGAGTAGTTTCGGATATGCTTTTCGTATAGGAGCAAGTGCCCAGGCCACATACAATTGACACATTGTGGGTGAATTTTTCATTCCTTGTGGTAATACTACCCAGTGATATCTTTTCATGGGTTCACATTTGTTTACTGACGGTACTGAAAAGGCAAATTTTTGATAATCATTTGGGTGCAGTGGAATGGTAAAAAAGCAATCTTTCAAATCAATAATTAATATGTCCCAGTTTTTTGGAATTGAAAACCCTCATTGCTCGTAACCAATCGCGCCCCTATTTGACTCAGTGCATCACATCCCAATAGGCATATGGGGGCATTCATCATATATGGCCGCACTGTACATACACTCCCATTCCGCAAGGTACATTGAAACAAGCGCACGCTAATTCTGGTAGACTGTATACCTCCCACTGCCATGACTGACGACGCAGGTACTTCAAGTGGCCACGATGTTGGCCATGCATCTGGACTGACGATAGTGACATCAGCCCCAGTATCAAGCAACATAGTGATTACACAGGTACTGCCCCCTGGTTCTTTTAGTGTTACCTGCTGTGTTGGTTTTGATTTACCAATATCCATTGCCAAATAAATTTCTGCTTGACCTGAAGAGCCAAATCCTGCTCCTCTTATGCGAATACCAGCCACAGGCACTGCTGTTTTGAATGGCACGAGTTGTCCAATTTTTGCTCCTGTCGGTATGTGTACAGGGGGTGATGGCGTTCCATACCATTATAGAGATAGTGCCTGTAAAATCAGAATCAATTACTGCAGGTAACACAAAAAGACCTTTTTGGGTTGTAGATGAACGCCCTAACAACAGGGCACTTAACTCATGTCCTAGCAGACCACTCATATTAGTTGGGATACATTGTACCTGTGAATCTGTCAATGTTGTTTCTATTGTTGTTTTCATATCCACTCTGGCACTCCCTGCTGTGGCGGTGGCGACGCCATCCAAACAGCCTGAGACCGATTTTGTGTCATCGCGCCTGGCCTGCGAGCATTCGCTATCCTATTCTTTCTCCTTTTGGAGCGATATTTACTAGCATGGTGCCCATAGTTCTGACAGTGATTATAGACACCATCAAAGCCTTCCTTTGTGTTTTTGTTTTTTGGAGCTTTACATTGTACCTTAATGTGCCCATACCTTCCACAGTTATAACATTTTGGGCCTCGATTACGGTTACCTTGTTGTACCAAGGGTCGGATAGCTGCAGCAAAAGCTGAGGCCATGAAACCAGCATGCTCTTCAGGTGTTCCTACCCGCGAACAAGCATCCATCATTTCAGCAATACTGGAGTTTCTAGGCAGACTCTGTAAAATACGCTTGCAGGTTGGGTTAGAATTTTCAACAGCTAAAGATAAGAGTAATGCTTCTCGCACAGGATCAGATAAAGATGCCCTATCAAGCGCATTTTGCAACCGATCTAGAAATTGCATATATGGTTCATTTGCACCCTGTTTTACTGAGGTATATGGGGGTGTTGGTTTTCCATCCTCAGGGAGAGTCCTAAGTGCCTCTCTTGCCAGTTCAGTGGATTGTCGCAGTATAGCGGGATCTAATCGAGCTTGGCGCTGGGCATCGGCAAAATCTCCCTGACCCATAAGCATGTCAATAGTCGCTAAGCGCAGTGGGTCACCATCCGGACGATCTAAGTTTGTTATTGCGGCAGATGCTACTGCATCCTGCCACCGAGAACGCCACAGAACTTCCTGCATTGGTGTCAGTATCATTGACATAAGTACCCTACTATCAAAAGGAGTCATAAGGTTAGTCAGGAAAATGTTATGAATAAACGATTGAGTGTATGGTGATTGTAGACCGTTCTGTTGTACTGACTTACGGGCTTCCTTAATTAACTCCCATGGGAAGCCCACCCAGTGATTCGGGTTTCTAGAACCTCCCGATGTCCCCCCCAGCATTACCGGGAATGCAGCTGGAAGGAATTCCCCTTCGATTAATGCATTTTGAATAACTCCTCTCCATCTTTGAGCCGGATCAAATTCTTTCCCTGCATTTCCCGCCTCCGCCCGCCTCTCCATTTCTTGTCCCAGCTTGTCCACCCCCCAACCACGCTCCTTTTGAAATCTTGCAATGATTTTCTTCTCCTCCTCCTTCAGTGTCTCCCGCTTGTGGATGTCCGCTTCTAACTTTTCCATCTTTTCCAACAGTTTTTGCTCCCAAACGGGCGGTTCGCTGCTAAGATCAGGCGGCTTGGCGGGGGAGGTGGGCGTGGGTGGGGTAGAAGGGGGTAGTGGTGGATAGTCTGTCCATTCACTCAGGTGAGGTGGTTCAGGAAAGTCTGGTTCAGGCGGTGGGGGGGGGCGGCGGCGGCTCGGGCCATTGCTCGTCTGTGTCCGTTGCCTCTCCTTCCATCCCAGACACCTCTGCCAACGGGGGCGCCGCTGGAATGGGGGGGGACGGAACAGGCATTCGGTCGAACACTCTGATCCCGGCAGGGAACGCTTCCGGTGCCGAGGGCCCTGAACCCGCGAACGTTCCGGCCGCTGGCGCAGTGTTCGGGGGGGGTGGCGGGGGAATGCCGGTCGAGCCGCTCCGCTGCGGTGGGTACGGCTCCGCTGCCGGCCGCCGCTGCCGGAGTGCGCGGGGGGGCGGCGGGGGGCGGGCGGGGGGATGCCGATCGCGCCGCTCCGCTGCTGCCCGCTCAACCTCCATATCTTGTAAAGTTGTTAGAATCAATCGCCAAGTGAAAGCTAACCCTGCTGAGTTTTTTTCTCCTCTACTGATTGCGTCCCACAGGCACTTCCCAATTTCTTCCCAAATCTTAGTTTTAAAGGCATTTTGAGGCTCAGCAGGGAATCCGTGTTCCCGGCACCAAATTAACAGCCTCCGGAGCGCACGCTTATCGAGTTTAACTCCTCTCCTAGAGAGTGTCTGTAGGAGAATTTTCACTAAGGTACTTTCTTCTTTCGATAGTTTGTGCCCCATCTCCGCTCCCGGCTGCTCACCTCACTGGGTGTCCCGTCGTAACGTATGTTTTCCTCTCCGGGTCGCCGTCCGGTCTGCCCGGTCTCCAGCCCTGCCGTGCCGTCTATCTCCTTCTGGGCTTTTCCCCTGTACCTTCTTCTCTTGCTGCGCAAGTCGGTATCACGTCGGGGTCACCATTTGAGGAGAAAAAACTGGACTCCGCACCATTCAGTGTGAATCAAACTGAAGACGTTTTATTTACCTTGTCTGTCCCTTTTATACAATCTTGCTTTCCCTACACGCGGTCACGCATCATTTAATTGGTTAAAAGTCTCTAGCACAAGGTAAACATACAGCTTAGTTCAGTTCCCGTTGGTTCTTAAGTTCTTCTCCAGCAGTGTCCAATTGGTCACCCTTATCTGCTCGCTCCCTGCATTCCTTAGGGAAGCGGTCATTGCTCTTTTCTTATTTTTTCTTCCTTTGAAGTAGTTTCTAGAATGCAGCTGCGTACCTAGGCCAACATCCCATATGGCTGGTTCACTATATGGTCATTCTCTTTTAAATACATTCCTACAGTGACCCATTCAAATGCAGTCAGCGGCCCTTTAAACACTGACCAAATTCACTGTGGTCATGCTGAGATCCGAAAAGGGGAAAATACAGCCAGTAGAGAAGATACACCACAGCATGTTCATGTGACCTCCCCTCTATCATCACCTTCTAGAGGTTAAATCACCAACTTAAATGAGAGGTTAGCATGTGCTGAGGAGAACTCACAATCAGGACAGCAAAAAAACATCTTCTCAAAAGCAATCAATAGGACCACTGTGAAGCCATCATTGCAAGCCAATAGACCTTAGTTAAAAAAAAAAAAACCCAAACAACAAACAAACCAAACCTGCAAAGGAGGATGCAAATGACATTGCAACATACCATCCTTTGGCAGTGGCCTGAGTGCCTGCAGTCAGGAGGGGAGTGCTGTCTGGCTAACAGTAGCAGCATCTGCACTGCCTTGAGCTAGTCTTCCTAGGTTGAGTCTATTTAAATAAGTTTTTGGCCTGGAGCACCACACTTATGCAGAAGAAAAGTGATTGGGTACTCTGACATCTGTTCTTGTTTTCATGGTTATAAATTAACTCTGTAGATACCATTTAAACACTTTTACCAACTTTATTTGTAATTCAGGAACATGGCACTGGCTAATTCTGTGTTGTGCCACACCACATAGAAAACAGCTCTTTCCTATACTCTTTAATTTAAAGTGGTCCTAATTTCTAAATATTTTGGGCAGTGTGCCAGTTTTGGTTTGAGTGACAGGATGGTAAGTTCTCCTTCCGTGTGGATGCATATGACCATTTGGAGGGTTAGACAGAGGGTTAGACACCTATGATTTACATGTATATTTAGAAACAAGGGGCTAGATATTGGCCAGGTTGCTCTCTGTTAAATTAGATTATTTAGACTCAGCAGTGAAGATCATTTCTTTTTGTTGCTCTGCAGAAACTCTGGCACAATGGGGTCTTGAAGCACTACAGTTACTCAGTGCTAACAATCAAATATTAAAAGCTGAAGGCAGCAGAAGTGATTACGTATCCATTGTTCTGGTGCCAAATTTTGTCTTTGGTTGTAGGAGACTCCTGTCCAAATCGATGGGAACTTTGTACCCCACATTCAAGGGCAAAAGGTGGCCTCTTGCCAATGCTTTGAAATTGTGGCTATTTCTTTATTTCCTTGGATCTCACTGTAGTACTTCATCACCTGTCACCCATCCAGGAAGACAACAGTGTATTTCACAATGTCAGCTCTCCTGCTGCCAACTGAAAATTTGGGTCCAAATTCTTCCGTTTGTGTCCATATCAGATAATATCTTATTCCCTGATACTGAAATTAGTAGAGCTGCTCTACAGAATAAAATGATGAAATAAAAATCTGTGCCTCTTCATGACTGCTGAAAGCAGGTGTCTTTAGGAAAAAAAGCTATAAATGCTCATTGAGAAAACATTCAGTATTTCAGCACTGTTTTAAAAAATATTGTGCTGCTAGATAAGAGGAGAGAGTTTACTTTCAAAATAACAGAAAGAAACAAAGCATTAAATTATTAGGATGTCAGCTTTTCACAGAATGAATCAATCGGTCACAACTTGGTGTATGCATAGTGAAGCATCAAATAAGATGAGTAAGTGGCACAAGCGCTCATTAAAATTAAATAAAATGTCTGCATTTCTCTTTAAGTCTCAGTATTAGAGTGAGTAGGAGAGGATTTCAGTCTCGGGAGCAGCTAATGAAAGAATTTCCATAACACTTTATGGAGAAAGACCATAAAGGCACAAACAGAGGCAGTCACTGAGATGCACCAGGACTTGAGCAATATGTTCAAGCTAAGAAATAAAAATACACCTCATCAGCATGAGAATAAAAATGAAGGCTGCTAATGCTTGAAGATCATCACCACCAGATCTCTGCCTTTTTTGTCAGGAAAAAAAAGAAGTAAAATCCATTCCATACAGTCAGACTAGGGAAGGCATAAATATTAATAGATGAGAGCAGCTTCCAAGTGGACATGGTGGCAGGTGACAGATGTCTGGACAGCTTGTGACTTTTAGGCAGGATGTCCACCCCCGATTTTATGGATACAGACATCAAGGCTTGATAATAGGACTTATGTGACATTCAGACAATTGTCTGCACCTAAAAATATGTGGACAGAAGTTCTGTCTAACAGCAATAATTTATGGCTGATGGCCTGACAATGTTTAGGACCTCACTAGTAGCCATGAATAATCCTGATGCTTCTTCATTCATTACCTATACATTTAATATCTAAACTCACTCAGCTATCACTACATTTCTTCTGCTGCTCTGTATTGTCTTTGCAGTGTGTTTCAGCTTGCTGCATTTAGTTTTGTTTTTCAGTGAGGTGTATGCAAAAAACCCCTCCCATCTCCAAATTTATATGTAATTCTGTTGGGTTTTCTTCTTTATTTGACTTGAGTTTAATCTGTTCTGGCCATTTTATCTCTTGGACTGGTCTATAACATGACAATGGCCAGCTGCAGTTTCTAGTAGCGTGTGTCCTTATTGGTTAAGGCTGGAAGAGGCTGCTTAAGTTTCTATCCTAATATCAAATTTAGTACAGGCTGTTATTCAACATAGAGCCTTGGTGTTGAGTCCTATGACATGCAGGGGTGTGTGAACTGCATAGTTAATATTTTTGAAAGCTGTATGTATAAGTAATGATAACAGAAGAATTTGGGTGCCTTTCTTTCATGTTGTTTAAACCCAGGACACCTGAAAATGACCATGATTTAAACCACAAAAATAAGATGTTTCTGTATTAGGTATTTTTCAACAATTATTCAATTTGCCTACATGTGCAGTTCTGGAATTTATCATAAATTAAGGCAAAACATGCAGAAAAATTGTGCCAGTGTGGGTTCTTAAAGTCAAAACAAAAAACTGGTAGCTTGTGTGAAAACAAACAGGATTTCTATGAAAACTCAGTGAACACTGAGAAATATAGTTGGGAAGCATGAGAGAGTGAAATATACCTAGTAAAAATCCTTCCTTTTATAAAGCAATCTGCTTGCATTTTTGTTGCAAAGGAGTGATACCACTGACAGGCAGTTACCAGTACTGAAAATGTAGTGCAGAGGGGCATTTGAAAACAAATTTAAGCCTTTTCATGCAAGGGACACTGCCAGGTTGACAGATAGGTTCTAACATGCATCAGTGTCAGTCCAAAATGAGAGACTGGACATTTTGAGTGACTTCTGGGTCTGTGCAGTAACACTAACAGTGAAATAGCATCATCATCAGCAATTAAGTTAACACTGCTACAAATGCAAAGATTTACAAACAGCTTTTGTTGTTTACTGTCACAGCCCCATTAAGTGCAATGGAGGAAAATGTTTTTAAGTAGGCTTGAATTTGCACAGAATGGAGAAATAAAATACATGGAAAAGAGTAGTTTGACCTGTATTTTTATTAATGGAAGGAAAGAATGCAGCCAGCAGTGAGTAAGCTTTGTAGTACATTATTCTCCTGTAATATAGGGAAGGAGCAATTCTAGCAGCAGTATTTCCTCTTATGTCCCCAACTTGATCCTGGCTTGAGGGAAAATATTTTTGAGAGCTTTTTCCAAAGGCAATAAGATATATATGTGTATATATATATGCATACACAATAAAAAAGTTATCATGTTTAATTTATTGCAAACTATTCAGCACAGGTTTCATTCTGATTCAGAACTCCTTTTTAATTTACCTTGATCTTTTTTTTTCCCCAGAAAAAAGAATTGTGGGAAATCCTCCTTTGGAATAAGTAAAACCACGTTTTAAATCATTACTTGTCTTGAAACTTTCTTCTACACAAAATGCTATTTTTAAACTCTATTTCATGACAGGTAAATAATATTACAGCAGGATACAATGTCATATTCCAGCTAGTTATGTTCTGGTATGAAATGCTGTCTTTAAGTCTAGTACTACCTTGCAAAAAATGATATTGCATCTCATCTGGACTCAGTAGTTTCAGAGAATTAACGGGGTATTTTAAAATTATGAGGAAAAAAAATTATTGCTATGACATAATGGCTTATGTAATGTTCTGGATTTTCTGCTTCTGCTTTTTATGAGCAGTTCACACCTTGAAGAAGGTTGATACTGACTCTATAGATTACATGATTACTGAAAGCTTCTGCTTCTATATTCATATGCATTCATTTCTTCAAGACTTATTTTACTTAAAAAAATAGGTTATATTCTCATAGAAAAATGTACTAATGAATACATTTGGATCCATGACAACTCATTACAGTTTCCAGGAAATATCTTTGGCCTTCTTGGCATACTTCTTGGTTTGCAGAACCTGACCAAAAGCCATCTATAGCACTCTCAAAGTCGCTATTTCCAATCCATCAAACAATTGCCTCTTATAATAAATCAAAATGAAAGAAATTTAAAAACCTACAAAATGTAAACTTAGAAATGAGTGTGCTAAGCCAAATTAAATACATACCTTCAGCAAGTTTTTCTCATGTTTCCTAATTCTTTTTCAGGGTTTCAAATATATAAGTATTGGCCCAATTTTGCATACATCAGTAGTACTTTCACATTACTGCTCTTACAGTGTTTCAGAACTGAGTTCAAGCCCATTTCTATGACTAGTAGTGAGGTTAAACGTTCTCCTGTCTCTTCTCCTTCTATTAAAGAGGAAGGCCAGAAGCTGGAATCAAAGCACTCTCTCTGACTATAGACAGACTCTTTGATTCAGAATTTTTGTTACATTTGAGTTTTGAATGATATGTAGCTGAGGGGTGGATAAAGTTTGTTGGTCAGTACAGAAAAGGGCAAAGCATTTAGTATTGCATCAGTGGAGCACAAAGAATACATAACAATGCAAAACATGACTTTTTATGCTTTGAGGAGCAAACAATATCCAGTCCTGTTCAGCTTTTCATAATTAAGATTTATGTCTAGAACCAGTAGAATCTCTCACAGCAACTGAACCTTGGATGGACCTTAAGAAGCAAAACATACTGAAAATACATCATGTTTATAATTCTTCTATGCATCCAGTGCAGTGTAATTCAATTTTACCAGACTGACCCGAAGAATAGGTGGCTCCTTTCAGTCATCTCCAGTAACACCCTAAAATATTTTCTTTCTTATATATAGTGATTGCCTTTGAAAGCATAAGTATTAATATTTTACGTGAATAATGTGAAATAATGGTATTTCTTCTTCATGATTCTTTCATGTTTATCATTGGAGACTTGCACTGGGTTTATTTGATATAGCGTTATTCATCATACTTGCAATGTATTTATAAATAAACCTTTACCTTGTGACCTTTAGACTCAAGGCTGAGTTAGATTTGTTCTAGTTAATATGAGGAACAACATTCAGATAAACCTGTTTCAGTGCTAATAAACAATTTTACTAGCTTTTCAAGGGCAGAATACTGACACAGAAGTGCAATAGCATGGTTTGTTTTTTGACTTGTTAAACAAGAGACTTACCACTATTGCGAATTCTTTCTTCTAAAAGGACAGTATGTCCTGTAGGAAGTTTCCTACTGAAGATTTCAGCTGAACGGAGGAACATGGCTTCTACTGCTGAACCCTTCAGTAAAGCAATCTGATCTTCATGATCGAGGGTTTGGAAGCCTAGGGAGATGTCACAGGTAAGCAAGGCAGCATCAGAAAAGTCCCTGCTACTTTCTGTCCTGAAGTTCTTGCACATGAGGTGCTACACATCTGTGTAACCTTGATATTGATGTTAGCAAGGGTGAAAACTGCTGTGGAAATTGAAACCCAGATTCCAGAAAATAACTGAAGTTAATGAGAATTAGACTTGTGTTTCAGCATTCATGGTACTTTAAGAGGAACATGATAAGCAAAATCTAGTGGCATAGCACAACCTAGAGTGGAGATTTTGTTTAGCCTGATGGTGCTCACAGAATCACAGAATGTTAGGAATTGGAAGGGACCTCAGAAGATCATCTAGACCAATCCCCCTGCCAGAGCAGGAATACCAAACTCAGGTCACACAGGAACATGTCCAGGCGGGCTTTGAATGTCTCCAGAGAAGGAGACTCCACAACCTCTCTGGGCAGCCTGTTCCAGTGTTCTGTTACCCTCACTGTGATGAAGTTCTTCCTCACATTTATGTGGAACCTCCTATGTTCCAGCTTGTACCCATTGCCCCTAGTCCTATACTGAGAAGAGCCTGGCTCCATCCTCATGACACACACCCTTTACGTATTTACAGACATTAATGAGGTCACCCCTCAGTCTCCTCCAAGCTAAAGAGACCCAGCTCCCTCAGCCTTTCCTCATAAGGGAGATGTTCCACTCCCTCCATCATCTTTGTGGCTCTGCGCCGAACTCTCTCAAGTAGTTCCCTGTCCTTCTTGAACTGGGGGGCCCAGAAGAGGACACAATATTCCAGATGCAGCCTCACCAGGGCAGAGCAGAGGGGGAGGAGAACCTCTCTCGACCTACTAACCACCCCCTTTCTAATACACCCCAGGATGCCATTGGCCTTCTTGGCCACAAGGGCACATTGCTGGCTCATGGCCATCCTGCTGTCCACCAGGACCCCCAGGTCCCTTTCCCGTACGCTGCTCTCCAACAGGTCAGCCCCCAACTTATACCGGTACATGGGGTTGTTCTTCCCCAGATGCAAGACTCTACACTTGCCCTTGTTATATTTCATTAAATTTCTCCCTGCCCAACTCTCCAGCCTATCAAGGTCTCGTTGAATGGCAGCACAGCCTTCTGGTGTGTCAGCCACTCCTCCCAGTTTTGTGTCATCAGCAAACTTGCTGACAGAGCACTCCCTCATCCAAATCATTGATGAATATATTGAATTGTACTGGTCCCGGTACCAACCCCTGAGGGACTCCACTAGATAGAGGCCTCCAACTAGACCCTGTCCCATTGACCACAGCTCTCTGGCTTCTTCCCTTCAGCCAGTTCAAAATCCACCTCACTATCCGATCATCCCGACCACACTTCCTCAGTTTAGCTGCGAGGATGCTGTGGGAGACTGTGTCAAATGCTTTACTGAAATCAAGATAGACCACATCCACTGCTTTACCATCATCTATCCACCGGGTTATGTCCTCATAAAAGGCTATCAGGTTGGTCGAGCATGACTTCCCCTTGGTGAAGCCATGTTGACGGCCCCTAATGACCCTCTTATCCTTGACATGCCTAGAGACAGCCCCCAGGATAAGTTGTTCCATCACCTTTCCAGGGATGGAGGTGAGGCTGACCAGTCTATAGTTACCTGGGTCCTCCTTCTTGCCCTTTTTGAAGACTGGAGTGACATTTGCTTTCCTCCAGTCCTCAGGCACCTCTCCCGTTCCCCATGACTTAACAAAGAGGATGGAGAGTGGCCTAGCAATGACATCCACCAGCCCCCTCAGCATCCGTGGGTGCATCCCATCAGGACCCATGGATTTATGGATGTTCAGGTTGCTTAACTGATCCCTAACCCAGTCCTCATCAACCAGGACAAACTCCTCCCCTATCCTGACTTCCTCTGGAGCCTCAGGGGTCCTGGGTTCCTCAGGACAGCCTCCTGCAGTACAGACAGAGGCAAAGTAGGCAGTCAGTAACTCTGCCTTCTTTTTATCCTCTGTCACCTGGGCACCCACCTCACTCACCAGTGGGCCTACGTTGCCTCTAGTGTTCCTTTTATCTGCAATGTATTTAAGAAGCTGAAGTGCTGGGGTCTGAACCCCAAGCCCTGAATTAAGGTTGACATATGGGTGGTTCCCACAGCCCTTTAAGAGGAGGGGATGAGTTTACCTTTTGGCTTTCCTCCAGGGTGCAGCTGGCCTTGCAGGGAGAGCCCTCAGGTAAACAAGCCCCAGGTGCCCTGACCCCTTTACGTGAAATAGAACCTGCGTACTGGATTGTTGGTCTGCTGCTGGCTGTGTCCTTTTTACTGGGCCTACTAATTGGCAAAACAAAATTGGCGACGAGGATGGCCCCGTCTGATGTTCCCGGTTGGGAAGATCCTGTGTACAGTTCGCTGGCTCTTGAATGGGTTAAGTTTGGGGGGCCATGTGAACAGTGGGAGAAATGGTTGGCAGAGGCTGAACCACAGGATGTACTGGAAACTATTCAAAAGTTTTCCAATAAGGCACGGGATGCTGTAACCTTCGGGAGACGGGGATGGATTTTGTTAACAGCGTATAAGAAACAGCACCAGCAGAAAGAACAGTTACTGGTAGAATGTTCCCACATGTGAGATCAGATTATGACTCTAGAAACCCTAAATAAGCTCCTTACTGACAAGCTGGACAATTGCCAAGCTGTGCCTGAGAAGGCTACAGTGCAAGTTGCCCAGTGTAAACGTGGGAAGAGAAGGGGGCACGCTAATCATAAGAAGGTCCACTCAGAAGTTGTAGAGGTGGATGTGCACTGTAACCCTGATGACTCGGATGATGATATTTGGTACCGTGTGGAGTCTAATGGGGCTGGTGCCTCAGATGACTCTGCAGATGCGAGACCAGTCATCAGGAGAAAGATAGAATTTTCCGAAAACCAGGCGCCAGTGAACAAACCCACAATGGAGGATTTTACACAACAAGAAATTAATGATATCCTGGCACGATTTAGTCAGAGGCCAGGAGAGCCCCTGCTTGCTTGGATGGTACGTTTGTATGATCAGGGAGCATCAGGGGTTAGCCTGGACAACTTGGACTGTAAAAAGTTTGTGACACTGAGTTTTGACCCTCTTGTGCAGGATGCATTTCGGAATAATGATCAAACTACCAATCTATTGGCTGTAGCTGCTGCAGGGTGCAAGGCAAAATATCCCCTGGAGAATGGCTGGCCAGGCTCTGACCGACCGTGGTATACTCTGCGGGATGGTATACAACGGGTAAAGGAAGAAGGAATGAAACTGGCCATTCATGTGGGACATGTTGAGGTATTAATGCAGCTTAGATTGTCTGTGCCCATGAGAAATGCGATCATTAAAACTGCTCCACCGGCATATAAGAATGTTCTTGTGACTCTCCTACTTAGTGAAACAGGGAATCCCATTAGAGATGTAATTGAGAAAATGCAGCAGCTGGGTGACCTTGGAGACTGGGGCCCCCGGGAGCGTCAGGGGTATCGAGAATTCCGACGTCAACGGGGCCCCTGGGAGAGTACAGGGACTCGAGACACCCGACGCCGTAAAACTACCGAATATAGGATGTCTCGAGGACAAATGTTTAAAAGTTTGCTAAAAGATGGTGTACCTCTCACTAGGATTGATGGTCTTGATACCAATGAACTATGGAGGATGTATAAACAGAGAGGGTTACAGAAACCCCGTAGGAAGGTGCAAAATTATCAGGCATATGATTCGGGAGCTGCTCAGCCTACAGCACCCCCTCTGGAACCTCAGCAGGACCCCGCCTCTGCTCGCGGCAGGCCCTCTGTTGCTCCAGAGAGGAACCACGAGTGGCAGCGGTACTCTGACTTATATCCCTCACAAGAAACTAGGCATTATAATTCTTTCTGAAATGTTGGCCAAGCTCCGGTACATTGGGCGCGGGAGGACCGGCGACCTCATGTGGAGCTACAGATATTCTGGAAAAACCGGTCCTCTCAGATAGTAAAAGCTTTAGTGGATACCGGAGCGGAGGCCTCCTTAATCTATGGGAACCCTGAGAAATTCAAAGGGCAGTCTGTGATTATTACAGGGCTGGGCGGCAAGCAAATCGAGGCGGTACAAACCCAAATTAATATGAGAATTGGACACCTTCCGAAACGGCAGTATACAGTTATGATTGTTCCCATTCCAGAGTATATAATTGGAATAGATATTCTGAAGGGACTTACTTTGAATCTCCCTGATGGTCGGTATCAATTTGGAGTAAGGAATTATATCACTAATAAGGCAATTTTAGTTGGAAAGATAAAGATGCCTCCTGTTCAAATTCCAGCTGCGACCAAGGTCGTATCCATGAAACAGTACAGGATTCCAGGTGGGCACGAAGAAATTTCTCAAACGATCAAAGATTTACTGGCTGCAGGAGTTATAAAACCGACTACCACCGTGTGGAATAGTCCAATCTGGCCAGTTAAGAAGGCTGATGGATCCTGGAGAATGACTGTGGATTATAGGGAATTGAACAAGAGCACCCCGCCTCTTGCAGCAGCTGTACCTGATATGGTCACTTTGATAGAAAGAGTTCAGAGGCATCCTGGCACGTGGTATGCTGTCATCGATTTAGCCAATGCATATTTTACGATCCCAATTGCAGAAGAGCGTTGGGATCAATTTGCATTCACATGGCAAGGGCGACAGTACACCTTTACCAGGTTGCCTCAAGGATGGGTGCATAGTCCAACTATTTGTCATAGAATAGTGGCTGAGCACCTGGATGAGGTACAGCTTCCCCCTCATATGCAGATTGTCCACTTTATTGATGACATTCTGATTCAGGGGAGCAATGAGACTGAAGTACAACAAATACTCGAAGTGCTCCTAGTGCATATGAGGCAGAAAGGCTGGGAGATTAATCCAACTAAAATCCAAGGGCCGTCTCAGACAATCACATTTTTAGGAATCCATTGGCACTATGGTCATCGAGAGATACTACCTAAGGCTCGGCAGAAGATCCTTGACTGCAACACCACGGAATAAGAAAGAGGCACAGAGATTTATCGGGCTGTTTGGTTTCTGGAGACAACACATTCCCCATTTGGGACAGATTTTGGCCCCATTATACAGGGTGACCAGAAAGAAATATGAATTTGAATGGGGGAATGAGCAGCAGGCTGCCTTTGAGTTGGCTAAAGAGGCTATTCAGAGGGCTTTAGACTTATGGCCCATGCAGGAAGGCAAAGTGGAACTGAACGTATCTGTGAATGGGTCATATGCTAATTGGAGCCTCTGGCAAAAACAAGGGAGGAGAAAAGTCCCCTTGGGATTTTGGGGAAGAAAGTTGCCAGAGGCAGGGAACAACTACACGCCCTTTGAGAAGCAACTGTTAGCCTGCTATTGGGCCTTGGCAGAAACTGAACAGCTTACGATAGGCCACAAAGTGGCTCTGCGCCCTGAAATCCCTATTATGCACTGGGTTAAAAGCTCCCCAAAGACCCACCGAATAGGGCATGCTCAGGAATCCAGCATTATCAAATGGAAATGGTACATTCAAGACAGAGCAAAGGTGGGACCTGGTGGTGTTGCTGCCCTTCATGAACAAATAGTGGCTGCCCCCATGCAGGATCAAGAGGTAAAGCCTGATCCTATAGTTGACCGGGAATCCCCTGTGCAATGGGGGAAGACCCTGGATCAATTGCTACCTCTTGAAAGGGAACATGCATGGTTTACGGATGGGTCAGCTAAATATATAGGAGGGAAAAGGTTTTGGAAGGCAGTGGCTTATGACCCTCACACAGGAAAATTTTTTGAGACCACAGGAGAAGGGGAAAGTAGCCAATATGCTGAGTTATATGCAGCATATATGGCTTTAAAACAAGAGGATTTAGGGGAGTGTCATCTGTATACCGATTCCTGGTCAGTGGCTAATGGATTGGCTACCTGGTTGCCAACATGGGTAGCCAAGGATTGGAAAATTTATTCTAAGACGGTCTGGGGAAAGGAAATATGGAAGGATATTTGGGAACTAGTTCAAAGAACAAAGGTGACAGTGTTTCATGTCGACGCTCATAGCAACATAAATTCGCTTGAGCGACTTTACAATTCTGTCACCGATAACCGGGCAAAGATTTCTCAAGCCGCACTGGAGTTCCCTCAGGAAGGGGACCATGAAGGCTTGGCGAAATGGGCACACCAAAAATGTGGGCATCTTGGGGAGAAGGCCACTTACAAGTGGGCCCAAGAGCGTGGCATAGTCATGTCACTGGACATGATCAAAACAATAATTGCCCAATGCCCTGTGTGCCAACACACTCATAAACGCCTGGTACCAAATATCGTAAAAGGAGAACTGGGAAGAGGGAAATTGCCAGGACAAATCTGGCAAATGGACTACATCGGACCTTTACCCCAGGACCGAGGGTGCAAATACATCTGCACCGCTGTAGACACATACTCGGGATATTTAATAGCTTATCCCTGCAAGAAAGCCACACACCATAGTACTACTTGCACCATAGATATAATGATTTTGTACTGTGGGATCCCCTTACAAATCCAAACTGATAATGGGTCTCATTTTCGAAACAAATTTGTACAACAATATGCGGAGCAGCATAATATTCAGTGGGTCTTTCATATACCATACTATCCCCAGGCTGCAGGATTAATCAAACGAATGAATGGGCTGTTGAAGGAGCAGTTAAAAAAGCTGGGAAATGGAAAGCTATCCCGATGGAGGACTAACCTCACGGATGCCCTCCATACCCTCAACAATAGGCCCATTGGGGAGATGGAGACGCCCTTGATGCGCATGACTACGCCCAATCTCCAGATACAGCCTTTAACAGTAACTGAAACGTTGATCTACTGGGAAATTGTCCCGGGTGCGATGGCACCCTACCGGGCCACTCCAGAGGCTGCTGGGCTAGATCTCTATGCATTAGAACTGGTAAAGATAAACCGGAGCCAGACAAGGGTTATTAACACCGGGACAGGAGTCCAGATTCCCCCAGGACACTTTGGTCTGATAACTGCTCGCTCAAACTTAGCCCTGAAAGGTGTTCACGTCATGGGAGGAGTGATTGATGCCGACTATCAGGGAGAAATTAAGGTAATCCTTTTAAATAATGGTAAAGAAGATTTGGCTATTCAACCCAAGGATAGAATAGCACAACTATTAATACTACCAATTTTGAAAACAACAGTAAGGAAGGGGGACCCACCCCAAGTTACTACTGTTCGTGGAGACAAAGGATTTGGATCCACCAACTTTAGTAATGGGGCAAAGGTATGGGGCCAAGGGCCGAGTGGGCCCCCTGAGCCAGCTGAAGTAATAGCTGTAGGAAAAGATAACACTGTCCTAATTATGAGACCTGGGCAGCAAAAATGGGAACATGTCCCCGCAAATAAGTGTTATTTGCGGGAATAACGGAATGGTATAGAATCTTGTACTGCAGATCTTGTACAGCGCCGCCGGAGTATGAGAACATCTACATTGAATCTGACTTCATGAACTGCAACGTAACTTACTGCTGAACTGCGCCAAGTAGATGAACTCTGCTCCAGACTACAACATACTGGAAATAGGACCGCACCTGATATTCCAATGAAAAGACTACGACAGTGAAGCAACGACCGAGATGACTGCAGCAACATCTGCATCTAATGGACTGAGACTAATTCAAGATAAAGAAGAGACACTTGTACACCTGCGGATGGTATAGAGACTGTGGTCCACCTATATGTCAAAGGGCCGAATGAAGTGCTGGGGTCTGAACCCCCAGCCCTGAATTAAGGTTGACATATGGGTGGTTCCCACAGCCCTTTAAGAGGAGGGGATGAGTTTACCTTTTGGCTTTCCTCCAGGGTGTGGCCGGCCTTGCAAGGAGAGCCCTCAGGTAAACAAGCCCCAGGTGCCCTGCATTTTGGTAACAAGTGCCAGGTGTCCTGTTTGGGGATAAAAGCTGGGCCCACTTGCAGGAAGGGTTGGAGAGTCTGTCTGTGGAGTGGACGCACTTCACAGAGTTTTCCTGTTGGGGAAGGACCTCCTGACTCCTCATGGAACCGGGTCCCAGTCAGGTCTGGCACATTCAAACACGGGCTTTGTGGGGAGGCAACATGGGGTTACTTCTGTCATATGTAACTGCCTTGTTCTCCTGGTTGTCTCCCATCTGCTCTGTGGGTTATCTCGTGTCTCTGTTTGTTCCATCTGTTACGAGCGATACTGTGTCATTCCTGGGGTCGCTGGGGTTGATGTCTGTTTTTTGTGATCTATCTGACTTGTTTGTACCCCCAGCGATCTTCTATATACTGACCCCTTTACGTGAAATAGAACCTACGTACTGGATTGTTGGTCTGCTGCTGGCTGTGTCCTTTTTACTGGGCCTACTAATTGGCAAAACAGAAGCCCATTCTATTGTCCTTGACCTTTCTTGCAAGGTTTAATTCCAAGGAGGCC
Organism: Podargus strigoides; assembly: GCA_028020825.1. Lineage (NCBI taxonomy): Eukaryota > Metazoa > Chordata > Aves > Caprimulgiformes > Podargidae > Podargus > Podargus strigoides. Next base: position 60,176,799 of record CM051662.1, read on the forward strand.
TTGGCCTTCCTAGTCGCCTCCCTGCATCCTCTGACAACAGACTTATATTCCTCCCAAGTGGCCAGCCCCTCCTTCTGTGATCTGTACGTTCTCTTCTTCCCCTTGGGTTTGCCCAGCAGTTCCCTGTTTAACCATGCAGGTCTCCTGGCACCCTTTCTTGACTTCCTACCTGTTGGGATGCGCTGATCTTGAGCTCAGAAGAAGAGGTCCTTGAACACTAACCAACTATCTTGGGCCCCTTTACCTTCAAAGTACCCTGTCCCATGGGATTTCCCCTAGCAATTGCTTGAAAAGGCCAAAGTTGGCCCTCCTGAAGTCCAGGGTTGTAGTTCTGCTAGGTATTCTATTCCTGCCACACGAGATCCTGAACTCCACCATCTCATGGTCACTGCAACCCTCAACTTTCAGCGCAGTGCTGCCTGAAATCTTCTGCCACGTTTCCACCAGAGCTCTCTATATGACTCTCGATCTGCCATGCTGCTTTCAGTCCTTTCTACGCTCTTTATGGCAAACATCAGCATTTGAAGCATCTAATTTTAAACATTTCACCTTGCCTTTGAACTAAGATACTAGCTTACGTACCGGCTTGCTGTTGTGTTTTAAATATGTGTTTCTCTTTTTGGAGGGAAAGGACTCTAAAACCCACTGAAGAAATCAGAAGGAATTTGGTAATTTGTGTGAATACGGAGCTGCTCCTCTGAAGAACAGGGGGCTGAAGATCATGGGAAACTCTCCTCATACTTGCCAATGCAGGTACCGACCTTATACCCACCCCCTGATTTTTTGAGGAAGCACGGAGAAAGATAGAGAATGAAATAAAAAGGTGATAAATCCTGCCAGATGTACGCTAAGTGAACACTGAAAATAGCAAATTATTCAAGTACAAAACTCCTCCCTTCTTCATTTCCTGCGAGCCAGTATCTCAGTTAGTGTAAAAAATGTAGTTACAGCTGCAGTGCTAGGCTTTGAGGCAAGCCTGTACCACACAGAGGAAAGATCAATATGATGGGAGCACCAGGAAAATAATGTTTTCATACAGCTAAGCATTACAGTGCATCTTCTTTAATCAAGGGAACCTGTACCATGCCCAATGTTCACTTTTGAGGTGACATCAACTTGTGAGTTAAAAAAATAGTAATGATAAACTCAGGTTTTCAGTGCTTGTCTATAACACACCATAGAAGGACCATAAATATTGGTGCCACCAACTAGGGAGAGTTCTTGTTTAGGACTCACAATTCAGTGGATGCCACGACCTTGAGGCTTTGCTAGAAAGGCAGCAAAGCAAGTGAAACAGAATATGGCAAGTGTTAGTGGTAATTTAGAGGCAGATTCTTTGGCATTGCAGTGATATATGAAAATAAAATCTCTAGAGACACAACCCCTTCTCTGAACGTTTTGTTTGTCAATAGGTAAAGAGTGCCACATCTTAGAGTGGCAGATTTTGAATTATTCGATGTATTATTCCTCCAAGCACAAAGTTCCTTTTCTTTAGATAGTGTCTGAAGAATGGATATGTGTCAGAGGAGGAGGCATTTTTATATAGTCTTCAAAATATGCAACAATCATCAAATGGCAACTGAAAGTCACATAAACTTTGCAATAACAAAATTTGCCCTGACACACTGGACATACCTGGTAGTTTTTTAGTGAATTCCACAAGAACCTGCACATGACTGGTGGCCATTTCTGTTAAAATCAGAAAATTTCCTTCAGCACTGAATTCCTCGTGTAACTGTTAAAAATCAAACCAAAGAAAATCTGTTAATATTAATTGTCACTTCACATTTAAGAGCATAAAATACAAGACTTATCAGACTGCATCAAGCAAGAGGTCTATCTAACACTGTAATTTGTCTCCAATGGCTGTCAAAACCAGGTATTTTAGAATGCAACGTAAGAAGTGAAAGAAGTGGACAGTGTCCTTTCCTCTGGAATATCTGTCTCACTTTCAGTGTCATGTCTAGCAATCAATGGTTTAGGCATTTCCAGAGCTATAAGTTCTATGTGTTCCATAATATTTAACCAAAAGCCTTGTCATACATACATTTGTCTATTTCTTTTTTAAATATATTTTTGGTTTTGACCTCCTCAACTTCCCATGGAAATAAGTTCCACAAATTAGTTACGGCTTATTCAACCCTCCCCCCGCATGTGTCTTCCTTTTAGTTTTCAAAGTTGATGACTTAGGAAATAATTTTCTACAGATGTTTTGTTTGTTTGGTTTTTTAACATTGTACACGACTGTTGTTTTTTTTTTTTAAAAAAAATAATCTTTCTTTTAAACCCTTTTTTCCATCCTACCATGAAAACTGGGAGCTCTTAAAGGGAAAAATAGAATTTCTGGAAGGTAGAGAGGAAAAGGAAAGAAGTAGGGATTAAACAAAAATCCAAACCTGGAAAATGTTGGGAATTTGGGTTAAAAAAAAATGAAATATTTTCCAGCTTACAGGCTGGTGTCTTTATAGAAAGGAAGCTTGGCTGTAAGTTAAACTCAAATCACTGCCCATAAGGACAATGTAAAACAAAACTCCTATCAGCAAAGGTTAGATTCGAGCATAAAAATGTATTTCCAGGGTTGAAAGACTTTTCTTACCACTTAAGTTTGATAAACAAAGAAGTGGTCTAACTGTTGACTGAATGGGAGAGATTCTGCCCCATTTGCAACATGTTTTAACTGTAAGCTTTTACCCATAGTTTGCTCTACTACTTATTACACCTACTCATGCTGAGTACAAATATTTTCTGCTGTGTAATCCTCAGCTTCATTATCTGCATCTCAAAAATGAATTTATCAACATACTTACTAGTTTTTTTGACACCTCCTGTGGTATTTGTTGTTTACTGTACGAATCCATGATGTAATCAAGAAGGTTCTGCTGTTGTGGGGTAAATTCTACTTTCTCCTATACTGGCAAGAAAAGAAGCCCATCATGAAATGCAGTCACAGAAATAATCTAGCATCTCTTGCTTCAGGCAAAAGCTATACATTTATTTCTCACACTTGGAGACCAAGCAGAAAAGAGATTTGCTTGTCACTGATATTTCTATAGAATTGTATAGAAGAGAGGTGTATAATGCTTCTAAACTGCATGAGTTTGTGCGGTTTATTATTAGAAATAAGGAAATTTTTAGCAAATATATCACACCTCACCATATGTGATATATACCTGACATATATATCACAGAAAAAATACTGTATGGTTTTTATAGATGCTTTACTGAGTTTTGACTAAAAATATCAGAACTACTTCTATACTCAAGGTATTTTCTTGACTTGGTGGGAGATGGAGTTTTAATTAATACAGACATTCTCCAGAGAGTTTGCAAGTACTCTATATTCATTATACTAGCCATATTTAGCTCAAACATCACCACTACTGTACAAACTATTACAAGAATTTTCTTACCCTATATATTTTAGTTGTAGATGTCACTTGTTTCATGTCATGGCCTTCATTATCTTCATTGGCTGTCTGATCTGGGGGCTGCTTCACATTTTTCCGTAGCTTTTTTGACTTGCACTGTATTTCTGTTAACAGACCTAGAACACATAATACAACAGATATAGATAGCAATTGGATTTATATATGCCTCAGGCACTGAATAGGTACATGCCCATGAATGCTTTTTACACTAACAAACCCACATACCTGTGCAGATCATTTCCTGAACATGTCATTAGCTTTGGATATGAGTCTAATGAGACATACTAAGTGTGCACTATTGAGTAGTCTAGCCCAGCAGAAGCCCATATGCAAAGCAAAACAGTTGGTTCTGGCAACCCAGCATCCACACAGTGTGCATGTCAGGGGTCTTGCTTTGGACCAGCTCTAGTTTGCTCTTACAGACAGAAAACCTGTTAGTGATGGGAGTGCACTGGAGTGTGTCTTTGCATTAGTTTCATCCAAAAGAAAACCCCTTCATATGTTCCAAGACCCAAATCAAAGCACAATAAATGGGATCAATTGGAAGACTGTCATCAGAAGTGTGCTCCTCATCTGATCCAAAGCAGTAATCGAGGTGCAGCTGTTCTTTCAAAAAGGACACTGGATGTTTTCAATGATCTTTAAGCAATATTACGACTGTAGTGCAGAATCTTCACATAGAAAGCCTACACAGAAGACAGGACTCCAGGGCTTTAGCCATTACAGTGTCACTATACAGGTAGACCAATAGCCTTCTAAAGCAAACAGCTAAGTATTCACCTAAAAATAAACCTATCAGCATAGGACTTTCTTTCTTTCTAGCTTCTTTCAGGTATCCTTCCCATTTTTCACCTTTGAAAATGCAGAGCAGGAAAAGAGGCTCATTCAGTGAGTATATGATGGTGGAGGAAGATACCATGAAAACAGTGAATTTCGTTGTGAATGTTTTTAATTTCCTGTTTAAGCACTATATAAAATAACCTACCTGAACCGCTGAGAGAAGAGGAAATTTACATGATTAAAATAAGACCTGCAAATAATACCTTGAAAGGGGGGAATAGTAACGATGGAGATAATAATTGGTTTCAAGCCATGTAATTTGTGCTGCCGCACAGCATCATAGATTTCTTTTTCTAAATTATTCAGTGCATCCTTTGGTGATATTAATGGGTTTGTACTGTTTTCCACCAGCTTAGGATCTAGTCTACTACCTTCCGAGGGAAAATTTGGTTTACATTTGTCTTACTGCTTAAGACAGATTTTTGTCATGCTTCCTGCTATTGAGTAATACCTTGACATCTTATTCAGCCTCCATTTAAGTAAGCTGGAAAAATCATGTGAGAGAGAGGACTTTACTTTTTACCTCCTAGATAGCTAGGTTTCAATGCATATTAAATGGGTATTACTATCCAGGAAGAGTCTTCCCTAGGTAGACATTTCACTCAAGAAATTTGCAGTTTATATCAAAATGACAGGAAATTACTGAAATTGATTGTTAGTAATTTTGACCTGTTTGTATTTTCTGTATAAAGGGCAGGAGTAGGATTATCGAGTAGCCATGCCATAAATATTTATAAGACTTTACCTCCTTGTTCAAAGGGAGAAAAGAATCCACAGAGCTTGCAATTACAATCCTACAAAATGAATAAGTGAAATAAAGTTCAAGGTAACCTTTTATTTCCTAGGGGGTTTTTTTGGTTGTTTGTTTGTTTGGTTTTTTTCTCCAAATAAGTGCTCTATAGTACTGGAAGTTTTGTGGTTTGCTGTCCTGGATTGTCTTGAACTAAAAGCAATTATACAGCACACTCCTACTTAAAAGCCATTAAATAGCACCTTGTCAAACGTCCTCACTGCAGTGCATTAGAACATGCCTATGGTTAAGTCATGAGCAACACAAGATACCCAGTGTTTCCATTGCAGAGAGAAAGTCAGATGGCAGTGGCACTCCCTGGCTTTTATTTCATCTATGCCAGTTTGTGAAAATGATAGGCCAGTTTAAAAGTTTCATGTGGGCCCAGTCAGTATTATTTACGCTGACCTATTTTATTCGGTGGTGGGTTGGTTTTTTGTTGTACCAAGTCACTTGGGCTATTTTGAACCCTCAAAATTTTGCAACAATATATCTGGGATCAGCACCACAGGGGATTTTCCTCTGACACTTAGGGACACACTGAGTACTGTCATCACAGTGGTGGTGTCTGCTCATATATTTACGTATAGCATGAGAACATGTCATATCTCAGGATCTTTGCAGCCTGTTCAATTTGCAGAATGAAAGATTAATTACATTATGCTGGCAATGCATTCAAAATATTGATGGAGCTTATTGTTTCTCACAAAGCCAACAGTTAATATAGCATCTTCTGATCAGATTGAGAGATAGAAGTATATTAAAAAATCCAAGCAGATTAATTTCCTGTATGAACCTAGATTGCTTTCACACATACATGTATGTGTAGGAATCGACGGAGGGAGACTGCACTCTCATATGAGGTCGGCAGAACTCGATTTATTGCGCAGATACATTTACTTATATATCATTCTTCTGTCAAATCACCACGACTAAGCATATCTTATTATCTTTTTCTTAGGTTTTCATTAGACCACTTCTACATCAATCATTAACCTCTAACCTATGCTTAAGCCTCTAATCATCACATTCTCCGCCTTGCCTGTTAGTTACAGTGTGAGAAATCCCAACCCCTCTGGAAAGTCCTGAAATAGATTGTTTGAAATATTTCTGTAGTTAGAGCATTCTTTTGTGCTGATAACTGGATACATCAGGTTTCTTTCTCAGGCTGACTTGCAAATCCCAAAGCCGACATGTTCTTTACTCCTCTCTCTGTTATCCACTGTTGCAAATAGGGCTCCACATCTCCCCCGTTTTCTTTTGGTACGGCGAACATAAGTTCTTGAGACATTCGATTTACATTTTTCATTACACAATTAAAAGCAATTTTAACAATAATTATGATTGCTAAGAATATTCCTATCCAGCGCAAGCCTTCTTTAACAAGCGAAAGCAGACATGGTGTTAATCCCCCAAATATGGAAGATAGCCATTTATCAAATGGATTGGTATTAACAGTGATCTTATTGGTGTGTTGCTTTAGCCAGTTTAACTGCTTATGGATGGAATCACTATGATCAGATAGATTAAAGCAACACATACCCTCGAAATCTTCACAACCATGGCCTTGTGCTAAAAGCAAAAAATCAATAGCGGCGCGATCTTGAAGCAAAGCATGTCGCAAACTATTTTGATCTACTAACAATTCATTAATAATACTTGTGGTAACATTTGATTGCTTAACAGACCAACAAGCTAGTCTTTCAATCTCTCTAAGAGGATGGGCAGCTGCCACACTGGGTGTAAAAATGGACGCAAACACACGAGCAGTGAATGACCACAGTTGCAGTTCATCATTACAGCTAGGTTTTAGGTGATGAATAGTACTTCTTCTCCTTCTTCTGTTTAATTTAGATGCTATATTAAGCCATGCTCGATGGGTAGGAGCTAAGAGTGTTAATCTCCCTAAATAACATGGTCCCCCAATTGAATTGCGTGGAATTCCTTGCCAAGCTCTGTCTCCGCATATTAAAAATATGTTGGGGGGTAGAGCTTTGGCAGTGTCATTACTCCATACTATATCTTGCTGCATTGTGGTGTTTTCTGCTCCCCAGGCTCCTAGGCCTTGTTGTGTAGTTTCATTAGTTCCGCAATAATCACCTTTGTGTGCAAATTTATAATTCTGATTGTTTAAAGGATCAACTCGTGTCCAGCCAACCCAATTACTTGATTGAATCACTTTATATTGATTTCCAAACACAAAGCAAGTTTTGTTCCAATTTTTTGTATCGCTGCCAATGAATTGAGACCCCAAAAGTTCTAATTCTTGTGGGTCCCACGGAAGAGTTACGTTTAAGTTATTAATTATGTGAGCTGTGAGATTAGCTATACAGTTGACTGATTGGGACACATTATACGTAGTATAGTTGGAAAAACTAAGAAATTCTGCCATGTCTGTTATAGGAATTCCGATTAAACACGTTTTAAAAGGATCAGCAGCTGATTGCATGCTCAAGCAGAATTCTGAGTTATGTGTGACATTAGCCCAAGTTACCCACATATTCTGCCTTTTCTCTATCGCTGTCATTGGCAAGACTGTCGGTAGGGTCATCATCATTCCCAGAGTCATTTGTAGTAGCAGGTGCATCTTGCTGCGGAGCTGCTCTTATCCACTTGGATGGTATCCACTCGGTTCCTGTAGGGGTAGAAACTGCAACATAACCACGCCCCCAATATATCACAGGCACAGGTCCCTCCCAGAGTCCTGTTTTAGGATCCTTGTACCTCACCATTGCTTGTTGTCTCTGTTCTACTTGTTTCTGCTGATAGTGCATCCAAGCTGGAGGATGCTTTGCCTCCCCAAATACACACAAATGATTTATTACAAATAAAGCTCGGGCCACCTTCTCTTGAATGTCACTCACTTGTTGTTTAGCAATATATTGTTTTAAGGTTCGATTTGCCCGTTCTACAATGGCCTGTCCTGTTGGTGAATGTGGAATACCTGTAGTATGTTTGATACCCCATTGTGTAAAAAAGTTTTGCACCTTGTGCCCTATATAGGCAGGTCCATTATCTGTTTTTATTTGTTGTGGAACTCCCATTACCGCAAATGCGCTAGTTAAATGCCTGATGACATGTAGTGCCTTTTCTCCTGCCTGTGCTGTAGCCCAAATATATTTACTGTATGTGTCAATAGTGACATGTACGTATTTTAATCGTCCAAATTCTGGGATGTGTGTAACATCCATTTGCCATAGCATATTTGATTCAGTACCCCGAGGATTAACTCCTATTCCTAATCCTGTTCCTTCATTATGTAGACTACATTGTGGACATGCTCTTACAATGGCTGTGGCCTCCGCCTTAGATATGTTAAATGCGCGTGTCAATCCCTTAGCATTTATATGGAACGAATCATGTGCTTCTCTGGCTGCTTGGTGTTGTGATTGTGGTACACCTTGAGCTAAGGATACTAAGGCATCTGCTTTGCTATTTCCATCTCCTAAACCATGTGTCCCTTGGTGACTGCGAATGTGCATTATGAAATATTCTGCCTGTCTACTTTCTGTGACCTTTTTAAGTTGAAACAATAGTGTACCTAATACCTTGTTACCTACTTCTTTGATGTATGCATGTTCAATTCTCTGAACTACCCCAACAGTGTATAGTGAATCAGTAACAATGTTAATTTTGTCCTGAAAATTCCCTAAAGCCCAAACCACTGCTCTTAACTCTAATGTTTGTAAACTATCTCCGGGTACCGCATCTAATATATGTTTGCACCATTCGTTGCCTTCTTGCCATGTTGCTGCTGCACGCATTGTTCTTTTCCCTGCGTCAGTATAAACTGTTTTTGCTGCTGTTAGTGGTGTTTTACTAAGCCACGACTTTGCTACCCATTCTTGTGTTCCCATCCATTTAGGTACCGGTGCGTTTACCGTTTTTACTGTAACCACACTGTCTGCACTAAGCAAAGCTTCTTGTAACTCCCAATTCTCCTGAACATACCAATCAAGTTTGTCTTGCTGCATTGGTACCCAAATTTCCCTCGGTTCTTTCCCTGTCACCTGTATTGCTCTTTCTCTCCCCTTCTTTATCACTTGCGCTAAACGTTCTATCAACGTAACTAAAGTCCTTCCTTGTTGCAAAGGTGGAACTATCCATTCCAGTATATCAATCCCTCCCGAGCTCCCCGAGCTCTCCCCCGTTTTCTTTTGGACAAGCGCCCCCACGAGGTGTTGAGTAGCAAGCCAAATGGCTAAGTGAATGGGCGAGTCCGGTTTCCAGCGTGAAACAGATCCTTGCGCCACTCGGGTTGCAATTTGCTGAAGCGCTTGATGTTGTTGTGCTGTGAGAGTCACGGGAAGCGCCGGGTCGGTGCCTTTCAGAAGTGGACGAAGCTGTTGCAATTGACTGTTGCTAATCCCGACGACAGGTTTAAGCCATTGTAAATCCCCCAAAAGGGTCTGTGCATCATGAAGTGTCTTGATTTGTAGATTAAGTTCCAATTTTTGCGGTTTTATTGTTCTGTTTGTTAAAGTCCATCCTAAATATTTCCATGGTGCTGATCTTTGGATTTTTTCAGGTGCTACGACGAGATTGTAGGATTTGAGATGCAATATAATGTGCTGCAGTTGTTGGTCGGTGATTGGCTGTGACTGAGTAAATAAGATGCCATCCATGTAGTGATAAATAATCATTTCTGGCCACTTAACTCGTAAGTCCTTTAAGGCATGATCCACGTATAGTTGACATAACGTGGGTGAATTACACATACCTTGCGGCAGTACAGTCCATTCAAATCGTGCATCTGGCGCACCCCTGTTTGGAGCAGGAAGCGTGAAAGCAAATCTTTGAGTATCCTTAGGATGCAATGGGATCGTAAAGAAACAGTCCTTTAAATCAATAATTAACAATGGCCAATTTTCAGGTAACATCGCTGGATTAGGCAAACCTGGTTGTAGGGCTCCCATAGGTTCCAGACTGGAATTAACAGTTCTTAAATCAGTCAATAATCGATATTTGCCCGATTTTTTCTTGAGTACAAAAATAGGCGAATTCCAGGCACTATGTGATGGTTTGAGATGACCCTGTTTTAATTGTTCGTGAACTATTTTATATGCTGCATTCCGGCTTTCCTCTTTTAACGGCCATTGTTTGATCCAAATCGGATTGTCTGTTTTCCATGTCATTTGAATCGGGAAAGCCCAATCAATGGCCGCTAATGAAAAGGCTGCTCGTCGGTGAGTTTCATTCCCAACTGTGCTAAAACATTACGGCCCACCAACATTTGAATAGATAGTGGAAGCTCCGCGACGGCGACAATGGTATTGATTATTGTATCGGTGTTTGTAAGCTGAATCTGTAATAATGGACTTCTGTGGGCTAGTGTGAGGCCTCCTACTCCCGCAACTGTGGATGATGACTTTTGAGTAGGCCAGTGAGGAGGCCAAAAACGAGTAGATATCACACTAGTATCAGCTCCAGTATCCAATAATCCTTTTAGTTTGGTTGTCTCTCCTTGCCAAGTTACGGCGACATCAGAATGTGGTCGTGTTGATAAATCCAAGGTGACACAGGCCAAAGTGTCTCCAGTAGATCCAAATCCCTGGTTGCCTCGAGGGTTATCCAAAATAGGTTCCAAATCGTCAGGTAAAATGTTTTGCATCAACGGTGGAAATGGTATTAGTTGAGCTAATCGCTGTCCCTTTTTAATTTGTAAAGGTGGTGTATGGGCATAAGCCATAATTTGTATATCCCCAGTATAATCCGCATCAATAACACCAGGTAATACAAACAGTCCTTTCATTGTTGTTGAAGATCGGCCAAGTAGTAATGCACCCACACAATGTCCATTGATTTTAATAGGACCTTTAACATTTGTTGGGATGAGTTGCGGTAAATTAGTATGTAGTGTGACATCTACTGCTGCTGCCAGGTCCAATCCGATGCTTCCATAGGTGGCGGGTCGAAGCTGAGAGGGTTGGATTGCTGGTGGTTCTGCGGCTGTGCGACGGCGATTTGTGTCTGCGCGCGGCCTCCGCTTCTCGCGCTGCTCTGCCCGTTTCCCGACGGCTGAGTGACACGCTGGCAGGCTTTGGTGTTATGTGTGTTATGATGGCAATTATTGCACCACACGGACTTTGTGCGGCACTCTCTTCTGGTGTGACCAGGATTCCCACATCGATAACAAATTATAGCTCGATTTCGAGCAGTTGGTCGAGAGGGTTGCGGAAGAGGAGCAAGTGCTGCCATAGCCTGCATTGATTGTGGCCCAATAATTACCTTATCTAACTTTGAACTAATTTCTTTCATTGCTTCAACCACAAATGCCATTGATCCCTGCGGAATTTGGGCTGCACGGTCTAAAGCCTCCTCTATTGTCCAATTCCCTCCCATAGAAGCTATTATTGATTTTGTTTGGGCATTTCCATTTTGTTGTACACACTGTTTTAAAAGTGCGCCCTGCATAAAAGTGTTAACTCCAGCTTTCGTAATGGCATTGATTACTTTATCAACAAATTGATTTAGTGGCTCATCAGGACCTTGCTTAATACTGACATAAGTGGGAGTACCCTGATCTTTTACTCTGGATAAAGCCCTTCTAAATACCCTCATTGCTTCCTCAATTTTATCCGGACCTAACATAGCCTGTGCTTCTGCAGTATAGTACGGTGTCCACCCCATAAGCTCTTCTAACGTTATTCCATGCAACGGATCGCCTGCCTGTCTTTGTACATTAACGGCTGCTTGTGCCTCACCCTGCCAATATCCCTGACATAAAAGTTGCTGCGATGGTGTACAAATTAATTTCATAATACTTCGGCATTCCACTGGCAACAAAGAGAATGTACTAAACATATAGTCGAGCATTTGCCTTGTCGGCTCTCCCTGCAACCCACTTTCTGCAACTGTCGCTCTTAATTGTGTTAGCATTTTCCAATCTAAGCTAGTTAATGTAACCTGAATGTTTCCATCATCAGCGGGCGTATAGACCACTGGAAAAGCTTGTGCAAGCCCTTCCATTAACTCCCCTTCACCTTCTTTCAGCCTTTCCGCCGCAAGTGTTTTCCACATCAGCCCGCGCTCATGTAACTCCGCGCGTAACTTGCTCTGCTTTTTAGTACTATCCGCCGTTATGTGGGGTTCAGAACTCGTCTCCACGGGCGGTGGAGGCGATTCTGCACGCACCATTAGATCGGGAGGCGGAGGAGGTAATTCCTCCTCTGGGGGTGCTGACGGGACGGGTGTTTCTGCGGCAGCCGAAGGCATCATAAATGAGGTGAACCTCGGGGGAGGTGGAGTCTCAGTCAAGCCCATATGATCTAAATAGGATTGATTTTTAGCTGTAGTTTCATGTGCCAGCTTAGCTGCACGCAATTCTATAGAATGCTGTAACAATGCATTATGAACCACTCGCCAATGTTTTCCCATCTTTTTTGCAGTTTTATCCTCGTCTAGCACAGCATCCCAAATGATATCCCCTAATTTTCGCCACTCCCCTAACTCATGAACGGTGTTAGGGTTCACGAAACATCCTTTAGATATGCCGTAAGTTATTAAAGCCGGCAACTCCTTTTTAAAATCTATCTCCTTCTCCTTAATCCCCCTCTGCTTCAAAAACTGAGTTAGCAGCGTCAATGCCGCCTGTCTTTGCATAGTTAAAGTATGAATCTACACAAACCTTGATTACCAGTGGTTAGCGACAGCAATTGCTCACCTTCCGCTCCCACCGTTATCTTCCAGCCACTGTGTAATTTCACCCGTGGGATCCGGCACCGTAGTCGCCTGTGACGAGGTGCTTTGATCGTCCTTATTCGCGAGTCGGGACCTGGGATCTTTACTCCGTATTTTTATTCCTCGGTAGTTTCACGCCGACACGTCGGGGGTCACCACTTTGTAGGAATCGACGGAGGGAGACTGCACTCTCATATGAGGTCGGCAGAACTCGATTTATTGCGCAGATACATTTACTTATATATCATTCTTCTGTCAAATCACCACGACTAAGCATATCTTATTATCTTTTTCTTAGGTTTTCATTAGACCACTTCTACATCAATCATTAACCTCTAACCTATGCTTAAGCCTCTAATCATCACATTCTCCGCCTTGCCTGTTAGTTACAGTGTGAGAAATCCCAACCCCTCTGGAAAGTCCTGAAATAGATTGTTTGAAATATTTCTGTAGTTAGAGCATTCTTTTGTGCTGATAACTGGATACATCAGGTTTCTTTCTCAGGCTGACTTGCAAATCCCAAAGCCGACATGTTCTTTACTCCTCTCTCTGTTATCCACTGTTGCAAATAGGGCTCCACATGTATGCTAAAATGATTGGAGACATCAAGAAAAATAAATTGCAGCCTTGCTCATGGAAGGCAGAAGAGCAGATGTTTACAGACTCTTTTTAGGAGCAAGTTTGCAAAAACAATGGATTGGCCAATATTTTACACAAAATGGAGCTTTAAATGTATTTAAAGCTGCACTCCAATATCCCTGTTGTTCTAAGTTATCCAATGTAAAGCTCAATGAAGTTTATAAGCTGTCACTCTGAATAGAAAATTCACTTTAATATGAAACATTATTAAAGTCCATCAGCTTCATTTCTGGAGGCAGTTCTACCTATGTGCCTATATGCAAGGCAAGAAAATCTATAGTTCCAGAAGAAGAGCTAATGAGACTATAGAAAAGGGCTAGCCCTCAGCAGGCTTTGCCTGATTGCTGGGTGAGGTCTGGAAACATACACTTGGCAAGTCCACAGAAACTTCCTGCTAGCAGCAGCCCTCCTCTCTTCTTGAAAAGGGCATTGTTTGAATGCTAAAATTTGGACTTGGCTAGCACGAACTTGACAGGGAGAGCCTCAGAAAAAAATAGCAAAGGGAAATACTAGGACTTTCCTGCTCTGGCTTCCACAACACTGCAAACTCCTGGGGAGTCTCCCATAGACTCACTTCCCCTGACAGCTTTTCCTTCTCGCTCAAGCAGACTAATGACTGTCATCTAGTGCAGGACAGCCCTCCTTTCACCATTTGCTCAGCTCTTACACCCTTGTGTCCCCAACCACAAACTAAATCCCATTGCTTATTAAGTGCATTTGTCTTTTTCAACAGGATTTGATGCACAGGCACAGCATCATCTTTAATGCGCCTTCCACCTGCCAGATGACATCTTTTATAGCTTTATTATTAAAACCAGCCTAATTAAACAAATACAGTATTTGATGTACACTGACTATATGATGCAAATACCTGTATACATACATTCAGCCAACATGCCCATTTGCTTGCATTTCCTTAGACGACACTCCTGGCATGTTCTCCTCATGTACATGTCCATCTCGCAGTTGCCTCCATTTTTACACTTGTATACTGCATTTTTTGTGATGCTTCTTCTGAAGAACCCTGCACAACACAGCAGTGACATAGATAAGAGAAAACATTCAAAGAAGCAAAGTAATCAAGTTGAAGAGCACCTCCATCTCCATTGGGTTTTCTGAATTATATGTGTTCTGCTACACTGCAAATTTCTTTCAGTGCCTGGATGACTATATTCTTGATATTTATATTGACAACAGTATCAAAATCATATAAATTAGTAAGTCAACATGATAAATCACAGACCCAAACATTGCACATCAGCCCAAAATAAGGTCCTGGAACTGTGAATATTGGGAAAATTGAGACTGAAATCTGAAACCTGCCAGGAGCAGGTTGAGCACCAGCACTAGAGTTGTAGGATGATACCATACAAATAGCCAGTGAAAAAACTATGAGTCTGTTAAGTCTCTTGAGGTACAGGATGCACGGAAAGAGAGTTGAGTAACTTGTAATTGTTCCCTGATCTCCTTGGAGCTGCAGAAGCTCCACATACTGGTCTGCTTGCCCATCTCCAAGTTTAATAAGGAAGCTGCATCATATCTGCATATTGTATGTGTGGCCGCCTCCTCTGTTTACAAAATATTCCAGCCTCATTTGCTAAATGTTATCCACCTGACGAATTCAGCAGTCACCTAATTTCATCTGTGCAGACAGTTCTACTGGTATCATGGATTCACTCCAAAATTGCATAGTGGCAACTGCAAACAGCAAGTGATCCAAGAAATTAGGAGGACCTTTCCTCAGTCTGTCCAAATCTCCTATTTGGCTACTGCCTAGCACACTTCTGAGAGTGGCACTGTGGGCAAAATTTGGAGTGGTCAAGATATAAAATGTAATTGAATAAAAGAGTCATCACAGAACAAGAGAGTCTTTGCTGCCAATGATGACTTGAATGTTTCCTGAATTTTTAGTGTGACTCACTGTGCCATCACAATCTTTTTACATTGTCCTTCATACAGCAGAGACTATTTAGCATCAACTACATAGGAAATCAGTTCTCCCCATCTGAGGCCAGGTTTCTGAAATAGACTTCTGGGAGCTTCTGCTGGTGCATCACTGATTTATAGCTCACTTCAAACAACAGCTCTGAGTAAATTTACATTAACCACAGCTATTCACAAAGCTTTTGCTTTCTTATCATCACTGGCTGGCACAATAAAACCACCATCATTTTCCAACCTGGCACTTGGATGCACTAAGAGATGCACCAGATAAGACTGAGTTCCCCATACTCAAATCATAGAGCAAATTCAGATGTGAATCTGAATTTTTGTCCATTGCAGGATTTGTCTGTGTGTTTCCAGAATGCGTTGAGCTAAGATACTATCTATCTTGCTGAATCTAGGCAAGATAACAGATGACGTGATGATTTTGCCATTGTCAGATGACAAATTCCCAACTTTGTCCAATTTTTTTATAGTTGCACAATCTCTTACAAGCACCAGTGCGTAGCCACCAATAAAACAATTCCACTATCTGGTCATGAAAAATCTGGCATTTCTCTGAATCTGCTGTAATTCCTGCTTGAAATCTCTTCCATGCTGTATGTTTTATTGGCTGCTTTCCAGATAAATACAGTTGACTGGCATCAGTCTCTTCTGAAATGCAGATTGCTTAGAACCTCCAGCAGCCCCAGGCAGTATTTTTATTCATCATTCACGTGGTGTTTAATACATTACCATTTACTAGTGAGGGGAGAAAAAGGCCTGGATTTAAGCTGTAGGTTCTCAGCATCAGTTAAAGGCAACTGCATCTTCTTTACGTCATTTATGAATTTTATTAGATAAATTTAAATCCTGTCATTTATGACACATTAGTTAGTAGTAAATGTTGAAAAACTCTGCAAAAATATTTATGGAACTTTATCACTCGCCCTACCCACCAGGCGTGCCTTTGCTTTTTCATGGAGGAGCAAAGAAAAGCAGCTTTAGTAAATATATTTTTAAAAATATGTAAGAATGTGAAAAAAAATGCAAAAATATGGATGCAAAAGCTAGGAACCAACAAGATTCAAGCAGTCAAATATTTTACCTTGAAAATAAAGGTTTTGAAAAAGCAAAATGATGTGAAATAAAAAGTAATTTTATTTTTTTTTTTTGGCAAAAAGTAATTTTAATCATACTCTTGCTTCAGTTCTATCATGAAGTGACTCTTGAACAGACTTCTTCATAATTAAGTTTGAAATTAGCTTTTTGATGTGAATGGAATTTCTAGAGATAGTATTCACTAATAATTCAACATGTACTTAAACTGCCTGAAATATTTTATATGTGACCTTCTATACCCGGAGGAGTTTTATAAAAATTCAGAGCTAAATCAGAAATGGCATCTGTTAAAATAATGAAGGGGCAGCCCCAAAAGCTGAAGGTTTTTCTGGCACAGTCTAACTTTTATCTGATCTTGCCAAATTACAAAAAGCTCATGTTGGCTGGAAATGTTGAATTTGCTTTGTTCTCTTAGCTACTCATTAATATGATTAATTGTGGCTAGAGCCACTGCAATGTTACTGATGCTGATTTTTCTTAATGGTTATTATGAAAGTTGAAGGAGGACAGTGGTTAAAAGTGTAGATAAAAGCTTTGTAAATACCTCTGTTCACCATCCTGATGGACAACTGCTTTGGGTTTTTCAATTTAAAAGTTTTTGAAGTTTACAATATCTAACAAAGCACCTACTCCGCTCTACTATCAGACTATCAAGGTGTGCTCCATCGTTCCTTCCCCCCATGTCCATGAGAGGAATCTCAAGGAAGCCTTTTCATTTTTTTTTTTATAGTAGCACAGGAAAATGTTATATGATAGCAAATGTTCTGTTTAATCTGCTTTTGCATAATATGTAAAATATTGCTGAAATAGTTCATACTTATTTGTTAATAGATGGTAATGTATTAAAAAATATATAGAACTGTATACTCCTGCTCATATCTTTAGATTAATATTCTCATGGGGGACAATAAATAAGATCTTAATATTGTTCCTTCTGCCCAAGAAAGAAAAGCAAATAGAATGGAGGGTGTTGCTGAATCTGACGTGCGGAAAAGACTCTAAAACTCTTGTAAAGTTATAAAGTAGGTATGTTTATTCAGCGCCGGGTGCAAGGGGGATCGCTCCTCCAAACTTGCACACCTAGGGGGCCAAAGCGTGTTTCTTTTATAGCACTAAGTAATACATATTCATGAGGAGTGTATCATAAACATTCCATCATTGTATCAGGTCATTATAATATTCCACGCCTCTTGCTCCGCCTGGTGGCGCCTGCGCAGTGCTCCCTGGTGGTCCTCTTCGGGGGGCTCGGGAGGAAGGCTCTGAGTCTTCCTCAGTTGGCTGCGCATGCTCTGTGGGCCTCTGGCTCTTCTCCAGGCCGTGGCGTCGGTTTCCACCAGCTCGAATGCTTCGACCTTTCCTCTTATCAGAAGGAGCAGGAGCCTTTCTCCCCTTTCCCAACGGCCTTCTAATCAGCGGCCTGTAGCCCCTGTTTGTCCAGCAGGCAAGGTTCCCAAGCAGGAGAGGCAAGATTACATACTTTACATACTTTCCAAGCAAGAGCTGCATACTTCTCTAATTAAACTATTTCTATTAACTCTTTTGCCCCCGTATCAAATCCATTACCCAAGAAAGACATGGGGAAAAAATTAACATATTCATCAGAGAGGACTGAATCCCATAAAAATACATGGCAAGCCTCCAGCTTTGAATAAGAATGTCCATGGCATTGATGGAGCAGGCTTGCTGCAAAGTGAGCACTAGTCCTGCAGAGAGGGATCTGCATATTATTTTGTACACACATTGAGCATGAATTAACAGTCTTGTTGCCAAAAAGAAGGGCACACTACAGGAGGCATTTGGGCTGGGTTTACAGCTGATTTCTAGGGCAGCCTAGCACTGAACTCCCAGGGGCCTCCATGGGTTTGGTTCCTTCCACAGACAGAGATTGGCATGAACAGCCTCCAAGACAGCAGAACCAGGCTGCCAGGCCCCCCCATGTTCTTCAGTTTACTAAGAGCTAATGATGGTTCAAGAGCCATAGGCTGGCCAACTGTGCTCTATAATCACAGGACAATGGTGGAAGATGCTGCCAATCTGTCTACGCAAAAATACAGAATAGTGTATACCAGATCCAAACATAAATCTTTTAAATGCTTAATGACTCAGATAAAATTAACAAGAAAGAAAAAAAAATATTCAGAAACTGCTGTGCTTATTAGCTGAATTACATTCTTTATTGGATTTCATCCTACCTTTGCATCCTTCACAAGTAAGAGCATTGTAGTGGTACCCAGAGGCTTTGTCACCGCAGACCACACAGAGCTCTTCTCCTTTCACTCTCCCTGTGGAATGACCCAGTCTAGGCTTTTTGGCTGCAGGGATATCCATTATCTCTGTCTCCCTTGTGAAAAAGGTCTCTGAGGGTATTCTTCTGAGCTCATACATCCCAGGGGAATACCATTCTTCATGCTGCGGAGGGCAGAAGCCTAGGTTGGAGTAATAAGGCGGCGATGAAATCTGAGGCTGAACTTGGGGAAATGGCACGCTGTTGTACTGTGTGTAAGGTGACACATCTGCCTCTTGCACTGGAGAACTCATTGGCTCTGAAAGGACACCTGGAAAATAATAATGCAAAACCAGTTTCAGTTACTATCATGAAACTGCAGTTATCAGAGGAGTTTCCACTTCCAGACATCCATCTCAAAAACAAGGCATAATCATAAAGACTGAATTATCTGAGCTCAGATTTGCTGTGGTCCTGGTCAGATGCAAATACATTGCGAGATATTTTAAAAGTAACTTAGCCATTTTCAGCCACTCCCTCATTACTTGTGGAAATGTCTGGCACTGGCACTTAAAAAAAAACCTTGAAAGATACTGTGCAGCTAATCGTATAAAAATTTGGTTCACAAGAAAGAGCAATCCGCACCCCAGAGAAGTTAGCAGTCTCAAGTAGGTCTCACAGCAGACTAAAATAAATCCAAACAATAGCCAAAAATCCTACAGCATTGGTGCAAGTTAGATCAAGACTCAAATATGTTAATTTCTGTTTAATTCTGAATATGTCATGACAGGGAAAAACTGCACCAGGAATAGATGACAAAAGTGAGGCTTAATTAAAAGACTAAGAACATGAAATAAACCTTCAAGAGAAGCCTGAAAGGGGAAAGTGAGGTTACCATGAAGGAACAAGGAAGTTATTCCTAGTATGAGTGGTGAAATGCAACCTTCTCACCACCCAGCCTCCAGCAGCCACCCAGATAGCCTCTGCAGCCTGGTCCCCAGTCCCTACAAACCTGTGCCACTCCATGCAGTTGTGTGATTCTCATATGAAGCACTTCTGAGCCAACAACAAATCAGGCAGTGGCACAAAGAATGGCAACCTTTCCTGTTGGGATTGACACAGTATCTGGAGGCTACCTTAACTTTGCCCGTTAAACAGCAGGTTTAAAAATGCAAACAACTTAAGTCTCATTTTTTTCTGTACAACAAGTACAGCAACCTCTAGCAGTGCCTGGATGGTGTGATTAACATCAAGCCTGTGTCAAACAGCTGAAAAGAGTAATTAAAAATTTATTTGCAAACTACTTCATATTTTCTGTTGGCAAAAGCCACATCTTGCTGTTTTGTGAAAACGCTGACACAATTCCTTCATTAGTTCCAAGAAAAGAATCTGAGAAAAATATTGCATATTTCCAGGAAGATGTTGAGTCCCACTTTTACTGGAGCCAACAGTAGTATTTACAAGGAAATCATAGATTAATGTTCATTGGTGACCATTACTTAACAGTGCTTCAGAAGCACTCCAAAAAAACATTTTTGCTGACATAAAATCAGTTCCCTGGCAAGTCTCCTTCACTTCTGAAGAATCAGAAACAATGAAGAAATGCTAACAGTTAAGAAGAGGACACATCTGTAATGACAACATTAACTAAAATCTATAGCAGGGGATTGTTCCCTTTCCTTTGTCTCACTTCAATTAGGGCCAGAAACTAACCTTTTCATTTCACCTACTTTTTAACTTTCAAGGTCTTACGCTCTTGCTCTGCAGCCCTCTGCCCTTTCTACTTTACTGTGCTGCAGGAGCCATACAAGTGTTTTGGTTTTGTGTGATTGCTGTATTGTCCACAGCACATCTTTGCCGATAGCGAAAGCCGAGTTCCCAGTTCAAGAATAATCAGCAAGATATACATCTGGAAAAATGTGACACAAAACCACATGAGAATAAAGGTGTCATTATTAACAATTAGCTTAATTATGGTTGCATTTAGTTGCTCCAGAAGAGGTCAGGGCCCCAAGTACTTCACCAGCAGAAGCAGAATAGCAGAAGGCACTCCCCAAACCCAAGTTTATGTCCTTTAAGTAGACAGCATAGACATACGGAGACCTGAGACAAAATACAGGCACCTGGGAACTCTATGGAAAAGCCTGGAGGTGAAGTTCAGCTTCATGCATCAAAAGAAAATTATCACTGATATTTGCTAGTTGCAGTGGTGACAAAACACATAAAGGGTGAAGACAGCAAAAATTTGATGCTGGCCTTAATTGCTCAGTATAGGCTTAATGAGTGGGTGATCTTTCTTTAATTATGTTATTGTTTGTTGAAACTGCTGCTCATTAAGACTGGTCAAGATACTTCAGATACAAAAAACTGGTGTTAACTGTGAGATACACAATCATTACACAAATAATTCAGTCTCTTTTTGTAAAGGAATCTTGTGGAGACCTACATTGTAATTTGCTAGTTAGTAATTACTTAGTTGATTGAGTTTGCTAAAGGAAAGTGGAATGATCTCAAAATGAAAAAGAAGACGCTGTTGATTATTAACTTTACGCCATCCACAGGAAATTCCACAAAAGCTGTATACCAGCCTCTTGAATTGCCTGGGCATCTGAAAGAGTAAGAGAAGGCAACATTCCTTCCACAGAAAAAAAAATAAAATAATCTCAGGACACTAAAGAGCTGCAGCACATGCTGAGACAATATATGGTGCTTATTTAAACCCCTGTAGATCCATTTGGGTTACAGATATGTTTAGGAAAATCTTCACAATCATTAACTCTGCTTCTGGATGAAACAAAAAAATCTGAGTCTTAATGTATGAAGTTAAGTATGGGGGGGCGGGAAACCAACCAGCCTGTATCTCCTTTTTCCTTCTGTGTCAGGCACATAGTTAAACAATGCAGCTGAACTGAGTCTATGCTCAGAGCAATGGAAGGGGAAAGGAAGAACAGGCAGGGTCGAGAGAGACTGAGAGAACACGGTCTTGTTTTATGCAGAACAGGTTTACAGCTAAAACTCTCGGAAGTGCTCAGATACTAGTTATGGAGACCAAGCTGATTTTTAAAGACAATAAGGTTGTGACTATGTAGGTTTTCCCACTTTAGCTTAGAGGTTTTTTGTTTGTTTTTTTTTTAGGTAGTCCTCTGAAGGGCTTGGTGGGTATCTGTATTTCATCCTTAGAAATCAGCCAACTTGGGCTGACTCACTGAGAAACCATTATCTACCCAGAGAATATCAAAAACAGTTGTCAAATTATTTTTTTATCCACAAAATTGTTGAGTCTAGAATTAAAGACTGCAAGAAATGGCCTGCTCCAAAGCATTAGTGATCTAAAAACCATTCCTAAAAATAATTGTTTAAAACTGTGGAGATGTTCCATAAAAATGATTTCCAAATTAAACTGTTTCATTTTTTCAGCTGAAGTGTCCTTTTACTCTGAAATATCATCGCAAAAAATTGAAACAAATGATGAGGTTGAAATATGAACTAGATGCCTTGAAATTATTGGGACAAAGTATTTCTATAACCTGATCCAAAAGTTGTGGTCTGGGCTGTGTTTCCCAGCTGCCTGCATTCACAGGGCTTCCGACAAAAGCTGAAGGGGTTCTGCTTTCGAAGGCATATGGTGCACTGCTCTGTCCTGTGTGACATTTTAAAAGCACACTGATTTTTGGAATTATGCTTTGCAAAGTACATACAAGTCTAGACCAAATAGTTTCTTATCGCAAAACAAAACTAATCTTATCTTGCCACCCGGAATGTACATATGCTTTTATCCAGATATATATTAGTAGAAGTCTGAGGTGGGCTGGTCTCATGCCACTGAAAGCATGAGCCAGCCCACTGAAATCGCTGGAGTTGCAGTAGTATAAGCAGCGAAAGTGAAATCAGAACTGAGCTTACTGGAATATGGTGATATTTTATGTTTGTGTGGTCTTAACCATTTTAAAACATTTATCTGGTTTTCCTTTTGGAAGCATACCTTTTATATGTTTAAAGAAAGACTGCTTAAGCACACACAAATGTGATTTTACTTAGAGCTGTAGATCTTTTAGATTATGCTTTTCAAATCAATGTTTTTCAATGAAAAACACTTTACAGAAATCTGGAAAGCTTCCTAACATCAAAGTGAAACCTTCACAAGGATGTGGTCATCATTTTACAAATATTTTTCCACAATACCACTTGCAACTGAAACTCATCAGAAAGTTTTGCCTTTGTTCCTTTAAATTTTACACAAAATATTTTAAATAAAAAAATATTTGACATATGCAAAATCTTTTCAGTTTGCAGAATTATACTGAGGTTATGTGCAGATTGAAGGTGTTTTTCTTCAGATATCACAGAAATTATGAGATCACATTTTAATGTAAAAGTTGTTCCACTAGTATAAAGCTAACTGAAAAGAAAAAAATTCTAAGCACATTTAAAATATGAACCTCTGGATCTCCATAGTATATTCATGAAGGATCTTAAGAACAAGATTCAGGATTATGTAATTTGGAAAACATAGCATAACCATCAATGAAATCCTGATTTAATTCCAAAAAAATTATTTGCAGATCTTTAAAGATCACTTGGTTTAAACAACCTTTTAGCATCTTACAGTTTCAAGGAAGAATGCATGACTAGATGACAAACACATCCAAGCATGAACACAACAATATCCTACCTTAGGCAGTCTTCGGTCTGACCATTTCTTGAAGAAAACTACTGTCCTTAAAGTACCCAGTCCTCCTTTCCTTCTCTTTTTCTTTTTTATCCCCTAAAGACTATGTATAAATAAAACTTCTTAATTCTGCTTTGTCCATATCCTGTTGACTTCTTTACTGTGAGAACTTTCTTTAAGACTAGCAAAGGAGTGACACAGGCCAGTGGTTATATAGTTTACTGATTAACTTCACTACAGAGAAACTTGTTTGTAAATGTCTGAAACAATAGCAATGCCTGTTCCCCAGTATGGATTTACCTGGATAAAATTTGGTTACCATTCAAGGGGATGCCTCCAAGAAGCCTAGCCATTGTAATTTCATACCTATATTGGTTTATTCACAAAATTTTAATTAATAAATATTTAGTAATGTCAGGTGGTTCTGTACAATAGATTAACCACTTCAATATCACAAGAAGCACATTTTAGCTGACTGGATGAACAGATATTTTTTTAAGCACAGAAATATTGTATTCTCAAAAAAAGGCCAAAGTGCTCAGGCCATACTGGACACATTGTATGATAAGATAGAAGAGTGCCAGAGAAATGTCCTTGCCCCAAGGCCAAATGTCAAGGATTGATTCTTCTCTGTGTAGCTTAGGAGTAACTCTCTCTAGAGCAGGCATGATGCATCTGCACTACATAGTCTTTGTTGCTGACCTTACTCTTCTGGGCCCATGTAGCCTCCCCTTGACTCTCGGATATTATTAATATACGTCATTTCAGTTCAAAGCACCTGTAACATTGTGAGGGCTGTGTTGGATACCACCACAGCACTACTGAGATAGCATGAATTTGGAAGATTGTGTTATGCCTTGGTTTGATGGCAGGTAAGGTATGAAGGTACAAACCCCACTGAGACAGTGTTAGAGGACAGTGTAGTATAAAAAGACCCAAACCTACTGCAGTCTTGTCCATACTGCCTTTTTATGAACAGCCCCTGGAATAAGCCCCTGTCTTAAAGACACCTACTAAAACAATCTAAAACAGAATCCTAGAGCAAGATAAGAGTTGAGTAGTGTCAAGATGGAGAGTCAAGGGTGCTGTGCCTCTTTCAGTCTTCAGTCTCTTTCATTTCGCATCGTGGATGAGCCCACTAAAACCCAACATCAGATTTGTGACCAGATGTCTAAGGATCATACTTGGAAGGAAGTAGGCAGAGAATCAAGCCCCAGACTGCAAGATTCCCCTTATTTCATGAAACAGTCTCCTTTTCAGGCTAAGATTCATGAACTCACATGTGCACAAAAGGAAGCATTGCACAAATGCATTTTGGTTTTGCCTTGCTCAGTGGTGCAACCTTTACCCTCAGAGCCCTGTTCTTTCTCATTAATTTTTTTTCTCAGATTGCCACTCTGTTCGGTTCTCTTCATAGTTATTATACAAAATCTTCTGTTTTAAATTGTGTTGTTTTGTTTCCTTTTGATTTGGGGATCTGTTATATGCCTATTTATCTTCTCTGCAGGGATGAAGCCAGATGTTGCATCATCTGCCAGGTGGTGCTAAAGAGAAGTAGTTATTTAATATATCTTATGATCCTGAAGCTGTTAAATCAGATTGGACACTTGAAACTATTTTTTTTATTTAAAAAAAAAAAGGCATAACAAGAAAAATACAAATTTATCTAAAAAGTCAGCCTTTTAAGCTCATCTTAGGCACTGTTCTGTGCCTACAACAATTTTCAATGGTATTTTGTTGTTCTTACAGTCAAATATTTAAGACAAGTTTAGATGTATTGTTTTCTTTTCCCCTTTGTTACGTGTCTTTTTTTCTTCCGTGTCCATTTCAATACAGATTTTAAGAGACCTTATTCACAAACACCAAAAAATATTTCTCAGCTAGGAACATGTAGAACGAGGCATTTGTTGTTTTCACAGAATCACAGAATCACAGAATGTTAGGGATTGGAAGGGACCTCAAAAGATCATCTAGTCCAATCCCCCTGCCAGAGCAGGAACACCTAGGTCAGGTCACACAGGAACATGTCCAGGCGGTTTTGGAATGTCTCCAGAGAAGGAGACTCCACAACCTCTCTGGGCAGCCTGTGCCAGTGTTCTGTTACCCTCACTGTGAAGAAATTCTTCCTCACATTTATGTGGAACCTCCTATGTTCCAGCTTGCACCCGTTGCCCCTTGTCCTATCATTGGATGTCACTGAGAAGAGCCTGGCTCCATCCTCATGACACTCACCCTTTACATATTTACAAACATTAATGAGGTCACCCCTCAGTCTCCTCTTCTCCAAGCTAAAGAGACCCAGCTCCCTCAGCCTTTCCTCATAAGGGAGATGTTCCACTCCCTTCATCATCTTTGTGGCTCTGCGCTGGACTCTCTCAAGTAGTTCCCTGTCCTTCTTGAACTGGGGGGCCCAGAACTGGACACAGTACTCCAGATGTGGCCTCACCAAGGCAGAATAGAGGGGAAGGAGAACCTCTCTTGACCTACTAACCACTCCCTTTCTAATACACCCCAGGATGCCATTGGCCTTCTTGGCCACAAGGGCACATTGCTGGCTCATGGTCATCCTCCTGTCCACCAGGACCCCCAGGTCCCTTTCCCCTACACTGCTCTCCAGCAGGTCAGCCCCCAACCTGTACTGGTACATGGGGTTGTTCTTCCCCAGATGCAAAACTCTACACTTGCCCTTGTTGAATTTCATTAAGTTTCTCCCCGCCCAACTCTCCAGCCTATCAAGGTCTCGTTGAATGGCAGCACAACCCTCTGGTGTGTCAGCCACTCCTCCTAGTTTGGTGTCATCAGCAAACTTGCTGAGGATACATTCTGTACCCTCATCCAAGTCGTTGATGAAGATATTCAACAACACCGGTCCCAGTACCGACCCCTGAGGGACTCCACTAGTCACAGGCCTCCAACTAGACTCCGCCCCATTAACCACAACTCTCTGGCTTCTTTCCTTCAGCCAGTTCACAATCCACCTCACTACCTGATCACCAAACCCATACTTTATCAGCTTATCTACAAGGATGCTGTGGGAGACAGTGTCAAATGCTTTACTGAAATCAAGATAAACCACATCTACCGCTCTACCATCATCTATCCACCTAGTTATTTCCTCATAGAAGGCAATAAGGTTGGTCAAACATGACTTGCCCTTGGTAAAACCATGGTGACTGCTCTTAATGACCCCCTCATCCTTGATATGCCTAGAGATAGTGCCAAGAACAAGCTGTTCCATCACCTTTCCAGGGATGGAGGTGAGGCTGACCGGTCTATAGTTACCCGGGTCCTCCTTCTTGCCCTTCTTATAGATTGGAGTGACATTTGCTATCCTCCAGTCCTCAGGCACCTCTCCTGTTCTCCATGACTTACCAAACATGATGGAGAGTGGCCTAGCAATGACCTCTGCCAGCTCCCTCAGCACCCTTGGGTGCATTCCATCTGGTCCCATCAATTTATGGATATCCAGATTGCTCAACTGATCCCTAACCCAATCCTCATCTACCAAGGCAAACTCCTCCTTTATCCTGACTTCTTCTGGGGCTACAGGGATCAGGGGCTCCTGGGGAAAGCCTGCAGGAGTAAAGACAGAGGCAAAGAAGGCATTCAGCACCTCTGCCTTCTTTATATCCTCTGTCTCTAGGGCACCCACCTCATTCATCAGTGGGCCTATATTGCCTCTAGTGTTAGTTTTATTAGCTATGTACTTGAAAAAGCCCTTTCTATTGTCCTTGACCTGGCTTGCAAGGTTAAGTTCTAAGGAGGCCTTAGCTTTCCTAATTGCCTTTCTACATCCTCTGACAACTGTCCTATATTCCTCCCAAGTGACCAGCCCCTCCTTCCCTGATCCATAGATTCTTTTTTTCCACCTGAGTTTGCCCAGCAGTTCCTTGTTTAACCATGCTGGTCTCCTAGCTCCCTTACTTGATTTCATACCCATTGGGACGCTCTGATCCTGAGCTTGCAAGAAGTGGTCCTTGAATGTTGACCAACTATCTTGAGCCCCTTTACCATCTAGCACCCTGTCCCATGGGACTTCCCTTAACAATTGATTGAGGAGGCTAAAGTTGGCCCTGCGGAAGTCCAGGGTTCTGGTCTTGCTAGGTACTCTATTCCTCCCACACAGGATCCTGAACTCCACCATCTCATGATCACTGCAGCCAAGGCTGCCATCGACCATCACTGCTTCAACAAGACCCTCCTTGTTGGTGAGTACAAGATCCAGCAGCGCTCCTCTCCTAGTCGGCTTATCCACCATTTGCATTAAGTAGTTGTCATCAGTGCACTGGAGGAACCTCCTAGACTGTGAATGGCTGGCTGTGTAAGTCTTCCAGCAGATATCGGGGTAGTTAAAATCCCCCATGAGGACCAAGGCCTGTAGTTGTGAGGCTGCTTTCAGCTGCCTGTAGAAAGCCTCATCAACTCCCTCGTCCTGATCAGGAGGTCTGTAATAGACCCCCACAACTGTATCACCCATGCCTGCCTGCCCCTTAATTCTTACCCACAGACTTTCAACTTGCCCCTCATCAGTCCCTGGACAAAACTCAATACATTCTAGTTGCTCCCTCACATAAAGAGCAACTCCACCACCTCGCTTCACTGACCGATCTTTCCTAAAAATGACACAGCCATCCATGACCACATTGCAGTCATGTGAGCTGTCCCACCATGTCTCTGTAATTGCCACCAGGTCATAACCTTTAGACCGCACATAGACCTCTAACTCCTCCTGTTTATTCCCCATACTGCGTGCATTGGTGTACAGGCATTTCAGAGAGCAAGCAGAGCGCACTGGTGGGACCCCTGGGAGGCAGGAGGCCTTGTGGTCAGGGCCTAAACATCTATCCCTTCTCTTCAGTGATCGAAAATCCTCCCTAGACCACCTTCCTTCAGGCCCTAGCATATTGCTCTTGGGCTCATCCCTAACAGACCCAGTTCTCTCCCCTTCCCCCTTCCCATCTAGTTTAAAGCCCTCTCAATGAGCCCTGCTAACTCCTGCCCCAAAAGCCTTCTCCCCCTCTGGGACAAATGCATTCCACCTGCCACCATCAGGCCAGGTGTCTCATATAGCAGCCCATGATCAAAGAACCCAAAGCCCTGCCTTTGGCACCAGTCACATAGCCATTCATTAATCTGTGAACTCTTCCTGCTTACCTCTTCACCCATTCTTGCAGGAGGTATGGAGGCAAACACTACTTGCACTCCAGACCCCTTAACCAGCCGTCCCAGGGCCCTGAAGTCACTCTTCATTGCCCTTGCACTTCTTGTAATAATTTCGTCCCTGCCAACCTGAAAAAGCAGCAGTGGGTAGTAATTGGAGGGATTTACAAGATCAGGAAGTTTCCTTTTCATGTCTCTAATCCGAACCCCAGGGAGGCAGCAGACTTCCCTGTGGGATGGGTCTGGTCGACAGATGGGCCCTTCTGTTCCCCTCAGAAGGGAGTCGCCCACCACAATTACCCTCCTTTTCTTCTTAATTGAAGAAGTCCTAAGGCATCGGGTGACTGACAAGCCTTAGGTGATTCAGGGGACTGATCTACCCCTCCAACTTCATTGACCTCTCCCTGAAGTTCCAAGGCCTGGTACCTGTTACTCAAGGGCAACTGGGAGGGTGAAGGGGGTTGGGAGGGTTTTTGCTTGCCTCTCCGAGGACGGACCACCCTCCATTCCTCCCTGTCTCCTGAACCCTCTCCTTCTGTCTGATGACAGGAGGGGGGGATCCATCACTTGCTCACCCTTTTCCGACTGCCCTTGCCTCAGGGTGAAGCTCCACCAATCTATTTCTCTTTCACACTCTCTAATAGTTCTTAGCCTTTCTACCTCCTCCATCAGTTCAACCACCTGCCCGAGCAGACCATTTACCTGCTTACACCGCACACACGCGGTGTCACTGGCTCCCTCCGGTACCAGTGCCAGGCTCAGGCATTCGCTGCAGCCACAAACCTGCACGGCCGCATGTCTGCTCGGAGGATCCCTCTGAGTCCCCATATTCTTTTTCCCAAGGGTTTTTGGGCGCGTTGCAACCATGTTCTATGCGGTCTATGGTCTATCTAGCTAATCCTCTCCTTGCGATGCTCTCCGCGCGCTGTTCTCCTCACGCTTGCCTCTTCGGAGACAGCCGCCGCTCTCTGCTCCGCGTGCCGCGTGCTCTGAGGGAGCTGCCGAGATGGCCGCTTTTAAAGTTTGCCGCGGTTCTCAGTCACACCCCCCGCCACGTCAGCCTTTCAGTTTCTCTCAGGTTTCTCAGGATTCCCGCTCAGACTCGGGTTTCCTTGCTCTGCCCCGGCTTCACCGTCTCCGGGAAGCCCGGCTCCTTCTCAAAGCCTCAGCAAAAGCCAACAGCACTCACTGCAGCCGCCGCTCTCTGCTCCGCGTGCTGCTTGCTCTCAATGTTTTGTTACATTCTGATGTCACATTAAAAGAAAACATTGTCTGGCCATCAAAAATACTTAAAATAAGTCTTTGTTCAAATTAAACATATATAAACATATAATAGTACAGATTTATCTTTCCAGGTCTTGAGAAATAATTCCATTTCTGATAGCTGAAGTTTCACACTTAATATCTTGCATATTAATAACTCCTATATAAGGTACTTTCACAGAAAACAGAATGGGGCTATTACTTTAAAGGCCTGGTAGCTACTTATATATATATAGCATTTGTCTCAAACTGTAATTTATTTCAGATGCCATACAGCTATATAAGCTTACCCTCCGTATTTAAAATATGAATGAGACATTTTTGGTGTCTGAAAATTAGTTCAGTCCCTTGTAAAAAATGTCAAGCAATAACCATTTGAAGAAATAAGATCACAGAATGGTTTGGGTTGGAAGGGACCTCAAAGATCATCTAGTTCCAACCCCCTTGCCATGGGCAGGGACACCTCCCACTAGGTAACAGAGACACAGGTATTGGCCCTAATATGAAAAACTTTCAAAGGCAATTGAAAGATGTTATCAGATACCTTTTCGCAACAGTCTTGCTGTCACGGCTGTGAGAGATAACTTGTGTTTTCGCAGTGTTGTGAGAATCATATTTTTGTAGAACCAAGAAAAACACCACGGCCTTGTGCATCCAGGTGCCCGATAGCGTAGAAGGATGTGAGAACCGACTGATGTTTTTGTGCAGCACTACAGAGAGAAAAACACCAAGGCCTTGTACAGAGATACCAAGTTAGACTATGATCTCTGCCATGGATCAAGTAGTCAAACAAAAATGGGACACCCAAGAGAAGCAAATGGGGGGGTGGAATCAGAATAAAGAAAATACAAATGAGAGTTCGGGGATAGTCCCTTCCCAGCACCCCCAAAATCAAACGCTGGGAAAGTGTTTTTATTGGGGGCAGGAGGGCCACCTTAAACGAGACTGCCCTGAGTTGAAAAGAGAGGAGAAATTGTTTCTGGTTGTAAATTATGAAAAAGCGAAGGAGGCCGCTTTAAGGCCAGAGGTGATCATGTCTCTAGTGCCAGAGATAAGGCCTCTGCCTGAGAAGCAAGTATTCAGTGAAAAGGAGATAACAGCTTTCAAGGAATTAGGAACAAAAGAGTCAGGCAGGCAATGGATCCTCCCTGATGGCAGGGAACTGGTGAATAAACAAGTAACGAGACAAATTTTAACTATTTCACATCAAGGGAGTCATTGGGGAGTTCAGGCAATGTGTGATGCTGTACTAAGAAAATCTGCCTGCACAGGACTGTACACAGTAGCTAAACAAATCTGTAGTAGCTGTGTAACATACCAACAAATAAATAAGACAGCCATGAGAAAACAGCCTTGGAATGGACGAGAGCCAGGACTCAGACCTTTTCACAGCATTCAAGCAGATTTTACTGAGTTGCCCAAGATGGGAACATTTAAATACCCGTTGATATCAGTAGATCACCTTTTGGGATGGGCAGAGGCTTCTCCCTCAGTATCAGCAACAGCTAATGTCGTGATGAAAATAATTTTGGAACAAATAATTCCCAGATATGGGATTGTAAAGAATATTGACACAGACAAAGGAAGTCATTTCACTTCACATATCCTGCAAGAATTAATGAATACCTTGGGGATAAAGTGGGAGTTTCATACCCCATGGCATTCCCCCTCTTCTGGAAAAGTGGAGAGAATGAATCAAACGTTAAAGAAACACTTGTCCAAGTTGGTTTTAGAAACTAAACTACCATGGATGAAGTGTTTACCCCTGGCCCTTCTCAGAATCCGAACTGCTCCTAGAAAGGATCTAGGAGTGTCACCGTGTGAGATGCTGTTCGGGCTGCCGTATCTGGGAGGAGGTGGCGAGGTGCCCACTCTCAAGACCAAAGATAAATTCCTTAAGAACTATGTACTCGGGTTGTCCTCTTCCTTATCATCCCTTAAGGTACGCGGACTGCTGGCTCAAACTCCACTTCTGGAATCTCCAGTACACACCTTCCAGGCGGGAGACTGGGTCCTAGTGCGTGCCTGGAAGGAGTCAAAGCTCCAGCCCGAGTGGGAAGGACCTTTGCAAGTACTGCTGACCACTGAGACTGCTGTGAGAACTGCAGAGAAGTGGTGGACTCACTACACACGATTAAAGACTTCTACAGATCCTGATGCCTTGGAGACAGATGATTCACCGAAAACCAAGATCAACAGTCCTCACCCCGGAGAATCAAGAGACTGAGTGAGACCTGGAACCTGACAAAGGAGAACTGTCATATTTCAAAGCAAAGTATCCTTAAAAGGGGGGTTATGGGTATTCTAATTGTGTGTACATTACCTTTTAAAAGTTTTTTTTAATTTTTGGACTTTATAAGCAACCCAGTAGAATGTAACAAGTGAGACTAAATTGTAAACCAGTCTGCTGTTTATAAACAATAGGCTTATTGGTACAACCATCAAAAATATAAGGCAGGATGCTGTTTAATTTCAGCACTGAAGAAAGGATTGCTATAGTCCTTTTCAAATGCTAGTAACAATTGGATGAACCAAATTCAAGTTGAAGGAGGCAATATCTCTCTTATTAACTATGATAGGGAACTAAATCTGGCCACATTAGTTACACACAAAACAGAGACAAAATTTAATAGAGAATCCAAGTCTTACTCCCTCGTGGGAGATTTTACAAACAGATGCAGAGTGTTTTGTGTCACATT
Organism: Podargus strigoides; assembly: GCA_028020825.1. Taxonomy (NCBI): domain Eukaryota; kingdom Metazoa; phylum Chordata; class Aves; order Caprimulgiformes; family Podargidae; genus Podargus; species Podargus strigoides. Next base: position 60,209,236 of record CM051662.1, read on the forward strand.
GTGGGTATAATTTTACACCGTCTCTCTCTTCAAGAATTGTGTTGGAGCTGTCACCTCGGTGGGAGGAATGACCATCAACTGATGGCAGATACAATCAGCACACCCAGACCAACGTTTCTGTGGCCTTAAGCTGCATACAGGCCACGCTATGGGTGTAGACTGTGGAATCCGGATAATAAGGGAAGGTTCCCTACCCGAAGAAATTCGGAGAATTATCTGGGATACTGTAAAAAGGTATCAGTCGTGGGGTAGTTGATTAACTGACCCAACTGACGTGATCATTGCTGTCATATTGACCATGATCCAGACCTCAGTGTCTCCCATGCACCTGATAATGGCTTTGGGCCTGAACCATAAGGGAAAATCCTATGGAACATAGGGTGTGGGTTTATCATGAGGCTGGGAAATGGCAGACAGTTGACATGCACATCAGAAGTACAGCAAGGATTCATTTGTGAGCAACACCATCAGAGCTCAGGGTATCCGTCCTGATACTGAGCAGGGTGTGTGCCACTTCAAGATGCATCCAAATGGAAGTACTGAGACCCTGCTCGTGTATACAGGCAAGGGTTGTGCTTGCATGAAGACATCATCATAGATGATATCACTGTAAATATTAGCAGTCATGTTAATCTGTTAATCTCTGCCTCTGCAAATCTCACTATTAGAGTAGTACACGTTATGTACACTGCACCTATTTAATCTGATCACACAGCTATCCTATACACATTTTGGAACGTTCTTAGTGATAGTTTTAGACATTAGGTTTGATAACTTACAAAGAATACAATTCTGATATCTTAGAATAGGCAATCAATGTGCAAAAACACAAAAGAGTAAAAAGAAAAGATGGGGGAATTGTGAGAAATAACTTGTGTTTTTGCAGTGTTGTGAGAATCATATTTTTGTAGAACCAAGAAAAACACCACAGCCTTGTACATCCAGGTGCCAGATAATGTAGAAGGAGAAGAGCTACGCATAACAACTTTTTTAGAATGTTGTGTCTTAGAGGGATCAGGAGATAGGGTGCACCTGAGAACATACTGCCATCCAGACTGACCAGATCTCACAGCTCTGCATAAACAGCCGGCTGGGAAAAGAAAGACCTATTATGGAAACCGGAAAGGCCTCTGCTGGAAACTGATTGTAATAGAATGCGTCGGATAGGTGTGAGCCTGGAGTATCCAACCGATGGAGAAACAGGAGAGAACAGCCCGCGTCGGGATAAAATACTCCAGAAATGCTTTCTTTCCTTTGTAACGGGGCGCGTCTCTACTTCGGCCAGGGGGTGGCGCGTCCGCGATTGCACTCGCGAATAAACGGAGCTGCTTCACCGTGATCCTCGCCTGAGCAAACTTTTTCGGCCGAAAACTTCGTTTCTCACATGAGTAGTGAAACAGAAAAATAGAAGCAGTTTTCCAGAAAGACAGGGTGGAAGGAAAGGACCCTCACTTCTGCTGGGTTAAAGATTCTTCCTCGTTTGCATTTTGAGCCTTTTTTTCCAGGGATTCATAACTAGAGAAGTGAAAAACTACATTCAAAACACTAATTCCAAAGACAAAGAGATATTTTCCATTAAACACATAATGTTAAAATAGCAACATACAATTTCCAACTTCTGAAAGGTAGAGAACCTTTTTTTTCTTTAAGCTCTTCTGAAACCTGCCACAACTAGAAATCTTGAGGGTAGGTATGTAGAAGTGCCCTGGAATTACCATGGTGATGAAGCTCACAGAACAAGCACCTCACAATTGACAACATTTCTTTTGAGAGACCTGGACCTGGTGCTAATGTTTGGAGATGCACTTAGATTTGTTTTTGAAAGTCTAAGAACACTTTCCCTGAAGACTGAGTGAAGCTTAATGAAAAGATAATATATTTCCAAGGGTTTTTACAAAATGTGAGTATGCATCTTTGAAAAAAATGAGACTTTTTTGTGTAAAGTTTGATGTTTGTAAACCAGCAATTTCTCACTTGTATTACATCAGAGCTGTAATGTGTGCGAAGTCCTGGGAAAAATGTATATTCTGCGGGTCATATCAAAGAAATGCTTTCTTCCTGTTTCCTTGGATTCACAGATCTCTACCTGCCAAAACTAAATGTTTAAAAAAGTGCAAACAGTTAACAAATATAAAATTGATAGGCAAAACTATTTCCTATAAGCATTTTGAAGAGATGGAGTCATATTTTCACAATGAGTAACTTTCTCTGTGGACTTGGTTGCATATTATATCTGATTTTTTTTTTCCAGCTATAAAAGCAAAAGACACCAAATTTGTAAAGAATTCACTTCTGAGACTTGAGTGACATCCTGCAAAACAGAACCAAGTGGCCATACAAAACAGAAGTCATCTTAAGTGAAACACAGCAGGAATGCTAAGTCTCCTTCCTAATGGGACCCCTGATTCAACCCCTTAATACATTATTTCTTTCTGTTACAGAAATATCAGTTAGAATTACATCTCCATTGTGCTAAGCTCTGAATACCTACAATGGGAGACACAGTCCCTCTTCTGAAGACCTGACAGTTTGAGTAAGATTTCAGTGTGGAGGGAAAGTATTTTACATTAACATGCTTCCTTTTATTTTCAATCTACCTGGTCATTACTCTCTAAAAATATTGAAAAGATTAGTGAAAAAGTAGACATCATGGGGAAAGTCTTCTTGACAAAAATCTGAAGCAGCTCAATTATGCAGAACTTTTAAAGGGGTGACTGGATATAAAATTTGGCACCCTAGATTTGAGCATCATTCTCTTCTTTGTATATCATGGCCTGACATTGGAATTAACAGGAAGCAAGGAAGTGTTTTAGCTATTTACATATACTTTTTTAACAACTGCAAAAACATTTCTCACACCAAAACCCAGCACCTTTAGGGGAAAAAAAAAAATACACAGTAATGCAATGGGTTTGCTTATTGTTATAGATTAAGACCAAAGATTTCTCCAATTATAAAGTAATTTTATTGAAGAAGGTAAACAGGCAAAACAGCGCTGGGCGGCCACGGGAGTCTCCGCTCCGCCGATGGCGCACACCCCCCTCCCCGCCAGTCCCCTCTTTATAGTCCTTGGTTCCCAGGCGCGGCTTTCACAACTCGGTGTCTTCTACGGCTGCAGGTGTTGTTGTTAGGCGGTCGTTTTCTGCCCTCTGATGGTCGTAGGTGGTCGTGGGATGAAGGCCGTAGTCTTCCTCTGCGCCGTAAGTCATGTCCTGGTTTCTTGAGATATGTGCCTTCATTGCGAAAAGACTCAACATATTTCCTTATCAGACAAACATTTTAGCCGGATACTGTGGTTATAACTTAAGCAAACAGGTCTTGCAAGGCAAGCATGATCCAAGCAGGTTTTGTTTGCAAGGCAAGCATCATCCAAGCAGGTTTTGCAAAAAGCGTGTCTAGGCCAGTTTCAAGGCCCATCATTTCCCATTGAGCTAAAAGGTGTAATGGTTCGGTTTGATCAACAAATTTATTATGCGCACTTATTACAATCCCCCCTTTTTGTTTTTACCAATTTGTTGATCAAACTGAGCAACTATTTTCTGAGCCAATGAAATATCGATAGCTTCTTGTTCTATAGTGCCATCTTCTAAGTTTTGCTTCAATAACATAAGGTTTGCGGCTTCCAAGCGCTCTTTAATTAACTTGGTAATTTGGTTTAATATGCAAGGCCCAAAGGTTAAAATAAGCATTAATATTGTTAGTGGTCCTACTATGGTAGACAATAAGGTAGTTAACCATGGGGATTGGGTAAACCATGATTCATACCAACTCTGTTGGGCTTCTCTTTCTTTCTTTCTTTTCTCTAATCCCTCTCGTAGTTTTGCCATGTTATCTCTGACTATTCCCGTGTGGTCAGCATAAAAGCAACATTCTTCTCTTAAGGCTGCACACAATCCTCCTTGTTGCAAGAAGAGAAGATCCATTCCTCTTCTATTTTGCAGTACCACCTCTGACAATGAAGTCAGAGATTTCTCTAGTGCTGTCATAGACTTCTCTATTCTCTCTAAGTCTTCATCTACCGCAGCGCTAAATTCTCGGTTTTGTTGGATGAGGGAAGCAACTCCTGTCCCTGCTCCTACTGCTCCAAGGCCCAATAGAGTAGCTATTGTAATAGCAGTTATAGGTTCTCTTTTTGCTCTGTGTTGTGGTTCTGTGTTCCAATAGTCATAAAGGACATGTTTTTGGTGATATAGTACCTTTGGGATAATAGCAACTTGTATACAATATTCTTGAGAAGTATTAAACACATTCAGAGATACACAGGGAGTAAACCCGGTTTTTGAGCAAATCCATCGAGCTTCCCTTTGAGGAATAATCCATTTACTTTTGGCTTTGTTAATGTTGTTTTCAATACTGCCACAGACTGATTGCATAGTTTTTGGTATTTTACCTATACATGTTCCTATTCCCGTAACGTGTTGCATAGTTATTCCCATTTTCCTATCTCCCCGGGAGCATTCAGGAGGCATAATTTCAGAGCTTAAATGATATGTGTTATTCACTCCGCTTGCTTCATAGAAAGGTGGATTAACATCGTAGCAAAGCCAACAGCCTGATGTCAGATTTGGCTTAGAATAGTTTAAAGTTTTATAAGTGGCTTGTATGATTTCCCACAGAGGATTGGGTTGGCTCCTTCCTCTCAGGGTCTTCTTGGTCATATTTTCTTTATTTATCATTGTATTATTTGAGGTAGTTTTTATTTTAGGGCCCTTGACTATAGAGTTGGGACCTATTGCTACTTGTATAGATTTAACTTCTTTTTTTATTATTAATATTAGTATTCCCCTGCCCGTCCCATATTCCCAGAGTTTTACACCCCAGGTTTTTCCTGTTAACCATTTAGGGTTTTGGGGCTGTAGTACTTTAAGTTCTAAGGACTTGCAAGTACCTCCATCACGAACTATGCTATCCCAGCGATAAGTAGGCTTTCGACAGCCTGTGGGGATCCAATTAACTTGAAGGTATTTGTCTGGAGTCTTTACAGTCCAGGCAGTGGCGATTGTTTCACAACCCCAAGAAGGGCAAAAATAGTGTTCTGGATTGTCACAGTACCTCTTTCCTGGATTTGATCTAGGACACCAGTAGGTAGCTTTGGTAAATACTTCCTTTTCCCACATCTTTCCCATTACTATGTCGAATAAGTCATTATTAACTACATTAAAGGAAGGTGATCCTGCGGTTACATTAAATGCTAGAACCTTAGAGTCTTCCCGTCTGACTAGGGTCCAGTTATAGGGTTGGTGGGAGTCTTCCTTTCCTTGGGCAATTCCTAAAGCCATTTCTAATAAGCATATTATCCACAGATTTATCTTTAGGTTCGAGGAAGGTGGTGCATTTCTATTTTTGGTTTGAGTTTTTAGATATTTATTTTGGTGTTTTATCTTATTTTCTGAGAGGGGTAGAGTATTTTGGAGGAGTCCAGGGGTCTTTTGGTCTGGGGGTTTTAAGTCAAAAGGCCTTTTTTTTGCTTATTCCAGAGGCGGTTCATTAACCTCAATCCCCACTGCAGTACGCCTCTGCCTTCTCCTCTGCCTACTCTGTTGCTTAGAGCAGCAGGGCATACCATCTTCTCGGCAGCAGTCGTACTCTTCAGGGGAACCTCTTTCATTTTTAGCTCACCTTGACTTGTATGCCTCCCAGTTTTTATTCTTTACTTCTGGAACTCCACATGGTATTTTAATCACAGTCCCTCTACAGATTATTTGGGCAATTTCAGCTTCTATTACGTTGGGCTCGTTAGAGTGGAAACAATATACCTCGGGATTTATTTCTCTGGTAAAAAAATTTTCCACCACTCATGAGAATTTTTGACAATTTTTCCCGTAATTACTCCTACCTTAAGGGCTTGCTCAGTTAGTTTTCGTTCTTGGTTATAACATTGGTCGCAAATAGGATTAGGAGGAACACCGTCCCGGCAGTGAACCCACCACTTTTCTCTGCACCGTTTACACTGAAAACATACAAAGGGGTAACGTATACAATTAGGAGTTGTACAAAATAATGTGTCAAAATCAAAGCTGTCACCACTTCTAGAGATACTCATCCGTTTTTCTCCGAAAAGTCACTTTCAAGGTGTCCGGATCTCCAGTGGCTTCCCAGTGAGAGCTTTGAATTGGTCCTTTTACTCTGCTTGCATGAGTCCACCCTCTCTCAGCAGTCCGGATTGCAGTATCTGTGGTGAGCAAGACAAGAAAAGGTCCCTCCCAACGGGGAGTTAAAGATGATTCTTTCCAAGTTTTGATAAGCACCTTGTCTCCCGGTTTAATTTTATGTATCGCGATGTCCAGAGGTGGTCTTTGTACTATCAGTCCTCGTTTTATTAGCTCTTGCCTTCTTTTCATTAGTTCTACAATATATTCCTGCAAAAATTTTTCCTCTACTTTTGGGTGTTCGATCGGTTTCTCTAAATTATAAGGCATCCCATATAACATTTCAAAAGGAGAAATCCCTGTGTCTGCTCTGGGTTGCGTCCTCACATTTAAGAGGGCTAATGGCAGACATTTCACCCAGCTCATTTTAGTTTCAATCAACAATTTGGTCAGGTGCTTCTTAATTTCACCATTCATTCTTTCAACTTTCCCCGAACTCTGTGGGTGCCATGGAGTATGATATTCCCATTTTGTTCCCAAGGGGTTTAGAGTTTCTCTAAGTTTTAGAAACAAAATGAGGTCCCCGATCTGAATCAATTATCGCTATGTTTCCGTATCGTGGTATAATGTTTTCTAACAGTATTTTAACTACTGTTTTTGCAGTGGCTCGGGCCACTGGAAAAGCCTCAACAAAGTGGGTTAAATGATCTACTAGCACTAAGGTATTTATATCTGCCTACCTTGGGGAGTTTGGTAAAATCAGTTTGTAATTTCTCAAATGGTCTCTTGGCCAATTCACGCCCTCCAGGTACTTTTTCTCTAAGTTGTTGTTTATTTACTTTCTGACAAGTTAAGCACTCCCCAATAATTTTCTTGGCTATATTATATATTCCTATACACATATATTTATTTGCAAACTGGTCTACTAATGCTTGTATTCCCCAGTGGGTTTGCCTGTGAAATTCTCTTAGTATCCTCCATGCCACCCCCTTTGTGAGTACTTCTCTCCCATCAGGGAGCAACCATTTTCCCTCTTTTTCTGTGACTCCTAATTCCCTGAGTTTCGTTTTCTCTTGAGAGGTAAAGCTCATAGTGTGGTCTGATTTGTTGGTTGTTGGATCAGTCTCTTTTAGTATTAGTAAGGCGGCCCTTTTAGCTTCTTCATCTGCTAGATTATTTCCCCGTATTTGAGTCGATACACCTCTTTGGTGGCCTTTTACATGTACCACTGCAATTTGTTTGGGCCCCCTCAAAGCCTTTAAAGTTTGCTTTATTAGGGCCTCATGCACTAAGCTCTTCCCTTGGGAGTTTATTAGCCCTCGCTCTTCCCAGATTTTTCCAAAGGTATGGACTACTCCGAAGGCGTATTAGGAATCCGTAAATATAGTTCCCACTTTATCTTTTAACATTTGTAAAGCTCGTAATACTGCATATAATTCACAGGCTTGAGCTGACCAGGTTGCATTAAGGGGGCCAGATTCTTTTACCGTTAAAGTGTATCCATCTATGATGGCATATCCAGATTTTCGCTTCCCCTCCACCACTCGTGATGACCCATCCACATATAATTTTTCCCCATTCTGTAGTTCTTCTTCTTCTAAATCCTCTCTAATTTTAGCTTGATATTCTATTAGTTGGACACAATCATGGGTTAAACATTCACTCGGTTCCCCATATAGGAACTGAGCTGGATTTTGCAAACTAGTTATTTCGAGTTCTAGTTTGGGGGAATGAATTAAAATACCTTCATATTTCAATAACCTTGCATCTGTAATCCATTTATCAGCTTTTTGCTGCAATACCCCCCATATATTATGAGGCGTATATACCTTTAACTCCCCCCCCAAGGTTACTTTTCTAGCTTCTTCGACTAAGAGAGCTGTAGCCACGATGGCTTGCAAGCAGGTAGGCCACCCTCTACTAACTGGGTCCAACAGTTTTGAAAAATAATCTATAGGTTTCTTTTTCCCAGCCCATTCTTGGGTTAGTACTCCAAATGCCGTTCCTTCTTCTGTATTTACAAACAAATAGAAGGGTCTCCGGATATCGGGTAGGCTTAATACTGGAGCATTCACCAAATCAGTTTTTAAATTCTCTAAGCATTCCTCGTCCTCCTTGCTCCACTTTATTAATCCTTCCCCTACTCATTTTTGATATAGGAATTTTGTTTTATTACTATAACTCTCAATCCACTGTCGGCAGTAACCTAAGAGACCTAGTAATTGCCGTATTTGTCTCTTATTTTTAGGGGCTTGGAGGGATAAAATACCATTTACTCGCTCGGGGTCTAATCTCTTAGTCCCCTTGCTTAGCCAGTGTCCCAGATATTTTATTTCTTCTTCAGTAAACTGCAATTTAGATTTTGAAACCTTTAGCCCCTTTAAACTCAAAAAGTTTAGTAATTTAATACTTTCACTTCTAACAGCTTCTTGGTCTTTCCCTGCTAATAATAGATCGTCTACATACTAAAGTCACTTCTGGGTTTAATTCAAAAGTCTCAAGTACTTGCTCTAGGGCCTGCCCAAATAGATTCGGTGATTCTGTGAACCCTTGTGAGAGCACAGCCCACCGGTGCTGCTGTTTCCGATGGGTCTCAGGGTTTTCCCACTCAAAAGCAAAATAGTCCCTACACTCTTCCTTTAGAGGGCAAGCCCAAAATGCATCTTTTAAATCTGTCACACTATACCATTGCAATTCCGGGGAGAGCTGACTTAACAGGGTATAAGGGTTGGCTACTACTGGGAATCTAGCAATGGTTCTTTTATTTACTTCTCTTAAATCTTGTATCAATTGATAGGACCCGTCTGGTTTCTTTATGGGTAAGATAGGGGTATTATATGGAGACATGCAAGGTTCTAGTAACCCTTGCTGCAGCAGTCGGTCAATCACCGGCTGCAGTCCCTGTCGGCCATCTTGTGATATGGGGTACTGCTTAACTCTAATGGGTACTTCTGGATTAGTAATGGTAACTTCAAAAGGAGCAATATCTAATTTCCCCACTGACTCTGGAGTATACCATACCTCAGGGTTAATTTTGACTTCATCCTCCGTTGTCAGAACACATAATTTTACCACTATTTCCTTATCTTTTGCTTCTAAACTGATTCCCAATTCAATCATTAAATCCCTCCCCAACAGATTATATTCTGCTTCAGGCACTAGTAAAAAGGACCCCATCCCAAACCGGGACGGAGCTTCTATTTTTACTTCTTTGATTACCGGTACTTGGAAGGGTTCCCCCTTTGCTCCTATTACTCGTAGTTTCTCTGAGGAGGGTGTACATCCCCAGGGTACAACTTGGACAGTAGATCTTTCTGCCCCAGAGTCCACAAGGAACTCTATCTCTTGGTGCTGGGGACCCAGCTTCAATTTTATCAAGGGCTCTGTTCCCTTTGAGGTCCCCAGCAAATAGAGCCCCTGACTCCCCTATTCCGCATTAAAAACTTTCTCGTCTTGCATGCGCCTTCTACAATTCCTCCTCAGATGTCCTTTCTTCTGACAATAAAAACACTCAACTTCTCTCAAGTCTCTCGGACCAACTGGTTTTCCCGGAGGTCTGTCTTTCGGCCACGAATTCCCAAAGCTCCCTGCCCGGGGTGGCCTCTCCTTAGGGGGTGCCACTTTCTGTCCTTCCTTCCTTCCTTGCTGCCACAAGAATCCTTGTCTGCCTTTTCTGGGTTTCTTCTTCCCGTCTAACATACACTTTCTGAGCTTCTCTTAATAGTTCATCCAACCCTCTCTCTTGCCAATCTTCCAACTTTTCTAATTTCTTTCTAATATCTGTCCAAGATTTTGCCACAAACTGGGTTTTCAACAAGGCTTGCCCAACCTGAGTAGCCGGGTCCAGCCCTGAATAAAGCTGTAAACTTTTCCGTAACCTTTCTAACCACTCAGTGGGGGTTTCATCCTTCTTTTGATGTTCACTAAACGCTTTATTAATATTTTGTCCTCTGGGAACAGATTCTCTGATCCCCTGGGTAATTATTGTGCACAGATCTGCCATATGGGTTCTATGTTCTGCGTTCTGGTTGCCCCAGGTAGGCCGCTGTAGTGGCCATTTTATATCTGCGCCGGGACCTTGTTGGTGCTGCTGATCCCAGATTCTCATTCCTGCTCTTCGAATCATTTCCCTTTCCTCTACAGTAAATAGAATACTTAGAATCGCTTGCAATTCATCCCAGGTGTATACATTGGGACCCAAAAACTGGTCCACCCTTTCGGACACCCCTAAAGGATCTTCCAAAAGGTTCCCCATTTCCTTTTTGAATTCCCTCACGTCTCCAGAATTTAGGGGCACTGACACAAAACCTGTTCCGGGCTGGGGACCCCCCATTGCTATTTCCCTTAGAGGATATAGCCCCTCTCCTAATTGCTTCTGTTTTCTGGTTTGACTTCGTGTAACCCTGTGAGTCTCCTCTGGGGAACTGGCAGAGTCTGAGTCTGACTCAGGGTTCCGTGCTGTGGGGAGAGGGGGAGGTGAAGGAGGGGACGGGTTAGAAACGGGAGCGGGGGAGGTGTAAGGAGGTGGAGGTGTGGGAAGGTCTTCAGGTTGTTTACTTTTTTTCTTAGGTTTCTTCTCACTTAATGCTAACAAGTGAGTTCTTGGGTCCAATCTTAACCACAACTGAGCATATTCACTTTCCTCTACACTAAAAGGTTCCTTGGAATTTACATAAATGTTTAAAGCCTGGCATATCCAATCTTCAAATGATCCAAAAATTGGCCAAAACAGAGGATCTCTTCTTATTTTTTTACCTCCCCAAACTACCATACAATAATGAACCATTTTGTCTCTGCTTTTTCCTCGCCTAGACAGACAACTATCCCAATGGGCAATCATTAACCCTAGGGGACTGTCTAGCGGTATCTCAGGTAACCCACCCTTGGGGCTCCCCATGGAGTCAGAAGGCTTTGCTCTGCTTCTGCCCCATCTTCCGAAGTGCTTTCTTTCACACACACACACACACACGCACCCCTCGTTCGTGGCTCACGCCCTCGCGGGCAGTGAGAACCGCACTACAAGAGGGTCCACACTCACTTCACCCCAGGGGGAGCATCTCGTTCATGCGCACTTCAGGAAACCCACCCCGACCGAACGGAATCACGCAAAATATTTACCCTCCCTGGGGTCTTCGTCCGGCTCTTTGTGCACAAAAATTACGGGGTACTGCAGTTTTCTTTTGCCTGTTTACCGAATTTGGGGTTCGGAGGTAAAGGTCTCGAAGAGGCTTTTGTCCACTTCAGGGCCGTCCAAAAATGGGACGGGGCGCCTCCCTGGAGTTTGGAATCCAAATCGAGTTAACCTTTATCCGAGTCACGGCACCAAAATTGTTATAAATTAGGGCCAAAGATTTCTCCAATTATAAGGTAATTTTATTGAAGAAGGTAAACAGGCAAAACAGCGCTGGGCGGCCGCGGGAGTCTCCGCTCCCCGCCAGTCCCCTATTTATAGTCCATGTTTCCCGGGCGCGGCTTTCACAACTCAGTGTCTTCTACGGCTGCGCGTGTTATTGCTAGGGGGTCGTTTTCTGCCCTCTGATGGTCGTAGGTGGTCGTGGGACGAAGGCCGTAGTCTTCCTCTGCACCGTAAGTCATGTCCTGGTTTCTTGAGATATGCACCTTCATTGCGAAAAGACTCAACGTATTTCCTTATCAATCAGACAAACATTTTAGCCGGATACTGTGGTTATAACTTAAGCAAACAGGTCTTGCAAGGCAAGCATGATCCAAGCAGGTTCTGTTTTGCAAAAAGCGTGTCTAGGCCAGTTTCAAGACTTATCATTTCCCACAGAGCTAAAAGGCATAATGGTTCGGTTTGATCAACAAATTTATTATGCACACTTATTACACTTATCATTCGTGATAGTGCTTTAGTTTAGCTGTATGGAGTCAGGACACTGGAAGTGGTGTGGTTTAGAGAGATGCTCCCGACTTCCAAGAGCTCTGCAGCAGGATTGGCTCCACATGTCCCTTCATGCCTGAGCCACTATTCTTTTTTTCAGATAGATTAAACTGAAATGTTTTTAATTTTTCCAGCACTCAAAACGACAGAATTCTGGTTTTATTTGAACTGGAAACTTCTGAAGTGTTGCAGCTTTCTGTGGGGGTCTGTATTGTATGTGAGTGTCCCGGTTTGAAAGACAGGTGTCTGCTAAGGAAGGCAGGAGCCCCCCTTGGAACAGAAAAATACAACCCCCTTCCCTCCGAATTATTATAAAATTGAAATTAAGGGGCTTTCAGGCAAAGATATGAGGAAATGGGAATAACAGTTTTTACTAATGTATACAACAAAACTATAATACAGAGGAGCTGGTTACAGGCCTGACAGAGTCAGGGATACAACCTGGCCCCTGCCGGGCAGGGTGCTGGTACCAGTCCGATCCAGCGGCAGCTGCAGCTCTCTCCGAAATGGCCCTGTTAAAGCGGTGGTCCGTAGAAAAAGGAAAAGAAAAGTCTGAGCAATCCGATTTCGGTGGCAGCTGCAGTTCTCTTTTAAACGATCCCGTCGAAGCGGTGATCTTGCAGAAAAAGAAAACCGGTCCTCCTCCGAAATCCAGCGGCGGTGCAGTCCTTGTCCTCTGGGATCCCAGCGGGTAAGGCCCCTCGCGCCGCTCCAACCCGCCAAATATCTCCGGCGGGAATGCTTGGCTCCACCCCTCCCCCCCTGGCCGGAGCATCTCACACAGGGACGGTGAGTCCTGGGGCAAGGCCCTGATGGGCGCATTGACAGAAGAATAGTCCCGGGGGGGGGGGGGGGCAGGCAAGGAACACCAGCGCCAGGCTTCAACGGCTCATGGTAATAGAATACATTGCAACCCAGGACAGTGAGGCCCTGAATGCATCATGTTACTCAATGAAGGGCCCTCTGTGCTGCCAAAAGAAAGGCTAAAAAACATATTCTTTTTTTTTTTTTTTCTTTGTTCTTAGACATACATATAACTGAAGACAGTTTCTCCATGCTTATAAAATATTGACAAGAATTCTTCATTCATTAACAAACTCATGCTTAGCCTTGAAAAATTCAGTGGAACTGAAGCAAGGAGAATTTTCCAGCCTGCATTATAAATTTTCTTGTGCATTGAAGTTAGTAGCATAAGTTTTCAATGGTCTCAATAAGACAATAGTTTTAATTTAGGTGAAATTATTTTCATAAATTTGCATAATACAGCAATGCAAATACATTGCAGTATCATTTTATTACAAATTAACTGAAAAAATATCTGCTTGGCTTAATTTAAATGACTCACGTGAAGATAATATCCAGCCTACATACAAAGGTCTGTCTTTGCTGAATGATTTCAGGTATTAGAATAGTGTTATAAAAACAACCTACAAGCTCTACTACAAGCAGTGATGAGAGCAGTAGTGTGCAGGATTATATTAACAGCACAGACCCCTTATTTGTTATTCATTCCATAGGAACTGAAGATTAAAGAATGTTGGCTTATGTCAACCAAACGTCCTTGACTTGAGATTTAAGTGCATTTTCTTCTAGGTTTCTGAGTAAAGGATAGCTTGCTATTTTAACCTAATTTGGTGACTTACCAAACAAATGTGAACCTTCAGCAAGAGAAAATCCATCAGCAGTGGCTAGCTGGTGATGTCCTACTAAATTCATTTCACATCCCATTTATTCTTCAGTTCAGGAGGAATATGCTAATTAAGAAATAGGTTGAAAGGACATCCTGAAAGATATAAAGCAAAAAGAGTATTTAAAACAAGATAACTAAATTTTGTGTAAGGCAGGATTCCAGAGGTTGTTTCAATATTTACTGTAACAAATGTCTTGAAGTTACAATAACTAATTCAGCCTTTAAATAAAATGCTGCATCTAGTTTGTTTTTTCTTTGCTGTGGTATATTTTATTTGCCATCCTTCCACTGTTCATTTTAAACTAATAGCAGTTTATGCTCCCTTATTCAAATATTCACAGACTGAAGCACTGGCCTTACCTGCTGAGAGCATACTGCCCAGGCCCCATTTCCAGGGAATACTGGTTGTTTGTTTGCCTTTGTTTTTTCCATCAGCCTTTCATCATTTCATTGTTTTCACTTACTGAAAAAAATGTAAGTTTATGGTTAGGTCAGAAGAACTAAGCCAGGAAACTTGAGTTTAATTTTCCAGTGACTGGCTCTTTATCTTGCCTTCAGTAATTACTGTCTGAACAAGATAAATGGTGGCAAAAAAGAGAAAGCAAAGCTTTGGTCTAATAACCAGGCTTGTCCACCCCCTCTGTGGCCTCAAGCAGTCATATAACTCTCGCTTGGGGAAGTTGGGAGATGCTTCTGCCCACTCACTAGTGTACTTTCCTAGCAGGTCAGATGGAGCAGATTTCATCTCCTGAAGCTGACAAGGGCACTGTACTCAGCTCTTCTCCTTCCACTCTGACCACTAGGCTATTAAATCAATGGCAAGAGACATCATTGCCTCCTGCTTGAGCATAGGCTATAGTTAGAGCAGCACCACATCCAGGAGGAAGGTGTGAAAGAGGCTCCCTTGCCCAGATCTGGCTCATGTGGGTGGGATGGGGCAACTCAAGATTGCATTTGAGGCAGGATCATCAGCAACAGAACATACAGCTCCAACAAGGAGATGTCTCAAGGGTTTATGCAGACATCAAGAAGGTTCTACATAAAGTTGACAGAAATCTATCTTGCTTTGTTTTATAGTCTTAATTCTTTATTCAGTTTTATGCCCGTGGTACTGACCCTGGGATTTCATTTCCACTCACTGAAGGCATTTGAGAGTTATAGCCCAGTCTGCTTCCCAGTGAGGGCTCAGCATGTTTCCTGAACAGAAGTTAAGTCATCTGACAAAAATGTGAATGCAGGAGGAGGCCCCAGTGCTGAGCAGACTGGGAAGTAGCTTATGAGAAAGGCAAGCACACTGTGTAATTATATTCAGATTTGTCTATAAGAATTCATTAAGTTCTTTCTTAACATAAACAAAGGCCTTCTAATTAGACAGATGCATTTTAAATGTTTGCCCACAGATAATTTAAACTGTTTACTCAGAAATGTCAAAAGCTACTTGCATCACAGACCAGATAGGGTTCTTACGGCAAATAACATGTAAACACACAGTCTCACATCTAGCACAGAAACAGTTTTGCAACAACAAAAATCTCCATGTATCTTGGGATAGGGGTTGACAACCAGCCCAGCCACTCCAGTAGGCCCACCTCTACTTCCAACCATTTTACTGCCTCACCACCACATTTGCTGGGGAGGTATCTGCTGGACCCAAGAGGTGGGGCTGCCCACATAGCTGCAAAAGTCTTACAATTCCTGAGAGCCAGTTTTCTCATGAACTGCCCATGACAGACCCTTGGGAGGGGGTTCTTCTAACAGCCCATTACAAGAGTTCTGCAATGGGAGAACACAGCAGCACAGTCAGGACCCTTACAATGGTCAGAAGGGAAACATCAAAATGAGGCATCTTCAGAGGGCTCCTGAATGTTTCTCTGAATTTTCTTGCTGAAGGCCAAAGAAGAGAGGCCATCTCTACCCTCTCCTCATATCAAAGCCCTTCAATAGCTTTCTTACAGCCCACAGGCATGCAACCCTTGCAGTTCCTTGCAGGATTAGCTCTCCCTGCAGCCAGGCTTGAAGATTACATTACATCACTACTACTTCTTCTGTTTCCTCCTCAGACCCTATATGAGAAGCTAACACCGCAACAGCTAACATGTCAGTGCTAAGATTGTGAATTTCTATATGTTCATACAGAGCCTAGAACTTATCTTCTCAGGGAATGCTGAATGTTATATCAAAATACTTTATAGACAGTCCCAAGATGATATCCATTTTCAAGTATTTTGTTAGGTATAGCTTCTTAGCTTGTAAGGTATATATCCTGCATTTGTCTAGTCTGTGCTGAAAATAAAGGAGAAAACAAGCAAGTTACGTTTTTAAATGTTAATATAGTGTCTGTGTTTTTACAGTCTCTTTGAAATGCCTATAAACTTCTTTGTTTCTTTGGGGCTATTCCATTTTTTAACATGTCATTAGATAATGTCGTTCTTTAACCTTAAGATAGACTTCTTAGACTCTATTGTTCTTTACATACACATAAAAAAAATCCCAAACCCTGGTGCTATTAATGCTGCATTGTTGATAGTAAGAAACTTGAGGATATATTTGTCATAACCTCCCAGTACGCTGGGACACTACAGGTTTTTCTGCCCCTCCTGCCACATTAATTTTGATCTTGACAGATTCAGTTCAAGTTCATGACGATTTTACAGTTCCCACTTTTTTTAATACTTCATTTTCTTTATTATATTCTGCTGATGTAGATCATTTACTGGATTACATGGAAGAAATTAATCCTATCTTCTGGGAATTTCTGCAAGGCACAAGACATGATCACCATTAAGGTGGCTGGAAATATGTTTTTTATTACATGTAGCTTTGCTACTGTGAATTTGCCTGAACACCAAACTCTTCATTAAATTGATTGACATTTTGCTTTGATTTGCCCCTGAATCCAGCCTCCAGTGAGCCATCTATCCTATATTACATTTATTCAACTAATTTAACCAGTATTTAAAAATATCAGCTACTGATTTTCAGCTTTCAGACCTACACCAGATACACAACATGGAGCATTTAAGCACCACTTATTCCACACATGGTTAGTTCTAGGACATAGTATAGGATCACCATGAGTCAGTGTCACAAGGCATCACAGACCCAGGGGTGGACTCCACTTTCAAAGAGACAATTCCATAACACACACCCTGATCATTAGCCTCTTCTCAGCCTAATCCTCCTAGGCTGTTACTGCAATTAAACAGCTGTGCTCAAACAACTGTGGTCCCAGCTGGCTGCAGCTCCCATGGAGCAGAAGCATTGCTCTGACCAGTGGGATAGTCACACCCAGCAGACATACAGAGGCACTCAAATTGCTAGCAACATGGCTGGGTGACAAAGGGTGCTATGTGCAGCACCTATGCACAGAACCTCTTGGCAGAACTATTCCTTCCAAAGATCTGAGGCATTTTTTCTTTGGCTGGTAACATAAAGCTATGTTATCTCAGCTTCCAGAGTAAGTTGTCCCCCAGGGGTCAATACTCAGTCTGGTCTTGTTCAACATATTCATCAATGACCTGGACGAGGGGACAGAGTGTATCCTCAGCAAGTTCACTGATGATCCCAAGCTGGGAGGGGTGGTGACATGCCAGAGGGCTGTGCTGCCATCCAGCGGGACCTGGACAGGCTGGAGAGCTGGGCAGAGAAGAACCTCATGAGGTTCAATAAGGGCAAGTGTAGGGTGCTGCACCTGGGGAAAAAGAATGCCAGGCACCAGTATAGGCTAGGGGGGGATCTCCTGGAAAGCAGTTCTGAGGAGAAGGGTCTGGGAGTCCTGGTAGACAGTAAATTATCCCTGAGCCGGCAATGTGCCCTTGCTGCCAAGAAGGCCAATGCCACCCTGGGCTGCACAGGGAAGTGTGTGGCCAGTAGGTCAAGGGAGGTCATTCTCCCCCTCTACTCTGCCCTGGTGAGGCCACAACTGGAATACTGCATCCAGTTCTGGGCTCCCCAGTTGAAGAGAGACAGGGACCTACTGGAGAGAGTCCAGCGGAGGGCAGCGAGGATGATTGGGGGATTGGAGCATCTCCCCCATGAGGAAAGGCTGAGAGAGCTGGGACTCTTTGGCCTGGAGAAGAGAGGGCTGAGGGGTGATTTAATTAATGTTTATAAATACCTAAAGGGTGGGTTGAGGGAGGGTGGAGCCAGACTCTTTTCAGTGGTTCCCGGTGACAGGACTAGGGGTAACGGACACAAGCTGGAACATAGGAGGTTCCATTTAAATATGAGGAATAACTTTTTTTTCAGTGAGGGTGCCAGAGCACTGGCACAGGCTGCCCAGAGAGGTTGTGGAGTCTCCTTCTCTGGAGATTTTCAAGACTCACCTGGATGCAGTCCTGAGTGAGGTGCTCTAGGGGATCCTGCTTTTAAGCAGGGGAGTTGGACTAGATGATCTCTGGAGGTCCCATCCCACTCTGAATATTCCATGATTGGGTGATTCATCTACATGAACTGTGATCAGTAACCATTCTCAATTCAGATTTCTTTATCCACCAAAACCACATAATAGTGGAATGCTTCTTGATATTTGCAAGCATCTTTGGTATGACTAAACATTCCTAAGTATTTCTACCTCATGCTTGCTTCCTTATATGATATGTATCTTTTAGCTACTGCTATCAGGATGAATCTAGACTACCTTAGCCATCTTGACTGATACTCCATCCTGAGGGGTAAAAAAAAAAGAAAAAGCATCAGGTTGAGAGGTAAAAGCTGAAATAAAGGCAATAGGTGCACAGGAAATCAATACTGCTCTCCAAAACAAGAGCCCCTCAAGAGAAATTAAGAGGCATAGGATAAATTACAAAGCTTTTTTCCCCAAATAATTATTTTAGTTAACTTGTTAATAAATCTATTTACTCCACCACCTTTTGAGATTATTTTCATTGACCAAAAATAAGCAGCAGTCATATGTATTAAGTAAAATATATGCCAAATTGCTTGAGATTTTTTTTTATCAAATGCATATTAAAAGCTCTGAATTACATAAAATTATTAAATGTATCCTTCATACTTCAGAACAGTCAATCAATGCATTTTTTATGTATTCTATGTTTAAATGAGAAAATTAAGATACATATATATGTGGCTTGTTCTTTCACCATATGTATGCACATGCATGTTTATTCAGCTTTCTTACAGGATATATGTTCATGGGAGTATACAAATATATATGTATACATATATGCATGTCAGTGTAGGTTTCAGATTTATTGTGGACTCTTACCAGTGGACTACCTCTGACCCTATCATGATCAATAGTAAAGCTTCCCCTATCTTCTGTGTAAGCAAAGTCAAGCCTCTTAATGAAATAATTAAATTCAACTGGGCGGGCTCACTGAAAGACAAAAGCATCATAGTCCTATCCTTTCAAATAAAGTTAAAATACGTTTGATCATCAGGAAAGCTCCATGATAGTCTATTTGTGTTTTACCTTCAGAAGAAGAACAATTGAATCTATTTCAATTACTCCCTTATGAGGAAAGGCTGAGGGAGCTGGGTCTCTTTAGCTTGGAGGAGACTGAGGGGTGACCTCATTAATGTTTATAAATATGTAAAGGGTGAGTGTCATGAGGATGGAGCCAGGCTCTTCTCAGTGACATCCAATGATAGGAGAAGGGGCAATGGGTGTAAGCTGGAACATAGGAGGTTCCACATAAATGTGAGGAAGAATTTCTTCACAGTGAGGGTAACAGAACACTGGCACAGGCTGCCCAGAGAAGTTGTGGAGTCTCCTTCTCTGGAGATATTCAAAACCCACCTGGACATGTTCCTGTGTGACCTGATCTAGGTGTTCCTGCTCTGGCAGGGGGATTGGACTAGATGATCTTTTGAGGTCCCTTCCAATCCCTAACATTCTGTGATTCTGTGATACTCAGTAAAGGAAGATATATCAAAGCACTAGCAAAACTTTTCACAAATATTAGTGAGGTACATTTCCCTCCTTCTATCCCATAATATTGTCTTATTCTTTACACATCTGGCTGCCAATTGCTCAAAGAGAAATTTCAGTAACATCATTAATCCATGGCCCGATCCAAACACTGTTAACATCAATGGAAAGATTCTTGTCTAGTTCATAGGCTTCTGATCTGGCCTCATAGCCTTTTTGTAGAATATTTAATGCAGTGCTTCACTTTTTTGAGAGGCTTTTTTATTTGCTTGCTTGTTTGTTTTAGAGTGTATCAAAGAGACATGAAAGCATTAGGAAGAATTATGCTCCTTGTTTCTGGCCTTTTGCTGCCGGATCATTTTGGCATGCATGGCACCATGGGCAGCTACACAGCAACCGATGCAACAGTATGAGCAAGTCTAAGAACTAGAGACAGGACTGGTGTTACTGTGTGTGTTTGAAATTTACCATTTAAATTTTTTAGTATGACATTTAAAATCAAAGCAGCAAAGAGACACAGGACACAAAAAACACAGGATTCTGTAACAGCTTAGTTCTGAAGCAAAAAATAAATATCTAAGTCACAAGTAGTACTGAAAACTCTACCAGAAGCCTCAATGGCATTTCTGTAGGTAGACAAGTAATTTCAAGGAGTAGGGCCAGCTTCTGCCTGTCCCTGGGATGACCTGCTGAACACCATTTCTCTGTGTCTTCCTTTCTGCAGTATCTTTTTCATGTCCCACCTGATAAAAACTGCAAGCCCTCCTTTCCTAAGCTGTTTTTGGGCTCCTAACTAGCGTAGTGGGATCCCAGTCTAGCTTGGGATCTCCAGATTTTCTGTAACGCAAGCAATAGCAATAAAAATAAAAGCCAAATGCATCCCACTTGCAGTAACAGTTTTTTGAAGATGAATGGCTAGCAGGAACACTCAGAATAAACTGATACTTTCTTAAAAATTGGCAATGGATTCAAACAGTAATTGTTTGAAATATGAAGCCCCCTTTTGCTTGTGCTAGTTATGTGAAATAAGTGCTAAAGTCCTGGACTTGGGAATATGCACCTGGAACCTGTACACAAAACCATCAAAGAAACAAATTACATGAAACAAATATGACTATTCCTGTTCTGGATTGTCCTCTGTTCTCTCATTCATCATATTTAAAACATTTTCTGTTCCTAAAAGGATAAAAAAATTAACAAATCAGTAGAATTTTAAAGCTGATGCACATAATTAACTGGATAGTGTTATTGCAAGAAAGACTCAGTATCAAAGTTATGCTGTCTTCTCCAGTGACACACAGACAACAGCTTTCTAAAGACAAATTCCAACACTGTCATTTTTCATGACCTTAACATTTTACCCAGGGGGATTTCCTGCTGTTACACCAGTTTTATAGATGAAATTACTTCTCCTTATGTTATTCTTCAATAAAATACTAGCTTAAAAAAACCCAAAAACAAACCACCCTTTTTTATGGTCAAAAATGCATTAACATCCACTAAATAATTCAAGTGAGAAAATTACTTTTATAATACACAAGAGCAAGAGCTATGAGTTTAAGGAATTGCTACTTACTGTTCTTTTCTGGAAGACTGCAGATGGCAGGATGTAAGGCAGTTTTGCACTCAGTTCAGTATCCTAACAATTCTCGCACAGGAACATTTTTGTTTTGTTATTTTTGGGGGGGGGGGGTTAGCAGAAGCCTGTAGTGATAACACAATGAATCAAAGCTTGGGCTCATTGGCTCAGTGCCCTAATGGACAAGGATTACTCATTAACAATTCTTTCTTTGCAAAGCTCTCCAAACACACACAGTTTTAAAATATAGCAAATCCCAGCTTGTCCATCAGCAGAGACTTGAGATGCTCATTAATACTCTGTCTGGGTGCAAGGGGGAAGTTGGTCCAAAAAGTGGGGTGATAGTATCTTGCTGCTGATTATAACACTTCTGTTGCACATGTGCATTTTTGATACTCTCAGCCTCCTTGTCTTTCCCACCCAAGGAGCCCAGATGTCAAATACGTATGCTTGACTTCTAAGTATTTCTGTTATTCTTTACGCTTCTTAAGGGAATTGAGCATTACACAGTACTGAAGAAGCAGAATGGGATTTAAATTACAGTATCACAGGGACCTGGGGACACTAAAGTTCAGTTCCTGGATCTGCCACACTCTAGCAAACTATATCGTTTTGATTTGGGCTGTTCCCATAAAGCTTTACGCATGAAACTGAGGCCCTTAACTTTAAACTTAGTAGACTCATGCACCTTCTGTGCAATAGGGGAAGAAACTGGTACCTGTAGATGGTGAATCACATCCTGGGTGAGCTGCACTGCATCTGAAAATGCTGATCTCTTGCCACTGACAGAAGTGTGACCTTGAACCACTACATCCCCACTTACCCAGTAGAGGAATTTAAAGTAAACTGCAATGAATCCAGGCGGTTCTGTTTCAACATCCCACCTACACAGCAAGGGTAATAATTTCCCGTTTTGCATTGCTGAACATATCCAGTGGGGATGAGTTGATCTGGCAGTGGTATTGAGGCAAATTCCATCCAGAGGGGACAGTTGGCAGCATCACTCATGATAAGGAAGCTCATGTCTGCCACATGGTATACGCTCTCCATCCTTCTCTACATATTTGCACTGTCTGATCAAGAGTGAATACACACAAGCTGTACCTCCTACTCCAGAAAACAGAGGCATTGGGCAGCAAACAGTCCTCTCTAGGAGAAAGGTGACAGATGCTGGCCCTGAAATTACCATGAGTAAAATTCCCTCACTTTCCCACAGTTAGAGAAAAAAATATGTAAAAAGATGTATTCATCCTCCAGCTTATATCAAGGAAACTTAAAATTTCTATCCTTCTCTTTAAAATGTCATTAATAAAGGGTCTTTCTCATGTGTTTTGTCTTGCAAATTCACCCGACAGCCAGCCAAACACACATGGTATGACAGGTTTCTGAAGACATGAATGGGAGAATGATGCCGTAAAACTGTCACTGGACACCAGCACTCCCAAGGGGGTGCCGTTTTCTGGGATTTATGCCTACAGTTCATTCCAGCAGGCACTGGCCATAAATACATTTAAGACTAAGGTTCTCTCAGTCCTTGTTTATGACTCTCTGAAAGCCATCACTGCTTTTTCTGTTTTACAAATTCATATTTAGCAAAATTGACAAAGTGCTTTCAAATAACAGAATTCTTTCAAAACGGCCCTACCCAGAGGAGGGGCTCTTCACAACTCCAGACACACCAACATCCCATCTGACATTTTCCAGTAAATGCCCATTCCAGTGGTGCCTAGGAAAAACATGCAAAAGAAAACCCAATCTCTTTGGTTATCCTGAGGCCAGTGATGGGATTTGTCCCTTACCAGGTGAAGAAGTAAAGGCTGAGCCAAGAAGTCCAACAAATGTCATATTGTGTCTCATGGAGTTTTCATTCTCTTGACTAGTTCTGAAGACCTTAAATCTCTTTCTCAGCTGTCAGCCTCCCACATCATTGGTCCTAGATAGTTGGTGGCACAGAGCAATTGCTATTTATAAGCCCCTAGAGACCAACCTTCAATAAATGTTCTCCCCCAAAAAGCATTTTCCTCAGTGTGGATGCTGTTTTTCAGCCAGCAAAGAGCTCACCACAAAGGAAACTGAATCCCTATTCACTAACAAATTTGTTGCATGAAAACATTTTTCCTTTCCTCACAATAATACAGAGGCAAGTGGCAAAGTGGTGCTTTGTCTACTAATCAATACTTTCAAGACATTATTGGAAAAAGCAAAGAATCTACATGATCAAAAGAGAAGATGTTGCCTTTAGCAACAACCTGTGGCATTACTAGTTCAAGTGTACATATTTTATTGTGGTTGATGTGCAAATCAAAATTGAACAGAAAGGAATTAGAGCAAATCAAATATATCATCTGTAGTGTTATGGGAGACTACCTACACAGCATCAAGGGAAAGAAGAGAAAGGGAAAAGATACAAATTCAGTTATTTATAAATAGTATATCTTTTTTAAGATAGCATTGCATGCTACAATTTTTAAAATTTCAGAAAACTAATTGACACACTAAAACTTCTCTAGACAATATTATTACTTCTGTAACTGACAAATAGCACGTTTCCTAAAATACAACTATGCCATTATCAATGCAAATATATGTTCTGCTACAAAAATAAGGATATATATATAACATTCAGGGCTATAAGTCTGTCTGCCCAGAAAATACCACTTCATAAGCTCCACACTTCATGAAAGAATTGAAGGTCTTGTTGTAGAGCTCCTGTTTGCTCCTTCCTCCGCTACTCTGCCTTTTCTCCACTGAAATAATTGCCTTCCCACACTTGCACTGACAGGGTAGCTCCATGGTCTCAGCCATGGAAAGACAAGACAAAACCTGGCAACAAAGTAGTTTGTCATCAAAAGCGTGGATGGGAAAATCTAGCACCAAAGAAGATGGGGGAAAGGAGGAAAAGTTGGATTGGGCATTCATCTACAACATTTCCTTCTCTTCACACCCTTATGAATGCATCACCACACATTAAAGAAAAAAATAATAATACACCCACAGATAACCAGTACCTTTTCCTTTTTGCATAGAAAACCTTGCCAACAGCTGTACAAATTTCTGCCTACTCATAGCCAGTTGCTTGGAGCTCCAGCAGCATTATACAGATGACAGCCACTCACAACTAGTGAAAGTCTATGTTTGTTTGATAGACAAAGGAGCATGTGCCTTGACTGAGATCTGCCTGTGCTCATGAACCTCTTTCCTCCATGCTGACAGCTCCCAGGAAAAATGGTACCACAGACACCTGAGGGCTCATCTGAACCAAGCTGTACCTCAGCACAAACCATCAGTTACAGCTCAGAAAGCATTCCAAGTGTTCCCAGCTTGATTATAAACAGCGGCCATTAAACAGCAGAGACACCTGCAGCTTTGCTTTCATCCCTGCAGCACCCCTTATTTATTATTGCTCCACAGAGGACACACACCATCTATACTGCTTCAGGTCATGGTCTGTCTTCTCAGATCAGACATTCCTTACTCTTACGCATGCTCAGAAATATCAATATTCACCACTCTAATGAATAAAGGGAGCTTTTCCTTTCTTGAAGGATGGTCAAAATTATCGCTAGCTTACAACAAATTTTATCATATGAAGATAATTTTAAGTAATCTTAATAGATAAAGTTGCTCTGTACAGGCTAAAAAAATAGGAAAGGAACAGGGTCCAAAGTTTCAATGAGTTCATTCTTATACCTGTTCACCTTTTTCCTTCTGCATTTCAAAAGTGCAGGAATAGCTCCACTTTTAAGATTAGTTTTTCTTATTCAGTAAGTCTTTCATTAATCAGATCCTCTTCATTATAAGTTGCTCTCTGATCACTTTGTTTCTGAAAATTTGTTCAACAATCCTATGTTGTGCCCTGATGAAATCCAATATTCTGTCTTTATCACTCACATATCTAAAGTAGAGTGTCATGAAAGGGTAAAATGACCATGGAACAATCTGTCCTAAGAGGGGGAATTCCTCCTTGATGGCAGGCAGTTAATAGTTAGCCAACATGCTCTAGCAAGAACATATATTCTATTAACAATATACCATCTTACCAGCTGCCTGGGTGAGATCTGAGCATATGTTGAATCAGCAACAGTATCAGATACTAAACTTCAGTATGGGAAACTCTGTCTACCTTCCTCTAGCTGACTACAACTGAAATTAAAAAAGTATTTTTCTATAAATAAAATTAGAAAATCTAATGTGGAATAATCAGAATTTAAATTTTAATTAAGGCACTGATACTACCTGCCTCCCCCCCCCCCCCCCCCCCCCCCCCCGCTAGGGGTTAAAAGTTTAAAAGTTCCTAGAGGAATCACGGAATCACAACCCCAAGTTAAATATGTTAGTCAGTATTAGCTGATAAGAAGTTCTCCTAGAGGCCTCGGAGTAAATATATACTTTATTCTTTCAATTTTTTCCTCTTGACATTGTGATGTTATACAGTGTGATAACAATGAAGTAAATAAGGGTTAGCCTTCATTTATGTAAATATTTGGAGAGATAAAAATATTATGAAATGTTGATCTATTCCAGTAAATGAATGCACTGTCCTTTCATTAATAAGTAGTTCTTTTAAACTAAATGTCAAAGGTGATAAGTATTATTAATAAATAAATATTGGGATATTTTTAGATGGGCTTTTGAATTGCTAAAATAACCACACTAAGTAAATTTAGTATACAATTTAGTCTGCAAACTTTTAAACCTCTACTTGTTTCTCATACTGTGTCTAGTGTCAAAAAAAAGAAAGATATTTAAAAGGACTAGTTCAGGAGCTAACAAGAAACCATTTCTTTCAGGATGGGAGAAGAAATATAGTCTAGGCATCGTACAAATAAACATGGGGAACGCAGGAGGAGCTTCTGCTAATGCTGTTTGATAAGCTAGAGTCACTGTTCACCATTCAAACCCTCAGTTCTATATTTTATAGTTGTAGAGGAGGCCCTACTGTGCTCTGAAGCATTACAGGCAGATGAGCTCTCATTGCTTATTGAGAGGGAGGTCTGCAGAGCAGGCATCAAACCAGAGACAAGTACCCAGAGCAAAGCCCAGGGGTACTGCCGCATCCTGTCCCAAGAAGCTCATGACCACCCTGGGAACAGGGGGACATCACACAGTCAGCAGCAGATGGAAAACTCATTATACCTGCTTATACATCTAGGAGGAGGGGAAGATCAGAATAGACTATGAAGAAACATGCAAGACAGTTTAGAAGAAGTTGCCTTCTTCTTTCTACAAGGAAGATGCAGTGCAGGGAAGAGCAGGAACAGGGCTGCTCCAGAATGGCCCCACTAACAGGGCATAGTCCCACAGTACTTGATTGGGGCCAGGGTGGTGATAGGAACAGGCCCAGAGGCACTAAGATGGTGAATCAGGACCAGGGGCAATCCAGAGATCAGCCAAGTTCAGCAAGAAGAGACCAAGCCACATGCAGGACTAGAGACACACTACCTGCAGTATCAGCTGAAGTCCATCTAGGAGGCAGGAAAAAAAAAATAAAAAAAAAATCCACCAGTGAGCCAGAACAAAAGGAGGCCACACCAAGCACACCTCTAGCTTATCACAGACAGGCCTAGCGGCTCAGGCTTGAGCTTAAATAGCATCCTGAGCCCATAGGCAAGAGTGTGTGGGAGGTCCCAGGTGAGACTGATCAGGGCTGTTAAAGCCTATTAGTGTCCTCAGCACCCTGAAGTAGGGCAGCTCTTGAAGTTTTTGTTGGCTTTTCCTTGATCCCTAACAGAATTTGGACAAATGGTGAATGTGGTTATGGTCATTTGTGGCAGGCAAGAGGAACAGCAGCAGGACTACACCCCTAATGCCCAACTTGCTCTGGAAAGACTGAGATATTAAAAAGTCAATGTCACAAGTTCAGCTGAAGAGTATTCATGGCTCGATACAGCTAAGGAAAAAATGAAAGGGACTAGAAATCAGATAATTGGGTCATGGACATAGCTGAGATATTGTCAAACTCAGAAAAGTGAGAAAGTTATTGTATTATCTTTCAATTGCCTCCACCTCAATTCCAGCAAAGTCAGCCATAACTGTGGTGGTAGAACCACTGTGGAAGATGTTGGCAAGATGACTGATGAAACTGGTGCACAGCTCCTAGGCCCAATACAGAAAAGAGCTCTGAAACTGCCATGGCTCTCCTAGGACTTAGCCATGGAGGTGCAAAGAAAGCATGAGGTACTAAATGCCATAATTAGCAGTAACAAGCAAGTGAGCAGGTAGTGCCCATGTAGTGGGCACTAAGAAACACAGGGGTGAAATGGAGGAGAGTGAGGAAGATCAGAGGCAACTGAGCAGAGAATCCTTATTTCATGTACTAGGGCCCAGGTCAGCCAGATCATCCTCTTGATTTCCACCTAGAAAACAGTTGGTACTGAGAGAAAGAGATCTGAAGGCCAAAGAAAAGTGGAGTGGTTGAAGAAGAATTAAGGGGATGTTAAACAATAGCTCTTGGGAGAATTAAAGGATTTAGTTTATTTTCCTTTCTTTCCTCATCTTCAGTTTACATCATTGCATTCTGAAAACAAATTACTTCCCTTTTTGGAAGAAAGAAATTAAATGCAATATAAGGTTTATTAAATTTAAATAGCACAAATCAAGAAATGCAGGCGTTACTTATCTCATAGAAGTATTAACTTGGGCTCACTCTGAAGAAGAGCTTAATTTATCAAAACCTAATCTGAATACCCTTTTGGTCCAAAATTGGGTCATATCCCAAAATATGAATTTACATTGGCAGACCACTCATTTATCTCAAATCTCACTTGGCAGATACATTTCATGTTCCCATCTCATCCCACAACAGAAAAGGCATAATGAAAACAGGTTATCTGGAGAATAGTGATAGAGTAGATTACATGCATGGGAAATTTGTCTAGTTCTGTTTCTTGTCTTTAGTGACACCTCCTACAAAACCTTCACAAGGAAGGGAGTCTTACAAATTCATGAATTTTAGGCTTTAACTGTTTCTCTAAATGGGTATGCAGAATAGACAGAATCACAGAATCACACAATTTATGTGAAAAGATTTTTATCAGTTCAAAGCATGGCAGTTTACCTTCTCAGCAGCATAAACCATTGTTCCTCCCTCTGTTCTGGATCCTCACAAATATGGGGCCAAATTAGAGGTTTCTATCCTTTCCCTCAAGATTTCCTCAAAATTGCATCAAGCTAGTGTGCATCAAGACTGTGACTATAACTCTCTGAATTTACAAGCCAGCCCCCAAAACTGATATTTCCCCTGAGCAATGGACTTACCCACCCAGAGGATGAGCCATGCTCATACAGGAGACAGCCCTTTCTCAGCTGCTAACCCGTGGTGGAATAAGTTCTCAGGAGCCTGTGAGATCGGTTCCTATGTTTTGCCAGCCCTTTTTAGCCATATTTGCATTTCTTGGGCATAGAAACCGATTACCACAATGGCAAATGGGGAAAGGAAGGTGTTACTGTTACAGAAATACTGGCTAGGAAGTTCTTCATGGCAAAGGCTGGACTGAGCAGCCAGCTCTGGTGTTGACTCTTTTTGTCTGTCAGGAACTAGCAGAGAAATGGGTCCAGCGGGAATCAGGAGCCCTCCTACCAACCACTTTGATATACAGAACTACTTAACTAAAGCACCCCCAGCCCATGTGAACCAGCCCCCATGTAGTGTGGAGAATGAAGTTCCAGTTTATAATCTCTCGAATTTAAGTGAAAAGTTAAGACATCACCAATGATCGATAACCAGGGAGCTGCTGTTCTGGTTATTGTGTGGACTAGAGCTGAGTCTTAGCTGCAGTAAGTTTACACATGAAATTTTTTTTGACTGAAGCAGATATGTGTGCCTACATGCAAGTGTTGCTATTTCTACTCAAAGGAAACAGCATCTGTTCATGTGATTAACAAAGAAATTAATGTCACTGACAACTGAGGGGCAAAAATTGTGCCCTATTCTTTTTCCAGTAGTCTTTCTCCCATAATATCTGCTGATAATAAACACAGAAGTAGAAGTTGATGGAAGCATCGAAAGTACCAAATACTGGAATAATAGTATGATTAGTAGGTACAAGTGATGATGTTCTAACGTTATTAAACTGATGACTTTCCACATGTAATGCATGCTGCCAGAAAGTCATCTTCATGTAAACACAACAAAAGGGATTCCTTCCTGTATGCATGGAAATTACCCAGATATTAGCAGAAGATTCTGTATTTCAGGTTGTGTCTCATTAATACTCAGCCAATAAACATACATCCAAATAAAAGATTGGTAGAGGGGGGAAAAAAAATGCATGTAGCAACATTAGTTCTTAAAAATAGAAAATATTTTTCTCCTGGATATGTGATATCAGCCTGGAAATGTACATAAACCCTGGAACTGCATTCTTTTTTCAACATATCCAATTCATTCCAGAGAGGGCTGAGGAAGAGTATACTTAGCTCTTACTGCTTGGACTTTAGTCCAAGAAAGATAACTCAAAATTAGAAAATATGAGGGAGCTTCTATTTTCACAGTGATGTAATTGCTATTCGAGTAGGTGATGAACTGTAACCTTGAACTATGCAGGACCTCAATGTCGCTGCTATAGCACAATAACCTCTATATAAAAAAATGTTTGCTTGAAGAAACATCAATTCTTAAATCTTTTAGGAAAATTTGACAAATCATAACCCATTCATGTTGTAAAGTTGATCTAAAAATGAATTTTGTCAAACATATGCCTCTCCTCTGACATTAAAGATTATACAAAAATAAATTGCCTGAGAAAGAGGATAATTAATAAATAACAGAAGCTGTAAATAAGCAGTAGAACAGAAAAATATAACTGAAGCTGAAAATCTTAGTACTTCAACTTACAACTCAGATAAAAAAATAAAGTTATACTTCATACTTTCTAAATCTCCTTTAAAACTAGCATAGTTGATACTCATTGTATCAGTTTAATCACTGACTTGTTGCTTAACCTGTCTTGTTACTTAGGTCTTTAAAAGTCAACAGATAATAATATGAAATAAATAAAACCTTTGTTACTCATTCCTACATCAAGTTTTACTTAACTCTCATAAATATGAGTTGCAACAGAAACCTTTGAATGGCATGCCAGTAAAATGAATTGTATTGCAAAGAAGCTGATAAAGTCTTGTTTGGAATATTGTCAATTTATTCCAGGAATTTAACTGTAATTAACCAGATACTTTAGGCTTTTTAAATGTAATAAATCTTTGTTCTGTAAATATACTGCTTCTCGTTTCTTCAAGTGGAAAGGCTTTATCTATAATAGCCTGGATATAGTCCTCTTTTTCTGAGATTGCCAGTAAAAGTGGGCAGAGACATGATGGTTTCTGTAATAGGAATGTCAGCCAGAAGGTGCTAAAGTGAAATGAGACCTTGACTGCCTTTACACGTCACCTTGGATTACTTCAAGGCAACAACTGAGGTGTGAAAAAGCACCGTTTTCCTGTACCTACCCTTGATCTCTCCACTTAATATCACAATTTAACAGTCTTTTAGCAATCTACTTCCTAGTCCAGAGTTTTTAGAAATTAATTAATAATTTGGGATGCCTCAGTTTTTTGCCTTAAATGGTGGATACTCACGCACTCCCTACTGAAAAATTGACTGCTCCCTAATGCAGCGGGGTAGGGGGGGAGGGGGCGGAAATAAAAGGAATTAGAGGTCTGTGTGCAATTGCAGGGCTGTGATCTCATAGGGTTCATGGAGTCATGGTGGGATAGCTCATATTACTGGAGTGCTGCCTTGGGTGGATATAGGGACTTTAGGAAGGACAGAATGCATCAGCAAGAAAGTGGAATTGCCCCATACATGAGAGCAGCAAGAATGCATGGAGCTCTGTCTTGGGATGAAGGTTGAACCAGCTGAGAGTTTACAGGTCAGGCTTAGAGATAGACCAATGAGGGCAGATGGGTGTCTCCTACAGACTATCTGAAGAAGAAGAAGTAGATGAGACCTTCTTCGGACAACTGGAAGAAGTCTCATGCATGCAGCCCATGGTCCTCATGAGGAACTTTAACCACCCCAATATTCATTGAAGGGACAGCACAGCAGAGACAAGCAATCCACTTGGTTTCTGGAGTGCATTGTTGATACTGATAACTGATTATAACTGATAAGAAGTGACTGAGGAGCTGAAGAGAGGACATGATCTGCTGGACCTGATTCTTTAAAATAAGGAAGAATTGCTTGGGAGTATGAAGGTCATGGGCAGGTTTGGTTGCAGTGACAACGGGATAGTGAAGTTTAAGATCTGAAGAGGCAAAAACAAGGCAAAAAGCAGGATTATAACCTTGCACCAGGAAAGCATACTTTGGACTGTTGAGGACTTGCTTGGAAAAACCTCATGGAATATGCACCTGGAGACAAGAGAGGTCCAGAAGAGCTGGTTAGCATACAAAAATCACATCCTCCAAGCTAAAGAACAGTTCATCCTGAAAAGCATGAAATCAAGTAAAGGTGTCAGGAGGCCCACATAGATGAATAAGGAGCTCTTAACTAAAATCAAGCATAGAAAAGAAGCATACAGGTGATGGAAGCAGGTGACCTAGGAGGAATATAAAGCCAAAGCCAATCTGACATTACATCTGTTGAGAGATACAGTATTAGGAGGAAAATTGCCAACAGATCAAGGGAGATGGTCCCTCCCCTTGCTCAGCTCTGGACTGCTGGGTCCAGTTCTGGCTACCTAATGCAAGCAGGACATGGACTTACTGGAAGGACTCCAGTGAAAACCCATGAAGATGTTTAAGAGGTTGCAGCATCTGACGTGAGGAGAGGCTGAGAGAGCTGGGACTGTTCAGCGTGCAGAAGGCTCAAGGGGGATCTCATCAACGTGTATGAATAACTGATGTGCTGAAGTAAAGAAGACAGAGACAAACTCTTCTTAGTGATATCCAGTGACAGGACACGAATCATCAGACATTAACTGAAATGACAGAATCACAGAATGTTAGGGATTGGAAGGGACCTCAAAAGATCATCTAGTCCAATCCCCCTGCCAGAGCAGGAATACCTAAATCAGGTCACACAGGAATGCATCCAGGAGGGTTTTTGAATGTCTCCAGAGGAGACTCCATGACCTCTCTGGGCAGCCTGTTCCAGTGCTCTGTTACCCTCACTGTGAAGAATTTCTTCCTCATATTTATGTGGAACCTCCTATGTTCCAGCTTGCATCCGTTGCCCCTTGTCCTATCATTGGATGTCACTGAGAAGAGCCTGGCTCCATCCTCATGACACTCACCCTTTACATATTTACAAACATTAATGAGGTCACCCCTCAGTCTCCTCTTCTCCAGGCTAAACAGACCCAGCTCCCTCAGCCTTTCCTCATAAGGGAGATGTTCCACTCCCTTAATCATCTTTGTGGCTCTGTGCTGGACTCCCTCAAGCAGTTCCCTGTCCTTCTTGAACTGGGGGGCCCAGAACTGGACACAATACTCCAGATGTGGCCTCACCAAGGCAGAATAGAGGGGAAGGAGAACCTCTCTTGACCTACTAACCACCCCCTTTCTAATACACCCCAGGATGCCATTGGCCTTCTTGGCCACAAGGGCACATTGCTGGCTCATGGTCATCCTCCTGTCCACCAGGACCCCCAGGTCCCTTTCCCCTACACTGCTCTCCAGCAGGTCAGCCCCCAACCTGTACTGGTACATGGGGTTGTTCTTCCCCAGATGCAAGACTCTACACTTGCCCTTGTTACGTTTCATTAAATTTCTCCCCACCCAACTCTCCAGCCTGTCCAGGTCTCTCTGAATGGCAGCACAGCCTTCTGGTGTGTCAGCCACTCCTCCCAGTTTTGTGTCATCAGCAAACTTGCTGACAGAGCACTCTATTCCCTCATCCAAATCATTGATGGATATATTGAATAGTACTGCTCCCAGTACCGACCCCTGAGGAACTCCACTAGATACAGGCCTCCAACTAGACCCTGTCCCATTGACCACAGCTCTCTGGCTTCTTTCCTTCAGCCAGTTCACAATCCACCTCACTATCCAATCATCCAGACCACACATCCTCAGTTTAGCTGCGAGGATGCTGTGGGAGACAGTGTCAAATGCTTTACTGAAATCAAGATAGACCACATCCACTGCTTTACCATCATCTATCCACCGGGTTATGTCCTCATAAAAGGCTATCAGGCTGGTCAAGCATGACTTCGCCTTGGTGAAGCCATGTTGACTGCCCCTAATGGCCCTCTTATCCTTGACATGCTTAGAGACAGCCCCCAGGATAAGTTGTTCCATCACCTTTCCAGGGTTGGAGGTGAGGCTGAGTGGTCTATAGTTACCTGGGTCCTCCTTCTTGCCCTTTTTGAAGACCAGAGTGACATTTGCTTTCCTCCAGTCCTCAGGCACCTCTCCCGTTCCCCATGACTTAATAAAGAGGATGGAGAGTGGCCTAGCAATGACATCCGCCAGCTCCCTCAGCACCCATGGGTGCATCCCATCAGGACCCATGGATTTATGGATGTTCAGGTTGCTTAACTGATCCCTAACCCAGTCCTCATCAACCAGGACAAACTCCTCCTCTATCCTGACTTCCTCTGGAGCCTCAGGGGTCCTGGGCTCCTCAGGACAGCCTCCAGCAGTACAGACAGAGGCAAAGTAGGCAGTCAGTAACTCTGCCTTCTTTTTATCCTCTGTCACCTGGGCACCCACCTCATTCACCAGTGGGCCTACATTGCTTCTAGTGTTAGTTTTATCTGCAATGTATTTGAAGAAGCCCTTTCTGTTGTCCTAGATCAGGGAAAAACATTTAAACATACGAAAAAAATTTCACTGTGAGAGTGGTCAAACACTGGATCAGGTTGCCCAGAGAGGTGGTGGAGTCTCCACATTTGGAGATATTCAAAACCCAGCTGGATACAGTCCTTGGCAACTGGCTTTAGATGACCTTGGTTTGAGCAGGAGAGGTTGGACTAGATCATCTCCAGAGATCCCTTCAAACCTCAACTCTTCTGTGATGCTGTAAGAAGTGATGTGTTGTGGAGTAACCAAATTAACCTGGGCACCTTTCACAAAGTCTTTCAGAAATCAAGCACCTCAAAGAAAATATAGCATCACAAACTAAATTAAAATATTATGCCTACTCACACTTTGGAGGGCACACCAGATGTGGAAACTCAATCTCTGCACAAGTTTGAGAGATTTCAGTTGCTCATCTTTAATTATTTCATAATTTCTTGGTTGAAACACTAATGAAAATATTACTGAAGGAAACTTAATGCTTCCTAGAAGGATTTGTACCAACCATTCCTGATGAGGACATCTGCATGTGTGGTGTGTTGGGTTGGAGGGTTTGCTGACCTTTGGCTGTTGCAGTAATTTCATGGCTCAGGGAAACATCCTGTGATTTTTTTTCAAACTAACATGTGCCCATGTCCTCTAAAACCAGTCCCAACTATTGACACAAGCTAGAGAACAATCTGTTAGCAAACTTCTCCTACGTGCCTTTCTGAAGAGGTAGATTCTTTTGTTAAACTTTGGGAAAGTTTCCCAATAATTCACAGGAATCAGCACCATATCTTCTCTGAAAGACATAAAATTGCCCCAGAACTACTGCTAGATAAATCTCCCGCCTGAGCCATGGCATAAGAGAGCCAGCAGGGCCTGCCCTCAACCCTGCCTTATGGTGCTGTCGTTTGTGAGGACCCTGCAGTGTTAAGGAGGAGAAGAGCCACCAGAGACGGCTGAAGTCATTCCAGCTCCTGCATAGCAGGGGTAAAAAAATGATCTCCTGCTCCACATGTGGAAGGGGCTAGGTGCAGAGGAGTGCATGGGCAAAAAGTACGGCTCAAGAGTGCTGAAGGAGGGATGGACGGGAGCACTGGGGAAAATGGGTGCTTGGCTCTGGATACAGATTGAGACAGGCGGGATTAGTTGTAGACTGCTCCTTGTCATAAGCAAATATAACAGCAGAGGATGTCAGTCAGCAAGGGGCATTTTCAGCTGCTCACAGCTTTTAATGAAATTGGAATAGAGGTCAATTGCAAATAGTAAAAATGTGGATGAGGGATTCAGAAAACAACTTAGAAACACTGGCTGCTTCTCATGTTCCAACAGTTCCTGTAATTGGTGCAGCCAGCAATGGTAGGGGACAGGGATCCTGACTGCAGTTTCCCTCCCACCTTTGTCAACAACTTTGCCCTCCAGCTTTGGCCAAGCGTGACATTTCCCTTTGTGCTCTAGCAGAGCAGAGGGTGCAGTGAGCAGGAAATGACCCTCTTTCCAGAAAAAAAAACCAAAAAGGAATTTGCTAAAAAGCAAACCCTTGCTATTATTGACTCTGTGTTGCCCTGGGGTCTTGTGTACCTTTCCATGAGTTAGCAAGGATCAGGAAAAGCCACACAAGAAACAAGAAAAGATAGAGCAAAGATAAGGGTCCACTGCAACTGTAGCTCTTTTCTGTACTATGCCCAAAGCATTGTAATAGGTAAACCTGCAGCCAGTACAGAGCGAGGAGAAATGGGAAGTGAACAGTGCAGGACAGAGGATATTGCATTCCCTTGCTGAGGGAAAACCCACCTACTGGGTTTAATTCCAGCTGCCTCTGCCTGCTCCATGAATCAGTGTTATCCCATAGGAGTAACATTACACCCATTCAGGCTGATTGTCCTTCGCTTGGTTTTGCCCTTAACATTGATGTCTTTCATGACTAAATTCAAGTTGCACATTAGTACTATGGTTTTCCCTTTCCCACCTGTAATCAGCAGGGACCCATAAGGCGCTTTCATCCCCCTGCAGATTTCTACCAGCACAAACTACAGAACTGATCACTGTCAGAAAATAGATCGTGTCTCTCAGGACATGCAGGCATCTTTTTTTTTTTGATTACGCACTGGGGAGGGACCAGGGAATTAGCAGATGGGATCAAAGTCCCCTCCCTAAAACAAGAGAAAGTCCCATTCCCCTTATCTTAATCATGGCATCAGCAAGTTTCTCTGACTAATTTCCTTATTTCCTTCCTGTTCATTACAGCTATGTTCAGCAAAGGGAAAGTATCTAACATGGTACTTCTGGTGATGACTGCCAGATCCTGAGAGCAGAGCTGTCTTTATTGGGTACCTTAAATATTTTCTGGTTTACAAAAGTTGTCTTCTCAAAGCTGATGTTTCAAAGGTTCGTGAGACAGCTCTGAACAACCACAGTTCTGAGCCAACAGATATATTTTTCATGAGTTCCAGTGCTTTCCTAACATGTTTAACAAAACAGCCATGACCTGCTCAAAGGAGCACTGAATTCATCATGCAGGTAGAATTAAGCCTAAAAGAAGGCACAAAGTAGATGCTAAAAGTTTGTACAGCAAGAGTCTGAGCACTGACTATTGATCAGATTAATGCAGTTACACATAAACAACTGTAATTTGTTGGCTGCTGCAGATATCCAATATGCTAATTAAATCAAGCAAGAAACAAATTAAATGAGTCAAGCTTTTATTATGATGGAGACTTAAAATATCCAAATGGTATGCTCTTGGGGAAAAATGTGTTGGCTTTTATTATGCTATTTTAAAAGATAGGCCAGCACAAGGAAGTACAATCTTACTACATAAGAAATAAATTTATGTAAGAAATGTAATTTTGCATATAGAACAGCTGTAAAATTGATAAGCAGTATAAACACTAAAACCAAAACAGGCTGAGATAAAAAAGGGTCCATTTTTCCTGTCACAGCTAAACATTGTTATCAAATGGAAGTTAAGAAATAACTGGTATCGGTATGTGAGTAATTAAAAGCATTTTTACAAAGAAGCCTGCCAGAATGTCTTTTGCATGTACGTGCAGAGCTGCAGTACTGTTGGTAGTGTGATCTCACTAGTAGTGTTATCTAACCAAACATAAGCATTTGGTTGACATAAGAATGAGGAGTTTTTAATCTCTCCACTTATTTATTCCTGATTTCATGAGAGTTAAGCTTTGAAATGAGCCCTGAGTGAACTCTACAAACCTTGAGATGATGCAGAATATCAGGTCTTTACATATCCTATAAGTTTTTAACTCAAAAAATCTAGAAAACTCCGAGTTCTGTTTCCAGGATTTGGAAGCTGATTTCTTATCCACCCTCAGCCCTCTGTCTGCATTGGCTCTTAGCTCCAATTTGCTTTCTCTTTTGCTTTTTTTCCCCTTTCTGTCCTTTTAACCACAAGAAATACTCCTCTCTCTTAAAATATGAATAATTAAACAGCACTCTCAAATTAAGGTCTTTAATGAAAAATGGGAAGAAAAATAAGATATCTGTTTTTTTACAAAATTTTCCTTAAAATAATGACTAAACGTAAAGATCTCTGTAACTATCTGACAATAGGAGTCAACTGGAAACATTCATGTGAAGCCATGACACATTTTGCGTGACGCTGAATTAATTTTTGCCTTGCCACTTTCAAATTAATTATGTTACACAGATGAGACTCCTCCTGGCACTTTGTTAACATCTCTTGTTATATTTTTTACCCAAAAGTATGTATATTCTTTTGGACAAAGTGATTATTTCCCTGGATAAGTTTCTACTCAGGTGAATTTTCATTGTTTCGGTAATTAATTTTTCCTTTCTCACTACAAGGAACATTTTGTTTAACTCTTACATAAATATAAGAGGAGTATCAATTACCATTAAACTTCTGTCAGTAGTGCCTAGAAAACATCAGGCAACAAGGAAGCTGCAGCTTTCTTTGTTAAGAAAGATCAGTGAATAACAACACTGAACAACATATACCTAGTACTTACTGTCCTACTTTTTCTCTCCTCAGATTTAAATTAATATTTTGTGGCTTATCTATTCTAGTATTTCACATTATGGAGAGTTGACTCTTCCTCTAGCTTGCTTAAGATCTCTTTTCCAACATAAAACAAATTTTGCTTCCTTCTGCAGTCAGAAAGCCATTTTCAAATGAAACTCTGAGTGTATGAGCACTGTCTCATATTTGAAAATATGCAAAAGTTATTTTGGACATGGGGACAGAAAAATATGCAAATAATGCAATAAATGAAGTTAAATCAAGCTAATATTTCTCTTTAGAAAATATCATTTGAGTTATCCTCATCCACTAGCATTAGAGCGTGACTTTTTTGGAGTAAGGTTGGGATATGACAGCTGTTTGCTTGATTGTTTAAATGTTCCAAATTCTAACATATTTTTAGAAGTCAGTTTTAGCAGAAACACCCTTGGTGATTGCACTTGCTTAGATCCCGCAAGAGAAGGTGGTTGGAGTAGGCTGCAGATAGAGACATCCAGTAAAAAGCCTGTTTGATCCCAATGAGTTGGCTTTATTCTTGGTCATACGGTATTGTGGAAGCCTTATTTTATCAAACAGGTATATAATGAAGGTATGGCAAATCCATGAAAATATAAGAAATATATCTTCCAATTGATCCATGTATTTTGGTAGTGCTACTGAAAGTTTCACTTGTTGTACACTAATGATTTAGAAGAAAACTGCTTTAGAGCCAGGGAGCTACTCCAGTTATCTGACTAACACAGGAGAGCATTTTGCTGCCTGGGAAATGTTGAGTCCTTACACCAGTTTCCCTTTTATAAGCAAACATACTGAAGCTAAGCTATTTGAAGATATCTGCATCTGTGTCCAAATGTCATAATAACTGTATGGAAAATTTCTCTTCTTTATTGAATGGCTTTACCCTGGCATATATAGAATTCTGGAACAATGAAAGAAATTTCAAAAACTCCTATCTAATAAATAAAATGCCTAGAACACATATGCATTCACCAGTCTGTATTTATGGGATTTTAGCATTGGAATTAGTTATTTCTTCAAATGGTAAGGTAGGTAGACTAGAATCATACCATTTCATTTGATTAAAAACACATAGATTCTATAATAATGGGCAAATATTAATACTTGCCATGTGTTAGAACACATTCTAGAATGACTTTTACCAGATATTTACAGTCTTACACAGGCAGCTGCAGCACAGTCATACACAATGCTCAAACTTCACGCCAACAAATCCAGCAGTAGTCATGGCATGCAACAATTTTTGATGATCCTGGCATAACTTCAGAAACCTACACACTGACTATCGAAAAATATCATTTACCCAAAAGCAGATACAATCTTCTGAGATCTCATTACTCTCTGGGGATTTGCCCAGGTGGTAACTGTCCACCCCAAATCCTGCAGTTGATGCATTGGTACAAAATCCCAGTTCAGACAGGAAAACCATCTTAGTCATTCAGTGCATGGGACCTCTCTGGCTGGTTTCTGCATGGCATTTGCATGAAACTCATGGCATGTCTTAAATGTATGCACAGAGGCAGAGGAGCTCTGTCTAATGCAAGGGGATATCACACAGCTTCAAGTTGCAGTTTTTCACAGAATCACAGAATGGTTTGGGTTGGAAGGGACCTCAAAGATCATCTAGTTCCAACCCCCCTGCCATGGACAGGGACACCTCCCACTAGACCAGGTTGCTCAAGGCTCCATCCAACCTGGCCTTGAATGCTTCCAGGGAGGGGGCAGCCACAGCTTCTCTAGGCAACCTGTTCCAGTGTCTCACCACCCTCACAGCCAAGAATTTCTTCCTAATATCTAATCTAAGTCTACCCTCTTTCAGTTTAAAACTGTTACCCCTTTTTAGCAGTTCAAGCTGTCTAATTCATCAAGAGACATCTGCAGCAGCCAGAGCTACACCTATCAGGACTCAGATTACACACAGCAGCTGTGTGACATGGCCCACATGACTTTTCACATTAACAGTGACATTATTGAGTTGTAAACCCACTTAGTCACTTCTCACTTCATCAGTAAGCCCACAGTTGCCATTAGCTGGTCCAAGACTCCTGGAATCCTCACAGTATGCAGAACCTGAGGTTTTACTTTAGTTCATGATTTTTACTTTGACTACACTAAGTTCACAGAAGACCCAAAGTGTTTGTGCCTGCCAAGAAGCTCTGCAGGAAAATCTTTCTCTTCTGGTAAACTTATAAGACTTAAAGAGCTCCTGCTCTGATATCCATTCACCCAAGCCTTGAAACCTTTACATTATTATTTTTTTTGGCTGCCCCACTGTATTTAACTGATCAAGAACAAACCCAATTTTGCACAAAAAATATTTTGCACAAAACATCCCAAACATTTTCTAAAACATCTTCTAAGGTCCCACAAATGAAACCACTGGCAACAGCCTAACAAAAGGACGCCTCTTGTGTCTCTCCCGTTCAGCCCCCTTGCCGCCCTTCTAGGATCCACCTACCCTGGGCAGGCACTTGTTTTGCAGCACCCACAAAAGAATTTGAGGTTGCTACACACCTGTGAGGAGGCAGTAAGTTGCTTTACGCTACTTGTGCTTGTCTTGGTTTGAAAGACAGGTGTCTGCTAAGGAAGGCAGGAGCCCCCCTTGGAACGGAAAATACAACCCCCTTCCCTCCGAATTGTTATAAAATTCAGATTAAGGGGCTTTCAGGCAAAGATATGAGGAAATGGGAATAACAGTTTTTACTAACATATACAACAAAACAATAACACAGAGAAACTGGTTTAAAGCCTGACAGAGTCAGGGATACAACCTGGCCCCCTGCCGGGCAGGGTGCTGGTACCAGTCCGATGTAGTGGTAGCTGCAGTTCTCTTTGAAATGGTCCTGTTAAAGCGGTGATCTTGTAGAAAAGAAGTCTGGTCCTCCTCCGAAAATCCGGTGGCGGTGTAGTCCTTGTCCTCTGGGATCCCAGCGGGTAAGGCTGCTCGTGCTGTTCCAAACCCCAGATTTTATCCCCGGTGGGAATGCTTGGCTCCCTCCCCCTGGCCGGAGCATCTCACAAAGGGATGGTGAGTCATGGGGCAAGGCACTGATGGGCCCATTAACAGAAGAATAGTCCAGGTGCAGGTTATCTATGGGTCATGCGGCAAGGCATTGTTGGGCCTATTAACAGAAGCTAGTCCCGAGGGAGGAGGCAAGGAACATCGGCATACCTGGTTTCAACAGCTCATGGTAATAGAATACATTGTAACCCAGGACAGTGCTTTAACGCTTGAACTTGTCTGTGGACAATCGCTATGAAACAGACGGTACCTGTCAGCTGGTCTTGCCAGACACTGGCTTCTGGATCTGCTCGGCTGTTTGCAAGACAGAGGAAATGTAGGAAGGCATAGACTCATCATATTTACTGAAGCTAAAAAGTATTTTTCTACCCACTTTGCTAGTTTTCATCCCTCATCAACACATGGCCATCAGTGAAATCACACTCAGAGACCTAATCAAGAATGCACGTTAATATAATTAATCACCTATCAAATGCTAGAAGAGAAACCAAATACTTTGCTGATTTGCAGGATTTAAAAGCCAATTGGATTGGATGAAGAGCAAAGCCAAGGTTGCAGTTGGTGCATATACATGCATACCATCATGTAAAAATACAAGTGTATGCCCTTGTTTGTAGGCTAAGCTGTAAAGAATGAAGTTCAAGTTAAAAACATGCATGTTTCATTCCTTACAGAAACCTTAAAACATGACTGCATATTTCCTGCAGTCTGATCAACTCACAGCAATTCTTACTTAGACCTGATTTCAGACATAGTAAAAAACCCTTTTATTATTTGGATGATTTCCCCCACTGACTAGTAGTACATCTAAGAAAGGCACTGGTATATATATGTTTAAAACAGAAAATAAGAAAGTCCAGCAAACTTTCTTGTATCTCAATTCATATTTGGTTTGGTCTGATTCTGTAGCAATGATGCTGAAGTTGAATGCCAGTACCATCAGCTGTGTAGGAACCAGCATGACATCCTTGATACATGGCTACAAGAGGAGAGTAATCTGGATAATTTGAAGTTTGCATACCAATTCCAAATAGCAAACACAGTGTATTGCCACATCACATACTCACTAAATACAAATCTCACATGTATTTGGTCAAATTGGCCAGCAGAGCTCACAGCAAAGAGAATTTATGATTGAATAAATTACTTCACTTGATGTTTTAGAAGAAAAAACTGAATCCCTGGAATTACTGCTGAGTATCGTAAAAGGAAAAAAAAAGCAAAATGTCAGACTTCATCCATAACACTGTAAATGAAGAAAAGTTAAGATGAAACTGTGTGGAACACAGATACTCTGTTCACATGGTATAGAAATAGTGTAAAAGGCAATCTACCAGTGCATATTAGTAACTTCTTTAAAAGTGTACATGCTTATTTTCTTGCATATACATGCTTTAGTATATTACATGTAAATTATTATACACTTTCTTGTGATCAAAGGCATGTTTAGATGGGACAAGAACTATATCTCAACTCGAAATAGCATTCCCAAAAGAAGGTAAAGGGATGGATATGAAAGCAAATAAATACAATTCAATCACTAAAAATACATTCAGTTAAAATATTGGCCTGATCAGAACAAGATTTTCAAAAAGCCTGGTAATTCAGGAACATTAAGTCTAATTTCAAGATTGACATAATTTGGGAGAGTTAATTCCCATTAAATCATCAGTTTTTCTCATATAGGCTAAACCACAGAATTATTCACATTTAATTATTTAAAAGTTTTTTTATTAAAACACTTTTTCATGCTCTTTGTAATATTAGAACACTATTTTGTAATGTATTTTCACCTTCTTTTTAACAGAAATATTCTATCATCTGTAGTTGTATGCTGCTGTAACAGTGCTCCTTTTACATCTTCTGTCTTACAGCAAGGTTTCTCGCACTATCCGAACTCAGATATTAATTTTGCAAATCTAAATTCTGTTTTATGTTTATACGTTTTTCTATCCTTCATTTCTCTTTAATAAATTGAATCAGTGGACCTGTCTGGGAATTTTCTGTTGGATTTTACCTTCTCAGGTTCCCCAGCGAGTCACTAACAGTGTTCTTCACCTCTTCCTTTCCTGGGTTAAAAAATCTTTCCTTCAGTGAACCGAGCCCTTTGAAAGGCATTTTGTCTGTCTCCTTCAGTAAATCCCTTACGTTAACAAGCATTCACTTCTGCTGTCATATTTCCCGATGCCAGACTCGGGAGCCTCCACCGGTCCCCTCAGTGACCTCTGCAATAACAACCAGTTGCTCAAGAAAGGAGCATAGAAGAAAAAAAAATAAAATCAAAATAGATCTTCCAAAGTCAGAAAGTCAGTCGGGGTGAGCTCTGGAGTGAAACCCCCTCAGAAGCACTCAGGGACTCGGCGATGCACTTGCAGCAGCTCTGCCGTGCATCTGCACAGGGTCAGGTACCTGTACAGGGGCAGCTACTCTGAGGTTGTAGTGGGAGAGCTGGAGGTGCTGCGGAGGGCCCACATCCCTGGGCAGGATGCTGCTGCCTGCACCAGGAGGGAACCTCAGGCTGGCTGGCTGAGGCTCATCCTCAGTGCCTGCCTCCCTCCTTCCCTCCCTCCCCTGCCTCTTTCACAGAGAGATTCTGTGCAAGGTGGTGCTATAGTAATGGACACAATACCTGTCCTCAAGCCACTCCAGTTCATTAATAAGACCTCGTCTATGGCAAAGGCAAGAAGTTTATTAAACATTTACAAGTCCTTTCTGCAGGGAGGGAGTTATTGCAAACTACAGTTCCCATTCACTATGTCCCCCCCGCCCAGATGACCCCCCTCTGCCCCAATGCACCTGCTGGTTTGAACCCAGAGCCACCTTTCTCAGCCAGTCATTCATTATTGATGTTCCTGGGCCCTTGGGCAGACAGACACAGAGGTACATTGGTGCGATGCTATCTAAATAAGCAATGAAAGACAGGCCATAAATTAAATGTATTGCATTTTTGAAACACAAAGTGACTGAAAGAGGTGAAGCAGTTCAACTAAACGTGACTTCATGACAGCAATACACTTTTCCTAGCATTGTAGAAAGTATTTAATGTGGAAACGCAGCCTGCCAGTACACTCATCAAGTCTGCATGTTGGCTGGAGTTAAATGAAGAAATTCTGCTTTTGGCAAGGCCTCAGTTATTGGGTTTTTGCCTTGAAAGTCTGTGGCTCGGGTTGGAAAGTGGTGTTCAAAACCCTTCTCTCCAGAGATTGTTTGCTGTTTTTTCTGGACTTCTGGTCCTGCTTCAGTTAAAAAGAGCATAGAGCAGACAGGAGAAAGGAGATATGCTCAAACTTTAGTGCCTTTTTCACTGATCCACACATTCTTCAATTGCATTCAGCACAAAAGTCTTCAGTCTGTCCATTGTATTTTTGGGAATGCTTCAAGACGTTCTCTTAGAGGTATGTCCTGGCTGGCACCTGGCAGGGTACATTCTCCTCACGTATGGAGGGATTCTCGTTAGCAATATTGCCCACCTCACCACTAGCAATATTGTCCATTTGTTAGAGCAGGTTCCACCTCTCCTGCCTCTTTATGCTTGCAATCCTTCCACTGCCTGCAGTTCTGCAGTGGTGGCCCCTTTTGAAATTCACTGACACTTTCCCCAAGGCTTAAAGGGTGTTACTCACTCTTGCTTCTCTGCTTTCTCCTCCCTAGGTCACCAGGGGTAGTAAAATGCCCAGACTCCAAAATGCTGCTGCAGACAGTGTTGCAGCAGCTTTGCAGTGCCCTGCTCCTGTTGGGGCACCGTCCACAGGGGCACCACCCAGTTCCCAACAAGGATGTGCTGGATGAGGCCATGGCAATCCCTGTGTGACTAATGCCAGTACACATTTTGGAACATCAGCTGAGCAAATCTCATGTCTTCCTTAACAAGACCTAATGCAATAGCCCCACTGGCTTGTTTTAACCCTATGGCTTAAATTACCCCATTATGATTCTTCTGATGTCTTAGATCTTAAAAA
This sequence comes from Podargus strigoides, assembly GCA_028020825.1. NCBI lineage: Eukaryota > Metazoa > Chordata > Aves > Caprimulgiformes > Podargidae > Podargus > Podargus strigoides. The sequence continues at coordinate 60,254,117 of CM051662.1, forward strand.
CATATTGTATTATATCATATCACTGTAAGCCTGCTACTTGCAAGCTGGATTCTAAGTCCAAGACACAGCATGATTTAAGCCTGCACTTCTGAAGAAATATTTTGCAAAATTAAAACTACTCCTGGCTCATACAACTTGTAGCTACAGCTGACACTACAGACTCATATCCCCAAAGACCTCCAGTAAGGCTGTATTAGAACTGTATTTTAGAGCCAATATGGACATAAAACCAGCACACAGACAGCCACTGCTGTGGGCTCGTATACTATCATTACCTTGGGTGCTCAAGAATAAAATCAGTTGTAAGAAAACTTGGAAGCTGGTCAAGTGCTCATCTAGATGTGCTGTTCTAACAGTAGTTGTGCCTTGCAGACACAGGGCTAGTTTTGGGATTGTGGCATCCCCTTAAGAAAACTAAGCATGAAAATCTAAGAGCTAGAAATAAACATAATTCTCACCTGGAAGAATAGTTTCTACAGATGTAAGGAAATGTACACCAAGAGGCTATCTACTTTGTTACAGTTATTTCTTTTGCTGAAAAGCCTGGAAAAATAATCTTTACGCTATTCCTATTGTTGATTCTTCAAAATAATGGTTGGGGTAAAGTCTTTGCTACACTAAAGGGAGAATTTTGTTACCGGTTTCAGTGCAGACTGTATAACACACACATGCCATGTGCAGGTGTCATTCAGACAGTGCGCTTCTGTTAACTGCAATTCCTGACACAGCCTTGCAAGCAGCCACTCCTAATGTTTTTAAAATATAAAATTTTGAACTCTTTACAAATCTTTAATCATCGTAGTCATTCACACCCTGACACTAATATCCTAGGAAAGTCAATTTAACCTTTGTGTCCCTCTAATCGCAGATCTGAACTGTTTTAAAGAAAACATCATGAAAGAAGTTAATGAAAAAAATCTTGCCTTTTAAATACTGTCAAAATCAAACCTGTCCATTATGTCAGTAAATTTATGAATCAGCTACTTTGTGAAGATGAGAATTTATGAAATCTGCCTTCCTGGAGCTCTGCCTTTTCAAGTGTCTAATAGGAGCTATTTCACTCTACAGCTCTTCCCTCACTTCAAATGTAAAGTTGGTACTTCTAATGAGTCAATGGTTTCCATAAAAATTATATTAATTCCTTACCTTTAGTATTTTAATCACCCTCTCATCAAACAAGGGTTGAAAGTGGGCAATAGGTTCAAAGTTGCAAAGGGCTGAGAGGGAATGAGGGAGAAGGATGACTGAGCAGTCACATAGGTTTTAAAAAACTGAGCTTAAAATCTTCATATGCTACAGTTTCCTTGGAAGGGGGAGTTGTGTATATGCTGAACTTTAGGTAAGGCTTATTTATATTAGTATAAACTAAGCACCAGAATAACTTTTATGTAGCCCCTTCTCATTAAAAAATTTATTATGGCATAGAGACACAGTTTAAAAGAGTAAATCAGCTTTTTGTTTCACTAAGCAAAATAAGTCTGTTAAGTATTTTAAGTGCTAGCAACCTGTATCAGTGTCTAAATATATCATCTCTTTCTTACAGTCTATAAATTAGAAAATTCAAAAAACCACATTTTTGCCAGAGTCTTAAAGATATGCATATTGCTAAACTAGCTGAAATCCCCAGCTAAGCACCTAGCACCAGCTGCAGTTTTTTTGAAAGAGTGGAAAGGATATCAGTTCTGTTTCCAATTAAATCCACTGCTTTTTCAAAGTTAAGAAACTGAGAAACACTGAAGAAGCAAAACCTCTTTCCTTACAAGACATACATAAAACGAACTGAAGAAGAATGCAATTCATCAACTGTGCCATCTTGAAAGACATTATGATCAGTAGCGCACAGTTCAGGACAGTGCTTCTAATTACTGATACTAATACTTTTGTTCAAATAAATTTCTTTTAAAACACATAGGTTTAATAAACTTCTTTTTTTCAAGAATCTAATATTTACGTAGTTTTATATACTGAAAAATTAACCTACCTTTCACCAGAAAATGTCTGCTACAGCAAAAGAGGGAAAAAAATTAGTAATTTACTCAATTTTCTAATCACAATCATTCGATCTAACAAAGTAATCATTTCCAACAAAAATAAACACACAGAAATGAAATGTCTAAATTAAATCTGAGCTCACGCAGCTACCCTTCTGCAGCAGGAATTGTCAGGACCAGTTAAGCTCTTTCATGAGCCAGCAGCATCCAGCACAGGCAACTTAGGAATTGGAACAGAGCACATGGCCAGGGGTCAGTATTGCAAAGAAAACAGGTCCATGCCTATGGATATTCTGTCGTTTTGGCAGATAACAGTTTCCACTCTACTTTCTTCTTATTTTTTCAGCCGCTCCCTGAAATCTGCCCCTTTGCTCTGAACGGGTGCTGTATCACTCTGAGATCTGGATTCGGTAATCCTCTGGATCACTTACCTGCAGCTGCTTTTAACATTTCTCCTTCAGTCTCACACTGCCGGTAGAAAAGGTAGCAAAGGAAGCACATGACTACTCATTGACTATGTCCATCGCACAGTAGCAGGCACGGAGTCCTAAGAAAAATTCTGACAAAAGAAGTGCTATACATGGGAATGAGCTCAGTTAAACTGGCAATTATGTGTGAAGAGACCTCCACTTATTTAATTTCTCCAATGCACAGAAAATCAAGGCTTTGTACTATCTATGTCATGAAAAGAATAAGGAAACACCTCCTACCCAGCAGCCAGTCAATGATCTGATTAGTTTAAGTAATATTTATTCTGCTTGTTTAATCAAAGAGCTTCAACTGTACAGTCCTGGTTTGCAAAATGTAGCAGTGAGTATAATGTAGAGATTGTATCCTGGTTTTACAGTTATTTCACAGTAAATATTTTTCTTGTAATGGTTGTCAATCAGTAAGAATCAAGCAATGAATCCTTTAGGAAACATAAAGCATATATGCACAATCAAACTACAAAAAACTCAATTTTAAAGAGTTGCCTGCTTGCCAAATAATAAAAAATATCAGATTAATAAATAATTTAATCCTGCACAGGATAACAATGAAAATACATTAGTACTTTATGTTGAAATCACTCAGATTACAGAAGTTTCCATTCTTCCCAACAGAGCCAAAATCTATGAAATAATTGAAGACATTTCTGTGTAACTAAACAGTGAGTGTTTAGTTTCACAGAACTTTTAGTTACACAGTTGGGGCAGTCAACATCTGAATCTTACAAAGAACATTCTTTTAGAAGGTTCCGTAACTACTCATGCTCTTTTTTCACACCAGTTAGAAGCAGTGTCAAATTAGCCAAAACCAGAATATATAATAAATGTGATCAAGTCACCACGTGTATTTTAAAATCCTGCTTAAGTGGTATTTTGCTTTTGCTATGTGGCTGGTAACACGAATCTGGCATTATAGAACAGGTTGTAAACCAGCATGACCACTGGAGCAGTGTTCTTACTCCGCCCCAAACTTGCAGAAAATTTTAAAACAACTTCTTATGCTTCCTGAATCTTGTTATAGTTTACTACAACATTCATTTTAATTATCTTATAAGACAAGAAATACGAAATATTTTCTCCTCTTAGCCTCTTACAAAGTTACTGGTTAGAGATCTATTAAACATGGCTGACAAAAATTTTTGAGGCAGCATAAGAATTTACTTTTTGCAAACTGTCATATGGATAAATGACAGTTTGTGCCAAATTCAGGAAACACAAATCACTGATAAGAATTTAGGAGATGCTGAAAGGTGGCAGGATTGCATTCATTAGTGTTATTACCCTCTAAGCATTTTTGTTGAATTTAAGAAACAAAATTCTGTAGGAAATTTCAGAGAGGTTGATTTGGTACACTTCTGAATAATTTTGAAATACTTAGCTGCTTCTTTTTTGATTGAATATATGCGTCCTACCTTCAATGCTCGGATGTTCGCTAAAGAAACAGGAAATTTTTAGCATGTAAGATGACTTCGCACTTACGCAATTCCACTGCAGTACCAGGTGAATGCAAAAAAGTTTCGGGGTGAAAGTTTCCCCAAGTCATGCTTTTACTAATCAAAAAAAGATGTTAATCAGCTTACCCATGATCCAAATTTCATCAGTCTTCAAAAGAAGAAAACAAAATATTTTACCCAAAAAGATCTTTTAAGTCATTACTAGCTGAGCTGCTGTTTGTCATGGTGTTTGCTGGTTGTGCAAAGTTCTGAGGAGTGAAGAAAGGATCACCCTGTATACCAAAGCCAGTCTGTCCTACCATGTTCATCTGAGGTCCCAAGACCAAACTGCTTGCACTTGGGGACCCTTGTGAGGGTACAAACTGATTAACCCATTGGTTTGATTTCTGTTGAGCCAACTGTTTCATGCTGACTTTAGGTTTTTGAGGACCAAAAAGATTATCTAATGCAGACATATCCGGGGGTCTGTTTTGCTGTGTCAGTGGAGAGATTGCAGATGCAGCGTTCATAGGACTGTAATTTGGCATATTGGCAGTTGGTATAATGTTCATCTTGGTTGTTCCTGTTGCACTTGGACCACTGAAGAAATTCTGAGTGGTGGGACCAACTCCCATACTGAATCCAACAGTCTGAAAACCCATATTAGTATTTAGTCCATTTGTCATGTTTCTCTTTGTGTTGTCAACAGGTGATGAAAATCCCATTCCAACACCCACAGAAGGGAGAGAAGAGAAGCTGTTTGAAGATGCAACTTGAGCTTTGTTGATAGGATAGCTAGTCAAAGATGACATATTATCTATCAAGGTATCAGTCAAGTCTTTCGTCTGCAAAATACATAAAATGCAGTTAAATGCTTTTCCTGTATGAGCACTCTAGCAACAGTCTTTATCTTTGCTCCAGCAGATGTGGCATTCATGTTTCAGAACTTACAATTTACTGCATAGAATTGGGCATGAAATGTAACCATATACAACAGCAATTAGGTTATTTTCATTGTTTGCTATTTACAACTAATTGTTATGCAGCTTTAATTTGACAACTAAGACTATACACAAAGTACTACTGTGATATTTGCTTACATGCCCCATTCCTATCCCCAAACCCTTTATATACTTATTTAATAAGCTCTTGAAGTGCTGGGGTCTGAACCCCAAGCCCTGAATTAAGGTTGACATATGGGTGGTCCCCATGGTCCTTCAAAAGGAGGGGATGAGTTTGCCTTTTGGCTTTCCTCTAAGGTGCAGCTGACCTTGTAAGGAAAGCCCTTGGGTAAACAAGCCCCAGGTGCCCCCATTGGATAAATGACTGCCAGGTGTCCTGCTGTGGGGATAAAAGCTGGGCCCACTTGCAGGAAGGGCTGGAGAGTCTGTCTGTGGAGTGGGTGCACTTCACAGAGTTTTCCTGTTGGGGAAGGACTCTCCCTGCAGCTGGGCCCCAGTCAGGTTTGGTGCTTGTGAGTGTGGGCTCTGTGAGAAAAATGTGGCTACCTCTCTCCTGTATTTTCAGCCTATTGGCTTGGCTGTCTCCCATCTCTGCCATGGGAGACTTTGTTGCTTTGTTTGTTCCACTGGTTGTTGGCTGTGTTGTATCATTTTAGCTTGGAGAAGAGGAGACTGAGGGGTGACCTCATTAATGTTTATAAATATGTCAAGGGTGAGTGTCATGAGGATAGAGCCAGGCTCTTCTCAGTGACATCCAATGATAGGACAAGGGGCAATGGGTGTAAGCTGGAACATAGGAGGTTCCACATAAATGTGAGGAAGAATTTCTTCCCAGTGAGGGTAACAGAGCACTGGAACAGGCTGCCCAGAGAGGTTGTGGAGTCTCCTTCTCTGGAGACATTCAAAACCTGCCTGGACATGTTCCTGTGTGACCTGATCTAGGTATTCCTGCTCTGGCAGGGGGATTGGACTAGATGATCTTTTGAGGTCCCTTCCAATCCCTAACATTCTGTGATTCTGTGATTACTGGGGTTGATGTCTGTTATGTGTAATCTGATTGACTGACTTGCTTGTACCCCCAGCGATCACCCATATACTGACTTTCTTGTGTGCAATAGAATCTGGTTACTGGTTTGTTCTACTGCTGGCTGCATCCTTTGTGCTAGGCCTAGTAATTGGCAAAACAACTCTTCAGAGAAAAATCTTTTTGAATATGTTACTGATAAGGAAAAAGCACAATGGTCTTCCAATAATAATTACTCTTTTGGAAACTCCTGCAATTTAAAAAGTGGGAAATATTGCTAATGATGCAAACAGAAGGCAGGTTAAAATTCATTTTAGTTTTTCCCAGCTGTGCATTGTACTACCAGTGAAAACAAAGGTGACTCACAGGAGAAAAAATGCTAAATGCATACAGCGCTTGAAAGGAAAAAGCATCATAGCTCCAATGGAAACAGTGCAGTATTTTTTCTCACCTGCTTCACTGGAGGTGTTATTACAGTTGCTTGTGGCTTAAGAGGTTGCTGGCTTTTCAGTTTATGTGCCTGTTCTTGTTCTTTAGCTAACTTTTGCTTCTCTTCAAGTGTAAGTGATGCCTTTAAAAGGGAAAGTACTGACACTAAGTTGCATAGAATGCGTATTCTTACAATGATATTTTAACTTCATAAATAACACTGTTGTTTCAATAATATGTGGTAGAATGATACACCTTATTTATACAAAAGCAAAAGTGGATAAGCACAAAATCTTATAATAATATTTATCATATTACTAAAAAATACTTAAAGCAAATAAATATATTAAAAACAGCCTAATGAGAAATTTGAGCAGATATCTAATAAAGAGGTATCACAACAAATCTGTTTCAGCTTTGTCTTCTTAATGCTGGGCATAAAAACAAGTATTCCTCAGAGCTTTTGTTTTTATACTGTTATCAATTAGCACTTGATATAGAACTGGAACTGACCATGGAGGTGGAAAGGGAATTTTATTTTTAAGAGGCTTTTCATGATTTTAACTGTACTTCTGGGAATGATTTTATGATTTTATCCTTCATCATTTACCCTTAGTCTAAAATTAGTGAGAGGGTTCAGATAACTAGAAATGGAACTTATAAAATGTATAGATTTGGGGGAGCCATCTAAATAATTAATAGCCTGAAAAGAATTTTACAATAGTTTATGCTTATGTTTAGTATTTTATGTCATGCTTTATCTTTGCTTCTTGTATTTATCACCATATTGATTGTTCAATTTCACTTAACTTTGAATTGTATAGAAAACAATCTTTGCTACTACATTAAATTCTATATTTTATCTTCATCTCTGTTTGAAATTTTATCAAAAATTTATAATCTTAACTGCTGCCAACTTTGTACAAAGCTATTTTCAAGGAAAGGCTTTCACAGAAATTCAGGGGTATGAATTGAACATTTTTCAACAGAACTTCACATGGGACAAAAGCAGCTGGTTTTTCTTTTAAAGCTTTAAATATGGTAAATATTTACAAATCTTTTTTATGCAATGGTAGCAGCCTTGTATTAGATAGATGGACGTAACAGAATCCCAAAACAAAGTAAAACACACCTTTTTCTGTTTTGATGACATCTCATTCTCTTTATTATCAGATCTACTAGTTAAAAGGTCAGTTCCACTAGTATTAAATACCTTGTCAATCTGTTGAAGTTCAAAGAAACAAGACTCAGTTATTTGAGATGCTGTAATTTAAAGTAACATAAGTGTTGACTAAATCATTTTAAATTTCAAATTGCTCTATGTAATGCAGTAAAATATTGTCACTTACCTGATTACTTGTACTACTCGATCTTGCCTCTTCAGACACACTCATTTGGTTAGCTATATCCAGAGATCTATATAGTGCAGAGTATACATATTACAAGTAGTTTTGTGGATGTGACTGCAAAGTTAACTAATTCAGCAATGCAGATTATTCTTCTGCATTTACAAAATACAAAAAAATTGCATTATGAGAACACTACCATTTTTATAGAATGCTTCTATTAGACTTCAGACTGGAAAATGCTAATATTCTAAATTGTAAAGGTTTCCCAATGATCATGTCACTTGGTCTTAGTTCCTCTTTTTGAGCAGAGTGACATAGACTTTGGGTAGCCCAAGTTAATTTGTCTCAGAAATCTCACCTCGAATCAGACTCCATAAACTAGCTCCAAATATCTTCAAATATCACAGCCTTCTAAATGGCTGCAATGTTTATGCTTCTCCAGTATGGTTACTGATGCAAAATAATAATGTGAATGAATTGTAGAAAAGTAAATGATAATCTACTCTATAAAACTAATAACATTACAATATTATTATCATTCTAGGACTAATAAATCTGACAACTGTTCTTATTTGAGGTAATTCTCAACTACTGACTAATAATCAACTACTGACTAATAATTACCTTGATTTTTTTTTTTTTTTTTTTTTTTACTGCTATGGCTAGAGTTCTCACATTTGTTAAAAAATTAACTGAAATTTCTCTGTTCACTTGCTCCTTTTCCAGTACAAACATAAACAATCACTTACTTCTGTTGCTCTTGCATGATGTGAAGTTGCTCAAGTTTTGTTTTATGCTCTGCCTCCAATTTACTAAGCATATCTTTTATAACACAAATAAAAGAATTGAACTGGAAAAGAAATATACAAGAAGTTTGGAGTTTGCAGTGATGGAATTCAGACATGTGTAACTTGTAAGTTGTATATTAAAAGGTAATACCTCAAAATGTCAGATGAACTGATTTTAAAATAAATTATAATTTACCTTCACTATCTTGCATTAGACAACCAACTACAAGCAGAGTGTATACTAAAACAGTGAAAAATATGTATTGCTAAAGAAAAGAGGAAAAAATGGGGCAATGCAGACAAAAAGTCCACAGCTGTGTATTACAAGATTTATTTTCCAAAAAAATCCTATTAGGTGCTCCATTTCCTAATATTTCATAGCAACATGATTGCACTTATCTACTACATTTACAAACAAAAGAAAAGGAAGAAACATTTAAATTGTACTTCAGCTTTTAATTTGAATTGTAATTATGTTAGTAGCTAACTGCTTTTGCAGGATAGTTGGAAGGTTACAGTATTCATTTTGAAATGTTATACAAGATCAGTTAAATCCACTGAAAAATAAGAAGCTTTAAACATGTAAATACAGTACTATTGGGATGGTTTTTTTGGTTGGTTGTTTTTACAACTGACATAGACGTACAGTAAAGTATGAATTTTTCTCTGACAACAGTTTACTTGATAAGTGGCAGAGCATAAATTTAAAAGCATGCGAAACAGTCATGTTCCTACCTGATTGAGATTAAGATTGTTCTCAATACTAAGAGGAATCAGATGGGGCAATACTTGTCCTGCAAGCTGTTCTTTGGTAATTCCCAACTTCTTGTGAGTAAATGTACACTTGTAAATACCTGACAAACAACATCAAATTAGCAAAACTTATGTTCAGTAAACAATGTGAACAAACTCCAAGTAACATGCTTGAACATGTATTGATCATCTGAGCATACATGGGTCTGTATGCAAGCATGGACAAACATGATCAAGAAAATCATAAAAGCTAAGTACTGATCCACAAAACAAACATATTACAGCAAAAGGCTTTGCTAAAGTTCAGAACAAGAGGAGGTCCAAAGTAATACTTATCAGGTTTCATAGCTGCACTTAGTCCATGTATTGTTCTGGTCAATAATCTGAGAATATGCATCTTTGAACAGATCATGAGCAACTGGATTACCACAAACTGACAAATTGCCACTAAGAAATTAAGCTGCATTAACTATGGATGTGTTCTCTCCCAGCACATTGAAGTGGCTACGAGTAACTATCACATTGTTCTCTGATTGCATTTTACAAAGACTCTTACCTAGAAATTTAGGGCTGTGTAATATATATATAGGATGAGAAATCATGCAGTCTTTTATCTGTTCTAAAATCACTGAAAAAAGAATACTAACAGGCACAAGGGATCCAGTGTTAAGCCTACAAGGTTCTATAGAGTTTCTGACAGGAGAATTCCTCTGCTTAAACAGCCCACCTCTGGTGGCAAACACTAAACATATTAGCACAAAAGAAGCAGCAGCTTTCCTCACTTTCTATCAGTATTAGAACAGAGCTGTTAGCTGGCCAAAGAAGAGATCACATACAAGATAGAAGGTATTATGACTCTGGAAAAAAAAAGAGAGCCCAAGTATATAAAATAGATTTCTGCCCGTTATTTCCAAACTAGGATTTCACTTACCTACTGTATCCAGATAGAATTCAGGAGTAATACAACTAAATTAAAAGATACACTGTCCCTCATTCTCAGAAAGCAAACAAGCCAAAATTGCAAGGACTAAGGGAAACAGGCAGCTTTAAATCAGTACAGATAGATGCCCTCTTGCTGATTTTTGAGCAAAGATCAAAATAATGCTGCCATCACATATTACTACAGTGTTTAGTAAGGGCTGTTGCTGGTACAGCTCAACTGTTACAAACGGTCTTCTGTCTACTACTTTGTTGTCTTCCAGACTTGGCCACGCTGTCACACCTCTTTTTTGACAGTGACTCTGGTCATCTGGTCTCCCTGAGGCCATTCAAGTTGTTAAAATGACACATCTCGAGTTAGGCAAGCACCACAGTGGCTTAGGAAAGCACAACTGGGAGCAAGGCCACCTCTTCCAGAAGTAAGAAGCCATTAGGTTTTGTTAGCTGTTTTGTGAAACCTCACCCAGACCATGCTCCATTTCAGCACAAAGGCAGCCATGTTTGCTGGAATGTCCAACAAAATGAGTCTAACAAAGTCTGCGGTGAAGAGCAGTAGATTTGCAGACAATCTGACATGCAAGAGCAGTAAGAGAAGGCAACAGTAACATCTTAAAAGCTTCAGCAGCATTTGAAAGAAGACAGATCATACTTTCTTCTGAGGAAAACAGCCCCTCTTGTCCATGGAAGTGTCACAGCCCAAGAACTGCAATGAGTACTTCAGAACTGCATTGGGCCTTGAAGACTACAAATATATGTACTAGTGTTCAGAAGTACGAACAATGCATAAGGTAATTGAACAGGGGCATACTTAAGAACCAGAAACAGTAAGTTTTTAATAGTAATATTAGCACACACTATGTAAGAATTGTCAGTGATAATACAGAAAGCTTTCAGATTTACAACAGCAAAGCACAAAAGAAGAGGAAGCTGAAAATTAGCACTAATTACCTAAAATTCCCATTAGCACTGCAGGTTCCTTGGATGGAATTTGCTGCAGAAAAGGTAAAATATCATCAAGTACAAACCATTTATCCAAGTACTCCAAAATCTTGCCTAGGCACACTAGTGAGTTTACCCGGACCTGTAAAGTATGACAAGAATTAAACAAACTCTTTACTATATTTTTGCCCAAGAAAAAAACCCCAAAACATACAAAACCCACATGCAGAATAAAACAGATGCTGCTGAAACCATGACCTTTATATTTGAAAATTGAAGACAAGTTGAAAAAAAACCTTTTGTGTCATGAAAGGAAAAAATATAGTTACATACTGCTCACAAAACCTTAGCTTTTCTGCCAGACAAACAGTGTTATTCTGAAACACACGCCAACAATAAGTTGCTAATAACTTTAAAAATTGTTAGAGTAAAAAAAGTAAATGGTGCTTTTGTATTTATAAAAAGGAAAAATAAAAATCTAAAAAAGAAATCAAGGCACAGTAACAGGCTTTTCTTTAAACACAACAGTAGAAAAGCCAAAGTAATTAAAGGTAACAACATTTACTGAAGACTGATAAAGAGATAAAATTATTAGGATACTTACACCAAGAGAAGAAGTTTGCAAACATGCATTTTTAATTCTTGGAATTAATGAATTTTTCATTGATGGGTAATATATTAAATTGGCAAACGTGGGAATTATGTTTAGACAAAGCTCCTATAAAAAAATTGCATGCAAGTTTCTTTTTAAACATACATATTTATTATAAAATTAGTACTAATTCAAGATCAAAATTAGTTAAAAATGCTTTCTTAACATTTCCTTTTAAGGAAATATCATGTTCAACTAAGCTGATCTTAATCTATCAGACTTACTTAAAAATAGCTGGAATAATAAAGCATTGTGATATGCAGATAGAACCCTGGATAATGGCTTTCGAAAAAAGTATTCATAAATTTATAATAAAATATTTGGACAGCAAGAATAGCTTGCATTTTCACAAAATACCTTTATATGAAAAACAACTTTTATTAAATCAAACTAACATTTTCCTACATAAATCAAGCACAACTGAATGAGTGCTATCAACAACAATGCAGCAGCACAAAGACAGGCTGAAAGATAAAGGAGCCTACCAAGATAAAACAAACTTAAGCAACAGAGAAGAAAAAAAAAAAAAGAAAAATCACTTTCAGCCTCATCTCAAAAAATAAGAGACAGTAATATTAAGTATAGGTTGCAAGTAAGTACCCGAGTAACGAAACTACTAATGCAGAAAAACCTCAAGCCAGGTATTTAGAAACAAAAACAAAAAAAAAAAATCTTTCTCCATAATACTGCAAAGGCTTTGCAAAGGTGAAAGTCACATCTGATTATCCAAATCCTTTAAGAAATGTTTTCTTTGTTTATCTCCCCCTCTCACTCCCGAATGCCTTTGGCTAACTGGAATTTAATTCCAATGGAAAAATGATTTACAAAAAACGAACCTTAGAAAGGCAGAGAAAACAAAGAAAAATTAAAAAATGGATACATAAAAATGTCACCAGAAGGTAAATTAATATGATATTACAGCAAATCACATCTTCCAAATTAACTGCAAGCACACATGTTCTTACCAGCGGGACCTCAGAATAAGCCACCGCTCTCTGACTGGTAAGAGCATGGATGCCTGCATAGTTTCTGTGGCACAAGCAATGGTTTATAAATGTACATCTTCTTGCTACGGTATCTGTTACAGTCAGAATTCAGGATAAGAGCATTAGAACAACAAATGGTGCTCCCTGGAAAATAAGGAAACTAATTTTATTGTACTAAAACAACTTTTCTTTAATAAAACATTCTCTTTCAACATTCGGGAACAGTTACACAGCTTTATCATTTTTTTTTTCAAGTAAACAAACACAGGGATATACAAAAAGTTGGGATATCAGCTTAAAGAAAAAAAAAAAAAAAGTTTTAAATAAAGGCTGCAATTTCTATACCTGGATCTGAATTGAGGGTGCTTCCAAGGCTCTATAAACCATTGGTAGAACACTGCTCTTTATTTCATCTGGTGGAGTTTTGGTTAGAACCAAGTCCATTTTTTGCAGGAAGATCAACAAGATCTATTAAAAGAAGGACAATTCAGAAGCCAAGTTTTAACTCCAGAAACACATACTTATAAAATTTTAAAGTGTGTTGTATCATATCATAAAAACTTCAGAAGTTTTCTTGTAACTCAGTAAATGTGATCACTTACCATGTTGCTTGCCTGTAGCCATGGAAGACAAAAACCACTTTGACATATTATTGCATTTTAAAACCAGCAAATACAGATCAAAAAATATGCATGTTCTAGACTAATCCTTCTGAAATAAGAAATCATAATAGCTAAGGAGGAAGTACTTGTTTTTACTTACAACATGGTCTTTTGTTAAAATCTACCCACAGAAAATCTTTACACACACATCGCTATTGAAAAAGCTAAACTTTCAAAAAACTATAGCTCAAATGCTGTCCTCAAAGCATTTGACCACAACTCCACATATAAAAGCTGCATTCCATCTGTATCTAGAATCAAAACAGGGACACAATTAAAAGAATATTACAGCTACTATACAGACACAAAATACCTTTACTCTATTTCACATGGAAATTACATATCATAAAATAAAAAACCCCAAACAAAAAGAATTTACATCACATTAATCTAAAAAGCAACACTAGAATAGCACATTTACATTCACCTTGCTTAGGCTTAGCCATCTAAAAGTTAGCTGCTATTCTAAATTACTCATCCAGGCTCAGTCTCCAATACAGAGCTACCTAACGCGTAAGACTCATGTCTCACCTCAGAAAGGTGAGACAACTTGCTACAGGTGACATTGACTATCCATTGATATCTGAACTCCTTTTAGAAAGCAGACTAGATGGATAAGTTGTGGTGAATGGTATCATACTCCTAATAAAGAGCTAAGTGTTTCATAGGAGGAAAATATTTCATTTTTTAAGTCTAAAAATATGTAGCAATCAGTGCTTGTATGTCAAATAAACAAGAGTTTAGAAATACAAGTGTACCAAGACCACATATAAGATTCCCCTTTCATTTGCTTCCTTTACAGGGAAGAAAAATAAATTATTTTAAACTGCAGCTAATGTGTGCTTTCTTATCATATATTTATAATTACCAAAGCTATACACATACATAGACTTATTCATTCATTCCATGAACACTGATTCTGATGCAATATCCCCAAATTTGGGAGAATTAGGGTGAGATGGACCAGATCAGTTTTACAGTTAGATTTTATAATTATTCTTGAAATAAGAATTTTTATGTGTCCAAAACTTGGCTTTTTGAAATGTCCATGTGCTCATAATATTGTTCTCTTGTCTAGCAACCCTGTAATACTGTGGCATGACAGTTTTTATGTTAGCTAAATGTATATTATTTTGAGAAGGATTGTTTGACTGTTTTTGCAAATTTGAAAAGGACATGAACGAAACCTGTTATTTAACAACTAGAAAAGCTTCTTTAAAGTAAGAACCAGGTGTCTGAACATATAACTGACTGCATTTAAGTTAAACATTGTACTATACAGTCATCCAGATTGCACAGCAGCAGTTCAGCTGTTTTCCACTATCTGTCAATGCTTTTCAACTAAGATAACATAAAGCTGAATTGTTTTTGATATCTCTACCTGCTTTAAATTGAATGTAGTTCATGCTGTTCCAAAGAACCCCTTTTATATTTAGCTTTCTGTCTTGGTTTGAAAGACAGGTGTCTGCTAAGGAAGGCAGGAGCCCCCCTTGGAACAGAAAATACAACCCCCTTCCCTCCGAATTGTTATAAAATTCAGATTAAGGGGCTTTCAGGCAAAGATATGAGGAAATGGGAATAACAGTTTTTACTAATGTATACAACAAAACTATAATACAGAGAAACTGGTTTAAAGCCTGACAGAGTCAGGGATACAACCTGGCACCCTGCCGGGCAGGGTGCTGGTAGCAGTCCGATGTAGTGGTAGCTGCAGCTCTCTTTGAAATGATCCCGTTGAAGCGGTGATCTTGTAGAAAAGAAGTCTGGTCCTCCTCCGAAAATCCGGTGGCGGTGTAGTCCTTGTCCTCTGGGATCCCAGCGGGTAAGGCTGCTCGTGCTGTTCCAAACCCCAGATTTTATCCCCGGTGGGAATGCTTGGCTCCCTCCCCCTGGCCGGAGCATCTCACACAGGGATGGTGAGTCATGGGGCAAGGCACTGATGGGCCCATTAACAGAAGAATAGTCCAGGTGCAGGTTATCTATGGGTCATGCGGCAAGGCATTGTTGGGCCTATTAACAGAAGCTAGTCCCGAGGGAGGAGGCAAGGAACATCGGCATACCTGGTTTCAACAGCTCATGGTAATAGAATACATTGTAACCCAGGACACTTTCTAAGATCTTATTTGACCATTTTTTATCAATTTAAGTAGAAACTAAGATGTCACAGTCACAGATACAAACACACCATCTACTAAACAAGCAGCAGCAGCAACTGCACTCTAAACAATAATGCTAAGGATGTGCTTCATTCATCAACACACAGCTCAGTACTTTTCAGGGTATAGTCTGGTGTAGTGAATTAGAATATGAATATACAGCACATCATATGCTAACTCTCTATGGATTCCCCTAGAAATAAATTAAGGGTTTGTCTACACTGGGAAGCCATGTCAGAGCAAGCTAGCATGGTAATTTACAGCATACCAGTTACTCCATGCTATCTCCAAGAGTGCAATAAGAATGAGTAGCTTAACTAAATATTCCATTTACATATAATAAATTCCCTCATACAAAGACATAGTGAACAACCGATAACAGTTTCTTCATATTGAATTACAGGAGCCACCCTATGATATGATGAACTTTTAACTCAAGTACCCTGTTATAGATAAATTTGCAACAAAAGAACCGAATGCAGTTGCTTAAATCCAATTACAAATTTATTAATTACAGCAAGTGTAGTAAAAAGGCAAGCAGCGCTGGGCGACAGGGGAACCACCGCTCCACCAACTGCCGCACAAGTTGAGTCCAGGTTCCTCCTTTTATTTGGTTTGGTTCTCTGTGTACGTGTCCGCTGGCATGTTCACCCTTGTTGCTGGGGTCCGATAGAGCAGGTTCACGCCCACTGGTTTCCTGGAACATACTGCTCAAGATCTTAGGTTTAAAGAATATCACTAACAATGCTAGGGTTAATGAACAAACACATCACTAACAATGCTAGGGTTAATGAACAAACACATCACTAACAAGATTAGGTTTAAAGAATAAACACACTAACAATATCAGGTTTAATGAATAAACACATCACTAACATACCCTACAAAAGCCAAGCAACAGGCCTCATACAAACCTAAAACATCTTGAGGGAGTGTTTGGAATGAACACTGACACCTTCCTTGTTCACCCCTCTCCATGAGTTGCAAACACACAGGAATTGAACGTTTTTGTCTTGCACAAAGACAGTCAGACCTGGAATTCTATCCTCTGGCACTCAACCTTTTTTTTTTCCTCCCGCCTCAAATTCCTGGCATATTACCTTTCAAAACCTGTCCTAGACTACCCAAACAAACTTTGCCATACTAAAAAGACCACAGAAATAATACTGGAATAAGCCATCTATTGGTACACATTAAAAACATCAACGTAATAATTTAATATAAAGTACCTAGAAAACTACAGAAAAACTTCTCAAAGGTTGCTCTTTATAAACTGACCCAAAGTCTGTATTTTGCTTCCCACATTTTTCAAGAAATAAAACAGCTTTTGTGTACAGTATGCTCCAGATATACAAAACACAATGTTACTTTTTAGGATGAAAGAGCACAAATAAGTTGTTCACTGGCTTTCAGTCAGTTAGATGTTTAATTTTTTCAAGACAGCAACGAAGATAACATAAAGCCTCAGTGTGTCAAAAGTACAGAACATTAAGTAGTTCTAATTTTCTGAGGTATTCTCAGTTACACATTTGTCCCCTTTCCCCCGTCCCCAGTTCTCTGATCTGATTTTCTGAAACCCAGAAATAAAAGCTCTACTTCTTCATTCCTACATTTATCTCGCTGCTTGAGTGCTCTACAGAGAAATAACAGCATCCAGCAGCAAAACAAGGTGAGCTAGAAGGAACAGTAGCTGACTTATCTGTGGAGGCACAATGCCTAATTTAGTGACAGAATTCTCAAGAATCATCATGCACATGGTGGTGACAAAAGGATGCAAATGTTTTGCTCCTTTACAGTAATGATAATGTCTTACTACTTCCATGCATGTAAACATGCATATTTTACTTACACAATACATTTTTCAAATAAAATGAAACAAATTTCACAAATTTGTGCACAGTCCTCAAATAAACACTATTTTATTACCATCAATAAACAGCACTTTTAGGAGAGTGTCAAAGTTACAACTTTTCCACCCTATGATCCTGGTGTTAGCAATGTGGATACAGGAAGAAAAAAATATCACAGGTTTGGCCACGTGCAAAATTGTACTGTACAACCCTGCTCAGACTGGCTTGGTAAGTGATAAAATGCTTACAAATATACCTTCTACAAACAACCAAAATCAAGAATTGAGTGTTAAATGTTTCCTTTTTCGCTAATCTAATCTTATCTGTAAATGTGTATATACCCTCAGAAAACCCATCTAAAAAAGCAGGGGTAGAGGCTTTGTGCATTTCCTGGAAAAAAACCTATTTTGTATGAATCAAGACTGACTGCTTGGACAACTACAGAGCAGGCTGGGCAATCTGTGTGAAGCTGAAAAAGGGAAATAGAACAATGAGTCATTTTTCAGGGAAAAAAATGCTGAAGAGAAGTGTAATCTGAACAATATTAACATACCTGGATTGGTTCTTGCTGCTTAAAAACAGGACCAAGATCAGGCAGAATGAGCCTGATATATTCTTCTTTGGTGCATTCCTCAGCAATTAGGAGAATATTAGGCAAGACAAAGGGTACCATATCAGGATTCACAAATTCAGAAGTCAAGCAAGGTAGAATTCGCTGAATTATAACACGCTAAAAGAAAAAAGCAAGTATGCATCACATTGTACTGCACTGCAGTAAAATACTATTGTGCCAGCTCAATAGCTTTTGTATTAACCTGATACCTACAAAAAAGCAGACAGATGTTTCAATTTTGAACTCTTATTTTCACAGTATACATTAGATAATTTACACTGTGCTACTTTGCTTACTTTTCTCTGTTTGCACTCAAAACATAACTGGAGACTATAACAAGTCAAAAAAAGCAATTAACTGTACAGAAAATAGGACTTCCACTCACATACATGAATTATGAAAACCATATTCTATATGCTTTCTTAAAAATGACTCTAAGCAGACCCTTAAAAACAGACCCTATCATCCCCCTAAAATAATCACTTTTTCAGTACCTCATCACTCACTGAACAAACACATAATCCTACTATATGTCCCTGTAAAACTCCAGGTACATTCCCTAAATGGGATTCTCCTGACGAAAGAGGTATTTAATCTGTGGATGTCTACTGTAGAGTTAGACATCTTTAAATGCTTTTAAAGTCAATAAAAGACAAATACATAGTTCAAGGGCACAGTCTCTTTCCTCATAAAATATATTTTCAAGAACCCCCCCCAAAAAAAGATGCTCTGAAGAAGGTCAGTCAGTGGTTGTCTAAAGTTAGGTGAACTACATCCCATCTATTTCCAAATTCAAATCATCAATGATTTCTGATCGAAAGAAAAAACTACTAAACTAAAAAGAAGAGAGCATTCTCCAGCATTCTGCTGGAGAAGCTGGCGGCTCATGGTCTAGACAGGTGGACTCTGCACTGGGTTAAAAACTGGCTGGATGGCCGAGCCCAGAGAGTTGTGGTGAAAGGAGTTAAATCCAGATGGAGACCGGTCACAAGCGGTGTCCCTCAGGGCTCGGTCTTGGGGCCAGTCTTGTTTAATGTCTTTATCGATGACCTGGATGAGGGGATCGAATGCACCCTCAGTAAATTTGCAGAGGACCAGAAGCTGAGTGGGAGTGTCGATCTGCCTGAGGGTAGGGAGGCCCTGCAGCGGGATTTGGACAGGCTGGAGCGATGGGCTGAGGCCAATTGCATGAGGTTTAACAAGGGAAAGTGCCGGGTCATGCACTTCGGCCACAACAACCCCATGCAGCGCTCCAGGCTTGGGGCAGAGTGGCTGGAAAGCAGCCTGGCGGAAAAGGCCCTGGGGGTGTTGGTTGACAGCCGACTGAACACGAGCCAGCAGTGTGCCCAGGTGGGCAAGAAGGCCAACGGCATCCTGGCCTGTATCAGAAATGGTGTGAGCAGCAGGAGCAGGGAGGGGATCGTGCCCCTGTACTCGGCACTCGTGAGACCGCACCTTGAGTACTGTGTCCAGTTCTGGGCACCGCAGTATGGGAAGGACATTGAGGTGCTGGAGCGAGTCCAGAGAAGGGCAACGAGGCTGGTGAGAGGTCTGGAAAACAGGCCTTATGAAGACCAGCTGAGGGAACTGGGGTTGTTTAGCCTGGAGGAGAGGAGACTGAGAGACCTCATTGCCCTCTACAACTACCTAAAAGGAGGTTGTAGTGAGGCTGGTGTTGGTCTCTTCTCCCAAGTTACTAATGATAGGACGGGAGGAAATGGCCTCAAGTTACGTCAGGGGAAGTTTAGGTTGGATATTAGGAAGAAGTTCCTTACTGAGAGGGTGGTTAGGCACTGGAACAGGCTGCCCAGGGAGGTGGTGGAGTCACCGTCCCTGGGGGTGTTCAAAAAATGGGTTGATGAGGCACTTGAGGCCATGGTCTAGTGGTCTGGTGGTTAGGGAGATGATGGGATAAAGGTTGGACTTGATGATCCTGGAGGTCCTTTCCAACCATAGTGATTCTATGATTCTATGATTAAACATGAAGTCTGAATTTTGCACTGTGTGGCTCAAAATAGAATTAAAAATAATATAACACAGTGGTTGAGAAGGTCAGCTATTCTATTATTATTAAACTATTTTTCTATCACATATGCATTATGCCCTATATAAATTAAAGAGTACCACAAAACGAAAAGGAGTCTAGACTTAGACATAGTGTTTAACACTACACAGAAGAAATCTGTAATGACAGACATTTGCCTTTGAGGTTTTTGGGCGCTGCTGGCACAAGAAAGCACTTAGTCTGTTGACTTTGCATCATTGAACATTAAAGTACTGGCTTAGTGTAAAAAAACTTGAAGCAATCTTATTGGGAGAAAAGGTGGCAAGATGACTTCAAAGAGCTATGAGAGCATCTGGAAACAAAGGGAAAGCCTTTGCTTTGGAGCAAAGACAACTCACTTTCCAAGTGGAATGAACTACAAGAGGACATGGAAGTGAGGGTTCCTTACACATACTGATAGCATAATTTGCCATTTTCCGTTTCCAGAATTATTAATAGCTGAGGAATATTTCCACACCAATTATTTTCTAATCTCCCCTTCTTTCTTAATACTCTGTTCTGACAGTCTCATGGCACTCTATTATGGTACAAAGCTACACGAAGTCCAGCATTTCTAGATTCAGAATGTTAATAGATATTTACATATTTTTAAACTCACTATTTCAAGACATCATACAGACATACCTTAGGTAGTTTTGGCAGAACCTTTGGTAGCCCTTTAAAAAACTGTGATTTCTGAAGGTTATCCCTTTGAAATAATGAATCAAAATACTGAAGCGTCATTGCTCCTACATCATCAAAGAATGGTATCTAAAAATAAGATTAAAAGCTTGTGATCTGGAGGGAGACAACATTGACACTTTTTCAAAGACTCCATAATATAATCATCTATTTACCTTCTCAGTACACTATAGTAAACCTTCACAATGATGTGCCTGCAACTAACAATTATAAAAGTACATTTTTACATACTAAGTAGTATAATATTCACAGATAAAGGTTGATTATTAAGATGGAATTTTCCTAAGATTTTAAAGAAACCCATGCATTTTATGTGTACCTAAGTTAACTTATTGTATATTAAATAGTTTTGTCTAAGAAAAAAAAGGAATGAAAAGTAAAAACCTTGATTAAAAGTTCTCCTAGGAATAATTATGCTATTTAATATTACAACAAAGAATTACCGTCTAGGCCATCCAGATCTGGCTACCACCCCAGGAAACTTACAATGAATCAATAAGCATTTATATGCAATAAATGTGTAATTATATACATTTCTCTCCAATGTTCAGACTCACTTGTAAATTCTGTTCACTATAATTTCTCACATGTTCTCCCATGTTTGCATTATTTCAGCAAAGAGCACACAGGCCTTCTTAAGTATTGTGTAACAATGTCAATACATCGATACATAGACCAAACTTATAAAGATGGCACCAACAAAATACCAGGGGGTTTCATCTATAGTCATGGTATACCATATTAATACTGATAGAGCTGCTTCTGCTTCATCATTAACTAAAGACTCATAAAAATGCATAATGATGATAACAAAGATTGTTCATATAAAAATTCATGATGATAACAAGACTGTTCATATAAGAATCCATCCCCAAATATTCAGCTTTCAGTTTGCAGATGAACGAGAAGAGTAGAAGACGGTCTACTCCAGAACTACACAGACAGGAATGAAAAGTTCTGCATTCAAAATCTTGCATGGGTAAGATTACTCCTTCCTGCTAGTTCTCAGTTTTAGAGAGGGATATATCAAACCTCAGGGGCTTGCAACAGTTAAAGACAAAGCATGGTCTCCGACTACTTAGAAACTTGTTTCCAGTTGCAAAATTTGTGCAAAAAGAAAGGATAAAAAAAACATTTAAAGAAGCTCTGCTGTAAGGCAGAAAGAGAAGCTGATAAGAGTAGGGCAATAAAGAAGAAAAGAATCAGAAAGGCAGATTGGAGCAGGGCAATACAGAAGAAAAGAATCTATCAGCAGAGAACTGAATCTAGTCTGCAATGTGGACTTAAATTCTGTCTTCCAGATCACACACCAAAATGTATGCGATCATAGAATTCTACACTTCTTAACACCAACTAGTTAAAACTAGCAAGGCAAACTTGCCCAAGTCAAGTTCTATTTTAGCCCATGCCATGCTGGCCATAACAAACTGCTTTTAGAACTAACACTAATATCTCTATCCTACAATTCAGTTTGCAGTGCAGACGTGGTAAAAGAGACTTAACATCTTTATAAAACCATACTGCTTAATAAAACCATTTACAGATTTGCTTGTTGTAGTCCTTTGGACAAGTGAGTTGATACCTGAGTAATATTCGCCAATTTCCTCACTTCCCATCTTTCAGCAATATATGTTGGCAGTACCATTACCTGTCCCCCCTCCCTTCTTCATTTACTATTCCTTCCAGTTGTTAACACACCAATTTCTCTCTCTGCAGACAATCTTTTTATATGACAGGAAAAAAAAAAATTGTTTAGCTAAGCAAATGTAAAAGCAAGAACTTGAAAGACTATCAGATATGAGAAAATAGGATATAAGACAAAGGAAGAACCATGCTTTTAAGTTCTACTTTAAGATAGGAAAACGGAGGAAGAGTTTGTCAAATTAAAACTTAAATTATCCTACTTGCAATTATGGCAAGTAAGCTCCAAGTATATTTTAAACTATTCTTCTGCATATTTAAGAATACACTGAAAATCATAAGCCAAAAATAAATCCTTACATTTATTGCCCTTTATAATTTTGGCTTTAAAATACTTCCAATAGAGTTTTAAAGACTGAACCGTATGAAACATATCATAGGAAATACTTCCAATTGCATTGGAAAGCAGCAAAACAGTGTTGTGCGGAATGATTATTCTAAATTCTGTCTCAGAACCCACTTCTTCCATATTAATAAAGGTCAGCATAAGGACAACTTTTGACATCAACATCATTATTTCCAAAATAGATGAAAAATACTTAATATTCCAACTAAAATGTGTAACAGGAAAACACTTTAAAATAGCTCTATTGTTTCTACAAATCAAACACTATTTTCCTTCTTTCCTATGGCTATTGTATTATCCATGAACTGACCTTAGTCATTTGATCTGCGTCTGGTCTGACTGCTGGAGCTACATTTAAGAGTAGCTTTACATGTTCACGCACCTCCTCTGGTATATTCTGAAGAGTACTGGAGCTTAAACGGCTCAGCTGTAAGTAATTTAAGCACATGCACCATTAAATCAGGAAATCCTGCATATAACTTTCCAGTACACAATAGGACTATACTTTGTCCTCTTGATAGTTTCTCTACCCACACTTTTGATATCCCTCCCTTCTCCCCTTGTATAACCCATTTACTTCTGATCCCTCATAGTCGTCTCTCTCCCAACAGCCTACCTGCTTCAGATCACATTCCCCTATTTCCAGGTTCTCATTGTATTCAGGTTATTGAAGAACACAAAGCCAGTATTTTTAAACAGGTACATGTTGTTATCTGAGGTGTTGTCTACGTGCATTACAATACAGTACACACAACTAAGGCAATGGGCACCCAAAAAAGTTACAATAAAAGAAACTTCCATATGAATGTACATTATGCCAGCTGATACAGGTAACTGTCTTCCTTTAGCATTCACAGTCCACAAAGAACATGAAATAGCTGATAACTAACCGCAATGTCAAGTGCAATCACTCTAAACTCAGACATTTTCAAAGGTCCAACATAGGTCATTTGCTGCCTTGTGTTTCACCCTGTTCACCCCAACAGGTAAAGTACTTATTCCACAAGACCAGCATTCAATAGGTTTACAAAGAAATCAGGTGAAAAATGTAATTTGTATTTTATAAAGCTGGTATATGTAACCTTCTCTAGACATAGTTTTATTTCCCGTATTTTGCTAGGATTCTTTTTTCTTGTTATAAACATAGCGTGCAAGGTAAGATACCATTATCAGATTGTTTATGTTGGAGCAGTGGTATTGTGGTCTAAATATTTAAATATACTTTAAAACAGTAACTTTTCAAATATGAAAACCAATGAATAATAGTCACAAATAGAGCAAATACCTGATCCAGCTGCCTGCTAAAGCTTTTATAAATATCCTGCTTGTTAACCTCAAAAATCGGTTTCCCTTTATTAAACACTGCATACATAACAGCTCCTAGAGAGTACATATCACTGGCTGTCTCACAGCTCACAGAGAGAATGTATTCTGGTGCCAGATATTCAGGATTTGGAAGACACAAGGATGGCAAGTTTGTATCCCATTCCTTACAAGGAAACTTTGGCTATAAGAGAAGTAAAAGAAAGTACATTTATTATGAATTTTTAAAGAGTGTTTTAAATAAGAAACTCGAGCAGCAAAAAATAATTAATCCATTCAAATCCAATTATGAATGAAACAGAAATGGAGTAAGGCAAAACTGATAAGAATCTGTGTCTGTAACTTAGAGTGATTAGCTGATGTAGTTAAGTCTGAATATTAGAACTGTGAAGTGTAATGTAAAATCAAAGCAGTGCTGTAAGAGGGAAACATGAGCTATGATGGGAATTCTTTTTGGGAGGTAGCAACCAGACACTGAGTGGATGCAATAGACTAAATTAGATAGCTCTGCATGTCATCCAACATGCAGGGTAGTAGAAGTGGCACAGGCTTCAGCCTCTGTCTGAAACCATCACTAGTCTATTTTGACTCCACTGAGCCAACTCAGGCTCTTTTTCTGTGATGATCAAAGGCAGCACTTCAGTCCAGACCTTTGCCATATGTTCAAACTTCCTGCCAACAAAATATAGAGGTGAATATTAAATAATGCAAAATCATAAAACTGGTTTCAGACAAAGATCTGAATTTTAAATTTAATGATGATAAATATAAAGATCTATTACCTCCTGTTCAGATGGATTTGTTGCCTGGATACAAAAATCAAAGCCCATAATTTTCCATGCTCCACTCTTATTCAAAATTATATTTTCAGGAGTAATATTTCCATGGACCATTTTCACGCTGCTATGCAAAAATGACAAGCCTTCAGAAACCTGTTAATCAAAGATTATTATTTCAGGTAAAATATTTCCCCAAATATCCTGTAAGACATTTACAAAAGTTCTGTTCCTGTGGTCATGGTAAAATTGGTAAATTAACTAAGAAACAATTTTTCACCACTGTTTTAGGTTGTGTTTTAAAAATAATGTATGAAGGAAATTAAACACAGATGGGTAATCAGCAGATAAGATTACTAATGTCAATTAACTATCACAGCATAAAAACAAAAACTGCTTTTCAGAGTTGATCAACATATTCACCAAATAAAACCTGGGAGTGACTGTTCCTCCACAGAAGGTAAAGAAAAAATTCACATATAGGAGAGACATTGTAGCACAGACATTTACACGGAAAATAAAAATTCATTCAATTTCACATTTTCCATGTCAGGATAAGCAAATACTTACAGTGGTCACGGCACGATCATCTCTCACTTCTCAATTATTTGATTTACTATAGGCAGACAAAACTCTGGCAGTTTACAAACTTTATAAAACAATCATTAATACTAAAAGCACAAGAAAATTATAAGAACAATCTGTATCATACCAGAAGCAAACCATATTTGGTCTCCACATCATAAAGTTTGCATTCTTTAATGTCAGATGGTAAAGGAGAAGGTAGGTTGTCCCAGCTGCCAAGAACATTAGCTAAACTTGCACAGATTGGTTCTGTACAAAATACCAAGCAATCTCTATAGAGGAAATATATAAAAACATTTATTGTAAATAAATGTAATAAATCTCTTGACTGTGATTAAAGAGCCATACAAACATCATATTATACATTACCAGAGCACTTGGTTCTACCTAAAAACATGTTATACTTGAGGTTTTGAATCCTTATAATTCATATTATACTAGAAAGAAATATATAAATATCTAAACTATTAAAAAATATTAGAATACAGATATCAATCAGCTTAAGCGATTGTATTTTCTAACATACACATACATGACTAATGATGCACACAATGCTTTATAAAAAGTTTTTAACAAAACAGTATTTTTCTTGTTCTGATCCAGGAAAATCAAACAAATAATTTTTACTATTATTAAAACTTGTAAAATCAGGTTTTTAGCTGTCCCTAAAACTGGCACATCCCTGTCTGAAGCAATACTTAATGTGGTTAGACAATGATCAGAAACAAAACTAATAAAATGAAAGGTAGTACCTGAATATTCTTTTACTTTGCAAATGAATCAAAAACAAGAGTTGCAAATGCAAATTTGCTTGTTGTATGAACTGCAGTTTGCATGTGAAGTAACTGTTTTCTGAATTATTTTATCTATTGTTTCTTCATGGAAAAACTACAGGTTTATGCATTTTTGTGTCAATAGTGTTATAAGAGCACAGAAGAAGCAAACTTCCGCACGTAAAGTAGACTGGTTGCAAGACTGTGCTTCAAAATTTCAAATTTTGAAGTCCTGAAAACAACATATGTCTCAGTTTCACAAATTTCATGTAACGTAAACAGAGTCATTCTTTATATCCACATTCTTCATACTGATCTGCACAGCGCTGGAGGCCCTGGACAGTCATCGTACCTCACTTCTTAGTTGTTTTACATTTTTTTTGGAGAAAGCATTACATGGATGGTAGCACACATACCTGGTTCAAGGATGAGTAATTCATAAGAACACTGCATCAGTATCAACACTGAGAACTGAGACTAACAGTAATAGAGATATGTTTTCAAACATAAAGTTATAGGCAAGAAGATAGAAGCCTAACTTTTGTTCATACTGTAAAAATATCACAGAAGACACAATGCCTCAGCAGGAATCTACCTCGTAGCTTTTATGTATCTCAATAATTAACAAGCTTGCTCTTTGAATTAAAGAAGTTTGTATGTTTCATCAGCCTTATTTATTACTCATCCAGATTTTAGTCTTACTTTAGTTTAATTTACTGCCTTTCTGAAGGAAAAACAACTGAAAATTAAAATACATTGTATCACAAGGGTCAGCCAACCTGACAGAACTTCTTTGCTTGGTTTCCTCCCTACCATTCTGTTAACATCATCCCTTTCATGTTTCTATTAATACAACTAGGGATATAAAACTCATTTCTGTAGTAAGGAAGAATTAGAGCACAGAAAGATAAAGTCCTTCATTTTCAATCTGACTTCAACTTTACCATAGAGCTTATACATTTAATTACGGTTAAGGCATAGATGATAGAAAATACCTAGGGACAGTTATTCAGTGGTTTTCATAACATAAACTCTCTGATTGCTGTTATTTTGAGGGAATAAAAAGATGGGTATTTATTTTTAACTCGAGGAGCTAATTAAATAAGGACCCAAACCAGAGTAACGGAAGGATGGGGTAAATCTAATTAAAGCAATTGAATATTGCAGAACTTGATGTCTGCCATACAGTGCAGCTTCTTTCACAGTTCCCTGAATAATATCAAAACGAAATTCAGCCTAACATAATACAAAGAAAACAAGTTAAAAATAAAAGTGATGGCCAAAAACTGCGTACACTTTGGGAAAAACTGCAACGGATGGAATGTCTAGTAAACTAAGTATCTGGGACTCTTCATACTACCACTATTTTTAATGGGTAGTAATAGACTGAACTTATAATTTGGCTTTTATATCTTTTTTTCCAATAACAAATATAGAGTAATACTGCTTATCTGTGCTGTTAGTAGAATTCAAGACGAGTTGTAAGTAAATATTTTGTATTTATATTAAATAGTTAATATGAGTTATTCATTATATAAAATGCATCTAAAAATGTATATATCATAATATACATTATAAGAACCCCCTCTAAAAACCGTTACATCAGTTTCTGGCACAGCAAGCTACTGGGCAGGTTTTGTGCTACTGGTGTTTCTACCAGTAGCGGAGCATGCTGAGTATGGAAAGAAGAAAAACTGGAACAAAGCACAGGGCATTAGTAAAAACCCACTAAAGACAATTCTGACATAACTACACTGTTAATTTTACTCAAAAGGCTTAAATTCTTCATAAGAACACCAAACACTCCAAGGGCCTTTTCTTCTGAAGTGCAGAGTTCAGGGAAAAAATAATTACAGATGAGTCAATTGAAATACTGTGACAATTTTAGGAAGAATCATAGAATCATAGAATCATTATGGTTGGAAGGGACCTTCAGAGTCATCAAGTCCAACCTTTATCCCATCATATTCCTAACCATTAGACCATTAGACCATGGCCTCAAGTGCCTCATCAACCCATTTTTTGAACACCCCCAGGGACGGTGACTCCACCACCTCCCTGGGCAGCCTGTTCCAGTGCCTAACCACCCTCTCAGTAAAGAACTTCTTCCTAATATCCAACCTAAACTTCCCCTGACGTAACTTGAGGCCATTTCCTCTCGTCCTGTCATTAGTCATTTGGGAGAAGAGACCAATACCAGCCTCACTACAACCTCCTTTTAGGTAGTTGTAGAGGGCAATGAGGTCTCCTCTCAGTCTCCTCCAGACTAAACAACCCCAGTTCCCCCAGCCGGTCTCCATAAGGCCTGTGTTCCAGACCTCTCACCAGCCTCGTTGCCCTTCTCTGGACTCGCTCCAGCACCTCAATGTCCTTCCCATACTGCGGTGCCCAGAACTGGACACAGTACTCAAGGTGTGGTCTCACGAGTGCCGAGTACAGGGGCACGATCCCCTCCCTGCTCCTGCTGCTCACACCATTTCTGATACAGGCCAGGATGCCATTGGCCTTCTTGGCCACCTGGGCACGCTGCTGGCTCGTGTTCAGCCGCTGTCAGCCAACACCCCCAGGGCCTTTTCCGCCAGGCAGCTTTCCAGCCACTCTGCCCCAAGCCTGGAGCGCTGCATGGGGTTGTTGTGGCCCAAGTGCATGACCCGGCACTTACCCTTGTTAAACCTCATGCAATTGGCCTCAGCCCATCGCTCCAGCCTGTCCAAATCCTGCTGCAGGGCCTCCCTACCCTCAGGCAGACCGACACTCCCACTCAGCTTGGTGTTATCTGCAAATTTACTGAGGGTGCATTCGATCTCCTCATCCAGGTCATCGATAAAGACATTAAACAAGACTGGCCCCAAGACCGAGCCCTGAGGGACACCGCTTGTGACCGGTCTCCATCTGGATTTAACTCCCTTCCCCACAACTCTCTGGGCTCGGCCAGCCAGCCAGTTTTTAACCCAGTGAAGAGTCCACCTGTCTAGTCCATGAGCCGCCAGCTTCTGCAGCAGAATGCTGTGGGACACAGTGTCAGATGCCTTCCTGAAGTCCAGGAAGACAACATCCACCGCTTTTCCCTCACCCACTAGGCGGGTCACCTGATCATAGAAGGAGATCAGGTTGGTTAAACAGGACTTGCCCTTCGTGAACCTATGCTGGATGGACCTGATCCCCCCGTTGTCCTGCACTTGCCATGTGATCTCCGCCAAGATGAACCGTTCCATAACCTTCCCTGGCACCGAGGTCAGGCTGACAGGCCTGTAGTTCCCCGGACCCTCCTTCCTGCCCTTCTTGTAGATGGGCGTCACATTGGCAAGTTTCCAGTCATCCGGGACCTCCCCCGATAACCAGGACTGCTGATAGATGATGGAGAGCGGCTCAGCAAGTTCCTCCGCCAGCTCCCTCAGCACTCTCAGGTGGATCTCATCCGGCCCCATAGACTTATGGGTGTCTAATTGACTCAGCAGGTCCTTCACTACTATTTCCTGGATTACGAGGGGTTTATTCTGATCTCCATCCCAATCTTCCAGCTCAGGGAACTGAATACCATGAGGATAAGTGGTCTGGCCGTTAAAGACTGAGGCAAAGAAGGCATTAAGTACCTCAGCCTTTTCCTCGTCCTTGGTAACAATGTTGCCCCTCACATCCAATAGGGGATGGAGATTCTCCCTGCATCTTCTTTTATTGTTAATATATTTGTAAAAACTCTTCTTATTATCTCTTGCAGCAGTGGCCAGGCTGAGTTCTAGCTGAGCTTTTGCCCCCCTAATATTCTTCCGACACAGCCTAACTAAATCCCTATACTCTTCCCGCGTAGCCTGCCCCTTCTTCCAGAGGTGGTAGACTCTCTTCTTTCTCCTAAGTCCCAGCAGGAGCTCCCTGTTCAACCATGCCAGTCGCTTTCCCCGCCAGTTTGTCTTATGACACATGGGGACAGCCTGCTCCTGCATCTCTAACAGTTTCTTCTTGAAAAGAGTCCATCCTTCCTGAACCCCTTTGCCCTCTAGGACTGTTCCCCAAGGGACTTTCTCAACCAGTGTTTTAAACAGGTTGAAGTCTGCCCTTCGGAAGTCCATGGTGAGAGTTTTGCTGCCCCCCTCCTAACTGGGCTAAGGATCGAGAACTGTATCATTTCATGATCGCTCAGCCCAAGACGGCATCCGACAACCACATCACCTCCCAGTCCTTCCCTGTTTGTGAATAACAGGTCTAACAAGGTACCTTCTCTGGTGGGCTCACTTATCAGCTCAGTCAGGAAGTTACCTTCCACGCACTCTAGGAACTTATTGGATTGTTTTCTCTCTGCTGTGTTATATTTCCAGCAGATGGCTGGTAAGTTGAAGTCCCCCACAAGAACAAGGGCCTGCGACTTTGCAGCTTCTGCCAGTTGCCTGCAGAACAGTTCATCGACCTCTTCGTCTTGGTCAGGTGGCCTGTAGTAGACTCCCAGCAGGATATCTGCTTCGTTCACCTTCCTCAACTTTATCCATAAACATTCGACTGGCTCATCACGCTTATCAATCTCCATACAGTCAAAACACTCCCTAATATAGAGTGCCACCCCACCGCCCTTTCTACCCTGCCTATTCCTCCTGTAGAGCTTATAGCCATCCATTGCAGCACTCCGTTCATGAGAGTCATCCCACCACGTTTCTGTGATGGCAGCTACATCATAGTTGTCGTACTGAACGATGGCTTCCAGCTCCTCCTGTTTATTGCCCATGCTGCGTGCATTAGTGTAGAAGCACTTGAGCCAGGCTGACGACTTCCTTACCATGTGTGGCCTGCCTCCTTTGGGTTCATCTCTAGCAGGCCCAGTTTTATTCCCTTTCCCCTTCAAAGCTAGTTTAAAGCCCTTTCAATGAGGCCAGCCAGCTCATTTGCTAGGATTCTTTTTCCCCTCTGAGACAGATTAGCTCCACCTGCCACTCGCAGACCCTGTGCAGTATAAAGCTCCCCATGTGAGAAAACCCCAAAATTTTGTCTGTGGCACCAGTCTCTCAGCCACATGTTTATCAGGTGGGTCTTCCTCCCTCTATCAATATTCCTCTCTTCCACCAAAGGAATTGAGGAGAACACCACCTGGGCTCCTGATCCCTCAAGTGATTTCTCCATGGCCCTGAAGTCTTTTTTAATTGTCTTCAGGCTCCTCTCAGAAACCTCATCACTACCGACTTGAATAACTAGTAGTGGGTAGTAGTCCGTAGGCCGTACCAGTCTGGGGAGTTTCCTAGTGATATCCCTGACCCTGGCCCCAGGGAGGCAGCAGACTTCCCTGTGGAGCGGATCCGGCCGGCATATGGGGGCTTCTGTTCCTCTCAGAAGGGAGTCACCAACTGCAATTACCCTTCTTTTCCCTTTGTTAGAGCTGGTCCTAACTCGTGGGGGAGCCCGACTTACCTTGGGTGACCCCTCTGATGGACGCTTGTCTCCATTTTGGTCTGTTTGCCCCTCTATTTGCCCCTCCATTTGCCCCTCCATTTCAAGAGCCCCATACTTGTTCTGCAAGGGTAGCCGGGAAGGGGACAGAGGCCGAGGGGGGATTCGCCTGCCCCATTTCCATTCCCCCTCGTCTCTTAGGTCCTCTTCCTGTACCCGATGGCAAGGGAGGAGGGGATCCTCTCTCTCTAGGTGAGCCTCTACCCACTGCCCTGTCCTCAAGGATGGTAGGGCCTGACTCCACCAGTCTATCTCCCTCTCGCACTCCCTTATTGTCCTCAGCCTTTCCACCTCCTCCTTTAGCTCCATCCCCAGGCTGAGCACATCATTCACCTGCTCACAGCGCACACAGCCCCTGTTACAGGGGGATGCTGTGGCATTCCCTGCAGCCTGCACAACTGCATCCTTTCCTGGGAGCTCGGTCTGGGTTCCCACATCCAGTTTGGCCTTCCTCCACCTGGTGGAGACCATTGTTCTTGCAGTGCTGACTGCCCCCAGGAGCTGATCTCTGCAGCAATCAGTTGTTAGCACCTCAGCTCCTCACTCCCCTCCCCAGTTCACGGCTCCTCAGCGCCTTCTCCACACCCTGCTCGTGGGAACCGCCCCGGGCAAACTGCCGTGCCCCCCTCACAGCCCTGCCCCGCTCCTGTTTGCCCGCTCCTGTTCCTCTCTCCCTGGAGCTCGGCTCTCTGCTCAGCTCTCCCGGCTCTCCAAACCCCTGAAATTTGCCTTGTTTTGTCCCTGGAACTCGAGCTCTGTTCAACTCTCCTGGCTCTCAAAACTCCTGAAATCCGCCTTGTTTTATCGCGATTCCCTGCTCTGCTGTGGGACAGCCCAACCTCGGGCTGTGTCCTCGGCAAATGACAGTTAATGGCGGTCGAAGCCTAGGGTATACTCTGGGATTCACTTGCAGACACTATGACTGAGATGACCCTAGGCCCTTCAGCGTGTAATAGTTTACTTACTATTGTGGAGTACTTCGAGCTGTCTTCAATTGCCTAATTAATCCTCCTTAGGCTTTTGTGAGGAGCACACTGAACCATAGGGGCAATGACAGCTCTGAACCCTTGTTAATGCAAAATGTGTTTAGTACTAGAGAAAAGGTAGATATGAATATGCAAGTGCCATTTAATTCAAGAAATCTTTCCCAAAGTAGGCATCACAAAGATGAAGAATCATTCCTAAAGTATTTTCAGCTCCTAGAAGCCAGTACATTTGGAAAAATGCAGGTTAACAGACACAATCAAAAATACAGAAGTTTGAAAGGTAATGTACATAAATCTTTATTATGATACCATTTAGAAAAACTACTTTGGGAAAAAACCCTCTAAAACCTTCATGATCTTCCTCAGTAGGATCAGGATAAGCTTTCTATTTTAACATGAAACCTTCATTTTATTTGTTAGATTTTAGTGTGCTGTTATCACTACAGTTGAACGATAAATCTAGAAGATTAACCCATTATTGTGCCTAGTGACCAACCTTACATAAATCAAATAAGCAGTACAAAAACACACTGTATTTTGTCTCCCTCAGTTGGCATTTGAGGACCTTTTAAACACATATGTGGCCACAACACATACAATTTACCAAAAATCTCCAATCTCACATGCACTAAGTACATACATCTCATAAATAGAACAAATGTATGAACAACTTTTTGAATTAAAACAAACTTTGAGTTCTTTAAAATTGAAATTAATTGAACTACTGAATTTTCATGCTGTAAGGGTCATGTGTAGCCATATAGCTGCAACTGGACTAAGATCATGCAATAGATTATTAATTAGATTCACTAGATTTGCAACAGAAATGCATCCTATGGCTTGGGGGAAAAAAAAAAATCTGCGGGTGTGGTGAATACCATTCCCACATAAGTAAATACAGTAAACTTGAATCTCATCAGATATATGTGTTGAATGTTCCAGATGTTTTATGTCCAAAACCAAAACAATGATTAAGAAAGTCTTTTCTCAGCTTTACTACAGCTTACCTGGATTCTTCCAACGGATGTTGAACAGTAAGTAGTCGAGGGTGTCGAAGCCTAGTTAGCTGTTGAACTCCTCGTTTTAAAGAATCAATAATTTGATCCTTTTCAAATTTTTGATACTTGTCTATTTGCTTCATATCAAAGACAAAAACAGCCACTTCCTAGAAATGAGTAACACATTATAGGCAAAACCAAACCTATACGCAATTACATACACACACACTTTTTGAATCAACAGTACAATCCCACCAATGCAAAAAGTGTTTCAGTGTATATGTATATATACATATTGTCCTTTGTCCCAGTCGTAATCACACATACAACTGTATTTAACCTATGGAATATATATTTTAAGAGTTAAGGTACTACTGCTCCTTAGCTTACAAACAGTAATACATAAACTATAACTACTTTTTACACAGTGACAAAGCAGCAGATCCACATGTCGTAAATCAGCTTGGTTTTAAGTAGATGAAAGTATTTACATAAACTATGAAAATTAAAATATTTTGAGTACATATGCATTAATTTGGCATTAATTATATCAAGTGGTGCTTTATTAAACCAGACCCAGTCACAGTGTTCTGCTCCAAACCAGTACAAACTATATTAAACTACACGTTCATGAAAGATAATTTATAGTCACAGTAATCAATTAATTTGATTAGACCACTGACATGTTTAAACATTAAGATTTTTTTAATGCTTAAACACGTGTAAAAAGAAGCCCCAGAAATGCAGTAGATGTTAAAAACAGATAAAATAGTTCTTCCAATCAACCTCTGCAAATAAAGTGGGAGAAAACTAAGAAACGTATATGAAACTTTGAAATTAGAGAGGTGGATGTGAAATAAAAAATTAGATTACGTCACCATCTTGGAAGCCATTAAAGAGAAATAAATCAATTGAAGAAAAAAGGAATTAAAAACTTTATTATGAAACAGAGACTTTCCTATAATTCTACAACAGCATTATGAATAATAATAAAGGTTAGAAAGCAGAAGTAAGTAGTATGAAAACACAGTTTTCAGTCCCAAGAGGAAGTTCTGTGCCCTTGCACTGCACATTTTATAACCATTGTTCTAATTAAAATCTCACAAGAACAATTACATTATTGACTGGGAAAAAAAAAAACCACCTTCTAAAAATAGGCCATATAAAAAAAGAAATTCAGTCCAATACACAAAAATGGGTTTATATTTTTTAGCTGATACCTGTTTCATTAAGCCATTAGCAGGTGAACGTCTATAACTCAACTAAGCACACTTTTCCTGCTTCTATCCACTCCAGCTCCCTGCTCCAACTCTAATGTGCGATGGATCAAAGAATAACATTGACACAAGGCAGGGAGGAACCAATGACAGGAGATGGAAGACATACACTATACTATACCCACTATTTAAAAAATACACATCTTCCAGTACAAAGTGTGAATGCATTGAGCAGTATGTGACCAAAACCAAAATTTCAAACTAATACAACACTTCCAAAAGCACTTCTGTTTAATTACAAGTCAAAAGAATCAGAAAGTAAATATTTAAATTGGATAGTATAGGACATCAGCTATGGTTTGAATATTTTATGATGGCTATAAATAAGTTCTATTGGTGCTTGCTGCAATCTTGTGTGGTTTGTTTGAAGTTTGACAGAACTTTTACATAACCAAAATTACCTCGTATATAAGCATGTATATGAAATTGTAGTATTCTAGGTATGAAAATGATTGCTATCACACTTATTTTGTAGACTTAGTGTGGAGTGTCAAGAATCAAAATAATTTGAGCTGTGTGACAACTTGCTTTCAATATCTTGATTTTCATGTAACGTGTCTGACACAAGAAGAAAGCATACAGCCATCTCTGTCTGTTCATAGACACTAAAATGTTCAATGTGTTCTGATATTAATAATTAAAAATATGTCATTCTGAAAATCAGCTCCACAATCAACATTATCTTTTATATGCAGAATGCCGTATCAACAATATAATATCTTAACCACCCTAAGTCACCAGATATTATTGTACAGAAGAATGAAGAGATAGCTGAGTCATAGGCCTTAGAACACATTCTCAATGCATAGAAATTACTGAAACCATATAGTATGCTTGGAAACATATAAAAGTGTTCATGGTTTTATGCTGCATGGACCAAATAACCCTGACAAATTTTGACTATGAACACATGATTTCTGTTTTTTCTTTTCTGTTTTACAAGAACTGACAGTTAACCTCAAAAAGCAGGGCTACTGACTGTAGCTGATAGGGATTTCATTTCCTATAATTACTTTCATGGAAATTTACTGAGATGAAAGCCTGCAAAGGCTTACATAGTTACTGCTCCTTTCCACAGAAAGCTTTAGGGAAGCTTCCACTTTGCTTTTTTCATTTTATAGGTTTGAAAGAAGAGTAGCTTCCTCCTACAGATGACTACTTTTTACTTAATTCTGCAGTTGTGTCATAATTCCAACTTTGTGATATAAAAATAAATTTAACATAAGACTAAAATATATTAAAAAAATAGGACTGCTCTCCACAAAGAAAGTGAAAAAGCAGAGACGACATGCTTTTGTCTCAACACAGCGTACTGGTAATGCTACTACGGGGGTTAGGAAGTACGGACAAGTATGTAGGGGACTGGCCACTCGAGATCTAAGTTTAAATCTCAGTTCTGTTCACAAGCATGAGATAGTTCGCACCTTTCGTCTTACTTCCCACATGTTTAAGCTAAGTGCTATACTTCAAAGTGGTTAGGTAAAGCTCAGTGATGACACCGAGACAGTTGTATGTTATGATGTGTACCGTGTAAATATTTGCCAGGATGAAGAACTTCAAGAAAACATCTGTTGTTACTGCCAAGAATTCAGATTTTTTAACATGAATCACTGAAAAGATCAGTGTTTAAATTCTACAGTGCCTTTGTCAAGGAATTAAATGTTACCTGTTTTAACAGGAGTAAGCATTGTCCACAACATGCAAGACATAGGATGTAGTTTAACTGGGCTATCATAAAACGGTTTGGGTTGGAAGGGACTTTAAAGATCATCTAGTTCCACCCCTCCCTGCCATGGGCAGGGACACCTTCCACTAGACCAGGTTGCTTAAAGCAACCTATAATCATATTAACTCATCTAGAACACTTTTAGACACTGAACAGAAAAGTGTAAATGAGTTCTCTTTGATTGTGCTCATGTATTTCAGGGAATCCTATTGACCATTGTCTCAAAAACATGGTATTCACTAATATATCCCTTCATAAAGGCTTTATATCCTTGGAGTTTTAATCACTAAATGCTACAATTTCTTTTTTTCAGCTTCTTTGGGCAGTTTGCCTTTCTACTGGGCCTGGCTGAGATGGAGTTAACTTTCTTCACAGCATCCCATATCATGCTGTGTTTTAGATTTGTGGCTAAAACAGTGTTTATAATACACCAATGTTTTGGTTATTGCTCAACAGTCCTTGCACAGGGTCAAGGCTTTCTCTTTTTCCCACTCTGCCCCCACAGTGAGCAAGCTGTGGGTAGGCAGGAGATTGGGATGGGACATGGCCAGGACAGCTAACCCAAACTGGCTAAAGGGCTATTCCATATCATATAACATCACACTCAATGATAAAAACTAGGGTAGAGCAACAAAGAATGTGGGGTTGGTGCCTGAAGTGGCATTTGTTTGGAGACCAGCTGAGCACCAGTCTGCCTGTGAGATGTGGTAAGCAATTTAATTTGCTTTGCTTGTTTTTTTCCCCCTCTTCTTTCACCTATTAAACTGTTGGGATCTTGATCTATGAGTTTTCTTGCTTTTCTTCTTCCTATTTTCTGCCCCCATCCTGCTGGGAGTGGGGAAGTGAGCGAGTAGCTATGTGAGTGCTTGGTTGCAGGTCAGGGTCAACCCACCATATCCTCTAAGTCCATTTACAACCCTGCGTTCCTTATGAAACACATACCAGTTTGAAACACACTCTGACATTTTAAAACACATGTCCTTATTTACTCACATAAATACCTTATAAACCAAAGAAAAAGCAAAAATCCTCCTCCTATCTTAGCCAATGCAACTGCTAAAAAAAAAAAAAAGAAGAAAGGAGAGAAAGGAGAAAGAGAGAGGGAGAGAAATAATTCTCAGATCTTAAGAAAGCAGGTAGTCAAAATTAAAAGCAAGTCCTACTCTGCTCTCATGCAAGGAAAAAGAAGTACTGCTGAGGTCCATGAACAAAGGCCATGACCAAGGGAAATACACATAAATAGTAGACCTTTCCTTGGTGCTTCTTAGCAAGCTTTGCCCCATCACTTTCATTCCAGCTCCTGATGTCCTCTTCCCCTAACCAGAAAAAGGCAACCAGGCAACCAAGACGTGTCACACTTTCTCTCCTGCCCCCCAGAATAAGGCAAGACTTCAGAAAAACACTGCATTTGTGGGTCAAAAAAGATGCAAACAAAACTATAAAGTATTTCTAAATTAAAGACTAAAAGCTGTGGAAATGTCATGATAATGGAATATTTATCTCATTGCATACTGAGAAAGCATGTTAACAATACCTGTAAAACATTCAAGCACTATAGTGATGAACGCTACAGAAACTCAAATCCTTCTTTTTTCAATGACATTTTGAATAGTGCGAAGTAATAATGCCAGAGACTAAGCACAAAACAATAAGCAAGGGGAAAAAAAAAAAACAAAACACCCCACAAAATATTTAGTAACTACAGTTCACCATCTATCTTGTGAACTGAATGATGTAGTGCTCTCGTGGAAAAAAAATAAATGGAAACATAGAATCATAGAATAGAATCATAGAATAATTATGGTTGGAAGGGACCTCCAGGGTCATCAAGTCCAACCTTTATCCCATCCTATTCCTAACCATTAGACCGTTAGACCATGACCTCAAGTGCCTCATCAACCCGTTTTTTGAATGCCCCCAGGGACGGTGACTCCACCACCTCCCTGGGCAGCCTGTTCCAATGTCTAACCACCCTCTCAGTAAAGAACTTCTTCCTAATATCCAACCTAAACTTCCCCTGACGTAACTTGAGGCCATAACATGTTAAAGACTAAGTCATGAACATAAAAGCAAAGGAAATCTCAAGGTAACAGTCAGAGTGTTTGATTTTAGAAACTTTATGTTTGTTTTCCCTTTCCTTTTTGTTCTCTATTTTACCCACATGCACTCACACTTTTTAAAAATAAATAATCAAATGTAACTCTATATGCAAACACATGATGTTTTACCAAAGCCTCCCACTGTGCAAAGCAATCTGAACTAACATACTGGAAAGCATACCAGTATTACTCTGGTCTGTTGCCAGAAAAATATTTCCTCCAGCTTTTGAGGGTTTTATTTTTATAAGTTTGCCAGTGTTTATTTATAACCCTATTTTCCCATCAGTTTGTTTCATTCATAAGGTATACAACTATTTCAGTTTTAAAATGAATTACCCTTTGAAATTTGAATAATAGGAAGCGTTCATGTCAAAGCTACTGTATGCACAGCCAAAACAACTGAAAACCATGAATATATTTAGTACTACCACAATAAAAGTTAAACCTGACTACAGTAGTCTTGAAGTACAAACCATTATCTCCTTAATGTTGCTACTTTTTTATGACTGAGCTGCCAAAAAGAACAATAAGTGACTTTATCTATTTCTTCATGATTACACTTCCTAAGCAGAAAAAAGGACAAATGCCATACTATGCCAGGAAAAAAAAAAAAAAAAAGTGCACAAAGATTAAGTTAATAAACCCAAGATAAGCAGAAATACATATTGTAAAATTAACATGTTACTTCAGGTATACATGTATAACCTGAAAGACTCATAAATCTTTCAAACAACAGCAAATCAGCTATCAAATAGCATCAGACAAACACATGCACACAGGTAAGTAATCTCACATTTTTTGGGTTGTTACTCAGTCACCTACAAAGTAAGCAAGAAAAGACAAGACACATAAAGAAAAAAAAAAAACACCAAACAACCACAAACACTGAGAAATCCAGGAAAACCAGCAAGGTAGGAAACAAGCAGAACTATGAAAAGAGGAATAAAATCATACATATCTACTGTCATCAGAGACAGAATATTTGTAACTGTCTACTGACTTAAAATAAGAATCAAATTATTCCATATTTGGCAGCTTAACTTCAGCTGACCAACTTCTGTAAGACCGCTAACTTCCAGTTGTCCTGAGAAGAAAGATTTCTGATCAGCTCTACTGCTGTAATGCTAAAACTCCAAATGTAGCTATTTTATCTGGCTACAATGACTTAAATCATTACTTGTGTTGTTGTACAGTGACAATACCATAGGCAATTCAGCCCTTACATCCTGCTTGTCTGATCACAATACACATTTACTGTAAAAAAGCAAGGTGCTTCTAGCTTCAGATTTGACAGACACACTTGTAATAAAGCAAATATGTGCATCACTTCACAAAAGTGACTGCTACCACTTGGAAAATGTCAGCCAGCCACTTCCATATTGCCCAGCCAACATTTAAAAGTTACATGCAAAAGTAACAATGCTAAAGAACAGATATATTACAACACAACAAAACATGAATCGTTTGTATTGCTGCGTAGTTTTATTTTGCAAAGGCAAACTGAATGTTGGCATGATGTTACCTAACTGGCAATATTAATAATGAATGGTAATTGCATGTCAAATCACCAGCCAACTAGAATTCCCTGCAGTACAAACTGTATTTTTAATGACTAATGATGGCATATGTACATATGTTGATAACATCTGGGTTTACAGAGATACTGCAGGATCACATGTGGTAACACCTGAGCTAACACTGCAATATCAGTGGTCAGAACACCCACTCAAAGCTAGAAAAACATGATTAACAGGAACCAAGCTACATACACTCTGTCATTTAGGCAGTGAAAGAAACTTACTACAACTCTCCAGACCCTCAAAGCTACACCTGCTCAAATGCTTACTGGGCACAGAGACTGCAGAAAATCTATCAAAACTACCATACTTTCAATGTTACAATTTATTTGCATAGTTGAGTAAAACAAAGAAAACCAAAACCCAATTGGTACATGTGGTATATTCAGTAAATACTATATGTATGGAGGCCTGCAACAGCTAGACAGATGCTTGAGATTACGGCAAAAGCACCTGCTTAACGTAATTCAGATTTTGTCACAATCTGATCACACGCTCTCCACAGATTATTTATGCTGCATAGTGTATTTCTTCACTATTTGCTACAATTCATTTTCCTATCATCTAACAGATTGAATATATGTTTTCCAAAGTT
Organism: Podargus strigoides; assembly: GCA_028020825.1. Classification (NCBI taxonomy): domain Eukaryota; kingdom Metazoa; phylum Chordata; class Aves; order Caprimulgiformes; family Podargidae; genus Podargus; species Podargus strigoides. Next base: position 60,295,069 of record CM051662.1, read on the forward strand.
ATTCCTTTGAGTCCATTTCTTTTTAGAACGTCTGTAGCAAGCTGATTCATTGTCTAAGTGACTTCGCTTCAGCACCAAGTTTAACTGAAGGCCATAACTTATTAACTCTTCCATTTACTCGTTGAAAATTTTATTTCCTAACCAAGTTTGAAAACAAAACTTCACACTTCTCCAGTACAACAAAATAATTTTCTATAATAGCAGTTCTTAAACTCTGTTTCTAGCAAACCTTCTTCAAAAGACACAATCCCACTTTCATTTACACAGGTGACTTCAAGTGAATCAAAAGCATATACTAGTGCTCCAAACTTTAATACTTTAAGGAAATTAAAAAGGAACAGTACTGAACTGAAAGCAGCACAGGGAAGGCACAACTCACTTCTTCCCCATCCTCCTCTTCTATTCCATGCATTCCTGTTACTGCATCTCATGACCCAACATTTCTAATTCCTCAATTTCTGTATGGCAGCTGAGCAAAAAATTAGTCTCTTTTGCTGAAAACAAATGATGGCATACTTCATAATTATTTTAAACTGTAGAAAGACAGTACTACTGCCAAAAAAAAAGCTGCAAGGTAAAACAAATCGGGAAACTGGTTCATGTTAAAACAAACTTTTCCTTGTCAGACCAGTTCTAACTGTGAGAAACAACTTGTGTTTTTGCAGTGTTGTGAGAATCATATTTTTGTAGAACCAAGAAAAACACCACGGCCTTGTACAAAAATACCAAACTAGAAAGGAGCCCAGGATAAAGACCGTCTTGTTCAGTGCATCCTGGTACCAGAAAATGGAGAAGGACAAGAGCTACGCATAACAACTTTTTCTTAGAATGTTGTGTCTTACAGGGATCAGGAGGCAGGGTGTGCCTGAGAAAATATTGCCATCATTGCACAACTCTGCATAAACAGCCGGCTGGGAAAAGAAAAACCTATTATGGAAACCGGAAAAACCCCTTATGGAAACTTATTGTAATAGAATGCGTCGGATAGGTGTGAGCCTGGAGTATCCAACCGATGGAGAAACAGGAGAGAATAACCCGCGTCGGGATAAAATACTCCAGAAATGCTTCCTTTCCTTTGTAACGGGCGCGTTTCTACACCGGCCAGGGGGTGGCGCGTCCGCGATTGCACTCACGAATAAACAGAGCTGCTTCACCGTGATCCTCGCCTGAGCAAACTTTTTCGGCCTGAAACTTCGTTTCGCACAACTGGGGGCTCGTCCGGGATCCAAGTCACCTGCGACGGACCCCGCCGCCGCGCAGCAGGAAGGTGCACCCCGCTCTGCTTCAGAGTCCTGTGACCCGGCGACGGTGGCCCTGCGGAGAGTCGACGAGAGACCCGAGACTGTTTTAAAGCGGCAGGATCGGTGAGCAGCTGGATAGGGACAGGAAGGGCTATAGGGGGTACTTTGGCCTTGAAAAATCCACCCGGTTACTCTGTGCGCAGACCAAGTAAGAAAAATCAAGGGGGGTTGATCAAGTATTACTTGGGGGTAAGACTCTTCTGTGGTGTATATGGAAGGAGTCTGGGATTGGGGCTATTTATGTACAATATTGTCCTGCACGGGGGAAGTGCTTGACAGTGTACCTCATTCTCTAGAACCAGGGGTTTAGTGTGCGGGAGGCTGGAATTCTGCAGCGGCACGACTAAAGGTTGCTCGGAGAGATGGGGAATAAGGGCTCCAAGGCAGTACCGGCGGACAGTCCTTTAGGAAGAATGTTAAGAAACTGGGAACAGGACCTGAAAACAAGATATAAAGATAAAATGATTCGGTATTGTATTCAGGTTTGGTCCAGAAAACCAGAAACAAAATTATTTTGGCCACAATACGGATCCGATGAAGATTGGGTCTGTCTGACTTTAAATCTAGCTGTGAGTAGTAAAACTCCTTGGTCTGATGAGGAATTAGCTTATGCAGTCTGCTGGATACAGGAGACAAAGCTGTTTCTTCTAACTCAGCAAAAATTGGCAGAAAAGGCACGACAAAGAAATTGGGATCCTTTAGATTATTTACCTCCATTTTCTCCACCACACCCCTCTCTTTATCCAAGCCCGCCCTTCTACCCAAACCTCCTTCCTTTCTCAAGTTCCCCTCTTTCCTCGGGTCCCCATCTTCTACCAGGCTCTCCCTTTTATCCAACTTCTACACCTGTGGCGGCTGCCACAGTGCCAGCAGTGCCTGTCGCGGGGCCCGCCGCAGCACCTGCGGTGCCCACAGCACCTGCGGCACCGGTACCGCCGGTTGCGGCACCTGCAGTGTCCGGCACGGGGCCCGCCGGGGCTGCCGCTGCGGCTGTAGCGGCTGCGGCGCCTGCTACGGTACCTGCAGCCACCACTCAAAGGGGGACGTATGACGATATGCCCGAACTGGAAGAACCAGAGGGGACTGGTTCCTCAGCCCCCCTCACTAGCCCATCCCTTAGTCTAATGGAATTAGATCCTACAATTGGCACCAAATCCGAGACAAAAAAATTTCAGAGACTAATAAAAGAACTGGAGCAGTGTAAACAAGACATTAAAAATCTCCCCTTCCCCGGAAATAACACCAGCAGTACTACCCCTGATACTTCCATGTACCCCCTTAGGGAGGTTCCGATGGGGGCAGGAACTATCGGGTATGTCAGCGCCCCCCTTAACAGCTGGGAGGTGAGCAGTTTTAAAAAAGAGATTAAATTCCTGATGGATGATCCCATTGGGCTGGCAAGACAAGTTGATCAATTTCTGGGACCCAATATCTATATCTGGGCTGAAATGACATCTATTTTAGGCCGGAGGTTCAATGGGGAAGAAAGGGAAATGATTAGGCGAGCGGCTATGCGAGAGTGGGAAAAAAGGCACCCCCCAGGACCACAGGCTATCCCAGCAGACCAGAAATATCCAATAAGGGACCCAAATTGGAATAATAGCTCAGCTGTAGATAGAGGAAATATGCATGATCTACGAGAACTAATAATTGCTGGAATTAAGGATGCAGTATCCCAGCCTCAGAATTTTACTAAAGCCTTTGACATTCAACAGGGTAGAGATGAGACCCCAACCGAATTCCTGGAGAGGCTTAAGGATAGAATGCAAAGATATTCGGGGCTGGATACTGAGAATCAGCTAACACAAGGGATGTTAAAAGTTAATTTTGTAAGTAAATCTTGGCCTGACATTAAAAAGAAACTCCAAAAGATAGAGGATTGGAATGAGAAGCCACTGGAAAATCTTCTAAAGGAGGCTCAGAAGGTGTATGTTAGAAGGGAGGAGGAGAAACAGAAACAGAAGGCAAGGATTATGGTCTCTGCCATGAATCAAGCGGCCAAACAAAAAGGGGACCCCCGAGAAAGGCAATTCGGGAGGTGGAATCAAAATAGGGAAGATACACATGAGAGATCAGAGACAGCTCCTTCCCAAAATCCCAACAATCGAGTACCGGGACATTGTTTCTACTGCGGGCAGGAGGGCCACCTTAAACGAGACTGCCCTGAGTTGAAAAGAGAAGTTGTTTGCGGTTGTAAATTCTGATTAATGGGGTCAGGGGTTCTTTGAAGATATGTCCCACCAAGAGCCCTTGATAAATTTAGAGGTAGGACCTTATAGAGAGGAAGTTGTATTTTTGGTAGACACTGGAGCAGCTAGATCATCTTTAGCTTGTAAAATTCCTGGACTTAATCTGACCAGTAACAGTCTAAAAGTAACAGGGGTAGAAGGATCAGGATTGGTAGTGATGATTTTTGAGACCACTGAATTAAGATGGAATGATAAAATAGTGATGGGACAATTGTTGTATGTACCTGAAGCAGGGACAAATTTGTTGGGGAGAGATTTAATTGTTAAATTGGGTTTGCAATTGAAAATTTGGGAAAAAGGAATAACGGTTTCAATGAATTTATTAACAGAAAGTGACGAAAAAGAAATAAACCCAAAGGTGTGGGCAAGAGAGGGGAATCGAGGAATACTGGAAATTACTCCCTTAAAAATAGCTGTTCAAAAGGAAAAAAAAGGGGTAATACAGCGACAATATCCTATCCCCTTAGAAGGGAGAATAGGTCTAAAGCCTGTGGTGCAGACTTTGATTAGAGATGGTCTGTTAGAACCTTGCATGTCACCGTATAACACCCCAATTCTGCCAGTAAGAAAAGCAGACGGTTCTTACCGATTGGTACAAGATTTGAGGAAAATCAATGAAATAGTGATAAAACGCCACCCTGTAGTTCCTAATCCTTATACTCTAATGAGCAAAATTCCATACAAGCATAAATGGTTTAGTGTTGTAGATTTAAAGGATGCTTTTTGGACCTGCCCCCTCGACCCAGATAGCCGAGATCTCTTTGCTTTCGGGTGGGAAGATCCTGAAACTGGACGCAAACAACAGTACAGATGGACAGTTTTACCCCAAGGATTTACAGAATCTCCAAATTTATTTGGACAAACACTAGAAAAAGTGTTGGAAACATTTCAGACTACAAATGGGGTAATACTGTTACAATATGTGGATGACCTATTGATTTCAGGGATAGAGGAGTCTGAAGTGAGAGAAACCACAAACAAACTCCTTGATTTCTTGGGAGAAAAGGGACTGAGAGTATCTAAAAGTAAACTGCAATATGTGGAAAGAGAGGTTAAATATTTGGGACACCTAATTTCTGAAGGGAAATGAAAAATAACTCCAGAAAGGATTCAAGGAATCGTGCAGCTCCCCCTTCCCGGGACAAAGAAAGAACTGAGAAAGTTCCTGGGTTTAGTTGGATACTGCAGACTATGGATAGAGGCATATGCACAGAAAACCAAGAAACTATATCTCAAATTATCAGAGGGGGAACCTAACATACTGAATTGGAAAGAAGAAGAAAAAGAGATGGTAGAAAACCTGAAACAGGCCTTAATTACAGCTCCAGTCCTGACTTTACCTGCTTTGGAAAAACCATTCCATCTTTTCATAACTGTTAGTGAAGGAGCTGCACTGGGGGTTTTGACACAAGAGTGGGGGGACAAGAGAAAACCTGTAGCATACTTATCCAAATTGTTGGATCCTGTATCCCAGGGGTGGCCAGAATGTGTTCAGGCAGTAGCAGCAACTGCCCTGCTGGTCGAAGAAAGCAGGAAACTAACTTTTGGAGGGCAACTTATTGTTATTACCCCCCACCAAGTAAAGACAATCCTCACTCAGAGAGCAGGGAGATGGTTAACAGACTCTAGGATACTTAAATATGAAACAATATTGATTGAGAAAGATGATCTAACTATAATCACTGAGTCTGTTCTAAATCCTGCTTCCTTCTTATCGAAGGGAACTGAAAATACAGCTGAAAACGATGTAGAACACAATTGTTTGGACTTAATAAATTTGCAAACTAAAATAAGATCAGACCTGCAAGATGTACCTCTTGATGAAGGGGAAATATTGTTTATAGATGGATCCTCTAGAGTTGTGAATGGGAAACGATGTAATGGTTATGCAGTTGTTACTGGTATAGAAGCAAGGGTGGAGGAAATGGGGAGTTTGCCTAGTAGTTGGTCTGCTCAGACTTGTGAGTTGTATGCTCTAAACCAGGCACTGAAACTGCTACAAGGCAAACAAGGAACTGTTTACACCAACTCACGATATGCATACGGGGTGGTACATACATTTGGAAAAATCTGGGAAGAGAGGGGTTTGATAAATAGTAAAGGAAAAGAGTTGGTTCATGAGGAATTGATCAGACAGGTTCTGGAAAACCTGTTATTACCTGAAGAAATTGCTGTAATACATATCAGGGGGCACCAGAAGGGAGACTCGTTAACAGAGTGGGGAAATAGACTCGCTGACGAAAAAGCAAAGGAGGCCACTTTAAATCCAGAGGCAATAATGAAGGTGTCTCTAGTGCCAGAGATAAAGCCTCCGCCTGAGAAGCAAATATTCAGTGAAAAGGAGATAACAACTTTTAAGGAGTTAGGAGCGAGTCAGACGGACGATGGATCCTCCCTGATGGCAGGGAATTGGTGAATAAACAAGTAATGAGACAACTTCTGACTATTTTGCACCAAGGGAGTCATTGGGGAGTTCAGGCAATGTGTGATGCTGTACTAAGAAAATATGCCTGCACAGGACTGTACACAATAGCTAAACAAATATGTAGTAGCTGTATAACATGTCAACGGATAAATAAGAAAGCTATGAGAAAGCAGTCCTCAGGTGGACGAGAGCCAGGGCTCAGACCTTTTCAGAGCATTCAAGTAGATTTTACTGAGTTGCCACAGGTGGGGAGATTTAAATACCTGTTAATGTTAGTAGATCATCTTTCAGGATGGGTAGAGGCTTTTCTCTCAGTATCAGCCACGGCTAATGTAGTGACAAAAGCAATTTTGGAACAAATTATTCCCAGATATGGGATTGTAGAGAATATTGACTCAGACAAAGGAAGTCATTTCACTTCACATATCCTGCAAGAATTAATGAACACCTTGGGGATAAAGTGGGAGTTTCATACCCCATGGCACCCCCCTTCTTCTGGAAAAGTGGAGAGAATGAATCAGACGTTAAAGAAACACTTGTCCAAGTTGGTTTTAGAAACTAAACTACCATGGACAAAGTGTTTACCCCTGGCCCTTCTCAGAATCCGAACTGCTCCTAGAAAGGATCCAGGAGTGTCACCGTGTGAGACGCTGTTCGGGCTGCCGTATCTGGGAGGAGATGGCGAGGTGCCCACTCTCGAGACCAAAGATAAATTCCTTAAGAACTATGTACTCGGGTTGTCCTCTTCCTTATCATCCCTTAAGGTACGCGGACTGCTGGCTCAAACTCCACTTCTGGAATCTCCAGTACACACCTTCCAGGCGGGAGACTGGGTCCTAGTGCGTGCCTGGAAGGAGTCAAAGCTCCAGCCCGAGTGGGAAGGACCTTTGCAAGTACTGCTGACCACTGAGACTGCTGTGAGAACTGCAGAGAAGTGGTGGACCCACTACACACGATTAAAGACTTCTACAGATCCTGATGCCTTGGAGACAGACGATTCACCGAAAACCAAGATCAACAGTCCTCACCCCGGAGAATCAAGAGACTGAGTGAGACCTGGAACCTGACAAAGGAGAACTGTCATATTTCAAAGCAAAGTATCCTTAAAAGGGGGGTTATGGGTATTCTAATTGTGTGTACATTACCTTTTAAAAGTTTTTTTTAATTTTTGGACTTTATAAGCAACCCAGTAGAATGTAACAAGTGAGACTAAATTGTAAACCAGTCTGCTGTTTATAAACAATAGGCTTATTGGTACAACCATCAAAAATATAAGGCAGGATGCTGTTTAATTTCAGCACTGAAGAAAGGATTGCTATAGTCCTTTTCAAATGCTAGTAACAATTGGATGAACCAAATTCAAGTTGAAGGAGGCAATATCTCTCTTATTAACTATGATAGGGAACTAAATCTGGCCACATTAGTTACATACAAAACAGAGACAAAACTTAATAGAGAATCCAAGTCTTACTCCTGTTGCAGAATGGCGGAGAAGGCGAGGGAAGCAAGACGCAACTCAGTATGAGTTATAAGCAAGCTTCTACTTTATTCGAGTTCTGCTATGCCTTTTATACACTGGAGGTTAATTATGCCTACTTATGTTAAATTATGCCTACATATCTATGTCTAATTGGCTAAGCACAAATTATGCCTACTCGTCTACATTTGATTAGTTAAGCATAGAGCTACATTTGCATATTCCAGCCTCTTGCGGTTATCTACTTCCGGATTCTTCCCGCAGGTTCTACCTTGCAACTTTCCACCAGCTTTGGACTTGTCAGGACTTGCCTCGGGCTTGTCCTGACTTGGAGCTTTCCGCAAGCTTCCAGGTCAGAGTGACCCTGGGAAGCTACAGCTATCAGCAGTACAGCTCCCGTTATCAGTACTGCTCGCTCACAGCTGCTACATTCGGCCCTGTGCTCACAGTTGTTACATTCGGCCCTGTTCAGCAAGCCATTCCTCCACATACTCCCTTGTGGGAGATTTTACAAACAGATGCAGAGTGTTTTGTGTCACATTGTGGGTATAATTTTACACCGTCTCTCTCTTCAAGAATTGTGTTGGACCTGTCACCTCGGTGGGAGGAATGACCATCAACTGATGGCAGATACAATCAGCACACCCAGACCAACGTTTCTGTGGCCTTAAGCTGCATACAGGCCACGCTATGGGTGTAGACCGTGGAATCCGGATAATAAGGGAAGGTTCCCTACCCGAAGAAATTCGGAGAATTATCTGGGATACTGTAAAAAGGTATCAGTCGTGGGGTAGTTGATTAACTGACCCAACTGACGTGATCATTGCTGTCATATTGACCATGATCCAGACCTCAGTGTCTCCCATGCACCTGATAATGGCTTTGGGCCTGAACCATAAGGGAAAATCCTATGGAACATAGGGTGTGGGTTTATCATGAGGCTGGGAAATGGCAGACAGTTGACATGCACATCAGAAGTACAGCAAGGATTCATTTGTGAGCAACACCATCAGAGCTCAGGGTATCCGTCCTGATACTGAGCAGGGTGTGTGCCACTTCGAGATACATCCAAATGGAAGTACTGAGACCCTGCTCGTGTATACAGGCAAGGGTTGTGCTTGCATGAAGACATCATCATAGATGATATCACTGTAAATATTAGCAGTCATATTAATCTGTTAATCTCTGCATCTGCAAATCTCACTATTAGAGTAGTACACGTTATGTACACTGCACCTATTTAATCTGATCACACAGCTATCCTATACACATTTTGGAACGTTCTTAGTGATAGTTTTAGACATTAGGTTTGATAATTTACAAAGAATACAATTCTAATACCTTAGAATAGGCAATCAATGTGCAAAAACCACAAAAGAGTAAAAAGAAAAGATGGGGGAATTGTGAGAAACAACTTGTGTTTTTGCAGTGTTGTGAGAATCATATTTTTGTAGAACCAAGAAAAACACCACGGCCTTGTACAAAAATACCAAACTAGAAAGGAGCCCAGGATAAAGGCCGTCTTGTTCAGTACCTCCTGGTACCAGAAAATGGAGAAGGACAAGAGCTACGCATAACAACTTTTTCTTAGAATGTTGTGTCTTACAGGGATCAGGAGGCAGGGTGTGCCTGAGAAAATATTGCCATCATTGCACAACTCTGCATAAACAGCCGGCTGGGAAAAGAAAAACCTATTATGGAAACCAGAAAAACCTCTTATGGAAACTTATTGTAATAGAATGCGTCGGATAGGTGTGAGCCTGGAGTATCCAACCAATGGAGAAACAGGAGAGAATAAACCGCGCCGGGATAAAATACTATAAAAATGCTTCCTTTTCTTTGTAACGGGGCGCGTCTCTACTTCGGCCATGGGGTGGCGCGTCCGCGATTGCACTCGCGAATAAACGGAGCTGCTTCACCGTGATCCTCGCCTGAGCAAACTTTTTCGGCATAAAACTTTGTTTCTCACATAACTCAGATTAATTCTTGATCTCGGTCTCAAATTGTATGCCAGAATGCAGAACCACTTCCTTCTCCAGCAGTGAGAGGCTTAAAGCAACTATCAATTATGTAGCTGAGAACATTATACTTAAATAACGTTGAGTTCTTAATTTCATTTTATTTCAAGTACTACCTTTAGCATTAGTCTGCCCAGTTGGATTTTGTTTTTAAATACCACTTACCAGCTGCTGCCTATCAGTCTGTCATCTCATGCTTATAAATTTAAGCCTTTACTTGACAACTCACCTGTTTGGTTGATTTTTTAGTTCCATTAAATATCTTCCAAGCAAGACCATTACCACCACTGGCAATATGTCGGCCAACATCAAATTCCCTGGTAACAGGATTTCCCATGACTGCACTGGTGACATCAGCCGTTACCTTTGTAACAGTACTCTTCAGCTTATTCAGCATGGACTCCATTGTCTCAACTGTGCACCAATGTATTATCCTACAAAGAAAAGAAAAAAAAAGCTTCACAGTCCTCTCACAATTTCTGTTAACATAAGACACATGTTGAACACTATAACATCTAACCAAGGACCCAACAGGACACAGGAGTAACCCACAAAAAGAATAGTGAAATATAACTTCCAGGGCTTTGCAGTTATACATATTCACACTGCATACACGTATCTGTGTGTGCATGCCTGGGGATTATACGCCACTGCTTCTACTCTTCCTCAAAAATTTCTGAATCTCTTGATCATTCTTCATTAGATCTAACAAAGCAATTAAGGACTGGGAAATTCAACCATTTCTTGGAAACCAGTAATTGAATAAAGCAGAGAATCTATAAACTGCTTCCATGAAGGGAAAGGTTCACACCTTGTATATCAATACCAATCAACACACAGAACCAAATCTGAAAGAAAACAGACTCCTCAAATTCCAGTGTTCATGGAACTACACATTGTCTGAAGGGAAGGACTGCTTAAGATCCCAGACCAGCAAAAGAACAGATGTGTATTATACAGAACACAAGTAAAAAATGTGTTCTTTCCTACACTGTGCCTGTCAAAATACAAGCTCAACATTCAGTATTTTACCCATCAGATTGCTGACATTACTATTTGTACGATCTAAGTATTAATGAGCTTAAGTATTAATCAGTTGCAGCAGGTGAAGGAAACAAGACAAAAATCTTTTTATGCTTTATTTTAACAAAATTGTGCAAGGAAGTTTTTCACATCACCTTGCAAATTTAAGAGCTTCCTCTTTAAATTTTCACTTACGGCCTTATTTGCCATATACTCAACTCACTGGCATATGACTTGTGTAAAAATACTTCTTTGAAAAATAGAGAATGTAATTCTTATTCAAATGGAAAAGACAAGAGTCTGCTGTGATGAAGACGATGTTTGCCAAGTCCTGATAACAAGGACAAAAGAAGCAGAAGGTACTAACAGATAATCCACTGAGCAATGGGACTCACTAGCCCCAATGTCCTTCTGATCTGATGTGAGGTGCTTGCTTGTATGAATGAAAGCTCTTCCCACTGTATTATATACATTTATAAGACAATGTTCTTGTCTATATAGATTATCTGGTGTCTATTAAATATACGCATTTATGCTACAGCTTTATGCATATTCAAGATACAGATGGAGTTTTTTTCCTTTCCACAGCTCCTTCGCAGAATCACAGAATCGCCTAGGTTGGAAAAGACCTTGAAGATCATTGAGTCCAGCCAACAACCCAACACTGACAGTCCTCAACTACACCATATCCCTGAGTGCTATGTCAACATGACTCTTAAACACCTCCAGGGACGGGGACTCCACGATTGCCCTGGGCAGCCTGTTCCAATGTCTGGCAACCAATTCGGTGAAGAAATTCTTCCCAATATCCAATCTCTATCTCCCATGGCACAACTTGAGGCCATTACTTCTTGTCCTATCATTTGTTACTTGGTTAAAAAGACTCATCCCCACCTCTCTATAACCTCCTTTCAGATAGTGTAGAGGGCGATGAGGACTCCCCTCAGCCTCCTTTTCTCCAGGCTAAACAGCCCCAGTTCCCTCAGCCGCTCCTTGGAAGTCTTATGTTCCAGACCCCTCACTTGTTTTTGACACCTGTGTACCTTAGTCAAACTTAACTGAAATAAACCACACTAAATTGTTCAGACCTGCACATCATCTCCCCCAGTACTATAGATCTGATCCCATTAGAAATCAGGACAAATAATCAGATTAGTATTAAATTGGAAAGATAGACTTGTTTTCTAAAAGAAGTAATAAACCTACTAAACAAAACTTCTTAAAAAGTTATATGAGTTACTGAACAATTGACTCCAGTGTAGATGTGTACAACAGTATTAGCCTAGTCCTAAGCAAACTCTAGTGCAGTGGTGGAAGCAACATAGATATGCTGCTCTATCTTGACTGTTGTTGCAGTTATAGCCCATCTTCAGTATTCTTTCATAGTGAAATGTAGAAATATATTAATGCTGTGGCTCCATAGATGTTTCTCCAATTTCCATGTCGGCTGAGTGACACAACTTTGTGCTACTAAACAGAGAACCAGATTAGGAGTTTTAAGAAAACAGAAGAAGGTATCCAGCTGCACAGAATTCGATCTTGCAAATACTCAACTTTAATACCAGAAATAGTAGGTATGGCTTCAATGAGACTACTCAGGAGCAGAATCAGGTATGAGTGCAAGCACGTTCAGGGTGGAGTCTGTCTTAATTATGGGAAGTGTGAGTTTTAGATATGAGAAGCTGAGACTGAATATAATCAGATAATCTTAAGAATAATTCTGCACTTGCTTGGTATGTATTAAGTATTCTGAGAACATAGCTGGAAATAAATTACAGAAACATGGACTTCCTTTATTAAGTAATTTTATTACAGTATGTGAGATTTTATTACAGTATTTTAATTTTACTTTATGAATTGTTCTATGGAAACATGCATACATTTCCTAACTGTGCAGCCCAAGACCAAACAGCTACTAAACATTAGCTAATATCCCTGTACAAAGGAACTTTTCATTAACCTGATAAATAGGTAGAAACAAGTATCATAGAGCATTCTGAATAGGAGTCATAGGTATTTCCAGCTCTCACAGATTTTATTCTGCAGCTATTCTATGGAGCAAACTCTATACGCTAGAGGACTATAAAATCAATCCTAATGAGTTTAAGATAACCACAAATCTAATTTATTTGGTTTTAAATCTTGTGCTTTTTGCATTGTTTCATTCACACCCAGCCATCAAACCTTCTCTAGTACCAATGCAACGCAATCTTGTGTTGGAACTCTCAAAACTAGATGCTTTGCAAAATTAATTGCAGAGCTAGTATGAAGAAAATGCATGTGCATATGTGCATATGCATGCTTTATATGTGCATCTACATGCTCAAATTCCTTTGTATAAACCTGAAATGAAGCTTCTCTATACAGATGGTGGAAAAAAGGTGTAGTATTGATTAAATCATGTGTCCTCTGCAGTGGGTGACACACTAACTGCAGTGAGAAGCCCCGAAAAGCCACTAGGTGAGAATGTTAAGAGCATTCCAGTGTCTGAAGGGCTGAGATTTCAAAAAGGAGGCCTGATAGGCCCTGTCCAACCTGTTCCTCTCCAGCTTGACAATATGCAAACTACTGTTTAATTTAGCTACTGAGTAAGGAGTACTGAGAAACTTACTTCCCAAAAAGCAGCTTGGAGTTTATGTCCACTGTAAATTTGTAGAAATCCTCATGTTAACATTTGAACTGTAATCTAAAATAGCTTATTTCTTTTGCTTTATAAAAATCATTGTTATTACCAACTTCAGTAAAAACTCAACATATGTAACAGAAGCAATGTACCTAGAAAATTCGTGCCAAAAAAAAATAATCTGTTCTGAGTAGTACCTATAATATCACAAATCATGATGATATTAATCATATCTGAAATATGCAACTTCAGTTGTATGAAAACTGGTTTGTTCAGTTATTTTAAGACTGAACTACTATTTATAGAAAAATTAGCAACCACAGGACAATAAAGCCAGTCACCCACAATGAACTTTTAGTTCAAGTTAAAAGATAATAAATGAGAAAAATACAAGATTGAAGTGCTGGGGTCTGAACCCCCAGCCCTGAATTATGGTTGACATATGGGTGGTTCCCATGGTCCTTTAAGAGGAGGGGATGAGTTTGCCTTTTGGCTTTCCTCCAAGGTGCAGTCGACCTTGCAGGGAAAGCCCTTGGGTAAACAAGCCCCAGGTGCCCTGCATTGGGTAAATGAGTGCCAGGTGTCCTGCTTTGGGCATAAAAGCTGGGCCCACTTGCAGGAAGGGTGGGGTGTCTATCTGTGAGGTGGACACGCTTCACAGAGTTTCCTGTTGGGGAAGGACCTCCTGACTCTTTATGCAACTGGATCCCAGTCAGGTCTGGCACTTACAAATGTGAGCTTTGTGGGGAGGCAACATGGGGTTACTTCTATTGTATGTGATCACCCTATTGACTTGGTTGTCTCCCATTTTTTCTATGGGATACCTTGTATCTTTGTTTATTCCTTCTATTGGGTCGTGCTATGTCATTCTTGGGGTCGATGTCTATTATGTGTGTTCTGACTTGTTTGTACCCCCAGCGATCCCCTATATACTGATTCCTCTATGTGCAATAGAATCTACTTACTGGATTTTCTGCTGGCTGTGTCCTTTGTACTAGGCCTAGTAATTGGCAAAACAAAGATCTTAACGTTAAGTGTTCAGACAAAGAATACAAAACATGCAATAAATACTTAAGAATTTTGATTTTTTTCCTGTTTGAATTTCTTAGGTAATATTAATGTCTGGAGCTAATCCTAAAAAGAAATCTGGATGGGCAATGTGTTATTTTCATGAATTCCCCTCACAATCAATAATGGTCTTTATGCTGTTGTACATCAGAAACAGGTTGTCATCATGCTGACATCTTAACTGCTTGGCAAGGTAGCAAGCAACTGCCAACACAGCGATAAGAAATGAGGCAAAACATTCAAAATGTTGAAATTAAAGTAAATCCAAAACAAAGATCCCTCACCCCTCTTTAATTCTCACTCATGTAAAACAACTGCATAATTTAAAATTATTAATTTATCCTTGAACTAATTCATAGCTTCATCTGATGTATGGATATGGGTGACACTGCACACCAGTGCATCGTATACCCTGACAGCATTTTGACCTGCAACAAGCTGGGATTCCCCTTTGTGAACCAAGGCAATGGGCAGGTCCACGGGTACTTCACACCACCCAACCCAAACTTCCATCCTATCTCTCTGATACAAACAGTTATGAATTCACAGAAGAAACAGGCGCTAGAACAATCAAGTCTCAGGACAAAAAAAACAAACCATCCAACCAAAAAAAAAAACAAAACCAAAAAAAAAACCAAACACCACAACAAAAAACAAACCAAAACCTAGCATTTATTTGGGCACAACCAAGCTTCTCCATTTGTTACAAAACCAACAGGAGGATCAAACCCAACGACGCACTCGCTGTGCGCAGTGTAGCTGCCCCCAGAACAAGTCCCCTTCGTGATTTTTTTTCCGCGCTTTGGTCCCGAGCTGCAAGTGAAACCCCGCCAGAAACTGACAACGAGACGCACGCACGGGGACCCGTTTGTAGCCTGTATGCCGCACAAACCCCTGCACTTTCTCCTGCGGGCCACTCCTCCCGCACCCAGCGTTTACTGTTATGTACAGTGAGAGCAGACCGGGATGGCCCCGCCGAGAACCCCCACAGCGGCGCGCAGGGAATCCCCTCCCGCCCCTGCCCGCAGGGCCGGTGGCTGTGCTGGCTGCTCCGCCGGGCAGCCGGGAGGGGGCCTGCCTGAGGGACCGAGCGCCTGCGGTCGGAGCCGAACGACGGCGAACGGCGTTTGCGAGCAGGTGACCCGCGACCCACCGGCTGGGAGGCTCTCGGTCCCCCCGCCAGGCCCCGCTCACGCGACGATCGCGCCTGCAGTGCCGCCCTCTTCCCCTCCAGCCCCAGCGCCGGGCTTCCAGGACGCGATGCCCCCAGCGCCCGGCGGGCCCTGCCTACCCCAAGCAATGCCAGTAGGCCACGGGCAGCCGCTCTTGACCCGCGGGCGGGGGACAGGCCTCCTACCTGACCCGCGGGAAGCTGCCGGCACAGCGCCCGGCTGCCCGTCGCCCTGTGGGCCTGGCGGGTTGCCTGTCACGCTGGCTCCATCTCTCGCTCTGGTCCCAGCTCGACCCCGTCCCGCTCCAGCTACTCCATAGCGACAGCGGCAGTCACAGCGCCGCGGCAAGGGAGCGGCCGGGGCGCCTCACTTCCGCCTCGGAGGGGCGGCGCTGGGGTGGCGGCGGAGCGCGGGAAGTGATGCATTCTGCCGGCTTCCGCGGGCCGCCGTTATGGCGGTTTATTTGACTTCGCGGTTCAGGCGGCTCCGGAGTCAGAGCGAGTTAGAGCCGCGGCAGGTGAAGGCGAGGCGCCTTTTGCTTCTGCGGGGCTGGCGGCCGCCCCGTGTCTCACCGGGAGCAGAGTAAAGTGGGCTCTGAGGGGCCAGCGCCTGCCCCGTGCCACGGGAGGGACCGTGGGCCGGCAGGAAGGAAGGAGCTGCCGTGGGGGCAGCACCTGTACAGAGGAGAGGAGGTTCCTCTGGCTCTGCCTCCAGAAGTGGTGGTGAAGGGGGGCGCCGCGGCCAGGGCTGGGCGCAAAGCCGTGTCTCTGTGTTCGGAGCGAACGGCTGATGGGCAGGCAGGTTTAATGGATGGCAAGGGTTGGTTTGTCCTCTGCTGAGCTGAGGGTGAGGTGGAGGAGAAACTGGGGTCTGGAGGAGCATCTCCCTTGGGTGAGGCTGAGAGAGCTGGGACTGCTCGGCCTGGAGAAGAGAAAGCTCAGGGGGTTCTCCTCAATGGCTATAAGTACCCGACGGGAGGGTGCAAAGAGGATGGAGTTCTCCTCAGGCTCTCCTCGGTGGTGCCCAGAGAGATTGTGGACACTCAACCTTTGGAGATATACAAAAGCTGTCTGGACGTGATCCTGGATGTCCAGGTCTGGATGGCCCTGCTTGAGCAGGGGAGGTTGGACCCGATGGACCCTAGAGGTACCTGCATGCCTCAGCCGTTCTGTGAAGCATTAATGGATCACAAGGTGTTTGAGCCAGTTGGAGCAAAGCTGTACTTATTCAAGAATAAGAAACAGAGTTTGAAGGTGCAAACACTAGTCTCTATAAATTTGTAAATAGTCTTACTCCTCTTCTTCCAAGAAACAATAAAGACAATGAGCGCTTGTCTCCTGAGCAAATCTGCAAACAGAAGACAAGAAGATCCAAGTGAGTTACTCTGAACTAGTATGTGGGGGGTTTTGGTTTTTTTTTCCAAGTTGGGTTAGCTGTAGAAGTTATGTTTGCGTAACCCAGTTATTGGAGGCTTTTGAAAACTATGTGCCAGTTTTGAAAAACATCATGCCTAAATTGCAGATGCTACTTAATATTTCTTGGTAATGCTAAACTGCTTTGATCTGCCCTTTATTATAGAGTCTGGCACAGCATAAGCCTAGGAATCTTTTTGTTTCGCAATCAGTTGCGCTGAAATCTGAGAATTGGTATGAATGAGATATTGCTGGAAGCTGGTAAAAAACCCGAAACTAATAAACAGCATTTGGAATCAGTCCTTGCCCTTTCCACAAAGCAGATGTGGATGATTTGTTTTCTAGCACAGCAGGATAGACCCCAGACACAATGAAGCCCTAAAGTCCTGATTTAACAGCAATTTAGGAAGCAACAGAAAGATAAATATGTCCTGACAGTATTTTTTTTAAATACTTTTTTTTTCTTCCCCTCCCCCCCCCCCCCCCCCCCCCCCCCCCCCCCCCCCCCGAAAGAAGTGTGAAACAACACTTTCAAACCCCCTAGCATTAGAAGCAGATGATAAAAAGCAGGTAGAGGAGCTTCTTCGATCAATAAATGTTCATGCATCTTTACATCCAAAGATCATGATTAATGAACCAACTCATCTGCTTTCAAAAAGAGGTGAGGATTGATTTTTTTTTTTTTTTTTTTTTTCTCTTTTTAAAACTTGATTGTTTTTCACTATCTTCTTGGAGTACTTCATTTCTGTTAAATGCTGCCTCTCAGAGTCTGAAATTTGATATGTCGCTAATGACAAAATAGCTAAATGTGTGCTAAATGGGTAAATGCTCCTAGTAAGTAAACTGAAGGAAACAAAACAGGATTAAGTTTTTGCAAGATGGTGCTACTCTATTTATGCAAATACCACTTGAGAAGAAAATAGCTTTTAAGATTAAGTATATGTGTATTATATGATTCCTTTGCTATTCACCTGTCTTTTCTTGTACATATTATTTACTAATTAGTGTAGGTTATTACGAATTCTATATATGATGGAGGAGAAAGATGTTCTTTTTAAAGGCTTTTTTCTTAGTATTCCTATTTTGATCCCTTCTTCTCCAACACAGAAACTTCACATTATGCTGTTACCTTGTTTTCTTTGAACATTTAAAAAATTTTTGAGTAAAAACAAAGGTTACTGTTTTGCATAAGATTTTATTTCTGAGGATTTTGTTTGCTTGTTAGTTTGTTTATGGTATCAGTAATAGAAGATGTCTGGAAACAGCACACTCTGCTACGGCTGCTGCAGTTAGTTGATGTTCCGCTTCTAGAAGACATCTTGGTGATTAGTGCAAAATCCGCGTCTTGAAAATAACTGTAAAGCTGACGAGGATCTTTAGCAGCAGGTATTCGTTTATTGCGGATCCGGGGACTCGGGGGATCGCTCCTCCTAACGAGCCTCTTTTTACAGCCTGAAGTGTTGCATATTCATAAGTTTACATCAGGTGGCAATGGGGATTCCATCATTGGGAGGGGCTCAGGGAGGAGATTTACAGTAAGTCATTATAATATTCCACGCCCCTTGCTCCGCCCGGTTGCGCCTGCGTGGTGCATCCTGGTGGTTGTCCTCGGGGGTCTTCAGGAGGAAGGCTCCGAGTCTTCCTCACGGTGTCCTCTTCACCTTTGCTTGCTTTACACATCCAGACCGGTCTGTTCTGGCCCCTGGGACCCCTTGATTAGCACTGTGGTTCTTATCAGTCCCTCCTTCCTGAGGGAGTGTTGTCTTTGGGGCCCCTTAACCAACACCGTTTGATCACTCAGGCCTGGCTGCTCCCTCTTTCAAGGACGAGTCTCTCAGTTCTTCCCTTATCTTACTAAGCATTTCTGTTTAGCAGCTCCAAACTTTTATCCTTGCTGGTTAGTTTTTCAACTCTAAACTATATTAGCCTCTTTCTGCTAGCTGTATATATTTCCTACTGCAAATGTGCTAATCTGTACACATTTGCTTAAGTTAGCATTTCTCCATAATCACTGGTGTCTTCAGTGAAGACAAAATCGGACTGTTTCAGCAAAGAAGACCTGATTATCTCAAATACTTTTCTGGACAGAGAGATTACATGTATCTTAAATTTACCTGAGTAATATGTCTCTTAAATGGATTTGTTAGTAAACACTTTATTTTACTCTTGATCAAGGATTTGTGTTAAGTGAACAAAATACACATCATTACACTCGTATACTCGTGGTCAGGAGTGGCATTCATGTACTTTCCTCTGACTTCTTTTCAGAAGTGGTAAGAGAATTCCCAAAAAGTGTGTATTTAGGCTTGGATGTTTGGGGATTTTAAGTATACATTAAAACTTTAACCTCAAGTGTTGAAAACCAGACACTTCACTCTTAGGTGTCTATAACAGGTATTAGAATTTGAACAAATTTACTCTGAGGCTTTTTGTTTATTGTCACAGTTTCTGGTGGTGGTGCTGTGAAGATATAAAGTCAATAAGGCATCTATTGTTAGCAACAGAAAAGGAGAAACTAGCTGTAGCACTGAAGAATGCTTATATCATGAGAATATGGAAGTGGAAGTAGTTGCATGTCATCAGTGCTTTTTTCCTTAAATTTTCTCTTATTTGTGCAGTGTTCCTGTTGATTGCGCTTGGGTTTATCTCTGTCTTAGCATATACTTTTAATGAATGTGTCAAGGCATGTCTCCTCATCTGTGTATGTCTTAGTAATGCTTATTTCTGTCGAATTGATACAATTTTTATCTGTGAGACTGAGGTCAATCTGTGTACCTAAAGAGACTCTTTCTTACAGTTTTTATGTGTTCTTGCTTTAGGGAGAAAATATTAATATTTTTACATATATTTAGAGTTTTATATAAGCTAATGAAACTCTTGGTTCCAGACTACGTTTATTGCTGGATAGCAACTTAACTCCCTGGGTTTTTCCTCCCAGAATGGTTTAATGAACAGTTTCTTCTGAGCTTTATGCTTCTGTTGTACTTGATTCTTGGGTGATCAGTGGGTATATGTCTCTTAAAAGTCTCTCATGTGATTGTTAGTCTGTGTTATTCTGTATTAAGTGTCTCTAACATTTGGGTCTTTGCTAATATAGCAAAATACCATGAGTGTAAAGAAAATTAAATGCTTGCTTCATCACTTCATTCTACGATTACCTAAGTGGGAGGCTGGAGTAGCATCTTTGTAGACAGTGTATTATTTAAGTCTGTCTTATAGTATGCCTGAGAAATGGGAAATTCTGGGTATGAAGAATAGCCACCAGTATTACAAGTTGTTGTAGGATTAATTGCTCCCAATATGAAGAGACGTGGGGAGTAGCATAATTTATATCTCAAATTTTCATCTTCACTTTTCGAATAGTGTCACTTGAAACAATAAAATATCTGTTCTCCATGTAGGTACTTAAAAACTGTAATCAAATCCTGCTTTGTCCACCCTCGTATAAAGGTAGCTAGTCTGCTTTCTGAATGTTTAACTTACAAGGACGTTTTCCAGTTTATTTTTTCTTTAAGGCTTCTCTGTTATGGATGATAAAATTGGAGGCAGTGTGATTGCACTGTTTATGGGATCATAACTAAAAGGAGCTAATAATCCCATAATAATCCCATTTCTACTTTACTGTATTACCCCATTTATGCATCCAAGAGTTAGACAATCCTTGTCGGCTGCAGCAGTCCTAGCAAAAGTTCATGTTTATCTAGCTTTCCAGCAGCAAGTTCAAAAAACTTTGTTTCAGCTTTCCATGACTAAAATAAGATTGTATGGATCTTAAATAATATTTGCATCTTCTCATGATTTATTGCTTCAGTTAAAATTACTTTATATCCAGAAATTCAGATAAAAGTAATTCTTCCTCTGTGCTCCACAGTTCTATGTTTTTAAATTTCTTCTGACTATTTCCTCCGGGTGTATTGCCTGTAGCATAGGAGAACCATGGAAGCTGCTTATTTTGAGCAGGACTGTGAACTACTATAATGAAATAAAATACACAAACTGCTTAATAAGAAACAGATTTAATGCTGTGGTTCAAATATGTGACTATATCTGCATGGTTATTTCTATCTAATTTTCTTTAAAGGGTTAAATAAGAATAGGCAGAGTATTTTAAAGTAAGCACTAAAACACTAACTTTTCCTTCTACAGGCTTGACAAATGGCTCTATGTTGCAATTGAATGCTTGGAGTATTTCCCAGACCAATTCATAGTGATGGTTAGTCAGCAGTTACCTCAAAGCACTAACAAACTGAGCAGCCTGAATACATACAAGAAGATTCTTTTTGATGTTATAATAAAGTATTATAGTCAAAAGAAGGACTCCCTTCTTGCCACTCAGGATCGCAATGTTCGTTCAGGAATTATAGAACTTATAAGTAAGAACAACCTGCAACAAAAAATGCAAATGAAAGCTGTATGAAGGATGGAACTTAGTAATAAACAGATCTAGAGGGCTTTACTTATGTTACGGACGAATGGAGTTGGTCAAACTAATCCATGTGGTTTACTGAACCTTTTTATATTGGAAATTTTTCTTTTTTTTTTTTTTTTTTTTTTTTCCCTGCAGTCTTTTGAAGTAACTCAGTAAAGTTTTAATCACAGATCTTAAACTTTTCTCTAGAAAGTATTTAGCTTCCTATCTTCATATCTACACTTTTACTTGTCTTGATTGTGTCCTTCAGCAATTCTCTTTCCTGCTTTTTTGACTGCCCTTCTTTTGGAAAAGGATCACTTCTGGTGTTTGTTTTTTTTTTTTTTTTTTAAACAAAGATGGTTTCAAATGGCTTGTGGTACATCCCTGAAAGTCCTGGAATATTTCTTGTAAAATATAGCCTCTGTCCTAGTGATAGGACCAGAAAATCATATGTAGGCTCTATTCCTGTATCTGCCCTCATCTTGCTCTTGCCTTCAAGTTACTTGACTGTTTCCTCGCTTTCAAAGTGAGGATAACTAGAATTATCATCTAAAGGGGGTTTTATAGAAATTATTTCTACTTTTTCACATTCCTTGAGAAAATTTATAACCTAATGGTTTAAAAAGGGGCTGGGGCTGGGGAGACATGGACACCAACCACCACCAACAAACTGACCAAACAAAAAAAAGCAAATTAAAAAAAAAAAGCCCCAAACCAAACAAGCAAACAAAACCTCAAAGTTAGAATTGTTCAGCTCATTAATTACTTTGAGATGAATCCTGGAATATAAACCCAAATCCTGGAATGTAAACAGAAACAGTGCAAGTATCACTTCAGTGTTTGCACACTGTACACAGAACGCAGTAATGTCCTGTATATATTGTCCAAGTACATCTGTTCCCTGACTAGCTATGGGACAAAGGTTTTAAGCTTATGTTGATTAAATGCCGTATTGAGTCTTGTCGAAAGGTTTTAGAAGTCACTGAGATAACCTGCTTTGTTTGGAGGGACCCCAAATTGGATTAATATTGGAATTTAAATATGTAATCTTGACTCTGAAAATGAACAGTTGCACTGCATACACTGTTTTACTCCACTGCAGAAAAAGGAAAAACACATCAAGCTCTAGAGGCATCACAACTTTATTTGAAATTATTAGCACCAAATATCCAAGAAGAACTGCATAGACTCCTGACATTCATAGCCATTGCATCCGAATCTGAGGGCTACAAATTGCAAAAACAAGTGTGTGCTATGTTTAGTGTGGGAAATAGCACTTTCCTATAGTAAAGCTAAATTTTTATTTTTCCAGAGTTAGAGGTATTCTGTTTACTGCCTACCTATGTGATTTGTTTTAAAACAAGTACCAAGACGTTCCTCCAAGTGGTAGCATCCTGTTATACTTAGTCTTTGCTGACACATTGTAAGTAAATTTAATGTCATATCTGGGTTCTTCTAGTTTGATAACAGATCAGTGATCAAGACTTGCACGTAGTTCATCTTGCAAAATAAGGCATTGTCAAAACCACAGGCAGAAGTGCTGACGCAGTTTCTGATGGACAATCACTCAGCTCTTCAAGGTAGTATTTTCCTTACCTCATTGGCTTTGTCCTTTTAAATGTTAAATGCCATGAAGTACCTTTTTGGAGATGAGAAGTCTGAGCAGCATAGTTTAATATTCCAGCTGTTACAGTTTAATGGTACAGCCAAGTAGGATGAGAAGCTATTTCAGACTATGGAGGACAGCTTTCTAAGAGCTTTGCAATCCCTTACATATAAAATCCTTTCTTTATCTGTATCATTTGTGTTAAGAAAATATTTGAAGTATTAAGAAATTTTTATAGAGGCCTTTTGGCACCTTATTTCTTGATAGCTGTCTACTAAATTTTTAGGCTTCTTAGTGTCTTTCTCCTTTAGAAGTCAGCTGACATACTCTGAGTGATATATAAGATGGCATGCTCTCATGCCCCAGCATATATGTAAAGCTTTGACAACTCTTAAGATTTCCTTATGGTATTTTGAAATGTTAACTTCTAAATTAAAAAAATATATAGAACCACAAAATGAAATGGCTTTTCTATTTAACTTGATCAGTTATGTAAATGTTATGTTATGTATGTAGTTGTGTACAGATATATTTTATAGTCTCCTTTATTTATGTTCCATCACATTGTTACTCATGTGAAAAGATGCAGCCTTCCCAGACCCTATATTGACTTTCTGAATTCAACCGGAGCATTAAAGTTGTGATGCCTCTCTACTGTTTTCCTCAACTATAAAATTCCTCTAACTAATTATCTCAGCTGTTGTAAGATAGCTGTAAAATGCTCTAGACATTTATTGCCTCACAGAATCAGATTTGGTTTGAGTAAAATATTATTTTTATTTCTTATACAATACATTCATCTCCGCTTCTGACCTCAGCTAGAGAGACATGGGAGATTTTTTGGTTTGTGAGGTTGTTTTGTGTGTTTGCTGTTTTTTTTTGTTTGTTTGTTTGTTTTTTTCATTAGCTACAGTTTAGTTTGAAGGTACCAAGTTGTATGTGTTAATATACAGCCAAAACCAAATACTTTGTTGTTGTTATTAAGGGTTCTGACATGAGGGTTAGGGCTTTGATTCATGATTGGAGATGGAGCCAGATATGACAAATGAAGTGCCCACTGCTCCACGGTGGAGTGGATAGTGGCTCACTTTTTCACAATTACAGTTGAGAGCCTTTTGTATTATATAAGTTGAAATCAGTTCAAGGTTTACACTATGTTTTTTATCATAGTTCAGTGGAAAACAACATCTAGAACATCTTGCCTCCTATTTCTTTGGCCAGAAATATCAGGAATAAATATATGTATATGTTTTTAGCACAATTTTTGTGAGAGATTTTGAATATGTACTTAAATAAATGTAGGCATAGATTCTTCTACAGTTAACTATGTGTTTTTTAAATAAATCATCTGAAAGCTTTAGATTTTCAAAATACAGAAATGTTGGATTGTGGTGTTTTTTTTTTTTCTTTGTCGTTTTGTATTTTCAGACTCCTTTAACTCTTTGGAACTAACTATTAGGAGACTTGAGAGTTTGCTGGAAGGACAAGATCCAGATACCAATTCAGGTAGATGATGTGATATACATTTTTATGTAAACCTTTCTATACAAATCAATTTATCAGCAGTTGACTATAATTTTGCATAAACTATGTTCTTTTCCTTTATTAGAAGTGAAGCATTAAAGCAACTATTGGCTAATTCACCAAATAATTAAATTATCCACTTTAAGCGAAACACCTCTGAATATTAGAGAACAAGGATTCTATTAATTATCTACTTTGAATGTATTACAAATTTTTTTTACCAAATAATTACTTCAGGAAGCACATTTTCCATTAATTTCTCCAGAAGTGACTTGCTTATAATTTGGTTTGTGAATTTGATGAGATTTTATATTTAGGAACAGCATTCTTCTATTTCTGCCACAAGACACCTAAAATTTCTCATAGAGCTCAGTAGTTTGTGGTCCTAATAGATGTCTTGAGCACAGACCTTGATTGTTAAGTGCTTTGAAGAATTCTCTTCCTTTTCTGGGAAAGCACAAAGTTTATTAAGAGCTTAAGACTTACAGAAGTGTAGTGTAGCCTGAAAGGAAGCCATTTGACGCTTGGTGCATATGTGGGATTAGCGTTTCTCAGCTCATTTCCTTTATGAGCTAACATTCCATCTGGCCTTGCAGCCAAAAATATCTTTCAGCACTATGATTAAAAGGGTTGTTTTAAATAATTGAATTTTTCTCTGACTCTTTAGCTTCTTCCTTTTGACTTCTGTATTGCCAGTGCATTATGTGCTTAAACATTGAAGAGAAACCATTAGGGAACTGGATAATACTGTAAGTTGTTGTGCTATTTAATGCTGTATTTAATAGAGCAACTTCCTGAGAAGTAGTTTTAGTACAGAATCTTTTACCATCTGTGTTGGGTTCTAGAATGGGTCCAAATTGCTTCCAACTCAGTATTCTGAATATCGCATATTGTGTAGCCAAAGAGTACAGAGATGAGCAACAGAGGAAGGAGCTGCCTGTTGACAGTGTTCTTGGAGCCTGTACGATCTCCATCAGCACACTGAACCAACAATTGAAGTATAAACCCCATGCTATATTCTCCCTTCTAAGTTTTGGAATGTCAATCTGTAAATGCATATAGATTCCATCTACTTGTTGAAATAGCTAGTTTGATCTGATTGTAAGCTCTCCAACTTGGCATATTCCTGCTTTCCCATGTGCCTTGTATTCTGGTGTCATTTTCCCTTTTCTCATGGAGGAGGCAGGAGGAAAATCCTTCCTGGAAGCTACAGAGCATTCTTAGCTGGTGAACTTCTGAAGTGCAAGTGGGAGCAGAAGGGAGGTCTGGGGAACCCTGATAAGGAAAGGGGTCTATTGCAGGAAGGTAATCCTTAGGTCTGCTGGAAACGAAAAACACTACAAACACTGAGGGAACTCTGGGGTTAGTTTTAATCTAGTAAGCCTCTTGAAACCACTGGACTAAAGGTTCCACCCTGAAGTTTTAAGAGTTAATATCTTTGCCAGAAGTTATTAAGATTTCCCTTTTGAAAGAGCTATCTTTTCTTGATCTGGCTTTACTAAATTGACATGCGGAATCAAACTCTATAACTCCGGAAAAGTTATAAATCAGGTATGTTTATTACAGCGCCGGGTGCAAGGGGGATTGCTCCTCCTAACTTGCACACCTGGGGCCAGAAGCGCACTCCTTTTTACAGCCTAAAGTGTTGCATATTCATAAGTTTACATCAGGTGGGAATGAGGATTACATCATTGGGAGGGTCTTAGGGAGGAGATTTACGGTAAATCATTATAATATTCCACGCCTCTTGCTCTGCCTGGTTGTGCCTGCGTGGTGCATCCTGGTGGTCGTCTTTGGGGGTCTTCAGGAGGAAGGCTCCTTGATTAGCACTGTGGTTCTTATCAGTCCCTCCTTCCTGAGGTAGTATTGTCCTTGGGGCCTCTTAGGCAACACTGATCACTCAGGCCTGTTTGTTCCCTTTATCTCGCTAAGCATTCTTGTTTTGCAACTCTAAGCTTTTGTCCTTGCTGGTTAGTTTTGCAACTTTAAACTATTATATTAGCCTCTTTCTCATCAAAACCATAAAAAAGTATTTCACATTTGGTGTTTGACACTCATTGTAAAAGAAAGGAAGGGCAGGTCCATGTGAAAATTCTGGCAACTCAGGCTATTACCACTCTCTATGTGAAGCCTTGAGAAGACTATATTTGTACAGAAGGAATAGTAAGAATTTTTTCCACTTTAGGCAATAGACACTTGTTCAACCAACTTGCTCCCTAACATGTATAGGAGGAAAAAGTGTTTGGAGTAGCTGAATGCCAGTCTTCCTCAGGCCAGAACTCACCTGTCTGATGATGGGGCTTGAATCCTTGCAGGGCAGTACTCTACTGCATAGTTTCACAACATTTTTATAGCTAAGTCGTACTTGAGTTGTGTATCTCTTGGGGTCCAGTTCCTTGCTCTGCCTGCCCTCTGAACTGCTACCTGTTACATCACCTTTGCTTCTGGTGCCAAAACCATGCCGAGCTGTCTAATGACTTAGAAGTCCCTGAATTCTATTTCTGATTTCAGAGGTGTGGTTTAGAGGGAGGTTTAGATTGGATATTAGGAAAAATTTCTTCACTGAAAGGGTTGTCAAGCACTGGAACAGGCTGCCCAGGGAAGTGGTTGAGTCACTATCCCTGGAAGTATGTAGAAGGTATGTGGATGTGGCACTTAGGGACATGGCTTAGGGGTGGACTTGGCAGTGTTAGCTTTACGGTTGTACTCTTAAGGGTCTTTTCCAACCTAAATGATTCTATGATCCTATTCTTAATTATGGTTTCTGTTGCAAGAACTGAATTGGCTCTTTGTCTTGCAGGCCTGTTTGCAATACAAAGTCAACTGTGATATTGCACTTGTACCACTGCTTTTCAATTTTATTTTTGCAATTAATGTTTAGATGTTCATCCATGCTCAGTGGAGGGCTATATATTTCACATTGTATGTAGAGAATTGATATTTTGGTTTATTACAATACACTATAATCATATTTTTTAATCAGGCTTTTACATGACTCATGAAACTTAATCTGAACCTCTGATTTCTTACAAAGGCTTCACCTTCTGTCAGTGCGTGACAACTAAAGAATATGAAGTTCAAAAACAACAAACAAATCGGTATCTTCTCGCATTGGTTCAAGAGATGGACAATGACCCCACTATTACTTTGAAGCAGAAGAAGAAATTAATTAAAGAATTCCGAAAATACCATTCTTTCGTCTAGTATTGGTTGTAAAACTACATGTGAATTTTGTGCTCTGAATGGTTAGACATCAATACAGCAATTTATTTATTTATTTATTTTAAAACGGGAGGGGGATGCATATGATAATTGCTCATGTTGCAAACTGTTTTCTTATGTGCCTACGTTTTCAGTTACAGGACACTACAACAATCAAAATTACTATGCTGCTAAAAAGCATTAATTCTCATTAATGACTTCTAAGCAAAATGTATTTAATTACTTTTAAGTTAGTAATAACAGCACACTGCTTGTGCTGCTTTTGAGTTCAGGGTTTGGTACTTTTTACCTTCTGCCACATGACCCCATGGCTTTCTGGCTGAGCCATGTATACATTCAGATCCATGCTTGAGTTGATAATCAGTAAGGTTTTTAATCTTTTCTATCTGTAGTTCATAATCTAACTGTAATCGAATGATAAACTGTAGATTATGACTTCTATTGTAAAAGTGTACAAAGTGTGCCAAAAAAGTTAGGAGCAGGTCAGTGGGTTTTGAATCTGTGGCAGGCAAGATCATTAGGCTGGGTAGCTGTGTGTGCTTGCAGTCAGTAATTACAGCCTGTTGCTCCTTCTCCACTCTGGCAGATTGAGCTGCTGCTAATTTGGCAGTTACAGAAAAGCAAGTACAAAAATTACATTTTAGAAAAACTTGAGAAATAACAGTCTTGTTTTAGAACTCTTGGTGTACTTAAGCAACTTATTTTAACATGAGGATGCTTTGGTAGTATCCAGTTATTTGTCATAAATCCATAAGTGCTATCAAAGTATTTATAGGGCAAAGCTAGAGAAAGCACATTGGCCTGTCTTGACACATTGGTGGTTAGCTATACATTGACAAGGAAATGTTGATTCAAATCATTAAATATGCAGTATAATGTTATAGGGGTTAAATTACTTCTTCCATCCTCATGACAGACATTTAACCATGTATTGGACATGGAAACATAGAGGTCCCTTCCAATCTCAATTCTGTTCTAGTCCCACCACCCAGCTCAAAGTGGAGTCAACTAGCGCAGGCTGCTCAGGGCCTTGTCCAGTTGACTTTAGAATATCTCCAAGGATGGAGATGCCACCACCTCTCAGGTTAGCCTCACCGAGAGGGTCACAGTATTTAAACAAAAAAGAAAAAAGCATCTGGTTCAGACTTGTTTACTTCTTTCCCTGAGCCTTCTCTTCAAGGCTAAACAATCACAGCTCTCTGTCTCTTCCTTATATGACAGATGCTTCAATCACTTATCATTTTTAAAGTTCCCTTTGCTGGACTAGCTCCACTATGACCATGATTTTTATTGCGAATGTGCTACTTTAGGTATCTACATCCTCAACTGCTCTTCAAATGTGTGGTCAAGTTACCAGGATACCAAAGCTTTCTGAAAACAAGTGCTGTTTTCTTTTATAAACTGAAATGGTTACACTGATAGATATAATGAACTATGTGTACAGGTGATAGGTTGTGTTAACTTGGACATTTCAAGCCTTAATTAAGGGACCTGGCCCTATCAGAAGTCAGGGAATGTAGCTGAAATCTCTGTCTGCATGTCCTTGTTTATGCAGCTGTTATTTAACAGTGACTGTCCAGTGTAAAATAATTTCTGGAGGAGGAAAGAAGACCAAGTTTCACTTTTTAGAGGTAAATGCCTGAATTACTAGACTACAGGGCCACATGTATTATTTTTCTAGCCTTGTGTGGGGTTTTCGGTCATTCTCTCAGTAAAGGGAGCATGTATAGAAGTAGGTTATTGAGAATTGTAAACATGAAAGTATCTCCTGATTCTGGTGTTTAGTGGTAGAAGGGAATTTTAGCTTTGGTTTGTTTTGTTGTTTTTTTTTTTTTTCTTCTTTAGTGCCTTTACTGAGTCTCTCACAATACTGAACCTGGCAACAGGGAGGGATAACATGGTAATTCATAGGAGAGACGGACTGGGAAATGCTTTGGGAAAAAACAGTATTTTTTAAAAACCAAATTCTTGCACTTTGTGATTTGATTAGAATTTTCTTGTGCTAATTTAAATATGATAATAAAGCATTGCATAAAAAGTGATCAGTCTATCATTTCATAATGCTTTCATAAGGAAGAGGCAGCTCAGCAGGTGTAAAACCAGGTATGAAACAGTAAGGAAATGCTTCAAGTGGACAGCAGCAGTTTGTAGCTGCCAGAGGCTTTGCTTCAGTTCATGGGACAAGAAGTCAAGATTGATTTAGTTCTGAAAAGGAAAAGAACAGCTCTCTTTTTTTTTTTTTTTTAAGGGCCTGCTGAACAGAACAAGGTTAGTGAACTATGGATTACTATTTTTTGTTGTTACGCTTTCAGTTACATTCCAAAATTCGGTCACTTATTTTTAACAATATTGGACACAGTATCATCTAGTATGGAAACTTTGACTTATCAATCATTTCTCTTTATGATTTCTAGCATAGAGCTATCAAATTAATTCTTGGTATGAATTTGTATTTGAAGTATAAAATTTCCAGAGTGAAGAATTTAATCCAGAGCTACTTTCCAGTGCAGTCTTATCAAACAAATGATGCCACCTCCAAAGTACGGAGGCTTACTTCTATTCATAGAGCATTCATGTTTTCTGCTACCAAGGAAAAGGTTCGTTGTTGTTTCTGTAGGAACAATGCACTTATTTAAGTCCCAGCTAACGGGTGCTGATAATTTTGTGAAGCAGTTATTTACAGAACTAGAGGTCAGACACAAGGGCCTTTACATGTAGATACCAACAGTGTACTAGACTTACTGATGTCCTGTATTTTCTTAGACAAAGTAATACAACAGCTGTATCTAAGAATTTGTAGGTGGTGTTCTGCATTAATACCCTAGCTGCCTCTATGGCTCGTGTAGCTGGCAACAGGAGCGGGAGGGTACCTCTTCCATACCTTTCAGTAGGTAAGACTGGAGGAAAGTCATCATGAGCTGGCAGTCCGAAGTAAAAAAGATTCTATTCAAGAAGAAAGCTCACCTCTGAAAACTAATTTGGGGCAGCTTATGATCAAGATTTCCCATTCTCAGGAGTGTTGGCTTCTCTTCTATATTGCCCTTATGCTGAGACCTCTGGATAGCAACTGGAGCAGCTCATGACAATCTGTAATGTTGATCAGAACAACAGGGCTCTAACTCCACCTATTTATCTGAAGTACAAAAGAAATGGAAACCAGAGATGAGGGTATCTCTGTATATTAATGCTATCTGGCAGCCCAGGGGCTGGTGGTATACACTTTTGTTTCCCCTGTTCACAACTCTGACCATTCAACTACATGGGTCACAGATTGTCACAAAGACCAGTTTTTCAGAAGGTAATAGTAGCTAGTTGTGCTTCAGAATGCCCCTCTCTGGCCCTTTTAAAGGACCACTGGAGGGGCTTGAAATTCAGTGAAGCCTCTGCTTGATCCCTGCCATCAACTGCCAAAGTCAGTCACTGCTCTGTTCCAAGCCAGGTAAGTGCACTGTGTAAGTATCCTTACTGGTTTTACATATAGCCAGACAAGAGAGGGAATATGGGATTTAGGCTGAGAATAGGTTACTCTACAAATCTGAAACCACTGAATATCACCATCCCAACTAAAAGGGCAATTCCCCTGTGGCCACAAGCTGCATCAGGTCAAGATCTGTGTCAGCACCTGTGTGTCCATTATCCATCCTGTCCAAGTGCCTGCCTCTGTCCTGGCCACCAAGCAAGCCAGGTGGGGCACCCCCACCTCTGAGGCTTCTATCTGGCTATTGCCCCTTACTGTTGCTCTTTTCCCTCCTGCAGGTGATGCTGCACAGACTGATGGTACAGTAACGGGTGCTAACTTTGCTCTGTAAATGGAAATAACAAGTATAGGCTGGGGCATGTGCATATCTAGAACGCATAGGTAAGTCACAGATGGGATCACCCAGGACACAGCTGTAAGATTTGTTCACCTCAGACATCAGCATAGCAGAGATTTCAGAAAGGTAAGGTGTTGCAGAATGGCGGAGAAGGCGAGGGAAGCAAGACACAACTCAGTATGAGTTATAAGTAAGCTTCAACACTTTATTCAAGTTCTGCTATGCCTTTTATACACTGGAGGTTAATTATGCCTACTTATGTTAAATTATGCCTACTTGTCTATATTTGATTGGCTAAGCATAAAGCTACATTTGCATGTTCCAGCCTCTTGTGGTTATCTTCTTCTGGATTCTTCCCGCAGGTTCTACCTTGGAACTTTCCACCAGATTCGAGCTTATTCTGACCTGGAGCATTCCACAAGCTTCCAGGTCAGAGTGACCCTGGGAAGCTACAGCTATCAGCAGTACAGCTCCCGTTATCAGTACTGCTTGCTCACAGCTGCTACATTCAGCCCTGTGCTCACAATTGTTACATTCGGCCCTGTTCAGCAAGCCATTCCTCCACAATTCCCCCTTTTTCTTTTTGAGCGAGCAGTATCTGGTTGGAAAGTTGAGCTACTTGTTTCATTATGCAGTTATAAGCAATTTTAGCAACAACTACAATAGCAATGCCTATTCCTATCCAGCACAAGCCTTCTTTAACAAGCGAGAGCAGCCATGGTGTTAATCCCCCAAATATAGAAGATAGCCATTTATCAAATGGATTGTTATTAACAGTGATCTTATTGGTGTGTTGCTTTAGCCAGTTTAATTGCTTATGGATGGAATTACTATGATCAGATAGGTTAAAGCAACACATACCCTCGAAGTCTTTGCAACCATGGCCTTATGCTAAAAGCAAAAAATCAATAGCGGCGCGATCTTGAAGCAAAGCATGTCACAAACTATTTTGATCTACTAACAATTCATTAATAATATTTGTGGTAATATTTGATTGCTTAACAGACCAACAAGCTAGCCTTTCGATCTCTTTCAGGGCTTGTTGTGTAGTTTCATTAGTTCTGCAATAATCACCTTTGTGTGCAAACTTATAATTCTGACTGTTTAAAGGGTCAACTTGTGTCCAGCCAGCCCAATTACCTAATTGAATTGCTTTATATTGATTTCCAAACACAAAGCAGGTTTTGGTCCAATTTTTTGTATCACTACCAATGGATTGGGACCCCAAAAGTTCTAATTCTTGTGGGTCCCACGGAAGGGTCATGTTCAAGTTATTAATTATGTGAGCTGTGAGATTAGCTATACAGTCGACTGGTTGGAACACATTATGCGTACTGTAGTTGGAAAAACTACGGAATTCTGCCATGTCTGTTATAGGAATTCCAATTAAACACGTTTTAAAGGGAGCAGTGGCTGATTGCATGCTCAAACAGAATTCCGGGCTATGTGTGATGTTAGCCCAAGTTACCCACATATTCTGCCTGTTCTCTATTTTATGAAGTGGAGTTGTGGGTGGAACTTGTGACAACATCCCCTTCGTTGTCAGCAGGAGAAGGTGCAACCTTGGTCCATTTCGCGGGAACCCATTGCGGACCTGTGGGAGTAAGCACACACATATAACCCCGCCCTATATATTTCACTTCAGCTGGACCACGCCATTGACCTGTCTGGGGATCTCGATACATCACTAACATAGGTTTCTCAGTCTCTGTGTTGACCGCGCAGGGGGTGCTTCCTGATCTGAAAAAATGCATAGATAGTTCATAACAAATAATGACTTTGACAGTCTCTCTTGGACCTCAGGCACATCATTAAACTTGTCTATATAACGCTTTAAGGTTTGATTGGCGCGTTCTACAACAGCCTGTCCCGTTGGTGAGTGAGGAATTCCAGTCAGGTGTTTTACTCCCCACAGCTGGCAAAACCTTTGCATCTTCCGACTCGAATATGCAGGTCCGTTGTCCGTCTTGATCTGTTGCGGCACTCCCATAACTGCAAAGCAACTTGTTAGATGTCGGGTTACATGAGAGATCTTCTCCCCTACTTGAGCCGTAGCCCATATGAATTTACTAAAGGTGTCGATGGTGACATGCACATACTTGAGCCGCCCAAAGCTGGGTACATGAGTGATGTCCATTTGCCAGATTTCGCAGGGTCCAAGTCCTCGGGAGTTTACTCCCATGCCTAGCCCTGGTCCATGATGACTGCAGCTAGGGCAGGCCTTAACAATGCCTCTTGCTTCATCCATAGAGATGTTGAACTGACGGAAAAGTCCTTTGGCATTTTGATGGAACATGTTGTGAGCTTCCCGGGCTTTGACGAATTCACTCAGTGGCACGGTGATTGAGACCAGACGGTCTGCCCGTTCATGTCCTTCTCCCAGTCCTTCTGTCCACTTATGGCTCTGTATGTGGATCACTGCATACGCACACTGTCGTTGTTGAATTGCAGTGTAGAGTTGTCGTAGTAGTGTGGACAGCCGTTTGTTGTGACAATCTTTCACTCGAGCATCTTCAATACGTTCCACTATGCCTGCCACATACAGGGAATCTGTCACTACGTTTAATTCGGTGTTAGGCCAGTTTAGAAATACCCAAACAACAGCAGACAGTTCTAACGTTTGTAGTGAATCCCCTGATTCAGCGGCCAAAAGGTGATGGTGCCATTCATTATTTTGAGTCCATGTGACGGCCGCACGCCGGGATTTTTTGCCTGCATCTGTGAAAGCTGTTACTGCCCCCGGCAGTGGGCGCATACTTCTCTTGGGTACCTTAATCCATTCTTGCTGGCTGATCCATCGCAAGGTTGTCGATCGCAGTTCATCTATTTTAAGCTCTGCCGCTTGAGTTAGCAGGCTAACTTGCAGTGCTGGTGAGTGTTGCAGGTACCATTCAAGATCTTTCCGTTTTATTGGTAGCTGAATAACTTCCGGTTCTTGTCCAGTGAGATTTAAGATTCTTGACCGACCTTTCTGGATTAATTCTGCCAGATTGTCGATTTTTGACTGAATTGTTGTTTTCGGTTGGATACTCGTGAAAAGCCACTCAAGAATACTAATCTCCCCCTTCTTCTTCCTGCGCTGGGTGAGCGCACCAAGCAGTTGATTAGTATTGTTCAGAATCGTTAAGTCTATGGGACGGTCTGGACGTAACCGATCAACCCACCGTTGCGTGATTTGAGTGGCAAGGCGTTGAATGGTTTGCAGTTGTTCAACAGTCGGATGGACCTTGCGTGCAGTGTCGGTGCCTTTTAGGAGTGGTCACAGAACATCAAGGTCACTGTTTGTGAATCCGATGACAGGGCGTAGCCACTGCAGGTCCCCTAGCAACTGCTGTGCATCGTTCAAGGTGGCTAATTGCGTTTTAATCTTCAGTTTCTGCGGTCGGATTTGACTGTCACTAATGCACCACCCAAGATAATTCCATGTTGGGGTTCGCTGAACCTTGTCAGGTGCAATAATTAGGCCACACTTGTGCAGGCTTTGCTGTAACTGTCTTTCCTGTGCCTGCGAGAAAGGTGTTTCTTGCGCCAGCAAAATATCGTCCATATAATGGTAGATGATGGTTGTTGGCCACAGTTCACGGATTGGCTGGAGTGCTACGTCAACAAATAATTGACAAAGGGTAGGACTGTTCTTCATACCTTGTGGCAAAACTGTCCATTCATATCTTTGAGCAGGCCCTGCTCTGTTGAATGATGGAAGTGTGAACGCAAACCGTTGCATATCACGTGGATGCAGACTGATGGTGAAAAAACAGTCTTTGAGATCAATAACCAAGAGGTGCCAGTGCTCTGGGAGCAATGCCGGACTGGGCATTCCAGGTTGTAGGGCTCCCATGGCTTGCATTTGTGCGTTCACTGCTCGCAGATCATGAAGGAGTCGATATTTTGCTGATTTCTTCTGAATTACGAATATTGGAGTATTCCAAGGACTTGTCGAGGGACGAATGTGGCCTTGGCGCAGCTGTTCTGAGACAAGTGCTTGGGCCTGCAGAAGACTTTCCTGTTTTAGCGGCCACTGCTCAACCCATACTGGTTCGTCGGTGAGCCACGTTAACTGGATCGGGAAAGTCCACTGGGCAGTGACCGCCCCTAAAAAGGGTCGTTCGTGAGACGCAGTCCCAGCTGAAGAAAGCACATCCCGTCTGATGAGAGCGTCGACTCCGACGGGCAATGACAAAATGTTCACAACTGCGTGGGCTCTTTTGTCGTCGATGGTGATGCACACAGGAGAAGTGCTGCATTTTACTGTGGTGGTTCCTCCCACACCTTCGATACCTGCAGCAGCTGGGTGACATGGCCATTCAGGTGGCCACCGTGTGGAACTAACAATGGTGACATCAGCGCCAGTGTCCATCAGGGCAGTTAGAACTATCGTGCCCCACTTGTAGGTGAAAACTGCCTCCACGGTTGGACGTTGGCCCATCTTCAGAGAAAGAAGTGCAGCAGTCCCCGTGGATCCAAATCCTTGACTGCCACGCTCTTTGGTCGAGGCAGGAGCGATGTCAGCTGTCAATTGTGGAAGCGGGATCAGTTGAGCTATTTTGCTTCCTTGTGGTATGTGGATAGGTGGAAAGTCCGTCTTTGCCATTATGATGATCTGTCCTGTGAAATCTGCATCAATAAGTCCTGGAACAATGAAAAGTCCCTTTATAGCTGTCGAGGAGCATCCCAATAGCAAAGCTCCTTGTGGTTGTCCATTGATGACAATCGGCCCTGTAACTGTTGTCGGAATCTTATACACGGCGTTGTTAATTAAGGTGACATCTACAGCTGTTGCCAAGTCGAGACCGAGGCTCCCTCTGGTGGCTGGCTGTAGGGTTGTTGCGGGGCGGGAAGTGACGTGGCGGGCTGCGCCGGAGCCGCAATTGTTGTCGTTGCGCGGCGGCTTGCGCTCCGCCGGCCGTTTCCCGGAAGATGGCAGACACTGGTGTCATGGCGGTCATGCTGGCAGTTGTCACACCAAACACGAGGTTTTCTGCAGGTTCGCCGCACATGACCCCTTTCACCACGTCTATAGCACTGTGGGGGTCCCTCAGGGTTCGGGCGCTGCTGTCGGTTTGATGGACGAGGCCGTTGCAATGGAGCTAGAGCAGCTGCGAATGCCTGTGCCTGCAACGCCTGGCCCTGAGCTATTTCCCTCCCCACAGCCTGAATCGCTTCTACTAGCATGGCTTGTGCACCAGCCAGAACCCTACTCATTTGCTCTAGCATGTCCTCTATAGTCGCATCTATAGGCAAAGTTAATAAAATCCCCTTCACTCGACTATTGGTGTTTTCCATAACGCATTGTCGCAACAACGCCCCCTTCATCCATTCTGGAACATCTGCCTTGTTTATGGCATCTGTGACCCGATCTACGAAACTCCCGAACGACTCCTCTCTCCCTTGTTTAATACTCATATACAAGGGAGTTTCAGGCGATGTTTTAACTGAGCGCAAAGCATCTCGAGCCAAACGCATACTTTCCAAGCACACACTTGGTCCAAGCGCCATCTGCGCCGTTACGCCTTGAAAGGGTCCCTGTCCCAGCAATTGCTCAGCAGTGACGCCGAATAGAGGATCGTTCATTTCCCTCTGCGTTTGCGCGGACTGCTCACACAAACGAGCCCAATGACCCTGCCACAGCAGCAATTGCGACTGTGTCAGAATCATTCTCATAACGGTCTTAATGTCCTCCGCGCACAGGATCCCCGACCCCCAGATGTAATTTAACATCTGAATTGTCGGTTCTCCTCGCAGACCAGACTCGTTAACCGTGTTCCGCAACTGCATAAGCAATTTCCAGTCAATCATATAGTGCTCTGCATTAAACCCTCCTGCATCATTTTGCTGGAATATCACAGGGAACGCCTGTATCCCGTCTAGATCTTCTAACAGCGCGCAATCCCCTTTTCTATCACATGTTTCGTTAACGAATGCCAATCTATACGCATCACCCATCCCTGGTCTTTCCCCTTTAACTGCTCTTCCCGAGTCATCTCTTCCCGGGCCGGTGGGGCAGAGGGTTCGGGTGGTGGCGGCCAATCGTCACCCGCTGTACAGCAGGCTGCCTCCGCGGTCTGAGGGGCTGTTTGAGGGGCAAACCCGGCCGGACCTATCACCTTCACCGGACCCCCGATCGCTGGGTTCGGATCTGGATCAACGCCTAGATAGATTTTTCCCGGGATGGTCAGTTGTTCCTCCGCCCCCTTTAACTTATTAGATGCGACCGCCGCAACCACTTTCTCCACCCGATACCTTTGCAAGCAGTTAGTAACCTCCCTCCATGGTTTCATCATTTTCTTAGCTACTTTATCATTATCTATTACCGCGTCCCATAATGCATCCCCGAATTTTCGCCATTCTGATACTCAAAAAGCGTATTATGATCCGTAAAGAATCCCTTAGCTTCCCCTAAAGCCACAAGCCCCGAAACATGCTTTAGGCTCTCTATCCCCCGCTTTTCTAAAAAGCGTAAAAGCAATTCACAGGCTACCTCACGCTCCATTGTTTTTTGGCTGGTCCAAGCCATAACTCCTCGAAGCCTCTCTCAGCTTCGGCAAACCGGATAGCGACGGGAGGGTTCCCTCTCAGGGATATCCTGCTTCAGGATGACCCCCACACCGGGTCTCCCGCTGTGCAGCACGAACACCCCTCTCTCTGGGCGTCGTCCAGAGCGTAGCCTTAAGCGGATAGCGGGTCAAACAGGCTCTGTTCTGTTCCCAGGCGCGGATGCGGAATCCCACTGCATAGCAGATCGCCGATCTTTCGCCCTCTGGTTCGCTGCTAACCGGTGCTCTGTTCCGCTCTCGCCTTCTCGGTCAGAGTTCTGGACCCCTGGGATGTAGAGTGGGGTCCCTGTTCGGGCGCCAGATGTTGCAGAATGGCGGAGAAGGCGAGGGAAGCAAGACGCAACTCAGTATGAGTTATAAGCAAGCTTCTACTTTATTCGAGTTCTGCTATGCCTTTTATACACTGGAGGTTAATTATGCCTACTTATGTTAAATTATGCCTACATATCTATATTTGATTAGTTAAGCATAAAGCTACATTTGTATATTCCAGCCTCTTGCGGTTATCTACTTCTGGATTCTTCCCGCAGGTTCTACCTTGCAACTTTCCACCAGATTCGAGCTTATTCTGACCTGGAGCTTTCCACAAGCTTCCAGGTCAGAGTGACCCTGGGAAGCTACAGCTATCAGCAGTACAGCTCCCGTTATCAGTACTGCTCGCTCACAGCTGTTACATTCGGCCCTGTTCAGCAAGCCATTCCTCCACAGTAAGGGGAGTGGCAGGAGGCTTATTTGCTCAGTCATTGTTTCAAACAATAGAACAAACAACAAACCCCACAACCCACTAACCCCAAACCCCTTTTAAAAAGTGAATTGTTCAAATTACTTTTTTCTCAAAGCCTAAGTAGGCTTTCAATAGCAGTGGTCACATTTCAAGTGTACTTCTCTCATGGCTATTCACTAAAATAATCAAAAATAAAACTCACATATTCCTTTTTAGGACAGGCAATCTCAAAGAGACCTTCCGAGATATGTTTAACACCCATTCAATTGCATGCACAAGTTAAAATAAATATTATTCTGAAAAAAAAAATAATCTTGATTTCTACTCACTATGAATTAGTGTTACACCAGTAAAAGCATTCAATATTTTTATTGGCTCGTGCATTGAGGTTTTCTGCAATAAGAATACAACAAAGCTATCCATAAAACATAGGAACATAATGAAATGACAATGAATGTATTACTTCATAGTATTAGGCTTGTAAAACTTTATTTTTAAACTCTGAAAATTATTTTTCCCCAACCCACTTAAATACAGGAAAGCTAAAACACAATCCTAACTGACAGAAAACAGGTTGTAGGTCAAAGAGTTCCATTCTCAGTGAAGCAATGGATCCAACTATGCTGCCTATATATCAAATTTCTCTTCACAGATATTGTGTCCGTGTTCTTCATAATCTTCTCTAGTTACTACCATGTCTTCAAAATCATCATTTTCAGAAATGAGCTTCCCACCTTCCCAAGAATAAATAATGGGGCTGAAAAATGTACAAAGTTATTGCTACTCATCTGTAAGTTCACTTTAAATAGAAGTATGCAGTGATGATTTCCAAGACTCTTATTTAGCCATATCTATTCAAAAATATACTTTTGATTGCTAAATCAAACCATCCAGCTCCAGACAAGTTATGAGACAAAGCCTGAAATTTTAGCAGGGCTAACTGACTTTGTGTTTCACAAAAAGTAAGTGCCTCTTTGGAAGAGGGCAGGAAGTGGAGATGTCTTTGTATTTACTTTGCACAGATTTTTTTTTTGTACTTTCAAGATATACTTGTTTTGTTTCAACTGTATACTCTCTCTCTGCAAAGATGTTACTCCTTCCAAATCTCTGAAGTAACTACATTAATAGTGACATGGCAACATTCAAATGCTGAAAATTCTTCTAAGTAAAAGACTAAACTCTAATCTTGTATCCTTATGTATCCACTTAATGACAATAGTCTTATTTATCTGTTTACAATAAAAAGACTGATCCTGAAAATGCTTATTTATATGCTTAACTTCATTAGCCATAGTACAGGGCAAGCAGGTGGTCTCTCATTTCTTTGGTTTGTCTGAAAATACATCGATTTAAAACGTTCTTGTACAATTTTGGTTCACTTAATATTTTAATTAACCTCTTTACTCATCTATTTTTTAATCAGCAAAAGAAATCCTACTTTATAGTGTTCTTCTAGAAGGACAAAGCTTGTTCTGTACAGTTTAGAACTTACTTTTCAGGAAGAACAACAGAAACATCATAATCAGTTGGAGTAAGACATCGAACTTCAGAATAAACCCGATTTCTGAAGCCTGGAAAAAGGGTGTTCCCCCCTGTCAGAACTATGTTCTTGAAGAAATGAGGCTGCATTTCTATAAAATAAATAAGTAAATCTGTAGTTAGAGTTTGAATATATATTTAAAGATTAAAGGGTTTTTTTCATCAGTTTTTTTATGAATTGGAACAGAAGTAAGAAATATGCATAGAAGAATTTTATGGTCATCTAATGACCACATCAGTCAAATATTTTCATTGAGAAATACAAGAAAGTGATCAATCGCCCTCTGTTCTTCGTGATTTTTAAAATTTGGCTTTGATAACTACTATTTTCTTACATTGTCTATTAAATTTCACGTCTGCCAACACAATTCCCCTTTCAAAAGGGATTTAAAATGATACAGTTTTTTTAAGAGTACAAAATAATAGCCTCAATGCCGCCACACTTACATGGTATCATAAAACCTATGAAAGCTGTCTTTGTAGTAATAACATTAATTACATGTACATCATCTATAAAATGAAAGCTTTAGTAATACTCGACAAATGCAGCAGTCAGAAAGGTTTTATACTTTGATGCTTAAATTACTGATTTTGGTCCGTTTCATTTTTCTCATCAGTTTGATTTTCCTCTTCTTCCAGTGTAGAATGGTATCTTAAAACACAACTAAAACTAATTTCAAGTATATTCCATCATCGGCATCAAAGCCAGACAGGTCACGTTAGAAAAGGATGTTAAGAAGAATTAAACCTACAGCGATTAACTGAAATAAGAGTAGAAACCAATCAATGAATCATCACAAAACTGTATGCCTAACAGAGAATCTTGTAGAAAATCAATTCTAGAGTGTACGACATACACCAGAAGATAGTTCACAACAACTCAGTAATTGGCATATTGAGAGTTCTATCTTCTTAAGACACTTTGGATGTTTAAAAAAAAAAAAAAAAAAAAAGGAAAAAAAAAACCCAACAACAACACCCCCCCACCCCCACTTTTCAAAATACTTTTAGGTTATACCTTCAGGTAAATTTTGAATAGAATAGACAATGGCTTCAGGGATTCCCATCTCTTGAATACCGATATCCGAAGGATGGAAGAGTATTTCTGGAACTGCAAATCTTTCATTTGTTAGACGAAGTATTTGTTCACCAGTCTTGTATTTTCCACTTAGTACCATCTCTTCTCTTGGCTAAATTAAAGACATGAATAGTAGCCACTGCTTAAGAAAAGAAATTACATCCTAGACTATTCAGCTAATATTTTTCATGTACTGCAGAGATAGGCAGTATATTCTATGTTAAGTTGTATTATCAACAAATCTTTTAAAAACAATACATACTCTGGTATTAAATCTGAAGTGACTTTGCTCTTATCAACTGCAGTTTTGCCTGAAGCAAAATAAA
The DNA here is from genome assembly GCA_028020825.1 of Podargus strigoides. Lineage (NCBI taxonomy): Eukaryota > Metazoa > Chordata > Aves > Caprimulgiformes > Podargidae > Podargus > Podargus strigoides. The sequence goes on from CM051662.1 coordinate 60,336,636, forward strand.
ATAGGTATGCACAAGTGGACTTAAAATACTAGGACTGCTTTTGAAACTATAGTGAACTCAGTAAATGAGATAAAATTGTTAAATTGCCCTCATTGGTATGAAGACTTTTCAGGTTCTTCTAGAACATGACTGAACTTTCTACCTATTAAGGTATTTAAATGAAATTCAAAGAGACTTACAAAAAAGTAACAAAGCAGAGAAAACGTTTTCCAATTAACTTAAAAAAAACCCCCTCACAATAATGATATGGATAGGTTGTATGACAGAGCACAAGCATAAAAAGCTACAAATATTAAATAACAGAACATAAAATGCTACGCTGGGAAAAAAGTATTTAATTTTCATCTCAACTTCCTAAGGAAAACTTTACCAATTAATGCATAGCACAGAAAGAAGTTACAATACAGCATTAGAAAAAAGAAAGTCTTTTTAACCTCTCTACTAAACTTGTGCAGGGGAATGGTCCAAAAAATACTTCGAAAACCATCCTATCATTACCTTACAAAATCCTTTTTTGATTGTGCTGAAGTCTGGCAAAACATAATCTACCATTACAGTATTTTCCTCTCCTTTCAATCTGAAAGAGAAGAATGTAAAATACAACAGAAAAAAGAATAAGTTATAAATCCTAACTGTTTTATATTGACAAGACTTCCTTTGGCTTAACTGCAAAATTTTCTAATTAACAGTATAGTTATATTTGTTTGTACAAATAGATTATTCAGAAGCACCAACTTTTACATTCAGTACCGTTGTATACGTACTTGGCAATGTCCATGTCCTTGTAAAAGTCTTGAGAAACATAACACACATCTTCTTTCACTTGATTAATTACATGTGTTTCATCCATAACATGTAGCTGCCTGTGAAAAACAAAACCACAATAATTAAGTCTTAGCATTACCTGTCCAGTTTTCCACTGAAGATGAGCAACCATAGTTTTCAAATCACAGAAAGCTACTGTCTCAATGTCTAAAACTTGTATTCAATTTACAAAAGCATTCCTGGCCTACTGGAGTTAAATATTTTCCTATTTCACAGTTGAATAAATACAAATATCTACCTGCATTTGCCCAATGTTTTCATAACAAGTGTAGTCCTAATCCTTCAACTGCCACTAGCGAAGACCTGTATCTAGATAAAGTTCCAAGCTAAAGGATCCTAATGAAAAGTTGATCCTATTGAATTTTATTTGTGGTATCAATAGAATCAATTAGCAAACTGACTTGATGATCTACTGAGACACCTCAGAAAATATGTAAGGACTTGTATAATTGTGAACACGCAGGTAACCTCAGCAACTTCAAAAGTGCTAGCACTTTCAAAACTAATAGCCTAATTCCTCAAAGATCTTAAACTCATCTTAATTCCTTCTGATCTTAAGATCAAAATGGCAGCTAGCAGATTATAACAGACAAAAATTCCCTTCTCCTTTAAACAGCATTTAATCTAAAATTCACAGAACCAGTAAGAACATCCCCACAAACTTCTAGCTCATTTCATACCAGGTCTCAAGATGATGATCAGCATGCTTTACCTGTAAGAGATTATCTCCTTCAGATGGTTGGTTAAGAGTTTTCCTCCAACATTAATCCTACAGAAAAGGAGGAACACAAGGAATTCTGTCATTAACTTCAGGTACAGCAAACAGTTCTTCTAGAAAATATATACTGCAGTTTACCTGATGATTGCCTCTTTCTTCTTTTTACTTCTACAATAAGGTACAATGTGTGTAAAAGAGTATCCACTATCCACAATGATACAACATAGCTCAGACGGATTATCCCGGAAATACCTGTGCGCACTAAGAGCTCCAGCTGAAATACAGAAACCTTCATTCAATTTTCATATGAATATACACTTTTACATTGATATGAAAGTGTACTTGCTTCATATTTTAAATGCCTTTGACAGACTTCCAAGACCTTGATACATAATACGTAATACATTATATAGCCAACACATGAATTAATTTTGACAGTGGATAAAATTAAGTATAGTCTATGCCTCCATTTGTTCTTTTTCAAGAATTCCAGTCCATGTTCAGTTTCCTCTCCTGAAGTCCAAGCAGACTGATCATACCACAATTCATCAAACCTATCTAAAGGAGTATCCTATGTCCAACTACCTTCCAGAAGGGTTGTGATGTTACTTACACATTCCCTGTAAGATAAATTTCATGATTGTAATGCTGCATTTTATTTCCTAATATGGAACAAAAACAACTCCACCACACCCCAAAAAAAAGGAAAGCTATCAAACTCTTCATGCAAAACTTTGGTAAACTTTCTCAAATGCTATCCTGTTTCAAAATCCATCCGTTATCTCTGCCATCCTGACTCTTCTCAGATTTCCTTTAATTATACACTAAAAGAGTATACTTGGAAGTTAAAAAAAAAAAAAAAAAAAAAAAAAAAAGTTTAATCCTGTTCAGAGTACATATAGTAGCACACTACTCAAGAGCCAGGATGGAAATGAAATCATTTCTTTACTATCTTTATATACATGTGTGTGCATATGCATTTATTTATTTATTTTCAAGGTTATCTTTCAAAATATATAAATGTGAACTAGAAGGAAACTGACTCACCATTTACTCTAAGAACTGCTTGAAACTGATATTCTTCAAATAGGATTTCATTCATGGACTCTTGTATTGAACTGAAGTTAAAATAAGGTTCAGTAATAATAATATTGGTGTCTACAAAATCCACCTATGAAAAATACATTAAGATTGTAATTACATAAAACTTAGAAATTAATACTCTGTTACCATATTTTGCAGCAGTTGAAGATCACGTACATCTGAAGACTTGATTACCACTTGCCATATCTGTTTGTAGAAGCTAGACTTAGAAAGTTTTTAGGTTTTTTAAAGACTTCATGAGATACCCACAAAGGAACAGACAATACTAATGTAAGATACTTTACACTAATCCTGTCTAACTATAGGAAGATAAGTCTCTTCAACAGCTCAGCACTTACATCACAAAATTACTTATCTAATAAAGTCCTGCACAAAGCAGAATCAGTAATAAAACTCTCAGTGACCTCTAATGAGGCCAGCAAAAGGTTCTGGATTTTCCACATTTACTGATATCTCAAACTCTTTTAGAGAGGACTGGAGGGGGATACTTCAATAACTGGATATGACCCTAAAGGTCTTACCAACTTTATCGCTCTGTAGTCTTCACTCACAAAAAAGAACTAAAAAGAAATTCTCCTCAAAACTATGACTAAATTGAATCTAGTATCAAAAGCCAGCACTGCATATTTTTATGCATGGAGACTAAGATATTTTGAGGCATTACTTTCATTCTCAGGACCATTCTGCCTCCTAGGTGTTACAAAAAACAAAAAACTGTCGGAGTATGTAACAATACTTTTTTTTTAAAGAAAAATTAAAAGGGAAGCCTTACAACACTTCTTGTGCTAAATCCAGTTTGTGTGATAAATAAGAAAAAATAAGAAATAAGAAAAATTAAGTATCAGATACTTATATTTTATACATTTAACTCACTCATAGGCAGAAAATGGTTAGCCAAAGATGGTTACTTAATGTGTATGTTTTTTGGCATACTGACCTAGCTCATCACTCTTTTACATCAACACTTTCTTGATCTCTAAACCACACTGTATCTATCTATTATTTTTTACTAACTTGAACTCTTAATTATGTTGATGTGGATTTCCTAACATATGTGAACTGAACTCAGTATGAATACACACAAGACTGAAAAATTTAAATGTTTTTTAAATTCCTACACCAGACTTCAAAGTACAATTTTTCTTCAGTTGGCAAAAAAATAAACCCCTGTGATTTCTAATTGAAGGCACTTTCAACAAGAAGAGTAAGCTCACCAGTTCTATTTAATATTTGATGTACTTATGTTAATTCCCTTAGTATTTAACCTACACAAAATCTGTGATTAAAAAAAGGCTCTTACTTGATACATTTCTTTTCCAAAAAGATAATCCCAAACCTGTCTCTGGACATCCCAGTTCACCAAGTAACCCTGTAAAATTTAGGAAAAAAATTTACACTATTTAGAAAATAAAATCATACTTCAAAAAATTACTAGAAATCAAAAAATGTCAAGTGATTGATAGACTGGAAACGTAAAGAAATTTGAGAGTAAAAATGTCTGAATTCACATTTCTTTGCTAAGAAGTAAACGTTACATAGGATAAAGAATGTTACAAATATTCCCCATCAATATGTTAATTACCACACTACACTACCAGACCAATGTAAATTGTGTTTCCTATAAAAATTATTCTTCTGACTGACAGAAGCCTGTCAGTCTGATCATCTTGAGTGCCATCACATGGCATGTACAGGACAACCAGGCAATCAGGTCCTGTCAGCATGGGTTTATGAAAGATTGACTAACCTGATCTTCTATGTCAAGGTGACCCGCTTAGTGGATGAGGCAAAGGCTGTGGATGTTCTTTACCTAGACTTTAGTAAATCCTTTGAAAACCTTTCCCACAGCATTCTCCTGGAGAAACTGGCTGCTCATGGCTTGGATGGGCGTATATTTCACTGGGTGAAAAACTGGCTGGATGGCCAGGCCCAAAGAGTTGGGGTGAATGGAGTTAAATCCAGCTGGTGGCCTGTCACAAGTGGTGTTCCCCAGGGCTCAGTATTGGGGCCATTTCTCTTTAATATCTTTATCAATGATCTGAAGGGATCAAGTGCACCCTCAGTCAGTTTGCAGACGACACCAAGTTGGGTGGGAGTGTTGATCTGCCTGAGGGTAGGGAGGTTCTACAGAGGGATCTGCACAGGCTGGATCCATGGGCTGAGGCCAAATGTATGAAGTGCTGGGTCCTTCACCTGAGGGCCCAGGTGGCCAAGAAGGCCAACAGCATCCTGGTTTGTATCAGAAATGATGTGGCCAGCAGGAGTAGGGAGGTGATTGTTCCCCTGTACTCAGATCTGGTGAGGCTGCACCACAAATACTGTGTTCACTTCTGGGCCCCTCACTACAAGGACACTGAGCTGCTGGAGCATGTCCAAAGAGCAACGAAGCTGGTGAAAGGTCTGGAGCACAAGTCTTATGAGGAGCGGCTGAGGGAATTGGGGTTGTTTAGCCTGGAGAAGAGAAGGCTCAGGGGAGACCTTGTTGCTCTCTACAGCTACCTGAAAGAAGGCTGTAGAGAGGTGGGGGTCAGTCTCTTCTTCCAAGTAGCAAGCGATAGGATAAGAGGAAATGGTCTCAAGTTGTGCCAGGGGAGGTTTAGATTGGATATTATAGGAAAAATTTCTTCACCAAGAATGGTCAAGCATTAGAACAGGCTGCCCAGGGAAGTGGTTGAGTAACCATGCCTGGAGGTATTTAAAAGATGTGTAGATCCGGGGGACATGGTTTAGTGGTGGACTTGGCAGTGTTAGCTTTACAGTTGGACTCAATCTTAAGGATCATTCCTAACTTAAATGATTCCCTGATTGTTAAACTTCACACTGCTGAACTTAAGTCTTGTACAATACTACATATAACCCTGCAGTTGAGGTATACTGTATGAAAAGTATTCCTTAAAACACCAATTTACATTTGGCTATAATATTAAACTCATATCTTACTTACTTTCTGAAAAGGGAGAATATAAAAAAGACCAGAGGGATCTTTAATTTCATCCAGTTGATTTGCTGTAAAGGTTTTCAGGCGTGCAGTCTTTGATCTGAACTGACAGTTGGGAATAACACTGGAAAAGATTGGGAAGTTTCCTATACATCATGATGTGAGACACAATCATTGTCTTTACACTACTTTCATCAACAAGGACACTTTCAATGATATTTCTGCTGCTGTTCTTTAGTTTAAATCAATTTATTGGAGTGAGTTACGAGGGAAATCTCAAATTTCTGATCCCTCCCGTTTGCGGATGAGACAAACCTTCCTGGCACGCTGCACTGAGCTACCCCCGACACCGCCGCCAGCACAACGGAACGCACGCCGAAGGTTGCTCCCCACTCGGGTACCGCCACCCCCGCACCGAACCCCTCACCGGTAGCGGTGGTGGACAGTGTAACGGTCCCGCCGGGCAGGCCGCCGCGCCGCAGAGGCGGGGCCAGGCCCGGGCCTCTCCGCCCCGAGCGCAGGTGCGCTGGCGACCCGCTCGCCGGTGAGGGGCTGGGGGAGAGGAAGGACGGCCGCCCTGGCGCTGGCGGGGAGCGGCGGGAGATCAGGTGAACCGTGAGGTGTGCCGGCGGAGCGGTAAGGGGACGCCCGCCCCGCCCCCTACCGGGCCCTCACCTGACGTTCGCGTGGTTGTAGCCGATCTTGGCGTTGTAGGCGCCGTTATCCAGCACCAGCGTCGCCATGTCCCCCACGGCGCCACGGCTGCCGCCGTCCCAGTACTGATCCGCCACCGCCGTGGATCTCTATGGTTACCATAGAATGGAGAAACAGCGCGCGCGCGTTGCCTGATGGGACGCAGGAGCACCGCTGGAACCACATCCGGCAGCACACCCACCTCTGGCACCAGACGCTCGCCGCTCACGTAGTGCCAGTGACGCTACCGAAGCTCTGGACACTATTGGTCAGACGTGACCCGGAAGCTCTCGCCAAAAGCGACGAGCGGGGAAGCGACATGAAGCCATCTCGGCCAGCGCCAGCTCCCGCGTCGTTCCCTGCGGGCCCAGTGCGCCTGCGCAAGACGGCCCTTCCCCCGGCAGCGGAGCGCGCCGCCGGCTAGCGGCGACGGGAAGCGGGAAGGGGCGGCCGCGGGCCAGCCCCATACGGGAGCTGGCGCACCAGGGAGAAATGCGATGAGGGAAAATCGCGTTATGTGAGAACTAGAAAAGCAACACGGGCCTTTCCTGTGTGAGAATATTAGAAGATGAGAGGGGGAAGACCTTCTGATTTCCACCATCGTTATTTTGCTGTTTTTCTAAGCGTCCTGTAATTGGCACTGTTTTACTATAAACAGTGTAAGAAATGGTGTTATTGGTTCCATCCTCTTTTTAGCTGCCCTTTATGTACTGGAATAGGGTGATGAGCTCCCTCCTGAGCCTTCTCCAGGGAAAAGAGACCTTCAGTATTTTCTCATTGGGCAGGTTCTACAGTTCATTGATGATCTTCATGGCCTTCCTTTGGACCCTCTCCAGTCTCTCCACGTCTTTTTTGAATTGTTGGGACAAGATACTCCATGTGTGGCTGACAAGTGCTGAACAGAGTAGGATGGTCCAATAAAATAGGAAGTGAATTACTGTTTTGTATCTCTATGCAACTGGCTTTCCCAGAAATATCACGGAATATTCAGAGTGGGACGGGACCTCCAGAGATCATCTAGTCCAACTCCCCTGCTTAAAAGCAGGATCCCCTAGAGCACATCACTCAGGACTGCATCCAGGTGAGTCTTGAAAATCTCCAGAGAAGGAGACTCCACAACCTCTCTGGGCAGCCTGTTCCAGTGCTCTGGCACCCTCACTGAAAAAAAAGTTCTTCCTCATATTTAAATGAAACCTACCTATGTTCCAGCTTGTGTCCGTTACCCCTAGTCCTGTCACCGGGAACCACTGAAAAGAGTCTGGCTCCACCCTCCCTCAACCCACCCTTTAGGTATATATAAACATTAATTAAATCACCCCTCAGCCTTCTCTTCTCCAGGCCAAAGAGTCCCAGCTCTCTCAGCCTTTCCTCATAGGGGAGATGCTCCAATCCCCCAGTCATCCTCGTTGCCCTCCTCTGGACTCTCTCCAGTAGGTCCCTGTCTCTCTTCAACTGGGGAGCCCAGAAGTGGACGCAGTATTCCAGTTGTGGCCTCACCAGGGCAGAGTAGAGGGGGAGAATGACCTCCCTTGACCTACTGGCCACACACTTCCCTGTGCAGCCCAGGGTGGCATTGGCCTTCTTGGCAGCAAGGGCACATTGCCGGCTCAGGGATAATTTATTATCTACCAGGACTCCCAGACCCTTCTCCTCAGAACTGCTTTCCAGGAGATCCCTCCCTAGCCTATACTGGTGCCTGGCATTCTTTTTCCCCAGGTGCAGCACCCTACACTTGCCCTTATTGAACCTCATGAGGTTCTTCTCTGCCCAGCTCTCCAGCCTGTCCAGGTCCCGCTGGATGGCAGCACAGCCCTCTGGCGTGTCACCACCCCTCCCAGCTTGGGATCATCAGTGAACTTGCTGAGGATACACTCTGTCCCCTCATCCAGGTCATTGATGAATATATTGAACAAGACTGGACCGAGTATTGACCCCTGGGGGACACCACTGGTTACAGGCCTCCAACTTGACTCTGCTCCATTGTTCACAACGCTCTGTGTTCTGTCACACAGCCAGCTCTCGATCCACCTCACCATCCCCTCATCTAACCCACACTTCCTGAGTTTCCTAATGAGGATGTTATAGGAGACAGTGTCAAAAGCCTTGCTGAAGTCAAGGTAGATGACATCTGCTGCTCTCTCCTCATCCGGCCAACCGGTTATAACATCATAGAAGGCTAGCAGATTGGTCAAGCATGATTTACCCTTGGTAAATCCATGTTGACCACTCCCAATAACTTTCTGTTCTCCAACATGTTTGGAGATGACCTCCAGAACGAGTCACTCCATCACCTTCACAGGGATGGAGGTGAGACTAACCGACCTGTAGTTTCCTGGGTCTTCCTTCTTGCCCTTTTTGTAGACTGGAGTGATGTTGGCCTTCCTCCAGTCTTCAGGCACCTCTCCTGCTCTCCACGACTTTTCAGAGATGATGGAGAGTGGCCCAGCAATAACATCTGCCAGCTCTCTCAGCATTCACGGGTGCATCCCATCAGGGCCCATGGACTTCTGGATGTCCAGTTTGGCCAAGTGGTCTCTAAGGCAGTCTTCCTCTATTGAGGGACAGTCTTCATCTCTCCAGACCTTCCTTCTTGCCTCCACGGTTTGGGATTCACGAGAGACCACTTTAGTAGTGAAGACCGAGGCAAAGAAGGTATTCAGTACCTCTGCCTTTTCTGTGCCTTCCACCACCAGGGCGCCTGCCTCGTTCATCAGTGGGCCAACATTTTCCCTAGTCTTCCTTTTTCTATTGAGGTACTGAAAGAACCTCTTCTTATTGTCCTTAACTGTAGCAGCTGAGTTCTGCTTGAGCTTTGGCCCTTCTAATTTTCGCTCTGCACAGCTTCACTACATTTTGGTACTCCTCATAAGTTGCCAACCCCTTTTCCCAAAGGCCATAGACTTTCTTTTTGTTCCTGAGGCCCAGCCAAAACTCTCTATTTAGCCAGGCTGGCTTTCTTCCCTGCCAGCTCGTCTTTCAGGACCTGGGGATGGCCTTCTCCTGAGCTTTTAAGAGCTGCTCCTTGAAATATGCCCAGCCATCCTGGGCACCTTTGACCTTCAGGACTGCCTCCCAAGGGACACTCTCAGCCATGCTCCTAAGCAGGCCAAAGTCTGCCCTTTGGAAGTCCAGGGTGGCAGTTCTGTCGGCTCCCTGCCTTGTTTCTCCAAGAATTGTGAACTCTGTCATTTCGTGGTCACTCTGCCCACGACGACCTCCAACCTTTACATCCCCCACAAGACCTTCTCTGTTAACAAGCAGCAGGTCCAGTAGGGCACTGTCCCTAGTTGGCTCCCTTACCAGCTGTGTTAGGAAGTTGTCTTCCACACACTCTAGGAACCTCCGGGACGGATCTCTCTCTGCCATGTAATATTTCCAGCAGACATCTGGGAGGTTGAAGTCCCCCACGAGAACAAGATCGAGCGATCGTGAGATCTCTGCCACTTGCTTATAGAATATTTCGTCAGCCTCTCCATCCTGGTTGGGGGGGGGTCTATAACAGACTCCCACCACGATGCCCAGTTTATTGGCCTTCCCCTTAAGTCTTACCCATAAACACTCCACACTATCATTCACATTTTTGAGTTCAAGGCATTCAATTTTGTCTCTAACATAGAGTGCCACCCCACCACCTCTCCTTCCTTGTCTATCCCTTCTGAAAAGTTGGTAGCCATCAATCGCAGTACTCCAGTTATGCGAGTCCTCCCACCACGTCTCTGTGATGGCAACTAAATCATAGTTTTCGTGCTGCACCATGGCCTCCAGCTCCTCCTGTTTGTTGCCCATGCTGCATGCATTCGTGTAGACGCACTTCAGCTGGGCTAATTGTCCCACCGCTTTTTTGGGGGGACGAGCCCTAATTCCCACCTGACCACTCTCAGATTCTTCTGTGGCTTCCAACCTATCATTACCTCTCATGTCTCTGCTACTACTTGAATCACCATCAGAACTTAAAAATAACTGCTACTCTATATGATTATTCTTTACCCTAACAAATATCAAATGTCTTTCTGTGAGGCAGGATGTTCAACAGAACGCACGGCAACCTGATTTTAGACCAGTTCTCTTTCTGTGCCCATCAGTATCTTAAGGACAGCATCCTTAATCCCCACTCTAGCAGACACATTCTTTGGTTCTTGAGGAGAGGTCACAGGAATTACCAAAAGCCTGGTTTTCCACTTCAGGAGTTGCTCGATTCTTTTAAAGAACACTGTAAAGCATTGGTTGTTCTCCTTCTTTGCCCACTGGCAGGTATAGTAATAGAGAACTTTGGTTTTGTACTTAAAACCCAAAATACTCAAAACATAGAATTGTGACAAATGCTCCAGGTATTCACAGTATTACGGAGAAACATAAAGCATTAGTCTTTGAATCATGTAATTTTTATTTTATCCTTTTATTAATAATATAAAGTTCTTAGAAGAATAATGTAGACACAAAAAATCACCCTAGCTATTGCTAACTTTTGCCTTGTGAAAACAAAGGTGAAAGCTAGAATTTAATTAATTACTTTTTCTCTTCTAGATACTCGCTCCAGTACTATGAGATTTCACCTATTATCATTCAATGACTTGTACCAAATTCAGAGTTGCTTTTGCTTTTTTTTTTTTTTTTTTTTCTTTTTTAGGACCTACAGGAGAAGTGACAGGCTTTTAATGGTTCACTTAGATTTATGTGTAGTGGTTGATATACATAAATATTTTAAATCTCTTGGAACTAAAGTCGGTATATTTACTGCCATTGCCAATTGAGGGCAACTCACATACATATTTATTGAGTTTGTTTATGTATTCACCCATATATTGCAATGACAGTTCTGATAATATTTTCTACAGTTGTTGATAGAGTACCTAAAAAGACAAAGTAACATAGCAAGGACACATAAATACGACTTTCAAACATCCACATGGTAGCAAACTTCATACATTGCCCCTTACAACAGCTTAGAATTTATATTTTGTGGTGAATTTTAACGGTCCATCAGACTACTTAAGCCTTGCATGTCTGCAGTTGAAGACAGACCATTATCTTCTGCATTATCCATGCCAAATTTCTCATTCTACAAGTATGAAACAAAGCACTCACTGAAACCAAATCAGAACTTCTTCGGTCACATTTTATTTGTTCTTTTCCCACATTTTCTACTGCTTTATTTAATGAAAAAAACCAAAGAATATTTTTGTTAATTCTGTGACTTTCCTGTTTCTGAAATCACTTGGGCTCTAATTATGGTTTGGGTTTTTTTCTCTTGACCTCATTCTAGTTTTTACAGTTAAGGAATATGCATGACCATATGAAAAGTCAAGCTCCTTCCTCACACCCTATACAAAGCATACAGCAGTTTGTTTGCTATGCTCTGCGGTAAAGAGCAGCCTCAAAATGATTGAACAGTGCCAACTACAGAATTTGCACGTAGCTTAGAGTATCCAAAAACGTTATCCTTGAGGAAGAAGTTATTACATTCTTTGACCCTGACACAGGAGGGCGTTATCCTGGATTTAGCATCCATAAACTGAACCCCATGGACCTTTCTTTATCTCGGTGATGGTGAAGGGCAAGCTGATGGATGAGGTGACTGCCTTATGGGAAACTCTCTACATCCTCATGTTCCGGGGTCTTCTATTGAATGGAAAAAGTTCACAAATAGGCCCTAGAAATGATCTGTGGTAAATGTAAGCCAAAATTCTTCTGAGATCATTTTAGTATCCTGGATACACTCACAAGTGGGGTTCATTCTTGGTGACATGAATGTCAGCTGCTCCATAAGGAAAGTCAGTGGGTCAGGGTCCAGATCAGCAGGACCTATGGGAACACCTGTGATGATCTGCTACTACAGCTGCCCCTTCTTTTCTTCTCCTGTGACACCACTTCTCACTGGGTGGGGAGTCATTTTGGTAAATCAAGAGCAAAGAGCTTTGGTTGATAGATGAAGAAATCCTACATAGCAATGTTTATAAGTGCAAAGTAGTCAGGAAAGCTAAGACACTCTTTCCTCTTCGTGGTTATCATATTAAGGTGACAGCTGATGACACTCTCACAAGGTTCTTCATAAATGGTTGCCTTCCTCTGTTCAGAGCAGGAGTCAGTCTTTGGGACTTCGTATCAAGCACCGTTTTCACGTAGCAGTGGTCTAATTAGCCTGAACATGCTAGCAGAAATTCATCTGCCTGCAAACATGACAGTGATTTGGGGAATCAGTCTGAAGTCTTAATAAACATAGTCAGAGGATAACCTGATACTAATTTGTGTGAGGCTCTATAAAGAAGTGTCAGATACTCTGCTCAAACCAAGGGATAAGCTAGGCTCCTTATCACATGCCCTTCTGATTCCCTGAGGTGGGGGGGTGATCTCCCTCCGTTGCTCCATTTCAGATCAACCCTGCCAGAATATTTCTGGTTTCCAGTTCTGACATCCGTGAAGACCCTCTGGACTTTCCCTTTTCTGCCAGAGCTATGCTTGCAGGACAGTTGAAAGGGAACACACAGCATGGATCCTGCTTTCCTTGCCCCTCATATTTACTTTCTTGGTGAGACACTGATCCATCATTATGATGAACATAATTTCTCCAAGATACTGGCAAATTTTTTTCTAGTTGAGAAAATTGATCTTAAAACAGGAATAAAAGTGTTAGCTCCATACACAGCTCATTCCCGCTTTATAAATCTCTTTACAGAATAAAATGAGGTCAGTATTACACAACTGACTGATTTTTAAATGCTTGGAAAAATCAATTGAAAATGTTCATCTCCTGATCTATTTTTTCATCTGTTACTGCTTCATAGTTCTGACTTCAAGGTCCTTGGGGTTCATTGCATGTAAATTATTAATGTTATGTATATAAGAAGCAAAGAAAATAGTGTCTGATGTCTTTCCTCTGCAGCTCTAGACTATATTTGAGCTAGCAAGCCACCCTTCATACAGAGGTCACATCTGAAAATCCTGTTGGTTTTACAGTTGTTAATTTTTTTCTTTTTCCAGTTAATACTACTATTTAGGGTACTCGCTTACCTACCACTGAAATTCTTCAAGATACCTTTTCTGAATGAGGAACCTGCAGAGAAGAGGGTTACTAGATGAACAAAACTATTACAGCACATTTATTGCTTAACTGACTGGGAAATTTTGCTACAGCATAACCTATTCTCTCAAAATTAAATTAATCTGTGGGCTTTATAGTTACCAGAGATACCCAGTGAAACGTGAGAACCTGGAGAACAACTTGATTTTACAAGTCTGGGGGTTTCAGTAATTGCTGAGAAATTCTAGTTAAGCAAAATATTATATACATATGAATTTATTGCCATGCTATTTTAACTTTCTGTCAGTAAGATTTTCTTCTTTTTATCTGGCCTTGTTCCTTTTGTGGTGCTGTAAGAGCAGTAGCCATCCTGGCTCACAGCTGGGCCAGAAGAAGGCTTGAGACTGTTCAGCCAGGGCTTGCTTCCTCTGGAAGAACAGGCGGCAGGATCCAATTTGTTGATTCTGGGGTTGTTTGCTTGCTCGGCATATAATTTTGGAATTATTTTTGGGGATCCCACATGGAAACAAATTTGAGGACTGCTTTTGTAGCTGGAAATGAATATCGCTTATAAAAGAGGTATAAGAAGGATAAATGTCTCACTTGGCTAATCAAGGTGAATGTATTACAAAAGAGCTTGAGTAATGGAGTCTATCTAAAAAACTTAAAATAACTTTAAGTACTGTTTCTGTGAATGAGCTCTGCAGGTCACTGGGGAAGAGCACAGCGTGCAGGTATTAATGCCAACTATTAATACACACAGGTAGTATGCATTTTATCAAGAGGAATTCTCGCTACATACTAGATCCAATTTTTGTTGTTGTTACACGTAACACCTTTTAATAGCACTTCATAACAGATTTTCAACAAAGATAACAACCGGTATCGGTCACATAGGTGTGGGGGAGGCCGGGCCCAGGGGGGATGCGCTCTATAGGCGGGAGGAGGGATGGAGCCACGGGCGGGGACACAGACGCTTTCGGAGTTCGGAGATGGGAAGGCTGAAGGAGGAGGGACGGAGCAGCTAGCTGAGGAGAGCGGAGAAAGGGCGGGTGGTGCGGCCCGGGCAGAGACTTGCGGGCGGACCCCGGCGGCGGCTGACGGCGGGGGCGGCCCCTTCCAGGCGATCTGCGACCTGAGGGGAGGAGGCGCCCCTTCTTCGCCTCCGCCTGCCCATACTACCGCTCCTCGCGTGGGGCGGTGGCTCTGGGCCCGGCCCTCCCCGTTGCCGCCCCCGTCACTAGGCGATGCTGCAGCCAAAATGGCAGCGGCTCCGCTCCCGGCAGTCTCCCCGCCTCGGGCAGGGGGAGGCGGAAGGATGAGTCGCGTCCTCGGTCCCGGCCGGTCGTCGTGAGGGGCGCGAGCCAGCAGACACCATGGCGGGGATTATCAAGAAGCAGATCCTGAAGCATCTCTCTAGGTCAGTGGGGCGCCGTGCCCCGGGTAGGCTGAGGGGTGTGCGGCAGGGGGCGGCAGTTTCCGGGTGGAGAGCGGCCCCTGGGGCCTGGCGCGGGGCGGGGGCACCAATCTTCGTTCAGCCCGGGAGCCGCCTCCTCGAGGTGGCCGTTGGAGGCGGAGGATGTGACTGGCTGCTTGTGTGGGGCTGTCCGGCGGTGACAGCCACGTAAGTGGCCCCCGGCCCCCTTGGCGTTCAGCGGCGCCCGCCCGAGGCGGGGAGCGGGCTCGGTCTGCCTGGCGCTGAAGGGACTCGCCGAGTGAGTCACTGCGGGCTCCGGTCGCCTCCCGCCGGGCAGACGGTGCCTGCTCCCGCAGCCCGCCGAGGCGGACGGGGGCTGCCGTGGCAGCGGGACTGCGCTCCCGGGAGGCGGTGGCCCAGCCCCGCGGCGGGGAGCGTGCAAAAGGAAGGGGGAAACCCCACATCCCGTCATAATTCGAAGGCGGAGGTGTCGGGGTTTACCCAAGCTGTCCCAGGTCGGTTGCCGGCTGGAGTGTGGGAGCGGGGCGGGTGTCCTTGCCAGCCTGCTCTGACACCTGAACTGTGCCGGTGAGGCTGGGTAACAGGAGATGCGTTCCGGTGCACCCAAAGGGATGACATAAGTTTGACGTTTTGTGAGTGACTGAGGTCATATCTGACGTGCCTCATGGGTTAAAACAAACAAAGAAGCCCCTACTGTAAAATTTTGGAGCTGTCAATGTGTGCTTGAACGAGGGAAGAAGTACAGAAAGTACACAATCTAATTGACACAATTTTTTAAAACCTCCATTACATTTCTCCTGTTTTCTAGAGAGACAAAAACCTATTAAGTACTTGTTGTGTCGTGATACCACAGCGTTTTTTGTTCTTCAGAGCTTACTTTTATAAGTTAAAAAACGTAACCTGAAATATTGGTCCTTTATTCGCTTGTTTTCTTCAAAATGTTTTATTCTAATTTTGTGTGGTGTTTCTGAAAGGTGTTTATTTTCATCAGTGCTAATAAATAGAGAAAATCAAACGAAATGACAAATTGCCATTTGACTAATCTGTTGATAATGCACAAAGAAAACAAAATTCTCATTCCATATCCTTTCTATCTATCCACTAAAGATGATGTATGAAGCAGTAGTAGAATAGTTTTTCTTTTCCACCCTACACATGAGTTTTGTAGCTGAGAACGTTGGTGAAGAAATCTTGTCTTCACATGAAAATAACTGAGCACTGTGAGAATGGAAATGCAATACGAAGATGTCATCAGACTTGAGTTAGTTTTCTAATCAGAAATGTGCATGACATCACTGGACTTAATTGACTGGTACAGCTCACTTCCTATAGTGCTATTTAGCGAGCTGTATGGAAAGATGTGAACTGTAGCTTCTATGCTACACGTTAAAGTCTAAAATGTGTCTAGGAACTGGGCATGAGTAAGATGAGCTGTATTTTGTCTAGTTTTTCAAATAAACATAGATTAGAATTAAGTACTTTTTGTTGTTGGTAAATCTGCGTTTGCTTTCTTGTGTGATGTGATAATGCTTATTCAACAAGACTAAGTCAATTGATTTGTGATGTTTTGTCATTTTAAAAAAGCTTATGATGTATATCTAACAATTTGAGGTTTGCAAGCTGAAGTTGAGTCTCACGGTCCACATTGTGTTGACATTAAAAGAGTATGTTTGCAACCTAAATTATAGACAGTATTATTATTAAGCCCCTTATTATGGGTGTTCTTAATCACATGATCAGATAATATCTTTTCTCCCTGCAGAACTGGTGCTTCAGTGGTTGCAGAAGTTGGTTACACAAGAAAACAGAATTCAGGTGACACAAGCACCTGTAAATCTGGTGGCTTTGTAAATTTCAGGAACTTGTTTTTTTCAACAAAAATGTTAATGTTGTTCTTTATTTTGGGATTTTCTTTACTATGTTTTCTAAGAACATGATTAAGATAGGCTTCACACACTGTTTTATTTCAGTCTGGAGCCAAATACATAAGGAATTTCCTGTAATACAGAGGGTGCCAAAGGACACTTCACTTTGTAAATCAAGCAGGGATTTGGCTGACTTGCTTAAAAATGAGGTATTAAGAATTCCTTTTGATTTTCCCCCTCCCCACCCCCCCAAAATTATGTTACAGTAATTAATCATCATAATTGTCAGATTATCTGGGGGTGGGCTTGGGGGTTACTTCTGTTTAGAAATCTGTTTGAGATGGAAAATATGAATTATGGATATTACAGTATGGTTCAGTACTTAGGCATGCAAAATAAATTTAATACCACTTTCTAAATAGGGTAATAATACACTGCAGAATATTTTTTCTCCTTTATATCAGAGGGATTTTTAAGGGAGTAAGTCCCTTCTTCTCCCCATCTCCCTCATCCCTGTACAACCTGCCAAAGACAAAGGACTAGACTGTTAAGTCAGACTCTTACTAATCTATCAGTCATACCTGGATTTTGAATTGACAGAACTCGCACATCAATTTGGCTGTTTTGGGTAAGAATCTATTCCTAGAGCTCAGAACCTGGTGTCATTTCCACTCCACTTCAGAATGGAAATGGCGCAGCTAAAGTATTTGGTATCTTGCCTTCCGAGCTAACTGTATCAACTCCCTCCATGTTCCACACTCATTGCCTGGGAATCAGTCACAACTGACTCAGCCCCAGTAAACCTGCGCTCAGCAATGAATGAGAGCATATGGTATTTTGAAAGTTACTGTAATGGAAAAAGGTGACAGTATGCAGGAATATTAATAATGCTCTTTTCTAACTTGATCATTTCAGCTTATTGAAGAAAATGAATGTCTCAAACAGGAACTAGCCAAAGCCAAAATGGCTCTTGCTGAGGTCCAAATGGAAAAAGATGCCCTGCTTCATTGTATAAAGAAGATGAATGTTGATCATCAGTAGGACAGTGTTCTGTTGGTGCAAGGCATCATCAACAGAACTTCAGGTGATGGTGGCATCCAAAATACTGTTTGTAAATCTCTGGAAGACATGGTTATTTTTTTTTTGTCACAAAGTTTTCTTATTACAAACAAAATGTTTGTGAACTAGTTACAATGTTTAATTATAATTTTGGAATAGTAACTTTTTTCAGCCCATTTTAAACTGAAAAGACTTTGGAAAAAAATCAGTTTATACTGTACTTTATTAATTTACTGAAAGAAAAAAAATCGTATCATCTACTTTTAATATTATTAAAGGGGATGTTATTTTTAAAATGTTTTCTGAAAAGTGAATGGCTCAGCAATGAAAGAAGGTGCCTAGGTGCATAACTGAGTAAAATGTACCACGCCTCATTAACAAACTGTACCTCTATTTGTTAAGATTGTATTGTTTTATTATTACCAGAAGGTATCTATACAGGAGGTTACATTTGCACTATGATGATATGGGCTAGATCCTCTAGAATAGTATAGCTACTGAAAATTAAAATACCAGCCCTAAACTGGCCCTAAATTCAGTGTAATTTGCCCCGAGAGGAGTTTAAGAACAGTCCTCTGGTGCTATAGAGTTCCATATACCCTTTCCATTTTCCTAAAATACCACAGTAAATGCTGGAGAATTTAAGTAAGAGGGCATACTACTGGGCTTTCCTTCTGCATGAAAGTCCAATGCATCTGCACAGCTGATTTAATTTAGACATTCACACTTTCTTTTTTCCTCTCTTGGTGATGAGGATAGAGCCCTGAAATAGGATCCAGCCCTTTGTGAAAGGTGAGCTTTGAGCCATTTTGTATGCATGTCTGATTTCTGCACAACTCATCAGATGTGCCCAAGGATTTGGTCCAATGTATTTAAATATATAATGTCAATGCGTGTGAGGGGAGGAAAAATCCTACAGGGATTCATTAATTGTATATTGCTTTTTTTGATAAAAAAGCTGTAGAGAATAATTTAATTACCTAATGAAATTGTAAGATTACATGAAATGTAATTATACAGTTTAAATCATGGGTGATTTGTACAAATTGAACAATAATTTTCATCTAAAAACTGGTACAGATGAATAAATAAAAAAGCACAACACTGTAAAATAGAGAATACAAGAGTGTGCTTATAAACAATTTAGGAAACAACATACAAAAACATACATGCCAGTAAGAGACTGTTTTTGCTAGAAGTAAAAATGACTGAATAATTTAAATAGTGACCTTGAATCTGAAAATTAAAAATCTTTTAATTGCTACCACAATTGTTTCTGCTCCATGGGTTGTTTGAATTCTTTTTGTAGATACGCAGACAAATCTCAAAGTATTTAGTATCCCGTGGTTTGACTTTGCATATTCATGTCAAACTAGTTTTAATTAAAATGTTTTTCGTTAAAACTTTGGAGGACACATAATTTACACTGCTGAAAATAGTTATTGAAAGTATGTAGATTTTAATCAAGAACTCTCTGAAAGAACTGGTTCAGGCTCTATTTTAAAGCCTGCCTAGTTGAAACTCCCTTTAACGCCCATGGAAATTATCTTATTATTCTGAATAAGATGAAGAAATAAATACACAACTGTTTCTAATAGAGAAATACCTTTTGAAATACAAATATTTAGTTTAACATCACACAGTATTCAATATGAGTAGTCCAATTTCACACGAGTATCATGTCATATTCAAGGGAGGAGGAGTTCTCAACTGGTTTCATTCTGATTGGTACTATTAAAGTCAGTAATTCTTACATGGTTTATCCCTGCCAAGATCTAGTTAGCATTATTCTGAAGAAAGGAATGTATAGAGTGCTTAGTAGCATGTTGCTGGAATAATATGTTGAAAATTGTTTATTTTTTAAAAAGAAATAAACAGCAATATTAAATGCTCGTCCTTATTACTGCACAAGCTAGTACCTGCTTCTTTTGACAAAAAAACCCCACACAAACCAAACCCAAAGCAACAACCCAAACTGGGTATTCTCAGTACAGATGTTGAAATTCACGGTATCACTTTCATGCACTTCATTATAACTGCATACATTTCTGCTTCATGGTAGTTTTGCAGTAATGAGCATCATCTGTGGACAGTTGAGAAGAGATAGGCGTGCTTGGTTGTGCACTTGACATTACTGAGAGTGATAGTACTGTGTCACTCTGAAATGAGTTTTGCTACTTAAAAATGCAGAGATAGCGTTAGTTTATTAATGTTTGAAAGTACAAAGTTAATTGCTATTTTTAGTATAACCTATTAAGGCTTAGTTTAAAGGCCTCAGATTAAATAAAAAAGCTTAATTTATTCTCAAGGCTCTGCTAGTGTTCATAACCTCCTTAAATCCTAGTTATGAAATGTGTACCATCAGTAGAGCCGCTTGAATGAATCTGCTTTTATTCTGTAAAGAACTAAATGGAACAGAGTTTGGAGAGCTACAATGTATATAAAAAATTGACTCCAGAAGTCTTGCAGGCAAACTGTTACAAAGTTTTATTTTACATTTTCTCTGGCAATTTAAGCCAGTCTACAGATTAGTTTACCACTCATTCATCTTGTTTAGAAATACTATTTTAATGTCTAATAAAGCTTTCAAGTTAACTCACCTTGAATAGGCTGTGCCCTTTCCCAGGCTAGGTCATTGAATGATTCTGGCATGCACTGTTCCAATTCTCACAGCAACTCTAACATTGTTGGTAAGCACCAATTTTCAGTCAGAATTATGTGGCCTTACAGAATTGCTTATGAAAGGCCTGTTGGAGAGGCAGCTTTGTAGACATCATGCCTGTTCTCTGATGCCACTGCTCTGACTTCATCACAGTATCTATTCCAGTCCCCGGATTAAACCCACCACGGCTGTTGGCACAGGGGACCATGGTACTGGCTGGGAGGGAACTACTTTTTCTTTTTTTTTTCTGCTTAGGTCCATTATTTCCTGGTCCCATTAGCCATATCTGTTTGTACACTGTCTCCCCCAGGAATTGACTTGCAAACTTAAACATAATTGATCTCTATAGGATAATTGCTACCTACAGAATATTTCCCAAGTCTGACATGATAATGGTTACCTTTATTCATAATAAATTAATAATAAATGTAAGGGGAGTGTGATAATAAAGGTAAAGACTTTATCAAGCATCTACAATTCCAAGAGTACAAAATGTGTGAATGTATGGCAGAAGCAAAGTCCTTGCAGTGACCATATTTCAGGTAAGAAGCAATGGAGAAAATGGTTTCTACATAAAAAAAATGTGCTCATATTCATCTAGTTCTAAAAACATTAGTCACAAAATGCTTGAAGTAGATTTTTCAGCTCACTGTTGCTATCTGAAAGTTTTAGAAAGATTCCAATTCAGCTGTTGATATAAATCAATGTCTTTTTATCTATTGTAGGAACAGAAAGTGACCTTGCTAATATGTTAAGTAGCAATGAAGTTGTGGGTACTTGCTGTACTAATGGTAGGAAAATTAGTTTTTTTACAGCCCTGCAACACCACCTTTTTTTTTTTAATCTTCCAACCCATGCCACTTCACTCTTGCCTCTACTATCTTTTGAATAGCAGCCCCATTTTCTCTGGCTCAGTGAAGATACCTGTCATCGTGAACCTAGTAGCAGGCTTTGTAGTGCTGAAGCACATTTAATGTATTGAGGCAAACATGTGGCTTGGAACAGTGCAGGCGATCTGCACTGAGCTGCACTCTATTCAGTTTTGTGGTAGTGTACCTCCTGATCTTGTATTACTTAACAGCATATAATCTGAAAGCATGAGCAGCACAAAGACCATATTAATCAGTATTAAGGCATGCAAAAAATGTACAGTGAAACACTAGGGACAGTGGTCTTGTGCTAGAGGAACAAAGCTCTTTTTCTCAAATGAAGAAAAAGCATAAATCTTAAGATTATTAGTAAATGGAAGCTGCGTAGTTACAGTTCTGTGTATTTTTTAGCATTCTTATATAAAAACTTCAAAAACTTCACCTCTTAAATTATTTTCTCTTTGAAATCTGTTTTAGTGAATTATTTAAAATTTATGGTCCCCTCATTGCATATAGGGGGCCAAACCTGCTGTGGCTTCAGTGAAATAATTATGGATTTATAGAAGTTTCAAGCAGCTTAAACAGCTTCATCAATGTAAGCAAGGGTTAGGCATCGTATCTTTGAATTATCTGGTTACTAATTAAAATCTGCTTATTGGCAATTGTGTATTTTGGATATAAAAAATCAGAACAATTTTAATTATGAAAGGTATTTTTGAAACACTTCAAAATTAATATTTTAAAAAGATTTTTGCAACTTCCAGCTTCTCAAATACTATAGAACGTCTTTCAAGTATGGGTCACACTACTTGCGGGCTGAGACAAGTTGCAGGAAGTGAATATTCAAATGACAACTAAACCCTTGATAGCCTGTGTTCTCTCCCAAAATAAGGGGAAACTTCTGCATCCCAAAGAGATGAATCTCTCACGTTGCCAGCTACTTAAATGGGTAAATATTAACTCTGTTAAAAGGTCATTTTGGTATTGTCTATCATTTCCCAAGCCATACCTAACCAGTTACAGTAAAGTATCTGTATTTTATTATTTCTTCGCTATCTTCTGCCTTTCTTTTTGTTGCCATCACTTATCTTAATATGAGCAGAAGTGGAGTACATGTATTTCTTAAAGCTTTCTTCATGTAATCTCAGTATTAAATTTTTATGCTGTCTAAGAATTTCTGAGGGCATCAGTTTGGAAGTAAAAATAAGATGTATCACAACTAGGTAAGAAACCACTGAAAATGCCGATTGCTTTAAAAGGTGTACGAGATAGGACTAATGCTGTATCTTCTGTGAGAGTAAGCTGGTAGTGTGGGGAGCATAATGTATGAAGTGGTTAATGCAGCTCTTCTAGGTTAGAGTATGTTTGAAACCACATGATTTGATTTGAGTTAAATCATTGCTAAGTATTTTAAATGTTTGACTGAGGCATATGCACAAATGAGCGCTTCAGAAGTGGTAGTCTGAACCAGTGAGTGCGCAATAAAGAGTAAGCCTCTAAAGAGCTTATCAGTGGAACAAATCTGGATGTCTTCACATTGTCTGCAAACCTCAATACACCATTACCATTGAAGGTGCAACTGCCATAAATACTTCTAGCACAATGTAATGATAATGTTCTAGTAACTGTTGAGGGTTTTGGGCACTAGAAAATACTTTTGCAGTGCAAATTATCATATTGAAGTCTATGATGGTTAATGTTTTACTAATTAGAAAAATAGTGCTTAACCAGTTCTCAGAATTATGAATGTTTCAGTCATTTTCCTTGTAAACATGAATAAAACATAGCGAGCTGGGCTCTCCTCACCTGGCCACAGCTAGATGGCAGTCCAAGAAGTCACTTGTGGCTTCCCTTCCTCGTGGGCACCAGTATGTCCTTGTTTCTTGACTCTTGAGCAGACACATTAAACTAGAAAATGTCATAATACAATTTCGAGCTTTTGTAAACTTTTGATGATTAATTTCATACCATGATTTTACATCAGGCTTTTTTCACTTTTAATTTAGATAGCTTATCTTTGTTTCTACTGCCTTCTTCATGGCATATTAATTTTTCCCTCTTTAAGTAAAATCATATAAACTGCCTGAACATTTTCAGAAGAAAGACTTTCTTCCCCATTTTAGGTTTAAATAAATTCTAAAAACATATTTTTTGTACATATTGTCCCTTTTATAGTAAAATATTTATATTTGTAGTGCTTCATCTTTATCTGTTAAAATAAAAAGTTTAGGAAATTTTTCTGGTTTTCCTATAATTCAGAGATGAACAACTCCACCTTGATATCATCAACTTATTTGTTCAGTTTCCTTGCTGACTAGAAAAAACTCTGATTTTAATTTTACTCATTTTTTTATAAAAGGAGCATATATAGGTTTCCTATGTTGCTGTTGGAATAACCAAATGTAATCCTTTACAAATGCTTACCTTACCCACCTTCACCAGATGGAACTCTAACAAGATAGTTTATATTAACACTATAGTGTGTGGTGAGTCATTTCTTTTTATATCCTGTTCAGCTTTTCAAAAACTTACAAACAAAATGACTAAGCAGAGAGAAAAGCAATATATATAAAATTTACTGTAGGAATGGGGTTGCTTTATTTTTGTCAGATAGAGAAAATAGCATAGAAAGCAGATGTCTTTTCACTCCCCTGGAATCTTAATATGGTTTGTTCCACTTACTTTTAAATTTTATTTCTAATAAGAAACTGCAATTCAGGATAGGTATGATGGAGAGTTTTTTAAGGTGTCATCCTGCAGTGCCACATACTAGAACATGTCACAGAATTTGACAACACCACAATCACAGCCACTTACCTGAACTGGATTTATTGTAGAAGTGAGGCTTCTCTAGTCAAACTTAGCAGGAAGAGTCCTGAAAAGTCATTTGCATTGAAAACATGATTCAGTATTTCTGCCTGCTAGAAAACATATTTGCCATAAAAATTTATTTAAAAACTTCTTGAGTACCTGAGAATGTTTATACAACAGTTTTCTTAAAAAATATTAAAAAATATTATCATCTCCAGCCTTTCATTTCTTGACCAGGAGTGATGTAAGAAATATGGTAAGTTGCAAACAGTCATTGAGAAATTCTTTAAAGCAGTATAAGAGCTATTTGCTTTAACTGGATCCTAAATCCTTCCAAATCACTAACAGCTGGCGACATATAACTCTCATGAAAAAATGCAAGTTAAGTTTCCAACTCATATTCATCTGAAGATATATCTGAGAGTGGTCATGACCTGAATGGTGAGGTTCTTAAACCTTTTGCTGTTTTGCAATTAGGTGGTGAAACAAACTGGATCATAAAAAGGTATTAGGCTAATGCAGGGTAGTGTCTTTACCAGGACATTGCTCACAGAAGCAAGTTTGATGAAATGCTAACATCAAAATAAAACTAGGCAGTTCCATATTTAACTGCTTCAATTTTTAAAATGTTTTACTGTGTCTTCATCACAATAAGGAATGATATGATAAAATAGTAGTGCCACAGAAGCTCACTAATTTACCAGTACAAAACCTATTTTCAAGAAATTATATAGTGCTTGGCAGGTTCAGAGGTGTGAAAGGAGAAACAAATGTAAGAAAAAATTCATGACAGCAGTTACCAGATTTATGTGACGTAAGAAGTTTCCTACTTGAATTATCCTACTTTACTTATTCACTTTGCTTTAATAGTTTCATACACCCTTCTTACACTGCATCTCTTTATTGGAGGGGGATCTTTTTAGCTCCAATTTGTGGTATACGTAATTATTTGATTAAAGATTACATTGCATTAATTATTGCATATTTCTCTAGGATGATGTTAGCCTATTTGCATATCCGTAGCAGAGCATGTCTCTGTGCTCTCTATCCTCTTAACAGAATATGGAAATAGAGCATCTATCACAAATAGGCATACCAGTTTTCTTCCTATGGAAAAGAGTACAAAGATTAATTCCTAAATGTGTTTTGCTGAATCAGCTCCAGTTAGAAGAGTGTCATGGATGTGCTGGTATTCCTGTAATTCTCTCTGCTACCTTTGCTACTGACACTGGTGTAAGTCAATATGCTATTGTGTTCTTAGATCTTAGCTTTAACTTAGTAGGGCTTTTTGCCTGGGGACAATAGTCACCTTTGGTTCAGATAAATAATAAGCATAAATCAAATGAATTGGCTGGTTTAGCTATAGACTTTACCAATTATTATTTTTGACCAAAATCTATTGTATTGTCTGAAGGCTGAAAATGAGAGTTGTCACATTAGCAAACAAATTACACATGCTAATATTTTCCTCTGTAATCCAGTTACACAAGAGATAAACGAGATTCAGAAATTCACTGCAAAACCACATCCTCTCATGCAAAAAGCAATAGCTTTCTTCCCTAGGCAGTACAGGACTAGCTTTCAAATTTTAATAAACACTAGAATAATGCTTTGCGGGGCTTGGAGAAGTAATTAAGGATGAAGAACCTTTTTACTGTTGGGCTAACTGAATAAAATGTCAGGGGCCCTGATCTTGTGCAAGGAGCAAAGTATCAGCTTCATAAAATCTCTATATCTGACAAATTTGGTATTAATTGTTCCTCTTGGCAAATAAAAGAAGTACCCTTAACATCAGAATTGCCATGTGGTTGTATATGTACTGTACAGAAACATAGTGTGCATTTAAATTTACGCATGAAGACTACATTAAACTACACTCTTACACAAGGCAGAATCCTGAGTCAAGATAGATTAGCAACATGATGAGCAAAGCTCACATACCTATTGCTTGCTCTGTGTTACTATCAGTGTGCACGCATAGGTAGGAGTCTCCATGCTAAAAGGTAATTTATCAGAATATGAGCACACACAACCAAGTGTACTACAAAGCAACCCTAAGCCTATTCCAAATTGAAAGGTTTGAATGGAAGAATACACTAATGTGTTTTAAGCTTGTCCCCTGACAATTTCATTGTGCTTCCCTAGTTCTTGTTTAGGAAAAAATAACGGATAATTGTTTTATATTTACGTTTTCCATATCATGATTTTATATGCTTCTCTTATATCTCCCTATGGTTATTATTTTTATAAAGCTGAAGTGGCCTAGTCTATTTAGGTTATACAAAGGCTGTACTATACATCTGATTATAGCTCTTCTCCATTACTGTATCTTGCTTAGTTCTGATGTAATCTTTTTGAGACAGGATAAACACAATGGTTTTATACACTGATATAGTGATGCTCATTTTCTTTTGTAATAATTTCCAAAGGTTTTATTTGCCATTTTGATTACCAAATAGCATTAAATGGATGATTTAATAGAAATATCCCCAATAACCTCTCACCACTGTGAAAACTGGCCATTCTTTCATTTTACTTTCCCTCCGTTGACCAATTGTCCATTCACAAGAGAATTGTCTCTCTTACTCAGTAACAGTTTAGTTCCTTTAAAAGTATTCAGGAAGGGCCTTGTCGAAAGCTTTTTGGAAAGCTAAATACAATCTATTTATTAAATTGCCATTTCCCATATGCTCATTGACTCCTTCAAAGAACTCTAATAGATTCACGAGACACGACTTGCTTCTCCAAAAGCTGTACTGAATCTTCACTATTGTATGTAGCCAGATGTAACCAATCTAAACCAATTTGCCAGGCATGGAAATCAGACTCAGTAGTTCTCCAAATTCCCCTTCAAGCCACTTTAAAGTTATTAGCATCACATTTGCTTCCTTCCACTCATCTCCTACCAAGGCCAATTGAAACAGTAGCTTGCACCTCACCATTTTAATTCCATGAGCGTTAAAACTTGAGGTTCCTTCAGTCTCTTTAGGGAATTTAATCTGGTCCAGGCAAATTGTTTTTATTTATTGATTTGTTTCAAAAAAACTTTCCCTATGGGACTTTAATTTGAGTTAACCCCTTGGACCTGCCCTGTAAAGAAAGTTGAAATGACAACCACTTTTTCACCACAAATAGTTATGTTCGCTCAAAAAGAACTGTCCAGACCCAAGAATCCAGTGCAAAGTTAACTAGATGCATCATTTGCATTAAGAGTAACTATCAAAATTAGAAATTGTAAAGATGTGGTAAATTACAGCTAGTAAGAGAATCAGTGGAAGATTGTTCTTCATTGTATATTTGACAGTGCTATATCCATTTGGTTTTTGAGGGAAAAAAACCCAAACAAAAGTGTTGTGTCCATTTGGTTCCATGTTAATTCCCACTGCAACATTAATCATAAATTTCTCTTTGACATGTATTTCTCCTTTCAAATGTCTTCCTATTATTCCTAGTTGTATCAACCTCTTACCGCCCAGCTCTCAGTCAGAGACGTATACCTTTTAAATACATATAGACAGTTCTGAGCCTTCCCAGACCACTACCTAAATATATTCTATTTTCTTCTGTGTGCACTATTCATTTCCGGTAACCACTCTCTTTTGGACCCAATGAGGTCTAGCTATGTGTTGCAGAACAGCACAGTTGGAATTTCAAATACATTCTGCTTTATTGGTCATCATAATGTGTATCCACAAGCATAAACATACCTGAAGGATGTATGATGCGCAAGTGTTTGCTCAACCACTTCTGTTAATCCTGAGGAGTGATTTACTACTATATATTCCTATGTAATAGCTGCTATTAGTAGAGACAAACAGAATGGAAGCCAATGGCAGAATACCTCTAGCTATGCTATTGCCTTGTAGTGCACCAGTCCCCTGTGCTGACATTCCTGCATGCTACTGTTCAAGAGCCAAGGATAACATTTGTGCACAATTTTAACAGCTGTCTGTACTTTCAGTCGCGGTCCCTCATCACTAGCATGTTTCAGCTGAGATTTCTCTCTGAGCCGTCTTTCAGGCAGTCAAAATCTGATGTGTAGGCAATGTTGTATACAATTTAAAGGGAAGACAAGAAGGGAAAAATATTTTAAAGCCTGAAAGAGGTTGCAATGTATCAAAGGTAGAAACAAGTTATTTCCATTGCAACAAGCTGTGCATTGAGCAGCACTGGCAGAGCTTTAATACTGTATTGTATCTGTCAGCACACACTGTATTGGGGCATCTAATCAGCATGCTGCTCTTACCAACTTGTATTCGTATTTGATTCTGCATTTCTCTCTAATGCATGAAAAATAGTCTTGGGCATGTTTTGATAGCAAACTGATGTAAACCTATGACAGAGCAGAAGGATTGGATGAATAATTATACTGCTAATCCCACCTGCTGTCACATAAGAAATACATGTAAAGAAATGTATAGATATACCAGTTAATCTTAGCATCTGCTCCATTGATATTTCTATTCCATTTCTCCATACTGTTCTTCAACAGCTTTCTGGATGATCTTTTCAATTAGCACACAGTCTTGAAATTTTATTTTCTCAAGAAGAATTATGTAACTATTATAGTGAGTCATATTTGCCATCTGCTGATCCAATCACATAAACAATTGAAATTCTTAAAAACATGAGTTTTCCTTAATATTTGCTTCTAATGTAATTTTTTTCCACAAATGCACATACCCCTGCCTTATGATTAGCTCTTCACTGAATACTGGCACCTCTTCAGAAACTCTCTGCAAACTTGACAAAATCTATTCATGCAGAGGATACATGTGAGAAGGTATTTATCAGGCGATGCATGGGACAGCATACAAGATCAGATGCAAGGTGGAAATAAAGGGAAATTATGGCTACCTTAACGGGAGAAGTTTCAGAATACAGGGGTATTCTTAGTTTATGGCTAACTTACTTACATAGAATAGAATCATAGAATCATTATGGTTGGAAGGGACCTCCAGGGTCATCAAGTCCAACCTTTATCCCATCCTATTCCCAACCATTAAACCATTAGACCATGGCCTCAAGTGCCTTATCAACCCGTTTTTTTGAACACCCCCAGGGACGTTGACTCCACCACCTCCCTGGGCAGCCTGTTCCAATGTCTAACCACCCTCTCAGTAAAGAACTTCTTCCTAATATCCAACCTAAACTTCCCCTGACGTAACTTGAGGCCATTTCCTCTCCTCCTGTCATTAGCAATTCGGGAGAAAAGACTGTTTTGCCAATTACTAGGCCTAGTACAAAGGACACAGCCAGCAGAAAAACAATCCAGTACATAGATTCTATTGCATGTAAAGGAGTCAGTATATAGGGGATCACTGGGGGTACAAACAAGTCAGATCACAAATAATAGATATCAACCCCAGCGACCCCAGGAATGACATAGCATGACCCGTAATAAATGGAACAAACAAAGATACAAGGTATCCCATGGAAAAAATGGGAGACAACCATGTCAATAGGGTGATCACATACGACAGAGGTAACCCCATGTTACCTCCCCACAAAGCCCACATTTGTAAGTGCCAGACCTGACTGGGGCCCAGTTGCAGCGAGAGGCAGGAGGTCCTTCCCCAACTCCGTGAAGTGGATCCACCTCACAGACAGACACTCCACCCTTCCTGCAAGTGGGCCCAGCTTTTATCCCCAAACAGGACACCTGGCACTCATTGACCCAATGGGGGCACCTGGGGCTTGTTTACCCAAGGGCTTTCCTTACAAGGTCAGCTGCACCTTGGAGGAAAGCCAAAAGGCAAACTCATCCCTTCCTCTTAAAGGACCATGGGAACCACCCATATGTCAACCTTAATTCAGGGCTTGGGGTTCAGACCCCAGCACTTCAGAGACCAACACCAGCCTCACCACACCCTCCTTTTAGGTAGCTGTAGAGGGCAATGAGGTCTCCTCTCAGTCTCCTCTTCTCCAGACTAAACAACCCCAGTTCCCCCAGCCGGTCTCCATAAGGCCTGTGTTCCAGACCTCTCACCAGCCTCGCTGCCCTTCTCTGGACTCGCTCCAGCACCTCAATGTCCTTCCCATACTGCGGTGCCCAGAACTGGACACAGTACTCGAGGTGTGGGCTCACGAGTGCTGAGTACAGGGGCACGATCCCCTCCCTGCTCCTGCTGCTCACACCGTTTCTGATACAGCCCAGGATGCCATTGGCCTTCTTGCCCACCTGGGCACACTGCTGGCTCGTGTTCAGCCGCTGTCAGCCAACACCCCCAGGGCCTTTTCCGCCAGGCAGCTTTCCAGCCACTCTGCCCCAAGCCTGGAGCGCTGCATGGGGTTGTTGTGGCCCAAGTGCATGACCCGGCACTTACCCTTGTTAAACCTCATGCAATTGGCCTCAGCCCATCGCTCCAGCCTGTCCAAATCCCGCTGCAGAGCCTCCCTACCCTCAGACAGATCGACACTCCCACTCAGCTTGGTGTCATCTGCAAATTTACTGAGGGTGCATTCGATCCCCTCATCCAGGTCATCGATAAAGACATTAAACAAGACTGGCCCCAAGACCGAGCCCTGAGGGACACCGCTTGTGACCGGTCTCCATCTGGATTTAACTCCCTTCCCCACAACTCTCTGGGCTCGGCCCCAAGCCAGTTTTTAACCCAGCAAAGAGTCCACCTGCCTAGACCATGAGCCGCCAGCTTCTGCAGCAGAATGCTGTGGGAAACAGTGTCAAATGCCTTCCTGAAGTCCAGGCAGACAACATCCACCGCTTTTCCCTCACCCATTAGGCGGGTCACCTGATCGTAGAAGGAGATCAGGTTGGTTAAACAGGACTTGCCCTTCGTGAACCCATGCTGGGTAGACCTGATCCCCCTGTTGTCCTGCACTTGCCATGTGATCTCCCCCAAGATGAACCTTTCCATAATCTTCCCTGGCACCGAGGTCAGGCTGACAGGCCTGTAGCTCCCCAGATCCTCCTTCCTGCCCTTCTTGTAGATGGGCGTCACATTGGCAAGTTTCCAGTCGTCCGGGACCTCACCCAATAACCAGGACTGCTGAGAGATGATGGAGAGCGGCTCGGCAAGTTCCTCCGCCAGCTCCCTCAGCACTCTTGGGTGCACTCATCCGTCCCCATAGACTTGTGGGTGTCTAATTGACTCAGCAGGTCCTTCACTACTATTTCCTGGATTACGAGGGGTTTATTCTGATCTCCATCCCAATCTTCCAGCTCAGGGAATTGAATACCATGAGGAGAACTGGTCTGGCCGTTAAAGACCGAGGCAAAGAAGGCCTTAAGTACCTCCGTCTTTTCCTCGTCCTTGGTAACAATGTTCCCCCTCACATCCAATAGGGGATGGAAATTCTCCCTGCATCTTCTTTTATTGTTAATATATCTGTAAAAACTCTTCTTATTATCTCTTGCAGCAGTGGCCAGGCTGAGTTCAAGCTGGGCTTTTGCCCCCCTAATGTTCTTCCTACACAACCTAACTAAATCCTTATACTCTTCCTGAGTAGCCTGCCCCTTCTTCCAAAGGTGGTAGACTCTCTTCTTTCTCCTAAGTCCCAGCAGGAGCTCCCTGTTCAGCCAGGCCGGTCGCTTTCTCTGCCAGTTTGTCTTACGACACCTGGGGACAGCCTGCTCCTGCATCTCTAACAGTTTCTCCTTGAAAAGAGTCCATCCTTCCTGAACCCCTTTGCCCTCTAGGACTGTTCCCCAAGGGACTTTCTCAACCAGTGTTTTAAACAGGTTGAAGTCTGCCCTTCGGAAGTCCATGGTGAAAGTTTTGCTGCCCCCCTCCTAACTGGGCTAAGGATCGAGAAATGTATCATTTCATGATCACTCAGCCCAAGACGGCCTCCGACAACCACATCGCCTGCCAGTCCTTCCCTGTTCGTGAATAACAGGTCTAACAAGGCACCTTCTCTGCTGGGCTCACTTATCAGCTGAGTAAGGAAGTTACCTTCCATGCACTCTAGGAACTTCTCGGATTGTTTTCTCTCTGCTGTGTTATATTTCCAGCAGATGTCTGGGAAGTTGAAGTCCCCCACAAGAACAAGGGCTTGCGACTTTGCAGCTTCTGCCAGTTGCCTACAGAACAGTTCATCGACCTCTTCATCCTGGTCAGGTGGCCTGTAGTAGACTCCTGTTGGGGGGTTTTTAGCAAGCAATGGACATGTGAGCAATCCAACCTTCGAGCCTGACCCAGATGCTGAAGCAGGATGGGGAGGTGGAAAAGGAGTGACGGTGTAAACGCATGCTTTAAGGCCGCAAATCAATTTATACTTCGCAGTAGTGCTATTAGCCAATCGGTAGCTGGAAGAGTCTTGTGATCTGGTGCTCTGTCTAAATAAACCGGGTTGTAACGCCAGTAAAGTGCCTTTCATAAGATTTATTAAGTCTCTATGTGATTGCTTGCCATGACTTCCTGCAACTGGCGCCCGAACAGGGACCCTCAGAACCGCTGCTAGAAGCTGATGCTGTCAGCGTGAAGGAAGCAGACGGAGAGGGTGGAAAAGCCGACCGAAAGTTGTCGCTGCCCCGGCGACAGTCGTTCCGCAGTGCCCAGCAGACGGAGACGGTGCGCACCGGGGCACAACGGGTCCTGTTCTGAATCTCACTAAAGGTCAGTGAGCGGTCGGGGAGGAGATGGGGTCTGCGCTTTCCAAAGTGAAGGAAGCGGTAGTTAAGCTCCTCCAAGATATGCTCTCTGTGAGAGGAATTTCTTACGACGCCCAAGCCCTGAAGGCTCTGCTGCAGTGGGCACGGGACAGAAGCCTGATATCCGGGGTGAACACAGCGTTTGAGCTGTCTGCCTGGGAAGCCATAGGCACGAGTCTGTGGGATGAAGTTAGCAACGGAGGAAAGAGTGGCAAAGAAGCCTATAAACGTTCAGTGCTGTGGAAACAAATAAGAGAGACTTTGAGTACAATGAAAGGGGAACGGGCTGCTGCTGCTGCGTATGCGGCTTGGACTCCCGGAGAGGAGAAAAAAGGGGGGGGCCGACCCTGCACCCACGGCGGTTTCTTCTCCCTTTAATCCTTTCGCGCAGAATATCGCGATTCCAGGTCCTCGGGGCTCCACCTCCCCAGTTAAACGTTCCACCCCTAACCCGCCGCCCCCTGCGTCACCTGGCGGAGCTCTGCCGGGCAGCGCCTCGCTTCTCAGCCTGAAACCGACCGAGACGAAGGCGGAAGTAGCAACAAAGGCAAAACCAGCGGTGGGTGGTCCATTATGCAGACCAGGGGCGGGTACTTACCCACCGCTCCCTTTTTCGCCGGCCCCGTCATCCCCGCCCTCGGGTGACGACACCAGCCCCGAGGACAACCCCGACCGGCCCTCCCCATCAGTGGACGAATGCATGAGAGATGTGATGGCACGCCTCAGCGAGCTGGAATTACAGCATCACGCCCTAGTTGAGAAAACAGCGGCTGCTGCTTCACTCGACAGATCTAAAACTTTTAACCCCTTCACGCCAGGAGGCGTTTCCCCACAAGCTTCAGCTCTGCAACCGTCTGCCCCGCCGCTGCCGCCTCCAGAGCATCTCTTCGCCGGAGCCAGAGATCCTCAGGAATCCACTCAGCGCTGGAGAGGAATCATCAAAGATGCCATTGTCGAGGGGTCTTTTCTTCCGCAGGCTTTCCCTGTTAATTTATCCCCAACAGGTCAAAAGTGGGAGGCTTTTGATTGGAAAATGCTAGAAAAAGCTCGGTCTGCCATTGCGCAGTATGGGTCGCAGTCACAGCTCACTCAACAAATAATTCGCTATATTTTCACTTCTGATTTGTTGATTCCATTTGATAGTACACAGGTTGCAAATGTTTTGCTTACTCCATCACAACAGCTCATGTTCCAAAGAACTTGGCAGAGATTGTGTGATGCGGAGCAAGCTAAACCACGCCAACAAACTGACCCATTATATGGAATTCAGGCCCAAATGCTATTGGGTGTGGGCCCTTTTGCCTCTGTACAAATGCAGTCTCAATTTTCAACAGAAGCTCTGCAGTTATCTCAACAACGAGCACTGCAGGCCATTTTTTCAGTGCATGAGCCAGGGAAGCCCTATGGGTTCACGCATGTCAAGCAAGGGCCAAATGATAGCTATGCACAGTTTGTAGACAAATTATATTCTGCCATTGACAGTCACCCTGATCTTGATGAGGCCATGAAACAGCAAATGTTCAAAATGCTGGCCTTTGATAATGCCAATGAAAAAACCAAATGGGTCTTGGGGACGCTACCAAAACATTCAGAGGTAGCTGATATGATTGATTTGGCTGAACGCACCACGCAAATGAATAATGCGGCCTATGTTGCTGCCGCTTTGCGAGGAGCTATCGCTCCTACTATGAAAGGAGTCATTGCCCCCTTGTTAAAACAAAAAAAGGGATGTGGGAGTTTGGCTTGTGAGTAACGGACATGGAGTGTTAGAGCAGGTGCACGAACAGGCTACTGTGCAGGCGCTAGCAGCCAAGATTAGGCCTCAAGGACGTACTGTCCTTGCAGAGTAGTACAAGAAACTAAGTTACATAAAATAGGGAACTAACAGGCAAGGCGGAGAATATTATAATTAGAGGCTGAAGCATAGGTTAAAAGTTAATGATTGATGTAGAAGTGGTCTAATGAAAACCTAAGAAAAAGATAATAAGATATGCTTAATCGTGGTGATTTGACAGAAGAATGATATATAAGTAAATGTATCTGCGCAATAAATCGAGTTCTGCCGACCTCATATGAGAGTGCAGTCTCCCTCCGTCGATTCCTACAAAGTGGTGACCCCCGACGTGATCCTGTCGGCGTGAAACTACCGAGGAATAAAAATACGGAGTAAAGATCCCAGGTCCCGACTCGCGAATAAGGACGATCAAAGCACCTCGTCGCAGGCGACTACGGTGCCGGATCCCACGGGTGAAATTACACAGTGGCTGGAAGATAACGGTGGGAGCGAAAGGTGAGCAATTGCTGTCGCTAACCACTGGTAATCAAGGTTGTGTAGATTCATACTTTAACTATGCAAAGACAGGCGGCATTGACGCTGCTAACTCAGTTTTTGAAGCAGAGGGGGTTAAGGAGAAGGAGATAGATTTCAAAAAAGAGTTGCCGGCTTTAATAACTTACGGCATATCTAAAGGATGTTTCGTGAACCCTAACACCGTTCATGAGTTAGGAGAGAGGCAAAAAGATTAAGGGAGAGTCGAGTGGAATTTATATGGTGCAGAGGTTTTTTAAAAAAAAAAAAAAAAAAAAAAAAAAAAAAAAAAAAAAGAAAAAGAGCTAGATTTTAAAAAGGAGTTGCCAGGGCTAATAACTTATGGGATAAGCAAGGGTTGTTTTGTTAGTCCTAACACGATACATGAACTTGCAGAATGGCGAAAATTAGGGGATATAATTTGGGATGCCGTATTAGATGATGACAAGACAGCGAAAAAGTTAGGGAAACATTGGAGAATTGTTCATAATGCTCTGTTACAACATTCCGGAGAGTTGCTTGCGGCTAAATTAGCTCATGAGGCTACTGCCAAAAATCAATTATACTTACACGATACGGGCATAGAGTGCAATCCACCTAGTTTCAGATCATTCACCATGTCTACGGCTGCCGTAGAAGCACCTATCCCCTCAGCTCCACCAGAGGAGGAATTGCCTCCTCCGCCTGAGGACTGGGCAACGAGTTCAGAGCCGGTCCCACCGCCCGTGGGGAAGGTTTCTGACTCAAAAGCCCCAAATGAGACCGAAAGTAGCCGAGAAAAACTACGCTGTCAGCTACAGGAATGTGTGCTGGGGTGGAAAAAGCTCGCGGCAGATAGACTGCAAGAGGGTGATAGTGGAGCTGTGGAAGCACTCTCGGAAGTTTTTCCTGTTGTTTTTACACCCTTAGATAATGATAATATTCAAGTCACCTTATCCCCCTTAGATTGGAAATTATTGACACAGTTAAGAGCAACAGTAGCAGAGAGTCAACTTAGTAATCAGTTAAGTGAAGCTGTGCGGCAGGGGCAGGAAAATATAGTGCAGGCTATGACAGCGCTTGCCCCCCTGTCGTCCTCTCCGTCTTCCAACGACCGTAACGCCACTATAATTTGCTACCGCTGTGGAAATACGGGACATACACGCAGAGAATGCAGGACAAGAAGCGTATGATGTAATGCATAAGTAAAAAGACTTTGGGCTCCCTATATGCTTGGGGGTATGCCAAAGGACACTTTAAAGACCCTGATACGTTGTTTGATGTAACGGAGTGGAGAAAGTGTGGGAACTCTCTGCGGGACAATGTTATTAAGGGTGATAAACGGCGAAAAAATTGCAAAAACCGCGCGGGAGATAAACAATTCCCCATTTCCCCCCCCGCGCACGCCGCGGCAGCGGCTGGAGCGGCGGCCGTGCCTGGCGCAGCGGAGCGGCACGATCGGCATTCCAGCCCCCCCCTCTCCCCCGCCCCTCTCCCCCGCGCGCGCTGTGGCAGCAGCCGAAGCGTTCGCAGCTTCAAGGCCCTCGCCACCGGGAGCGTTTCCTGCCGGAATCAGAGTGTTGGACCGAATGCCTATTCCAGCGGCGAGAGAGAAGTGTCTGGGACAGAAGAAGAGGCAATGGACACAGACGAACAATGGCCCATTCCACCGCCGCCTGAACCACACGTTCCTGAAACATCTGACCCACCTCACCTGAGTGCGAGATTTCAAAAGGAGCGTGGTTGGGGGGTGGGCAGGCTGGGACAAGAAATGGAAAGGGGGCCGGGGTGGAGAGGAAGTGTGGCTGTGGTTTGGTCTGACTCAGATTGGTCTGACTCAGATTGGGACTGGACTGTAGGTAAAATATCTCAAAATAATTTGGAAAAAAAAAAAAAAAAAAAAAAAAAAAAAAAAAAAAAAAAAAAAGGAAAAAAGGAAAGATAGTTGTGCATGAGCTGTGAGAAGCATTACTCATGTCTTTAAGTGTTGAAAATTCTAACCCAACCTGCAAGCGTATTTTACAGAGTCTGCCTAAAAACTCCAGTATTGCTGAAATGATGGATGCTTGTTCGCGGGTAGGAACACCTGAAGAGCATGCTGGTTTCATGGCCTCAGCTTTTGCTGCAGCTATCCGACCCTTGGTACAACAAGGTAACGGTAATCGAGGCACAAAATGTTGCAGCTGTGGAAAATCTGGTCACATTAAGGTACAATGTAAAGCTCCAAAAAAAAAAAAAAAAAAAAAAAAAAAAAAAAAAGGCTATATATGTATTGAACGACATATGGATAGTTCCCATGGTCCTTTAAAAGGAGGGGATGACTTTGCCTTTTGGCTTTCCTCCAAGGTGCGATCGGCCTTGTGGGGGGAGCCCTTGGGTAAACAAGCCCCAGGTGCCCCACATTGGATAAATGACTGCCAGCTGTCCTGCTTTGGGGACAGGGCCTGAGTCCATTTGTGGAAAGAGTGGAGTGTCTGTCTGTGAGGTGGACGCACTTTACAGAGTTTTCCTGCTGGGGAAGGACCTCCTGACTCTCCCTGCAACTGGGCCCTGGTCACGTTTGACATTTGCAAATGGGGCTTGATGGGAAACCAATATGGGACTACTTCTACATGATCAGTCTATTGACTTGGTTGTCTCCATCTCTTCTGTGGGTGACTTTGTTTCTTTGTTAATTCCACCTATTATTGAATTCCACCTGTTATTGGTCACTATTGTATTAATGATTGTACTTTGTGTTTTCAAAAAGGCAACAAGCATGATTACATATACCATGAAGAACGTATGGCTGGCTCAAGAAGAAAAAGGGGGAATTGTAGGAATGTATTTAAAAGAAAATGGCCATATAGTGAGCCAGCCATGCGGGATGTTGGCCTAGGCAGGTAGCCACATTCTGGAAGTTGCTTCAAAGGAAGAAAAAATAAGAGAGAGCAATGACTGCTTCACTAGGGAATGCAGGAGTGAACAGATGGGAGTGACCAATTGGACATTGCGTGAGAAGAACTTAAGAACCAACGGGAACTGGACTGAGCTGCATGTTTGCCTTGTACTAGAGACTTTTAACCAATTAAATAATGCGTGACCGCGTGTAGGGAAAGAAAAATTTGTAAAAAGGGACAGACAGAATTAACAGAAGATTTAGATAGCGTTGGGCATGCTGTGTTGCAAAATAGAGCTGCTGTTGATTTTTTGCTTTTAGCACAAGGCCATGGATGTGAAGATTTTGAAGGGATGTGCTGCTTCAATCTAAGCAATCGTGGGGAATCAATTCACCAACAACTGCAGTGGCTTAAAGAACACACTTAACAAGCTGGTTTGATTCATGGTTACAAAAAATATTTGGCAGTCTGTCCCCATGGTTACTTGGTTTGATCAAAGAAGGTATTCGCTGGGTAATCATAATTGTCTTGTTGTTAATTGGGCTAGGAATAGTATGGAAGGTAATAACAAAACTAGTCACTAGTCTAATGCATAAAGTTCTGTTCGTGCAAAAGAAAAAAGGGGGAATTGTGGGAGTTTGGCTTGTGAGTAACGGACATGGAGTGTTAGAGCAGGTGCACGAACAGGCTACTGTGCAGGCGCTAGCAGCCAAGATTAGGCCTCAAGGACGTACTGTCCTTGCAGAGTAGTACAAGAAACTAAGTTACATAAAATAGGGAACTAACAGGCAAGGCGGAGAATATTATAATTAGAGGCTGAAGCATAGGTTAAAAGTTAATGATTGATGTAGAAGTGGTCTAATGAAAACCTAAGAAAAAGATAATAAGATATGCTTAATCGTGGTGATTTGACAGAAGAATGATATATAAGTAAATGTATCTGCGCAATAAATCGAGTTCTGCCGACCTCATATGAGAGTGCAGTCTCCCTCCGTCGATTCCTACAAAGGGAGGCAAAGAGAAAAAAGAAAAGAGGTGTTTTAATTGCGGCAAATTAGGTCACTGGAAAATTCAATGTAAAGCTTTAAAACGATCAAAATGGTGTGTTCATTGTCAAAAGGATAGCCATAACACATCAGAATGCAACGGTAAAGGTAAGGGAAACGGGAACAGGAGCGCCACGGCCTCTCGCGCGATGACAGAAATGCAGGGGGCTTGGGCAGCATCCCAACAGCAAAAGGATGCCTCGACACCGTTCCCTCCGCCACAGCTGGAAGTGCCGGAGTGGACGTGGAACAGCCGTAGACGTCACTCTACACGACACTGGAGTGCATCTAATAGATAGCAATATTCAAGGGCCATTAGGTCATGGTCTTTGTGCCTTATTGCTAGGGAGATCTTCAACCTCTAGACGGGGTATTTTTGTTTTGCCTGGAGTAACTGATGCTGATTTTGTAGGAATTGTAAAAATAATGGTTTATTTGTTAACACCACCTGTTTTTATTCCAAAAGGTAGCCGCATAGCTCAACTGGTTCCTTTTAAATCTTGTGTTCCTCGACCGGGTATAGCAGAACGAGGAGACGGGGGATTCGGCTCAACAGGATCGCCGCAAGTATACTTGTCTTTAGACATAGCAAAAGCCAAACCTGAATGTGTGATAATCATGATAGCAAAAAATGGCCAGAAAAAACAGACAAAGATGCTAATTGACACAGGGGCTGATGTGACAATCATTTCAAAATCACAGTGGCCTGATACATGGCCTACAGTTTTTGCCCCATCTGGTATTTATGGGATTGGCGGAACACAGTCAACTCAAATTAGCAAAGAGGTGATTGCATTTCAATTTCCTGATGGTGTAATAGTTACTACCAGACCCTATATCATGAATGTACCTATTACACTAATTGGCAGAGACTTACTAAGTCAAATGGGAGCTCAAATTGTAACTCAGCCTTTTTAGTGGTGGCCGCTGCTGAGCAGCCAATCCTGAAATTGAAATGGAAAACAGAAGAACCAGTATGGATAGATCAGTGGCTGCTTAAATAAGAAAGGCTGCTAAAAGTCAAAGAACTGGTAGAGGAGCAATTAAAAGCAGGACATATTGTTCCTTCAGATAGCCCCTGGAACACAGCAATCTTCACTATTCCCAAGAAAGGTGGGAAGTGGAGATTGTTGCACGACTTAAGGGCGGTTAATGCAGTCATGGAAAATATGGGATCCTTGCAGCCGGGTTTGCCATCTCCTGTTATGCTGCCCGAGGATTGGGATTTACTGATTATTGACTTGAAAGATTGTTTTTTCACAATTCCACTGTGTAAAGTTGATGTAGAAAAGTTTGCCTTTTCGGTTCCCTCTGTTAACAAGGCCGAACCGGCAGAAAGATATCATTGGCTGGTCTTGCCTCAAGGCATGAAAAATTCTCCTATCATGTGCCAGGCACTTGTTACCTGGGCCTTAGGACCAATTCGAAAGAAATATCCGCAATTGATAATTTATCACTATATGGATGAGATATTAATTGCTGGAAAACATTTGCAAAAAGAAACCATTAAAAATTGCCCCTGAAAAAATTCAACAGCAATCACCTTGGAAATATTTGGGCTGGATCATCACAGGAAAGTAGTGTCAGACCACAAAATTAGAAATCAAATCAGACATCAAAACGCTCAATGATATCCAGAAGCTGGTTGGCGATATTCAATGGGTAAGAGGTATCTGTGGCATAACAAATGATGATTTAAACCCTTTAATTCAGTTATTAGGCACCTCTACTCAAGCTAACAAGAAACGTGAGCTTGGTCCTGAACAACAGTGTGCATTGAGCAAAATCAGTGAAAAAATATCCCAATGTCATGCAGCTCAATTTAATCCTCAGTATCCTATTGCCCTTATGATTGTCAATTCACAACAAGGTAGAGATTGGCCACTTGCCCTCATCATCCAATGGGTGCAGGAAGGGCCAAATCCTTTACGCATTTTGGAGTGGATATTTTCTCCAATGAGGCAGAGAAAAACCGTTGTGACCCGAATTGAAATTATTGAGCAATTAATTATGAAAGGACAATCTAGAATTCAAGAAATAGCAGGAGCGGATCCACAATCAATTATTGTGCCATTGGTTCAGGAATATTTAGAATGGCTCATTAGAAATTCTCTTCCTTTGCAAATTGCCTGTGCAGATTTCACGGGTCTCCTCACAAATGTTTATCCTGCTCACCGCATGATCCCTATGCTGCAAAACCAGACCTTTGAGGAACAGCCGTATTGGTCTGAAACACCGGTAAACGGTATCACTGTTTTCACTGATGCAGGAAAGAAAACTAAAAAGGCAGGAGTCACCTGGGAAAAGGAGCCTGGTCAATGGGATAGTCACATCATCCAGGGAGGGTCTATAGACTCCTTGCAGACGTTAGAGCTCCGAGCTGTAATATGGGCATTTCAACATTGGAATGATCAACCACTGAATATTGTATCAGACTCTCTCTATGTGGTTGCAGTAGTGTGGTGCACTGAAAGGGCTGTGCTTCGTGAGGTCTCGAATAAGCTGCTTGCTGAGCTGTTGCGAGAATTATTATTGACCTTAAATGACAGACGTCACTCATATTTCATCACCCATATTCGCAGTCACTTAATGACTGAAGGATTGGCCATTGGAAACAATAAAGCTGATCAATTGGTAGCTCCAGCTTGGACTGGTCCACCTGTAAATATTTTTGAGCAAGCAAAAAATTCCCATGCATTTTTCCACCAATCAGCAAAAATGTTGGCACGACAATTTCATTTGCCCTTGACAGATGCACAAGGGATCGTGAAGTCCTGCCCAGCCTGTCAGAAAATAGGGTTTGGAGTTGGCCTCGGGGTCAACCCTAAGGGACTGCGGCCCTTGCAATTGTGGCAAATGGATGTGACACACGTTGTAGAGTTTGGCAGATTGAAATACGCCCATGTTGTCATGGACACATTTTCTATGGCTGTGTGGGTGACTGCTCAAACTGGAGAGTCTAGTAAGCATGTTCAAAGGCATATGCGTTCTGCAATGGCGGCCCTAGGCATCCCACGGGAAATCAAACCCGACAATGGACCGGGATATGTGGCTCGATCCACTCAGGTTTTTTTTTTTTTTTCCAACTCTGGGACATAGTGCATGTTACAGGTACTCCACATTCTCTGACGGGTCAAGCTATTGTAGAACGGATAAACCAGACACTTAAGTGCCTGCTTCAGAAAAAAATAGGGGGAGAAACAGGACTTCCACCTGCAGATAGATTGAATAAGGCTATATATGTATTGAACTTTTTACGTCTGCCACAGGATAGTCTAGTACCGCCAGTCGTGAAGCATGGAGCAGGATTGAAAGGGGATATGCATGTGTTGTTACAGATCATGGATCCAAATGGGTACCGGCAAAGTGGGTGAAACCATGGCTGGCAGAACCAGATTCGCAGATGTCCTAGGCTGACATATGGATAGTTCCTATGGTCCTTTGAAAGGAGGGGATAAGTTTGCCTTTTGGCTTTCCTTCAAGGTGCGGCCGGCCTTGTGGGGGGAGCCCTTGGGTAAACAAGCCCCAAGTGCCCCACATTGGATAAATGAGTGCCAGGTGTCCTGTTTTGGGGACAGGGGCTGGAGCCCCTTGCGGAAGGGTGGAGTGTCTGTCTATGAGGTGGACGCACTTTGCAGAGTTTTCCTGTTGGGGAAGGACCTCCTGACTCTCCCTGCAACTGGGCCCCGCTCAGGTTTGGCATTTGCAAATGGAGGCTTCGTGGGGAAACAATATGGGACTACTTCTATATGATCAGCCTATTGACTTGGTTGTCTCTCATTCCTTCTGTGGGAGACTTTGTTTCTTTGTTAATTCCACCTATTATTGAATTCCACCTATTATTGGTCGCTATTGTATTAATGATTGTACTTCGTGTTTTTCTAAAAGGCAACAAGCATGATTAAAGATACCATGAAGAATGTATGGCTGGCTCAAGAAGAAAAAGGGGGAATTGTAGGAATGTATTTTAAAAGAAAATAACCATATAGTGAACCAGCCATACGGGATGTTGGCCTAGGCACGTAGCCGCATTCTAGAAGCTACTTCAGAGGAAGAAAAAATAAGAAAGAGCAATGACCGCTTGCAGGAGTGAGCAGATAAGAGCGACCAATTGGACACTGCGTGAGAAGAACTCAAGAATCAATGAGAGCTGAACTGACTTGCATGTTTGCTTTGTGCCAGAGACCTTTAGCAAATTAGATAATGCGTGATCGCGTGTAGGGAAAGAAAAATTGTATAAAAGGGACAGTCAGAATTAACAGAAGATTTAGATAGTGTTAGGCATGCTGTGTTGCAAAATAGAGCCGCTGTTGATTTTTTATTATTAGCCCAAGGTCATGGTTGTGAAGATTTAGATGGAATGTGTTGTATGAATCTGTCTGATCACTCTTCCTCTATTCATAAGCAACTGCAGCAATTAAGAGAGAATATGAAGAAACTCACCATCATAACTTCTTCATTGTCCCCATCATTTGTTTGGATTGCTCAAAAACAAGAAGGGGGATTTGTTGGGGGGTTTTTAGCAAGCAATGGACATGTGAGCAATCCAACCTTCGAGCCTGACCCGGATGCTGAAGCAGGACAGGGAGGTGGAAAAGGAGTGACGGTGTAAACGCATGCTTTAAGGCTGCAAATCAATTTATACTTCACGCTAGTGCTATTGGCCAATCGGTAGCTATATGAGTCTCGTGATCTGGTGCTCTGTCTATATAAACCGGGTTGTAACGCCAGTAAAGTGCCTTTCACGAGATTTATTGGTCTCTATGTAATTGCTTGCCATGACTTCCCGCAGACTCCCAGCAGGATATCTGCTTCGTTCGCCTTCCTCAACTTAACCCATAAACATTTGACTGGCTCATCACACTTATCAATCTCCATACAGTCAAAACACTCCCTAATATAGAGTGCCACCCCACCGCCCTTTCTACCCTGCCTATTCCTCCTGTAGAGCTTGTAGCCGTCCATTGCAGCCCTCCATTCATGAGAGTCATCCCACCACGTTTCTGTGATGGCAACTACATCATAGTTGTCATGCTGTACGATGGCTTCCAGCTCCTCCTGTTTATTGCCCATGCTGCATGCATTAGTGGAGAAGCACTTGAGCCGGGCTGGCGACTTCCTTACCAACTGTGGCCTGCCTCCTTTGGGTTCAACTCTAGCCAGCCCAGTTTTATCCCCTTCCCCCTTCAAAGCTAGTTTAAAGCCCTTTCAATGAGGCCAGCCAGCTCATTTGCTAGGATTCTTTTTCCCCTCTGAGACAGATTAGCTCCATCTGCCACTCGCAGACCCCACGTAGTATAAAGCTCCCCATGTGAGAAAGACCCAAAATTTTGTCTGTGGCACCAGTCTCTTAGCCACTTGTTTATCAGGTGGGTCTTCCTCCCTCTATCAGTATTCCTCTCTTCCACCAAAGGAATTGAGGAGAACACCACCTGGGCTCCCGATCCCTCAAGTGATTTCCCCATGGCCCTGAAGTCTTTTTTAATTGTCTTCAGGTTCCTCTCAGAAACCTCATCACTACCGACTTGAATAACTAATAGTGGGTAGTAGTCCGTAGGCCAGACGAGACTAGGGAGTTTCTTAGTGATATCCCTGACCCTG
Source organism: Podargus strigoides (assembly GCA_028020825.1). Taxonomy (NCBI): domain Eukaryota; kingdom Metazoa; phylum Chordata; class Aves; order Caprimulgiformes; family Podargidae; genus Podargus; species Podargus strigoides. The sequence goes on from CM051662.1 coordinate 60,381,063, forward strand.
GCCCCAGGGAGGCAGCAGACTTCCCTGTGGAGCGGATCCGGCCGGCATATGGGGGCTTCTGTTCCTCTCAGAAGGGAGTCACCAACTACAATTACCCTTCTTTTCTTCTTGTTAGAGCTGGTCCTAACTCGTGGGGGAGACCGACTTACCTTGGGTGACCCCTCTGATGGACGCTTGTCTCCATTTTGGTCTGTTTGCCCCTCTATTATCACCAAACAGGACAAAGAACTTATCAACACCAATGTGATGTAGATAAGCAGACACTTCTTTATTGATGCACGGAGGATAGGGGAGATAACTCCACCTAGCGTATCCTGGGTTACATCACCTTTAGCAGAGTTTTTATATATTTGAGTTCCATTGTATAAGTTATTTAACATAAAACTGCATATACTGCTCGCCTTCAATTGCTCATTAGAAACTTAATGAAATTCAACAAGGGCAAGTGTAGAGTTTTGCATCTGGGGAAGAACAACCCCATGTACCAGTACAGGCTGGGGGCTGACCTGCTGGAGAGCAGTGTAGGGGAAAGGGACCTGGGGGTCCTGGTGGACAGGAGGATGACCATGAGCCAGCAATGTGCCCTTGTGGCCAAGAAGGCCAATGGCATCCTGGGGTGTATTAGAAGGGGTGTGGTTAGTAGGTCAAGAGAGGTTCTCCTTCCCCTCTATTCTGCCTTGGTGAGGCCACATCTGGAGTATTGTGTCCAGTTCTGGGCCCCCCAGTTCAAGAAGGACAGGGAACTACTTGAGAGAGTCCAGCGCAGAGCCACAAAGCTGATTAAGGGAGTGGAACATCTCCCTTATGAGGAAAGGCTGAGGGAGCTGGGTCTCTTTAGCTTGGAGAAGAGGAAACTGAGGGGTGACCTCATTAATGTTTATAAATATGTAAAGGGTGAGTGTCATGAGGATGGAGCCAGGCTCTTCTCAGTGACATCCAATGATAGGACAAGGGGCAATGGGTGTAAGCTGGAACGTAGGAGGTTCCACATAAATATGAGGAAGAATTTCTTCACAGTGAGGGTAACAGAACACTGGAACAGGCTGCCCAGAGAGGTTGTGGAGTCTCCTTCTCTGGAGACATTCAAAACCTGCCTGGACATGTTCCTGTGTGACCTGACCTAGGTGTTCCTGCTCTGGCAGGGGGATTGGACTAGATGATCTTTTAAGGTCCCTTCCAATCCCTAACATTCTGCTTGATTCTGTGTGATTAAAATTAACCTTTACCTTGATTGGCCCCTAAGGATCTGTCGGATTACATCACTTCATGTATATTCATTTCTAATAACAATCATTGGTCACCTATAGTCACGCCATGGTCGCGCTATTGATGGTACCCTCTAATATTCAGATTAGGATGGGAAGGGGGATAAGGGGATCTTTAAGCAGCATAAACTGGTCACTGTGACTTTAGCCACTATATGATTAATTATTGTATTGTTTCCACGGTGGTTGCTTAAACATAATATTTTACTTTCTTGACTACATGGTTTCTAGTTACAGACAATGCTGGGCCTTAGCTGCTTTTACCACCTGTTCGCTTCATGTACTTTAGCTGCTGGTACCCCCTGTTTGTTCTGTGTGCTTTCTGTGGTTACTAAAACAAAACACAGTCACTCCCTCATATGATTCGATTAGGCCTAACTTGATTTTAGCTAAACTAAAATCATAAAATCATAAGAATCTGATCAGATTGGTAACACTATTTGCCCCTCCATTTCGAGAGCCCCATACCTGTTCTGCAAGGGTAGCCGGGAAGGGGACGGAGGCTGAGGGGGGTTTCGCCTGCCTCGCTGGGCAGGGACCCATTTCCATTCCCCCTCATCTCTTAGGTCCTCTTCCTGTACCCGATGGCAAGGGAGGAGGGGATCCTCTCTCTCTAGGGGAGCCTCCACCCACTGCCCTGTCCTCAAGGATGGTAGGGCCTGACTCCACCAGTCTATCTCCCTCTCGCACTCCCTTATTGTCCTCAGCCTTTCCACCTCCTCCTTTAGCTCCATCCCCAGGCTGAGCACATCATTCACCTGCTCACAGCGCACACAGCCCCTGTTACAGGGGGATGCTGTGGCATTCCCTGCAGCCTGCACAACTGCATCCTTTCCTGGGAGCTCGGTCTGGGTTCCCACATCCAGTTTGGCCTTCCTCTGCCTGGCGGAGACCATTGTTCTTGCAGTGCTGACTGCCCCCAGGAGCTGATCTCTGCAGCAATCAGTTGTTAGCACCTCAGCTCCTCGCTCCCCTCCCTCAGTGCCTTCTCCACATCCTGCTCGTGGGAACCGCCCCGGGCAAACTGCCGTGCCCCCCTCACAGCCCTGCCCCGCTCCTGTTTGCCTGCTCCTGTTCCTCTCTCCCTGGAGCTCGGCTCTCTGCTCAGCTCTCCCGGCTCTCAAAACTCCTTAAATTCGCCTTGTTTTATCGCGATTCCCTGCTCTTCTGTGGGACAGCCCAACCTCGGGCTGTGTCCTCAAACTAGTTAATGCTCAAGTGGCTGGTAACAAGACACATAAGTTTTTTTACTCCAGCTTTAAATTACTGTTTTCTACTGTGACTAAGGGTTTAAACTGTAAATCCTAATTCACGTGATTATACATTTATTTATTTAAACTATAATGAAACACTTGTGATCACAGAATCAGACCTTAAAATTGCTGTTTATATCAGACTCTCTCAATCAGAAAGGCCATAGTTACAGAGTCTCTCCACCTAGTAATTTTATGCCAGTTCTCAATTCTGTGTCCTGTTGACAACATTGGAGAAGACATCATTTCACATCCTGAAAATGTCAAACTATGTAAATTACATTTTCTAGCTCAAAAATAGGTAGTTTTGTTGCTGTGGACAACTATATTGGAACAATAGGTCTCCATGATGATAATTTTTTTCCTTTGTAAGAGAAAATCTGACCCCAGAAATAAATCTCTATTGATTTTTCAAATTGTTCAGTTAGCTAATAAAAACATGAAAACACCTGTAAAACTGTTACTGACAGGGACTAAAACCAATCATTTGTGAAACCAACAAGAATCTTTCCATTGACTTGAGAGTACCATAAGTCTGCAGTAATCAGCACTCTCTCTGAAAACATAACATTAAAATCTTGCCTGCCACAGTGTTTTGTTATTGCTGTGTTTTACGTCTTGTGAGCACAGTTCAGAGGAGAATGACACTGATCTCCGTGGGGGAACAGTAAGGGGTCTTAACTTATGTCCCTGTTGTACCTATGGTTCTACCTACACACGTTACTAAATGAAAACAGGAACATGGGGCTGTAATTTGGCTTTTCACATCTGCACAGTATCAAATGGTGCATGAAACAAGAATGTGCCATGAGCTGGCCAGCACTGAGTAAGAACCCAAAAGCCCTAAGGAATGATTAATTTTGGTGCCCAGAAAAGTCATACAATTCAAAAGCTTACATGCCTGAAACCTATAACAGAACCAGGAGTACCAGAACAAGGGATGAGTGGAACTGACACCAAATAGATTGTTACAATAATGAAACATTTAGAAACACTAAAAAGCCACGATCCTGGCGTGTGACGGGTGTGAGCCGCTCCGCCTGCCTGATTCGCCCAGTCAACAACTCCGCTCTACTCCTGACCTCAGCGGGGCCCGCTACTTTCTTTTTTGTCTGCACCGGTTGGCAGGCTCGCACCTGTGCCAGGATGTCCCACCATGCCGCGGGCAGGGTCACATCCCGGTGGGGGCTCTCCTCGCACACACGCACAACGCCGCCGGCCCCTCTACCCCACCCCTCCCGTACCTACTTCGCCTCTGGGCGGGTGTGCCTCGGCACCCGCCTCCGACCTGCCCGCGCCCCTACGGAACCCGCTCTCCGCTCCCAGAGCTCCCCCCGCCTCCGCGGGGGACCGCAGCCTCGCCCCTTGCCGCACCCAGGGGCGACCCCCCTGCCTGGCCCTCGACCCTGCGCCCCGCTCCCTCCCCCCTCCGCAGCGCGAGGAGGCACCACCTTCCCGGCGCAGCCCGCAGTCCCTGCGGCGGCCGCCCCACAGCACTCCTGCCGCCGGGCGCGAGGGCCGCACGTGCGCCCCCAGACCGCGGCAACGGCCGGCACGCTGCACCGGGGGGCCGGGGAAGCGGAGGGCGGAGGCACGGAGCCCTCCGCAGCGGCGAAGGGCTAGGGCTAGGCGGAGGGGGGCACCCAGCCCAGGCAGCCACTGAGAGTGTGCCAGCCGCGTCTCCCCAGTAACGGGCCTGGCAAGTCAGGGCTGCGCCTCCTCCCACCGTCCCTCCCTTCTGTCCGTGGGGGTCAGTATCCCCCTCGGCCCAGCCGGCCACGGCGGTTGAGGCTTCCCGCTCCCCCGGCCCTGTTCTCCGGGCCGGGGCTCGGGGTGTGTGTATGGGCGTGTGTGTGGTGAGGTTCTTTATTAGCCTCGTCCCCCCCCTTCTCTTCCACACCCCACCCAAAAATGATTCAGTGAAACTGGGAGGAGGTGATTCTCCTCCTCCCTCCTGCTGCTGCTCCTGCTGGTCTGGGAGGGACTGCAGGAATCTCCGCTCCGCTCCGCTCTGAGGCAGGGTCTGGGGAGGGGAGGTCGCTCTGGGGAGAGAGGGGGCCGCTGTGGCCCGGGGTGAAGCTCTCCTGGCGCACGGCGTGGGGGGACTGCTCGGTTCCTGACCATGGGGAAGGACCAGGAATTGCTGGAAGCTGCTCGCACTGGGAATGTGGCTCTGGTGGAGAAACTCCTTTCCGGGAGGAAAGGAGGGTTCCTGGGCAGTGGATCTGGAGCTATTCCCTTATCCAGCTTACTGAGGTAGGGACATCGTTCCCCGTCAGATGCTGGGGATATTAATCTCTTCTTTCCTGTCATCATCATCGCCCCTCTCATCTTCATTTCAATGTCTGCATCCCTCATAGCAACAATAAATCGTTCACTCTCTAGCCAAGTGCAAATGTGCTCGTGTTTAAAGTCACAGGCAGTCATTTTATTGATATAGTGATACTGAATTTCTTGCATTCAATGCGTCAGTAGGGTACTTGTTCATTCTGTTACTGGCTGTGGTGCAGAACTTACCTTTTTATTGCTGGGCTAATATGCACAATATACTAATTACCCTTCCTTTGATATTTCATCTTCAAATTTCTACTTTGAATCACGGATGGAAGTGTTAATTGCAAAGGCATTGCACTGTGGAATTGTGTGTAAAAAGCCATAGCTTCACCCCAAACCCTCACCTATGGTTGCTACCCTCACTTGCAGAAGAAATTAGGCATGTCGTAGTAATGAGCCTACAAAACAAAGACAGGAAATCTTTTTTTGCAAGAGATCATTGAGGCAGAGGAGGTGTAAAACTTATCGAGCAGGTTAGGTAATAGCAGAATTATTTTAAAGGTACCTGGATTTAGTGGAGTGAAACTGGGTTACTGGCCATATTTGGGGAAAGAACTCAACTTTAGTTGTTAGTCATATATCGGGCAATCTACAACATAGCTTTGATGTTGTTTCATCATGCTCTTAAGTAAGAGCATTATCACAAGCATTTATGACATTTGACAGTATCCAAACAAGAGAAGGTCTGCAGCACAACCATCCAGTGCTAGTGTTCAGTATTACACTGGGCATAGCAAAAGAAGACAAAACTGAAACACTGTTGACCTAAATCTTGAATTGAGTTTTTGTTTTGGTTTATTGGTTGTGGGTTTGGGTTTTTGTTGTTGTTGTTTGTTTTGTGGTTTTTTTTCCTGGAAAGAAAGAAAAGGCCTAGAGAAATGGTATTGCTTAACTGAAAATATATTTGTAGTTCTATTGCCAGTACCTGCTTGTCAATATATTTATATTATTACAGTGTTCCCCGTCAGAGAAAATTTAGTGTAAAACTGTCCAAATTATACCTGTTTAAACTCTATTATAATAGTCTTGTTATTTTAAAGCTGGTTTTAGTGCTGTAAATAACATTTCAGATATTCATAGTTTTCCAAAGTTGTACGGTTCAATTAGTTATTGCACTATTGTTTAATTACTAGCCCATTGTCCAAAACCAAAACACATTGTGCAATTGCTTTTTGTGCTGTACTTGAATAGGCTGCTTAGCAAGGAGTATGCCAGATAAGTGGTTGAATTTAAAATATGAGTCGTCTTAAAATGTGATACCCATTTTTTATAAGTACAGGAGTAAGTTCACTTCAGTACAATGACTAGCCATTTATAATCTGGTTCTACTGTATGATCTGTGTAGTGACTTTCTTCAGGGCTAGTGCCTGCACTATATTCTTGCACTGTTAGTTTCATGTTGTGTATCGTTAGTTCTGTATATCTAGGGGGAGTGTATTTGCTAATGTTTTTCTATTTTATTAAACAGTGTTGTACTTTGTGTATATGGGACACATTAACCATGTGTTTTGTATATACAGATGGGTCATGACAGTCATTGTTCGTTACTCAGAATTTAAGTATTTTAGGTTGTAAACTCAGCTGTGGTTTGTTTTTTTTTTTTCCTAGAAGTGCACTTAGCTTAAGAGGAAGTAGAGTAAAACATGTACTGTTTTATTTATGCTTTTTCTTACTAATGTTATAAAGAATGTCTATGACTTCTGTAAATGTAACTTGAAAAATTAGAAGTAAGAATACATTTAAAAATAATTCAAAAATAGATTGATGCATAAACATTCACAATCTAACACAGGATAGACCATTATGGTTTTTAGAGGGAATCTTAATACTTTCATTGACTTTACCAGGAATGCTCAAAGTACTATGCATTATAGAAAGTGTTTTCAAGAAAGAATTATATGTGCTGGGTATTTTAACATACCTTTTTCAGGGGAAGATGCATGATGTAACTGATGCCAATAATAATGGATTAAGTCCAGAATGACATGCAAGATTAAGGTTGGATCTATCTTGGTACAGAACACATGAAATAAAAGAAGGTAATGAAAGGGAGTCATACTAACATCTTGATCCTGTTTAGGAAATCAGTACACACTGAGTGTAGCAAAGTTGTAGAAGAGCCCTAATTGTACGGTATAAAAGTCTGAATTTGAGATATGAAGATTTTTTAATAGAAAACCAATTGAAGTAGCTGACTAGTAGAACTGTACTAGTATTTTTTTGCATACAGTTTAATAGACTAAAAACTGCTTTTGAAAGTTACAATAAATAGAAAGCAACAGAAAAAATATAGGGACATATTTTCATTTTTATTGAATCTTCGAGAGACATTGTGTTTGACAGTAACTCCTGATGTTTCATTGATCATAATTATTGCTCAGTTCCTAAAAAGGTGCCCAAGAACTGTACCTGTCCTATTTTGGTTGGAAAAGGTTCATGTTGCTTTTTTTCCTTTTGGCTATGCTCTTCCTAGCATAAGGTTGGAAAAGTCCAAGTCTTTCAGCATACAAAGGGACTAATACTGTGCCTGATATGTTGGTGCAAGTAGCAGTACACTTTCTCTTTGGATTTCTTCTAAGTGCTGGAGAAAACTCAGTTTATGTGACTGAACCCTCCATGGCTTGATTCTTCTTTTTTGGTGGAAATTTACTTTGCAGTAATTATGTACCTTGTGAATGAAATTTGATATTCATGAATTGACATGTGCACATCAATTGTTATCTGAACCAAGGAACAAACTATTTGAGCTCTGACCTTCTATTTACATTTTTATAATATTTTTTTTTCTGAATCACTGTATTTTATGGCACTTGGGGGAAAATAGGGCAAGCCTTTGTATGTTTGTTTTATAGTTGAACCTATTCATTGATGTTAATTGTAGAGTAAATGATCTACTTTTTAATGAGCTGCCTTCTAACTTATAAGTTATTATATTAAATTATGACAACAGTTCAGGAAAACACCACTGTTCTGGAAGGCTATTTAAGCATGCATTTAATGATTTCCTGTGAGGATTTAAACACATGCTTAAAGCAGAGTGTGCGAAGTGCATAAAACTGATACATGCTTAGTTAAGAGGTCATATGCACCCAGATATCTGTAATAGATACTATGTAAGACCTCATGCCCAAATTGATTCATCTAAAGCAATGACAACAAATCAGTGATGTCTGACTGTGTGGACTGTATAACTTGTTTCAGTTCAGGAGAAGCATTGAAAGGCTCTGAACCAGTTCGTGGCCCTCTACTTCAATCTTCATATTTTGCTCTGGAATATAGAGGCTGTGGCTGCATATATTGAGGGTGAATTCCTCAGATGCTAAAGTTAGCATAAGGTATTGCAACATACTAGAGCAAAAAAAATCCTCAGTAAACACCTGGCATAGAATAATTTAGTTGCTTAAACCTAGATATTTAGTGGCATTTTAGATGCCCATGAGTTTCTGAGGCATCTGCATGGGCTAATGGACCTCAACAAAGAACCATGACCTGTGGAGATAGATCTAAATTCCAGGTGGGATACACTAGGACATCTAAAGCTGTGTAACGCGTGTGTAGGCTACAGTCTTCAGTCCAAAACATTACTGCAGGGCTGGGATCTGTTCTTTTACTGTGAAACAAGGATATTTTGAGACACCTCAGAAAGCATTCAGAGTTTAGAAGACCAAAGTGTTGTAAAGAAGACCAAGTTATGTAAAATTATAAAGTAGGTATGTTTATTCAGCGCCGGGTGCAAGGGGGATCGCTCCTCCGAACTTGCACACCTAGGGGGCCAAAGCGTGTTTCTTTTTATAGCACTAAGTAATACATATTCATGAGGGGTGCATCATAAACATTCCATCATTGCATCAGGTCATTATAATATTCCACGCCTCTTGCTCCGCCTGGTGGCGCCTGCGCAGTGCTCCCTGGTGGTCCTCTTCGGGGGGCTCGGGAGGAAGGCTCCGAGTCTTCCTCAGTTGGCTGCACCTGCTCTGTGGGCTTTTGGCTCTTCTCCAGGCCGTGGCGTTGGTTCCCACCAGCTCGAATGCTGAGATGATAGGAATGGACCTTCCTCTTATCAGAAGGAGCAGGAGCCTTTCTCCCCTTTCCCAATGGCCTCCTTCTAATCAGCGGCCTGTAGCCCCTGTTTCGTCCAGCAGGCAAGGTTCCCAAGCAAGAGAGGCAAGATTACATACTTTACATACTTTCCAAGCAAGAGCTGCATACTTCTTTAATTAAACTATTTCTATTAACTCTTTTGCCCCCGTATCAGTGTAAGGGAAGTTTTGTTTCTCTTTTTTCTGGGATTCCACTTCCTGGAATTGTCAGACATTAGTATATTAACTATGTTTCATATAAAAAACCCACCTGTTTTTTTTGAGTGTGAAATAGATTGCGAAGAGAATTTTCTCAGATTTTTAAATGATTTTACTGGCTTTTATATTATTCCAGTATAAACACAAAAACTTGAGAGTGAACCCTTGAATGGAATGTATCATTCAGTTCCTGTATCCCAAATTCTTAAATGTACATTAAATCATTTAACACATAGAAAGAGTAAAGTGTTTCTAATAAGATTGGTATTTTATATTTATATAATTTGATTATCTGTATATACATATCATGTTTTGATTGACCAACCAGTTTTTCATTATTGGATGGAGACAGGCTTCATTGCTTTCAAAGTGTTTTAGGAAAAATAATCTTGAAGGTTTTCATATACCTCAGAGACCTCGTATCATTTTGTCACATGAACTCATGTACATGCCTTTTTGCCCTACTAGTATGTTTCAAACTAAAGAAAAATATATAGTTCTTGATTAAATGCTAATTTTTAGTCTTTTTAAATTTTACATGTTAAAAGAGCTTTGGATTTTTAACAGGACTGTAGGATAGAATATGAATTAATGTGAACTAGCACAGAGTAGTAGGGAAGGGTGAGTTGGCCCCTTCTTGCTCTTTGTTGGCTGCTGCCATTACACAGCATGGGAGGGCGGAGCACCCTGCATGAAGCTGTTTTTTTCCCCCTTCTACGTTTGGCAGACTGTGGCAGGGAATGGCTCCATTCTTTGCTTATCCTTACTTAGTGCAGCTACACCATGTATAGGCCTGGCCCAAGATATTTCTCATTTAAAGTACAAGAAACCCAGCAAGCAGATTGTCAGTCTGCTAGTTGCAATCTGTTTCCTTGTCTGTTTCTCAGAGCAGTGTCTTGCTCGCAGCGATGCCACAGTTTAGCCTGATGGCCTCAGTGCATGCTGAGAACCACGCAAATCTACTTCTATCCTTCTGCAGAGCCCTGTGATTCATTCAGCTTCCTGTGCGAAAAAATGATCACTTAGATATGGCTTGTAGAACAGAAAGTATTTAAAATATTGGAATACTTCATGATGCCCTAGTTAAAATTTTAACAAAGTTGTTTTCACATTATAATTTAAATAACAAGCGAATCACCTTATCAACAAAAATGAAGGCACTAGTTCTGTTTTTCTTTACAAATAGTGTTGTTTAAGAGAAACTTTGCTAGGTTGATTTTATAAAGAGATAGTATTATCTGAGGCTTGCAGTAGTAGGGCTCTGGGCTCACGTACTTCTGAGGTCACTTGTTTCTATGTTAAAAAGTATTTATTTCAGACAACTGGTGTGAATAATAAAATGGCAAGTATTTTTTACATATAGGTCAATGGGGCATCCAATTAGTCTATGCTTATTTCTAATTTTGGTTACACTACTTTTAATTAATACATGGAGGTTTTTGTACTGATGCCCCAAGGAGGGATGAGCATTCCCAGATTCCCCAATTACCTTCTTTATCCTGTTAGAGTAGGAAACTTAAGTCTTTTGGGGACATATTGAATTTTTCTTCCTTTTGTCTTTCAGTATGAAATGCAAATTAATGATCACTGCAACACTTTGTTTATGCTGTTCGATATTAGTGATAGTTGATTCCTGCCTTGATTCTGCATGTTTGCCCCTTTCAAATGTTTGAGCCTCTCTTAAAACTTAACATTAATTTTGTTATTTTCTACCTTTCTTAGACTTATTTTTATTCTTATTTCTGATAAATGCTTTCAATCAAAGTTTAGACAAACTTTTGTCTATGGAATTCCTTAGATTTCTTTGCAAGTTTGAAACATTTACAATATGTAGCAATATAGGCAGTATGCAGGACATCTGGTAGAAATCTCATTGTTGAGGGCAAGGCAATTCAGAAAGTTTGTGTAATAAATCTTCTGTAGGAGCTCAGTGTGATCCTGGATTCACAGCTGTGTAGTTAATCTCTGTGGATGAACTTCTCACTTCTCCTTATTCCAGATCTTGTTTTCTGAGTATTGTTCAAATGTACATTCTATTAATTTTCTAAAATGTTAGACCAAATGTAAAAAATGACCAGCAAGATCTAGTGTAAACTCTACCACGGTCATATTATCTGCCCATTGATAGGATCAAGATATGGGATGTAGCAGTGCTGGGAGGACTGATGGAGTTTATGATGGAGTCAGGAAGACTAATATGAGAAATTTTACAGACATGTTAAGGAGAAGGTAAGGAAAAACCACAGAATGCTGAAATGTCTGTAACCTAAAATAATTATTTTAGAATTCTTCTAGATTTCTTAGCCACTTGATGGTTAGTGTCTAACTGTACAGAGGACTGTATAAATGCATTTTGATTGCCATCTTGTTTTCCCTCTTGTCTGACATTGATGATTTTATTAGTTTGGTAATTCAATAGAATTAATGCTACTTTATACATTTTTAAAATTGATATGTGACATTGCTGCTTTTAAGTAGTAGTGTTATAGCAGAATTAAGAGGGGAAATTAATGAAATAAAATGAAGAATGATGTAATCTGAAAGGTCTGCTCTCTCATGACTTGTCAAGGTTGGACATTTTATGATGAGCAAATACAGATGCTTTTAAGACAAGCATTTGGATCACTAGTGCAGTGACTGTGAAGAAGAACATAAGTATGTTTCTAAAAATCTAAAGGTAGATTCTTTTATTTGCCTCAGTTTCAGTTTATATGGGTATTCATGGATGAGCTATTAAGGAACTGCTTATGGCTCTAGGCCATTTTTTTATTGCCCTGACATAGGCACTAGTTGAAGCATCCTATAAACTGCATTAATTTATGATACTAGTATATAATCCCTAAGGGACAATATGGTATAGAGTGCAGTTACACTCTCTTTCCTTCAGCAATCTTAGCCTGCTCACCTGGGGAGGTGACATACACAAGAGTTCCACAGCTGGAATTTCCTTCCGCCATGAAATTTTTCTAGTGACCACTTCCAATCAGAATACACATCTTAAGCCTTTCTATTACTTCAAGGTATAATATTTTGAAAACTTTTAATGTTAAATGTGTAAGGCATAATAAGTAGTGTTAATTCCTGACTACTGATATGACATTTTCATGTACATGGATCCTTTTGGGAAGTAGGGAATACATTTTGCTTGAACTTCATAGCCTTTATGGGAAGACTTTTATTACTTTTTAATTACTTTTTCCTGATTACAGTATTTTCAGTATGTTCATTTTGCATTTAAGAAGTGATATAACAACTCTTCTGTACCTAATTTAACATCTATGAATTTCTAATAATGTACATGTATCTAATATAAGAAAGGTTCTGTAAGATTTAATCTCATGAGATTGTGCTTTTATTAAAATAATTTTACACTATTTCCCATTTATTGCACATATGTTTTCTAAAGAAATAAGAAATGCTAAAAATGACATCTTGAGTGCAATTTTGTTCCAATTTAAAACACCCAGTGTTAGCTATGTTTCTTTAGGTGTTGGTATCTGTGCTAGAAGTCCAAGTTCCCTTTATAGTCAATGGAGATCTAGTCAGTACAGTTAGGGAGCATACAGATTGATTCAGCTCACCCCAAAGTAGATATTGAATGATTTAATTTCAAACTGAACCACATACCTAATTTAAATATTTTTGTAGGAAAAAATATTTCAGTGAAGAACAGAAAAAAAAAATCTAATTGAAGGTATATGACCACTTAAATAGCTAAGCTAAAGTAAAATTTCAGTAGAATTTCTCTCCTGTATTTTATAGCTGATTTGGATGAATTCAGTAGTAGTAAGCATTAGGTAATGACCAAATAATCAATAGATTATCAATAGATTATCTGGTCGAGAGGCAGAATCCTGGATGGTTGAAGTTAGAGATACATGAAAAACACATAAAATGCATTATGTTGGATTGCATGAGGTTTGTTACAAATGTGCCAAGTGTGCAATAATGGAATTAGAAAAAACTTAGCTGGATTTGAAACTAGTGAGGGATGGGAAGGGCAAAAGTAAATATGTTGACAGCAAAAGAAAATGTGGACCCAGTGCTCAGTGGGGCAGGAGACGTAGTGACCAAGCAGATTGAAAAGGCAAGACACTCATTGCCTTTTCTGCTTTGATTATTTGGTGGTTAAGTTTGACTTCCCAGGTTCCTGAGCCTACTAGCAAAATTTGTGTGGCAATGAAACATTACCCACAGTAGAGGAAGATCAGGGGAACACTTAAATTCAAGGGACCAATGTTGCTATGAGGCCACTGTTATCTTTGGAAGATCATGTCAAACATGGGAAGTTTCTGAGGACTGGAAAAGGAAAATGTCACACCAGTCTTCAGAAAGAGCAAGAGGAAGGTTCTGGGGTCATCAGGCTCATCAGTCTTACCTAAATCCTAGGGAAAGCTACAGAGCATATCCTCATGGAAATAATTTCTGGGTACACAAAGGACAAGAATGAGATTGAGAACAGCCAGCATAGATTTACCAAGCTCAAATCATGCCTGACCAACCTTAAATGTTTTCTACGATGAGATAACTGCCTCTGTGGAAAATGAAAGAACCATGAATGCTGTTTACTTTAGAGCAGTCTCAGTCAAAATGGCAAGCTGTGGACTGAATAAGAGGATAATAAGATGGGTGAAAAGTTGGCTCGACTGCATGGCTCTGAGGGTTGTGATCAACAATGCAAAATCTAACTGTTGGTGTCTACTAGAGGGTTTCCTCAGGATTCAAGGGCCAGTATTGATTGCAATGTATCAAGTAGAGCAGGTTTGTAGATGATACCAAACTGCAGAGAAAGAATTCACATGAAAAATTGCTATTAGGAGGGACCTGGACAAGCTGGAGAAATGGGCTGATTAGAACCTTGTGAAATTCAGCCAAAGCTGTTGTGAAGTCCTGAGGCAGTGAGTGAATAACCACTTGCACTGCCACAGGCTCTTATGCTGGAGTCGGACAACTTTTTTGTGTTTTTTTTTCTTTATCTGTGTACTGGTTTCCCAGGAACAGAGCCATAGGCCAGCTATTGCAGGCAGGCTATTAGTAGCCCTGAGTCAGCTGGGAGTTTCAGTCAGGACAGCTGATCCAAGCTGACTCACAGGTGTATCCCATAGCACTGACATTAAGTTCATTATAAAAGGAAGGAGTTTACTGAAGATGGGGAGTTCTTCTTCCTGGGGTTCCTTCTTCTTGGCTTCCTGCTCCTAGGGCAAAGGCTGAGTATAACCTTGTATACTTTATGTTGGTGTTTTTATTTCATTAAATCATTTAAATTTTAAATTTTAAGCCACAGTGCTTTTCCCTTTTTTCACCTGATTCCCCTTTTCAGTCAGGGAGGGCTTATCATATGGTAGAACAACTGTTACAGTTTAGCCCTGCATGCGGGTTAAATGTAGGCAATCTGTTTTACTAGTCATTGCAGAAACATCAATATCACATTTAGTCTTTGAGTTTACACATTAGTAACTTTCTCCTATAAGAATGGTGTGATTGGTATGTAGATTTTTTTCCTAACCCTTTATAGCCCAGACAAGTGCTGAAATAGGTTAAGTTATAAAGTGTTCATGTTGTCACACTATGAGAAGTGTCCAGGAAATAGTGGCCTTTTAGAGAAGGTTAAAAAAAAAAAAAAGAAGAGTTTTATAAATTAGAATTGCGTATATCTTCTGGAATAGATATTTCCCCTCTGCATATTGACTTTATTTCAAATCTTTCTAGTCTGTTTGTTACTACTGGTAGTTCTGAGAGTTAACTGTGAGTTTAACGTCTTCCATATTTACTTGCTGACTTGTCAGGGTTATTGTTTTCTGTTTTTAGATGCTGCTAGATATGACTACTGAATCTGTGTGTCTAGGTTATTTTTGCAGATTAAAACCCTCGACACATTAATATTAGTAGTTTGACCCTAGAATCTCAATTAAGTCATTGGTAAGTGCCGCTGTGTGGCCTGGCTGGTGGAGAAAACTGTTGCTTTTCCCTAAGAATTCCTGGCTCAGGAACTCCTGGCGGTGTCCGGGCACCTCGCATACAGCTTCTCTCTCACCCGTGCGATGGAGGCACGCGGCCAAGCCCACACAGAGCTTGCTAGCTCTAGCGGTATCAGAAGTAAAGAGTCCAGAGATGGCTCTTGCGAGGGATCCGGTGTTTATTCTGACCGGCGCGCAGGCTGGCCAGGTAGCAAGAGGACGGGCCCCGCCCGCCGACTTCTTTATCAAGGGACACAGACAGGGGAGGGACAACAGCTGAAGGCCAATGTGGTGTGACCTAAGGTTAGAGTGACTGTCTGGCTGTTGGCCAACCAGGGGGACCCTCCTCACACAGGTCACAAGACCAGGTGAGGAGGATCCTGGCCAGCTGACTTGTGGGGGGTGTTAGATCTCTGAATTCACCCACCACCGAGCTGCTGAGCCCCCTGGTTTCCCAGCCATCCCAGCTGGTGGCTCGGGGACTACAACAGGTAAGGTTTCCTAAGAAACTTAATTTACACTTTTTTTTAGTTTTCAATTTTCTCAGTAATTATTTATCCTCTTCTATATCCTCCTGGTCATCTGTATAGTTAATTTGTCAGATTATGCTCATAAGTAATTTGCAATCACTCTGCTTCCTGTTTTGTGCATGTTTTATTGTAGAGCAGTATCTTGCATAACCAAGTGGTCTAATGATCTGTCAAAGATTTTCTCACATAATGTGCAGAAGTAACGTTTCAGGGAGCCAAATATGCCAAATGTAGAAATAAAGCATATGGTTTATAATATATGTATATGTTAAATCTGTTGTTTGCCTGTCACAATAGTTAAATCTATCCCCTCTATTTTACTTTCATGTAGACTATGTAAGTCTTGGTTTCAGGAGTCAAGTCATGACATAAGCAGAAAATGAAGCTTCTAAAAGAATGGAACAGGCATGGATGTGGCTAGATGACAGGTGGAGAGAGATAGATCTGAATAGAGAGAGTTTTGGCAAGCAGACTGTATATGAAAATCTGAAAAGGCTGGAATGCTAGAAATGAAAAAGGTACATGAAATGGGTATAGGGAGTGAGACTGGGGATAAGAACTGAGACTGGTTGACCATGGAGGTTAGCACTGGTCAGGAGTGGAAGAGGCAAGTTTGGGAGGCAAGATACAAGGAACAGGACAGAAGGAATTACATTCAGCAGCATAAAGAGAGAAAGTATTTCTGTTGGGGGTTTTTTAGCAAGCAATGGACATGTGAGCAATCCAACCTTCGAGCCTGACCCGGATGCTGAAGCAGGACGGGGAGGTGGAAAAGGAGTGACGGTGTAAACGCATGCTTTAAGGCCGCAAATCAATTTATACTTCACGCTAGTGCTATTGGCCAATCGGTAGCTAGAAGAGTCTTGTGATCTGGTGCTCTGTCTATATAAACCGGGTTGTAACGCCATTAAAGTGCCTTTCACATGATCATATTGGTCTCTATGTGATTGCTTGCCATGGTTTCCCACATATTTCCACTGAAAGATAGTTTTTGTTCAAAGCCTGACACTTTCATATTTCCTTTCTGTAACAAATATTTGTGAAAAGTGTTTGCAAACTGTCTCATTTTCTTTTAGTGCTAAAGTAGGTGATGGTTAATAAAGTGCCATCAGGCGTTCCGTTAGTTTAAGTGGAAGAGGTTGTTGTGATGGATATAGAGCTCCTAAATAATCTGGTAAATTTGAGAGTCCAGCGCAGAGCCAGAAAGATGATGGAGTGGAACATCTCCCTTATGAGGAAAGGCTGAGGGAGCTGGGTCTCTTTAGCTTGGAGAAGAGGAGACTGAGGGGTGACCTCATTAATGTTTATAAATATGTAAAGGGTGAGTGTCATGAGGATGGAGCCAGGCTCTTCTCAGTGACATCCAATGATAGGACAAGGGGCAATGGGTGTAAGCTGGAACATAGGAGGTTCCACATAAATGTGAGGAAGAACTTCTTCACAGTGAGGGTAACAGAGCACTGGCACAGGCTGCCCAGAGAGGTTGTGGAGTCTCCTTCTCTGGAGACATTCAAAACCCACCTGGACATGTTCCTGTGTGACCTGACCTAGGTGTTCCTGCTCTGGCAGGGGGATTGGACTAGATGATCTTTTGAGGTCCCTTCCAATCCCTAACATTCTGTGATTCTGTGAAGTTGTGTTTGTGTTTCACTATTAATCAGTAGTGAGCTAGCTGTCAGTTTCTCAGTAGGTCAGTATTTTCCACTACAGCTTAAAAACTTAAATGTAAATAATTGTTCGCTTTATCTTCACACTTTTTTTCTGTTGAGGGATGTTACTTAAATGCTAATGAGTCAGGGCTTGGTATCACCATCCACCAGAAAATAATGCAAATAGGAGAAAATATACTGAAGAAATTTTGCAAAATAAACTTGAGTGGTGTCTTGTTGATAGAGGAAACTTGAAAAGTCTGGAAATGAGTGCAGTCACAGTTAGGTAGCTATGTGTCTTTCTTGTAGATCTATGCTTCAGTGGAAAGAGCAAGTTTCTTTCCCTAGAGGCATGTGTTCCTCAAATGATACTAGGACACTGAAGAGACATGCCCTTTTTCCCCCCTCCCCCTATCTTTTTTCAAGAAAGTGGATGTGTCTATATGTAGGTCTGTCGACATGCATGAATGTGTGACATAGCCATAAAGGGCAGCTAATCCTACTGCAACAGGTAGAGGTAGTAAAATTAAAGTGGATAAAGTTGTTTGGTTTTTAAGGCCAGCTTTAATGAAGAAATGCCAGCTTTTCCTCTTGAACTGCAGTAGTTTTAATGCATAGTTTTATGCAGTAGTTTTTATGTAGTGATCTAAGTTTCTCAGCATAGAAATGACATGGAGTGTAAGAGAATCCAAAACAGTAGTTAAGCTGATAATCATATCACTCAACACTGATGTGGAGACTCTGGTTCAAGTCTCTGGTCTGTCATTATCCCAAGAGAGCTCTCTAATAGCTGGTTTACCCAACACACACGTTTTCCCTGGTCCAAAGATTATGCATAGGTACATAAACATATTGAAATAATTTTAAAAAATGAAAACCAAAACTTATAAAGCATTTAGTGGTTACTTGGCAGTGCTAGGTTGATGATTGGACTTGATGATCTTAGAGGTCTTTTCCAACTGAGGCTATTCTATGATTATTCAGGGTACTTGCTTGGAAAACAGAATAATGGTAAAGGGGAACTTGAATCTTCCCATCACAATCCAGCAGTCTTGAGTTTCACATTCTGTTTTTTTCTATGTAAAAAAGTAGAAACAAACAAAACAACCCACTTCAGAATGATTCTTAGTTTAAGTTTCAGCTAGAAAAGTGGAATTCTGAAAAACTCAAAGTTGAAGTCAAACACTTTACTAGATTCTAAAGGCAATATATTGTAAAGTAAGGGAGCGTCTTCTTCGTACTGTATTAAATCTTTTCTAAACTACACTTCTCAACTCCTTTATTTTTGTGTGATGACTTTTTTGAATAAGTAAGAAATGTGTTAGAGCTTCAATGGTAGCTTCAGAAATGTTAGCATTGTTTGAAGTGGACTTGCAGTTTTCTGTGGCATGGACTTCAAAGCAGTACAGAACTCTGAACTTCTTAAAGTATTATGACTATTTTGTTACAGACTTTGCAAGAACTACACAATTATGCATGTATCAGTCATTGATTTGATTTGTTTAGGCACTGAACAAGATTTAAAACTGTTCCCTTTTCAGATGCGTATCATCAGTCCATTCTTGTCCATGGTGAAGTTTTATATTGGTACTATAATATTCATCTGCTGAAGTAATTCCTGTTCATATATGACTTCTAGCTGAACTGTTTAGGGAAAAATATGCTCATTAAAATATTACATAATTGAAATACATCAATTTAGAGCATAGAGGTCTCTAAAGTATCTCCTTTTCTTTCTCTTCCTTTCCCCCCATATTGCTATCTTTCTTTGTCCACCTCTCTCACCCCTCTCTGTGCCCCCTCCCTACTTCTCTCTTCCCATCAGTGTCTCTCTCTATTGATGTAACCACCCATCCCTCTCTCCACCTCTCTTCCCTCCCATTTCATAACTCTCTCCTTTCTCCATCCACATCTCTCTGTTTCTCCCCCCTCCCCCCTCCCCCCCTTCCTTGTCCCTTGAAGTTACAAAACCACCTTCAGCTGTGGTGATTTAGGCTGAATATGACAACTGAAATGCTTCTATGAACCTCAAGAGACATAAGTTTCACTTTCAGGACTTTACCGGGGCTACTGAAGTCAACAGGATCTTACGCTCATCTTTGGAGTATTGCGCTGACATTCTGAGTATTGTATTTCAATAGTTGGAATGGGCACATTGTTAGTTTTGGATTACACTATTCCATTTCAGGTCTATTAGACTATTTCCTATTCAGGTGTTTGTGAATATGTTTAGTGAAATGCATGATTGAAAATTCATGGAAAACTTAATAGACTATGAATTAGAAATGACAAGGAGTAATGTCAGCGAAACATCATACAGTTGACTGATACCAGATTAATCAAATGCATTAAGGCTTAATTTAAATAGATCTACCATTACTCATCCCCAGAAAATCTTCCATGCATGTAGTTTGCATTCTAAAGTGATTTTTGTGGCAGTTGTGGTCAAAGTAAAACAAAGCTCTCATTCTTTGTCAGGCTTAAAATTGAACAAAATTCAGAAGACAGTTTGAAATTATAATTAATTTCTTATTCATAAATAGATCAACTATTCAAATATTTTGTTTAGGAATATATCTTAATATGATTTGAGTAGTTCCTATAAGGATAATAATTATTGTTAAAGTTTGTCTTCTATTTTGTGTTATTAATATAATATGATACTGAGCTGGGGATTGTGGTTTCGAGTCCCATCTGGGTCGCCAACTGATGCACGGAAAAGACTCTCTAACTCCTGAAAAGTTATAAAGTAGGTATGTTTATTCAGCGCCGGGTGCAAGGGGGATCGCTCCTCCGAACTTGCACACCTAGGGGGCCAAAGCGTGTTTCTTTTATAGCACTAAGTAATACATATTCATGAGGAGTGTATCATAAACATTCCATCATTGTATCAGGTCATTATAATATTCCACGCCTCTTGCTCCGCCTGGTGGCGCCTGCGCAGTGCTCCCTGGTGGTCCTCTTCGGGGGGCTTGGGAGGAAGTCTCCGAGTCTTCCTCAGTTGGCTGCACCTGCTCTGTGGGCCTCTGGCTCTTCTCCAGACCACAGCATCGGTTCCCACCAGCTCGAATGCTGGGATGATGGGAACCGACCTTCCTCTTATCAGAAGGAGCAGGAGCCGTCCTCCCTTTTCTCAATGGCCTTCTTCTAATCAGCAGCCTGTAGCACTTGTTTCATTTAGCAGGCAAGGTTCCCAAGCAAGAGAGGCAAGATTACATACTGCCCAAGCAAGAGCTGCATACTTCTTTAATTAAACTATTTCTATTAACTCTTTTGCCCCTGTATCAGTACCAATTTTGATTATCGAATTATTATCTATTTATCTTGATCTTTTGCCCTGAAATCAGATTTTTAATGGCAGTGTTTTCATCTGAACTTCAATTTCAGTCAGTTTTAAAAATGAAAATGTAATACCGTCCATTAGTTTATGAGCACAGAATTAAAAATGCATTAGTTTATTGGAAATTGCAGAATTCAAGATAAACTAGGAAAGCAAGAATTTATTTAAACCTGAAAAAATTTCATATTTCTGTAGGCATCCAAAATCATAGAGTTAAGTATATGCATAAGCATCTGGAAAATGAAAGCTTCTGTCAGAACTGATTTATCATGGGGAGAAATAAAGTAGGAGGAAGGGAGTAAAGGTGGAAAGGATAAAAGTATTGAAATGTCGTCTTTAGAACTGTAGATGCTCTTCAGGAACAAGTGTACAGAGTGAGATAGTGAAAGCAGGGAGGGTGTGTTCAGTCAGAGTGAAAGAGTGTGTATGTGTGTGGCTGAGTGGATGTCCTACTTGGCAGTGGTTTACCCTGTCTTTTGCAAATCATTTTAATTTAGAAAGATAACATTTTCCCAAGACTGTTAAATTTAGAAAAGATTAGTAGGGACAGCTGGCTTCGAGATAATTGGTAAATTTGAACTCTGTCAGACCAGGCTGACAGCAATGAGTCTCTCTGTTGCTTTAACCCTTTAATCCCATAAGTGTCTCAGTCCTTAGAATTCTAAGTTATTACAGCTCCTGTACCTTTTCCCAGCTTCCTCTCTTGTGCTCTCACAGCATAATCTTACTCTTCTCTCAGTCTTCTTTCCTTCTAAGAGATGCCTACTGCTCTTTTTCTAGATAAAACCTACACAACTAAATGCAGTTCACGTCCATTCACTTGATAAGCAAGCACTCTCATGCTGAAGTATTCTGGATGCTTTGACTGTTCTCCTCTCTTCACTTCTGAGCTGGGTCTGAGAGATGTGCATCCTTTCCTGCTTCCTGCAAGGAATTATTTTGACTTTTCTGATGTGTAGAAATCTATCAGTCTTAAATCCAAGAAACAAGTTAATCATGAAAGTATGGTGCATTTCAGGAATAACTTCTGACGGCTACTACAGGCAAAATCGAGATGTTCTAATTTTCCTTTGGTATGACTCCATAGATAACTTTTTTAAAGAATACATACCTTACCACAAACTGTACATTTGTTATTTTTGTTTGACTGATTTTAATTAAACTAGCTGTCATTAAAAACAGAAGTAATTTGCAGCATCTTCTGCAAGATACTAGCTTACATTCAGAGATTCCATGTAGGCTTTCTCATAGAGACTGCTCATAGTTACTGGGAGAAAATCCTTGCTCTTCTTTATGCTCAAAATCTTCTCTTGCAAAGCCAGTGTCAACTGATCTCTTATTCTTATGATTGTTTCTGAATTTTATCTAGAATTACCCAAAGATAAAATATAGAGCCATTCACTAGTTAAGGGACTGGAGGCTAGGATATTTCTTTCCCAGGTGAATGCTCTAATCTCCCTTTCTGAAGATTTGCCACTGTCATGGAGCACCTTGAAAAGAAGGAAGCTTTTCTCAGTTCTTTGGGAAGAGGAGGTGGCTGCTTATATTCATGAAAAGCCCTCTTAACTATGGGTCTTAAATGGAGGACATTTTTCTTTGGTCTTGAGATACCTCATATTTGAAAGAAGAAAGGTTTTCAGAAATATGCATGTCTTCAGTGTTTCTACATGACTAGTTTCAAGGAACTGTACACCAAGTATTCTCATTTTAGATTATTCTCTGCTGAAGTGTTAGCTGAGGTACCTAATTCTGGAAATTCAGTGTATGTTTGGGTAATATAAGTATTTAACTTGGGGTTCATCCTGGGGAGACGGATACCTGAAATGTGTTACCTATCTCATATGTGCTGTCCTTTTCATAATTCTAGGCCTTAGGAAGTAACAAAACTGCACTTTAAAATGAATGGAAAAGAATATCAGCTCATGGGAACCTGAATACAAAGCACAGAACATAGAAGCCTTTCAGCTTCAGCCAGATAATATTTGCTTACAATTTAGTATGTCCTTATTTTTAGAAGAAATCTAGAAAAAGGGCTTTGCAATAGTGAACTGAAGGACAATGTCTAGGCTTCAGTCTATCAATAAGGAAGTAAGATCAAGATTTGAAAGCTAATCATTATTATGATGGACTTCTAATAAACCATGTATAGAATAAAGAATGTAAAGTGATTATTCATTTCTTGAATAATCTTCCATTTTTTTTAATATCTTCAGCCCCTTCAGTGTATCTGCATTTTCTTCAGGAGGCCACAGCCAAGTACACGAAGGACAAGAGGGTGAATGAAGGAATCGGCATGGATTTACCAAGACTAAATTGTACTCGGCTAACCAGACTGCCATTCGTGATGAGAACACGAGTCAGCAGTGTGCCCTCACAGCAGAGAAGGCCAACAGTATACATGGCTAGCAGGTTGAGGAAAGTACGTATTCACCTTTCTTCAGAGAGGTGTACAGTTTTGGACTCCACAATAGAAGACACAGACAAACTGGAGTAAATCCAGCAGAGACACCAATATCATTAGGAGGCTGAAGCACTAACAAGAAGTTGAAAGAGCTGTTTGTTCAGTTTGAAGAAAAGAAGACTAAACAGGATCTCATTAAGGTGTCCTCAACTACTTCATTTAGTGTTGAGAAGAGTCAGGCTCTTCTCAGGTGTGCACAGCAAAGGAAAGAGGGGGACAGATACAAACTGCAACCAGGAAAATTCTAATTAGATATTAGGGATAAAAATTGCAGTGAGAGTAATCAAGCACTGGAAAAGATAGGCAAGAAAGGTGATAAAATCTCTATTATAGAAGATATTTAAAACTTGACTGTATGGTTTCCCAAGCAAACTGATCTAACCTCAAAATTAGCCCCAACTTCAAAGTTTTCCCACCTTGGAGAAAGTGGTTGAATTGGATTTTCCCAAAGGTCTACATTCTATTCATATTCTGAGTCTTCATGGTTACATTCTGTGCATGTTATTTCCAAAATATGCTTTCCGACCATGACCATTCTGTCTTTTCTGGCAACAATATCTACAGGTGTCAAGTTCTTTTGATGCTCAGGCATAGAATTGATCATGATTGATCATGTCTGCTACTTGCTACTGTTACTCAACTTCTTAAGTAGTGAGACTCTTGAAGTGTGCTGTTCTCCTCCTTAGCTGTCTTTTTGACAGTAGTTTTTTCTCATTTACTTATTTTAGGTGCTTTAATTTAGGAACTTTCCTCATCTGTTACTTTCTTCATTAGAAGATGGTTGCCCGTTCTCTTTGATTTTTGCTGCAAAGTTTGTCATTGTTAAAGATGGCATTGTCCACAAATAATTTCACAGTAGTGCTTTTCTGGTACCTAAAAGTTCCTTCAGTCTCTGAAAGTTATCTTTTGGTGGGGCTGAACTTCTGTTCTCCCATTCAGCCCATTACCTACATTGTCACAGACACTCTGAAAAGATGAAATTGTTCAAATTGGCTTGTTATCAGGACCACAAATATGTAGATTTTCTGGAGAAAAGAAATAAGCCTGTTTGCAGATTTGCTTAGATATTGTCATGTGTTGTGGTCTCACTTTTGGTACAGGTCATTTGACCAACTTTTTACAGTCTCATAATTCTTGTCCCAGTGATTAATAGGAGGACTTTATGGCAGTACTGAATGCAGTTCAGTGTATCTCCCTTGTTTCTCTCTAGGACAGCCAAAAGCAGCCCAGATGTTATTAATGCATTGTGTATTGTAGCTCCAAGTTTCATATAGAGTGTATGTAGGATGGGAATGTGATGCATCTGCCTTACATGTGTTAGAAGGGAAAAAACCTCCCTGGTTTCAAACGACTGGTCATGTTTACTCCATCGTTATTATATGAGAGTTAATCTTGATGTAATCTGCTTACTGGTGTCTAGATTTATTTTTTAGATGAAGTTCAGTATAACTGAAGATGAGAATTTGAATTCTCTGGATTCGAAGAACAAAGATTACAGATGCATGTTCTATTATGTGTACTTTTATATGTGACAACAAGAGATGGATCTCAGTAAAAAAAAAAAAAATCTTCATGTAAAATTCATTTACGGAATCACAGAACGGTATGTTGGAAGGCACCTCTGGATATCATATGCAGAGGTCAGTTAGAACAGGTTGCCCAGGACCCTGTCCAGTGAGATTTTGAGTATCTTCAGGGATGGAGACTCCACAGCCTCTTGGGGCATCCCACTCTAGTGTTCAACTGCCCTTGCAGTAAAAAAGTGTTCTTGTATTTTCAGATGGAATTTCTTGTGTTGAAATTTGTGCCTGTTACCTCTTGTCTTGTCATTAGGCACCACTGAGAAGAGTCTGGCATTGTCTTCTTTACACCCTTCCATCAGATACTTATTGATAAGATACTCCCCAAGCATTTTCCAACCTGAATAGTCACAGCACTCTCAGCCTCTACTCTTATGAAAGATATTCCAGTCTCTTAGTTTTAGAAGTCAAACAAATTATTTTTTTCTCTCAGTAACTATTGGGAAGAAACTATGCTGGTGGTTTGGGCTTAAATTTATAAAAAATTTTTATTTTAATTTATTATATACTGGAAAGATAGTTTTATTTGAAGAAATTTTATCCCTTCACCTAAAAAGGATTATCAGGAAAAAAAAAAGGACTTTTTATGTATTTTGCAACTATAACTTAACCTCATTTTATGTTTTCACTTTAACTACAAGAAAAAAGAAATAACCAATAAAAATAGAACCAAATGCTGTTGGAAGCAACGATACATGGCAAATTGCTGTTTTTGTATTGCCAGAATTATTGACAAAGGAACTTCACTCATTCAACTTCAAAATATTTTATGCACAATTTATGTTTGATTGGATAGGTCCAAATGTAGTAAAAAATAATTTTATATTGCTGTCTTTACAGTGCTAAAATACTGATGATGATTTGTATAGTAACTATATTGATTTTTGTATATCTTATTCATTCAAAGCTTACGTTGAGTTCAGTATAGTAAGACTTTAAATAGCACCTTTATAAGGATAAAATCCATATATTGTCTTTTGGAGAGTATGAAACTTTTTTCCTCAGATATGTTACAAATATGAGTTCTGCTTGATGTAGCTCAATGTCTAAGTATGGAAATGATTTCCAAAGATGGGAAGTGGCCTTGGAAGAGGTGAATAATCATACTATATGCATATACTTCTTGTTTACAAAACTCTCCACAGTATGTAGCATTTAGAAGATTATTTTATCCTGTGTTTGTAGATATCTGTCTTTTCTTATAGCAATAAATATATTTAAAATTATTTCAATTTAAAATAAGGTTACATTATACAGTGTGCCAAGAGATATATAGTTTTTAACTGTGGACTGTATATATATGGATTATTGTTCTTTTATATTTCATTTGAAATCCATGGATTTGAGTCTAAGTTTAGAACTATGTAATTCTTTTAATTCACAGTGAACCATATCACTAGAAAGTAACAAAAACATATCACAAAAAGTAACAAAAGTATAGACTCTTACACTATAACTTCAGTTATTATTATTTGTGAACTTGTGGTTGACCAGTACTCTGTGTAACTGAGTAGTACCAGAGTGATTTTTTTTTTTTTTTTTTCTCTTCTTTACCTTCCTAAATTTTGCTCCATGCTTGACTTCTACATGTCTAAGACCATGCAGCTGAAATCCATTTGAGCAGCAGTGTCTGTAATTCATTATATCCATCATGTACAAGTGTAAATAAGCTGGTACAGTCAGCTAACAAGTCTTCATGTTCTTTTAATGCTTATAATTATAGGCTTGAACTAGTAGGAGTTCAATTCAAACCATCTGAATTTCTGATTTCTTTCTTTTTCTTATGTTGTATTTAGTTTATTTCTATACACAGTATTAATTGCATTTAGGTTTTTACAGGTGTTTTAGTTTACACCGTTATGTACTTACTAGGGCTTCAAGTCATAAGAAGAGAAGGGAGAACTGTAAAAGCTTCAGCCCTTTCTCTCTGCTAGGTCGTTTTCATTGGGACCAAGTAGTGACGCCACTTTTGTGAACTCTTTACAGCTTAGGAACAAGAAGTCAGGAGTCTTTAGGAAAATATTTCCAATGTGCATGGTGGTCAGGACAGTGATCTCATCTTCTCTTATCAGATATTCTGAGTTGTTGCAGCATGTAGAGGATACTGGAGAAAAAGCAGTAAGAATCCTGGACTCACTGTAGTCATTCTTAATGCCAAGGCTGGTGGTGTTGTCACAGCATTCATCTGTGTCCAAAAAAAGAGGTATGAGTACTTCCAGTTTCTAGTTATTGATGCCAGAAATGTTAACATGGGAGTTTTTCAGGGAATTATATTAAATGGATGATCCCTTAGGTTATATGAATAACTTGTCTCATTAATTACAAAGCTTGCAATCTAAAGAGTATCAGTAGAAGGAAAATGCCATATCAAAGAGAGCTCATACCTCTGTAATGTTGCTTTTTAGTGCACAGGGTCAGGGTTTTGTCTCACCTATCCAGCAAAATACTGTTCTGTGCTACAGGCTTTTGCTGGCAGTTTGGCTACATGAGGAAGCATACTGCAGAATAAGATTCCCTTGTAGTTCTATGTGCAGCCAAGCTGCCAACAGTTTGAAGTATAAAACACTGCTATATGTCTAATATACTAGGAGACTGACATACTTTTTTTTTTCCACTCACGCAAACAGGGAGAAATAATAATATAATTAACATTTAATTCATCAAAGTTATGTTTAGAATAGGGGGCTGTACTGGACATTGCTGGCATTGGTTAAAGCATCCACTTACGTGTTTCTTCCCAGCCCCATTATTGTACAGAAACATTCCCGTTTTCTTTCAGCTTTGGGTGAAAGTGGCCAAGAAATCAGTTCCATTTGGTTGCATAGGAAATCAATAGTATACCAGCTACTTTCAAGTTTGAAAAAAAACCAAAAAAACCAGAGTTGTACCTTGAACTTTAAAGAAGAGTTCAAATTATAAAATACAATGTTATTTTATGTTTATAGCAACAGATTTCTATCTCTTGGTTTGTAAGAACCCTTTTTCCATAGTGTGATGTATCTGTGGAAAATACCTTTTACTTTAAAGTTGGTTATAACCAATTCTGCTATAGAATCCTACAGTTTGGACTCTTTGTGACTCCAAGTGTCCTCAGTGACAGTTTTTCATTCTTAGGTAGACCAGAATGCCTTTAAATCCTCACTATGATGATTAGGTTTGGAAAGGTAGCTCTCTTGAATTAAGTTTTCATTTGCATCTCCTCTATTGAGTATAGTTGACTAGAGTTACTATGCAGAAATATTGCAAGAGTTCCTAAAAATTACATTCCTCATAATCTCTAAAAATGAGGAAGCTTCCAACAGCTCTTCAAATTTCTGGCAGACTGTGCTGGACTATCTGGTGTCATTTAATGACCTGTCCTGTCAGAATCCAAAGATGATATAAACTTGATTTTTTTGATTGCTTGTGGCCCTGAAAAGCACTTTAAGACTTTTTAAACCATAATTTTGCTTGTAAGATTTAAATTTTCCATAACAGTGGCACATCTTATTCAGTGGCTCTAAAAGGATACACTTTTATTCCAAATTCCTGCCCATGTCTCTTTCCTTCCCTGGAGATACCACTAAACCTTGCAGAAAAGACTCTCTGGTGTTCATGGTAAACTCATGCCTATACAAATATCCTGTTCAAATTATATGCCAAATATTTCTTTGCCAAATCAAAAGATACAGGAGCTTGCACATGACATTTCCACAATGTGATACATAAACAAGGAGGTATGAGATTCTTTCTCCCCTATTGGGAGCTGGTTCATCTTTCAGATCAGTACATCCAGTGTAAAATTTGCCTTAGAAATTCCTAGAAGCTTTGAATACACTATCAGATAATTTGACCTATTCTTGAACTGTGAGTGGGTGATTTAGAACAACATTCTAAAATTTAATCTTATGACCTGAGCCTTCCAGAAGTTGATCTTTTTTTCTCTGAGATCAATAGAAAGTGTCCCCTGCCCTGCTTCAACTGTAGTCAGGCCTTGGAATCTCTATTATTGATTCCTTCTCTAATTAAGTTCCTTGATGTATACTTTCTTTTCCATGTCTTCCAGGGATTTTCAGAGACAGTATGACAAGCTGGCACTATGGAAGTGCCTAGTTCCAGGACCTCCTTCATCATGGGTGTGGATACCCAACTCTCACTTTCATCCTTGACCTGTTCTCACAAGACACAGACTTGTTCTTCCTTCTGGAGAGGCATATAATTAATTACAGGAAATACTATCTCTGATAAGTAGGCCGAATTTCCAATTTTTAACTAGGTGTCTCTCACCTAACAAGGCTTCTTTCTCCTTGGTTTGTGATGACTAAGAGATTAGAAGTGAGAAATCTGTCAGTTTACTAAAGGCTTTTGCTATCCTTAATTTCAACTCGTTTTCTGATGGTGGGAGTAGTTCTCTTTTCCCACCTAGTCACTTCTGGATTCCTCCCATGCAATTTGAAAGGGAGTTTTTTCAAGAGTTCCTGTTCCTCTATAGAACCTAAATTTGAGTATTTTTCATGTGAGAATTTTTCAGGTCTATGCCTACCTTGTCTTTTCTGAACCATTTTCTAAAGATTGCCTTTTTCTTTTTTTTTTTTTTTTTGGTAAGTATTCCTTCTACTAAGAAGTTGAGCAGATCCATGCCACTGTAGCCATTAATAATCTTTTCCTGGAATAAGTTCATTCTGAGTCCATTGTAGATTCCTTTCTTAGCTTGATACCAGAATGAGGCTGCTAGACTCCTTTGCAGGTAAACTGTGCAATTATGGATACAGTGCTGGGAGTTTCCATCAATATGAATATGCATATGAAGAAGGAAAATAAGTAAAAAAATTGACTCACTAGCAACAGTATGTTGTTTGGGATATTCACGTATATAATTTTCCTTCCCATTCCCTTCTCTCCTGGTGTCAGGCAAAGGGCTAAAAAAGCAGGTGGAGTCAGTTTACCACTCCTCCCTTCTATGCCCTCTGCTGAGAGGATCAAAGGCATAAAGCACAAACATGAACTGTGGATAGATGCTTATCAGATCTATCTGGACCCAAACTCAGACAACATTCCTGTTGTATCCTCTAAGCTGAGAAATGCTGCTGTTGGGAGACAGGCTTCTGCCAAATCTGTGACAGGAATATGAGACCACATCTAACTTTAACATGCCAGGGAACATTTCTGGGTACTGGAATGTGCCATGTGGCATTCTCCTAAGGAATGAGCTACCAGGCACAGCTGAAGAATTAGTATGGATGTAGGGCCTGATAGACAGTCTGGATGCAGCTACCCTGTTTGGAAGGTTTGAGTAGTGAGAGTATTCTATGCCAGTATGACCTCAATGATGGAAAATGGTTCCAAACATGTTTAATTTACTATTGCTGATGCAGCCCGAGTTCCTAGATGGTTCAGTATCAGTTTACCTTTAGGTGAAGATTTTTGTAACCATGTTGGCTACAAAACTGAAGTTATAAAATTCATCTTGCCATTTAAAAAAGCCTCCAAAGCCATTCTGAAATGAGTTCATGCCCTAGATTTTTTACTAAATTTTTCTCCAATGTGACAGAACTATATGGTCAACAAGGTTAAAATTTGTATTTCACTTCAATGAGAGTCTATTCCTTCATTGACTATTTAACTGTTAAATTTTTCTATCTTACAAAAAGGTCAGAAGTTTTGTTTCTGTTCTTGTTTGCTGTAGATTTGGTATAGTTTAAAAGTTTCTACACCATGAACTACATCCTGGAATTTTGTTTCTTTGCCCAAGAAGAAATTAACCTT
Source organism: Podargus strigoides (assembly GCA_028020825.1). Lineage (NCBI taxonomy): Eukaryota > Metazoa > Chordata > Aves > Caprimulgiformes > Podargidae > Podargus > Podargus strigoides. The sequence continues at coordinate 60,411,475 of CM051662.1, forward strand.
TCAACTTTGTTTGATTGCTCTTCTATTGAAAATGTTTACAGGTTGCCTGTGCATTCAGACTACTCTGAATTGGCCTGATCAAAATCTGTCTGGAATTATTTTGATCATGGCTGGTAATTCTTTATGCTAGTAATGTACCCTCAATTAATTCAGTGTCTCAGTTATCGATATTAAAAGAGTACTGCTGTGGTACAATCTTTTTTCAAATCATAAATGCGTTATCAATGCAGGTATTTCATATAAATCTGGGATGGTGAAGTGCTGGGGTCTGAACCCCCAGCCCTGAATTAAGGTTGACATATGGGTGGTTCCCACAGCCCTTTAAGAGGAGGGGATGAGTTTACCTTTTGGCTTTCCTCCAGGGTGCTGCCGGCCTTGCAAGGAGAGCCCTTGGGTAAACAAGCCCCAGGTGCCCTGCCCTGCATTTTGGTAACAAGTGCCAGGTGTCCTGTTTGGGGATAAAAGCTGGGCCCACTTGCAGGAAGGGTTGGAGAGTCTGTCTGTGGAGTGGACGCACTTCACAGAGTTTTCCTGTTGGGGAAGGACCTCCTGACTCCTCATGGAACCGGGTCCCAGTCAGGTCTGGCACATTCAAACGCGGGCTTTGTGGGGAGGCAACATGGGGTTACTTTGGTCATATGTAACTGCCTTGTTCTCCTGGTTGTCTCCCATCTGCTCTGTGGATTATCTCGTGTCTCTGTTTGTTCCATCTGTTATGAGCGATACTGTGTCGTTCCTGGGGTCGCTGGGGTTGGTGTCTGTTATTCGTGATCTGACTTGTTTGTACCCCCAGCAATCCTCTATATACTGACCCCTTTACGTGAAATAGAACCTGCGTACTGGATTGTTGGTCTGCTGCTGGCTGTGTCCTTTTTACTGGGCCTACTAATTGGCAAAACACCATCTCAGGTTGGTTTCTAGGATGAACAATCTTTAATTCCGGAATGAGGGCATAATTTTAACAGCATCCATATTTCAAAAATTTGTTACTCTTCTCAGTGCTACTTCCAATGCCAGACCTTCATGAATTTTTATTCCACTTAAATAAGTGTCAGTAAGTGTTCCAGGATACATAATTAATAATTTAGTGGTTTTAAAACTTCCTTTTGTAATAAACATTGACTTTTCCTGTATGTGAGAAGAATGTGTTTAAAATTGCAAACACCATGAATTTATGATGGATGGGAAAGCTTTGTTGTACCTCCAAAAATATATTCTGGAAAAACCCTCTGTAACTTTTCTTACCAAAGATACAAGGTCAGTTGAATTAGGAAAAAGATTAGGTCAAGTAATATCTCTCTTAATAAAATATGTCATCATATCTGTATTCTTGAGAAAAGGAGGAATGGGATTTAGCTTGAGTTTGTTTCTGAGTTGAGACATATGAGAGTTTGTTTTTTTTGTTTTTGTTTTTTTTTTAATTTTAGTGTCATATAATTTTTACAAAAGAATAAGTCAGTGTGGTCTATCTGAGAACATGATCTGTTTTTCCAGAGGGAATATTGATCATATATACTATAGTTCCGTGTACATAGGGATATTCATGTAAGTGTATCTTAAAATATCAACAGATATTCAAGGTTTTCAATACCATTCAGAAGACCCACTTCCATTGCTGTGCTTACAGAAAAATAATTATTGTTTATATAATTTCACTAAATAGCAATGTTCTGAGAAGAGTTGAAACAACTCAGAATTTATTTATAAGGGGAGTTCAACATATGTATGTATTTATGTATTTTATATATATACTGAAAAAATATATAGTCAAGTATGTCTGATTGTTTTTCTTTCTCTATTGTATGGCCTAATATTACCTAACACAGTGGAGCCCTGTTCCTGGTTGATCTTGATCAATCTGTAGATCTTATACAAAACTTATAGGTCTGATTTATAAGAAATGTGTAGAACCCATCTACTTTGTATGTGTAGGGTGCCCAAACTCATGGTACATAGGGTATGGAGTTGCCCTCCATAGGAACAGTTAATCTGATGCACTGATCTTCAGCATTAGCCATTATGGCATCCCTGCAGATTTCTCAGATTACATAAGATCATACCTGGATATATAATTTGCCACAATTTTAAAACATGGTTCACATTGATTAAGTGCAAATCACTTATTAAAGATAGTGCCTGCTTATGTGGTTTTGGACAGAGTATTTTCATAGTTTAGTGGGTAGCTGTTCTCACAGTGTTCTTGTGCAGGATGATGCCAAATAAGAATTAACATTTTTTTTCCTATCAGGATGTCTGGATTTTCAAGGACAGAACTCGAGTGGATCCAAGGATCTGTCTGACTCAACACTGACAAGCTGGAGTTACTAAGGTTCACTAAGAAATAAGCAAAAACCCGGTTTGTCCCTATAGACCGCTAGAATACAAAGGAACCCTGCTGTCATAATTGATGAAAGATTTCTCTCTTTTAGCCACTCCAGGCATATTGGTCTTGACTGTAAGGATAAGGCAAAGCTAACCGGTATTAGTCAGGAATATATTGCGCTCTGAATACAGCCACAGTAGTATGCAGTATACCCAGCCAGTGTACTTCCAGATGAGTAGTCCATAAAGAATGATGAAGCCAAGCTGGTTGGATAAAGGTCGAATGCAAAGTGACCTTATACATATGAGAGATTCTTTTAATAAAGCACGACTAATTTATTGCCTAGTCCTCTGCATAACAGCATCAAGAAGTCAAAGTATTTCTCCTTTACTTTTTTGCATATTACCTGATTTTTATAACACTTAAACTGATATAACTGTTGACTCTATCACAATAAAATTACATACCTTCAAATGAAATTGATTCCAACTTCAACTAAACTGAGTTCTAGTTTAGTTAAGCCAGTTCACATGGCTTTTGTTCAGGTTTAGTTTATTTAGTTTTTAGCATACAGAGTACTTGTATGGTGAACTGGAGAGACTGAGTGCTCCTCAACTGTGGAGGAATGGCTTGCTGAACAGGGCCGAATGTAACAGCTGTGAGCGAGCAGTACTGATAACGGGAGCTGTACTGCTGATAGCTGTAGCTTCCCAGGGTCACTCTGACCTGGAAGCTTGTGGAAAGCTCCAAGTCAGAACAAGCCCGAAGCTAGTGGAAAGTTGCAAGGTAGAACCTGCGGGAAGAATCCAGAAGTAGATAACCACAAGAGGCTGGAATATGCAAATGTAGCTTTATGCTTAGCCAATCAAATATAGACGAGTAGGCTTAATTTGTGCTTAGCCAATCAAACATAGATATGTAGGCATAATTTAACATAAGTAGGCATAATTAACCTCCAGTGTATAAAAGGCATAGCAGAACTCGAATAAAGTAGAAGCTTGCTTATAACTCATACTGAGTTGCGTCTTGCTTCCCTCACCTTCTCTGCCATTCTGCAACACTCAACATGTTTTTCTAGGTAGATTTCCCAAACTAAATGTATCTAAATTTTCACATACTTACACATGCACAGACTGTCTAATCTGCAGACTCCTAGAACACACCTCCCAGTGGCCTAAGTCTGCCATGCAAGACCGCTTATTTCTCTAATATTTTTAATACAGATGTTCAAAGTTGGCTAAAAAAAACCAAAATACTTTTTGAGACTTCTGAAGAAGCCTGCTGCTCACCCTTTAGTCTGCAAAATTTAACTTTCACCTTGGTCTCATGTGATGGCCAGCTCCTTGCACGGTCTCAACCTCAGATGCAGACACGCAACTGGCTCCCAGGCTACTTTATCTGCTTGGTGACTAGTCCAGCTTGATCTTTACTAGCAATCACACCCTGTCTTTCACACTCACTCTCCCTACAGTTGTAGGCTCTATGGACACATGGGCCCTCTGACCCGTGGTCCCATGCTAGTTTCTGGTACCCAGACCCTTTTTTGCTCCAGTTTCTGGCAACACAGACACATAGACTTGCTAACCTGTTGCGTGACCCAGTTGCTGGCAATTGGACCCTCATATACACACATGGACACAGAAGAGAGTTCCTCACCCAGGGAAATAGAAATGGGATTTAATAAGATTGAATGCAGGATGTGGCCAGACAGTTGTATTGTAGAGCCAGCTATATATACGTGATCAGCCCTTTTTGTCCCATTATCCCTCTGTTTTCTCACACTTGTTCCTCCCCAAATCACTGCAATCCATCCTTTTATGTGGCAAGTAAGGCATGGACTTCCAAGGTAGTGCAGAAGGAAAGATGCTTTATTAGTACATTAGCTCCAATTTATACTGTTCCAGTGGCTATTAATAGGTCAGTGCACATTTATGCTGTAGCCATTAATAGAACAGTTAATATTTATACCCATAGCTCAGTAGTTTACCTTTAATACTCCTATCATCTTGCAGGCTAATTGAACACATGCTACTTATCCGCTTCTTGTTCATGTCCTGTTATTGTTTCTATCTCTTATCTCTATGCACATAGCTAGTTCTTGTGCTTTCCCACTAGCTCGGCCTTGTCTTGCTTCCCCACACTTTTACCTGCCTTTGGTTCCTCCCCTAAACATCCCATCGGAAGTCTTGCTTAATCCATGCCCTTAGACAGTAACCCCTCTCAGTCTGAAATGTGCTCCAGCATTACCTCATCTTGATGAGTGTCTCACCTGGATAATGGGGTGGAGGCAGGACAGCCCTGGGAGAGATCCCAACGGAGTGTTCTTCCTCTTAGTCCATAATTTGGGTTCCTGCCAGCTGTTGTGCTGCTGTGCTCTGCTGGACTTGTAGAGATGGGCCTTTAGTGAGCTGATGGCTCTTCTGTGATGAGCTTGAGAGTAGCTGTGCCAAGGTATTACTTGATTCTCCCACTTGCTGTTGTCTCTTTGTGCTCCTTTGTGGATGTACATGGGAGCTGTTTATCACATAATCTAACACGTATGAAATTTTGTATAGTTTCTTTGTATCTCAGTACTGTTCTAGCCTGTTCATTGGGTACTTCATGATCACTATGTCCTCATATACAGGTTCTCTAATTTCTTGCCTCAGCTCTTTCTTTAGAGTTGCTTCTCAAGTTGTAACTCTATCAAAATATGCATTTATAAGACTTTTTTCATTTCCTTCAATTGCAATTCTTCTGTTGTCCTGAGGTTATTCAAAGGATAAGGCCAAATTTACTCTGAGAGATGAGGCTCACATTGACTCTGAGAGACTCATCACGGCTAAGGGTATTCTGGATATCCAAGACTTTTGTGTCTCTTTCTTTGGCTGAGATTCTGCCTCTCCTCAGCCACACACTGAACTTCTGTCATTTATAATCAGCCTTTTCTTAGTTCTTTCGGCTGGAGAAAGTGTGGATGGCAGATTGGATTGATGACTGTGCTAGCCTCATACTCTTCCAATCAAAAACATAGTAACAGCAGGAATGGGAATGGGCAAGTATACTAGGTTATCTATTTGGTGCTGAGGTAATTTGTATACTTTTAAATGCTGCCACCCTACTCCAAGTTTTAGTCTAGACAGATGTAGTCTGTTAAATCTGTCAGTGTTCGTTTAGCAGTGGTATTTCACAAAACTTGAAAAACTAATTACAGGTAAGATACTGGTTTTTTGATTCTTGCGTTCTTGGACATGATGCCTTTGTTTTACGTGCTTTTTTAAATTGCCCTTTTTACTTCCATGCTTGTGTTATCACTTTAAGCGCTGATCCTGCTCTTTGTATATTTGGAAAATGATCTTTTTCTAACCAACTGTTGTAGTTTTTCATGGAGAAAAGAAGCATGATCCATAGAAGATAAACATAACAGTAGTACTAAATTCATGATGTTGTGAGTTTATTATTTTTTCTTTTTGTTCTGCTTGATATCCATCTTTGTGGATATTACTATTACTACACATATCATTCCTTAGACAGATTTTCAAAAGCAAAACCAAATTCTGAAGTTAATCGCAACAGATGTATCAGGAATGCTCTGAAGTTGAGTATTATTAAATAGCTATTGATGCTCATGCCTTAGGTATGCTAGGTGGGAGTGAATGACTTCTCTAATTTGTCTTCACATTTCTGTTCCCAGTTAACATTCAAAAAGGGTTATATGTATACTGGAGGCTACTACAACAGCTGGGAGGAAGAAACCCTTCTCTGCATTTCAGAGAGACATAGAATCACAGATACACACCCCAGAAACATCCCAGTAGTATTTTTTGTGAATATCTACTGTATCTTCCCCAATGAGGAATCAAATGGCTCTCTATATGTTCCTTGCTTAGCTTATCCCAACTTGTTCTTCAAGTTTCCAAGTTGAAGAGCATAATTCCTTGACAGGAAGAAAATGGAGATATCTGAGCAGTATCTTTGTATTTTACACATATGCTACATGGGAGAATTTCCTTTACCTCTGAAAATCTTTAATGTCAAAGAAAGGTGGAGGGTGGATTTACATTTAATTATTGTCTGCAATCCATTGCAATAGCAATTTCATGTTACTATGGTAAATTTTAAACTTATGGAATATAGGCCACACCTGTAGATCTTGTACAGGTAATGATCTTGTAAAACCCTGGCCTTTTGTTGAGATAAGATTTGTTGGATTAACTTTATCATACATCTATAAAGAGGAAGAACAACCTATGGTTAACATCTTCTCTGTTTCAATCACAGGCAATGCATCTTGCAATGAAATTCATTCGTAATACACAGCTATTAGGAGACTTCAAGATAATAGTCCCTAGATATATGGACTCAGTTTCTCACTGAGATAAAATAATGCATAAATTATTGAAGGAGGAAGATTATTGTACATAACTCTACCTCATTATAAGACCACTGTGTAGGATTGAGACCTACTTGTATAGTAACCAGTCTTATTACGAAGTAAATGTCATATAATATGTAAACAAACTCATAATATTTACTATATTCAATATTTCATATTAAATAGAAATCACATACCAATTTAACAGAATCAGTATGGAAATAAAATCACAATTTGATGAAGTTCCCAGGTTTTCCAGACTTAGATTATTTATGGCCAAAACAACAGATCAAGGTTAAAGAAAACAAGTGGAATAAGATGCGTTAGAGCCTGAACTAGAATAACATACTTAATCCCATGAATTAGTTGACCAAAAATTTCATTGCATTATTTATACTGAGACAACTAAACAGCAGGAATCAAAACAAGATAAGCACATTCCACACATTCAAAAATGAAATGTTTTTGAGTCACACTAATGCAATAAAAGCACTTAAATAAAACAACTGGAATTATATATACAATAAACTTTAAAAATGGAGTTTATATTAATTGAATGGATAATCCCTCTGCCCTTCTCATTTTTAAATTAAAAAATAAGAATATTTTTAAATTATTATTATTTTAATGTTGAACTTTTAACTCTCACGTGCTACATGCACCAGCTGTTCTTAATACTGAAAAGGAGATCTAAGATAATCTTACTCAAGACATCATGTGCTTTTGTCAATTTAAGACATATAGCTGCAATTGCCCAATAAGTAAAATTATTATTTTGTGTCTGGATAACTGATGATACATATTACTGTGTAAAAGTTTGCATTTTCAAAATGCTCTGTAAAGTTGTCCATATATTTTGTGTAAGCTCAGTTTAAACGATTGAAAATATCTGTGAATGTAGGCAGAGCACTAATGAATACGGGAGCCTAGCTATGCTCCCTAGTAACTTTAGGCAATATGTTTCTGACAGATTAACAATAAAAATGGACATTTTGGGAGATTTTGTCTCAGAACAACACACATTCCTGTAATACATGTTTATTCTATGGAACACAGGAAAAACTTAGTGGATGAAGGAAAGGCTGTGGACGTTGTCTACCTGGACTTTAGTAAAGCTTTTGACACCATTTCCCACAGCATTCTTCTGCAGAAACTGGCTGCTCATGGCTTGGATGGATGTACGCTTTTCTGGGTTAAAAACTGTCTGGATGGCCAGGCCCAAAGAGTTGTAGTGAACAGAGTTAAATCCAGTTGGAGGCCGGTCACAAGTGGTGTTCCCCAGGGCTCAGTATTGGGACCAGTTTTCTTTTATATCTTTATCATTGATCTAGATGAGGGGATCAAGTGCACCCTCAGTCAGTTTGCAGACATCACCAAGTTGTGTGGGAGTGTTGATCTGGCTGAGGGTAGGAAGGCTCTGCAGAGGGATCTGGACAGGCTGGATCCATTGGCCGAAGCCAATTATATGAGGTGCAACAAGACTGAGTGTTGAGTCCTGCACTTGGGTCACAACAACCCCATGCAGTGCTACAGGCTTGGGGAAGAGTGGCTGGAAAGCTGCCTGGTGGAAAAGGACTTGGGGGTGTTGGTTGATAGCCAGCTGAATATGAGCCAGCAGTGTGCCCAGGTGGCCAAGGAGGCCAAAAGCATCCTGGGTTGTATCAGAAGTAGTGTAGCTAGCAGGAGTAGGGAAGTGATTGTCCCCCTGTACTCAGATCTGGTGAGGCTGCACCTCGAATGCTGTGTTCAGTTTTTGGCCCCTCACTACAAGAAGGAAACTGAGCTGCTGGAGCATGTTCAAAGAAGGGCAACAAAGCTGGTGAAAGATCTGAAGCGCAAGCCTGATGAGTGGCTGAGGGAACTGGGGTTGTTTAGCCTGGAGAAGAGGAGGCTCAGGAGAGACCTTATCGCCTTCTACAAGTACCTGAAAGGAGGTTGTAGTGAGGTGGGTGATGGCCAGGGGAGGTTTAGATTGGATATTAGGAAAAATTTCTTCGCTGACAGAGCTGTCAAGCATTGGAACAGGCTGCCCAGGGAAGTGATTGAGTCACCATCCCTGGAGGTATTTAAAAGGCATGTAGATGTGGTGCTTAGGGACATAATTTAGTGGTGTGCTTGGCGGTGCTAGGTTAACGGTTGGACTTGGTGATCTTAAAGGTCTTTTCCAACCAAAACAATTCTATGATTCTATGATAATAAGGAAACTGGATTTATCTGAGCTGCCTGGTTTTTGCCCCTGACATCAATGGGAAAAGCATGAAGTTTAGGATTTCTCACCATTAAAACTGAGCTGGCAAGATGAGATTCACTACTTCTTTAGTCCTGGAGAATCAGGGGTTCTCTAAGAAGAGCTTCCAAAGATATTGAAGACCTGGGAAAGAAGGTGGGGAGAGGAGCAAGAGGGGTGAGGACTGGGCATATGCTACACCTCTCTCAGCCCTCATCAGGGTTTAGACCCTAAAATATGCAGGCATGAACACCATGGTTTGTCCATTACCTCTGGAGGAACTGGTTCTATCTGGACAGTGCCACCCTCTTTTTTGCCACTTCATTTCGGAGAAGAAATAAATTCCAAAAAGTGTTACCAGTCAGTTGTCAAATAAGGTTTATGTGAAACCAATGGGCAGACAGGTACTGATGTCATCAGGCACCTTTAGATGGCTTTTAAAGACTCTTAACACTGTTTTAACAAAATATCTTCTTTTCACCTTGGCCCCAAACTACCATATAAAGACCGTAAATATTAATGCATGGATAATTAAAAATGAAATAATGAAATAATGTAATGGAAATAGATGTGCAGAGGGGAAAATATGATGAAAACATTTAAAGTCGTGATGGACATTCTGTGCATGTATGCATGGTTCTTGTACTGTTGATAGTGGCCTGTGTGATGAAGATTAGCTGAATTAACTTCTGATTTCCTTGCTTTTGTGTTCTTATGTGCGTTACAACAGCCACTTCACAATTATTGTTTTTGTATATAGTAAAATGCATAGCAAAATAACAAATCAATTAACCCACTTTTTCTTTAGTCTGTCATTTTCATATCACTTTTGAAATGCTACTCTTTATTTGTAATTATCTTCAGGTCATAGAAAAGAAAAAATGTGAATTTTCTTACCAAGTAAAGAATATTTCCAATTAATAATTTACATCAATTCAAAAGGTCAATACTCTTTTTTTCCACAGTGAGAGCAAACTGTAATAAGGAGGTCTTTCTGCTTTTGGCAATAGAATAAGTATCATAACAGGCTTCAGTTTCTTTGTGCCTCACTTTGGCACGTTATAATGGAAGAAACTGATTTATGCCTCAAGTTGTGCCAGAGGAGGTTTTTGGTTGTTTTTTTTTTTTAAAGGCCTAATGCATCATGAATAATATATGAAGTCATGGATCCCTTGCATTTCAAAAAAACAACCAAGAAGCAAATCCTAACAACGTAAACCAAAGCAAGAAAGCAAGCAAAACCAAGTAAAATAATATTCTGGTTGTTTCTGTATTTATTTTAATATTTAAAATATGACTTTCTGTAGCACTTTCAGTTTTCTGTTTCATTCTCCTATAAGCTTGTACAAATCAAAGCAAGAAAGTAGAATAATAAATAAGAAAATAACTAATAAAGTGTTATGCAAAAGTATAAAAGAGGTTATAAAATATTGATAGATAAGGACTTCTTTCCTTCCAGTAGATAAGGACAGCCTGTCTTTGCCATATAAATAACATCTGTCTATTACAGAAGAGCTATCGTTCATGAAATTAAAATAATTTCTTTTAATTGGAAAGATTAGAGTGACTTTCATAGCTGAAAGTTGCCTTCTGTAGACACTTCTAAACGGATTGAAAAAAAAAAAAAATTACTTCATTTTTTGCCTCTTTGCACCCAAGAAAATATTTCAGTCCTATTCTTCCAAGACATTAAATTGCAGGGAGAGGTGAGGTACCCAGCACTATGTAGAATTACGCTCACTGCAGAACACAATATGTTACACAAATAATTCTGTATGCATGCAGTATTACTTATGGGAAAACAACTGTTTAAATTTATGAACTAATTAATCATTCAAACATACACAATGAAAAAGAGACCAGTCTGCAACACCAGCATTCTATTGGTAATAAAATAGAGATTCAGTAGTAAAGAATTCTTAAAAAGAATATATTAAGCATAACATGTCATTTTATTGATGTTGATCATGAAAAACATCAGTATGAAAAACTTTTTTTGCCTATTATTTTCTTTAAACTACAACACTTGATTCTAAGGTATGAAGTGGAGGGAAAATATACCTTGCCAATGACTGTTTAACGCTGTATTAGAAGCTGAAGAAAACAGACAGCAATTAGGACTCATAATCTTGTGTCCTAAAAGTTGTAATACTAATGATCAAAAACCATGTTACAGAACAAAAAAAATGGTAGAAAATTGCTTCCACAGAGGATACAGTCAGCTTCAAATGTAGTCAGTTACCAAAACACATGCAGGTACTCAATATGCCTCTGGTATCCAATTTCCAGGCTTTGATGGTTTGGTGTTTTTTGGGAGGGTTGCGTTTAGGTGGGGTTTTTTGTTAGATTAGCAGTTACATTTTTCTACTCTGAAACAAAAAATCTCCTTTACTGTTTTGTGAACAGTTCATAATAGATCATGAATCTGGTTACACAGGACATATTAGTGAAGCTGACTGTAAAATAAATGCTTTAAAATACAGAAAGATAACAAAAAAAAAATTATTAAACTTATGGTTTATATATATGTAATTTATTTTAAAATATAATTGGTTAAAATGGGAGCTAAAATATCAGGCCAAGTAAAAAGAATCAATATACTGTCTCTTTAAAGAATATGATTGAATCTCACTAATCTTATGTTTGTATGAATCTATAGTAAATGACCTAAAGTCAATGAACATCTACTTGTGAAAAAAGTAGTGCAAAATACGGTTATAATCCCGGTGTAATTACCACAGTAAAACTGGGAGAACAGATGTAATTCAAGGACCACTTCTTGCAAGCTCAGGATCGAAGCGTCCCAATGGGTATGAAATCAAGTAAGGGAGCTAGGAGACCAGCATGGTTAAACAAGGAACTGCTGGGCAAACTCAGGTGGAAAAAAAGAATCTATGGATCATGGAAAGAGGGGCTGGTCACTTGGGAGGAATATAGGACAGTTGTCAGAGGATGTAGAGAGGCAATTAGGAAAGCTAAGGCCTCCTTAGAACTTAACCTTGCAAGCCAGGTCAAGGACAATAGAAAGGGCTTTTTCAAGTACATAGCTAATAAAACTAACACTAGAGGCAATATAGGCCCACTGATGAATGAGGTGGGTGCTCTAGAGACAGAGGATATAAAGAAGGCAGAGGTGCTGAATGCCTTCTTTGCCTCTGTCTTTACTCCTGCAGGCTTTCCCCAGGAACCCCTGATCCCTGTAGCCCCAGAAGAAGTCAGGATAAAGGAGGAGTTTGCCTTGGTAGATGAGGATTGGGTTAGGGATCAGTTGAGCAATCTGGATATCCATAAATCAATGGGACCGGATGGAATGCACCCAAGGGTGCTGAGGGAGCTGGCAGAGGTCATTGCTAGGCCACTCTCCATCATCTTTGTTAAGTCATGGAGAACAGGAGAGGTGCCTGAGGACTGGAGGATAGCAAATGTCACTCCAGTCTATAAGAAGGGCAAGAAGGAGGACCCGGGTAACTATAGACCGGTCAGCCTCACCTCCATCCCTGGAAAGGTGATGGAACAGCTTGTTCTTGGCACTATCTCTAGGCACAACAAGGAGGAGGGGGTCATTAAGAGCAGTCAACATGGTTTTACCAAGGGTAAGTCATGTTTGACCAACCTTATTGCCTTCTATGAGGAAATAACTAGGTGGATAGATGATGGTAGAGCGGTAGATGTGGTTTATCTTGATTTCAGTAAAGCATTTGACACTGTCTCCCACAGCATCCTCGTAGATAAGCTGATAAAGTATGGGTTTGGTGATCAGGTAGTGAGGTGGATTGTGAACTGGCTGAAGGGAAGAAGCCAGAGAGTTGTGGTCAATGGGACAGAGTCTAGTTGGAGGCCTGTGACTAGTGGAGTCCCTCAGGGGTCGGTACTGGGACCGGTGTTGTTCAATATCTTCATCAACGACTTGGATGAGGGTACAGAATGTATCCTCAGCAAGTTTGCTGATGACACCAAACTAGGAGGAATGGCTGACACACCAGAGGGTTGTGCTGCCATTCAACGAGACCTTGATAGGCTGGAGAGTTGGGCGGGGAGAAACTTAATGAAATTCAACAAGGGCAAGTGTAGAGTTTTGCATCTGGGGAAGAACAACCCCATGTACCAGTACAGGTTGGGGGCTGACCTGCTGGAGAGCAGTGTAGGGGAAAGGGACCTGGGACAGCAGGATGACTATGAGCCAGCAATGTGCCCTTGTGGCCAAGAAGGCCAATGGCATCCTGGGGTGTATTAGAAAGGGGGTGGTTAGTAGGTCAAGAGAGGTTCTCCTTCCCCTCTATTCTGCCTTGGTGAGGCCACATCTGGAGTATTGTGTCCAGTTCTGGGCCCCCCAGGTCAAGAAGGACAGGGAACTACTTGAGAGAGTCCAGCGCAGAGCCACAAAGATGATGGAGGGAGTGGAACATCTCCCTTATGAGGAAAGGCTGAGGGAGCTGGGTCTCTTTAGCTTGGAGAAGAGAAGACTGAGGGGTGACCTCATTAATGTTTATAAATATGTAAAGGGTGAGTGTCATGAGGATGGAGCCAGGCTCTTCTCAGTGACATCCAGTGTCTAGATCTGTGGCTGAAATTTTGGCCAGTCACCACATTTTGAGAAAAAGGCCAAAGTCAATTTAATTTTTATGTCTTTTTGAAAATTTAATCAGAATAATTCTAATACATTACAATATCAGACTATTGTCACAAGATTATTGATACTTTATATATTATCCAGAAATGCTTGAAAAAAAATCAAGCGTGACCAGATACTGGATAGATGCACCTCTTTGACAAATGCATAGTAAACGTGTATTTTGCTATTTACCTCACAGAATGTGGATATAGCTATACATCTAATTTCTTTGTGTAACTATTTCCATTGGATATGTAAATACAGTAACTGTGGGCGCAAATTACCATAATTGGCTATTTTATGTGCAATTTTCTGATTTTCGTACTTAATTGTGGTAATTGTAGACAAAATTAGACTTCAATTGCCTGTTCATCTGTGCAGTTCGGTCCAGGAAATATTGAAAATCTAAAAATAAATTCTAATAAGCTATGCTTGTGATTTGTGGGTATACCACTGTAAATAAAAAAATTGCTTTGTCCAGTCCTGTATAAAGGATACTTTAGAAGTCACTAGAGGACAAAAAGCATATCACAGGTAGCTGATGGATCATTGTAGCCATGTAGTACTGTGATAGTATATATTTTAACCAAATTTATGGTCTATGTAATAGAGAAAGACCACATGGTGGTCTGAATAATGCGCAGCGATTCATATACTTGTCATTAAGCCCTGTCTGCCAATGGAAACTTCTTACTTTCTACCTGACTTCCTACTTTCCAGCTTCTGTCTTGCAGTTTAGCAGGAAACACATTCCAATCTCTGGGATCTTGTGTGGTGTTGCAGACACCTGAAGAGTTTATCTGCAACATTAATTCATCTGAACGTATCGATCTGTCTCCCAGGTTCATCTGAGTCATTTTAAATTACAGTAAGAGATGAAAATGACAGCAATGTTGTTAAAACCACAAACCTGAGATTTAAGTTCTTGATTGTGGGATTAGAAACACTGTTAGCAAAAATAAAAAAAACTGTTCTTCTCCTTTCCACTTTTCTAGATATTAGTGTGCAACATGGATTTTCTTATCCTAGCTAGCTTTTGAGTAAGAGGCCTAAGCCTCATTTCTCCGATTCTCTCATCTTTTCTGTCTTTCAAAAGACAAATCTTTTTTTTCTATTTTCAGTTCTTTGTCCCCAGAACTTTCTTCAGTTGTTTCCTGGAGAAATACAGCCTATGGATTCAGATTTATCTCTTCTCCTTTCTTTAGAATTATATTTCTACCCTTCTCTAGTATATTTTCTGAATTTACATTAATTTTTTATTTTTTATATGACACATGAGCTTATTGGCTTTCTACTGCTCATATGCCTTAAAATGCACATGTACATCTCCCTGGAGCCTTTAGAAGACCAGCTACTTACATGATATGCTAAGTCTTTCTAATATCTACAGTTGCTTATTTGCCTTCTTCCAAGATTTGATTGTTATCTTTATAGTAACGCTTATAGTGATATGTGAAACTAGCCTTGTGCCTGATATATTTTCATTACACAGTTTTTCTCTTCAATTTCACTGTTCTAATAAACTGCTATGATTTAAAACCAGTTATACTGAGAAGAGAGACGTAAGATAAGTGTCAGAGCACTTCTAAGAGGACTCAACCATGATTTCAGGAACAGTTGAATCACGAAGAGTTACATATTTCAGCATGTCATGAGCAACAAGGTTTTTTGGGGCATGTTGTTAAAAATGTATTGGAAACAATGTGGGCACATAGGGACTTGATCTACTTGAGAGCCACAAAGCTGAAGTATGTGGGAGTTTGGCTTGTGAATAACGGACATGGAGTGTTAGAGCAGGTGCACGAACAGGCTACTGTGCAGGCGCTAGCAGCCAAGATTAGGCCTCAAGGACGTACTGTCCTTGCAGAGTAGTACAAGAAACTAAGTTACATAAGATAGGGAACTAACAGGCAAGGCGGAGAATATTATAATTAGAGGCTGAAGCATAGGTTAAAAGTTAATGATTGATGTAGAAGTGGTCTAATGAAAACCTAAGAAAAAGATAATAAGATATGCTTGATCGTGGTGATTTGACAGAAGAATGATATATAAGTAAATGTATCTGCGCAATAAATTGAGTTCTGCCGACCTCACATGAGAGTGCAGTCTCCCTCCGTCGATTCCTACAGAAGTATTAATGTATTGTTAATAAAATTTTAGTGGAGTCATTCTGAAACATTTAACATGCATTACCATACATTATATTGCAAACCTTGACTGTGTAGTGATCTCATGGAGGCAATTTATAAAAGCCTAGCAATTCTGTTTTGTGATTAAACATGAATTTCTGAAGCTTTTGTTTTGTTTTAACAGAACAATGAAAATGAAACAGCACTGCATTGTGCAGCTCAATATGGTCATTCAGAAGTAGTTGCTGTTCTGTTAGAAGAGCTAACAGACCCTATGATAAGGAACAGCAAACTGGAAACACCTCTGGATCTGGCAGCACTTTATGGACGTCTGTGTGTTGTAAAAATGATCATCAAAGCATATCCAAACCTGATGAACTGTAATACAAGAAAACACACTCCTTTGCATCTTGCTTCACGTAATGGCCACAAAGCTGTTGTACAGGTGCTTCTGGAAGCTGGAATGGATGTCAGCTGCCAAGTTAGTGTGCAATTTCTTTCTTCCCTTCTTCCTTTCCTCCTTTCTTCCTTTCTTTCATTACTTTCCTTTATCATTAGAATAAAATTCAAATGAAATAACTTATTACATTTTTTCTTTTAAAATACCCTTGCATTTACTTTGTTAGAAATGCTGCAAGGTGATAGACGATACAAATTTATTTTTTATGACCCAAATGATGTGTTCAAAGGGATAACTCAAGAAATATACACGTTTTCAAAGCTGCGTGTATATTTTAATGTTGTCTTGAGACATGTAGATACACAAATCATATCAACTGTTCATATAGGTCTATATATTTTTTTTTTCCTTTTTACAACATTAGCTTTAATGATACTAAGCTGACTTGCTAAAGCTATGGCCCTTAATGGTCATAGCAATCTGAAAAAATGTTTGACTGAGAACTCATTTTCCCAGGGTTATCCCATTCTAAAACAAAAGTTACTACATAATAATTAATTTGATTTTCTCCTTTTCTAAACACTTGTATAAACTAAAAGAAAATTCTATAGCAATACAGTCTTGCAGCTACTGTTAGCTATTTGGTACATCTAGTTCTGTGCACAGTATAATGGTGTAAAAGGGGTAACTTTAAATAAAAGAGACACAGATGGAAACAGATACAAGGTACGGCAGCAGTAAATTTTATGTCCAGTTCTTTGTAGTGGAAAGTGTTCAAGCCTTTTAACTACAGAGGGCCTGATTCTATTATGTCTGAAGTCTTTCCTATGTCTTATGATTTCTCTTGATTTGATTGATGGCACTGTATTTGAGTTTAAAGTGTATTTTATCTGGAGATTTAAAGTAGTCTTCTTGCTGTCTGAGTATATATAATATGCTTCGCATTAAGGTTGTTTCAGCCTTATACCTATTTTCTAATAAACCAACCAACCAAACATAATTACTTCTATTTTAGAGTCACATCCATGCATTCATAGAATCGTAGAATTGTTTTGGATAGAAAAGACTTTTAAGATCATCAAGTCCAACCGTTAACCTAGCACTGACAAGTTTCTTTATCTATCAATAGGTGATTTAATAAATCTTGTGAAATTTGCCTAAACTTTGATTAAGTTTTATAACCATTTTAAGCTTTGGATGCATTTAATCAAACACCTTTGTACACATTAATTCCCTTTTATATAGAAAGATTGTACCTGCATTCCATACATTTTTGTTATTTCTGGATGCTTCCATCAAGTCCATGTTTTTCACCTTTTGAGGAAAAGAATGTGAAGTGGAAAAGAAAAGATAGATTAAAAAAAATACTAAAGCAAACCAGAAAGTATTAACATGTTTTATGATTAAAAATGGATATTCTCAAATGCCTTCAAAATGAAAATGTGGTAAAATTGTTTTACTACTTTTATTAGTTCTAGTATCTTTTGAGTTAGCATTGTTACTTCAAACTAATTCAAATGGAAACACTTTTTTTCCTGTGGTTTGCCTACTTGTGTATTTGCCTACCATTATTCTTCCAATTTAATTTTATTTTGATCTTCCTTACTAGAAAATTATACACTTGCAAAGGTTATATGCAAGCATCTCTTTTATTTCAGCTGTCCTTTACTGTAATTACATCTTCAGTAGTCTAGAAAACTTTAATACTGAAGCAACACATAACAAACCCCTCACATACATGTTTCTGAATCTATAATTTCTCTTCTAATGCTAGCAAATCAATGAGGAAAAAGTTAGAAAGAAACTGAACTGATGCCTGAATTGATGCTTAGGAGATAGAATAATTGAAGAAAAATAGTATCTCTGTCATGACAATTTACATGGTTACATGAGGGTTGAATATTACACAATGCTTTTATGAAATGTGTTCTTCCTTTTATGTAATATAGATAATTTTAGCACTACTGTAAATTCTCCTATGCCATTTCTATCTATACTTATACCAAAAGATTTTCGCTGCTCTTTAAAAAATATAGTGGCTGCAAATTTTGAACACTCTTCTTTCAAGAAATGAGATTCTTTTAGTAATGGTGATTTGTTTGCCATCTACACTAAAATTCTAGGACTTTTATTATTTAAACAAAAATATTATTTGTTTAAAGTAATTTATATTCTTATTTTTCTTCATTACTTTTACACAGGGGAGTTTTAATTTTAATTGATTTTATTTTATTTTTTGCACTGGGTAATCTTGTTTCTTCTGTGTTTGTTCTACTTGCCATAAAGAAATATCATTTATTTATTTTCTTACTGGTATACATATTCTCTATCAATATGTTCCTTTTCATTCAGCATGTGAGCATATTGGCAAGTTGGCTCTGTAAATATTGTTAACTTATTACTTCAATAACCTCTGAAAATTTTTTTGTTGATGATTACTGGCAGCTTATTAAACTGAGCAGAGCATACAATATCAGCCTGTTACTTAAAATTGAACTCAGCTCTTTTAATATTAATTAAATTGCTCTGCATCACTGATTGGAAAAGAACAATATATGAAGTATAACCCCATGTGGTAAATAAAATTGGACACATTCATACACGTTTAATAAATTCAGCTTATCAGCAGTGAAGAGCTCTCAGAATGTTGAGAGACAATTATAGAAGTAGCCTATCTGCTATCACTCTGTAATTGTAAATATTTATTTTTTAAATGGGAAGTTTACTTTAGACATGTTATCTTTCTATTCTGTACTCCCGGAGCACTTTTAATCATAGCAAGTATTTGGACTAATAATAGACAGCATTTAATTTTTGATTGAATTAATCACACATTTTATTCATTTCCTAGGTCTAACCAATATCCTTCAATCTGAAATTATTTAGAAGTGGGCAATACAAATCTGCTTCATCTCTTTATGCTTTGAAGTTTTCATTTAAATTGAAACATATGAAAAATACCCAGGTTTGGGGTGAGTGAGTGATAGATTTTGGGCCCTCAGTAAAGTAAGATACTGCACAGTTCAATGTGTTTCATGTGAACAGTAATTTTATAACTGTAAATACATTAAGAACTTGGCCCCTTCTGCTTATCCAACTTTCATCTATCTTTGTTTGCCTTCCCTGTCTGTTCCAATAATGATGGCAATTTCCATTGCTTATTACTGTAGTTCTTCTGCAAATAGCTATGCCCCTTCCTTTTTGCTGTCACTATGTATGGAGGATATTCCATGAATCAATTTGCAAAGCTACCATCTATCCTTCAGATTATGTCTGAAATCCATATCAAAACTATAATAAACTGCCTATGAATAAGGACTAGACAAGTGACCTAATTACAAGCTCTTGCATTTTTACATGGTTAAAGAAAATCTCTAATTAATAAAACCCTTGAAACTTTTATGTGAGTCTGCAAATTGTACGCCAAGTTGATTTGTGTATCCTACTATTCCTACTGACAATGTCTTATCCTTGCTTGCTTTGTGTGTCCAGCTGTGACATTGTACCTGTATTTAGCTGTAAGCTAGTTGGGGCAGGGACTGTTTTATTATATGCTTAGCAATTTGTGCTATAGTTCTCTATATTTGATATACAGAAAACTTATGCCAGAGAATCAATATATAATCCATTGGTGCAAACTCAATCAGACTTTAGCTCACTGTATTCATGAAAAAATACCAACATTTTTTTCATGAAATATCACTGTGGAAGAATTTCCAAATATGATGATAGTGTTTCACTTTGTCAGGAAAATATGATCCAAGGCAATGAAAGCCTCAGGAAGCAAAGCAGTGAATATTGTCTATAAATATTAAGTTTGCTTGCTGTAGTATAGACAACAAGAGTATATTAGTGCATAGGTGCGCTGTTATAAGTGAAAAAGAACTAACTAAAAACTGTAACACATCTTCAATAATATATAGAAATTATTTGCAACTACATTTTTTAATCCTTCCAATTTTTGTAACATACTCTATTGCATCAGAAAAAAAAAACTTAAAAAACCATTATTTCTATCTTCAAGTAGTAGTCCATGTGTACATTTACAAAGAGATACATATCTACTCAGCCAGTCCTCTGAGTTTCTTTTGGCCCTGTTCATTCTGAGCATCAGCATTTTCCTTATGTTAAAATGGAGTTTGGTAACTGAACTGTCTGGTAACAAGGACATTTCTGCCTTATGGACAGTTTTTGGGTCAAGGGATCTGATTCACGCATTAGTTATTCACTATTACCATGAAATCCTGTCTAGAGCTTTTAAGATTTACGTCAGCGTTCATCTTCGTGACATCTCATGCAGGATTGCACATCTGCATCTTACAAGTGTGCTTTCCATATCCATATTCCCAGACTGATTTTTGTCCAGTTTTGTGGTAATATTTCCTCTCTTGCTCAGAAAATCACCTATATAGTAGACACATCATTCCATTGTTTATATGATGTGTTTTCATTAAAAAAGGTTCCTTATTAATACAGAATGATCTCTACAATTTTAGTCAAGGTGCAGCTGGTTCCCATCTCTGCAGTTCATTCTCAGTAGGACAAAAATTTAGTGCTCAGGCCTCCTATAACATTTGAACCTCTGTGGATTTCATTGTTGGTGTATACATCACTAATTATTATCCCTGGCAGAATCACAGAATGGTTGAGGTTGGAAGGGAACTCTGGGGGTCATCTGGTCCAGCCCTCTTGTTCAAGCAGGGTCACTTCGAACAGGTTGCCCAGGACCATGTCCAGACAGTTTTTGAATATCTCCAAGGATTGAGACTCTACAACCTTCCCAGGCAACCTGTAGGCTCAGTCACCTGCACACCAAAAAATGTTCCCTTATGTTCAAACAGAACCTCAGGTTTTCCCCATTACCTCTTCTATCACTGCATTCCACCAAGCCTTGCTCAGTCTTCTTTACACCCTCACTCCAGATATTTATACACATTGATGAGATCCCCCATGAGCCTTCTCTTGTCTAGGCTAAACAATCCCAGCTCTCTCAGCCTTTCCTCATAGGAGAGATGCTCCAGTCTCTTAATCAACTTCATAACTCTCTCCAGTAGCTTTGTGTCTATCTTGTACTGGGGAGCCCACAACTGGACAGAGTAGTCCAGGTGTGGCCTCACCAGTGGTGAAGAGAAGGGAAGGTCACCTCGCTTGACCTGATTGCAACACTCCTCCTAGTGCAGCCTGGGATACTGTTAGCTTTTTTGCTGCAAGGACACATTGCACATGTTTAAATATGACAGAATATGTTCAACTGTAGTGAATATGTTCAAATATGAGACTTTCCTTTTTTCTCAAAACAGTGAGTGATCAACTGTGATTGAGCATCTGTTTTGGTGTTCTTTGGCAGGTTACTATGCCAAACTTCTCCCTATTGTGGCTTTTGAATTTTGCCATCTGTCTTTCCAAAGTCAAATGTTTTGGAAGTCAAAGTTAAACTTCACATTCTTGATGACAGGGAACTCCATGTTAATAACACCAGGTTCTCCTGGTAGTCTTGAGGTTTATTCATGTCAGTAAGTGACCAATCCAAAGGAAATACCATATCCACACAAATACCCAAGACGAGAACAGGCTGTGTCAAAGCCTTTTTCAAGATTGCTGATGTCAAGCCTTTTTCAGTAATCAGACCTATAGCTATCAATGACATTTCTGAGAACTGTTTTCATTCCTAGAAGTTTCTGAGCTGCACCTTAAGCTCTGCGTTGTACCTTTGCGGTTGCAATATGTCATTGCAGAGTTGTCCAGTGTTAAAGTCAATTGCAGTTACTGGAAAACTGGTGTAGATATTGTTTGAGTAAAGGATTCTGAAACCATCTCTAAGTAAATCTGAATATTTAGTCTTCTTGTTCAGAATGAGTCTGTGAAGGTTCATCTGGATTGCTTCTGAAAATGAAAAGATAAGAAATTGTTTTGAGATATATGTTTCATAGGTATATTCTCTTACTGACTTACTTCTCCTCTCGATTATACTGTTAGCATACCTGATGTGCTGGATGTAAATGACACTGGGCATGCTCTACTTTATACATCCATGTACTAAATATGAAGAAAGATAAAAAGTGAGTGTTCCTGTTATGGACATAACAGTTTTCAGGCTCAATTGGTAGGACATATGTACACTTAATGTATGCTGACATCCCATCTCAGGATCTCTGATTACTTCTAAATATCCTGTCATTGCATCGCTGTAACACTGGTGCATTTTGATACAGCTAATAAATAATGAATCGTTATTTTATTTCAGAGGTGGGTTTTTTTTCTGTGCCTTTAAAGTCTTTCCACCATAGCAAGCATGACAATGGTGCATTTGGATAAAATATAGAAAAAACAAATTCAAGCAGTAAAACCTTTAACATTTGCCCACAAATAAAAAACACTCAAAATATAATTTACTGTTGGGGGGTTTTTAGCAAGCAATGGTCATGTGAGCAATCCAACCTTCGAGCCTGACCCGGATGCTGAAGCAGGATGGGAAGCTGGGAAAGGTGTGACGGTGTGAATGCATGCTTTAAAGTCACAAATACATTTATGCCACGCTAGTGCTGTTAGCCAATTAGTAGTTAGAAGAGTCTCGAGAAGAGTCTTGTGACTTAGTGCTCTGTCTATATAAACCGGGTTGTAACGCCATTAAACTGCCTTTCACGAGATTTATTAAGTCTCTATGTGATTGCTTTCCATGACTTCCCGCAACTGGCACCCGAACAGGGACCCTCAGGACCGCTGCTAGAAGCTGATGCTGTCAGCGTGAAGGAAGCAGACGGAGAGGGTGGAAAAGCCGACCGAAAGTTGTCGCTGCCCCGGCGACAGTCGTCCCGCAGTGCCCAGCGGACGGAGACGGTGCGCACCGGGGCACAACGGGTCCTGTTCTGAATCTCACTAAAGGTCAGTGAGCGGTCGGGGAGGAGATGGGGTCTGCGCTTTCCAAAGTGAAGGAAGCGGTAGTTAAGCTCCTCCAAGATATGCTCTCTGTGAGAGGAATTTCTTACGACGCCCAAGCCCTGAAGGCTCTGCTGCAGTGGGCACGGGACAGAAGCCTGATATCCGGGGTGAACACAGCGTTTGAGCTGTCTGCCTGGGAAGCCATAGGCACGAGTCTGTGGGATGAAGTTAGCAACGGAGGAAAGAGTGGCAAAGAAGCCTATAAACGTTCAGTGCTGTGGAAACAAATAAGAGAGACTTTGAGTACAATGAAAGGGGAACGGGCTGCTGCTGCTGCTGCACATGCGGCTTTGACTCCCGGAGAGGAGAAAAAGGGGGGGGCCGACCCTGCACCCATGGCGGTTTCGTCTCCTTTTAATCCCTTCGCGCAGAATTTCGCGATTCCAGGTCCTCGGGACTTCACCTCCCGAGTTGGGCGTTCCACCTCTGCCCCGCCGCCGCCCCCCGCCCGGCCTGCGCCGCTGCCGCCTGCGCCGCCTGCACCGCCCCCTGCTTCACCTGGCGGAGCTCTGCCAGGCAGCGCCTCGCTTCTCAGCCTGAAACCGACTGAGACGAATGCGGAAGTAACAACAGAGATAAAAACAGCAGTGGGTGGTCCATTATGCAGACCAGGGGCGGGTACTTATCCACCGCTCCCTTTTTCGCCGGCCCCGTCATCCCCGCCCTCGGGTGACGACACCAGCCCCGAGGACAGCCCCGACCGGCCCTCCCCATCAGTGGACGAATGCATGAGAGATGTGATGGCACGCCTCAGCGAGCTGGAATTACAGCATCACGCCCTAGCTGAAAAAACAGCGGTTGCTGCTTCACTCGACAGATCTAAAACTTTTAACCCCTTCACGCCACGAGGCGTTTCCCCACAAGCCTCAGCTCTGCAACCGCCTGCCCCGCCGCTGCCGCCTCCAGAGCATCTTTTCGCCGGAGCCAAAGATCCTCAGGAATCCACTCAGCGCTGGAGAGGAATCATCAAAGATGCAATTGTTGAGGGGTCTTTTCTTCCGCAGGCTTTCCCTGTTATTTTATCCCCAACAGGTCAAAAGTGGGAGTCTTTTGATTGGAAAATGCTAGAAAAAGCTCGGTCTGCCATTGCGCAGTATGGGTTGCAGTCACAACTCACTCAACAAATAATTCGCTATATTTTCACTTCTGATTTGTTGATTCCAGCTGATAGTATACAGGTTGCAAATGTTTTGCTTACTCCATCACAACAGCTCATGTTCCAAAGAACTTGGCAGAGATTGTGTGATGCGGAGCAAGCTAAACCACGCCAACAAACTGACCCATTATATGGAATTCAGGCCCAAATGCTATTGGGTATGGGCCCTTTTGCCTCTGTACAAATGCAGTCTCAATTTTCAACACAAGTTCTGCAGTTATCTCAACAACTAGCACTGCAGGCCATTTTTTCAGTGCATGAGCCAGGGAAGCCCTATGGGTTCACGCATGTCAAGCAAGGGCTAAATGATAGCTACACAGAGTTTGTAGACAAATTATATTCTGCCATTGACAGTCACCCTGATCTTAATGAGGCCATGAAACAGCAAATGTTCAAAATGCTGGCCTTTGATAATGCCAATGAAAAAACCAAACGAGTCTTAGGGACACTACCTAAAAATTCAGAGGTAGCTGATATGATTGAATTGGCTGAACGCACCACGCAAATGAATAATGCGGCCTATGTTGCTGCTGCCTTGCAAGGAGCTATCGCTCCTACTATGAAAGGAGTCATTGCCCCCTTGTTAAAACAAAAAAAGGGAGGCAAAGAGAAAAAAGAAAAGAGGTGTTTTAATTGCGGCAAATTAGGTCACTGGAAAATTCAATGTAAAGCTTTAAAACGATCAAAATGGTGTGTTCATTGTCAAAAGGATAGCCATAACACATCAGAATGCAACGGTAAAGGTAAGGGAAACGGGAACATGAGCGCCACGCCCTCTCACGCGGTGACACAAATGCAGGGGGCTTGGGCAGCATCCCAACAGCAAGGGATGCCTCGACACCATTCCCTCCGCCACGGCAGGAAGTGCCGGAATGGACGTGGAATCAGCTGTAGACATCACTCTACAAGACACTGGAGTGCATCTAATAGATAGCAATATTCAAGGGCCATTAGGTCGTGGTCTTAGTGCCTTATTGTTAGGGAGATCTTCAACTTCTAGACGGGGTATTTTTGTTTTGCCTTGAGTAATTGATGCTGACTTTGTAGGGATTGTAAAAATAATGGTTTACTCATTAACACCACCTGTTTTCATTCCAAAAGGTAGCCGCATAGCTCAACTGGTTCCTTTTAAATCTTGTGTTCCTCGACCGGGTATAGCAGAACGAGGAGACGGGGGATTCGGCTCAACAGGATCGCCGCAAGTATACTTGTCTTTAGACATAGCAAAAGCAAAACCTGAATGTGTGATAATCATGATAGCAAAAAAATGGCCAGAAAAAACAGGCAAAAATGCTAATTGACACGGGCTGATGTGACAATCATCTCAACATTACAGTGGCCTGATACATGGCCTACAGTTTTTGCCACATCCGGTATTTATGGAATTGGCGGAACACAGTCAACCCAAATTAGCAAAGAGGTGATTGCATTTCAGTTTCCTGACGGTGTAATAGTTACTACCAGACCCTACATCATGAATGCGCCTATTACACTAATTGGCAGAGACTTACTAAGTCAAATGGGAGCTCAAATTGTAACTCAGCCTTTTTAGTGGCGGCCGCTGCTGAGCAGCCAATCCTGAAATTGAAATGGAAAACAGAAGAACCAGTATGGATAGATCAGTGGCCGCTTACACACGAAAGGCTGCTAAAAGTCAGAGAACTAGTAGAGGAGCAATTAAAAGCAGGACATATTGTTCCTTCAAACAGCCCCTGGAACACACCGATTTTTACTATTCCCAAAAAAGGTGGGAAATGGAGATTGTTGCACGACTTAAGGGCAGTTAATGCAGTTATGGAAAATATGGGATCCTTGCAGCCGGGTTTGCCATCACCTGTTATGCTACCCGAGGATTGGGATTTACTGATTATTGACTTGAAAGATTGTTGGTTTTTTTTTTTTTCTTCACAATTCCACTGTGTAAAGTTGATGTAGAAAAGTTTGCCTTTTCGGTTCCCTCTGTTAACAAGGCCGAACCAGCAGAAAGATATCATTGGCTGGTCTTGCCTCAAGGCATGAAAAATTCTCCTATCATGTGCCAGGCATTTGTTGCCTGGGCCTTAGGACCAATTCGAAAGAAATATCTGCAATTGATAATTTATCACTATATGGATGAGATATTAATTGCTGGGAAACATTTGCAAAAAGAAACCATTTTAATAGCGATGACCAGAGAATTAGAGAAGAGGGGGTTAAAAATTGCCCCTGAAAAAATTCAACAGCAATCACCTTGGAAATATTTAGGCTGGATCATCACAGGAACTAGTGTCAGACCACAAAAACTGGAAATCAAATCAGATATCAAAACTCTCAATGATATCCAGAAGCTGGCTGGTGATATTCAGTGGGTAAGAGGTATCTGTGGCATAACAAATGATGATTTAAAACCTTTAATTCAGTTATTAGGCACCTCTACTCAAGCTAACAAGAAACGTGAGCTTGGTCCTGAACAGCAGTGTGCATTGAGCACAATCAGTGAAAAAATATCCCAATGTCATGCAGCTCGGTTTAATCCTCAGTATCCTATTGTCCTTATGATTGTCAATTCATAACAGGGTAGAGATTGGCCACTTGCCCTCATCATCCAATGGGTGCAGGAAGAGCCAAATCCTTTACGCATTTTAGAGTGGATATTTTCTCCAAAGAGGCAGAGAAAAACCGTTGTGACCCGAATTGAACTACTTGCGCAATTAATTATGAAATGACGATCTAGAATTCAGGAAATAGCAGGAGCGGATCCACAATCAATTATTGTGCCGTTGGTTCAGGAATATTTAGAATGGCTCATTAGAAATTCTCTTGCTCTGCAAATTGCCTGTGCAGATTTCACGGGTCTCCTCACAAATGTTTATCCTGCTCACCGCATGATCCCTATGCTGCAAAACCAGACCTTTGAGGAACAGCCGTATTGGTCTGAAACACCGGTAAACGGTATCACTGTTTTCACTGATGCAGGAAAGAAAACTAAAAAGGCAGGAGTCACCTGGGAAAAGGAGCCTGGTCAATGGGATAGTCACATCATCCAGGGAGGGACTATAGACTCCTTGCAGACGTTAGAGCTCCGAGCTGTAATATGGGCATTTCAACATTGGAATGATCAGCCACTGAATATTGTATCAGACTCTCTCTATGTGGTTGGAGTGGTGTGGCGCATTGAAAGGGCTGTGCTTCGTGAGGTCTCGAATAAGCTGCTTGCTGAGCTGTTGCGAGAATTATTATTGACCTTAAATGACAGACGTCAATCATATTTCATCACCCATATTCGCAGTCACTTAATGACTGAAGGATTGGCCATTGGAAACAACAAGGCTGATCAATTGGTAGCTCCAGCTTGGACTGGTCCACCTGTAAATATTTTTGAGCAAGCAAAAAATTCCCATGCATTTTTCCACCAATCAGCAAAAATGTTAGCACGACAATTTCATTTGCCCTTGACAGATGCACAAGGGATCGTGAAGTCCTGTCCAGCTTGTCAAAAAATAGGGTTTGGAGTTGGCCTCGGGGCCAACCCTAAAGGACTACGGCCCTTGCAATTGTGGCAAATGGATGTGACACACATTGTAGAGTTTGGCAGATTGAAATATGTCCATGTTGTAATTGATACATTTTCTATGGCTGTATGGGCGACAGCTCAAACTGGAGAGACTGCTAAGCATGTTGAAAAACATCTATATTCCAGTTTTGCAGTTTTAGGAGTCCCATTATCCCTCAAGACTGACAATGGCCCTGCATATACCTCTCGTAGATTTCAACAATTTTGTCTCGCTTGGGGTATTCAGCACACCACTGGTATTCCTCACTCCCCCACAGGTCAAGCGATGGTTGAACGAGCCCGTCAAACTCTGAAAGATTTGCTTCAAAAACAAAAAGGGGGAGAGCCCAGTACCCCAGCAGAAAGATTAGCTAAAGCTGTGTATGTGCTAAATTACCTGCGTCTCACAGGAGAAAGAAAAGATCCACCTATGGTAATTCAGAGTGCAGTTTTAAAAACCGGGTTAGATGAACAACAGAAAATTCTGGTGCAGTATAAAAATCTCAACACAGGACTTTGGGAAGGACCAGCTGAAGTGAAACTAACTGGAAGAGGATATATGTGTTTGCTCACAGGTGAAGGTCTCCGTTGGATTCCTTCTAGATGGGTAAAACCATGGAAGGAGTCGCAGTGCCAAGACTCATCTGTAAAGGCTTTATCATCAAAATAAATTGTTAGAAGCCCCACACTATTAATCTCAGACAGAACACGTAGGTGACGTGGGCAAATCGAATTGGGAAATAATCTTTTTGTTTATCAATGGCTGCGTCTGGCGACTTTCTTTTTTGAACATGTTTAATTAGAGTCTTAGAATCTGTTAAAATAGGCTAAGAGGTTTAGATAAAATAAGTTTATATTGAATTTGTTACTGAATGATAGTTATTAGGTAATGATCCCACCCCAGATAAGAAGTCAAGTAATAATAAGAGGCTATTTTAACACCACTGATGTCAGAACCAGATCCGCAGATGTCCTAGATTGACATATGGGTGGTTCCCATGGTCCTTTAAGGACGAGGGGACAAGTTTGCCTTTTGGCTTTCCTTCAAGGTGCGGCCGGCCTTGTGGGGGGGAGCCCTTGGGTAAACAAGCCCCAGGTGCCCCACATTGGATAAATGAGTGCCAGGTGTCCTGTTTTGGGGACAGGGGCTGGGGCCACTTGCGGAAGGGTGGAGTGTCTGTCTGTGAGGTGGACGCACCTTGCAGAAATTTCCTGTTGGGGAAGGACCTCCTGACCCTCCATGCAACTGGGCCCGCTCAGGTTTGGCATTTGCAAACGGGGGCTTCATGGGAAAACCATATGGGACTACTTCTATATAATCAGCCTATTGACTTGGTTGTCTCCCATTCCTTCTGTGGGAGACTTTGTTTCTTTGTTAATTCCACCTATCATTGAATTCCACCTATTATTGGTCGCTATTGTATTAATGATTGTACTTTATGTTTTCGAAAAGGTAACAAGCATGATTACATACACCATGAAGACCGTATGGCTGGCTCAAGAAGAAAAAGGGGGAATTGTAGGAATGTATTTTAAAAGAGAATAACCATATAGTGAACCAGCCATACGAGATGTTGGCCTAGGCACGTAGCCGCATTCTAGAAGTTACTTCAGAGGAAGAAAAAATGAGAAAGAACAGTGACAGCTTGCAGGAGCGGACAGATAAGAGTGACCAATTGGACGCTGCGTGAGAAGAACTCAAGAAACAACGAGAGCTGAACTGACTTGCATGTTTGCCTCGTGCTAGAGACTTTTATCAAATTAGATAATGCGTGACTGCGTGTAGGGATAGAAAACCTGTTTAAAAAGGGACAGTTAGAATTAACTGAATATTTAGATAATGTTATGCATGCTGTGTGGTAAAATAAGAATTGCTGTTAAAAATTTCTCTGTTATTAGCCTAGGTTAAGGTTATAAGATTTTAGATGAAATAAGTTGTATGAATTTGTTTAATCACTCTTTCTCTATTCATAAGCAACTGTAGCAGTTGAGAAAGATTATGAAGAACCTCACCATCGTAATTTCCTCGTTGTTCCCATCATTGAGTTTGGATTGCTCAAAATTAAGAAGGGGGATTTGTTGGGGGTTTTTTAGCAAGCAATGGTCATGTGAGCAATCCAACCTTCAAGCCTGACCCGGATGCTGAAGCAGGATGGGAAGCTGGGAAAGGTGTGACGGTGTGAATGCATGATTTAAAGTCACAAATCAATTTATGCCACGATAGTGCTGTTAACCAATTAGTAGCTAGAAGAGTCTCGTGAAGAGTCTTGTGACTTAGTGCTCTGTCTATATAAACCGGGTTGTAACGCCATTAAACTGCCTTTCACGAGATTTATTAAGTCTCTATGTGATTGCTTGCCATGACTTCCCGCAATTTACTATCAAAAATACCCAAAGATGAGACAGAGATTCAGTGAGAACTAGCAGTGCTTTAGCTAGTGCTAATGCTATTGTATGGAAAGGTATTCTGTTCAGATTTCTCAGTAACAGTCATCAGTATAAAATACTAAGAAAACTAGCTTTTTAAGAGAGGTAGTTTGTTTTTCAGTACTGTAAATTTTATTTGAGCAAAACTCTGTTCACAAAAAATTTTGTGTCACAGAAATCTGCAAAATCAGATTCACAGACTTCTAAGGTAGAATTATATGATCTAAACATAGACTGGAGGTGCCTTAGGGTATCCAAGACATCTGCATGGGGCAGATATGATGCAGATCAAACACAAGCATCAACTGGAACATCAGCTGGAGGCCAGGTGGGATGTCCTAGGGCATGTCTCACTGTGCAACTGAATTGACCTTCGAGGGTGTGATCCAGTTTCAGATTTAAACACCTAAGTGTAGATGTCTACATATAAACTGTCTGACTCTGATGAACAGCTATGTTCCACTGATGATATTGACTAGATTTTTACTGCCTATAATTGGAGTTTAGAAATTTTACACAAATGCAGGCTTGTTAATTGGGAGTTTTATTATATCCCTGCTATATTTTCTAATACAATTATGATTTTTTATAGTAGAATTGATGGCATTTATGTTGTTATCCTGAATAATAATAATAATAATTTAAAAAATTATGGTAGAAGTTGTTCTTGCCCATTCAATTGTTTTTTAAGTGTAGATAAAATAGAGGGGAAAGATAAATTCTTCTTTTCTAAATGTATTCTTTTCAAAAGGATTCATTGGTATTTTAATTTGCATTTTAAATGTCACAATTTTTTTTTTTCTAGACAGAAAAAGGGAGTGCACTGCATGAAGCAGCCCTATTTGGAAAGGTGGAGGTAGTACGCATCTTGCTTGAAACAGGTAAATCTAATTTACAGGAAACACTGAAAAAATATCCTTAATATTCCTAACCTGATGTATGCCTCCTCAAGTTTTGGTTATACACATTGCTGTTATCTTAGCCTTTGCAAATCTAATCTCATGTACCTCTCCTTAAAACAGTGTTCTTTTAGAATAAGAAATTACTGTACATAGAGAACAAAAGAACTGTTTTCACTAAGACTCAGAAATTTCACATATGACTCAGTGTATGCCACTGTATTCTGAGAATAAATGTATTCTGAGTACAAAGTGGCTACATAAAATGTTGTTATTCATTCTGAAAGACAGCCAAGAATATTCTGTGATCTAGAGGCCAGAAGACTCATGTTCACCTTTATTTCCTTCACTTAGCTATTCCTAACAAACACACCATCTTGCTTGCTCCTTCATTTCCTGGAGAAACTTTGAGTGACTCTGAAGAAAGGGAAAGGCATTGTGTCTCTGAGAACTGCATTTGTCCTGAAAGGACAGGAGAACAGGGATACAGAGTGCCAACAAACCCATTTACTACATAATAATAGTTTCAGAATTGTTGCAGATAAATTACTCATCTAAACAACTGTCTTCTCAAATAAATGAGAAGACCAATGAAAATATCTAGAAATTACTTCTCTGAGATATGTGAACTGCATTACACTGAGGAATCTCATTGATCTTTATCATCCATGCTTGTGGGGTTATATATTGCAAAAGAAAGTATTCCTACCCACAGATAATTCCATCCTCATCTGAATCTCAGGTAGTGCATACCTGATCTGACATCTCTTTTCAAAAGAAAAGGTCCTTCAAAGATGCTTTCCTGTTTGGATGAATAAGAAGGAGGCAGAAAGTAATCTTTACCTGCCCTCAAAAAGACAGGGCCTTTCTATATTAATTCACCTAAAAGAGGAAGGACTGGAGAACATCACACAAAGACAGGAAGCCCTTAGACCACAAATAAAGCATACCTCTAATAGATTAGTACAGATTATAGCCTCTGCCAGAGTACAACTGTAAAAGACCGTGAATCGAATCTTTACTGTGAGCTCCTTCAACCCTAAAAGCTCTGCACTTCTGCAACACTCCTTACCTTCTGCCTTTTTTGTCTAACAATTCCCTTTTCTCTAGTTCTGCTTAAAAACAAAGAAAAAAGACTCAGAAGTTGTTATAATAGCTACTGCAAAGGAAAGGTGTAAATTGGTGTCTCTGGCCTCTGAAAACCAGCTGCCAGTGCTAATTAGCCTAGCAATATTTTGGTTTTATTTTCAGTGAGAAAACAAGTATCTCTTTCTCACAAAAACAAATTAGGAAACTCTCCATCAGGTCAGGTAATGACAAGAACTGCAGCCTTTTCTGGTTAGTAGAGAAATTCTTCCATGCTTCCAGAATGTCCTTATAAATCCCGCTGCTTCTGATTTTCTCTATTCAGTGTCCTGAGAAGAATCTCATTCTGTTTGTTAGGACCTTTCATGATTTTACTTTTTATGATAGTACATCTAAACTAAAAAACAACTTCAGCCTTCTACTTTAAGGCAAACATTTCCAAAGTAACCCCTACAAGACAAAGGAGGAGAGTCATGCAGTATCATGTACAACAGGTTCTCCGAGACCTATCCAGGATAAGCCTCAAACTTATTAATGATTACATTCACAGTCTGATCCATTGACAATTACTTTGTCAACAGTCTGAGCACTCTGTGAGGAAATGCTCTGGCTGTTCATGCAGCCCTTATATTACTTACGGGTATTGCAGTCTGCTCAGAGTATGAACTTTTAAGGTTAATAACTTTTTCAGTATTGCTCCCAAAACACATACTGGTACTATGGACTAGAAAATCCCCAATGAACATGATAAATTTGGGGAGAATTATAATCCAGGAATGTAGGAAAAACATTCAGAGAATTACTTGATTTTACAAAATATTTTCTAGATGGCTGTTTCTTAGGAGCAGTCTGTTAAAATAATCCCAAATTTGGTTTAAGAAGCTTACTTCATATCCCCACGAGTTACATACACATAAAAACAATCCATTTCATGTGAACTTCAGGCTACTCAGGCTTCAAACAGAAATGGATGCTATACTTCAACTATAACACAGCTGTTAATCTGCTATAATTGTAAAACTGCTTGCGTTCAATTTGCCAGATAATTGAATCTGATATACCGCATTTGTAATCAGAAGTACTTAGGGTTAAAAATTCCACCACTGATCATTTTCTTTTTCAGGAATTGATACCAACATAAAGGACAGTTTGGGCAGAACGGTTTTAGATATTCTTAAAGAACAACCATCTCAGCAGTCATTACAAATTGTAGCTCTGCTTCAAGGTAAGTCATATTCAGCTCTACATTTGTTAGAGAGAAATCAGAATAGCATGGAGGAATATTAAGATATATAGTAATTTCTACTCTTTAAATATTTCATTAAACAACAGTAGTCTTTTGAATTAAACCCAAGAAATTCTTGTTTGCTAGATGCACAAAAATAAATGGTTGAATATCTGAATTTCAGAGTAAGCCCCTCCTTTTTTTTTTCTGGCAATAGAGATTACCATGGTATGTCACTTATAGTTACTCTTTGTAAATTCTTCATTACAAAATAACGTACTGCAATATTTCACTGCAGTTCCATTAAATTGTAATGGTAAACTACAATTCAAATGCTTGATTCGTTCATAAATAGCAACTAAGACAGAAAGATGATGACAAATTTTCAAAACATTTCATTACATTTTTCTCATTTTCCTTAAATTAAAAAAAAAATAATTAAACCGGGCAGTAACTCTTGTCATTATAGAAGAAATAATATAATTGTACATATGTCTGTTCTTATTCCTCATCTTACTTCCATGGTGTAAGACTGATGGAACTCCATTTTTTACTTTAATTTTTTACTCTAGAAGAGTTCTGAGAGGAACAGAAGCCCCCATATGCCGGCCGGATCCGCTCCACAGGGAAGTCTGCTGCCTCCCTGGGGCCAGGGTCTGGGATATCACTAGGAAACTCCCTAGTCTCGTCTGGCCTACGGACTACTACCCACTATTAGTTATTCAAGTCGGTAGTGATGAGGTTTCTGAGAGGAACCTGAAGACAATTAAAAAAGACTTCAGGGCCATGGGGAGATCACTTGAGGGATCGGGAGCCCAGGTGGTGTTCTCCTCAATTCCTTTGGTGGAAGAGAGGAATACTGATAGAGGGAGGAAGACCCACCTGATAAACAAGTGGCTAAGAGACTGGTGCCACAGACAAAATTTTGGGTCTTTCTCACATGGGGAGCTTTATACTACGTGGGGTCTGCGAGTGGCAGATGGAGCTAATCTGTCTCAGAGGGGAAAAAGAATCCTAGCAAATGAGCTGGCTGGCCTCATTGAAAGGGCTTTAAACTAGCTTTGAAGGGGGCAGGGGATAAAACTGGGCCTGCTAGAGTTGAACCCAAAGGAGGCAGGCCACACATGGTAAGGAAGTCACCAGCCCAGCTCAAGTGCTTCTACACTAATGCACGCAGCATGGGCAACTAACAGGAGGAGCTGGAAGCCATCGTTCAGCACGACAACTATGACGTAGTTGCCATCACGGAAATGTGGTGGGATGACTCTCATGAGTGGAGTGCTGCAATGGATGGCTATAAGCTCTACAGGAGGAATAGGCAGGGTAGAAAGGGCGGTGGGGTGGCACTCTATATTAGGGAGTGTTTTGACTGTATGGAGATTGATAAGTGTGATGAGCCAGTCAAATGTTTATGGATAAAGTTGAGGGAGGCGAACGAAGCAGATATCCTGCTGGGAGTCTACTACAGGCCACCTGACCAAGACGAAGAGGTCGATGAACTGTTCTGTAGGCAACTGGCAGAAGCTGCAAAGTCGCAGGCTCTTGTTCTTGTGGGGGACTTCAACTTACCAGACATCTGCTGGAAATATAACACAGCAGAGAGAAAACAATCCGAGAAGTTCCTAGAGTGCGTGGAAGGTAACTTCCTTACTCAGCTGATAAGTGAGCCCACCAGAGAAGGTGCCTTGTTAGACCTGTTGTTCACGAACAGGGAAGGACTGGCAGGCGATGTGGTTGTCGGATGCCGTCTTGGGCTGAGCGATCATGAAATGATACAGCTCTCGATCCTTAGCCCAGTTAGGAGGGGGGCAGCAAAACTCTCACCATGAACTTCCGAAGGGCAGACTTCAACCTGTTTAGAACACTGGTTGAGAAAGTCCCTTGGGGAACAGTCCTAGAGGGCAAAGGGGTTCAGGAAGGATGGACTCTTTTCAAGGAGAAACTGTTAGAGATGCAGGAGCAGGCTGTCCCCAGGTGTCATAAGACAAACTGGCAGGGAAAGCGACCGGCCTGGCTGAACAGGGAGCTCCTGCTGGGACTTAGGAGGAAGAAGAGAGTCTACCACCTTTGGAAGAAGGGGCAGGCTACTCAGGAAGAGTATAAGGATTTAGTTAGGCTGTGTAGGAAGAATATTAGGGAGGTAAAAGCCCAGCTTGAACTCAGCCTGGCCACTGCTGCAAGAGATAATAAGCAGAGTTTTTATAAATATATTAACAATAAAAAAAGATGCAGAGAGAATCTCCATCCCTTATTGGATGCGAAAGGGAACATTGTTACCAAGGACGAGGAAAAGCCGGAGGTACTTAAGGCCTTCTTTGCCTCGGTCTTTAACGGCCAGACCAGTTCTCCTCATGGTATTCAGTTCCCTGAGCTGGAGGATTGGGATGGAGATCAGAATAAACCCCTCGTAATCCAGGAAATAGTAGTGAAGGACCTGCTGAGTCAATTAGACACCCATAAGTCTATGGGACCGGATGAGATCCACCCGAGAGTGCTGAGGGAGCTGGCGGAGGAACTTGCCGAGCCGCTCTCCATCATCTCTCAGCAGTCCTGGTTATCGGGGGAGGTCCCGGACGACTGGAAACTTGCCAATGTGACCCCATCTACAAGAAGGGCAGGAAGGAGGATCCGGGGAGCTACAGGCCTGTCAGCCTGACCGCGGTGCCAGGGAAGATTATGGAAAGGTTCATCTTGGGGAAGATCACATGGCAAGTGCAGGACAATGGGGGGATCAGGTCCATCCAGCATGGGTTCACGAAGGGCAAGTCCTGTTTAACCAACCTGATCTCCTTCTATGATCAGGAGACCCGCCTAATGGGTGAGGGAAAAGCGGTGGATGTTGTCTACCTGGATTTCAGGAAGGCATTTGACACTGTGTCCCACAGCATTCTGCTGCAGAAGCTGGCGGCTCATGGTCTAGACAGGTGGACTCTGCACTGCGTTAAAAACTGGCTGGATGGCCGAGCCCAGAGAGTTGTGGGGAAGGGAGTTAAATCCAGATGGAGACCGGTCACAAGCGGTGTCCCTCAGGGCTCGGTCTTGGGGCCAGTCTTGTTTAATGTCTTTATCGATGACCTGGATGAGGGGATCGAATGCACCCTCAGTAAATTTGCAGATGACACCAAGCTGAGTGGGAGTGTCGGTCTGCCTGAGGGTAGGGAGGCCCTGCAGCGGGATTTGGACAGGCTGGAGCGATGGGCTGAGGCCAATTGCATGAGGTTTAACAAGGGTAAGTGCCAGGTCATGCACTTGGGCCACAACAACCCCATGCAGCGCTCCAGGCTTGGGGCAGAGTGGCTGGAAAGCTGCCTGGCGGAAAAGGCCCTGGGGGTGTTGGCTGACAGCGGCTGAACACGAGCCAGCAGTGTGCCCAGGTGGGCAAGAAGGCCAATGGCATCCTGGGCTGTATCAGAAACGGTGTGAGCAGCAGGAGTAGGGAGGTGATCGTGCCCCTGTACTCGGCACTCGTGAGCCCACACCTCGAGTACTGTGTCCAGTTCTGGGCACCGCAGTATGGGAAGGACATTGAGGTGCTGGAGCGAGTCCAGAGAAGGGCAGCGAGGCTGGTGAGAGGTCTGGAACACAGGCCTTATGGAGACCGGCTGGGGGAACTGGGGTTGTTTAGTCTGGAGAAGAGGAGACTGAGAGGAGACCTCATTGCCCTCTACAGCTACCTAAAAGAAGGGTGTAGTGAGGCTGGTGTTGGTCTCTTCTCCCAAATGACTAATGACAGGACAAGAGGAAATGGCCTCAAGTTAGGTCAGGGGAAGTTTAGGTTGGATATTAGGAAGAAGTTCTTTACTGAGAGGGTTTTTAGACATTGGAACAGGCTGCCCAGGGAGGTGGTGGAGTCACCATCCCTGGGGGTGTTCAAAAAACGGGTTGATGAGGCACTTGAGGCCATGGTCTAGTGGTTTAATGGTTAGGAATATGATGGGATAAAGGTTGGACTTGATGACCCTGGAGGTCCCTTCCAACCATAATTATTCTATGATTCTATGGTAGTAAAATGATGAAACATGAGCTAATACATAACTCAGAGTTAAACATCATTCCTTCTCTTCTATGGAATTTGTTCCCTGCATTTTCAGATTAGTCTTTCATTAACTGTGTTTGACAGAGGAGTTCCCTGCAGGTACCATTACTGCATCTCCTGCTGTATTGATTATTTTCATCTTTAAATAAGCCATTTTAATTGGTTCAGTGTTGGTTCTATGTATGAACTAGCTCATGCTTCAGTTTCCCGCATAAGTTCATTTCATAACAGCATTTCCTAGAGAAAATGAGGTCATGTGACCACATTTTGTCCTTCAGGTTTTCTTTTCTGAGTAGCTTCCCAACTTGTTAGCCAGCTTCAGTAAAGTTTTCCAGTGAGATGATGGACCGAAGATAGAGCTCCTGTAAGTATAATAAAAATTTTGCAAGCTGGGGAAGAGGTAGTAAGGAGCAGATTCATGTTATAGCTGAACTGGATTAACAGCTTGCCTTGAGGTCTCCCTTTCTCCCTCCTTCCTATTTTCTGTTTTCCTTTCCCCCATTCCCTCCCTTCGTCCTACTCTGCTTGCAGCTACACAGTTCCCTTCCATATTCCCTGCTTACAGGAGATTGCAAAGTGATCTGATTCAGTTAATAAACAGCAATATATCAAATATATAATTTATTATATTATCTATATTTAATAGTATGTAACACTAATAAAAATAAGATTATATTATTATAATTATATAAATATACATTCATTTGTTTTAATTAACTTGCCTCCTATGTAATTCAGGTCCTGGAGTTAATTCTGTCTCAGGTAAATGGCAGAAATGTGCATCAAAAAGTGGGGAGGAAGATACGGATGAGGGAAGTAGGACTTCCCCCAGTCAGCAGAAAGGAGTTCCTAATTTGACTTAGACTATATGGTGAAACTCAGCCTTTATGTCCTCACTGAGCTGCAGTGTGAACGTACCACTATGTAGAGGAAAAGAGGGTTAATATCATACTGAAACTTCTGCAGTGGCAAGAAAAGGGTCAGTCAGAGCTTCTACTTTCTTAGACATCCAAATCAATCATCCTTCAGATATTAATCTATGTTTCATTATAACGTCCCATCACCAACTAAATTAATATTCATTTTAGTATCTGTGCATTGTTCTATTTTCTCCTTAGTGTGATAACCTTGCAGTCTTAATGCCACCGATGATCAAAGTTTCTTGAAAGTACCCTTGCTCTATGAAAAATAGAGCACCCAAACCCCTCTCAAGGGGTTATTGGTGGATCAGTATCTGCCCTTGGTTTTTATCACAAAAAAGAAATACATAAATTTTGAGGCTCTTTGGTGCTTTGACATAAAATCCCTTTCACATGTGTACCTTGAAAATATAAAGAAGACTGCTTAGTAGTTTCAGTTCATTTCAGTATGATGTATGTGCTTGTAACAAGCAGCTGTTTATTTTTGCTCTGTCTGCCTTATAGTCAGTGAAGTGCAAGGATGAAAAATGTTTACAAAGATGCCATTCTTAGTCTTAAGAAAACCTGAGGAGCTCCTTCAGAACTCCTTTGTGGAACCCACTGAGATTCTTTTTCATCAGCAAAGCATTAACTGAAGCTTTAATCATGAATTATAAAGTTTGAACTGTGAGCTGAACTTGAAAAATAAAATCAGGAGTGGCAGGATTCAGTACTAGCACTGCTGATGATGCAGTAGACTTACCCTCCTCTAAAAAGCCAGCTGAGTATACTCTTCACTAAAGTGTGGGCATTTATCCTGTTGTAGCTGAAAAATCAGTGAAGCACTGGGATTTTGGGAGACCTGAATGTACTGTAATGAAGTTAGACTTCAGTAGGTAATGAATTCCATGCAAAGAAAGGGCAATTGCTGAGAGAGAGTTATTGGCTTCCAAACACATTCTTGTTAAAGCTTCTGTCTTCAGATGATTGTTTAGAAAAGCTTACGTGTCTCCTTGATGTAGACTTATAGGAAAAAGAAATTAAACTAATGGCATCAGACAATTACTGACCAGATTTTGTAAGTTTCTTTCTAAGTTTTTTCTTTATGCAGACACAATGGCATTGAATTGATTCTTTCACCTTGTTGCCAGGATAGAGTAAGATTTTATCACCTAGCATTCTCATTAATTTTTACCATTTCCCCCTTGCATTGTTCTGAGTGTTACTGTACAGTTTGTAGTATTAACATAGCATAATTGTCCCTGCTACAAGACATTAGCTTTCAAAATATAAAACAAAGGTTGAAAGATGCATATAAACAGACTGGCAGAAACAGACAAAGAAATAACGTGACTGGTATTACTGCTGGGGCTAATAGATAGCGTTCTGTCCTATATGCAGAGGGGTAACAGAGTTGTAAGAAAAGTTTTGAAAGAAAATGAGTTGGTTTTGAGGATATTTGTGAGAAACTTAATTGAAGGAGAATAAATTAATTTACATCTTGAGAAGCAGT
The DNA here is from genome assembly GCA_028020825.1 of Podargus strigoides. NCBI lineage: Eukaryota > Metazoa > Chordata > Aves > Caprimulgiformes > Podargidae > Podargus > Podargus strigoides. The sequence goes on from CM051662.1 coordinate 60,451,232, forward strand.
TGATGAAGGCAGTAATAATAATCCATTCAGCTGATATTAAAAGCTACAGACTGGTAGCCTCCCATGAATGAGGTCTCCAGAATTTAAGAATTGTGGATAGAAGTTTCTATTGGTGTTCTCCCTTTTTTAAAGAAGATATACAAAATTACTTTTTACAGATTATAGGTAAAAAAGAAACAAAATGTTTTGCCAGTGAGGTGTCCTGGGTTGCAATGTATTCTATTACCATGAGCCGTTGAAGCCTGACGCCGGTGTTCCTTGCCTGCCCCCCCCGGGACTGTTCTTCTGTCAATGCGCCCATCAGGGCCTTGCCCCAGGACTCACCGTCCCTGTGTGAGATGCTCCGGCCAGGGGGGGAGGGGTGGAGCCAAGCATTCCCGCCGGAGATATTTGGCGGGTTGGAGCGGCGCGAGGGGCCTTACCCGCTGGGATCCCAGAGGACAAGGACTGCACCGCCGCCGGATTTCGGAGGAGGACCGGTTTTCTTTTTCTGCAAGATCACCGCTTCGACGGGATCGTTTAAAAGAGAACTGCAGCTGCCACCGAAATCGGATTGCTCAGACTTTTTTCTCTACGGACCACCGCTTTAACAGGGCCATTTCGGAGAGAGCTGCAGCTGCCACTGGATCGGACTGGTACCAGCACCCTGCCCGGCAGGGGGCCAGGTTGTATCCCTGACTCTGTCAGGCCTGTAACCAGTTTCTCTGTATTATAGTTTTGTTGTATACATTAGTAAAAACTGTTATTCCCATTTCCTCATATCTTTGCCTGAAAGCCCCTTAATTTCAGTTTTATAATAATTCGGAGGGAAGGGGGTTGTATTTTTCTGTTCCAAGGGGGGCTCCTGCCTTCCTTAGCAGACACCTGTCTTTCAAACCGGGACATGAGGTTTTAGAAGTGATCCTAGTGTTTTTGTAATCTTTACATCTTTTCTCACTATCTTGAGAAAATAGTAATTGAAGTTTCTGCAAAAATATTTTTTTGTGTTTACAAAGTCTGCCATCTTTTTGGAGATTTTGGCACATCTGATAGAAGGAAAACAAATTAAAAAATCACTTTAAAGAGCAACATGAAAAAGCTTGAGTAAACCATATGCCACCTGAATGTTTTTTTACTGCCTGTTAATTATAGATAGAATTATTAGAAATGACAGTTCAAGTTTTAATTCGTTGTCATTCATATATGTCCCATCATTTTCCATGTCTTGCTCAGGTCTGATTTGCACTGAAATCAATTAAAAATACTTATTACAGTTTAGATTCTTTATGTGGTAATGAAGAAATAGCCATTTAGACATTATGTACTCAAAGAGCGGAGAACTAGAATACTGTGCCAAGTAAGGCCAGTCTACTGGATGCATTTCATGGATGTAGTGAAACAACAGTATTCAGTGCTGAAGCAGTTAACAGTATTGGCACCCAGGGCTTTATAATTAGGCACTGAAGATAAAAGGGATGTTGCCAAGGCTAGTAGGCCTAAAATTAAACCAACCAGCTGTGTTTTAGTTTTAGTACATATGAACGTGACGCAGGTGCATGCTATACTATCAACTCTTTCTCCACAGCCCACTATGCTCTCTGTTAGAATCTTGCTCTTTTATTATTTCTGGAAGCAGACTTCTTGTTATTATGAATAAAAAAGGGATAGTAGATAAATAGATGAAAAATGAGATGAGCCCCAGGAAGGCACAACAAGCTCTGCTGCATAGACAATATGGAGGCAGATGTAACAGAAAGCTAGAAAGCTATTTTCTCTCTTCTGCTGAAGCTGCTTAAGAACCTAACATTGTTGGTACATGTTACAGAGCTATTCATAAATAGAAAAATGCATAAGCAGCTGCAGAGTCAGGACTCCTTTCTTCTTCCCTCTGCTTAAATAGCTTTGGTGTCGTTAGCACAGGCTTTTTTTTTTTGTATTCCCACTCTCTCTTTCTGTCCCTCTCTTTCTCTGGACAAGTAGACCTTCCATTCCCTTAAGTGCAGGAGGCCAGCCTTACTGGAAAGATGGAATAAGTTTCCAGTCAAGGATTTAAATACAGCTGTGTGGGATGAAAATAACTGGGATTTCAATTCCCCTTTGTTTGTTTTTTTTTTTTTTTTTTTCTTTTTTTTTTTTTTTTTTTTTTTCTGGGGACTTCTCAGGTCCTTTTATAGGCTATTGTGGAAAAGCTGTAGAGTATTAACTATGTTTGTGAATTAATTTAACTGCTGTCGGTTTTGGGGACTTAAAGTTTATCTGTGCCCTTTCTTATCTCAAGTTCATAGCAGTACTTGAGTGCTTGTTTCTGTTTATCTTCCCTGAACATGTGCACAAAAGTCTCCTTATGTGCCTATAACTTAAACATCTACTGACTTCAGGTTTCTCTAGGATTAAGTTAAACTTGAGTCATTCCAAATTGTACTCTGAAATTTAGGAGACTGAAGTCAACCCAGCCTCCATCTCAGCTCCAGTCTGTCACCTTAGCACACTTGAAGGTAGCAGCTACCAGTTCTTTTTCTGTAACTGTTGCTGCTGTGACAAGAGGACAAATTGGGTCACAAAGCCTTAGGTGGGCTGCTTCCCAGGGGAACAAGTAAGCTGTTTTGGGAGGAGCTTTTAGAGCTCATCGGCTGGGGCAGGACTTAATGGAGCTGCAGGATCCTCAGCCAGATGCTGGGAGAGCCCTGGGGAGGGCAGAGTGTGCTCTGGAGATTGCTGTGCTTTAGGATGATATGGAGTGAAGGAGGAGTAAGGATTCCTCTGCAGGGACATTGACTGTAGAGGGGAGTTGTTTCTAAACTAGTTTTATTCCTCCAATCTAGTTACTTGGACATTCTTCTCTGTGAAAAGGTGAGTATTCACATTTTTATTCTAATTAAATTTGGCTTTTCTAAAGTTTAAAAAGCCTTTTGGTCTTTTTAGGGGAAGTCACTCTAGGGAGGAACTCTATGTGAATCTACCCCATGGCATGGCTGAAGTAGGCCCTCAAAACAAAAGGGAAAGGATCTCATACTTTTTTTTTTTTTTTTAAAAAAAAAAGGGTTGTTTTTTTTCCTCCATTAAAAGGAAAAGGATAAAGTTCTCTGAGGCTGATGTAGCTGTTACTCTAAAAGCCAAGGTTTATAAATAAAGCAAAAGTCTTGATCCTCTCACTTCATTTTGGAGTTAGGACCTAGAGGAGCTGAAGTTAAAGCAAGCTGTACCCTAGACCCTGAGGATTTTACTGCCCCTGAAAGTTCAGCAGCAGCTCTAGCTGAGCTGGGCCATGTTCTCTTCATGGCTGACCTTCCAGGCTCTGACCGCTCTGCAGAGAGGCAGCTGTGTTTCCCTGCTTATGTGTTAACACTTTGCCTTCTATTTGGCTTTGGCCTAACTGGTGTTACAGAAACTGAGTAAGCTGAAGTTCCAGCAGTGTGAACTCTCCAGTGCTTGTTACCTTCTTGGGTTCATATTCTCCACTGCTGTGTGACCACTTTTATGCTATTGCTTTTTGTGAACGTGGCCCTATTTAGATTGAGTGAGATTATGTTTAAATTGGATAACTGTAGAAAAGAATGCTACTAAAGCAGGCAAAGTTTTTGAGATTCTTAGTATTAATCCTCACTGAACTGTAATCTGCTGTTTGAGTCAACAGAAGAAAAATACTCTGTTCTTCCCAAAGCAGTATGGTGAGGAAGCATCTCTGAAGTATGTATTAACATATGCTTCCTTCACCCCTTACGTGCTAGTCATGACAACTGTCTTTGAAACATGGAACAGGATAACAGCTGCTGATGGAAGTGTTATGAATCAGTCAGGTTGTGTCCCAAGCAACCTTTACTCTCCCCTGTTGTAAGAATGATAGGCTTTTCTCTAAACTCTGTGAGACCACAGCTGGGGAAAATGTTCTGGTCATTAAGTGGCATAAATGACTAAGCTTGGCTTTGTTCTGAATTATCTTTCTTTTTTTGAGGAAAATTATAGAATCCAGAGCAGTCTCTCAAGTACACTGTAGTCAGAGCAGGTGATGGTAACAGTATCATCTCTTTCAATAAATTTGGGTAGGCTTTAAAGATTAATTTCTAGCCAGCTGCAGGTAAACAGAATTTGATTACTGGAGAAAGCATCTACTGCTTGTGTGTATTTTGTCTTTGGCTCTTGATATAGATCACCTGTTTTGTGTCTGTTTCTTTGATAATATTGTGGGAAGTGTACATTTACCTAGACTGTAAGCCTCTCACACCTGAGTTCATATCTTTGTCTCATACATATCCGGTAGAATTTTCAATAGTATAAAACCAAGTTAGGATTAGAAGTCCTGCATAAGTCCAAAGTTTTAAGGGTTTTACTCTTACAAGGATGGCACACTTGGCCTGTTCTAAACCTCTATACCATACTGTGTGCTGAGCCTTTTGTTGAGGTTTTCTGGAAGGAGCTCTGCAGTTTTTAAAGTATTTATGAGACTTAAATTTAACTTGGGATTTCATCCTCAGAACTAGTCTTTAGCAGGTAAGTGCATTGTTCTGAAAGTGGGGTCTGACAAAGAATAAAAATAGAGTATTATTTTTAAAACCACAGTCTTATATGAATATTGGACAGCAAGGTTAGTCCTTCACAATTGCCTCTGCATTTTCTTTCCTAATAATATCTGTATTGATCCAATAATTTTAACACTTCCACCTGGTAGAACTTCATTTTAGGTTTCCTTTTAGACAGTTGCACAATTATAAAACAAATATTTCCAGGCATGGATTACTTTTTTTCCCTTTTATTTTTTTTGAGTCTAGCTTCCTTCTTCATCTTGCATGTTATCTTGACGAATAATATAGCTGACATAGCTGGAAAACATTCCAAAGCATTTTGTCATGATGCTGGTTTTCTCATGGTCTCTTACAGCTCGTCTTTGCTGCTTTGCTTTCAGCACTGCACAAAAAAAATCGAGCCTATCTTCATATGAAGAAATGTGTGACATTATCCAGGGGACCATTGCCAGCCATCATACTTAATATATGACTTTTTGAAATCGTACATTCTTAAAAAAACCAAACCCCACAGAACAACCTGCAAAGCATTCTGAAACTGCATACTGTTCTTTGCCACTTCCAATGTCATTTTCTCAGGATGCCTATTTTATACCAGATTGTATTTGGGTTTTGGGATTTGTTATTTAATCAGGAACAACAGCAAGCTAAACAAGTGTGTTGTAGACTGTAGAAATCGGATCAGAGAGATTTCACTTCCCAGAAACTCTGCAGTTCTTCAATGTGATACTGATGAAAGCAGTTACTGTAGTTCACTTTTGTGTGTGTTGCAACATGTACTGATGTGGTTACTATCTGTTATCAGAAAGAAGCAACTTCAGAAAGTCAAGAAAATGCAGATGCAGAATAACTCCCTGAACTGAGAATCAGTCACTCTGTTGGAAAAAGTGCCAATATTGCATAATTAATTTCTAATTTATTATTTAACGGATGCAAGCTGGAACATAGGAGGTTCCGCATAAATGTGAGGAAGAATTTCTTCACAGTGAGGGTAACAGAACACTGGCACAGGCTGCCCAGAGAGGTTGTGGAGTCTCCTTCTCTGGAGACATTCAAAACCCGCCTGGACATGTTCCTGTGTGACCTGACCTAGGTGTTCCTGCTCTGGCAGGGGGATTGGACTAGATGATCTTTTGAGGTCCCTTCCAATCCCTAACATTCTGTGTGATTCTGTGTGATTCTGTGTGATTCTGTGTGATTCTGTGTGATTCTGTGTGATTCTGTGTGATTCTGTGTGATTCTGTGATTTGTCCTACAAAAACATTCATTAACATCTTGGTGTTCCATTGAGTTAGCCTGTGTAGAAAGCATGTGAAAATAATGTATATATTTACACAAAAATATTAGTAATGAAATTGAAGTTTAACACATTCATCTTGCCATGTTTTTCTGTTTTTATAAGCATCGTCATGAAGGTGGGACTAGGGAAGTTTCAAGGAGGAAAAGGACAAAAATTATAGAACACTGCTTTTTAGACTGCTAGTTTTAACTAAATTTTTGCAATGGCATTCTTTTTTCTCATGTATTATCTCTGTGCTGCAAGCAGAATATTTGGTTTTCTTCACAGTATCAATATATTTACTTATTGTGAACATCCTGAATATCTTGACTAAAAACTCTTAACAAATTTAGAACAAAAGAAGACTCTTTCAATAATAAGACTATAATGGAACAGCTGTATAGATATTTCAAGGAGACAGGAAAAATACAGGGATAGTAATAACTCCTACAATGAGATTTCTGTAACAGTTTTGGCAGGTTAAAGAACTGGCCATTATAGTGTTTTATAATACTTTCAATAAATGATTGCCTTGCAGCAATGTTTATGAATAGTTACAAGGTTGTAATATGAAAAATTGGAAAGGCTTTAATGAAAAATGAAGTAGCAAATATACTTTTAATTGGAATAAACCCTCTTAATTCAGGAGTTTAAGTGTATGTGTATCTTTAAATTGCAGAATTTATGGAAACAGGAAATGCAAGTATTTCAGAGGAACGCCCACTGGAATGTGCAGAACATCAGTCTTGCATCTTGTCCCCAGAAGTTCCTCCGTCTCCAAAAGCTAAAAGTAAATACATGTACTCTGTGAATACAGAAGCTGTACTGAACTTCTCTTTAATAGTAAAATTATACTGCTAATGCATTCATACAAATATACAAAATGAAAAAGAGATTAAGTTATTGATATTGAGAAGCTTTTTTTCCACCATGAGTTACCTATCTTGACTACATACACTGTAATCCACGTCATATAAGAAAGCAAAGAACGGTATTCTGAGAAAGGACAAGTCAGTCATGCATTACAATGTATTGCATTATTTGATCTTAAATATTTTTAATTTATCTGACTTACGCATTTCATAATCAAGTATAACAAAATATACTAGATATGTTGAAATACTCTGCAGGCATTGTTCATGTTTAAGTCAAAGATTGAGTTACTTTATCTTTCCTAGTGAGTACCTCTTCTAATTGTGTTATGTTTGGATGCCTTTTTCAAAGATCACATGTACCGTTCTTCCATTTGTCTTCTAACAGATCTTTCATATACTGTGACTATTGCTATTGTGTGCATGTGCTTTCATCTTATGTTCTGATTCACCTTTTACACCACAGCCACTTAAACAGGGCATTTCCTGACTCCTGCTTTTCCATGAAAATCATCTTCCTGTAGAACCAAACCTGACTTCTGCTTTCTGTAATCATCCAAAGTAAATGTAATTGTAATTGACTGCTGGCAAATAACTAAGCCTCTCTTTGGTTACTGTTGTGTGGGTTTGTTTTGGTTTTGGTGTTTTGGGGGTTTTTAGTTTTTTGGTTTGTTTTTTTTTTTTTTTAAACACCTTTACAGGGAGAGTTTTCATTCATGAGGAAGCTAAGCTTACTGCTGCATGCTAGATTATGATTTTTCATGGTGATAGCAAACAAACGCTCTAGTTCCATTCATGTTTCCCATTGGGGTACTTAACAAACATATGGTGTATGAAGAGAAATAGTTTCTTTGAGATTAGTAGAATCATGAGGTCAACTACTCTATGCAGTATAAATGTCTGTCCTGAAATTAAGTAGTAAATATTTTTAAAGTGTTTTACTTCTTAATGATAAAGGCATGATCTCACATTCCTTGTTTCTAATTTCAAGGTATAAATACTATAAAACGTGCTAGCTGGCTTTTGCTTGTCTATTGTGTAATCTGATTCTAAAGAAAAGAAATTTTAGTTGAATGTGCTTTCTATTAATCTGTCTGCCATTCTCTTACAATCTAATTTCGAATAATTTAAACCAAATTTGGAAGAGGAATAGCAGTGTCGGTTACCATTCTGTGACTGTCATGAGAATAGGTAGCTAGATAGAGGAGAGACACCTTAATTATTACCTGCACTGAAAGAAATAGGTGAAATGTCTTTTATGTATTCATTCTGGCAGCAATCAGCCGGCCAGTTAGTGTACACCTACTCACAGGTCAGTCAGCACCCTTGCAGTTCTGATTTTGTCACACAGAATTCATTCATGCCCAGTGAGAAATATTGCAGGCTGTATATGGGAGAACACGGGATTGGGGACATGAACAGAAGTCTGTAGGAAATCGTAGTCCTGTTTCTTTTTAGAACACTGTATCATGATTTTAGAATAGTTCTTAATATTTATGTGTTTTACTTCCAGTTTTTGTTTGTTATAATCTTAATCTGGAGTAATTTTAATTTTCTAATTAAAAAGCAGATTTTAAATCTGATTTTATCTTTAATTTACAAGTTTTGTGCGTAGTTACAAAGTTACCGTTGATCAAGAGTAACAAGAGTTTTGAATGCAAAATTTCTGCTACTTGTATATTAAAACGCAATTAGATTAACAACTTCTGGTTTTGGTTCATAAAATTTCAGTCATAACTGGCACCATAGTTGTAATTTAAAAAATATTTTAGAATATTTGTTTACCTAGCATAACAAACAGTGGCTATGAAGAAAAATGACACAGAAAAGGGCTTTAGACCAAGCAGATATAATCTTATTTGGGGTTTCTTTAGTTACATGAATGTATATGTATGTTGTATATATGCTGAGCTCAATATGATCACTCTGATTTTCCTATTCAGCATTCTATTTCCAAAGATAGAGTAAAATGAAATTATCTCTGTATTTTATCAAGTCTAAGGACTGTAGTTGACAACAACATAACTCTTGCAAACCTAGTCAAGAGAAGGGGTTTCTTATGACTTTCATACACATTTTCATTGCTGTTACTGAAGGTAGCTGTATAATACATACACGATAGATAATCAGAACCTAATTCAGTTGTTCGTAACAAGTAGCTTTTTAATCTATGGAGATCTTGCTGCTGTCATAGAGCTATTTGCAGATAAGTTAGCTCTCAATGTGATTCTAATACTTATTACTACTAGTATTTAGTATAAGCATATAAAGCCCATTGTCTTACTATTTTGGTAGATTTCTTAACTAAAGATATCTGAGAAATTAAGGATAAAACATGAAACAATGAAGAATGCATTAAATATGGTTTTCTGATAGACTGCTGTAGGGATGCATGTTTTAAACTTGTGGGTTTTGCCCATTATATCCTTCCACTATGCCATTTAATCCTGGGAATGTGAGCAAGAATTGTTTATAAAACATAGCTGCTTTGATGGGACAGATGTACATTCTTGGAAACTCAGTTCCAACCTACTTAGAGTTTATGGAATCGATGTAGTGTATTAATTGATCGCTGCAGCAAACATGAACTTGATACAGAGTATGGGACGCTGATTTTGTATGTTTATAGAAACTTTCCTGTCCTGGATTAATTTTACATTCTAGAATAGTTGCTATTTCTAGCCAAATTTCAGGATTAGAGAACAGAGAAAGGGTAAGTATATGTTGTGTTTAATTAGGACGAATTACAAGGTTTAGGGCAATGCAGAAGTATGTAAATTACCTACAGTGATTCCCATTCTGGAATGAGATGTGTTATTTTTGAGGGGAGAATTGTGCATGAAGATCACTGTTTAGATGATAAGGCATGGCATATAACAGATACTCAATAAAATTTAAAGAATGTGCGTTTCCTTTTTAGGCATAAAATACCCCTGGTATTCTAATTATTGATTAATGGTGTGTCTGTTTTTAAAGGTGAAGCTGTGACTGGAGAATTATCAAAGCTCTTAGATGAAATCAAATTGTGCCAAGAAAAGGAATACTCTTTTGAAGATCTGTCTCATACAATATCAGACCATTATCTGGACAATTTTAGTAAAGTATCAGAGGAAGAATTTATGACCAGTGGAAGCCACACCAAGCTTAATGTAGTAAGTAAGATGGGATACAAAGACAATATATTCAGTTATGTCTGCTTTATTTATGGCACATTCAAGAAAGAAACAGTACAAGAGCGAGAATAGTACAAGTCTAACATAGAAAAAAATAATATAGTATGTGGTCCTTACCGATTCAGAATTTAATGTTCCCCTTATTTTACAAAGATATTGCTTACCACACCTCAAAATGGCTTTTTATGGCACTGCTAATATGACCAAAAGTTCAGGTTAGTTGCTCTCTTGAGAGTGGGAAGTGCGAAGAAGTTTTTTTTGTTTTTTTTTTTTTTTTTGTTTTTGTTTTTTTTTTTTCTGAGAAATGAATTGAAATCATTATTCTCAGTGCTATACCAAAGACTAAATGCTTGCAGAATCTGATCAGATGTGCCCTGCAAACAAAGCAGCTAAGCATCTTCAGTTATAATTCTTACACATTGTATTACTATATAGCTTTCCGAGTAGTCAAATTGTATTAAAGTCTGAGTCTCTAATATGGAAAGCTGTTGTGGTTGTGATACTTCAGTGATTTCCAGCTGCAGTTGAAAATGACTTTATTACTAGTAATCCTGTGAATATAGTGCTCTAGGATTCATTTTTTCTTTATAGTTATAGTTATTTTAGTTATAGTTATAGTTACTTTTTCTTTATAGTTATAGTTTCTTGTTAGGCTGCACTGCTGCTTTTTTTTTTTTTTTTTTTTTTTTTTTTTTTTTAAAAAACAAAAGTGAATTCTCTTTCTCAATCAGTAAGTAAATGGGATTGACCAGGGAATAAAGCACAGAACAGAGAAAATGCTAAGTGCTAAATTTCAATTGATGTTATTTATAAGTTAAGAAACTTATGCTTTCATATATGGGGAAAAACATGGCAAGTTAAGGGCTCTTATGTTCTAGAGGATTTATTACAATATGTGTAGACATTCAGTGAGACTTACAAAGATGGTTAGCTGCCCTGAAATGCAATAGATACTTTTGTAAAGCCGTTCTAGGTGTGTGAATGGTTAGATATGTAACCCATATTGAAGTCAGTCTGAAAGAAGTACTGATCACATTTAAGCATTTTTAGACATCTTTCTAGTGTCTCTCTGTATTTAGGTGCTAACTGCTATTTAAATCTGCTCATCTGCTCTTTTGCAGAAAACGTAATCCATATAATTCTCTCTACTCAAAATGAAATTTTTACAGATGTAAATGAAATACAATGTCAATAGGAAGTATTCAGACACTAAGTCTGTAATTTACATGCAGCAGCAAATCTTTGAAAATGGGGACTGTTTAAAGCATGTTGTGGCTCCCTCCTACTAGTGCATCCAGCTGTTCTTTCAAAGAAAACTAGAATCAGAATGATGGGTACACAATCCCAACATGAAGTCAGGAGCAGGGCAGAGCACATTTTCCCCTAGAGTAAGCCGAACTATATGGGCATATATGGAGAGGACTCTGAGATTTTCCTGTTTGATCTAAAACATCTATTTCAATTTTTAAAGTATTTTAAAGTCACTCAGTCTGTTCCATTGCTACCTGACTACTTTGCATCAAAAAAAGGAAATTGCTCTCAGTTTTGACACACTGTCTTTTAGTTTTGGGGACATGCTACCTTCCTTTGGTGTGTAGACTCTGTATAGTGAATGGGTGATATGAAAACCCACACGTGCTGTAAGGAGCCATCAAAGAGTAAGCGGGAAGAAGCACTAAAATGAAGAGATATATTTAGCTCTGAAAATGGGTAAAAAGGTGAATGCTATCAAACTACTCTGGGAATAGGACCAGCAAGCACAGTGGTTGAAGTGTGACAGTAGGATGAAGACACTTAAATGAATATTTATGTACAAGAATGTGGAGATACAGAGAGAAAAAGAGACATGGAGACATACATGGATATGGAGAGATAGAAACAGACTCCTTGGATATGTATTAAAGACAAGAAAGATTCTTACAGCTTTTTTTGGAGTGGTGGCTGTGGGAGCAGTGGGGCAGCTGCGGCTGCGGTGAGTGCTGTTGGCTTTTGCTGAGGCTTTGAGAAGGAGCCAGGCTTCCCGGAGACGGTGAAGCCGGGGCAGAGCAAGGAAACCCGAGTCTGAGCGGGAATCCTGAGAGAAACCTGAGAGAAACTGAAAGGCTGACGTGGCGGGGGGTGTGACTGAGAACCGCGGCAAACTTTAAAAGCGGCCATCTCGGCAGCTCCCTCAGAGCACGCGGCACGCGGAGCAGAGAGCGGCGGCCTCCGCAGAGAGAAGCACGCGGGGAGCGGCACGAGGGGAGGATTAGCCAGACAGACCATAGACCAGATAGACCATGGTCGCAGCGCGCCCAAAAACTGTTGTGAAAAAGAATATGGGGACTCAGAGGGATCCTCCGAGCAGACATGCGGCCGTGCAGGTTTGTGGCTGCAGCGAATGCCTGAGCCTGGCACTGGTACCGGAGGGAGCCAGTGACACCGCGTGTGTGCGGTGTGAGCAGGTAAATGGTCTGCTCGGGCAGGTGGTTGAACTGATGGAGGAGGTAGAAAGGCTAAGAACTATTAGAGAGTGTGAAAGAGAAATCACAGAATCACAGAACCACAGAATGTTAGGGATTGGAAGGGACCTCAAAAGATCATCTAGTCCAATCCCCCTGCCAGAGCAGGAACACCTAGGTCAGGTCACACAGGAACATGTCCAGGCGGGTTTTGAATGTCTCCAGAGAAGGAGACTCCACAACCTCTCTGGGCAGCCTGTGCCAGTGCTCTGTCACCCTCACTGTGAAGAAATTCTTCCTCACATTTATGTGGAACCTCCTATGTTCCAGCGTACACCCATTGCCCCTTGTCCTATCATTGGATGTCACTGAGAAGAGCCTGGCTCCATCCTCATGACACTCACCCTTGACATATTTATAAACATTAATGAGGTCACCCCTCAGTCTCCTCTTCTCCAAGCTAAAGAGACCCAGCTCCCTCAGCCTTTCCTCAGAAGGGAGATGTTCCACTCCCTTCATCATCTTTGTGGCTCTGCGCTGGACTCTCTCAAGCAGTTCCCTGTCCTTCTTGAACTGGGGGGCCCAGAACTGGACACAATACTCCAGATGCGGCCTCACCAAGGCAGAATAGAGGGGGAGGAGAACCTCTCTTGACCTACTAACCACTCCCTTTCTAATACGCCCCAGGATGCCATTGGCCTTCTTGGCCACAAGGGCACATTGCTGGCTCATGGTCATCCTGCTGTCCACCAGGACCCCCAGGTCCCTTTCCCCTACACTGCTCTCCAGCAGGTCAGCCCCCAACCTGTACTGGTACATCGGGTTGTTCTTCCCCAGATGCAAAACTCTACACTTGCCCTTATTGAATTTCATTAAGTTTTTTCCCGCCCAACTCTCCAGCCTATCAAGGTCTCGCTGAATGGCAGCACAACCCTCTGGTGTGTCAGCCATTCCTCCTAGTTTGGTGTCATCAGCAAACTTGCTGAGGATACATTCTGTACCCTCATCCAAGTCGTTGATGAAGATATTCAACACCACCGGTCCCAGTACCGACCCCTGAGGGACTCCACTAGTCACAGGCCTCCAACTAGACTCTGTCCCATTAACCACAACTCTCTGGCTTCTTCCCTTCAGCCAGTTCATAATCCACCTCACTACCTGATCACCAAACCCATACTTTATCAGCTTATCTACGAGGATGCTGTGGGAGACAGTGTCAAATGCTTTACTGAAGTCAAGATAAACCACATCTACCGCTCTACCATCATCTATCCACCTAGTTATTTCCTCATAGAAGGCAATAAGGTTGGTCAAACATGACTTACCCTTGGTAAAACCATGTTGACTACTCTTAATGACCCCCTCATCCTTGATGTGCCTAGAGATAGTGCCAAGAACAAGCTGTTCCATCACCTTTCCAGGGATGGAGGTGAGGCTGACCGGTCTATAGTTACCCGGGTCCTCCTTCTTGCCCTTCTTATAGATTGGAGTGACATTTGCTATCCTCCAGTCCTCAGGCACCTCTCCTGTTCTCCATGACTTACCAAAGATGATGGAGAGTGGCCTAGCAATGACCTCTGCCAGCTCCCTCAGCACCCTTGGGTGCATTCCATCTGGTCCCATTGATTTATGGATATCCAGATTGCTCAACTGATCCCTAACCCAATCCTCATCTACCAAGGCAAACTCCTCCTTCATCCTGACTTCTTCTGGGGCTACAGGGATCAGGGGCTCCTGGGGAAAGCCTGCAGGAGTAAAGACAGAGGCAAAGAAGGCATTCAGCACCTCTGCCTTCTTTATATCCTCTGTCTCTAGAGCACCCCCCTCATTCATCAGTGGGCCTATATTGCCTCTAGCGTTTGTTTTATTAGCTATGTATTTGAAAAAGCCCTTTCTATTGTCCTTGACCTGGCTTGCAAGGTTAAGTTCTAAGGAGGCCTTAGCTTTCCTAATTGCCTTTCTACATCCTCTGACAACTGTCCTATATTCCTCCCAAGTGACCAGCCCCTCTTTCCATGATCCATAAATTCTTTTTTTCCACCTAAGTTTGCCCAGCAGTTCCTTGTTTAACCATGCTGGTCTCCTAGCTCCCTTACTTGATTTCATACCCATTGGGACGCTCTGATCCTGAGCTTGCAAGAAGTGGTCCTTGAATGTTGACCAACTATCTTGAGCCCCTTTACCATCTAGCACCCTGTCCCATGGGACTTCCCTTAACAATTGATTAAGGAGGCTAAAGTTGGCCCTGCGGAAGTCCAGGGTTCTGGTCTTGCTTGGTACTCTATTCCTCCCACACAGGATCCTGAACTCCACCATCTCATGATCACTGCAGCCAAGGCTGCCATCGACCATCACTGCTTCAACAAGACCCTCCTTGTTGGTAAGTACAAGATCCAGCAGCGCTCCTCTCCTAGTCGGCTTATCCACCATTTGCATTAAGTAGTTGTCATCAATGCACTGGAGGAACCTCCTAGACTGTGAATGGCTGGCTGTGAAAGTCTCCCAGCAGATATCAGGGTAGTTAAAATCCCCCATGAGGACCAAGGCCTGTAGTTGTGAGGCTGCTTTCAGCTGCCTGTAGAAAGCCTCATCAACTCCCTCGTCCTGATCAGGAGGTCTGTAATAGACCCCCACAACTGTATCGCCCATACCTGCCTGCCCCTTAATTCTTACCCACAGACTTTCAACTTGCCCCTCATCAGCCCCTGGAGAAAACTCAATACATTCAAGTTGCTCCCTCACATAAAGAGCAACTCCACCACCTCGCTTCACTGACCGATCTTTCCTAAAAATGACATAGCCATCCATGACCACATTCCAGTCGTGTGAGCTGTCCCACCATGTCTCTGTAATTGCCACCAGGACATAACCTTTAGACTGCACACAGACCTCTAACTCCTCCTGTTTATTCCCCATACTGCGTGCATTGGTGTACAGGCATTTCAGATAGCAAGCAGAGCGCACTGGTGGGACCCCTGGGAGGCAGGAGGCCTTGTGGTCAGGGCCTAAACATCTATCCCTTCTTTTCAATGATCGAAAATCCTCCCTAGGCCACCTTCCTTCAGGCCCTAGCATATTGCTCTTGGGCTCATCCCTAACAGACCCAGTTCTCTCCCCTTCCCCCTTCCCATCTAGTTTAAAGCCCTCTCAATGAGCCCTGCTAACTCCTGCCCCAAAAGCCTTCTCCCCCTCTGGGACAAATGCATTCCACCTGTCACCAGGCCAGGTGTCTCATAGAGCAGCCTGTGATCAAAGAACCCAAAGCCCTGCCTTTGGCACCAGTTACGCATCCATTCATTTATCTGTGAACTCTTCCTGCTTATCTCTTCACCCATTCTTGCAGGAGGTATGGAGGCAAATACTACTTGCACTCCAGACCCCTTAACCAGCCGTCCCAGGGCCCTGAAGTCACTCTTCATAGCCCTTACACTCCTTGTAGTAATTTCGTCCCTGCCAACCTGAAAAAGCAGCAGTGGGCAGTAATCGGAGGGCTTTACAAGATCAGGAAGTTTCTTTTTAATGTCTCTAATCCGAACCCCAGGGAGGCAGCAGACTTCCCTGTGGGATGGGTCCGGTCGACAGACGAACCCTTCTGTTCCCCTCAGAAGGGAGTCGCCCACCACAATTACCCTCCTTTTCTTCTTAATTGAAGAAGTCCTAAGGCGTCGGGATGACTGACAAGCCTTAGGTGATTCAGGGGACTGATCTACCCCTCCAACTTCATTTACTTCTCCCTGAAGTTCCAAGGCGTGGTACCTGTTGCTCAAGGGCAACTGGGAGGGTGAAGGGGGTTGGGAGGGTTTTTGCTTGCCTCTCCGAGGACGGACCACCCTCCATTCCTCCCTGTCTCCTGAACCCTCTGCTTCTGTCTGATGACAGGAGGGGAGGGGATCCATCACTTGCCCACCCTTTTCTGACTGCCCTTGCCTCAGGGTGAAGCTCCACCAATCTATTTCTCTTTCACAGTCTCTAATACTTCTAAGTCTTTCTACCTCCTCCCTCAGTTCAACCACCTGCCCGAGCAGATCATTTATCTGCTCGCACCTCAAACACGCGGTGTCACTGGCTCCCTCCGGTACCAGTGCCAGGCTCAGGCATTCGCTGCAGCCAGAAACCTGCACGGCCGCATGTCTGGTCGGGGGATCCGTCTGAGTCCCCATATTCTTTTTCCCAAGGGTTTTTGGGCGCGTTGCAACCATGTTCTATACGGTCTAAGGTCTATCTAGCTAGTCCTCTCCGCGCGCTGTTCTCCTTGCGCTTGCCTCTCCATAGGCTAGCCGCCGCTCTCTGCTCCGCGTGCCGCTTGCTCTGAGGGGAGCTGCCGAGATGGCCGCTTTTAAAGTTTGCCGCGGCTCTCAGTCACGCCCCCTGCCACGTCAGCCTTTCGGTATCTCTTGAATTTTCTTGAATCTTGAAATAGATTGGTGGAGCTTCACCCTGAGGCAAGGGCAGTCAGAAAAGGGTGAGCAAGTGATGGATCCCCTCCCCTCCTGTCATCAGACAGAAGGAGAGGGTTCAGGAGACAGGGAGGAATGGAGGGTGGTCCGTCCTCGGAGAGGCAAGCAAAAACCCTCCCAACCCCCTTCACCCTCCCAGTTGCCCTTGAGTAACAGGTACCAGGCCTTGGAACTTCAGGGAGAGGTCAATGAAGTTGGAGGGGTAGATCAGTCTCCTGAATCACCTAGGGCTTGTCAGTCACCCCGATGCCTTAGGACTTCTTCAATTAAGAAGAAAAGGAGGGTAATTGTGGTGGGCGACTCCCTTCTGAGGGGAACAGAAGGGCCTATCTGTCGACCAGACCCATCCCACAGGGAAGTCTGCTGCCTCCCTGGGGTTCGGATTAGAGACATTAAAAAGAAACTTCCTGATCTTGTAAAGCCCTCCGATTACTGCCCACTGCTGCTTTTTCAGGTTGGCAGGGACGAAATTATTACAAGAAGTGCAAGTGCAATGAAGAGTGACTTCAGGGCCCTGGGACGGCTGGTTAGGGGGTCTGGAGTGCAAGTAGTGTTTGCCTCCATACCTCCTGCAAGGATGGGTGAAGAGGTAAGCAGGAAGAGTTCACAGATCAATGAATGGCTATGTGACTGGTGCTAAAGGCAGGGCTTTGGGTTCTCTGATCATCGGCTGCTCTATGAGACACCTGTCCTGATGGTGGCAGGTGGAATGCATTTGTCCCAGAGGGGGAGAAGGCTTTTGGGGCAGGATTTAGCAGGGCTCATTGAGAGGGCTTTAAACTAGATGGGAAGGGGGAAGGGGAGAGAACTGGGTCTGTTAGGGATGAGCCCAAGAGCAATATGCTAGGGCCTGAAGGAAGGTGGTCTAGGGAGGATTTTTGATCATTGAAGAGAAGGCATAGATGTTTAGGCCCTGACCCCAAGGCCTCCTGCCTCCCAGGGGTCCCACCAGTGCGCTCTGCTTGCTTTCTGAAATGCCTGTACACCAATGCACGCAGTATGGGGAATAAACAGGAGGAGTTAGAGGTCTGTGTGCAGTCTAAAGGTTATGACCTGGTGGCAATTACAGAGACATGGTGGGACAGCTCACATGACTGGAATGTGGTCATGGATGGCTATGTCATTTTTAGGAAAGATCGTTCAGTGAAGCGAGGTGGTGGAGTTGCTCTTTATGTGAGGGAGCAACTTGAATGTATTGAGTTTTCTCCAGGGGCTGATGAGGGGCACGTTGAAAGTCTGTGGGTAAGAATTAAGGGGCAGGCAGGCATGGGTGATACAGTTGTGGGGGTCTATTACAGACCTCCTGATCAGGACGAGGGAGTTGATGAGGCTTTCTACAGGCAGCTGAAAGCAGCCTCACAACTACAGGCCTTGGTCCTCATGGGGGATTTTAACTACCCCGATATCTGCTGGAAGACTTACACAGCCAGCCATTCACAGTCTAGGAGGTTCCTCCAGTGCATTGATGACAACTACTTAATGCAAATGGTGGATAAGCCGACTAGGAGAGGAGCGCTGCTGGATCTTGTACTCACCAACAAGGAGGGTCTTGTTGAAGCAGTGATGGTCGATGGCAGCCTTGGCTGCAGTGATCATGAGATGGTGGAGTTCAGGATCCTGTGTGGGAGGAATAGAGTACCTAGCAAGACTAGAACCCTGGACTTCCACAGGGCCAACTTTAGCCTCCTCAATCAATTGTTATGGGAAGTCCCATGGGACAGGGTGCTAGATGGTAAAGGGGCTCAAGATAGTTGGTCAACATTCAAGGACCACTTCTTGCAAGCTCAGGATCAGAGCGTCCCAATGGGTATGAAATCAAGTAAGGGAGCTAGGAGACCAGCATGGTTAAACAAGGAACTGCTGGGCAAACTCAGGTGGAAAAAAAGAATCTATGGATCAGGGAAGGAGGGGCTGGTCACTTGGGAGGAATATAGGACCGTTGTCAGAGGATGTAGAAAGGCAATTAGGAAAGCTAAGGCCTCCTTGGAACTTAACCTTGCAAGCCAGGTCAAGGATAATAGAAAGGGCTTTTTCAAAAACATAGCTAATAAAACAAACACTAGAGGCAATATAGGCCAACTGATGAATGAGGTGGGTGCCCTAGAGACAGAGGATATAAAGAAGGCAGAGGTGCTGAATGCCTTCTTTGCCTCTGTCTTTACTCCTGCAGGCTTTCCCCAGGAGCCCCTGATCCCTGTAGCCCCAGAAGAAGTCAGGATGAAGGAGGAGTTTGCCTTGGTAGATGAGGATTGGGTTAGGGATCAGTTGAGCAATCTGGATATCCATAAATCGATGGGACCAGATGGAATGCACCCAAGGGTGCTGTGGGAGCTGGCAGAGGTCATTGCTAGGCCACTCTCCATCATCTTTGGTAAGTCATGGAGAACAGGAGAGGTGCCTGAGGACTGGAGGATAGCAAATGTCACTCCAGTCTATAAGAAGGGCAAGAAGGAGGACCCGGGTAACTATAGACCGGTCAGCCTCACCTCCATCCCTGGAAAGGTGATGGAACAGCTTGTTCTTGGCACTATCTCTAGGCATATCAAGGAAGAGGGGGTCATTAAGAGCAGTCAACATGGTTTTACCAAGGGTAAGTCATGTTTGACCAACCTTATAGCCTTCTATGAGGAAATAACTAGGTGGATAGATGATGGTAGAGCGGTAGATGTGGTTTATCTTGATTTCAGTAAAGCATTTGACACTGTCTCCCACAGCATCCTTGTAGATAAGCTGATAAAGTATGGGCTTGGTGATCAGGTAGTGAGGTGGATTGTGAACTGGCTGAAGGAAAGAAGCCAGAGAGTTGTGGTCAACCAAACGGGGAGGACTGGCTGACACATCAGAGGGTTGTGCTGCCATTCAACGAGACCTTGATAGGCTGGAGAGTTAGGTGGGGTGAAACTTAATGAAATTCAACAAGGGCAAGTGTAGAGTTTTGCATCTGGGGAAGAACAACCCCATGTACCAGTACAGGTTGGGGGCTGACCTGCTGGAGAGCAGTGTAGGAGGAAGGGACCTGGGGGTTCTGGTGGACCGGAGGATGACCATGAGCCAGCAATGTGCCCTTGTGGCCAAGAAGGCCAATGGCATCCTGGGGCGCATTAGAAAGGGGGTGGTTAGTAGGTCAAGAGAGGTTCTCCTTTCCCTCTATTCTGCCTTGGTGAGGCCACATCTGGAGTATTGTGTCCAGTTCTGGGCCCCACAGTTCAAGAAGGACAGGGAACTGCTTGAGAGAGTCCAGCGCAGAGCCACAAAGATGATTAAGGGAGTGGAACATCTCCCTTATGAGGAAAGGCTGAGGGAGCTGGGTCTCTTTAGCTTGGAGAAGAGGAGACTGAGGGGTGACCTCATTAATGTTTATAAATATGTAAAGGGTGAGTGTCATGAGGATGGAGCCAGGCTCTTCTCAGTGACATCCAATGATAGGACAAGGGGCAACGGGTGCAAGCTGGAACATAGGAGGTTCCACATAAATGTGAGGAAGAATTTCTTCACAGTGAGGGTAGCAGAACACTGGCACAGGCTGCCCAGAGAGGTTGTGGAGTCTCCGTCTCTGGAGACATTCAAAACCCGCCTGGACATGTTCCTGTGTGACCTGACCTAGGTGTTCCTGCTCTGGCAGGGGGACTGGACTAGATGATCTTTTGAGGTCCCTTCCAATCCCTAACATTCTGTGATTCTGTGATTCTGACTTTAGTTTTCTCCTCCCTGGGGAGCTTCTGTCAAAAGCTCAGTAAAGTGGGGTCTTCTCTGTTTTTTATTTCTGACTCTGCCAACATCAGCTCTAAAGGGGTGTAGAAGTCAGCTGCCCGGTAATGTGTCAGATGATGTCATTTCCTGGACAAATGTTTCCAGAGATGATGACTGATGGAGGCTTTTCAACTTCTCTTGTAGTCCAATGATCTGAAAATGTTCCAAAAGCCAAGTTATAACAGTTCATGACCCTTGGAGACATTCTGCGAAGGAACTGGCTGCTTGGAGGCATCTGCATTTTTTTTGCATCATGCTGTTGTTGAGGCCAAGATTGAGGATTTTCTGTTTGGAATAGTAGCTTGTGGATCAAAAACTTAAGTTGGAGCAAGGAGCATCAGGAACAACCTGAAAGCATCAGGAAGCAGTGTGTTTCAAAGTGGGTTTTTTAACGACTGATTCTTTTGAAGAGGGCCAGATTACCTGTGGTACTGCTCTGTCTAAATAAGTTTTAGATTGATTCAGGACTGCAGAAACGACTGTCTGTTTATCTAGGATCATCCACAGCCTGGAATTCTGACCTCAGTCTGAGTGCCAGCCTCTCTTTTTTGAAATAGCAGGGCTCACTGTTTTTGTTTAGTGTAAGAGTTGTGGGGATGCCTGCTTTTTAATTCAGTAATTTAACAGTAAAAGGCTTCATCTGGAAAGTGGAAGAGTGGGCTTCAGTTCTCCCTATGGCATAAGGGTGGGTTTTAACATCACATTTATAATCTCCCAAATAAAAGGACTGGGCATAAGCCTGTTGATCCCCTCCAGTATTCTTTTTGGATTGTACAACCACTGGAAAAATCAGTATAATCCTGAGAGCAGGACTTAGGACTCCCTGTTCACTAGCAAATTCTGTTCCTTTTCTGGCCTCAGGTGTCTTGCATCATTTGTTGCTCTGTGATACAGCACCTTTAGAATACTACAGTTTCTTTTGAACAAGTTGCAGGTTGGAGCCCTTTTAGTCTGAGGACAGAAATTAATCTATTCTTCTGTTTACTGAGTTATTGGACAATTAGTCATCCAACCACTTAGCAAGTTGTTCTGGTATGTTTGGACTAATGGATTTCCTTCTTTTTGTGAAATTTTGCCTTGCAAACACTGCATACTTTATTGCTTAATAAGTTTCTGTTGACCAGGTGTGTGACATGTGACATAAGGTGTTAACAAAACCAGACGTTTATGTGCTTATAGTATTTTAAAGTTAAATATGAAGCAGAGTTTGCACAACTCCGACGTTAGGCGAAACTGAAAAAGAGCTTTTTGGAAGAAAATTTTGGGTTTAGTGACCTGAATTCCAAATTACTAGTCAGCTTTGTATTGACTCTTAAGATTCCTTGGGACATGGAAGAGCTGAATAGGGAATTTGAAGGGCAGGATCTTGAGGACTGGAAGGCATGAACATCTGGGAGGGGGAAGGGTACAATGGAGCAGTAAGTAAAAGTAAGAGGAATAAGAATAGACACCACAGTGTAGATGTGAATAGGAACACATCTGGAGATGAGTAAAAATGTCCCCACAGGACACACTCATTCTAAAAGCTTAAATGGAAAATGGGAAAATTTTGATGGTTCTGGAAAAGCAGACTATGTTAGCTTTCTGAATAATGAGGAGAGCAATTAATGAGAGGATGAAAACCGTGCATCCTTGTTTGCTGAATAGCACAAAGTCAGATGAGAATGTTAACATGATATTTTGTTTGAAGAGTACATTATAAAGAATAAACTAAAGAAAGTAAAGTTAAAGCTACACTGGAAACTTAATTTCAGTGCTTGAATTGCAGCCCTGACTGTGTTTCAAAGTACTTTTGATGTTCTGTCATGTCTGTGTTTTAGTCCATCCTCATCAGTCATTAAAACATGTATATTGTGAGATATCGGACAACAAGCCCCTGTTCATTGTCTCCCCAAAATTAAAGGCCAGATTGAATATAATTTTGCAACTGGAAATGTGGGTTGTTATGCTAATTCAGAGAGCTCCAAAAAAACATTTATACTCTTGGGTATCATTTCAGTTGGAATTGACCATTTTTTCCCAAAGGCTTTTACACTGGGTGGGGTTGTTGGTTTCATAGATTTTTTTTATTTTTTTTGTTGTTGTTGTTTTGGCATTTTGTTGTGTTTTCCTCCCAGTTCTTTTCTGCCTTTTTTCCTATTTTGGTGATTGTGACTTGAATACACCCTTAAGTTCCCCTGTGTATGCAAAGACATGGAAAGTCTTGATAGGTGCTGCACAGGCAAGCTGGGAAAGCTTTATCCTTGTGTACTGTTCGGTGCTGACATATTACAGTTTTTCTATGTTTGCTAAATAAAAAACTTTCATTCCAACTAACTAGGATTTTATTATTCGGCAAGTCAGAAAAGGAACTGTACTTCCAAACATGTTCCAGAAAACATGAGGTGGAAAAAGATGTAGGCAAATCCTTGACTGTATTACAGTTTAATTAACTTAGGTGTTTACTCTTTTTAAAAAAATGAAGCTGTCAGGTATGATTGCTAGCAGAATCAGCTTTTGACAATAACTTAGTTTCATTTTTATTTTTTTTTTAAGCGTAATTTTAAAAATATTTATTTTCCAATAGATGGCAGTCTGGCTCAGTAATTTCAAGAACAAAAGCAGCCATCTTATGTAAGAGTTTTCCAACTTTTTTTCATTGCTACGTTGAAATCCTGCATTTTTATCACAGGTGATAGTACAAACTGCTTAAAACCAAACACCTGTAATTCTTATAAGAGGAAAATTTGTTGAACATTATGGTATAGATTTAAACTACAAACTAAAATATCAGGACTAAATGTAGGTGTATTATAACACAGGTTACACATCAAGTGTGTATTCAAATGATCTGTGTGAATTCAAGAGCAAGTAAGAAAATTTAAATAGGTATAATTTGCAAAGTAGAGATCCAGAAAAATTGTGTCAGCAAAATGAACAGAAGGATGTCAAGGTGAGGAATCTTCCTGAGTTCCTGCAAGCTTTAATTTAGCTTCCACTGTCACTGGAGTACTAATATCATTACTTGTTTCTTGTCAGGTTTGTGTATGTATTCATGTGAGAACAAATTATTCTAAATGTAATATTAAAACCACAAATATGCTGTATTTATTGCATTGTATTTGTTCATTCTGTTTCTTAGCTTTAAAAAAATCAGAAAAGGGAGGTAGGGGCTTTATGTCCATGTAAGAAAAAATTCCTGCGGATAGCAGAGAATGATATGTTACTGCTTATTTCCTTTGGACAGCCTGCGATTGCAAAACAAAAAATAGGATATTAAGAACTTCTTCTGTGTGTGTGTGTGTGTATATATATATATATATATATATATATATATATATATATAAAAGATGTACATATTGGACACAATACATCTCAACCTTTCCTGTCATAAATTTGATATTTTAATATTTTTTTCTTAAAATTGACTCTTAAGAGGATTGTCTTATTCTGTGTTCAAAAGTTTATTATATATTTGCAGTCCTTACTTAAGAATGAATTTGAAAAGTGTTGTTTTCTTTTTACTTGGTAACAATAGCTATTCTCCATATTTTTTGAGATCGTGAGAATTTTAGAACTAAAACTAATTTTAAAATAATAAAAATCTGCCATATACATTTAAAAGAACTGAAGCTCCAAATTCAAGTATTTTCTTCAGATTGGTCCCTTTAATTTTGTGTAGTAGGTGATTGCTTGCAATGCTTGCTTTTACATTTATGTTATTGTGTTCAGAAGCATAATATATAAGCTACATTATTGATTTGCAAGTGCAAATGCAATATCTTACTGTCTTTGGATATGTGACATGAGTTTAGACTAAAGAAGACATAGTTCCATAAGGGGGTTTTGTGCTGTTAACAGCTGAATATATGTTAAAGGATTTTACTTAATTACCTGGAATAAGTACTGAGAGACTTAAGTTATACGGTGCCTCTATGGTGGTTTTTTTTGCTTGCAGAATGAAACTGAAGATAGTAAAAAAACTGCAGGATTATAGTGACTGTACTACGAAGGGATTTCACAGAAGTGGCAGCAGTATATCTGTTTAAATTTAACGTGGTTATAGAATAGATAATAAAGGCTGGCAGCAGCGATTTAAATTTAAACATGAAGAAAGGTTCTGTGTAGTCTCAGGAAAAAGGTTTGGATTTCATCACAGGCATATAAATGTCAATTTCTGCTTACTTCTGTCATCCAGAAAGGGAAGTTGATACTTATGTATATTGAGTGAAGAAAAAAACCTGATAAACAACCATTTTATAAATATTGTTGAAAACAGTGATGGTACATATTCAGAGAGAATCACTTTATACTCTCTTATGTGAGAAAATCAAGAAGATGAGGGTATATAAAGGAAATAAAACTATGATCATATTTGGTTTGTATCTAAGGGGAGATATGAAAGGATAGAATTGTGTGTTTTTGAAAGAGGATGGCTAAGAATGAATATATTAGAGGTAAATAATTTTTATGTACAGTCCTTTAGAAGTTATTTATTTCTTTTTTTGTCTAAGGCAAAGAACAATAATTTTTAAAATGTGCTTTTTCAATTTTACAAATTAATAATCACTGGAATTTGTTGAAGAATATAGCGATAAACAATTTAGTAACTTTATTCAATAATACTGATTTTTTTTTTTTTTTTTTTTTTTTTTAACGGTAGTATTTAAATATCTAATGGCTGGGCTGCTATATTATAATGCCTGTGTGACTAAATATGCTGGAGTAGAATGATTGTCTTAGTTCAAAAGTGGTACCCTTTAACAGTATCACACACTTGCATATAGGCATTATTGAGAGTGAGACAAAATTCCATGTGACAATGATGATGAGCAAGCCAGAAGTGTATACAATAGCTGACTAATGAGGATATGTTAAAAACACATTGAAGAAAAATTTTGGTTACTTATTCATTAGGGAATAGTAAGACAATCAGGCCTGATTGTTTGGGACTCCATGGAGAGAAGCAGATAAATTTAAAATTATTTAATATAGTTACATTTATTGAATTTGATAATAGAACTTTGCTGTATTTTGCAGGTATTTATGATGCTTTAAAAAAAAAAAAAAGAACAATTGTACTGAGGGTCAGTGTTTGGAATACTCTTCCTTTACTTAATTCCCCTTTTATAGTAGCGATAGATAATTTACGTATTGCCAAATTTTGGCATTGCAGGAACTTTGTATTTAAGTTGCTCTTTAACTTTTAGACGTAGTTCAGTTATGAATCTCATTTTACAAGCATATACTAGCTCTTATTTCTGTGGGAAATAAAAATATGAAGGCCATAGCTCCCAGGATATGTAAACCTTACTTTAAGATTCTCTTGTCGTGAAGGTCTACCAACTCTCTGAAGATAAGATTATATAACTTTAGAAATGTTTTTTAAAAGCTACCACCCAACTTAAAAACTATCTGTTAGTCCCAGTTTCTAATGCACACAGTGGTATTTCCCACCAAGAATAATTGTTGTTGCTGTTATTTTTTTCTTTAGACATTTATAATGTGACATCCAGTACCAAGCATCCACTTGGTCAATGTAGAATGATGTACTTGCTATAAACTACTTTACAAAATTATTTCTAAATTCTATCTAAACATGGCTGGTAATTAAAAAGAAGCAGAGTGAAATGTACCAACTTCATAAAATTTTTATCCCTTCTGTTAGGTAGTTTACCTAGCCAAGGGAAGTTCAGACATTTTTAATGTATCCTTTCCTAACATATGTTCTATAGTTATTAAAATAGGTTATTTTTGTATTTATAGGTTATACTATGCTTCAGTACAGTGTTGTAAAGATTTCTGTGTTAGAGGGATCCTAACAGCAGTCATGTGGAACTCTACACAGAATAATTTGCCTCATGGCATGCTTCACAGCCAACTAAATTAGCCTGCAGCTCCCTGCTGCTTTGATTTCTGGTGGAAAATCCTCCAGACAATCCTCCAGCGTGCTACAGAGATGTACCCTGTGAGGTAGTCAGCACTTATTTAAGAATATAAAATGCCAAAGCACAGCAACACTTAGTATGATTTAAACTACATGGAGTAAAGTAGAGCTAGAGGAAGGTGATGGCCAAGTCACCAGTTCATCTAATCTGTGTTAAAAAGTACCTACTCCTTTTCCACTAGAATGATTTTCTGTAATATTTAACTGGTCTGTCCAATTATGTATGTGTGCGGCAAATTCCTTGACTATCGGATACTTGCAGGAAAATAGCTTACAGACAAACGAATCTCTCTGAGTGCTGTTTTGTAGTGTTTAGCTTGCACTTGTGAATCCTAAATCTATCGAATCCTTTTGCTCCAATCTGTCACATAGTTTACCGCAATGACCCTGTATTATGATGTTTTGCAGAACACGTGCTGTATGTAGAGACGTTTTCTTTTATTTGCTGGTTATATGTTTCCATTTATTCTTATATAGTAAAATCTGCCAGCGTATAAAAAGAACAAATAGTTTGTGTGCACCCTCCATAACTTGCAATACTTCAGGCTTGTTCTTTCTTAGAGCATTATTTTTCCTGACTAAGTAAACCTAGCATTTTCAAGTTTATTTTGTATGTAAATCTTGCCATGCTACTAACCACTTCATTTGCCCTGCTGTGGACTCTTTTGTTTTAGCTAAATCTCTTTCACATAAGGATCTCGGATATGGGTGTAGCAATTTTTCCATATAAAGTAATTATATTATAAGCTTTTCAGGTCAAAGAGCTTGTTTGTCTTTATGGCTATAAAGCTGTATGTAAATTTGGGGTGTTCTGGAAATGATTAGCAGTATTTTATTTTCTCAAGAATTCTGTCGGACAGCTATGTTTTATTAAATTAACCACAGTAGATATTTGTTTTTTTTCACAAGGACGATTTTAGTTCGGAGACAGTCATATGTTGTAGTACTGAGCACGTATGTAATTTGAAGAATAACCTCTGTTTCATAGTACTTAGATGATTACCAAAGAAATCTGCTAATCTCAACAGGATTAGCCAGGATCTGAGGAATTTATCAAAACTGATCTTGAGATCATCTTCCCAATATAAAGTATATGTGCTTTAATTATTTTTTTTCCATGTTATTCAGTGCTTTAGGCAACCTTCATTTCCATCCCTATTTGTGCCGTTATTTTTTTTTTAGTATCCTTGAGTTGCTTGTGCCATTGTGGACACTGTTTTCAGGCTTGCATAGCAGAACACTTGTTTTTTTTTCCCATTTCTCCCATACCCTCATTGTCTGTCATCCTGTGAGTATACAATAGGGTGCAACACAGTGTCCGTTTTCAAGCTACAGTCTCCAACTTCATTTGGGATCCTCTGAGAGAAATTCAGTCACTTTTGAAGAACCGAAAGAAAAGACCATGAGATTTCCACCCAGACAGGTGATTTTGCAACATTAACTTCAGCTCTCTCTTTATCATATTACAAAACCAAATCATCAGGAAGACTGATGACTTTCGCTGTTACTAGTATATCAGTCACCAGAGGTGTTTCCCTCAAGCCCTGACCTTCCCTAGAGGTCTGCCCAAAATCTATCATGGACTTGTGCCCTGCATTTACCCTTCGATCTCCCCTTTGCTCAGACTTTTCTCCAGTGTTCCAGCCAGAATCAGGTTTGCAACTTCTCCTGCACAAGAGAACAAAAAGTTTTCATCATGATCTTCCTTGGTTCTCTTAAAATTAATTTGCTCCCTATTCCAAAGATTGGATCCAGCTGCCTTAACATTAAGTATCTCAAGTCACTGTGGATGTGCAAGGTGCCTTTTGCATGGGGCTAACATGGGCTCAGTCATGCCTTCAGGAGCAGTAATTAAGGGTCAACAGCTACCCTATAATATCTAAAATGACACTGGATGCCTGTGCTTGGAAGCAGAATCCCACCATAAGCCCTCAAGCGAGTTGCAAAAACATAGGCATCTATTGCCATTCTGGTCAGCTGCTGAGACATCTACATGGGGCTGGCAGATGTGACAAAGGACTTTGAAAGTTGCGGTGTTCTGGAGTGGCAGTTAGTGGTTAGGCAGAGTGCCCAAAGATAAGCACTGGACCTTGGTGTTGGTGTTGAGGCAACTTAAGATCTAAATGTCCCTCCAGTAGATTGACAGTGTTAACATTGAGATTTGAGGAATGTTTGTGAAATTTTAGCAATCTGTTTGGTTTATCACATTTGAGCAATAGAATATGTAAAAATGTACAAGATCGATAAGGAATATAAAGGACCCCTGTAACATTTAAGTATAGTTAGATTTTAACTTCTGAAAACAGATTTTGGCTCTCTTGAAAAATTAGTTTTGATAGTTTGTAAAAAGCCTGAGCTTGAATATGTGGGAGATTTGTTTTTCACAGTCATGTGAAGATATTTACCCTAGGGGGAAGATAAATGAGTTAATAAGGTAAGAAGGAGAAATAATGCTTTAAAATGTACTTTTTTTTTCTATGCTGTAATCTTAAACAAGTTATACATCATTCTAGAAATTTTTTGCTTTTTATATTTCTGCATGTTACAGAGGTAGGTATTTCTGTACTATTTCTAGAACTCTGTCACTGTTGTCAGCAGGTACCAATGCAGGTTTGATTGTGTTTTTTAATACATAGTGATCTTAGAATAAATGAGTGTTCTACCTACACAACAGCACACAAACAGTAGAGGAAAAAAAAAATCTTAAGTATCTTCTGAATATACCAAAAGTCAACATCGATTTTATGTCTACTCTATTACTATAAGAATAGAGTCAATAACCTTGGAACTGAAAGTAAAGTCTGATGATCACCATCTGATAGGAAATGCAAGAGAAGAGTAAGAACCATATGGGTATGTCTCTCAGTTGTTTTCTGTAGTGAGGTGAACAGCAGAGTTTTCTCCCTATAATGTAAATGGAATATGGAGCCTACTAATCCATCAGAGCTATGCAAGCCCCTACAGGACCTATTAAGGGGTGGAGATAAGTATAAATGTATGGTTTCACTATATTGAAGTCTATGATTCTTTTGAAGTTGAGCAGCAGCAGTCCCAGTTTCTCTTCTTTGCTTCCGCTTAAGAGGTATACAAGTTATGCTAATAACATGTTGGTGAGTGTACTGATTGTCTAGAGCTTGATGATGATGATAGGGTTGAGTGTTTATGGGTAAGAACGAGAGTGAAGGCCAACAAAACAGATATTATGGTAGGAGTCTATAACAGACCACCTGACCAGAATGAAGAAGCAGATGAAATATTCTATGAGCAGCTAGAAGTCTCATAAATCCTAGGCCTTGTTCTTATGAGAGACTTCAACTTATCAGATGTCTGCTGGAAATGCAATACAACAGAGAGGAAACAGTCTAGGAGGTTCTGGAGTGTGTGGAAGATAACTTCCTGACGTGGTGAGTGAGCCAACTAGTAAAGGTGCCCTGCTGGACCTGTTCATGAACAGAGAAGGACTTGTGGGTGATAAGCTAATACAAAAGAACACATTCTTTAAAAGTTGTTTTGTAGCTGAAATTAGAACCTTGGGCAACTTGTTTGGACTATTTCCTTAGTAGTAGTCTGGAAAAACATTCTGGACATTCTGGAAAAACCGGTCCTCTCAGACAGTAAAAGCTTTAGTGGATACCGGAGCGGAGGCCTCCTTAATCTATAGGAACCCTGAGAAATTCAAAGGGCAGTCTGTGATTATTACAGGGCTGGGCGGCAAGCAAATCGAGGCGGTACAAACCCAAATTAATATGAGAATTGGACACCTTCCGAAACGACAATATACAGTCATGATTGTTCCGATTCCAGAGTATATAATTGGAATGGATATTCTGAAGGGACTTACTTTGAATCTCCCTGATGGTCGGTATCAATTTGGGCTAAGGAATTATATCGCTAATAAGGCAATTTTAGATGGAAAAATAAAGATGCCTCCCGTTCAAATTCCAGCTGCGACCAAGGTCGTATCCATGAAACAGTACAGGATTCTGGGCGGGCACGAAGAAATTTCTCAAATGATCAAAGATTTACTGGCTGCAGGAGTTATAAAACCGACTACCACCATGTGGAATAGTCCAATCTGGCCAGTTAAGAAGGCCGATGGATCCTGGAGAATGACTGTGGATTATAGGGAACTGAACAAGAGCACCCCGCCTCTTGCGGCCGCTGTACCTGATATGGTCACTTTGATAGAAAGAGTTCAGAGGCATCCTGGCACGTGGTATGCTGTCATCGATTTAGCCAATGCATATTTTACGATCCCAATTGCAGAAGAGCGTTGGGATCAATTTGCATTTACATGGCAAGGGTGGCAGTACACCTTTACCAGGTTGCCTCAAGGATGGGTGCATAGTCCAACTATTTGTCATAGAATAGTGGCTGAGAACCTGGATGAGGTACAGCTTCCCCCTCATATGCAGATTGTCCACTTTACCACTTTATTGATATCATTCTGATTCAGGGGAGCAATGAGACTGAAGTACAACAAATGCTCGAAGTGCTCCTAGTGCATATGAGGCAGAAAGGCTGGGAGATCAATCCAACTAAAATCCAAGGGCCGTCTCAGACAATCACATTTTTAGGAATCCATTGGCACTGTGGTCATCGAGAAATACTACCTAAGGCTCGGCAGAAGATCCTTGACTTTGCAACACCACGGAATAAGAAAGAGGCGCAGAGATTTATCGGGCTGTTTGGTTTCTGGAGACAACACATTCCCCACTTGGGACAGATTTTGGCCCCATTATACAGGGTGACCAGAAAAAAATATGAATTTGAATGGGGGAATGAGCAGCAGGCTGCCTTTGAGTTGGCTAAAGAGGCTATTCAGAGGGCTTTAGACTTATGGCCCATGCAGGAAGGTGAAGTGGAACTGAACATATCTGTGAATGGGTCATATGCTAATTGGAGCCTCTGGCAAAAACAAGGGAGGAGAAAAGTCCCCTTGGGATTTTGGGGAAGAAAGTTGCCAGAGGCAGGGAACAACTACACGCCCTTTGAAAAGCAACTGTTAGCCTGCTATTGGGCCTTGGCAGAAACTGAACAGCTTACGATAGGCCACGAAGTGGCTCTGCGCCCTGAAATCCCTATTATGCACTGGGTGAAAAGCTCCCCAAAGACCCACCGAATAGGGCATGCTCAGGAATCCAGTATTATCAAATGGAAATGGTACATTCAAGACAGAGCAAAGGTGGGACCTGGTGGTGTTGCTGCCCTTCATGAACAAATAGTGGCTGCCCCCATGCAGGATCAAGAGGTAAAGCCTGATCCTATAGTTGACCGGGAATCCCCTGTGCAGTGGGGGAAGACCCTGGATCAATTGCTACCTCTTGAAAGGGAACATGCATGGTTTACGGATGGGTCAGCTGAATATATAGGAGGGAAAAGGTTTTGGAAGGCAGTGGCTTATGACCCTCACACAGGAAAATTTTTGGAGACCACAGGAGAAGGGGGAAGTAGCCAATATGCTGAGTTATATGCAGCATATATGGCTTTGAAACAAGAGGATTTAGGGGAGTGTCATCTGTATACCGATTCCTGGTCAGTGGCTAATGGATTGGCTACCTGGTTGCCAACATGGGTAGCCAAGGATTGGAAAATTTATTCTAAGACGGTCTGGGGAAAGGAAATATGGAAGGATATTTGGGAACTAGTTCAAAGAACAAAGGTGACAGTGTTTCATGTCGACGCTCATAGCAACATAAATTCGCTTGAGCGACTTTACAATTCTGTCACCGATAACCGGGCAAAGATTTCCCAAGCCGCACTGGAGTTCCCTCAGGAAGGGGACCATGAAGGCTTGGCGAAATGGGCACACCAAAAATGTGGGCATCTTGGGGAGAAGGCCACCTACAAGTGGGCCCAAGAGCGTGGCATAGTCATGTCACTGGACATGATCAAAACAATAATTGCCCAATGCCCCGTGTGCCAACACACTCATAAACGCCTGGTACCAAATATCGTAAAAGGAGAACTGGGAAGAGGGAAATTGCCAGGACAGATCTGGCAAATGGAGTACATCGGACCTTTACCCCAGGACCGAGGGTGCAAATACATCTGCACCGCTGTAGACACATACTCGGGATATTTAATAGCTTATCCCTGCAAGAAAGCCACACACCATAGTACTACTTGCACCATAGATATAATGATTTTGTACTGTGGGATCCCCTTACAAATCCAAACTGATAATGGGTCTCATTTTCGAAACAAATTTGTACAACAATATGCGGAGCAGCATAATATTCAGTGGGTCTTTCATATACCATACTATCCCCAGGCTGCAGGATTAATCGAACGAATGAATGGGCTGTTGAAGGAGCAGTTAAAAAAGCTGGGAAATGGAAAGCTATCCCGATGGAGGACTAACCTCACGGATGCGCTCCATACCCTCAACAATAGGCCCATTGGGGAGATGGAGACGCCCTTGATGCGTATGACTACGCCCAATCTCCAGATACAGCCTTTAACAGTAACCGAAACATTGATCTACTGGGAAATTGTCCTGGGTGCGATGGCACCCTACCGGGCCACTCCAGAGGCTCCTGGGCTAGATCTCTATGCATTAGAACTGATAAAGATGAATTGAAACCAGACAAGGGTTATTAACACCGGCATAGGAGTCCAAATTCCCCCAGGACACTTTGGTCTGATAACTGCTCGCTCAAACTTAGCCCTGAAAGGTGTTCACGTCATGGGAGGAGTGATTGATGCCGACTATCAGGGAGAGATTAAGGTAATCCTTTTAAATAATGGTGAAGAAGATTTGGTTATTCAACCCAAGGATAGAATAGCACAACTATTAATACTACCAATTTTGAAAACAACAGTAAGGAAGGGGGACCCACCCCAAGTTACTGCTGTTCGTGGGGACAAAGGATTTGGATCCACCAACTTTAGTAATGGGGCAAAGGTATGGGGCCAAGGGCCGAGTGGGCCCCCTGAGCCAGCTGAAGTAATAGCTGTAGGAAAAGATAACACTGTCCTAATTATGAGACCTGGGCAGCAAAAATGGGAACATGTCCCCGCAAATAAGTGTTATTTGCGGGAATAACGAAATGGTATAGAATCTTGTACTGCAGATCTTGTACAGCGCCGCCGGAGTATGAGAACATCTACACTGAATCTGACTTCATGAACTGCAACGTAACGTACTGCTGAACTGCGCCAAGTAGATGAACTCGGCTCCAGACTACAATCAACCTAGTTTGTCGTGACATACTGGAAATAGGACCGCGCCTGATCTTCCAATAAGAAAGACTACGACAGTGAAGCAACGACCGAGATGACTGCAGCAACATCTGCATCTAATGGACTGAGGCTAATTCAAGATAAAGAAGAGACACTTGTACACCTGCGGATGGTATAGAGGCTGTGGTCCACCCATATGTCAAAGGGCCGAATGAAGTGCTGGGGTCTGAACCCCCAGCCCTGAATTAAGGTTGACATATGGGTGGTTCCCACAGCTCTTCAAAAGGAGGGGATGAGTTTGCCTTTTGGCTTTCCTTCAAGGTGCAGCTGACCTTGTAAGGAGAGCCCTTGGGTAAACAAGCCCCAGGTGCCCCCATTGGGTCAATGAGTGCCAGGTGTCCTGCTGTGGGGATAAAAGCTGGGCCCACTTGCAGGAAGGGTTGGAGAGTCTGTCTGTGGAGTGGACGCACTTCACAGAGTTTTACTGTTGGGGAAGGACCTCCTGACTCCTCATGCAACTGGATTGCAGTCAGGTCTGGCACGTACAAACGCGGGCTTTGTGGGGAGGCAACATGGGGTTACTTCTATCATATGTAACCCCCTTATTGTCCTGGTTGTCTCCCATTTTCTCTGTGGGTTACCTTGTGTCTCTGCTTGTTCCATCTATTATGAGTGATACTATGTCATTCCTGGGGTAGCTGGGGTTGATATCTATTATTTGTGATCTATCTAACTTGTTTGTACCCCCGGCAATCCCCTATGTTCTGAGTCCTTTACGTGAAATAGAACTTACTCACTGGATTGTTGTTCTGCTGCTGGCTGTGTCTTTTGTACTGGGCCTACTAATTGGCAAAACAGACGCCCATCTGCAAGAAGGGCAGGAAGGAGGATCTGGGGAACTACAGGCCTGTCAGCCTGACCTCGGTGCCAGGGAAGGTTATGGAACGGTTCATCTTGGCGGAGATCACATGGCAAGTGCAGGAGAATAGGGGGATCAGGTCCACTCAGCATGGGTTCACGAAGGGCAAGTCCTGTTTAACCAACCTGATCTCCTTCTATGATCAGGTGACCCGCCTAGTGGGTGAGGGAAAAGCAGTGGATGTTGTCTGCCTGGACTTCAGGAAGGCATTTGACACTGTTTCCCACAGCATTCTGCTGCAGAAGCTGGCGGCTCATGGTCTAGACAGGTGGACTCTGCACTGCGTTAAAAACTGGCTGGATGGCCGAGCCCAGAGAGTTGTGGGGAAGGGAGTTAAATCCAGATGGAGACCGGTCACAAGCGGTGTCCCTCAGGGCTCGGTCTTGGGGCCAGTCTTGTTTAATGTCTTTATCGATGACCTGGATGAGGGGATCGAATGCACCCTCAGTAAATTTGCAGATGACACCAAGCTGAGTGGGAGTGTCGGTCTGCCTGAGGGTAGGGAGGCCCTGCAGCGGGATTTGGACAGGCTGGAGCGATGGGCTGAGGCCAATTGCATGAGGTTTAACAAGGGTAAGTGCCAGGTCATGCACTTGGGCCACAACAACCCCATGCAGCGCTCCAGGCTTGGGGCAGAGTGGCTGGAAAGCTGCCTGGCGGAAAAGGACCTGGGGGTGTTGGCTGACAGCGGCTGAACACGAGCCAGCAGTGTGCCCAGGTGGCCAAGAAGGCCAACGACATCCTGGCCTGTATCAGAAATGGTGTGAGCAGCAGGAGTAGGGAGGTGATCGTGCCCCTGTACTCGGCACTCGTGAGACCACACCTTGAGTACTGCGTCCAGTTCTGGGCACCGCAGTATGGGAAGGACATTGAGGTGCTGGAGCGAGTCCAGAGAAGGGCAACGAGGCTGGTGAGAGGTCTGGAACACAGGCCTTATGGAGACCGGCTGAGGGAACTGGGGTTATTGAGCCTGGAGGAGACTGAGAGGAGACCTCATTGCCCTCTACAACTACCTAAAAGGAGGTTGTAGTGAGGCTGGTATTGGTCTCTTCTCCCAAATTGCTAATGACAGGACGAGAGAAAATGGCCTCAAGTTGCATCAGGGGAAGTTTAGGTTGGATATTAGGAAGAAGTTCTTTACTGAGAGGGTGGTTAGACATTGGAACAGGCTGCCCAGGGAGGTGGTGGAGTCGCCGTCCCTGGGGGTGTTCAAAAAACGGGTTGATGAGGCACTTGAGGCCATGGTCTAGTGGTCTAATGGTTAGGAATATGATGGGATAAAGGTTGGACTTGATGACCCTGGAGGTCCCTTCCAACCATAATTATTCTGTGATTTGCTTCAGTAGTTATTTGAGATTGAGCAGTTTCTATTAATACTACTGCTATTATTTCTGTTGATATTGGTGCTCTGCCCAATATCTCTGGAATATGAACTCTTCACAGCCTGCAAAGAAGCAGCCTCAGCACTGCCTGTCAGTCTTAGACAAAATTAGTATTAAAATGTAGATGTGTTTTATTCCTGTTCTGTTCTTTCTTTTAATAGTTGATTCCTTATGGGTATTGGGATATTTACTGCCTTGCCCTTGTCTCTGTCCAAAATGGTGTTTCCTTTAAGGAATGTCAATAATTTTAACAGATCGCTTATTTAGCCATAGATACTTCATAAGATGAAGGCATGTTACAAGCTGACTTGTTTATCTGTATTTTACAGGACCTTTAAGACACTGTATGTTGACTGGCTGAAGAAATAATTTAACTATAACTCTTCAGCTACCTAGGAGTATGTCTGGGCAACAACATAAAGGTGTTCTTACATTGTCATGGATCTGTACATGCTACCCTGAATCTACCACAGGAAAAAAGAACAGTCAGTTGAGCTAGCACAGGAAGAGCAACCACTGTCCTAAATCATCTGGTAGTACTGGTAATTGAGATGATTGTGGTGAAATCACCTTTTTAATTATATAAGACTGGAAAAAGCAACAGCTTGCAGTATGCGAGTTTCACACTGACAGGTTTTTCTACCAGCCATAGCAAAATCTTTGCCTTCCTAGCAAAGACGATCTTGAAGTCTACTTGCACCTGCCATGTAAATTAGGCTTCGGTGAGAGCTGTGTTGTCCAGTTGATAGTATTCTGCATTTCTTATGGGGAAGGGGCGGGGAGTGCAGCTGTGTGATATCCTTTTTTCTAATACCTTTAGAAGACTCTGAGCTCTTGCATATTTTACTGAGATCAAAAGGTAGACTACTGTTTGACTGATCTTTCCCAGTTAGGCCTTCAACTTCTGTAGCACACTGACTTGCCTGTCAAGACATTTCAACTGATTATGAGCTATTCTACTGCATTTTCTTTATATTATATTTAGTACCTAGGTGACAATATGGCAACCTGCTAGTGATTTGTTACTGATGGATCACAGAATCACAGAATCACACAATGTTAGGGATTGGAAGGGACCTCAAAAGATCATCTAGTCCAATCCCCCTGCCAGAGCAGGAACACCTAGGTCAGGTCACACAGGAACATGTCCAGGCGGGTTTTGAATGTCTCCAGAGAAGGAGACTCCACACCCTCTCTGGGCAGCCTGTTCCAGTGTTCTGTTACCCTCACTGGGAAGAAATCCTTCCTCACATTTATGCGGAACCTCCTATGTTCCAGCTTACACCCATTGCCCCTTGTCCTATCATTGGATGTCACTGAGAAGAGCCTGGCTCCATCCTCATGACACTCACCCTTTACATTTTTATAAACATTAATGAGGTCACCCCTCAGTCTCCTCTTCTCCAAGCTAAAGAGACCCAGCTCCCTCAGCCTTTCCTCAGAAGGGAGATGTTCCACTCCCTCCATCATCTTTGCGGCTCTGCACTGGACTCTCTCAAGCAGTTCCCTGTCCTTCTTGAACTGGGGGGCCCAGAACTGGACACAATACTCCAGATGTGGCCTCACCAAGGCAGAATAGAGGGGAAGGAGAACCTCTCTTGACCTACTAACCACCCCCTTTCTAATACACCCCAGGATGCCATTGGCCTTCTTGGCCACAAGGGCACATTGCTGGCTCATGGTCATCCTCCTGTCCACCAGGACCCCCAGGTCCCTTTCCCCTACACTGCTCTCCAGCAGGTCAGCCCCCAATTTATACTGGTACCATGGTACTGATCTGTAGATAATCTAGTCCTAACATTCTTCAAGGCCTTTTTGATTATCCACTCTTAACCAGCGTTCATCTTTAAATGAATAACTCAGTACTGTATGAAGTTCCTCTTTAGATTGGCTTTGTCTTTTCAGGTATGATTTTCTCTTATGTCTTTCATTAAGCCAACAGCAACTTAATGGAATAATAACTGCATTTTCACTGACATGCTTTTACTGCGAATATGTATGCTAAATAAAAAAACTGTTCACTGGGGGAGTAATAAAGTGGTAACTTCTGCCTACTCAGTTACCACCTGATTTTTCCTCTACTTTAATTTCCGTTCCTTCTGCTCTATTTCATGACAAATAATGTATTTTCTGTAAGTTTCATCCTTCTGCCACCCACTTATCCACCCTCTCTTTTACAACTTTAAAAAAAGAAAAATACTTGTTTTACAGCTGATTTCCTTTGCAGTTATATTGCTCTGAGGTTTTTCAAATGTTATATGATGGCATTCAAATTGTATAGGGGTGCTAAATACAGAGATGCCTCTGTAGTTATTCTCCAAGCAGTATTTTCTTTCTGTGACATGTAAAGCCAAAAATGCTGGTCTTTACTTTGAGGTGGTTTGTTTTTGTTTTTTTTTTTTTTTTCCTTTATGCAAAGGTAAACATGCTAAGCTTTTAATTCTATTTAATATTTCTAAAAATATTAACACTTGATGTAGCTTTTCTGGAGGCTCCTATACCCTTCATAATCAGTCTCTTTCAACTGGCACATGAGTTTTTCATAGTGATCCACATCTTGGAATGAGTCATGTGCATATTGATTCAGGGAGATGCATAAGCCTGCTATTAACATGAGAAATCCCGTTAACTTAATTGGAACTATTCATGTGCTTAAAAGTCAAGAATCAAAAAAAAAGTTACCATATTCCTGCATTTTTGCACAGGTTACGTTTATGTATACCCTTCCTACATACCAGTTTAGGTCAAATCTTCTATGCCTGTGAGATGGAGAGGCATCTTTAGAAATACATTACTGTAGCATAGTGTCCTTTCAGTCAGTGTGGTTTGTTGGGCTGAATTGACTTGAGGCTTTATGCTTCAATATGCTGCATTCTTTTTCCTTGGTCAAGCAAAGCACTTGAAGTGATTTGATATTAAGTATTTGAAATTGATAATAAGTGTGCAAGTAGTCTGACTTACCAGTAATTAGGTATATGCTTAAAGTTAGACAAGTGCTTGAAAAACAGGTTCACTTTATTTTACCTAATGTTAAGAGGGAGAAATTAATTTGGAAGGCAATTCAGTCCTGTCCCAAGCACCAATATTGGGAATGGAGTAAATAAATTGTGAAAGTGCCTACATTTTCACGCTTTAAAGACAACTAGTTAAATTCATAGATTAAATAATCTAGAAATTGGTTTAATCCACAGATTAAACAGATTAGATGTTTAGCTTTCAAACAGTTCAAACTAGTTTCAAGTAATGTTTGAATCGGGAGAGTGCATAT
Organism: Podargus strigoides; assembly: GCA_028020825.1. Lineage (NCBI taxonomy): Eukaryota > Metazoa > Chordata > Aves > Caprimulgiformes > Podargidae > Podargus > Podargus strigoides. The sequence continues at coordinate 60,490,383 of CM051662.1, forward strand.
TGGAGCTTCAAGCAGCTAATATTTCATCCCAGTAATTTCACACGGAAAACCAAAAGCAGTATATGTTTTGAGATACTTAATGAAAATTCTATAGGCTCCATCTACTCTATCATTCTTAACAAATACCTTCTTATTAGGGTTAAATTATAATTGCTAAAAACAGTATTCCATTCTCTGCAATTTTTCAATTTATTGAGTTCTTGTATTTTCTGTCATTTGAAAATATTCACCCACATGGCAAAGTTAAACAGAAATTAGAAAAGAGTGAGGGTTCTTATAAAAATACATTGAGGTGTCTTTTGGTTTGTACTTTCAGATATACATAGAAAATACCAGATCATTAAATATCAGTATCCTAGTAGTGGCTTTTATATATAGATGAAATACTTCTCAAATGAAGATTATCATACTCTGTTCAAAAGCTTTTTATGTTTAGTGAAAAATCAATTAGCCAAGATCAACCTTTTTATTAATACATGACACTCCATTGATGGCCCTTTTTTATGGTTAGCTTTTTATTTGCTAAAAAATATCTTATGTCTTGAAAAATACCAATTCCTTTATTGAAAGGGAATCTTTTTTTAGTTTATGCCTGGTATTTCCTTATTAATTAATAGCTTGTTAGGTTTTTGCATCCCGGAACTTTTCGTATGTGTGTATGTATGCATCCTTTTATGAGATCAGTGCAAAGATTCAGAATTGTCTTAATTGTCATTACGGTACATGCAAGGATGAATTAAAACATTGATATGTATGGCCCTGCTCTGAGTACACATTCAGATGTACTCATTCATTTTATAATCACATTTTTACTTAAGTTTTGATGTTATTCAGTGTACATTGTACTTGCCATCTAGTTCCAGGGTGTATTTACTACATGCTGTCAGATCCTGCTCTGAACAGAATGATTCATTTCTGGGATGCTGATCATGATAGGTGTCAATAGCACTTGCCCACTGAGGGGCAGTAGCTACACATTCACATGCGTTTTATCACATATGTGAACTAACCATGTTTGCCTAAAGTTAATACATTTTGCTGTTGCTAAATATAGCCAATTACCATGACTCTTCTAACTTCAAGTTACAGTAATTTCTTTCCAGGGTCAGACATTACTGTGCTTGAGTTCAAAGCACATGACTGCTTCAGGCAAGATTTGTATATTGTTTGCGGATATATGATGCTTATACTCGTGTCTCTTCTATTTTAGGCAGAGTTGGCCTTTTTGAAGCTTAGTATTGCAGTTTATGTTGACTTTACCATTTCATAATGTCAAATTAATTGAGTAACTATGATCTAGGTGGCATTTTCTAACTATGTTCACTTTTCGGAGTCAAAATAGGCATGAATAAAAGGTTCTCAATTGTGTCTTTTTCTTTAGGTGACAGAAATCTCTTCCTCTCTATTTATTTCTTTTTTTTTTTTTCTGAGAAGTGGGCATAAATAACTTTGGTTTCACTAAAACTCTTCCCACAGGGCTCTTTCAAGGCTTCCCAGCAGCACACACAGAATTAGATTTTCATGTCCAAAGAATGTCTGAGGAGGCAAAATTAAATTAAACAGAAAAATGAGGCAGTTCTGGGAAGGGAATGAAGACTGGGAGAGAATAGCAGGAAACTGGGTGATCAGGGTTGGGAGTTTTATGGGCTTGTGTGACAGTCTGAGGCTTATGGATTAGTTGTAGATCTTTCTGTACCTTGCCTGTCTCCTCCAGGTTCATTCCTCTCCACAGGGTATGCAAACCCAGTCTGCCCCATTTGGGGGACTTCTGATTCTGCTTTCTCTCATGCAACTATTGACTCCTTCACTCCTCTTTGCAAATGCAGTGCTCTCGCTCCAGCAACTCCCTCTTAGCCCTTGGTACCTGTTTGTGAAGAACTGGGGTTCTGGCAGCAGGGGTGGGTGAAAAAGGTGATAGTACAAGCTGTTTCTTGACCCTTCACATACATTTCTCTTAATGCTTCATGTTTAGTGCTTTATCAGTAGAAGAAATCTGGGCAAGAAGACAGAAATCAGTCATTAAGTATAAAAAGAGCCTGCCCTACTCTGCATTAGTCTGTAAATTAGCCTGTATAATGTAATTCATACCTGGATTGTCTTGTTTTATGAGAGTACTAGTCCATTTATTTCAATAGTGTATCAAATGAGCTCTGACACCGACTGGTCCTTTTTTGAGTGATCAGATCTGCCTGTATAATATTTCCCACTTCTCATTCATATTGACAACATTAATTTAAATTTGTGTGATCCTAGCTCTCTTAGGCTATTTATATAAAATAATTCTAATGGAAATAATACAACTCACATTCTGCTTGTGTGTTTTTTCTATTGTTCAATATTATTTTTGCTATAATTTTTTTTCTACTCTGTTCCTGTAATACCTAAATACTCACATGTTCTCCCTTGAATGAATCAAATGTATTGAATTTCATTATCCATCTTCTATTAGTTGTGTAAAAAAAATTTTCTGACATTGTGTGTGAATTTTTTACTTTTAGAATGTGCATTGAATATATTTTTTTTTTTAATTTTTTTTTTTTTTTTTGGTGACTTTTGTCTTCATTCACTTACATTGGCTTGTAAGGTCACAGCTAATCTAATGTGTGTTACCTGCTTTCCTGTACCTAGCACTGCTGCAGTTCTTTGCTTTTTGCTCTAGCTAGGGGGCAAGAAGCACTTTATTCTCTGGCACAACAATTCTGAGATTTAAAATATAAATGTAGGGCAACCACCATGGAAGATGGCATCATAAATAGAAGGGAAAGACCTATAGTCTGCTTCCTTTGTCTATGCAAATGCATGGCAATAATAGTCGTTCATGACCCACACTCTGCAAAGTTAACCCAATCCTTTTAATAATCTGTGTAAGAATATTGGTTGCTATGGCAACACATTCTGTGGTACCACTTGACTGTCAAAATAACCTTATGAAATATCATGCTAAGAATGTTTTAGAAATTGGCTTTTAAAATAAAAAGTAAATAAATACACTAAACGTTATAAGGTATGGCTAGATGTGTGAAGTCTGCAACGTGGGAACAACCATTTTCTGAGGGGAGTCAGTCTATTGCAGCAATGGATATGTGTTTCTCTTTGGTGAGTGAGCTGAAATAGAATTTAAAATATTTTTTTTCTGCTTAAATTAATGCTGTACCAATCACATCTGTGTATAGGAAGTTAGCACAAGAGTCAAAGGTTAAATGATCCTCAGATGTTACATGATTTGAATTAGTGCCTGTCTGTGCGGTGCCTTTGCTTCTTTCCATCAGCTTGCGTTCATCTTCAGAACTGCTGCTGTTTCTACACTTCTTTCCCCCCTTACTTTTCCTTCACCTCTACATTCCCTTTCTTGTAGCAGACTCCACGCATTTCTTTATTCTATTGGCTAAAATAATCTGCAGTTGTTTGGTTTTGTTGGGCTTTTTTTTCTTTCTTTTTATATGGGCCTCATAGCAGTGCTTTAGAGCTAATGTTGCCACCAGATTAATAGATGTGGTCAACCATTGTCTCAAACAGTATTATGTTGATCAGGCAAAAATCCAGCTACTTCTGAAAAAATTAAGACAAACAAGCATTCCTAAAGACAGCATTTAGTATCTGAATATCAGGTAGGCTGCACAAACAAATTTCAAGCAGGCTAGAACAGCTATTACATATGGACAAAGAATTAAGATGTGAGTAAAATTTACTTTGTTGTTATGATTTTTTTTTTTTTTTTTTAACGTGAGATTTTAAAAAAACATTCACTACTGGCTTAACTTTCCTCCTCCTGTAATCAGTAAAAGTTACCACTGCAATTCATTCAGTTGAGGTGGACAATCTTTTGTAGCAAAATAAGATAAACAAATGGGAACTGTCCACTCTTCCTGTTTCTGTTTGTCATAAAAAATTAGGATACTGGTTTAAGCAAAAATCAGCATTATTCCCTTATTACTGAGACCAATATGGAAGTCTTACTGCTCCCAACTGAATGACTTTTTCTGGTACCTTTCATCCCTTCTATCTGATGAAACAAAATAAGACAGGTAATTTTAAAATAAAGTTCTTGACTACAAAATAAGCTAATATGTTTGTTATTGGTAAATACTAAATAAAAATGGAAACCTTGTATTTTGATTTAATTTATCACACAGAATCACAGAATCACAGAATGTTAGGGATTGGAAGGGACCTCAGAAGATCATCTAGTCCAGTCCCCCTGCCAGAGCAGGAACACCTAGGTCAGGTCACACAGGAACATGTCCAGGCGGGTTTTGAATGTCTCCAGAGAAGGAGACTCCACAACCTCTCTGGGCAGCCTGTTCCAGTGCTCTGTTACCCTCACTGGGAAGAAATTCTTCCTCACATTTATGTGGAACCTCCTATGTTCCAGCTTGCACCCATTGCCCCTTGTCCTATCATTGGATGTCACTGAGAAGAGCCTGGCTCCATCCTCATGACACTCACCCTTTACATATTTATAAACATTAATGAGGTCACCCCTCAGTCTCCTCTTCTCCAAGCTAAAGAGACCCAGCTCCCTCAGCCTTTCCTCAGAAGGGAGATGTTCCACTCCCTCCATCATCTTTGTGGCTCTGCGCTGGACTCTCTCAAGTAGTTCCCTGTCCTTCTTGAACTGGGGGGCCCAGAACTGGACACAATACTCCAGATGTGGCCTCACCAAGGCAGAATAGAGGGGAAGGAGAACCTCTCTTGACCTACTAACCACCCCCTTTCTAATACACCCCAGGATGCTATTGGCCTTCTTGGCCACAAGGGCACATTGCTGGCTCATGGTCATCCTGCTGTCCACCAGGACCCCCAGGTCCCTTTCCCCTACACTGCTCTCCAGCAGGTCAGCCCCCAACCTGTACTGGTACATGGGGTTGTTCTTCCCCACATGCAAAACTCTACACTTGCCCTTGTTGAATTTCATTAAGTTTCTCCCCGCCCACCTCTCCAGCCTATCAAGGTCTCGTTGAATGGCAGCAGAACCCTCTGGTGTGTCAGCCATTCCTCCTAGTTTGGTGTCATCAGCAAACTTGCTGAGGATACATTCTGTACCCTCATCCAAGTCGTTGATGAAGATATTAAACAACACCGGTCCCAGTACCGACCCCTGAGGGACTCCACTAGTCACAGGCCTCCAACTAGACTCCGTCCCATTGACCACAACTCTCTGGCTTCTTTCCTTCAGCCAGTTCACAATCCACCTCACTACCTGATCACCAAACCCAATCTTTTTTTTTTTTCTGCAAAAACCTTGGAGTGATCCAGGCAAATGTAATAGAGCTGAACTTTTCTGAACATAATTGATGACTATTGAAGAAAGATCCCTTTAGCTTATATTATTTCCTTCTTGGAGATTTTTTTTTTTAAATATTAATTTTTATTCTCTGTAGGATGTCCTAAAATTATGATATTAAAACAAATTTTAAAGTAAACTAAAGTAGAAATTTCCAATTGATAATGGAGAAAATATGCATTTTTATCTTATTATGTTCACTCATATTTAAAGTATAATTGCAGATAGGTCAATATGCACTTTCCTTAGAAAGTGTGACTTTCATTTAAGAGATTGACAGTTGAATAGTTACTTTGTATTAAAATATCAGTTTATCTTTTGGGATTTATAATTGGGAATATTTTAAGTTATGTTCAGTAAGTAAAATGTTTCTTTACAGTATATCACCGTGTTTACTTTGAAAGTACTCTTTCTTTATGCACAGAGACCTTCTTCAACAAGTTTATCACCAAGAGAGGAAGAAGATGATGATGTAGGTGAAAATACTTGTGGTCCTTCAGGGTTATGGGAGGCATTGACACCTTGTAATGGATGCAGGAACCTCGGATTTCCCATGCTTGCACAGGTATATGTTTAACTTTTCATCATAAAACATTAACTATAGAAGAGCTACTCAATTTCTTCTGTTTTACCTCTTACAGTAATTTCTAGTCTTCCCTTATTAACTTAATAATTGTTACCTTCAGTCTTCATTTTAACCTCAAAATTTGATTTAAAAATTAAATGTCAAGATTTGGTTATCCTGCTGTAATACTTATCCAGATGAGTTTAATATTGAGACTGTTTGAGGTTTATTACTCCCATTTTACACAGTTTTTGTGTTGCATAGCTTTCTCTCCTGATTCAGTCTGGAAATAAATTTTGAAGTCGTAGTTTCCTTTGGGACAAGTACTCTATTTTTGTCCAGCTTTTAATTAATGTAATGACATCTCAGCTACTTTCTTTATAGAATTAATTGAGAACATCATGTATAACTCAGCTGATGTAAGAATATAGCCTAAGACTTATTTTCAAAGATTATATGAGTTTTTTTTTAAACTCGAACATTTTTCAAATGCTCATGGTAATACATAGGAGAAGAAACAGAAATGGGTAATATAGTTGGGTCTAAATCCCCACAATTCTCAGAGCAGACCTGTCTGCAGTATCCACCAAGGCATGCCAACAGCTGCATCCTGAACGAGTGACATTGTATTGCTACAGAACAGGATGATGCTTGTTGCTGCTTCCGGGTCTCCTTGTTCTCTCCTCTCACTGTAGTTGAGCACTCATATCTGTAACATTTTTCCCGTGCTTTTCTTGTAGCATTGAATGGAGGCTTGCCAAATTTCTGTGTAGAAATGTCTGTTTTTTTCAGTTGCATCCTTACTTGGCACTGCATTTAAATAGCTTTGTCAGATTCTTGTGTACCAGATTGGAATTACATATCCTGTCTCACCACACTTTATACACTGTCGCTTTCATACCGTGACTGTATGTTTTATTCACTTTAGTCTCAGGGGATTTGCACCTGTTTGAAGTCAGTGCTAAAGCTTCCACTACAGTCAATGGAAAGAGGATATGGTAACTAATGTCCTTGAATAACAATGAGCACTGCCCTGTCTTTTTATAAGGATCCTTTATATTCCTTTCCCCTTTCAGTAGCTGTTTTCTACTTCATAGTATCTATCGTTTTAGACATTTGGCAAGGGCAGAGCTGTCGGAATTATTCTGATTTACAGTAGGAATGCTGTGGTTATGAATTCCTCATTTTTAAGATTTGTTTAAAAAAATATTTCTTAAATGGAACTTTTCTTATTTAAATATGTATCACCTATGGTTTAATTATTGTTAAACTTTCCTACAATGGACATATGGAGTGATTTTCTCATTTTAAAACACATTTGTTTTCCTGGTTTCTTTTTAAAGTAAGGCATATGTAAAGTGTGTTATAAAATTCAGTAATGCATTTGAGAAATAGAATAAAATTAGCTTGGTTGTTTAGTATCTCCTTCCTTCCTTTTAATTGAGAGATTCATTTCAAGAATTATGTAAGTTTTAAGATAGTGACTCCTGCATTAGTTTTATTCATTGTACTTAAATTTTAAACTCAGCCTTACAATATCTCATCTTTCTTGTTCTGAGAACTAGTAAGATTTTAATTATGGGTACAAAAAAGAGTGTATTTATTCTATGTTCATTCATGAGATGACACATTGCCTTTCTAGATTGTTTCTCTCCATAAAAATTTAAGGCAGAGATAGTTTTGGGTTTCTGTTGCTTTTCTTTTTATGGAAGAAAGGAAAGAAATGAAGTAATGAAAAATCTCCAAATTATAAACCAGTGAATTCATTTTATAAAATGTTGCCATCACTGTATGCAGTCTTTCAAGCTGTTAGCTAATCTGTTGAATCTTTCGCATTTACTTCAGAATGCAACAGAGAACATCTTGTTCTAAGAGATTGAGAACACAAATTATATATTTAAATTTTTAGATTAAGACTGATACCTTGAATTGGTCTAACAAATTACGATATATATAATCTGCAACAGCATGTTTTAGATTAAAGTACAAAATGTGTTTCTGATACTCATGTCAGTCCAGTAATGTATTGGAAAATGCAGATTTCATTATGAAGAAACAATGAGATAAGGGTACTTGACATCATGTCTTAAAATCCATACTCTACTAAAGATCCCAAAATAGGGAAAAGGGTCTGTCAGTTACTCTTAAACACAAACGACAAGTTCATTTTTCCAGTTATCTTCTAGTTAAAAATACATTTTACAGTTATATAAATATAATATGTTTATACATCAAAGGAGAAAAAGATTGATTCTTGGTTTATATACACAATCAGAAGTACAATGGTAAAATGAAAGTGAATTTGAGATGAGATTATGACAGTGTGACCTAATGACCTGTTTTCAATATGCCAAAGAAAAGACCAGTTATCTCCTTGACAAACTTGATTTCTTTATTGCAGTTATGGAAAAAGGTTTGGCTGGAGGTACATCTGGCAATGCAGTATGTCATTTCTGTCTGTACTGTGCTGGGAAGTGTCATTTTAGAAAGGAATGTTATAGAAAGTTCTGTGTAAATTGTTCTGCAAATATAATTTGAAACGTAACATAACAGTAATACAAGTATTCTCAGAATATGCAACTTGCTTTCACCAATTGTGGGACTGTAAAGTCCTGTAGGAGCTTGGTGGAAAATCTGTCTTGTAAAAATTTCAGTTTTAGAAAGTGCCCAATTCTACATAAGAATGGAGCTAACAACCAGTTTTATCCTCCCCCAAAATAATAATAAACCAAAATAAAACATAAAAAATGAAGAGCAAGGATATCCAGCTGGATTTTCGAATACTGAAATTTAAATGCCGGCTCTTATTTTAGCAGGGAGTGAATTCCATTTCTAGGTTATGATTTATGGTTAATGTGGGGCTATTGCTTTTTTCTGAAATTAATCTTTCCTTTTGGGCAGAAATTCCATCCTTCGTAAAAATGATGCACACTTATGTGAAAAATTTTGTCTTCCACAAATGAGTGTTTTATATCTGAAAAAAACTTTCTTAAGAAATTCGAGATTCTATATTTTCTGGCTGTCAGTCAGTACAAAAGAAAATCCTTTTTTCCACCTGTATAACTGAATAACTACCTTCTACAGTTTTCAGAATTTCTAATAGTCCTGCCCAAGAGCTGGAATGAAAGAATATGATATTGCATACATAGTTTTCTCTCAGAGTAGCCATGAAAATAGGAATAATGTGACAAAGTATAACATTTAGCTAGAGAGATCTTGCTATGCTGTAGGTAAATACTAGAAAGAAAATTGAGATATGATCCTTAAACAATTTTTGAGCAATGCCTGCTAATGATTAAAAACTGGAAGCATTGTAGTGTCATTATTATTGACCATCTTAAATAAAGAATTAGTCAAGCTACTGATAACTTAGTTAAATGTAGAATGGAAAAGTTTAGAGGTAGAAATAGCATAATCAGCTTTGTATGTATATGACTAGTTACAGTTATGAGGATTTCCAAAGAAACACAGGCTGCCAGAACAGAGTTCTGCAGGTAATTGGGTTGATACTACGGCTTCGTTTATGCTCCTCTTGAAGGAATCACAGCACAGATAGCAATGAAGACATAGGAACAGGGGCTTCAGCACAGTGACTGATCTTGACTACAAAACTCCTGAGACTGCTAGCTGCAGGGTCAGATTGTAAGACTGTGGCACCACAGTGTCTGCAGTTCGTAAATTATAGTGATAACTGCAATGTCACTGTAGATACACAGCTACAGCCTTGCTAGCAGTCAGACCTTCAGTTAATTAGTCCATGTGCCATAGGTCTTATTTTTCAACCTGTATCACTTCTGTGGTTGTAGTGGGAGACTGACTCCTCTGGAATCCAACCTTCAACTGATTTTTCTTCCCAGTCTGAGTTTCAAGAAACTTTTCATCCCAGTCTCCTCCTTTCCAATACGTTTCTTCTCCATGCCAGTTCATCTGTCATAGTTCTCTTGTTTTGGTTCAGGCACTTCACTATTCCACATTGCCTTTGGTTAGTCAGTGAACAGAGTTAAATTTCTGTCCTCACAAAGGCTAGAACAGCAAATTTAGGTTGAGTAAGGATTCACCTCTTTATATTTTTGGTAAAACAAGTTTGAATTCTGGTCTCTGCTCTATGTTCATATATGTTTATGACAGTTTATGTGTAGTGCCATAAGCAGAAGACTACAGAGTTATGGTCATTTTTGAGTGTTGCTTTTTCATCTGGTCAAATTTCAACTTTTATCAAACTTTTTCCAGCATAGTAAAAGGTTTGAAGGGTACCCCCATATCAGAAAAGCCTGTAATCTAGTAATAGATAGGGGCTATAGATGTGGATCTCTAAAGCAGAAAAAAAAATATGAAACTTGATCATATCTCCTGTGAGTGCTCTTTTTGCATCATTTTGTGCAAGACAGGCACTTTTACTAGACTAGATTAAAAATAAAACCAAAACAACCCCCAAAACCACAGCTACCTGTTTGCACTGTATTCTGGAAGAAGCCTCATTCTGTAGGGATGTGATGCATTTTCTAGGTACAGGAAAATGACAAATTCCTAGGGAAGGCAGTGCGCTTCTGTCTAGATATAGTCCATTTCTCTCGAGATAGTTCACAAAGTTTCAGGGGCATTTTTGGTCTACTTTGTTTTAATTCTAACTAACATTGAGACAAAGTCCTTAAGAGAATTTTGAGACATACTGAGATAAAAAAGCTGGTCCTGAACTGCCCTAGCACAAGCAGAGCCTGTTTTCTTGTATGTTTATAGATGATCTACACCAAGTTCTGCCCCTTGACAGAGAAACATTCAGTGCACATTTGTCAAAAGACAAGATGGAATGACAGAGTTTCATGTGTTTGGAATACACTGCTTTATTCAAAGGAAAAAGTTTTGCTATGTGGATATTGTCACAGTGCACTGAGGGCTGGGACAAGGGAGTCAGGAGTCACAGGGGCTCCCTGGGGTGGCGGGGCAGGTCCTCATCAGCTAGGGCTTGAACTTTTAGTTATGGGGAAGACAGAACCTTAACTTCTGCACTCTTGTTACATTTAATTGTGAAATAGTCATTAAGTAGCTCAGGGCTGATGGGAAAGATACTGGAATACTTCAGCCAGTTTTCAAATAAAGTCTCCTTATGGCAGAAACTTAGATTGAACAAGGGATAGCTCCTCTCTCTCCTAGATTGCCCGAACATAGGTTTTGGTAAAGTAGTAGGAAGCAATTTGAACAAAGACCAGTTTGGCAAGGGCATTTGTTTGCTTTATTGATTGGTTAAGGGGTGCAAGGTAAGGAAGGGGTAAGGAATATGGTAAGTGTAGAGCAGTCTTGTGTGCCAGTAATAGAATTGTCTTCTATTCTGCAGTGTAAGTTAACTTAGTATTCAGCTCCTAATATATTTATTTTATAAAGTTTATCAGTACCCACATACATACATACTCATATTTTATTTGGAATAAAGCAGCATACTCCAAATGTATGAAACTCTGTAGTTTTCCATTTTCTTTTTCATGGTTAGTGTGCTTTGAATATTTCTCTGCTAAGGGGCAAACAAGGCCTGATGTACAGAGATAAACACAGGGCTGTCTGCAATGTCAGAGATGAGTGGTGCAGGGTCTTGTGTGATCATAGTAGTATTATCAGTTTAAAGCAAGCGCTCTGCACACATTAATCTTGACAGCCATGCTGGCATATTTTCCTAATTGTGATGTAAAGTAATTGTGCGATAAGATAAGTTTAGCTATGTCCCTTTTGGGAAGCTGCTGGATCAGCTTGACTGTACTGTCTCTTAAATTAACTGTTATAACTTAAAAATCCCAACAGTTATACCCTATGTTTGACATGATGGCTGACCAGGAACACCACATTTGTCTAACTGTTAAAAAATGAAAATATTATCTGTAAAGAAAACAGTGCAGTTGCTATGGAAAAACTGAATTCTGATTTAAAAGGTATAAGTATAAATCTTCCTGTTGCCAGGAAGATTAGCTATTTACAAAAAAGTAGACAAATATGGAAAGTTTACTTAAATATTTAAAGAAGCACTATGTTTCTAGCTTAATCTCAGATTTTTATCTTTTTAGAAGTAATGAACTTGTGGGAGACATTCACTTTTACTTTTAAGACTGATCTATATTCTGCTTATACAACTCCAGGATTTCTAGAGGTAGGACCTCTAGCAACTTTGTCACAGATTCTCCTGTAATTAAAAAAAAAAGTCTTATTTAGAGGGAGGGAAGAGAAAGTAGACTCAACTTCTGACTATATTTTTAGGAGATAAAGGAACAGTATTATATACAGTTTACCAGTATGGGCAGTGATAGGAATATGTAGAGTTTGGAGTTCGATGCATCAGTTAATAGGGTTATGTATTTCATATCTGACTTCCAGAAGGTCATCATGTCTGTCTGTACTTCTTTTTATATAATTTCAAAAAGTAATTTTTAATGGGAAGGAATTTTGTATTGTGTTTGTATTGTAGAAACGGGCTAAGGTTATTCTATAGAAAGCCTGACATAGAAAATTATTATGTTACAATTATTTTTACAATTGAAAAGACTGTTCTGGATACATGAGACATGAGTGAGAAAAATAAGGAGCTCAGTTTTCACACAGAGATCAAGTCTATTCCTAAAAAATCTCTGTACTGATACTCTCTGGAGAGAGAGAAAGCATGACTCTATGTTGTCTCTTTCTGGAGAATTTTAATATTGGAACATTTATTGGATTGGGCATTATTTATTTTCATAATAACATATTCTTCCAGTTTGAACTCCTGTTTTCAGTTGCCTCTAAAAATTTTCCTATTTTAACCTCAGTGTGAGCGTTGTAGTAACTTTTTGAACTGCTGAGGTGCAGAGGAAGGAGTATAAAAGAGGGAGTATTTCTTTTTTACTATTTACAACTTGGACCCAAGAAATGGTGTCATCCTTCACTAACAAATTTATCTCTCAGTGCATTCAGTGGAAGAACATTTCAAATTAGACTGGTAAAGAAACAAATTTGGCTAATATTACCTGGTGTTGAAGTTCACCAAAATGAGGAATAGAAAGCCTTGTGGCATTATCCAATTTATATGTTAAAGGGGAAGAAACCTAATATCTTGTTTGGTGATGAACTAATTGGAGAGCACGCAGCACACGGAGCAGAGAGCGGCGGCTGTGGGAGCAGTGGGGGCGGCTGCGGCTGCGGTGAGTGCTGTTCGCTTTTGCTGAGGCTTTGAGAAGGAGCCAGGCTTCCCGGAGACGGTGAAGCCGGGGCAGAGCAAGGAAACCCGAGTCTGAGCGGGAATCCTGAGAAACCTGAGAGAAACTGAAAGGCTGACGTGGCGGGGGGTGTGACTGAGAACCGCGGCAAACTTTAAAAGTGGCCATCTCGGCAGCTCCCTCAGAGCAACGCGGCACGCGGAGCAGAGAGCGGCGGCCTCCGCAGAGAGAAGCACGCGGGGAGCGGCACGAGGGGAGGATTAGCCAGACAGACCATAGACCAGATAGACCATGGTCGCAGCGCGCCCAAAAACTGTTGTGAAAAAGAATATGGGAACTCAGAGGGATCCTCCGAGCAGACATGCAGCCGTGCAGGTTTGTGGCTGCAGCGAATGCCTGAGCCTGGCACTGGTACCGGAGGGAGCCAGTGACACCGCGTGTGTGCGGTGTAAGCAGGTAAATGGTCTGCTCGGGCAGGTGCTTAAACTGATGGAGGAGGTAGAAAGGCTAAGAACTATTAGAGGCTGTGAAAGAGAAATAGATTGGTGGAGCTTCACCCTGAGGCAAGGGCAGTCGGAAAAGGGTGAGCAAGTGATGGATCCCCCCCCTCCTGTCATCAGACAGAAGGAGAGGGTTCAGGAGACAGGGAGGAATGGAGGGTGGTCCGTCCGCGGAGAGGCAAGCAAAAACCCTCCCAACCCCCTTCACCCTCCCAGTTGCCCTTGAGTAACAGGTACCAGGCCTTGGAACTTCAGGGAGAGGTCAATGAAGTTGGAGGGGTAGATCAGTCTCCTGAATCACCTAGGGCTTGTCAGTCATCCCGATGCCTTAGGACTTCTTCAATTAAGAAGAAAAGGAGGGTAATTGTGGTGGGCGACTCCCTTCTGAGGGGAACAGAAGGGCCCATCTGTCGACCAGACCCATCCCACAGGGAAGTCTGCTGCCTCCCTGGGGTTCGGATTAGAGACATTAAAAAGAAACTTCCTGATCTTGTAAAGCCCTCCGATTACTGCCCACTGCTGCTTTTTCAGGTTGGCAGGGACGAAATTACTACAAGAAGTGCAAGGGCAATGAAGAGTGACTTCAGGGCCCTGGGATGGCTGGTTAAAGGGTCTGGAGTGCAAGTAGTGTTTGCCTCCATACCTCCTGCAAGAATGGGTGAAGAGATAAGCAGGAAGAGTTTACAGATTAATGAATGGCTATGTGACTGGTGCCAAAAGCAGGGCTTTGGGTTCTTTGATCATGGGCTGCTATATGAGACACCTGGCCTGATGGTGGCAGGTGGAATGCATTTGTCCCAGAGGGGGAGAAGGCTTTTGGGGCAGGATTTAGCAGGGCTCATTGAGAGGGCTTTAAACTAGATGTGAAGGGGGAAGGGGAGAGAACTGGGTCTGTTAGGGATGAGCCCAAGAGCAATATGCTAGGGCCTGAAGGAAGGTGGTCTAGGGAGGATTTTCGATCATTGAAGAGAAGGGATAGATGTTTAGGCCCTGACCACAAGGCCTCCTGCCTCCCAGGGGTCCCACCAGTGCGCTCTGCTTGCTATCTGAAATGCCTGTACACCAATGCACGCAGTATGGGGAATAAACAGGAGGAGTTAGAGGTTTGTGTGACGTCTAAAGGTTATGACCTGGTGGCAATTACAGAGACATGGTGGGACAGCTCACATGACTGGAATGTGGTCATGGATGGCTATGTCATTTTTAGGAAAGATCGGTCAGTGAAGCGAGGGGGTGGAGTTGCTCTCTATGTGAGGGAGCAACTTGAATGTATTGAGTTTTGTCCAGGGACTGATGAGGGGCAAGTTGAAAGTCTGTGGGTAAGAATTAAGGGGCAGGCAGGCATGGGTGATACAGTTGTGGGGGTCTATTACAGACCTCCTGATCAGGACGAGGGAGTTGATGAGGCTTTCTACAGGCAGCTGAAAGCAGCCTCACAACTACAGGCCTTGGTCCTCATGGGGGATTTTAACTACTCCGATATCTGCTGGAAGACTTACACAGCCAGCCATTCACAGTCTAGGAGGTTCCTCCAGTGCATTGATGACAACTACTTAATGCAAATGGTGGATAAGCCGACTAGGAGAGGAGCGCTGCTGGATCTTGTACTCACCAACAAGGAGGGTCTTGTTGAAGCAGTGATGGTCGATGGCAGCCTTGGCTGCAGTGATCATGAGATGGTGGAGTTCAGGATCCTGTGTGGGAGGAATAGAGTACCTAGCAAGACCAGAACCCTGGACTTCCACAGGGCCAACTTTAGCCTCCTCAATCAATTGTTATGGGAAGTCCCATGGGACAGGGTGCTAGATGGTAAAGGGGCTCAAGATAGTTGGTCAACATTCAAGGACCACTTCTTGCAAGCTCAGGATCAGAGCGTCCCAATGGGTATGAAATCAAGTAAGGGAGCTAGGAGACCAGCATGGTTAAACAAGGAACTGCTGGGCAAACTCAGGTGGAAAAAAAGAATCTATGGATCAGGGAAGGAGGGGCTGGTCACTTGGGAGGAATATAGGACCGTTGTCAGAGGATGTAGAAAGGCAATTAGGAAAGCTAAGGCCTCCTTGGAACTTAACCTTGCAAGCCAGGTCAAGGATAATAGAAAGGGCTTTTTCAAATACATAGCTAATAAAACTAACACTAGAGGCAATATAGGCCCACTGATGAATGAGGTGGGTGCCCTAGAGACAGAGGATATAAAGAAGGCAGAGGTGCTGAATGCCTTCTTTGCCTCTGTCTTTACTCCTGCAGGCTTTCCCCAGGAGCCCCTGATCCCTGTAGCCCCAGAAGAAGTCAGGATAAAGGAGGAGTTTGCCTTGGTAGATGAGGATTGGGTTAGGGATCAGTTGAGCAATCTGGATATCCATAAATCGATGGGACCAGATGGAATGCACCCAAGGGTGCTGAGGGAGCTGGCATAGGTCATTGCTAGGCCACTCTCCATCATCTTCGGTAAGTCATGGAGAACAGGAGAGGTGCCTGAGGACTGGAGGATAGCAAATGTCACTCCAGTCTATAAGAAGGGCAAGAAGGAGGACCCAGGTAACTATAGACCGGTCAGCCTCACCTCCATCCCTGGAAAGGTGATGGAACAGCTTGTTCTTGGCACTATCTCTAGGCACATCAAGGATGAGGGGTTCATTAAGAGCAGTCAACATGGTTTTACCAAGGGTAAGTCATGTTTGACCAACCTTATTGCCTTCTATGAGGAAATAACTAGGTGGATAGATGATGGTAGAGCGGTAGATGTGGTTTATCTTGATTTCAGTAAAGCATTTGACACTGTCTTCCCACAGCATCCTTGTAGATAAGCTGATAAAGTATGGGTTTGGTGATCAGGTAGTGAGGTGGATTGTGAACTGGCTGAAGGAAAGAAGCCAGAGAGTTGTGGTCAATGGGACGGAGTCTAGTTGGAGGCCTGTGACTAGTGGAGTCCCTCAGGGGTCGGTACTGGGACCGGTGTTGTTGAATATCTTCATCAACAACCTGGATGAGGGTACAGAATGTATCCTCAGCAAGTTTGCTGATGACACCAAACTAGGAGGAGTGGCTGACACACCAGAGGGTTGTGCTGCCAATTTAACGAGACCTCGATAGGCTGGAGAGTTGGGCGGGGAGAAATTTAATGAAATATAACAAGGGGAAATGTAGAGTCGTGCATCTGGGGAAGAACAACCCCATGTACCAGTACAGGTTGGGGGCTGACCTGCTGGAGAGCAGTATAGGGGAAAGGGACCTGGGGGTCCTGGTGGACAGGAGGATGACCATGAGCCAGCAATGTGCCCTTGTGGCCAAGAAGGCCAATGGCATCCTGGGGTGTATTAGAAAGGGGGTGGTTAGTAGGTCAAGAGAGGTTCTCCTTCCCCTCTATTCTGCCTTGGTGAGGCCACATCTGGAGTATTGTGTCCAGTTCTGGGCCCCCCAGTTCAAGAAGGACAGGGAACTACTTGAGAGAGTCCAGCGCAGAGCCACAAAGATGATTAAGGGAGAGGAACATCTCCCTTACGAGGAAAGGCTGAGGGAGCTGGGTCTCTTTAGCTTGGAGAAGAGGAGACTGAGGGGTGACCTCATTAATGTTTATAAATATGTAAAGGGTGAGTGTCATGAGGATGGAGCCAGGCTCTTCTCAGTGACATCCAATGATAGGACAAGGGGCAATGGGTGCAAGCTGGAACATAGGAGGTTCCGCATAAATGTGAGGAAGAACTTCTTCACAGTGAGGGTAACAGAGCACTGGCACAGGCTGCCCAGAGAGGTTGTGGAGTCCCCTTCTCTGGAGACATTCCAAACCCACCTGGACATGTTCCTGTGTGACCTGATCTAGGTGTTCCTGCTCTGGCAGGGGGATTGGACTAGATGATCTTTTGAGGTCCCTTCCAATCCCTAACATTCTGTGATTCTGTGATTCTGTGATAGGTGAAGATATAGACATGGTAGAGACGGAATTATTTTCCAGGGAGGACAACTGTTAGCCAGGAAAACTTTGGCATAGAGTATACCTGGAACATGAATAGCCAGAATAAGATTGTTATATTAACTAAAATATTTTTCTATAGTTTCTAACCTTCAGTTAAAAATATGATTTTTTTTTTTGTCTTCTTAATTTAGTAGATTAAATGATGGGTGTACTTAAATAGAGTTGACATGGAGAACTATATTACCCCTATGAAAATATTTTTGTTGAACTTTTGAGTTGCCGTGTTGTCTCTTCTGCAGTAAGCTGAAGCTTTATTGGTAATTTCAGGAACATGCCACCCACCCACTGAAGTAGCTACTGAAAAGTGCAATATGTATTCTGCCTAGGACGAATCAGCAGGTGATGATTATACCCTGCTTAACAGTGATGGGGAAATAAGTGTACTGAAAAAAACTTGTGGCTTATTTTAGTGCTATGCTACACTTTCTGATTGTGTTTTAAGGAATGAAGCTGAGTGTTCTGTTCTGGCATATACTATGTAGCTTCTTAATTTCCAATATAAATTTCCTGTTGCCTATGATTCAGATGTCTTGTGGCAAATGCATTTTTACTGTACTAGTTGTACAATCTAGGCACCACTACACAGGTATGTATCATAACTAAAAATCTACCTGTTCTTGGGTATTTTTCAGAATTGACTGGACAAGGCCCAGGGCAACCCAGTGGTTAAGATAGCTCTGCTTTGCTGGGCACTGTGATTACTACATGGTTTTACTACATGGATTAGCCATTAAGTCATGCTGTGGTAAGGTTGCAGTTCTATGAAGGGCTGTTTAAAGGCACTTGACACTTGGGAACTTTTTTTGAGCCTTCTGTTTTGAGTTTGGTTATTTGATTTTGTTTTTTTGATGGTGGTACAAATGTATTTGATAACCACTGACAAGATAATACTAGAAACTGAGAGGTTTTGTTGGGTTTTTTTAACTTCAGTTTTTAGCAGTAGGGAAATTCATTGCTTCACAGAGTAAGTCCCTGGAGAAGTCTGTAAAAATTGATAGAACCTGATTTCTTTTTGAAGAAAAGACCTGACTGACAACTGAGCATTTAAAACCAACAACTTTGTAGTCTGTAACTGTGAATCCTCTCTTGCTGTACAAAACAAGTTGCATGCCTTGGGTTTAATGCCATGTCTGGCTGTTGTATTTCACTGAAAACTTATTACAAATACCCATTATACGAGGTCTGAAAATGAAATAAACCCTGATTCAACAAATTACTTAAGCCTACTTAAGCATAAGTATTCATGTGCTTAATCCTGTTTGGGCTTCCATACATACAGAACATTATCAGGAGACACTTATGTCTTACAAAAATCCAAACCCAGTCAGAAGCTAAGAGTTTCTTAAAATCTGAAACTGATTGTTATGATTTTTCTGCTATTAATAATTCATAATTAAGATGAAATCATGAATTGGAAGTCATATAAAATGAAATTGTAGTTAAGGACAGTCCATATTTGAGATATCGAAGGGAAATATGTAAGACTACATTGTTGCATGTCTTCATGATGAGATATTTGGGATTTCTTTATTGATGGAAAATGTGATCTATCAATTCTATCCAAATATGTCTTTTCACTTTAAGGTCTCTCAGAAAGATAGTTCAGCTAGGAAATGACTGTCGTGTTTTATGTTTCTCTACCTAGAATAGTGTTACTCGTTTGTATTGCTGTAGAATGCAAATGCTCACTTTCCAGAAGCAATAAGCATACCTGTTCCATAAAATCTTACTATAATAAATAGAAATAACCATAATACTACTAATAATATAGCATATAGCAATAGTTGTGTAACTTCAGAAAAAGAGGGAGATAACTTTTTAAAAAACATGTTATAAATGTGTCTCTGTATAACAGAACAGTCCACTAGGCATGTTGCAGAGTTTTTCAACATAAATGATAAGAAGTGTGAAGACATTGAGGTAAATTAATAAATTGATAGTATCAAATTGACTGTAGTATTTTTGGAGGTGCTATAATTTCATAACACCCTAATTTTTGATTAACAATATTTTATACTGTGAAAAAGAAGATAAAAATTAAAATGGGACTTAACATTGCCTAATTCTGAATTTAGCAAGATTGAGTCCATAACTGTCAGACAGTGTTTTAGTCTACCTAATTCTCTAAGTAACTAATAACCCACTAGTTTCCTCCCTAATCAGCCCTTAAGTTTAGCAGATACTTAAGTTCTATAAACACATAAAGCTTTTTGAGTAAACTGTTGTAATCCATTTGTATGTGGACAGGTGCCTAAATTCTGCCTTATTCAGATTGGTTTTATAGAGTTATTGTTTTTTTCATTGTGATGAATAAATATTGACGGCAGAAATTTCATTCAGAAACCCATCTGGGTGCTTGTGCTCTCTGTATCAATGAGAAAGTGTGGACATCTCTGAAGACGTTCAATTGATTGCTTTTATGTTGAATGGGAAGCCACTGGAAGCCAGCCAGCCTGAGACATGAAGTAAAAGGATGTGCTTGACTACATCTAGCTTTCAAGATGAATTTTTGTGCAGATCAAACACCAGGGCACTTACAGAAGGCTTTCCTTCACTCCTTTCTGCCCACTTGTAGTACATGTATTGTGTACAGCTAGTGTGACTACAAATCTGGGGCAAGATTCCTAAATTCTGGCCAAATAGTCATGTGATTATGTGGTAGCTGTTCTGAAACTGGAATCTTGCAGTGAACCTATAGAAAGTTTTGAAGTTCAAATTTCATTGAAAACGTGACAATGGTTCCTTTATAATTCTTATTCAATTTATTTTATATAATCCACATATTTTCATTTTCCAATATGCAATAAATAAGTAGTTTATCATACCATAGAAATTGTCATAGTAACAATTTAAGCAGTAGAGCTTTTACAGAAACCAGTGGGATTCCTTATTTAAAGAGCCATAAGCATGTTTATTAGCTGAATGTTTCTCCTTCAGCGATGAGTAGTGGATTATCATAGAATCATAGAATGCTTTGGGTTGGAAGGGACCTTTAGAGGTCATCTAGTCCAACCCCTCTGCAGTGAGCAGGGACATCTTCAACTAGATCAGGTTGCTCAGAGCCCTGTCCAACCTGACCTTAAATGTTTCCAGGGATGGGGCATCACTTGTGTGTGGTATCAAGTAATTAGTTTCTATTGTGCAAATTTGTGAAAGTATTTACTTGACTTCAGAACAAAACGCATGGGCAGCTACAGAATATTTTCTAAAACTGTACAGATTATTCCTAACAGATAATGAATTAACACTTTGGTAAAGCTTTCTTTTCTTTGAAAATGTCTTCCCCATACTGTCTCATTTTAGTGATGTTATCTGCCCTGCAATCAAGTCAGTTCACAGTTCTAGGATTCTTCTCTGCTTTATGTTGATAGTGAAAATTATTATTCATGCAGATGATGTGTTTTGCTTCCAGATCTACTTAGGGGTATTCAAATCCTCTCTGACCTCCATAGCAACCCATATATTTTTCATTTACTGGAACAGTAATTGATAGGAATGAAGCTATAAAATGACAGAAAATTTCAGCCTGTCTACTTAACATAGAGTAGTATGTTAGTTTTTTTCTGCATTTGTTGTCTATTAAATATTGAGTTCACTTTGGTGTTTCTGAATTGCGAACATTTTCTATGGTTTTGACCCTCATAATATGAGGGATTCACTGCTCATGTTCACTGCTTCTCTTGGAAACCTAAAATGATAAGTATTAGCAGAGGAGGAGACAAAACTTGTTTAAGAGCTGGACCAAGCCTATGGGTCTTTCAGCTGGGGAAAAGCAGCATGAATGTTCACTGCCTTGTGGTCCAAAGGTAGAACTATAAATTCTCATTCAGTCTTCCTATGCATATTTCACACCTACTCTCAGACACATTAAAAACATTAACCCAAAGTGGAAAATTTCTTTTATTGGCTTAGGGCAAAGTTGATTTAACAGTGACTTAAAAAATTTTTTTGGTGATGCTAAAATCGAATCTGTCAGTTGTTAGTCATACTGTTGGGATGCCTGTAAGTCAGAAGACCTACCACTCTTTCTACTCTTTTTATAAAACTGTTGTGATCCTTTTCTTACAAATAAGAAAAGACGTTTTTGTTTGGTTTTTTTAGCAACGAGGTCTCATTGTGTAACAAACTGATATGGAGTTAAACCCAGAGTTGGCAACCGGTCACAAGTAGTGTTCACCAGGGCTCAGTATTGGGGCCAGTTATTTTTAATATCTTTATCAATGATCTGGACGAGGGGATCAAGTGCATCCTCAGTGCCTGGAAAGCTGCCTGGTGGAAAAGGAGCTGGGAGCGTTGTTCAACAGCTGGCTAAATATGAGCCAGCAGTGTGATCAGGTGGCCAAGAAGGCCAAAAGCATCCTGGGCTGTATCAGGAATAGTGTGACCAGCAGGACTAGGGAAGTGATTGTCTCCCTGTACTCAGCTCTGGTGAGGCCACACCTTGAATACTGTGTTCAGTTTTGGGCCCCTCACTACAAGGACACTGAGCTGCTGGAGTGTGTTCAAAGAAGGGCAACGAAGCTGGTGAAGCACCTGGAGCACAAGTCTTATGAGGAGCAGCTGAGGGAACTGGGGTTGTTTAGCCTGGAGAAAAGGAGCCTCAGGGGAGACCTTATCACCTTCTACAAGTACCTGAAAGGAAGTTACAGTGAGGTGGATGTTGGTCTCTTCTCCCAAGTAACAAGTGATAGGACAAGAGGCAATGGCCTCAAGTTGTGCCAGGGAAGGTTTAGATTGGATATTAGGAAAAACTTCTTCACTGAAAGAACTGTCAAGCTTTGGAACAAGCTGCCCAGGCAAGTGATTGAGTCACCATCCCTGGAGGTATTTAAAAGGCATGTAGATGAGGTGATTGGGGACAGGGTTTAGCAGTGGGCTTGTCAGTGCTAGGTTAATGGTTGGACTTGGTGATCTTAAAGGTCTTTTCCAACCAAAACGATTCTATGATCTTTTGTAAATGTCCCTTCATAACCACCTTCAAATCTTTAGGCTGTTACTTAATGATGTCCAGAGCCTGACAAAAGTACACATGTATTTATCTGTTTCTGGGAAAGTGGAAAGCAGTTTCTTTTTCTGACTGCGATAAATACCAGAAGAGCCTTCCTCCTGTTGTTCTGTGTGTTTTGAACATTGAAGCTGACACCCTTGAACTGTGGCACTCTTCTGAGCCTCTTCATTCACCTTCTGAGACATCTTGTGGCCCAGACTTCTGTTTCCAATGAGTTTTGTCTCTTACTTGAGAAAGCATTGTATGAAAATAAATATATGGGCCCTCCTTCATATATGAAGTTCTAGCTATGAAATTATATCTGAATATTTTGACAAAGATTAATTATTGGTTTTATTGTCATACTTAGTAATGCATAGTCACATATACCTTGACTTCAGTAAGGCTTTTGATACTGTTTCCCATAACATCCTCATAGGAAAACTCAAGAAATGTGGGATAGATGATCAGACTGTGAGGTGGATTGAAAACTGGATTAACAATAGAATTCAGAGGGTTGTGATTAGTGGCATAGAGTCAAGTTGGAGACCTGTGGCCAGTGGTGTTCCCCAGGGATCAGTTACCGGGTCCAGTTTTGTTCATCAATGACCTAGATGAGGGGATAGAGTGTACCCTCAGCAAGTTCGCTGCTGATACAAAACTGGGGGAGGGGGGTGGCTGACACTTGAAGCCTGTTCTGCTATCCAATGAGATCTAGACAGGCTGGAGAGCTGGGTGAAAGTGAACCTCATGAAGTTCAATAAGGACAAGTTTAGAGTCCTGCACCTGGGGAGGAATAACACCAGGCACCAGTACAGATTAGGGGTCACCCTGCTGGAAAGCAGCCCCATGGAGAAAGACCTTGGAGTCCTAGTGGACAGTAAGTTGTCTGTGGGACAGCAATGTGCCCTTGTGGCCAAGAGGGCCAATGGTATCCTGGGGTGCATAAAGGAAAGTGTGTCCAGCAGGTCTAGGGAGGTTCTCTTCCCCCTCTACTCTGCCCTGGTGAGACCACACCTGGAATACCGTGTCCAGTTTTGGGCTTCCCAGTTCAGGAGAGACAGAGATCTACTGGAGAGAGTACAACAGAGAGCTACGAGGATGATCAAGGGACTTGAACATCTCTCCTATAAAGATAGACTGAGAGAACTGGTGCTGTTTAGTCTTGAAAAAAGAAGGCTGAGAGGGGATCTTATTAATGTCTATAAATACCTGAGGAGTGGGGGTCAAGAGGAAGATACCAGTCTCTTCACAGTGGTGCCCAGTGATAGGACAAGGAATAATGGGTGTGAGCTGGAACATAGGAAGTTCCACTTCAACATGAGGAGAAACTACTGTGAGGGTGACAGAGGACTGGAACAGGCTGCCCAGAGAGGTTGTGGAGGTTAACACTGCACTCATTATGCTCACAATTTACCCATATTTTCAGACACTTATAGTTCAGGCTACATTAACTAGTTTTATATTGTAAAGCTTTGTAGGAACCTTTAGCTTTCAGGCATTGACAGCTCTAGAGTTTTCATATGAAATATTAAATCCTAAACAAGATATGTGAAAATATATATTTGGAAAGGAGAGGATAAACCTACATTTGGGGTGCTATGTAAATAATGCTCATTTTTCCTCAGACACAAAGTTTGAGAAAGCAGATATAACATTTCTGAATGGTTTCTGAAAAAATGCGCATCATTAAATTTCTAAAAATATATAAAAATACAGGACAACAATTCTAACATTTTTTAAAATGAACGTCTTTCTCAGCTCTGTGAAGTCTTACTGAAACTTTCTCAAAAAGGCTGTTTCAAGTGCTGGAGGAAAGGAATTATTTCAGATAACTTTGTATTATTTGCTACAACAGCAAACGTACTGTTTCAGATGCTTGGTGAGAGGGTAAAAGAGAATACCCTTTTAAAATCTATATTATAAATACTTTGTTCAGGCCAGAGTAGATCCTCCAGTGTCATTACCCTTAAATGAAATTATTGGGGATTTTCCACATTCTATAATATATCATGAAGTGAACCTTATTATCTGTTTTATGACAAATTACATATTCAAGTGTTTCTAGCTGTCATAACAATGAATATTTATCATAATTTGACTCATGTAAAATTATTGTAATTACACGATACTATAAAAAAATTACTTTGGTTAATTTATTAGTAATAGATAAGTGTTTTTACTACCCATAAAATTATAATAATATTTCTGCTTTCTTTCAATGAAGAGGCAGTCAAAATAAGTATTACGCCATCTAATTATTTTTCAGTTATGATGACATAGGAAATACTTCTAATTGGTTTTGCTCAGTCAGAAAAATATCCTAATTATCTTCAGACACTGGTCAGGACTTCTTTGTTGCTTGAATTCTTGATTCCTCTCAGCAACCTTTAGTTACTTATGAATATTTCAGTGTGAACTGTCCCAATCCAACGATGTTATACATCAGTCTGCAAATGTCAAGAAGTATGTTTGATGCAAACACGTTCAGACTAGACAGAAGGAAGAAATATTTTGTGATGAGTGTGGTGAAACACAGGAACAGGTTGTCCAGAGAGGTGGCAGTTGCCCATCCCTGGAAACGTTTAAGGTCAGGTTGGATGGGGCTCTGAGCAACCTGATCTAGTTGAAGATGTCCCTGCTTACTGCAGAGGGGTTGGACTAGAAGACCTTTTAAGGTCCCTTCCAATCCAAACTGTTCTATGATTCTATGACATAACTGGGATAAATGCAATTGTCATTGCTTGCTCTCATGGCAACCATCAGCTTTGGGTTGATGGAGCATTTAGGATCAATAACTCTCTAAAGTTTTATTAATAGAATTATCATATTATTCTCCTAAAGAACAACTAGGCAGAATTTTTCCCACTATGATGGAACAAGAGCCACTTGGATTCTTCCTCTGGCATGCAGCAAGCCAGGGGAGAAGATACAATACCCTGGTGGTTGTCAAGGGCTATGTCAGAATTTGATAGCAGTTCTTCATTATCTATATAAATGAAAAAGAAATTTTCTAAAGATGGCAGATATATTGCATTCTTCCTGTCTACATTTATGAGAATGTTTGTCCTTTAAGGTTTATTATTCAGAAGAAAGGAAACCCTGGGTATCTTTTTGTTCTTATATATTCACAGGTAATCAATAATTATAGTCATGAAGTTTTCTTTAATATTCTGAATTATCTGAAAATATAATTTAAGACCGTTGAAACTGCCTCCTAGTCATTCTCTTTCTAAACCAGTGTCCTTAACTTTTTCGAGTATAAATATGCATAGGGGCATTCTTGCTCGACTTGCTTTCTCAAAAAGTGTCCTAGGGATAAAATAACTATTTCACCCTTGTGATTCTTATTAGGTGTTTTACAAAAACTGTGAGGACAGTTATTGTTTAATGACAAGGATGTCATATGTCTATGACTCTCTAAGAGAGACTTAAGCAAATCCAGATCTAGTAAGTTTTCAAGTAACAGGATATGGTGCAGCCTTCAACTGTGAATAGCCTGGACTCCAGGAGGTCAAGACAACTGTTCATAAATTTAGAATTTATAAGTTATAAATAAGTTAGTACTTGCCTGGTGAGAGACAACATACCTACATGAATTATCACTGTGATGAATATGGTGAGTGAGATGTAATAGTTCATCTTTAAAGAAAAGTTTTTCTGCTGTTGCTCATTTGGCAGTCATGTCTGTCTCTGATGTGTGGTCCTGTGTTCCAGGGAAGTAATAAAACTTCAGCTGAACTGATTTCTGTGGGAAAGAAGATGGATGGTATGAAAAACTTTTAGTTAAATACAAATTTTATCTTGTCAGAATGTTAGTTTAGGTTAGATGCCTACTGAGCCTCTAACATTTTATTGTCGGGTCATACAAATACAAATTTGTACATACTGCTTATATCTCAGTCCTTGAGTATACATCATTTGGATTGTTTCTTATAAGGAATACAAGAGTATCTAGAAGGCAGAAACAAGAGTAGCTTGGCAGAGACATGGAAAAAAAGGCTTAACTCAACATCATGTAGTTCTTGAAGATTTACTCATGTTGTGGAGTATTGCTTTACACTTGTATGTAACCATTTACAATTGCCATAAAGATATTTTAGAAGCAAATTCATTCCCACTGTTCAGCAATTACATATCCTCACCCTGTCTCCCTCTTCTGTTTTCTAGTCCTGTTTAGGTTTCAGATCACATAAAATAGGTATTATACCATCAAGCATACGCTCGGAAGAGGTCCAGCTGGCTGGAGGCCTCTGAGTAAGGACCATGGTGTGTTTCTGGCATGTGCTCTGTAACTTCAATCTCATATTACTGTTTCTTTTTACAAGGCAAAAATCTAATTTATATTTTATCTGTATGGACAACTGTTCTCTAATGGTTTTCCAGTGATTCATCCACTCTCACTGTTTTTCTCTCACTTCTATTGTGTATGCATTTTTATCTTTTCCACAAAAATACTTATTTTAATATACTGGCAGCCCAGCACATTACTTTTATGAAGTTGTAATTTCAAATAAGAACTAATTCTGACTTGATAATTAATGGTGGTCATTTTTCTGTGTCATCTTCAGCTTTTTGGAATAGTTTACAGAAATTCGAGATTGAATAATCTCTAATTAAAAAAAAAATTAAACTCATTATTTTTAATTTCAGGAGTAAAGATTACTCAACTATAATTAAAGAGTATTTATTTAGAAGGTTTTATTATGCAGATGAAAATATCTAGGACATGTGGGATTACTGTAGAGTTACTGCTCATTGCAGTGGATGAGGTGAGACAACAGAGCTGATATTATTGAGAAGAATGCTGAAGAACTTTTTATCTCAGAAATAAACAGAATCACATTGCTTGATGCCTGATACTTGAAGACAATTTTATGTATGTCATCTGCTAACATCTAACTTGAATTAGTTTACAGATTAAAAAATTCTAGAATATGCTCAGTACCTGCAAAATGGAGAACACCTTACAGCAACAAGACGACTTTACATTGCTTTCCTCTGAATGAGAAGTTTGTCTTTTTTTGTTTGTTTGTTTTGTTTTTCCTACATATGCACTTTTTAATTAAGGCTTATCATCTTCACTTAATCAGTTGATAGAATTCCAGACTTCTTAAAGTATTAACAATTCTTTTAAAACTCTAACTTATTCAATTTCTGCTTGGCATAGTATTATCATATTTGCTTTAATAGGGAGAGAATTAGGAAGAATTTACTTGTCAGCAATTTACATTCCAACCATTTTCTCCATAACCCCATCATTTTTATTTATTCTTCTGACATTTATATTCTTGCAGTGTTAATTACAGAATGTTTAATAACATTCAGAAAATCAAATTGAATGTTAAGAGCAATTAAGAAAAGAGTAGAGTACAAAAGAGGGAATATCATTATGTCAGTATGAATATTTGGTGAGCCCTCATCTTGAATGCCATATGAAAATCTTATCCCTATCACATCACTGAAGACTGAGAGGGTAAGGGGTGACAGGGAAAAAGCCTGGAACAGCTGGGTGAGTAGATTAGAATTTCTCTTTCCCTAAAGGAGAGGACAAGGGAGAGTGTGATAAAGATTTGTGAAATCACAAAGTAGAGGATAAGAACAACTATTTGTTGCCTTCTAAAGTATAAGAATTATGGATGTCAAACTCGGTGAGATACCTAAAAACAAAATAGGGTGCATGTAAACTGTAGTACATGGCATGTGCTCTAAAGGCAACTTGAGAAGGTAATTTTAGAAGTCTTGATTGGTGGATATGCAAAACAAACTTAGCACCTTTAGATTACAGCCCTTTGAGGGTCTGACATGTCATAGGAGGAGAATTATTACTATATGCTCACCCTGGTCTTGTGTTGGTCTCACTGTTTTCTAGGCCAAGACTGTTGGCTGCTTTTGTAGACAATGTTGGGTGACATAGACATAAAGTATGATCCAATTTTTGTTCTTAAGTTTCATATATCAATTTTTAATGGTGTTTGTTGCTTATTATTTTATTTTTAAAGGCTGCACTATTTCTTCGTGAGCTTCTCTAGGCAGATTTACTATTACTAGGTGTTTTGCCAATTACTAGGCCTAGCACAAAAGACACAGCCAGCACTAAAACAAAGGAGTAACCAAATTCTATTTCACACAAGAAAGTCAGTATATGGGTGAACACTGGGGGTACAAACAAGTCAAACAGATTACATATAGCAGACATCAACCCCAGCAACGATACAACACAGCCAACAATCGGTAGAACAAACAAAGCAACAAAGTCTCCCATGGCAGAGATGAGAGACAGCCAAACCAATAGGCTGATAATATAGGATAGAGGTAGCCACATATTGTTCTCACAAAGCCCACGTTCACAAGCACCAAACCTGACTGGGGCCCAGTTGCAGGGAAAGTCAGGAAGCCCTTTCTCAACAGGGAAACTCTGCAAAGTGCATCCACCACAGACACCCCACCCTTCCTGCAAGTGGTCCCAGCTTTTATCCCCAAAACAGGACACCTGGCACTCATTGACCCAATGCAGGGCACCTGGGGCTTGTTTACCCAAGGGCTTTCCTTACAAGGTCAGCTGCACCTTGGAGAAAAGCCAAAAGGCAAACTCATCCCCTCCTTTTGAAGGACTGTGAGAACCACCCATATGTCAACCTTATTTCAGAGCTCGGGATTCAGACCCCAGCATTTCACTAGGGTTTTGGCATTCTGACTTACTCTTACAGAAACTTAGATGTACAAGGATTAAACTTAAGTCTGCTATTTTAGTCATTTTTACCTCTGCCAGAGGCAGACTTAAAAGGACAAAGCAGAAATTCCTTTTTTTCAAGGTAGGAAGGAATCCTTCTCTTGTCCTGTAGTTGCACTTCAGCCTCTTCAATGCCTCTATGTTACACAGTGCAGTCTAGGGAGAAATATTTTCTATATTTTTTGTGGTAAAAAGGCAGGAATATAATATAGAGTTACCAGTCCTGTAATTTATAAATTACAAGGTTTTTGAAGTCTTCTCTAATTTAAACCTATGTTTCTAACTCATGCACATTTATTCAGGTAATAAAACTCTATATTTATTAAAAACTCTATATTTGTAAACTTCTTGATTCCTGTTGTACTCTTCCTAATATCCATGCTTCATTTTATGCAAGTGTTATATGCAGGATTTAAAAAGAATATGTGCTTTTTTTTTTTTTTATTTTATTTTTTATTTTTTACAGGATGTGGGCTGCAGGAATAACTTTCTATTAACTTCATTTAAGCCTAAAAAGCTGTATTTGGGGCTGCTTACCCTCTTGAAAACTTATCCAATTCCTTATCGTGTCCTTAGAGTCTGCTAATTGAAACTAGATAATATTACTATATATCAGTAAAATTGCTAATGCAGAGAGCTCATATTCTGACTAGACATAAAAAAGGGTAAAAGAAATAGAGACACGATCACATTCCTCTTTTAGGAATGTTTTTTGAGCACTGAAAAGTAATCTTGTATTGTTTGCTAATACTCTTATTTTTTATTATAAATGCTTGTTAGTATTCTGTTTGTTTTGTAGGATTCTTTCCCCATTAACTGTTTCCAGTATTCATTTTCAAGTTATTTATTCAGTGGTGGGTTAACCTAGGAGTCATTTAAAATTTGGTTCTACTGAAGTCATCAAGTAGAATTTTGAAGTGGAGCTCAAATTGCTGCTGTCTCAACTCTATACTTTGAGAGACCTTGATTTATTATCAGATTATGAACTCTCATATAAATTAGGTCACGACACAATGAGCAGGAAAAAATAAAATCAGTAGTATCGTGATCTACTAACAGTATAAATCGCTTACCTAAAAAAAGAACTGTTATTTGCAGCCATAGCTTACCTTAGGCAATATGAGTTGTTCTTGTTGAAGAAATTGTTACTCCACCTCCTGATCTGTTCATCACGTTCTTCAATCATTTTCTGAGTAGTGCTATGATGATATCTGTCAGGGTGCTTTCTGGCCCTTTGCATTTTATTATATCATATTTGGTTTATGTGTGCTGCTTGACTTTCCCGGGCATCCATATGTCCAATGTAAGAAAAATGTGGAAATATGTCTTTGCCTATGCAATTGCTTTCTGCCAGGATTAAAAAAATAAATCACAAATTAAAGAAGTCTTGTAAAATTGTATGGTATCTTCTTATTCATGTTCTTAGAGCAGAGACAGTGGGCTTCATTGGACAGTTTAGTGTACCAGAAAAACTTCTGACTAATTCCATTTTTTCTCTCCCTCAACATTGGCTAATGATGGGAATTCACTATGTATCATTGTTAAGGGGCCTTGTGCCATTATTGCCATTCACTCAAATATAGAGCAGTAATTCTTCTTCATTCACAACCTGGGATTCTGCCATCAAAATGTAGATGACATATCTTTAGCTTTCTTATATATAGTACAGACATATTGTAAAACCATCCCCAAAGAGAAAGTAATTGCAGTGGTTAATGTAATTGTCACCTTCATGAGATATAATTTAAAAAACTGAGTAAGAGACATACCCTGAATTAGAATCTAACAAAGCAGGTATTGTAAGACCAGTTATGTTGGAACTTTTGCTAAATACAAGGCCTGATGAATAACCACATTTCTGTAACTAAACAACAACTATATTATAAAAAAATTTAAAGAAACAAGAAGTGTTATCTTCTAACATGCAAATAATTCTTCCAGTCTGTTACAATTTGTACTTCAGCAGAATGAAGTATTTAATTTGCTGAATTTTAAACCCTGCTAGCCAGAGTTATTGAACCTGGTTCTTTTCCTTTGTCATCTGAGAAATATCTCTCTTACCTACTTAAATTTTTGCATTTCAGGAATCTTATTCAAAGAAGAGAGGTTATGCATTGGAAGCAATACCCTCTGTACCTCTGGATGCAGTTCCTTCAGAAAATGATAGCAGTCTTTGTGATTCAATAGACATAGCAGTGACCAAAAAACCTTGTTCCCTAGAGATAGCAAGAGTTCCTTCCTCAAGACCAGGTAAATCACCAAATAATTCTTTACATAGTCTTTGGTGTAAGTGTAATGTTATAGAAGGTACTCTGTTTACTTAACACAGCATGATTATAGTCTTCGATTAGCTACCATAAGAGCTTCATATCGGAATAAAGATTAATATCAAAATGCTGTAGAAGGGAAAACAAAGCAGGGATTTAAATAATTTCCTAGATAAATATAAGGAGATTGCAAAAAGCCAAACTAGAAATTTAATTTCTTTTAGCCCAGTCTTGCAGTAATCTATTTACCAACATGTTTCTGGTTTTTAATGATGTGCTTAGCAACAAAATTATACAACTAATTCAAAATTTAAAGTACTCTGTGTTTCCATCTTATGTAAAGGAAGATATGATTCATATTTGAAAATGAAACAGTGAATAAGAATTGGTAGAAATATTAAATGACAGTTTGGAAGACTACTGTTTGTATTATACAGGTTGGAACTATGAGTTACAATAGTTAAAAGCAATAGAATTATGCTGAGTCAGATGAATGATATTATCTGTAAGGACTCTGTTTATGTTCTCCAAAATTATATGCTCTTCCATTACCCTTGTTTGAACTCTTCATTACCACCTGTTAAAGGAATTTCAGAATATAATAATTTTGCTGTAAGTAATTAGACAGAGTCTGCTTTGACAAATGACAGTTCTCAGCAGCAGAGACCTATTTGAAATGGACAATTGACTTTTCAACCTATGCTATCTTGATTATGAATCGTGATTTGGGACATATACAAGAATGACAGATGATTGTTGACTAACTTCATTTTACCTGTCCAGTCTGTGGTAAGGGGAAGCACCTTCCTGATTTCACAGCTGAACTAGAATTGGAAGAGTGCCCGAGCTATATCAGGCATAGTATATAAGGGCAGATATCAAGATACAGCTTTGGAGTCTGTGAGGTGAGGTGGATCATAATTCCCACCTCATCATAAAATTTGGGCTACAGAGGACTCGAGGGAACCTGCATTATGAACCGTGATCTAAGAGGCTGCACAAAATAGGATGGCATCTTTATAGCATAGTTACACAGTGTACCAGAATCTGGCTCGAGCATTAGCACAACTGCTTGTGAAACTGAAGGTTTACTTTGCTGAATTTTTTTTGGCTCTGATAATCTAAAAAAATTAGCAGACTGTGCAGGACAATATTACGGGTTGTCATTCAGTGAAGAAAGAAAATGTCAAATTATCCTTCTTTTTCAGACTTCTGCTTGATTAATCACCATAAACATACTTATTGCAATGGGAAGGCTGCCATACCCCTAACCAATAAGCTATCTGAGGGAGTTCATTTTCTGCCTCTGTAGTAATGGGGATCAACTACAAAGCTTTCCATTCTAATTAGTATTATAAATAAATAAATAAATAATAGACTTTTTGCTATTTAAGATACCAAGCTTTGGAAGTGTGCTGTTTGCTTCACATAGGCATTTTTCTGAGGCATAGTAAGTCCATTAAGATCAGTATGAAAAACAGATTCTAAAAAGGACATTTTTAGGTCTTAATCTGGAAATATGGTTAAATACGATGTGTATCGGAGGCCCAGAGAATAACCAAGAAAGCTATAGGACGTTCATAAGGGCACCCTGATCATCTTTATAAGATCTAACAAGGTCAATGAGTTGACAATACAAATGTACTGTAGTTCCTTCTGTCAGTTTTCCATATACCACTGTGACCTTTTCCTTGGTGTTTTATTGGGAAGAACATTTGGCTGTAAAGAGAAGCAGATTCCAAAATGTGATTTTATTTTAAGCTATAAATGTAATAGTTATCTAACTGGCCTTGTTTGTAAACCATATCTGTAATCATGTTGGCTGTTATCTTCTACTACAAATGGCTGAAATAAAATCAACCATGTCACTCACAAGGTACTTAATACTACACATAATTGTATGTGAATGTCAACCTGCCACTTCAGTTCCTACAGATTTATTGCTTGACTAACTTATGTATGATTACAGAGATGATTCATTTAAAACAAATATCTAATTTACATGCATTTTTCCTAGATTTCCCTGTTTTTGTATCACTGAGACATGCTGACTTTGGGAATACTGTTTCAAATTGCTGTACTATGTCATGTGTAGTGTTCATTTCAGATCATGAGGCAGCACTTTGAACATAAAATTGCATCTGTCAGTCTCCATTCCCTAGGTGGTAGGACACTCTGATCAACCCTCCCCACTATGTGGGGCATTAGTACCTCTTGGCAGCAGAAGTGAGACTGACTGCACTCAGTGACTGAACATTCTCCTTTCCTATATTGAGAAGAAAGGTCATTCTGACTGGCCTTTCAAGCTGTATCACTGTATGTTGTAACTATTATCTGCCCTGCCAGTAAACTTCTAACAGTTTGGGAATAGTCAACTTGCCAATTGCCATTCTCCAATCTACTGGGGAAAAAAAACAGACTACTCTGTAGTTCTCCATATTATTTTTAATTTCCTGAATCTTATTCTTACACTGGTAGGGAATAGCAGAGGATGAGAACTCCATGCACCAAATGGTAAAGGATTGTTAGATATAAGGGAGAAAAACTTAACAGAAAGGAAATAAAAGTAGTCATAAAGTTTGTTACTTCCACTTCTGAAAATCCCGTGTTGTGTTTTGTGTCTGTTTGCAATAAAATTGGTTTATATTAGGAAGAACAGTTACATTATTGGTTTATGCTGGTAGTTAAAACAATGGCTTCTAATTAGGACTGATGTAAGAGTAAAAAAGACTGCATTTGTGTCTTTTTGCAATAAAATAGGTTTATATTAGGAAGAACAGTTACATTATTGGTTTATGCTGGTAGTTAAAACAATTGCTTCTAATTAGGACTGATGTAAGAGTAAAAAAGACTGCATTTGTGTCTGAGTTCCAGTTAAGCTGTTCTTTGTTTCTGTGGTAGATTGATGGGACAAGGTTAGCAGGATGTTAGCATCTCTCAGTATCTCTGCTTTTAAACTAACTTTTAAGACTTGATAGGAATATTCTGAAATACTGCACTCTGGGACAAATTTTTTCTGGTAAGTAAAATGTAAATTTGGATTTAAGATTTTATAAATCAATCTCATAATATTAACTTCATAAATTGATTCATGAATTAATCTTACTAATCGTTCTGTTGGGCTGTTCCAGAACAGTATTGTCATTCCTTAAACTAGACATTTCTACTAGCTATTTTAATTTTTAGACTGCCCTTCCATTAAAAAAAACAACCAAACAAACAAAAAAATAACCCAAAAAACCCCCAAAAAACCAACCAACCAACCAAACAAACAAACAAAAAAAAAACCCCAAAAAAACCCCAAACACAAACCACATGACACATTTGACCTTGAAAAATAACCATAAAATTTTATTAGTTCATAAGGCATGCATTAGTATTGCCCTTTTGTTCTTAAGGATGTAATTAAATTTTGTGAACTATAGCAACAAATCATCTTGGAAAAGGTGTAAAGTTTTAATAAACAGCTGAAGCTCAAGACACCAGATTATTCATAGAATCATAGAATCACTATGGTTGGAAAGGACCTCTAGGATCATCAAGTCCAGCCTTTATCCCAACATCTCCCTAACCATTAGACCATAGCCTCAAGTGCTACATCTACTCATTTTTTAAACACCTTCAGGGATGGTGACTCCACCACCTCCCTGGGCAGCCTATTCCAGTGCCTAATGCTAAAGTAGGCATTTTAAAGTATCTTCCTAAGTTAATGTGTTTTTGATCAGTCATCTAGTGTCTAGAATACTGGTAGCAGAAGTTTAGGTGCAGCACTGTGCTGCATTTGAGCCTGTGCTGTTGAAAACCCTTACAGACTTAACTTGCATCCTTGGTAGCTTGGACATTTTGTACCATACTCCATTCTTGCACCTCATATTGTCATACACTTTATTTGGCAGAAGTATTGAGTGAAATGTGGGCTACATTACTGAAGAAATGTTAATAAATGGGATTTTTTTCTCATTAGAGTTAAGTGTGCCTTCATACCCAATAGAGAGATCATCTCTTTCAGTTTGTCTCTATAGTTTTTAATATAGAAACTCCCTAGACCAGGTGGCAGTCTGCATGCTAAATTTTTAATAATAGTGAATCATGGCCAGTACTACTTAAAATATTTTTAAGTCTCACTGAGTATCATTATGAATTAGAGAGGACTTTTCAAACTCTGTTTTTCATTAATAACTTGGTGAAAAAAAACAAATCCTCTTTTGGGAAAGTGGGTCAGTCTGCAGATTAACAAAAAGTTTTAATAGACCATCTCAGTAACAGGAAGAGACATTGCTGTCCATAAACTGCATGAAAATCATCTTTGCATAAGGGAGTTCTGGTTCAAGGAGCTATTTTTTCCAATTATGTTACTTTACTGTGGCTGCAGGTCAAGGAGACCTTAGTGACCCATCTTCAACTCTGGAAGCAGCTCAGCTGTACGAATGCAGAACTCAGTGTGGGCTGCAAAATTCAGCTGAGAAATAAGGTAAATACTTAGGGGCTTCGGTTATGCTGAGCTCTCAGCTGCCACACAGTTGGCAATTCCCAAGTCAGCAATTTTAAAGATAGCTCTGGTATGACTACCCAGTTATGTCTAAGATACGGCTTCTGTCAAGGGGATTAAAATGTCCTTAAATATGTCATGTGTTGTCACTAGCCTGTAGCAGGCAAACACAAGGCAAGGAGTTGAAACGTAAAGGGAGAGAAATCTCAGTAGCTATTCTGGTCATCTACCTATCTAAACGTACTTCGGAGAAATCTTGCTGTTGTCAGTTATGATGTTTAGGTTATTTAGAAAAATTACTTAATTTGCACTTAAATGCCAGTAACTTGTAAGAAGGACCATGCAAGATAATAAATCTGCAATTAATGATACCTTTTTCTTATAGCCTTATAATCACAGCTTGTCACTGTGATTTTTACAACATATCAAACTGTCCCCAAGCTGGCCTATCTACTGCAACATTAGGGTTTTTTTGCTTTCTCAGCCTCGCATCCCTCTCCTATCATTACAGTGAAAATGAAACTGAAAATTTGTAGCCAGTATGTCAGCTCACCTCTGCTTGTGTTCTTGTGCCTATTGTATAACGCTGTGTCAGCTATCTGAAATCCTGAAATTCATGATTGTTCTTATCTGTAGTTCCTAGATTTGTTATGTTGAATAGTTATGTAGGAGATAAATTTGCCTTGGGGACTTAGTCAAGTTAGAACAATTTTAAAGCTGAATCCTACTCTATGGCAAATTGCCTAGTCACTCAACTGGGGCTTCTATATAACATGAATGTCTTTGTTATCTGCCTGACAAAAAAGCAAATTTTCTAATTTTTTTTCTGGATTTCTTTACAAACTGTAGCCTGTCTTAATTTGCGGTATGCAATTGCTGTGAATCTTTACGAGTCCACCACTTAAAGGAAACATCACGTTTTTATCATACATGCTATCCAAGAAATCTTATACGTGGCAGCTCTGTATCAAATCAGGGCAATTCCTATTATTTTGTGACCTACTTTTCTCAGTTTTGGGTCTTTGTTAGTTTCTTCCTACTTGTCGTCTTGGGCTTCTGTGTTGTAAATTTACTGCTGGTGAAATCCAGTAGCATGGATTGACCCATGATGAATGAACTGAGCCTAACTAGTGCTGACTCCATACAAAATGTTCAGATATATTGTTTTAAGACTTGCATTGAAACTTGTCTATGGATATATTTTTGTGTAATGGGGTGATTCTCCTTGCTCTGCCTTAGAAAGAGTTAACTGAGTTTTAATGAGCCCTCTGTAAGCTTCAGGAAGATCACCGTGCCAAACTCGCTTTACCATATGGAATAGGATTCAGATGATTCTTCATGTGAACCTGGATCTGTCTCTCCTTTTTAGATAAAGCTCAGCAACAGTAGGAAAGATTCTGTGAGGCATAATCTGGGCAAGTTTCTTGGTCTTCTCCTCAGCATGAGGGTATCAGCATATCCCTGACAAAACTTCCATACCTCTGATTATCCCTGGAATCAGAAAATACTTGTTTATCTATCGCTCCAGTGTGCCTATAATTGACAAGTACCCTTGTATTCCGGTTATGAAGCTTTTTAAAGGACTAGATGATAATTCCCACATTATTGAAGAGCACTAAAATCTAGTCCTTATGGTACCATCCATTATGGGACCTACATTAACCTGTTCAGTTCTCAGCCAGTCAATGAAATTAGTCTTTCTGATGGCTGTTACCTCTGCAAGGAGACATATGTAAGTTCAGCCACTGCTAACTGTTTGTCCAGCAATAGTACTATTTCCAGATTATCTCCTTTTGTACTCTTCCAAGATTTCTACTGTGGTTATAATTGATTTCTGTCTGAGACAGATGATTAGCATTCCTATGTTCTTTTCAGAGCTTTGTGCCTCCATATAACACATTCAATGTTAAAAGGAGATATAACATGTACAGACAAATGCATTCCAACATTTTTTTATAAAGACAGATCTAAAACCATAGAAATTACTAGACTGGATAAGTGTTTCTGTAGTAGTTTTCTAAAAGTCTAGCAAATTGAGTCTTCTATAACTGATCAAACTGAAGTCTGTCTTGATACCACACTAAAAAGCATTCTTATCCCAGGTAACACCAAGGCATCTGGAGTTTTATTCACATTTTTGCATTACTCTGATGCTGGGGAGTCCAAAACAGGTGAAGGGGTTTGGCCTACCTTCAAGTGGTTTGAAACATTGCATGAAATCTTCCACAAAGAGCAGAGCCTGAGGAATAAAAGGAAGTTATTTACTAGTAGTAGGGTGCCTTTGAAGTTGTCGTCTATGTATGTATGTAGGTGTATCTCTATATATTTATGCATACGTATATATGTGTACATTTGTTTTCCACCCTTCTTTTTCTCTCCTGGCATTTCAGCATCCAAATCTATCCAGGCCCTGGGATTATAGTATAAAGCTCTATAAGGTCATAATGATTAGGCTTTTCGCTTTAAGTATTTTTTTGTCTTTAGTATTATATTGTCAGAGGTTGTAAAATTCAGTATAAATTTTTATAGATGTGGAGCATATAAACTAGTTCTAGATTATTACTGGTCCATACCTCTAAAGTTAAATATATATTTCTTCTGCTTTTAAAGCAAATTGTAAATCTGAGCATATAGTATTTAAGTGACTCCACAGATAATTGGAATATGAAAATAAAATAGGCTGAGTATACGTTTGCATTTTGGTTCAGAGCACTGGATGTGAATTCAAAATAAATCGTTGTTGCAAGTAACTATTCATTGCTTCAGTCACAGGCTGGTTTTGGAGCACATAAACCAGACTCCTTTTTGATCTGAAGTTCCATTTCAGGTAGGCACCAAAAGTATAGGATCTTTCTGGAAGCTGTGAGGTACAGGTATGGTGTTTGGTAGAATAAATAAAATGCTATATAGTGCTAAAAATTCAAACCCGCATATATTATAAATAGAGTGTCATGAGGATCAGCTGCTTTGATCTGCTGATTCATTGCATTTGCACTAAATTGTGGAAATAACTGATGTAACAGTTAATACAGACATAAGAGTAGATTTTGAAAAGTACATTAGCATTATTCTGTAATGAAAGTGGAAAACTACAGATAAACTGTGTGTTCCATTGTGAAGATTTATTTTTGAGGTGAAATCAAATTACAACTGTATTTCTGGTATATGAGTTGACTTTTGACTTTTGGTATTTTGCTTGCTGAGATGTGATAGGAAATGTTCTGGTTGGTATACTTGATATCTGCCCGATATTGTGATGTTTTATACATTTAGTGCCTTTTCTTTGAGTACATTATGAGAAAAACTATCTATTAGCAAAATTCCAGTGAGCGGTTTCTCCTCACAGTACATGGATAGTGGGATTAAAATTTTAATGAAACACTTGTTGAACTGTGATGATATGGTCTATTACTATCCATAAGGGCATTTTTCTCTATATAGTGTACCCTATGAAAGAAGACAATCATCCACTAACTGACTACTGATGTCACACAGTAAAAGGCAAAGTTGCCAGTGTGTGATTTTTTTTTTTATTTTTTTTTAAGTTAAGCAGTTAAGATTTTTATGTTTTTGTCTGACATCATAGTAGAAGATAGTAGTAAAAGAACTCCATAGTTTTCTTTTAGTATATTGTAAGTGCAGACAATATTCACTTTCATTTTGCTCTCTTCAGACTCAAATCTGAGTGATCCTTAAAAGTGTAAAGCAGTCAACATATTCATGAATAGGAGGCTCCTTGCACTCCCCTCTTTTGTTGACCTTATGCTACCCTGTACACTTCAGGAAAAAATTACTATTTCTTTTAACATGACTGTAGAGTTAAATTAAGCATCATTTTCACAAAGATCTTTTGGAAACAATGGTTACATTTTTAAGAGTGTGAGTTGGGATTAATCCCTAATAATTTTAGAACCTTGATTCAGTTGCCCATACATAGCTGTCTATTGACATGTGAAATGCTTTTGGGTGTCCCAAGCTGATCCTTTAGAACGGCAGTGAAATTCCACAGTTCCTGCAAGCCTCTTGCAGTTTCCTTGAATTTCCTTGGACCACTCAGTTAACAATGCTTTGGCAGTTGAATCTTGCCTTATTTGTCTACAATAGAAGTGTCTGAGCTTAGTATAATCAATGAAGTTGGAGGAAAGCCAAAAGGCAAACTCATCCCCTCCTCTTAAAGGACCATGGGGACCACCCATATGTCAACCTTAATTCAGGGCTCCCGGTTCAGACCCCAGCACTTCACAGAGTCAATTGTTCTGTTTGTTTCTCACACCAGTAAGTGTGTGCACTATGTACACTTAAGCAGAGTACTGTGGAACATTTCTCACTCTCCAAGTTATTTCTGGTCTTCCTAGATGGTGCCTGTATTACCACGTCTCAGCAGAAGTGCAAAGGTCTCTCAAAGCAACTCAGATTCCCCAGTGAAGTGCTGGGGTCTGAACCCCCAGCCCTGAATTAAGGTTGACATATGGGTGGTTCCCATGGTCCTTTAAAGGAGGGGATGAGTTTGCCTTTTGGCTTTCCTCCAAAGTGCAGTGGACCTTGCAGGGAGAGCCCTTGGGTAAACAAGCCCCAGGTGCCCCCATTGGGTCAATGAGTGCCAGGTGTCCTGCTGTGGGGATAAAAGCTGGGCCCACTTGCAGGAAGGGTGGAGTGTCTGTCTGTGAGGTGGATGCACTTCGCTGAGTTTCCCTGTTGGGGAAGGACCTCCTGACTTTCCCTGCAACTGGGCCCTGGTCAGGTTTGGTGCTTGTGAATGCGGGCTTTGTGATAACAACATGTGGCTACTTCTTGTGGAGCCATATTTGCAACAGTGGCTGACAGAGAGAGGCCTCAAGGACATCTCGACCTTGAAACCTGCAAGTCATGGACTAGGAGGAGCTGGGTGAAGCAAGTAAACAGCAAAAGAAGGTGTTTTAATTACAAAAATGTTTCATGTAACAGTTTGGGACTTTTGGGACTTTCCAGGGGGAGTTTTGGCTTTAAATGTTGCAGTAACCAATAAGGAGCTCAGCTTTGCACTATGTATGAGCTCATTAGTAAGTGTATAAAAAACGCAGCCTGTTGCTTAATAAACGAGTTCTGCCGACCTCATATGAGAGTGCAGTCTCCCTCCGTCGATTCCTACAACTTCTCTCCTGTATTATCAGCCTATTGGCTTGGCTGTCTCCCATCTCTTCTATGGGAGACTTCATTGCTTTGTTTGTTCCACCGATTGTTGGCCGTGTTGTATCATTGCTGGGGTCACTGGGGTTGATGTCTGTTATGTGTAATCTGATTGACTTGTTTGTACCCCCAGCGATCACCCATGTACTGACCTTTTTGTATACAATAGAACCTGGTTACTGGATTGTTTTGCTGCTGGCTGTGTCCTTTGTACTAGGTCTAGTAATTGGCAAAACACCCAATCGCGGAGGTTAATTGATAACTATTGATGAGTGTGTTCATAGAGTGAAAGATGTTATTTTGTTTTCTGAAGCAAAAGAGGATGAGACTTTCAGCTTGATTAAGATGGTCTTAACGCTCATATTTAGCCTTTGTTCTCACTATGAGATTTCTGAAGAGGAAAATCAAGGCCTTGATGAGGTATCTTCTTGTCAAATTCTTTTCCCTCCTTTGATGAGCTAAGGTTTCAAATCACAGGATACTCATTCACATTGTGAATATAAACAGCTTTCCAGTTTGATACCAGATCAAACGAGAAAGCTTAAAAGATACTTCATGTTTTCTGGAATGTCATCCAAGTTCTTTTTTTTTTAGGGATGTTATTATGAGGATTCATCTTAATTTCCTTTCTAAACCTGTGTAAAAATTTGTCCGATTTATTGTATTAACACACATGTATTACTTTCTGAATGAAATTAATTCAAACCCTAGATTTCTGTGCACACTTGCAATGATTCATGACTCTATGTCTTAAGGCAGCATGCCTAAAGGTCTGGCAGTTTTGATACACACGGTTTTCAACAATGTGGGAATTGTCTGTTTCTGTGACAGGAAAGGTTCACTCTGCAGACCTCAGGTAACATCTGAGGTTAACTACAAGATTTCTCCAACTTGGATGTCTGACTAACTGCCACCTGAGTTTTCATTTTTACTTTTGTTAAGTGTAACAGTACTGTTGAAACATTCTAGCCTGATATTTCCTTGAGAAGAAC
The DNA here is from genome assembly GCA_028020825.1 of Podargus strigoides. Lineage (NCBI taxonomy): Eukaryota > Metazoa > Chordata > Aves > Caprimulgiformes > Podargidae > Podargus > Podargus strigoides. The sequence goes on from CM051662.1 coordinate 60,532,511, forward strand.
AGCTTGTCAGTCTGTATTTGACTAGAATCTTTAAGATCTCATTCGGTTACAAAATGTTTCTACAGAGAGTATTTCTTAGAATCATCCAGGCTAGAAAGCATCTGTAAGTTAGAAAGACCATGAAGTTTAAATTCTTGCAACTATTCCTCTTTATCCTTTGTTAGCTATGTTAATGTAACCGAGTATTACCTTCCCTTTGAAATTTCCGTTATACTTGCAAGAGTTCTTTCAGGTCAGTAGGACTGAGAAAGGAGAAGCATCTGTCATTGCTACCATGGAGGCATTTGTGACTTGTGCAGATGGAGGAGCTTATGTGTGCTCCTGCAGAAGTTGGAAAGGCAAAAATTCTCCAGTTTATAGTGCTGGAGCTGCTTTTGTATATTTGGAATTTTGTTTTTTCTGGAGTGGATTTGCCCGAAGAGTGAAAGCACGTAGAATCATAGAATAACTATGGTTGGAAGGGACCTCCAGGGTCATCAAGTCCAACCTTTATCCCATCATATTCCTAACCATGAGACCATTAGACCATGACCTCAAGTGCCTCATCAACCCATTTTTTGAACACCCCCAGGGATGGCAACTCTACCACCTCCCTGGGCAGCCTGTTCCAATGTCTAACCACCCTCTCAGTAAAGAACTTCTTCCTAATATCCAACCTAAACTTCCCCTGATGCAACTTGAGGCCATTTCCTCTCGTCCTATCATTAGTAATTTGGGAGAAGAGACCAACACCAGTGTCCCGGTTTGAAAGACAGGTGTCTGCTAAGGAAGGCAGGAGCCCCCCTTGGAATGGAAAATACAAACCCCCTTCCCCCCAAATTGTTATAGAATTGAAATTAAGGGGCTTTCAGGCAAAGATATGAGGAAAATGGGAATAACAGTTTTTACTAATGTATACAACAAAACTATAATACAGAGAAACTGGTTACAGGCCTGACAGAGTCAGGGATACAACCTGGCCCCCTGCCGGGCAGGGTGCTGGTACCAGTCCGATCCAGTGGCAGCTGCAGTTCTCTTTGAAATGGTCCTGATGAAGCGGTGGTCCGTAGAGAAAAAAAAAAAGTCTGAGCAATCCGATTTCGGTGGCAGCTGCAGTTCTCTTTTAGATGATCCCGTTGAAGCGGTGATCTTGCAGAAAAAGAAAACCGGTCCTCCTCCGAAATCCGGCAGCGGTGCAGTCCTTGTCCTCTGGGATCCCAGCGGGTAAGGCCCCTCGCGCCGCTCCAACCCGCCAAATATCTCCGGCGGGAATGCTTGGCTCCACCCCTCCCCCCCTGGCCGGAGCATCTCACAAAGGGATGGAGAGTCCTGGGGCAAGGCCCTGATGGGCGCATTGACAGAAGAATAGTCCCGACAGGCTTCAACGGCTCATGGTAATAGAATACATTGCAACCCAGGACATTATCCACCCCTTATTCTATTACCATTTGCATCATCCCAAATCAATACCTTTCTTAAACTCTATACACACACACACATATATATATATATATACACACGTACATATACAATGAAACTCTACACTCAGTTCTCACTTAAAATAAGGTCCCCTTGTGGTACACACCGGGTTTCCCCATCTTTCTGCATTACCCACCAAGTACAACCTGGTCCCTGAGCAAAGACAACCCCACGGATGGGTTTGTCTTTGCCCGAGGCAGAATTAACCCAAACAGTTTTCCCAAGCATACCTCTCATGTGCACCACTGGAACCTTATCCCCGTCTGTTGTTTGTAAGGATTCAGATTGAGCGGGGCCTGCTCGGTTCGTGGAGCCTCGGGTGTTAACTAACCAGGTGGCTTTTGCTAAATGCATCTCCCAGTTTTTGAAAGTTCCTCCACCCAGTGCCTTCAAGGTGGTTTTAAGCAGTCCGTTGCACCGTTCAACTTTCCCAGCTGCTGGTGCATGGTAAGGAATGTGGTACACCCACTCAATGCCATGTTCCCTAGCCCAGGTGTTGACAAGGCTGTTCTTGAAATGAGTCCCGTTGTGGGACTCAATTCTCTCAGGGGTGCCATGCCTCCACAGGACTTGCTTTTCAAGGCCCAGGATGGTGTTCCGGGCAGTAGCGTGAGGCACAGGGTAGGTCTCCAGCCATCCAGTGGTGGCTTCCACCATTGTGAGCACGTAGCGCTTGCCTTGGCGGGTTTGAGGCAGTGTGATGTAGTCGATCTGCCAGGCCTCCCCATACTTGTATTTGGACCACCGCCCACCATACCACAGGGGCTTCACCCGCTTGGCCTGTTTGATCGCAGCGCACGTCTCTCAGTCATGGATAGCCTGGGAGATACTGGCCATGGTTAGATCCACCCCTCGGTCTCGTGCCCACTTATAGGTGGCATCTCTGCCTTGATGACCTGAGGCATCATGGGCCCACCGAGCTAAGAACAACTCTCCTTTATGCTGCCAATCCAAATCTATCTGGAACACCTCTATTTTTGCAGCCTGATCTGCCTTCTCGTTGTTGCGATGTTCTTCATTAGCCCGACTCTTGGGGACATGAGCGTCTACATGACGGACTTTCACAGGTAGCTCCTTTACCCGAGCGGCAATGTCCTTCCACTCATCAGCAGCCCAGATTGGTTTTCCCCTATGCTGCCAGTTGGCCTTTTTCCACCTCTCCAGCCAACCCCACAGGGCATTGACTACCATCCACGAATCAATGTAGAGGTAGAGCTTTTGCCACTTCTCTCTCCCAGCAATGTCCAGGGCTAATTGGACGGCTTTGAGTTCAGCAAATTGGCTCGATCCACCCTCTCCCTCGATAGCTTGTACAACTTGTTGTGTGGGGCTCCATACAACAGCTTTCCATTTCCGGCTAGCACCTACAATTCGGCAGGAACCATCGGTGAAGAGGGCATATCGTCTTTCACTCTCTGGTAGCTCGTTATATGGAGGGGCTTCCTCAGCACGTGTCACTTCCTCTTCCTCTTCTTCAGAAGATAATCCAAAAGCCTCACCTTCTGGCCAGTTGGTAATTATCTCCAAGATCCCAGGGCAATTTTGGTTTCCAATGCGGGCGCGCTGTGTGATGAGGGCAATCCATTTGCTCCAAGTAGCGTCAGTGGCATGATGCGTGGAGGGAGCCTTTCCCTTGAACATCCACCCCAGCACCGGTAGTCGGGGTGCCAGGAGGAGTTGTGCCTCTGTGCCGATTACTTCTGAGGCAGCTCGAACTCCTTCATAGGCGGCCAAGATTTCTTTCTCTGTCGCAGTGTAGTTGGCTTCGGACCCTTTGTAGCTTCGGCTCCAGAATCCCAGTGGTCGGCCCCGAGTCTCATCAGGCACCTTCTGCCAAAGGCTCCAGGACAGACCCTTGTTCCCAGCTGCAGAGTAGAGCACATTTTTCACCTCTGGTCCTGTCCTGACTGGGCCAAGGGCTACCGCATGAGCGATTTCCTGCTTGATCTGAGTGAAGGCTTGTTGTTGTTCAGGGCCCCAGTGGAAATCGTTCTTCTTGCGGGTAACCAGGTAGAGAGGGCTCACGATCTGGCTGTACTCGGGAATGTGCATCCTCCAAAAGCCTATGACACCTAGGAATTCTTGTGTTTCCTTCTTGGTGGTCGGTGGAGACATCGCAGTGATCTTATTGATGACCTCGGTGGGAATCTGGCGCCGTCCGTCTTGCCACTTTACCCCCAGGAACTGGATCTCTCGGGCAGGTCCCTTGACTTTGCGTTTCTTGATGGCGAAGCCGGCCTCCAGGAGAATCTGGATGATTTTCTCTCCTTTCTCAAATACTTCCACTGCCATGTTCCCCCATACAATGATATCATCGATGAACTGCAAATGTTCTGGAGCCTCACCCTTTTCCAGTGCAGTCTGGATCAGCCCATGGCAGATGGTGGAACTGTGCTTCCACCCCTGGGGCAGTCGGTTCCAGGTGTACTGCACGCCCCTCCAGGTGAAGGCAAACTGAGGCCTGCACTCTGGTGACAGAGGAATGGAGAAAAATGCATTAGCAATGTCAATAATGGCATACCACTTTGCTGCTCTGGACTCCAGCTCGTACTGGAGCTCCAGCATGTCCGGCACAGCAGCACTCAATGGTGGAGTCACTTCATTCAAAGCACGATAGTCCACAGTCAATCTCCATTCTCCGTCAGGCTTGCACACAGGCCAGATGGGGCTGTTGAAGGATGAGTGGGTCTTGCTGATCACCCCTTGGCCCTCCAGCTCACGGATCACCTTGTGGATGGGGATCACGGCATCTCGATTCGTCCGATACTGCCGGCGGTGCACCGTCGAAGTGGCAATGGGCACCCGTTGCTCTTCCACCTTCAGGAGCCCAACTGCAAAAGGGTTTTCTGATAGTCCAGGCAAGGTGTTCAACTGCCTAATGCCTTCTGCTTCCACAGCAGCTATCCCAAAAGCCCACTTAAATCCTTTTGGGTCTTTGTAATAGCCATTCCGGAGAAAGTCTATTCCCAGGATACATGGGGCCTCCGGGCCAGTCACAATAGGATGTTTCTGCCACTCCTTCCCAGTCAGGCTCACCTCAGCTTCCAACAGGGTCAACTGCTGCGACCCCCCTGTCACCCCAGCGATAGACACAGATTCTGCCCCCACATGTCCCGATGGCATTAGGGTACATTGTGCTCCAGTGTCAGCCAATGCTTCATATCTCTGTGGCTCTGATGTGCCAGGCCATCGGATCCACACTGTCCAAAAGACCCGATTCTCCCGTGCCTCTTCCTGGCTAGAGGCAGGGCCCCTCTAGGCCTGGTTATCATCCATTCCCTGGGCATACCTGCTAGATGTTTCTTCAAGGGGATCTGACATATCATCCTCCCTTCTGTAATACCTGGCAGCTCGGTCACGGGAGGCTGAGGCTACTTTCGCTTTAGTGGAACCCCCTCGGTTAGTGTTTTCCCTTTTGAGCTCACGAACCTGTGCTGCCAGGACAGAAGTGGGTTTCCCATCCCACCTTCTCATGTCTTCCCCACAGTCACACAAGAAGAACCACAGCTCAGATCGTGGGGTGTACCCTCTCTCTCTAGCTGGGGGACGTCGGGCTCTGACTCTGGGGTTTATGACCTGCACTGGTGCCACACGAGAGCTGCTCCTCCTCACCTCCTCCATCACCTCCTCCCTAATTTCTTCTTTGAGGTCCCTAGCCACAGCAGTGACATGAGCTTTCATTGGGCCATTGACTAAACTCTCATAATACCTGAACCTGTTGGCAACAGAACCCACTGTCTCTTGGTTGTCATCAGCATTAATTGTTGCAATGAACGTGGCATACTGCTGTGGCCCCAGCTTTGCCAGGTTCCACAGCATCTGCCCTGGACACTTGACCTTGTCGGGGTCATTATCATGCTGTCCGTCCCTCCCAAAGAGTACCTCTAACACTGCCACTTCTCTCAGCTGTTGGATCGCTTCCTCAAGGGTCTTCCATTGCATTCTATGATGGTACTCCTGCATTCTCTCTCTGTGGACAAACCTTTCCCTCACACTCATTAAAAGCCGCTCCCAGAGAGAAAGGGGCCCCGGCTCCCTCACGAATACCTGGTCCACCCCTGGGTCTTGGGTCAAGGATCCCAAATACCTGGCTTCACCACTATCCAGTTGTACGCCTTTACCCATAAGGTCCCAAACCCGAAGTAACCAGGTTGTATAAGGCTCACGCCCCCGTCGTGCAATGTCTTTTCGCATATTACGGAGACTGTCGAACGACAGGGATTCGATGATAATTTCAGGCTCTGACTCCCCTGCTGGTTGTGAGGGCTCTGGTTCATCACTGTCATTAACTGGGCGTACTGATTTGGCCTTGCACTTCCTCCTCTGCACAGGGGCGACTGCCGCTGGCTGTGGCTGTCCTTGTGGTTCAGCTGGACCCTGCACAGTTGTAACATCTGTGGGTTCCACTGCTGCACCATCAGACTCTCCCTCTTCAGGACGAGATTTCCCATTAGTTTGGGAGGTGTATTCCGTCAGCTTCTGGCCCATCTCGCGTATTTCCTTTACCAGTACCCCCACCCAATTCGGCTGGTCCATTTGTGAGGTGGGCTGTTGGGCAATGCCAGGGCGTGGGACAGGGTCAGGCTGCGGGGCAGGATCTCTGGCCTCTGGGGCCGTGTCAGGTTCTGGGGCAGCATTCCTAGTCTCTGGGGTGGTTATCCAAGTAGTTATCCAAGCCAGTCTCACTTTATCTCTGTAGGCCCAGCAGAGTAGGCCTATTAGCAACACATTGATAGTATCTAGGGGAAATCTAAACCCTTCGAAAGCTGATGGAGCAGACCCAAAGAACTGGTTGAATGGTTGGGAGAAAACTTCCCCTGGTGTTATTTCCTCACAGAAGGTACCATTTTTAATGTAATCCCAGAAGCATACGCTGAGCGTGTGATAGCCCTTTATCCACGTGCCCACATTCCACAGGAAATTGAAAAACCATGAATTCCTCACCTTACCAACCCACAGTGCAAGCTGGATAACAGCCACAGTAGCCTTAGTCAGAGGACCCATGTTTAGATAAGGGGCTGCAAAGGGGAACAGTATAGCCACGACCACGTGCCACCCGAAGCAAGGTAAACTGGACCACATGGTGCTGCCTAACAAAGATCCCACGTTCAGTGCACAAAAAATCAGGTTAGCCAGGAACTGTTATTCCCTTTTCACCCTTTTTCCTCAATGCCCTCAGGCCCCACGTTGGGCGCCAAAATCTGTCCCGGTTTGAAAGACAGGTGTCTGCTAAGGAAGGCAGGAGCCCCCCTTGGAACGGAAAATACAACCCCCTTCCCCCCAAATTGTTATAGAATTGAAATTAAGGGGCTTTCAGGCAAAGATATGAGGAAAATGGGAATAACAGTTTTTACTAATGTATACAACAAAACTATAATACAGAGGAGCTGGTTACAGGCCTGACAGAGTCAGGGATACAACCTGGCCCCTGCCGGGCAGGGTGCTGGTACCAGTCTGATGTAGTGGTAGCTGCAGCTCTCTTTGAAATGGTCCTGATGAAGCGGTGGTCCGTAGAGAAAAAAAAAAAGTCTGAGCAATCCGATTTCGGTGGCAGCTGCAGTTCTCTTTTAAACGATCCCGTCGAAGCGGTGATCTTGCAGAAAAAGAAAACCGGTCCTCCTCCGAAATCCGGCGGCGGTGCAGTCCTTGTCCTCTGGGATCCCAGCGGGTAAGGCCCCTCGCGCCGCTCCAACCCGCCAAATATCTCCGGCGGGAATGCTTGGCTCCACCCCTCCCCCCCTGGCCGGAGCATCTCACACAGGGACGGTGAGTCCTGGGGCAAGGCCCTGATGGGCGCATTAACAGAAGAACAGTCCCGGGGGCGGGGGGGGGCAAGGAGCACCGGCGCCAGGCTTCAACAGCTCATGGTAATAGAATACATTGCAACCCAGGACAACCAGCCTCACTACTCCCTCCTTTTAGGTAGCTGTAGAGGGCAATGAGGTCTCCTCTCAGTCTCCTCCAGGCTAAACAACCCCAGTTCCCCCAGCCGGTCTCCATAAGGCCTGTGTTCCAGACCTCTCACCAGCCTCGCTGCCCTTCTCTGGACTCGCTCCAGCACCTCAATGTCCTTCCCATACTGCGGTGCCCAGAACTGGACACAGCACTCGAGGTGTGGGCTCACGAGTGCCGAGTACAGGGGCATGATCCCCTCCCTGCTCCTGCTGCTCACACCATTTCTGATACAGGCCAGGATGCCGTTGGTCTTCTTGCCCACCTGGGCACACTGCTGGCTCGTGTTCAGCCGCTGTCAGCCAACACCCCCAGGGCCTTTTCCGCCAGGCAGCTTTCCAGCCACTCTGCCCCAAGCCTGGAGCGCTGCATGGGGTTGTTGTGGCCCAAGTGCATGACCCGGCACTTACCCTTGTTAAACCTCATGCAATTGGCCTCAGCCCATCGCTCCAGCCTGTCCAAATCCCGCTGCAGAGCCTCCCTACCCTCAGGCAGATCGACACTCCCACTCAGCTTGGTGTCATCTGCAAATTTACTGAGGGTGCATTCGATCCCCTCATCCAGGTCATCGATAAAGACATTCAACAAGACTGGCCCCAAGACCGAGCCCTGAGGGACACCGCTTGTGACCGGTCTCCATCTGGATTTAACTCCCTTCCCCACAACTCTCTGGGCTCGGCCATCCAGCCAGTTTTTAACCCAGCAAAGAGTCCACCTGCCTAGACCATGAGCTGCCAGCTTCTGCAGCAGAATGCTGTGGGACACAGTGTCAAATGCCTTCCTGAAATCCAGGGAGACAACATCCACCGCTTTTCCCTCACCCACTAGGCGGGTCACCTGATCAGAGAAGGAGATCAGGTTGGTTAAACAGAACTTGCCCTTCGTGAACCCATGCTGGGTGGACCTCATCCCCCCCGTTGTCCTGCACTTGTTGCATGATCTCCCCCAAGATGAACCGTACTGGAGATCCATCTCAGTTACAAATAAATAGGCTTTCCTCTGTGAGCTCTGCAGGCTGTCAGTTGAGGCCCACAGACATGAGATTTGAATGTAATCATTGTCTTAATACAGAGCTGCAGGTGTTATAGCACATTTAGGAACATGGAGCACATGTCTTTGTGACTCACAAAGAAAGGTGCTCCATCAATTCACAGACACTGTAAAGGCCACCATAACCATGCACAGGCAATGGCATTTTCCCTAGAATCTGAACTAAAACATTTCTTTAATAATATAACTCTAAAGTCATGAAATAATGTGGAGATTTTGGCCTCCTGCTAAGTCATTCTGGTGCTTGGTTACCATCACAGCTGGGAAGCTATGCCTTATTTCATAGTCCTCTCTGTCCTCTGACCTGATTTTCATTGAATTGACTTTACGTTGTTCAAATAGTGTTAAGAACATTTAGAGAAGGTAAGCATGGTATTTTAAGGCCCTTTAATAGTCTTTCACAATGTCATAAAATGGAAACAGCACCACAAAATATGTCTGAACAGCTGTTTCCCATGCTCCTGCAGGTAAGTAGGCATTTTTGAGCCAGCTGTGGTTATCTAGCTGAGATACTGCTAGTAAGGCAACTACTGCAGTGCAGAGTTCTATGTAAGATGGAAATTTTATCAGAGGAGCTGAGTACATTTTTGTGCAATTAATCCTTACTGAAGTTGAGTATGTGTTTATATAACTTGTTGTACTAGGTCATATGTGTTAGGATTTTCCAGAATGAGAGATGAGTTGCATTAGAAAGCTCCCTTTTAAGTCACCCCTGTTATAGTGATAATCGGATTAATAATCGATAATTCAGGGTAACAAAAGTTAAATATTTGTGTTTGTTTTGTGCCTTATTTTATTTAGGTATTAAGAGAGTGCTATATCCTGCTTTAACATAGTTTGAATGTATGAGCTGCTAAAATAAGTGTAGATGTGCAATGTATTCCTTACCAAATACATTTAAATTATAATAGATTTTGTAAGTGGAGATAGTGTTCTGAGTAGCATTCTGTTTTTGAAATAATGTTTTATTTTAAAATGTATGGAGTATTTGTAAGTTCACATAAATGCTATTTTTATTCACAGATAATGCACCTCAGGTAGCAATTACTGCACCACGATCTGGTAACCATAGAAACAGCTCTACAGGCCCAACACCTGACTGCTCTCCTCCATCACCAGACACTGCACTTAAAAACATAGTGAAAGTTATACGTCCTCAGGTATGTAAGCATAGCATAAGCATCCATTACTATAAGCATCCTCTTATTTGTTGTATTTTTCATTTTAAAATCCGGTTATGATGCATGTATTCCAGTAAGATGTTATCACTGTACAGATATGTATGAATAGGTCAAAGACAGGTAAACAGAACACAGTATTTTTTTGTACTTAGATAGCAATCTTGATAACAGGAGAAGATATTTTATGAATGAGCCCAACAATGTACAGAGAGATATCAGTGCATTTTTCTTATAGAATTAACAATGAATGAAGTCTTCATGTAATATTTTGTATTTTTATGTACTGTTAGTTTTCTTCCAAGTTTGTATTCTTTTTTTTTTTTTAATCAGTATTAATTCCCTGTTACTTTTCCAGGTTGTCTTTCTTTTTTCTGTATCTCCATTTACATGCTCCCATAATATTTCATACCTTCTTTAGTTTACCTTCTGGTATAGTATTGCTACTTGTCTTTCATCCTTCCTAACTATATATATTTCTAATAGTGGTAGGTAAACAAGAAGCTTAATGTGTGGGCAACTTGAGTGCCCCTTGTAATTCTTTAAAGAGTACAGTCTTTTAAAAGAAAAGCTTTAAAATAAAGCAATCTTAGAACTCAATTGAGTAGTATAGAGGTGATCAGCATAGAGGAGTTTATTTTAGAATCACAGGAACATAGGATAATACAGGTCAGAAGAAACCTCAGGGGATTATCTAGTTCCCTAGTTAAACAGATGTGACATTAGGTATGTCAAAACTTGCTGTGACAGCTACACACTGAATTGACTAATTGTGAAACTTTTTTGGTGTGAACCAAAAGAACTTATGTTCCTCTCCTACCAATTACTGGGTTCAAATGCAGGCATCTGTTCCTCATTGCTGAGCTGATCTCTGCAAATGAGCCACTTTGGTGCTAGCGGATGCAGGCTTTGTATCAATATGTTTCTGCAGTTTGTGTTACTTGAGAAGTAAGCTGATGGTTACATGATATTTTGATAAGAATTATATAGGGCAGATTGTTTTGATGACGCACAAGTGATAGAGGTGGATCTTCCTTTCAAGTACTCATTAGAGCACAGTTCAGAAGGTCTTGTAGAATTAAAGGTAATTACTTGGTGTACCTGCCTTTTCTCTCTAGGAGTCATTGGTTTGCTATGGCTGACATAGTCAATACACAATAATTCTAACAACTGGCTGATGCAGCCCATCCCTTTGTGACACTACAGTAGTTTGGGTTCCACATCCTGGTTTAAATCTAAAATAACAGCTTCTTCTCATTTTCTCTTTTTATAGATGTTTCTCGTTTTGCTTGTTCCTGTAGTGTCTCTGTCCTTCCCACCTTACATCAGTATAGTATTGAAATGCCTCCTTCCCTCTAAGCTGTTTTTTATAGTAGGTGGCAAGCAAACGGAAAGGAATATTGTTGGAACAAGCTGTTGTGTGACAGCTTATTGAAAATAGCATTTAAAAAGCTGTTTCCATAATGATATTGCCAACAGATGGACCCAGAACACTGAATGGTGATGTTCTCCTGCTAGTTAACTCTGAATGGATTCAGCAGATTCTGGGGAGCTATTTTCAAATTTAAATCATACCATTTACTGACTCCCAGTATTCTCATCATTCTGCAGAACAAAAGCTAGCTGTGCGATATATACAGTCAGAATTTTACCACATTTGCTAAAATGTCTCACCTGTGGCCTTACATGGCATACTTCCTACGCAGAAAACAATGGCAAGGGCACATGTAGGCTAATGCTTAATGTATGTTGTAAATCTGTGCACTAATACACGAGAAGTTGGATGCACTGTAGCATTCAGATCTCATTATGCTGCTTCTTTCACCTTATGTTTTATGCCTATTGCTTCAGTATTCTTCCTTTTCTTTGTTTTTGTTGTTACCTAATTACCTCCCCCCAAGATCTCAACCCAAGAATTCAGACAAAGAAGTTGTAGATGTTTGCAATGCGATGTTTGCAAACCATTAGTGTTAATTCTGCCTGCATTTTTAATTCCTTTATTCCATGCCTGCTGCATTCAATTACATACAAACTCTTTGAAGGTTAACACAATGGGATTCTATTCTTGACTGACCTCTCACCACTCATGTAAAACTAATGAATAGTGTTACACAATGCATGCAAAATAATTAATTTTCTGTTGTCTGCCAGGGCCTCTTTGCAATTTTCTAGCAAAATAATCAGATTTTAAATGGATCTAAACCAGGGATCATATACATTTCCAAAACAGCTATCACTCCTTTTCCCTCTTCAGATGTCTTGGGCATACATCATAGTAATGTGCCAGTGAAAGTCAAAATGGGAAATTCTTCAGCAGCTAGTTTCACACTAGGCAGGCTTTGGTAGCTTGGATGAAACTGCCAGGGAAGTCTGGCCTTTCAATTCATACTGTTATTTTCATTTATAGCCTTAGTTATCTTTCCTGGAGAGTTGTGCGTATAACAGTTCACCCTCAGTGACAAGAAACATTGTGTTTCTGTGTAAGCAGCATCAGAGGGGACCAAAGATTCCTTCCTCCCACCAGTCTGGTGAGGGCAGGCAATGGCAGAGAGTTGAAAAAAAGAAGCCTGGTGAGCTGGATTTGAAGGCAGAGGTGGGGGTCATTCTGCCTCCTGTTTTCTTTGGCGTTTTCTTTCTAAGACTGTGTGCCAGCTCACACAACAACAGTGCATATACATGCTTCAGACAGATGAAGCATGACAGATTTTGAAGATGTTTCTATGAATGTGAGGTTTAGCACAGCACAGTGGCCTCTTCTCTCTCCTGTTCCAGATGCTCACATACCAAACACGGCTGGTGGGAGACCTTGTCAGCTCCACCTGCCTTGTGGGGTCCCTGAGGAGGTGGGAGGCTGTGATGATCCACTGCCAGCCCATGGGGTGAAAGTACCACAGCTGGGAAGTGCGAGACAGGAACAATCTCATACACAAAGTGTGAATCCTGAGGGGTCTAGGTCATAGACAGTTAAGGGATTCCTCAGAGTGCACTCAAGACTTGATTTGTATTTTTCCTTCTAGTTGTTTCTTAATCTGGCCCCAAGTATTCCCTTTCTTATATTAAAAATGTGCCATCAGAAAACCTGGCTGTGAATTTCTATTTTTCCCCAACCTTTCACTCACTTTTCTGGAAATTTATTCTTTTCTTCAATTAATTATGATGAATTTTGAGGTGAAAAACCTGCAGTTTGTTGTGACCCTACCACTCATCCCTTATGAAATCCTATTGCTCTCTAAAATCTATCTAAAACTCTCCTTGGATATGTCTCAACTATTCCATTCAGTGTACTATTACTAAAGCTAAAGCCTATTTTAACTGAAATGGTGTATCTCCCTGGCACAGTGCAGCACTCTGGAGAGATACTAACTCAGATCTCAGAAGCAGTATTAAGTTCAGTGCTACAGTGCCACCCACCTCTGCTGCTTCCAGTCCTGAAGCTAGCACACTTAACAGTAATTCAGGGATCTGTGTGCTCTTTTGTCTGTGCACCTTAGCTACAGCTTGTACCTGTGATCCAGAATTTTGCAAATACCTGTCTTGTTTTCAAATTTTCACAGGGTCAGTCTCTGAAAAAGAGTATTTGTTGAAAAGTTACATATATGCAGATAAGAAACAAACAGAACTTAGTTCAGGGTTTGAAGTAGAATCATAGAATCATTATGGTTGGAAGGGACCTCCAGGGTCATCAAGTCCAACCTTTATCCCATCATATTCCTAACCCTTAGACCACTAGACCATGGCCTCAAGTGCCTCATCAACCCGTTTTTTGAACACCCCCAGGGACGGCGACTCCACCACCTCCCTGGGCAGCCTGTTCCAATGTCTAACCACCCTCTCAGTAAAGAACTTCTTCCTAATATCCAAGTACTTAATCATTTTTTTTCCAGATTGTCCAGACAAGTCTTAGTAAGTTTTTTAACTCATGAACTGCCAAATAATGAAGACTTCGAGAAGCTAATTCAGTTTCAAGTTAAATACATATGCCTCTGTGAAATATACTAACAGCACATGGGAGAAAAAATGAGATGTGGTAGGAGACCAAGTAGGTTAACGAGTTAACAAAAGTCCTCTGAAATTTTAGGCTTTTTTTTGAGTTTTAACTTAGTTATGTTAATACATATAGTAAAATACAACTTACCTTATCAGACTGGAATTATAGAAATTGATAATAAAACTGAGCTTGTTCTACCATAATTCCTGTAGCTCTCAGTCTGGATGAAGCCTGAATAAAATTGGGCTGCATGTGATGCTTCATGTATGTTTTATATTAGCCACTCAATTTAATAAGACTGTCCTTATTTATTTGTTCGACTCCATTTGAACAAATAAACTATATACACAGAGGGAGAAAGAGCACCTTTTTTCCTAAGAGACTGTTTCTTTTTGCCAGTACTATTCACTTGTAGGACATTGGCTAATTCTCATAAGACTGAATTCTGATTTCTCACCTTTTAAATTCTTTATTAAATGTAATCCAGCATTTCCATATTCTTTTCTTATCTTGCTAAGATATTTTTTAAATGGGTAACTCTAGGTACAGCTTTTGATGTCTAAATGTGGATTATTTAAAAATGACTTGGATTTTATCTATCATGAATTAGTATTTTCCCCATTTTATATGAATAGTCAAACTACCGAAGAGTGTTGTTTCAGTGATTTAAAGAGGGCTTCTGGTAGAAAGACAAAGGTGCAGAGAATTTCAGTGTTTCTAACATAATGAAATTTCATCATCTTGTTCTTGCTGGTTTTATTACTAAGATCTACAATATTCTGTTCATAATAATATGGTTTTTTTTTTCTTGTGGTTTACATTAGTCATAGTTTTTTCTATATTTTTTTTATTAGTCATCTTTTTTAATCTCTTTAAACAAAGTTATAATTCCATCTATGGTTCATCATTCCTCTGGCTAAGACATCTAGCAATATAATAGAAGATAATAGTTTAAATGTTAGAGGACAAAATAAATTGTCTCATTTTTCTGAAAGCAGTGATAGAATCCTGCAGGACATCTGTAGCCTCTGATAGACCTATCCCACTTATTTGGGCTACCAGGTCTGCCTTGCCTAATCTACAACTATTTTGTGCATGAACAGTGAGCCTGGTGTAACTATGTAGACATGGTTCATCTAGGCATAGGGAAATATGGGGACCATGACATTCCATCCCCTATAGCAGCCTGAACGTGAATGGAAAAAACAACCATAGGAGATATGTGCTCCAGAGCCTCTCTAATTGACCTAAAAAATGACAGTAATTTACATTCAAGGAAATTATATCTCATCCTATTTGCAGTTAGGTGCAGGAATTACTTTGAACAAAAACAAAACCAAGAAAACATCTTAGAGGCAGCTCTGGAAATTCGCAGTTCTAGAAAATAAATTATCAGAACCAATTGTTTCATAAACAGGATTTTCAAGTGGATTAATGTCACTATTTCCCCATGGTGAAATAACCCTGGTTCCCTCCCCTATGCCAACACCCTACTGCAGTACCCTTAGTTCTTTCCAAATGAAATGCATCCCTTGTCACACTTAGCTTGAGTTGGCACATGCCTATCTCTGCAAACATAGTGAAATCTCTACTGCAGACTGTTGCACCAGTGCACAAATTCGTGAGAACTCTGTGATGCATCTAGTGAACTTGTTTTGTAAGACAAAAATCTGCTGCTCTGTTACATTTTATCATAAAAAGGAGGGATGGAGAATGCAGTTATGCAATAAATTCTCACTGCTCACCTTCTGAATGAGATCACAGGACAGCTGGGATCTAAGGACCTTCTTTCTCCTATGAACTACTTTCTGTGCTCAGTCCAAGTTACAGCATGCTCAGCCAGGCAGGGAGTAACCAGGAAAATCACCATGGAGAAATACTGTGCAGGCACACTATGCTTCCTGTTCACATGCACACTTCTTTTGCTGATATGTTTTGGTGCTGGACTTTGTGCAACCACGTGCAGTGTCCATGCTTAATACAAGATGCAAATAAGACTTAAAAAAGACTTTACTGAGAGTTATGATTTTGTGGAGGATCAAACCCTTCATGTCTAAGGTAAAAGCCACCCCTGTGTACATGATTTTATGAAGTTCTGAAAGATACTGAGCATTTGAAAGGCACTGGGCATTTTCAAAACCCACTAAAATAAACATGTATTCTACAGTCCACAGATGGGTAGATTTAGCCCTTGTCATTAGTGTGCCTGGTCTGGAGATTTCTCCTGCATTATGTAGTGTTTCCAAGGTTGTATATATCCATTAGGGCTGCAAGCACTTTAAGGTAGTTGACAGCAGTCAGTGACCTTGATTCTAGGTATGGAGATATATTTCAGAAAATTCTCTCTCTCTATGTATTTTTGTTTGTAAACCTTTCAAGTGTCTATGCAAATCTACTGCACACAGTTTTATATCTTCTCATTCTAATGATGTTGAAATGAATAAACAAAGAAGCAAACAGATAAATAAAGCTCCTAACTAGCCTTTAAAAAAAGGACAACAAAGAAGTAAATAATATACTGTCAATGCCATTCAGATGTGGTTAGAAATTCATCTATACATGACTGAAAATAGGACAGACGTGTTAAAATCCTGTTATTCTGAAATACTGAGTACCAATTGCAAAAAAAAGGTTATGGTTGGAGTTGTCTCACAGGCCTGATTTTTTCCCCCTTGTATGACAACAGAATTAATGGGTCGAAGACATGTAACAGCTCCAGAGGAGGATATTTTTAAAAAATCTCCTTAGAGAATAATGGATACTCTGTGACTACTTAATAACAGCATTAACCAAAATATTATTAAAGAGATGCATTGTAAAAGAATTTCTTTGACAAGTAACTATAAGACATAATCTTATTTAGATTATTTTAATTAGAGCTGAGATAGTATGAAAGCATAAACACATCTACCCAATACACAGTACTAATGAAAATAGTAAACAGTATTTGTGAGTGCATTTAATTGCAGTTCAACAGAATACTAAAGCACAAGTATAAATTAAAGCAGAAGAACACTCTTTATTTTCAGGAGTGTTCTGTTTTTAGAATATCACTTCTAGATGTATGTGTTTTCTTGTTTGAAGTTTGTTGCTTACCTGGAGAGATTCTCTAGGTTGTGTTTCCTGATTGGATATAAACATAAATAATGCAGAAGAATAGAACATTTTTCATAGCTGAACTTGTAACAGGCCAAATTGGTGAAATACTGAGCATAAAGATAGTTTAGATACTGCAAGGTAGGTATGTACAACTAGATGAGTGAAATAAGCTTCTGAGCTCTGGAAGGTTGTCATCTATACTGTTGAATTGTTAACACAGTTCTGGTTCAGCTGTGGTTTTGGTCCTGTACCATCCTCTCTCTTCAAAAGTATCCACTGTTGGGTTTGATTTGGAATTTGAGTGTGCCAAGGACCATTCCTGGTAGGTAATTCTGCTTTGAAGTCCTTGCTCTGAAGGTTAATGAATAGTAGCAGTGTGAACCAATCCATGCCAGTTGCCCTGTCCTGGTACATATAATGCTCAGAAACAGTAGCGCATTCAGAATCTGGAAGATTAAATCCTTGCCTGTAGTGCTTTAATGAGTATCTCACCAAATTCATAGCATTTTCCTTTGTTTCTGTGTAGTACTGGGTGATTTGGGGCACCTTAATACTGAGTTATCCTTTATTATCACCCCAAAATCCACCACATTTTCACACATGCATGCTATCTATAGCCTGCAACTTAAAAACCAGCCATCAACTTGACCCTTCAAAGTTTGTAATGTAATGATATTAGCAATTTTCGTAATCTGTAGGTCAAAATGGGTTGTTGCTAACAGTTGGAAGCTGAACTTTTTTTGAAGAAAATGGCCTTATATCCATTTTCCAACTGTTTCAGTGGAAGTAACACTTTTTTTTTTTTTAATCTTTGAGAGTTAGAAATTTTTTATGGCTGAAGAATAAGACATTCCTCTTATTTATCAAATCTCTCTCTTGGAATTTGGAGCTCATTTCAAAAGGAGTAACTCCTAAAAGGAGTAACTAGTATAACATGCACAGAGAACAGAACCACAGGGATGGAAAGCACTATGGATACCTAGATTCACATTACATGACTCTAATCACAGGCTACAGGAAAGAGCTATGTGTCTGTGCCATCCTTGAGTGTGTCACTAATGGTGAAATGATGGGCTGATGGGCCATGACATTACTGTATGCACTTGCTGCTAACACAGGATGCCAGAGGCATATTTTTCTAAATTAAAAATCAAACAGAAATACCTAGGACTTTGTCACTATGATGCCATTAAGAAATGAATTTAGTTTTAAAATGCATTATGCTTTTAGTAATGAAAAGGATCTACAGTTAAATAACAGTGAAACCTTTTTTTTAAAAAATAAAAAATAAAAAATCCCATGATCTTCTAAGCTCCCTGTTGTGGCTGCTTGTGATATATTTGTTGCCAGCCACTGTGTAATTTCTGCCTTTTGCTCTTAAACTAATTTAAGATGTTGAGAAGTAAAACCAAGAATGTCAAGATGGGTGCTGAAACTGCCTATATAGGCATAATTTAAGATAAGGTTCTATGAAATGAAAAAAAAGAATATTTGATTACCTTATTAAAAAGATAATGTGTCTTCAGCTTGTTTAAAATGGTATTTTGAGGCTTGACAGAATAATTGATTCGGGAGTCTAGTAACAGTTCAGTGAAATCTTTCACTTCTAGGTGATAGAGATGCATCAAACCCAGACCCATTGTAATCTCCATTTTTTTTGCCATTTCAAGGCTACTTGATCATCTTAATTCAGATCATATAAATCAAATACGTCTTGGCAGCAGCACTGACTGATGAGAATGTATCAGGCCTGCTGATTTCTGCAAATCAAAACTGAGATACTGGGGACAGGAGTAAGTGAAGAAGCCTGTCTTCTCACAGGCTGTATTTTACCAACAAAATTATTAAAACTATGGGATTTTATGTAAGTGTACATGAGCAAAAGAGTCAAAGACAGAAACATATGCTATGTTGGGATGCTGAGGCAGAGGACAGAGACTAAAAAACCATAAAAGTGATGTGAAAGCTGTATTTGAAAGGGAGGGCAGAGGTTAAAATTGGATGCATTGAAGGACAGTGAGAGTTATGTAGTGACTGATAGTGTCAGTGGGAGATAGGACTTTTAGGAAGTTCATTTGAGAGACCTTGATGACAAAACTAGAGAGAAAGCAGAAAAACAAGTTTTGGAAGACCAAGTAGAACTGGAATCAGCTAGGGTAATGTGAAGGGTGTTTTAGAGTAAAATAAGTAGTTTTTGAGGGAATATGACAATAGACAGGAGAAAATTGAGAAAAAGAAAGGAATGAAAGGAAAGATGAGTGCGTAGAAAGAGAATGGGGTCTTAAGAAAGAAGGAAGCTGGAGAAAGGAATATTTCTGAAGTAGGAGTGAGCTCATCAGAGGATGACAAGAATGGAACTGTCTGGACAGGTACCAAAATGACGGATTTATGTGGCCACTTGGCTACACTCGTACTGTATTATGTACATGAGATGAGCCTGGGGAAGGGGCTACAGCCTCTTTCTTTGGTAACTGTTTTATGTGCTAACTAGAATTTGAGAATGCAGGTTCCGTTCTCTATCATACATTTTCTGCATGGTATAAACCAACTGAAATCAGCTTTTACATTATGTAGGACAGCTGGAATTTGGCAGGAACACTGCAAAAATTTCTCTAGGCTCATTGGTTCTCAGTGATTTAATGAGCCACACATCTGTCCCTTGGGAGAGCTTTATACACTAGTTCAGCACCTGTAAAATGGGGCTAATAGGTCTGCTGTAGAAGAATGGCTTGCTGAGCAAGGCCAAATGTAAAGGCCGTGAGTGAGCAGTACTGATAACCGAAGTAACTTGCCAAGGTCAGAATAACATCGAGCCTGGTGGAAAGTTCCAAGGCAGAACCTGCGGTTAACAAAAATGGGAAGAATCCTGAAGAAGATAACCGCAAGAGGCTGGAAGATGCAAATGTAACCTTCGATGCTTAGACTAGACTAGTAGGCATAATTAACCTCTAGTGTATAAAAGGCACAACAATACTTGAGTAAAGTTGAAGCTTGCTTATCACTCATACTGAGTCGTGTCTTGCTTCCCTCGCTTTCTGCAACAGTCTGCCATAGTGCAGAAGAGTGGTGTGAGAATTCTTTAAAAGCTGTAATGGTGCTATGTACACAAATACCAAGGATAAGAGAAGGCAGAGTCACGAGCATGTATTAGAGTGCTTCAAAGTTTGAGAAATATTTTTATGTTAAATTGAGAAAGGAATTTAGCCCTACTCCCTCTAAGTGCTGTGAGAAATATTTGAATGTTCCCTTGCATGCTCATAGTGTTATGTGCGAGTCATGGTAGCATTACAGAATTTGCTTGCAACTTTCATTCAAGGGAGCATTAAGTAAGTCCTTACTTGTCTTTTTTTATAGAAATGCAATTCAATATCTGTATTTTGATGCCTTTCCCATTTTGCAGTGTTCAAAAGGGTATCTTTCATTGATATATGTTAACTACTGACTTAACATGAAAATATTATTCCTATTAGACCTGATTTGAAAGTTATTTAAATCTTGTTATTGCAATAACTTTAAAGATTTTTATTGGGGTTTTTTTTTGCTTTTGTATTGATGATAAGGTTTATTCACTTGCCTGATTTGATATGCTGGTTTAGGATAGTCTAGGTAGGTTGGTATTATGGCAATTGAAATAATAGTCATGAAGAAACATTTTAAAGTAAACTAAGTCAGTCGTTAAAGAGATTTACACATAATAAGTAAATTAAATACATGAATGTAATGAATACAGAAAATCTACTTTAGGACAAATCTGTGTATGCTTATGCAGCATACATACTGGGGTGAAGTTAAGCTGTATGCTACGATTTCAAAAGGGCTGTCAAGTGTGTGCAGACCTTCTGAGTAGTGTAAGGCAGACATGTAATGACTAACAAAGCTGGCTTTGGTACAAAGAATGAAGGAAGCATCATCTCTTTGGGACAGAGTTTTGTATTTGTACAATCTCCACAGCTATAAAGCCTTGACCCCTGACTACATTTCCTGGACATTCTGATATTCCACATAGTAATTAATCTTAGAATTATTTGAGGCCTATCTTTAGAGATCTTGGTAAATGTAATTTAGAAGTGGCTTTGGCAGATGCAATCTAAGAAACCAAGGTAAAGACTCCAGTAAGTAACTTGTCAATTGCTGGATACAAATTCTGCCAATAAGGCTGGAATTTGACCCCAGATTCTAACAAATGAAGCAAGATATCCACACTATCTACATGTGAGCTAGAGGTGGGATTCAGTCTGGGACTAAAACCCCTATGCTTTTTTCTCTGTATATAAGAATCTCTGTCTGATTTGGATATCTAATCTCCCGTCATGCTCAGGAGAGATGTAGGATTCAATTCTGTTGTCATTTGAAAAGCCATGAAAGTATCTTTGACATGCACATGGAGGCTGTCAAATAGGATATAGGACCTACATAGGGGAGAACTGCACTCTTCTGGATGACAGCTGAAGGCCAGGTGGGATGCCCTAGGCGATCTCCAGTGATGGTAGATACATGTATTAAGGCAAGTGAACTAATACCAAGGTGGGTTAGGGTGAGGCGAATTATGCTCTGGACTCTATTGATTGTACTGACTAGATCTCAATTGACTGTAATGAGAGCTCAGATACCCAGTATAAATGTAAATAGCTATGCTGTAAATTTAGTTATCTAAATCTGGAACTGAATTTAATCCTAACTGTAGGAAAAAAAACATTTTTTTTTCTGTGGTCTTTATGCAAAATATACTTCAGAGAGACACAGACAGAGGGGTGCAGTAAACACAAACTGGTTTACTGCATCTCTCTTAGCATATATTAATTAACAATTAGCATACTTTAACAACATAACATTTTACAGGACCCAGAAAAGGTGAAAAAGGCTCTTCTACTTAGCTACAAAAGCTCAGATGCTAAATTCCTGTGCAGTTATGTAGAAAAATTATTGGCACATGTTGACAGATGAACCTTGTTAACTCCAAACAATATAGCAGAAGTGTTATGCTGTACAGCACTAGAGGCTGTGTGAGGTTCTGTACAAAATCCTTGGATTGGAAAGACATATTAAACTGATATATGTTCCTCTGAATTAATAATAATAATGTT
This sequence comes from Podargus strigoides, assembly GCA_028020825.1. Taxonomy (NCBI): domain Eukaryota; kingdom Metazoa; phylum Chordata; class Aves; order Caprimulgiformes; family Podargidae; genus Podargus; species Podargus strigoides. The sequence goes on from CM051662.1 coordinate 60,554,320, forward strand.
AACGCCCAAAAAATATAGGAGGTATTTTGTATCACCCAGGTCAGCAGATGGTTGCATTTTAGCATGAACAAACAGAAAACATGTTTTTAGCTTCTATAATCATCTTTGAAAATCACTCTATTTTGTATCAGTAACCCGTGTCTCCAGAGCAAATCATAGCTATTTATTGACAGACACATTTTTAGCATCTGTGAGCATTTGCAAACTAAATTGATCTGTAAAAGAAGCTTCAGAACAGTTTGGGTTTTTTTCTTTTTCTTTCCTCTCTCCCCATCCCAAGACCTTGCAAGTGTTTTTTGTGAAAATTTTTAAAGATGTTAGAATAGCTTGTAATACTACACTGAGGTATAGTGAAACAACTGATCACTCTTAAATTAGTAAAAGGCTGTATAATGCGTCAGATACTTGTATTCTGACTCCAAGAAAGGGGCACACAGTGGCTAAAGACCTGACTGGACAAAGGCCAGAGCAGTTCCTTTTGAAGCTGCTTGGGAAGATGGAGCTGGACCATCCCAGCTGCCCTTTTAGGTAGGAAGTGTCTCACTTTAAGAATAACCAGAGATCCTGTACATCATGTTACTTGATATGTCACCATTTCATCTCAGAAGCTGAAGTCCTGCAAAAACACAAAGACACCAGTGCTTGGGAAAAGGTCAGGAACATGTTTCTATATGACTGGAGATCTTTTTCAGTTTTAAAAATAATTAGGTGATTGATGAATTTGTTGTCTATCAAAAGTGTGCAGTTTAGGTTTAATTAATACACGTGAATATTTTTGATCTGAGCAAAGAGTTATTCTGGTTCAGGTTCCATACAATGACTTTTAACCAGACTGCTTGATGTTGGAGTCTATCCCTGTTTATTGAACTCTTTCATGAAATTACTAGTCCTAGGAGTCAGCCTTTCAAAGCAGAAGCTGTTTTTAATTATTAAAGAAAGTAAATCCCCTCAACAGACCATAGATGAGTTCCAGATGAATACTCAAATTTACCCTTTGCAATTTTTCTCAGTTTTAATAGGACACAGTTAATTCACATGGTGCCCAACACAACTTTAACAAACAGTCAACATTATACAAACCTAAGTCTGTTTAATTTTTTTTTTTGGTCTGACATTCCAATAGAATGAGTGACTTTTTAGTGAAAACAGTCTGGTTCTGTATTTGTAACAGAAACTTTGCAAGACTCGTAACCTAAAAATGAAATAGACCACAAACAAAATTGAAAATTGCTCCACTGGGATAGACTGTATTTTAACAGGTAGTTCTAAGTAAGGGATGGTGGAGAGTATCATGGTCCAAGGAAGATCTTATTGCTCCCAGGGCAATAATTTGGTCTTGACACTAATATGTAGCAAATTCTTGACCTTTACAAATATTCTGGCCCTACATGCTAAAACAAGAGTTAAAGCGTACTTTGCTCTCTTTTTCTATTTACTTTTCCCAGCTTTAGTTATCTAAGTTACTGGGATGTTTTTCACTGTTGTGAAATAAATATACAGACAGCTATACACCTGGATGCAGGGCCTCCTCTGTTTTGGAGGCATTTAATGTTTCCGGTTATTGGTCTTGAAGCAGCAAGAAGCGTTATGGGGTTAGGATATTTTGAGAATGGAGCCAGATGAGTGCTGAAACAGACTATTTAGCATGACATTGCAAACCATCAGTGGTCTGTGGCTTAGAGTCCATGACATCTGGCACAAAAGTTATGTCTATATTAATAAGTAGTTCAGTGCAATGGGTACAGATCTGTGCAGTGAAAAAGTTGTTGCTGACCTGATGACCACACTATGTAGATTTCACTGGTTTTAATTTAAGCTAGCTTTAGTGTGGTCCTATGGTCAAAAGGCCATAAGGAGTTGGAGCACATTTTTTACAATTCTATAATGTATGTTATGGTGTAGATCCACCCAAAAGGAATGAGATTCTCAAGCTCTGAAGTTGCTCTGCAATCTGAAGCACAGCCATTAAGTGGGGTCACTTCAAGTGTAAATGTTTGATACAAACTAATATCAAGTTTTTCACTGTTCTGTGAAAACTTATGAAGAAAGTTTGATTTTCATGTATTTTTTTTTTAAGCTGACACTTTTCCCCTAAGCTTTTGAACATTTCAGTCTTTGAATATTTAAGGCAGCCCTTCATAAATTGAATAAACAGCAGAGGGTTCCTTTTGAGTGAAGAGTGCTTGGTATTATTTTGTAAATTTCATTTCACATACATCAGCAGTCTAATTGTTTTGCAAGATGTACCCAGCAATGCAGCTGGGGAAGAGCACCCTTTCTTATCAAAAGAAGATTGCAATTATTATATGCAGGGCTGTAAAACTCTATTTTATTTGGAATTGAATTGATTAGAATGAAGACATGCATTTTTTCTAATAAAGATTAATCCAAATTTTGGAAGGAAATTATCTCTACATCATCACAGCTTGTCATATGAAATTATTTTTACTAGTTTAACCTTTGAGACAAATAAAAAAAGTAAAAAGAGAGAAAACCTAGGTAAATTTATTAAATGTCAAGTAATGAAAACTATACAAAAAGTCTGTATTTTTCACTCCAAACTTCTATTTTTCTTGTAGCCCAAGCAGCGTGCATCAATAGTATCTTCTCTGGAATTTCACCGAATGAATCACAGTCACAATTATTTTGAAATCAACTCATCCATTGGCTGTACAACTTTTATTTCTACTGCTGCAATCAGTCCATCTAATTATTCCTTTGGATCTCTGGAATGCAGTGTTGAAGAGGGAGAACTTCCAGGTATAGAAAAAAAAGCTTACATTGCCTATCAACAGAGCTTTATAAAACTATAGATCTGTGGGTTTAAACTTGAATTGCTGTTGTCTTTGGTAGTGAAATACATTTATTATAAATACTCAAAATTATTCCTGATTTTTTTTTCTGCTGCTCAACAAAGGTTTTTCATATTTCATGAGTAATATTATGATTATATACTTTTTTCTGAATGTTATATTTTGAATAAAACAAACATTGTTTTACAGGAATGCCTAGAATTTAGGTATTGTAGTTTTTGAAATAAGGATAATTCAGGTACACATCTACCTTTGTCATTGTGTGGTCAGCATATACTAATACAAATTTTAAGTTGGAAAAATGTAATTAGAAATCATTATGTAACCATCAGTAAAGATGAGGAAGGGAAGACGTCTACATAACCTGACATTGTTTCTGCAGTAGTAATGGGATTCATTAAAGCAAAACTTTAATATGTTTGCTCTGATGATAAGAATTTAATAGACTGATAGTGTGATTGTAACTGTGAGGGTTTTATCTGTATATAGAGGTTTACATAATGAAAATGCTTTAAAAAGGATTAAAATATTTTATTCTTCATAGACCAAAAATTCAGAAGCAAGAAAGTGTCAGTAAACCATGCATTTAGCTACTTCTGTCCCTTCAAATTTCATATGCAAGTTGCTTTATTTAGGCTAAACTTGTAGCAGAAGAGTCTGGGAAAGGTGATGTATTGAAACAAATGTCTTTGATAGCTAGTTTATGTGATCTGCAGATTGGATTATTTCTTTTAAAGAGATTTAAATTTAAATTTAAGATCTAAATAGACATAGATTACTATAAAATAAAAAATAATACATATGTTGCAGTTCAGTGCAAACTTATCAATTGGCTTCTGTAGCATTGGTCTTCAAATGAGATGAATCCTGTACATTTCTAGTTGGTAGCATTTGAAAATTCTGAAAGCTGTTGCTTTTAAATGATCAAAAGTAATTTCATAGTTAGGTTGAAGGAAAACTATATTGTTAAAGAACTGTCATAAAATAAGTTGAGTGAGAAATTCTATCTGTTATGATGAAGAAAGAGTTAAAATGAGCAGAAATTGTTCATATTTTATTGGACTGGCTGTGTCATTATCTTTGAAACTAAAAGAATGTGCTTATATTCATGGATATAGCAAATCTTTTCAAGCCTAACTGGAAATAATGAATTTGAATGGTATCTTTTATTCCTAGGTCTGGGGTCATTTAGTTCTTTAGGGTTTGGGGTGGGGTTTTTTGTTGTTAGTGTTTTTTCTACTGTAAATTTTCTTCAGTGATAGCAATTTTATTCTGGGTAGTTGAATGATACTAAATATGTCTTGATGTTTAAAAGCAAAAATAAGAAACAGAAGGAACATTCATTGGTGTTAGATAATGAACTTTTCCAGATTCCTGCCGTTGGACAGTTCTGGTTAAGTTCTTCATAATATGTGGATTTGCTTTATTTTTATATTATTTGGTTAAATTTACAATAGACTGCACTCAGTAACTTTTAATCACTGCACTTCATTTGGTCGGAACTATAATCTCATGCTTATTAGAACTGTACTTTTCTAATTTGTGGATTATTTTGTTTATGAACTGGGTGAAAAATGAATTTCCTCTTGCCTCTGCCTAGAAAGCTAAAAAAAACCAACAAAGACAAAATGACTGGTTCTGAAATTCCAGGCACCTTCTACAAATTTTTCAAGAGTACAGTTTACCATAAGTAAATCATTAATTTACCAACAGTAAATGAAATAATTACATTAAAAGTGCAACACCCTTCCCCCCTCTCAGATGGTTTCTATCCTAGCATTATTTAATTAATAAATAGGCTCACACATTAGACACAACCTGAGTCTGAATGAAACACTTTTATTTGACTCATTACAGTCCTTTCGACTCTTTAATGATAGATGATGCACTGTAATTCTGCAAGAAACAAGGAATACTCATGTGTAAAGAGAATAACAAAAAAAAAAAAACCAAACAAAACCACCAGATCAAAATTGTCTCTCTTGGAAAAGTCTTTGAGGCTTGTCTCTTACCTAGCTTGTTAAAAGTTGAACTTTAAATAATTATGGTCAGCAAGGAGTAGCAGAAGCATTGTTCTGCTACAGCTTTTTTTCTGCTTTAGCTAGCTGTTGTTTCACTGAAATTCATGGAAGATCTGTACCTTAAAAGAAGGTTTAGTTCAATAACAATTGAGGATTTGTGTGCATTAGAGTATTTCCTTCTATATTATGTTTTTGGGCATTTATGTGTCTCATTTTTTTAAAAAGCATCATCAGCAAAAAGCAACAAAGTATTTTTTCATGCTTATTGAAATCAAGGGTCTTCTGGCTGACCAGAAAGAAACAATATACAGAAGGAACCCATTTTCATAGTAACCACAGCTATCAGTTTTCTGTTGCCTTTTGTGAAACAACTAAAATGCTTTTTACAGGATTTCTAAATCAGGAACTTCCATCTAAATAAGGCATTAGTATTTCCCTACTCAATTTCAGTGCTTTTTATGTTTTCTTCAGGAAACTTGCAATGACGCATTATCATTCAGGTGAGAGCAGGAGATGAATACAACAAAATAATTATTGTAGTTCTAAAATCAACGTTTTACCTCTACCTCAATAGTCTGCTACCAAAGAAGAATCAACCTCTTGTAACTTTTGTTGGATTAGAGAAAATTTCTTTTTATATTTGGGGATAGCAGTTTTACTCTTGATGTTTGCTAATTTCCTACATCTCCTGATTTGAAACAGGGATCCCTATTTAAAAGAAGTGTATTTCTGTCAAGTAGAAAACCTCTGAACTCTACCACAGCACTATATTATCTGACTGACACATATGACAACTTTTTCTGATTAATTAGCTGAGGAACAGTCTATATGATCAGATGGCCTTGGAGTGTAACTAAAACTGTATATTTTGTCTGCTTGGATGGCAAAAGATATCTTAATATCAGGTTGCCTTCAACTAAAATGTAAGTATAAAGATTCTGTAATTTGTTTTGAATTTTAACTGGTGGAAGAACCTGCAAGAAGTTGATGGAAACTCTTTTCTCACTCCAGTATACATAGGGCAAACTGTGAATGCAACTTTAGCATGGCCTATTTTCACAGCTTTATTTGCAGCAAGAACATTGTCTTAATAGAAATTTCCTCAAAATCAGAGCGAATGATCGTGCTTTTATAGCACTGCATTTCACCTCAAGATGGAGGTCAGTGGATCCAAATAATGTCAGCTACTACCATTAAACATTCTATACTAAAAGTGATATCACCCCATTGCACAAGGAAGTAATTACTGTACATAATTCTGTCATGGCAAAATGCTAGATCATCTGAATACATGTTTAGTATGTGTTTTATATGACCACACAAATGAAAAACTAAAGACATGATTATCAGGTGAGGGTTTTGATTGTGAGGTGCTCCTCATATAATTTTGACCGTGAACAACCACTAGATGTGCAAGATCATTCACTCCAGAAGAGGACAGTCTGGGCTTTCAGGGAGATACCTCTCTAATGTCAGCTCTATGCCTTTTTATATACATCCCTGAAGTTCTTTTGAAACTGTAAATCTTAAAAGATTGAATGCAGCAAAATCATGGCCATCTTGGTAACATCAGCTTGGTACAATCAACGCTTACAGCTGAAATTGTCATTCTGGATTATTTTATTTTTCATTTCTGCATGATCAGTCGGCACTCATGAGACCGCACCTTGAGTACTGTGTCCAGTTCTGGGCACCACAGTATGGGAAGGACATTGAGGTGCTGGAGCGAGTCCAGAGAAGGGCAACGAGGCTGGTGAGAGGTCTGGAACACAGGCCTTATGGAGACCGGCTGGGGGAACTGGGGTTGTTTAGTCTGGAGAAGAGGAGACTGAGAGGAGACCTCATTGCCCTCTACAGCTACCTAAAAGGAGGGAGTAGTGAGGCTGGTGTTGGTCTCTTCTCCCAAATGACTAATGATAGGATGAGAGGAAATGGCCTCAAGTTGCGTCAGGGGAAGTTTCGGTTGGATATTAGGAAGAAGTTCTTTACTGAGAGGGTGGTTAGGCACTGGAACAGTCTGCCCAGGGAGGTGGTGGAGTTGCTGTCCCTGGGGGTGTTCAAAAAACAAGTGGATGAAGCACTTGAGGCCATGGTCTAATGGTCAGGAATATGATGGGATAAAGATTGGACTTGATGACCCTGGAGGTCCCTTCCAACCATAATTATTCTATGATTCTATGAATAATGGATCTTTCTCTAACCCATATTAACTTCATTATTGCCGCTCGCGCCGCTCCACTGCGCCAGGCACGGCCCTGCCGCCGGCCGCCGCTCCAGCCGCTGCCGCGGCGCGCGCTGGGGGGGGGGGGCGCGAGGGGGGTTGGGGGGGGGGGGCATTGTTTACCTCCCGCCACGGTTTTTGCAATTTTTTCGCCGTTTTATCACCGTCAATAACATTGTCCCACAGAGAGTCCCCACACTTTCTCCACTCCGTTACATCAAACAACGTATTAGGGTCTTGAAAGTGTCCTTTGGCATACCCCCAAGCATATAGGGAGCCCAAAGTCTTTTTACTTATGTCCAGTCCTCACTTTTCTAAAAAGCATAACAATAGCTAGCGACAGTGTTACTTCTTTTTCCATTTTTCTTACCCGGGTTTTCACTCCAGCTTCCCACTACGGTAGCCTATCCAGCTTCCCATAATGGTAGCCTGCTGTCGCTCTCGTCCTTCTCTCCGCCGAGCTCCTACTCTTTGCAGAGGCGAGCTTTTCTTAGCTTCCCCGAGCGTGAGTCCTGCTCATTCCTCGGGTCCCTGTTCGGGCGCCAGTTGCGGGACGGGACTGGAGAAATCAGGAACGACTCAATGTGAGCTATCCGGAAAGCTCGTTTTATTGCGCAGATACATTTACTTATATATCATTCTTCTGTCAAATCACCACGACTAAGCATATCTTATTATCTTTTTCTTAGGTTTTCATTAGACCACTTCTACATCAATCATTAACTTTTAACCTATGCTTCAGCCTCTAATTATCATATTCTCCGCCTTGCCTGTTAGTTCCCTATCTTATGTAACTTAGTTCCTTGTACTACTCTGCAAGGACAGTACGTCCTTGAGGCCTAATCTTGGCTGCTAGCGCCTGCACAGTAGCCTGTTCGTGCACCTGCTCTAACGCTCCATGTCCGTTACTCACAAGCCAAACTCCCACACATTATGTCTTCATGTACTGAGTGGAATGGGGCTGTGAAATTAAGAAGACATCTGCAGATTTTCTTGTTCTGTTTCAGATCAGAAAATAGATCTGTACTCAGATGCATGTATGCAGCAGAAATGTCAGCAATTGTCTCTAGGTAATCTCATTGTAATATTTATTTTCAGTCCACAGAAATCTTTTAATTTTCAATACATTTTGTATACCATTCGTTGTAAAAGAGCATACAGTTTTTCTCACATCTTGTTGTGGTACCTAAAGGTATTTACTGAGTTTATCTCTTAGTCACAAAGTCTGTCTCCACTGTAGGACCTTAATGTAACTCTTACTCTTTACAGGTCTCATTTTCTGACTATGAGTAATGTTATTTCATTCATCTAAGATGGCTACATTGTTCTTTAGCACAATCCAGAGAGTACAATTCAAGAATTCAGTCTTTAATAGGTGGGCTGTAATTTTTTTTTCTCTTCTACAACAAAAAGGTAATATTTGAGTCACACCTTAAGTTTCTTCTAGAAATGTCTTCAGATCTTGCTTTCAAGTAAATATCTGATCAAATTGTTTTGTCTTACAAGCCTGATTTTTCTGAAGCAAAAGCAGCCCTACACTTAAAGATAAGCTTGCAGTTTTATCTTTCTCTTTTTAGAGAATCAAGATATTCAGCATATTACCATGGCTGTTAGAAAGTATTAGAAACTTAGTTCAGAGGTCTGGTCTCAAATTCCTGGCTATGTTACATTCCTAGATACAGTCAAAATTTATTCTACTGTAGGAATGTTCCTTTATGTGATATTAGCAAAGCTGCTATATGAAGTAGGTTACATATTTGTCAACATTACTTTCTTATTCAAATATCTAATTTATTAAGATATGATATGGAAAGATCAAACTGATATCTATGTAGACTCTTCAAGCCTTGTTTTTTCAATTATAAAAAGCTTTGGAATTGCTAGAAGTTAAATACAAAATGAAAAGAATGCAAAGAAAAAAAGAAAATACCTTTTATTGCTACAGGGTGTTTCTAGGTGTGCTGTGTATAAATTCACAGTACACTGTCTGTTAACAATATCTTATTAGTTACCAAAAGGACACATAGTTTTTCAGTGACAGAGAAAGGGAAAAATATTGGCATATAATGAAATAAGCATAATCAACAAATTCTGTTAAATAAAGTATTCCCATCTATATGGACACCTGTACCTCCTGTGAGGGAACATCTCAAAAAGTGTTATTATGAGCCTTTACCGAACCTATCATTGATTGAAAAATCTCTTCCAAATGAAATGCCTGAGAAGGTCAAATTCAAGCCCTCTTTTCTCTGGTTTTTAATTTTCTTCATCATCTTCTTGATTACAACACAACAAAATCCGCCAAGGCATTCTTCAGACCGGGTTAATTTGAGCCTTTTCATCTGTGAAGATTATCTGTTTTTTCCCTTCAATTTATAGCTAGGTTCAACTGAGTGCAATTAGTAAGATGTAGGAGAGCTATTCCAGGAACTGCTACTGGGATTCATACTCAGAATTGTCTCAATTTCTTTTTTGTTCTAATTAAGTTGTCCAGCAGACGTAGCATGTTAAGGTCTCCTTATGTTGCCCTTTTTGCTGCTTCTAATTCCAGCCTTTGCCCATTATCTTTTAAGCAATGATACAGTCTGTCCTACAGGAACAGATTGTAGTGTAGAGTTAATTAACATTATAAACTTATATTTGTTAACTATTATTGTCTTTACGCCTTCCAGTTTCAAAACAATATACTTCACAAAGCTCCTTGTAATTATATCTCACAGTTAACAATATATCAACATGCATTGTATAATGTCAAAAAATCTGACAGCAGAAAGATCAAGTGAGGTGATGCCTGAAAAGCTGTAGATGAAACTAACTCCTATAGCTCCATTCAAAAAAAATTTTTTTTTTTTTTTTTTGCAAGAAACGAATCTTCTGTACTAGTGCTTGCATGAATCTTTAGATACAATAAACTCCTAAATCCTATGCCACCTGAACTTAAAAGTAGTCTTGTTAGAGATAGATAGTTATATTTTTTGAATTTAAACTTCCTGACAGTGTTACTGAGCTCTTCAGTAACGTCTAGACAGTGTTACCATTCAGTCTTTTCTTAGGCTTAAATGAATTTTCTCGGCTAAACCCACTTAGTAGGTGTTAGTGTAAACCTGCTCTCCAAACACAGTCTCACATGTCACTAACTTAACTATGTGGATATTCTGATTGCTAAGTCAATAGTAAACTAATATGAAAATAAAAAAATTTTAAGCAGGCATATTGAAGGAATAAAACTGCAGATGGGTCTCTAAGCCCTGTTGTCAGGTATAGCATTGGATATGTTAATAAAACAAGAAACATGACATGAACAGATAGTCCCTTTTCAAATTAAGTTCTGAACCATCTGACCACATGTGGATAGGCATGTGCTAAGTTATGTGCATGCTTATCTTTTACTCAAATGGCTGTTCTTCAGAGGCTTTTCTCTTTTCCCCCACATTATTTGCTTACTGTGAATAAAGCCAATTAGCAATTGTTGACAATACACAGGGAAAAAAATCCTATGTAATATGTAATTACTAATTTACTAATTTTGAAAGCCTAAATTCTTAAGCCTCAGTCTGGTAAGCAGGAAGGTAGGAAATAAAACAATGCTGTGATGATGCTGGAAATGGTAATTTCTTAGAGACCGTCCTAAAACAGGGGAAGTATTCCCTCAGGTTCCTTAGGTGCACTATGCGTTACACTACAGTCAGCTTCAGGTATTACCTATTTCTTTGACTCTTTTTGCCCCTAAAGTAAACAAAGTAATATATGCATGTTTGTGTACATGTCTATTTGCGCTATTAATATTGATTACACTTCATTTAGTTGCATATGTCCTCTTCTTTGTGAGATAACAGACATGTAACAGTAGTTCATCGCATGATAAAATGTTTTTCTGAAGGAACATCAGATATTACAACAATAATCCTATAAAGAATTTTTAAAGATCTACTTTGAAGGAATAGGTTATGAATGCAATTATTAGAAGCAATATAATTTACATTTTAAATATATATATATCTAATGTGCCTTTTTCCAATTATAATAATTATCCTTACAAGTAAGGTCAAAACATAACATATTTTCTGTAACGTTTCATTTACAATTCTTAGCTGTTTCTACAATTAGAGTAACTACATGCAATCTTGGGCAACTGTCATCTTAGTCAACAGCTTTGCTGTTCTGTTTCGTTTTTCTTTTTACTAAGGTGGAAGCAAAATATTTTTTTTTCCATTTCTAATTTTTGCACAGTGAGAGACTTACTATCATCTTAGAGTTATGCTGAGGATTCACTGAGAATTTGGATTTATTCAGATGAAGAAGATAAGGGCAGATGGCCATGTCTGGGGAAGATACAAAGCTGTACTCTGAAAATATGTCAGAACTGTCAGAGATCCAAATGAATAAATTTTTACAAGTTTAACAAAAACAGAAGGACATAAAATAAAAAACATTTGAAAGGTGGGGCTCAGTAAAAATAAATTTTTATCAACCCTGTATCATATTTGACAATGACCAGATATGAATGCCTTTGGGAAATGTGTAATTGAAAAAAAAAATGCATAGTGACACCTGTTCAGAATGTTGTTACAGCCTTCAATTGTCTGCAGCCCAAGGTCTTCCTGGATTTTTCCTTAGTAACCTTAGTAGATTTGTGTTCTATGGATTTATCCATTCTCTGCTGAACTCATGTATTATTTGTGTACCCACAAGATATTATTGCAAGGAATTCCACACTTAACTAAATATCTAGTCCCCATAAGGGATTAGATAACAAAACACCTTTTGTTTCCAATCATTTAAAAATTCAGAAGGCTGAAAAGTAGGTCCATTGTTTATGTTCTAGTGCTTTCATTTGTGTGACTTGTATCTAGCAGATTGTGATACCAGTTGATGGCAATTTACTGCATTTCAGCAGCACTGTTTATAGAACTAAGATTCTTAATTGCTGAGACAAAGAATCATTTTCTTTTGGATAGTAACCTTTTTTTTTTCTCTAGTTAAGGACATTTTTCTTATATGAAGATAATTCCTTTATTAAATCATCTGAAAGAAAAGTCTTATTCCCACTTTTGTTGATATTACGTAGAGCTCATTAGTGGCTATTTACTGTTTGTACATTTACAAGAACTAAAGTATTGAAGACTTACTCTGTAGCAGCATTATTTATATAAGTTATTTCTTAATATTTAAATCGTACTGAAGTACCTTGTGAAGAAAGAACTCTGGGTTGATTGTGTACAGCTCACAAGGAATAATATTACTCATCTCCTAAGGACTTTATTTTTAAGAAAATATTTAAGAACTGCTGTCTCCAGACAGATCTCATAGTAATGGCAGGATTCTCTATAAACCTTCCTCTCCAGAATCCATATTGGCAACAGTAGAGGCAACACACATATCATCAAAAAAGTCAAACATAGACTTACCAAGGAGTTTGTGTCACACTTTTGATGATCAATAATTTCTAACGCTATCTATCTGCAGTCTCTTTTTTAATGTATCAGACAGCTTGTAGCTTTGATAGTAAGATCCATGTTTCTGATATCAGACAGGCTTTAAGTGAAGTATGTCTTTGCACAATTGTTTGCAAGATGCTTACTTGTCAAGAAAAAAGCATCTCCATACAAAACCTCAAGCGATATGTGAAAACCCAAACACATACAAAAAATAATTTCATCATAGTGTTTTTAGTATCACTTTAATTAAAACCTAGTTATCTAGTTTAGTTTAAATTCAGCTTAGTTGAATTCTCTGGGTCCCAGTATGCTTGTTTTAAAATTTAAGCTTTTCTTCAAATATAATGCTCCCCTAACACCATTTATCAAAGTATCAGACACACACACACATATATATATATATATATTCATGCTTGAGAGCTGTCATGTTACACTTACCTTACATGAGCTATAATCAGGAGAAAAGTTAGATGTAGGTTTATCCAGTTTTAATGTTCACTGGATTCCATAGAATACTATAAACCAATATTATAATTCAATAATAATTCCATATTTCAATAGAAATAATTCAATAACAAATGATTAAAAGTTAATTTAATTTTTATTAACTAGTTGTCTAGTTGTGGTGTTTCCCATAGCAGGACAGTGGGGTTGTTGTTTGGGATTTTTGTTTCTAATAAATTAGTTTAAATTATGAAAAAAATCTACATTTACCTATGCAACTGGCCACTAAGTTGCAGTTTAATATTGTTATTACTAAGCCAAAGTTTAAAAAAAGAAGGTATCCTTCAAATAAATCCTGTGTATCATATGCTTGCTAGACTTTAAAATATTGTCTTAGAATGTTTAGTGGCACCTTACACATGATTTGTTCTTTCACCATTTTTATTTTCTACCAAAAAAATGTCAACAAAGATACAGTGCTCACACTGAAGCCCATCTTCCCATTTAAATTCAGCCAGAAGTAATACAGTTCATGCAACCCTGAGATTGCTCCAGGATGTGAACCAAAACACAATAAATGGGAACGGTCAGGAAGTTTCCCAGCCAAACTAAAACTAATGTAGATGCACCCATAAACCTTCAGTGTAAATCAGCTCCTATTAACCATGAAAGAATCAGAAGAATGAAAACAGTGAGAAAGGAGAGATTCTGATTATTTCAGCTATAGAAAAAACTCCAATTGTCCCTTTTACGATGTTGAATATCAGAAAGCTTGACTATGAGAGATAGATTTTGTAAAACCAAGTTTTATTGTTTTGCTTTTCTGAGATAAATTCCAGAAAAGCCAATTGTTAAAACCATAAATATTCAATTATTTGAATTGCTTGCTGTTTATTCAAGCAATTAGAATAACCCTACCTGCTTGCTAGATCACTTACTGTCACTTTTTCAGAGAGATGATATTCATAGTTGCAGTCTTCTCCCTCTTCCTATAGAAGGTCATCTTCACATCTTTCACACTGAAAAAAGAAACTGGATAACAAAATAAAAAAGAAAAATACTGCTATTATTTCCCTTCCTGAGTGATGTACTCCCCTTCAGAGCTTACTGTACTTGAATAATTCCTATAAGCAAAAAACCCCTAATGATGTCATTCCAAGTCAGTGGAACTGACAGCCCTTATCTGCCTATATGGTGTGTCTACATGTTGTCAGGGGAAGTTCTCCTCAGACAGTGTATCTCTTACTCGGGAGTACTTGGCAAATTTAGGCAGGCAGCTACATTTTGGTGGTTTAACAAGTAGCTGATCCTCACCTGATCTGCCATATCTTCATGCTTTTATTCTATAGCAAATGTTGAATTAATCTACTTCACAGTGAAATAGAGCTGCAGTACTGTTCCTTACCATCCATGTAGCAGTGCTAAGAGTATACTCATGGCCAGTTAGTACAAGAGCATTGATGCTCAAAGGAGATGTTGCCCCTTATCATGGAGATGTGCTTTGTAAAAGAATGGGGAAATGGAAATATCATTAATATCAAGGTGAGCCGCACCAAAATACTAAGTGCTTTGCTTAATTTTGAAGAAAAATTTTGGAACAGACCTTTTCCAAGTTCCAATCAAGTGTCATAATCCGACTTATGATTGTTTCAGGAAATAATTAGACTTATGATTGTATGAGAATTTCAGAAAATTCTGAACTGATATATTCTTTCTTTCAAGAACATTCTTCCACAGTATAGCAGCAATTGAACCATCACCTATAGCAACAGTAGCCATGGGGAAATGTTTTTTCTCCAGCAGTGAAAGCAAACTGCTGTCACAAAATGTAGTACATACAATAATATCAAAGCAAGAATATCTCATGGTGGTGCTTACCTGGAATCTTGATGAAGTATATACTCTTAATGTATATTTTAGATTTTTAATTGACACTCCTTGAGTTTAATAATGTCATGTATTTTGCTCTCGACTACTCTGCCTCTTATTACTCCGTGGATGATATTGGGTTGCCTTAAATACTTATATCATCTACATACATAATCAGCAAAATTACTTTAGAAAGTATCATATAGTTTCCTTTTTTCATCTTTGGGGATTTAAATAATCACAGATTATTTTGTCTTGAATAATTTTTTAACTTCTCATTATAATAAGGTATTGTGTTGTGTTTTCCTTATGAGAGCTTTATTTCTTTTTATGGGAGCTATATGCACTCTTCTCAGGACTTGCAAACCAAGCCTGGTTATTGGATATGAACTTCCCTTCTGTTCTGTTGTTTGCATCACAACCAATGAGACCACTCATGCTACTAAACACTGTATTCATATACTGACACTGAGCTACAATAATTTCGGCCAGAGAAAAACCCACCCATCATTCTGTGTATAGTTAATTTCTGCCTCAATGCCACAGAGAACAGATCTTGTATGATTAGCATCCAATCTGTAAGGAAATAAAGCTTAAAGAATTGATTACTAGATACTGTCATTGAAGTATTATTAGGAAAAAAATACACAAAATAGTAAAACAACATTAACTATATTTCACAACTATTAGTCATTTTAGTCCTAAACCTGATAACTCAAGGGTAACAACACTGATGATACAGAAAAAAAAAATAGAAATGTTTCTGAACAAATAATTTTTCACAGAATCACAGAACGTTAGGGATTGGAAGGGACCTCAAAAGATCATCTAGTCCAATCCCCCTGCCAGAGCAGGAACACCTAGGTCAGGTCATTTCATTTAATAGAAATTTATTTCTTAGCATTTATTATACCCCTCATTTATTCCCTGGAAACTTGAGACCTAAGCTTGAAATAAACTAAAGATATGGCAGTAGGTCCAGTGGTTCTCTTAAGTAAATGTCAATGATATGATTATACAAAACCTGATGAGAAATTTAGAAGTATTTTGTATTCTGGTTTAGGAATACTGTCACCTGTCAAAACTGTGTGAGAAAGAGAACAAGAAAAATGAGATAGGTCAAAAACAAGAGAGAGAAGAGAAAGAGGAAGAAAATAGTCAGCAGCTTGGTGGTTAGGATACTTATCTATGCTATAAAGTCCGTCTTTCAAGTACTTGGGCTGAGAAGGGATTTAAACCTGTTTTCCACATCACCAATGAATACCTCAGACTCCTGGTCTTGTAGATTCATATGTTCTCTAGTTTCATCCATACGTTCTTTTCTGAAGGTGAGAAACCATTGGCCAGGAAAGCATTATGGAAACCAACAACTGTATCTCATGAATCCTTTGTTAGACAAATTAACATTTTCTACCAAAACAAGCAGAAAATTATGTGGAAAAGTCCTAAATTATCCTTTTCTGTAAAATCAAATAAATGCCGCTACATTATCAACAGTATTCTTCTCTTCCACCAGAGGAATTGAGGAGAACACCACCTGGGCTCCCAATCCCCCAAGCAATCTCCCCATAGCCCTGAAGTCTTTTTTAATTGTCTTCAGGCTCCTCTCACAAGCATCATCACTACCAACCTGGATAACTAGTAGTGGATTAGTAGTCTGTTGGCCGTACCAGTCTGGGGAGTTTCCTAGTGATATCCCAGACCCTGGCCCCAGGGAGGCAGCAGACTTCCCTGTGGAGCGGATCCGGCCGGCATATGGGGGCTTCTGTTCCTCTCAGAAGGGAGTCACCAACTACAATTACCCTTCTCTTCTTCTTGTTAGAGCTGGTCCTAACTCGTGGGGGAGCCCGACTTACCTTGGGTGACTCCTCTGATGGACCCTCGTCTCCATTTTGGTCTGTTTGCCCCTCCAGATGTCACTCCATTTTGAGAGCCCCATACCTGTTCTGCAAGGGTCGCCGGGAAGGGGAGGGAGGCTTGGAGGGGATTCACAAGCAGGGACCTGTTTCCATTCCCCCTCATCTCTTAGGTCCTCTTCCTGTACCCGATGGCAAGGGAGGAGGGGATCCTCTCTCTCTAGGTGAGCCTCTACCCACTGCCCTGTCCTCAAGGATGGTAGGGCCTGACTCCACCAGTCTGTCTCCCTCTCGCACTCCCTTATTGTCCTCAGCCTTTCCACCTCCTCCTTTAGCTCCATCCCCAGGCTGAGCAGATCATTCACCTGCTCACAGCGCACACAGCCCCTGTTACAGGGGGATGCTGTGGCATTCCCTGCAGCCTGCACAACTGCATCCTTTCCTGGGAGCTCGGTCTGGGTTCCCACATCCAGTTTGGCCTTCCTCTGCCTGGCGGAGACCATTGTTCTTGCAGTGCTGACTGCCCCCAGGAGCTGATCTCTGCAGCAATCAGTTGTTAGCACCTCAGCTCCTCGCTCCCCTCCCCAGTTCACGGCTCCTTAGCGCCTTCCCGCGCGCCCTGCTCCTGCGAACTGCCCCGTGCCACGCCCCTGTTTGCCCGCTCCTGTTCGCCGCGCTCCCCGGGGGCGTTTACAAACCTCCCACGCGGCTCGGGGCCACGCCTCTGCCGCCCCTGATTGGCTGCCGCGGACTTCCGGGAGCCGTTGGGGCTCGGGCTGCGAGGGGGGCGGTCCCTGGCTCAGGAATCCCTCTGCGCAACCGATCAAACCCTCGCCGCCTCCGCCTTACCTCGGTTTTGTCGCTGCTGCCGCTGCGACATATTTTTTGTATATTCCATTTAGAATGCAGTGTCAAATAAAAATTGAGATCATATGGGCTTTGCCTTTTACAAATACTTCAGTAAACATCAAATTGTGAAAAAATGATCCTGTGATTAAAACTGAAAACTGATTTTCATATTTAGTGTCCTTAGAGTGGAGACACTAGCTGATCAGTACATGTGGAGGAATGGCTTGCTGAACAGGGCTGAATGTAGCAGCTGTGAGCACAGGGCCGAATGTAGCAGCTGTGAGCGAGCAGTACTGATAACGGGAGCTGTACTGCTGATAGCTGTAGCTTCCCAGGGTCACTCTGACCTGGAAGCTTGTGGAAAGCTCCAGGTCAGGACAAGCCCGAGGCAAGTCCTGACAAGTCCAAAGCTGGTGGAAAGTTGCAAGGTAGAACCTGCGGGAAGAATCCGGAAGTAGATAACCGCAAGAGGCTGGAATATACAAATGTAGCTCTATGCTTAACTAATCAAATATAGACGAGTAGGCACAATTTGTGCTTAGCCAATCAAACATAGATATGTAGGCATAATTTAACATAAGTAGGCATAATTAACCTCCAGTGTATAAAAGGCATAGCAGAACTCGAATAAAGAAGAAGCTTGCTTATAACTCATACTGAGTTGCGTCTTGCTTCCCTCGCCTTCTCTGACATTCTGCAACAAGTACAATGCCTAAAAAATGATTTATCTTCTTTTTTAACTCCTTTGAATCTGTTATTGGATGTGCATGTTGTTCAGGGAGATGAGCTTCCTTATTCTGTGCTCTACAGGACAGGTAAAAATGTTACTTTCTGACTTTAAGTTTATGAATTTGAGTTACCAACTGCTGTGTATATACTCATTTTAAAGACATTGTACCATACATGTCAGATTTAGGAGAACACAGGCTAACATTACCTTAAAATCTAGTCTGCTATTACTAGCCAAGAACCTTTGTTTGATGCCTACCTTTAAAATTCATAGAATCATAGAACAGTTTGGGTTGGAAGGGATCTTTAAAGGTTATCTAGTCTTACCCCCCTGCAATGAGCAGGGACATCTTCAACTACATCAGATTGTTCAAAGCTCTCTCCACCCTGACCTTGAATGTTTCCTGGGATGGAGCATCTACAATCTTTCTGGGCAACCTGTTCCACTGTTTCACCACTATCACTGTAAAACATTTCTTCCTTATATCTAGTCTGAATCTACCTTATTTTAGTTTAAAACCATTACCCCTTGTCTTATTGCTACAGACCCTACTAAAAAGTCTGTACCCATCTTTCTTGTAAACCCCCTTCAAATACTGAAAAGTGGTAATAAGGTCTCCCTGGAGACTTCTCTTCTTCAGGCTGAACAACCCCAACTCTCTCAGCCTTTCCTCATAGGAGAAGTGTTCCATCCATCTGATCATCTTCATGGCCCTCCTCTGGACCTGCTCCAACAAGTCAATGTCTTTCTTGTACTGAGGACTTAAGGGGAAGGCCAATAAAGCAGACATCTAGGTGGGAGTCTGTTATAGACACCCCCCCCCCCAACCAGGATGGAGAGTCTGACGAAATATTCTATAAGCAAGTGGCAGAGATCTCACGATCGCTCGATCTTGTTCTCGTGGGGGACTTCAACCTCCCAGATGTCTGCTGGAAATATTACATGGCAGAGAGAGATCCGTCCTGGAGGTTCCTAGAGTGTGTGGAAGACAACTTCCTAACACAGCTGGTAAGGGAGCCAACTAGGGACAGTGCCCTACTGGACCTGCTGCTTGTTAACAGAAGGTCTTGTGGGGGATGTAAAGGTTGGAGGTCGTCTTGGGCAGAGTGACCACGAAATGACAGAGTTCACAATTCTTGGAGAAACAAGGCAGGGAGCCGACAGAACTGCCACCCTGGACTTCCAAAGGGCAGACTTTGGCCTGCTTAGGAGCATGGCTGAGAGTGTCCCTTGGGAGGCAGTCCTGAAGGTCAAAGGTGCCCAGGATGGCTGGGCATATTTCAAGGAGCAGCTCTTAAAAGCTCAGGAGAAGGCCATCCCCAGGTCCTGAAAGACGAGCTGGCAGGGAAGAAAGCCAGCCTGGCTAAATAGAGAGTTTTGGCTGGGCCTCAGGAACAAAAAGAAAGTCTTCGGCCTTTGGAACAAGGGGTTGGCAACTTATGAGGAGTACCAAAATGTAGTGAAGCTGTGCAGAGCGAAAATTAGAAGGGCCAAAGCTCAAGCAGAACTCGACTTCTGGAGAGGCCACAACTGGAATACTGCGCCCAGTTCTGGGCTCCCCAGTTGAAGAGAGACAGGGACCTACTGGAGAGAGTCCAGCGGAGGGCAATGAGGATGACTGGGGGATTGGAGCATCTCCCCTGTGAGGAAAGGCTGAGAGAGCTGGGACTCTTCGGCCTGGAGAGGAGAAGGCTGAGGGGTGATTTAATTAATGTTTATAAATACCTAAAGGGTGGGTTGAGGGAGGATGGAGCCAGACTCTTTTCAGTGGTTCCCGGTGACAGGACTAGGGGTAATAGACTGAAGTGCTGGGGTCTGAACCCCCAGCCCTGAATTAAGGGTGACATATGGGTGGTTCCCATGGTCCTTCAAAAGGAGGGGATGAGTTTGCCTTTTGGCTTTCCTCCAAGGTGCAGCTGACCTTGTAAGGAAAGCCCTTGGGTAAACAAGCCCCAGGTGCCCCCATTGGGTCAATGAGTGCCAGGTGCCCTGCTTTGGGGATAAAAGCTGGGCCCACTTGCAGGAAGGGTGGAGTGTCTGTCTGTGAAGTGGATGCACTTCACAGAGTTTCCTGTTGGGGAAGGACCTCCTGACTCTTTATGCAACTGGGCCCCGGTCAGGTCTGGCACTTACAGACGTGAGCTTTGTGGGGAGGCAGCATGGGGCTACTTCTATCGTATGTGATCACCCTATTGACATGGTAGTCTCCCATTTTTTCTATGGGACACCTTGTATCTTTGTTTATTCCATCTATTATGGGTCGTGCTATGTCATTCTTGGGGTCGCTGGGGTTGATGTCCATTATTTGTGATCTGACTTGTTTGTCCCCCCAGCGATCCCCTATATACTGACTCCTCTACGTGCAATAGAATCTGCTTACTGGATTGTTTTTCTGCTGGCTGTGTCCTTTGTACTAGGCCTAGTAATGGGCAAAACACAGACACAAGCTGGAACATAGGAGGTTCCATTTAGAGGAAGAACTTTTTTTCAGTGAGGGTGCCAGAGCACTGGCACAGGCTGCCCAGAGAGGTTGTGGAGTCTCCTTCTCTGGAGATTTTCAAGACTCGCCTGGATGCAGTCCTGAGTGATGTGCTCTAGGGGATCCTGCTTTTAAGCAGGGGAGTTGGACTAGATGATCTCTGGAGGTCCCTTCCAACTCTGTATATTCTGTGATTCCATGACTCCAGAGCTAGATGCAGTACTCCAGGTGGGGTCTCATCAGAGTGGAGTAGAGGGGAAAAATTACCTCCCCACTATGCACCTCTCACACCTTGGTGTATAGTGGTACTTCCACAGTGAAGATGAAATACTTTTACTTGCTCTGAGACGGTCTCTCTAACTGTCAAGACAAAGTAAGGAGAACTCATACCACAAAAAGGCTTACAGTTCTTACTTTCAAACAGGAATTCTTAGAGGGTATAGCTATGTATGGGAAAAAACATTGCTCTGCAACTCCTCACCAGAGAATTGCAAAGTGAAGATGTAAAAGTGTGGTGGTCTTTCTTTTTTAATAGTCTTTATCAATGAATTGACTTCAAAAACTGGCAAAAAGTATCAGACCTTGGAAATAACTAATTTACGCTCAATCTTTTTCTTTTGTGTAGTAAAAACATTGCTGAATTGTCTTTAATATAAAGTATAGTTTAACTGAAGTAGAAGAAAGATGCCAATTTTAAGCAAGCAGTTACTTTGATTCAGACTTCTGTACTTCTCTATTGTGATTACTGCATATCTTGGGGTGCTATAAAATGATAAAAACAAAGTTCAGAATGATTAGAGATATTTTGAAGCTGCTTGCAAATTACAGACTTTGCTTTTATATTGACAGTCAGACTGCGAGGTTAGGTGAACTTAAATCAAGTTTCAATTAAACTTTACTTTTAAACTTCGCTGATCAATTTTCATATCCGTAGAGTTAGTTTTGGTTTAGAAACACATAGCATATATCCTCATATATTTGTAGATTTATTTTTTTTGTTTTAAGTTTGTCCAATTTATGATAAATATCCACAGAGAAGGTTGGAAGAAAGGAAGTTGCTTTCAAAAAAGTAAGCTTATATGCCTCTTTTCTCCCCACAGATTCATTCTTTGTTTACCAGTACTGTAGCTATCCCAGTTACTTTGAATTATAGCTCATCCTTTAGTCTCTGAGTAGAGAAGATTTTAGTAGCTTAATGTCTTGTTTTCCATCTAAAGATTCTAAGGAAATTCAATTATCTGTTAACTGGTCTAGAAAGAGGCCAGTATACGTCTCCCAGTTGGTAGAACACTCCTTGTTCATTTAAGAACTCCTGTCATTCTTCTCAGAAATATCTAATGCATGTCACTTATTCCTACCACCCTCATCAGCCTTCTTTCATTTAAGTTGCTGCAGTTGGGAAGAATAATTAAATAATATAAGCTGAAATGCTAATAATACTATAATGTTCAAGGCAGCCTATTCCAGGAGTGACCATCTTGACTCTTTTTGACTGTGCTTCTTTACATTAGATGCTTACATAAATATATTATGTTTTCAAGATGCAAGTCTTGGCTAAATACTTGGCATTTCATCTTTATATCTTCATGAGATTTTTGAAAACTAATTAAAAAATCATAAAAACGATTTGCACATTTAAAAAGTCATTTTTAGAACCAATTGCAATTTGAAAATCTCATCAGAAGCTTCTGGGATTAGAGACTTTGGTCTTCAGGATGACTTCTTTCTTTTCCTCTTCTTACCTCTTCTCTCTTCCTTTCTTCTCCCTATCTTTTTTTCTTTCCTGTTAGTTACAAAAGGAGAGCAATGAGGTGTTTGCCCACTTTTAATCAGATAAGTGATTAAACTGTTTTAATTGTCATGTCTCATTATTTTATTAATAAAAACTTTTTTTAAAATTAAAAAAAAAAAAGAAACACATCTGCCAGGTTCTGTTCTGGTATTTGTTACAGTGCTGTCTCATATACTGAGCTGCTAGTGATGCTTGTTAGCTTTTTTTAAAGAGAGGAAGAAGTAACTTGTGTAAATTTCTCAGGAGCCTGTGATCATTTGATTTCCAATTTGTTCCAAATGAAGAATATGCTAATTAAAACAATTGTAATGTTGTTTCTGAAATTATTTGTTAATTATGATTGACTCAACAAACTACTTCTGCGTACTCAATTCTCCTGAGCATGTTTGGTAGGTTACATAATTTGCTGGAACAGAACTTCATCAAACACTAGAAGAATTGGTGTTCTTTCAAAGTAAGTTGATCCTGAACATTCAAAGATCTGTATAGCAGCAACAGTGGGCTTGAGGCAGTGCAAGAAACTGTCTTTTTCAGCAACATAATGTATACCAATGTTAATTTTTCTACAGCTGTCAATGTAGTTGAAATATGAAGTTGTTTTATAATCCCTTTTAGTCATGAAATATTGATACACTTAAATTTCACTACATGACTTGTCAGCAAAAGTAAAAATAGCAAAACAGTAATAATGGGGCATTGCCAGCTCATGAAAGACAGGAATCAATTATTTGATGACTTCGAAGATCTATTAAGAAAGAATCTGTATGCCACAAATTGCCTTAAAAGTAACAGTGAAAGCCAAAGTATGTAACATGCTCAGTGCCATGGACCCAGAAGGTGACTTTTGTAGAAAAGTTGTTGAATGGGTCAAGATCAAGGGGCCTGAAGTTTAATAGCTGCAAGACAATTTTTAGGTGGGCAGATAGAGGCCACATTTTAGAAATACTCTGCAGGAATATGTTTTGAACTGTTAAACACAGTATGAATGCGTTAATCAATGGAAGTAAGAGACAATTTAGCACCTTGTTACAGAACAATGCAAGTGAGAAAACAGTAGGTCTGTTCTTTCTTACCATGCATGTCTGACTTCATCTGATGTTTCCATTTGAAAAAAGGAATCCCTGTCTGTGAGACTGAGAAGGAATTCACAACTCTGTCTGCAGGAGGTATATGTTTGTATATTAGCTCACCTGGTATTTGCATGGGACTTCCCTGTTGTTGCAGATTCTGCCCGTCTATGTAGCAGGATCGCAGCGATCTGTTCTCTCCTCACCTGTTCCTCAGGTAAAATGTAAGCACACTTGCTGAAACTGCAGAAATACATGTATGATAGGAAGATCAGATGTGGCTGATCCGAGTCCTTAGATCACAGGTAAACATAATTATTGATGTCTGTTCATCAGCCTTCCTCAAACTGAGTGAAACATAAATAAATTAGAGCAGAATGAAGCAACAATAACATACTAGGTCTGTCCTTCAGATATTTTTGGTTTGAGGACCTGAAGAACTTGTTATAACCTATATTGAAGCATTTATTTCCTCTGACACTGTAGATACGAACTAGTTATCGCTGAAAGTAAGTTGCTTTCTAAATCTAAAATATCTAATTACACTGTAAGGAAGTTATTCTATCTTGTATCTTATTAAAGATGTGCCAACAGGTGGTTGGAGCTCTCTGGTGGGAAAGAGTTTTCCACAACCTATTATTCCTGATATTCCAGTCAGGTTGTTACCTGAGCAGAATCTGGGCTATCAGTTATGAACCTATAATGGGACAATTCCCACCAATATTAGTGTATTTTCTGATCACTTAGACTCACATTCTCTTTTCCGCTTAAATTATTTTATTTATGTGTTTCTACAAGTCTGGAGGCTGTCTTTGAAAGCTCTCTTATCTTAAATCCTTTCAGCTTGGTAAATTAGCCTTCTTTATTAGACCATGTTAATATTTGTTGTCATCATACACCTTATTCCACCTAGTTTAGAAAATTATATTCTCGGAAGGTGTAACATGTTTGAAAAGCAGAACTACTTGGTGCCTTAGGGAGGGTTATTCACCTGATGTGTCTCAGAGAGGAAAGCTGACCCTTACATTGCAGAGAAATATCATCCTTTTGTGAATGGCAGAATTTTGTGGAAGCAACTGAAGATGTTACCATCACCTCCCTGTCATAGCACTTCTTTCTTAGGTGGCCACTACCAGATCTGGCTTCAGCTGAAGAGTTTCTGTGAGTGCTTTCTAATCCATCTCAAGCGAAATAAGTCAGATGAACTCAACTACTCTACCCACATGGGCACATTTGATTTAGCCCTAAGCAGACCAGAGGCCGTTCTTACGAACAGCTATGGCAGTGGAGCTGTTGAATTGTAACTTCTGGCTGAAGAGTGGTGGGTGTTGTTTATGTTTATGTTTACTGTTGCCACAGCTATTCATTAAATGAAACTCTGTCCTCTAACTTTCACATGATCCTAACAGAATATAAATCCTTCAGGTTTTCTATGTGTAGTACTTACGTTGCATGAATTTTCCACCAGTTATGTAAATAGGTTTTAAATTGGATTAAACTGTGCCTCTATCAAACTCTGTAGTTCAGAAATATGGATGACAGACCCTTTGTTTCTAAGCATAAGAACTAACCTATATTTGGACATATCAAGGAAATATCTTTGTGACCAGCAACTAGTTGATGATTCATGCAGTTTTTCATAATCATATTATTTTATTCACATAACTACACAAAGCATTCAGAGAAAAGTATTGAAATGAACTTTTCTTATCTATATCTGCTCTTTTAAGACAAGGAGAAAGTTTGTAAGTTTTGGTAAAATCCAGTTAACCAAGATGTTCCTGCAGATAACCTGAAAAGCTGGTTTGCAACTTCTGCCTCAAGCAGCTGCATGTTAATAATTTCTCTTCTCTTTTTTTTTTTCAACTGGTCCTTTTAGGTCCTTAGGTGCTTTTTGCTCTATGTTACTAAGAGAGCTTAGTAAAGTGTCATTTGTGATGGAGCCTGAAAGTTGATAATTGTTTTCCAAGTTCATTCACTGCTCTTCTATACCTGAACTACTGTAGTCTAATGCTTGTTTTTCCTATAACTAAATCTGAAATTGAACTAGTGCTTTTCTGCATCCTTGTAGCTTAATAAAGCTACACATTGACTCTCAATTCTTAGCTGGTTAATTCCATATTCCAAATATGTTCCCAAAGTGTCATGAGCTGATATTTGGGGTCAGCCAACCTTTCATGCTCTGTGCCACTCAGGTGATCTGGCTTCTTAACTTGATGGCTAGTTTGGTACAGGTATCCAACAATCACTACTTAAAATGCTGACAAGTTTTCAGTTCCTATCTAAGGTAAGCATCATATAAAGTGAGGTATATGCACAGAAATGCTTCAAGCAATTATTTATTCTACAGTAATAGATTCTTTGAGATGTATTATGTACATGGATACCACCATCAGTACTCCTTGTCTGCTACCATTTGACCTCTAAGAAACAATTCAAGAGCCTAAACAGAGATGTCTAGACCAATTTGAACACTCCAGATACCCTTTCTGGCCTCTAGCTACTTTTCTAGAAAGACTCAGGTTTCCAGTAAGCTGTGTGTCACATCTGTCAGCCCTTGCAGTCATCTTGGATACCCTACTGTATCTAAAATAGCCCTATATGTCTGTGTTTAGTCACTTGAATCTCTTCCCTTCTTTTCATAAAATCTGCTTTGAAGCATGCTGCATATGACACTACTTTATAAAGTAACTATAGTTTTTTGTGAAAAGTAAACATCCTTTAGAGATTGTCAGTCTGCCTAGAAAATTAATATTCTTAGCTAAATTATTTTGCACATAATTGTTTAGATTTTTTTTTAAAGTGCTTTGCCAATCCCTAGGCCTAGCACAAAGGACACAGCCAGCAGTAGAACAAACCAGCAACCAGATTCTATTGCACACAAGAAAGTCAGTATATGGGTGAACGCTGGGGGTACAAACAAGTCAATCAGATTACATATAGCAGACATCAACCCCAGGAATGATACAACACGGCCAACAATCAGTGGAACAAACAAAGCAACAAAGTCTCCCATAGAAGAGATGGGAGACAGCCGAACCAATAAGCAGATAATAAAGGAGAGAGATAGCCACATATTGTTCTAACAGAGCCCACGTTCACCAGCACTAAACCTGACTGGGGCCCAGTTGCAGGGGGAGTCAGGAGGTCCTTCCCCAACAGGAAACTCTGTGAAGTGCATCCACCACAAACACCCCACCCTTCCTGGAAGTGGTCCCAGCTTTTATGCCCAAAGCAGGGCACCTGGCACTCATTGACCCAATGGGGGCACCTGGGGCTTGTTTACCCAAGGGCTTTCCTTACAAGGTCAGCTGCACCTTGGAGGAAAGCCAAAAGGCAAACTCATCCCCTCCTTTTGAAGGACCATGGGAACCACCCATATATCAACCTTAATTCAGGGCTTGGGGTTCAAACCCCAGGACTTCATAAGGATAATTTATGCTTTGTAAATACATTTTTGAAGAATTTATATGGTTATCCTTTCACATTTGCAACCTCCAAAGAAATCATTAGGGGAAAATGAAAATAGATAAACTATTTTTTATTATTTCACTTTCCCCACCCAGTATTTATAACAAAAAAGATGCAGTGAATTGCAAGCTCACTAAAAGACCATGATTTTTAGTAATTGGTTTCAAAACAGTTACATGTAAGTAATTATATAACATTTTAGTAAATGTTCCACATGGAGTTATAAAACTTTGCAGTTCTGGATGTAATCTTCCATGACAACATGTATCTACACCTGTAACTGGACTGTAATTCTACAGTCAAAGGTAATTTCTAGACATCTTTAATGTTTATACTCTTTCTGTCCTTACAGCTTTATTTCTACTATCTAATCAGAAATTTTGCAAAACTTAAATGACGCCATTTGGGGTGAAGGGTCTTTATTTTTTTTACATTATTTCTCATGAAAGCATTGGTTTCATTCTTTCTGGCTTTGAAACGTAATTATAAGATGAAACGGAGCATAGATGAGCTTGTATGTGGAATAAGGGGAGGCAAACTACTTTGTATCGCATCTTAAGTATCTTAGAAATACTGCTTAGATCAGAAATATATTCTTTATCAAGGTTAGGAAAGACAGGAGTGTACAATCAGTGCAAATGCCAGAACGTATATTTTGTATTATTTCTGCTTTTGTCTCATGCATGGGGAAACTGAATTATTACTTAGGCAAATCCCTCCTTTCACATACAAGCGTTAAAATTGTTGAACATCATCTCCTTTTAGAAACAGCGTTCTAAAAATCATCCATTGTTTTTCCAGTCTCTTTTGCCTTGACAATTAGTAAGTCTTGTTCCCAGTTGGTGGAGGACTTCGTCATTCCTCCTTTGCATTTGATGTGTGAAATATCAGGAATGGAACAATTAACAAGGTTTCATCAGAGTCTTCAAAAAAAAGGATATGGTTTCAAGAGCTCATCTGTCACATTTGTATTGCTTTGCACTGATTTTGGTTATTAAGTGCCACCAAATTTTCCTCTTCTATTACTCTTCCCTGCTGTACTACATTGTCAAATTAACACGTACATTCTGAGCACAGCCTCAGCCCACTCATCTGCTAGTTTTCTCCTGCAAGAAGAGATTACCACAGAATTTCTCAATGCAATTAGATGTGATCTTTCTGCAACATTATATTTTGCATCAATTTCCATTCATTTCTCAGAATTTCTTATGAAGGATTGCTTGAGTGGTGCAAAGAAATACTGGATTGCTTTTTTTTTTTTTTTCCTTTTGCTGTATGGTAGAGTTGAATTCTAGTAGAATTTTAGCTTGAACACGGATGTTGAATTAGTCCAGTGTTTCTCCTGGGGGATGTTGAACATTATTTTATCTGCCTGAAATTTTTAATCCATAAACATGTTAACATGTTAGTTTTCTGAAGGATTCTTATTTTGATGAGCAGGTATAAGACAGATTCTTGTGCTGTAAAATGTGATGGTTCATGAGAGGCTGTCTGTCATTAAGATGTCTAGGAACCATGCCTTTTATAGTCACACAGAAAGAAATCCTCATGGAAACGGCATTATGGAGGTGGCAGCTGCAGCTCTATCTTTATTTTTTTCTAGGTTGAATTTTGCAGTTAAAGATTAACTCTTTCTGTGATCTATGTAAAAGTTACGTTTATGTCCCCCTCAAATACAAAATATACTTTAAGAGTATCAAAATAAATTTCTGAAAATATACAGAAAAGTCAATACATCTCTATAAGAGTTAAAATTAATTCCATTTGCACCAGATTACACTCCTATTGCTGAAATTTTGGGCAAGAACTATATTTGGATATTATAATTTGCTTAGAATTAGCAGTAATTACCGACTAATATCCTTCCTCACTGAAAGCTTTTTTCTTCATTAGAGGCTGGCAAGCAATGTTCAGAAAACTCCGTACGAAGCTATCTTTCCCCAAAAGTCTTTGTCATCTTTTGCAGTTCCTGATGGGTCATTGTGATAGAGTAAAATGTGGACAGTGAAACTACCAAGAAGACAGCGATAGTGAGGCAGCATCAGTACACAGTCAAGTGCAAGCCGAGATGTTATGGGACTGCATTGGCAGTTATGAAGCTAGTAAGAGCAAACACGTAATCCACAGAGACCTTTACTGTGATTTCTAAGGGACTGTATGGCTCTGAGAAGCTGGTAACATTGGAACTTGGGCACAGAGCCTGGAGACCACCGCACCAACCTTGCAAACCACCTTCTGATGGTTTCTTTAGATTTAGGAGGAAGCAGAAGGAGAAGCAGCAATCTGGCTGGACACTGTTGCTCCTTTGCTGTGTGGTTGCTGGTGACGGTAGAAGCCCACATTCTTCATTACTTGCTTAGCAGTCGTGTTGTTATATCACCCACACAGGTCCATGGTACCTTGCTACGTTTACTAGAGTGAGAAAACATTGCACTGCTTCATCAAAGATATTTGCAGCGAACATGCTGCCATCAAAGAGCTGGAGCTTTGTCAAAGCACCATGTTGTTTGCTGTGTGAAATAATGCCTTCCTGAATATTGCTGCTTCAGTTTTAAAGTACTTCGAATTTTGTGTCTTACACATTTTCTTGCCGATCATCCTAATTTATGAAATCACTTTGTCAATACAACCAATATCATCACTACTGAAGGTATTCTAGTGTGTCCAAATCAATCTTTACCATGCAAATAAGATGACTTCTTTGCTTACCATCCTTCTATGAGAGGGTACTCTCCAAATATTACTCAGCTGTGACTGTTAGTTTTAGCAAACAACTGAGCGTGTGGAAAAGGGAGTCGAGAATACATTTTTGGGCAGATATTACACATGTGCAGAGTGTGATGCTAAAAACATCTTTCTGGATCAAATGAAAACAGAAATTGAATAGATTAATAGTGCAGGTGTCACAATACAGTTGTTACCATAGCTATAGAACAAATTTCTAGTGGATTTTTATTTTACACTAGAAACTTGTGCCATGGCAACAGCAATGCCTGTTAAAGATGTAACTCTCTCATTATAATTTTTCTATTACAGCTCTTTTCATTACTATTATTAACAGATGTTACTCTCTTGAATGTACTTTAGTTTTGAACATGGAATCTCTGGAGATACAAATGCGAATGAGATGATTTCCAACTTTACATAAATGCAAAATTCACAGTATTTAGTATGTTCCTGATTTTCTTAATGTGCTCTGTAGTCTTGGAGTCAGATTCAGGAAATAGCTGTATGCTTGATGAAGCATCTGTAAATTATAACTCTCAAATACTGAAAGTGAGAAATGGTATTCCACAGAGTTCTATATATGTACCACAAGCAACTGTGCTGGGGTGCACCAGTGTGTAAATAAATAGCTGATTTAATTGCAGTCTGCTGCCTAAACACCAGTTTGGTTGTATATAAGCTGGTGATAATAGCAATGTGTATCTGTGGGTTTGAGATTATGGCAGAACTGAATTTATTTCTAGTTCCAAATGTAAATGTTCTCCATACAACACAGATATAGAAGTGTTACAGTGATTTTCAAAAGTAATCCACTCAGATGGGCAAGCTGTACGTGCGCTTGTAATAACACTAAAGATCTGTAGAAATTACATCTGTTTATGTTTTGGTATTTAGGATGCTATTTACAAGTAAAAAGGTGGTAAGAAAAGCAGTATCTGATAAGGAAGAAAGATATCTTTCTGTTGACTTTTTTTGTTATAAGCAGGAAACTTCTCTCCATTGGGATTCAATCCAAGAGCCTGAACTTTGCCACCTATTCTCTCTCCCTGGTATCCCCATGCTCTTAAAGTCTATTCTCAGAAGACTAATTCAAAAGTCCATGGGAAAGTAAAACCAGTATCATCAACTTACTGAGTATAGACCTATCCAATATAATTGCATATCATATCATTTCTTAGTGCCAGTTAAGTTGGTTGGAAAAAAAAAAGCATCTAATGAAAAGGTTCAAAAGCATATGATCATTTTAGGGGATAGAACACAATAGAAATGGAGAGTCTGAATTTCTCAGATGTATCAGTAGATGTAAGATTAATTCTGACCACATAGGACATTGATCATCAGTATAGGCGACTTAATGAAAGGATTTTTTTCAGTGCACAGCGATATTCCAAAGAACAGGATTATTTTTTATATGCTTAAAAACAGACAGAATATAAGACATAAAATATCACCTTTTGTGCATCACTACTAAGTGTGAGAAGAAATATCAACTTCAGTATCAGTTTTCTTAAAATTTATGGCAGAAATATGCAGCAATAAAAAACCACCTATCTCGCATATGGGTAATTATTAAAAGCTAAGGAAGGATTTTTTTTTTTTTTTTTTAAATAAAGTTGCCAATTTTAGCAAGGATACAGAGGAAGTATTATATTATCCTGTTTAGAGGTTTTCATAGTTTAAGGTTTTGTGACTGGGATCTTGGACATTCACATGAGCAATGAAGACATGTAGTTGCAGTTTTAGATATGGTGCAATTTGAAGAGTTTATTTAATATCCTATGCTTCAGGGTTTAGGTCAATAAATACTGACTTGGAATAGGAAAGAAAAGCATACTCTGGAAAATTATTTTATGACTATCTATTACATGGATTATTTTTCTCTTCTGTGATTTATTTAGAACAATACAGTGAGTGGTAGGCTGCTGTACTCTGTGAAACAGTGGTATAGTCCATCTCTGTACTCTCATTATTCTCTGAACATAAAAGTATTAAGCATTAACTGCATCAGGAAATTAAAATAATAATACAAATCTGTATTAAAAGAGCATTAGACTTAACATCTCTTAATTCTAAAGTCAAAAGATTCAGAATTGTAATTGGATCATCAAAGTGTTGGTTGGAAGTGATGTCTTGAGGTCATCTAGTCTGTCCTCCTGTTTGTAGTAGGACTGTAATAATCAGATCAGGCATGATTTTCCCTAGCCAGGTCTTGAAAATCTCCAGGGATGGAGATTCCACCTCTCTGGATAATCTGTTCTAGGGCTGCAGTGCAGTATGCTGCTACTTAACCATTATCATGACCACATACTATTTTTTTCCTGACAACCTGAGTCTTTTTCATTGCCCAATATAGGTATGGTTTGTATTGCTCAAAATCATGGCATGAAGAAGGCATAGCTATGAGATCTTTGCTTCGTTTGTCACACAATTAACAAAGCTCTTAGTTAATGCAAAAGGTATCAAAGAAAAGAACTGACAGCTGAGGCAGCTGAACACCACATAGAGAACCCTCTGATTCTGCTAGAACTTTCGTTATGCTGATCAAGTCAGACCAAACTTCATCCAAGTAGTCATTAACAGCATTCATTGTTTTATTTGAATGCTGAATTTGAGATATTAGGGGTCTGACTTATAGAACTACTGAAGTCACTGGCAACTGTACTTTGAAAATATTCTGTGTTATACAATGTTAAGTACTCTGAACAAAGCAAATCTTAAAGAACTTCAAATCGGATGCCCAAAATTTGTGGATGTTTTCAGCATTATCTTCTTGTGCCTTATCTTCCATTTATCAAATTAGGACATTATCACATTACAGCCTCACCCTGTAAAGATACGTAAGGTCATATTTGTGAACCCCTTAGATAATGGGCATCATAATAAATCTGAGGTGCTGAATAACTTGATATTCAAAAGAATAATTTTAATACTGAGCAGTAAGTAGGTAATAGGGCCACTCATTCAACCTTTTGCCATAACATCCCACATCTTTTTAGTTGCAAAATGTCTTAACTGTATATTCTGGTCATTTGTTTCCCAAAGAAGAAAAGTAGAATTTCTTAGGTTGCACTCCTAATTTTGATTAGAATTTTACTGTGATATTTTAACAAATAAGAAAAATATGTAATTTTATATTTTTAGGCTGCTGGCTAGTAAAAGAGCTGATGGTGTTTTGAAGTACACACAAAAATCTTTCTTCTATCGTTCATATAATCAATACTGCCTCCTTTAGAAGTGATATTTTGAGATTTGTGGAGTTTTTTTACAAGCAGATATTTTAGCAAATAGGAGGAAACTGCTTGATTCCTTTGCAAGTTGTGACATGCTCTTATGATTCCTTCTGGTAGCTAGAGCTGTACATACAATCCCTACGGTTAGACTCTACATATTAACATACAACTCCTAGTAGGAATGAGATGAATGTATTTAAATAAGTAGTTAGAGATGCTACTGTTAGTGGGGAGACAGTCATTCTGAGTAGAATATGCTAACTTAATGCCATGTGGATAGAGTGATGTTATCCACACTAATACTTTAAATGAGGTAGCACAGGTAGAAAAAGGCCTCTTTTTTTTTTTCCTCTTAGTCCTTACAGCAACAGGCATAGAAAGAGCTATAAATTTTTAATAATCCACTCTGAACTGTGTCAAAAAGTGCATTTTTTTGTAGTTCCTTTGTGTATGTGTGTGCTAAATTGCATATAAAACTTGTTTCAAAAAGACTTTATTTCCTATTCTTTTTTTTTCAATGGTTACTATTACTCTGAATGTATTCTCAAAAGTTCCCAGAGATAAAAACAACACTCAGATCTATTCTTTAGAGACTATCAGTAAAAAGGCATCATAGCATAAATTCACTATTATTATAATGACTACAAAAAGAAAAATTACTAACAATACTCCTGACAATACTGTTTCTTCATGTGTTTTACTACCTACAAACTAACTAGCTAATTAATCATATTAAACTGTATAATTTGTACATGTTTCAACTCAATAACAAAGTAAAAGAGATTCCATCAAGTTGATGGAATAGCAATGACCTATTTTATTTTATAAATTTGATTTTCCTGGTATTCATGTGTAGCACTGAGTGGTTTTGACTGTTTTTCAACCAGTCAGGATAAAATAGTTAAGTTAAAGGAGAGAATTGTTTTTTAAGAGACTAATAAATCAATTCATGGCATAATATCTTTTGTTTCTGTACATAAAAAAGAACCAAGCAGCATACAAAAGTAATTTTGTGGGAAGTAAGGGCTTTGTTGTTTGCAGTATTTTACCTGTTTTTTTACAAGGTACTTTCTCTTTTCAGAGCGTCTTTGCAAGGGAGAAACATCCACTGAAAGTGAGCTTCCTGAAGGACACCCTGCTGAACAGTTTGCAGGTTTACTTCATGGATCATCACCTGTGTGTGACCCACCTGTTAATCCACTCCAGCTGTACAGCAAAGCCAACCAGTGTAGTGGTCCACTAGAGAAAAGCCTTTCGAGCAAGAGCACAGTGCAGCAGATACAGCTATGGAAAGAAAGCAACACCGATCCTCCTGTTAAGAAAAAAAAGCCACCAGTTGTAAGCAGAACCATATTTCATACTAAAACTAAACCAGTAGAAAATCATACATTAGTTGGCACGTCAACAAGGATAAGTGAACAATGGGTTATTACCACTGAAGGATTTGTGGAGCAAGCGTGCACTCTTGGGAGAATACGATCTTTACCAAAGACTTTGCTTGAAATGCATTTGTGCAAGAATGTTTCAAAATCTGATTCTAATCTTATCACCCATCCACCAAATGACAAAAAAGCAAGAAGCAACTGGAGTGAACCCACACCAAACCAACAGTGCTCTAAAGGGAATTTGGAGAGAACACCTTCCTTCACATCAGAATGGGAAGAAGTAAGTTTTGTTCATTTTTAAGTACAAGTAAATATATGGTATTGTGAAAATGCTGCTATTGTTTTTGGTTTCAGAGATGAAATAAAAAGTGAATCTTCCACACTGCAAATCCTCAGAGAGAACGTCATAGTGTAATGCATGGTAGTTTGACAGCTGGCACAAAATGCAATGCATTTGTGTTCAAAATGCTGCACACTTAATGAAGTCTATTGTTTCCATAGTGAATGAAGTTAACCAGAAGTAACTGTACAATTTGTTGTGACGTTGACATTATTTTCTACTACAGCCCTCACCACTGACACTAATAAAATTGGTAAAATTATTTGTAGTTATGCCCATTATTTGCATATTTGCTAATTATTTTCCACCATGGCAATGCCCGCCAGCAAGAGATAAGAGAAAATGGCAGGAATGAAGAGTCTAAGATGTTTAGGTTGCTTATGCATTCTACAAACCCTCCCTATATAACATATCCTATTGACTGGTACATAGCCTGTGTACAGAATGCTTGGCATATACCTGACTCTTGTGTGAAGTGGGAATACACTTACAGCTACAATTAATTTGGGACTATTAAAAGAAAGTCCACACTGAGTTTGTAGTGCACATACTTGCTCATACAAGAGACTTTAATTTTAGAATTAGATTTAAAATAACTTTTAGACACCTTTTTTTTATTTTTTTTCTCCTGTGCTAAATTTCAAGCATGTAAATGATTCTTCATGCACACAAAAGTTCCCATCTTACTGAGGTAAATTGGGAGTGGGAAACGTTTAGATTTTTACTGCTATTACAGAGAAGCAAACCTTTCTCTTTAAAACAACTGCTATGGGGAAATGTATACATCTCCAGAGTGCTATTTTATTTCAGAAAGAACCCAGAGCTTGTTTGTGTGACTGGTTATTTTTCTAGAAAAAGGTTTCCAGCTCATCTAAATGTCTGATTTGATAGGAGATCTGAAGGTAGTTTTGTTGTAAAGGAGATACTTTCTCAGTGGAAAGGTACTCAGGAACAGGTTTTGATCTTAATAATCTGGATACATTGTTATGAAATCCTGATATGAGTCAGGTCCAACTTTGCCTTTTTAAGGGGACATCAATGTTTGATTGTTCTTAAGAGTAAGAAAAACGTAGTTTATATATAAAAAAAAAAAAAAGGTACAAACTCTTCAGATTCTGACATAATTCCCAGAGGATCGTGCTCTAGCAGGGAGGTTGGACTAGATGATCTTCAGAGGTCCCTTCCAACTCCTACAATTCTGTGATTTTTCTCCTGTCACAAGTGACTAATACATAGTTTTTTAAAAGGAGACAATTTTCCTAATATTCTTAATACTAAGCTCAGTAAAACCTGTTTCTCTGTGTCTGCCTTCTTAGACAACACTAGCCTTTTGATTCACTTTTTGTTTTGTCCTGTTCTTATGGAAAATAAAAATATGTATAATAGTTTTGACATAGTAGGTTCAATGCAATTTAGAAATGTGCAAATGAGTTTTGGGATCAACGTAGTGCTATTTCACAAACAAGTGAAACACAGTTATGTTTCATACCTATTCAGTGGCCTTGGGACAGATGGAAAAAAGGGACCTAGGAAATTCTCTGAAATTCTTAATTGAACAATTGCTTTAGTACTTTATAACACACAAAACAATATTCTTATGCATTAATATTACTGCTTAAATAGACCTCTACTGGTTATATCTAGATGACCAGAGTCGCCATATGAAAGGAACCATACTATAGAAAAAGAAAAACCAGTCTCAAGCTTTAGCTTTTGCTAGTGTACAAATGTTGCAAAATAAAAATCAAAGTGGAGAAATTAATCATCTACCTTTGATTTTTGCATTTTGCAACCTTGATTGTTGTTTTCCTAGTGAGAGTAGCAATACCATAAATTTATGCATGAAAAACTAAAATAAAATAACAAAGATGGAGCCCATCAATTGTTTTCACTGTTCTCTCTTTTGTAGATTGATAAAATCATGAGTTCAATAGATGCTGGAATTAATACTGGACTGGGGGAGATGAATGATCACGCTAAAAGTAAGGAAAAACAACTAACCGTTGTTTAATTTTGACTTACCTGTGTAGACGGAAATTGTGGATAAGATATTGCTAAGTAACCCACTGTGCTGAAATCATTTGTAGGTATTTGAATAACCTTGAATAGAATCAATGTTGTTTACTGTTAGAGATGCATTAGGCCCAGCTGTTACTTTAAATAGCATATTGGAGTCATTAATGTTGTTTTGAAATCTTACCAGAAAAAATATTCCATTGATGTCTTCATACTGAAGCCTTTCTACAAGGGGAATATTTTCCAGTCTTTTGTTTGGAATGAGACCCTGAGTATATATAATCCAATAGTTGCTGACACTTTTTCAGCCCTGTGCCAAATATTTGCTCAAATATTTGCTATATTAGATAATATAATGCTTTAAAATGTTGCTTACAGCCAGTGACTGCTGTTAGCAATGACAGGAAAATTCACAAACCTTCCCTACCCCGGTGAATTCTAAGAACTCTAAATCATGCCTAGTTTGTTGGTGTGTCAGCATAAACCTGTGAAACTATGCTGATAAGAATTTTGTAAGTATTTTGCTATGTCTTCTTCCTAACTCATGGAATGAAAACTGAATTGTATGAATAATTTGGTCTTGAGGCAAAGCTATGTTAACTCACCTGTACTGGTACATCCCTGCTAGCAATTGCATGCAATTACTGGATTTGTGTATTGGGCAGGAGACTACGTACCTTATTGCATAAAACTTTTTAAAAAGAATATTTTAAAAACTGTCCATTTCATGGAGCATTATATCTGTACAGGACAAAATTGAATCTTACCAATTAAATAGAGTTGACACAGCTATTTCAACAGTAGCTGAACAATGAGAACGGAATCTAGGAAAAAGAGAAAATAACTGATTTGAATACAAATAGAACTGCAGATAAAACAAGCAGATTCAGGTTGGTTTTTTTCTAGAAGAGTAAGGAGCAACATCATGAAAAGTGCTAGGAATGTTGTCCTGGCAGGCTGTTTTTTCTTTCTGAAACTTGCAGTGTTGGGAGAATTATTCATAGAGAAGCTCTAGGTTAGGAGCTAGTTAATAATTTCTGAAGATATTACAAGTAATTCAGCATTTTCTGCTTATTTTTATGATGGTAGTACACAGGCACCAAATGCAAAATCAGGTGTCCATTAAGAAGTTGCATGGCAAGTAAGAGCTATGAAAAGAAGGCAAAAGCAACAGTATGTGTATGCAAACTTGCATAACTTTGTGATGTGTAAGTGCTACTCTGTCCCTTCCTATGACTGGCCACTGGTGTTCATTTTCTATTTTTTTCTTTTAAGAACAGAAAATAACTCACAACTCTTGTCATCAGCCACTTTGCAGCTTCTAGTGCATACTTTATTTTTCTTGGCATTCAAAAGTGGCAGGGGATCTTTTCCCAGAGGGCACTGTGAGTCCCAACTTTTTTTCTATTTGATGTGCAGCTTCCTGCAGAGCAACATTTTTTCTTTTCTGTCAACTCCTTAATGGTCTTTAGCTAGTTTAGAACAATAATCTGATTTTGCTATTAATTAACAAATCAAGCTAGGTACTATTAATCAAAATACAACTACTTTTCTTTAAGTTTAATCAATTTTGCTGTACATGCAAACTGCAATAAAGACACTTATTTCTGCTATAGAGCTGACTATATGCAGCTTCACATGTATGTTTTCCACTTTTCATTCCTTTATGCCTTTTCCAGGTTCAGTCAAACAGTTTAGTTATCAAAGTAAAGGGAAATGTATAAAATGCATTATATCAAATGTTATACTTCAAGGATATTCTTATTTTTTCTATTAACAAAGTAACAGGGTTATCTAGCAGAAAATATGGAGTCTTTATTTCTCACCATTAGCAGACTGGAGTAACCAATCAAGTGGCGCCTTATTACAGTGATATATATATTTAACAAGAGATTTTACTTGACTTGAGATTTTAGCTTGTGTTAATTACAACCTATAAACTACCACAAGGCAATACACAGATTTTTCTTACTGATAATACAAACTAAGAGATTTTTTGGTAGGTCTTTGGCCCTAATGAAGGGGTTGTTTTGAAATTTTCTGCAGCAAATTGTGTGTGTCGCTTCTATTTAAGCTCCTATACTTTATTGGCTATAGTAGAATCATCTCAGGTGCCTCGGTGTCCCTTAGAGGTGTCTCACATAGCCCCTGTCAGATTACTTACAGATGCCAGCATTTTCTGGATCCCTATGTGTTTTGCTTAGGGTTTTATCTGCCCAAGTTTTGCAGTACTCAGGACCTGAATTCCATCTCAGAACTTCTTGTTCACCTTCACTCTTCTCCTTCCTGTCTCTGTGCTAAGCATAACACAGACAAATGTAAATATCTATCATATGCTTAGGAATAAAAATTAAGTACTATGGTATCAGGTAATATAATTTTGAAATACTTCATCAGTTTATATATAAATATATGAGTTTTGTTAGTTTTACTTGAATATATGTGTAAAAAGATCACCCAGTAGAGATTAAAAATAATGTATTTAATGTTCAGAGTGTACAAATCGGAGATTTCTCCTAGTGTTGAACTGAAAGCATCTGGATTACTGAGCACTATATTCAGGAAACTTCACTTTTCTTGTTTAATAACTTTTTAGCAAATACTAAAATTTCTGATAATACTGAAGAGCAAATGTAGCTTGATATGGAATCCTTCATTTTAGTAGTTACTTAGTCTTGTACTTCATATTATACTTAAATGATTTTATGAACTGTTAGTAAAAACAAAAAATATATTGAATTCAAGCACAAATATTCTTAATCTACCAGGCATGAAGAGCTTTTTATACTACATAGTATCTCATTCTTAGTGAAAAATATTTGAGAGGAAATATGTCATATACTGGTAATTCAATAGCTATATTTAAAATTAGACAATGATGACATCTTGTGATGAAATCCTTGAATGGATTTACAGGAACTTTGGCCTATATTTTCCTACTGGTGAAATCTGGAAATGCTTCTTTTAGATCTCCAGGGGAATCTCTTAAGAAGCAATTAGAGGAGCAGTGAAAGGAGAAAATCAAAACTGACTGAATATGGTCATGAGGACTTCATCCACAGCATGCATTCGGAAACAAAAAAAAAAAAAAAATATTAGAGATCTTTCACTTTGGTAGCAGTACAGGTAGTGGAAAGGTAAACTTGAAACTACAGAGGGGAAGATCACAGAATCACAGAATGTTAGGGATTGGAAGGGACCTTAAAAGATCATCTAGTCCAATCCCCCTGCCAGAGCAGGAATACCTAGATCAGGTCACACAGGAACATGTCCAGGCGGGTTTTGAATGTCTCCAGAGAAGGAGACTCCACAACCTCTCTGGGCAGCCTGTTCCAGTGTTCTGTTACCCTCACTGGGAAGAAATTCTTCCTCACATTTATGTGGAACCTCCTATGTTCCAGCTTACACCCATTGCCCCTTGTCCTATCATTGGATGTCACTGAGAAGAGCCTGGCTCCATCCTCATGACACGCACCCTTTACATATTTATAAACATTAATGAGGTCAACCCTCAGTCTCCTCTTCTCCAAGCTAAAGAGACCCAGCTCCCTCAGCCTTTCCTCATAAGGGAGATGTTCCACTCCCTTAATCATCTTTGTGGCTCTACGTTGGACTCTCTCGAGCAGTTCCCTGTCCTTCTTGAACTGGGGGGCCCAGAACTGGACACAATACTCCAGATGTGGCCTCACCAAGGCAGAATAGAGGGGAAGGAGAACCTCTCTTGACCTACTGACCACCCCCTTTCTAATGCGCCCCAGGATGCCATTGGCCTTCTTGGCCACAAGGGCACATTGCTGGCTCATGGTCATCCTCCTGTCCACCAGGACCTCCAGGTCCCTTTCCCCTACACTGCTCTCCAGCAGGTCAGCTCCCAACCTGTACTGGTACATGGGGTTGTTCTTCCCCACATGCAAAACTCTACACTTGCCCTTGTTGAAATTCATTAAGTTTTTTCCCGCCCAACTCTCCAGCCTATCAAGGTCTCGTTGAATGGCAGCACAACCCTCTGGTGTGTCAGCCATTCCTCCTAGTTTGGTGTCATCAGCAAACTTGCTGAGGATACATTCTGTACCCTCATCCAAGTCGTTGATGAAGATATTAAACAACACCGGTCCCAGTACCGACCCCTGAGGGACTCCACTAGTCACAGGCCTCCAACTAGACTCCATCCCATTGATCACAACTCTCTGGCTTCTTTCCTTCAGCCAGTTCACAATCCACCTCACTACCTGATCACCAAACCCATACTTTATCAGCTTATCTACGAGGATGCTGTGGGAGACAGTGTCAAATGCTTTACTGAAATCAAGATAAACCACATCTACCGCTCTACCATCATCTATCCACCTAGTTATTTCCTCATAGAAGGAAATAAGGTTGGTCAAACATGACTTACCCTTGGTAAAACCATGTTGACTACTCTTAATGACCCCCTCATCCTTGATGTGCCTAGAGATCGTGCCAAGAACAAGCTGTTCCATCACCTTTCCAGGGATGGAGGTGAGGCTGACCGGTCTATAGTTACCCGGGTCCTCCTTCTTGCCCTTCTTGTAGACTGGAGTGACATTTGCTATCCTCCAGTCCTCAGGCACCTCTCCTGTTCTCCATGACTTACCAAAGATGATGGAGAGTGGCCTAGCAATGACCTCTGCCAGCTCCCTCAGCACCCTTGGGTGCATTCCATCTGGTCCCATTGATTTATGGATATCCAGATTGCTCAACTGATCCCTAACCCAATCCTCATCTACCAAGGCAAACTCCTCCTTTATCCTGACTTCTTCTGGGGCTACAGGGATCAGGGGCTCCTGGGGAAAGCCAGCAGGAGTAAAGACAGAGGCAAAGAAGGCATTCAGCACCTCTGCCTTCTTTATATCCTCTGTCTCTAGGGCACCCCCCTCATTCATCAGTGGGCCTATATTGCCTCTAGTGTTTGTTTTATTAGCTATGTATTTGAAAAAGCCCTTTCTATTGTCCTTGACCTGGCTTGCAAGGTTAAGTTCTAAGGAGGCCTTAGCTTTCCTAATTGCCTTTCTACATCCTCTGACAACTGTCCTATATTCCTCCCAAGTGACTAGCCCCTCTTTCCATGATCCATAAATTCTTTTTTTCCACCTAAGTTTGCCCAGCAGTTCCTTGTTTAACCATGCTGGTCTCCTAGCTCCCTTACTTGATTTCATACCCATTGGGACGCTCTGATCCTGAGCTTGCAAGAAGTGGTCCTTGAATGTTGACCAACTATCTTGAGCCCCTTTACCATCTAGCACCCTGTCCCATGGGACTTCCCTTAACAATTGATTAAGGAGGCTAAAGTTGGCCCTGCGGAAGTCCAGGGTTCTGGTCTTGCTTGGTACTCTATTCCTCCC
This sequence comes from Podargus strigoides, assembly GCA_028020825.1. Lineage (NCBI taxonomy): Eukaryota > Metazoa > Chordata > Aves > Caprimulgiformes > Podargidae > Podargus > Podargus strigoides. The sequence continues at coordinate 60,596,431 of CM051662.1, forward strand.
ACACAAGATCCTGAACTCCACCATCTCATGATCACTGCAGCCAAGGCTGCCATCGACCATCACTGCTTCAACAAGACCCTCCTTGTTGGTGAGTACAAGATCCAGCAGCGCTCCTCTCCTAGTCGGCTTATCCACCATTTGCATTAAGTAGTTGTCATCAATGCACTGGAGGAACCTCCTAGACTGTGAATGGCTGGCTGTGTAAGTCTTCCAGCAGATATCGGGGTAGTTAAAATCCCCCATGAGGACCAAGGCCTGTAGTTGTGAGGCTGCTTTCAGCTGCCTGTAGAAAGCCTCATCAACTCCCTCGTCCTGATCAGGAGGTCTGTAATAGACCCCCACAACTGTATCACCCATGCCTGCCTGCCCCTTAATTCTTACCCACAGACTTTCAACTTGCCCCTCATCAGCCCCTGGAGAAAACTCAATACATTCAAGATGGTTGCTGATGTCTTCTGTGGGCATGTAGCATTCAACATCTCAATAGCTTACCACTGAAATCAAAAGTAGAGTGCTGACCAGGAAGCAACTAAGAACTAATCTCAATGATAACAGACAAAAAAAAAAACAGTCGCCAAAGGAGTAAAAAACCTGTATTACCAAGAGGAAATAAAAGATGGTGCTAGCTAGTGGCCTTCTACTCAAGGTGATGTGGAGACCTCTGCACCACCTGGCACTTACAGTATGGCTAGTGTGTTTCTTCACAAGAGTTCAAATTTGCCAAGTTGCAAAGGATTCTACTGATCACCAGCATATGACAAAGAATACTAATGATATTGCCAAGAATGACCTTAAGCAAATCAGATGTGTTTATAAAGCTCTGTGGCAATGAATAAAGAGATTGAAAATTCAAGAGATATTATTTTTTCTCCTGTCATGTCCAAGTCAAGCATCAGATACACCCTAAATATAACTACATGGCTTCTATTCTGAAAGACGATAACTTTAAATTAAGAACCATGTGGCAAGAACAAAAGTTTTCATCCTAAGTAATGCAAATTGGACATAGGTCTAACCTCTGAGAAAGACAGGATTATTTAAAACAGAATTAAAGAAGTGACTAGACAAAGAGTCATGGGTCAGTTATCCAAATATCTTAGCTGTTCATATGCTAATAGCGGAAGAAGGAGGAACAGAGAAGAATTAGCAGAAGAATTAATGAGAAATAGACAAGAATTAATTGAAGACTATGAGAAGATTGTCATTGTAGAGAATTTATCATATATATTACACTAGTAGCCCAGTCATGTAGAGGATAAAACTTCTTCAGTAAGAAGGGAAGAAACGTGGAAATGTTGGCTTGTATTTCAGAAATACAATGGTTGCTTTGTGATCTCAAAAATAGGATTTGTTAGAGCTGTTAATTATTTATTGGTATCTAGGAAAGCAGAAAAGAATATGCTTATTCTTGATACATATCCAAAACCATTGGACTTGATAGTAATGGGAGATTTTAGTCACCACAGCACTTGTTGGGAAAGAAATTACATTGACAGACTTCCCAGGAGAAAAAAAAAAAGTCTCAAGAAGTTAGATGTCAATAAATTCAGAGAATTTATCTGAAAAATCTTTAGGGTGCAAGTTGAAGAGAAATTGCGGGTTCTTCAACAGAACACTGCTAAAGACCGTAGTACAATCTTCACCAATATGAAGAAAAGTGTGAAAGACCAGCTTTGCTAAATTGACTTTTTGTTGGTTTTTTTTTTCACCTCAGACATAATGAGGAAAATTTTTCTCTTTACTAAACATGGTAGAATAACTCACACATGTAAAGACAAGTCAGAAGTGCCAAAGTACTCAGTGAGATGCAACTAGCAAGAGAAATAAAGATTTAATATTACATTATTATATTAATACATTAATAGGGAGAAGAAAAACAGAAATCTTTGGCACCTAAGAGAGGTACTGCGGGAAAGGAAAAGCTGCTCATAGTAGGTGCAGAGAAGGCAAAAAACATACAATGACTTTCTATCACACATGTTTAGTGAAAAGGTCATCAGTGAGTGTATGACATGCACAGCTAATCCTAGGGCTGGAACCTCAATTGTAGGTAAGGAAAGAACAGGTTATTTAGGTTAGGTACCTAAAAATTGATTTAACTAACTTCATTTTGTGTTACATAACTGCCTGAAAGACCTGTTTCTATGAGAATTCTTGGAGGATGGATGAGGTACCAACAGACTAAAAGAGAATGTTGTGGAACTTATCTTTAAAAGCAGAAAGGAAGAAGAATACGGGGAATTATTTTCAATTCATAGAAAAGTCACTGGACAGATAAACTAGAAAATGACTTGGAAAAAAGCAAAGAAATAAGTAAGAGACAACATGGATTTGTGAAGAGCAAACCTATTAAAGCTATCTAGTTCTCTGCTATGAACAAATATCAGATTTTGTAGATAAGGAGAGAGCAGTAGATTCCCAGTATTTGGACTTCAGTTAGGGTTTTGACATTGTCTACTGTGTTTTTCTTGTAAGCAAATTAAGGAAACATGGGCTTGATGAAAATAACAGTAGGTCAGACAGATGAATCTTATTCTTAGTGTCTAAATTCAGACTTCTGCAGTGTAGACCACATTGAGTGCGTCTGAGCCACTAATATTGAGTTAAATAAGCAGGCACTTCTTCAGTATTGTTCATCACATCCAAATGTCTGAAGCATGGCAAATGGCATTGGAAGTATCTATAAAGAGAGCCTGAAGGACCTCCTCAGATGTAACTGTCTAAAACTAGCTGAAATCTCCCTGTCCTCTCCTCAGGGCAAAATTATAGAGGGAATATAGTGAAGCATCTAAATAGATTATTAGGGAGATTGTAACCGCTGTTGCATTCAGCAGAGTCTTAAAAGACTTCTGGATTTTTGTCAGAATTTAAAAAAAAAAATAAATGGTTGGAGTATACCTGACCTTGGCTTAAGTCTGCTGAAAGGATTAGGTCACTGTTTAAGTCACTTTGAGTCTATCTTATAATGATTCTGTCACTACTGTGATAACATGATTTAGATGGAACCTGTCTACAAGGTAGAGTTTAATAAATGGAATAGCTGTCTTTTTTTGGCATAGTAGATACTTACACTGATTAGTAACATACATTTTGCAAAGGATTTAGAAAAGCTAATATGTTTAAATATCAGCCATCTGCACTTCTCTGCTAAAAGAAGGAACACTTCAATTTCGTATTTTCTTTGTCTAATTATAAACAATTTTTTCTACAATAAAAAAGTATTTCAAGACACACATAGCAGTATTTCTGTGTTAGTTCAAGCCCAGTAGCTGTTCTGAGGTGTGTGATTCAGAGTTTACTTACATTTGCAAGCCACTTGAAAGGGAATAATCAAGAAATAATCTACTTTGGAGAAAAAAAAAATTAACATAGACAATAGATTCATTATCATGATTAAAGCAAGAATTTTTTTCAAGTCAGAGAAATTAAAATAATTATAAGGAAAATAATTGTCGAAGGTCATTTCATGTCAGAATAATCTACTATCCTACCCAAAGATCACATAAATTCTACAGAAGAAATCAGAAATAATTGGATTAATGTTTTGTTGACTTTTACATTGTAAAAGCCTAAACAAGAGATAAAGATGCATCTGTTTTAATGATCCATTGAATCCCAAAACAAACCTTAGAGAAGACTAGGCAAACTGCAGGATAATTATAGAGCTTTTAGCTATGTTTTATTGTAAACGCTGTGGGAGTTGGATGCAAAAAACTGCTCGCATTTCTTTTCTGTTATTCATGTATTCCTATTATATTGGCAATTTTACCCTGTAGTGTCATAAATGTAATATTTAGCTATATGCTCTTCATACACCAATTAATCAGAGCTGGTTCTGAAACAGTGTACTACAAATGAAGACACAGGCTAAACTGAAGATACAGTAAAAATGTAAGTCAGACCATATTTATCCATGTAGACTCTGACGCATTTTCGTTTTGCATTTCCACTCTCTCTATAAGTGCCTAGCAACATATACCTTTTTTCTCTGTCCTTGCTTTTCACGTTAGCTTCTTTTTCCAAAACTATCTGGAAATTGAAAAGCAATTCAATCATTCTATTCACAGACATGAATAAATGATTTCTGGAATATGTCTTCTAGAAGCAATAGAGAAGTTTGACAGCAAACAGAGAAACTTAAGAAAATGGAGCTATAATATCATAAATATTGACATTCATCAGTGAGTAAATGTATAGCCTAATTCTTGTCAATTTTGTTTGTAGTCTACTTGTGACCATCAGATCTTGTCATGCTAAATTTAGATACTCTGCAATAGGACTGCTTGAGCAAAGGAATCTTCTACAAACTCTCTTTTAATTGGAGGATTAATATGTAATTTTGGCTGACATAATATACTGAGACTTTTCAGAGGTATTTCACCACGTCAGATGTAATGTTTTAGTGAAATAGCATAGGAGATTCAAACTCCATTTCAGGTACTGATATTTTCTCCTTTGGAAAAAGTTTAAACTTTGGTCAGTTGTACTATTATTTCTGAGTAACCAAACAATGTATTTTCTCCCAGAATTAATACAAAAGATGTATTCTTCCTTGGAGAGCATATAGTAAAGTATTCATCAGACCTAAAATATTTTGGTTTATTTTGTAGAAAGACCTAATCTCAGAAAGAGAATTAATGCATACTGAATCCCTACCATCTCTTCTTTCATTTATTTGTTAATCTGATATCTGTTCTTTGCATTCTAGTGTTTTCTAAGGGCAAATTTCTACAACATTGTTCCGTATCTTGTGGTCTTTCGTAGGAAACGATATGGGTATCACTCTTATCAATATGTTAGGGCTAGAGATGTTGTGGCAAGTGAGACTATGATGAAGTTTATCTTTCATAAAATATATAGAGATCTAAGTCTACTAAAACTGAATTAATAACAGTTTCTTCAAAGTTCAGTTGATTCACTATTGTTTCCTTCTTAATCGAGTAGTCCTTAGATTTAAATAGATACAAATCCTTGGAAGCTCACATTTCTAGCAATCACAAGAACATCACATGCTAGTTACAAATCTTTGGTTTATTATAGAATTTATAGCACACAGAATTTTTTCTAGTTTTAGTTCCACCTACAGAAAATGAAGTAATTTAGAATATTGAACTAACTAAAATGTATTTGTTTGCTTTCTAACCTAGACTGTTAACCTGAGTTCATGATCGTAACACTAGAATCGATGTTTTCTTGTTTCATTGCCCTATATTCAGGAAGATATTGTATTTGAATGCCTTCAAATCCTTCAAAAATTATTTGCTCTTTAATACTTACCACCTCTACTTCATAACCAATGACACCAGGAACTTCCAAAACCGTTTTTCAACTTTTATCCGCTTCTGCCTTTAGGTCTTTATTTTAGGTCGTTATTGTTATAACAAATCTGAGATGGCTGAGGTTAAATTATTGATTACTAACATGAATTTGCATCAATTGCTAATAATAGCATTTAGTGTAAAGTTGTGAATTGTTCTGGCATCCATTTCTAAAGTATATTTATTATTCATGACTTCATCAGTGAGTTTAGATAAATATTTTTATGAATTCCACATTTTGACTGTTTTTCCATTTATGGGATGTGATGGACCATCTCAGTTACTTACTGCTGCTTGAACTAATCATTAACATCTTACAAAACGTTAGCAAAACCAGTCTGACGAGTACATTTTCATCTAACCAGTACCTGTAGGACCTCTTGAGCTCTTGCTGAGATCCATTAGCCTTGACAAAAGAACGGTGGAAGGAATGATGCCTGAAGTACAGTTTATTAAACTTGGCTGGAAAGCTGCATTTCTATCGTAACAATTTTTGAAACAAAAAGACATGCAGAACTAAGTACAGTGCCATGAGAGGTGTTTGCACTGTCTGTAGGCGTCCACACAGATTTCTGAAACAGATTCCTAGGCTCTGTCTGTGGGTAGGGGAGGCCAATTCAGAGTTCCTACTCCAGAGGTGGGAGAGAGAGAGAGTCAAGCAGTCATGAGGGAGGTCATAGACAGGATAAACAGGGTTTATGTAACCTCATCCACATGCAAACAGTCCAGTGAGTTGCCAGAGCTGTGCCAGCATGCCACCCACTCAAGTAACATCTTCATTATTCATTAAAAGATGCCACAGTTTTCTTTTGGTGTTGGAGAGCCTGTGTTAGCAGGGGATAGATATTACAGAAGGTATAGCTTTTTATGTAATAAAACAAGTTCCTATTGACAACCTGACTTTTTGTCAGGGAGCAGAGTGGGATGGTTGTTCCCTAATGGCAATGAGCTGTGCTAAGTAACACTGGACTAGCAAAGACGCACAACTGGGGGCAGAGCCAGGTACTGATAACATGATCCATTGACCACCCCAGACAAGCCCCTGAGAGATGACTCTGGTCCAGGGTCCACTGAGGGAGCCCAGCCAGGAGCAAAAGGAGATTGGGTCAGCAACAGGAATGGAGGCAAAGGCTGAAACATAAGTTCATAGTCCATGCAGGAGGCAGGGCTGAAGCCAGGACTGGAAAAAAGCCACTGTGTGTCTCAGGGATCCATTCAGGAAACAAACTACCTACAGTGTAAGTCCAGTGTCCATCCACTGGGTAGGACCAGAGGCAGGGCCACAGACTGGCTCTGCTGCATCATTGCTGGGACAGAGACTGACAGCCCCAGGCTGAGCTGAAATGGGGTCCTGGGCCATGCCAAGGTGGGGAGATGCCTGAGCAGATGCTGGGCATGGACAGCAAGGCCCATTGGTGCCCTCAGGGCACTGACACCTCTGAGTTTTATTCTTTATTATAATTTTGTCTTATCATATCAGTGAAATGTGGTAAATAGTGTCTAATTTATAAATTATTATTTTCTGAGATTTTGAATGTTCTAGGAAAGAAATAAGTGAGGGGTAGTTCAGTGTTATTTTTTAGGAAAGAGCTTTCAGTTACCTTTGCTCCCATTTAAATATACTTTTTCCAGTACAGATTTAGAGAATCTTCTTTACAGTCTGCTACTGGTTAATGTTGAAGAGCTAATGCATGTAGCAGATATTGTCCTGTATCCAATTTATAAAAACGTTGAAGTTAGGATAACCTCAAATACGTAAATCCAACCTAGTCTCAACTCTAGACAAATCTCAAAAGGTAATTTAATCTCAGATAACTTAATTTTAAAATGAAAAATGTTTACCTGTTTAAAATGGCTTGGAAGGGGAAGTGGGAGAAAAAAATAAAAGGAAAGAGGCAGATGTGAAACAAAACAACAGATTGTTGTAGCTGCAGATGAAGGATGACAAAAGAGCAAATGATCATAACTTACAAGGAGAATAAATAGAAGTGAGATAAATAGGAGTATAGAAAAGGAATTATAAAATTAAGCTACAAAGAATGGGAAATACAAGGGAATTCACTTGATCAGCTGCTCAAAGGAGGAGATCGCTCTAAAATCTGGTGCACTGTGGGCAAGGGAGTCTCTGAGCACAACTAGGCAAAAGAAAACAGAAAACGAAGTGCCACACTATCTCAGGTTTGTAAAATAACCGCAGGAGAAATCCTTAACCTTCCATCATGTATACTTTCAAGATTCATAATTTCAAAGGTATGATAGTTTACAGCAGTGTCAGTACAGGTGTCTCATTTCCACAGCTCTCCACAGGACCTTGCAGCAGTTACCAAATCTATGAAATTAAAGTTACCATTTATTTAACAGTTGTACTTAACTTCTTGAGATATCTCTGTGCAGTGAGTGTTCTTTCAAACCTTTTTTCTTAACAGTTTCTTCAAATATTTCTCTGTTACCCAGTTGTGCTTCTTTGCTAGTCCAGTGTTACTTAGCACAGAGCTGTACAAAGATTTGCTCAAAATTGAAATTATGTAAATTTGTTTTTATGGCATCAAGAATTATAGCTTAAAGGGTTGGGCTTGCATAGTATTTTTAGCAAGACTATGTAATATACATTTTTATATATATATATACACCTAGTATACTAGGTTTTAACAGTAGTCTAAAATCTTTACTGAATTAAATATTTTGATTGGTCATGGTGTCATGTAAATTTTTAAGGTGTTTTTTTTTTTCCTTGCTAGATGAAAACAGTGAAAATGATTACTCATAGGTGGTAAGTGTAGTTGTTGCTATTATCCTGTAAAGGTTCCTGAGACAAGCACAGAAATTGCTCTAAGAAACTAACTCCTTTTTTCAGGAAATGTTATTAACTTTCGCTGAAGCCAGAATAAAGATGTACAAATTCACCACTTGAATGTGAATATGATTACTGAAAAAAATAACAGGCAACTGAAAGCTCTTTGTCCTACCAAAGGAATTTGTATTGGATAGAATAATTTCATAGTATAGTGGGGATTCGCTGAGATTCAGATTCATATCACCTGCTCAACACTGCCTCCAGCAGTAGGAGCTTCTTAAGTGCTCATGAAGAGGGGAATAAAAGCAGCTGACTTCTAATTGCATCTTAAATGTAACTTTCCTAAGTGCAGTACAAGGTTACAGTAACCTATTACTCTTGAAGTGACATCCAAAATGCAGAAACACATTCCCCATTTTCTCCATTTCCTGTGGAACACAGTTACAGAGGGAAGGTGGAAGATGAAATCTAACTCTCCCTGCAACCCTCTTTCTCCCAGCATATTTCATCAACCACCAAACTGGCAGAAAAATCCATGAAGGACTATTAATCATAACGACACTATTTCTCTTTCAGGAAGGCACTGAACTGCAAATTGCTGGAAACTGGAAAAATGCTAGGAAAAGATCACTTATTATCTGTCTTATTATTATGCTCTTCTGTTGGCATCTAATAGCCACTGTGAATTAAGCTGGTGAATGACTGAAGCTAGATGAAGCTGTGGTGGGATCCAGTGCAGTTGATCCTGTGGTCTCACAGTGAAACATCCATCTGTTCTTAACTAACTTGCAATTCAGTAGGTTGCAACTTGTATTTCTGTTTTGTAGGCCAAGGATATAAATCTGACTATCTGAGGCTATTACAATGCTATATAATATTGTTTTTCTTTCTAAAGACAACAGGAAAATAATTATCCCCCTCAAATTTATTCATTTAAAATACAAAATCAGAATCTAGATGACTAACTGTATCTCAAAGATCTTGCTGTATGGTGATATATGTTATGATATACCATATATATTACTCAGCATCATAGTAATGACAGTCTTGAATAGAGCAAGGTGCCCTGAGTCCTAGTCCAGTGATTGTGCTCTAGAAAACAAATCTTTTAATTTTCCAATAAGATCTGTCCCTCATTCACTGAACAAGATGGGTTCTGAAGAAGACTAAATCAAAGCTGCCAAAACAATCAACTGAACATGAAAAATATCTTAACTTTGAAGTGTCTGTAATAAACATATGTTTCACAATGGAGTGGACTACTTTGACTGAGCCGTTCCTGGCTAAATAATACATCAATAGTCAGAAACACAAGCCTGGAGAAAGGCCAGTGGGGTTCACAAAGTACAGTTCACTGTTGGCAAATCATCTGTCAAGTAAAATGAATTGTCTTCGCTGACTTTGTAGTGTGTTTTGCCAATTACTAGGCCTAGTACAAAGGACACAGCCAGCAGAAAAACAAACCAGTAAGCAGATTCTATTGCACGTAGAGGAGTCAGTATATAGGGGATCACTGGGGGGACAAACAAGTCAGATCACAAATAATAGATATCAACTCCAGCAACCCCAAGAATGACATAGCACAACCCATAATAGATGGAATAAACAAAGATACGAGGTATCCCATAGAAAAAATGGGAGACAACCATGTCAATAGGGTGATCACATACGCTAGAAGTAGCCCCATGTTGCCTTCCCCACAAAGCCCGTGTGTGTATGTGCCAGACCTGACTGGGGCCCAGTTGCAGGGAAAGTCAGGAGGTCCTTCCCCAACAGGGAAACTCAGCAAAGTGCATCCACCTCACAGACAGACACTCCACCCTTCCTGCAAGTGGGCCCAGCTTTTATCCCCACAGCAGGACACCTGGCACTCATTGACCCAATGGGGGCACCTGGGGCTTGTTTACCCAAGGGCTTTCCCTACAAGGTCAGCTGCACCTTGGAGGAAAGCCAAAAGGCAAACTCATCCCCTCCTTTTGAAGGACCATGGGAACCACCCATATGTCAACCTGAATTCAGGGCTTGGGGTTCAGACCCCAGCACTTCATAGTGATAGTTATTATAGGTACAGTTATTGTACTTACATAGTGGTAATGTAGAGTTGCAATAAATATTGGTATAAAAATCAGAAAATAACTGTGCGGATGATTTTCCTAGTCAATGAGGGTTGTTCCATTAGTTTGCATTAGCTGTGGTCTAAGAATTATTTTTGTACATTCTGAGCCACACATAAGCAATGGAATGTAACCTTTAGATTATAGATACTATATAGTGTTATTTAAATTCAAGCTGTTTCTTTTGATTTTGGTTTGTTCTTGTATATGACATTAAAAATGTCTCTAAAAGTGCTTTCAGGAAAATATTCATCATCACCAAACATGATCATCCAAAGTGGCATCATCATCCAAAGATATAGACTGCTGACGGAAGTTACAGATTTTATGTAAGGCATCCAGGTTTTTCAGAGTTTTATGAAAAAGATCATTTAAAATCTAAGCATTCTGAGTAGCCTAATAATGTAACTAAAATGCATAAAATAAAGCAGAACCTTGCATACACTTCTTGGAACCTACTATACTTCTCCCATAATAAACTTTCTTTAATTATATTGGTCTGCTGGATGTTAGGCATAGTTTTTCTCATACAATATCCTGTTCCTAGCCATTCTTATCTGCTCTCCAGGAACACGTCATTGGATTAGTTTATTCACTAGAAAACCCGCTCATGCTAACTCTGCTGTAGCACAAGTTCTGTTGCAAAGGCGAGAGATAACTTTTTTTATCCAGCTGAAATGATAAATATAAAGAGGAAAATGATATCCCATTTAGTGTTGGATGAAACTGAAAGCTTTAATTAAAAAAAAAAAAAAGTTTACAGTACTTACTCTAGCATCAATTTCTTCTCCAGCTCTGCTAAACTGGCTGCCAACTTACTTAAAAGATTCATCCTTTCATATTGTGGTATTGTCTCCACTCAGATATTTCTTGGTCAGTAGCTGCTAAAATTCTTCAATTTTTGACTCCTTAACACCAGAAGTGTTTAGCAATGTTCAACAGGTATTGACCTACTTAAGAAAATGGTTTATAATAATCTATTCATTATGACTCTACAAATAATCACTGTGTTTCTTTCTTTTCCTCACTTGAAAAATCAAGAAAGAAAAATCCATGTTGTTAACAGTAGAGACAATAAAATAGAGGAGATCTTAAATTCCTTTGCATTTAGAGCAAATCTGCCTTACAACATGTTTGAAATCATGTGTGCTCTGATATCACAGATTCAGTCAATCCCAAACCCCACAATAAAGATATTTTGAGTTTCATTGGGAACGAGACGTCTTGTAGAAATTATTGTATAGCATACCAGATGGCATCTTCCTTGCAGACATCACTTCAGTGTGCTTCTATTGCCTTGGAGAAGAAAGAACTAAGTATTGCTATCACTCTAAGAAACTTATGTGCCAGTTTTCTCATGCAGGAATAGGTACTTCTTTTTTGATTGTGGAATCACTGAAGGATTATCAGGGAATTTATATTCTTTGAAATCAAAGGAAAGCATAGTAGTTTGTAAATATGTTTCAGGTGACACCATCTCATACAGCCTGCATTACGTTTTTCAATATCAGGATCAGCTTTAGGCATAGGCAAAGTAGGCACTGTCTGCAGCAGCACACTGGTGGAGTTGGCACTGAATCATAGACTCACAAAATGAAAAGATAGCCTTCGAGTCTCAAAGCAGTAGCACTTGCTCCAGCTTCCACTTGCACTGGCTTGGAAAAACTGTCCAAGGAGCCCCACTAAGTCTCCTGGACTGGCAAAGAACAAGATCTAAAGAGCTGCAAATTCCCATAACAAAAGACTTGACCTAATCCCCACATTCCTGGCTCTGCTCTGTGCATTCCTCTGCCTTTGCCTTACTACTACCTTTGGCAGAGGAAGGAGGGAAAAAAAGTCTTGCAGATAACAGGATACTCTAGCAATGAGACAATAGTTGGGGATGAGGATAAGGTAGCAAGCTGACTGTGTTTCTCCTTATTTTCTTTCCCCTTGCTGAGCAACCTTATGTTGTGTTGATGGACTCAGACATGTAGTTATACTGGTAGGGGACAGAGTTGGAGGAGAGTGCACAGTGGGACCAACAGTGCTATGATCATCCGGTGCTGGGGCCATGGAGATAGATAGACACAGTACCAACAGCTACATGAGGAAATGTGTCTGGGGAGCCACTCAAAAACTGAATTTTGCCTACGCTGTAGCTAGGCATTGAGCCAAGCACTTCTCATCACTGGCAGCATAACTTCCATGCTGTTTACAGTAAGGTAAGGAAGAAGCAGTTTGACCATGAAACTGATATATTGATTATTGGCTGTGCCTTATTGTGGTGAGAACAATTTTGTTGGTGTTGGACACAAGATGCAGAGACATTTGTGTCTATGCATGTGTGGGAAATACAGGAGTCAATCATGCATAATACTTTCAAAGAGTTGGGATTTTGCTTCACTACGTCTCTTTCTGATATCTCTTTTTCTGCTTATAAGGGAAAGGGGAAGACAAAGAAATCCTTTTCAAAGGAATTCATGATTTCTCAGTCAACTATTTAAAATTCAGCAAGGATTCAGTTCTCATCTTGTTTAAGATAATTTTGTTCTCAATTTATTCTCTGAAGAGCTTACTCTACCTGAAGGAAGTCCACTATATTTCAACTCAGCATAGCCTGCCCTCCTCCTTACAGCCTTGCTACTGACTGGGCACATCCCTGAAGGGATTATGCTCAATCTATGTACAAAGATATTGATTCACAGTACAAAAAATTATGTAAAATAGGGAAGATTTACAGACAGATATGAACAAATGCATTTGTGTCTCCATGAGACCTAGATTCCTATAAACTTGGTATATCTATTTTCTCAGAGAAAAAAAAGAATTATCTATTAATCTGTTTGAAGTACATTTAGATATTTGTGCACACTGTACTCTTACCAAAAATCTATTCTCTATATTGCATATATTCACATACTGTGATTATTAAATACTTGAGAAAACTACGAAAAGTTTCTTCAGCAATTGCACATTTACCAGCACAGGATAAGCCTTCAATACTTTTTTGTAGGAATGTATTTAAAAGAAAATGACCATATAGTGAACCAGCCATACGGGATGTTGGCCTAGGTACGCAGCTGCATTCTAGAAACTACTTCAAAGGAAGAAAAAATAAGAAAAGAGCAATGACCGCTTCCCTAAGGAATGCAGGAGTGAGCAGATAAGGGTGACCAATTGGACACTGCGGGAGAAGAACTTAAGAACCAACGGGAACTGAACTAAGCTGTATGTTTACCTTGTGCTAGAGACTTTTAACCAATTAAATGATGCGTGACCGGGTCTAGGGAAAGTAAGATTGTATAAAAGGGACAGACAAGGTAAATAAAACGTCTTCAGTTTGATTCACACTGAATGGTGCGGAGCCCAGTTTTATCTCCTCAAATGGTGACCCCGACGTGATACCGACTTGCGCAGCAAGAGAAGAAGGTACAGGGGAAAAGCCCAGAAGGAGATAGACGGCACGGCAGGGCCGGAGACCGGGCAGACCGGACGGCGACCCGGAGAGGAAAACATACGTTACGACGGGACACCCAGTGAGGTGAGCAGCCGGGAGCGGAGATGGGGCACAAACTATCGAAAGAAGAAAGTACCTTAGTGAAAATTCTCCTACAGACACTCTCTAGGAGAGGAGTTAAACTCGATAAGCGTGCGCTCCGGAGGCTGTTAATTTGGTGCCGGGAACACGGATTCCCTGCTGAGCCTCAAAATGCCTTTAAAACTAAGATTTGGGAAGAAATTGGGAAGTGCCTGTGGGACGCAATCAGTAGAGGAGAAAAAAACTCAGCAGGGTTAGCTTTCACTTGGCGATTGATTCTAACAACTTTACAAGATATGGAGGTTGAGCGGGCAGCAGCGGAGCGGCGCGATCGGCATCCCCCCGCCCGCCCCCCGCCGCCCCCCCGCGCACTCCGGCAGCGGCGGCCGGCAGCGGAGCCGTACCCACCGCAGCGGAGCGGCTCGACCGGCATTCCCCCGCCACCCCCCCCGAACACTGCGCCAGCGGCCGGAACGTTCGCGGGTTCAGGGCCCTCGGCACCGGAAGCGTTCCCTGCCGGGATCAGAGTGTTCGACCGAATGCCTGTTCCGTCCCCCCCCATTCCAGCGGCGCCCCCGTTGGCAGAGGTGTCTGGGATGGAAGGAGAGGCAACGGACACAGACGAGCAATGGCCCGAGCCGCCGCCGCCCCCCCCACCGCCTGAACCAGACTTTCCTGAACCACCTCACCTGAGTGAATGGACAGACTATGCACCACTACCCCCTTCTACCCCACCCACGCCCACCTCCCCCGCCAAGCCGCCTGATCTTAGCAGCGAACCGCCCGTTTGGGAGCAAAAACTGTTGGAAAAGATGGAAAAGTTAGAAGCGGACATCCACAAGCGGGAGACACTGAAGGAGGAGGAGAAGAAAATCATTGCAAGATTTCAAAAGGACCGTGGTTGGGGGGTGGACAAGCTGGGACAAGAAATGGAGTGGGGGGCGGAGGCGGGAAATGCAGGGAAAGAATTTGATCCGGCTCAAAGATGGAGAGGAGTTATTCAAAATGCATTAATCGAAGGGGAATTCCTTCCAGCTGCATTCCCGGTAATGCTGGGGGGGACATCAGGAGGTTCTAGAAACCCGAATCACTGGGTGGGCTTCCCATGGGAGTTAATTAAGGAAGCCCGTAAGTCAGTACAACAGAACGGTCTACAATCACCATACACTCAATCGTTTATTCATAACATTTTCCTGACTAACCTTATGACTCCTTTTGTCAGCAGGGTACTTATGTCAATGATACTGACACCAATGCAGGAAGTTCTGTGGCGTTCTCGGTGGCAGGATGCAGTAGCATCTGCCGCAATAACAAACTTAGATCATCCGGATGGTGACCCACTGCGCTTAGCGACTATTGACATGCTTATGGGTCAGGGAGATTTTGCCGATGCCCAGCGCCAAGCTCGATTAGATCCCGCTATACTGCGACAATCCACTGAACTGGCAAGAGAGGCACTTAGGACTCTCCCTGAGGATGGAAAACCAACACCCCCATATACCTCAGTAAAACAGGGTGCAAATGAACCATATATGCAATTTCTAGATCGGTTGCAAAATGCGCTTGATAGGGCATCTTTATCTGATCCTGTGCGAGAAGCATTGCTCTTATGTTTAGCTGTTGAAAATTCTAACCCAACCTGCAAGCGTATTTTACAGAGTCTGCCTAGAAACTCCAGTATTGCTGAAATGATGGATGCTTGTTCGCGGGTAGGAACACCTGAAGAGCATGCTGGTTTCATGGCCTCAGCTTTTCCTGCGGCTATCCGACCCTTGGTACAACAAGGTAACCGTAATCGAGGCCCAAAATGTTATAACTGTGGAAGGTATGGGCACATTAAGGTACAATGTAAAGCTCCAAAAAACAAAAACACAGAGGAAGGCTTTGATGGTGTCTATAATCACTGTCAGAACTATGGGCACCATGCTAGTAAATATCGCTCCAAAAGGAGAAAGAATAGGATAGCGAATGCTCGCAGGCCAGGCGCGATGACACAAAATCGGTCTCAGGCTGCTTGGATGGCGTCGCCACCGCCACAGCAGGGAGTGCCCGAGTGGATATGAAAACAACAATAGAAACAACATTGACTGATTCACAGGTACAATGTATCCCAACTAATATGAGTGGTCTGCTAGGACATGAGTTAAGTGCCCTGTTGTTAGGGCGTTCATCTACAACCCAAAAAGGTCTTTTTGTGTTACCTGCAGTAATTGATTCTGATTTTACAGGCACTATCTCTATAATGGTATGGACGCCATCACCCCCTGTACACATACTGACAGGAGCAAAAATTGGACAACTCGTGCCATTCAAAACAGCAGTGCCTGTGGCTGGTAATCGCATAAGAGGAGCAGAAGGATTTGGCTCTTCAGGTCAAGCAGAAATTTATTTGGCAATGGATATTGGTAAATCAAAACCAACAGAGCAGGTAACACTAAAAGAACCAGGGGGCAGTACCTGTGTAATCACTGTGTTGCTTGATACTGGGGCTGACGTCACTATCGTCAGTCCAGATGCATGGCCAACATTGTGGCCACTTGAAGTACCTGTGTCGTCAGTCATGGCAGTGGGAGGTATACAGTCTACCAGAATTAGCGTGCGCTTGTTTCAATGTACCTTGCGGAATGGGAGTGTATGTACAGTGCGGCCATATGTGATGAATGCCCCCATATGCCTATTGGGATGTGATGCACTAAGTCAAATAGGGGCGCGATTGGTTACGAGCAATGAGGGTTTTTAATTCCAAAAAACTGGGACATATTAATTATTGATTTGAAAGACTGCTTTTTTACCATTCCACTGCACCCAAATGATTATCAAAAATTTGCCTTTTCAGTACCGTCAGTAAACAAATGTGAACCCATGAAAAGATATCACTGGGTAGTATTACCACAAGGAATGAAAAATTCACCCACAATGTGTCAATTGTATGTGGCCTGGGCACTTGCTCCTATACGAAAAGCATATCCGAAACTACTCCTATATCATTATATGGATGATATTCTGATAGCAGGGGAGCGGCTGAACAGGGAGCAATTAATAGCTGAGCTGGAACAAGCGCTAAAATTAGGGGGACTGCAGATAGCTCCTGAAAAGGTACAAAAACCAGAGATATAGAGGTACCTTGGCTGGGAAATTACCAAAGCAACCATTAGGCCCAAAAAATTAGAAATTCGAAAAAAAATATCTACTCTAAATGATGTCCAGAAATTGTTAGGAGATCTTAACTGGGTAAGGACAGTATGTAACTTACCAATGCAGAGCTAGCGCCGCTAATGAAACTGTTGAAAGGAGGAGGTGGTGCTCAGGCCCCTCGGACATTAACAGAAGAAGCAAAGCAAGCTCTAAATCACATAAGTACTAAGATTGTCACAGCTTACAGGCATCGCTGGAACCCAGATTACGGGATAGGCCTATTGATTATTAATCATGAACAACATCCTTTTGCTTTGATAATGCAGTGGATTACAGGGAAGGACCCACTGCACATTTTGGAATGGGTGTTTTTGTCACTGCAGCCGAAACGCACAATCACTACGCGAGTAGAAGCTTTTGCACAGTTAGTAATGAAAGGTAGGCACACAGTTGTAGAAATAGCTGGCTTTGAACTGACTTTTATAGTAATACCTTTAGTAGCTGAATATTTACAGTGGTCATTGCGTCACTTAGTACTTTACAGGTACTCCACATTCTCCAACGGGTCAAGCTAGTGTAGAATGGATGAACCAGAACACTCAAGTGCCTGCTTCAAAAACAAATAGGGGGAGAAATAGGACTGCCACCTGCAGATAGATTGAATAAGGCTATATATGTTTTGAACTTTTTACGTCTGCCACAGGATAGTCTGGTACCCCCAGTCGTGAAGCATGAAGCAGGATTGAAAGGGGAGTTGGACAAGATAAAACAAGGACAGTGTAAAGTTATGGTTAAAAATGGAGTGACAGGAGCTTGGGAAGGACCGGCACAGCTAATAACCTGGGGAAGGGGATATCTATGTGTCGTTACAGATCATGGATCCAAATGGGTACCGGCAAAGTGGGTGAAACCATGGCTGTCAGAACCAGATTCGCAGATGTCCTAGGCTGACATATGGATAGTTCCTATGGTCCTCTGAAAGGAGGGGATGAGTTTGCCTTTTGGCTTTCCTTCAGGGTGCGGCCGGCCTTGTGGTGGGAGCCCTTGGGTAAACAAGCCCCAAATGCCCCAAATTGGATGAGTGCCAGGTGTCCTGTTTTGGGAATGAGGACTGGGGCCACTTGCGGAGAGAGTGGAGTGTCTGTCTGTGAGGTGGACGCACCTTGCAGAGTTTTCCTGTTGGGGAAGGACCTCCTGACTCTCCCCGCAACCGGGCCTCGGTCAGGTTTGGCACTTGCAAATGGAGGCTTCATTGGGAAACAATTGAGGACTACTTCTGTATGATCAGTCTATTGACTTGGTTATCTCCCATCTCTTCTGTGAGAGACTTTGTTTCTTTGTTAATTCTACCTATTATTGAATTCCACCTATTATTGGTCGCTATTGTATTAATGATTGTACCTTGTGTTTTCGAAAAGGTAACAAGCATGATTACATACACCATGAAGAACGTATGGCTGGCTCAAGAAGAAAAAGGGGGAATTGTAGGAATGTATTTAAAAGAAAATGACCATATAGTGAACCAGCCATACGGGATGTTGGCCTAGGTACGCAGCTGCATTCTAGAAACTACTTCAAAGGAAGAAAAAATAAGAAAAGAGCAATGACTGCTTCCCTAAGGAATGCAGGAGTGAGCAGATAAGGGTGACCAATTGGACACTGCGGGAGAAGAACTTAAGAACCAACGGGAACTGAACTAAGCTGTATGTTTACCTTGTGCTAGAGACTTTTAACCAATTAAATGATGCGTGACCGGGTCTAGGGAAAGTAAGATTGTATAAAAGGGACAGACAAGGTAAATAAAACGTCTTCAGTTTGATTCACACTGAATGGTGCGGAGCCCAGTTTTTTCTCCTCACTTTTTGGAGAGACATAATGAACCTTTCATACTTCATGTAGTAATATATCAAATCAGTAAGAAGACCTGGAGTAATGTAAGCTCTCATAACAGACCTGTCTTAGGCAGCTTTCCAACCTCATGAAAGATCTATCGTTCAACTAAAATTATTCCACAAAATAAGATGTTCCACAAATCCAAGCAGCAATATCAGAGTGAAAGGTCATCCAATTTTAGCCCAAGAACTAGTCAGGTTGGAGTTGAAACTCTTATAATATTGTTTATTTTAAATAACCAGCTAAGTTTAGAGTCTGTTCTGTGACTGCTGAGGGAGCCTCTGCATGTCACTTGCAGAGACTTTGTATTATAACGTGTCGGTCACACTGTAGGTTTGGTTTACTATGAAACAGTTTTCTGCCATAGTATCATCAATCCCAAATGATGCCTTTGACAGATATCTATAATCTCCTTATGCCTTGAATTAAACTCCTCCTTAGAGATGGTTATTGCTTGAGATTCACAGTGGACAAGAAAAACAAAGAGAATGAATCAATGTGTTCAATAAATGAAGTTCTAGTGGACAGGATTCTTCTTAGAATTATACTCTGAATATACCCATTTTCTGCCTTTTTTGCTGAAACCTTTATTCCCATTATGAAAAATAAAAGTTTAGTAAACATTCCTCTCAGAACAAAGGTGTAAAATATTTCCATCTTGAGAGAAACTGTCTCAAAAATAGAATGTTGATGGAAAATGCATTGTGAGGTATTTGGTTTATTGTGCAGAAGATTAACTTTGCTTTCATTTTAAATTAATCATATTTTATTAATTTTTTTTTCCAGTTACAGTTGGTAAAATATACATCCTTTCTAGAAATCATGCAAATCTTGTATGTCTGCCTGCTATCATTCAAATTTTTGTAAGAAAAGGATATAAATTTAAAATTTTATTTAGTAAAAATATTATTTTAATTAGTCAGTTGAAATAGTGACCTTTTCAAGTTGAATTATTTTCTGTTGGCATGAAGGTTTTCTTGTGTCTTAGAATATTTTACGGTTGAAGAAATCATGCAGATAATCTAATTACTTTAACTGAAATTGTTGTGCCGTTTATGTCTTTTGCTGTGCTGCAGGAGAGAAACTGTGAAATGTATTCATTATCAATTCATTAAAGCATTTTACTATTATATAAGCAGAGATGCAAACCACTACTTATCTATTAAAGAGGGAAAGGAGAATGCATAGTAAACCATGCCATAGGCTATGGTTTATGTATTGCTTTTCTTACTGTTCCATGAAATGTAAAAATCTACAACAAACAGATATATAAAGCATAATTATATGAAAATTCTATTCAGATTTAAGTGCTCTAGGTTGCTTTTGAATCTTGCTATTTTCTGCATTTGTTTTGACTGCTCTCATCATTCAAGATTGACGCTTGGATGGGTATGTAGGAGGAAGCAGCAGCAGCAGGCTTACAGCTTGCAGACAAAAAAAAATCTGCCTTATCTGATGGCTATTATTGAAAATGCGAGGTGTAGCCTAGGCTGGGTAATGAAGGGGAGCAAGCAAGGGAGAGCAAGAAGCATGGAGCTGCATACTGATGAGTGTAGGAGTACTTGATAAAAAGAATTCTTGCTGCTGGCAGTGCATTGCTCATTGTGGAGTATTCCAACAATCACATATAACAGAAAACAGCTTCGCTGACAGCTTGATATGCTGGCTTTTTTTTTTTTTTTTTCCTACTGTATGACGTACCTGTCTATAGTAAAGATTAATAACTAAGAAATGTAGAGTTGGGATCAGATCTTATGCTATATACTGCCCTGTAAACTATGTTTTACTTCTGACTCTTCTGCTTGCTGAAAACATTAATCTGTCAAGCTGGCGGGCTCCTTTGATACCAACTTTCCCAGGAACACGATGTGGCAATGCCACCTCTCAGCCCAGGACTATCGCTATTATCCAGTGGATGGTTATTCGTTGCTTAAACGCCTCCCTCTTCACCCTCCTACAGGACCCCGATGCCCTGTCCAGACAGTGGGACAATGGTTGGAAAATATTGGGCTACCTCAGTATGAAAACCACTTGCTGGCTAATGGATTTGACAATGTGCAATTTATGGTAAGAAATCTGTGCATAGCTGTGTGTATACACTGTAGCTGCCTTTTTTGTCTGTCTTTTATGTGATCATAAAAACCTTAGAACTATTCTGCATTGCACTAAGATCTGTTTAGTGTTTCACTTTTCTATGTCTAGCTAAATTAATATATAAACTCTCCTTGTATAATCTTCCAAATTGTACACATTACAAAACATTCTAGCCAGAAATACGGTAAAAGAAAAACTGAATATTAAGGTTATCTCTCCTCATCATCAATCTTCAGATTAAAAAAGAAAAATGCACAGTTCTTTTAATCCATTGAAGGATTTTCACAGTATGTAAAAGCTGCAAACACCCCTATCTGCAATACTTCACGTTATTACTTTTATTTAAACATTAACATCATCCAAATAATAATTAAATAACATGCAATGCCATTCTTGCTTTGAGAGGTATTTTAATACCAGAAAATTATTTAATGAAGTGTGCTCTCTCTGGAAGTGATTCTGGATGCCTCAGTTAAACGTTTTTGCATCTTAGATAATCAGGCTATGGGATTCACTTGTTGAAACATGTGCCCTGTGTGGAAAAGTAATGAATTCCTTTGAATAGTTCCATTTTCATGTTTTAACTCTAGGCATTTATCAGGAACATATGAATGAAATAAAATTTTATGTACTTCAGAATTTACAGTATTACCATGTAGTGGAAAGTAACATAGACCTGTCATGCACAAACTGTCCATTGAAATGAATATTGACAGAAAAGAGAGAAGCCTGCTTCTAAGGTTGTTATATAATCACTTTTCTACCTGCTTAAGTATTCCCATTACTTCAACCTCTTGCAAAAATCCTGACTACATTTCTTAGAAAGTATCGGAGCTTAAAATATTATTAATCAGCCCTTTTAAAGATATTTTTAGTAACTATGTATACCTTGGAACAGTTCTAACTTTTCATAACTTCCACTTGGCATATAAGAAACAGAAGTGAAACAGCATGAATATTATGAATATAAATTCATCACGAGTTGTGTTTTTCCTGTTTAATTTCTTTTGCCACCATCAGTATATGCCTATGGGTTACTGATAAGAAAATTAAGGCATAGATCTCTGCCATTTCCAAATTATAATAGTGTAGAGGTTTCTTACTGTTTTTGCATGGCTGCCATGTGGTCTTTTGCTTATATCTGTAAAAATCACTAGAATCTTCACCTTTGAATATTCTTGAAAACAAAGCTGCAAGGGTGTACTGTCAGCCCAACAATGTAAAAAAAAAAAAAAATCAAAAATGCATTTCAAGCTACAGTTTCCCAAAATGTAACCACATATTCTTATATATGTTGTAGCATTAGTTACATAAGTAGATAATCGTTTAGTCTTAAAGAGATCACAGAGGGAAATTGTTCACAGGAGGCTGTAGGTGGCATAACAAATGAAGAGGGGTACACCTAGCACAGATAAACTACAAGCACTGGAGAAGTCAAAGAAACTGCACTGGAGGGCTCTCCAATTGTCCCCTGGCTCTGGAGGGGCCTGAACCATGTTTGGGGAGAATTTTATTTTTAGACTTTAATTTCTTGTGTCTCTTATTAGTATACTTAGGTAAACATACAAATTATGTATGAGATTCTATTATTCAATTCACAAATCAAACTTTTCAGGTATCAGGCAGAGTAAGTTATGCCTGCGTACCTGTGTGTTAGTTAATGTTTTCTGGTCATTTTAACTTAAGCCTTTTCTGAAGTGGTTTGTTTTGAAATATGTATCACAGGTAAAATACATAACTACTCTTAATAATGGTTGGGGTAGCATGCATATGTGAATGGAAGATTAGACTCTTAAATCCAGTGATAATCAAAAAGCTGAAAAATTGCCTAGTAATAAACAATGCATAATTTCAGTAATTTAATCATTCCTAATTTATTGGTTTCTCTCTGTTCATCATGCTGTTACGTATATTTCAGGTTTTGTTTGTACCAGAAATTTAATAGCTCTCATATTTTATTGGAAATAAAAATTATCAGAAAACACCAATTTCTTTATATTTATATATTATTTTTTGAATATATCAGCATTATGTAAGGAAAGCCTCTCCTGAAAATTTAAATGAGCTTTTTAAAAAATATTTTCCATTCTAGCCAAAACATTAAAGAAGAAATTAAACTTGGAAAGCATATAGGAAAATGACAGAAGAAAGACCTGATAAGAGAAAAATTAAGATTGCTTAAATTAAGAATGCTTAAATGCATTGTAGTCTTCCTTAATATGCTTTACCTTTATTAAAGTAGTTTATATATTAAGCTATATTTTGAAAGCTTATTAAATTAAATTAAATGTTTAAGATAGGTTAGCTACTTCATATTGAATGATTCTAATACTTCAGTGCAGTAACAATCAGTTAGACATATTTCTTCTTTATTCTGTACCATATTCCTGCTTTTGTTTTTCTGGAAGCACATTCTGACCTGCGTTTATTCATTCTGTTGCCTAAGCAACAACCATCACCCTCCTATTAAGTATGATTTAGTAGTACAGGTCTTACTAGATGTTCAGAACAGGAGAGGCAATATCACAATGATATAATTAATGTCCATGGAATAACATACATCTGAGAACAAATACATCCTATTTATACTACTCTCAACAGCAAAATTCTATTAATTAAATTAGCATTCTAACAAAAAGGTGTTTTTCAGATAAAAAGATTTCACAGTTAATCATTGAAGTGCTGGGGTCTGAACCCCCAGCCCTGAATTAAGGTTGACATATGGGTGGTCCCCATGGTCCTTTAAGAGGAGGGGATGAGTTTGCCTTTTGGCTTTCCTCCAGGGTGCGGCCGGCCTTGCAAGGAGAGCCCTCAGGTAAACAAGCCCCAGGTGCCCTGCATTTTGGTAACAAGTGCCAGGTGTCCTGTTTGGGGATAAAAGCTGGGCCCACTTGCAGGAAGGGTTGGAGAGTCTGTCTGTGGAGTGGGCGCACTTCACAGAGTTTTCCTGTTGGGGAAGGACCTCCTGACTCCTCATGCAACTGGATCCCAGTCAGGTCTGGCATGTACAAACGTGGGCTTTGTGGGGAGGCAACATGGGGTTACTTTGGTCATATGTAACTGCCTTGTTCTCCTGGTTGTCTCCCATCTGCTCTGTGGGTTATCTCGTGTCTCTGTTTGTTCCATCTGTTATGAGTGATACTGTGTCATTCCTGGGGTCGCTGGGGTTGGTGTCTGTTATTCGTGATCTGACTTGTTTGTACCCCCAGCAATCCTCTATATACTGACCCCTTTACGTGAAATAGAACCTGCGTACTGGATTGTTGGTCTGCTGCTGGCTGTGTCCTTTTTACTGGGCCTACTAATTGGCAAAACAATCATTCATTAGATCATAGAAATTAAATCCTTGTGTTTAGTCCCCCTTGGGCATTAGGGAAGTTATTCACTAGACTATGCTTAGAATTAGAAAGATTTGTTTATGTTACCTGAAGTGTGTGGACTCTATAGTAAGAAACAGCTTGTTTCCTGTTAACTTTACAGTATGAATATTTTTTCCATAGTTCATCAATATATGTTTTAAAAATAGGTTGAAACATAGTATTAAAAAATTAGTCGAGTTTTCATGAACTATGTTATTTCTACTTACAGCGAGTTTGCACACATAAGTGCAATTCCTACCTACTATTAGTGTCATGCAAGAATGACACTTGTGTAATATTTAGTAGGCTCAAGGTAGATTTGGTCCTAAGACTTGGATCATGTGTGCTTGTAGGAGTACAATCATACATTAATATGTGTATATATATATATGTGCAGTCATTATTAACTTTGATAATTTGTTGTGTAATAGGCTGCAGTGTCCTTCAGATGTAAAACTTTGTAGTGAGTTTGTGCAGAGATACACTATATTTGAAGATGCAGATGATGCTGTAGTTTCATAATGTGAAAGCTATTTTGCAGTTAAACTAATTCTAAAGTGCAAGAAAACAATTAGATCAGTTGTAAATTGCTGTATATAAACTAGACATAAACAATAAGGTCACCTAATGAATCCGTGAATACCTTTTGATGCATAGGTCCCACAGATATCCCTGGGACAAACTATAATCTTTATGCAGCCTTGCAGACCTATGTAACTTAGTATGCTGAGAAAAAAAGATAAATTGCAGAGACACAGATGAAAATATACAAATGTGTGAGATCACTAGATCCTTGTATGCATCTTTGTACAACTCTGGAGCTTCATCAAAGACTCCATTCTGGATTCACAGAGATAAAAGCAGTTCAAGCAAATCACTGCCTGGTGGGGACTGTTTCTGATTAAGGACTGCATATGACTATCTATTTATAGGTTGTTCTAATTGTTTAAGATATTCTGAAAATTTATCACCTGCTTAATGTTGCAATTCAATGAAGAAAATATCTCTTTAAAAGATTTATAAAATACTGTATGAGAGAAACAGGGACCAGGCAACCAAAATGAGTTAACAGAAAAATATTATATTTTTTGACATACCAAAATATTGTTCACTAGTAACAGTTAATAACCTGAATTGGCATTCGACATTAGACTTTTGCTGCTGCTGTGACCTTACAGACATGCACCTCTACCCCTTCAAGTACTTGCATTGCCTGAGGATCTAAGTATTGCCTAAGTATTTTTTTAAATTCTGTCTTTTTCACTGTTGGGAAACTGAGGCATATAGTGACAGCAGGGTGGAGTTTAAAATTTCTTATACATTTGAGATAAGAGGCACTAGTTCTTAAAATAGCTACTAACATAATGTTTAACAGATCAGTTGCTTAAAAATAGGTATCTAGTACCAATTGAGGTACTGTAGGGAATCCAAGAGATACAGACAGAGCTGACAGATATTACTGAGGACTAGAAACAGCCAGACCCTTTATGATTAGCAGCTGGAGTCCTGGTGAGATACCACCGAGCGGCTCAGATGGCTCTAGAGTCCTGATGCTTACGCAGCTGAAATGAATTTTAAATGCTGTAGGTCACACAGAGCTTGTGATATGTCTAGGATCTGAACATAGATGTCTTGAGTTTCCACCTAGTATCTTAGTTGCATTATGCATTTCTTTTCCTTCTAACAATTTTCTGTATTTGTATTCATCCTGTGAACTTACCTGCACAAGTATTTACCTGGTTTCACAGTGCTAGACATGGACTACCTTCTCAGTTCCCCTTAGCTGCCTGTTTTGGATTTAGTTTTGAGTTAAGTTTTAACTTCTCTTTCTCCCTTGCTCTCTCTCTTTCTTTCTTTCTTTGTTTCTTTTCTTTTATGTTTTACTAGGTCTGGAGGTTTATTAGTCAGCTGAAGTTTATCTGGAGACTATCCTCTCTCAGATATCATTCCTGGGATTTGCTGTCCTGGAATAACCAGTAATTCTTCTTGCCTTTAATCTTAAACTTTGTATCAAGTATAAAGGACAAAAGCAATTTTATTTCTTTAGAATGAAATGCACCTGAAAGAAATTTGCTATGTGCATTGGCTCTAAGTCCTGCACTTGTGAAGATCACCACAGCTTTAATCCAAAAATACCTGGTGCAGAGATTGATGATTTGGGCATTAGATGAAAGACTGAGACAGTCTGCCAACACCTTTCTTAAATTAGCCATGCTGCAGATGATGAAAAAGAGGCCAATGTTTGACAAGGGTTCTAGTCTATAGTGACTTTAGTGACTTTCAGAAGCCAGCTCCTAACGTGCTTAGGAGAGCAGATCAACCTTTGCTACATCCAGGCTCTGAGCTCTCCAGGCCCATAATGGCTGCTGCAGAGAGTCATCAGGGCAGTCATGCATCATCTGAAGCATAAGAAGGTTTAGAGAGCGTTGTCTGTGTGTGGTTAAGGCAACTTTAAAACTGGCAGTCAGTGGTATTCAGGAAACCACATTTTTAGCAGAGTAGCTGCACTGATGCTGGAATAAGCTGTCATTTAAGATTTTCTGTACATCTAGTAAAATCTTAGAATATATGCCTGGAACCACGAGTTTCAATCCCCTGATCAGGACCTCACTTAAAAAACCCAGGACTTGTTTTTAGTTTCATGGCAGACCTAGAGAACTTGATATTAAAGCTATGGAGCTCCTATCAGTGCTGCTGTGGCTCTGGCTTTTTCCCTGAGCAGTGACTCTTTGTCACTCTGCTCTCTTCTGAGTCTTCCTCTTCTTCACCTTGGTAAACCTTTGCAACTGTGGCTCCTGAGGCAGACCAACTCTTCCCTTAGTCCAACCTGTTAGCCAGAGTGAGGCAGAGTTAAGGTTCAAATATAGACATCTACATGTGTACCAGTCAGTAGATGTTTAGGACTCAGTTCAGTTGCCTGTGCATTGGAAACACTTGATGTCTGAGACATCTGTGTAAGCCTGGAATATATGATACAGGATCTACGGAAAACCCATACCTGTCAGGAGTTTCAGTTGGATTCCAGGCAATGCACATTTGCAGCACCTCAAATGACTCTAAATTCATATCTGTGGGCAACTAGGTGAAGCACTTAATCAGCTATTAAAGCCAATGGAGCATAGAATGCAATTTAGCTGACTGACTGACTAACTATTATGGTACTTATTTTAGGATAAATTAAAGTAGATTCATCTGGTCAGCTGAATCACTGTCTAGGCTGTATTACTAGGTGTCCTTAAGCTGTCTTGTAGACACAAAAATTTTGATGGCTCAATTTGGGTTAGAATCCATCCAGGGTTCACCAAAAAGGAAACACAAAGAATTTTTATTTTACATCCAGCCCTGAGGCTTCACAATCTTTTTCATCCTAGTAGGGATTCTTACTATAAAACCTGCAAAGTAGAGCTCAGGTGGGTACCAGAGATGAAGATTGTGCCTGTCATCCTGCAACAGCAGCGGGTCTAACAAATAGTCCCATTCCACATGCTCTGGTTAATGCTTCTGTCATGGTATTCCTCAAGATGATTGAGAGGCAGAAGGGCTTGTTAATGTACTCCTCAATATCACATGTGTAAATAATAGCTTGCGCTGTCTTTCTGTCTTGAGGTCTTAGACCATTCTTCATCATACCGTGTGAGTGCATGCAGACCTGGAGAGGCAGTCCTTATTCCCCAGTGGAAAGGGATTTTAGAGCAATCTCCTTCATGTTTATATGACTATATATGTAATGTGTGTGTCTGAAACACAGGCATTGCAGGCTGGTTACTGATCTTGCACTTAACAAAGGACTTTATGAAAATTTTAGCAGTAATAATAAAGAAAAACATGACAGAATTTTTGTGTATTTCACTTGAACAATTTATTCATAAGGAACCCATCTCCAAACAGGCTGTTGACTTCATTAAGTCACCTGGATATGGTGGATTCGTTAAGAGGCAGAGGGAGTATGTTTTAATCTAAACCTGTCTCAACAGTTTATCTTGAAGGTACAATCAGGGATGGGTCCATCCACCTGTCTGCTAGGTTCTGCTAAGTTAACCTTTAGGTGAGGGTTTCTCTCATTGTTCAGGAATATTTGGCCACCTCTATTTAAATTTTACTCCACACAAGGTTGTACATACAAGGCACACAGGCAGGACTTCAGGCTGTACACTTGCTAGACAATCCAGGTGCCAATATATGCGGTGGAATGCCCTTCCATCACCTCTGCCATTGAGGCTAGTGACATCCAATGTATATGTGCCTTTTTGGAAAGCTCACTCTACAACAATCTGAAAGAGCTTGTCCAATGTACATATCAATTTATTGGCCTCAGTCTTACCCTCACTAAACCAGAGGGCCAAATACAGACATTGAAAGTCATTGCATGTATCACCACTAAAAGTGAAACTATGTCATGGTACATATCTGTCAATATGGTACTTGAGGACTGGAATTAGTCCCATCTGTTCTAACAATATGTTAAATGTTAATTTGAAAAGTTGTGCTTGAGCTAAAAGCCCACCTAGTGCAGAGACTGGCCTTCATCTCGTGTACAAACACTGATGAACTGTATTGTCTATTGGCCCTAAATACAAGTTTATAAGAAACTAGTAGCAAATATTTCATCTGAAAGTTAGGTTGATAAAGCAGGTAAAAATTCTAATGTCATAATAAAGCATGACACTTTAATAACTGACAAAATAAAGACATGTAATGCTGATATAATGTTCTTGCTATTTATTTACTTAAGGCCAAAACCAGCTGATTTAGTTACCAAAAAGGACAATGCTAAATCTTCAAGAATTAGAAATGTTTGTATATAGAATTATGTGTATAATGCTATCCTTCATAACTTATGAAAGATATGGGAAACATGACAATATGTAAAGGTCACTAAAAGTAACAGAAAGTTTAAAGGTTAAGAGAGGTGGGAAGTCTAATAGTTTTTACTGTTGAGAGTGGAAAAACTGAAGATTCAAAGGACAGTCAGTTTATAATTGTTTTTACGTTATAGGTAAATAATGGAAAGCTTTGCAATGGAAGGCAATAGTAGTCTTAAAACCAGTGGCCTGTATATAATAGAAAGTTACAGCTTATTCTTAGTTATTTCATATGGGAATACTTCCAAATAAAATAAAATAAAATACAATAAAAGGAATTTTTAAAGGAACTCAATATACAGTTGTGTATATTACTGTTTTAGAACAATATCATCCAACAAGAAACAATTAAATGGAATCTGGAGCAATAGATAAATTAATCACAAGCAATGACAGACTTCCCTGACTAAGTTAAAGATGTTTGAAAGACACAGTAGTACAGAGGAGCTTGATTACAGATAATGACATTGTGGGATTCTGAATGAGTTATCAGGTAAAGATTAATGGGTGCTAACAGATAACTGGAAATAAGCATAAGATTCTTGGACATGTTGCCCTTCATGAAGGAAGACTGGGTGATGTAACAAAAGTTCATATAGTTATATGAACAAGTGTTAATGCAGATGAATAAAACTGAAACAATCTAAAATAAAGAAAAGAAATAATACAACATGAAAGAATGGGTAAATAACCAAAATAAAATAAGGAAAACCTTAGGAGAGAAAATGACATTTCATTAAATATGTAAGTAGAATACATTCAGAAAACATTTTATTAATATGCTATAGCTAAAAGGAAAATTAAGAAAGTTATGACCAGTGCTAGAAGTCAGATAAGAGTAATTTTAGTTTTAGCATAAAGAACAAAGTACACAAATCAGTGAAGTACAGTGTTAATGAAGACCACTGAAATATTAGAGAGAGGGGGGAGAGAGAACAAGAGAGTGATCATACTGCAAGCAGATAAAAGTACTTGGTTAATTAAAATATCTGAATCATCTAGGTTAGGTGATGTTTGATTAAGTGTCTTAAGAAACTGAAGAGGAAATACTAAATTCTTTAGCAATCATTTTTGAAAACTCCTGGAGAATGAATGAATTATTAGAGGAAAAATAAAATGCAAATATAGTACCAATATGTATTTCAGATCACAGAATTTATCCTCAGTATAGATTTCCAGGCTCCTGACCACTTTTTCGTCAACCTTTCACCATACCACTAATGCCTCATTCAAGAAGGAAATGATTTGTGGTGTTATTAGCAACAGATAGTTACTGTCATCAGTACTGAGTCTGATTGGAAGAAAACGGGGAAGTGAACAGAATGTTGCAATGGGATGTAATGGGAAGAGAATAAAGCCAAATGACGTAACTGTGCAGTCAGGAGATGAACAAAATATTTAAGGGAAACCAGTAAAGAAACAGATGCATTGTACAATGCACCACATAGATGAGAAGCTTTCCTTCCATCAAAAATGATTGAAAATTTGACACAGGAGACAAGCTTAATTTTGCTAGTAAAGCTACCTCTTAAAAGCTGTTCTAGAATATGATATACCAAAATTGCCATGCAAGCAAGCCATTTCTGGTATAGAGTTTGTCTGACCACTTCTAAATTTCCTGAGCCCCTAAACTTTCTCTCCTTCAGTTTAGAGATCTTCCATTTTTCCATGCATTGGTAAAAATGTTTCCTCCTATACCCCATGCCCATGTATTTTTTTTATGGTACCACCACCCCAGAATAAACCATTTTAATGACAAAAGCAATGAAACCTGTGAAACCTTTATCAACATGCTGTCTGTCCATTCTGCCTGCCCTTCACAATGTGCTGTCTGTTCTGCCTGTTCCTGCACGCACTCACACACACACACATTACACAAAAAGGTAATTCACTAAGGTGAAAAATTCCACATGCTCAGAAATAGTCTACTCCTGATTGAAATATATTTTCAGGAAAACAAGTAATACAAGTGCTACTTTACTCCCCAAATAATTTATTTCTGTAGACATTAAAACACTACATTAAACATTTCAAACATTTTATTCACTATGTAACATTATATTCTGTATCTTTTGCTGTCCCTCATTAAACTCAAATTGCTGTGCATATGGGATAAAATCTCATGCAACAATACACTGTATTTGTTTTAGACTGGCTGGTACTGATGAAACTGATGGTATATAAACTTGTACATACAACCCATGACTCAACTCAAATCTCATGTATCTGATGTATATTGTTATTATCTTATGCAGTACTTTATTGAATTATTGGTAACTGAATGATTTAATAGCATTATTGATGGGAAAAACAATGGGTTAAATTTGCATGGTGTACTATACCTCCTCTAGATTTGTGTTGAAAGTCTTTGAATGGATAATGATGTGGCAATGAAGGCACGGACTTCCCAGGTAGTGCAGAAAGAAAGACGCTTTATTAGTACATCAGCTCCAATTTATACTGTTCCAGTGGCTATTAATAGGTTGGTGCACATTTATACTGTAGCCATTAATAGATCAGTTCATATTTATACCCATAGCTCAGTAGTTTACCTTTAATACTCCTATCATCTTGCAGGCTAATTGAACACATGCTACTTATCCGCTTCTTGTTCATGTTCTGTTATTGTTTCTACCTCTTATCTCTATGCACATAGCTAGTTCTTGTGCTTTCCCACTTGCTCGGCCTTGTCTTGCTTCCCCACATAATAATTCTTTGAAAATTTTTTGATCCAAAGACCAGATCTAGATGGAAGGTTTTAAATATAAAAGCCAAAGTATTTGCCCAGGTAGCAGATGTGGAGGGATAAGGTTACTGTGGATACAAGTGCTAACAGTCAGTTTAAATATTAAAAAGTGGAATACTACGAATAAAAGTATGCTGGATAAGCTCTTATCAAATGACCTTTCTGAGATAAATCCCAAATAGTATTTTCTCTGACTGCATAGTTAGCAGCCATGAATTGGTGAAGAGTGGCCCTCTGTGCACAATCCTTCTTTGCAGTTAGGAAGAGAGGAAAAAAAAAATCTGCATCTTATTCACTGGAACCTTACAGCTCACTCTAAAGACAAATACATGTGCAGCTGGTTACAGCTCTTAAAATCTCTGAAATGATTGATAGCTTCTGTTCTTCAGTAGCCACACTATTTAACAGCTCTTTCACTATTTCAGGTATGCTCTCTCTAAACAGCTCTCCTTTTAATCACAGAGATAGCCCACTTCTCAAAGTTAAAATGGCGTTTATAAAGAAATAATAGTTTTTACCTGCTATGCTGCATTAGGATAAAAGATTGCACAATACTGATCTGATTTTTAGCCTTGATCTGTTTTAAATATAGTATGAATATTATAGTTCTGTTAGCTTCTCTGAACGCCCTAGGCATCCCTCTTGTTGCCAAGAAGGAATTATAAATTGACAATGCAAGTTATATTTTTTTCATTTTCCATCTCTCTTGGAATTTTGAAATGTATCTATTCTGTCCATGAACTTTTTATTTTCTGACATTCTTATTTTTTAAGTACTTGTTTTATTGCCTGTAGAAATAGTAGATCTTCACTTTCTGCCCAGAAAAATAACTTTAAGCAGCAAGAGTAGAATATTGTGCCAAAGAACCCAAATACAGACAATTTTTTTGTTTTGTTCCCCAGGCTTTTTGTCAGCAAATTCTGCTGTTCCTGCTTTTATGGTTTGTTTTCTCTGTCTCTTAACTCTGCTATGTATATAATAGCATCTTGCTTCACATATGTATTTGTTTGTAGTGCATGCTAATTTCCTTACTTCTTGAACAATAAGAAATGGAGACTCAGGGGAAAAAAGAATAAAGAAAACACTCACTAGCACATGCAGAAGAAGCCGAGTCTGTGGAGCAAAAATAGGACAATATATCTAAATGTCTGTTCTGAGGTCAGCCTTGGATTTGGATTATGAGTTTGGAGAAGATTCTTCTCTATTCCCTTAATTATCTGGCTAGGAAATTAATTAATACTGCTAGCCCACATATATGAAATCAAGAGAGGATCCTGGGATAGAAATATGTGTATATTAAGAGCGATCTTGTGGCCAATTATGTGCTTGTGTCTGTCCTTTGATAGTACAGGTTTCTAAGTACCTGCAGTTGGAAATCACATTTTCTTAGGAGGGAGACTGAGGTAATCACCTGAGGAATCTCACTGAGTACCTTCAGTTAACTTCTGAATACATTCATGGCAATGATTGGACTCAAGCTAAAAATAGTGCAGGAAAACAGAAGAAGTATTTAATACTTATTAATATTTTTATGCCCCCAACACAACGAATCAGTAACATTTTATGTGTATGAGCTAGCTATTTGCAATTTATCACTACTTTAATCTTGAAATCATGCATATTATTGCTTCAATAAACCAAACTCATGGCAGAAACTGTTTCTTAGCATTCTTCTTGTCTCTCCTAGAGCTACCTGGGTACCGCTCTTCATTTCTCTTTATTTTTGAGATTCTCTGTGTCTGACCCTCTCTCCAAAATACATTCATATTTCTGAGCTCTCTCCCTGCCACATTATCCCTACAGGCTGGACTCTTTTCCAGTCTCCTTCTTTTCTCCATTTCCTCTTTCCTCAGTAGAAATTGCTGTGTGTCTTTTTTGTCTCCAAATCAAAGGAAGAAAGGAAGGAAGGAGAGGGAGGGAAGGAAGGAGAGGAAAGAAGGGGGGAATAAAAAAAAAACAAAGAGGGGATCAAAGGAGATCTGCTTCACATCTGAGTACTTTTACAGGCTGAAAACATTTTAGGGAGTCCTGAACAAAAGCAGAGGGACATTTAACTGGATGGTTTTCACAGAAGTGTTCTTGTCACTCTTTGGGAGACAGCTCTGGCCCAACAGAGCTGGTGCCGTGTGAAAGCTAGTTTGTTTGTCTGGGCTTATGCTGACTCCTTGCAGAAAGCTGGCCATACTCTCCAGCATGCTTTGTAGTACCACATTATTCAGATTTTTCCATTTTCCAAGGTGTCTCAGGCTTCTGATTTATCTGGACAGCTAGCTACAGATTGTGACAAGCTTTTCTGATAAAACCGTTGCACTAAAAACCCTTTGATACACATATGCAAGGGAAGGAGCAGAATATGGATTTGCAGAAGTGTGAGTGCTTACAGCTAAAACTGAATTTGACTACAGTTGTCCTTTGAATACATATGTAGATAGATACTAAGTACTCATTGAAATGGAAGAAAACAATCCCTGCATTTAGGTACTAATAGATTTTAATTTTTTTTTAAATTTTGGCCCTAATTCGTCCTACTTTAATTCTTTATCTGTATAATGGGTATAAAAATGTCACCTTGCCTTGAAGGAGTCCTATAAAATATATTAATTCCTGTTTTGGAGCTGTCTAATATTATTTCAATGAATGTCTAAAAAAAGTCTGAAGAAAGTGAGTCATTCTTACTGGTGAGGTCTTCAATGGAAAACTATATATAAGACATGGACCCACACAGAGAATGATAAAGGCTAAAATAAAAGAAATATCAGCTATCTTATTTCATTAAGTGCCATCCATCCCCCTGCACTGAATTAATGGATTATTCATAAATATAATTATACTGTGTGTATGTTGTACATGCTTCACAGCTAGTACTTGCTTTGGCTGGAGACAAGTTACATATTTCGATTTCTGAGAATAGACTTCTTCAAATGCATGGGTTTTTTTCTTATATTCACTGGTAATAAAAGATTATGCCTCACATTATATATGCAAGTAATTTATGGATTGGTATAAAAATGTCATTTATTTGAGTATTTTTAACTTCCAATTACTCAGTTATGAGTAGAAGACACAGAACTATGGTAGACACACTAATTACTGATTTTGTATTTTAGCTAAGATGAAGAATTCAAGAATATTTTCAAAAGAGTGAAAAATGTGTAAATAAAGTAGAGAGTGGGAACGGAAAGAAAGGTCACAGTATTTGACCTATATCTGAATACAATATGTGGATTGGGAATAAGTTGCACAGGGAGAAAAAATAGGTATGAAGGAAGGAGGTAAGAGAAAATAGACAGTTTACTACCTGGCTCATACAGCCAGAAATATGATTTTGCATTTTTTGTTTATTTATGGAATGTGTTTGTTTATTTTTACATTTCTGAATTATAAATGTTATTGTTCAATGGCAAGATACTTAAAAATTGTGGGCAAACTAGTTTGTTGTCTGTGGTAATTAATATTTTATATGGGATCCAGTCAATAGCTACACGGGTTTTTATAGGTCCTGGGTGACAGTTGCTGTATTACTGGTGACATAGCTAGACCATGCTACATGAAATGCTGCTGATATTAAAAATATGTTGTCATGGATTGACAATATTAAGAAATGCAGTGATCAGTGAATCAATCCAGAGTGCACTTCTTACATATCAGTAGCTACCCAATTGTTTTCCAAAATGAAACCTTTAGTTTTTAGATAAAGTTAGCATAAATGGAATGTCTTTCCCTCATTTCTTGGACTCATTGTCCAGTTATACCTTGTTCAAGTGTTTTAGGGATTAGTAAAGGACAGAGAGTGAAATATTCTCTTTATGCATAGAAGGGATGCCATCTAAGGGCCTTGACAGGCTTGAGGAGTGGGCCCATGTGAACCTCATGTACTTCAACAAGGCTAAGTGCAAGGTCCTGCACCTGGGTTGGGGCAATCCCCAATATCAGTACAGTCTGTAGGATGAATTGATTAAGAGCAGCCCTCCAGAGAAGGACTTGGAGATACTGATGAATGAAAAATTGGATATGAACCAGCAACATGCACTTGCAGCCCAGAAAGTCAACCATATCCTGGGCTGCATCAAAAGCAGCATGGCCAGCAGGTCAAGGGAGGTGATTCTGCCCCTCTACACTGCTCTCGTGAGACCCCACCTGGAGTACTGCATCCAGCTCTGGGGTCTTCAGCACAAGGAAGACATGGACCTGTTAGAGCAGGTCCAGAGGAGGATCATAAAAGTTATCAGAGGGACTGAACACCTCTCTTATGAGGAAAGTCTGAGAGAGTTGGGATTGTTCAGCCTGGAGAAGAGAAAGCTGTGGGGGATACCTTCCTTTATATATAAAGGGTTTCCAATATATAAAGGGGGCTTATAGGAAAGACAGGCCCTGTAGTGACAGGACAAGTAGCAGGACAGGACAAGGACAATGGTTTTAAACTGAAAGAAGGTAGATTCAGATTGGACATAAGGAAGCACTTTTTTTCAATGAGGGTAGTGGTATACTGGAACAGGTTGTCCAGAGAAGCTGTGGATGCCCCATCCCTGGAAGTGTTCAAGGTCAGATTGGATGAGATTTTGAGTAACATAGAAGATATCCCTGCCTATGGCAGGGCAGGTGGACTAGATGATCTTTGAAGATCCCTTCTGACCCAAAGCATTCTGTGATTCTAAGTATCCTTTCTTCCATGCACTCTACAAGTTTGAGCCTGTCATCAGAGCATTTGAAGGGACTGCTCTTATTTTGACTCTGTGAAATATATCATCATTTGTAAGAAGCCTAGTTCAGGGCTTGTGCAATCTCTGCAACACATAAAAAGAAATAAGCTTGGCAGGGTGGGGATGATTTGCTGCAATGTAGAAAAGGGATGGTAAATCAAATTCTTCTAAATTCTAACAAGTAGCTGAGCCTTATAAATCCATTGAAATCTGTGGTTGATTGGTATTTAGCAAAATCAAGTCTTCTGCCTGCTATATATCCAGCACTCCATCTCTAGTGTAGCTAAATGCCCATATGCTTAACTTTTGAAGTAGCCCAAAGAGGATAGTGAAAGAAATTATATAAGACAAAATATTTGTATATTTTTACTTTTCTGGGCAGTTTTGGCCACTAGCAGAGAGACTGAACCAATGAGTTACAGAGACTTTCCATCTCCCCTAGTATGGTCATACTGGTGATTCTTAAGAACTACAGCCTCAATTCAGATTCTCTAGCATGTTTCTGAGGAGCAGTGCCTGCTTGGTGCTGAACATAGGCCTCATGGTGCAAACCAGTCATTCTTGAAGTCACTACATGGAAGCAAAACACACTCTAATATGATGCTGTAGTCCACGTGTGACACACAGGATGACCATCCAGTGGAACGATAATTAATTCTCCTTTAAGAGAATAGGGAAATGCATCTCCAAAATCATTATAGAGAACAATAGCTTCGTGTAGTGACATAAAGTGCATGGGATCACATCACAGCAATCTGCTGGTTGCCGTGGTGATGGGAGTGGGCCTGCAAAGCCAGCTACCTGGCTGCTGAATTGGAAGGGATAAGAAAAACACAGCCCATTTTCCATGTGAAATGAATTACAAGAACAAGCAAAGGAAGAAAAGAAAATTGTCAACCCTTAATCAAATGTTCTCCTTTTTTTAGAAGGGATTTGTAGAAAATGTAAGCCATCTCTACTTACATCTTGGGCTTCAGGGACCTGGCTAATATCTCTGTACATACCATGGAAATAAATCACAACAGTTTGCGTAAGAAAAATCAGATGTAACAGAAATCTCAGCTGTGTACAGTGGGAGATGACAATACCTTATTCAGTCCTGCTATTTGTTGTGCCTGCCTTAGCAAACAAGATCTGTAGGAATATGTTAAAATGGGTCTCAACATAATCACTGTATTTAGCAGGCAAGCCTGACTGAGTATTTTCTCCCAACCCTTTTAATTTTCACCTAGAGAAAGTTAGTATATTCCAGTTCCTTATTAGCTTACAAGCTCTCTTACCTTTTATCCTGGCTTCACCACTACAGATCAAAAGCAGCATGGTGGAACATGAAACGCATTTAAACATAGCAAATCAGTGACACATAGAAAACACCATCCATTTTCCAGTATTTCTCATTTTTGAGAGCTGCTTCATATTTTATTATATTTAGTAACATAATATTAAACAAAACAGCCAGTTCAGTTGACCTAACAGCCTCCAATTACTAGCAGCTAAGTCATGAAAATGGTTTGGGCACCTTAAAGTTAGGCAGTGCTGTCATTTTGCAGCGCACAGAGTGGACTCCAAACAGTCAGGTGGGGCCTTCAAGATCATACTACAAATGCAGTTAGCTGCAGCAATGGTGAGCATCACCACATTTGACTTGACAGATCCTGTCTCTGAGAGCAGGATCCCTATGATTGAATTAGGCACACAAGACCCTGCATAACTTAATAGGAAGAGAAAGGATTTGCAATACTAAGCAGAGGAAGCCAGTAGTGTACTCCAAAGGATCTATATCTGAAAATTTTGCCTCCCTTCACAGTCCTGCATGAGACACCATTTGGAGGCTGGATTTCCCATGCTGCTCCTTGGATCTTGACATCTAAGTTGTCCCTTTGGATGAGGACAGCTAGCTGTTTTCTTTCAAATTACAGTGTGCACCAGAAGCATGAGTCTGTAGCTCAGAAGTTAGGATACTTGGTTGCAAGAAATAGAAAGTCCTGGATTTTTAGCTTTTTCTCTGATTTTTGTATTTGGCAGTCACTGGATGTAAACCAGAAACATTTCTAGCAACAGCACAAGAAGATTGATTTACCACAGCCAGCTGTCACTGATCTAAAGGATAATATTCCTTTCTTGTTTGCTGACTAACTTCACAGCAATTTAGTTTCAGCAGGACCAGTGAACAATTCCTCCTCAATCCCAGAATGCCTTTTCCTATCAGTTGTTACCTAGCTTCCTCTCCTTTTAGCAAGTCCCCATCCCTGGAGGTATTTAAGAGATATGTAGATGAGGTGCTGAGGGGCATGGTTTAGTGGTGAATTGGCAGTGTTAGGTTAATGGTTGGACTTGATGATCTTAGAGGTCTCTTCCAACCAAGGCTATTCTATGATTCTATGAAATTTCAGTTGAATCAGAGAGATCTTTAAAACAGGTAGAGTGGAACTAGGGGTCTCTTGGGAATCCTTTTTAAACTGACTCTACTCACATCACCTTCTGACTTTATGCATAGTTTGTAGTTTGGGGCTCTCAGCTGCTATCGCCTCACTCTTATCTATTAGTGAAATGGCCTTTTTTAGTTAACATTTCAGTAGTAATTTATTATTACATCCTAACAAAATTACAGTAATATGGAAAACTTTCTTCCAGTTTTCTCTTTGTTTTTGTTGGGTTTTTAATTGCTAAGAAAGTCATAAATGTAAAGACTGACAATAGAGCAAGGCGAGGATTGAGAATGAGTATCAGTAATATAAAGCAAAATAATTTTGGAAGAACATTATCAAATAAT
The DNA here is from genome assembly GCA_028020825.1 of Podargus strigoides. NCBI lineage: Eukaryota > Metazoa > Chordata > Aves > Caprimulgiformes > Podargidae > Podargus > Podargus strigoides. The sequence continues at coordinate 60,635,739 of CM051662.1, forward strand.
TATTTTTGCAACGTGCTTGGTCCTTTCTTCCTAACATATTTTATAATCATTCTCTTTTCCCCAGGGAAAAATTTCATGCTTCTGCAGGGGATTTTTCTAACATAGTCTTGTCAGGTTTATAGGTGAAATAACAATTTCAGCAGTATCTCCAGGAATCTGGTGAATCTTTCTGACCTCAAAGTACAAGTTAAGTATTTAACTCAATAATCATTCTTACAGATCTTGTTTTCATGTTAACAGTGGCAGTACTAGTGAGAGGCAACCTTTTCACTCATACTGAAGCTTGCTAAATTCTGGTTGTTTACCAGTTCTTGTTTGGAAATGAAACGTGTGACACACTGCCTGAAATTTTTGCACTAATAAGAAGCAGTTTTCATTATTGAAAACTACATTTCTCTAGTCATTTCTTGCAAGTCTTTAAGAAATAAACTCTTTTACCTTGTGAAAAGCTATGTTGTGATGAAAATTTATAAACCTTCCGGCATATGATTTAGACAATGAAAAAGAAAAGTCCTGAATATTCAAAGTGTCCTTAACCATTTTGTGAAATGTCTTTAATTTGATCCCATCCAGAGGACAATTTAGATTTAACAAGCGAAAGCAGCCATGGTGTTAATCCCCCAAATATAGAAGATAGCCATTTATCAAACGGATTGTTATTAACAGTGATCTTATTGGCGTGTTGCCTTAGCCAGTTTAACTGCTTGTGGATGGAGCTACTGTGATCAGATAAGTTAAAGCAACACATACCCTCGAGGTCTTCACAACCATGGCCTTGTGCTAAAAGCAAAAAATCAATAGCGGCGCGATCTTGAAGCAAAGCATGTCACAAACTATTTTGATCTACTAACAACTCATTAATAATATTTGTGGTAATATTTGATTGCTTAACAGACCAGCAAGCTAGCCTTTCGATCTCTTTAAGGGCATGGGCAGCTGGTACACTGGGTGAAAAGATGGATGCGAACATGCGGGCAGTGAGCGACCACAGCTGCAGTTCGTCATTGCAGTTGGGGTCTAGGTGGTGAACAGCATTTCTTTTCCTTCTTTTATTCAATGTAGATGTTATATTAAGCCATGCTCGATGGGTAGGAGCCAAGAGTGTTAATTTCCCTAAGTAGCATGGCCCCTCAATTGAATTGCGTGGAATTCCTTGCCAAGCTCTGTCTCCGCATATTAAAAACATATCTGGGGGTAGAGCTTTGGCAGTGTCATTACTCCATACTGTGTCTCGTTGCCCCGCGGTTTTTTCTGCCCCCCAAGCCCCTAGCCCTTGTTGTTTAGCTTCATTTGTTCTGCAATAATCACCTTTGTGTGCAAACTTATAATTCTGACTGTTTAAAGGGTCAACTCGTGTCCAGCCAGTCCAATTACTCGCCATACCTAATTGAATCATTTGATATTGATTTCCAAACACAAAACAGGTTTTGGTCCAATTTTTTGTATCGCTACCAATGGATTGGGACCCCAAAAGTTCTAATTCTTGTGGGTCCCATGGAAGGGTCATGTTCAAGTTATTAATTATGTGAGCTGTGAGATTAGCTATACAGTTGGCTGGTTGAGACACGTTATGCGTAGTGTATCTGGAAAAACTATGGAATTCTGTCATGTCTGTTATGGGAATTCCGATTAAACACGTTTTAAAGGGATCAGTGGCTGATTGCATGCTCAAACAGAATTCTGGGCTATGTGTGATGTTAGCCCAAGTTACCCACATATTCTGCCTGTTCTCTATTTTATGAAGTGGAGTTGTGGGTGGAACTTGTGACAACATCCCCATCGTTGTCAGCAGGAGAAGGTGCAACCTTGGTCCATTTCGCGGGAACCCATTGCGGACCTGTGGGAGTAAGCACACACATATAACCCCGCCCTATATATTTCACTTCAGCTGGACCACGCCACTGACCTGTCTGGGGATCTCGATACATCACTAACATAGGTTTCTCAGTCTCTGTGTTGACTGCACGACCATGTATCTGTGCAGGGGGTGCTTCCTGATCTGAAAAAATGCATAGATAGTTCATAACAAATAATGACTTTGACAGTCTCTCTTGGACCTCAGGCACATCATTAAACTTGTCTATATAACGCTTTAAGGTTTGATTGGCGCGTTCTACAACAGCCTGTCCTGTTGGTGAGTGAGGAATTCCAGTCAGGTGTTTTACTCCCCACAGCTGGCAAAACCTTTGCATCTTCCGACTCGAATATGCAGGTCCGTTGTCCGTCTTGATCTGTTGCGGCACTCCCATAACTGCAAAGCAACTTGTTAGATGTCGGGTTACATGAGAGATCTTCTCCCCCACTTGAGCCGTAGCCCATATGAATTTGCTAAAGGTGTCAATGGTGACATGCACATACTTGAGCCGCCCAAAGCTGGGTACATGAGTGATGTCCATTTGCCAGATTTCGCAGGGTCCAAGTCCTCGGGAGTTTACTCCCATGCCTAGCCCTGGTCCATGATGACTGCAGCTAGGGCAGGCCTTAACAATGCCTCTTGCTTCATCCATAGAGATGTTGAACTGACGGAAAAGTCCTTTGGCATTTTGATGGAACATGTTGTGAGCTTCCCGGGCTTTGACGAATTCGCTCAGTGGCACGGTGATTGAGACCAGACGGTCTGCCCGTTCATTCCCTTCTCCCAGTCCTTCTGTCCACTTATGGCTCTGTATGTGGATCACTGCATACGCACACTGTCGTTGTTGAATTGCAGTGTAGAGTTGTCGTAGTAGTGTGGACAATCGCTTATTGTGACAATCTTTTACTCGAGCATCTTCAATACGTTCCACTATGCCTGCCACATACAGGGAGTCTGTCACTACATTTAACTCGGTGTTAGGCCAGTTTAAAAATACCCAAACAACAGCAGACAGTTCCAGCATTTGTAGTGAGTCCCCTGATTCAGCGGCCAAAAGGTGATGGTGCCATTCATTATTTTGAGTCCATGTGACGGCCGCACGCCGGGATTTTTTGCCTGCATCGGTGAAGGCTGTTATTGCCCCCGGTAGTGGGCGCATACTTCTCTTGGGTACCTTAATCCATTCTTGCTGGCTGATCCATCGCAAGGTTGTCGATCGCAGTTCATCTATTTTAAGCTCTGCCGCTTGAGTTAGCAGGCTAACTTGCAGTGCTGGTGAGTGTTGCAGGGTACCATTCAAGATCTTTCTGTTTTATTGGTAGCTGAATAACTCCCGGTTCTTCTCCAGTGAGACTTAAAATTCTTGACCGACCTTTCTGGATTAATTCTGCCAGATTGTCGATTTTTGACTGGATTGTTGTTTTCGGTTGGATACTCGTGAAAAGCCACTCAAGAATACTAATCTCCCCCTTCTTCTTCCCGCGCTGGGTGAGCGCACCAAGCAGTTGATTAGTATTGTTCAGAATTGTTAAGTATATGGGACGGTCTGGACGTAACCGATCAACCCACCGTTGCGTGATCTGAGTGGCAAGGCGTTGAATGGTTTGCAGTTGTTCAACAGTCGGATGGACCTTGCGTGCAGTGTCGGTGCCTTTTAGGAGTGGTCGCAGAACATCAAGGTCACTGTTTGTGAATCCGATGACAGGGCGTAGCCACTGCAGGTCTCTTAGCAACTGTTGTGCATCGTTCAAGGTGGCCAATTGCGTTTTAATCTTCAGTTTCTGCGGTCGGATTTGACTGTCACTAATGCACCACCCAAGATAATTCCATGTTGGGGTTCGCTGAACCTTTTCAGGTGCAATAATTAGGCCACACTTGTGCAGGCTTTGCTGTAACTCTTTCCTGTGCCTGCGAGAAAGGTGTTTCTTGCGCCAGCAAAATATCGTCCATATAATGGTAGATGATGGTTGTTGGCCACAGTTCACGGATTGGTTGGAGTGCTACATCAACAAATAACTGACAAAGGGTAGGACTATTCTTCATACCTTGTGGCAAAACTGTCCATTCATATCTTTGAGCAGGCCCTGCTCTGTTGAATGATGGAAGTGTGAACGCAAACCGTTGCATATCACGTGGATGCAGACTGATGGTGAAAAAACAGTCTTTGAGATCAATAACCAAGAGGTGCCAGTGCTCTGGGAGCAGTGCCGGACTGGGCATTCCATGTTGTAGGGCTCCCATGGCTTGCATTTGTGCGTTCACTGCTCGCGGATCATGGAGTCGATATTTTCCTGATTTTTTTCAAATTACGAATATTGGGGTATTCCAAGGACTTGTTGAAGGACAAATGTGGCCTTGGCGCAGCTGTTCTGAGACAAGTGCTTGGGCCTGCAGAAGACTTTCCTGTTTTAGCGGCCACTGCTCAACCCATACTGGTTCGTCGGTGAGCCACGTTAACTGGATCGGGAAAGTCCACTGGGCAGTGACCGCCCCTAAAAAGGGTCGTTCGTGAGACGCAGTCCCAGCTGAGAAAGCACATCCCGTCCGATGAGAGCATCGACTCCGACGGGCAATGACAAAATGTTCACAACTGTGTGGGCTTTTTTGTTGTCGATGGTGATGCACACAGGAGAAGCGCTGCATTTTACTGTGGTGGTTCCTCCCACACCTTCGATACCTGCAGCAGCTGGATGACATGGCCATTCAGGTGGCCACCGTGTGGAACTAACAATGGTGACATCAGCGCCAGTGTCCATCAGGGCAGTTAGAACTATCGTGCCCCACTTGTAGGTGAAAACTGCCTCCACGGTTGGACGTTGGCCCATCTTCAGAGAAAGAAGTGCAGCAGTCCCCGTGGATCCAAATCCTTGACTGCCACGCTCTTTGGTCGAGGCAGGGGCAATGTCAGTGTCGATTGTGGAAGCGGGATCAGTTGAGCTATTTTGCTTCCTTGTGGTACGTGGGTAGGTGGAAAGTCCGTCTTTGCCATTATGATGATCTGTCCTGTGAAATCTGCATCAATAAGTCCTGGAACAATGAAAAGTCCCTTTATAGCGTTCGAGGAGCGTCCCAATAGCAAAGCTCCTTGTGGTTGTCCATTGATGACAATCGGCCCTGTAACTGTTGTCGGAATCTTATACACGGCGTTGTTAATTAAGGTGACATCTACAGCTGTTGCCAAGTCGAGACCGAGGCTCCCTCTGGTGGCTGGCTGTAGGGTTGTTGCGGGGCGGGAAGCGATGTGGCGGGCTGTGCTGGAGCTGCAATTGTTGTCGTCGCGCGGCGGCTCGCGCTCCGCCGGCCGTTTCCCAGCAGCTGGCAGACACTGGTGTCATGGTGGCCTTGCTGACAATTATCACACCAAACACGAGGTTTTCTGTAGGTTCGCCGCACATGACCCCTTTCACCACATCTATAGCACTGTGGGGGTCCCTCAGGGTTCGGGCGCTGCTGTCGGTTTGATGGACGAGGCCGTTGCAATGGAGCTAGAGCAGCTGCGAATGCCTGTGCCTGCAACGCCTGGCCCTGAGCTATTTCCCTCCCCACAGCCTGAATTGCTTCTACTAGCATGGCTTGTGCACCAGCCAGAACCCTACTCATTTGCTCTAGCATGTCCTCTATAGTCGCATCTATAGGCAAAGTTAATAAAATCCCCTTCACTCGACTATTGGTGTTTTCCATAACGCATTGTCGCAACAACGCTCCCTTCATCCATTCTGGAACATCTGCCTTGTTTATGGCATCTGTGACCCGATCTACGAAACTCCCGAACGACTCCTCTCTCCCTTGTTTAATACTCATATACAAGGGAGTTTCAGGCGATGTTTTAACTGAGCGCAAAGCATCTCGAGCCAAACGCATACTTTCCAAGCACACACTTGGTCCAAGCGCCATCTGCGCCGTTACGCCTTGAAAGGGTCCCTGTCTCAGCAATTGCTCAGCAGTGACGCCGAATAGAGGATCGTTCATTTCCCTCTGCGTTTGCGCGGACTGCTCACACAAACGAGCCCAATGACCCTGCCACAGCAGCAATTGCGACTGCGTCAGAATCATTCTCATAACGGTCTTAATGTCCTCCGCGCACAGGATCCCCGACCCCCAGATGTAATTTAACATCTGAATTGTCGGTTCTCCTCGCAGACCAGACTCGTTAACCGTGTTCCGCAACTGCATAAGCAATTTCCAGTCAATCATATAGTGCTCTGCATTAAACCCTCCCGCATTATTTTGCTGGAATACTACAGGGAACGCCTGTATCCCGTCTAGATCTTCTAACAGCGCGCAATCCCCTTTTTCTATCGCATGTCTTTTTAACAAATGCCAATCTATGCGCGACGCCCATCCCTGATCTTTACCTTTTAACTGCTCTTCCCGAGTCATCTCTTCCCGGGCCGGTGGGGCAGAGGGTTCGGGTGGTGGCGGCCAATCGTCACCCGCTGTACAGCAGGCTGCCTCCGCGGTCTGAGGGGCTGCTTGAGGGGCAAACCCGGCCGGACCTATCACCTTCACCGGACCCCCGATCGCTGGGTTCGGATCTGGATCAACGCCTAGATAGATTTTTCCCGGGATGGTCAGTTGTTCCTCCGCCCCCTCTAACTTATTAGACGCGACTGCCGCAACCACTTTCTCCACCCGATACCTTTGCAAGCAGTTAGTAACCTCCCTCCATGGTTTCATCATTTTCTTAGCAACTTTATCATTATCTATTACCGCGTCCCATAATGCATCCCCAAATTTTCGCCATTCTGATACTCAAAAAGCGTATTATGATCCGTAAAGAATCCCTTAGCTTTCCCTAAAGCCACAAGCCCCGAAACATGCTTTAGGCTCTCTATTCCCCGCTTTTCTAAAAAGCGTAAAAGCAATTCACAGGCTACCTCACGCTCCATTGTCTCTTGGCTGGCCAGCCGTTACTCCTCGAAGCCTCTCTCCGCTTCGGTAAACTCCTCGAAGCCTCTCTCCGCTTCGGTAAACTCCTCGAAGCCTCTCTCCGCTTCGGTAAACTCCTCGAAGCCTCTCTCCGCTTCGGTAAACTCCTCGAAGCCTCTCTCCGCTTCGGTAAACTCCTCGAAGCCTCTCTCCGCTTCGGTAAACTCCTCGAAGCCTCTCTCCGCTTCGGTAAACCGGGTAGCGATGGGAGGGTTCCCTGTCTGGGACCTCCCGCTTCAGGATGACCCCCACACCGGGTCTCCCGCTGTGCAGCACGAACACCCCTCTCTCTGGGCGTCGTCCAGAGCGTAGCCTTAAGCGGATAGCGGGTCAAACAGGCTCTGTTCTGTTCCCAGGCGCGGATGCGGAATCCCACTGCATAGCAGATCGCCGATCTTTCGCCCCCCGGTTCGCTGCTAACCGGTGCTCTTTCCGCTCTCACCTTCTCGGTCAGAGTTTTGGACCCCTCAGATGTAGCGGGGTCCCTGTTCGGGCGCCAAATGTTGCAGAAGGCGAGGGAAGCAAGATACAACTCAATATGAGTGATAAGCAAGCTTCAATACTTTATTCGAGTTCTGCTATGCCTTTTATACACTGGAGGTTAATTATGCCTACTTATGCCTAATTATGCCTACTTGTCTATATTTGATTGGTTAAGCATTAAAAGATACATTTGCATGTTCCAGCCTCTTGCGGTTATCTTCTTCTGGATTCTTCCCGCAGGTTCTGCCTTGGAACTTTCCACCAGATTTGAGGTCATTCTGACCCTGGGAAGCTACAGCTATCAGCAGTACAGCTCCCGTTATCAGTACTGCTTGCTCACAGCTGTTACATTCGGCCCTGTTCAGCAAGCCATTCCTCTACAATCATCTAGTTCCAACCCCCCTGCCATGGACAAGGACACCTCCCACTAGACCAGGTTGCTCCTGGCCTTGAACACTTCCAGGGAGGGGGCATCCACAACTTCCGTGTTCCAGTGTCTCACCACCCTCATGGTAAAGAATTTCTTCCTAATATCTAATCTAAATCTACCCTCTTCCAGTTTAAAACCATTACCTCTCATCCTATCACTACATGCCCTTGTAAAAATTCCCTCTCCATATTTCTTGTAGGCCCCTTCAGGTACTAGAAGGCTGCTAGAAGGTTTCCCTGGAGCCTTCTCTTCTCCAGGCTGAACAACCCCAACTCTCTCAGCCTGTCTTCATAGCAGAGGTGCTCCAGCCCTCTGATCGTTTTCATGGCCCTCCTCTGGACTCCCTCGAACAGATCCATGTCCTTGTTACGTTGGGGCCTCCAGAGCTGAACACAGTACTCCAGGTGGGGTCTCATGATAGTGGAGTAGAGGGGGAGCATCACCTCCTTCAACCTGCTGGCCACGCTTCTTTTGATTCAGCCCAGGATACGGTTGGCTTTCTGGGCTGCAAGTGCACATTGTCAGCTCATGTTGAGCTTTTCATCAACCAACACCCCCAAGAGAAGCAAAGCAATTCAAAATGAAAAGGGGGCTGTTTTAAGTGAGCTGCTGTGCTTCATAACAGCCCTTGTTCCCACTTGTGTTGGTTTCCCAGGAACAGACCATGGTCCAGCCATGGCAGGCAGGCCATGAGTAGCCCCGAGTCAGCTGGGAGATCCAATCAAGGCAGCTGACCCAAGCTGACTCACAGGTGTATCCCATACCACATAGATCATGCTTATTATAAAAGGAGGAAGTTTACTGAGAGCAGAGAGTTCGATTTCCTGGGTCTTGTCCTTCTTGTCCTTCGGTTCCTGCTGCTGATTCTAAAGATAATGCTGAGTATAACCTTGCACACTTTATGTTAGTGATTGTATTAGTTTTGTTATTTCGTTAAATGTTTCTACTTCAGCCCACAGGGCTTCTCCCTTTTTTCACTGATTCCCCTTCTCAGCTGAGGAGGAGTCATCGGGTGGTAGAACAACTGCTACAGTTGAGCCCCAGGTGCAGACTAAATGTAGACAGAACTGCTACTAGATGCCTGCTCCCTCCCTTCCCTGTTATGCATGTGGTAAGGAACAATAGAGCTCTTTGATGCTGTTGGTCTCAGTTTTCTGTCTCTGACTTCAGTTTCCAAGCATGTATAATGGAAGAACACTCCCATCTGCCCCTGCACTGCTCCCATCTCTCTTATCTGAGTGGCAGAAATGATGGCATGGATACCCCAGCTAACTCTACCACTTCCCAAATTCTCCTTTTTTTTCCTTTCTGTGCCAGGTTGTATTTTCAGTGACCCTGAAAACCCAAGTATGAGGCCTGTTACCCAAATTCCATTTGGGTCCCCATGGCTGTGCTCCTGCAGTGCTAGGTCTCAGTCAGCCAGGGTGAGATTCAGTGCAAATACAAAATGTTGATGGTGCAGCAGATGACTACATGGGCATCTGGGAGAGGGCAAAGGAGAGCATATAGTGCTCCCCAAGCAACAAGAGTGGTGCAATCACCAGTGCTACTCCATCAATACTGTATTTACTTCAGAAGTCATCCTTCCATTGCCCACACCAACCCCACTCTTGGGCAAACAAATTTCCAATACACCAAAAGCATAAAAAGGTTACCAGAAGTTGTTGCCACTTCCAGTAGCACTTGACATCTCTAGTTGAACTTGGTCTCAATAATGGCTGCTCAGCAAATTAATTCAACTCAGCCTGGTGAGTAGCAGTTCTTGCACAGCTTTAGGCACCAGTTTCACTACTTTTCCTCCTCCGGCTGACAGGAGTTGAGCACAGAAAAAGCTGGGTTAGTTGGTATTACCAGCCCATAGCCAGAACTCTCCCAAATCATCTGTTTCTTAGATAACAATCTTTTCTTTGGTAAGGGAGAAAAAAAGCTTCAAATGCAAAATTAATTTTTTTTTTCTCTTTTTTTTTTTTAGCCAGTTTTTGCGCAGTTTACATAAAGTGATGCATATGCATTTACCTCCCCACTAAGGGTTTTTTTCCCAGAACTCAGATTGCAATGAAAATCTATGAAACCTCTCTCCAACCTTTATCAGGCTTTCAATCTATTAGCCACAGTGAAGAGAAAGAATGAGATCAAAAAGCATATGTAGGTGGTTTGTTCCCCATACCCCATCTTCCAACTTCAGTGGTTGAGTTTTCAGATAGATCTAGTGATATATCTTCCAGCTGGTTTAAAGCTTCTGTACCATTTTTATTTTACTTAGATGACAGAACCAGACAGTGGAATTTTTCAGCATAGGTCTCCTGCACAGAAAAATATATGAAGAAATATTCAAAACATAGGTAAAAAATGGGAAAAGGGGGGCAATGCAAAACGTACAGTCATGCCTGCCATCCTAATATGTTCTTCTAACCACCATATTTTATTATCTTCAGGGAAAACTCTTCAAAGTCTTTTTGTTCCTGCAGGATGTAGAATGCATATTGGTGGTTGTTTGGGTTTTTTTGTTAAGAATCTTGAAAGTTGTTCTCTTTTGATAGTAAACGAAGTTGTCTACAAGTTTATGAATCTTTTGCTTTGATTGAATTTTAGCGATTTTTAAAGCTGTTTAATGAATCAAAAATAGTGTATTTTAATAGAGATTTTTTTTTTTGCTATAAATCTGGCATATTCCAGATTAAATGGTTTTCTAAATATTCTGTATAAATCTATCTGTACTTACATACTTTTGGAATCTGGTATAAAGGTCTAACCCAGCATTTTCGCAAAAGGCTATATTAACTTCAAGTGGAGAATGACAGAGGTGATTTTGTGTGGAACAACCCAAATAAATGCCAGTAAAATCTTTATCTCATAGTGTAGCATTATGTATTTTCATATGAAATTATTTATAGGAACTATCTCAGATTTTGGCAAATTTTCTGTTATTTTTAAATTGTGTTGTTTTTCATATGCCTCTAGTCTCCCACCTGCAGACTCATTTTTCCTTTCTTCTTGAGCCCAAGTGTTCTGTGAAACTACTGCCTTCTTACTCAGGAGACTGGCTTTCTGTATGTGCTTACAGGAAAAAAGATTATATTCATGAGAGTTGTGCAGAACCACAAATCCCATGGGGGCCAGCTACACTCTTTCCTAACTGGAACTTCAGAACCAGAATATTTCTAATTCATAAGACTCTTATGCATTGACAAGACAGGAACTTCAACAGTGTAAGCTGAAGTGAATGGGATCTGAACCTGTCCTAGTATTAGCTATTTTGATATATTCTTTTTGCTTTAATTCCAAGAAGTAAGTTTTCCTTCCAACTAAGTTTTCCTATAGACTTAAGAAACTACAATATCACAAAGCCTCTTATGTTTTTATTACATACTAAAAGAATAATAACCCCAGTAGAGATTGCTGTCCCATAATTCCTGTTATAAGAACCTGTTCTATATATAAGCATATCAAAGTTAAATCTTTGGACTCAAATTCTCCAGGTGTCTACTAGAATAATTTATTTTTGGTGAATATTTCAGCTAACATAGCTCAGCTATTTTTAAGGCTGAAATAATGTGAAAAGCCATTCTTGAATTAATATTTATTTTAATTACATTTACCATGTCATCTCTGTAAAGTTAATTGAATTTAAATTTGACCCAGCTTATAATAAATGTGTGCATGGCAGCTAAGAGCAGGGAGACAATTTCTCCTCTTGCCTGATCTGCTGCAGAAGGAAGTGAGGTTTTCCTCACTTTCAACACAGGATCCTATGGAAGGAGTCTGGAGAAATGCAAGAAGAAGAATCAGGCAGAAAAAGAATCAGGAAATGGGATTAAGGGGAGAGTAGAGGCAGGCACAAGGGCAATAGGAATAAGGGGGGCTGTTTCTTTCTCTTCACAGGCATGTCTGCGAAGCAGGCAGCAGCTTTCTACTACTATCAGTTTACTAAAACAATAGTGCGTATATACTGAGTATCTAAAGCTTCCTGGTTTGCTCTTACGGAAAGATGAAGAACTGGTTTAGCTCCATTGTAGGAGATAGGAGGAATGAGTGTCTGCTTCTGTTGACACTGGTGGTAACACACAGGAAAAGCTGCAAAACCTGAGCACACTGAAAGACCAGGTTGTGCCATCTCAGACAGAGGACAAGGAGGCAACATGAATTCCAGGCTTTCCTGAGTTTTAAATATTTGATTTTGTAACCCAGCCATTCTTTAAAAATATATATAATACCAGCTGCAAAGAAACAAAATATATGAACTAATAAATAAGGAAAAAACAATAGTAAAGAATTAATAAAATAATGCTGTCGCTGCTATGCAGCAGCTTGTGCAAATAGGATTTTTCCTGTGCCTTAGTGTTAGTTGAATTGGTTTTTAAACACTACGATATTTGAAGCTGGATGCCAAGGTTACTGACACCAGTAAACAGTGTGTAGTAGCTCAGTGATGAGTATACCATTATTGTGTGTAAACATGATGCAGTGATGAAAGGTGAAATCTGAAAAACAGTGAAATGAAGTGAAAGCAATAGCTCTAAACAAAATAGCTGCATTTATTAAAATGAATGAAAATGTATAGTCTTTGTTTTGGACCGGATCCTCAGTTGGCTCAACTTACTTAAATCCATTTATGCTAGCTATTTCCAGCAGCTGGAGAAGCCAGCCCAAAATGCAGGGGTTTTTTCCCCAGTTGAAGAACCTCTAAGTTAACCGTCTCCTTAAGGTTATTTACAGGAGAAAGAAAGAAAGGGGAAAGTATATTTTGTATGTGTTTACCAAGGAGGTGAGGGGGGTATTAACCCCACTTCATCACTATGGCTGTTTGCACAGCCTGTGCTGCATGCACTCCTACTCCATGTGATCTACTTAAACCGGCATGATTACACAGCTTCTCACTCTACAGCAGGTCTCTGCCTGCCCCAGTTCTGAATGCTGCATACGAATTCTTTCAGGATATCATTTGCAGACTTGTAGTCTTAAATCATACCACTTACTGTGAAAGATAATTTTAAATGTAATAGCTTTGCAAAGTTTTCATGATTGCCTTAAAAAGACCTCCCCTAGACTTTGCAGGATACTCTGCAGAGTAGCACTTGAGAGTCCTCAAGAGTACATCTGTAAACTAATCAGGCCATCTGAAAAGAGTGAAGATTTAGCAGCTGAACAGGGTGAAGTATTGCATATTCCAGTGTGCCTTTTGAAATAAAGCTATGTTACTGTGGGACAGGAGATTTGATATTCAGAAAGACTTCATATCCATTATTAAGCCCTGATTCAGCAAAGTATTTAAGCATGTTCTGTTATGCACCTATTAGCTTTTCATTTTGCTGCTGCTTCAGAGCTCTACTGAGTCAGAAGCAGCAAGCCAAATGGAAAGGTGGAGATGAACTTTTTAATGGATTTATTCACATTAAGCCTATTTCATGATGATGCTAAATGAGTACAAATAATAAGAATTCTTGCTTCTAGCAAATTAGTGTCATGAGACTTCAACAGGTGAGTTCAGACAGATCGTCTGTTTTTTGCAGGTTTTGTTCACAACTGTAATAGAAGCTTTTTAAAAATAACAAAATACAATGAGTTTTTGTCTGAAATGGGGTAGTCTAAAAAAGCAATGCAAGATTGCCAGCCTACTTTGAACTGTCTTGACTTGATCCCTGGCTGCAGTTCTCTTTTTGAGCTGCTTTTGTGCCTCCTGTGATTTCCAGTAGTCACTGCCAGCTAATCAAGTACCTTAACCTTCAAATGCTGAACTTGCTATCTATGTGGTGTCAGACTCCTCAGACTTAGGAGTCGTATTATCCTGTTTGTGGAGCTACAGGTCCTCTCCAACTGGTAGCAACTCCTAAGAATAGAGGCTTGAATTGTGGAGCCTTATTTTATGCACTTTTGTGGGCACTTATTTTGTATATTGTTTGAACAGATGGTCTTTTTCAGTTGTTTGCATGTTAGATGTTACTTATTTGACCTGCCCTCAAGCAGGGAGATAAGAGCAGTGATGGGTAAAGTTAGGACTGCAGTGATACATTTAAATTCAGGGGGATGTGGACTATATGGGGTTTGTGGATACCACTCCCCCTCTTTGGCTTCTTCACCATTTTACTAAAAAGGAACTAAATAATTTTTATCCTTATCCACTCTGCTCATCTTATTCTGGGCCAAGTCTGGAGAAAAATGACCATCATATATAGCAGTGTGAGGCAGGAGGGGAAAGAAAACAGTTTCTGAACGTTTATGTAGTCCTGCCCTTGGTTTCAGTCAAATGAGAGAAGGTTCACATCTGGTATTTGGCTTGAGTGAGAGCTACAATTTCTCTGCTGGCAGTGCTGCCAGCAGTATAGCAGTTGTCCATAAGTTCAAGCACCTTCTACCATATTTTGTCATTGTGAAAACGAATGCAGTCATCAGTAATTTATGATTCTTGTCAGATACTGTAAGTTAAGCAAAATGTTCTCTTTTAAACACAACAGAAGGGCTTGTTTCAGGATATTGAAGGCATCTGGTATTTTTTCATTTTTATTCTATTTTTTTTTCTATTTTTAGGGAAGCAATGTAATGGAGGACCAGGATCTCTTGGAAATAGGAATCCTTAACTCTGGACACAGACAGAGAATACTCCAAGCTATCCAGCTTCTCCCAAAGGTATAGTTTCTGTTATTATCCAAGTGAAGGAACTAACATCTACAGCTTTCACATTATTTAAAACACTTTTTTGAATGGAGATAAACATACTTCTCTACTGTTTTTATAGACATGTTTTTTGCATATGCAAATGTGGCATAATGTAATGTTATTGCATTGGACTCACTTTGTATAGATCTAAAAATCTGTAATTTGAAGTGATGGCTGTTTAGAATTTATTTTATTTTTTTTTGGCTTTTCTGTCTGTTTATGGACTGTCATTGCGTATGTGTAAATAAGGCTGTCGATGAATCCCAGATGTTTGTCTCTACATAGCAGTTAGCCTGAAAATTCTTTGCCCCTTATATAAGTATTCTTAAAAGCCTCAGATGAAATTTTGTTTTCCTAATATCTGCCTTTCATGTAAGATGCAGAGACTTCCTCCAGGCTTCATATCTGATTTGCTGCTGTGTACATGAATTTTGCTTCTCACCTGTGGACAGAATAATTTGCCGTCATTTTTCCAATCATATTTGGTGCTATCTGATTTAAACTATAGATTTTAAAATCAGTTGTAGAAAAGGATTGTTCTTATATTTTGCATACCAGAATATATCAGTGGAGGCTTCTACTAGCATTCCGAACAGGAGAGCATGGGCCTAGCATGAAAACTTACTATTTGATTTTGAAAAGCTGTATAAGGAGAATGAATGAGGAGAAGTGGACACCAGTAAGACTCAGAAGGCTGCCACATGTGATACTTATACTTAGTGCAAGATACTAGGGCAGGAATAAAACCTATTGTAAAGTGCATGGAGTGTTCTGGAAGCAGCATGTGTAGAATAATTGAGGTAAATAGAGATTAGCCTGCTTGCAGTTTGATATTCCTGGAGAATGAGAAGAGTTATTAAGGAACTTTTCAATCTAGAGCATGAGGCTGACGTTGCTGGAAGAGGCTTTCTGATGCATCATGGCTTACTGGATGGATCACTTTTAAAAGAAAACAAGGGTTTCTTCTGTATGGGAAAAATCAGAAGTTGTGAACAATTTTTACATCTGGGTGTGTTAGTCAATCCATATATATTACAATATGAGTCTGTGCACTGAAACACCAATGACTATTAAAGACAATAATATTCCACATACTGTATTAGACAAGTGAGATAAATGGTACAAGTAGTAGGGTATATAAAAGTAGCATTTGATGAATTACAATAGGTATTTAAGGTTTAACTATGAATTTTTCAGCGATGCTATCATTCAAACAAAATTTTGTAATCTTAATCCCTGCTTTTAGCTGACGAAGTATTTTTTTCAGGTTTTTGTACTTCTTAGAGATCAGCTTTCTTCTATTGTTTAAATTTTTCAAAATTAATGAATAGATTGTTAATATATCGTAACTTTAGTGCTATCTGCACTCAGTAACTGGTGTTTATGAAAACACTGTTAATAATATCTGCTTTTGGAGAGTATAACAATGCTGAGACTAGATTCTGTCATAAGACTCCAACTGAGGTCTTTTTAAAATGTTCTTAATGTGAGAAAGGAGGACAGAATCAAGATCTAGAGCTACTGTTGAAACCAGTTGAGAACAAGGTGGTTTTGCAGTTACTTGGAAGAATCATCTTCTTCTGAACCAAAGATAACTGAGTAACACAGAACAGCTTGAAGCATGAGTAGTCTTTAGCAGCTTCCCTGTTGAGCTAGAAAAAATGGTTCTTAAGTACCACATTTTTGTCATGTCTTTGCAAGAATGTTACACCAAAACAAAGGCAGTTGAAAGCTGAAGCTGTGCATTGTATTTCTTCACTTAAATGACTCAGCAATGCAAGAGAGCTTACACAGTAAAAATACATAATTTCCTATTCAGAACTAAGTTCTCCTGAAGGCACAGCTGTCTAAGTAGTTACGGGACCCAAAATTTGGGATCATGGTAAGTTTCTCTAATGTCATCCACACTTGCTGTATTCACAACAGCTTGCTGAATATCTAAAAAATGTTTACATCCTGCAAGGAACATTTCTGTATATCTGTTTGTTGATAAATTCAGGTCTGTCATCATGCTATCAAAATAGTGCATACCATCTAAATAATTTAAAATCTCAAACCATAATTGGAGTCTCACTAATTTGAATCTCATTAGATAAAAATTCTTTTAGTTTGTTTGTTTTGAACATGTACCTCTTTTCTGTTCCTCATTTAATTTAAAATTTGATGACTCCAAGTGTTTTAGTACTTAATAACATTGCTGATGATGTTATTTTTAGTTTTAGTATTAATATTTCCTGTCTTGTGATAACTTCCACCTCAAAATCTGAGTTAAAAAGTAAGTGCTTTAAAAAGCATCTATGAAACAACACTTCCTTAGGGCCATATACTCAGGCAGTATTGAATAAGCTTACAGGGTAAATATCAAGCAACAAATCTATTGTCAAGGCTTTTACTCTTCTTTTACAGTCTCTTTGTTATTCTCATCAGTATTCATCTCTTGGTATTCACCCTGAAAATGCAACAGGCATTTAGTGGCTGAAAAGAAAGACTTTTTTTACTCATAGTTGCTGGCTTCCTAAGAAGTGATTAATTTATTTATTTCAAACACCAGTAGCCTGCTTAGGAGCCACTTTCTAGAGCTTGAAGTAGTTTTAAATAGGAAAAAAACCCCCACATATCTGTCCAAATAGAGATGAATTAATCATTGTAGTTTCTTATGCAATGTTTAACCAGTATGAAAAGGTATGTTTACTCAGATTTCTCAAAATATTTTTCCCTGATGATTCTATATTTGAGGCGAACATTTCATAAGAGGGTAAACTGGTATGTGTATGAGAGATAGGCAGAGTTGAAATCTTTCAGTTAGATTTCTGCTTTTCAAAATACCCTTTTGTTTTGTTGGATTAGAGCTAGTAGCCCAAATTCTTATCTTGCACTAATACAATTTAAGTTATTCAACTTTCACATTAATATTAACTAGAACACTTTATGGCTTATTATTAGATAAGGTTAAGGCACTCCAGTAGAAATATCATTTGTAAAGTTAATTCTTGAAGTGGAAATTTTATACATTAATTCAGTCTCAGAGCAAATTTCATAGCAGAGTTTAATACTACATTTAAGATTTTTTTTTTGTGTGAAAAGAATGAAATCAGTAAATGTTTGGAGAAGGATTTTATATGTTTTATTAAAGGGAAGTGCAGACATCACAGAATCACAGAATGTTAGGGATTGGAAGGGACCTTAAAAGATCATCTAGTCCAACCCCCCTGCCAGAGCAGGAATACCTAGATCAGGTCACACAGGAACATGTCCAGGCGGGTTTTGAATGTCTCCAGAGAAGGAGACTCCACAACCTCTCTGGGCAGCCTGTTCCAGTGTTCTGTCACCCTCACTGTGAAGAAATTCTTCCTCACATTTATGTGGAACCTCCTATGTTCCAGCTTACACCCATTGCCCCTTGTCCTATCATTGGATGTCACTGAGAAGAGCCGGGCTCCATCCTCATGACACTCACCCTTGACATATTTATAAACATTAATGAGGTCACCCCTCAGTCTCCTCTTCTCCAAGCTAAAGAGACCCAGCTCCCTCAGCCTTTCCTCATAAGGGAGATGTTCCACTCCCTTAATCATCTTTGTGGCTCTACGCTGGACTCTCTCGAGCAGTTCCCTGTCCTTCTTGAACTGGGGGGCCCAGAACTGGACACAATACTCCAGATGTGGCCTCACCAAGGCAGAATAGAGGGGAAGGAGAACCTCTCTCGACCTACTAACCACTCCCTTTCTAATACACCCCAGGATGCCATTGGCCTTCTTGGCCACAAGGGCACATTGCTGGCTCATGGTCATCCTGCTGTCCACCAGGACCCCCAGGTCCCTTTCCCCTACACTGCTCTCCAGCAGGTCAGCCCCCAACCTGTACTGGTACATGGGGTTGTTCTTCCCCAGATGCAAAATGTCAAGAGATAGAGACAGTGTCTAAAAAGACTGATGTTGCAAATACAAGGACTTGAGAAAAAAAAAATATTGAGAAAAGAATTGTGTGCAGGATATGCTTAATTGACTAAGAAAATAATAGCAGTCATGACATAAGATTTTAACCACACTTAAGTGATATAGCAAACCTAAGGAGGATTGTCAAATTATTTCAGCGTCCAAAACCTATGTGAAGTGACTTCTCAATGGGTTCCTAAAAAGCTAAAATATTTTTGAGACCAAAAATTATCCTGTTTTATCTAATAACTTAGATAAGAAAAAGGATTGTTTTTGTGTGGGATGCTCAGTGTATGGCTTCTTCTCCCGGCGCATAATGGGAACCCATTCCCTCATTTGACAGATGGAAGAAAGATGTAAGCTGAAAGCAGCTTTCTCCTGGCTTCGAAGCTATTCTTAAAGTATGCAGCTTGTTCCTTCCTGCATAGGGAGGTCTCAGCACAAAGCAAATTTGGGAATCTTGTAGCAGTGGTATGCAGGCAGACAGCCTCTTTCCTGGGTGCTTTGCAGAACCAGACAAGAAGTAGGATATGAGCAGGCTGTGAGCACATGCTCTGAGTAGTGTTACATGAGCAGTAAAGCTGTGCTTCCAAAAGTGCTGGATCTGTTACTCATATGTAACTCTCTTTTGTGCAAGCACAGTAAGTCTGGCATTTAGGAAAACAGAACTACTGTGCATGTGCACATTAATGATGCTGTGTATGTAACAGAGAAAGACCACACTGTATGGTTGCTGTTGCTATATTGCTATTGACTTAGACATCCCAGAGCTTAACAAGCTGATTTGAATCCTAGTGTTTAATTCTCTCCCATTCAGCCCAGCTAATAGGTAGATCATTCCAACTTCCATACCTAAAGATGGTGTCCAAACTAGGATATGCTACAAAGCAGATATCATGATGTTTTTCTGGCTATGACTCCTTGGTTCTGGTCTGCTGGAAGTGAAGGTGAAAAACAGAATTCAAAGGACATGCTTTCCACCCTGCTGTTTTTCCTTCTTCTAACACCTCTAGAAATTACTTTCCTGATTTGGAAGGAGGCCACTAAGCTGCTCATTGCACTGCTTATAAAACCTTTAACCATAAAGACAGAGAAAAAAGTGTAAGAATCAAGCCTAACACATTAACTTCTCAAATCTGAAACACAAAGCCATAGACTATATTATTTAAGTAATGCAGCACAATAGGAATGGATCAGTAAAACAAGGCAGTTAGACAAATCTATTCTATAGTTCAGGGTTTTTTACTTCAGACTAGCTTCAGATTGGTCTCATAGACAATCCATGTGCTCCATGCATGTGCTTCAAAACTGTCTGATGAAAGTAGTCTCACAAACGTTTTCCTTCTTAACTGAGCCTATCAGTGAGCCACTCTAGACAGGACACACTGTCCTTTATCTGTATCGTGTAGATAACAGTAGCATATCATTGATCCTGCCACCATTGCACAGACAGTAAATCTTATTTCTCTTCCTGCTGTTTTTATACTTTCTTATTTGTGGCTGGCTCCGCAATGCGTACTGCCTGCTCTGAGAATAGTCATCAGGCAAGGAAATATGCTATAAGGGAGGAAGTGCTATTCTCTTTCTATGGCAACTAGACTAGGATGACAACCTGAATGAGCTGACTTAGACTTTCTGCACATCCTTTTGTCTGAGAAAGAAGAAATGGACAATTGCTTTCTGGGAGTATTTGCTGATGTGGCTGTTCAGGCCTTCACCCTTCATGTGTTCATGAGCTCCATAAGGGCCACTGATGGGATTCACATTCCCATTTGCAACCTGTTTGCAGGCAGCTATAAACCACAAAGAATACGACTCAGTTGTCCGACATCTTTACTCATTGAGGCATATTTATGAACATATTTTCAGGTCATCAAAAGGACTTCTAATAACTGTATGGTCTGTAATTCCAGCACTGGATTCAGAGGAAACAATAGCATCTTCTCTATGGGCAGCAATAGTGTTAGCATCACCTGGACACTGCCTGCCTCATGGGAAATGCAGTGTACCCTCTGCATCACCAGGTCATGAGACCATACATATTCAGAAATGGAGCAAGTACCCAGTTTAACTGTAACTCTGTCACATGCTGTGTGAAAGGACATTATGGCTTTCACCATCTGCCTACAAGATAGCAGGCTGCATGACAGACTGGACACAAACATTTTCCATGTCCCCCAAACTATAGATCTGGGCTGTGTTCTGCATAGCCTCTAAAAGAACATAGTCAAGTCTTTTTAACTTTTTAACAGACTGAAGTAGCGAAAACCAGTTTCTTAAACACCCATAAGCATGGCCCTCTCTTCTCTTTGAATCTTCTCAGAGCATCAAGGATGGTGCTGGTCTCCAGGCCACTGCACCTTACCAGATGAAGGGAAGACCAGCCAGGAGAGACTAGAGTAAGACAAGGAAAATGTGATTAACACTGAATGTCTTTTGCAGTGGTTCAAATGTAATGGGAAGATTACAAAGAAATGGATTTCTGTCTCCTTGTGTCATTGAATTTGTATCCCCACACCCACCTCCACACAAAGGGAGTGGAGATGTCTTCACAGCCTCTGAGGCTTACTTGCTTCACCCATTCACTCCTCAATGGCTCTCAGTTGTTAAATTTATTCTGCCTACTGGTGTGTGGCTGTTAACTTCAGTCTCCAGTGCCATCTGGAAACTATGCAGGCCATTTTGCTATAAAAAAAATCCAGTTGGAGCTGCTAGATGATTGGTGAGGTGGAAGGAAGGAAAGGCTAACAAGGTATAAGTGACTGCCATGTGTGGCAATGAAGGCACGGACTTCCCAGGTAGTGCAGAAGAAAAGACACTTTATTAGTACATCAGCTCCAATTTATACTGTTCCAGTGGCTATTAATAGGTTGGTGCACATTTATACTGTAGCCATTAATAGATCAGTTCATATTTATACCCATAGCTCAGTAGTTTACCTTTAATACTCCTATCATCTTGCAGGCTAATTGAACACGTACTACCTATCCGCTTCTTGTTCATGTTCTGTTATTGTTTCTACCTCTTATCTCTATGCACATAGCTAGTTCTTGTACTTTCCCACTAGCTCGGCCTTGTCTTGCTTCCCCACATCTCCCCCTTCTTTATTTAAATATTCTAATGCTAGCACAGTGTTAATTTGCGTGACCATAACACGGTTTAGGCTATTGTTAATCATACACTGTACACATGATAATAAGCAAGGTACACAAAGCAAAATTTATGAACATGCGTTCTGGGTGGAAGATGGTTAGTTGCCCAATTGTGCAAGGACCTCCCACTGCCTCACCAGGGATTCCCTTCCAAGCTCTTTGTCCGCAAATCAAAGAAATAATTGTTAGGCAGGCCAATTGAACCTGGCTTTGTTATAACTGGCCCACTACCTGTGTCATTACACCAGGCAGAAACATTTGAATATATTCCTCGAGGGGATACATCAACACTCAGTCCATTATTCCAGAAAGATGAAATAAGAAAAAAGCAGTTTGATGCTTGTATGGTTCCTAGCAAATCTAACTCCTGGAGTTCAAGAGGCAATGCCGGAAAATCACCCATTTTTGAAAGACGGTTTTTATACCATGTCGAACTTTCCCCTGCTCTCTTGTGGGTGGAGAGAGTCTCCCCCTTCTCTTGTTTAGAGAGCATGTCTTTTAAGCTACGATGGGCACGTTCTACAATAGCTTGTCCCATCGGGGAGTGAGGTATACAGCTGCACAGCTAATGTTGTAGCTAAAGAAGCAGTATGATAATTTACACACGAACCATATCAGCAATGTTACAAGTGGTGCGATTCCAGACAGTTTGCAAAGCTCGCTTACAATCACTGTTAGCATCTTCAAAAGCCAGTTGCTGCCAGGTAGAGAAGGATGGATCATGAGGGAGGGGCAGCAGGTCATGCAGCTTCAGGGCGTCCCCTGCGTCAAGATGCGCATCAGGCCTTCCCCCCGTTTGTCCCACCACCATGCTTCATAGCCCCCTCCTCATGAGTGGAAAAGCACTGGCTCTGGCATCGGCTCACACCTGGCCAGCGTGTGAACAGAGGCCTGCCAGCTTCATGGAGTGTTTTTGAAAACAGCGGCTTCCCGGGTTTACTGAACTTTACTCAAGGTCTTGTTTCCACAATACTCAGCTGCAGATGTTCCGAGCTGTAATTTTCCTAGTGGTGTCTTACTATGGACCATTTCTTATCACTCCTAATACATGCTTCCCCGTGGCCTGTGGTTGGGACACATCAATCATATTACGCATTAACGATATTAGACAGGGATCACAACAAATAATACATAAAAACTCCACACCCTTAGCACAAAGCAATAATAAGCCTTTTTTCAAGCAATCCCAGCTTCATGCCCATTCCTGGAAGGGGTTCTAACCGGTGTTTTCCTTCAAGTGCTGAGTGAGGGCCTGTAATTTTCATATCTGTGAATAAGTCAATAGAGTCTGAACACTTGGGTGAAAATGCATGGACATCTTGGCTTCGACAATGGCGAGTTTGATTGTGTTGCAGCCACTACGCGACCGTGATATTAGCAGGAAGCAAGGTTAACTTTTCCAGAGTACATGGGCCTCCTCTTATTGCCTTTGGAATTCTGGCCCAAGTTTGGTTTTCACCTGTAAGGAAAAAAAATACCTTCGGGGAAAAGACATGCGTGTAGAAAAAACTCATAGTCAGGTTTGTTTGATGCAACATTAAACCAGTCATGTCTTTGCTTGCAGTATTAGAGCTCTGTCCCCTTGTCTGTCTGCCTCTGGGTGCAGGCAGAGGGGCGGCCGGCGGCCTCTTGGCCGGGGGAGGCTGGGAGGGCATCTAGCCATGGTTTCTACTGTCAGTACAATTTTGCACATGAGTTCTTTGAAGTGAGGTTTACAACACGAATATCTTAAATGCACAACTGTGAATTATAACTTGTACACTCCTGTTGGTTGAATTTCCTTTAAATGAAATGACCCTGATGGCCGGCCTCACACGGGGCAGGCCTTTAAACATCTGGTAAGGCAACCCGACATGAGTCGGGGGTTGGTTCAAAAGAAAAGTCTCCTCGCCTGTCTCCTTGCTTTAAGGTGTTTTTTTTTAATTTTTGCACTGCTGGTTTGTTTTCAGTGTAATCTCTAAAAGGATTTGTAGGTGACATAAGTAACACAGGGGTTAACAGTGGTGGAAGGGCTTTTTCTGAGCAATGGGGGCGGCCTGCCGAGCACTGGGGGGCTGCTGCTGCAGGGAGGCGAGCCGGAGGTGGGTATAAATCGGGTTCTTTCTTGGGATCATCTGTCCTGGGATCAAAAGGATTTTCGGGTTTAGGATCCTCAGAACCTGCTGTCTCCTTGTTTCCTTTATCATCCTCCTGTAACTCCCTATATCTCTGCTGCCATTCTGTGTTCTGATCCACCAAAACTTTATAAGCACACAGCAGGCATCAGCCCGTCGCCCCGTGGGACGCAGCCGCTCTGTGGAGCGGGCGGGCGATGTTTGCACAAACTCACCCCAGTATTTCCACCAGGGCTCCTGGGTCCGCCGTGGCCGTTCCACGGGGGGAGCTGCCGTAACTCGATGTTCCTTTTTCTTAAACATAGAATCAAAGAATCATTATGGTTGGAAGGGACCTCCAGGGTCATCAAGTCCAACCTTTATCCCATCATATTCCTAACCATTAGACCATGGCCTCAAGTGCCTCATCAACCCGTTTTTTGAACACCCCCAGGGACGGAGACTCCACCACCTCCCTGGGCAGCCTGTTCCAGTGCCTAACCACCCTCTCAGTAAAGAACTTCTTCCTAATATCCAACCTAAACTTCCCCTGACGTAACTTGAGGCCATTTCCTCTCATCCTATCATTAGTCATTTGGGAGAAGAGACCAACAGCAGCCTCACTACTCCCTCCTTTTAGGTAGCTGTAGAGGGCAATGAGGTCTCCTCTCAGTCTCCTCTTCTCCAGACTAAACAACCCCAGTTCCCCCAGCCGGTCTCCATAAGGCCTGTGTTCCAGACCTCTCACCAGCCTCGCTGCCCTTCTCTGGACTCGCTCCAGCACCTCAATGTCCTTCCCATACTGCGGTGCCCAGAACTGGACACAGTACTCGAGGTGTGGGCTCACGAGTGCCGAGTACAGGGGCACGATCCCCTCCCTGCTCCTGCTGCTCACACCGTTTCTGATACAGCCCAGGATGCCATTGGCCTTCTTGCCCACCTGGGCACACTGCTGGCTCGTGTTCAGCCGCTGTCAGCCAACACCCCCAGGGCCTTTTCCGCCAGGCAGCTTTCCAGCCACTCTGCCCCAAGCCTGGAGCGCTGCATGGGGTTGTTGTGACCAAAGTGCATGACCCGGCACTTACCCTTGTTAAACCTCATGCAATTGGCCTCAGCCCATCGCTCCAGCCTGTCCAAATCCCGCTGCAGGGCCTCCCTACCCTCAGGCAGATCGACACTCCCACTTAATTTCGTGTCATCTGCAAATTTACTGAGGGTGCATTCGATCCCCTCATCCAGGTCATCGATAAAGACATTAAACAAGACTGGCCCCAAGACCAAGCCCTGAGGGACACCGCTTGTGACCGGTCTCCATCTGGATTTAACTCCATTCCCCACAACTCTCTGGGCTCGGCCATCCAGCCAGTTTTTAACCCAGCAAAGAGTCCACCTGTCTAGACCATGAGCCGCCAGCTTCTGCAGCAGAATGCTGTGGGACACAGTGTCAGATGCCTTCCTGAAGTCCAGGCAGACAACATCCACCCCTTTTCCCTCATCCACTAGGTGGGTCTCCTGATCATAGAAGGAGATCAGGTTGGTTAAACAGGACTTGCCCTTCGTGAACCCATGCTGGATGGACCTGATCCCCCTCTTCTCCTGCACTTGCTGTGTGATCTCCCCCAAGATGAACCTTTCCATAATCTTCCCTGGCACCGAGGTCAGGCTGACAGGCCTGTAGCTCCCCAGATCCTCCTTCCTGCTCTTCTTGTAGATGGGCGTCACATTGGCAAGTTTTCAGTCGTCCAGGACCTCCCCCGATAACCAGGACTGCTAATTAGATGATGGAGAGCGGCTCGGCAAGTTCCTCCGCCAGCTCCCTCAGCGCTCTCGGGTGGATCTCATCCGGTCCCATAGACTTATGGGTGTCTAATTGACTCAGCAGGTCCTTCACTACTATTCCCTGGATTACGAGGGGTTTATTCTAATCTCCATCCCAATCTTCCAG
Source organism: Podargus strigoides (assembly GCA_028020825.1). Lineage (NCBI taxonomy): Eukaryota > Metazoa > Chordata > Aves > Caprimulgiformes > Podargidae > Podargus > Podargus strigoides. The sequence goes on from CM051662.1 coordinate 60,661,215, forward strand.
CTCAGGGAACTGAATACCATGAGGAGAACTGGTCTGGCCGTTAAAGACTGAAGCAAAGAACGCATTAAGTCCCTCAGCCTTTTCCTCATCCTTGGTAACAATGTTCCCCCTCACATCCAATAAGGGATGGAGATTCTTCCTGCATCTTTTTTATTGTTAATATATTTATAAAAACTCTTCTTATTATCTCTTACAACAGTGGCCAGGCATAGCTCTAGCTGAGCTTTTGCCTCCCTAATATTCTTCCTACACAACCTAACTAAATCCCTATACTCTTCCCGAGTAGCCTGCCCCTTCTTCCAAAGGTGGTAGACTCTCTTCTTTCTCCTAAGTCCCAGCAGGAGCTCCCTGTTCAGCCAGGCCAGTCCCTTTCCCCGCCAGTTTGTCTTATGACATCTGGAGACAGCCTGCTCCTGCATCTCTAACAGTTTCTCCTTGAAAAGAGTCCATCCTTCCTGAACCCCTTTGCCCTCTAGGACTGTTCCCCAAGGGACTTTCTCCACCAGTGTTCTAAACAGGTTGAAGTCTGCCCTTCGGAAGTCCATGGTGAGAGTTTTTCTGCCTCCCCTCCTAACTTGGCTAAGGATCGAGAACTGTATCATTTCATGATCACTCAGCCCAAGATGGCCTCCGACAACCACATCCCCTACCAGTCCTTCCCTGTTCGTGAACAACAGGTCTAATAAGGCACCTTCCCTGCTGGGCTCACTTATCAGCTGAGTGAAGAAGTTATCTTCCATGCACTCTAGGAACTTCTTGGATTGTTTTCTTTCTGCTGTGTTATATTTCCAGGAGATGGCTGGTAAATTGAAGTCCCCCATAAGAACAAGGGCCTGTGACTTTGCAGCTTCTGCCAGTTGCCTACAGAACAGTTCATCGACCTCTTCGTCTTGGTCAGGTGGCCTGTAGTAGACTCCCAGCAGGATATCTGCTTCGTTCGCCTTCCTCAACTTTATCCATAAACATTTGACTGGCTCATCACGCTTATCAATCTCCATACAGTCAAAACACTCCCTAATATAGAGTGCCACCCCACCGCCCTTTCTACCCTGCCTATTCCTCCTGTAGAGCTTATAGCCATCCATTGCAGCACTTCATTCATGAGAGTCATCCCACCATGTTTCCATGATGGCAACTACATCATAGTTGTCGTGCTGAATGATGGCTCCCAGCTCCTCCTGTTTGTTGCCCATGCTGCGTGCATTAGTGTAGAAGCACTTGAGCCGGGCTGACGACTTCCTTACCAACTGTGGCCTGCCTCCTTTGGGTTCAACTCTAGCAGGCCCAGTTTTATCCCCTTCCCCCTTTAAACCTAGTTTCTCAACCCATTAGGATGCTACTTGACATTACTATTGTGTTATGAGAAACAGCTCTTTCTGGTTTCTGCTTTCTATTCATTTCAAAGGAAACAATACTAGTGATAGATCAATAGGACCTTGGAGAGAAATCTCCTATGCTTTGTGTCATCTTCCATGCTTCATTTATATCATATTTTCTTAAACATTTATTTTTCTCTAAATCCTATGGGCTTCATTCCTAGCCTTTTCCATAGTCAGTATGCTAAAATCATCTGCAATGAAACAGCTCACACCGATATTGCTCTTAAAGAAAACAACTGAATGAACTAGTAGCAGTGTCTGCGGAAGAACAGTACTGCCCCTATTTATGAGGAGCTGTTAATATTTGACAGGCTGTTGTGACTTGAAGCTTAGAGATTTTGCACTGCTCTGAATCAAACAGTATGCACATAGCTGCTTAGATGTTTGACAGTACTGGTGCATGTGTTGTAGCTGCTGCAAAATGTTTGAAACATTATTCATGGAAATACAGTCAGTAGATGGGAGGGGTTTTTGTTAAAAAAAAAAAAATAAATGAGCAAATAGCATCAGCAAGGGAACCACCAGGGTGTAAATGATCTGTGACATGTGTCTAAGATTGTGATGCAGTATAGAAAAAAAAAAAATACAGAGTCTAATAGCCATGACCTATTAATGAAGACTGGGGTAAATGTATCTAAACTGAAGCTCTAATAAAGTAAAGGGGCAGCACTTCTAGACAGGTATTTCAAGATGTTTGGGTTTTTTAATTTAAAAACTCCATAACATTTTATATGAAAAGCAGATACTATTAATGATACGGTCATGTCTAGATAACTAATCCGTCAATAAAAATTTGAAAGGAAAATATCCAGCCAGCTATGAATGACAGTTAATAAGCTAGTTGATGTTATTAACAGAACAAAACTTTTCATACAAGGGGACGATACTGGAAGTTTATTAATTTTCATTTTGGAAAATCTGTTTTAGATAAGTGGTTGGCTCTTGGTTCATGACAAAACAAAATACTGCTTTTGTGCTGTAACTGCTGGCAAATATTCTAGTTCTGAATTAATCTTCTGCAATAGGAGCAGCAGGAGGGGGCTGTCCTGCCAGGGCAGGTGAGCTGGGAGCTGAGGGGGGACAGTGGGGTAGTCAGGGAGCACCCACACAAGGTGATTGGAGCAGGGACAGTGGCAGTGACCACAGACAGCCACATCCCAGGGCAAATCCACAGGGATGAAGATGCCAAAAGGTCAACTGGGGAGGGTGAGTCAGTGGGTGAGTATCAGCAAGGTGCATGGCTGGGCACAGACATACCTATGGCATAGCTCGAGTAAGTGTCAGAGCCACGGACCTGACCTCACATGCAGCTCCTGCAGAAGGTGGGGTGGCCCCGACCAGGCTTCTCACTGTTCTTTCTCCCACAACTCTGATCCAAGGCTATGCCACTGCACCATCCCCAATGTGGCTTTGAACACAGGCAGACAAATCTCTGGGGCAGGGAGAGGAAAAATGCTTGCAGAGCCTGCTGCTGCCTGACAACAGGCCAGTGTGTTTTCATGTAGGCTGTTGAGTGACCTGATGACACTTTTGTCTATTGGCACCAAAGCCAAAGAGTGAAATTGTCACGTAGGTTTCAGTTGTTCTCAATCTTTTGTTTATTGAATTGTTTGCTTGTGTTTGCCCACCTGAAGCTCTTTGCAACACACTGTAGTAGAGTGATACCTATTTTAACAGCCCTTCTGACAGAGATCTCCAGTGGGAACTGATAATTCAGAAACTTCCCATGCTGTATTTTCTTTTTATAGAGACTGATGGGTTACCAGAATTGTAGTCCAGACTGCATGAGATTTCTCAATCGGCAGATAAAAAAAAAAATCATGTTTAAATCAGGATTTATTAAACATAAAGGTCAAATAAAAATAAATAATTTGAGTAACATGCCCCACCTGAATACATTGAAAATTGTTTTGAAGGTGCTTTGCTTTTCTTTCTGAGAGAAAGAAAACAAAAATACCTTATGTCTTTCAAAAGTCATGTGTTCCCTGTGGGCCCTGTACATCTGTCTTCTCTTTATTAGATTTTCCTTCTTCAGTTTGTTGGGTCCATTCTTTTCAAGCGTCAGTTGTTTAAGCACACATCATTTCAAATCAGCTCTGGTAATAAGCTTCCCAGGAGTCAGAGCTACCAGAGTCCTCCAATGTTTTTTCAGTCTGCTGGACAGACTACTGTCAATCTAAGATATAAAGTCTGAATGACAATGAAAGAAGAATTTGCCATGTGTTTGGCATCTAAGAATTTCTTTCTAAATTAGGATGAAACTAAACTCTGAAATGTCAAGTTCAGCAACAAAAATGAACTCTCACTTTCTGACTCCTTTGTTACAGAAATGACCTGAAAGGTTATGATTCCCATTGTTAATTATGTGATTTCTCATCTCTCTTTTATGATTTAAGATAATGATTTCACTACATCATTTAACTTTTTCCATTAATATTTTATATCCAAAATCTGCAGCTTTCAAATGCAGATTTTAATTTCTTTCTCTGCTTTGAACTCAAATTGTATTTCAAATAAGCTGTGAGAAATAAAATGGTTCAGGCAAGATATTAAGATCAGAACTCTCTCCTTTTTAAATTACCCTGTCACTAACTTCAAACTTAAGCTCAAAGCATTATGGCTCTGTCACACTTCCCTTGTTTCTCAGAAAGCAGGAAAGTACATAAGCAGTCAGAAATGAGAGATTGGCTTTTGCCATGTGCAGTGTCACTCTTGCACAGTTGGGAGATTCTATGCAAAACACAAGGTTTCTAAATCTTCTTAACAGTTTACCCGTTCAGTGTATTATCAAGTTAGCAATAGTTACACTTCTATAGGAAGATATGCATATAATACTGTTGAAAATTGAGACTATTGCATAATTTTTTCTACTTTGTTCTACTTCTACTCCTGCCGCTATTGCAAATTACTTTAAAATTCATGAAAACAGTATGGCATAACAAGCTGCACAGGTAGAGGCTTTATACACTTTTATCTTTAATGGCTAGATTGAAAATCTTCACTTGTGTCACTGAGAGGCAATTGTGAAAGACAAATTGCAGCTTCTTACTTCTTAATAGCTTAAAATTCAGAAAAATAAGATGCCAGTGGTGTTTCTTAGTTTGTTCTGAAAAGAAGATTTATGTGATTATGCATTCTGTGCCTGTGTTGCTATATGGATGCAGGTGGTGTGCTTTTGTGTACATCATTCTGTCAATTCCATTCCAATAATGTTTGGTTTGATTGTTCAATCTCAAGCAACTTTACAGACCGAGAGGAATCCAAAGTATATTAAATTCCTAGGAGTTCCATGAGAAATGTGACCAGGTAGGGGAAAGAGATTTTTTTTTTAAGCCTCCCCTGGGGGCAGAAGCATATAGTATGGCTTCAACCATTATAAAATACCAGATAACCTACTAAGAGAGATAAATTAGAAATAATGTAACTAAGGCAATATGTTTCATTTACAGTTTGATACCAAAAAATTCATTCCTCAGTCTAATTTCTTCCCCTTCTATGAAATCTTAGGTGCAAATCTGATATTTTTGTGCAGTCAGAATTTTAATAACGTCTCTTTCTCACTCTTTTGCCTTCCCTCACTTATGGATTCTCTGATGTCTAGTAAGAATTGAACTCATGATATGGTCTTAGTATACTCTGGTCCAAAAGGCAAGCAGACATAAGAAAAGATCTATTGAAAACTAAGTTTTATTAGTGCTTTTGCTCACTAAATTGTTTCATGTTGCACTAATCATTAAAAGCATGTTGATCAGAGAATAAGATAACTCTGACCCAAAGGAAATAATATAAGTAACTGATGTTCTAAAAGGTGTTTAATGAATATTATCAGTAATGCTTAATCATTCTTATTTTTCAGATTAAGCAGATCGGTCACGATGGCTACAACCCCACCTCTGTAGCTGAATGGCTGGATTCCATTGAACTGGGTGACTATACCAAATCCTTTCTAATTAATGGCTATACATCGATGGACCTTGTGAAAAAAATCTGGGAGATTGAATTAATTAATGTAAGTTGATCAATTTATAGCAGTAGTTGCTCTTAAATGCATTATAATTCTTGCCCTTGTATATCAAAGAGAAAGCACAAGAGCAAATTGCACAACAAATACTGTCAAGTACTGCTAGTGATTGCAGCTTTCATGACTATACCGGGATTGACTGTACCCTTTGCTTCCATTTGCTTTGCCATTGTCTTTAGCATGGTATTCAATCAGCACAATTGTGTCACCACTTCAGGATGCTGAATGACATTTCAAAATATATTTTGGTAGTTTATAGCTACAAAACATAAATCTTTGCTTCTAAAATGCCTAACAATAGTACTTCTTGTAAAGATACTTACAGTTTACTTTTTCCACGTGCTCTGGATAAATTAAACATAAAACAAGGAAACCTTAAATATAGTTAATAAGTTATGCTAAAGGAACAAAATATTTAATTATCATTTTTGCTTGATACTTTATTTACCTGAGTCAGTTAAATTAGATGCCCACATATAGGCAACCATGGACTTTAATGTGGACTGCACTGCAGCGTAATTTGGAATGAGATAAATTTTGTACCGTTACAGTGAAGACATTGACAGTAGAGCTTTGCCAATGGAATTTTCATGTAAATTATGTGTCTGAAACTGAGTTGTTTCCTTTTATAAAAGAGAGATGATTATAGCTTTGGATCTGCTGTGACTTTTGAAATCGTGTTGTTAGTTTAACTGAATTTTAGGGCAATCCCTACGTGGAGAAAAGCCCAATGTCATGTTTTATTGGCTCTTCACAGAAAAAAGGCTGTGCTCTTCCTTCCAATATAGGAGATAGTGCATCTCTGCCTCTAATTAGTGCCTAACTCCCAGAACAGTCAAAAGTCTACCAGTAACCATAGGCAATCAAGCATAAGGCAGAGCAGCTGATATAGCTTTATACCAGGAATCAGTTCCCAGTGTGTCCCAGGCTGGAGAAATGGAGAAAACAATGATGGTGCGAAGCTGTGTTTCAACATGGTAACTGGTGGATGAGGTACAAGTAGGTATAGCCCAAGACCAGCATCTAAAGAAAAAGAAGGAAAAAAAAAAAAAAAAAGGTATTTCATATTAACTGAAAGGCAAAACCATTGCATGTTAGAATTTCTTTTCTTGCTGTCACATTACAGTTAATATCAACTAGCACAAAAGTGTGGAGAAAGAATAAGGACCAAACTCTTCCTTACATGCTTTGTCTGTTGCCTCAATGTATGTTGTAGGTGTATAATTGAAGTCAGAATATGATTGATGCTTAGGGGTGTCTGTTGCTGAGCTATAACTGTGTGTATTTTTTTCCTCGAAGTGGCAGGAATTTTAATAAGAACTGGGGACCCTTTGCTCCAGAAGCTAATATAGATTAACAAACAACACTGAGTTGAAAAAAGTGGAAGTCTCTGCTCACATTGTCTTCTGTAACTTAATTTTGCATCCCAAACATTTTGCCATAATCAATTTGGAAACAAATTACCCTTTAGCTCCCCCAAGTGGATCATTAAAACCTCATTAAAGGCTTGTAGTTTGATTCCAAACTTGCTTAAACTGATAAAAAGGGAAGTACCTGCACTGAAGTGAACAGGAATACAATTCTGTAAAATTAGTATAAACCAGACTAGTATATATCCCTCTAACTTTATAGCTTAAAGTCATGTTCTCATTTAAGTCCTGTACTTCTTGGGAAAACATTCCCTTTTGCCATGAATTGCAAGAAGAAGCTGATACAGAGTTGTTTAAACATTTGTATAGATATAGATGCCTATAAAGGTAAATATTTCTCCCACCTGATATATTATTGGATTGTGTTGTTCGAGAGCATAGTAAATAAAACAGTTCTATGTTCTCAGAATTTGTTTTAGTCCAGTCAGTATCTATTTAATCCCATCAATCAGTAGTAACTAACTGTAATGAAATAATGTCCACCGAGAAAATCTGTTGCTTAGAAAAGGATTTACTGGTATTTTTCTGTTTCAGTTGAGGAGAATCTTTCAGAAATAGACAATAAATTGGTTTGAAGCATTGTGCACTCTGGCAGAACAGGATGCTTACCTCTGACCAGCAGGCCTTCTGTCTGAAATCAATTTCAAAGGTCTCACTTCCCATTCAGGTGATGGCAAACAAGACCTTGTTACATAAAGTTTTTCATGAAGAAGTGCATATAGGTCAAAGACACTAACTCTGGAATAGGACTCCTGATGTGAGTAGGTTAGAATCCAGGCACTTAAAAAATAAGAGAAAAAACAGACTCAGCATCTTGAAAAGACTACAAAGTACCCTTGGTTTGGTGCTTCTTGGAGCAAGAAGTTTCATTTGCACTTAGGCCAAATGCCCAATAAAAATGTATCAAGGGCTACAGATATAGATAACTTTTTCATATTAGCCATGAGTTTAAATAGTTGCAGCCACTGAATTTGACATAAAAGCCATTCCTACTTTGATGCAAGGAATCCTTTAGTTCATATTTTGTGCTTCTTCCCATTAAGCCGTTGGGAAATCATCCATGGCTTCTGAAGGGATAGAAACAGATTTGAAGGTAGAGATAATACCTTCTATTAGGTGAACTAGCATAGCTGAAAGGACAGAGGAGAGAGGGGACATGTAACTTTTCACAAGCCCTTCTATACATCTTTAAAAAAAAAAAAAAAAAAAAAAAAAATCTTTATTATCATCTTTCTATACTTTTTGTGATTGTCAACTTACATGCCTGTGGATGAAGTTCATGAAGTTTTAGATTTTTTTTTTTTTTTTCCTAAATCTAGACTAGTAATAAGGTCATCCTTTATCATAATGCATCTCAATATACTACTGTGAGTTTTATTTGTCACATGCCTCTGAACTTCCATATGTGATGCTGACCAAGATACTTTTCTTCTGCTTTGGTGCATAAATCTATTCAATTAACTTATTAAAGCCAACAGTTTATTTTTGAAAGATGGAAAGAAGAAAGCATATTCTGAAAGTTTCCCTGCAGCTGAATGAATCTAGCCTCCCTAAATTTCCTTTATAAAGTATGGCAAAAGAAAGGAACATCCAGGGGATGATTCAGGGTAGGTAAACTATGGTTAATTATCTGGACTACTTGTTTGTCTCTCCCTACTGACATACAGAGACGCTAAGAAGATTAGCTTTATTTAGTATGAGTGTTGATCTGCTTGAGGGTAGAAAGGCTCTTCAGGCTCTGCAGAGGGATCTGGACAGGCTGGATCGATGGGCCGAAGCCAGTATGATGTTCAACACTGCCAAGTGCTGGGTCCTGCGCTTGGGTCACCCCATGCAATGCTACAGGGAAGAGTGGCTGGAAAGCTGCCTGGAGGAAAAGGCCCTGGGAGTGTTGGCTGACAGCGGCTGAACACGAGCCAGCAGTGTGCCCAGGTGGGCAAGAAGGCCAACGACATACTGGATTGTATCAGAAATGGTGTGAGCAGCAAGAGTAGGGAAGTGATTGCCCCCCTCTACTCAGCACTGGTGAGGCCACACCTTGAATACTGTGTTCAGTTTTGGGCCCCTCACTACAAGGACACTGAGCTGCTGGAGTGTGTCCAAAGAAGGGCAACAAAGCTGGTGAAGGGTCTGGAGCACAAGTCTTATGAAGACCGGCTGAAGGAACTGGGGCTGTTTAGTCTGGAGAAAAGGAGGCTGAGAGGAGACCTCATTGCCCTCTACAATTACCTGGAAGGAGGTTGTAGCGAGGCAGGGGTCGGTCTCTTCTCCCAAGTAGCAAGTGATAGGACAAGAGGAAATGGCCTCAAGTTGTGCCAGGGGAGGTTTAGATTGGATATTAGGAAAAATATCTTCACTGAAAGGGTTGTCAAGCATTGGAACAGCCTGCCTAGGGAAGTGGTTGAGTCACCAACCCTGGGGTTATTAAAAAATGTGTAGATGTGGCACTTAGGGACATGGTTTAGTGGTGGTCTTGACAGTGTTACATTTAGGGTTGAACTCTGATCTTAAAGGTCTTTTCCAATCTAAATGATTCTATGATTAGTTAACCTTTGTGAGTTACCCCTTACTCCCATAGGACACTGGAATGATCAGAGCTTTGAATCTGCTTACCTTCGTAAAAAGAACAGTTCTTACTCTATGTCCAACAATACCATTCTTGGAAGTTACTATCTAGGCAAGCACATTTGAAAAAAAAACTGCAAGGAGAACACCAGGCTTATGAGAAAGGAGGTCTGAGACACTAATGGTAAAGGTCATCTTCCCTCAGCTGCTCTGGTCCTTCAGCTACCTCACTGACATTAAGAAACAAATTTAATATGCACCTTCCTGCAATTTATTGTAAATTTTTCTATCAAGGTAATGTCTACTCTAACTTATGTGCTAGTTTCTTTCACACTTTTATGTATACATATATAGTCTGTGTGTTTCTTCAAGCACAATCAAGCAGCAATTACTTAAATTGCTTACTGATTTGAATCAGAAGAGTAATTTAAAAAATTGCTCATTTGTGTTTCTTGCGAGTTCCTACCAGCATTCTCAGTCCTTTTTCAACAAGACAGACTTTGAAATTTAGATTCATTTCACTAATTCATTTGTCATTTAGATCAAGAAATTTTCCAGATCCGTTTGCTTCATTATTTTCTAAGATATGTGCTCCCTGGGAAGTATTGTTCTGATTTCCTTATCCTGGGATTGTAAGTACTCAGAATGCCTTCTCCCAGCACTTCTGGGTTTGTCTCCTAGGTTTCTTGGCTCATTAGAGAGGTCAGATTCTGTACCCAGATTTAGATATCATTTATTTGATGCTGTAGCTACATGGAACTTTTTTGAAATATATATAATCTACTGAAAAAAAAAAAGTGCACAATGTTCTGAAATCCCCTAACCCAACTAGAGTGTGCACCTGTGCTTTAAAGTATAAATGCTCTTCTACATGACTAATCATATTATTCTTGTCTGTTATTCTGGATTACTTATGTAACCCTCCCCCTCAGAGAGTTACTCTCTTCAGGGAACTTTTACCAAAAAGATTCTTCAGGCAAGATATAAACAGATTAAAAGCACAAAGCAAGTTATTTATTGTCTAAGATGCACAATACCTTGTAGAACTAATGAACTAGGCATTAAATCAACCCCCACCAAATAAGTCACAAAGTCTACTGGGCAAGTAGTAATCACTCAGGTAGAAGAGGACTGGCCTCTGTTGCTCCCTGGAACAGGATGATCTATGCTGTTGCTGAGTTGCTGTCTTCTGATTTCCCTTTTTTTTCCCCTTGGGATTTTATACCTATTTATGTGAGTGTTATCCTTGAATTCTTGAGGTGCCAGTTTCCCGTCTCAACAACCTTATGTCCGCAACTTTACCATTCTTATCTCGCATGCCTGTGCACTCTCTCACAGCTCCTTCTCACGCCCTAGCAATTTTCTCAGAAGAAAACTGAGAACGGTTGCACAGCTGTGCTGTACTGAAAGTAGGCTTTGAATCACAGATAGCTGAACTCCTGGGAGGAGGGTTGTGGCCTGGTTTACATTTCTTCTCAATTAGTTCATCCTGCACTGCAAGCTGCTTCTATTTTTGTACATCCATCTTTCACATGGATGATTCTGTCTATCTATCTCCTGTAAAATTAATGGTTTCTTAAACTCAGTTACTGTCCAGATTTTGAGCTTTTGGGGAAGTGTTCTTGATACTGTCTTTCACAAATTGCATTCCTGGATTACATTATGGTATAAGGACAACAGTCATATTCATATGAGAGAGAAAGTGAGAGTGTGAGTACTGTGTTCATTTTTGGGCCCCTCACTACAAAAAGGACATGGAAATACTTCAGAAGGGCAATGAAGCTGGTGAAGGGTCTGGAGCACAAGTCTTATGAGGAACAGCTGAGGGAACTGGGGTTGTTTAGTCTACAGAAGAGGAGACTGAGGGGAGACCTTATCACCCTCTACAACTACCTGAAAGGAGGTTGTAGTAAGGTGGGATGAGTCTCTTTAACCAAGTAACAAGCGATAGGGTAAGAAGTAATGGCCTCAAGTTGTGCCAGGGAGGTTTAGACTGGATATTAGGAAGTATTTCTTCACAGATTGGGTTGTTAGACATTGGAATGGGCTTCCCGGGACAGTGGTGGAGTGGTGGAGTCCCCATCCCTGGAGGTGTTTAGGAGTTGGATTGACATAGTGCTTAGAGATATGGTGTAGTTGAGGACTATCAGTGTTAGGTTGATGGTTGGACTTGATGATCTTCAAGGTCTTTTCCAACCTAGATGGTTCTGTGATTCTGTGATCAGATCAAAGATACTAGAGAGAGAAAATAGCTACCAATAGACTGCCTTCCATTAGTTTATAGCTAAATGGACCCTCCACAACATCACTGACAAGTTCTGCAATTTAATTATATACTGTGTGAGAAGGTGAATCTTTGCTTATATTAAAGGCTCCTACACGATCATTTCACTTCAGCCCACTAGGGTTTGTCCTGTACGAATGAATGAGCATGAAAATGGCCATACTGAGACAGATCAGAGGCTCTACCTAACCTACTGGGCTGTCTATAAAAATGGCCTTAAACAGGTGACCAGGGAAGGCTACACAGATACGACAAGCATATTATGAACTATCTGCCTAGTATTCTGAGCAAGTGATGGATCCCCTCCCCTCCTGTCATCAGACAGAAGGAGAATGTTAGGGACTGGAAGGGACCTCAAAAGATCATCTAGTCCAATCCCCCTGCCAGAGCAGGAACACCTAGGTCAGGTCACACAGGAACATGTCCAGGCGGGTTTGGAATATCTCCAGAGAAGGAGACTCCACAACCTCTCTGGGCAGCCTGTTCCAGTGTTCTGTTACCCTCACTGTGAAGTTCTTCCTCATATTTATGTGGAACCTCCTATGTTCCAGCTTGCACCCATTGCCCCTTGTCCTATCATTGGATGTCACTGAGAAGAGCCTGGCTCCATCCTCATGACACTCACCTTTACATATTTACAGACATTAATTAATTACACATATTTACAGACATTAATTAATTACACAAATTACATATTTACAGACATGAATTAATTACATCCCTCCTATCATCAGACAGAAAGAGAGGGTTCAGGAGACAGGGAGGAATGGAGGGTGGTCCGTCCTCGGGGAGGCAAGCAAAAACCCTCCCAACCCCCTTCACCCTCCCAGTTGCCCTTGAGTAACAGGTACCAGGCCTTGGAACTTCAGGGAGAGGTAAATGAAGTTGGAGGGGTAGATCAGTCTCCTGAATCACCTAGGGCTTGTCAGTCACCCCGACACCTCAGGACTTGTTCAATTAAGAAGAAAAAGAGGGTAATTGTGGTGGGCGACTCCCTTCTGAGGGGAACAGAAGGGCCCATCTGTCGACCAGACCCATCCCACAGGGAAGTCTGCTGCCTCCCTGGGGTTCGGATTAGATACATTAAAAAGAAACTTCCTGATCTTGTAAAGCCCTCCGATTACTGCCCACTGCTGCTTTTTCAGGTTGGCAGGGACGAAATTATTACAAGAAGTGCAAGGGCAATGAAGAGTGACTTCAGGGCCCTGGGACGGCTGGTTAGGGGGTCTGGAGTGCAAGTAGTGTTTGCCTCCATACCTCCTGCAAGGATGGGTGAAGAGGTAAGCAGGAAGAGTTCACAGATTAATGAATGGCTATGTGACTGGTGCCAAAGGCAGGGCTTTGGGTTCTTTGATCATGGGCTGCTATATGAGACACCTGGCCTGATGGTGGCAGGTGGAATGCATTTGTCCCAGAGGGGGAGAAGGCTTTTGGGGCAGGAGTTAGCAGGGCTCATTGAGAGGGCTTTAAACTAGATGTGAAGGGGGAAGGGGAGAGAACTGGGTCTGTTAGGGATGAGCCCAAGAGCAATATGCTAGGGCCTGAAGGAAGGTGGTCTAGGGAGGATTTTCGATCATTGAGAAGAAGGGATAGATGTTTAGGCCCTGACCACAAGGCCTCCTGCCTCCCAGGGGTCCCACCAGTGCGCTCTGCTTGCTATCTGAAATGCCTGTACACCAATGCACGCAGTATGGGGAATAAACAGGAGGAGTTAGAGGTCTGTGTGCAGTCTAAAGGTTATGACCTGGTGGCAATTACAGAGACATGGTGGGACAGCTCACATGACTGCAATGTGGTCATGGATGGCTGTGTCATTTTTAGGAAAGATCGGTCAGTGAAGCGAGGTGGTGGAGTTGCTCTCTATGTGAGGGAGCAACTAGAATGTATTGAGTTTTGTCCAGGGACTGATGAGGGGCAAGTTGAAAGTCTGTGGGTAAGAATTAAGGGGCAGGCAGGCATGGGTGATACAGTTGTGGAGATCTATTACAGACCTCCTGATCAGGATGAGGGAGTTGATGAGGCTTTCTACAGGCAGCTGAAAGCAGCCTCACAACTACAGGCCTTGGTCCTCATGGGGGATTTTAACTACCCCGATATCTGCTGGAAGACTTACACAGCCAGCCATTCACAGTCTAGGAGGTTCCTCCAGTGCATTGATGACAACTACTTAATGCAAATGGTGGATAAGCCGACTAGGAGAGGAGCGCTGCTGGATCTTGTACTCACCAACAAGGGGGGTCTTGTTGAAGCAGTGATGGTCGATGGCAGCCTTGGCTGCAGTGATCATGAGATGGTGGAGTTCAGGATCCTGTGTGGGAGGAATAGAGTACCTAGCAAGACCAGAACCCTGGACTTCCACAGGGCCAACTTTAGCCTCCTCAATCAATTGTTAAGGGAAGTCCCATGGGACAGGGTGCTAGATGGTAAAGGGGCTCAAGATAGTTGGTCAACATTCAAGGACCACTTCTTGCAAGCTCAGGATCAGAGCGTCCCAATGGGTATGAAATCAAGTAAGGGAGCTAGGAGACCAGCATGGTTAAACAAGGAACTGCTGGGCAAACTCAGGTGGAAAAAAAGAATTTACGGATCATGGAAAGAGGGGCTAGTCACTTGGGAGGAATATAGGACAGTTGTCAGAGGATGTAGAGAGGCAATTAGGAAAGCTAAGGCCTCCTTGGAACTTAACCTTGCAAGCCAGGTCAAGGATAATAGAAAGGGCTTTTTCAAATACATAGCTAATAAAACTAACACTAGAGGCAATATAGGCCCACTGATGAATGAGGTGGGTGCCCTAGAGACAGAGGATATAAAGAAGGCAGAGGTGCTGAATGCCTTCTTTGCCTCTGTCTTTACTCCTGCAGGCTTTCCCCAGGAGCCCCTGATCCCTGTAGCCCCAGAAGAAGTCAGGATAAAGGAGGAGTTTGCCTTGGTAGATGAGGATTGGGTTAGGGATCACTTGTGCAATCTGGATATCCATAAATCGATGGAACCAGATGGAATGCACCCAAGGGTGCTGAGGGAGCTGGCAGAGGTCATAGCTAGGCCACTCTCCATCATCTTCGGTAAGTCATGGGCAACAGGAGAGGTGCCTGAGGACTGGAGGATAGCAAATATCACTCCAATCTATAAGAAGGGCAAGAAGGAGGACCCGGGTAACTATAGACCGGTCAGCCTCACCTCCATCCCTGGAAAGGTGATGGAACAGCTTGTTCTTGGCACTATCTCTAGGCACATCAAGGATGAGGGGGTCATTAAGAGCAGTCAACATGGTTTTACCAAGGGCAAGTCATGTTTGACCAGCCTGATTGCCTTCTATGAGGAAATAACTAGGTGGATAGATGATGGTAGAGCGGTAGATGTGGTTTATCTCGATTTCAGTAAAGCATTTGACACTGTCTTCCTACAGCATCCTCGTAGATAAGCTGATAAAGTATGGGTTTGGTGATCAGGTAGTGAGGTGGATTGTGAACTGGCTGAAGGGAAGAAGCCAGAGAGTTGTGGTTAATGGGACGGAGTCTAGTTGGAGGCCTGTGACTAGTGGAGTCCCTCAGGGGTCGGTACTGGGACCGGTGTTGTTCAATATCTTCATCAACGACCTGGATGAGGGTACAGAATGTATCCTCAGCAAGTTTGCTGATGACACCAAACTAGGAGGAATGGCTGACACACCAGAGGGTTGTGCTGCCATTCAACGAGACCTTGATAGGCTGGAGAGTTGGGTGGGGAGAAACTTAATGAAATTCAACAAGGGCAAGTGTAGAGTTTTGCATCTGGGGAAGAACAACCCCATGTACCAGTACAGGTTGGGGGCTGACCTGCTGGAGAGCAGTGTAGGAGAAAGGGACCTGGGGGTCCTGGTGGACAGCAGGATGACCATGAGCCAGCAATGTGCCCTTGTGGCCAGGAAGGCCAATGGCATCCTGGGGTGTATTAGAAAGGGGGTGGTTAGTAGGTCAAGAGAGGTTCTCCTTCCCCTCTATTCTGCCTTGGTGAGGCCACATCTGGAGTATTGTGTCCAGTTCTGGGCCCCCCAGTTCAATAAGGACAGGGAACTGCTTGAGAGAGTCCAGCGCAGAGCCACAAAGCTGATGAAAGGAGTGGAACATCTCCCTTATGAGGAAAGGCTGAGGGAGCTGGGTCTCTTTAGCTTGGAGAAGAGGAGACTGAGGGGTGACCTCATTAATGTTTATAAATATGTAAAGGGTGAGTGTCATGAGGATGGAGCCAGGCTCTTCTCAGTGACATCCAATGATAGGACAAGGGGCAATGGGTGTAAGCTGGAACATAGGAGGTTCCACATAAATGTGAGGAAGAATTTCTTCACAGTGAGGGTGACAGAGCACTGGCACAGGCTGCCCAGAGAGGGTGTGGAGTCTCCGTCTCTGGAGACATTCAAAACCCGCCTGGACATGTTCCTGTGTGACCTGACCTAGGTGTTCCTGCTCTGGCAGGGGGATTGGACTAGATGATCTTTTGAGGTCCCTTCCAATCCCTAACTTTCTGTGATTCTGTGAGAAGGAATGAAATTTCATTGTGCTTTGCTGGTCACTGAAAACAGGAGCCATACATGCGGAATCATCAACTCCTGCTGATATTCCTGAGATTAGTTTAGAATAAAAAAAAGTTTGAATGTTGTTGTTACAGTTATAAAAAGATATGTTATCAAAACATTTTTTAAATTGCCCTTGATATTTCTGTGCATCATTTTCGTAGTTTTGCAAATGTCACCAGAAAGATACTAAGATATGCTTCTGGGAATTGATAGAAGAAACAAAAAACTCACCAGATAGTTGACAAAGCCAATTTAGAAGATATCAGTAAATGAATTTAATTCCTTTACCAATAGTGCTATGGAGTACAGAAGGGACATGAGAGAACTTTAGAGGTTTGAAGTGTAAAACCAGAAAAATGTCAGAGTAATATCTTCAATTTTTTTTAAATTAAGATTACATTAAAAAGTAAATTTAAATTAATTTAAGGAAAAAATTATTCATGACATATGGAAAGTTATAAAACTGTCTCACACAATGAGCAGTGTAAACATCACCCTTTGATACATTTAAAGTAGGTGAAGAACAGTGTACAATAGAGTAACAGCCTTGCATGACAGGAAGATCGGTCAAAACCCTAGTAGGAGTCTCCCCAGCCCTAACTTCTGTGATTCAGTGGTGATACCACATACTAACTTTCCCATAAAGCAGCATATATTGCTATACTGCTTACAAGAGGGCATTTTAGAGTCATTGTAATAAATGAAAATTCCACTAGGTGGTTCTGGTGCTCTTCTAACAAGGATGGAGAACGTTAATGCGGGGCAATTCTATGTTATTTTTTTCCTGTATGTTTTTCTAACTATTCTGATTGTCAGAATCCAAACATTCATTATATTCTAAATTGTGGTATTAATAATATATTTCTTGATTAAGGATAAAATACCCTTGGTCAAAATAGACCAAGGAATGAGACTTTAATATTGTGAAATTCCATTGGTAGGTAGTCATCATTTATCAGTTAAGCTGCTAGATCTATGTTTTACTTTAGCCTTCGAAATTATCTTCTTCAACTTGTAAACTTGAGCTGTAATCACAATGGACTTGTAATTAGGTATTTTATCTGAGGTATCACCAATCTAGTAGAATTTTAAATTTGTATGTTTATTGCACGTAAAACATTGCTATCATCTAAGGTGGTATGTGACAACAAAACATGAACAGCTATGCAGTCATGGGAACTTTCTTTTTGTACGGACTGTTGTTTAAGATAGGATACGGATTTAAACACATCTCTGCTCTGGAGCTCTGCTATGGCCCAGTGCAGCCACTCTTGCATTTTTATTAAAAACAGCTTGTACTTATCACCTTTTCCCTTTGCACTTCCTCTCTTTCACAAGTACCAACTACTTTTTCTCTCAGATGAACTGAGATATGCAACTTGAGATATGCAGCTTGCATATTCTCAGCTTGTATTCATCTTTAAAGGCAGCTGTTGCTATTTTAGACCTGAAGAAAGACCTTTGTGCCCAAATGCCTGTATCTTCCAAATGTGGCAATCTGGTCTAGTAAAAGGTGTTATTCATTACCAACAAATCTTGCCCTATTGAGTAGGTATAGAGTGCATTGCTGGTTCTACAAAAGGGTATTGGTTTTTTTTTTTTAAAAAAAAAAAGTGTGATTTTTTTTTTTTCTGTCTTTTTTGTCATTTCTGGTGTTACACAGTTGGTTATTTTTGCTGCCATGGTACATGTTATTAATGCTAGGTAACTATTGCAAATATTTCCACAAACAGACTACAGAACTCGGTTCGCTTCCTCTGTGTTTGAATTTTCCTAATACGCTAATGAACAAGTTTCATAGGAGTGTTCATGGGAGAAATTTACAGATTATGGAGAATATTACAGAGAATGCTGCAAAACAGATATGATAAATTCCAAGTCTGCACATTAGAAAACTGATTCTGATAATTAATGTTTTTTAAACTACATCAGTATTCATGCTCTTGCGTTTTTTTTCTGGTGGAGATACAGGCTCAGATATAGGCTCTCTGCCCTCGTGAGACCCCACCTGGAATACTGTGTCCAGCTCTGAAGCCCCCAACACAAGAAAGATCTGGAGCTGTTGGAGCGAGTCCAGAGAAGGGCTACCAAGATGGTCAGAGGGCTGGAACACCTCTCCTATGAGGACAGGCTGAGTTAGGCTTGTTCAGCCTGGAAAAGAGAAGGCTCTGGGAAGACCTCATAGCGGCCTTCCAGTACCTGAAGGGGGCCTACAAGAAAGCTGGGGAGGGACTTTTTACAAGGGACTGGAATGATAGGATGAGGGGTAATGGGTGGAAGCTGAGAGATGATAGGTTTAGACTAGATATAAGGAAGAAGTTCTTTACCCTGAGGGTGGTGAGGCACTGGAACAGGTTGCCTAAGATGTGGATGCTCCATCCCTGGAAGTGTTCAAGGCCAGGTTGGATGGAGCCTTGAGCAACCTGGTCTAGTGGGAGGTGTCCCTGCTATGGCTGGGGGGTTGGAACTAGATGATCTTTGAGGTCCCTTCCAACCCAAACCATTCTATGATTCTATGATATAAGATGTAGGCAAATATAAGCCTGTTGACAATAACCCTACTGATCCATCAAAAATCACTGACAGACCCACAGAGCTCCGCAATACAACGCAGACTTGCATCAGACCAGAAATGAGAGCTCATATCATGTACTAGTAACAATTACAATTCATCTGCCATTAGTTTTCCAGTTTAAGTATTGCCTATTCACAAAAGTAAGTATTTTAGAAAGTCCTTGGACCAAATTTCACAAAAAATAGGAACCAAAGGCAAGTACATTCCATAAGTTCTTCCATTTTTGCTGCACTTTCTAATTCTTGAACTTACCTTTTGGAAGAGATTGTCCATTTTACCAACAGTTTGTATAATGCAATCATTGCTAATTTGTGCTTGGGCCACAGTTGTCTGAGCTCTTGTTTGTGCTGGCTTTTATCTAGGGTTTAATAGCACTCCCATGATTAACATGATAATCATCTCCAAAACTTGTGGATACTTTCTACAGATGATGTTTTTATTTCTTTAACCCACTGTTAAAAAAGTTGGTAAAATCAGGCTGAGAATTTTCTATAAATATAAAGTTGCAGAACATCTACTCATCAGCTATATTAATCTGATGTCATGTCACACAGCCTATGCAGGGAATTTAAACTGGGTTTGTACCCCACTTTTGCAGAATAACCTTCTTTTTTTCATGGTGGGTGTAGAATGGAGATTTACTTCAATCATTGAATAAGACTAGAACTAGAGGTATCCTCCACACAAGGATCTCAGAAGACTGCAACAGCAAACACGTGCAAAAAACATTCATCAAGAAGAGTAAACCAGTCTGAAAAGCATTATGATGTGTTTAAAAACCCTCTGATTTAGCTGGCAGACATAAAGTTCCATCTTTCTATACAAAGGGAGAAAGCATCTTAGAAAAATTAAGGGCTTTTTCAAATACATAGCTAATAAAACTAACACTAGAGGCAATATAGGCCCACTGATGAATGAGGTGGGTGCCCTAGAGACAGAGGATATAAAGAAGGCAGAGGTGCTGAATGCCTTCTTTGCCTCTGTCTTTACTCCTGCAGGCTTTCCCCAGGAGCCCCTGATCCCTGTAGCCCCAGAAGAAGTCAGGATAAAGGAGGAGTTTGCCTTGGTAGATGAGGATTGGGTTAGGGATCAGTTGAGCAATCTGGATATCCATAAATCAATGGGACCAGATGGAATGCACCCAAGGGTGCTGAGGGAGCTGGCAGAGGTCATTGCTAGGCCACTCTCCATCATCTTCGGTAAGTCATGGGCAACAGGAGAGGTGCCTGAGGACTGGAGGATAGCAAATATCACTCCAATCTATAAGAAGGGCAAGAAGGAGGACCCGGGTAACTATAGACCGGTCAGCCTCACCTCCATCCCTGGAAAGGTGATGGAACAGCTTGTTCTTGGCACTATCTCTAGGCATATCAAGGATGAGGGGGTCATTAAGAGCAGTCAACATGGTTTTACCAAGGGCAAGTCATGTTTGACCAACCTTATTGCCTTCTATGAGGAAATAACTAGGTGGATAGATGATGGTAGAGCGGTAGATGTGGTTTATCTTGATTTCAGTAAAGCATTTGACACTGTCTCCCACAGCATCCTCTTAGATAAGCTGATAAAGTATGGGTTTGGTGATCAGGTAGTGAGGTGGATTGTGAACTGGCTGAAGGAAAGAAGCCAGAGAGTTGTGATCAATGGGATGGAGTCTAGTTGGAGGCCTGTGACTAGTGGAGTCCCTCAGGGGTCGGTACTGGGACCGGTGTTGTTCAATATCTTCATCAACGACCTGGATGAGGGTACAGAATGTATCCTCAGCAAGTTTGCTGATGACACCAAACTAGGAGGAGTGGCTGACACACCAGAGGGTTGTGCTGCCATTCAACGAGACCTTGATAGGCTGGAGAGTTGGGCGGGGAGAAACTTCATGAAATTCAACAAAGGCAAGTGTAGAGTTTTGCGTCTGGGGAAGAACAACCCCATGTACCAGTACAGGTTGGGGGCTGACCTGCTGGAGAGCAGTGTAGGGGAAAGGGACCTGGGGGTCCTGGTGGACAGCAGGATGACCATGAGCCAGCAATGTACCCTTGTGGCCAAGAAGGCCAATGGCATCCTGGGGTGTATTAGAAAGGGAGTGGTTAGTAGGTCAAGAGAGGTTCTCCTTCCCCTCTATTCTGCCTTGGTGAGGCCACATCTGGAGTACTGTGTCCAGTTCTGGGCCCCCCAGTTCAAGAAGGACAGGGAACTGCTTGAGAGAGTCCAGCGCAGAGCCACAAAGATGATGAAGGGAGTGGAACATCTCCCTTATGAGGAAAGGCTGAGGGAGCTGGGTCTCTTTAGCTTGGAGAAGAGGAGACTGAGGGGTGACCTCATTAATGTCTATAAATATGTAAAGGGTGAGTGTCATGAGGATGGAGCCAGACTCTTCTCAGTGACATCCAATGATAGGACAAGGGGCAATGGGTGTAAGCTGGAACACAGGAGGTTCCATGCGGGAAGTCAAGGCAAGCAATCACATAGAGACTTAATATATCTCGTGAAAGGCAGTTTAATGGCGTTACAACCCGGTTTATATAGACAGAGCACTAAGTCACAAGACTCTTCACGAGACTCTTCTAGCTACTAATTGGTTAACAGCACTATCGTGGCATAAATTGATTTGTGACTTTAAAGCATGCATTCACACCGTCACACCTTTCCCAGCTTCCCATCCTGCTTCAGCATCCAGGTCAGGCTCGAAGGTTGGATTGCTCACATGACCATTGCTTGCTAAAAACCCCCCCAACAGTTCCACATAAATGTGAGGAAGAACTTCTTCACAGTGAGGGTAACAGAACACTGGAACAGGCTGCCCAGAGAGGGTGTGGAGTCTCCTTCTCTGGAGACATTCCAAACCCGCCTGGACATGTTCCTGTGTGACCTGACCTAGGTGTTCCTGCTCTGGCAGGGGGATTGGACTAGATGATCTTTTGAGGTCCCTTCCAATCCCTAACATTCTGTGATTCTGTGAAAAATGCTTATCAGAAAAAGTGGTACACTTTTTCTAAAACTCATACTCATCCTTTCATCTTGGTGTAGCAAACCATCCATATCAGAAGTATTGTAAAGCTGTGATGTAAGTACTTTCTAAACTCTAGAAAGCTCACCTAAAAATTCCACATAAATAGAAGATAAATGTGCAAAGGCTTGTGATTTATGTGTGAAATACCCTTGTGACCTCTGTTATTCTAAATAGAGCTAAGTCCACTTAGAACTAGATATTATAGCATAGAAATGTGTATATGGAGAGAAATTAATTCTCTTTATAGCCAAGCATTTAGTGTAATGTAATTAAGCACTCAGTAGCCAGTTATGGAATGCATGGATTTGCAACATTTATTTCTGCCAGACTTTGTTAGTGAAGTTGGAACAGAAATGCTTTTGAAATACAAAAATCCTACTCAGTTTTTATGATTAAAACCTAGAATCTCATGAGTTAACAACTAGTGGAAGTTTAGTTTTCAAATATTTTGATTACTGTTGCTTTACATATCCAGGAACTACTATTGTAACCGATACTGGGGCATTTGTGGGTGTGAAGAACTAGCAAGGATCATTCTCTCTTTTTTTTTTTTCTTTTTTTTTTTCCTTTTTCTTTTCCTAAACAGTACAATAGGTGAAGCAAAACTACTGTGCTTCAGTTCTGCCCACAAGCCCTACCTTAAACAGAGGAATAGTGCATACTTTTAGAATGCCATTATTCATGATCTACAAAATGTATGTGTTATGTGAAAACAAAATAATTTTCTGCCAACATTTGGACATTTCAAGCTTGTCTTACTCTTCTTACAAAAAATACAGAAGTGAGTCATGTTGGCATGAACAACTTTTTCCTATGGTTCATAATCAGCATTACCAGAATTGACCTCAAACTCAGAAGCCTGAAAGTATATTTCTTTTCTCTTGATATTTCAAAATAATATTTCTATTATATCTTAAATGGTGTTTGTCATTGTGCACTTTATTTGTAGAGTAGCCTCTTATGGTATGTTGTTTCTCAGGAGAACACATAAAATGGCACAGATCAGTGTGGCAGATTTAAGTTGTCTTGGTGGTTCTTAACACATTAGCACACCACTAGAGCCAGAAAACTTTGAAGAATGGTTTTGATTAGAGTTCTAATTTCAGACATGTTTTGCAAAGCCATTATCGCTTGCATTTCCATCAGGACTACCCAAGATATTACCTCCTAAATTCTATGTAAGCTTCTGTTACTCCTGATGGATTTTTACTAGCTGCAATAATAAGCAAGCAACTGACATAGCCTCTCTATCTTATGGGACATTACCAAATTAGTTGTGACTTTAGGACAATGAACTCTCCAGCTATGTCTATATTAGTAAATTAAACAGTGTTCAGAAAGTGTCTCCAGGCACTGGAGCACACATTCAGAAGGCCCCAGGTACCCTTTTGGCATACACCAACTAGCATTCTCCCCAACAACTCCCAGACACAGATCCAGAGCTGGAATGTTTTGGAGGCCACAGTCCCTCTGCTTTGCAGAGTCAGAGTTTACTAACACAGGTGCAGACCAGTTCATACAATTTCACTTTGATGCCCAGGAATGTTCTTGGACATATTTAATTTATTGCTATGGCTGTAGATCCACACTTCAGAGTATCTCAACCCTGACACTGTTATGAACTTACATGGACACTGTCAACCTGAAAATTATATTTTTAACTATTTTTTTTTTTTCAGAATATTGTCCTTTTATTAGTTTGACTGTAATTTTTGTTTTTCCTGCTATCTTATTTTTTAATAGTTTGCTAAATGTTCTTGGACCAGCATAGAGAAGCCATAAAATTACATGAAACAGGTATTTAAAAACAATTAAGTACCAGTAATTTATTAGGAAAGATCAACAATGATACTTAACAACTATGCTTTTCCTCTTTACGGTCCTCTCAAGCCTAGTTCTTCTTACAATATTTTTTAAAAAGAGCTGCTTGAAAAAGTGAAGATCTTTTTTTGCTTCTTCCTCTATTTTTCTGCTCATTGCATTGTATCCTAGTATTCTAAAAAAGGCAGGAGCACTTGTACCTTCAGCAGGATTTTTACCCTGGTATCATAAGGTATATACATGCATTAAACCACCTTAAAAATCTCCTGTGCTATCTGCAACGACAAACGTGTATTTAACTCCCAGTCCTTTTTGTCTCAGTTATACCAAAACTCATCTTGATTACTGTCTTGCTATAACAACACTTTATATGAAATTCTAACGACTTGGGTCTCAACAGGGAGTTTTAATTAGTGCCAAAAGTATTCCATTTCTGTCTTTCTCACAATACTGTCATACAAGCAGCAGATTAAGGGTTTAAAATTTAATGTGTACTCCAGCATACCCCTTTGATTTGTGTTGTAAATACTGTTTGGCAGCCTGCTCTTATTACTGTGTTTTACTTTATTACCATACATAACTTTAAAAAAATTACTTTAAAAGTTGATACAAAGCATGGGCAAGAATAATGTAGGTATTTGCTATGATACATCTTCCATTATCGTCTTGTTCCATTCTGATATTTTTGCTCAGTTTTTCAGCAAGTTTCACATTCTATGATACACAGGTTTTTGGATGCTTTCTAACTTTGACACCAACTCTAAATTCAAGCCTGCTACTTCTTCCATTGCTCACTGTAGACATTACTACATTAAAATAGTAAACTCCTCAGAGCAGGGATCATCTAATTTTCTGTGCAGTACTTAGCACAGTAACTTCCTGACTCACAGTCAGTGTTTCTATCCACTCTAGTAGAAGAAAAATGAGCAATATCCATGTTTTATTATGAGTGATTTCAATTTTATTTCCATTTGATCAGGTAAAAAGCAATCAAACTGGACTGTCCCTGCTGTCCTGCATCAAGAGAGTAGCTCTGATTGTCTGCTCTGCAGTGCGAAGGTGTCATTTCAGAGGTCTCACACTCCTTGACTTACCTGGCGGAAGCTGGTTTATCCTTTACAGCTGAATTGTTCAATCCCAGGTTTTATCCGGGGGGATATCTGTTGAAATCTTTGGTGTCACAGGTGCAGTGCTGTCAGTAGCTACGCTACCCAGGTATGTCAGCACAGGCAGAGGTGGCACATCTGAGTAGCCAGTAGTTGGTGCTTATGTGCATCTCAGCCCCTGACTTGCTTCCATGAGGAATCCTTTGCGCATCCCATGGCACAGCAGAAATGGTGCAGGGAAGCCTGATGCCACATTGACTGTGCCGCAGCGCTTCGACCTCACAGGTGGGGCAGTGTGGGTGCAGACGACAGCCTCAACTGTGGCTGCAGCATCTTTCCTACTACCAGCAGCACCTGAGCCAGAAATGACTCAACTTTTCTGTAAGACATCAATGGAAGTCTCGAGCACTGCTATTTAAAACCACAGTATTTCAAAGCTGAAGTAAGCCGACATGTAATGCACGCCACAGAGATCCATGGTCTACTTTATGGAGTCACTTTGCGGAAGATTTAAAGCAATGTGTTTCCATCGGTGATGATAAGGAAAGAATGGATTTTGAGAATAGACAGAGGAACAAGAAGATTTAGCAAGAATCCAGAAGGCCAGGGGCTCCCCAGGGTGGCAGAACAGGGTCCATCCCATGGCCATCCCGCCACCCCAGATAGGAGCGGTGCAGGTGGGGGGCACTGCAACAGCCCCAGCCCTCGGCATCAGGCACCTCCCTGGGGACAGGGACAGGTGGAGGTTAGGCCATGGGTAGTTGTCAGGGTCAGGCACGGTGGAGGGACTGAGGTCAAACATGGCCCTGGAATGGTTTACATCCTTTCTGACAAAATTTGGGTGTAACAGAGATCACTTTACTGAGGATGACTGGTACGCAGATGTAGCAGGTTACCATTTTCTATTGAGAAACTCTTTAGGACACTGGTAATGGTACAGGAACATTTTAAGTGTTTCTACTCAAGAGTCATTTCTAGGATATCTGAATTTTACTTTTCTTTGTGTGTGACAGTATAGCTCTTTTAAGTGAGATGTATATGAAGCGTGGTGATTTCATCCTTGTTTGTCTGTGAATTAACATTTCTGTAAATTAATTTCAAACTTAGTCATACATTTCTAGATATTAAGTTGATCAAACTATGCTTGCTGGTAGAAAGCTGACACTTTCCACAAAATATCACATCCTTACCATTTTTCAGTTTCAAGGATGAGAAAATAAGCTATGTTAGATGAAATTTTGTGTTTATTATTAACAAATCAAGATTTGTTAGTTAATGTAATATTTAAGTTCATGAAAATGTAAATAGATGATTTGGTAAGTTTACTCTTTGATATAAGTGTGTTAGTTCATTATCCTTGATACTTTGTAGGCACTTTCCAAGGTCAGTGGAGGGAAATAGGTACCTCCCATGACTAATTATCCTATGCTAAACTGTTGGTTTATGTTGTAATGATGCTTTTGACCTCCATTTTTCAAAGGCTACCATACAATGGGGGATTACTGAGCACTGTCCCAAAAAATTACCTCGTTACCTCTGGATAGTGATCTCTTCTGCAGTGGTTGGGGATGAGAGCAATGTTTGCATCATAGCAGTGACTGAGTGTTGAGTAATATGCCAGAAAACTGAGCTTTGTGAGTCACCAAACCTGAGTGGTGTGGAGATCCTCTGGGCTGATTTGGAAGGGAGGGCAGAAAGCATTTCAGAATGTTTGTGATCATTCCTATAATCATCTTGAAGTGTCCCAGAAGCTTCTTGTATTCAAGATTCTACTACATCAAATACATCACATATGTTGAGCAAAGAAATGTTCTTACTCACAGAAGCAGTCAACAGCCAGAGGAGTCAGATTCTGTATGCTTTTTGAGGATGAGTTTTCCAGGGATTTTGATTTGGGAGTTAATTCAGAGAGCAGGAAGTTTCTTCTAAAAATATTCAAAAACAACTTATCTTATTCCTGAAGCAAAATCCAGTCAGGAAAAGGTCATATATACTACAGTTGTAGATATATTTCTGAGTTTGAAAATTGATACATCAAAAAATTAGTACTGTTTGATTTTTTCTGCAACTTTCCTGCTAACAGTATATAACAGGTTTATGGAAATCCTCTGGTTGACATTTCTTGTTATCAAGTAGTATTTACGACTTTGAGGCTTGAATTTTCTTCCTTCCTATTTTCAGCTGCCTTAAGAACAGTGACAAACTAGCAGAGCATATGAGCTTTTTCAGGATTTAAGGAAAGCATTCAAGTCTTGTGTATGATGAAACAGTGTGTAGGTATTAGAAAGCAGTCAAGGCCATTCATGGCTGATGGACTTGGAGTAAGGTAGGTACTGGTGAGGTTAGAGATTATTTAAAGGAAGATTTTTGAGAGGAGTAGTGATACAGAGTCTGAGTTAGATTGCTAAATAAACATGGTTAGGAACTGTTTGTGGGCTCTGAAATTAAGTGGTGTGAGTTGATTGGTATCTGTTCAGTGAAAATTTCATTCTCAACCCCCAAAAACCAGGTGGTCATGTCCTAACTAGCTAGTGAGAATGGTTACTGGAGCAGGCTGTCCTGTGAACTATGCCTCAGAGTGCTAATTGGCTATCCCAGGGAGAAGGCTATCAGTTAACTAATGTGGATGATCAGCAGTGTGGTGCCTGGGCTCTCTCCCTGGCTCCGTTCCACTGAGCAGTTTAGCCATAAACAGTTATCCTTTCTGGAGTGAGCAGGTTTTCTCTGCAGGCTTCAGACCTGCTAACGGGCATTGCTGATTGATCCAAAAGCAAGGTGTGAATTAGTCTTGTTCAGTGGGTTGTTTGTCTGCTTCTCTTGCTTTGCTTTATAACACAAATTGATGGGAGCCCCTCTGTTGGAGCATTGGCAGAAGTTGGTGCCTGAGATGGTGAGTAAAAGGCCAGTTTATAACTCATTCTCTTTCATGCAGTCTTACTGTATTTTTGTTATAAGATAAAGACAACTTCTGAGCAACCTAGCCAAGTAATCTGGTTCTGTGTGCACAGAAAAAAAATGCCATGGCACACAGTCACAAGTCGCATTATACAGGAAGAAAAAAAAAATTAAGAATTTGAATATATATACAACAGCTTATCAAATCCAGATCTCTGATCCTTTTCACTTGGGTGCAATGGGTGAATTAGATTTGCAGCAGTCTGTATTTTTTTTTTACGAGAACTATAATTTTTTCTTTCCCTGTTGTACAAAAAGGACAATTTTCCCAGAAGAGGTTAGAGAAAAACAGCAGGAAAATATGAAGCTGTAGTCCCAGACTTTAGCTTTTGTTCAGACTGCCCCAGTTCACTCTCCTGTGCCCATAGTAATACCTCCAGGACAATATGACTCTTCTTCCACCTGCGTGGTTTACAGCAACAGGTCCTTCCTGAGCCAGAAGGCAAATGCTTACCCCTTGAGGCTTGCCAATGTGACGCCCATCTACAAGAAGGGTCGGAAGGAGGATCCAGGGAACTACAGGCCTGTCAGCCTGACCTTGGTACCGAGGAAGGTCATGGAGCAGGTCATCGTGAGGGTGATCACACAGGATGTCCAGGACAACCATGGGACCAGGCCCAGCCAGCATGGGTTTATGAAGGGCAGGTCCTGTTTGACTAACCTGATCTCCTTCTATGACAGGGTGACTCACTTGGTGGATGAGGGGAAGGCTGTGGGTGTTATTTACCTGGACTTTAGTAAAGCCTTCAACTCTGTTTCCCACACCAGTCTCCTAGAGAAGCTGGCGGCTCATGGTCTAGACAGGTGGACTCTTCACTGGGTTAAAAACTGGCTGGCTGGCTGGGCCCAGAGAGTTGTGGTGAATGAAGTTAAATCCAGCTGGAGGCCAGTCAGGAGTGGTGTTCCACAGGGTTCAGTACTGGGGCCAGTCTTGTTTAATGTCTTATCAATGATCTGGATGAGGGGATTGAGCGTACCCTCAGTCAGTTTGCAGACAACACCAAGTTGTGTGGGAGTGTTGATCTGCCTGAGGGTAGGGAGTCTCTGCAGAGGGATCTGGACAGGCTGGATCCATGGGCTGAGGCCAATGGTATGAGATTCAATAAGGCCAAGTGCCGGATCCTGCACTTGGGTCACAACAACCCCATGCAACGCCTTAGGCTTGGGGAAGAGTGGCTGGAAAGCTGCCTGATGGAAAAGGACTTGGGGGTGTTGGTCGACAGCCAGCTGAATATGAGCCAGGAGTGTGCCCAGGTGGCCAAGAAGGCCAACAGCATCCTGGCTTGCATCAGAAATGGTGTGACCAGCAGGAGTAGGGAGGTGGTCAATCCCCCTGTACTTAGCTCTGGTGAGGCTGCACCTCAAATCCTCAAATAGGGCCCCTCACTACAAGAAGGCCATTGAGCTGCTGGAGCATGTCCAAAGAAGAACAATGGAGCTGGTGAAGGGTCTGGAGCACAAGTCTTATGAGGAGCAGCTAAGTGAACTGGGGTTGTTTAGTCTAGAGAAGAGGAGGCTGAGAGGAGACCTCATTGCTCTCTACAACTACCTGAAAGGAGGGTGTAGTGAGGCAGGGATCAGTCTCTTCTCCCAGGTAACTAGTGATAGGAAGAGGGGTAATGGCCTCAAGTTGTGCCAGGGGAGGTTTAGATTAGATATTAGGAAAAAAAATTTCACGGAAAGAGTTGTCAGGCATTGGAACAGGCTGCCCAGGGCAGTGGTGGAGTCCCCATCCCTGGAGGTATTTAAAAGGCATGTAGATGTGGTGCTGAGGGACATGGTTTAGTGGTGAATTGTCAGTGTTAGGTTAATGGTTGGACCTGATGATCTTAGAGGTCTCTTCCAACCAAAGCTATTCTGTGATTAATGGACTCATTCTAATTACTTAGCTGGATTCTGCAACCTGTATTTGTAGGTGAGATTGTTTCCTTTTGACCAAAAGACCTATTTACATGTCAGTAATGAAAATATAAGCTGGTTTAACTCTAATTGTCAACCAAACAGAAGATGCACTGGCCCTCACATCTTGGAGGAACATTAATAAAAACTTTCAGCTTCTCATTTTGATTATTCCAAGCATTCATCAGGTATCACTCAAAAGTTGGTCACAGCAACAAGGAGTGGTGGGACTGAATACTAAGCCCTGTCTTTCTAAGTTTGGAAAACAGATGAATCTCTGTGGTTGGGTGATACATCTGCTTCTTCCTAAATGATTTGGAATAGATTGCGAAGTTTTTTGCATTTGCAGAGCCTACCATGTTATTGAACAGCATCAAAGAACAATGTCCTGTATAATGAGGGCAGGTATTACAGAAAGATTTCAAAAAAGTGATCAAGAAAAAGAGCACATCTGTTCTGGAAGGGAAACCACCTCACTGGACCTGCAGGAGAGCTTTCTATAAGAAGTGAAAGAGAGCTATTGAAAAAAAATGAAGTCATGAGACAAGGTATTTTGCTTTTTAATATCACAGCTCTATGGGGTGTGGGTTTTGTGGGAATAGATGCCATATTTTATAACCTCAGCAGACAGCATCCAGGACATGATATGTTTTTTCATTAATGTCTCTACCAACCACCTGCATAAGTCAATCACAATATCCTTTATAGGCCATTTCTTAGTTTTATGTTTCCCTTTAAGAAGATTTTTAATATGCTTTTCTGACGTAAGAATTATGCTAGCCCCCAAAGTGAAAACTGAATCTCATTGTCACTGTAAAAGATACATTCCTTGCAGAATGTGAGTATTCCAGAGAAGAAATGGAAAACATTAAATCCATTTACTAGAAAGTATCTAGCCTACTTAGTTATTTGTGGCCTACCTACTATTTACTATTAATGAATTGACCAACATGCTTAGATGATGTCACTGGAATAGCTGTCTATCCAGTTTTTAGTCTGTAACTACTTAGTTGACTGCTTCACATTATCAAGATTTTTTCACTGTGCTGGTTTAGTAACTTTGACTTTTGTTTACTGAATTTACTAATATTGAAAGCTAAAGCTTGTAAAGCCAAGAGGTCTTCCACATCTTCTATAACTGATGCGAATCAGTGCAAACAGGATCTTCTGGATTAGGACTGAGTGTGCGGGTTTGCAGGATCTACTGCTGTACTCTTAGCATTTGGTCCTCTAAAAAGGAGAATTCCCATAGAGGCGATTTGTCAATATTGAGGTTGAGGTCCTTCAAGGATCTGAATTAGTGCTGCTCCACTGCCAACTTATCTTTTGCATATCTAAAACTTGATGAGAAATGCAGTACACTATCACTGCTAACCCCCTCATACCTTTGATTTTTTTTCAAGATCTTGCAGTTGAAAGTGAGAAGACATTACATGTGATCATACAACAACAGAAAGAGGCCAGAGGAGAGGTCAGCTGCATAACAACTGAACTTCTGGAAGAACAGAAGACTGAGGGACCATGTCTTCCTCCTTCTATGTGAGGAATTATGAAGATAGCCTGAATTGCAAAAGCCCAGGGGAATAAGGAAGGGAAAGACAGTAAGCAAAAACAGGATGTGAACCCCTTTGACTCTCCCTAGAGATTGCATGCTTAGCATATCAAAACAGTACTGAAAAAAAAAAGGGGGATCAGTAACAACAAAAAGAAATACCACAGAAGAAAGTAAGATAGAAAGAGAAAATAATCTCCTAGGATTGGTTGTTCGAAGAATGAAGACATTTAGCAAAATATTTAGCCAAGCTGTCAATTTTCTTGTATTGTCAATGTTCCCAGACAAGTGTGTTGTTTATCAAATCTGATTTAGCAGAGAATAGAGAGAACACTTCTGTCACCTGTAAAAGTGTTAGGGATTTTTTTAAAAAAAAAAAAAAAAAAGCAAAGGTGGAAAAATATTTTCTTTAAAAACAAAGTGTCTGTTACCCAACAAGATATGCATAACAGTATTTTCTTCTTCAACATGTGATATTCCATGAGTACCCTGGTTTTGCTTTTTGAGACTAAAAAGCTCTGAGGATCTTCTGGAGGAATCTGTACCCCACAGAAGGCAAAGTCCTCCAAGCTCCTGTAAGATTTCCTTATTGGTTTCTCACATTAGGAACAAAAATACAAGCAACAAACTTCTTTCTTTCCTGCTATCATATGAACATAGGTGTCTGCATTTTACATCGTTCAAGTTGCTGTAATATATCTAGCTTTTGGCCATTTAGAATGGTATCCATATTTGTCTCCACACTGTGCTTTTCTGCCAACATGCCAGTCTGAAGTGGCACATGCCTGCCTGTTTACCATGTATCCAGCATAGTGTGGCTGGCCTTTCTTCAGAGAATAAAAGTAAGTTCATTCAACATATCCTAAACTTTCAGTTCTTGATAAGTTCATTCACCTGTAACCATAGGAAAGGTAAGCACAGGCTAACTCTTTTTGTCTGAGTTATAAGAGGACTTTAACAAAACATGAAGAGGGAATCACAGTTTTGCTGCTAGTGAGGGAAGGCTAGTTTTCCTCTGAAACAGTTTCTTTATTTCCATAGACTGCTTGTCCTTCACATTATCCTTCTGTCTTCTCTTGGAGAATTAAGGGTGAATGAGGAGAAGTAACCTATTGGTGAATTTTCATGTTATTGTTTATGTCTGAAGGTGATCCTGAGACTGAAATAGAGGACAGCATTGAATCATAGAAATAATCAGTTTTCATGTTTCACAACAACTAAATTTCATTTTAATAATGTAGTCCATTAATAAGTGTCATCTTTGTGGTGCATTGCACTGCCTTCTGTCTCTCTCTCCCTTTTATTCCAGAAAGGTTCCACCTGTATAAGATACCTGATATATCTCTTCTTCCTGCATTACTGTGTCTCTCAGGCCATCCTCAGTTACCTACTTGAATTATGTGAATTTAAAAATTGCAAGCACTGAAGTAAAGATTACTCAAAGTGGTTTTAATGCCTACTAATCCAGCTGTTTCACATTGCAACTGTATGTAATTGTGTTCTGTAGACTTGAGAGAGAAAAGTCTCCTCACAGTTTCTTGGGGAGAGAATGAAAATGTTCAGAAGCCCTACTGTGGGCCATCATCCCCAAAGTTCAAACTGAGGTCCTGGCTCTTGGAACAACTTTCCCCCTTCATCTGGAATACATCTTAAATAGATTTCTTTTGGCAGAATTCACAGCTCAAGGCACTATCATATTAGCCATTTGTTATCAATTAGGTACAAAAATATTAGCACATGTCCAATTTAAATATGGCTTTTCTCACCTGGGTTTCTTTCTATCTCTAGTGGCTACCCAGCAATAGGAAACAATTTTAGTGGAGGTTAAGTGGTCCATGCTGTTTTGCCAATCACCAGGCCTAGCACAAAGGACACAGCCAGCAGCAAAACAATCCAGTAACCAGATTCTATTGTATGTAGAAAAGTCAGTATATGGGGGAATCGCTGGAGGTACAAACAAGTCGAACAGATCACACATAATAGACATCAACCCCAGCAATAACACAGCATGACCAATAATAGATGGAATAAACAAAGAAACAAGGTCTCCAATAGAAGAGATCAGAGACAACCAAGTCAATAGACTGATAATATAGGAGAGAAGTAGCCACATCTTGTTTCCTCACGAAGCCCACACTTGCAAATGCCAAACCTGACTGGGGCCCAGTTGCAGGGAGAGGCAGGAGGTCCTTCCCCAACAGGAAACTCTGCAAAGTGCATCCACCTCACAGACAGACACTCCACCCTTCCTGCAAGTGGGCCCAGCTTTTATCCCCAAACAGGACACCTGGCACTCAGTGACCCAATGGGGGCACCTGGGGCTTGTTTACCCAACGGCTTTCCCTACAAGGTCAGCTGCACCTTGGAGGAAAGCCAAAAGGCAAACTCATCCCCTCCTTTTGAAGGGCCATGGGGACCACCCATATGTCACCCTTAATTCAGGGCTTGGGGTTCAGACCCCAGCACTTCACATGCTCAGACCACTTCACTGGTTGTAGCTCTAAAGCCATACTGTTGGGTTGATGGAGTATATCTGCTTAGGCTTATGTTATGATTCAAGGCTTCATGCTAAATTAACAGTTTTAAAGATTACAAGTAATTTTTCTGCACATTATCAAATTTAACAAATTAAGTTTTTCTTTTGCTGCTTCATGATCTGTTTGCATAGAAGTCTGTGACCCTATTGTTTATCCAAATACTTAGTGCATATTGATTATATGCAAATAATCAATCACTTTTTTTTTTTTTACAAGAAATTTCCAGACAGCTAAAGCAAAAACATTCTTATGATAAACTCATTGGCACAAAGCTAATTTTCTTCTGTAAGTCATGCAGCATACTTCTAGCAGTTGTAAAAATGCTGAGCTCTTTCAAAACAAAATTTTAATAAAAATAGAAGACTATGTAAAAATGACTGATTGTATTCTGTCATACCTTAAAAATATATAAATAATATAGTCATGAGGAAGGCTGTGAACACTGGCTACTATGAATGATACTATACTTGCTTTAAAGTATTTTTACTCTTGCTTTACAGGCTTGGTATCTGATATTGGTGATGACTAGAAGTTTCAAATAATTCATGGTGAATAATGGTTTTAATTAGTTTTAAATCTGTTTCTGCATGTGATTTTTTCATGAACATCTTAGAATTTTCTCAAGTCTATTCATGAGATAATTTCTCTGAGTAAGTTTTAGTGTATTTATTGTTCACAACTGCAAATATTTGAAATTCAACATCTAAGCTGTTTTAAAGAGCTTTGATTGGATGTATGAGTCACATCATAGTATTTTTTTTTTTTTCCAGGACTGGTTAAAAGAATTAAATTTTCATGACTAGTCACATTTTCAAGTTCAAAATTTGCCATGTTCTTATTCTCAAATATTCATTTTTAAAGGTCCTTTTCTGTGAACTGTTCTGCTTTTTGATTCCTTTGTCTGAATAGGCACACAATACTCAAAATGAGATCAAACACGGCCACAGTAGAACCAGCGTTTTTCCAAGCAAATATTTCTGGAAATTCTACTCAGGTAGATATAGCTCTCATCAACCGGCCATTTCAAATGTATTTTGACATACTTTATTTGAAGTGACTTCATGACTGGAGTATTTACATCTTGAAAACTGAGGGGAGGAGGGAGGGTAGAAAAGGTAATTTGCAAGTCTTAGGTATTTTGTGCTGTGGTTAAGGAAAGGCATTTAGTGTTCTTTAGTGTCTGGGTTCATATAATCAACACTGAATATCTGGATGAAACTATATACTCATCTTTGCATTCACAATTTGCCTACTCTGATACCACTAAAGGAACTAGCCCTTGATTCTAGGATAGGGTTAAGAGGTGTATGTTTCTCTTACTCTAAGTTCTATAACTAAATCAAGTGTATTTCTGACATGTGGTGGTTTGACCTTGGCTAAATTCCAGGTACCCACCAAGCTGCTCTATCACTGCCCCCCACCCCTTCTCTCAGCAGGGCAAAAAGGGGGACAGAAAATAAGATAGAAAAAAAACAACCCATGTGGGTAAAACAAAAGCAGTTTTAATGTAAGCAAAGCAAAGCAAGGTCCGTGCACAGAAACAAAAAGAGAAAACAGATTTATTCTCTACTTCCCATGAGCAGGCCATGTGGGGCCTTCTCAGGAAGCAGGGCTGCAATACACATAGCGGTTGCCTCGGAGGACCAAGGGTGACCCCACCCCCCTTCCTCTTTTTCCCAGCTTTATACTTGAGCAGACATCATAGGGTATGGAATATCCCTTTGGTCAGTTGGGGTCAGCTGTCCTGGCTGTGTCCCCTCCCAAGATCCTGCCCACCCCATCCCACTGGGGGGAAATGTTGGAAAGAGCCTTGGTGCTGTGTAAGCACTGCTCAGCAGTAGCCACAGCACCAGTGTGTTATCAACACCCTTCTAGCTCCCAACATAAAACACAGCACCGTGAGGGCTGCTATAGGGGAAAATCAACTCCGGCTCAGCCAGACCCAGTACATGACATATGAGTAATTATATGTAATGATTAAAAATTAAAGCTCTGAGCCACTAAAACCCCAAGGCAGCTGTTCTATTTTGCTGATACATCATGTTGAATTAAGCTGGTCACTTTTGGCCTGCTCGCCTAATTCACATACTCGCTAATGGAATGAAGTACTTTATTGCATTTTGGTTGACCTGCCCTTTACCTCTAATAATTTGTGGAAGAGATGATAGAAACAAACAAAATCTATTGATTACATACTCCACAGTTGTGTAGTGGTTAGTATAATTTAAAGTTATGCATGAGAATATGTTCATTAGTATAGACTCTTACCCCTGATGTCATTGGGGCCACATCCAGAATACCATTTCAGATCATGTACTTTAACCATAAGTAATTAAATTTCTAAAAAATACTTCAGTGAGACTAATTCAAAATTCAGAATATGCTTAAATTCTTTGTAGACTTGAAATGTGTAAGAATTGCAAATACTCTGTGATTTCCACTATGTCTCTTCCTGCTCTGTGGTAACTAGAAACAAGCATATACTGGTCTATACTAGTCAATGACATGTTTTACAGCAAGCTTTAAGTGTTCCAGGAAGTTCATTCAGCCCAGTCCAACAGTCTAAGTTTGCTACATCAGAAACATTTATTCATACATCTTAATTGCCAATGATCTTAAATACTCTTTTCAAGTAGCATTTCTAGGGCTACTGTTATCAGCAAGAAAATTAGTAAAGCAGTATCTTTAATAATATCAGTCAGGTTTACTGAAGTTGGTATATTTTAACCTCCATTTCCATTCGTTTCTGTAGTCACAGGTAAAAATTAACACTGTGTTTCCAAAATGTATAGCAAATAATGCTTTCAGTTATATATTCTCATTTCACGTTAATTAACTTTCTGAAGAGTTATTCTCAAACTACAAGAAGGTAACTAAGCACAGAGTATGGCCAGAGTTTCCACAAACTACTATCCCTCTCTTATCTGTAGATCTTAATTGCCTGGGTTTTATTTCAAGTAGTTAGCGGATCCTCCTTCTGGCAACCTTACACAAAATAGCTATGAAGCTATTCCCAGTAAAATAATTATTGTTTTGGATATTCAATAGACACAATTAAATGCAGGATGTTTTTCCAGAGCTATTCCATCACTTAGAAAAGGTAATGCTCTGACAACAAGCACTATCTTCAGAAGATGCTGAACTTTTATATTTTGGCCTTTGTAGAGGTGTGCTTAAAAAAAATCAGCAACACTAGCAACCCAAAAGGGTAATTATAGCTTTCTCCTTCTCTAAATATGTAAATTCATTTTTAAAAATAAACACAAGGATATCCCTTATGGTTTATGATGGCTTGTTCTTCTGCCTTTTTTCATGCAGAGGGACAACCATACCTTACATAGGATCCCAGCAGGAAAAAACCTAGAAATTCCTGGAAGCCCTGCCATCTGTTGGAGCATAGCAGACTGGGAGCTCTCAGATATGTAGGAGGTTTTGATCCATCATCTCTTCTACACTTTCTGTAAAGAACAGAAGATAACACACAGCCCTCCATTTGAATTTTGGGTAAGCCCCTTTAACATAATTCTTATGCAAGGATGTTGCTGGCTTACCTGAGGCCCTCTGAGATCACCAGTTTGTGATCATCATTATTTTATTACATTAAGTAAAAATAATTAGTAAAGATGTAGCAAACTAACTGGAACCAAATGAACACAGGTTTTGCAATTTTTTTTCATGTATGAGCTTCATATCCTCAAACAATAGCTAAAGATCATTGTTATTTATTGGTATACAAATCTGGTAGCACAAAAGGAATATAAAGGTTATTTCCTCAGCGAATGGCTTTGCAGAGATAGTATCCTACTGACCATCCTTTAATGAATAGAGCAGCTTTATCCAGTATTCCTGGCCTTCCACAGAAATATCTTGTCTGCTTCTTTTCTCCCTTCTTAGAAACAAAGGTGAAGCAGATAGAAGAAGCAGAATTAAATGACATAAAAGTATTTCCTGTGCAGTCCCTTTCACTGTACTGCTTTAAACAGATTATCATAGATATCAAGATAACCACTATCTTTTTCAGTCTATATAAAGAGAGAGAGAGTTGTTATGAAGGAACATACAGATGAAAAATAATCTTCTGGCAAACAGCATGGTGAAATTAGAGCAGAAAGGTCACATTAGACAGCATCTGGGTGGATTGTGACAAGGAAGAAATGGAGATGAATTACTAGTCTTAGA
This sequence comes from Podargus strigoides, assembly GCA_028020825.1. Classification (NCBI taxonomy): domain Eukaryota; kingdom Metazoa; phylum Chordata; class Aves; order Caprimulgiformes; family Podargidae; genus Podargus; species Podargus strigoides. Next base: position 60,699,074 of record CM051662.1, read on the forward strand.
TTAAAGATTCTCAGAAGTGTCTTACAGTAGAGTAATCATCATTGCAAAGGTGATTAAAATAGCATGCTTAGTCACATTGTATCCACTGTTCTGGAGACAGAACATTATTATACAGCACTTATTCACATATGTAGTGCACGAAGGCAGAATTTTAAAATGATATGTCCCATTTGGTTTGTGAGTCAAGCGAAGATTATGGAACACCCATTTAATTGCCTCTGTAATGCCACAGCTGCAGTATGTGTATTTCTGCATTCAAATACTAGAAGCTACTTTCCTAGCTATTTTAGCTCATTTTACCTTCGTTCTCCTCACTTCCCTGCTAAATCAGCTGCCCAAGGCCTACAGGGAAAAATGGCTTTTTGCAGTCTTCCAGAGGAAGGTGCCTCCTGCACCAGCTGGTCTGCAGTAAATCAGAAACCTCCAACATTTCTTCCTGAAAGGGAAAAAGCTTCTTTACCCTGGCTGAAGAAAACATTGTTGACATTCTTAACAGACCAACAGACACCAAGCTGCTCATGAAATCTTCCTAAATTACTTGCATCAAATTCTACTCAACAGTTATGCTATCTAATCTATCCAACCATCTCTTATAGTTCATGGATCTAATTCCTCTGATTCTTAATCAGATGCATGATCTGAAAATTCCTGCATGCAGCCTGCATGCTGGTAACTTTAGACTACTATACTGGTACATTACTTGTGGTTTATCTATTTTCACACCAGTTTTAGAAAGAGATTCTTCATTTGTGATAGTTCCTGACCTGGGGGGCATTCTAGCCTGCTTTTTCTCCTTGTAAAGGCAAGGTGACCCTGAATATCCTGCAACCTCTGAGAAATCTAAGAAAATACTTAAGTATTAAAACAGATCTTGTCCAAATGTCTCCAATGTGAATAAACAATCCCACATGCACCTTTTTTTATCCACTTTATCACAGAATCACAGAATGTTAGGGATTGGAAGGGACCTCAAAAGATCATCTAGTCCAATCCCCCTGCCAGAGCAGGAACACCTAGGTCAGGTCACACAAGAACATGTCCAGGCGGGTTTTGAATGTCTCCAGAGACGGAGACTCCACAACCTCTCTGGGCAGCCTGTTCCAGTGCTCTGTTACCCTCACTGGGAAGAAGTTCTTCCTCACATTTATGTGGAACCTCCTATGTTCCAGCTTGCACCCATTGCCCCTTGTCCTATCATTGGATGTCACTGAGAAGAGCCTGGCTCCATCCTCATGACACTCACCCTTTACATATTTATAAACATTAATGAGGTCACCCCTCAGTCTCCTCTTCTCCAAGCTAAAGAGACCCAGCTCCCTCAGCCTTTCCTCATAAGGGAGATGTTCCACTCCCTCCATCATCTTTGTGGCTCTGCACTGGACTCTCTCAAGTAGTTCCCTGTCCTTCTTGAACTGGGGGGCCCAGAACTGGACACAATACTCCAGATGTGGCCTCACCAAGGCAGAATAGAGGGGAAGGAGAACCTCTCTTGACCTACTAACCACCCCCTTTCTAATGCGCCCCAGGATGCCATTGGCCTTCTTGGCCACAAGGGCACATTGCTGGCTCATGGTCATCCTGCTGTCCACCAGGACCCCCAGGTCCCTTTCTCCTACACTGCTCTCCAGCAGGTCAGCCCCCAACCTGTACTGGTACATGGGGTTGTTCTTCCCCAGATGCAAAACTCTACACTTGCCCTTGTTGAATTTCATTAAGTTTCTCCCCACCCAACTCTCCAGCCTATCAAGGTCTCGTTGAATGGCAGCACAACCCTCTGGTGTGTCAGCCATTCCTCCTAGTTTAGTGTCATCAGCAAACTTGCTGAGGATACCTTCTGTACCCTCATCCAAGTCGTTGATGAAGATATTGAACAACACCGGTCCCAGTACCGACCCCTGAGGGACTCCACTAGTCACAGGCCTCCAACTAGACTCCGTCCCATTGACCACAACTCTCTGGCTTCTTCCCTTCAGCCAGTTCACAATCCACCTCACTACCTGATCACCAAACCCATACTTTATCAGCTTATCTACAAGGATGCTGTGGGAGACAGTGTCAAATGCTTTACTGAAATCAAGATAAACCACATCTACCGCTCTACCATCATCTATCCACCTAGTTATTTCCTCATAGAAGGCAATAAGGTTGGTCAAACATGACTTGCCCTTGGTAAAACCATGTTGACTGCTCTTAATGACCCCCTCATCCTTGATATGCCTAGAGATAGTGCCAAGAACAAGCTGTTCCATCACCTTTCCAGGGATGGAGGTGAGGCTGACCGGTCTATAGTTACCCGGGTCCTCCTTCTTGCCCTTCTTATAGATTGGAGTGATATTTGCTATCCTCCAGTCCTCAGGCACCTCTTCTGTTGTCCATGACTTACCGAAGATGATGGAGAGTGGCCTAGCAATGACCTCTGCCAGCTCCCTCAGCACCCTTGGGTGCATTCCATCTGGTCCCATTGATTTATGGATATCCAGATTGCTCAACTGATCCCTAACCCAATCCTCATCTACCAAGGCAAACTCCTCCTTTATCCTGACTTCTTCTGGGGCTACAGGGATCAGGGGCTCCTGGGGAAAGCCTGCAGGAGTAAAGACAGAGGCAAAGAAGGCATTCAGCACCTCTGCCTTCTTTATATCCTCTGTCTCTAGGGCACCCACCTCATTCATCAGTGGGCCTATATTGCCTCTAGTGTTAGTTTTATTAGCTATGTATTTGAAAAAGCCCTTTCTATTGTCCTTGACCTGACTTGCAAGGTTAAGTTCCAAGGAGGCCTTAGCTTTCCTAATTGCCTCTCTACATCCTCTGACAACTGTCCTATATTCCTCCCAAGTGACTAGCCCCTCTTTCCATGATCCATAGATTCTTTTTTTCCACCTGAGTTTGCCCAGCAGTTCCTTGTTTAACCATGCTGGTCTCCTAGCTCCCTTACTCGATTTCATACCCATTGGGACGCTCTGATCCTGAGCTTGCAAGAAGTGGTCCTTGAATGTTGACCAACTATCTTGAGCCCCTTTACCATCTAGCACCCTGTCCCATGGGACTTCCCTTAACAATTGATTGAGGAGGCTAAAGTTGGCCCTGCGGAAGTCCAGGGTTCTGGTCTTGCTTGGTACTCTATTCCTCCCACACAGGATCCTGAACTCCACCATCTCATGATCACTGCAGCCAAGGCTGCCATCGACCATCACTGCTTCAACAAGACCCCCCTTGTTGGTGAGTACAAGATCCAGCAGCGCTCCTCTCCTAGTCGGCTTATCCACCATTTGCATTAAGTAGTTGTCATCAATGCACTGGAGGAACCCCCTAGACTGTGAATGGCTGGCTGTGTAAGTCTTCCAGCAGATATCGGGGTAGTTAAAATCCCCCATGAGGACCAAGGCCTGTAGTTGTGAGGCTGCTTTCAGCTGCCTGTAGAAAGCCTCATCAACTCCCTCATCCTGATCAGGAGGTCAGTAATAGACCTCCACAACTGTATCACCCATGCCTGCCTGCCCCTTAATTCTTACCCACAGACTTTCAACTTGCCCCTCATCAGTCCCTGGAGAAAACTCAATACATTCAAGTTGCTCCCTCACATAGAGAGCAACTCCACCACCTCGCTTCACCGACCGATCTTTCCTAAAAATGACACAGCCATCCATGACCACATTCCAGTCATGTGAGCTGTCCCACCATGTCTCTGTAATTGCCACCAGGTCATAACCTTTAGACCTCACACAAACCTCTAACTCCTCCTGTTTATTCCCCATACTGCGTGCATTGGTGTACAGGCATTTCAGATAGCAAGCATCGAGGTATTTTCCCCACATTTCTTTACTGCCATGAAAGTATTTTGAATTACACATACTACTGGAATTATCACAGGAAAGTTGATATGAAATCTATACATTACTGAAATGCAAAATATAAAAAATAAACTGAGTTATCTATTCAGATAGGAACATTTGGCCTTTAATAATTTATTCTGACATATCCAGGACTTGGCTAAAGGTCACCAGCAAAGGCAAATCCCTTGGAATTGTGGGGTTATCGTGTTGAATGCGGTGAGTTTTCATTCTGTAACAGATCTGGACATGGTTCCTGCATAGATCCAAATACCCTGCCTGTCATTTGGGCATGAGTCCTTGAGGCATACCTGCCTTAATGCCTCAGGCCAAGTAATACATTCACTAGACTTTTCACAAGATGAAGTATGCCAATTAGAGATATGCTGTAGCTATTCTCAGAGGAATTTATAGTGAAAGAAAAACATGTTAAATGAGTTACATTAATTTCTAGTAATTATCATGCAATAACAATTCAATGTGGCAAATATTTTGTCATTTAACTAGGGTAGTTGTTATAGAACATTAGTTTCCTTGAGATTTTGTATAACTCACTGATAGGCAAACCTTCACAAGTTCATATAGAAATTATAAGAATTCAACATACATAAACGTACTGTATAATGCTCACATCTAATTGCAAATATTATAAGGAACAGCAATTTGAGAATAACATGATTGCTAGTTGCCAAATAAGATTTTTTTCATGAAGCTAGAAAGAAGACTACTTTCTTGAATTTTTGTGGGTTTTTTTATCTTGAAATACCTTTCAAAGTTACCTTCTGCCTTTCTTGATTAAGGTGAGCTGAATTTCCCTTTAAATGGTAATGTCACTGCAGTCCTTCTAAGTAAATGTATCAGTGTCTAACCCCAAATCATTTACTTATTAAAAGATACTACATAAATACTCCAGAATTAATTGTCCTGGTAGCACTCCATGTTTACCAAGATAAATTATATCCTGCTTAAGCAAGTTCCAGTGTTCAAGAGAGTCAGTGGGAAGGTACCTGGGTAACTGAGGGCAGAACTTGGCTCATATAAATTCATCATTCAAATAGAGACTGTCCTGGTTTCCCAGGAACCGAACCATGGGCCAGCCATGCAGGCAGCCATGAGTAGCCCTGAGTAGCTGGGAGATTCAGTCAGAGCAGCTGCCCCAAGCTGACTCACGGGTGTATCCCATAGCACTGACATCATTATAAAAGGAGGGAGTTTAGTAAAGGTGGGGACTTTCTCTTCCTGGGGCTTCTCCTTCTTGGTCCTCTGCTGCTGATTCTAGGGACCCGGCTGAGTAGAACCTTGTATGCTTTGTGTTGGTGATTGATTGTATTAGTTTTGTTAAATCTGTTTCTACTTCAACCCGTGGGGCTTCTCCCTTTTTCCCATGATTCCCTTTCTCAGCTGGGGAGGGGACATCGGGTGGTAGAACAACTGCTGCTGTTTAGCCCCAGGTACAGGCTTAATGTAGACAGAGACATCTTTCTAAATGCCAGCTGTGAACACTGAAAATAGATTTTATATTTTATGTATAGTTAACAACAAAATATCTGCAGGTTTACTCGGTTTGACTCTTGTGCTGCACTGCCTCTTTCATAAGATCACAACTAATTTAAGGTGGAAAGGACCTCTGGAAGTTATCTGGGCCAAATGCCTGCTCAGAGCAGAGTCAAGTTAGATCAGTTTGCTCAGGGCCTTGTCCAGTAACACGTGAGTATCTCCAAGGATGGAGATTCAACAGCTTCTCAGAGTAACCATTCCAGTATTCCTTTACTCTCTTTTCTGTTAGCTAAGATTTCCAGATACCAAGTGTTATCTTCAATATGACAGACAGGTGAATAACATTCCTTCCCTTCTGTAGTAAGGATAGGGAGTGAAGTGACTTACTCAGGTTATGCAGTCTTTGGCAGCAGTATAAAAACTTCTCAGAAGTTACGTGATCTGTCAAAAGTGGCTGCTCCAGTTGGTGTTGTCAAACAACAGCCTCTGCCTTAAGTAGCAGCATGATTCTGGCAGGAAGGAAGCTGGGAGTAGTAATGAGGCACCACAAAGTGGCAAATCACTGGGTCTGCACTTCCTTCCTCATTTGCTTTTTCTCTACTGTCCACTACATGTCAGAAATAACAGACTAGTCTGAAAGTGACAGTTAAACTTCATTATTGTTAGTATCTGAGCTAGCTTATTTATGCCAATTCTCTTCCTTGCATTCTTTGTCAGCACACTAAAAATGCTCCATTTCACAATGACATAAATTTTCTGCTTTGCCCTTTGTGCAGCCAGAGTGTACTCTGGGCAAAGAGAATCTCTCTTTGCTCACAAGCAAAATGTTTGTGGGGAAGGAGAAGGAAAAGAGGGAAGAGGAAACAGGAATAGGGGATAAATGAATATGGGACTTTGAGGAGGACAGCCATGACAGGGTTCAGCCTTCTGTGTTCAGGAAATCCTCAGCAAATAGTCTGCAATGTGATTTTTGTTTAAATGTCTATTTTTCCTACTGTAGAGATTAATATCAGGAATTGATATGATCCTACTGTGTATAGCATACTTATTAAGGATTGTTTTCTACTTCTTTCTTTCTCTCTGCTTCAGATCTAACATACCTATTTGCATTGGAAGCATCTAGTTATATTCACTTTGCAGTCTATCTTCTGCTGTAGTTCTATTTTAATTTCTTCAGTGGTAATTCTCAGTGGTTGGCTAGGTGTTAGCTTTTGGCTTCTGTTCCTTAATATGTTGTATTTATTGGTCAATCTGATAAAACAGTGGTTTTGCGCAGCTTTGTAAATGCTTCATTTAAAGCAAATGGAAAATTTTATTAGACTGGGATGGCTGCTGTCTTTCTTTGAATCATCTCTATAGAATGGGATGCAAAAATAATATCAAGCTTTATTATGAGAACAACGTTGTCAGGGAAATAACAAAAACTACAGTAGAGCAAATAAACCTTTGGCTTGAGAGACTAAATACAAAAATTACAAAGCATTAAATAGATCTGGTTCGACTAAGGGCACAGATTTTGGGGATGTTTTTGTAACTCTTGATGCATGAGCCGTAACGTAACAGTCTGCAAATGACTGAAATACCAAAGAAGAACAACTTTATTCACAAAAGAATATAAGGCAACAAAGGTATAAGATTAGTAAAAGAAGAAAAAAACCCTGAGAGTTCAGTATTAGTGAGATAAAGTATTATGGAAATACAGTACATGAGTGTTGTGGAAGTAGCTGTAACTTTCTCATTTAAGACCTTTTAATCTAGACTGGATAAAAACTAGAAAATATAGAGTTGTATTTAATAATATAACCTTCTATTTGCAGAGAGTTAATTGGACATTAATAAAGATTTTCACCAGTTCTAACTTCTGTGAATCAATTTAATGCAGGAAAGTCCAAAATGTTGATGTCAAAGACAGAAAACTACAAAAGAGATAATGCTTCAAATGGTCAAGGATATGGACACTGATTATAAAAAAAAAAAAAAAAAAAAAAAAATTTACAAAGATGATGTTAGAAATTTAAAGCCATTGATGCAATATCTCATAGCAGTTAAGAAAGTAAATAAATTTCAGGGATGTGTCAGCAGAGCACAAGAGTGATAACCAGACGAAACTACTACACAAAGATCCAGTAAGACAACCCTAAATTACTTTGCTTGGCCAGTGGCACTATACTATAGACAGAAATAAGGCTTGTAAAGATTAGCAAGCCCTTACCTATGAGAACGTAGTGTTATGCTGATGTTTCTTAGGAGAAAAAAATTAATAAGATTCTCTGTTATCAGAATTTTATACTAAAAATGCATGTTCAATTCTAGTTTGCAGAACTTGACTCTAAAATGTCTTAATTCAAATGTGTAGTCTCAATTTGGGATGCTCATCACCTTTTTGCAGATTCTACCATAAAATTTAGGACAGAAAATGATTGTATCTTGGATCTAGAAGCATCTTGCATGCCAGGCTTCCTCACTGTTAACAAACTCATTTTCACATTTCCAATGTATACCATTTCTTGAGATCCCATTTCTGTTTCAAAAGGGATGTTACTGTAACTCCTGCTCATATTTATCATGATTGCTCTTTTGTCACAGACCTCCTTTTTAATCCTTTATTTTGTAATACAATTTGTTTTGCTTATTTCAGATGTTAAAAGGGTACATTTTATTGTAGTTTTTACTGTATTCTGTCATATTTTTAATAACATCCAGAAACTCTACATTTATCAGAGGAATTCTCATTTGGCAGTTAAATTATTCTTATCATAAAGTGATTATCAGACTCTCTGAGAGGGAGCATGAGTCTGAAATAATGGGACAAAGATCAAAGCCAGCAGCTACACAGCATTCCTTGAGAGAAATACCTTGTAATAGTTTGGAAGATGTAATAAATCTCATTTCAGCTAATACAGAGTCCCCAACAATATTTTATATGTATTCAGTTTGCCCTTTGCTGCTGGTAGCTTTTTACCACCTTAAGCTTCTGTTGTGCAACCATGCACAGAATCAGTCCTGTTTAATTGAGTGCTTATTCCCAGAAAAACTGTGGAGTAGGGTCTCATTGCTGCTGATTCTCCTCTAACCTTTTTTATTGAGATCTGTTCTTTTTAGCAGTATTTTTGTATTTTATCAGTACTGAAATTTAATCTCAAACCCTTTGATTAACATGATAGAATAACTGCATGTGAGTGTACATATCCCTTTACAAAAATGCTTCTAGATAAATGTAATAATTAAAATTCTAGTTAATTAGTAGAAGGAGTAAAATGTTAGTATATTTTCACCAAACTCCTTGATATAATGTTTATATAATATGGCCTGTAGTTTGTATACTAATCTGTTATTTACTCATAAGGAAGAATATCATTCATTAAATCACTAGAAGCATTTTGTGCAGTGTTACGGGTTTTCCTAACAGGAGATAGATCACAATAAAAAGGACTGCAATTATTAAGATGTGACAACTACATAATCCAAGTGATAAATTTAAAAGCTGTTTAACTATGATTCCAGCAGACTGGAACCTGTGATAATCTCTAAAAATATAAAGCACTTGAACATTTTCATCCTGTACAGTCAGTTTTGAATGCATGTGGATTTTCAGGAATTTTTACAGGCCTATTGGGAAGGTAAATATTACCCAGGAAACATGTGATGCTTTTCTCAGTTTGTTTTTGTCAGAGCACAGTGAGGAATGGCTACTCCATAAGGGGAGGGGACCTGAAGGGGGAGAAACATATTAAAAAAAAGTTTTTATTCCCAACTGTGAATTCTCCTTGTGAGTGCTGCAGCAGTGCACAGACTGTATGTTTGGATAGTCTTAGCACTCTTTTCCCTGATATTCAGAGGAAAAGATCCCATAAAAACTGAGGCGAAGATATTGAGAAAAGTCTGTTGTGTATCAAGTTGGCATTAGCTGTTTTCTTACTACTCTGACAATTTTGGTTTTGGTGGCGGTTTTGGACCATTAAATCTATGCTACATAGCCCTAAGAAATATGTGACTGTGGCCCAAGATTAAGTCGCTGTTTCCAGGACCAACCATGTTCAGATACTTAGGAGCCATGTGACATTTTCAGCATAGACAGGCAGAAGTGTTGAACAGCTGACTGGACTGTAAGAAAACAATGCTTAATCAACACTCAGTTTATGTACTACTGTAAGACATTGAGTGTGTTAAATGATGAGGAACTCCCTAGCACATCTAAATATCTTACTGAACCAGTCTTTCCATCAGGATCAGGAACTTCTATTTCAGGGAAACTTCCTACTGCAAGTGCCTTCCTGGTGGAAGATCTTCTTCCTTTCTTATCTCAAAACTAGCCTTCATTGGAGAACCGTAACAGCAATTAGTTAACTGATCTGAAGCATTTTTTTCCTAGCAGGCTTGCCTGGAGAATAGCAACAGTAAATACTTCTTGTCATTGCCTTCATTTCTCCAAGCCTGATAAACGAGAGTATTTCCATGAAAATGAATCATAGAGTTTTTCTCTGTAAATGAATTTTTTTTTCTTCCTGAAAAGGTAATCTTTTCCATCATGAAGACCACCCTGGCCCCAGCCTGGACTTCTTGCTCTTGGCAAGTCTTTGCTCAGATCTTAAAATCAGGCAATGTTATTAGCCTTTGCTGCTGCTGTCATTGCTTAATACCTAACTTAGAAGTATCCTTTGCCAGCCACGTATGTTTAAGATAGACTCTTATCCCGATGCTGTCATGACGCTGTCATCCTTTTCTTTATTTCTTTTTTATCTTTTACCTTAAATAAGTGTGTAACTGTAAATATGCATGTGGTGTCACTGAAATACACAAGGCTACTTACTTGGTTACAGTTTTGGGGGGGGGGGGTTTGCATGCTTGGCTAGAGAAATATGTGAATCTTGCCATTAGACAGTGCTGTAATGCAATTAACAAAGAATACAGGAAAAGGTGGAAAAGGAGCTTTAATTTTAGTCCAAGAATATGAAAAATGTAGAGCAGCAAATCAGTTTTTCAAGTTTGAAAGATTACTGGGCTTCCATTCTGCTGAAAGAGGTAAGGAAATATACTTAACTTTTGCTGATACTTTAGAAATATAAACTAACTTTTTCATATGAGAACTAATTCTGGAAACCAGCAGTTTAGGTCTGAGCATATTGGTGGCAGCAATGTAAGTTTTCACCTAGTAATAGATACGATATTTCATTCCATTAATCACTATTTCAGCTGCTGTTAACATAGAGGAGAGAAAAATCAGAGATGTTGATTTAGCCACTGTTGATTACACAACAGTGGATAGCAAAAAAATAATTGCAGATAATGCAACAGTTTGTGTTTCTATAAAATGCTATATAAAAATAGTAAACCTGAATTAATTTCTACATAAAACCTGAGAAAGCAGTAATTTATAGTAAAAAAAAAAAAAAAAGCTAAAAAGAAAATAAGTTGACTTGCAGGAACAAGTTTTCTTCACCTTAATTGTCTACCAAAAACAGATCGAGCATCTTAACTGCGCTATTAGCAAATTTTCCCTTCTATTTTTATCTAGGAAGGCTCTATTCCTCTCTAAGCTCAGACGTGAGAAAAGTGTTTTGCTTTTGAATAATTTTGTACATGTGGTAGGTTGCTCCAGTGTCATGGCCCACTTGCTTTAATCACTATACCACACTTGAGATTGGTAGAGTCATTTTATTCTGTTCTGTAAATCCATTATTCTTTATTTGACAAGATCTGTAGTGGTGTGCATGTGGCAAAAAGGCACAGTATTATGAAAAAAAAAAAAAGAAAAAAATATGTTTGAAATTTGAAAGTATTAAAAAGCCGTTAAAATTTTCTATTTGAGCTCAATCTGTTTATTTTATTCGTCTTCTGTTAGGTTATTTTAGCAAAATTAAACACATTGTTAAAACTGATTTCATGTTATAATTGGCTTCAGTGATTTGGCCTCTATGAGAAGTCATTTATTTGATAAGACATGGTGCTTTACTTGAGTGAATACCAGTTGATATATCCATTATTTAAATGCTGCAAAAGGTTATAGAACCAAAGAATAATTATGGTTGGAAGGGACCTCCAGGGTCATCAAGTCCAACCTTTATCCCATCATATTACTAACCATTAGACCATGGCCTCAAGTGCCTCATCAACCCGTTTTTTGAACACCCCCAGGGACGGAGACTCCACCACCTCCCTGGGCAGCCTGTTCCAGTGCCTAACCACCCTCTCAGTAAAGAACTTCTTTCTAATATCCAACCTAAACTTCCCCTGACGTAACTTGAGGCCATTTCCTCTTGTCCTGTCATTAGTCATTTGGGAGAAGAGACCAACACCAGCCTCACTACACCCTCCTTTTAGGTAGTTGTAGAGGGCAATGAGGTCTCCTCTCAGTCTCCTCCAGGCTAAACAACCCCAGTTCCCCCAGCCGGTCTCCATAAGGCCTGTGTTCCAGACCTCTCACCAGCCTCGCTGCCCTTCTCTGGACTCGCTCCAGCACCTCAATGTCCTTCCCATACTGCGGTGCCCAGAACTGGGCGCAGTACTCGAGGTGTGGGCTCACGAGTGCCGAGTACAGGGGCACGATCCCCTCCCTGCTCCTGCTGCTCACACTGTTTCTGATACAGCCCAGGATGCCATTGGCCTTCTTGCCCACCTGGGCACACTGCTGGCTCGTGTTCAGCCGCTGTCAGCCAACACCCCCAGGGCCTTTTCCGCCAGGCAGCTTTCCAGCCACTCTGCCCCAAGCCTGGAGCGCTGCATGGGGTTGTTGTGGCCCAAGTGCATGACCCGGCACTTACCCTTGTTAAACCTCATGCAATTGGCCTCAGCCCATCGCTCCAGCCTGTCCAAATCCCGCTGCAGGGCCTCCCTACCCTCAGGCAGACCGACACTCCCACTCAGCTTGGTGTCATCTGCAAATTTACTGAGGGTGCATTCGATCCCCTCATCCAGGTCATCGATAAAGACATTAAACAAGACTGGCCCCAAGACCGAGCCCTGAGGGACACCGCTTGTGACCGGTCTCCATCTGGATTTAACTCCATTCACCACAACTCTCTGGGCTCGGCCATCCAGCCAGTTTTTAACCCAGCAAAGAGTCCACCTGTCTAGACCATGAGCCGCCAGCTTCTGCAGCAGAATGCTGTGGGACACAGTGTCAAATGCCTTCCTGAAGTCCAGGAAGACAACATCCACCGCTTTTCCCTCACCCACTAGGCAGGTCACCTGATCAGAGAAGGAGATCAGGTTGGTTAAACAGGACTTGCCCTTCGTGAACCCATGCTGGCTGGACCTGATCCCCCCGTTGTCCTGAACTTGCCACGTGATCTCCCCCAACATGAACCGTTCCATAACCTTCCCTGGCACCGAGGTCAGGCTGACAGGCCTGTAAGTCCCCAGATCCTCCTTCCTGCCCTTCTTGTAGATGGGCGTCACATTGGCAAGTCTCCAGTCATCCGGGACCTCCCCCGATAACCAGGACTGCTGAGAGATGAGGGAGAGCGGCTTGGCAAGTTCCTCCGCCAGCTCCCTCAGCACTCTCGGGTGGATCTCATCCGGCCCCATAGACTTGTGGGTGTCTAATTGACTCAGCAGGTCCTTCACTACTATTTCCTGGATTACGAGGGGTTTATTCTGATCTCCATCCCAATCTTCCAGCTCAGGGAACTGAATACCATGAGGAGAACTGGTCCGACTGTTAAAGACTGAGGCAAAGACGGCATTAAGTCCCTCAGCCTTTTCCTCATCCTTGGTAACAATGTTCCCCCTCACATCCAATAAGGGATGGAGATTCTCCCTGGTTTATTTTATTGTTAATGTATTTGTAAAATTTCTTATTATCTCTTGCAGCAGTGGCCAGGCTGAGTTCTAGCTGAGCTTTTGCCCCCCTAATTTCTTCCGACACAACCTAACTAAATCCCTATACTTTTCCTGAGTAGCCTGCCCCTTCTTCCAAAGGTGGTAGACTCTCTTCTTCCTCCTAAGTCCCTTCAGAAGCTCCCTGTTCAGCCAGGCCGGTCGCTTTCTCCACCAGTTTGCTTACGACACCTGGGGACAGCCTGCTCCTGCATCTCTAACAGTTTCTTCTTGAAAAGAGTCCATCCTTCCTGAACCCCTTTGCCCTCTAGGACTGTTCCCCAAGGGACTTTCTCCACCAGTGTTTTAAACAGGTTGAAGTCTGCCCTTCGGAAGTCCATGGTGAGAGTTTTGCTGCCCCCCCTCCTAACTTGGCTAAGGATCGAGAACTGTATCATTTCATGATCACTCAGCCCAAGATGGCCTCCAACAACCACATCACCTCCCAGTCCTTCCCTGTTTGTGAACAACAGGTCTAACAAGGCACCTTCTCTGGTGGGCTCGCTTACCAGCTGAGTCAAGAAGTTATCTTCCATGTGCTCTCGGAACTTCTTGGACTGTTTCCTCTCTGCTGTGTTATATTTCCAGCAGATGTCTGGGAAGTTGAAGTCCCCCACAGGAACAAGGGCTTGCGACTTTGCAGCTTCAGCCAGTTGCCTACAGAACAGTTCATCGACCTCTTTGTCTTGGTCAGGTGGCCTGTAGTAGACTCCCAGCAGGATATCTGCTTCGTTCGCCTCCCTCAACTTTATCCATAAACATTTGACTGGCTCATCACACTTATCAATCTCCATACAGTCAAAACACTCCCTAATATAGAGTGCCACCCCACCGCCCTTTCTACCCTGCCTATTCCTCCTGTAGAGCTTACAGCCATCCATTGCAGCACTCCACTCATGAGAGTCATCCCACCACGTTTCCGTGATGGCAACTACATCATAGTTGTCATGCTGTACGATGGCTTCCAGCTCCTCCTGTTTATTGCCCATGCTGCGTGCATTAGTGTAGAAGCACTTGAGCCGGGCTGGCGACTTCCTTACCATGTGTGGCCTGCCACCTTTGGGTTCAACTCTAGCAGGCCCAGTTTTATCCCCTGCCCCCTTCAAAGCTAGTTTAAAGCCCTTTCATCGAGGCCAGCCAGCTCATTTGCTAGGATTCTTTTTCCCCTCTGAGACAGATTAGCTCCATCTGCCACTCGCAGACCCCACGTAGTATAAAGCTCCCCATGTGTAAAAAAACCCAAAATTTTGTCTGTGGCACCAGTCTCTTAGCCACATGTTTATCTGGTGTATATTATATGCGTATTATACGTATATATTATACTCATTTTTATTTATCAACAACAAAACTGCCTGTATCCATGGTAAACAGAAGCAGCTTGTTTTCATGCTCCAGATTGGAAAACAACTTCAAAATGCTGATTATCCCTGAGCTACGTTTTCTGACTCTCTGAAAGCTCTTGTTTCATTATCACCACCTGCCATTGCTATTATAGATTCACAGGTGAAGATGAAAATTGTAACCAGTGAATCTTCCCATATTCTAATGAAAAAATAACTACCAAAATTATTCACTACTGAAGGAAAAAAAAAACAAACCATAAATAATTGAGCAGGGTTTCTTTCTAGCATGTCCAGATTCAGCTGAGTACAACAAAGCCAGTGTCCATTCACGAACAGGCTCAAGCTTACTGGTATTTTGCCCCATCCTGCCTGAAACAACACAAAAGCAAAAGAATGGATGAGAAAAGCTTGTAGAAAAAGGAACTCAAACCCCTTTGACTGCTGTAGGTGAGGTTGTATTGAACCCCAAAGGTGCGGGTAGATTTCAGGCTGTTGGACCAAAAATCTTTTGAACTAAGCTGTCCGGAAAAAATGGATTACCATAGTCACATTTTTCTGCTCTTATACTTGGAGTTTGCAGTTTGTTATGTACTCATGTCATTAATATAGATACTGGTACCATTCTAAACTTGCATAAGACAGGTGAATCAAGCTAAGCCATACAGCCAACTAAACTCTTATCTATTTTATTTCTAATTGTGGGGAGGATGCTTTATCATCTGGCAGAATTTTAACAACAAAAATCTGAATTAGCCTGGCTGCCTTGTTTATGTCTCCCTCCAGGCAGCCAAATTCATTTCCTGAATACTCCACCCTCTGATACATTCATTTGCCCCATCACAAATGAATGGATAGAGAATTTTATCACATCTTCATGTCCTGACAGATTTTTGTCTTTGAAGCCCTTTCTACCTTCCTACTGCCACAAGCACCGTGGAGTGCTGATGTAATGTGGGAACCACATTCATAAGAACTATCAGACCTTCAGATTTAATTAACAGCTAATTAATAGCCCTTCCAGCCTTTATACTTAATACTATGCTGAATTAAAGAAATTATTTGGATAGGTAATTATAAATGCTGTTTAAAAATCATGAGTTGAAGCATCCACAAGATTCTACGTTGACAAAAATGTGATTGCTAAAATTGTCACTGACTAATACATATTTGAGAGGAACAGGCAGCATTTAAAAAGAAAAAAAGTGTATTTCCGTCTCCCACAAAAACTCATTAGAAATGAGAAAGAAATTTGTAAGATTTCTAAAGAGAAGAATATGAAATAGAAGAAGGAAACAAGTTATTTCTTTGAAAGCTTTTTTTAATGGATGAAAATATGCATCATCCAATGCCAGTTGCCAGGGACTGGGCCTTGCAGCATGCTGGGGGTGACTATCTCACCACAGTGCATATTGATTGGGGGTTAAGTAGTCACTGTCACGCAGAGTTCAATGTTATAGCAATTTTTATTTAATTTGTAAATCCCTGCAGAAGTTATTTACAAAACCAAATGTATTCTTTCATAATCTGGCTTTTCAGTCTGCTTTTCATTCACTTATGCCCATAAGTCACTATTTTCTGTTTACATTATAAGGTTACACTAATGGTTACACTAATTTCCTTAATGTAACAGTATTTGAAGCAGAACATTTATGAAAATGGTTTGCTTATGTAGTGGTAAATGTCTGAAGTACCTACAGGGTGGTTAAAATACAGTATAATTGTATACAATACAAAGGTGTAAATCAGTCTCCTATTTTTGTTGCCTTTTAACAAAAGTTATAGGTTATTGTAGCTACTGAGTTGCTCGGGCTTGAGATGATCTCTGGGGTCACCTGATACTTTCTCTTATAAAGCACAGGTTTATTTAATTATTTCTAAATTGCCCCAAGAAATTAAAGACTTCTTGAACAGTTTTTCACTTTAAGCTGGTGATGGCACAGTCTGTTTTGTATATGAACTCTTATTTTTTTGATATTATACAGTCTTTCTTAAAGTGTAACCTAAATTTTCCCTTCTACAAGTTAAATGAATTCCTCAGTCATCTTTGATTAATCCAAAAAGTGGCCTATGTTATGACATGCCTTTAATTATTTGTAGACAGTTCCTGTTATGTCATTTTCCTATGGATGGCACTTGCTTAACTGTATAATCCCACATAGATCTTGTTTTCCAAACATCTCTGTTCAGTTGCAGTCTATCCAGCTTCCTTGGCCAAAGCGCATCCTTTTAAATACTGCGTCCCTAGACAATTCTCTGATCTTTAATCACTGAGTACTGCATAGCCTTCTTGCTCAGTATTTGGGTTGTGCTTTTCCAGAGTGAATGAAAAATAACATCTGAGCCTAAAGGGAACCCTACAAAGGAGGAGGAGGAAAAGCCTAATTTAAAGGGAAAATTATGATGTTAAGAGGGGCAGCAGCTGGGAGAGTCTTGAAATTCTCTCCCCTGGTTTACTCATGGTCAGGAGTAACCACAGAAGAGCAAGCGCTGATGTTCTGATGAGCCTGGGAGGAGTGTGCATATTATTGCCCTTCTTGCATGCGAGTGTTCCCATGATTGGAGGCAAGTTCCTTAGATCATCCCCTTCGCCATAAATTGCCTTATGGTATAACATTTCAGTACCTTAATATAGAAAAATAACACATTTCTCTCTTTTGCAGCAGTATGAAATATTAACATAGAATCAATTTATATTTGATCCTGGGGAGAGAATTAAAGGTCATTGTACCTTTGCTTTGCATTTATTATGTAGCAATCCCTTCTGGCCCTAAAAGATAGCAATTTTCTGAATCCTTAATGTGGTTTTGTATTTTTACAATGTAAGTTTTGTCTTTGATTATTTCCTAAAATTCAAGTAGTTTTTTTTCTTCAAATGAGAAAAACTTTTTTTTTTTTTTTTATCCGGTGCATATTCTATAACTTTGAAATTTCTTTTAACTCTGACTCATGACAAGAAATTGAAATCACAAAATATTTCAGAAAATATTCTGAAAAAGTTTAATCTGGACATACACAGATGTTTGGTTTGAATTTTCAGTCAAAACAAAGTAGTAGCATTGTAGTTTAAAAGCCTGCTGCATTCATTTTCATGGGG
The DNA here is from genome assembly GCA_028020825.1 of Podargus strigoides. Taxonomy (NCBI): domain Eukaryota; kingdom Metazoa; phylum Chordata; class Aves; order Caprimulgiformes; family Podargidae; genus Podargus; species Podargus strigoides. The sequence goes on from CM051662.1 coordinate 60,716,656, forward strand.
ATCAGTCTCCATAGACATATTTCATAATAGTCCTTAGTCTAGTGACTCCTCTGATTCACCATGATACTTGTTCAGAAAGAATCTCATACTGTATTGAAAGACAGACCTTGAGGGACTCTACCCTTCTGGGAGAACACAGAAATATTAATTATAGATCTTGTGAGAAAGTTGCTGATTTGGAAAGATAGTAAATTTTTTTTACTTAGGAAAAAAGAAGTTATTCAAATGGAATATTTCATTTTGTTTTACTTATTCAGAACATGCCATTCCAGGAAGAAATGCTTTGACTAGATTTTCCAAATAAAAATTCAGTATCTTTAATAGAACATGTTAATTATGGAGAAACTACATCTATCAATAAATTAGAATATTCAAATAGGCTACTTAGTAATGGTACTGTGTATCTTTTGATTCTCTTCTTTTTTTCTGATCACACTACTTTATAATCTATCAATTTGTTAATAATATATTGACAAGTTTTACACTGCAAAGTCTCATAAATAGACTATTTGTATTTGAATAGCGCCAATATATTATGGCCACCATTACAATACAGTAATTATTTGCAGCATAGCCTTTGACACCATTACTAATATATAGTATTTAGGGTTTTTTAAACATGCATGTGCTTCTTACAATACCATTAAAAATACATTTGAAGCCATATTAGTGTTCATATACACTCTGCATGCATACCCATGCATTTCTAAAGTCAAGGAAAGTTTCCTTTCTCTTCAGAGCTGATCATTTTGTGGTATTTTCGAACTATTCTTTACAGCTCAAAATTAATTTTCTCAACTAGCTTTCTATCTCTAACTCTGTGAACCATTTATTCCTTCCTCAGTGACTTCCAAGTTTTAAAAATAGTAGATTTACAGGAAAAATAATAAAAGAAAAAAAATTCTATTATTTGATGTTTTTCTACATGAAGACCATCAACTGGCCAAGTCAGGTGTGTCTCTACTCCTAAATTTCAAAACTCCATTATTGCTTCCCTTCTCCCAATAAAAACATGCACACTAACATTCACATACATTCACTTGATGGGTCCCTGTTTAGTTACCCAGTTATTAGGAAGCAAATACTCTGTTCTACAGTTTTGACGCAATATTCCATTTTATACATTTCTTAGGATTAACAGCAGATTTTCACTCTATTTCACTGCTTTTCTTTCTGATCATCCTTTTATCTCTTTATTTTGTTTTCTAGTCAAAAGTAAAATGACCAGTGTGGTCACAAGAATAAAATTGATCTAGGTGCTTTTCCTAAATTTCTTTTAAAGTTTTCAAAAATTGTTAACCTACTTGAAATCAGATTGAACTTTATACTCGTGTGGCTATAAAGAGGCTTCAAACTGAATTCTGCATGGTCTTCTAGAAACTGGTTTTATCTTTTTTTGCATCAATTTGGGTTGTAGTATCTCCTAACTCTTGGAGTCCTTTTAGTGAAATAAAATCGAAAATCCTCAATCCTGTATTGTCTCAGGAATTCCCTTGTGCTGTCTTCTGCTCTCAGAGAAACTATCTTTACAAATACTCCATGTTTATAACCATCACCAGTAATTGCTGAGCTCATTTCTTGACCCCTTACTCAAAGGCAGGTTAAGGTGGTTTATAGTTTCTCCATTCCTTTGGCACTTGGGCTCTAGCTAGTTCTCGGTGAGCAAGAACCAGGTGTTGTGTGAGCCTGTATGAACTAGCCATTGCTATTTACCCATTCAGGTGATCTTCAGATATTAGATTTCTTCTTTGTTTATAGACCCATGAGATTGTCCTGGAAAGACAAGAGCACAATCTGCATTTGCCAGTGAGAATTCCTTCCCAAGCCCCAGCACACCGCAACACTAGCTCCTGCAGAGACTCCAGCAGTTTCAGATGATAGCTCCAGTTATCTCTTTGGGTATGGGTCCCACAGTAACTGCATGTCCACACAACTTTATTTGGACTTGCTATTTCCAAAGAGATTGTAGAGCCCAAATTTATCAGCTTCTTTGGACTTCTCTCCAACACTGGACAATTTTAAGAATAAAACTAAAAATAAATTCTGAATTACTCTGGAACATAGGTGCTTGAACTTGTAATTGAGGTTGGAATTAAAAGAAATGTATAAAGGCAACTCTGATTTTAGTATAATAGCTATATTTCTTTCTAGTTCTTAACTTTTCTTCTGGAGAATATTTGAGCTATCAGAAGTGTTTATACTATGCAGCAAGATCCCATCCTATGAGTGCTGACTCAGAGCTGAAAATAAAGCCAGCTTGCAGGACTGGCCATATATTCCCCATGAGACTTTTCTGCTTTAACAGCATTCTGTTAGTTTCTGTGTTCAAAAGATGACAATTGCCTTTCTCTTACCCACTTTAAACTTAAGTCCCTGCTTCTTACACAAGCCAACACAGCTTCTTCATCTATCTTCAGTTAATGTATACTCTTTTTCTTGATTTGTTACAGCACTGTTAGAAGCGTTACAGTCTCTGCCAAGTTATATATCATGAGAATGTACATATATTTTATCAAGTGCACAGTCTTCATTGCATACCTAACTTTCTTTAAGGACCATGCATAGAACATAACTCAAATAATAGACTTCTGAGACTCTTGTTTGCAGGGGGGAGAGAGAGCTGCATTCTTTCTCACCTGTGTACCCCCCCCCCCCCCCCTTAGCCAGCTATAGGGTCTTTTGGCATCTCATTTCAGCAAGTATAATTTGCCAGTAAAAATTTCTAGTATGTTTTTTCTCTGTTGGATTCACCATATGATTTTGCTTGCTCAGTAAACATACCTAAACATATTATCCCAATATCTGAATAGTATTATGTTTACATGTACTTATAATAACCTGTGGTATGGAGTCAATTTGCTCAGTCCCTATTCAGGAAATTCAAAATCCATGTCATTTGCTCTGAGAAAGGATTGTAAAAGCAGTCCTGTTAAACATTTTAAATAACTTTATCTTGCTTTTTATGAAAGATCACTTCTCTACTTTCAAACAAGAATTATTCTTATCTTGCTCTAACTTTCTAGATCCCTTGATAGAGTATCAACCAATAAGGGTATGGATATCAGCAAAGCAGTTCAAATTAGCACATACTTATCTCTAACAAAAGAGTAAAGTTACTATAAGACAGAATTTTTCAGGTCTATTGAAAGAAAAAAAAATAGCACAAACTTTTGGAAAAATTATTTGAACAATCAGGATTGTACATTTTATATAAAACTTTTTATTATAACTTTTATTATTATTTTTTTTTTAATCATTATTATTATAACTTTTAGGACCTATGAATCACAGAATCACCGGATGTTTGGGATTGGAAGGGACCTCAAAAGATCATCTAGTCCAGTCCCCCTGCCAGAGCAGGAACACCTAGGTCAGGTCACACAGGAACATGTCCAGGTGGGTTTGAATGTCTCCAGAGAAGGAGACTCCACACCCTCTCTGGGCAGCCTGTTCCAGTGTTCTGTTACCCTCACTGTGAAGAAATTCTTCCTCACATTTATGTGGAACCTCCTATGTTCCAGCTTGTAAGCTGAGTTTTCCTTTAGCACCATATCAGCTAAGAGAACCAGGCCCACAAATCAGCTACAAGGGATGAAGCTTGCAGGAAGGTATAATGGCACCCAAAAAGTTCTGAAGCTGTTCACAAGCAGAACAAACAATTTGACAGGATTGTCCCATTGCTGTAAAAGGGAAAGCAAGTTGCCTCATTCCTTGCAAGAATCATGGCCACCAGAGCAGCTCCTCTGATCTAGAGACTGCATGAATGAAGTGCTGGACCAAGCTCTGATTGCTGTGATCAGCACATCAGCATACTTTGCTGTTCAGTTCAAGGAAAAATAACAGAAATTTTTTTAAGAAAAGGTACTATTTCTGATGTGATCAGATCCACCCATACTATCATTGACAATGTTTGGCCTCAATGTACATATCTAAGGTTTTGGAGCTTTGAAAAATATTTGCTAGAACTCATTAAATGGATTCCTGTCCCTTCTAGCTAGATCCCCATTACTAAAACAAGTTGTTCATTTGCCTTCAGGAAAAGACAATGACTACACTTGTTGAAACACGCAGTAGCCCACACAGCCCTCAGACCAGGACTACAGCCTGTCAACAGTCCCCACTTCTCACACCCCAACTCTGCCCAACCTCTAACATCCACAAGAAAGTTAACTGATGAAATGGCTGGTTCATGGCCATGAGGGAGGCAAAATTCTTTTCTTTATAGTAACATATCTCTCTGACAGAACAGACTGTGAAGTATCCTAACGTGCATTCCTGCTATGACAGAGGTGAGCAGTCCAGCACTTCATTTATTTTTATCTTATCTGGTCCTGTCAGGATGCATGATAGCTGACCTCTTCAATTCCAAAACAAGAGCAGGGTGAGAGCATCAGGTGCAACTGTTTCAGCTGATGACAGCATGCAGATGCAGATATGTCTTGCTCACTGCTGACACAGCCATGACACCTACTCAGCTACAGGTGGTCAGACCTTAGAGAAAGAGCTGCTAGCTGGAAAGGCATCCAGGCAAGAGGAATGTGAAAGTGACTGAATGGGAGATGTACCTCATGCTGAAATCATGCTGATCTTCTCTGTCAAAATAGTACAACAATCTGGGTTCACATTTGCTTCCTCACCAAGTTTCTAAATTTCTAAAAATGTCCTTCTTTTCACCATCTTGCTAGAAACCTTCATCCTTTCCTAGGACTTGCTAGTTGTTACACACTTGCTTCCTTCATGCAGAGCTGCTATAGCCTGCAATATGTTACAATCAATGGAATTACTGAAGTTTATGGCAGGTATAGAAAACACCTGGCAGTTCCACCACGCTCTGCCATCATCACATCAGGCTCACGCTGACATTCTTAACTTGTTCCTCCTCTGGCTTAGCAATTCCATTAAAGTATTGCTCCTAACTTAGAAAGCCATTAATGGATCACATCCCACCTGTACTAAAGATCTGATTTCAATTTACAAATGCAGATCAAAAAATCCAGGACAAACTGTGTTGGAACTGTGTAGAGTCTTGTTAGCTGAAGGGATAGAGATCTGGAGATCACAGAATCACAGAATGTTAGGGATTGGAAGGGACCTCAGAAGATCATCTAGTCCAATCCCCCTGCCAGAGCAGGAACACCTAGGTCAGGTCACACAGGAAATCCAATCCACACAGGAGATCCAAGGTACTGGAAAAGTTTAGACAAATCCATAACCATCATCAGGCATTTTAAGGAAATGCTACCAAAACATCTGCTTTGAAAAGACCTGATCATGTCAGAACAAAACTGACACTGACCATTTAGATGTGGTATTTTATACTGCATTTACATGTTTTGAAAAGATGAAAAAGACATGTTTTGAAATGGTCATTTTCATATTTACAGACTAAATCTTTGGACTTCTATTCAGGAAACATTGCAAAATGTTTATGTTTTCTCCTGATTCAAGATGAAACTAAACTTTTGTATTCTGTTCAGTCCTTCTCTCTATGGCCTACATCAAATCTATATAAACACCTGACTGCAGCTATAAGATTTTCTCGAAAAGCTGGAGCTATAGGAAGAAGCAGAGTATTCAGTTCAAATAAAAACAACTTTCCAAATCTCATTCTAAGATGTGCTCTTGAATTAATGCTTAGGGTTCCCCAACATTAATTTGGCAGGACTAATTAACTAAAATCAATTATGATATAGAAAACTATATCTAGGAGCTTGCATTACTACTTTAAGCATTCCTTTCAACTCTCAAATAATCAACAGTTGCTCTTAGTGAAAACCTTACTCTATTGCCTTTATTCACACATGTACTATGGCATGGAGTCAGCACTCTGCTGGGGTTAAGTCAGTCCAGCTGACCTGTTACACGGTGCTGAGCTTGGTGGCTATGGGCATGCCCTAGCAGGGCTTTCTGCAGAGAAAGAGTGTTATCGACACTGTAACCAAGCAAACCATTTTTTCAATACCATCAGTTACTTCTTGAAAGATCTGCTTTTGAAAAAATGCAGCTTAGCACTAGTTTAAGACCTAATTAAAGCTCTGAGGGACATACACTCAGAAGAGCTTCAAATAGTATTTATTTGGGCGCTCAAAGCCATCTATGGTTGAAGTTCTATATAAGACATGGAGTTGGACATGCCAAACAAAGGGGCTAGCGTATTAGGTTTCTATATTTCGTCCATGTAAGGTACCTGAGAAATCTAAGCTGTGGAGTTGTATGTGCTGGGAAAGTTTGCTTTCCCAGTACTGGGTCTGCAGCTTCTGCATCATTCATCCGTGTGCTTCCTTTTGCAGCAGCTGAAAAGCACTGTGAATTTCAGCACTGTGTAAAACCATGCCCAGAGAGTGACACTTATTTTTCTTTCACTTTTTTTTTAATTAAGCCTTTTATTCCACAGAAGATGGAAAAGCTTGAGTTCTCCTTGAGGCTCAGTAGCTCCAAAGGCAGGACCAGGGCTTGGGGCAGCTCACCGGCTGGCAGCTGGGATAGGTCTGTTGGGAGTGGGCCAGAGAAATGCAACCTGCCTGAGGAACTCTATGCTGCCGATCACTTTACCTGCTGTAACAGAGTAACATTTTTTGACTCAGTGAAATGTTTCTTCAGCCATCACTGGCTGTTTGTCAAGATAATGTGCTCAGCCATCAAGCATGTAACTTCCTCAGGGATGCAGAGTAAGAGATAAGAGCCGCCATGGGGGACTGAGAGCACAACTCTGTCCTCTGACATTTCCTAACGTTACATTATGGGTGCGTTATCTTTTGTGTTTTATTTCCCTTATTAAAGAGCGTGGGTGCTGCTTAATGGCTGCGGTTACCGAGGTAAACAATCCCGTGGGACGCTTATTCGCTCCTATTACCGCAGGAATTCGAGCTCTGCTGAGATTTATTTAGACACTAGTGTAAAAAAAAAAAAAAGGTGGTTTAGTGGAGAGAGCAAGGCAAGGTGTTTGCCAGCCGCCGGCGGGGACCAAGTTTCGCTGGCTGCTCCCTCGGCCCCCACCAGGCCCGGGGCAGCGGCGCCCTCCGGGAGCGCCCCGCCACGCTCCCGGTCCGCTTGCGCGGGTGTGCGCGGAGGAGAGGCAGGGCTCATATCCATAGTAACGGCGGGGGCAGAGGGGAGGTGTCGTGGAAGCTCCCCGCCCACCGCAGCCTGCGCGGCGCCGGGACCGTACCGAGCCGCGGTGAGCGCGCGCCCCCGCCTCGCTCCCCCCCGCTCCCGCGGGCAGCACGGCCCGGAGCGTGCGCGCGTCCTCGCGGGAGGGGGGGAAGAGCCGGGGGACGCTCCGGTATGCGCGGCTCTCTCTCTGCCTGATTCGGCGCGGGAAGGATGCTCAGCGCGGAGGGGTAGCGGCTGCGGAGCAGACGTCGGGGTTCCCCCTCTCCTCTCCCTCCCCGCCTGGCTCGGCAGCTCAGCCCGCCGCCGCTGCTCCTAGGTGAGACCGGGGGGCCGGGGAGGGCTGGGTGCGCACGGAGGGCCGGGCATGGGGCTGCCGGGCACGGGGCTACCGGGCGCCGCCCCCGCCCCGCCATGCAGCCCGGAGCGGGGGACGGGGACGCGGCGCGAGCCCCCCCCCACCTCCCTGGGAGAGCAAGCGCCGACAGCCGACCCCGGGGGGGCAGGCGGTAGCCGGCGGCGCCTGCGGTTGCCGCTTTCGCAGGATTATGTCAGCCCTCGCCTCGCCGGTGCCCCCTCCGCCGGCGCTAGGGCGGACGGCGGCTCCCGCCCGGCGTCGCTGCGGTGCGCCGCGCTCCCGGGGCGAGCGGGGATCGGCGGGGAGGCGGCAGGTAGCGGGGCGGCCGGAGTGTCAGCCGCCGGACAGAGCCGGTGCTCTGGGCTGGTGAGTTTTCGCCGGGGTGGTAGGGTAGGAAGGCTGCCCCGGGAAGCCCCGGCAGCCCAGCCTGCCGCGGGGCGCTCCCGTCCTCCGCTTCCGAGCGATGATTGATCTCGGGGATGGTGGAGAAAGTGGGCATCCACCTCGTGTGCTGCGCCCAGGAGAGCGGTGGCACGGCGCAGGGAGCTTGCAGTCGCCGCTTGCAGGGGGGCTGTGTCAGTGTTCGCATTGCAAACCTCTGGTTGCTTCGGTCTCTGAACTTGGCCGTGACGTGCCCTGGTCTAAAACTTGTCGAACAAGGTCTCGGCTTCGGGGCACTGCTGTTTGTCCTCTCGGTTATTTAAGGAACGCTACTTGAACGAAGTGCTGCGGTTGTTTAAAAGAACAAAATAAAACAAACAAAAAAAAGAGATGCAAAGCAGAAGTGTGTAGAGATCAGAATGACGGTTTATGCTTTGGTATCTCAGAAAAGGCTATTTTTGAAAAATACATCTTAACGAATATTTAACCTTAATGGTAAGAAGGCATTGTTGGTGTTGGGAGAGAAGAAAATGCTACCTGAGAATTTCGTTCGGAACTCAGTTTGCTGCACACGTGCAGGTAACGCTTTTCCTGAGGTGTTTTAGCATGTGGACTGATGCATGTTGCCACGTGCCTTGCAAAATTCCTTCTCTGTGAGCAGTGGCAATATATGCCCATATTTTTTTTACAATTTTTACAAAATCAAGGTGCGCTCCATACTGTTCTCAACAGCAACGGCATTAATGAGGAAAACAGTGTCCGTCTGTGGCAGGATTAGTGATGTATCGTAATGGTTTCTTAAAGAACACTTTAACTTATTCCATGAATGAGACAGAAACTAGTGTTAAAGTAGACCCTGACATAATGGATAGTAGCTTCTCATTTGAATACACATTAAGAACCAGTTTGTGTCATCTTCTGTATATGCCAAAACATAAAATATAATAGTCTGCTAAAAAAAAACCCTCAGTGGAAGGTTGTTCCTGAATAAATATGAGTCCAAATTGTAAGCATTCGTGTAAAGTTGATACTTGTTTGCCAAGTACAAAACCTTGATCCTACAGTTAATAGTTATCATAATGAGTTAAAACTCCATTCTGATGGCATCTTAAAAATGTCCATGATACTCTGAAAAGAATAGAGAGTAAGTGATTTTAGCTGATGAATTTTGGTCTGGCAACACTTGTTCACTAAGAGATCTTTTTGATATGCGTATATAGCTCATAAAAGCTGTGGTTGTGTGGTCGCTCACAGACCCTCTTAACCTTACACACCTGAAATGTTCTGTTTAAAGAATTTGTACAAATGGTTGACAGATGAGAATTGCAAGAACTCGCTGATGTATTCAGAGTAAGCTCTGCTTTCTGTAATATTGGTGAACTCCTTTATATTTTTTTTTCAGAGAAAGGAGATGTGATAGACAGGAAGAGATACATTTATCCAATAAGAAGGCAAAATAAAATGTGCTATGCATATTCATTCTATTTAGAAGGCATTTAAATGCAGTACCCCAAAATGAATTTGAAAAGGTGAGGGTTTGATGCTTATTTTTCTCTGGGGAGTGGAGGAGAGGAGGAAGAGGGGACAGATGGGACTGACTCCTCTAACTAGAAGTGGGCACATGGAGTTAAAAAGGGAGGGTAGAAAATGTGAACACTAGGGACAGAGCTGTCAATGAAGCTGCTATCAAATACGGCTACACTGAACTAAGAAACTAAAGCAGATTGGCTCTAGGTAAGAGTTTTGCTACTGAGGAACTGGAAGATGGAGCTGTGACCCAGGTCAGTTGTGACTTGACTTACATTCCAAGAGCAGGACATTTTAATGTCAGAGGAATCGGAATTCCATGTAGGAAATGTTTAATTTAATTTGTTTCCAGCAACCAGGAGGATGCAGATTTTGCTTTGTTTTAATATTGAACAGCTGGCATTTTGGTAAGGATCTTTGTATTTATTTGTTAAATGTTAGTGGTAGACATAATGAATAATATTCTTCACAAATAATAAACTTCCACCTTGCTTTGGCCAGACTGAGAAACTGCCAAGTCCTGGGCTTAAGCTGTCTTGGCTCTTGGTCCTGAGAGACTTGCTCTGCATGCAGGCTGGAAGTTAAAGCAGAAATGAGAGTGAATGATATCATTCTGGGTCCAATCTTCTTCATTTACCAAATACCAAGCATATTGTATTTATAAGACTGGACTTTTTTCCTGCTGATCCTATTATCACAATGCTTTGCTTACTAAATGTTGAAAAATTAGATTAGTCTTCCAAGTCAACCATCGTTGTGGTGAACTGACCAGTTTTTACTCTGAGAGATGTGATTTGGGATTGTTTTCACATTTGGGAACATGTTGGTTTATACTAGTTCACATTTTCAGTGTTGTCTTCAAAGTTATATGAGCTACAAGCTTATTTTTCAGACGTTACAGTCAAATTCTGAAGAATAGCACCTTCAGAAAATTGTACCAGCCTGACACTTCACAATCCAATGTAATTTTTCCCTTTGTGTAGGCAATAACAGAGGGCTGCTTGTACTTGATCTTTTAGTCCGTGTGCCAACTATGCCAGCTTGTCTACAAGACAGTAGTCTTCATTCCAAGTATCAAGGGGTTATGCTAGTGATAAACTTGGCTTTGACAAGGTAATCAAGCCAGAGAAAGCATTTCGTTGTCATAGTTTGATTGCTGTCTCTATCCATAGTTGTTCGGTATTTTTTGCCTCTGAGGAGAAAAGCTTCAAAATGTGAAAATTTCAGTAGAGTGTTTGAGTGTGTTTAAATAGAGTGTTTTGAGCACTGGTATTCAAAGATGCAGGTCTTCACATACCTTATTCTCTACAGTTTAGCTCTGTACACTGTCAGTCTGCTCCTTTGTTTGATTTGCTCTCTCTGTTGGTTTGCGGATTACATGTAAAGATGGTGGGGTGTCATTGGGAGAGTTTCAGTGGTAGTATTGCTTTTGACATGAAGTTAAATACTGGTTGGTACACTGGGAGAAGAAGAGGAGATATCCAATGTTGGGTTTTTTCCCCTACCTTTCTGTTTATGTACTCTGGAGCAATAGAATTTTTCTTAAGGTTCTTTGGTCAACTAGCAAACATTTCTTGCTCTCTCCAAAGATTTTTCATTTTAAAAAACCTAAAATTTAGGCTGGATTCAGTCTCTCAAACTCGAGCATAGTGTTAAAGAAAGGAAAGGATCTTGTTGACATTGTCTCCCCCCAATGAATTTCTCTGGAGTATCTTGCAAAATTTCAAATGGCATTTGTGCCCAACTGCATGTTAGCTGAAGATGACAATCATTATGTCTAGCCTGAGGGAGTGGTGATACTAGTGCTGAACAAACCTTAACCAAAGGAAAATAATCAGAGAGATAGCCTTTCTTCCTTGGTAAAATAATAGCGATTCTGGGTTGAGAAGTGCTGGCAGACCTCCTGGAGACTATCTCTGTCCTTGGATCACAGAATGGAATGAGTTCTTATTGTCATGGAAATGTTCAAGCACAAAGGAGACAATCCAGGACCACCTCTGGTCTTCCTCCATTTCTTCCATACTGCCATCAGCCTCCTGGTAGTGGGATATTTCTCACTCAGTTCACTGAGGAACATCTTGTAGAGTTTTGCAATGCCGTTTTTAAAGACAGCTGATATTTGTATAGTCCTTGCTTGGCTTGTTCCTGTGGGGTTGGATAGTATCATTATGATACCTCTAGAGAAATCACAAGAACATACAGGCTTCTCTGTTATCAGTGTAATGACGATACCCAGCATTTTCCTTTTTTTTTGTTAGGACTCAAATCCCAATATATCCGCACACTGAGAACTGAGATTGGGTTAAAGTCAAATGGCTGAAATGCAGCTTGATCAAGAGAAGAGGTAATGAACAAGGACAGTGTATCTGAGGATCTTCTAAAGTCTCTGGCTGTTCTATCACTTGAGGGCATTTGCTCAATGTTATAAAGTTGTCTTCAACACTGGGACATACTCACTCTGTGTCTGGTTAAGATTTGTACCTTTTTTCCCCCCTTGTAGATATTCATATCTTGACTTGTTTCCCAGACTTGCACAATCCCTCACTAAACAACCAAAAAAATCTGCAGTTTCCCTTTGGAGAAAACAATTGGTAAATCTAGCTGGTCCAGAACTAAGTAATTGTAACCATCCTGTTTTTTTCTAAATGTACAACACATGCTATATGCTTATCAGCAGTGCCCAAAATAAGTGTCATGTGGGGAAAAAAGGTCTTAGGAAGCTTGAGATGGAAGTTCTTTCTCTGAGGCCTTTGCCTTTGGAGTTTGCTCTTTCTAGAAAGATGAAACTGGGACGTGTTAAGGAAAGATATATCTCTCTGTGTATGTTTTTCCAGTTTTTTGGTGCAGGAAATTCAAGGTGATTTGTATGAGATTTGTTACATGTAATTGGTTTGTTCTTCATTCTGCCCCTGGTTCTTGCAGTCAGCAAACATCCAAAGAGTTTTTTCTGTTGTTTAGAATATTTTAAGTTCTGATGCTTGTAAAAGGGTAAATTTAATAGTAACTGCAGTAATAGCAGATGAAGTCAGCAGGGAGTTTTGCTGTTTGACAAGCAGGTTTTAGCCCATTGTTTAATTTTTTTCCAGAAAGTGCTTTTCTACAGTGGAGAACAAACATTTAGTTTTTCAGTACGTTTAAACATGGTGAAACATGAAGGTGATAAACACTTGTTTTGCTTGTGCAGCTGTGGATGATCATCTAAACTCTTCATTTAGTTGGCTGGTCCTCCAGACTGCAGAGTAGAGTCAGACCTTCAATGCTTCTGATTATTTGCATGTGTTCTGCCTTGGTTGGTTCTGTATACTTTGAAGTAAAACTTTTGCAAAGCTGTCGGTGAGAATATATGTCTCTTTACCAAGGGTATACTGAAGATAATTTCTTTCTTCTTTGTATGTCTGTTCAGCGAAGAACACTATTACACATAGTATCTTTTTATTTCTAAATATTGTGAATGATGGTGAAAGCCACTGGTAAATCGGTAAGCCAACAGAAATGGTTGCGTGTAATTATTCCTAATATAGGAAAATGCAAAGTCAGTTCCAGTGTTCATCAAGATTTATTATATAATAATAAAATGTGTGTATATATTTATGTGCGTATGCATGTATAATAGGAATAACTTTAATTACAAAAGTTTTGCTGCTGTAGTGCATGATCATCTGACTGTTTTTAGGCTTCATCTTACCCCATTGAAATTGATATTAAGGCTCTCATCACTTTAGATAGATTCATAGAAAGTGCTTGTAGAAATAATCTAGCAACTTCTTACTGTTTTATAAAATCTCAGATAATGTCACTTATTGCATAAATAAATATGCTGGATTAATGTCAGTTTGCAAATAGTTAAAACACTTAAAATTTAAGATAAATGAAAACTGTCTAATTTTCTCCTTTGGGATCCTGTAACCAAAGAGCTGTTATACCGTCGTCATGCTTTGTTAATGCTTTTATTTTCCAGGTATGTTTTCAGAGGCAATTTTAAAATCTAGGAAAAGTGTTAATTTGTTAATAGAGCAGTCACCTGGAAAGCTCATTATTAATGAGTACCCAATTGGTTTGTGAAACACCTGTGTTTTTATTATATGATACAAAATACATAGACCTTCAGCATTCTGTACAATATTTATAAACCACCACAGAGGTAAGTGGATACTGGAGTGAATTGTCGCACAGAAAGATACTTTAGCAAAACCTAAGGGAAGTATTGTATGACTAATTTGTATTTTTACTGAAGCCATTACAAAACTGAATGCAAGTTATTATTTTTCTTTAAAATCTGAATGTGGTGGTGTTCCTGTTCTTAGCACTATCAAGAAACAAGAATTCAAGGATTTTCATAGACCTTTATGAGTATTTCTCAGTACTAATCTATGTTATGCCCAGGTCAGGTATCTTGGAAGCGAAGATCAGCTCTACAGGAGGCACATTATAAAAAGACTTCAAACCTCATCTTCATTTAAAAACTCACAGTTAAGGAATTAAATTCAACAGGTACTCACAGGTTTAAAGATCTGTTGCACTAACCTTTTTGTAGGGACTTCATCACTGCTTATTAATTTAATTAGTTGACCGTCCATGTGAATTTCACATGCTTGTGCAAAATGACAATAAATCTTTAATATTGTCAGAATACTGCAAAGTTGCACTGCTTTTAAGCATGACAGTATGGGAAGAGCACTAAATATTCTGACTATCATTTTTCTACTTGGATTCTATGGATTCTGATTTTTATTATTTGAAAGAGTATCTTTGTGACTGGCATGAGAGATTAACAGGCCCTTTGCCTTAGCACAAGGTACTGATTTTGGGGTCACCATGTGGTGCCATACTTGAGCACTTCCAAACCACCGTCTGCACCCAACCATCTCAGAACACTGCCTTTCAGTACTTTGTGTACGCATTAGTCACAATCAGAGCACAGTAATAACAAGTATTTATTTTGTGCTGTCCTCATCATTTCATAAGCATCCACCAGCCAGCTCAGGATAATCTGTGGGGTTGACCTGGATGAAATTTCACAGAATCACAGAATGTTAGGGAGTGGAAGGGACCTCAAAAGATCATCTAGTCCAATCCCCCTGCCAGAGCAGGAACACCTAGGTCAGGTCACACAGGAACATGTCCAGGTGGGTTTTGAATGTCTCCAGAGAAGGAGACTCCACAACCTCTCTGGGCAGCCTGTGCCAGTGCTCTGTTACCCTCACTGTGAAGAAGTTCTTCCTCACATTTATGTGGAACCTCCTATGTTCCAGCTTACACCCATTGCCCCTTGTCCTATCATTGGATGTCACTGAGAAGAGCCTGGCTCCATCCTCATGACACTCACCCTTTACATATTTACAGACATTAATGAGGTCACCCCTCAGTCTCCTCTTCTCCAAGCTAAAGAGACCCAGCTCCCTCAGCCTTTCCTCATAAGGGAGATGTTCCACTCCCTTAATCAGCTTTGTGGCTCTGTGCTGGACTCTCTCAAGCAGTTCCCTGTCCTTCTTGAACTGGGGGGCCCAGAACTGGACACAGTACTCCAGATGTGGCCTCACCAAGGCAGAATAGAGGGGGAGGAGAACCTCTCATGACCTACTAACCACCCCCTTTCTAATACACCCCAGGATGCCATTGGCCTTCTTGGCCACAAGGGTACATTGCTGGCTCATGGTCATCCTGCTGTCCACCAGGACCCCCAGGTCCCTTTCCCCTACACTGCTCTCCAGCAGGTCAGCCCCCAACCTGTACTGGTACATGGGGTTGTTCTTCCCCAGATGCAAAACTCTACACTTGCCCTTGTTGAATTTCATTAAGTTTCTCCCCGCCCAACTCTCCAGCCTATCAAGGTCTCGTTGAATGGCAGCACAACCCTCTGGTGTGTCAGCCACTCCTCCCAGTTTGGTGTCATCAGCAAACTTGCTGAGGATACATTCTGTACCCTCATCCAGGTCGTTGATGAAGATATTAAACAACACCGGTCCCAGTACCGACCCCTGAGGGACTCCACTAGTCACAGGCCTAATTCACTGCTTCTAATTCAGACTCTTTCTTTTATAGTACTTCTTTTCTAAACTGCTTTTGCAAAAGAAATTTTACACAAAGTCTAGGTTTTTAAATCAAAAGGCAAGCAAGACATTTTTTAAAACAAATTCTATGTTATGCTATGCAGATAAAGAGGGATTCTTCTCTTGCAAAAGTCCCAGTATAGATTACCAACCTCAGACACCAAAGAGCAGCAAGCTGAGGAATCACTTCCCAGACTTACCAAGCTACTGTCCTCAGCTGGTGTGGTCTGACTGCTACAGGTAATTACCAAGTCCTCAGGTACCACACACATACAATGGTGCACCACATCAAAAGTCAGCAGAAGTCAGTGATAGCTTTTCTTTACTTGTGAAAATAATTAGAAAACTGTTCAAAAATAAAGCAGCTTCCCAACTTTTTGTTGACTGGAGTGGTCTTTGGTATACATAATAACAAAGAAAACTTAATCTCAATGCAGTTCACTACTTAAACATGAAAAATTGCTATTTTGAGGAATATGACTTGCTCTTTAGTTTATGTTTTAAATTGCATTTACTTTTTAATGAACATTACCAATACTCTTATTACAGAAGTATAGTCTTGCAGTACTATCCTTAAATATCAAGATCAAAGGATCTCAACAAAATTTTCAACCTAGGAAGGTCACTTGCTTGTATATGTAGTAGAACACAGCACATTTAATGAAACATAGTTCAAAGGGAAACAACACTCTACAGCCAAGCTTTCCTAACATTGTTTTCCTGTTTCCACAACTAGGCATTTACAGAGAATATTAACTAGAATAATGCTTCCTCTAAAGGCACCTTTCCCTTTGAAAACCACACATTGAATTATAAAGTTTAGAGCCTAGTTTTTAGGCCACAAAGATGGAAAATATTGGTCTTGAGCTTTCCTGTTCAATATTTCATTTTCTCTGAAGTTTTAGCTAATTAATTGGTCAATGCAAATGAATCAAGTAGTAAGTAAAATCACATTAAAAGATGGCATCTTTAGCAAGAGTCCAGGGGCTTCTATCAGTGTTGGAGCTCTCATGACAGTGATAGCAATAGGGGGTGCTTACTGCCTTTAGAAAAGTACATCAGGAGCTGTCCAAATACTGCTTCACTGCAGTTATAACTGAACGTACTCTATTGCTGGTCCTTCTTCCTAGTATCCAGGAAGATTACTCCTGACAAAGTACATGAGACATGATCTTCAGTCTGTGCAGTCAATGAAATCAATGGTGCTATGACAATTTACACCAGCTGAGAACCTTGTTCAAAATCTCTGAGTGCAACCTCTCAGGGTATGTGATGCTTTCTCCTCCTGCCCTACACTTCCTTGTGCATACCATCACTGCAGAGCTACCACTTAGTCCCAGACAGATCTGTAAAGAACAAAAATGGTGACAGCAAGCCTTAGAGAGAGAGCAGGAACAGACACAGCCAAGCACTAGAGGTGGAAAGGGCAAATTTTGCATCTGGAGAAGAACAACCCCATGTACCAGTACAGGTTGGGGGCTGACCTGCTGGAGAGCAGTGTAGGGGAAAGGGACCTGGGGGTCCTGGTGGACAGCAGGATGACCATGAGCCAGCAATGTACCCTTGTGGCCAAGAAGGCCAATGGCATCCTGGGGTGTATTAGAAAGGGGGTGGTTAGTAGGTCAAGAGAGGTTCTCCTCCCCCTCTATTCTGCCTTGGTGAGGCCACATCTGGAGTATTGTGTCCAGTTCTGGGCCCCCCAGTTCAAGAAGGACAGGGAACTGCTTGAGAGAGTCCAGCACAGAGCCACAAAGCTGATTAAGGGAGTGGAACATCTCCCTTATGAGGAAAGGCTGAGGGAGCTGGGTCTCTTTAGCTTGGAGAAGAGGAGACTGAGGGGTGACCTCATTAATGTTTATAAACATGTAAAGGGTGAGTGTCATGAGGATGGAGCCAGGCTCTTCTCAGTGACATCCAATGATAGGACAAGGGGCAATGGGTGCAAGCTGGAACATAGGAGGTTCCACATAAATGTGAGGAAGAATTTCTTCCCAGTGAGGGTAACAGAGCACTGGAACAGGCTGCCCAGAGAGGTTGTGGAGTCTCCTTCTCTGGAGACATTCAAAACCCACCTGGACATGTTCCTGTGTGACCTGACCTAGGTGTTCCTGCTCTGGCAGGGGGATTGGACTAGATGATCTTCTGAGGTCCCTTCCAATCCCTAACATTCTGTGATTCTGTAATAAATACAAAACAGCAGTTGTCTTTCCGTGTTGTTCTTACGTTGATGTGCACCCTAATTTGGGTTATGTAACTTAAGTAATAGGATTGTTATTTGTCCTTCATAAACTCATTGTTTCACTGGAGGTAAAAATACTCATGTAAAATAAAATTTCTTCTTTTCTAACCAGTCTTCAGGTTTAGTTATCTGTACGTGATGATGATTTTATACTTTAATGCAAGACTGTTGATTCATGGAAGTAATCCTCTATTCATGCATTAAACAGAAGCTATATCTGGTATTGTTGCTATTGCTAGGAGCTGTTGTGTCACATTTTTATAAATCTTATTTTTATAATATCTTATTTCAGCCACCACAACCTGTTCTGGTTAAAACTGTGTTATGTTGATCCTAATACAGTGATGACATAACTGAGAGGGTGGGGGTCTAGTTAAAAACTGTTAACATCCCTGAAGTATTACTGTAAATTATTAGGAATGTAGGAAATCCTAGGAAGTTAGATGCACCTAAAGAGGTGGTAATAGCAAGAAAACGGTCAATTCAAACATGTAAGTTAAGTGGAATTTAGCCCTTTCGGTTTATCTTCCATTTTTTTGCCACTCACCTACCCCCTGGTTCTTTAGTCTGAAGTTTATACTTTTATGGTATGTGTCTTCTACTTAATTGTTTACATCTACCATTTCCAAAAAACAAATCCTAACCTTTTGGCCTGATACCTTTGTGGTGCTTCATGGTGAGAGGGGGAGCTGCCCTACTGGGGTGTGTGTGGAGAGTCCCCTTGACTGATGGTGAATCTCACCATCCAGCTTCACATCATTCCTACTGTTCCTGCTCTCCTGCCTCAGCATAGAGCCCCACTGAAGTGAATGAGATGATGGCCTGAATCTCCTTGCCTGGAGGAGGGAGCGGGTGGTTGAAGCTTATCTCGGCTTTGAGGCATCTCCACGTCCTACAGGTTTAAACTGAGGATTAGGGGATCATAGTATAACTTCAAGTCACTCTTCATCGCACGTTGCTGTGGTGAGCAGAGGGTTTAATCCAGCAGTATGAAAACTGACATAACTGGGTTCAATCTAAAGGTTTTCATGTTGCTGTGTTCACATGTAAAGCAATCTGAATTTGGCTCAAATTTTAATGGTGTGTGGGTCTGTTGTTTTGCCAATTAGTAGGCCCAGTACAAAAGACACAGCCAGCAGCAGAACAACAATCCAGTAGGTAGGTTCTATTTTACATAAAGGGGTCAGTATATAGAGGATTGCTGGGGGTACAAACAAGTCAGATCACGAATAACAGACATCAACCCCAGCGACCCCAGGAATGACACAGTATCACTCATAACAGATGGAACAAACAGAGACACGAGATAACCCACAGAGCAGATGGGAGACAACCAGGAGAACAAGGCAGTTACATATGACCAAAGTAACCCCATGTTGCCTCCCCACAAAGCCCGCGTTTGTATGTGCCAGACCTGACTGGGACCCGGTTCCATGAGGAGTCAGGAGGTCCTTCCCCAACAGGAAAACTCTGTGAAGTGCGTCCACTCCACAGACAGACTCTCCAACCCTTCCTGCAAGTGGGCCCAGCTTTTATCCCCAAACAGGACACCTGGCACTTGTTACCAAAATGCAGGGCACCTGGGGCTTGTTTACCCAAGGGCTCTCCTTGCAAGGCCGGCCACACCCTGGAGGAAAGCCAAAAGGTAAACTCATCCCCTCCTCTTAAAGGGCTGTGGGAGCCACCCATATGTCAACCTTAATTCAGGGCTGGGGGTTCAGACCCCAGCACTTCATTCGGCCCTTTGACATATGGGTGGACCACAGCCTCTATACCATCCGCAGGTGTACAAGTGTCTCTTCTTTATCTTGAATTAGTCTCAGTCCATTAGATGCAGATGTTGCTGCAGTCATCTCAGTCGTTGCTTCACTGTCGTAGTCTTTCCCATTGGAATATCAGGTGCGGTCCTATTTCCAGTATGTTGTAGTCTGGAGCAGAGTTCATCTACTTGGCGCAGTTCAGCATTAAGTTGCGTTGCAGTTCATGAAGTCAGATTCAGTGTAGATGTTCTCATACTCCGGCGGCACTGTACAAGATCTGCAGTACAAGATTCTATACCATTTCGTTATTCCCGCAAATAACACTTATTTGCGGGGACATGTTCCCATTTTTGCTGCCCAGGTCTCATAATTAGGACAGTGTTATCTTTTCCTACAGCTATTACTTCAGCTGGCTCAGGGGGCCCACTCGGCCCTTGGACCCATACCTTTGCCCCATTACTAAAGTTGGTGGATCCAAATCCTTTGTCCCCACGAACAGTAGTAACTTGGGGTGGGTCCCCCTTCCTTACTGTTGTTTTCAAAATTGGTAGTATCAATAGTTGTGCTATTCTATCTTTGGGTTGAATAGCCAAATCTTCTTCACCATTATTTAAAAGGATTACCTTAATTTCTCCCTGATAGTCGGCATCAATCACTCCTCCCATGACGTGAACACCTTTCAGGGCTAAGTTTGAGCAAGCAGTTATCAGACCAAAGTGTCCTGGGGGGATCTGGACTCCTATCCCGGTGTTAATAACCCTTGTCTGGCTCCGGTTTATCTTTACCAGTTCTAATGCATAGAGATCTAGCCCAGCAGCCTCTGGAGTGGCCCGGTAGGGTGCCATCGCACCCGGGACAATTTCCCAATAGATCAACGTTTCAGTTACTGTTAAAGGCTGTATCTGGAGATTGGGCGTAGTCATGCGCATCAAGGGCGTCTCCATCTCCCCAATGGGCCTATTGTTGAGGGTATGGAGCGCATCCGTGAGGTTAGTCCTCCATCGGGATAGCTTTCCATTTCCCAGCTTTTTTAACTGCTCCTTCAACAGCCCATTCATTCATTCGATTAATCCTGCAGCCTGGGGATAGTATGGTATATGAAAGACCCACTGAATATTATGCTGCTCCGCATATTGTTGTACAAATTTGTTTCGAAAATGAGACCCATTATCAGTTTGGATTTGTAAGGGGATCCCACAGTACAAAATCATTATATCTATGGTGGAAGTAGTACTATGGTGTGTGGCTTTCTTGCAGGGATAAGCTATTAAATATCCCGAGTATGTGTCTACTGCGGTACAGATGTATTTGCACCCTCGGTCCTGGGGTAAAGGTCCCATGTAGTCCATTTGCCAGATTTGTCCTGGCAATTTCCCTCTTCCCAGTTCTCCTTTTACGATATTTGGTACCGGGTGTTTATGAGTGTGTTGGCACACAGGGCATTGGGCAATTATTGTTTTGATCATGTCCAGTGACATGACTATGCCACGCTCTTGGGCCCACTTGTAAGTGGCCTTCTCCCCAAGATGCCCACATTTTTGGTGTGCCCATTTCGCCAAGCCTTCATGGTCCCCTTCCTGAGGGAACTCCAGTGCGGCTTGGGAAATCTTTGCCCGGTTATCGGTGACAGAATTGTAAAGTCGCTCAAGTGAATTTATGTTGCTGTGAGCGTCAACATGAAACACCTTTGTTCTTTGAACCAGTTCCCAAATATCCTTCCATATTTCCTTTCCCCAGACCGTCTTAGAATAAATTTTCCAATCCTTGGCTACCCATGTTGGCAACCAGGTAGCCAATCCATTAGCCACTGACCAGGAATCGGTATACAGATGACACTCCCCTAAATCCTCTTGTTTCAAAGCCATATATGCTGCATATAACTCAGCATATTGGCTACTTTCCCCTTCTCCTGTGGTCTCCAAAAATTTTCCTGTGTGAGGGTCATAAGCCACTGCCTTCCAAAACCTTTTCCCTCCTATATATTTAGCTGACCCATCCGTAAACCATGCATGTTCCCTTTCAAGAGGTAGCAATTGATCCAGGGTCTTCCCCCACTGCACAGGGGATTCCCGGTCAACTATAGGATCAGGCTTTACCTCTTGATCCTGCATGGGGGCAGCCACTATTTGTTCATGAAGGGCAGCAACACCACCAGGTCCCACCTTTGCTCTGTCTTGAATGTACCATTTCCATTTGATAATGCTGGATTCCTGAGCATGCCCTATTCGGTGGGTCTTTGGGGAGCTTTTCACCCAGTGCATAATAGGGATTTCAGGGCGCAGAGCCACTTCGTGGCCTATCGTAAGCTGTTCAGTTTCTGCCAAGGCCCAATAGCAGGCTAACAGTTGCTTTTCAAAGGGCGTGTAGTTGTTCCCTGCCTCTGGCAACTTTCTTCCCCAAAATCCCAAGGGGACTTTTCTCCTCCCTTGTTTTTGCCAGAGGCTCCAATTAGCATATGACCCATTTACAGATACGTTCAGTTCCACTTCGCCGTCCTGCATGGGCCATAAGTCTAAAGCCCTCTGAATAGCCTCTTTAGCCAACTCAAAGGCAGCCTGCTGCTCATTCCCCCATTCAAATTCATATTTCTTTCTGGTCACCCTGTATAATGGGGCCAAAATCTGTCCCAAATGGGGAATGTGTTGTCTCCAGAAACCAAACAGCCCGATAAATCTCTGTGCCTCTTTCTTATTCCGTGGTGTTGCAAAGTCAAGGATCTTCTGCCGAGCCTTAGGTAGTATCTCTCGATGACCACAGTGCCAATGGATTCCTAAAAATGTGATTGTCTGAGACGGCCCTTGGATTTTAGTTGGATTGATCTCCCAGCCTTTCTGCCTCATATGCACTAGGAGCACTTCGAGCATTTGTTGTACTTGAGTCTCATTGCTCCCCTGAATCAGAATGTCATCAATAAAGTGGACAATCTGCATATGAGGGGGAAGCTGTACCTCATCCAGGTTCTCAGCCACTATTCTATGACAAATAGTTGGACTATGCACCCATCCTTGAGGCAACCTGGTAAAGGTGTACTGTCGCCCTTGCCATGTGAATGCAAATTGATCCCAATGCTCTTCTGCAATTGGGATCGTAAAATATGCATTGGCTAAATCGATGACAGCATACCACGTGCCAGGATGCCTCTGAACTCTTTCTATCAAAGTGACCATATCAGGTACAGCTGCCGCAAGAGGCGGGGTGCTCTTGTTCAATTCCCTATAATCCACAGTCATTCTCCAGGATCCATCAGCCTTCTTAACTGGCCAGATTGGACTATTCCACACGGTGGTAGTCGGTTTTATAACTCCTGCAGCCAGTAAATCTTTGATCGTTTGAGAAATTTCTTCATGCCCACCTGGAATCCTGTACTGTTTCATGGATACGACCTTGGTCGCAGCTGGAATTTGAACGGGAGGCATCTTTATCTTTCCAACTAAAATTGCCTTATTAGTGATATAATTCCTTACTCCAAATTGATACCGACCATCAGGGAGATTCAAAGTAAGTCCCTTCAGAATATCCATTCCAATTATATACTCTGGAATGGGAACAATCATAACTGTATACTGCCGTTTCGGAAGGTGTCCAATTCTCATATTAATTTGGGTTTGTACCGCCTCGATTTGCTTGCCGCCCAGCCCTGTAATAATCACAGACTGCCCTTTGAATTTCTCAGGGTTCCCATAGATTAAGGAGGCCTCCGCTCCGGTATCCACTAAAGCTTTTACTATCTGAGAGGACCGGTTTTTCCAGAATATCTGTAGCTCCACATGAGGTCGCCGGTCCTCCCGCGCCCAATGTACCGGAGCTTGGCCAACATTTCAGAAAGAATTATAATGCCTAGTTTCTTGTGAGGGATATAAGTCAGAGTACCGCTGCCACTCGTGGTTCCTCTCTGGAGCAACAGAGGGCCTGCCGCGAGCAGAGGCGGGGTCCCGCTGAGGTTCCAGAGGGGGTGCTGTAGGCTGAGCAGCTCCCGAATCATATGCCTGATAATTTTGCACCTTCCTACGGGGTTTCTGTAACCCTCTCTGTTTATACATCCTCCATAGTTCATTGGTATCAAGACCATCAATCCTAGTGAGAGGTACACCATCTTTCAGCAAACTTTTAAACATTTGTCCTCGAGACATCCTATATTCGGTAGTTTTACGGCGTCGGGTGTCTCGAGTCCCTGTACTCTCCCAGGGGCCCCGTTGACGTCGGAATTCTCGATACCCCTGACGCTCCCGGGGGCCCCAGTCTCCAAGGTCACCCAGCTGCTGCATTTTCTCAATTACATCTCTAATGGGATTCCCTGTTTCACTAAGTAGGAGAGTCACAAGAACATTCTTATATGCCGGTGGAGCAGTTTTAATGATCGCATTTCTCATGGGCACAGACAATCTAAGCTGCATTAATACCTCAACATGTCCCACATGAATGGCCAGTTTCATGCCTTCTTCCTTTACCCGCTGTATACCATCCCGCAGAGTATACCACGGTCGGTCAGAGCCTGGCCAGCTATTCTCCAGGGGATATTTTGCCTTGCACCCTGCAGCAGCTACAGCCAATAGATTGGTATTCTGATCATTATTTCGAAATGCATCCTGCACAAGAAGGTCAAAACTCAGTGTCACAAACTTTTTACAGTCCAAGTTGTCCAGGCTAACCCCTGATGCTCCCTGATCATACAAACGTACCATCCAAGCAAGCAGGGGCTCTCCTGGCCTCTGACTAAATCGTGCCAGGATATCATTGATTTCTTGTTGTGTAAAATCCTCCATTGTGGGTTTGTTCACCGGCGGCTGGTTTTCGGAAAATTCTCTCTTTCTCCTGATGACTGGTCTCGCATCTGCAGAGTCATCTGAGGCACCAGCCCCATTAGACTCCGCAGGGTACCAAATATCATCATCCGAGTCATCAGGGTTACAGTGCACATCCACCTCTACAACTTCTGAGTGGACCTTCTTATGACTAGCGTGCCCCCTTCTCTTCCCACGTTTACACTGGGCAACTTGCACTGTAGCCTTCTCAGGCACAGCTTGGCAAGTGTCCAGCTTGTCAGTAAGGAGCTTATTTAAAGTTTCTAAAGTCATAATCTGATCTCGCATGTGGGAACATTCTACCAGTAACTGTTCTTTCTGCTGGTGCTGTTTCTTATATGCTGTTAATAAAATCCATCCCCGTCTCCCGAAGGTTACAGCATCCCGTGCCTTATTGGAAAACTTTTGAATAGTTTCCAATACATCTTGTGGTTCAGCCTCTGCCAACCGTTTCTCCCACTGTTAACATGGCTCCCCAAATTTAACGCATTCAAGAGCCAGCGAACTGTACACAGGATCTTCCCAACCGGGAACATCAGACGGGGCCATCCTCGTCGCCAATTTTGTTTTGCCAATTAGTAGGCCCAGTACAAAAGACACAGCCAGCAGTAGAACAACAATCCAGTACGCAGGTTCTATTTTACATAAAGGGGTCAGTATATAGAGGATTGCTGGGGGTACAAACAAGTCAGATCACGAATAACAGACATCAACCCCAGTGACCCCAGGAATGACACAGTATCACTCATAACAGATGGAACAAACAGAGACACGAGGTAACCCACGGAGAAAATGGGAGACAACCAGGAGAACAAGGCAGTTACCTATGACAGAAGTAACCCCATGTTGCCTCCCCACAAAGCCCACGTTTGAATGTGCCAGACCTGACTGGGACCCGGTTCCATGAGGAGTCAGGAGGTCCTTCCCCAACAGGAAACTCTGTGAAGTGCGTCCACTCCACAGACAGACTCTCCAACCCTTCCTGCAAGTGGGCCCAGCTTTTATCCCCAAACAGGACACCTGGCACTCGTTATTAAAATGCAGGGCACCTGGGGCTTGTTTACCTGAGGGCTCTCCTTGCAAGGCCGGCCACACCCTGGAGGAAAGCCAAAAGGCAAACTCATCTCCTCCTCTTAAAGGGCTGTGGGAGCCACCCATATGTCAACCTTAATTCAGGGCTGGGGGTTCAGACCCCAGCACTTCAGTCTGTGTAATCAAGTTTGAAGGTATTTACATAATTACTGCATTATCAGAAGTATTAAGAGAGCTGTCATGTGTTATTATGCTGTAAAACCTGATACCTTTTGTAGACTATGACACACAGAGGAGTGTTTTTGTTTATACTTTTGACATATTACAAAAGATTGTGTGATGCGTTCAGAAATTACACTGACACTACAGCAATCTCTGTCTCCCTTTTCTACACAGCAGTTCCTCAAAAAGAAGAATGTCAGTCATGGTTTTCTATAATCTGAAAAGGCATAAAAGATGAGGTCGTTCATCATAAATAAAAAAAATTGATACAGTTTTTTCTATTTCTTGAAGCTCTGACAAAATGGACTCCCTCCTAACTTTACAGTACGTTTTCAGGCTGTGAAACTTGGAAGTTAGGGACAGTAAACTTGTTTAAATTGTGGACAGTAGTAGTTTAAAAGAGGTAATTTTAATGTTGTCTGTTTGTATTTTGGAAAAGAGAGTGAAGGCATAAGGGAATAGAAACTTCAGGTCCACAGGAGAGTTAGATATTACTACTAGATATTGTAGCAATTAGACTGCAATCGAGGTTTAAATAATTACAGTTTTTATTTGTGTTCTGGTATCTTCTTCCACAGACAAGAATCTAGTAGGCATATTCTAATTTAGGTTTTGGTAGGGCTGCTTTGAAACTTCGTATTGCCTGCTATTGGTGGGATGGGGTTGTTTTACTTTTTGGGATACAAGCCTTATTGAGCTTCATTTGTGAAGATTCTGCAAAGGTACTATTTTCTGTTATACTCCAGGTGTGGGGAACTTGTGTAATCTAAGGACTCTGAATGGTGCTGTAATCCACCCTCCTTAATATATCTGAGAGACACTTATACCTGTGTATGTTTATCTTATGTAAGATACTTCTACGTAACAGGGGGTATGCATATTAGAGCAAAGCGCATGTTAGCTTTTTTCAGAGAGCATCCTTACTGTGTCCTGACATCAACTTGAAAATGCAATATTCCTATTGTTTAGCTGAATATCCACAAGTTTCTGGAGTATTCTGTATTGCATGCATGCCCATAGCATTGCAGTGCTTGGTCAATGAGAACATTCTGATAGATGCCACTTGGTAGAAAACTGTTGCCCAAAGGGCACTAAGTTTGAGTTGCTGAAGGCAAGTAACAAATAGGTCCCATTGCAAAGTCGTGTGGGGTTTTTTTAGCAGTAGAGACTGAGAGAACAGGGTCTTTTAAGATGTGTGCTCAACTAAAGCAAATGCTCCTTTATGAAATCATTCCAGTTGCTCTTATTCCCAGCTTTCCATGAAAGATTAGAAAAGATTATGCTAGTCTGCTACAAATAGCCCTGGTATTAGTCCACGAGTTTTAATTTTTCTTATAGTAGCAATTCCAATACTTGTGCTCACTATAGTGAATCATCTGTCTGAGGCAAGGATGTTTCCTACCAACCATACCAAGGCTCTGTCAGTGATAGGGTTGATTCCTTCTCCAAAGTATCACAAATCCCACTGGAAAGCAAGAGTACTTTCACCAGGATTGCTTGGTCCATGATGAAAGTGGAAATGGTTTTCTGGATGAAGTAGATAAGAAATTGAGTGATGCTCATTTCAAACACTTTTATCCTAAACTGCTGACCTCCTCTTAAGTAGTCCTGAATTTCTGTCAGCTCAGTAAGAGTCCAGGACTTTGATCTGTCTGTTTAGGATAACACTATGTGTGTGATTATTCTACAGTTAAGAAGTTTTTTGAGGGATTTATTCCCTGTGTTTGCTCTGCTGCCTGAACCGTACCTATCCTAGGAGTTGATTGCAGTATTTATCAAAGCTATGGAGCCCCCATTTGAGCCATCTGTAGGTAGTGGTTGTACCATTTGTCACTGAAGACTGTGTTCCAGAGGGGGAGACAATATGCACAGACTTCATCATGCAAAGCCTGTAGGGTATGGTCTCTGATGTTTGCTTTATCCTTGTAAGATGTATAGGTTGTAGCGTTTCACTAACTTCTAAAATTTTTATTGCAAGAGGCTTCTGAATGCCACAGTAGCCAAGACTTCATCCTTGCCCATCTGTATGCATTGTGCATTTTACTGAACGCCACACATTGATTCCTCTGGGAGGTGAACTATGGTACCTAGTTTTTAAAAGACTGTAAGAATGTGAAAAAATGGGCAAAACCGAGCTGCAAAAGATTTTAAACTAGTATATAGTGCTTGGAGATAATGGTAAGAGCTGCACAAAATGAGGTGCCTTTGGGTGCAAGCATATAATTTTCTGAATATTTTTGCTATGGATTATCAAGGATTACAGCAGCAGCAGCAGATGTTCGAAGCAGCATGATATAGACTATGTATACTTTTCCGTTATGAGCCAATACTCCTGTATTCTAAGAGATAGGTGAGTTTAAAAAGTTTCAGGAGAACATTAACAGCATGTTTCAGGAACACTTTCACTACAGATGTTGCTACCAGGAGCAGCATTCAAAATTTTTCCATGGTGTTTAGTGATCATCTGATTTGTGAGTAGCAGTAGTGGTTTGTGATTAGCCCCTGAATTTGAAGTGAAATTTGCATTGTCTTCAGATGTATTTCACGTTGGATCTGAGGGCAGTGTGATGACCTAGACAATACTGAATGTGAGAACAGTTACCTACTAATGAAACTGTGGGCCTTCAGGACAGTGATTATCATGACTTCATATTCCTTCTATTGCACAATCTTATTGGCAGTCCTTGTCGCAGTCCAAGGGGTATGTCTTCATACTGTGCCGTCATGGGGCCATGAGTCCTTCGGCTGCCTTTTTCAACTCAGGGTAGAGTGTGGACCAGACACACGCTGGTAACCAGAGGGTTCAGAGGCTGCTGCTGAGTTTGTGTGTTGCCTGGGACAGTAGCTTGTCCATGCGAGTAGGACTCCTGAGCTACCCTTGTTGTTTTCTGACCCGTGTAGTATTGGCAATCTGCCAGAAACAGACGTGAAATATAAAGCAACATAGTGGTGGGGTTTGTAGTACATATGGCTGTGGGTTTTTTATGCAACACAAGGAATAATTTGTACAAATGACTGAACTGTAAAAAGAGACATTGCATCAGTAAGAGGTGATACTGTGCATTGCTATGTTAAACAGGAAAGGAACTAATTTAGCATAAGCAAACAGACTTTTAAAAAGCCCTGTGATAGCTATTCCTATTCTAATACAGATCAGATCGTGATTAGCCTGTCACGACTTATATAAGTACACAGACATTACACATATATGCATTAATAAAATATTCCAAGAAATGCATAGCAAGAACATTATATTGTCAGTAAGAGGTAATGCTTGTTTAATCTAGACCAAGCTTCTGAAGATACTCATGAAACGCAGAGGATTTTATTTAAGTATTGAATTTCAGGGCATTTGAGTAGATTATTCATTGTTCTTTATGGATGTTCTCTCAACATGAAACCAAGGGGATATATAAATATATATTTCCTTTTTTTTTTTTTTTTTTTTTTTTGCAGTGTAGCAGGGACTTGCTCAGTTGCTAGGTAACAAGGTATTGCTTTATTTGCAGGAGCAGTAGCTGAGTTGATAGTAGAGGCAATGATTTATATGAAATGTATTAATATATACTGTAGCAGTAATAATGATTATTGAAATTGCCTTTTTTATGTGCTTCGTGCCATGGGAAAAAAAATAAATATAATCAGTTTGTTAGAATATTTCCTTCTGCTGTGTGTAGAAAAACTGCTTAATTACTAAGAATGTCAACTTATTTAGTGAAGCAGCAGAATCTGTATCATTTAGTATCTTAAAATGAGTTATTTCAAAAACAAAACAAGAAGCGTTAACAAAGGGGATTTATAAGGAGTAGTTATTTCCCTAAATTATCCATTCATACCTTTTTTTTTTTTTTTTGTCCTTTGTGGACGGGCTTGCTTTTC
Organism: Podargus strigoides; assembly: GCA_028020825.1. Taxonomy (NCBI): domain Eukaryota; kingdom Metazoa; phylum Chordata; class Aves; order Caprimulgiformes; family Podargidae; genus Podargus; species Podargus strigoides. The sequence continues at coordinate 60,746,016 of CM051662.1, forward strand.
CAGCAGCAATACGTTTTCCTCCAGGGATCAAGACCAAACCTGTCAGTCACCAGGGCAGAAGTTGGCTCGTTCCTGGTGGTAGGCTGCCATTTCTGTTCTGCCTCCAAGAAGGCCAGCAGGTAGTCTGCAGGCCACTTCACCACATCCCTTCTCACATGTCTGGAAATTCAGAATGGTCAAAGTTGCCTTCAGGGCAAATGCTGGTGCCACCTGCTTCCACTGCTGGCACAATGACTGGCTAGGTGGTGCTGGATGCCATATCCATGACCAAAATTGTCACTGCCATCCATTTCATTCAGTTTTGCTGCTATCTGGGAGAGGGAAGCATATACAGTCCCAGTGGATTCCCCATTGTCTTGATGCTCCTCTTAGGTCAGGTTACTCTTAGCCAGATAACACCTTCACCCCTGTCTATTACATGGGATGTATTAACAAGGTCTTCCTGCTGTTTGTGGATTCAGGAAGGCTGTGTCTGTGTTTGAGTGCATGGAGTAGGATTTCTGTGGTCACACTAAAGAACAGTTGTTCTTTCAAGATGGTGGAAGCCATATTGATTTAGAAGAAGAATATTGTCTTTGGTATTAGCCAAATTAGTGAGTGTAGTATAGATGAGCATTTTTTTAGTATGATTCAAGTCACTCTTGCCTAAATCTTTGACACCTTTCCTCCTTGCAAGGTCCGAAGTTTAATAATATAGCACATGTATAATTCTGCTGGTTTTTAGAGCAAAAATTCACCTTTTCCCCACATCAATCAGTTTTTAGCAGTTGCAAATCTTTAACCCATAAGCTCACCTATTGGACTCTGGACTTGGTTCTCAGACATTCACACATTGCTTCAGAAAGCTACAGTTTACCTCCACTCAGGAGTTATTCCTCATACTGATTTTCTCATCCTGGTGGATTTATCTTTCAAATGGCTATTATCTAATAGTCGATTATTCAGTTTAGTGAGGTTTTTTTACAGAGCAAGATCCTGCTTTATTTAAACACAAAGTGGTGTTTATCAGTATGTGATGGAGAGTAAGATAAGTCTACAAACCATAGTTGATGGGCTGGCAAAAACAGGGTAGTATAGATGGCAAAGTTGATCTCAATGTACCCCACCTACATTTGCAGCCGTGGGTAACATATTACGCTTCTGCTTGAGAGCTTATTCGTAGCTTTTATATTCTATCATACCTGACATTATCCCTTAGACCTCTAATGACTTCTAACAGAGTCATTCACATAATCAGTTCATAAGTAAATAGCTGCAGCCTTGGACAGTGTCTTAACAACTAAAGTATTCTGGATCCTTTGGCTTTCATTGCAGCAAGAGAAATGAGCAGATTAAATAAAAAGAGGCAAAATGGCACTTTTGCAATATCTGGCTTCCTGAAAAGTTGCAGAAAAGAAAGAAGAGCCAAAGCACAAGAGAGTTAAAAAGAGTAAAAGTTAGAAGACTGTTTCTATATCTATAAATTTAGAAGATTAAAAGAAATAAAAGGAAAACAGAAAGGACAGAGGGGAGAAAATGGGTGCATCAATAAAATGAGCAGCAATTATGCTTCAGCATGAGTCAAAAGGACACACGAGGATGGTACGATTCTGTGAATCATCAAAAGGAAGGTATTTTGAGCTGTTGCAGGATAAGGCCTTCAGAATATACAATTTTATTGTCTTGAAGTTAGAGGAAATAATTTTTTTACGTTTTCACGTACTGTCAAGTGAAAGCTGTGTGTTAAGGAAGCTTATGCATCCAGGGTCGGTCACTACTTGTCTGCTCATTCTCACCTTCACTTTCAGAAGGTTCACCTCTTATGCCAGCACCCAGCTGCAGCTCAGTGGTGCTCGGCACACACCTGCCCCGAGTGCTTTATCCTGTCAGTGGGAGCATCCAGAGAGTCCTTGCATCGTTATCACAGAGGCATACTAACCTGGACTATAGGACTCCCTTAACTCCCTAGATTTAGTGAGCTTTGTGTAATCAATTTCACTGCTGCTCAAAATTCCCCAGTCATAGTAATCAGGCTCTGACAGAGGACAACATTTGCCTGCTTGATGTTTTGGTTATTTGAACAATTATGTTCATGACTTGGTTCTTCCCTGAACAGAAGATTGTCTGTTTGACTGTTTTAATAAAAATGCTTTCCTTAGTGGATAAATGATCAAAGAACTGGATTGTTTCTAATTTCAAAATGCTTTAATATGATTATATTAGTGTGTTATAAGCTTAGAAATCAATCTGATGCTCGCTTGACCTGAGCAACAGACCTCTCTTTCCAATCTCAGTTGAAAGAATCCTGCATAGAAATTCTGGATGTGCGTGCTGGAGTGAGGGAAATCACTGAAGACAGTTGCTTAATTAATCACTGTTCTGGCATGAGTGTGGAATGACATTCACTCTACGTGACCATCATGTCATTTATGTAGACACGAATGCATAGCCTAGGTTTGTTTCGCTGAGTTGTGTTTATCACTGTGGAAGGATGGAATGGTTCATGTTGGGGGAGATCACGTGGCAAGTGCAGGACAACAGGGGGGATCAGGTCCAGCCAGCATGGGTTCACGAAGGGCAAATCCTGTTTAACCAACCTGATCTCCTTCTCTGATCAGGTGACCCGCCTCGTGGGTGAGGGAAAAGCGGTGGATGTTGTCTTCCTGGACTTCAGGAAGGCATTTGACACAGTGTCCCACAGAATTCTGCTGCAGAAGCTGGCGGCTCATGGTCTAGACAGGTGGACTCTTTGCTGGGTTAAAAACTGGCTGGCTGGCCGAGCCCAGAGAGTTGTGGGGAAGGGAGTTAAATCCAGATGGAGACCGGTCACAAGCGGTGTCCCTCAGGGCTCGGTCATGGGGCCAGTCTTGTTGAATGTCTTTATTGATGACCTGGATGAGGGGATCGAATGCACCCTCAGTAAATTTGCAGATGACACGAAATTAAGTGGGAGTGTCGATCTGCCTGAGGGTAGGGAGGCCCTGCAGCAGGATTTGGACAGGCTGGAGCGATGGGCTGAGGCCAATTGCATGAGGTTTAACAAGGGTAAGTGCCGGGTCATGCACTTGGGCCACAACAACCCCATGCAGCGCTCCAGGCTTGGGGCAGAGTGGCTGGAAAGCTGCCTGGCGGAAAAGGCCCTGGGGGTGTTGGCTGACAGCGGCTGAACACGAGCCAGCAGTGTGCCCAGGTGGGCAAGAAGGCCAACGGCATCCTGGGCTGTATCAGAAACGGTGTGAGCAGCAGGAGCAGGGAGGGGATCGTGCCCCTGTACTCGGCACTCGTGAGCCCACACCTCGAGTACTGTGTCCAGTTCTGGGCACCACAGTATGGGAAGGACATTGAGGTGCTGGAGCGAGTCCAGAGAAGGGCAGCGAGGCTGGTGAGAGGTCTGGAACACAGGCCTTATGGAGACCGGCTGGGGGAACTGGGGTTGTTCAGTCTGGAGAAGAGGAGACTGAGAGGAGACCTCATTGCCCTCTACAACTACCTAAAAGGAGGTTGTAGTGAGGCTGGTGTTGGTCTCTTCTCCCAAATGACTAATGACAGGATGAGTGGAAATGGCCTCAAGTTACGTCAGGGGAAGTTTAGGCTGGATATTAGGAAGAAGTTCTTTACTGAGAGGGTGGTTAGGCACTGGAACAGGCTGCCCAGGGAGGTGGTGGAGTCGCCGTCCCTGGGGGTGTTCAAAAAACGGGTTGATGAGGCACTTGAGGCCATGGTCTAATGGTTTAATGGTCAGGAATATGATGGGATAAAGGTTGGACTTGATGACCCTGGAGGTCCCTTCCAACCATAATTATTCTGTGATTCTATGACAGATTGAGTTTAATTTTGGGGTGCTTTAATTTTTCTGTTTGTAGCAAAAGATTATTAAGAGTATCACTTATATTTTTAATGAGGTAAATGATGATTAATTAATTGCAGTTATGTTGAAGTTACATAATAAACAATATTTGAGGTTCTTGCGCTGAGCTATAATTATTATTAAAATACATGTATTCTAGAATTTTTTGTCACTGATTTACTCCATTAAAGTTTTCTTTTGGGGAATACTTTTTAACCTAAAGAAATTTGGTTTTGCAGTTATGCTGTCAGTCTTTAACTTTCCAACCTGTTGGGCATTTGAGCTGGAAGAGTGGTTTGTTTCAGAGGTATTAAATTCCCACAACTGTCATGAAAGTGCGCAGAGGGAACCCTTTTAATATTCTCATTGTGGCAGGAATATTGTTGGTTGCAGTGCTGGGGGTGGGAAAACTGGAGGAGTAGTAGAGCCATTGTGGAAAGCTGAAAGGACTGCGAGGATTGGGGAAGCTGGAAATAATACGGAGGAGAAAAAGGTACAGAGAAAGTAGGATTTCTGGTCTGGGTCAAGGGAAGGAGACATAAGTGAAAATCCATGGGAGAGTGTACTGTTACTTATGCTCCTGGTAGCACATGTCAGTCACCAGATGCCTCTTTAAAATAAGTCACTGTGTGATGAGTGGCATATCAACTTAAGTAGAAGCACTCAGTTGTGAGTAGCTCCTCATACTGCTGTCCTCTCTGTGCTACTGAAGTGCTGGGGTCTGAACCCCAAGCCCTGAATTAAGGTTGACATATGGGTGGTTCCCATGGTCCTTCAAAAGGAGGGGATGAGTTTGCCTTTTGGCTTTCCTCCAAGGTGCAGCTGACCTTGTAAGGAAAGCCCTTGGGTAAACAAGCCCCAGGTGCCCCCATTGGGTCAATGAGTGCCAGGTGTCCTGCTGTGGGGATAAAAGCTGGGCCCACTTGCAGGAAGGGTGGGGTGTTTGTCTGAGAGGTGGATGCACTTTGCAGAGTTTCCCTGCAACTGGACCCCAGTCAGGTCTGGCATTTACAAACGTGGGCTTTGTGGGGAAGCAATATGTGGCTGCTTCTGTCTTATATGATCAGCCTATTGACTTGGTTGTCTCTGATCTCTTCTATGGGAGACTTTGTTTCTTTGTTTATTCCACCTGTTATTGGTTGTGCTGTGTCGTTGCTAGGGTTGATGTCTACGATGTGTGATCTGTTTGACTTGTTTGTAACCCCAGTGATCACCCGTATACTGACTTTCTTGTGTGCAATAGCATCTGGTTACTGGATTGTTTTACTGCTGGCTGTGTCCTTTGTGCTAGGCCTAGGGATTGGCAAAACAGCTATGTGCCCTCCAGTAGTGCGATGACTGCTATGGGCCAGGAGCACCTGGCACGCTCATTCTCTGCCCAGGGGAAAAGCATGTGCCACAGGGTAGCTGGGTGTAGCAGAATGTTACAAGTTGTGGGAAAGGGTTCCTCAGTGTATGTGTTGCTATGTCACGGGTAGGGAAAACAAAGGCAGATAAATAAAACCTTCCACCTGGAACGGAAAGTGCTGGAGTGGCACAATAGAGGGGTACGTTTAAAATTCTGTTTTGCTTTCTCATCTACTTTTAATCAGATGTTTGACTGTTTTACAAGGATTAATGTTTGTTAATCCTTGATTGGGCAAAGCGTGCATATTTTTGTAACATTTTATCCTTTATATTTGTGTGAGAAACAACTTGTGTTTTTGCAGTGTTGTGAGAATCATGTTTTTGTAGAACCAAGAAAAACACCGAGGCCTTGTACATCCAGGTGCCAGATAGTGTAGAAGGATGTGAGAACCGACTGATGTTGTTGTGCAGCACTACAGAGAGAAAACCACCAAGGCCTTGTACAGAGATACCAAACTAGAAAGGAGCCTCGTACCTCCTGGTACGAGATAATGTAGAAGGAGAAGAGCTACGCATAACAACTTTTTTAGAATGTTGTGTCTTAGAGGGATCAGGAGATAGGGTGCACCTGAGAACATACTGCCATCCAGACTGACCAGATCTCACAGCTCTGCATAAACAGCCGGCTGGGAAAAGAAAGACCTATTATGGAAACCGGAAAGGCCTCTGCTGGAAACTGATTGTAAGAGAATGCGTCGGATAGGTGTGAGCCTGGAGTATCCAACCGATGGAGAAACAGGAGAGAACAGCCCGCGTCGGGATAAAATACTCCAGAAATGCTTTCTTTCCTTTGTAACGGGGCGCGTCTCTACTTCGGCCAGGGGGTGGCGCGCCCGCCATTGCACTCGCGAATAAACGGAGCTGCTTCACCGTGATCCTCGCCTGAGCAAACTTTTTCGGCCGAAAACTTCGTTTCGCACATTTGTGATCAGTAAATGCAGTGTCACTTATGTAATCATAGTCATTTTTCATTTAAACTAGCGGTCCGTGTGAGTGTTGTGATTTTTCATAAATATCATTAGTTTATGAAGACAAAGAGCAGTGTAAGAAAACAATGTGGAACATCTGATTTTAGGCTTACAGAGAGTGAAGACTGTGAACAACTTCTTACAGTGCCTGGCCAGACTGCACACAGGGTAGATGGTTTTTGTGGCTTTTATTTCACCCATTCTGATTGTGTGGATGCAGCAAGTAAGGCCAGGATAATATTGTGCATAAAGCATGGTGTTAGGATTTAGGAGATGTGGTTTTCATTCCTATTAGTATGCCAAGTTTTATCTGCAGCCTTAAGTTCATCAGTTAATCCACATGTGCTTCAGGTTTTCATTTGTTAAAAAGAAAATGGGAAAGAGAAATCAACTTAATGTAATTTTGTTTTCTTTTCTGCACCGTTAGAAGCAAATGCTTAAGTTGTTCAGTGACTGAACACTCTGTTAGCAGCACAGAATGAAGTGACCACATTGCTATATAAAATTAAAATAAATGCATTAAAAATATGGTTTATAATCTGATGTTTATACTATGGTAAGACTCACTAGAGTACAATAAAGCTTGATCATATGCAATGCTGTAGTATAGTGGATTAAATTTTGTAATTGCTAATAATAAGTAATCCTTCTGTCTCCAGGGTATATAGAAGGCTGAAAGGCAGCCAAACCACTGCATTTTCATTGTGTCAGTATCCTTGGCTGTTCTCTGTGGAAGTGTGCTGATGGGCGGGAGGGAGGTTGGGAAGAGCCTGTGGGTACATATAGCATTGTTGTCAGGCTCATAAATTACACAGGTCCACTGAAAAGTGGGTGCACAGCAGCACGTGTTGTATATCCTTCTGTGACACTCCAGCGTGGCATTCTTCTGGCTTAGGGGATCCAGATATTCACTGCTCTCTCCCTCTTAATTTCATTTCACAGAATCACAGAATGTTAGGGATTGGAAGGGACCTCAAAAGATCATCTAGTCCAGTCCCCCTGCCAGAGCAGGAACACCTAGGTCAGGTCACACAAGAACATGTCCAAGCGGGTTTTGAATGTCTCCAGAGAAGGAGACTCCACAACCTCTCTGGGCAGCCTGTTCCAGTGTTCTGTTACACTCACTGTGAAGAAGTTCTTCCTCACATTTATGTGGAACCTCCTATGTTCCAGCTTGCACCCATTGCCCCTTGTCCTATCATTGGATGTCACTGAGAAGAGCCTGGCTCCATCCTCATGACACTCACCCTTTACATATTTATAAACATTCATGAGGTCACCCCTCAGTCTCCTCCAGGCTAAAGAGACCCAGCTCCCTCAGCCTTTCCTCATAAGGGAGATGTTCCACTCCCTTAATCATCTTTGTGGCTCTGCGCTGGACTCTCTCAAGTAGTTCCCTGTCCTTCTTGAACTGGGGGGCCCAGAACTGGACACAATACTCCAGATGTGGCCTCACCAAGGCAGAATAGAGGGGGAGGAGAACCTCTCTTGACCTACTAACCACCCCCTTTCTAATACACCCCAGGATGCCATTGGCCTTCTTGGCCACAAGGGTACATTGCTGGCTCATGGTCATCCTGCTGTCCACTAGGACCCCCAGGTCCCTTTCCCCTACACTGCTCTCCAGCAGGTCAGCCCCCAGCCTGTACTGGTACATGGGGTTGTTCTTCCCCAGATGCAAAACTCTACACTTGCCCTTGTTGAATTTCATTAAGTTTCTCCCCGCCCAACTCTCCAGCCTATCAAGGTCTCGTTGAATGGCAGCACAACCCTCTGGTGTGTCAGCCACTCCTCCTAGTTTGGTGTCATCAGCAAACTTGCTGAGGATACATTCTGTACCCTCATCCAAGTCATTGATGAAGATATTCAACAACACCGGTCCCAGTACCGACCCCTGAGGGACTCCACTAGTCACAGGCCTCCAACTAGACTCTGTCCCTTGACCACAACTCTCTGGCTTCTTTCCTTCAGCCAGTTCACAATCCACCTCACTACCTGATCACCAAACCCATACTTTATCAGCTTTGTGAGCTCATTTCACAGGAGTCTATTCTACTCTTAATGCTTCTATGTAATTCTCCTGAATAGTGGAAGTATATAAAAACAATGAGAAGAGAATAAGCCCCTGAGCTTGGACTGTGTTTTCACTGTGCTAAATTCCTGTTTTACTGTTCATAAGCTCTCTACAAAACCTGTGCTGCTGCTCTAAGATAAAATGAGTAGGTTTGGATTTCATTTTTGTAAAAAGCTGGATAATAGGTATAGAAGCAATGCATATAGCAGCATATCAGAATGGTTCTGTTATATTTCTGTGTTTGAAAGTAAAGCTAAAAGAACGAGTCTTTTATTCTTCACATTTCTTTAATCATTTTTTAGCATGCTGTGAAGTAAAATATGCAGTGTCATATAATTTTCTTCTTAAATCACATTACTCTCAACCCTGTTCTTATTTATCTAGTGAAGCAGGAGGCTGTGTCTGAGCACATGTACTTTGCTCCCTGGTCTCTCCAGTTCCAAACTCATATGATGTTCCATTTATAGACTCTCTCTCATTTTTATCTTGCGGAGCTGTCTCTTCTACTTTGCCGTAGAGTGATAGAAGTCCTGGATGCCTGAGATGCAAAGACTAATCTTGCTAAAGTGGATGCATCTGGTTCCCTTCATTCCACTGTCAGCATCGTTCTTCTCAAGACCTGGGCTGCTTTAGCTCCTTATAGGCTTCTGCTGTGGTAAAACACAAGTGTTAACAAAGCAGGCTGGAAAGGTTTAGAGTTGACAATTTAGGGTCAAGAGCAGCTGTTAGTAAAAGTTGTTGTCATCTGCATCTTATACTAGTATATCGCTAACATTATGACTGGGGTGAGCTGATCTGTGGCTCTGGCTTATCACCAATACCCTGGGAGAAGTTCCTGTAGGGTCAAGAGGAAGGAGAGACATGTCAGAACTGCAGGTTGTCCCCAGCTTGGCTCACATCTGTGTTAGTTTTACATGCTGTATCAGTGTGTTGGGAAGAGAGGATTAGCACAAACAACGATGTCCTTTACACCTGAGTCTCAACAGAGTCCTTCATGGAGCATAGCCAGGGAGAAATATCACCATACAACTTTTCGCATGCATCTTTGTGTGTGGTTTTTGGGTTTAGTAGTCTGATTACACTTGGGTTGTGTCCAAGCTTTTCTTTGCATCCCTGAGATATTATAAATTCCTTTTACCTAAATGAAAGTTACAACCTTTCACAACCCAGCGCTGTGAAAAGCTGAAGATTTATTGAAGGGTAACAAAGTACCATGTTCATTTTGTCTTATGGACCACAAGGTAAAAGTTGTCAAATAAAAGGTTTCTCCTAACTACAGTTTACATATTGCCTGCAAGTCTAATTTGGTGTCTGAAAAGCAGTCTTTTTTTCTTTTACATGGTAATAAGGATTCTGCAGGCAGTATTTTCAGTAGGGCTGCTCCAGCTTCTGTAGGCTGTTCCTGTGTGTAGAATTTGGAAGTTTAGTTGTCCTTTAATTAGAGATTATATAGATGATGAAAAGCTAGTGAACTTCAGGGCCTCAAATATCATAGGAAAATTATGATGTGGGGGTTTTCTGCTCCTCCCACCCCCAATATGAGAATTCAAAGTTTTCTTTTCAGTCATGGAACTTGTGCGTTTTTCTTCCTAATGAAAGCTGAGATTCAAAAGTTTGTGGTTTTGGGAGGAAGATAGACTTTGGTGAGACTCATGGTGAAATCGCAAGAGTGAGAGACAATATAAACAGGGTCTACTTGCTCTTGCCATAAATGTGCCATCTCTGAAATGGAAATAAAAAGTAATCCTAGGCTCATGAGTATAAGCAACTGTGAGATTGAATATATTTGTAGGGTAGGTCTGCTGAATAAGAAAATACTGTTTTTACAGTCAGCTTTCATTCTAGCATTTTAACTGTACCCATCCTTTTCAGTTCTGCAATGCAGTCTAATCCCTATTTTATTGGAATACAGCATGTCCAAGTGAGACACTGGCTTCGTTGCAGAAATGGTATTTTGCCATTGACATCAAGAAAACCGGGATCTAATCCTTGTGGTATTTGAAAGAGACTCTTTCACTGGCATTAGATCACTGCAGGCAGGTAATTTATAAACTTGTGGAAAATATTTTAGATACTATCAAACTTCTAATGTATGTTTGATTAAGTTATTAAACAGTCTTAAGCTGATATTCAGTGTACATTCAGAAATTAAAGCAAAGCAAAGGTTTCTTTGGGAACAAGGCACCTTGGACCACAAACATATGTGTTAATCTAGATGAAAGGCAAAGTGTTAGCTAGGAACGAAATAGGAATAATTTCAATAGGGAATATAGGTTATGCAGCCCCAGATGTCTACCACCCTGGTACTTCTGGCAAGGTGAGAAGGAGTCTGTGGGTTCTGCTGCCCTGGACAAGTACATAGGTCCCCAGGCAAGGGGGGAGGGGAAAAGGGATTTTTATTCTGCTTGGAGGATTTCGTTGTTACTATTCCTGGATAACTAGTGATAGGACAAGGGGTAATGGCCTCAAGTTGTGCCAGAGGAGGTTTAGATTAGGTATTAGGAAAAAATTTTTCACGGAAGGAGTTGTCAGGCATTGGAACAGGCTGCCCAGGGCAGTGGTGGAGTCCCCATCCCTGGAGGTATTTAAGAAACGTGTAGATGAGGTACTAAAGGACATGGTTTAGTGGGGAATTGGCAGTGTTAGGTTAATGGTTGGACTTGATAATCTTAGAGGTCTCTTCCAACCAAGGCTATTCTGTGATTCTTCCCTTAAAAGTAGATAAATATTAATGCTAATGGTAGGAAAATAATGCATGACCAAGTTTGTAACTCTGGGATTTTTAATACTCTAGAAGATAAGTGTATTTTGGGATTGCTGTGTGAGGTGGTCTTTGTGAACCACTCCACAGCACAGCCTGAATACAAGCCAGAGGTAGCCTCTGTGCATCGATTTAGCTTCAACTAGGCATTCAAGGGTGGAGCCCTTGCTTGTGAGTGTTCTTTAACAATACAGAAAAATAATTTTACTAAACTGAAAATACCTTAATACAGTAATAATTAGGTCTTCATGCATAGAGTTGGTAACTTGCAAATAAACTATGAAACTGAATGTGTCCTGAATAATGTCTTTTAACAACACTTGTTCTGATCCTTGGTCCAGGTTCTCCTGTCCAGTATTTGGCTTTTCTTTCTGTATGTTGAAGACATTCTTTCTGCAGTTGTTATGTATGTACAAGGTGTTGATGATTTTAAAAAAAATAAAAATGCATAGAAGGACCTCCATTAAATTCTAGTACTAGATGGAGATATTTAACACAGTCTTAGATTTTTCATTTTTATTGCCATTTTTATCAGAGTATATAATTGCATGATATAGAAATAAGTCATTTTGAATTCTAATATATTAATATCTGTATAATTAACTGATACTATTCTCATATTACAGAGCTTACCTTTTAACAAGTGTGTTGGTTATAACTGTGAGCTGGAGCAAACTGCATTTTTACTCCAAGCAGCGAATGACCATTTGCTGCTTCTGATATTATGAATACATTCATTACTGTATGTTATTAGAAAGCTTGAGTGTGCGTTTGTTGTTTTTTTTAAAAAAAAAAAAAAAAGATGAAATTGAATCAAGATCAGAAGAAAGGATCAATTCTAAAGCTGTTAAAATTTTCTATGGAGATTTTATCTCAAATTTCTTGTTACATTAGCTATATTTCACACTTGTGTACAGATTAATGTGCTTTGCTGATAATTGCATATTAAAAATAAATAAATGATTAGCTCATTATGAAATGTGTTGTAGTACCAGTAACTTTAATTATAATTAATCTGCTATGTAAGTAATCTTGCAAAATATTGTGGGTTAATGTATTGGTATTGCAATTGCTTTCTCATAGTGCTGCATGATTAACACTGAAGACCTCAAGGAGGTTGGTTGGGAATAATACTCCTGGTCTCTGTGACCACGCATTTTCCCAATCTGATCTGAACCTGTGACTAGACCTGTCATTAGGTCAACACACAGGTGGAAATGCAAGTCACCAGTGGAGGGAAGTCTAAGACGTCTATCCTCTAGGACTCAATTTGGGAATTTATTCCACCTTTCAAGATGTCCAATGTTTTTCCACTTACTGCCTGTGAAAACAGAAGGAATGTTTTCACTTTATGTACAGACCTGCCTAGTCCTTGCTATTTTTCACATAAATAATATTTTCAGCCTTGTCTCTTAGAATAGGTAATGATTATTGTAATAATCTTTGTTTTTGCATGTATCATAGACTTTTAGGATTTCTGATTTATGAGGTTTTGAGCCTCATGTAATAGAAATGCACATATGTAATATTTGCCATTACATCTGAGGCTTGTAAAATCATTAAATTGCGCTTTTTTTTTTTAAGGGCCATGGGTTTACCTTCTTTTTAATTAAAAAAAAGTTTTTAAAAGTGGTTCAGCACATAGCCTGAGGCACATCCTCAGGAGGTAAAGTGACCAGGTCTCAGTATTGGCCAGGTCTTGTTTCACTGTATTTTCCTGCTTTTTAGTAATGAATAATTAAATTAATATTTTTCCACTGAAATATTAAGGTTTATTGATTGCAAACACAAGTCTCGCCTCTAGCAGAATTTGCAGCAAGTCCCTGATCCACAGGGTGCATCAGAGCCTCTCTGTTTTCACATGCTTGTGCTTTGCTGTGTGTGCAGGGGTGTAGAGGAAAATCCCTGTGCTGTTAAACATGGCAAGGGTTTGTCATAATTTAGGGTTGGAAGGAATCGGTGGTTGCAGTCAGGATGAGAAAGAGCATATAGTATTTCTATGTGAAAAAATGCAACAAAAGTTTAATATGGCTTGGACTTGATTTTGCTGTGTCTAGTATTGGTAAGCCATGGGGCATTCAATATCACAGCTGACTCAGCCATATTTTTTTTTAAAAGTATGCCAATCATTACACCATGTAATCTTGGTCAGTATGTGGGGTATGAGGTTTTTTCCACTTTTTTTTGTTGTCGTTTTTTTCGAGGTTTTTTGTTTTAACTGTTAATCACTGACAGCAGTTCTATGGGTAGGATTTGTAAAAATTTGTCCGTGTTGGGAATTTATATAGCAAGTGTATTTAAGCCTTTTACAAATATTCAGTTAAACCAGTCATGATGGTCAGGTGAGCTGTACTGGTTGATCTGAGCTCGCTTCCTGGGTGTTCTGGGCACTGCTGTGTTTTAGGATTAGCCCTGTGGGGTGGTATTGTGGCAGGAAAGTGGTAATAATGCATAAATCCTTCACCCGCACTTCCAGACAGCCTGGAGTTTATTCCACTATGACCAGCAGTAAAATAGTTAAATAGTAAAATTGAGTTTAGCTCACGTTTTGGGCTGTTTATGTGCAGAAATAGGAAGATCACACCTTGTTGGCTTGTACTTAACATTTTTTCTTCTTAAATTCTGAAGTGTCAGAAACTGCTACCAGAGAATCACTAGTACTATTCTGATCACTCTCTAGTTTTCCACTTTGTAACTAGTTCCTAGTGTCTGATTGCTGCTGCATGTTTACTCCAGACCACTTGTGCTATTATAGTACTAATTCTACTCAGTACAGTAACTTTTCAGATTATACAAAAGAAAGGGTATTGATGTCTTGAATTTCAGTGATCTTTATCACTTTCATCTTTATTATCTTTTTCTATCTTTCATCTTTTTTATCACTTTTCATCACTATCATCTTTAGCGAGGTGGTGGAGTTGCTCTTTATGTGAGGGAGCAACTTGAATGTATTGAGTTTTCTCCAGGGGCTGATGAGGGGCAAGTTGAAAGTCTGTGGGTAAGAATTAAGGGGCAGGCAGGCATGGGCAATACAGTTGTGGGGGTCTATTACAGACCTCCTGATCAGGACGAGGGAGTTGATGAGGCTTTCTACAGGCAGCTGAAAGCAGCCTCACAACTACAGGCCTTGGTCCTCATGGGGGATTTTAACTACCCCGATATCTGCTGGAAGACTTACACAGCCAGCCATTCACAGTCTAGGAGGTTCCTCCAGTGCATTGATGACAACTACTTAATGCAAATGGTGGATAAGCCGACTAGGAGAGGAGTGCTGCTGGATCTTGTACTTACCAACAAGGAGGGTCTTGTTGAAGCAGTGATGGTCGATGGCAGCCTTGGCTGCAGTGATCATGAGATGGTGGAGTTCAGGATCTTGTGTGGGAGGAATAGAGTACCAAGCAAGACCAGAACCCTGGACTTCCGCAGGGCCAACTTTAGCCTCCTCAATCAATTGTTAAGGGAAGTCCCATGGGACAGGGTGCTAGATGGTAAAGGGGCTCAAGATAGTTGGTCAACATTCAAGGACCACTTCTTGCAAGCTCAGGATCAGAGTGTCCCAATGGGTATGAAATCAAGTAAGGGAGCTAGGAGACCAGCGTGGTTAAACAAGGAACTGCTGGGCAAACTTAGGTGGAAAAAAAGAATTTATGGATCATGGAAAGAGGGGCTGGTCACTTGGGAGGAATATAGGACAGTTGTCAGAGGATGTAGAAAGGCAATTAGGAAAGCTAAGGCCTCCTTAGAACTTAACCTTGCAAGCCAGGTCAAGGACAATAGAAAGGGCTTTTTCAAATACATAGCTAATAAAACAAACACTAGAGGCAATATTGGCCCACTGATGAATGAGGGGGGTGCCCTAGAGACAGAGGATATAAAGAAGGCAGAGGTGCTGAATGCCTTCTTTGCCTCTGTCTTTACTCCTGCAGGCTTTCCCCAGGAGCCCCTGATCCCTGTAGCCCCGGAAGAAGTCAGGATAAAGGAGGAGTTTGCCTTGGTAGATGAGGATTGGGTTAGGGATCAGTTGAGCAATCTGGATATCCATAAATCAATGGGACCAGATGGAATGCACCCAAGGGTGCTGAGGGAGCTGGCAGAGGTCATAGCTAGGCCACTCTCCATCATCTTTGGTAAGTCATGGAGAACAGGAGAGGTGCCTGAGGACTGGAGGATAGCAAATGTCACCCCAATCTATAAGAAGGGGGCAAGAAGGAGGACCCGGGTAACTATAGACCGGTCAGCCTCACCTCCATCCCTGGAAAGGTGATGGAACAGCTTGTTCTTGGCACTATCTCTAGACATATCAAGGATGAGGGGGTCATTAAGAGCAGTCAACATGGTTTTACCAAGGGTAAGTCATGTTTGACCAACCTTATTGCCTTCTATGAGGAAATAACTAGGTGGATAGATGATGGTAGAGCGGTAGATGTGGTTTATCTTGATTTCAGTAAAGCATTTGACACTGTCTCCCACAGCATCCTTGTAGATAAGCTGAGAAAGTATGGGTTTAGTGATCAGGTAGTGAGGTGGATTATGAACTGGCTGAAGGGAAGAAGCCAGAGAGTTGTGGTTAATGGGACGGAGTCTAGTTGGAGGCCTGTGACTAGTGGAGTCCCTCAGGGGTCGGTACTGGGACCGGTGTTGTTTAATATCTTCATCAATGACTTGGATGAGGGTACAGAATGTATCCTCAGCAAGTTTGCTGATGACACCAAACTGGGAGGAGTGGCTGACACACCAGAGGGTTGTGCTGCCATTCAACGAGACCTTGATAGGCTGGAGAGTTGGGCGGGGAGAAACTTAATGAATTTCAACAAGGGCAAGTGTAGAGTTTTGCATCTGGGGAAGAACAACCCCATGTACCAGTACAGGTTGGGAGCTGACCTGCTGGAGAGCAGTGTAGGGGAAAGGGACCTGGGGGTCCTGGTGGACAGCAGGATGACCATGAGCCAGCAATGTGCCCTTGTGGCCAAGAAGGCCAATGGCATCCTGGGGTGTATTAGAAAGGGAGTGGTTAGTAGGTCGAGAGAGGTTCTCCTTCCCCTCTATTCTGCCTTGGTGAGGCCACATCTGGAGTATTGTGTCCAGTTCTGGGCCCCCCAGTTCAAGAAGGACAGGGAAGTGCTCGAGAGAGTCCAGCGTAGAGCCACAAAGATGATTAAGGGAGTGGAACATCTCCCTTCTGAGGAAAGGCTGAGGGAGCTGGGTCTCTTTAGCTTGGAGAAGAGAAGACTGAGGGGTGACCTCATTAATGTTTATAAATATGTCAAGGGTGAATGTCATGAGGATGGAGCCAGGCTCTTCTCAGTGACATCCAATGATAGGACAAGGGGCAATGGGTGTAAGCTGGAACATAGGAGGTTCCACATAAATGTGAGGAAGAATTTCTTCACAGTGAGGGTGACAGAACACTGGAACAGGCTGCCCAGAGAGGTTGTGGAGTCTCCTTCTCTGGAGACATTCAAAACCCGCCTGGACATGTTCCTGTGTGACCTGATCTAGGTATTCCTGCTCTGGCAGGGGGGTTGGACTAGATGATCTTTTAAGGTCCCTTCCAATCCCTAACATTCTGTGATTCTGTGATTCTGTGATTCTGTGATTATAATATCCTTTTTCTAAAAAGTAGAATAATTATAAAACTACAGTATTGGATCATATTATTCAATAAGAAGAAAAGATCAGGCTAGAAGAATGTTGCAGAAATAGTGCTGAGTTCTAGATGGAATAACTTGTTAATTTCAGCATCTGCACATATGCAGTCATCAGGGAGTTACTGGGCTGCACTTGTTTGTTTTTTAAAAACATCTGTCAACTAAGTCAGAAATCTAAATGCAAAGTCTTACATTAGTTACATTTGTGGGTTTCTTAACATCTAGTAGAATTTCATTTTGTATGCTAATCATTGGTGAATATGGAGGTAAAAAATAGGATTAAATTTGTGTGCATGTATCATTTCTTTGGACAGATGACTTGCTGCATTCTCGTTTAATTGTATTACAGCATCAAATATAGGCAAATATATGAGATGGAGTGGCATTATTTTTGTCTCAGATGTCCTACTATCAGCGTGGAGAGAGACATGTCATGTACATGCTTTTTTTTTTTTTTTTGTCCCAGTAACAAAATAGCAGATTGTGAAGGGCCTTAAGCTACTCTGAATGGTTTCATGACATGTTGAGGCTGATTCCTGCAGCCACGCTGCAAAGCTCATTTCATTGTTGTATATGAAGTAGGCTACAACCCATTTGACAAAATGCTTCACTGCATAGCACTTGGGTGCATTGTATTGATTGTCCCTATAGCTCAGTATTACTGTGTTCACCATTACCTGGTATAGAGAAAATATTCATGGGTAACTAACTTGTGGGCTAGATAAATGCAAGACTTTTAAAGGTTATTTAATACACAACATTAAGATATTTCTGAGATATTGCTTTAGGCAACTTTACCATTGGACACCATTGACCTATATTTGTGATATTTGACATTTTTGATAAATACTGTCAAGGATAATCTATCACAGAACAAGTTTTCAGTTTCAGGATATTTATTAAACTCTCATAACTCAAATATAGAAGTGGTTCAGAAAATTGTATTTTATATTTGTAAGTTTAGTAACAGGTTTTCAAAGTAAGAAAATTACTACGGAGTCCCTTTCCAGAATACAGCTGTCTTCAGTTAACAGAGTATGTGGTCCAGATGAGACTGGGCTACATCTGCCTATTGTTTCTGTAGGCTGCATCTTTAAATCCCTACTACTTCAGATTTGGGGTGACCACCATTTTAATGGGAAAACAAACATGGGTTAAGCTTAGCGGCACTCATGGTGTTGAAAGATCTGTGTTGCTTTCAAATTAAGCACAGTTTTTGAAATAATATAACCATTTAGACCCGTCTGCTGATCTCTTATGTGCGAAGTCCCTCAAGACTCATGTCCTTTTCTCTCCTATTGTTCAACGGCTCTGTGAAGTCAGAGAACTGCTTTGTGTGGTTTGATATAGCTAATAAGGCAGTAAGAGTGCTGAAGACCTTGAAACAACCCAAGAACTGTAGCTTGACTTAAAAATCTCTGGGTAAATGCTCTTGATGATGGGGAAGAACTATGAAAGAAGCAAGTTCACTGAAGTGTGTTACTTGAGTAATACTTAAAGCAGCCATAGTTCATTCATGTGTTTCATATAGATAAATACAGAGACAAACTGCACACTTTTGTTTAACATTCAATGTAAACTGAATACGTAATTAAGTCTCCTGCATGCTTCCAGCATTTTTATGTGTGCTGCACTATTTGAGCTTCACTTGTGCTTTTCCAGATTTAGACAAATAGGAGAACACAGAGCAGGATTATGGGACTCTGCAGCTTGGGTCTGCTGCTGAGCTGCAGGGTCTGCAACAACCCTGTAAGCTGCCTCTCGGAGGAAGGCCTTGATCTGTTTCATGTTGTAGCCCATGGCTTTGTAGATGCAGGCCAACAAGATGTTCTTGCTGTTTGATAATATCAGATAGCACAGAGAAATCCAGCAGAGGAAGCAGGGACAAATTCATGTGCCCATGGGCAGGCAGGAGTTCACCTTCTAGAAGAATGATGGTGTGTTGCTATACCATAACCTGAGATACTGGATGTAAGAGTTGTTGGGGTTTGTTTTTTGTTGGTTTGTTCTCATGAATGGTAGATCTTAGTGGTACTGCTTAAACTGAGGTAGTTGTTTACTTAAGAGGTAGCATTTTCAAGATTTTTGGGGGACTATTACTTTTTCTAGGTTGAGTGAGAAATTCCTCTCAACTGAAGGGTGTTGACACACAGTGATCCTAAATCACAGAATCACAGAATGTTAGGGATTGGAAGGGACCTTAAAAGATCATCTAGTCCAATCCCCCTGCCAGAGCAGGAATACCTAGATCAGGTCACACAGGAACATGTCCAGGCGGGTTTTGAATGTCTCCAGAGAAGGAGACTCCACAACATAGTGGGAAGTACTGTCTTCTGAGAGGGGATGGAGGCAGCTCTGCTGTATGAAACCATATAAAGAATAGCATCAAAGTATGGTTTATTTTTCCCACTAAAGCATAAGTTTCCCACTTGCTGCTTCTGCCCTCTCTGTTTTGCTGAGAGTGGTGGTGGTTTTGTATGTGGCAGGGACAAAGGGAGATACAAGAGGTGAGTAGTTGGAGTAAATTTGGAACGCCTTTCTGACAGCCTTCTTGGAGGTTGGACAAGCAATGTGTTTGAACCTGTCCACTGATGGTCACGTTTGTGTGCAACAGAGATTTTTTTCATTGCATCTGATAAGAGACCTCCAGGACAAAGTTTGTCCATCCTCTGTTTCTTACACAAGGATGATTCTACGCGATAATGCAAACTGTACGTGTCGTTCAGAGGTTACCTGTGAAAGACATGGTGAATGGATTTAAAAATGATAACGTTTATTCATTGTGCAGTTCCTTTTCTCCCTTCTTGCCCTCTCTAAGCATTCACTGGCTGTTCCTCTTCCTCCTCCATCTCGTGAATCCTTTTAATCCTCATCACGCGCTGTTCTCCTGTGCCTCTACATTTCCTTCTCCAGTCTCCTCTGCCCCTTCCCTTGTTTGTGCTCGTGCTCTGCTGCTTTCTCTACCTGTTTCATTTTCCTTTCCTCCCTACTTATTTTTAAGCCTTTTTTTTTTTTTTTTTTTTTTTTTTTTTCTTCAGTTGTCCATATCTATACCTGCCTTGGTTTCTTCCTTCGTTTTACAGGATTTTTCCTGTTTGATCTCGCCTCTCATTTTCTCTGCTGACTGTTTGCCTGGCACTGCTCTCTGTCTGCTTAGCCTGTGTAATGGACTGACTGGTTAAAAGGTTTGAAGAGAAAATGGCTTCACTCTGAATGGATCTTCATTTAATGATTGCAATGTGTTATTTTTAATGAGGTATTTTTGTTACTATTTCAGGTCCTAAAAATTAGCTTGATTGGACACCGGAAGCGCGTTCTGGCATCTTTGGGAGATAGGTTTCACGAAGATCCTCCTCAGAAACCACCTCGGTCAATAACCCTCAGGGTGAGTCCCCATGAAAATTTGTTTGCATTTCTCGAAAAGTCAGCAAGTGTTTCATAACTTCAGAAGTTTACAGCGTAGATGTCTTAGGCTGACCTGCTCAGTCGCACCTCCCTGTGTAGCCAGTGGAGAAAAACTGACGTTTTTACAGGATGATTCATCTGACTTGTTTCAGATGTCTACTTTAGGATAAGTAGTATCTTAGAAGTACCGGTTTATCTTCTTTGCTCAAGAAACTAGCTCAGGACCAGGTGTGTACAAGCTGCACAGCTACATTTGCCCACAGGAATCCCAGCCCAGGCGATCAATATTGCAGAAGGAGAGTTACCATTTTCCTGTCTGTTTTGCCAATTAGTAGGCCCAGTACAAAAGACACAGCCAGCAGCAGAACAACAATCCAGTGAGTAAGTTCTATTTCACGTAAAGGACTCAGAATATAGGGGATTGCCGGGGGTACAAACAAGTCAGATAGATCACAAATAATAGATATCAACCCCAGCTACCCCAGGAATGACATAGTATCACTCATAATAGATGGAACAAGCAGAGACACGAGATAACCCACAGAGAAAATGGGAGACAACCAGGACAATAAGGGGGTTACATATGATAGAAGTAACCCCATGTTGCCTCCCCACAAAGCCCGCGTTTGTATGTGCCAGACCTGACTGCGATCCAGTTGCATGAGGAGTCAGGAGGTCCTTCCCCAACAGGAAACTCTGTGAAGTGCGTCCACTCCACAGACAGACTCTCCAACCCTTCCTGCAAGTGGGCCCAGCTTTTATCCCCAAACAGGACACCTGGCACTTGTTAGCAAAATGCAGGGCACCTGGGGCTTGTTTACCCAAGGGCTCTCCTTGGAGGAAAGCCAAAAGGCAAACTCATCCCCTCCTTTTGAAGGGCTGTGGGAGCCACCCATATGTCACCCTTAATTCAGGGCTTGGGGTTCAGACCCCAGCACTTCACTGTCATGTTTTCAAAATGCTTTCACTTACTTCTCAGACATGCTTTATGCTTTCTTTAAAGAGAGCCTCTTGAGTGTTGAAGTACAAACGCCATTAAGATGTTTCTGTATCAAAAATGGTTTTGCGTTTTTAATTTTCATTTGTATTCCCTCTTTCAGAAACCTTGTTGCAATGTCCCTGGGGTTTTTCCACACTTGATCAGATTTAATCTCCTCTCGTTACACCACCTTCACTTGGTTTCTCCAATCCAATGCCTTTGCTTCCTTGCTGTCTGTTACCCTGATCAAGTTGTGGTCCAATGACCCATTACTACTATGTTCTCTCCAAGGGAGTTCATATTGATGGGGAGGGGGGCATAAAGAGTTAATATAAATAGTTTAATTAGAGAAATATGCAGCTCTTGCTTGGAAAGTATGTAAAGTATGTAATCTTGCCTCTCCCGCTTGGAGACCTTGCTTGCTAGACAAAACAGGGGCTACAGGCCGCTGATTAGAAGGAGGCCATTGGGAAAGGGGAGAAAGGCTCCTGCTCCTTCTGATAAGGGGGAAAGGTCGAGCATTCGAGCCTGGAGAAGAGCCAGAGGCCCACAGAGCATGCGCAGCCAACTGAGGAAGACTCAGAGCCTTCCTCCCGAGCCCCCCGAAGAGGAGCACCAGGGAGCACTGCGCAGGCGCCACCAGGCGGAGCAAGAGGCGTGGAATATTATAATGACCTGATGCAATGATGGAATGTTTATGATACACTCCTCATGAATATGTATTACTTAGTGCCATAAAAGAAGCACCCTTTGGCCCCCCAAGTGTGCAAGTTCAGAGGAGCGATCCCCCTTGCACCCGGCGCTGAATAAACATCCCTACTTTAGAACTTTATGAGAGTTATAGAGTCTTTTCCGTGCGTCAATATCAACACTTTTTATTTTGATATTTTAGGTCACACCTTTTGCATTTGTTTGGATCTGATTATTTTCATGGGGCTGCATTTCTGACCGGAATCTCATTTGGGGCTAAATTTGCAAATGTCAGAAAGTGACCATGCTCCCAAGTTAAATTTCCTGGTGTAAAGAGAAATAGCGAAAGACAGAACAAGTGCTAATTTATACATACACTTACAATTTCTGTGTCCAGCCTGTTTTCACCCTGCTTATTCTCAGATGCCACATACAGGCATTTTAAATCCCTCCCCAAATTCAACCTGTTTCTAATGCCATGTTGAAAAAGGTCTCACAAGTCTATAATGTCCTACTCTAAGCTACATTGCACAAATGTGTGGATATCTTGTATTTTATGTTTTATTTATTATGTGAATGATTCTTGATGCACAGCTGGTGTTAAAATGTGGAGGAATGGCTTGCTGAACAGGGCCGAATGTAACAACTGTGAGAACAGAGCCGAATGTAGCAGCTGTGAGCAAGCAGTACTGATAACGGGAGCTGTACTGCTGATAACTGCAGCTTCCCACGGTCACTCTGACCTGGGAACTGAGACAAGTTTGAAGCTAGTGGAAAGTTACAAGGTAGAACCTGCGGGAAGAATTCAGAAGTAGATAACCGCAAGAGGCTGGAATATGCAAATATAGCTCTGTATTTAACCAATCAAATATAGACGAGTAGGCATGGTTTGTGCTTAGCCAATTAGACATAGATATGTAAGCATAAGTTAACATAAGTAGACATAATTAACCTCCAGTGTATAAAAGGCATAGCAGAACTTGAATAAAGTGTTGAAGCTTGCTTATAACTCATACTGAGTTGCGTCTTGCTTCCCTCGCCTCCTCCGCCATTCTGCAACATCTGGCGCCCGAACAGGGACCCCACTCTACATCTCAGGGGTCTAGAACTCTGACCGAGGAGGCGAGAGCGGAACAGAGCACCAGTTAGCAGCGAACCGGTGGGCGAAAGATCGGCGATCTGCTATGCAGTGGGATTCCGCATCCGCGCCTGGGAACAGAACAGAGGCTGTTTGACCCGCTATCCGCTTAAGGCTACGCTCTGGACGACGCCCAGAGAGGGGGGTGTTCGTGCTGCACAGCGGGAGACCCGGTGTAGGGGTCGCGGGAGATCCCTAAGAGGGAACCCTCCCGTCGCTATCTGGTTTGCCGAAGCAGAGAGAGGCTTCGAGGAGTTTGCCGAAGCGGAGAGAGGCTTCGAGGAGTGACGGCTTGGACCAGCCAAAAAGGTCATGGAGCGTGAGGTAGCCTGTGAATTGCTTTTATGCTTTTTAGAAAAGCAGGGGTTAGAAAGCCTAAAGCATGGTTCGGGGCTTGTGGCTTTATTGTTACGCTTTTTAGAAAAGCGGCGAAAATTCGGGGATGCGTTATGGGACGCGGTAATAGATGGCGATAAAGTAGCTAAGAAAGTGATGAAACTATGGAGGGAGGTTACTAACTGCTTGCAAAAGTATCGGGTGGAAAAGGTGGTTGCGGCGGTCGCGTCTAATAAGTTAGAGGGGGGGGAAGAACAACTGACCACCCCGGGAAAAATCTATCTAGGCATTGATCCAGATCCGAACCCAGCGATCGGGGGTACAGTGAAGGTGATAGGTCCGGCCGGGTTTGCCCCTCAAACAGCCCCTCAGACCGCGGAGGCAGCCTGCTGTGCAGCAGGTGACGATTGGCCACCACCGCTCGAACCCTCTGCCCCGCCGGCCGGGGAAGAGACGACTCGGGAAGAGCAGTCAAAGGGGAAAAATCTGAGACGGATAGTGCGTATAGATTGGCATTCGTTAAAGAGACATGCGATAGAAAACGGGGATCGCGCGTTGTTAGAAGATCTAGAAGGGATTCAGGCGTTCCCTGTGATATTCCAGACAAATGATATGGGAGGGATTGATGCAGAGCACTATATGATTGACTGGAAATTGCTTACGCAGTTGCGGAACACGGTTAACGAGTCTGGTCTGCGAGGAGAACCGACAATTCAGATGTTAAATTATATCTGGGGGTCGGGGATCCTGTGCGCGGAGGACATTAAGAGCATTATGAGAATGATTATGACGCAGTCGCAATTGCTGCTGTGGCAGGGTCATTGGACTCGCTTGTGTGAGCAGTCCGCGCAAACGCAGAGGGAAGAGAACGATCCTTTGTTTGGTGTTACCGCTCAGCAACTGCTGGGGTACGGGCCCTTTCAAAGCATAACGGCGCAAATGGAGCTTGGACCAAACGTGTCTTTGGAAAGTATGCGTTTGGCTCGAGATGCTTTGCGCTCAGTTAGAACATCGCCTGGAGCTCCCTCGTATATGAGCATTAAGCAAGGGAGAGAGGAGTCGTTCGGGAGTTTCGTAGATCGGGTCACAGATGCCATAAACAAGGCAGACGTCCCGGAATGGATGAAGGGGGCGTTGTTGCGACAGTGCGTTATGGAAAATACTAACAATCGGGTAAAGGGGATTTTACTAACTTTGCCCATAGATGCGACTATAGAGGACATGCTAGAGCGCATGAGTAGGGTTCCGTCTGGCGAGCAGGCCATGCTAGTAGAAGCGATTCAGGCTGTGGGGAAAGAAATAGCTCAGGGCCAGGCGTTGCAGGCACAGGCATTCGCAGCTGCTTTAGCTCCATTGCAACGGCCTCGTCCATCATACCGACAGCAGCGCCCGAGCCATGAGGGACCCCCACGGTGCTATAGATGTGGTGAAAAGGGTCATGTGCGGCGAATGTGCAGAAAACCTCATGTTTGGTGCGACAACTGCCAGCATGACCACCATGACACCAGTGTCTGCCATCTTCCGGGAAACGGACGGCGGAGCGCGAGCCGCCGCGCGACGACAACAATTGCGGCTCCGGCGCAGCCCGCCACGTCATCTCCCACCCAGCTGCAACCCTACAGCCAGCCACCACAGGGAGCCTCGGTCTCGACTTGGCAACAGCTGTAGATGTCACCTTAATTGACAACACCGTATATAAGATTCCAACAACAGTTACAGGACCGATTGTCATCAATGGACAACCACAAGGAGCTTTGCTATTGGGACGCTCCTCGACAGCTATAAAGGGACTTTTCATTGTTCCAGGACTTATTGATGCAGATTTCACCGGACAGATCATTATAATGGCAAAGACTGATTTTCCACCTATCCATGTACCACAAGGAAGCAAAATAGCTCAACTGATCCCGCTTCCACAAGAGACTGTCAAAGACATTATTTGTTATGAACTATTTGTGTATTTTTTCAGATCAGGAAGCACCTCCGGCGCAGATACATGGTCGCGCGGTTAACACAGAGACTGAGAAACCTATGTTAGTGATGTATCGAGATCCCCAGACAGGTCAATGGCGTGGTCCAGCTGAAGTGAAATATATCGGGCGGGGTTATATGTGTGTGCTTACTCCCACAGGTCCGCAATGGGTTCCCGCAAAATGGACCAAGGTTGCACCTTCTCCTGTTGACAACGATGGGGATGCTGTCGCAAGTTCCGCCCACAACTCCACTTCAAAAGATAGAGAACAGGCAGAATATGTGGGTAACTTGGGCTAATGTCACACATAGCCCAGAATTCTGTTTGAGCATGCAATCAGCTGCTGCTCCCTTTAAGACGTGTTTAATCGGGATTCCTGTAACAGACATGGTAGAATTCCGTAGTTTTTCCAACTATACTACGTATAATGTGTTCCAACCAGTCGACTGTATAGCTAATCTCACGGCTCACATAATTAACAACTTGAATGTAACCCTTCCGTGGGACCCACAAGAATTAGAACTTTTGGGGTCTCAATCCATTGGTAGTAGTACAAAAAATTGGACCAAAACTTGTTTTGTGTTTGGAAATCAATATAAAGCGATTCAATTAGGTAATTGGGCTGGCTGGACACGAGTTGACCCTTTAAACAGCCAGAATTATAAATTTGCACGCAAAGGTGATTATTGCGGAACTAATGAAACTACACAACAAGGCCTAGGAGCTTGGGGGGCAGAAAATACCACAGAGCAGCGAGATACAGTATGGAGTAATGACACTGCCAAAGCTCTACCCCCAGATATGTTTTTAATATGCGGAGACAGAGCTTGGCAGGGAATTCCACGCAATTCAATTGGGGGACCATGTTATTTAGGGAAATTAACACTCTTAGCTCCTACTCATCGAGCATGGCTTAATATAGCATCTAAATTGAACAGAAGAAAGAGAAGAAATGCTGTTCATCACCTAGACCCCAACTGTGATGATGAACTGCGACTGTGGTCATTCACTGCCCGTGTGTTTGCATCCATCTTTTCACCCAGTGTAGCAGCTGCCCATGCCCTTAGAGAGATCGAAAGGCTAGCTTGTTGGTCTGTTAAGCAATCAAATATTACCACAAGTATTATTAGTGAATTGTTAGTAGATCAAAATAGTTTGCGACATGCTTTGCTTCAAGATCGCGCCGCTATTGATTTTTTGCTTTTAGCACAAGGCCATGGTTGTGAAGACTTCGAGGGTATGTGTTGCTTTAATCTATCTGATCATAGTAATTCCATCCATAAACAGTTAAACTGGCTAAAGCAACACACCAATAAGATCACTGTTAATAACAATCCGTTTGATAAATGGCTATCTTCTATATTTGGGGGATTAACACCATGGCTGCTTTCACTTGTTAAAGAAGGCTTGCGCTGGATAGGAATAGGCATTGCTATTGTAGTTGTTGCTAAAATTGCTTATAACTGCTTAATGAAACAAATAGCTCAACTTTCCAACCAAATACTGCTTGCTCAAAAAGAAAAAGGGGGAATTGTGGAGGAAT
Source organism: Podargus strigoides (assembly GCA_028020825.1). Taxonomy (NCBI): domain Eukaryota; kingdom Metazoa; phylum Chordata; class Aves; order Caprimulgiformes; family Podargidae; genus Podargus; species Podargus strigoides. The sequence goes on from CM051662.1 coordinate 60,772,763, forward strand.
GGCTTGCTGAACAGGGCCGAATGTAACAACTGTGAGAACAGAGCCGAATGTAGCAGCTGTGAGCAAGCAGTACTGATAACGGGAGCTGTACTGCTGATAACTGCAGCTTCCCACGGTCACTCTGACCTGGGAACTGAGACAAGTTTGAAGCTAGTGGAAAGTTACAAGGTAGAACCTGCGGGAAGAATTCAGAAGTAGATAACCGCAAGAGGCTGGAATATGCAAATATAGCTCTGTATTTAACCAATCAAATATAGACGAGTAGGCATGGTTTGTGCTTAGCCAATTAGACATAGATATGTAAGCATAAGTTAACATAAGTAGACATAATTAACCTCCAGTGTATAAAAGGCATAGCAGAACTTGAATAAAGTGTTGAAGCTTGCTTATAACTCATACTGAGTTGCGTCTTGCTTCCCTCGCCTCCTCTGCCATTCTGCGACATTAAAACACTCCCAGGAGAGAGGAATCATTTGAAAATCGCACATTTTTGCTCAATACTTACAGTGCTCTGGACTAGGGAATTAGTTTCTCTTCAGCAGGTGGCAAAGTTTCCACAGCCCATGTTATTGGTTAGGACTGTATACTCTCAGTTAATAGTGAAGAGAAAACTGGTTGTCCTCCATCTGTGGTCAAAATAATAGGAAGTAGTCTGCTACTTCACAGCTAGAACTACTGATGCGAGCAAGTGCTAAGTGTCCTCATAGTATTGGAGTCTTCACAAAGAATCCTAAAGAGGAGGACTTGAGGTTGAATTAAAGTTTTCTTTCCCATCAACCACTACTATGCCATTTCACATGAAACAAGGACATAGTATTTAGTCTGTAGTTTGCAATAATTTTTAGCTTGGAAAGTGGTTTAAATAAAGTGTCTACAGCTACTAGAAGATTGATTTATATCTATTAGAAAAGATAATTTGAAGAGTCTATCTTTAACATCCCAACGTCAACCTAAGCGTGGCTAACACTTTTTATCTTTTTCAACAATTTTTGTATTAGCATTTAAATTACTTCAAAGTAAAAAAAGGTTAAATATTGAGGAAAAGCAACAAACATAAAAATGTCCACAAAATATATTATTGCCACAATAACTGTGTACTAAGGAAAAGTTCTTTTGATTTCAAAGTTATATACTTGAAAATTAGAAAATACTTGATCTCAGGTTACCTGTGCACTCTGGCTTTCCTTCCTTGAGTGCATTATAGTGTTTAATTACAGGACCAGTTCCCCATCCTCACCTGGTTGGCATTGGAAGTTGGAATTTAAACTGAAGGAATGACAATTTAGACTGAAAATTTGAAGAAGCTACGGTACAATAGTAATGATAGCTTAACACAAGAAAGTATTCACTAGAGAGGATTCCTGGTTTTTAGGAACTGGTTTGACAAACATCTGTGAGGTGTGAGCTGCACCTAGGTGACCTGGGGAAGGATCTCTTAAGCTCCCTTCCAGCCCTGACCTGTGTGGCTCCAGCTTTACGGCAGGACTGAGAGGTGGAGATGAAGCAGATTTTGACAGGGAAATATATGATCAGGCATCCATTCAGGGCATGTATCCATGCAGGAATGGATGCAGGGTGGAAACATGATATGAATGCTTGGTACTAAGTACATGAGAGCATCTGCATGGCATCCATTCCTGGTCTGCAGATTTGTTAAGGAGATGAGAACGTGGGTATGGAGTGAGGAAGAGGAATGAAGGAAGAATGGGAGAGAGATTCATGATTAAAGAAATAGTTGTAGCTATGAGAATACAGATACAGAGTGGAACTCGACTTAGCCGCTACGGTTAAGGACAATAAGAAGAGGTTCTTTCAGTACCTCAGTAGAAAAAGGAAGACTAGGGAAAATGTTGGCCCACTGATGAACGAGGCAGGCGCCCTGGTGGTGGAAGGCACAGAAAAGGCAGAGGTACTGAATACCTTCTTTGCCTCGGTCTTCACTACTAAAGTGGTCTCTCGTGAATCCCAAACCGTGGAGGCAAGAAGGAAGGTCTGGAGAGATGAAGACTGTCCCTCGATAGAGGAAGACTGCCTTAGAGACCACTTGGCCAAACTGGACATCCAGAAGTCCATGGGCCCTGATGGGATGCACCCGCGAGTGCTGAGAGAGCTGGCAGATGTTATTGCTGGGCCACTCTCCATCATCTTTGAAAAGTCGTGGAGAGCAGGAGAGGTGCCTGAAGACTGCCATCCAGCGGGACCTGGACAGACTGGAGAGCTGGGCAGAGAAGAACCTCATGAGGTTCAATAAGGGCAAGTGTAGGGTGCTGCACCTGGGGAAAAAGAATGCCAGGCACCAGTATAGGCTAGGGAGGGATCTCCTGGAAAGCAGTTCTGAGGAGAAGGGTCTGGGAGTCCTGGTAGGTAGCAAATTATCCCTGAGCCGGCAATGTGCCCTTGTTGCCAAGAAAGCCAATGTCGCCCTGGGCTGCATAGGGCAGTGTGTGGCCAGTAGGTCGAGGGAGGTCATTCTGCCCTGGTGAGGCTGCAAATGTGTCCACTTCTGGGCTCCCCAGTTGAAGAGAGACAGGGACCTACGGGAGAGAGTCCAGTGGAGGGCAACGAGGATGACTGGGGGATTGGAGCATCTCCCCTATGAGGAAAGGCTGAGAGAGCTGGGACTCTTTGGCCTGGAGAGGAGAAGGCTGAGGGGTGATTTAATTAATGTTTACAAATACCTGTGAGGTGGATGCACTTTGCAGAGTTTCCTGTTGGGGAAGGACCTCCTGACTCTTCCTGCAACTGGGCCCCAGTCAGGTTTGGCGCTTGTGAACGCGGGCTTTGTGAGAACAACATATGGCTACCTCTCTCCTATATTATCCGTTTATTGGCTTGGCTGTCTCCCATCTGTACCGTGGGAGACTTTGTTGCTTTGTTTGTCCCACCGATTGTTGGCCGTGTTGTATCATTCCTGGGGTCACTGGGGTTGATGTCTATGATGTGTAATCTGATTGACTTGTTTGTACCCCCAGTGTTCACCCATATACTGACTTTCTTGTGTGCAATAGAATTTGGTTACTGGTTTGGTTTTTTGCTGGCTGTGTCCTTTGTACTAGGCCTAGTAATTGGCAAAACACAGACACAAGCTGGAACATAGGAGGTTCCATTTAAATATGAGGAAGAACTTTTTTTCAGTGAGGGTGCCAGAGCACTGGAACAGGCTGCCCAGAGATGTTGTGGAGTCTCCTTCTCTGGAGATTTTCAAGACTCACCTGGAAGCAGTCCTGAGTGATGTGCTCTAGGGGATCCTGCTTTTAAGCAGGGGAGTTGGACTAGATGATCTCTGGAGGTTCCTTCCAACTCTGAATATTCCGTGATTATGCTTGGTGAGTTATTTAGGTAATTGTCTCATAAACAACCACTAATTGCATGTTACTGACATTCTGCATATTTGACTGGAATCTGATTTATACAAGTGCTGAGCACACAGTGCTGCAAATTAGATCAACAGAAGTGGAGTTTTGAATAGAAGCACTTGGAAAACTAGGCAATAGATATTGTAACTGGGCATCCGTTTTTTAACCTCAGTCTGTGTGTCTCAAGTCCCCCACACTAAAATGGTGATTATAAAATGCTAGAAGTCACAAGGTGTGGTGAAAATTGATTGATATTTGTAAAGCACTTCGGAGCATCGTGAAAATGCTGGTGTTAGTCATCCTATCATCAGAGCAGGATTTGAATAGAGTTTGGGGAAGGGGTTTGGGGTCATGAAACAAGGTGAGAATGAAATACTGACTACACGATAACTAATGATAACACAGTGCTGAGTATATGACAACATGCTGCACAGTTGAGGATCCATCTGTGCTGTGAAGGATGACTTTGAGAAAATAGCATAAAATCGTATAATTACATACTATTCCATAATGCAGAGGCACTGTAATTCTTTTATTTCTTCACTTTGTAATTCTTGTCTGTATTGCCTCACCAGCAATCTTCTGATACAGATTTCTGAGTGAATTTCCTCTTTATATGCAGTTTGATAAAATATGAAAAGCTCGATGCGAGCCGAAGTCTCTATATCCATTGCACGGTCACCTGCCACTTCGATGTGCTGATGGCCCTATCAGTCTACTAACAGTGGGTGAATCGTGATTCAGAGTAGAGTGAGGTTACCTGCCTGGCTGGAGCGGCAGGTAGCAGCTATTAGAAAGGATCTCATTTGGTGCTCCTGTCCTCAGGTTATTTTCAGGACAGAGGCGTCTACACCATCCAGTCAGAGTTGGGCCTGTGGAGGAACTGGGGGTAGGTTTTAGAGGTTATGCCTTGGCAAACCTTTTGAGCATGTGCTACAGCTTTTCAGATGCTTTTAACTGTGCCAAATGTAGGTGGTTTTTTGTGAAGGAGGGGAAAAGACTGTTCCTAGGAGGAAAACATTCCTTTCTTTGTCCTGGGAAATGTCAGGTGCTTGTCTCAGATCATAGGAAAGCTAGAGAATTAAAAAAACAAAAAAAAAAAATGCCGATTCATTATAAGTTGCTGAACAACTATATGTCCCTGATTTTAGTCAACCAACATGGAAAATACTAATCTGTTGTTGTGATTGCAAGGAATAATGTCATGTAGGCTACTACATTTCAAATACATCAGATGTTACTATCACTTGAACGCACACAAAGACTTGCAGCTTTCTGTTTGGAAGAGATTACAGTGCTCTGATTTCTTACACTAGATCTTGTTTCTTAACAGCATGAAGTACCTTGATGCTTTTCAGAGTTAGGTTTGCTTCAATGTAGTCAGGCATGAAATATCCACTTTAATTCTTTCTTTAAATAAGAAGGCAGATTTTTTACCCTCCATGCACACTGGAGCAGGCCTTTGTTTCCTCTCATTGTGTGATGTCTTCAGGTCCTTTCTTGTTGTTCAGTATTGAAATACAGTATTACAGCAATAGGTAATTTAGACAAGTTCTGCACTGTGCAAACACACTCCTGGGTATGTTCTCTGCCTCCAGAGAACTTAGTGTCAGAGAAATCTCTTGTGTCAGAGAAATTGAGCCCAGTAACCTACATCATGAGAGAGGAACATGTTTTCCCATCTGGTTGCTATGACTGTTTTACAGTCGGCACTGGGATGGTACATGTGCAGGCTGGCTGGCCAGTAGCTCTGCTCCTGACAATTGCAATCTCCAAGGCAGTATTGAATGGTGAAGATGGGCGTGAACGTTTGTAATTGGTGTTTGAACAAGTGATGTGACACGCATGAGAATAGGTACTTCTCCACATAGCTATGGTGGCTGTCTGTGAGCGGTGTGGTGGCCAGTCCTGGTAAAATGTATGATCAGGAGGAAATGTTTAGCTATTTATTAGATAGGTTTTATGTATCAATTTGCTATGATATTTGCACACTGACTGATATAAGGTCACAGTTCAAAAGAGTTTACAAGAAAAGCCTGGTAAAATATTTGTACTCTGATGCCTTCATGCATTCTGGGAATTATTTAGCTTGTTTCTGATATCCAGTACTTAAAGGGATTTTCTGTAAGACCTATAAAAATTGCAAGCTAAGTGTCCCTATTTTGTAAATGTTTGCGCATTTCTTTTTTCCAGCAAGAGATGTTGCTAGAGTTCAAATCACTTTCACTGCTCAGAGTGGCTGCTCAGAAGTGATGAGAATCTATTTCATCTTACAAATAACTAGTCCTAAATCATGGCTTTATTTGGGCCTTGACAAGAAGTAACTCACTGTTTTTTCTCCAGCAATCCTAGAAGGGATTATATATTACGCAAGGAGGTATTGGAGAGGGAATTTGCCACTAGTCCATGTAAATAGTGAATTATTTTTCCTTCCACATGGAGTCTGCTCCTTAGGTAGCAAATCTTAAAAATTCATCCACAGTACCTCTACTTCAGGAATTGTTCCTTAATTTTTTTCATATCAATAATTCAAATACACTTTTAAACATGTGGTTTGAAGCCAGCAGTATGCTGTTCTTATGCTGCATTTTTCTCCTCTCTGTCCAGGAACCCAGCGGTAACCACACTCCTCCTCAGTTGTCTCCATCACTTAGCCAAAGCACTTTCACTACTGGTGGCTCCCTGGACATTCCCCACATTGTCATGCAGGGTGATGCAAGGAGAAGAAGAAATGAAAACTATTTTGATGATATTCCCCGGTCAAAGCTGGAGAGGCAGATGGCACAGGTAGGGTTAAAATGATGCCATTAAAAGGCTGCGCGTTGCTGTAATTGGTTACAGAGCTAATTGTAACCATAGCTCTGGGTCATATATGAAGGCTGAATTGTAAACTACAAAGATTGGCAATTTTTCCAAGCTGTCTGTTCCAGTTCTCTATTTTTCAAATAGTGTAAGTTGGTGTGCAGTTTCTCCTGAGAGTTAGAGTTTTGGGAGTGTTTAGGTGCCTGGAGGCTGTGATGAAGGTGTCTCCTGTGCACCAGAGGATGCAGACTCCCACTGGCACTGACTCTGCCTCTCATTTTTGTAAGAAGGTGCAGGTTCCTCAATTTCTGAGCAACCTAGATGAAAATAAGCTGACATCAGTTCACTGCCAGAAACTCAGAAGACTTGAGGGTGGTGCTGTTTATTAATGTAGAGGGTCAGCGTTCTGCTAAACTTTGTGATCTGGGGATATATCTTGAGTGTTTAAGATTTAACTGTGCAAGAACTCATTTGAGCATCGCAATAGTGCTAGACTCAACTGGATGTTAAATCAAACTTTTCATGAAAGAAAGCCTACAGTAGCCCCCATCTCTGATTTTTTTTTTTTTTTTTTTCACCCAACCATAGTAAAAGTACTGATAATTTTAAATCAAGCATATGTTGACCAGAGTGATGTCTTGTACCATTCCAAAGGACAGTAAAGTCAGGCTTGGACAGCCTGTTGGTGAAAATGCCTTAGGATGAACTCGGCTGGATTTTTTTGGTGGTACACATGATGAAAGACAGCCAGGTCTTGCGCCATGCAATGTTCTGCAGCGTATGTTGGAAATAGGGCTTTGATTTGCCATCAGAAGCAAATGGGCAGCCAGCGTGGTTCCTAGAGCATCTCTCTCCATGAAGGAGCAAGTTGTTGCATGGTGCCCCGCATGAGGCTTCCCAGTGGTTCTCTGCCTGCCATAACCCAAATTAGAGCCTCTATCTGAAATTCAGCCTCAAAATGGAAACAACTATGCAAATAACTGTGTTATGGTTAACGTAATGAACAAAAGGCTGCAGTTTCTCATCTAATTGCATGAATAAGAAGTAGTAATTAAATAAACAAGCAAAACAAGGTGCTGCTGTTACCTGGGAACACAGAAACAAATTGAATTCCATTTGTTCAGAGGACATTTCTAGGGAAGTGAAATTGCATTTGATTGGGTCAGGCTGTTTCCTTGCCTTTTTTTAATCTCCTAATTTTCAGCTGTATAATCTTATCGTACAGAATTAAAGGGAAAGTTGCCTAGTGCATGAGCTTGTTTTCAAACCAAAGTCTGCTGGGCTTCTGTGGCAAGAACAAGGTTGAGCTGGAGTCCAGCAAGGAAAAGTCAAGTTCCTAATGTAAAAATATTGCTTTGAAGGTCATGAAAATTAGGTGTCTGAGCATGAAATGCCCACTTGCTCATGGCTGAGTAGACTGGTTCATCTGCTTAGTTCATTTTATCACTTGGTTCACAAATCCCTATTCTCACATCCTTTTTTAGTCATTAACATTGGAGAGGGAGGGAAAAAACAAACAAACAAAAAAACCCCACACAAAAAAAAACCCATGCTAGCAATTCCTCATGTCTCCTTTTCACTATTTTCTTTTCCTGTTTGAAGTCCTGATATTCCCAAGAGGTATGACACACTCATATGGCACCTGGAGATTTTCTTTGGGCTGTTAAATATTGCTTTTCCAGAAGGATTCTGATATGTTGCATATTCAGAGAGAACTGAGCAGTTACTACTTACACCAATCCAAACCACTAATTAAGTGCTGGATTTTTTTAATTATTTTTTTTTTGTGGGGGTGTGTACCCACTGGATGAATGACTTCATAGTGCCTTCTCTTTAACTTTTACTGTGGAGTATAGTAGTCATCCTTTGTGACTCCAAAGGGGGAAAACGGATTCAGATGAAATCTATGAAACAGTGTGTTGTGTTAGTCCCTGAACTCCAATCTGTTTGGAGTCTTTCTCAGCTCTGTCCCCAAATTCTGCACTCCTCATGTATGTAAAATCCCCTTTGACTTTAATGGGAAAGTCAATGACTCCCTCTGGTGATCATTCTCACTAAATTGGACTCACCCCATTAAGAGGCTAATCAGGGATTTCTTCAACCATTCTGGCCCAAAAATAGATTTTTAAATTTATTTTTTGCAATATGTGCTTTGCTTAAATGAACCATATTTCCTTCAATCATTTCTCCCAAAGCCCCTTTGAAATTAAAAGTAAAATAACTGTTGCTAGGAAATAAAGTAGATCCAGCTGATTCTTAACACAAGCCTTCTGCTCCATGTTTTATCCAGAGACTTCCTCCTTGCAGTTTGCAGGTTCCTTTTGGCTTTTGTCAGATCAACAACAACTTCTGAGCTGATACCAGTCCTGTTTTCCAGCTAGAATACTTCTCACAGAGTAATCTAGAGCGATTATTGGAATTGCTTTGAGGATATTCTTTGTCTTAACCCTTTCTTTGCTAGGCTGTTTGCATGCTGCTGTATGAATCTGCATGTTTACTGGATGCTATAGTAGACAGATGTTCATAAAGACATCTTTGATGCTGTGGGGTTTTTTGAAAGGATTTTAGGTGTGTTCTTCACATTGAGGTTGATGAGTATTTTTATGGCCTTGAAGAGAGAAGCCAACACAGTATTGCAGACTTGTTCATGGTTTTGCTTTCATGAACTTGATTTTGTTTCAGAGATGTTGGGATAAGGCTATTTTTCGCCTCAATTTAAAATCTAAACTCTGAAGCTATTTTGATAAAATGATGAGATCTGATGTTTCCATCTTTATTATGGCCTGTTTTTTCACTAAACTATTACATGGGAATCATCAAGCATCGGATACCAACCAGTGTTTATTAAAACAATGAGCACATTGGTTTAAATCTGTTTTCCTTTGATCTACTAAATGGGTTTAAATAATTCTCTAAACCAGAATCAGATCTGCTTGTAAGTAATACAACACTTTGTTTCCTGGAGGAAGCATTGATTTAAATTTACTTAATGTGGGTGGTTTTGTCTCAAGGCCAGCGTGTACCTTCAGAGTTCCCTAGCAGACTGTGACCTAAGAGGGGAAAATCCTAATATAAACAGTGAGTCTAACCAATTTAGCTTCCCCACTGGAATAGGTTTGGTCATCCAGCTCTCCAGTTGGTCGTCCGACTTTGTAAGTCTTTGATGTCTGGTTGGATAAATCATAGCTGCCAAAAAGGTAATACAGAAGAATGCGAGATGGTTTGTTTTTTAAAAAAAAAAAAAAAAAAAGGGGTGGGGGAAATAATCCCCCAAAGGACTGAGTAGTCTGAGTCATCTTTGACTGTGGATGTTGAATTCTGAGCCTGCAAACTGTAGATTAATATGATCAAATTAGCGTAGTTTAAAATAGCTGAGGTTGCTCTTCAGATTGCCTAAGCCTTTAAAATAGAATTGAAATTGTACAGGCAAAGCCTAAGGAGTTTGGAACCAAAATCAATAGGAGGAGTCCTGTTGAAGACATTGGGCTCTTCATTCACCCCTGAAATCATGGGGAAAAAAGAAAATATTTGTGGGGAAGAGCTTTGGAGGTTAAAAGGGAGCATAGCTAAGTTCATTAAAATGTCAAGCCTTTAGGATTCATAATTCTCCAGGCTGCAGAGAAGCTTTAGGTACTAGATGCAAGCATATCCCAGTCTGCCAGCCCTGAGGCTGTTGCTATTTATTGCTCCAGCATGTGACATATGGTGCTTTTAGCCACCGTGGTCTGTAAAGCCTCTCACTCTGGTGTTCGGAGTGCTGCACCCTGCCCTGAGCTGGGAGCAGGGGCCAAAAACATCCTGCCTGCAGCTGGTGGGCAGGGAGGTGCGGGGAACAACTCTTCCCACACCACTCCTTGCAGAAGCAGAGCTGGGTCAGGCGTCACCTTGATGCTGATGCACCCCTCCCCACAGGGCTGAACTTGCTGTGCACCCCAAGATGGGAGAGGTCTGTCATTGCAGGAGGTGGTGGGCGGGCACCTCTTTAGGGCTCTAGGGAAATCTCTGGACTGTGTCTGCCTCTGGGAGAAAAAACGAGTAATGAGTCAGGGTAAGCTTTCTGGTAGGCTAAACCTAGTTATGGCCCATATGGGAGGCACCCCAGAGGGCTGTGATGGGAGGAAGAGAATTCTTTAAGATCTCAGAGTTGGAAAAATTATCCACAAAGGCTGGCAGAAGTTCTCTCCCAGAGATGCTGAACCCAGACTTAAATTTGAAAGCCTTTCTGGATTCTTTGAGCCCATGGTCTGAGGGCTCTTACTTTTCTTTTTTTTTTTTTTTTTTCTTCCCTGAAACACAAGATAAACTTACATGTCAGGTCATTGTAATGACTGGACAGTAAGTTTGAAGGACAGCTGATTAGGATTGATATGCAGGAGATAGTAATTTAAATTGAGTTAGTATCTGAGATCCTTTATCTGCAATAGAGGAAAAGTATAATAAAAACAAGAGACAAAACTAGCAAAGTTAGGTTTGTAGGAAAACTGCAATTTTTCTGCTTTCTGGAATAATCCCTTCAACTCAATAATATCTTCCATGTACTTCATAGATACTAAACCTTTCCTATTTCCAGTGCACAGTGGGGCTATGTGGTTTAAAATCATGTTTTCCATTTTCCAGCTAAGAAAACTGAGGTACATGGATGTTGCAGGTTGGCTAAGATGACACTGCAAGTTTGAAGGAGCCAAAAGTAAAACTCTTGTATCATAAAACAAACTTTTAGTTTTTTAACTTTCAACCACAGCATGACATTTTTTTATTTGCTTGTTTCCTGTTTGTTTTCCTGTCTCCTTTTCTGCTTTGGAAGGATTTAAAGATTACGATGAATGAAGGAAAATATGCCCAGGAGGATACTGGTGTGTAAAATGAGATTATCTAAGAATCAGCGAAGAATGGGTTTTATGAATGGTTGAAATTACTGGTGAAGTAACAGAATTATTTACCAATGGACTTAAGAAGCAATAAATACAAAAATACCATTGTTTAGATTATTTCATTCTGTTGCTGTTTCTATGGTTTCTTACTTCCATTTTTAATAAGCATAAAATAGTGTACACTGTGAGAATGAACAGACTGCTATTTTAAAGACAAGTATGTAAAATCCAAACAAAATGCTCCGAGGTTTATATTTTCAGGTGCATTTTTTTTAATATGGAAAGATGACTGAACTACGAAGACTTTCAATTTAACATCAAAAGAAAAATGCTTAACCGAATCTATTTTTGTTGCATGGTATATGTGTTGCTGACAGTTGTCTTTAATTCAGATAGATGTTAATGACATAGAGGACTGTATCTTGAACTGTAAATTTCAACAGACTTTCATCTGTTAACCCCTCAAGTATTGTGTATTTAATGGACTAGTAAACTGATAAAGACATTATGAAAAATATAAGTAATTTCTGCCTGAATAGAAATACACAATATTTTCAAGAATGTTACAGAAGCTAGCATTTTAGAAATAAAGTTGTGGGTTGTGGATCATACCTACATGCTGCTTCAGCATATGGAATTAAGGAAGCCACTTCTATATTTGGTATTAATGATCCAAACTATAGCCATAAATACTACACCAAGAAGGGGACAGATGTTCTTTATTAATTTACTGTTTTTCACTCAGTCTTGTGCGCTGTATGAAAAATGGAGAAGATGAGGTAGTTTCTGCTGTCAAATAAACTATTCTTATTGAAAATCTGAATATTTCAAAGTCAAAGCTGAAATTTCATCTCTAACATCTACATTTTTGAGCAGGTGGAAAAAAGTTGTACTTAGCATTTGGGGTGCTCTTCTGCCAGAGCCCACTTTTTTCTTGTTGGTTTTTTTTTGCTAAAATGTAGATACTTGTACCTAACGTTCAGGGACCAAAATCCCATAATCTGTATTGGTGGTATTTGTCCAGATGTTTGTATCCGCTATGCAGGGCTAAAAGGCTGAGGTGCATTTGTAGCCAGCAGCAGCAGGAGAAGGGGTGATGTCAATCGGAAGAGGCTTGGCTGCTTATCCCTGGTCCCAGGATCAAAGCTGAGGCTGTAAAGATGCACCTGCAGGAGCCGGGCAGGGCAAACCGTAGCCTTAGCAAACCACTGGGGGAGACCCTCAGTCGGTCCTCCCCAGCAGGAACCCAACTCCTTGGTTACTGGATCAAAATCAAATGAAAAATGACCTCCTATCAGAGAAGATCCACCATCGCACGAAGGAGGGTGTCAGCTGAGTGAGAGAGAAGCACAGCTGTGTTATTAGTCTTTTCTCGTTGGAGGAAAATGTTCAAAGTATGGCTCTGGGAGGAGGAAGAGGTGGAGGTGCACAGGACCTACAGCTCCAACCCTGGTATGGGAGGCTGGCTTTCCTTCTCACCCTGCCGCCGCCTGGGGGGATGGTCTTTGCAGGCTCGCTGTGGGGCTGGGCCAGCTGTCTCCCAGGGTGTGTTGGCCATGCCTCGTACCTTCTTGTGAAGGACACCTCTCTGGGAGCTGCTGACAGGGTGCACTGACCTGGAGTGGGGTGTCACAGTGCACACCTGTCACCCACTGCCTTCCTGCAAGAAAGCCTTCCAAGATGGCCAGTGATTTTCTGGAAATCTTCATATAAAGTATTTTCAGGAAAAGGAAAAGAAGTATACCCATGCAAAACACATATACTTGTTCTAATAAGTAGTGTTATTTCTTATTTCTGCTTCTCTAAAAAAAAATACTCATTTCAAATTTCACTCGGTCCCAAGATCTTGTTTTTGAAGGAGCATCTGTGGTTATTCCTGCCAGTAAGACAGGCTCTCCCCAGAACTCTGGGAACATTCAGGGAAGCAACATTTATTGAGACAGCACAACTGCTCTCCCACAGTTCAAAAATATTTGGAGTGACAATTACAAAAGGGGCCAGACAGCCCCATTCATCCGATTTTCGTTTCTTTCTTTCAGCTGTTGCACCTTTAAAGATTGTTCACCATACCAAGAGTGATTTTTCTGGGATTTGATCCAAAATTTTTCTCATTTCTGGAGCTAGACTGAATTATAGTTAGCAAGTTAGATAATGTGCATCAGAGGGAGCGAAGTTTGCTGCTGTTTCTCTCCTTCCCTCTGTGCCTCACCAGGGCTGCAGCACCAGGGGATGGGAGCGACTTCCTGAGGCTCAGCCCTGCAGTGAGACACAGAGGGGAAGGCAGCGGGGGAATAAGCCCAGAGGTTATGTTTGGTAGATCCTCTCCTTCCTGTACACCAGCTCTGCGACGTGGAGGTGCGAGAGAGGGTATGCCTTGCTAGGGAGAGGTGGAGAAGGCGGCAGAAGATCAGGAGTCACCAACAAACTTCTCAGACCAGCTTGGGGGAAATGACCATTGGGGACACACATTTACCTAATGGGGTCATGCCCTGGTGTTTTCTAGACTTTGTTGTTGTTACTCTCTCATGGATTCCCTCAGTGTGCCTCCATCCTCCTTGAAGTACAGTGTCTAAAAGTGGACACTGCCCCATGTGAGACCTCACTGGTGGATGCGTATGACACAAAAGTTCCTTCCCATGTGTGATAATATGCTACTTTTATTAAATACCTCATTTTTTTATTTATGAGAGAGGAGTTCAGCAAAGGGCAACCAAGATGTTTCAGGGGCTGGAGCACTTGTCCTCTGAGGAGAGGTTGGGGGACCAGCGCTGGCTGGAGAAAGGGCAACTTTGGGTACAAACCTGAAAGAGGAGAGGTGCTGACTGGATGACAAGAGAAACTTCCTCCCCATGAGGACAGGTAAGCAGGGGGACAGGTTGCTCAGAGAGGCTGTCCAGTCTCTGTACTGGAGGTTTTCAAGACCTGACTGGATGAAGCCCTGAGCAACCAGGTCTCATCTCACAGCTGCTCCTGCATTGAGCTGTGGTTGAAATGGGCACTTCTTCAGCTCCCTTCCAACTTGAATTATCATGTGATTTATTTGCTTATTCTTTTGCAAGATTGCTGTATTTAATTTGAAGTATACTAAAGCTTCTAGATATTTTTGTCTTCTCCCCACCTCCTTGTTAAATCACTCTGCTAATGTATTTGCTATTTTATTTGTGTATTTAATCTTACATTCCCAAGGAATACTTTTGTCTTACTGAATTTCATCTGACTGATTTCCATAGTTCATTAAATCTGTTTTCAGTTGTTACTCCATTCTGGAAAGTCCCTGACTTCTAGATCCTTCCTAAGGAGCCTGAGCGCTCCTCCAAGCCAGTGCATGGAGCAAGTCATTGCAGATTGCCTCGGTATCTTCCAGTCCAGTTTTGCTTAAATACTGATAATTAAACATGGATTTCAACTTTTTGTGCAACCACTGCATTTTGATTCCGGCTGGTTTGTGTATAGGGCATGTCATGTGTTGCTGCCCCAGGAGTCACACAATCGGTGTCCAAGTCCTATTCTGCTTCTCCTTGCTGCTGCTGATTTAGTCGACCAGTTTTCTGACAAAGGAAGAAAATTTGCTCTGAGATGATTCATACTGAACATTATAAACATCTTGAATTTTTCTTGGTCCATAGAAGCTCTTTCAGGTAAGACATGGCAGGGAAGATCATGCTTTTTCTTTGTTATCCTCCATAGATATAGATATACACATATATGTGCACATCTTCTTAAGTGTTTATTTCAGGTGGCCAGGAGCAATATCAGAAGGTCTCTTAGGTCATGAGGACCAGAGGATGATGAATGGATTTTTAAACCATTTTTCTAGTAACTTGCTGGTCCCTGCAGTTAGGCTGGCTATAACTTTCTGAATCTTCCTTTTCTCCCGTCTTAAATATTCTTTTAGCCCTCCTTTGGTCCTTTCAGTATCTTCTATGACTTTCTGAGGATAATTGCTCCTAGTTTAGGTAAATCTTTGACATCTCCTGAAGTGCTATTGAACGAAGTTTGTTGAGCTGTGCTGAATACATCCAGACTGCCTTACACCCAGCTCCTATTCCTTCAGCATATACTGTCCAGGTATTCTTTTCTGTTGTTTTACTCCTTTCTTCTTCTTCAAAAGTATATAATTTCCATGCTCAGTCTTACTGTTTTGTGATCACTTTCAGTACAGTTACTTTCTGTCTTCAGATTATCAACCAAGTCTTCTGTGTCTATAAGGATGAAGCCTAAAGTAAGTTCTCATTAGTTGATTTTCTTCACCTTATGAAACACTGTCTCCAGCACAGTCTGTGACCTTGAAGACCTGTATATGTACTGTCCTACAGCTTTTCCAGTAAATACATGAGTAATTAGAAAGACTTGAAGCAGATGGAAATGTGCACTTTACAACACTTTGCAACATGATTGGCTACTGACTTTACAACAGCTGTTTGAAGTAATTATGCACTATTGTCTTCTGTCAGAGGAAGTTAGCAAGAATAAGAAATATTATTTCTTGTGTTAATATGTTTTCTTGAAATTGAGCAGGTTAAGTTAAGTAAACAGGAAAAGTGAAAATGTCCTTGATTCTTTTAACAGTGAGTCATAAAGTGATTAGGAGACAATGTCAGCACTGCGATTGCTGGGAAGGTAAGGGAGACAGATGAGTGGATTGCAGGTAACATGGACCCTTAACCTCCGTCTCTCTCACACCATTAACCAGCCACCTGTATTGTGGGCAGGAGACTGCAGGAGCTATGCAGGCCATTCCCTTTCCCCCTTTCTTTGCCCATCCTACCCATCAGAGTTGTGTCCCACAGTGACTAGATGGGGAAATCTTTTATGCATGGGACATCTATAGCTGTCACAAAAATGTGGTGTCATGATAGCAGATTCTTGTTGCTATGTTACTCGTACACATTTATCTTTTGGGAAGAATAAGATAAGCACATGTTTGATACTAATCAGGCAATAGCTGATTCTATATTTTTGCTCTTCATTACCATATTACTTAGGAAAATGTTCATTCTTAAAGTCTCTTTTTCACAGAACCTCTGTGTCAGTGGTATTAAGTGCTCAAGTGTATTTGTGTTTATGGTGTAAGAACATGCACAGATTGGATTATTTTCCTTCTTTTTGAGGGCATATGTTTTGGGATCTGAAAATTACGAGTGTTTGAAGCCTAATCCCAATCCTTCCTCTTACTGCCTGTTTTCTGGCCTCACATACTCAACCTTTTTCCTTTCCTTGGTTCCTTCCTTTTCAGCACAGGGGTATGTAACTTTAAGTACTTCTCCTGGGGATTTCATAATTCATTAAAAAATTTCAGCACTTTGAAGACATAAAATATGTATATAGTAAATGCTAAATATTTTTACAGTGGTGCAAGGAAAAGGTTGGTTTCTGAATTTGAATTCATTATCTTCTGTAAAATTAATGTTCCTTCTGTACTATATTTCAGTACCTTAGTCATTCAAACATTAATGAGTGCAGAACTGAGTAATGAGTTTTGCGCTGCTGCCCTTCTGACTGAGCATTCATACTGTTGTGGGAAATTCTCAGTCTCTGCTGGTCCGCTTGATTTATTATTGACTTAATAAATCAAGTCACCTGTATTTAAAGATCATTTAGCTTAATCCTAGATCTTCCAAAGCTTTAATTCTGGAGGTAGCTCTGTGTGATGGGAGCAGTTCTCTTGAACAGTCCTTGGAGCAGATACCTGGACCCAGAACTTCTCTCACATGTGGGTGCTTCAGACATCTGCTTTTATGCAGATGTTTCTTTCTCCAAAGAATTAAAAATAACAAGCTTTCCTTCATTTATAAAAGAGGTTGAAGACAGACGCCTGTCTTCTGCTGCTTTAATTGTGAAAGAGGGGAGGGTGAAATACATACGTGTGAATTCCCCCAGTCATAGAAGGGCACCAAACTGAGATATCCCAACTCCTGGGGGGAGTGCGATAACCCTCGAGTTTATGTTTGGGAGAAGGTGAGCTGGGGAGGGAGGGGCAGGGTGGGTACCATTAGTGTGTATAAGAAAGGATTGATTCCCTGCCTTTTTTTTTTTTTTTTAGAATGGTGCAACTGGAATCTTGCATATACACTTGCTGCAGTGGTGTATTACCTATTCCTGAGTTAGCACCAATGCAGCCGATAGATGTGCCTGGTGTATTTATGCGTCTACATGCTGCGGCATGGTAGGGCCGCTATGGCAGCATCGCTGTGTCAGTGCAGCAGCCCTGCTGCTCTGTGGCCAAGGCAGCACTGTTGGCAGAGCCCCACATGCCTTTGCTGTGCCAGGATGGGCACTTGCTCCTGGCTGATCCACCAAGGCACCACACCACTCCCTAAAGGCAAGTCCTCAGGAGGGGCAGGATTTAAGGATTCCCCTTTGTCTGTAGAATACCAAGATGGTGAAAACTGACTGTATGACATGACAGTATCACAGCAGCCCTATGCTAGCACCGCTAGTGCCAGGGAGAAATAAAGCATCTGCTAGCATACATTACCATGCTGGCTTACCTTACTCCTTTCAGGACCTCAGCAAGTGTTTCCAAATAGCACTGCAGTATGTTTTCTTGATTACCAGATGCTTGGGGATGCTGCACCTGGCATTCTTTGACTCTTCTCGTGAAGAGCTGAGGCACAACCTCCTGCCCACAGATTCCCATTCCGGAATTCTGCCCAGGCAAACAAACATAGGCATCGCAGTGATGGGAATGGCCAGAGCATCCAGAAGTCAGTTGGCTTGACATTCGGAAAAAAATATCATTAGTGCCAATAGTACAAAGTCCTAATAATGTCTAGCAGAAGTAGCTGAGTGGTGTTTGCTACTGGCCTTGCACTGACAGTATGTGTTCGTCACGTGGAGGACTGTTTTGTAGCAAGTTGCAGAGGATGAGGTAGAAGGCTGTGAACTAAAGTAAAAGTTTTTGTTAGCTAATGCTATCAAAATGTAGAGCCCTGCTCATCACGAAGGAGAAGCAAATAACTTCGAAAACAAAATGGAGAAGAAGAAATTAAACAGATACAGGAAAGTTTATGAATTACTGAAGCTGGGGGATGGGATGTGTGTGCATGCATTTCAAATCATGAAGGAAATAAGGGGCAATTAACAGCATTAGGCAGCCACTAGCCTGTCTGGCAGCACTCAGTAGTCAGTTCAGAGGATGCCAGCCTGTCCTGACAGTAACCAGAAGTAATAACCTAGTCTGTCACCAGCCAGGCAGCCAGGTTTCAACCTACAAAAGGTAAGAGCAAGAGCCATATTTCTAAGAAGAGTTGCACTTCTTTGGGTTGTTTTGAGCATTAGTGCTAAATTCCTGCTGCTCCTGCTGACAAGAACCAGCAATGCATAATCTTGCTGTTGTTAAATTACTGATATATTAATTGCTCTCTATTCTGGATGCTGCAGTTGCATTTCTCATGTGTGTTTATTGGCTTTGTTGCTGCCTGCTGAAGATACTGTGGGCAGATCCTACATCTGATGCTTTGTTTTAGTTGCCTGGCTACTGTAAAATGTTATCTTAGCTTTTGCTGAGGTGTCACAGATGTTTTCTTGATGAATGTCCAAACAAGGAAATACGTAAAAGATGCTGGTGAATGCTATGCTTGCCTAGTTCAGTTGCTTTTGCTAGAGATGCTACAGTATGCTTACTTTGCTTTGCTACTACAGACTATCTGTAAAATAACATAGAAGGTAGACTGAAACCTTTCTTTTATACAGTGGAGTCATGGTCAATACCAAAGGTAATATTATCTGTATCTTTGTATGCAAAGGAACTGTTGTTGGAAGGAGATGGTGGACAACTGCTTCGATTAATTGCAATGCATTCTTTTCTGGTAATTTTAACAAAGAAAACGTGTTTTTCCTGTTGATGGTATTGCCAGATTTTTCCCTTCCTCTCTCACTGTGAAAGTCTCCAACAGAGAGAGATTCAAATCTCGAACCTTAATTGGGATGTTGACTTCAAACATCTTCCCTGCCAAAAACTGAAAGTAACCAATAATAAGTCACCAGCACTTCTCACTAAATTGGTTTTTTGTACTCAGTTTGAAACCTCTTCTAAAGTCTGTTTCCTTCCAGTCAGTCCAAAAATATTTTGTCAACAAATAAATAAAAAAATTACTTTTAACAGCTGTTTTACTTCTTTCTTTAATGTCATTGCAAGCCTTTTCTTAATTATTCTTGCCTTTTGGCAGTTGCGGTGCATTAATACATACAAGATGAGATGTAGTTTTCTGTTTATATTAGCAGTCCTCTGTCTGTGAGATCTGGACCAACCAGAATGCAGGATACCCTTTCTCATCGATTCATCAGGTTCATAATGTAAGATACAGTGATAAATGGCTATGTTGTCACTCTATGGATGTACAGTCTGTTGCTGTGATGTTATCTATGGGTGTCATGTCGCTGAAATAACCAAAAAAAAAAAAAAAAAAAAAAGTTTGTAACTTGTCTGCCCTCTTTTGGGATTATGTGTGTGCGCATTCGTGTATCGTGCCATGTGGTTAGCATCTGTTGACTGTATGGCATACATACAGGATGGGGGGTGTGTTGCCAGCAGCCATCTCGCTCAAGGGGGAGCTTTGACTTCTGTTCCTGATGTTTCTGTTTGCTCACTTTTCCAAAGCAAGAAACCGTGCTCAGTTTGCACAGTTTCACCCTGACAATGTGTTGTGCTGCCCTTTCTGTGTTAATCTATAGGCTTTGCCTAGCTGAGAAGCATGCCCTGCTTGCAGAGGCACTTTTGGGGGATTAGAGGTAGTTGATGGTGCTCTGAATTTTCATCACTCCTGTGACAGTCACATGTGCTATGCACACGAGAGCAAACCTGGTGATCCGCATTGCAGCGTGGTAAGGACAACAGCCAGTCATTCAGCATAGTATT
Organism: Podargus strigoides; assembly: GCA_028020825.1. NCBI lineage: Eukaryota > Metazoa > Chordata > Aves > Caprimulgiformes > Podargidae > Podargus > Podargus strigoides. The sequence continues at coordinate 60,792,652 of CM051662.1, forward strand.
TTAGAGGAGCTGTAGATTTCTCCTAATTTCTGTTATATAACTGCCTCCTTGAAGCATTTCTGCCGAAGAGGGGCCTTTTTGGCCACCAAGCCTTAGAATCTTTTAAAATGTAAGTATGGCATGAACCTGTTCCCATTATTTCAAAAAACAAAGACATAACGAGCTAAAAAAAATTTCTTTCGCTCTGGGAGTTAAAATGTAAGCAAATAATGAGGATTTGGTTGGTCCACGGAACATCTAAAATTCTTACAGGGAGAAAATTATTAATTTTTCAACCAGAAGCATTGTATCTATGTGTGCTCCAATTTATTGTTGTCATGGTGACTAATGCATGTTACCATAACCAGGCATGAGGCTTTAACAGGTGAAAAGTTATCAGATGTGGTCCTTGTTAAAAATGAACACATTCAAGCCTCTCTCAACCAGGCTTTTTTTTTTTTTTTTCCTGTAGCATGGAGGGTTTTTAATGTGACGTTTTTATAAAAAGATGAGGCAGGTGTTAGATTTTATAGGAGGTGTATTGAGATTAATTCTTATCTGTGACTACCTCTGTGTCCAGGTGCCTTTAATGTTAGTTAAATACAGTTTTGAGAAGTGGATATGATAGAAAAATGTGCAATAACTATGAAAAATTACCTAATAGCAGTAATATGCTTCCGTAGCTCATTTGTCATCAAGCATCTGACCAGTTTTCAGGGCTATGAAGCACTGCAAGAACATGAGCTATTGGTCTTTAAGGCTATGACCTTTATGGTTAAAAGTTGTTGCTGTAAAAGGATTGAATCTTTAACACTCTGGCACCTGTCTTGAGACTGTTTTGTGATTGTAAATTCTTCATCTGCCAAATGCGGAGCAAAAAACCTTCTTTCTCAAGGTGACTGAGGCCAGAGAGAGGAAAGGCACTGGTTAAAGGCACAAGGAGGTTAGAATACTAAAACACAGGCAGTACAGCAACAAACACATGATAAATTGCACAGCTGTCTGATGAGCTGTAAAGTTAGATGAGGAGTAAATTATCTCTTGCCTTTCTACTTCATCAGAGAGATAAAAATCTCCATAAGTATATTGTGTCATAAAAAATACATAAGCTTAAATGTTTGATTATTTCTTATAATTGCAAATTAAATATTCAAACCAGAAATTCCTTACCCTATCATATCTATTTTTAAAAATGATATCAAATGTTAGTGTTGGTCCTGCACAGCAATTTAAGAACATTTCCATAATGCTTGAAAGAGTTTTAGGTGCTTCTGAAGGTCCTGAATCTCAATACATCACCCATGAGTTGTTCCACACCAATTCCTCAGATTTAGAACTACTAGTAATTTGTGTTTTTCCACCCCAGACTTGAGACTTGTTGTTTCAAGTCTTCTCTAGGTCAAAGATGTTCCTACTTTGTATTTTACCTGAAGTTAATTGCCATCATCACATCCTAAATCTCAGAGTTTCAGTATGACTAGAGTCAGTCAGCTGAGGAGCTTCTTTTCTTCCTGTAGAGGTTTTTAGGCCCAGATTTATGGAAGCATTTAGCTGTCTAAATCGTGTTTAAAAGCCTTTCTACACATGGAGAATGTGTAATAGGAAATATACTTCTAAAAATCTTTGTGGATCTGGGCTTTGGAGACTACCCTGTTAATAGTATTCATTACCTATTTAGACTAGCAATATTATGGTTTAAAAATCTAAGGAGTTTGCTAAGAAACAAAAGGAAGAGACCAAAAGTCACTTGTGCTGAATATTACAAAACATGATACAGTTACAAAAGAAAATTTTGTGATTTTTTTATAACATATCTTCTTCATCCATCATAATAATCTCTACCTACAATGTTTAATTTTATGCAGCTTTTCCTAGTAACTGCTTGCTCTACAAGACACACTGAATTACGTGAAAGGTCTTCAGGTGCAGTGGTCTGTGAGGAACAGCAGAAATCTTGTAACTCTGCGTGCCCTTAACCTCAGCTGTATTGTGTGTTTAGATCATCCTAGAGACATGTACAGCAATCATATCAATTCTGTTTTGTCTAATTTAAAGAGTAGGTACTTGGATGATTGTATATATTTATAGAGCAATTAATGGATACAATCCAATGGTGTCCACACAGTCTCTCTCAAAGTGTCTCGTACACTAGTTTTGTTAGCCTGGTTAATTCTCATTTTCTCATGATTATTGCTTCCTAGCTCCTTTATAAAATTGAACCAATATGAGAGGTAACCACTGTTCCTCATAACTGCCCTTCAATTACAGAATCAATGTGATTCTCCATGCTTTTAATATCTTTCATGCAAAAGGGAGTCAAACTGTAAAATTATGTCCTCATTTTGCTCCTTATTTCCTCTGTTTACTATCTATTTTCTGCATGAAAGTCACCTGCAGACCAGAGCAACAGAAGGGTTTGGAGCGCTACCCAGCATCACTTATTACATAGGAATTCTGCTCCTACCTCGTGGCCATCTTTGTGCTTCCTTGGTGGAAAGACCAATGGTCAGAAGATGTACTTTTATAGCTTCTCTATCCAGGATTTACTCCTGTTCCATTGTAATAACATTTTGCTAAATAGATAGGATGTACCTTCTGAGATCTGCTTCCTTACATAGAACATTATTAGAGGGTGATAAAAAAAAAACAAACAAAAAGACTATTTATTTCAAGTGGTTTGTTATCTATGGCCTTGAACAGTTCATAAGAGACAGGTGAGCACACTGTGAGAATTCGATGAGTGCAATCCATCTTATCTTGTAGTCAAATACAAACTCCACTAATACGGATGCAGATCCTTACCCCTTGTAATATGATTGAGACCTTATTTTATAAGGAGAACTGCTTCCTAAAGAAATCAAATTCACACTTAAGATTAAATATGATGAAGGGTTTTATACATTAGTGGTCAGAAGGATTCATTTCTGTGGATACAGAATGTCAAAAATTGGAGCAATTGCTGCTGCTGCTTTCCTTTCAAAATTTGAGGTTGAAGTCATATCCATAGCATATAGGCAACTTAACCAGGCAAAACAGATATTATAATGCTGTATAATTTGTAGATGCGCTAATAGTGCCAACATTAATTAGGTTCAACTTGTTTTATGATGTTCACTTGCTTGAAGTTACCATATTGGCAGGGTAATGTTGATGTTTCCAGATTTATCTCTCGCTTTTCATTGCAGAGTTGTGCACGTGTGTCATTTCATTATTTTGTGACACATGAAAATGATGTTTTGTTTACTCTGTTCTGATTTAATTAGTAGGATGTGATAGTTTGCCAGACTTTTGAATGTCTTCAATAAGAATTTTTTCGTGTTTTTGATGCTTAACTTCTTTTTGCTTTAAAAGTCTTAACTCCTGCCCATCTTCTGTGTGAAATGCTGATGACAATTCCTTGCCAACTTCAACACATATGTTAACAATATGACATGCATAGAAAATACACAGAGATAAGTGCAGGTAAAGAAAGAAGTAGCACAATCCGAATTGAAATAATCATGTAGGAGAGGGTAAAATAGTTTGTGAGAGAACAAGCAGAGGAAGAGGGAGGATCAGGAAGGAGAAATCTGATCCCCAAAAGACAGAGTGGGAAGGAGAGGAGAATTCCGAGACAGACCAGACCAGACAGCGTAGGGGAGAAGTGGGGCTGGTGACAGGGAAGAGGGCTTGGGAAGAGGAGGACTCCATCCACAGGTCATTTTCAGTTAAAGTGAGCTGACACTGTTTTGGCAGCATCCCTTGTATTGAGGACATGGGCAGTGTGGGCACGTGTAAACCAGAATTAGGAGAGATCACAGTTAAAAAATAAGTAATCTCAAAATAACTTATTTATTTTCATGGGCCTGCAAGGTGGAAGGAGCCCCAGGGGCCCAGAGATCAGTCCAGGTCCAATAAAAACCATGACTGAAAATACACAATGGCAGGTGAGACCCAGACCAGCACTGCTGTGCTGGGGGAATTCCTGTACCGATGCCTGCATTGGCTTTTTGGAAGGGAGAAGAGTGTTCTGCAAAGGGATTTGGCAGCAAACTGCAGTCCTACCCGTGTTCTCTGAGGGCTTTGAGGGAAGAGAGGAGATGGCAGCTCAGGAAAGCAATCGCCTATATCAATGAGAATGATGAATGTGGAAGGGCAATGTTAGTAACTCTACAATGAGACATCAAGAGAAGGTGATCAAAGTAAATATTTGTAAAGAGATTAAAGAATGTTTCATATATTTGAAGAATGTATAATGAGTCTTCAGATCAAAGCAAAGTCTCAGTTATTTAGCCATTTAGGAAAGTTAGTTATTGATTGTGTGTGCTGGATAATGGAAGACTTACTAACTGTGTAGAAAAGCTTGTAAAACACATAATGGAATTTGTGAATGGCATTTTTGTGCATCTCATGATATTTTTTTTCAAGTGCTCTCATCCTCATCTATGTACTGTAAACAGTTATTTTTAAGGAACATTTCTGGTGCCTAATGATTTTATTCTCAAAGCAAATAGATTTAATTAAAGCCTCATTAAACACTACAGATAGATGACTTTGGATTGTAAATTAAATCATCAAAAATGCTGTAGGAGTTGTATTTCCTTATTTTAGTAACGTAGCTCTGTGTAGAAAACAAATTATTGTTAATTGAGCATGACAGTGGAGGGCTACTTTATAGCAAATTTGCCTGCAATTTCTCTTATATCTTGAACAACTGTGATTTTTCAGACAGGAGACTGGGGAGAGCCTTCAATTACCTTGCGACCTCCAAACGAAGCCACAGCATCAACACCTGTACAATATTGGCAGCATCATCCAGAGAAACTAATCTTCCAGTCATGCGATTATAAAGCATTTGTAAGTGTTGATAAACTTAGTGGTTGATTTAAGGTAGATATATTAATCTTAGATTTCGATAGACTGTTGTTTTTTTTTCATTTATAATATTTTTTCAGTCACTTTTAATGAGACAGGCCACTTCCTTTGAAACACTCTAATTGTAATAAAAGAGAAACAAGGATGCACGGTACTTTTTGCTATGAATTTTGTGATATATTGCAGTCCATGTAGAATAGTGTTAGAGAAATGACACTATGAATAAGTGGCTAAGTGTTTTAGAAGTGATAGTGAGAGCAAACATCCCTACTTCTCATCTGTCACACATACGTGTCTAGTACTTATGGAAAAATAAGAAGTTATATGGGATCCTCATGCCTACCTTAATGCTGTGTGCACAGTAGTTAAAGTATTGCCTTGCCTGAATTTTATACACTTGTTTCTGGGGAAGGGAGCTAGGGAAGATGGAGGTCAGGGTCCTGAAGCAGTGTTTTCTGTCCATGGGACAAGAGCACATTCAAACTTCACCCAAACTGATGACTACTTGAAGTACCAGGAACAATCGGTTCCTTCAGGGCAGGTAGTATTTATTTTTACGTCTGATATCTGTAGCTGATTCCCACTTCCTATCCCTTGGAGAAATTGAGTTCCCCTCTACAGCTAAAGACTATTAGAGTTCTCTGGCTGTTACAAGCACTTGTGAATGAGAGGACGGTCTTCTGAAGTACAGAAAGTCATATTGAAAGACTTTGGTTTTTAAATGAAAAGCACTTTTATGAAGCCTTGAGTTTCTCATCAACAGGGCAGGGGGGCTGGTTCTTCTGGGGATCTGAAGATATGCCTTAGCCCACCTGTTTAAACTCCTTCCTTAATTTCCCCTTCCACGTGTGCTGGAAAGTGCCATTAAAGTTGCTGAGGATGCTTCCCAGACCACTGTGTCCTCTTTGGAGGTGGCCACCTCATGAAGCATGGCTGATTAATACTTATTTTACAAAGGAAAGGAGCTCAGTAGTTTTAGTGCCTTTAGCATAATAGCTGGGGTTAACCACTTATCTAGGACATGAGTTTTAGATCCTCTTCACTTGAAGGAGCTTGGATCCTTAGTGCTTTTCAGGATAATGCTCTGTTCACCAAACACTGGAGCATTTGGGGGAGGGAGTTGGGGACTGCTGGACTTGATTTAAAGCATATTCAGGAAGGTAGGAATTAGAGACTAAGTGCAGGTGAGACAGAGCCTGCCTCTCACTGAGAAGGGGCAGAAGGGGTGTTACAGGCTTGTCTCACTGGAGCCCGTCTGTATCTTCCATCAGACCTTCATGGGGTAGAAATTGCCATGAATGCAATGATTGTCCCTGGACAGTAACTAGAACCTTGCCTTCATCAGCAGGTCACAGTCAAGATCCAGCTCACCTGCTCAGTCTTGCTCTCCTCCTATGCAGCACCTCAAATTGGAAAGGAAGCTTAGTAACTTCTAGTTCTTTAAACATTTTTCATAGTTTTCAGTAAAGTGAACAGGTTTATCTCAGGAGTACTTCAGCAGTAAATTCATAATCAGTTGTAACCTTTGTGGTAGATTGGAAGGTGTGTGGATCATTAAAGAAATGAAGTTGGGATGACCAGGAATATCCAAGTTACTGGTGATTAAGGAATTGCCAAATCAAAATATCCAAGTTATTGTTGATTAAGGAAACATCTTCCTTTCCTAAGGATTGTGCGTCACTGCATTGTCTCAGCTCCCTGAGCTGTGATGACCTCAGCCTTATGGAGTAAAACCCTGGGGGCAACTTTTGTATGCCACATCACTCACTTGAACTGTTGGATGTTATCTGTGTTGCCCCCACATACTCTGGGTCTTTGAGAGGGAACATTTCCAAAAGGACAGCAAGTCAAAGGAAAACAGAATTCCCTTCTAGAATTTCAGATTGTTCTGACAACAAAATTGGACAGTACCTCTGTGATTTGTTTGTCTGTTCCACAGTCCATCCTGGGAAGCATTTCTGAATGCCTGCAATTGAGCCTTTGTGCTGCTATGCTGGTAGGACAGGAGCTGCCTCTCTCTTCTCCTCCTTCTTCTTTTTCTGCTATGAGCTCAAAAGCAGTACTTTTTTTCCCTGATGCCTGACCAACTGGTACCTTTCAAGGAAATACCAATTTGTTGTGCCGTAGTCTATAAAAAATAGTAAAACAACAAAAAATTAAAGAAATTAATTGCATCCTTCCCAGAGAAGGATAAGGATGCCACAGGTGTCAGACAACAGGATCCAGGGAAAGATACAGTTCAACTCAATATGTTTTTGTTTAATTTTCTAATTTCAGAGTTTGCTTTATATTTGTTGTTCTTCTGCAAGGGTGATATCAAGCCATCCCATCAAAGTAATGCCCAAAGCCCTATTCATGTCACCATCAAGCCCCCAGCTGGACTTGCAGCTGCTTGTTTTATGAATCTTTCACATCTGCAGTCCTCCAGGAATGCCCTTCATTTGTTCCTTTCTACTTGTGTTTAGCTGGTAGTGTTGGCTTTGCTCACCCTTCCATTTATAATGCCCCATAAAGTGTTTCTCACTAATTACCATGTTTGCTACTGTCTACATTGAAATATTTATGCATTTTCTTGCAGGTCAGAAACTCCTGTGGTACACAGTATGAAGTGAAGGCTTTAAAGAAAATATCTTGGTTTAGGTTAAGAGACCAGAGAGTTGAATGAGTACACTTTCTGTTCAGTTCCAGCTCGTGTTCAGCTTTAACTGAAGTTATTTTTGATAGGTTCTTGTTTAAGATGAAGCTGGTTCAGTATCTGATTTGGTCAGCTTAGACTGTTTCCAAGGGGAGTCAGTGTGGTAGAATGAAAGGGGTCAGGCAGCAGTGGTGGGCTGCTGCAGCATCCTCTGGGAAGAGGCTCCTTCCCACAGCGCTTTCTCTTCTCCTACAGCTCACCTATCCTGTTCTTACCATGGCATGACTTCTCTTCAGCTCCCATGTTGCTCACTTAGGACTGAAGACTTAAGAGAAGCCATGGCACTGCACTGCAGTGAGAATGCCTAAAGAGATACCTCTGTGCTTGGGGAGGAGAAGTCAAGGGGCAACTTGCTGTCCTCTTTCCCCAGTTAAGCCAGACTTGCATGTGACACTACATAGAAATACAGAAACATTGTGTTTGCACAAAGCTATACGAACGTGCCCATGTCTACAAATGCACATGCCTGTAGCATCTATAGTAGAAATGCAGAAAGTGGCTCTTGCACAGCCCTGTTAGCAGTAAGATCACTCGCTGCTAGGCGAGAACAGCAGGGGTGATGCAGCCAGCTCCATGGAGGAGCAGCACCATTCAAACATAGTGTAGAGAGGTACTGAGACTACAGAGGAACAAATCCAGAGGAGCAGAGCCTTCTGTCAGGGTGCAGGAGGGCTCAAACTGCACATACCAGCAAGTGACATAGCGAGGAAGAGGCAGGTGGGGAAGGGGACGTGTCAGTGAGGCAATTGCCTTGTGAACCCTCAAGAGATGAACAGGTTCCTCTGAGAGCACGGAGGCTTCCAGCCAGCTGAGCCAAGACCCAGTACCAGCACCCTGCTGCTTCTCCTCACCCAGCCCTCCTTCAGATTCAGTAAAGGCTTCAAAATAATAGTTCAGGGTCAGCCTTTTCTTACGAAGAAATAATGTTTTAAACTAGTTTTTGGTTCAGATTAATTTCTCTGTTTGCTGGCATCAAGTTACAGACTGAGTACACAGAGGTTAACATTGCTGCTTCCCTTCACGTCCATGTGATTGCACACATAGCAATATGAATTTGACAGGTGACATGTTAAAAAACAAAAGCAAATTCTCCATTTTTTTAGTCAAAATGGCATTTTGAAGATGGAATCAGTAATATTTGCTTGTTGTTTGAGTGACTAAGGTGATAAGGTAGAAGACATTCTGACACCGTTTCAAAGGGCTCTAATTCCTTACACTTGTCGATGTGCATTCCTGTTTCATAGATTAAAACACTTGTTTAAATGATTTATCAGAGAACTGCAGAGTAAAAAAATCTCTAAAGCCATATATTGTTGACTGCTACCATTATGGGTTTTTAGGCATTTTTAGTGCATTTCTGCAGATGTTTGTTCTGGAATTTTAGTTAAATTAATTCTGATGGATTTTTATTTTAGTATTTAGGTTCTATGCTGGTAAAAGAGTTAAGAGGCACAGAGTCAACACAGGATGCATGTGCAAAGATGAGGGTAAGTTAGTAAACCTACTCCTTTCTCTATTGTCATAATATTGAATAATAATATTAGCTAGTGATTACTTGTACTGTGCCGTTTTTGCTTTTGTAATGTTCTGTTACCCATTTGTTTTCCATTGCCCTTGCACTTACATTGACATTCAGGAGGAAGCCTGTTCTACCTTATATCTTAATTTCAAGTGATACTAAAATTTAAAGGTAGATTTTATTCTGCATGTTGTATCTAAGAAAAAAAAAAAAGCAAATGTATGCGTTATGTTTTCTCTTTAGTCTTCGAATCCATTTCAAAGTACTTTCCACATACTTTAAATGTGCCTGTATCACTTTGCTTTTATAAACAGAATTTATAGCTCATATATGATAAACTAGATTGAATTTACTATGTGAAAATATGTACTAGCAAATACATTAACATGTTACCGAAGCCATTGTTTTTTATGTATGGTCTAATACTACAGTCATCTAATCCTATGGATGCCTTTATTCACATGAGTGTTCCTGTTTATTATGAGTAAGTTACATGCTTATTAATTGAAGGATGAAAAAAGGGAACTAATTTGGTTTCACCTGATGGTGGAAAAGCAGTTAGGTCTCCTTTGAACCTACATAAGAATATGTTTTCCTGTAGCTCTTTGGCCTGATACTGGTTTGTAGAAAATTACAATGAAGCTCAGTTTATCAGTCTCCAACAAACATACCAGTGCTGGAAACTCATAACAGGCCAGATAAGTGATATATTCCAAATTGTAGTTGTAATAAGAATACACCTGTTTATAGAGATGACAAATATATCATGGTCTGGTAGGATTAATTAATCAGAGAATGTTAGGGATTGGAAGGGACCTCAGAAGATCATCTAGTCCAATTTATGAGGAATATATTTGGTGATCTACTAAAGGTATAAAATTATATAGATGAATGAGTGAAATCCTTAATTCTGTGGATCAAAAGTATTTCATGCAAGATGCCTCTGAGGACCAGATGTAGCATTCGGATCAACTAGAAAGCTAGAAGATATGTAAAATTCATGCAATCAGACAACCATTTCCTATTGGTTGCATATCTGCAGCACGCAGACTTTTGTACAAGCTGTTTTAGCTAAGGGCTGGCAGTAATTCAGGTTTACTAGATTGCCTGAAGATCTGTGGCTCTTCAGCTAATCATGTGTTAATTGCTCCTTATATGGGCTTAAATTCCTCTAAAAAACCCCCAATAACTTGACACAGAAGGATCTACAGTCACATACATGTGTTCTGGTGAATTAACTGAGGCTGCAGGCATACCACCTTCTGATCCAGTTTTCAAACTGTCAGACTTAGCAGTTCAGTTTTTTAGGTATATGCCTGTACAGATCTTAGAGCAGAATTTGACACCATAGTAGCATATGACAACTTCAGTAAGTTATTTAACTGAACTAGGAAGCGTAATATCAAAAAAAGTCACTCAAAATAATGTATAACCATTTTAAGATTTTTATTTTTTTTTTTTAAGTAATAAATTTGGCAAATTTAAATTATGTACCGGGAAAATTAAGTGTTTGAAAACAAATTTAAAACACATTTTTTTTTCTATAAAAATAATGGAGTTGTACTAGTAGTCTATAGTGCCTTACAGGACACTTACATGGTGGTGGGGTTTATATATATTTATTCTTTACATTCTCTTTTGAAACCATTGTTCTGTGAGAATGTTTATTTCCTGGTTTTAGGGGATTTTATTGCAATTAGGTTAGAATAAAACAGTTTTTAATCAGGATTTCATCCATTCTTTCTATGTAGTCCTTTTAATCATATTCCTATTCAAGTCAGAAGCAAAAAACATTGACTTAATGGGAAAAGATTATTATTTTAGTGTAAATTTTCTAGTGAGAAAAATGTATCTTTTTCCAAAACTTTCTCCTTCTAATCGTGTTTTGAAATTTAGTGTCTATGAATTGGGAGTCCATGTTTTGCCAATTACTAGGCCTAGCACAAAGGACACAGCCAGCAGTAGAACAAACCAGTAACCAGATTCTATTGCACACAAGAAAATCAGTATATGGGTGAACGCTGGGGGTACAAACAAGTCAATCAGATTACACATCATAGACATCAACCCCAGCAACGATACAACACGGCCAACAATCGGTGGAACAAACAGAGCAACAAACTCTCCCATGGTAGGGATGGGAGACAGCCAAGCCAATAGGCTGATAATATAGGAGAGAGATAGCCACGTTGTTATCACAAAGCCTGCATTTGCAAATGCCAAACCTGACCAGGGCCCAGTTGCAGGGAGAGTCAGGAGGTCCTTCCCCAACAGGAAACTCTGCAAAGTGCGTCCACCTCACAGACAGACACTCCACTCTTCCTGCAACTGGTCCCAGCTTTTATGCCCAAAGCAGGGCACCTGGCACTCATTTACCCAATGTGGGCACCTGGGGCTTGTTTCACAGAATCACAGAATGTTAGGGATTGGAAGGGACCTCAAAAGATCATCTAGTCCAATCCCCCTGCCAGAGCAGGAACACCTAGGTCAGGTCACACAGGAACATGTCCAGGCGGGTTTTGAATGTCTCCAGAGAAGGAGACTCCACACCCTCTCTGGGCAGCCTGTGCCAGTGTTCTGTTACCCTCACTGTGAAGAAGTTCTTCCTCACATTTATGTGGAACCTCCTATGTTCCAGCTTGCACCCATTGCCCCTTGTCCTATCATTGGATGTCACTGAGAAGAGCCTGGCTCCATCCTCATGACACTCACCCTTTACATATTTATAAACATTAATAAGGTCACCCCTCAGTCTCGTCCAAGCTAAAGAGACCCAGCTCCCTCAGCCTTTCCTCATAAGGGAGATGTTCCACTCCCTCCATCATCTTTGTGGCTCTGCGCTGGACTCTCTCAAGCAGTTCCCTGTCCTTCTTGAACTGGGGGGCCCAGAACTGGACACAATACTCCAGATGTGGCCTCACCAAGGCAGAATAGAGGGGAAGGAGAAAGTCTCTTGACCTACTAACCACCCCCTTTCTAATGCGCCCCAGGATGCCACTGGCCTTCTTGGCCACAAGGGCACATTGCTGGCTCATGGTCATCCTCCTGTCCACCAGGACCCCCAGGTCCCTTTCTCCTACACTGCTCTCCAGCAGGTCAGCCCCCAACCTGTACTGGTACATGGGGTTGTTCTTCCTCAGATGCAAAACTCTACACTTGCCCTTGTTGAATTTCATTAAGTTTCTCCCCGCCCAACTCTCCAGCCTATCAAGGTCTCGTTGAATGGCAGCACAACCCTCTGATGTGTCAGCCAGTCCTCCCAGTTTGGTGTCATCAGCAAACTTGCTGAGGATACATTCTGTACCCTCATCCAGGTCGTTGATGAAGATATTGAACAACACCGGTCCCAGTACCGACCCCTGAGGGACTCCACTAGTCACAGGCCTCCAACTAGATTCCGTCCCATTGACCACAACTCTCTGGCTTCTTCCCTTCAGCCAGTTCACAATCCACCTCACTACCTGATCACCAAACCCATACTTTATCAGCTTATCTACAAGGATGCTGTGGGAGACAGTGTCAAATGCTTTACTGAAATCAAGATAAACCACATCTACTGCTCTACCATCATCTATCCACCTAGTTATTTCCTCATAGAAGGCAATCAGGTTGGTCAAACATGACTTACCCTTGGTAAAACCATGTTGACTGCTCTTAATGACCCCCTCATCCTTGATATGTCTAGAGATAGTGCCAAGAACAAGCTGTTCCATCACCTTTCCAGGGATGGAGGTGAGGCTGACCGGTCTATAGTTACCCGGGTCCTCCTTCTTGCCCCCTTCTTATAGATTGGGGTGACATTTGCTATCCTCCAGTCCTCAGGCACCTCTCCTGTTGTCCATGACTTACCGAAGATGATGGAGAGTGGCCTAGCAATGACCTCTGCCAGCTCCCTCAGCACCCTTGGGTGCATTCCATCCGGTCCCATTGATTTATGGATATCCAGATTGCTCAACTGATCCCTAACCCAATCCTCATCTACCAAGGCAAACTCCTCCTTTATCCTGACTTCTTCTGGGGCTACAGGGATCAGGGGCTCCTGGGGAAAGCCTGCAGGAGTAAAGACAGAGGCAAAGAAGGCATTCAGCACCTCTGCCTTCTTTATATCCTCTGTCTCTAGGGCACCCACCTCATTCATCAGTGGGCCTATATTGCCTCTAATGTTTGTTTTATTAGCTATGTATTTGAAAAAGCCCTTTCTATTGTCCTTGACCTGGCTTGCAAGGTTAAGTTCCAAGGAGGCCTTAGCTTTCCTAATTGCCTCTCTACATCCTCTGACAACTGTCCTATATTCCTCCCAAGTGACTAGCCCCTCTTTCCATGATCCGTAAATTCTTTTTTTCCACCTGAGTTTGCCCAGCAGTTCCTTGTTTAACCATGCTGGTCTCCTAGCTCCCTTACTCGATTTCATACCCATTGGGACGCTCTGATCCTGAGCTTGCAAGAAGTGGTCCTTGAATGTTGACCAACTATCTTGAGCCCCTTTACCATCTAGCACCCTGTCCCATGGGACTTCCCTTAACAATTGATTGAGGAGGCTAAAGTTGGCCCTGCGGAAGTCCAGGGTTCTGGTCTTGCTTGGTACTCTATTCCTCCCACACAGGATCCTGAACTCCACCATCTCATGATCACTGCAGCCAAGGCTGCCATCGACCATCACTGCTTCAACAAGACCCCCCTTGTTGGTGAGTACAAGATCCAGCAGCGCTCCTCTCCTAGTCGGCTTATCCACCATTTGCATTAAGTAGTTGTCATCAGTGCACTGGAGGAACCTCCTAGACTGTGAATGGCTGGCTGTGTAAGTCTTCCAGCAGATATCGGGGTAGTTAAAATCCCCCATGAGGACCAAGGCCTGTAGTTGTGAGGCTGCTTTCAGCTGCCTGTAGAAAGCCTCATCAACTCCCTCGTCCTGATCAGGAGGTCTGTAATAGACCCCCACAACTGTATCACCCATGCCTGCCTGCCCCTTAATTCTTACCCACAGACTTTCAACTTGCCCCTCATCAGTCCCTGGAGAAAACTCAATACATTCTAGTTGCTCCCTCACATAGAGAGCAACTCCACCACCTCGCTTCACCGACCGATCTTTCCTAAAAATGACACAGCCATCCATGACCACATTGCAGTCATGTGAGCTGTCCCACCATGTCTCTGTAATTGCCACCAGGTCATAACCTTTAGACCTCACACAAACCTCTAACTCCTCCTGTTTATTCCCCATACTACGTGCATTGGTGTACAGGCATTTCAGATAGCAAGCAGAGCGCACTGGTGGGACCCCTGGGAGGCAGGAGGCCTCGTGGTCAGGGCCTAAACATCTATCCCTTCTCCTCAATGATCGAAAATCCTCCCTAGACCACCTTCCTTCAGGCCCTAGCATATTGCTCTTGGGCTCGTCCCTAACAGACCCAGTTCTCTCCCCTTCCCCCTTCCCATCTAGTTTAAAGCCCTCTCAATGAGCCCTGCTAACTCCTGCCCCAAAAGCCTTCTCCCCCTCTGGGACAAATGCATTCCACCTGCCATCAGGCCAGGTGTCTCATATAGAAGCCCATGATCAAAGAACCCAAAGCCCTGCCTTTGGCACCAGTCACATAGCCATTCATTAATCTGTAAACTCTTCCTGCTTACCTCTTCACCCATCCTTGCAGGAGGTATGGAGGCAAACACTACTTGCACTCCAGACCCCTTAACCAGCCGTCCCAGGGCCCTGAAGTCACTCTTCATTGCCCTTGCACTTCTTGTAATCATTTCGTCCCTGCCAACCTGAAAAAGCAGCAGTGGGCAGTAATCGGAGGGCTTTACAAGATCAGGAAGTTTCCTTTTCATGTCTCTAATCCGAACCCCAGGGAGGCAGCAGACTTCCCTGTGGGATGGGTCCGGTCGCCAGATGGGCCCTTCTGTTCCCCTCAGAAGGGAGTCGCCCACCACAATTACCCTCCTTTTCTTCTTAATTGAAGAAGTCCTAAGGCATCGGGGTGACTGACAAGCCCTAGGTGATTCAGGAGACTGATCTACCCCTCCAACTTCATTGACCTCTCCCTGAAGTTCCAAGGCCTGGTACCTGTTACTCAAGGGCAACTGGGAGGGTGAAGGGGGTTGGGAGGGTTTTTGCTTGCCTCTCCGAGGACGGACCACCCTCCATTCCTCCCTGCCTCCTGAGCCCTCTCCTTCTGTCTGATGACAGGAGGGGAGGGGATCCATCACTTGCTCACCCTTTTCCGACTGCCCTTGCCTCAGGGTGAAGCTCCACCAATCTATTTCTCTTTCACAGTCTCTAATAGTTCTTAGCCTTTCTACCTCCTCCATCAGTTTAAGCACCTGCCCGAGCAGACCATTTACCTGCTCGCACCGCACACACGCGGTGTCACTGGCTCCCTCCGGTACCAGTGCCAGGCTCAGGCATTCGCTGCAGCCACAAACCTGCACGGCCGCATGTCTGGTCGGGGGATCTGTCTGAGTCCCCATATTCTTTTTCACAACAGTTTTTGGGCGCGCTGCGACCATGGTCTATCTGGTCTATGGTCTATCTAGCTAGTCCTCTCCGCGTGCCGCTCTCCTCGCACCGTTCTCCTCGCGCCTGCCTCTTCGGAGGCCACCGCTCTCTGCTCCGAGTGCCACATGCTCTGAGGGAGCTGCCGAGATGGCCGCTTTAAGTTTGCCACGGTTCTCAGTCACACCCCCCGCCACGTCAGCCTTTCGTTTGTCTCAGATTTCTCAGGATTCCCGCTCAGGTTCGCGTTTCCTTGCTCTGCCCCGGCTTCACCATCTCCGGGAAGCAAAAGCAAACAGCACTCACCGCAGCCGCAGCTGCCCCACCGCTCCCACAGCCGCCGCTCTCTGCTCCGCGTGCCGCTTGCTCTCAACTGCACCTTGGAGGAAAGCCAAAAGGCAAACTCATCCCCTCCTTTTGAAGGACCATGGGGACCACCCATATGTCAACCTTAATTCAGGGCTCGGGGTTCAGACCCCAGCACTTCAGTCCAGGTTGTCCTAAGTCATCCTGAAGTTTTGCTGTGATGTTCATTATTGTAGTTAAGTACCACTGGGTTGTCATTGAAAATGTGACTGCTTTGATAGTTACATTTTGCTTTAAATGTACTGAAAAGGACATTTCACTTACAAAAAAGTGAAAAGCTAATCTATTATCTGAATGCTTCTCAGGTATTGAATTCTGTCCACTTGTCCTGTATCTTTAGAGTCAGTAAGATTTTTACATAGGGTTGTACTAACGTGATAGAGCAATATTTTTTAATTTTAGTATTTTGTTTTTCCATTTATATATTTCAAATCTATAGCATGCTGCAATCTAAAATGTGTTCAAGGGGGGAGTACGTCACATAAAACCTTGTATTGTGTTGAGGTCCTTTCCTGCAATTTTTTATTTTTTCTGGGGTCAACTACATAATGGTTTTGAAGGAAAATGTATGAAAATTAGGTACCTAATTTTTCTGTCAATGTGGCTTTAGCTTCTCCATCTTTAACGTAATGCCGCTCAAGAAAGTGTTGATAATCACTGGATGTCTTCCAGTCAGCAAATGCACAAGGATGAAAGAAGCCTCTCAGAGAAAAAAAGTATCTTGATCTTCCTTAATCGTTTTTTGGTAGAGAAATAACAAAAATGGTGTTTGCTGACTGTAGATCCCTCCCTGTTGTAGATGCTTCCTGTGCTTTCAGTTATGAAAACTTATGGTTTTGGTTCTCAAGGGAAGTATCATGCAGATCTACCTCACCCCTCTCCACAGGGGGCTTACAGCAGCCTCCTTCTCTTAGAGCTTAAGAGTGAAGGGAGATCCTAAATCTTCTATAATGTAAAAAAACCCCAAACAAACAAAAAAACCCCTGGGAACTTCTGTCTCAATAACTCTTCTTGGCTATCCACTGTGCTTCTCAGCATTGTGCAACAGTGTGCTCCAGCAGGGCAGATGATGGATTTGTTTGGGGAAAATCATGCAGACACAATAGACTGAGCTCAGCACGGGGGTCAAGGTTATACATTCTTTTTGTTCCCACCCAAATTGCAGACCTTTCAGCCATCCAAAATGATGATATATTTGGCAAGAACTGTGCCTATTAGAGGGATTATACTTTATTTTTCCATTCACATATTTGTACTCCAAGGATGGATTTATATTTTATGGTTTCCTATTCGTTTCCAGCTATTTTCTCTCACAAATTCCCTCTGTAGTAAACAGCACTGTCTCCTTATCTTCATTCCCCACCTGCTGTAAACTGACCTTTGATACTTGGAGATTAAATCTTGCTGTCCTGGCCAGAATAGTTTTATTAATTATATTTGAGAGATGCCATCAAGAACTTAAGATCCTTCATCTTTCTCAGCATGGAATAGGAAATATTACAAGTTGTGTTTTCAGTCAGATTACTGCCTTCACTTCAAATCACCATAGGAACATGAAGTGAGAATGAAATATGTTTACATCAAAATAAAGAAAAGGAATAAAGTTTAATTGGAGCTAAGAAGAGACTTGTTCTCTACAGTAGACTTCATCTGGCATTTACACATCTGAATTCCTTGACCAGGTAGGAGGGGGTCAGTTTTATTCTTACTGGCATAAGCATAGCAGCAAGGTGGACACTTTCCTTGCAGTAGTGTTAAATCTCTAATGTTGCATACACCAATTGCACAGTCTGAAGCAATCAGCAGTAAGAAACAGATTTTGTTCTTGGATCCTGCCACCTTCCTGAATATTATGTATCTTTCTTAAAGGTTTTCTTGTTAGAAAAGCAAGTCTTAGATTTCAAGTCAAAGTTCTAGGGAACTAGCAACATAATTCTGTTCACAAAGCAGGTGTTTAAATACCTTGCTGACTTTAAGACCAGAAGTCAAAGTTGGAGTTGTTACAAAATCTGCTTCTCTTATCTCTGGAAAGGAAGATGAAGCAGAGTTGACTCTTCCACTAAAAATAGGCAGGGTCTGGGGCATTCCTTCCCGATTTCTCCTTACGTAAAGAAGGAGGACCTGGATATAGACGGCAGTCTCCTTTTTTTCTGCTAATCCCTTTCTGCTTTTCAGTCTCCATTTCATTTCTTCCCCAAAAGTAGAAGTGTCCTCCACAGGCCTCCTAGTGAAACTAGCCAGGCCAATACCATGTCAGGATTAAATACTGTATTTGAGATTTTAGATTCTTTGGTCTCTGTTTGTCTCTTGGGACTTGTAGCTCTCTCTCTCTCGTGGCCACTGCTTCAGGAGGTCCCTGCAGTGAAACAGGCATGTGGTTATTACTCAAAAGGACAAAAAGAAGTGGTGGGAGATCTTAAAGATGTTCAGTCCTTACGCACATCCACATCATGCCATCCCAAGTTCTTCAGAGGATTGCTTGTCCTTGAACTCTGTGGTTGAAAGGAATCCAAGGTACAGGAGGGATGCAGTGCCCTTTCAGCAGCAGATAAGGGTCTGCAGATATTGCAAAAGCAAAAAGCCTCTCATTTTCAAGTAGATGAGTTGCAGGTGCATCCCCAGTTCAATATTCATATTACTGATGTAGCTTGGAGGCATCCGCTAATTGTAGAGAAGTAAACAATCTTGTACCACAGGGATTACAGATACTATCTTATTCCAAAAGGTATTAAATTACATGAGTGATGCATTTTTAAGCCTTTTGGACTGAGAAGAGTTAGTAATTATTTGTTACAAGGCAGACTGTAGTTTCAAAATCAGCTTCAAAACTAACTGGTCAAATATGAACTACTTTTTATTTCAATTTCATTTCATGCAAGATATTGTCAAAGTGATTCACTCAAAAGGAACTGTTTAATGAGGCTTCATAAGCCTTAAATATGTAACAGACTTACGGGTATGATGATAGGTGGTACCAATACATATTTTGAAATGTGCAGTTTAATGCCATTTGGAATTAATAGTTGCTACCAGTATGGGAAAATGTTCAGATTCTCTTAGTGAAGTGGATTCCAGTCCATAATTGAATAGTAAAATTGCCAGCTACGGTCTTCAGATAGCTATTAAAAAACAGTATAGGACAGAATTAGCAGATTCATTTGCAAAGTAAAAAGCCAAGATGAAATCTAAGGATTTTACAGGCTCATAAACTTGTACTCAAAATGTATGTATCAAATTGTTGGTGACTTGGAATAGTTGAATAGTGTCTTTTTACTGCATATTTGCAAGACTGAGTATAACTACATATGCAGTAAAACATAAAAATGAACATGGTTGCATTTTGGCCACTGTATGAAAGCTGATAATCCAGTTATAAATGTATATATAAGTACATGAAAGTGGTCAATGTGGCAAAGGAGAAGTACCAGTGTATCCTGTTTCCTCTTGGCAGGAAATAAATAGATGAGATGAAAGAATTGTGAGAGTGGGCTGGACCACACCATGTGCTAAAGTATTATCAAGTGAATGAGTGAGCATCTTACTCAGACACCATTCTATGTGTGCTCCTGAATTTCTCATTCAGTTGCTTTGTGTGTATGTGTGTGCACAGAGATAAAATGATTTGTACACTGCAGGAGTATTCAAAAGTGTTGGATTAGCACTCTTAGTTCCACACAGAACAAGATATTGCAGTACAATCCAGTCTTGAAAGGATTAAAGGCCCTTTAGGTTATATCTTTTGTATATGCATGCATTGCCTTTTTAAAAATAAACAGCTAGTTTGTATTGCTTTATTCCTAGAACAAAGTCCTCTGCCTTTTAAGCTCATCATTAATTATCTTGATTTGTTAGATATGCTGGCTGGGTGGATCTCAAATTATTTGGAGTTTAGTTTATATTCTAAGTAAATGTCTAGCAGTTCTGCATAGCCTTTAACTCAAAATCAAAATACAGGTGGAAATGCATTACTTAAGACAATTTGCAGTACTATAGTATGGAAATTTGTTTAGCGTCTGCTTGTGAGTATGGTGGTTTTTTCCAGTGAAACTGAAGACCACTCATAAACAAGATGAGAAGCAAGCTTGCTCTCTCTCTGACACCACTGCTTTTGTACCCCTTTATGACCAGTTTCAAAAGGAGGAATTGGGAGCAGCCCTGTCCAAGGCTATACGGGGTTTTGGCACTGTCCTGCATAATGATGGTTGTGGGTTCAGATGCAAACTCAGAAGGGTCTTAAATCCAGACCTTTATTGTAAAAGCAACCACTGTATTAACTATGCAGTTTTGCAAGAGGAGCCTTCCACCTCCTTCCACAGGAGGGATCTCTGTTCTGAGTGCTGAGGGGACAAAGCATCTTCATTGCAGCAGCTGCATTAAAATGCAGGAGAGACTGCTGTTCCTGGTGTTCTTTAGTCTGAAGAAAACAGTGCTCTGTCTTTTTGGGAGTCTGGGGAAGCTGAAGAAATATCACATTAGATTTAGGATGACAGTGCTTTCTTCCATCTTCCTGTGTCTGCAGTCAAGCCTGCTTTATGATTCTTGAGTTACACATGGCCTACTTCCACATAGTCATCTACCTGTCCCATAGGAGATATTTCAGAAGTGGGACCAAAGCTCAGTCTCTCTGGCACACACTCTGCATCATTAAGACTCCGCGCTGCAGGAGCAGTGCACCTGAGGAGACAGGGCATGCACATCTGTCCTTATGGAGATCACCAGCTGAGCAGAGAGAGACAGTGACAATGAGCCTAGAATATGCTTGCTGTTCATCCAGATGGTTCTTCTAAAGAAGTGTATTAAAGAGCCAAAGTTACAGTCACAAACAATGGAGTTCATAGGAACTATGACCAGTTCCAGGCTAGTGAGCACTTGCCCAAAGACAGAGTCCTGTTGCTATGATTGCTTCTACATGAGAGAAAATCTAATCCTGCTGCCATGGTATGAACATGCCTTGGAGCATTAGACCATATGTCAACATGCACATGACATCCAATGCCAGCCTTCAGCTGTGGCTCCTATGACTTTGTGTCAGGTCCATATGCTTCCCATAGAGGCACCAGATGGAGAAGAATATTTTGTCCTCTCATCATGTCCTCACAGGGTTGATACAGTGGCTAGAACCTGAAAAGACCAAGGAAAGTGAATACTGACTCCTGCGTCCCACCTTCTCAGATTCTGGTCACAGAATGCCCTCTTGGCCTGCACAGAGGTGTGAAATGTCTGACCATGAAAGCTGTGGGACTTCATCTCAACATCCTAGGGTTTAGAGCCAAAGCAGTTACAGTGCCTGAGCGAATGATAATCATTTTGTATCTCTGAAAACTCATGTTATGCATCCTGACAGCTGCCGCCTCCATTAAAAAGAAAGGAACAGCAAGCAAATAGTATGAGCTCACCATGACAACTCAGAACTGTGGAAGTCTGGAAACTGCTTGGAAATAGTAATTATATGGTGGACTTCAGTTACTCTGTCACTGGGAGTTGAGGAGGAATAGAGCTGCATGTTTTTCATTATAGCACTGTCATAATAACCAAGGATGTTATTCCACTGTCCAACTGTTTGTTGCAATGGGGGTGCGTGTGCAAAATTGTTTCCCAAAATCATGTTTCTACACTGGATTACAGTCTTCTAGGGCACCTTTGCATCAATCCTGGGGTTTATATGCTTTGTAAGCTGATAAGGGACATCCACTGTTCCTTACCAGCTGAGACAGTTTGGCTTAATAAGTTACAAATGTCCATCAGTCTCTGATTCATTTCCTAATTTGCCAGATATTATTTAATAGTATCTTGATGAGCTATTTCACTTAGATGCAGTCTTCTGGTAGTTCATGACCTCGATTAAATACTAAAGATCAGGTCTGCTCTTGACAAACTCAAGTGAATGTGGAGCAGATAAGGAAGATGATTAAATTACAAAATACTGGTCTAGATGAAAGAGGACTCTCGGATGGTTAGTACAATGTGGCCTTGCCACCAGGAAGCTTCACCTTTATGGCAAATGGAAGATAGTGCAAATTAGAGCAAAAAGTAGCTGTGTTTGTATAGTGTGTTGAAGGAGAAGAGGGATTTTGCTGCTAAGCAGATGAGGAAGGAGATAATTACAATAATCAAAATGGGAGACAAAGAGCTTCTGTGCGTAGCTGTCGGGATAGAAAGAAAGGACAAAAGTTGGATGATTGCTGGGTTGCCAGATGATTAAATTGATGTTGTCATATTTGCGAATATTTTGTCTGGATATCAGCATATGCGGGGTATATTGCTCGTTACTCTGATAGATGTATGTGCTGCTGTTTCCGTACAGTCACTGTCGTGCTTTCTGTGCATTGAACTGGAATTTTATGAAAAGGCTCATTTGAGATCTGTTATAGAGACACACACACACACACACATATATATACACCCAGGTATATACTTGCTCTGCTTTTGGCAGGGGTACTGGTCCTTTCTCCACTCAGTTCAGAGACATGCAAATCAGATTAGTGTCTTCCTTCAGGTTTTTTTAGATTCTTCAGGATGTTTTACCATTTAAGCTTTCATTTTTTAAGAGTGCCTAATCTTCCAGGTGAAAAAAGCTTTCTCTAGGATAAATTGACACTTGATTATTGTCTCGACTCTCGTCCTTTGATACCGAGAGATGCAACGATCTTCTCCGTTACAGGGATGGGTGGGGCTTTCCTTGAAGCTTTAATTAGAGGTTCTAGCCTTCATGGCGCAGGAGACTAATTGCAGAATGTAGCTGGATCTGGAGCTTTGAATTTTATACTGGCAAAAATGGAGTCTCATTTCATTCTGGAATGAAAGAGTGCTGATAAGGGAACTTGATTACAGTTTGTTGATTACTCATCAACAGTTTTTCTGCAGAGAACTTTAATCTAGCTCAAATATTTGCCCAATGTGTTTGGCAGGAGATATCATTGCTGTGTGCATCACGTTGAAGGTACACAGAAGTAGACTAGCATAAAAGAAAAAATAGCTTTATAAGAAGACACAAACTGTAGGCAGGAGAACCTGGCACTGAGGGAATGCAGAATAAGCCTCCGTGCTAATTCATGTGTAAAGCAGCTTCCAGTAGCAGCTGCACTCGAGGAAGTGCTGATGGTCAGACATGACAAGATACAACATCGGACTGACAGATTGACTGGCAGGCCCAGAAGGCTGCAGGGATAGCTCGTGTCACAAATACAACTGCAAGAAAGCAGGACAGTGAAATATTTCTAAATAACAACTAATTGCAGCAAAGAAACAGTACTCCAAAATGTACCACACTGTTGTTTTTTACAGCTGGGAAAGGCAGAAAGAGGGGAGGGGACACAGCGATGAATGGGGCATGTCAGGTAGACGTCTTAAACACGCGTGTTTTGGGAAACCCCTGATTGTATGACTGGTCTTTTTAAGCCTGGCAAACTTATTTCATTCTCTTCTCATTGTGCTAGGAAAACAAGAGAATTTTTACCATCCTCGCAACAAACTGTAAAGCTCTTTTTAGTTTTGTAACTCCAAGGCAGCTATTTCAAAAGCCCAGAGTGTAGTGAACCAAAGAAAAAGTCAGATATTTGTGGAGAAGTACCTTTTGTTTAACTTAAGCATTTTGTCAGAAGAAGAGAAAGAACACTGTTCTTGTATGCAACACAACTCCTCTAACAACATCTTCATTTTGCTTTCAGAAGTCTACAGAACAAATGAAGAAAGTTCCAACCATTGTCCTGTCCGTCTCTTACAAGGGAGTCAAATTTATTGATGCAACAAATAAGGTATGTGCAATTGTTCAATACTAGCTTTTATTTCTCACAAATAGGAATCCCTATGAGTCTGGCTAGAGTGGGGACAGAGTTGCACTTTGTGCTTTCCTCTCTTTTTTTTCTCTTCTCCAAAATTGATGTAATCTTATTGTCATTCTCCAGAAACTCAGTCTGGAGGACAAGTGAAGCAGCTTTAATGGCTCATTTGGAGAACATTGTGTCTAACCTTCTGCCATTAAAAGTCAAGCTTATCACAAAAGGCATTTGGCAGGGAGCCTCTGTGGAATCCTTTACCATATTCTTCCCTATGCAGTTCCTTAAATATGCAGAAAATATAAAAATATTTGTTTATTAATGTAATGTTGGCCAAAAAAATATAAAGATATCTCAATGAACAATAAATATGTAAGTTTTTATGCAAGGCCAGCAATTGTATGACTAAGAAACATGAGCCTTGAATGTCCTTTTCAAATGTCAGAGCCTCTGAAAGCTATTTTCCTAGTACTAGCCATTTGACTCCCTGAACTGCAGCACCTTCTTAACAGTTGTTATTCCATATTTTTTTCATCTTCCGGTGTGGCAGTGGCCCAGTGCTTTGTTTCTTATACTTTAAATACATCCAGTATCTTAAAAAAAATAAAATAAAAATAAGCAGAAATTGAAAGATGAGAGAATTCAGTGATGGATAGAGCAATGGGTTATTGCTTAGCCAAAGTAAAAGTACAAGCCCTGTAAGCAGGAGAAAAGTAATGCATGAATTTGTCTTCTTCGGATGTCTAAAATGGCAAGAAAATGCAGTCCATACTGATGCTTTCATATGAATAGATCTTTTTTGTTATGTGACTAAAACTCACTAAACAATATGAAATATAAATCTGACAACCCAGCTACCTGACCGGGTTAATAATGTATATAACCACTTTGTGTTGCTGAACATTCTGACCACACAATACATCCAACCCAGTATCCATCACACTTTCCAAATCAGTCAGTTTTTAAAGGTGTTTAACTAGAACTGGGTTTTCAGTGAAGGGACAAAAGCAGATTTGTGAGCTTCTGCTAGAGTTTGGAAGCCGCATCCAGAGTTAGAACATGGGATGAAAGAAAAATAGTGGTGAAATTACTGTTATGTCGAGTTTGGCATATTTGCCAGAGCAGAGAGGTCAGGGATTCCTGTCAGCTCCTTTTTCTTCCATTGATTCAAAATTGAGCTTCTACAACCCTCATTTCCTTTATGTTCTCTGATGTGCAGGACATAAATCAAGACATTGTAATGCTATTAACTCTAACTTGGATAAGGCTGTTTTCAGCTCTTAAATCTCTTCTATAGTGTAAAGGATGTAACTGCAATGTCCTTAGGTTTACAAAAAAGAAGTCAGGAGAACAAAAGGAGCTTCCAGTATCTCTTTGCACAGTGCATATAATCTTATGTAAGAAAGAAACTTGAAAGAAGTTGCATTGGCTGTAGACTGGTCCTGCTGAAACCTTATGCCTAGTAGTGCAATAGATGTATTTGATGGAGGTAAATAATGCCAGAGTCCTGTGTTTTTTCTCAAATGGTAGATTGCTTTCTCTCCAGTTCAAAATCTGCACTGCCTTTCCCTTCTGTAAAAACCAGGTAATAGCCTACAACCCTCCCAGGAGCATTGTTATCATCCTTGTCCACAGTGTGCTGTACCCAATTCCTTCAAGACCCAAAACAGATTAGCACTAAGGTGAGATCCTATTCAGACTTGTATCGCTTCCATATGAGCTTCAAGTTGACAGCGCTGGGCACCACTTACCAATAAATGCATACTTTCTAATGACAAAGATAGATAGCAGTTATGTGCTTGAAAACTCAGCTCTCATGGTTGTTCATCCTTTTCCTTTATGCCACCAAGCTAAGAATTTGTATTCTGAGTTGTAGCAGGCAAAGCTTCAGGTGACAAAGGGGCCCTGACCACATTCCACGACAGCTATTTCAGTGGTGCCTTGAAGCTTGGCATGACACCACTTTGACATGACACCATTTCTTTGCAAGTGAGGCCAGAAAGAAATTTCTGCTTAGGAAAAAGCAGACTTGCAGAATTTTCTCATGGGTCACAGCTAACCCTAAAACTTCTGGATGATTTCTGCCAGGAGAGAGGTTGGCTGAGACAAGATAGGCAAGCAAAAGGAAGGCTGCTTAGCAAAAACCCAATCTCTCCAAGGTATTTCCTTGACAGAACCAGAAGTGACTTTCAGCTTCCCTGCTTTTTGAGAAGTGCCAGAGGCTTCTCTTGCCAAACTGAGTGACAATTTTTAGAATGACGACTGTAGAGTGTTGGTCAATGCCTGAGGGCATACCCAGAACAGCGAGCTGGTTCATAGCCTTGTAATTTCTGCAGAATAAGACTATGGGTCTACTGGAGTAGTGACCCTAGGAAACAGTAAACATATGCACGAAAACATGTTTAATTTTGAAAGGAGATCACTGAGGATATCACATAGAAGTTAGGGAAAAGCTCAATTTCACTACTAATTTTCATCCAGAAGATTTATTTTAGGTATACCTCATTTTGTTAAAAACAAACTTGATGTGGATATGTTTCCAAGCTTCACCTGGTTTAAAGTTAAAACAGTAGAATAATCTCCACGAGTTTTGACTGAAGTGCAAAGCCCTATGTCAACCTCAGGAAAGGTTTTGGCATACGAGAGCTCTTTCCACATATGCTGCATGACTTAGGTGATTACTCTGTGGCTCATGATTTGGCATAAATATTTCACATGATTTTAAGACCTTCCAAGCTTTAATTCTTTCTGCTTTTTAAACTACAATGTTGCCAATACAACACCAATGACAGTATATTACAGCAGTATCTATGGATATCTAAATCCCTGAGTTTGGTATAATTGTAATTCTCAACAAAATCTTTATTGAGGGTAAAAATTATCAATTTCAGAACAAAGAAAATAA
The DNA here is from genome assembly GCA_028020825.1 of Podargus strigoides. Taxonomy (NCBI): domain Eukaryota; kingdom Metazoa; phylum Chordata; class Aves; order Caprimulgiformes; family Podargidae; genus Podargus; species Podargus strigoides. The sequence goes on from CM051662.1 coordinate 60,819,235, forward strand.
AATGCTTGAAGTAATATAAAAAGCCAGTGATTGTTAAGCAGAGATTATATGTGTCATTATAAATTGGCATATATTGAAACTTAAGTACTGGTTTTGTCATTTTTATGAATAATGCATTAAACAGAAATAATCAAGTATGTTGCAATAATTTAAGATTAAGAAGATTATTTCATTTCTTTAGTAGCAGTTTCCTTATCTTGGTTTTTCCATAATTTGAAATTTGAAATGCTTTTTAAGATTTTTCCTAAGCCATGATTTCTTCAATTAGATATATTAGTATCTTTTCAAAAACTTGACACCTACATGCAAGAGGGAATGTTGCCACTTAGCAAATGAAAGAAGAAATGGCAAAGCATCTTAAGTGATTTAGTTGCATGTATTTCCTGTTTTAAAAAAAAGAAAAAAAAAAAAAAAAAAAGAGAGAGGGAGGAGAGTAGATGGAAAGGAAAAGACAAGAGTGAAGGAAAACCAGAGATGCTCAGAGATCATTTTAAGTCAGACAGATGCCACTGAGGCAGCAGTAAACGGTGGCTCGGCAAGGGACTGGAACACTACAGATGTCACGTGTTCTGTAGTGCAATGGCGATGTCATGCTGCAGTAGGCTTCTTCACTTTGGGGTTTTGTGGAAAAGCCAGAGCTACAGCCAGCAGGGCCACAATTCAGAATAGCTTATAAACTAACCACTAAGCAAATTAATTGTCAATTAACCTTTCTTCAGTTTAAATAAATCATTTGAAATACATCTGTTGCTGAAGCAAGGCCTAATCATAAGCCACTCCAGTATCTTCTTCTCTGGCTTCATGGTTCCTTTGGCCTGAACACAATAATTACATATCAGCAATTTATGTAATGAATATTCATAATTTTGTCCAAAGCTTTAAGACAGCTTGTTTTTTATTTCATTGGACAGACATGCCCCACCTCTGTCTCAGTAGTATGCTATATATTACATTGGCTGTTGCAAGTAGTGTTGCTTGGTGCATGAATGGTTTAATTTTCCTGCAACTCTCTTACAGGATGATGTTGTCAGTAGGTGGAGAAAAGTTGCCAGATCTTCCTATCTTTTACTAAGTAGAAGCTTTTCAGGAGCTCAGGGTTTCAATGATAAGTGATGTTTGATATTTTTTTCCTCTTGAAAAAGTATAGCTGAAATTTGTCAAACAACACATGCAAAAAAATAGATATTGAGCCTATTGAGTTTTGCCAGATCCTGTCCATCAGTAGACTGAAACAGTGTCATGTAGTGATCATTTTACAGAAAACCAGCAGCAGCAGCATAAGATGTTCATATAGTGCTTTGAAACCATATTTACAGCTGTATGCCAGGAAAAATGTCTCTGTCATAGGATACTGAATAAACTACAAAACTCAAGTGGACTCATAGGAAAGACTCCAGAATGTAATTGTTTCCTATGAGATTACTAGCAATTTTAGATGTCATTGGAGAGGGTCAAAATTCCAATGACCTGTATAAGATCACACAGGGGCTGTATTAAATCTCTTCTTATTAAGAAACTGCTGAAATATTTCAGTACAGCAGATGAACATAAATGCAAATCTAAATCCACACCTTTTACAGCTCTTTTAAATTTAATTCCTAAATTGATTGAAAATATCTTTTTTCAAACAGAATATTATTGCTGAACATGAAATCCGTAACATTTCCTGTGCTGCACAAGACCCCGAAGACCTTTCTACATTTGCGTACATCACTAAAGACTTGAAGACTAATCACCACTACTGCCATGTATTCACTGCGTTTGATGTGGTCAGTTTATAGAAGATACTCATTTAATTGTAATAGTAATAGTTCTTTAATTCTGTTAAAACATTTTCAGGGTATATGGTGATTAATGGGAGGTATCATTCATTTACCACATGAAAAGACTAATCTACTATGGGATAGTAAAAGGACATTTCTGGAGAAGAGCAAATATTTTCTTTGATAGTATCTCATTTCCCATCTGAAATAACTCACCTCTGTAATCTCAGATGTTGACTGTAAATTTAGCAAGTAGCTTTTCCTACAAGTCATGACATGCAATTCTTCTAACCCAAGCTATAGCCTTCCAAGATGTTTTTAACAAGCAGGTTTGGCCACTCATTCTGAAACCTCAGCACACACCAAGTAAACAAATCAGAACTGGATCAATGTGCATTATATACCGTGCTCAATCCCAGTAAGAGGTAGGCTCAGGAACTAGCCTAAGGAACGAGCTTGAGCTGAGTTTGCAGGGCGTCCTGCATTTTTGATTGTGTTGCACTGCCTGTGCAGTCAGGGAAGGATGGGTTTGGTGACATCCAGCCTTTTGGCTTTTACCCTCGTGTGTCCATCCCATGCCAGCCAACAAGGGGTGAGAGGGTTGGACACTTTCTTGAGGGAGCGCTTTGAGCCTGGACACATCCCACCTTCATGAAGCACAGGTGGGCTGCTTTTTGGACCAGAGGTCAGATGTTACCACCATAAGTGATTTCTTCAGATTTCTCACCCTGCTGTTCTGTGACTTTTAGTGTTTCAGTGTTAAGCTGGATCAGTCCCAATAACTCAAACATCTCCCTAAATATCGTTTATACTTTTTGACATTATATTGCATAAACTAAAAAACAAAGCTTCCTCTGCAAATGTGTAGAGAATGCATGAGAAGGTTTGCATTTACTTTAACTTAGAGAACCGAAACACACACAGATTGGACAGAGACCACACAGGTAGCTAGTTATGTATCTCAAGAGGTCCTAGGAATATTTGGCTACCACACTGAATCTGAAAGATTTGAAACGTGTGATAACAAAGATCTGTGTATTGTCCTTTCTGTGTTCCTCTGTAAGTGATTACCCCTGTAGCTATCAACAGATTATTATTATTAGATGGTCCCACTTTTTCTGCTCTGTTTTCTGTCATGTCAGTGGGAGTTTTAGCTTGACAAATAATGCAGATAGGGAATTTGGGGAAGTTTTATTTTAGCAGCACCTTTACCCTTTCAAAGAGATTGTTTTATTTTTAGTATAGTATAATATGTATGAAATCTTGAAACATGCTTAAATGAATATAAATAAGTCAAATTAAAAAAAAAAATGGAGTTGTCAACTGAGGCATTTTATTTGAGACCGGGGAAATAGTCAACATTGCAGAGCAATAGCACGTAGGAGAGTTTAAATAACAAGATGTACAGGAAGGTAGGTTATAGAAGGAATTTTAGCATTTTGGTTCAGTGCTTTTGTTGTTTAAATTCTCTGCTGACATTTTAGTGTCCACAGGGAGTAAAAAAACCTTCCAAATTGTGTTAAAAATAGGTAGACCATGGTCAACAAGATGTTACATTATATAGATTTTTAGTGATAAGTGAGTCAACTGAAATTAGACTGAGTGCGGTTATTATTTCTCCTGATTCATTTAAATACTTAATGGTTTCAAAGTACTGCAATTTCATTTATAGGTTTAATAATCAAGCACAAACTTAGAACCAGGTATAGCAGATGAAATTAATTTTCTCCTTGCTTGGCAAGGAAAGAATAGTGATCCAGGCATAATTACAACATTTTGCTCACTTCCCATACCTTAGGAGGAGCATTTAATACCCCAAGTACTTTAAATGGCTATTTTAAGCAATACAGAAACTTTAATGTCTAACTGTCTTAATTTAGCTTTCTCTTGCATCATAATCCTCAGTGGGGTGTTACCTACTCAAATATTCTTTTTGTGTTGTTTTATTTCTCAGGATCTAGCATTTCTGATGCAGGTACAAGCTCTATAAAAATAGCTAGCTATTCAGAATGCAAGCGTACAGTAAATCAGATTTTCTATTCAAAGTCTAACACTATGTTAGCCTGATCTTCCAGTTTGCTAATGGAAACAATCCTACCCATTTTTCAATGGATAGAAGTGCAATCACGTTAAGAAAAATAAGGTTTGAAATGGTAGAAATACACAATAAGGTGTAAAAAGGATGTATCTTAAATCATATATATTATGGTAAAGCAATATATGAAATGGTACGAAAAAAAAAAAAATTCACTCAGGTCCTTCAGTTCCTCAGGAAATGTGGGCAAGAATAGTTTTCTGCAGGTAGGAAAGCATTTTAGTGTGGTGACATGTCAACTTCCAGCATTACTGACACCTACTATTTAGGAGTGACTGTACATGTAACTTGTCTACTCAGAGTTAAAATTCCATAATCAAAACTGCAAAAACAGACTTGATTAAAGAATATTGAAGGTGACAAGGCTTGGGGGAAGAAGAGGATTTATTGCTGAATTTTTGAAATCCACTTCACTCATTCATTATAAGGCAGCCCTAAAACTACCAGTGAAGGATTCCCTCTGGAGAAACAAACCATCATAATGGTTCCTATACCAAATTCTGGTTCGTATATGGGAAACATCCAAAGTAACTTCTGTCAGATACTCCTTCATTGCCCAATGCACCTATGAATAGTAGACAACCAGCATAAATTGGAATAATTTCTGCTCTTGCTCATGCCAAGGATTAGACTGGTGCTCTGCATAACACAAAGACTTTTTTCTTCTTTTCTATATTCCTTGGTCCTTCATTGCACATACTTAAGATGAGTAATAATTAGAAGCTGCTGGTATACATACTTAGCAGAGAAGAAAAAGCATGCATTCAGGTTGTAAAGTTCTGTTCATTGCCTTAGAGGACTTCATAGAATTTTTCTCTGTTCATGTGATCATCCAGGTACAATTAGTGTAGTATCCCTATGTCTCCAGAACAGAAGACATCTTTCCTTCTCAGTACCTGGAGACAGCATGCCCAGCCAGTCTCCTTTCTGAGGCAGAGTAGTTGGAATGCATGAAACCATTTCATTTGCTACTGACAAACTTCTTGAGATGGAACACAGCTAGGTACAAAGAGGTTTCAGCTTATGAGCAAATCAGGTCAAGGATAATAGAAAGGGCTTTTTCAAATACATAGCTAATAAAACTAACACTAGAGGCAATATAGGCCCACTGATGAATGAGGTGGGTGCCCTAGAGACAGAGGATATAAAGAAGGCAGAGGTGCTGAATGCCTTCTTTGCCTCTGTCTTTACTCCTGCAGGCTTTCCCCAGGAGCCCCTGATCTCTGTAGCCCCAGAAGAAGTCAGGATAAAGGAGGAGTTTGCCTCGGTAGATGAGGATTGGGTTAGGGATCAGTTGAGCAATCTGGATATCCATAAATCGATGGGACCAGATGGAATGCACCCAAGGGTGCTGAGGGAGCTGGCAGAGGTCATTGCTAGGCCACTCTCCATCATCTTCGGTAAGTCATGGAGAACAGGAGAGGTGCCTGAGGACTGGAGGATAGCAAATGTCACTCCAGTCTACAAGAAGGGCAAGAAGGAGGACCCGGGTAACTATAGACCGGTCAGCCTCACCTCCATCCCTGGAAAGGTGATGGAACAGCTTGTTCTTGGCACTATCTCTAGACATATCAAGGATGAGGGGGTCATTAAGAGCAGTCAACATGGTTTTACCAAGGGTAAGTCATGTTTGACCAACCTTATTGCCTTCTATGAGGAAATAACTAGGTGGATAGATGATGGTAGAGCGGTAGATGTGGTTTATCTTGATTTCAGTAAAGCATTTGACACTGTCTCCCACAGCATCCTTGTAGATAAGCTGATAAAGTATGGGTTTGGTGATCAGGTAGTGAGGTGGATCGTGAACTGGCTGAAGGGAAGAAGCCAGAGAGTTGTGGTCAATGGGACGGAGTCTAGTTGGAGGCCTGTGACTAGTGGAGTCCCTCAGGGGTCGGTACTGGGACCGGTGTTGTTCAATATCTTCATCAACAACCTGGATGAGGGTACAGAATGTATCCTCAGCAAGTTTGCTGATGACACCAAACTGGGAGGACTGGCTGACACATCAGAGGGTTGTGCTGCCATTCAACGAGACCTTGATAGGCTGGAGAGTTGGGTGGGGAGAAACTTAATGAATTTCAACAAGGGCAAGTGTAGAGTTTTGCATCTGAGGAAGAACAACCCCATGTACCAGTACAGGTTGGGGGCTCACCTGCTGGAGAGCAGTGTAGGAGAAAGGGACCTGGGGGTCCTGGTGGACAGGAGGATGACCATGAGCCAGCAATGTGCCCTTGTGGCCAAGAAGGCCAATGGCATCCTGGGGTGTATTAGAAAGGGGGTGGTTAGTAGGTCAAGAGAGGTTCTCCTTCCCCTCTATTCTGCCTTGGTGAGGCCACATCTGGAGTATTGTGTCCAGTTCTGGGCCCCCCAGTTCAAGAAGGACAGGGAACTGCTTGAGAGAGTCCAGCGCAGAGCTACAAAGATGATGAAGGGAGTGGAAAATTTCCCTTATGAGGAAAGGCTGAGGGAGCTGGGTCTCTTTAGCTTGGAGAAGAGGAGACTGAGGGGTGACCTCATTAATGTCTATAAATATGTAAAGGGTGAGTGTCATGAGGATGGAGCCAGGCTCTTCTCAGTGACATCCAATGATAGGACAAGGGGCAATGGGTGCAAGCTGGAACATAGGAGGTTCCACATAAATGTGAGGAAGAACTTCTTCCCAGTGAGGGTAACAGAACACTGGCACAGGCTGCCCAGAGAGGTTGTGGAGTCTCCTTCTCTGGAGACATTCAAAACCCGCCTGGACATGTTCCTGTGTGACATGACCTAGGTGTTCCTGCTCTGGCAGGGGGATTGGACTAGATGATCTTTTGAGGTCCCTTCCAATCCCTAACATTCTGTGATTCTGATTTGTTGTCTACATTGATGGCTTTTGCAACAGCCTGAAAGGCCCACTTTGAAGGCTTGTTTCCATCTTCCCATTGCATACAAGATATCTTCCTGTGCCCCATTAGAAGAGAGGGATGGATTCAGAAGAGTTTGCCTTCCATGATTGCTTTAAATCCAAAATGAGAAAGGCTCAAGAATTTAAGTTGCAGGAGTGCCTGATTGTGAAAGCCCAATGCAGTCCAGGAGTCCACACCTGTTACAAGCAAATGCCAGCTATGTTAGTCTTATCATACCGTCTTTGGTGAGCTAAGCTTTCTTCCCCTTGAATGCACAAAGGCTGACATGTTGGAATGCGTAGAAAAATGCCCTTTCCAGATTCACCTAGAAGTAAAAGATTTGTGATGTGGAGAGAAAAGCATATGTACACTTAACAGTGTATGTGTATGTCAGCTCTGCATCTCTCATACTTACTAGTAACAGGAGTTAACCATCCCTTTTTGTCAGGCTTTTATAGTAGACATCCTCGATATTTGGCCTTGAAGGCTGTAGTATCACTAAGCAGTAGACAACTGATTTCATCCCAGGGGATGGATATTTTGAACTGGATTGGGATTTTTCAGATTTTTCAAGTAAAGATTCCATATATTCTGTTCTGCCCGATTTTGCAAACTGCTATTAAGTTTGGTACCTTGAACATAGGGTGTCCTAATTGACATTCCTATGCATCTGATCTGATGAGTAGCTCACACTAATCATCTGTGAGACTCCAAAAGAAGCTTCTTCAGTAAATTCAGTCTTCAGAAGACGACCAAATTTGAATTTGATTTTAAAGAAGGAAAAAACCATCGCCTAAAAGCAAAAACCCGTTAAATCCTCATTATATCAAAAGCGCTTTCCCAAAAAGGCAAAATGTTAGTTTTTCCAAAAATTCTTTTACAAGTGACATTTTAAAGTTTTATCGCTCAAAAGATGGAAAAGAATCTTTCTTAATCTAGTCCTTATTAATCTATTTCTTAAAATACTCCTGAAGCCTCAACATAGCTTTATAGAAGCATGAAAACATAATGAAGAAGCAGTGCCTGCTGCAACTTACACACTAAAAAAGGCAGTTAAAATAGAGCAATTAGCCCTTGTAATAGGTTGGCTGAATTAAAGTGGCCGAAGAATCCCTACTCAGACTTGCACTGGAGCCTTGAATTGTAACATTATATGGCAAACAAGGCAATTGACCTCAGTTTCTCATCTCCCAGAAATTGTTGCTTAAGGTGTTAGCTTACTCAGTTTCCTCCTCTGCTGTTCCGAGCAAGGAACAGGATTGTCACAACCCCAGAAGCACGGTGGTCCTAAAAGTTTTGCCTCCTTTCTAAGGAGCTTGATTGATGGAGTGCTGTAAGGGTCAATGTCCTTTACAGTGACTAGAAGGTCTACAACTTCTGTGCTAAGTGTTTTTCGAGGTGGCAAATCAGTTTCCTTCCTTTTGTGCCACATGTAAAAAAAAAAAAAAAAAGAAAAAAAAAAATAAATCAAATAGTCTCCTTACTCCATAAGAAGAATTTCCACAATGGATTTTGTGGTTTGGTTTTCTGCCCCCATCCTGAAGGGAATCCTGCACTTACCTCTCTGGTATAGGCCCTGCAAGAATCCATACCAACTCAAATCCTCATATTCCTCTCCCAGTACTACAGGTGGTGAGAAATTCCTCTAACCAAACTTATTTACTTCTGGGCTCTTTTTGCCAATACAATTTTGCAGATACCTTTTTTAAATTTTACAAGGTACAATTTTAAAGCCCTCCATTTGCAGACTTCTCTTCATCAAGGCTCTGCCACAGTACGCAATGTATGAAACGTATGTACAAGTTACAGTTCAGTTTACATTTTGAGTATTGAACAGAACAGTGAATGTTCTATTTTTTGCTATATTTCAAATATTTATTAACCATAGAAACAGTTACGTGTTTCCAATGGCTTTCAGGCTCCAGACAGGCCTATTTTTTCATTTTACAGACTACAAAAGAAAACAAATCATAGTGGCTTCTGACAAGATGCAGGACCCAGACTAGACTTATGGCTCAGCATGGCAAACTCTCTGCTTGTCTCCACTCTTATCTCAGAGCTTTTCAGGCCTGTCTCTCAGTGACTTTTTTGGATGTCGCACTGGATGGTGCATTTTCTCAGTCCCACTAGTATTGCAGTCTGCTTTTTCTCCAAGCCATTACTATGCCCTGTCCTCTTGATGTATTCCTTAGAAATAATAATGTCCATTGCAGACCATCCCATGATGATATAGTACACTACCTGACTGTCACGACAACTGATTAAGATATCTTTAGAATAATATTCTTGTCCTACTACTAGGCGCACTCCATTTCCAGGAGCATCATTCTGTACATTTAACAATTATACTCCATTGGTCTTAATTCCATAACTAGAATTCTGCTAAAAGGCAGAGCACTTTATAATAGTCTCTTTAGTCTTTCATCTATTACTCCACTGGCAAACTGCATCCTCAGTGTTTCTCAATCCTGGCCAGTTTCCATAAGTTAAAGGGGAGACAATTTGGAGACTACAGCTATCAAATCAGGCAGACATTTTTATTTGGGAAGCTATGAAACTTTGGCTAGCTTGCTGTTATGACTGCAGTCGTTAACAGCTGAGAGCATATCCCAGTGGAGGAGTATAATTGTTTTCTGTCTGACCTAACAGAGACCAGAGTTGGCACCTTATAAAGAAGCTCTTACAATGAGCTAAATATGCTGAATTTAGCCTACACAATCTCAGTATACACATGTGATAACAAAGGGATGGATTTTTTTTCATTACTACACTGCCTATCCTTTTAACTGTGTTTTAATGACTGAAGGGCAGATAGTGTACTTCCAAATGTGTTGCATTGCTTTCTGGCTTATTGCAAACTCAATAGTTAGACTTGACTAGCTAAAGAGATATCTCATTTAAAATTATATCAGAAACATGGGAATTTTAAGGGATCACCTAGTTTCAAAGCAATGCAGGATTGCTTCCAACTATGGAGGTTCAGGAAGGAGTGGGTAACTTCTGAATTACATAAAAGATTTATGAATTATTCTAAGGAGACTATAGGATGTAAGGAGGCAAGCCTGCAGGCTTGCATTTGCTCTGCAGGGGGTTGAAACATTTTTAAAAGTTAGGAGCCTAGAAATAGACTCTAGTAGGAGCTTACAAAACAAACCCACAAACCTGAAAAAAAAATTACCATAAAAATTCACTTGCCATTTAGATTAAGGTCAAATTTGAAACTCACAGCTGCTTTTTAGTTGATGTAAAACTGTACTGAAAAATTATTTATACTGACTCCCTGGTTCCTCATTCATGTTTTATAAACCTTTCAACAGATTTTCTTCCACATATGCAATGAGAACTTAAAAGTATTCTGGCTACACCACCAAAATGGTCTTAAGACCCTGACTAGGTGGAGGGTTAATGTTCTTATTCTAAAAAGACGTGACACACTCACCCACTCCTGTTTTCATGTTTAGTGAGATGATGTTTTTGAGGTTTTTTTTAGAAGTAATTACTTTCAGTACAGTATATTACATTTAGATTGGTTTTCATCAATGAGAAATCAAATAACAGATGTAAATATTATGGAGACTAAGGAAGTTGCTACCAGCCTGATTTTAATTATGTACATTACAAATCACTTCTGTAGACAGTACTTCATGTATCTGATGTAAATTCAACCTCACTCTAATTTTAACTGGTTTTTTTTCTTTCCAGAATTTAGCTTATGAAATCATTCTTACACTAGGACAAGCATTTGAGGTGGCCTATCAGCTTGCACTACAAGCACGAAAAGGGGGCCATTCTTCAACCCTCCCAGAAAGCTTTGAAAATAAACCCTCCAAGCCCATTCCCAAACCACGTGTTAGTATTCGGAAGTCAGTGGTAAGTAGAAAGTAGTGATGCATGAAAAAAAAAAAAAAAATAAAAAAAATTCAACTCTACAGTTAAGAGTTGATATATCTAGAAGCTGTATAAATAAATATACCTGTTGAGTCAGAAATGCTCCGTGTTTTAGCTGTGCCACCTCTGCTTATCAGCCGGTAGAGTTGTGTCACTGCAGCACAGGCAGTTGTGTTGAACAGCCACTCATTTCAGATTCCTCCAGTTTAAGATGTTGCTTGGCTAGTGCTGTGCATCTGTCTTTTATAGTAATTTCAGAGCTTTAATTGATTCAGTCTAATTCCAGTGTAGTGTGCTTTAAGTGCTGAGATTCACAGCCAGTGCATACCCCTAACTATGCAGTTCCGTGAAATTCCCTGATCTTGGAAAAATAAAATCCTCACCAAACTTGTTTGAAACACGATCACTGCATATGTATCCTAATCAAACTACAACTCCAAATCAATTTGCAATTATCTTGTCACCCAAGCAACTTCTTTTCTTACCTTTCTCCTTTTTTTGACCCTCGGCAGACCCTTGTTTTCCAAAACTGGGATTCAATATACCTTTTCAGTATTTTCTTTGGAATTTCAAACTCCTAAGAATCCAAGCTCATTGCAGCCTATATATATATATATATATATATATATATATATATATATATATATATATATATATATATATATATATAATCTCCTGAAAGACATAGAGGACAGAGAAATATTCTTTTATGATTGTTTTGCCAGTTACTAGGCCTAGCACAAAGGATGCAGCCAGCAGTAGAACAAACCAGCAACCAGATTCTATTGTATACAAAAAGGTCAGTACATGGGTGGTCGCTGGGGGTACAAACAAGTCAATCAGATTACACATAACAGACATCAAACCCAGGAATGATACAACACGGCCAACAATCAGTGGAACAAACAAAGCAACGAAGTCTCCCACGGCAGAGATGGGAGACAGCCAAGCCAATAGGCTGATAACATAGGACAGAGGTAGCCATATATTGTTCTCACAGAGCCTGCGTTCACAAGCACCAGACCTGACCAGGGCCCAGTTGCAAGGAAAGTCAGGAGGTCCTTCCCCACCAGGAAACTCTGCAAGGTGCATCCACCTCACAGACAGACACTCCACTCTTTCCACAAATGGACCCAGCTTTTATCCCCACAGCAGGAACCTGGCACTCATTGACCCAATGGGGGCACCTGGGGCTTGTTTACCCAAGGGCTTTCCTTACAAGGTCAGCTGCACCTTGGAGGAAAGCCAAAAGGCAAACTCATCCCCTCCTCTTAAAGGACCATGGGAACCACCCATATGTCAACCTTAATTCAGGGCTGGGGGTTCAGACCCCAGCACTTCATTGACAGAGCTTTTAAAAAAATTATGAATACTATTTTAAATCAAGTGAAAATACAGGCACAGGGTGATTTGGGAGGGAAATGGGAAAAATGATCGCATGCTGTATCATATTCACTGGCTATAAAGTGAGAACCATACTCTGGTATATTTAATTACTGGATGAGAGGAAGGCAGGAAAAAAAGGTATGACTGGATGACAAAATGTACGTTGTCACAGAATCTTTCTCCATAAAATTTTAAAAAAGACCATGTCCTGATGCCATCATCTGTCTCAGTAGTAAAAGGATTTCTCAGGAACAAGCATGGCTTTAACAAACTATGCTGCTCTGTAGCTTGGGGGTAGGCACAGATCTGATCTAAACAGGAAAAAGAGGGCAACCCTGGGTATATGGGAGTGTAGACCACCCTGCTCGCTGCCGTAGGACTTTGTCAATATGGGGTTAATTCTGTGTTCTATTTGTTTAAATAAAAACCTTCTGCTAGAAACGCTGTGTGCAGGGATGGTTCACCCGCATGTATGTTTGCATTTGTCTTAAAGCAGATAGATCCATCTGAACAAAAGACTCTTGCGAATCTGCCATGGATTGTTGAACCTGGACAAGAAGCCAAAAGAGGCATTAATACCAAGTATGAAACTACAATTTTCTGATACAAAACTGTCCCCTTGTTCCTTGTTGTGCCTTGCATGCCAAGCAGTCACAGCACAGCCTTTCCTTTATGGCAACGTTTCAATCCAGCAGAGAGGAAAACTGCACTGTATGAGTGGCCTTATAACTTAAAAGGCTTACAGTCATTTCTGGTGATGTTCTTCCTGCAGCACTGACAGAAGAATGACACTATATGAAGGCTTTTAAAGTTAGAGTCCACAAGAGGAGCGAGAAACCTTATTTTTCATGCAGTTCTCCCTTGTTACTCTGCCACAGTGCTTTCTTTGATTTCTTATTTTAGACTTCTACATTTAAAAAAAAAAGAACCAAACAAAATGTCTCTAAACTAACACTAATGCTGCCTAGGAGTAGAATATTTGATTGTTTTTTTATTTAAATCTTGGCAGATTTTAATTGAAGTAGAACCAGAATTAATAAATAGAGTATTTGTGAAACCACTGAATTAATAATTACTGTGTTGAATAAAGAACTCATTAAAGTGACAATAAATTAGGCACCCTGATTTCTGTGTGCACTGGTTTTATATGTAATCATTGGTGTCCTTTGATCCTCTACAGAAATAGGAACCTCTTGCATTGTAACAAAGGATCAGAGTTTTATGAATGGTTAGGAAAAGGTAATGATAATGCTCAGAAAACATTTATTAGATATTTTTATGGAAGAGAAGTAATATAGGAAAACATATGAATATTTATGGAATGAAGCCAGATAAATTATGACAAATATTGTTTATTTTAAAGTTAAATAAACCACTGCTATTGCAGCATTATGAAAATTATAAGAGTTGTATCAGTGCACTGGATGTTTCGTGTGATCAGTCTGGACTGAAAGTGGAATGGTCATTCTACTACTACATATAGTTTATGCAGTTCAACATCGTGATAGCCATGAATTCTACTAGTATTTTTAAAGAGTAATCTCAGTGGTTCTAAAAAAAAAGTCAAAACCATAGATTTTGCTATCGAGATTTCTGTCACAGAAAGCTTGTTTGGAAGAGCATTGATAAAATTCTACTGCAAAACATTTTCTAAATAAAAACAGCAAGAAAAAAGAAAAACATTCCAAAGTAATAAAAATGTTTTCATGGAACAAAATAGTTAAGCATTTGCTTAATATTTGATTAAATAAGATTTACTTACATTTTCTTTGAAGTGTTTTAATTTTTTTTAATGTCTGTGGAGTATTTGTATAATACCATGATGTATATTTATGTAGAACTGAAATTATAACAGTACAAATATCACTATAGGAGAAAAATGATATTTTAACGTATATTGTTCTATCCAGTCAAATTGTGAATCATTTTGAAGTTCATTATAGAGATATTGATAAATTGTGTGGTTGTCTTAATGGGTTTTTTTTAATTATTATTTCATATCCAGCTGAGGTTTTCAGTTAGAATCATCAGTTGGTAAATTCCAAAAAATGGATAATTGAACTTGGTTTAAACCTGATAATTGTATATGGTTTAGTTAAACCTAATCATAGCGCTGAGTGATGACATACATACTTTTAGTACAGTATTCAATTTACTTGAACAAAATAGTTCCCTCTACATATTTTTGCCTATTCACTGTTGATATGTACGTAGTCAACTGACAGTAAAAAAATAACACTAAAACTATGGTACCAAAAGGAAAATTGTATAGGAGAACAGTAAATAGTAGCCTCACTGCAACAAATACTTATGTAAATATGCTTGGGCTTCCAGTTATAAATTTTGTAATTTTGTCATTTATTTATATCCTATAAAAGCACACAAAATAAAATGGAAGTTGTACAGTCCTAGTACTTTGTGCATCGTTTTATCTTTGCTAAAGGACATACATAAGGGGCCTGATCCAAAGGATACTGAAATCAGCGAAAGGTCCTCCCCTCCCCTTTCCCTGACTTGATTGGGCTTTGGATCTTGTCCCGCGCAAACCCAGGCTTTGCTGTGGAGACAGTTTTGGTTTAGAAACAGGTTTTGTTTACAGATGGTAAATACTTCATACTTTAAAGTCCTTAATTAACTGGTTCTTTGGTGCACAGTTGAACTGCTGACTTCCCATATGTAATCGCACCCTGTAAGGACTCACACAGGGAGTTATGTTAAAACACGTTCCCTTCAGGCACCAAGAGTGCAAAGTGGCCAGGTTTTCAGGCTGTAAAACTGGGGCCCCTCTTATGTAGCTGGGTGACCCCTAAAATTAAAGGATGAGACAGGAGCTGCAGCACAACTCTAAGCTGACGTAAGGGAATGGAGTGAAACCACAGGAAGGACTGGCAGCTTGCAGGAAGAGTTTGATCCAGGTTCATCAAAGAGATGTCAAGCAGGTAAGGTGGCACAATAAGCTGCTGAACTTCTTTGGGAGAGATAATTGAGGATGGCTAGCAAGACTAATGAAAGATGAGAGATGAAAGACTGGTGGGGCAGGGAATGATCATGAAGAGAAAAGTTTTGGGACACAGTAAAGCAGTGAACAATTGGAGCCCCCACAGCAGACAAACTAAAACTAGGAGAGAGAAGAGTGAACAGACATAAGGCACTTCTGTATTTGCAGAAACCTGGGATTTTAGAGGGATACATTTCCCTCACTAACTGATACTAGCATAAGCCAGTTGGAGAGTAGTCATCCATGGGTCCCCCCTCTGGCATGGGACAGTGGTTCAGCATTCCTTTCTTCAGACCAAAGACAATTCTACAAACCCAGACTAACCTGAAGCAGGTACCACTTGATCTTTAGTCCTTTTTGGAAAAGGTGAACAGCTGACTTTTCATTAACGTTCCTATTATGCTGGAAGTGTATAGGCAGTAAGGGGACCATGGTCAGTCTTGAAAGTGAAGGCAGGGGAAAAGCCAGACACCTGCAAAAGATAAGAAAATGAGGACAAATGCTATTCTTGACCTCTATTCAAGGTAAGAGGGAAGCAGAGACAGTTAAGGAGAGTATGTGAAGAAACTAGAGCATTTGGATGTTGCAAAACCAGGAGTTAGTTAATTGCAACAACTGCCTTACAGTGGGAGCGTGGAGAATGGGCTAAAGAAGAGAGATAGTATGGAAGTAGATTGCATTTGATATGAGAAGATAAGGAAACTGGAATCAAAGTGGGGTAAGTGTGGGTGACAAAGGATTCTGAAAATTATTTGGGTAGTGAGGTCTCTAATATGCAAGGTATAAAAGCTGCTGCTGGGAGAAGGCTTAAAAACTGGAGAAACTCCTGGAGGAAACAACACCCAGAGTTGGAGGATTTCCTAAAGCAGATGTTGCATTTCACACAAGTCATAGTGACTCGTCCAACCTGGCCTGGTGTTTATTAAAAGCCAGAGGAGCTACTGCTCACAGCTGGCAGGAGGAGACACTCAGCATATCTGGTTCTGGTATTCTGCCAGTAAGTTTATGAGAAGCTGCTTCTCCTGCAGAACCACAATATTACATACACCTTGCAGTTTCAAGCCAACATCTCAGCATCAAAAACTGGCATGGCCATAAAACAGTAAGCATTGGTAAGGTCATGAAGAAAGTTGTGTCAGTCCTTTGGATAAGAAATCAGCATGCTAGACAACTAATAAACTTTCAGGACCAACTGTGAAATAGTTTATAGCTTCCATTCTAGATTAAAACAGGCAGTTTGTGCCATGTACAGAACTCTCATTTAATTTTGCCCTAGTTTTCTTTCAGTGTGTGCTGTTCAGCTGTCCCGCTTCACACATCACTGGAGGATGATGTCTAAGATGTCATCAACACAAACAGTCTAGAAATAGTAACCTCAGCTGTCCAAACTACCAGCCCAAAGAGCAACTGATTCTACAGAGGAACTGTGTGGCAGTGACAAGCATATAAGTGAAAGACATGGCATAAGGATTAGAGACAATATTTAAATGTGGGCACTTAGATAAGAAGAGGGATGTTGTTATCGCATGTAAAAAAGACCAGCTGGAGCGGGAGAAAAAAGGACTCTTAACTTGCTGGAATTATTGACAGGATTTTCAGCTCACTAGAAAGTCCAGGCTTGTACTGAAAAGCTCTGTAACTGTTTAGTGCTCCATAACTTCTTTAGATGAATCAACTTCTTTATTAGACTAGCAAACTGATCATACTGCTATCAAGTCCAGCCTTGAATACACTGGTTCTAGTTAACTTCCACACCTGTGAGCTGATATCCCAAGCTGGACTGAGGCTGGTCACAAGCTCAGCTAATCGAAACAAACACAGAAGGTTCACTTGCAGCCAGAGATCACACCAAGACGTAGATTTTGTAGAACTCCTGGACTGTCCTATCTCCTGTCAGTCCTTCCTACTGACTAGACCGTCCCCCTCATCCTCATTACAATCCTGAATTTGGCCAGCCAAACACCGCTGTCCTGCTGAAGAGGCAGAAAAGGGAAATCGGGGATGTGGCCTATGGTCCTTGCCTTTCAGGAAGGATATGCTCCAAATGCAGGAATGGGAAACCATCTCAATGCCCCCCTCCCACTCTTGTACAATACTACAAGCAAGTTTCCCTTCAGTCCTACTTAATATGAACTGAGCAGGACCAGCGATGGCTTTACCTGGTCAAAAGCTCCTGTGAGAAAGATGGTGGCGACCCAGTCAGAAGTCCTGCGGAAGCACGCAGGTGTCCAGGTCTCCGGCTGCAGAGAGTGCCAAAGCCTGACACTGCTAGCTGACAATGACAGATATAACACCTGTGTCCAGTGTGACCAGGTGAATGATGTGCTCAGCCTGGTGGTTGAGCTAAAGGAGGAGGTGGAAAGGCTGAGGACAATAAGGGAGTGTGAGAGGGAGACAGACTGGTGGAGTCAGGCCCTACCATCCTTGAGGACAGGGCAGTGGGTAGAGGCTCCCCTAGAGAGAGAGGATCCCCTCCTCCCTTGCCATCGGGTACAGGAAGAGGACCTAAGAGATGAGGGGGAATGGAAACAGGTCCCTGCTTGTGAATCCCCTCCCGGCCTCCCTCCTCTTCCCGGCTACCCTTGCAGAACAGGTATGGGGCTCTCGAAATGGAGGGACAAACAAATGAAACTGGAGATGAAGGTCCATCAGAGGAGTCACCCAGGGTAAATTGGTCTGCCCCACGCATTAGGACCAGCTCCAACAAGAAGAAAAGAAAGGTAATTGTAGTTGGAGACTCCTCTCTGAGGGAAACAGAGGCCCCCATATGCCGGCCGGATCCACTCCATAGGGAAGTCTGCTGCCTCCATGGGGCCAGAGTCAGGGATATCACTAGGAAACTGCCTGGTCTGGTATGGCCAAGAGACTACTACCCACTGTTGGTTATCCAGGTTGGTAGTGATAATGTATCAGAGAGGAGCCTGAAAACAATTAAAAACACTTCAGGGCCCTGGGGAGATCACTTGAGGGATCGGGAGCCCAGACCTTGATAGGCTGGAGAGTTGGGCGGGGAGAAACTTAATGAAATTCAACAAGGGCAAGTGTAGAGTTTTGCATCTGGGGAAGAACAACCCCATGTACCAGTACAGGTTGGGGGCTCACCTGCTGGAGAGCACTGTAGGAGAAAGGGACCTGGAGGTCCTGGTGGACAGGAGGATGACCATGAGCCAGCAATGTGCCCTTGTGGCCAAGAAGGCCAATGGCATCCTGGGGCGCATTAGAAAGGGGGTGGTTAGTAGGTCAAGAGAGGTTCTCCTTCCCCTCTATTCTGCCTTGGTGAGGCCACATCTGGAGTATTGTGTCCAGTTCTGGGCACCCCAGTTCAAGAAGGACAGGGAACTGCTTGAGAGAGTCCAGCGCAGAGCCACAAAGCTGATGAAAGGAGTGGAACATCTCCCTTATGAGGAAAGGCTGAGGGAGCTGGGTCTCTTTAGCTTGGAGAAGAGGAGACTGAGGGGTGAGCTCATTAATGTCTATAAATATGTCAAGGGTGAGTGTCATGAGGATGGAGCCAGGCTCTTCTCAGTGACATCCAATGATAGGACAAGGGGCAATGGGTGCAAGCTGGAACATTGGAGGTTCCGCATAAATGTGAGGAAGAACTTCTTCCCAGTGAGGGTAACAGAACACTGGCACAGGCTGCCCAGAGAGGTTGTGGAGTCTCCTTCTCTGGAGACATTCAAAACCCGCCTGGACATGTTCCTGTGTGACGTGACCTAGGTGTTCCTGCTCTGGCAGGGGGATTGGACTAGATGATCTTTTGAGGTCCCTTCCAATCCCTAACATTCTGTGATTCTGTGGTATTCTTCCCTACCACTGAAGGAATTGAGAATACTGATAGAGGAAGGAAGACCCACCTGATAAACGTGGCTGAGAGACTGGTGCCACAGACAGAATTTTAGGGTTTTTGAGCATGGGGAGCTTTATGCTGCGCAGAGTCTGCGGGCAGCAGATGGAGCTAATCTGTCTAAAAGGGGGAAAAGAATCTTAGCGTATGAGCCGGCTGGGCTCATTGAAAGGGCTTTAAACTAGGTTCGAAGGGGGAAGGGGGTACAACTGGGCCCGCTAGAGTTGAACCTAAGGGTGGCAGGCCACAGTTGGAAATGAAGTCATTAACCCGGCGCAAGTGCCTCTACTCTAAAGCACGCAGCATGGGCAATAAACAGGAGGAGCTGGAAGCCATCGTGCAGCATGACAGCTACGACGTAGTCGCCATCACGGAAACGTGGTGGGATGACTCTCATAAGTAGAGTGTTGCAATGGATGGCTACAAGCTCTACAGGAGGAATAGGCAGGGTAGAAAGGGCGGTAGGGTGGCACTCTATATTAGGGAGTGTTTTGACTGCATGGAGGTCAGCAAGTGTGAGGTCAATAAGAGTCTCCTTCTCTGGAGACATTCAAAGCCCGCCTGGATGCGTTCCTGTGTGACCTGATTTAGGTATTCCTGCTCTGACAGGGGGATTGGACTACAAGATCTTTTTAGGTCCCTTCCAATCCCTAACATTCTGTGTGAAGTGTGATGGACCAGTTGAATGTTTATGGGTAAAGTTGAGGAAGGCCGACAAGGCGGATATCCTGTTGAGAGTCTATTACAGACCACCCGACAAGGATGAAGAGGTTGATGAACTGTTCTGTAGACAACTGGCAGAAGCTGCAAAATCGCAAGCCCTTGTTCTTGTGGGGGACTTCAACTTCCCAGACATCTGCTGGAAATATAACACAGCAGAGAGTCCAAGACAGTCCAAGAAGTTCCTGGAGTGCGTGGAAGATAACTTCCTGACTCAGCTGGTAAGCGAGCCCACCAGAGAAGGTGCCTTGTTAGACCTGTTGTTCACAAACAGGGAAGGACTGGGAGGTGATGTGGTTGTTGGAGGCCATCTTGGGCTGAGTGATCATGAAATGATACAGTTCTCGATCCTTAGCCCAGTTAGGAGGGGGGGCAGCAAAACTCTCACCATGGACTTCTGAAGGGCAGACTTCAACCTGTTTAGAACACTGGTGGAGAAAGTCCCTTGGGGAACAGTCCTAGAGGGCAAAGGGGTTCAGGAAGGATGGACTCTTTTCAAGGAGAAACTGTTAGAGATGCAGGAGCAGGCTGTCCCCAGGTGTCATAAGACAAACTGGCGGGGAAAGCGACCGGCCTGGCTGAACAGGGAGCTTCTGCTGGGACTTAGGAGAAAGAAGAGAGTCTACCACCTTTGGAAGAAGGGGCAGGCTACTCAGGAAGAGTATAGGGTTTTAGTTAGGTTGTACAGGAAGAACATTAGAGAGGCAAAAGCCCAGCTTGAACTCAGCCTGGCCACTGCTGCAAGAGATAATAAGAAGAGTTTTTACAAATATATTAACAATAAAAAAAGATGCAGAGAGAATCTCCATCCCTTATTGGATGTGAGGGGGAACATTGTTACCAAGGATGAGGAAAAGGCTGAGGGACTTAATGCCTTCTTTGCCTCAGTCTTTAGCAGTCGGACCAGTTCTCCTCATGGTATTCAGTTCCCTGAGCTGGAAGATTGGGATGGAGATCAGAATAAACCCCTCGTAATCCAGGAAATAGTAGTGAAGGACCTGCTGATTCAGTTGGACACCCATAAGTCTGTGGGGCTGGATGAGATCCACCCGAGAGTGCTGAGGGAGCTGGTGGAGGAACTTGCCAAGCCGCTCTCCATCATCTCTCAGCAGTCCTGGTTATCGGGGGAGGTCCCAGATGACTGGAAACTTGCCAATGTGACGCCCATCTACAAGAAGGGCAGGAAGGAGGATCTGGGGAGCTACAGGCCTGTCAGCCTGACCTCGGTGCCAGGGAAGGTTATGGAAAGGTTCATCTTGGGGGAGATCATGTGGCAAGTGCAGGACAACGGGGGGATCAGGTCCAGCCAGCATGGGTACACGAAGGGCAAGTCCTGTTTAACCAACCTGATCTCCTTCTCTGATCAGGTGACCCGCCTCGTGGGTGAGGGAAAAGCGGTGGATGTTGTCTGCCTGGACTTCAGGAAGGCATTTGACACTGTGTCCCACAGCATTCTGCTGCAGAAGCTGGCGGCTCATGGGCTAGACAGGTGGACTCTTTGCTGGGTTAAAAACTGGCTGGCTGGCCGAGCCCAGAGAGTTGTGGGGAATGGAGTTAAATCCAGATGGAGACCGGTCACAAGCGGTGTCCCTCAGGGCTCGGTCTTGGGGCCAGTCTTGTTTAATGTCTTTATCGATGACCTGGATGAGGGGATCGAATGCACCCTCAGTAAATTTGCAGAGGACCCGAAGCTGAGTGGGAGTGTCGGTCTGCCTGAGGGTAGGGAGGCCCTGCAGCGGGATTTGGACAGGCTGGAGCGATGGGCTGAGGGCAATTGCATGAGGTTTAACAAGGGTAAGTGCCGGGTCATGCACTTGGGTCACAACAACCCCATGCAGCGCTCCAGGCTTGGGGCAGAGTGGCTGGAAAGCTGCCTGGCGGAAAAGGCCCTGGGGGTGTTGGCTGACAGCGGCTGAACACGAGCCAGCAGTGTGCCCAGGTGGGCAAGAAGGCCAATGGCATCCTGGGCTGTATCAGAAACGGTGTGAGCAGCAGGAGCAGGGAGGGGATCGTGCCCCTGTACTCGGCACTCGTGAGCCCACACCTTGAGTACTGTGTCCAGTTCTGGGCACCGCAGTATGGGAAGGACATTGAGGTGCTGGAGCGAGTCCAGAGAAGGGCAGCGAGGCTGGTGAGAGGTCTGGAACACAGGCCTTATGAAGACCGGCTGGGGGAACTGGGGTTGTTTAGTCTGGAGAAGAGGAGACTGAGAGGAGACCTCATTGCCCTCTACAGCTACCTAAAAGGAGGGAGTAGTGAGGCTGGTGTTGGTCTCTTCTCCCAAATGACTAATGACAGGACGAGAGGAAATGGCCTCAAGTTACGTCAGGGGAAGTTTAGGTTGGATATTAGGAAGAA
The DNA here is from genome assembly GCA_028020825.1 of Podargus strigoides. NCBI lineage: Eukaryota > Metazoa > Chordata > Aves > Caprimulgiformes > Podargidae > Podargus > Podargus strigoides. The sequence goes on from CM051662.1 coordinate 60,841,175, forward strand.
GTTCTTTACTGAGAGGGTGGTTAGGCACTGGAACAGGCTGCCCAGGGAGGTGGTGGAGTCGCTGTCCCTGGGGGTGTTCAAAAAAACGGGTTGATGAGGCACTTGAGGCCATGGTCTAGTGGTTTAATGGTTATGAATATGATGGGATAAAGGTTGGACTTGATGACCCTGGAGGTGCCTTTCAACCATAATGATTCAATGATTCCATCATGACTGCATATCCTGAATGTCTTTTTCTCTTAATGATATTGTATCCAGTTTAAGTTGTCATGCTCTACTTCGCCCCCATGTTTCCTGTTCCATATAGGAACTGAGCGGGATTTAAGTTTTGATCTACCACCATGGTCAAATCTTCTTGATCCATTAGGCGTGCTTCATATTTTAATATTCTGGAGTCAGCCATCTACATGCTTTATGATTTAAAATGTTCCTGACTGTATGGGGAGTGTATATGGTAATTTTTCCCCCTAAAGTTAATTTTCTCCCTTCTTCCACTAAAGTAGCTGTGGCTGCAATGGTTTGGATACACGTGGGCCACCCATGACTCACAGGATCCATAAAAAGCCGCTTTTTTTTTTTTTGTTGTGGGGGGTTTTTTTTGTTTGTTTGGTTTTTTTTGGGTTTTATTTTTTTTTTCTTCTTCCCACCCCCCCCCCCTTAATCTTGGTTTCTTTACTGAGAGGATTGGGGTGTTATAAGGCGGCATACAAGGTTTTAAAGTGCCTTCTTGTATTAAAGTCTCAGTTACTGGTTTCAACCCTTCCTTTCCTTTTTTTTTTTTTTTTTTTGGATATATTGTACTGTTTTATTCTTATGGGCTGCTTGTTATCATTTAGAGTAACCCTGATACTAATACATCTTCAACTATTGGGACCGAAAATCCTTCTCCTTTCGCTCCTGTAACTCTAATACTATCTTTCCCTTTTTTACTCCTAGGGGTATCTTGGTAATGCACATTTTTTTCTGCTCTGGTGTCCACTAAGAATACATATTCTTCTTCCTGGGGACCTAATTTTAAATTTATCAAGGGCTCTTCTCTAAAGTTATCCCTCAGGAAGTAGAGCCCCTGACACCCCTAATCACCATTTAATTCTTCTTGCTGAGCTTCTTTGAAGACTCTTAAGTCTTGGGCTCGGTTTCAGCATTCTCTTTTGAAGTGGCCCCTTTTTCCACAATAGTAACAATTTTCACTACTTTCAATTCCCTTGCCTCCCCCACTTTTTCTCGTTTCTGTCCTCCCTCTTGGATTGGGCCTATATTCATTTCTGGGAGGATTCTGACTTTTTTGTTTGACTGCCTCCTGTGTGGCCACCATTATTTTAGCTTTAGTTTTAATTTTCTCTTCATCCCTCCTAACATATACTTTTTGTGCTTCTCTCAAAAGATCATTTAATCCTCTAGCATGCCAATCTTCTAACTTTTCTAATTTCCTCTTTATGTCTGGCCAGGCGTGTGTCACAAAATTGACTTTTAGTAATTTCTGGCCAGTCTCACTTGCCAGATCTATTCCTGAGAATCGTTGAATGTTTTGTCTTAACCTCTCTAACCATTCAGTAGGGGTCTCCTCTTTCCCCTGTTGACTATCAAAGGCCTTACTTGCATTCTGTCCCCGGGGGACAGTTTCTCTTATTCCCCTAACTATCAACCTTCCATATTCCTTCTTTCTCTTCCTTTTTTATCCTAAATATCCCAACCTCTCCCTTCCAGCACTTAGCATAATCACCTTCTTCTTGACTGAAGGGGTGTTTTTTGCATTTACGAAAAAATTTAAAGCCTGGCAAATCCAGTCTTCCTAAGATCCATATTTGGATCTTGCTCCCCTTTTTCCCTTTCCCAGGACCTGGTTTACCCGCCCCTTGTCCCATAGTTAGACATTCCCCCTAAAGGACTGTCTGGCGGAATGTTTGAAATCTTGGTCTCCTTTTTCCCTGGACTTAACTTACCTGCCCCCTGTCCCATAGTTTCCAGACGAGTAGTTCCCAGGGGAGTCAATCACACAGACCTCCGTTCGCTTTGTCCCTTCACCGGCTGAGTCCCTCGCAGGATTTCAGAACCGCGGTTAGAAGGACTCCGCACTCGCTTCGCAGCCAGGCTGCGTCTCACATACACTCATTCAACTCCCCCAATCCCAACCACCCACATAGTACTTACAGTCTGCTTGAGTACTGTGTCCAGTTCTGGGCACCGCAGTATGGGAAGGACATTGAGGTGCTGGAGCGAGTCCAGAGAAGGGCAACGAGGCTGGTGAGAGGTCTGGAACACAGGCCTTATGGAGACCGGCTGGGGGAACTGGGGTTGTTTAGTCTGGAGAAGAGGAGACTGAGAGGAGACCTCATTGCCCTCTACAGCTACCTAAAAGGAGGTTGTAGTGAGGCTGGTGTTGGTCTCTTCTCCCAAATGACTAATGATAGGACGAGAGGAAATGGCCTCAAGTTGCATCAGGGGAAGTTTAGGTTGGGTGTTAGGAAGAAGTTCTTTACTGAGAGGGTGGTTAGACATTGGAACAGGCTGCCCAGGGAGGAGGTGGAGTCACCGTCCCTGGGGGTGTTCAAAAAACGGGTTGATGAAGCACTTGAGGCCATGGTCTAATGGTCTAGTGGTTAGGGATATGATGGGATAAAGGTTGGACTTGATGATCCTGGAGGTCCTTTCCAACCATAGTGATTCTATGATTCTAGGAAATGGAAATATGTTCGAGTATAGGGAATACCCAAAGAACATTAGCTGTATCCTATAGTTACACCATGAGGAAAAAAGAAATAGACAACATTAAGTTTAACAATACATTAGATGCAGTGCAGTCTTCATTCTTGCACTTGGGATTATTGGATAATGATAATTTCTGGGCTGCAGAATTCAGGGCTTGGGCATGTCCTAAGCAAAAATATCCTAATACATATAATTGAGCCTAGCACTACTTATTTCTTGAGTTTATGTTGAAAAAAAAAAAAAAAAAAAAAAAATTAATATTTTTTACCTTAACTTACCTTTACATACTCATATACTGTCTGGAAGGTATCAGTGATGGATTAGGAGAACAATTCTGCATTGGAATTGAGTGGATCTCCTGAAACCTCGTAGTACCTGGGAATGCTCTAGATCACAGAATCACAGAATGTTAGGGATTGGAAGGGACCTCAAAAGATCATCTAGTCCAATCCCCCTGCCAGAGCAGGAACACCTAGGTCAGGTCACACAGGAACATGTCCAGGTGGGTTTTGAATGTCTCCAGAGAAGGAGACTCCACAACCTCTCTGGGCAGCCTGTGCCAGTGTTCTGTTACCCTCACTGGGAAGAAGTTCTTCCTCACATTTATGTGGAACCTCCTATGTTCCAGCTTGCACCCATTGCCCCTAGTCCTATCATTGGATGTCACTGAGAAGAGCCTGGACCCATCCTCATGACACTCACCCTTCACATATTTATAAACATTAATGAGGTCACCCCTCAGTCTCCTCTCCTCCAAGCTAAAGAGACCCAGCTCCTTCAGCCTTTCCTCATAAGGGAGATGTTCCACTCCCTCCATCATCTTTGTGGCTCTGTGCTGGACTCTCTCAAGTAGTTCCCTGTCCTTCTTGAACTGGGGGGCCCAGAACTGGACACAATACTCCAGATGTGGCCTCACCAAGGCAGAATAGAGGGGAAGGAGAACCTCTCTTGACCTACTAACCACCCCCTTTCTAATGTGCCCCAGGATGCCATTGGCCTTCTTGGCCACAAGGGCACATTGCTGGCTCATGGTCATCCTCAATGTTTGGAGGTCAATATGAAAACATGTTAGATCATTCACCATGGCCTTCTCTCTGTCACAACCGTTAGATTTCAGTCATCTGTACTTGCTTCAAGCTTCAAGAATTGCCTAGGCCAACCACCTCAAATCTAGAAAATTAAACTGATTGCTAGGAAAACAAGATGAATACCTGTCACACCTGAAGGCACAGCTCACGTGTTCAATACTGCACTTGCTAAAGTGGCCGATCTCAAAGGAAGGTGAAAAGATTTTGAAGGCCAAATTATACAATATGAGAATTAGGTTGTTCCTGATCCACAGATGACCAAGAAAAACCTTGAATCAGTGTTTCATTACAATCACTCTCCTAGCACAGATCATGCAGACCTGAGACGAGGAACTTTATCAGAGAGTCTCTTAAGCTCCTTTCTGTACCTATTTTTAGGTGAGACGTGCAAAGTAAGGGAATAAATATCTTAGCTTTATAATAATCCATAACATTTGAAGCATACAGAACAGCTGGGAGCATTTAAGTAGAAACTGAATGTTTTTCTGAGACATTTGTTAAGACTCAGTTTTGCATAGAGAAGTAGAAATTAAAAACTAATTCCCTTGCTTTACATGGTTTTACAAGGTGTTTTTTTTCTTCCAGCTAATATAACTTGTTATTCATTCGTCAGCAAGGCTGAAATGTCCTCTCTGAAATGCCCCTGTCCCATACCTCACGAATACGTCACTTCTCAGCCTTCTCTCCAGTTCCCCAAACCAAATTCAACTCAAACTTTATACTGCAAGACTTTTGCCCAGCCTTTGGATCACTTTTTGTGGTTCTCTTGTAAAATTTTGGTTGAATCCATTTTGCCCCTGAAATACAAATACCAGAGCTATATGCACTGCTCCAGCTGATGCCTTATTAATGAAGCACATAGATCACTTCCTCACTCCTTCAAGATAGATCTTTTTCACCTACCCACAGGCCCTGTTTATATACCACTGCAGACACTTTGGAGTTTGTACAGATTATACCATCCACTTTCATTTCCACACCACCATTTTCAAGATGGTCTCACTGGCATTCTTAAGTCCACTGTGTATGACAAAGCTATACTTTGTCCATAAGGTAGTAAAAACATGCTGTTGGATGTTGAAAGCAGACACGTATCATATTGTGATAGCCACTTATTCTTGCAATTCACTTTTTAGCCGATTTATATCATCTGCAGCTTTATCATCAAAGGTTTTATAGATCATGGACAAAAACATTAAATAACATTGTACATAATGTGTCCAATATTTTAATCCATCTAATATGTTCTCTACCAGTGCTATAGAAGCTCTTTTAAATCAAAATGTTGTGTGATAGTAACTCAAATTCCCTAAACAAATCCAAAGTTCATCTATTGGCACTGATGGGTTATTAAAAAAAACCCACAAAACCAAAAAAACAAATCACAAGCAAAACAATTAGAAATCTGTCAGCTATGTTTGATGAAACTGGTCTCTCATAAAACCACAACAATCAGCAATGCCTAGAAAAATGCTGTGATGTTCAGAGTAGATTTTGCTTTTCCATATTACCCTAAATCTGCCATTCCACTGTTATACTCAGGACTGACTTCAGGTCAATAGTTGCCTTGGTCACCTCTTTCAGAACACCAGAATTGCATAATTCAAAGGACACTTCATCTTATCTATCTATCTCAGGCATTTGGCTATTTATTGTTTGTACTTGCTGATTCAAAATTCTTTAGTTGGAACAAATGCATCCTTGTCCCCTGTTCTGTTAAGATTATAAACTTCCTACTGAGACAGGGGCAAAAGAGTTAATAGTTTAATTAAAGAAGTATGTAATCTTGCCTCTCTTGCTTGGGAACCTTGCCTGCTGGACGAAACAGGGGCTACAGGCCGCTGATTAGAAGAAGACCGCTGAGAAAAGGGAGGACGGCTCCTGCTCCTTCTGATAAGAGGAAGGTCCATTCCTATCATCTCAGCATTCGAGCTGGTGGGAACCGACCCCGCGGCCTGGAGAAGAGCCAAAAGCCCACAGAGCAGGTGCAGCCAACTGAGGAAGACTCAGAGCCTTCCTCCCGAGCCCCCCGAAGAGGAGCACCAGGGAGCACTGCGCAGGCGCCACCAGGCGGAGCAAGAGGCGTGGAATATTATAATGACCTGATGCAATGATGGAATGTTTATGATACACTCCTCATGAATATGTACTACTTTGTGCTATAAAAGAAACACGCTTTGGCCCCTAGGTGTGCAAGTTCGGAGGAGCGATCCCCCTTGCACCCGGCGCTGAATAAACATACCTACTTTAGAACTTTTCAGGAGTTGTAGAGTCTTTTCTGCGCATCACTACCTCTGTGATTAATATATTCAAAACATTCGGTCTTTCCAACATAATATTTCACATCTATGTCTGTGATCAATGGAATAAGCTGCTTTTTGTTAATTGCATAGGTTTAATACTAAATGACTTCTCATTTACTTATTGATATTTCACTTGTTGGTACACAAACCCCTATCAGTTGCTATTATACTTTACTTTGGAATTTGCATTCTAACATATCATAAACATCTCCTAATATATTTATCTGTGTTTCACTGCAGCTTCTATGCCTCTTTTTAGGGAATATCATGTAAGATAGCATCTCATTCAGGTTTTTTGGTAGTTTTGGTTTTGGAGTTTCTTCTTTTTCACACCTGCAGAACTGCAACTCCTTGGACCCCTTTCAATGATTCCTTGCTTTAACACATCCTACATTACATCTATGCTCCTAGCTATGCCAAAATTTGTTTTGCTGGAATGATTCCAAATCAGTACCTCCCTGACCAAGGTGATACCCTGTTGTACAAGGAATATGCAAGCAGTGTATGATTGGTGACACCTGCTAATTTTCACTTCTTGAATTTGATTGCATAATAAAGTTTTCATAAAGGTTTGCTTTTCAAGAATGTCTCCACTGATCCCAAGCCAAGTATGCGGGTGTTTTTCATCTCACTATAGTTGATTTAACTTGTATAAGGGAGACTTAACTTCCTCTCTATATTTTCTTTCAATTACATAAACATACCTGTGAACAAGCCAGTAAGAATTTATGACAGATTTAGAGCTGCCTGGTGATAATTTATGAGTACTTTATGTTGGCCTTATTACTGAAATGTTTGTTATATGGCTTCATTTGTTTAATGTAGCAAGAATCTGTTGGGGAAAAAGCAATTCTGAAAGGGAAGGATAGATTAACATACCCAGTTTTCAAACTCAACTCAGTTCTTAAGGAAAAACGCCAGAATTTCTTGAATATCCTACTCAAAATAGCCTCTAAAACTGGCTTAGAGGAAGAAAAAGCAAAGTCCAAGAATCTGCAAAAGCAAAATGTGGGTTTCAAATGGAAAGCAAAAAGCGTTTAACTGTTAAAAGTGTACTGTTTCTGTCAGTCGCTGTACAAACACCACCATTATAGTAGTTACACCTTTACCTTTAACATGCCACTGCTACTGGATTACCTGTGCTACTGATCTCTGACTGCAGTCACTTATAATTTTGTCTTTACTTCCTCTGGGGAAGAATTTTTGCAGTCCTCCCATTTGGGTCAAGTCCTTGGGTTATGATACCTAATTCAGCTGTTCTGAAGTTTTGACTGTGTTTAGGAATTTCCAATTTTTCCCTTCAAGGAATCTCAGCAGCCATGAACAGTCAGTCACCTTAGAAATAGCAAAAAATATCTCAGTACGGTCATTTCAGAAGGAAAAACCACTTTGTTAGAACTCAAATGGTGCACAAAACACATTCAAAAGGCACCCAAGCTCAAAGCCCCTCACTACTTGTCATAGTTATGAATTAAAATGTAGGCATCCCAACTTTGCTTTTGTGAGAAAGAAGAAATGAACATAGTTAAGATCCCTTGTATTTGCTGCTAACTGCTCAAAGTATCCACTGTGACCAAATTCTCATTTTCCAGATAGGTTCCTGCTTAACAAAATAAACACAAGGACAGATATATAGTATTATCCTAAAAGAATTTCTAACCCATGTGTCCTGCTTTGGGGATAAAAGCTGGGCCCACTTGCAGGAAGGGTGGGGTGTCTGTCTGTGAGGTGGATGCACTTTGCAGAGTTTCCTGTTGGGGAAGGACCTCCTGACTCCCCCTGCAACTGGGTCCCAGTCAGGTCTGGCACTTACAAACGCGGGCTTTGTGGGGAGGCAACATGGGGCTACTTCTATCATATGTGATCACCCTATTGACTTGGTTGTCTCCCATTTTTTCTATGGGATACCTCGTATCTTTGTTTATTCCACCCATTATGGGTCATGCTATGTCATTCTTGGGGTTGCTGGGGTTGATGTCTATTATTTGTGATCTGACTTGTTTGTACCCCCAGCAATCCCCTATATACTGACTCCTCTACGTACAATAGAATCTGCTTACTGGATTGTTTTTCTGCTGGCTGTGTCCTTTGTACTAGGCCTAGTAATTGGCAAAACACACATGACAGAACTCAAATAAGGAGTAAAACAAGTAATTCGAAACAGAGGTACAAGCTGCATGAGCTGGAGGCACTGTGGTTTAATTTTTGAAAAGCAGATGTAATTTGTATGCATACTGAAAATAAAAACTATGGGAAGGATTATCAATTTTAGAAAAGGTGATCTTAACTTCCTAGATTCACATTTTAGGGGGATAAAAAAAAGCAATATGATGCCATATGATGGATAATACACTTATCTAACAGCTTGTTAAAGAGCATTCTTTTTTTCCAATAATAAACGCTGAAGAAAACAGAGATCCAGAACACAAACTGAAAAAAATGCTCCATTCCACAGAGCCACTTGATGATAAAAGAAAGGATAGTGAAGTTCAGTTTTGCTCCAACAAATCTTCCCCTAACATTACCAGTACCAGAACCCTGAACAGTGGAACCCCCTAATTGAAAGCAGGTTGACAAGAGTAACTAAGGACTAAATATGAGATGCAATGAAGGGTAAAGCAGCTTGAGAAACTGCAAAGTGTAAAGAGCTCCACAGCTAGCAGAAGTTTAAGAGGAAAAACAGACTTTAACTTCAAAGAATAGACCTTTTTTTTTCATGTCGACCATAACCAAAAGTTTAACCCTTTAAACGAAGATATTTCTGGAAAAGGGAGATAAAACAATAAAATTGGTAGACATTTAGCTTATTGATAAGAACCCTTCTACACATTTCCTTCAACCTCATATGTACAGCTGGAAATATAAAACGCATAACTGCTACCCTGTACTGAATATAAATAAACTCCACAGCACATTGTGAGAAGTCACACAAATACATTGAAAAATTTAGGAGCTACCAACTTGCATAAGTATATCTTAGGTTACTGTCTAGATGCTGAGTGTTCAACCATCAAGACATGGCTATTGGCTGCAAAATGTTTGATTTGTATTTAGAGACAGATTTCCACTGGCCTATGCCCATGTCTGTTCATTCATCTATAACTACTATAAAATAAAAAAAAAAAAACCGCACAAACCAAACAAAACCCCAAACCAAAAAAAAACCCACACCACAAACAACAAACTGTTACTAATACAAAACTCTAAGCATTTCCAAATTTCACATTAAAAATACATCATTCCTCTCATGCATTATTGCAGTGCTGTTAAACCAAAAGTATATTTTTCTGTGTTTCCTTAATCTTTTTTTCCTATCCTACTTCTGCCAAAGGACTTATAAACAACAGCCAATACTGATCATAGTATTAAAAGATGAATTTAAGTGGTCCTAACTGGGAAGCCCAGAAAGAAATGTCCCTGCCATTGTGTCTCTGGGACTGGAAAACTTGCTCTCAAAACATGACAAGACTAAGATTTCTTAGCACTGGAGTAAGAGTTTGAACCAGCAGGCTACAAAGCCTTAGCACACATAAAACTGATTATTGACTTTAGCGAGAAAGAGGAGTATGGACCAGTTATTACCATCTTGGGAGAATATTACAGACTAATAATGTGATTTTTAGACCTACAGGAAATACCTGCTCTCATTTGCCTGGAAGTACTGGTTATCTATAGCAATGAAATTTGCTATATAATTAGCAGAGAACAATTGAAAGAGCCTATTGCTTTAGAAATGCAAGTAATGTACAATACCATTTTTTAAAGTTATTTTAAATATTAAGCATACCTTGTGTGCATTTATGTATTAGAAATAAGACATGCTTTATCTAAACAGCATTGTATTTACTTTTTTACACAGCCGAATTAGGTAGATTTACCTTTGCTTCATTTTGAGTCATTTTAAACATCATGATTTTCAAAATTCATCTGAGTTCATAGGTTATTAGAGAAACTAGACAAAGCTAAAAAAAAAAATAAATCACAGAGGGACACAAACTGAAAGAAGCAAATAGAGGAAATTAAAAATACCACACACATTAACACACAGTGTAATTATGGCATCCTGAGTAAGAACTCAGATGATCCCTCGAGTACAGAACAAGAATCCTCTCTAGTCTGAAGGACTTAATCTAACCCTTCTCAGAGCACTTGTTACACATACAATGTATGGTTTGTTAAATAGAAACAAGCACAGGAAGCTAATTTGTTCTGTAAACAGCCAGGCCTCAAGAGACAATCTACTGCCTATTGAAACACTTGTAAGATATTTTAGCTTTCTCATCCTTCTGAATAAACATGCACATGCCACTTAAATAGTTCAACTAGTCCAACTATCACACAGTTGTGCTATATCCCACATGTGTAACTGTAGATGATATAGGAAGTGCTGAACTTGTCAATAACACATGCAGACTGTAAATCTTACTCTTTTATACACACCAGGTCTTTTAGGATGCACCTTGACAGCCCAGCTTGAGCCTCTATTAAATCTAATTGTAAGGTTTCTCATAAAAAGACCCCTTAGAAGAAAGACGTAAGTTAATTTTTGAAAAAAAAAAAAAACAAAAAAAAACAACAACAAACCCTCAAAACCCAAGAAAATCCATCACGCCTCCTCCAAGTCCACCTCTCCACATCCCCCCCAGAAAAACCCCACATCAACATGCAAAGATGTGGATAGCAGCACACTGCACAGCAGGTTTGGAAGTGCTGAAAAGCACAGGGCAACCTGCTGCGGAGTTCAGGACACAAACAAGCCTAGTCTCAGTTTAACAGCTTATTGACTACTGGCAGAGCCAGTGATTGTGTCCCGTTCCCAGCTTGAAAAAGTAAAGTGAAAGCGAGTGCAAAAATCACACTGAAACTGTTCCGAGGAGTTGGCACGCTCCCTGTTCTCCAAAAAGTAAGGTTCATTTGGCTGCTGCTCTTCTTGAAATCACAACAGAAATAAGGCGTCCCAAGTCCTCAGAGCTCTTGGGCATCATCATCACCACCTATGAGCCCAAATTTGTGTCTTCATAGTAGACAGAAGGAAGAAAGCAAAATGTGGACAAATATACCTGTGTCCTATCAGAAGGAAATACCAGAATCTCTCAGCCACTAGGCTGACTTTGGCACTCTTTGGCACTGCCATGGCACCTGTACTTGCTATGAAAGAGAACGGGCAACCGAACAGTTCGGTAAGGGGCACATGTGCTACTAGCAACTGGAAGAACCTACCTGAATTCTCTGTGCCCTACTGGTGTTCTGGATTTAACATCTTCTTGCAGATGGGGCAGAGAGGCCACCCTGCAATGTTCTGTCCCAGGAGGGCAGAAGAAACCACCCACGCAAGACTGCTTTCTCAGCCTGGTTTTCCCTGAAACAAAGGCATCAGCTTCTGCAAAACACCTCAGGAGAGCAGAGACAAGGGCACAGACGCTGTTGTCGCTAGATACAAACTGGGGAACTGGGTCCCACACAGAGACTTCACTAAATAAAAAATTGGGGAAAAAAAAAAAAAAATCAGCAATTTGCACTGCATTCTGTAAGAGGGAGTTTAACTGTATGATTTTATAGGGGAGACGATAGTTTTGGGGTGGAGGATGCTCCTCTACTCACAACAGGTTACCAGTTCCAGCTCTACCCATACACTTCAGCACTAAAAGAGATCTATAAACCTTTACAGGGAAAAACCTCAGGCAGTAACTGCATAGCTCCATTTCAAATGACTGTGTAAGATAACAGAGGGGGAAGGAGAACACTGTAGTTAAAGGAATGGTACAATTCCAGGCAATATAAAACATCCTCTTGAGCAGCTGTATTGCATGTGGGTACAATGCCTTTATTAATAAGGAAAGGGAAGAAGAGATTTGTGAAGGAGCTCTAGGTCTAATTGTGAAAGTGAAGAGACTCAAAACTTCTACAGAAGCTGATAGGCATCGTTAACAGGAAGTGTACCTAAAAATTGTTTACACAAAAGCCTAATATAATTTCAGTTACAGAACTAGATAAGATTGGCAATGCTCATTAGTTAAATTTGAATGCAGACTGATTCAATTTGATCTGGCATTACAAGAGATAATGGAAGCACTACCGTTCAATCTACAAAATTGCTTCTAGCCAAACTTTCTTTTGTTTCCTTTAAAATACATCTAACATCAAAGAGAACAGCTAAATCTGATGACACAGCAGGACTTTATTTTTTATTACAGTGAACTCCCATAACCTTCTTAAATATTTAAAATAAGTTGCTGTCTCGGTTGGCCCCTATTTTAGCAATTTTTCATTTAAATTTTGTCATCCTCTTCCTACAAATTATATCTATTCTTTGGCTCTTCAGACTTTCTCATCACTATTTCTCTTCTTCCACCTCAGCTACAAAGACTTACAGCCAACTCCATATACTTACACTGAATGCAACCATCCTGACTCTATCAACACCACCTTCTATGAAGCACAGCTTCCTCAGTTCCAACAACACTGCTGTCCTGTCATTCTTGCAGAATAATTTAAGAATGCAGTATTTACCTCACGCTTCTTTAAGCTTCCACACTACTCACTTCCTACTCCAAAACTGAAATCGTCTAAGAACTCTGCTCACCCACCATTCACTTTCTTCATTAAATCATGATCAGTTTTTTCTGTTATCAGAGTTTCATTAGCATTGTCACAAAAGATGACTTTCTGTCCCGGTTCCTCATGTGAAACATTTATCCCATAATCTTTTTACCTCGTTGGGTCTCCAAGTTCAGATCAACACGGTCCTGTGCAGTAAGGATAGCACAGGCTTTGCCATCAAAGGACACTGGCTGAGAGGAGCTTCCTGCTCCTTGAATCTTCAGCTATTCAGGGAGGGCACTGATGAAGTCTGTACAATCTAGACAGTAGAAGCAACTCTGTCCTGAACATTGCAGGACATGTTCCAAGACCACTTTTTCCTCCATCCTCATACTGAATACTGTTGCTTACCTAAGTATTTTTGATGCAGTTTGTAAAGCAGCGTTACTTTTAGATTGAAAATAAAACCACAATAAAAGACAACGAAAGAGGCAGCACTTCCCCTCCCTCCTGTCCTGTAAAAAAAAAAACCACTCAAGACTTCAAATTCCTTTACAACTTTGGCCAATATTGCCTGAATTATTTTTATTGAATACTGTACATACTTGGAGAATACAAAACATCATGTTTTATCTATTGAAATTATTCTCTTTACATTTCTGCCAGCAGTACCTTGATTATACTGACCCGTATTCAATAGCATCTTAGAAATGGTGGAATTTCAAGTTAAAAAAAAGCAAAAAATGGTGATTGTCAAAAAAAGGAGAATACTATGAATGTATATTAAAACTTCTGAAATGCACACAAAAAATAACAAAAGTGAGAATTTCATGATTCAGTATCTGTTGAGACACTTGCTTTTACTTTTTACAATCAAGTACTTAGATGGAGTGTTCTGCTGCCAACTACAAAAATACGAAAGCCACGATATTAATGCTTGTGCAGTTGCTCATCGCAATTGAGAGGCAATTTACTAGAACAAGGCTTACTAAGTACCTAAGAAAAATTGTTATCTAATTATTCACAAAAGATATGTCAAGTATAATTAGTACAAAATGTCAAAAATTCAACATTTTATTAAATCTATAAATATATTGTAGAAAAAAAAAACAAAAAACCCAAACAGAAAAATCACATATTACCAGGCAAGAGATCCCTGTGCATAGAATCCCATGTAAACAAAGCTGATGACAATGTCTCCATAGTATTAACATTCAGTTAATTCCAAAAGTAAAAATAACCAAAATTCACACCTTCTTATATTTTTCAATATATAGCTTTTAAACTATTTCCATTCTCAGTTTACCTGGTTAGCTCTATTCATCCTTTGACTTGGAAACATGGCACAATCTCTTCCACTTCAATTGCAATATCCTTTCAGATCTTGCCTTGAGAAAATAAGACTTAATATGTTCCCCTTAATAAGAATAGCTCGTATATGTTACAATGCACTTTATCTCCACAAGGTTAGAAGCATGAAGGTTCTTGCTGCAAGTGGGAAGCACTGCTGCTGTAAACTGAACAGCTACTTGATTTTTTTTGAATGTCAAGCACCAAGATAGCTAGTTTCATTTTAAATGAATGATGTCCCTGATTCTTTCCATTCTGTACTAAAAAAAAAATCCTTGCATCGCAGTAAAAAAATTATTTTTTGCATCTTACACAGTTGTGTTCATGGCTAGAGAGCATTTAGCCATCAGCCTTAGCACAAAATACAATTTCAAAGTATTATATTCCTATTATTTCTTCACTGCTATTAATATTAATTTCAACTACATATCCAACAGCTAAACACTGACCAACAATCAACTAAGCTCCAGTACTCTGTGAGATGAGAACTCCACAACCTGTCATTTCACACACACATAGTTTCTACTAAACAGGTATTAGCTATCACATGAGGAAAAAAAAACAAACTGATGAGAAATTTACAGTTATGAAGAACTAATTCACAAAGACCACCTCTTCCCCTTCCCAAAAAACATATGCCCAGTAGATGTCTGAACCAATGAAAGACTTATTTCCTCAATTTCAACATGCCCTCTTCTAAAGATTACTTAGAGACTGTCTTTCAAGGCAGAAAAGTACCACTTGCAATTCCTTCTGAATTTCTATTTATAAAAAAATTTAAAACTCAGTATCTTTAAAAAAAAAAAAAAAGCCTGATATAGAACATTTTTCTGCTCATTATAAAGAGCACAATTGCCACTGAAATTGAGTGGATATTAAGGCAGACAAAAATGGCTAGGATCTTTAATATTAAAGATGTTAATGAAGGCCATTGCTAATAAAAATCTGAAGCTAATAAAAATGGTCTATATGGAGATCGAAAACAAACTCCACATCTGAAGCATGAATTCTTATGAGACCTTTTCAGGGGGCTTTCAGATTTGAGAAGAAAAAAGCGAGAAGTGCTAGACAGTCATGAAAATGGAGAAGCTTTGTGTTAAGTAAAACATTTCAGGTTTGTTTCTTTGAATTAGTCTATATTTTCCTTTAGAATTATTAGAGTACTGTCATTTAATTAGGCATGTTAGGATACTTTATTATTTCAAGGCTTACCTTAAGATAGTAAAATGCTTGTGTCACCTGGAGGCTGTCAGAAGAAAATGAGAGATCTGTTACCCAATGACCATGTGTTGGTTCTCCTTCTTCTACAGTAACTGGGAAGCAAAAGTGAAGTAATGCACCTGTTAAAATGTCCCAAATCTAAGAGAGGAAAGATTATGTATATAAATAAACTTAACGGGGGGAAAAAAAAATCCCAAGCAAGGAAAGCCGAAATGTATTTTTCTATATTAGAGAAAAAAAATCCTTGTAAATAAGCATTTTACTTGAAGTGACAGAATAATCCAAAAATGAATTCTTCTCTTAGAACTGTATCATATATGGAGGATTTCATCACAGATGCAATCCACAGTAGAATTATTAGTAAATCATGTGAACAAGTTCCTCAGCATTCATGGAACATAAATATATCAATATGGTTACAAACTACTGTCTCATGTGGCAAGCTCTGCTATTTTCAACTCCATGATGTTCACCACAATGCTAATGAATTAGACATGCAGAACACAAACTATGAGAACTCTTCTGCCTGTGAACTGACTACCAATTGAATTATAAAATAAACAGTAAGGTTAAAGCAGTACCCTTATTTCTTCTTTGTCATCTCCAGTTGCCAGTAATTTGTTATTGAGAGAGAAAGTACAGCACCGCACACAGGCTTCATGACCTTTCAGCTCATGAAGAACAGATGAACTTTCAAAGCTCCATATCTAAATGGAAAACATTACAGAAGAGTGAAAAAGACAAGATCAAAACCAATTATGACTTGTTTCTAAAAAGGCATTAGCACTCAAATGTACATAAGACTTTTTTAATATATACATGTGTTTGCATTTATGTATGTATTAAAATATAGTCTGGTTCTATTTTTATTATCCAAATCACACAAGAATGCATTTGCTACAAATTACTGGACCAACTGCAAGTATATTTTTTTCCTTGAAATATATTCTTTCATTTAAGACTTTCATTTACAAGAAAGTTTAAAGCTCTTCATAGAAAAAGGATTCATCAATCCATTTAAAGCTAAATTTTAAAACTCTAATGAGGCAGCCCCAGAATATTAAATAGTTCACCTCTTTTTGCACCTTGCTTCTGCACAAGAATACCAGAATCTATGGACAGCACTTTCACTGAAAGTTTCAGAAATTTTTCTTAATTTAGGTTTCCAAATTAAGAATCAATACAGAGAACTAAACTAAGTGTTCTGCACAAACTTGGGCATTAAACATGCATTTTATTGTACAGAAGTCACCAGGACAGCCTCAAGTTACATCCAAGACCAATTGTGAATGACTGTAACAGCTTTAGAAACATGTTCCCAGATACAAGAAATTTAATACTAGAAATACAACAGAATAACTTAAATAATCACTAGTTACCTCATAATAAAAAAATATAGCATACATTACAGGACAAATAAGGCATCATTTTCATCTATGTACAGAAAGTAACCAACCTTTGCAGTTCTGTCAGCAGAAGTAGATGCAAATTTACTACCATCAGGTGAAGCAGTTTTCAAATTCATAGGTTTCCTGCATCAAAGAAACAACAGAATGCAGTGGTGTTCAGATAACAATCCTGGAGGTTTAACTGAGGCAGTTTCCACTAGAGGGAGTTGAGGACTCCGAAGAAAAGCTACCCACGATAGACCTGAAAGAAGGATCCAAAAGCCAACAAACTGGTGGGCTGCCTGTACTGTTTAATTGCTCGCAGTGACAGCACCCTGGCTAGCTTCAGATCGAAACAAACACTGAAGTGGGATGCTGCTCAGCTTACACATATATCAGCAAACAGGCAGAACACTGATGTTGGAACAGATTCGGTGAGCAAAACAGTGCTGAGGATTAGCACCCATATGTTTTGAAGGTTTTACTTCAAACTAGCTCAAGTTTGGTTGTGTGGACTGAACGCTCATTAGTAGGTGGAGCATGTGCTCAAGTTTAGGAATCCTGTCAGCATGGCTGCAACTACTCTGCAGTGCAAACTACAGCACAGCAAGCACAAACGACCGGGAACTTAAAAAATGCATCCCTGAGGCAAGCAAAAATGCTTGTACAGACACACCAGAATGCTTCTCTGGATCCAATCTACCTTGCTGAGATGCAGAGTTTACTAATTTGAGAATACATTAGTGCAGCTGTTCTTTTTCTAGCTAGTATCTGCATTCAGCACTGTGCTGGACTAGGTAGACACACCAGCCCGCTCAAGAGACAGGTCTTTTTACCTCATTCTTTCAGCCAGCCTAGGCAAGTTCACTGACAGACCTATCAGTTCTGGGTCACATCCCAAACCCTTCACTTACACAATCAGTACTGTCAAGTTATCTTGTTTGAAAATTAATGTTCCTTTCACCCATCCTAAAAGAGTTGGAGCCTTTCTATCATCCACAGCATTAAAAATAGAAGTTGTGCAATATTCATTATCACATAAGGTATAAAAAGAGGTTATAGTCTCTATAGTCCCTTACCCGAAGATGGAGCAATACAGAATAATCATTTATTGAGTTTACATTATCTATAGTATAAAAGATCTTTTTAAATAAATTTTAAGTTACAACATAACCTTTTTAAATATTTTCCAAACCTGTATAACTGAATCATGAGCACTTGAAATGAGAGTTTGACAATCAGAGGTAAATCGACAATGCTGCACAGATGCCCTGTAGGCCTCCCGGAACTTCAGAACCTTCCCATCCAACAACTGTAATACCTTTACAGTGAAGAATGCAGTAATTACATTTCTTTTACATACTTGAGGAACAGGAAGAAAAGAACATGCAAATTCATTATTAAGTAACATGAGATTGTAAATACATAATTCCCAGTCAATGGACTGGAACAACCAAAAATTCATTTTAGCTTAGTCCTTGGTAAAATCAAAGTCAGAGCCACATAAATTTCTTTTAAATTATTGTCATTAAAGCTTTTACATTTGTGAGTGGTGCCTAAAGTACTATGTTAAAGATTGTTACTGTATAAAGTCATTCATATAACATTTCTATAAAAAGAAAAAAGCACTAAGCAGGGTATTTTCATACTATTTTAAAAATCAAATTTAGGATTTAATACCTTTATTGTTCCATTCTCCTGTCCACATGCTGCAAATTTAAGATCTTCACTTAAGCAACAGCAGGAAATCAGGGATTCTTGAGCTGCTGTCTGCATAATAACACTGTCTGTATTTCCATTAGTAAGCTGCAAGATAGGAAGTTAATTAAGTTACTAAAATATTTTTAAAATACAATACATCAAATGTCAACTCAGCATTGCCCTCAAATCAATTCCGGGGGCGGGGGGGGGGGAGGGGGGAGGGGGGATATCTAGGATACAATGATTCACAAACAAAATTTAGGTTTAGAAAGCTACCAGTGTGTAGTTTAAAAATGAACATATTAAAAGGTAACTTGTACCCCAGTACTGAGAGATCACAAATTACAAAGCCTAAAACATCATGGTTGCAAGAAAAACTTTCAGAGATGTGACAGCAGAGGTATACTGTCAAATTACAGTACACTTGCTTAACTGCAATTTGTCTTTTCAGTAAATTTCTCTTCTTGCTTCTCTGTCTGTAGTAGAGTCTTCTCTCATGACTGCACCTCTACAGGATATTAGAATATTGTATTTAGGATAGAAAATCTAAGCACCATATTTCTCTAGGAAAAGGAACAAGTAAAATTACAACAAAAATATACTAATCATAAATAATTAGATCAGGTCTACCAATTCTAATGTGAGCCAGACTACACCATTACATAGTAGTCGCTACAGTATTTATAATTTGGGGAGATGTCTTGGTTTGAAAGACAGGTGTCTGCTAAGGAAGGCAGGAGCCCCCCTTGGAATGGAAAATACAACCCCCTTCCCTCCGAATTATTATAAAATTGAAATTAAGGGGCTTTCAGGCAAAGATATGAGGAAATGGGAATAACAGTTTTTACTAATATATATATAACAAAACAATAATACAGAGAAACTGGTTTAAAGCCTGACAGAGTCAGGGATACAACCTGGCCCCTGCCGGGCAGGGTGCTGGTAGCAGTCCGATGTAGTGGTAGCTGCAGCTCTCTTTGAAATGATCCCGTTGAAGCGGTGATCTTGTAGAAAAGAAGTCTGGTCCTCCTCCGAAAATCCGGTGGTGGTGTAGTCCTTGTCCTCTGGGATCCCAGCGGGTAAGGCTGCTCGTGCTGTTCCAAACCCCAGATTTTACCCCCGGTGGGAATGCTTGGCTCCCTCCCCCTGGCCTGAGCATCTCACACAGGGATGGTGAGTCATGGGGCAAGGCACTGATGGGCCCATTAACAGAAGAATAGTCCAGGTGCAGGTTATCTATGGGTCATGCAGCAAGGCATTGTTGGGCCTATTAACAGAAGCTAGTCCCGAGGGAGGAGGCAAGGAACATCGGCATACCTGGTTTCAACAGCTCATGGTAATAGAATACATTGTAACCCAGGACAGGAGATTAAAAAACAGTGATTATCCTTAACTGCTCCCCACAAACAGGTATCACTCTATTCCCTGTGGTTTCTCCCATCTCTTCACTGCAACAGATGCTGCTTCTCTTTTCTCACCTATTATTTGTTCACATAAATTTTAGTTTCAACATTGACTACTTTCTGTTGGCTCAAAGTCTAAGATCTTTTTATTGCCAAGGCCACACTGCAGACACTTTAGCTATTTCCACATCTATATTCCCCACTATTCAAATATCATCACCATTCCACTTAGGGTTTTTTTAATAGGATTTTTAAGTAGAGTAAGAAATGGCTAATTTGTTGACAGGACAGACAAAAGGAGGTTTTGAACAAAGGTTCATTCCTATTTAGATGCTGCTTTAGGCTAAACACCCGAAATTGCTACCTCACAGCCAAAGATATGGCATTGCCCATTTTGTGGGCTAATACACCATCGGTTTGCATAAGCAGCATTCTGCAACAAATATGAAAGTACTTCCACTTTTAAACAGCTAAGTAGAAGTGTTGCCCGGTCCGAAGAAACACAAACAACCGAAATTGTTTATGTGGTGCTTTATTGAGGGCCCGGGAGCCTGAGGACTATTGTCCAAAGTCAGAGCCCCATCTTTCAGTCAAATTACACAGGTTTATATAGTGTAAAACTGCACAACAAGATAGAACTACCTTATTAATCATTGATTATGTCTTGACAGATATATTGCTGCTAAGATTATGCTTCAGAGGATACAAACAATCAAAGTTAATTAAACTTCAAGAAAATACATGTCTAGTCATTTAGTAGTTCGGGTATTCCCCGGGTGGTACGTTCCAGGCCTCTGCCCAAGATACAAGACATTTCCTTCAGGTGCACAGTTTAGATAAAATAATAGAAGTACATTATTAACGATCAGTTAAAGAATATGTTTGCATACACAACAAGACATTTGCTAGGTTACAGAATTCTTTTCCCCAAAGCAGGCCCTAAGAGCCTTAGCATAACTACTTCTATTATACGGTACACATAGACATGGTAACAAGTCCCCCCTTTTGAGCATTCTTCAGTCTTCTGCAAGGATGCTCAATTCTGAGTTTCCATAGATCCTGGATTCTCTCGATTCACGGCTTCTTCATATCTTGGCGGTGGAAGGATTATGTTCGGTATGCTCGCTCTTGCCACTGCTTTCAGTAAGCTTCGGTTTCGTCCTGTTTCTCTGGTAATGATACTCAAAAGGCAACGGTAACATAACCATCCAACAAAGATTAAAATCAGAAACAATAACAAATATTGCAGTAACGATGAAATCCATCCAGAGACCCGGAGCCCTAAGGATTCAAATAAGGCTCCTATCCAGTTTTCCGACATGTCCTCTCTAAGTTCGTGTGTTTCTTGTTCTATTTTTCCTAATAACTCCAGATCGTGCTCGACATCTTCAGTTACATTTGGAACATGTACACACATATACTAACATATATCGGAAACCCTGTGCTTTAGGTAATTCTGAAAAGTCTACCTGCCAGTAATCTCCTGGTTCCGGCCCTATTTGTATTCTTCCTAACTGGATTTGTTTCCTGACGATAGGATTGTTCTTTAGACAAATCGGACACATAGCATTCACCCGTTTGGCCAAAGTTAACACCTGGTTAGAAATTATTTCTCGTTTTAAAAATTTTACCATTACCTCTGCTCCCCAATGGCATTTGTTATGTTCGGTTTCCAATATTATCTTCATAATTTTTCCAGGGACCACTACCTGTCCTGTTGATGTTTTGTACCATCCAGCTGCATCTCTCTGTGCTTCAAGCAAATTTGCTAGCTTTTCATCTTCTGCCGAATAGTTTGGTGTCTCTGTTAAGAACGGAGTAACGGGGCTTACCTTAGTAGGTATTAATGCCATTTGAGTCCATACATGTCTGGCTATGTCTCGGGCAGTAGCATCAGCCAGACGATTCCCGTCGTAAATTTTTCCTTCGTCTCTCTGGTGTCCTTTCATATGCATCACCGCTACTTCCTTAGGTTTGTGCACTGCATCCAGTAACGCCAGTACTTCATTCCGATGTTTAATAGTTGTTCCTTGAGTGCCCCATGGATATGGATCACTCCGAAGGCATATTTTGAATCAGTCCAAATGTTTACCTTCTTTCCTGTACTCAAAATTAAAGCCCGTACCAATCCAATTATCTCAGCTTTCTGGGCGGAGGTACCTGTGGGTAGAGCTTTAGCTTCAATAACAGTACTCACGGTTACCACCGCATATCCTGAGTGTCTGGTACCATTTTCCACAAAGCTCGATCCATCCGTGAAGAGTTCCCAGTCTGGATTTTCTAGCGGGACGTCCTTCAAATCCGGGCGGCTGGCATAAACCTGTTCAATTATTTCCACGCAATCATGTTCTAATTCTCCTTCTTCCAGTTGGCTGCGGAGGAATTCTGCTGGGTTAATATGATTAGTTATCCTTAGTTCCACATCATCCTGCTCTCTAAGGATTGCTTGATATTGTAGCATTCGACTTGACGAAAGCCAATGACCCCCCTTTTGTTCCAGGACAGCTATTACCATATGTGGCACAAACACTTCGATCTTTCTTCCTAAAGTCAATTTCCTAGCCTCTTGGATGAGGATTACTGTAGCTGCCACTGCTCTCAAACAAGACGGCCACCCAATACTTACAGTGTCCAGTTGTTTTGAAAAATATCCCACGGGACGTTTCCATGATCCAAGTTTCTGGGTTAGCACTCCCAAGGCAAGCTTCTGTCTCTCGTTCACATAAAGTTGAAAATCTTTGTTTAAGTCCGGGAGGCCTAAAGCAGGCGCTTCCTTCAGTGCCTGTTTCAATTTCTGGAAAGCTGTTTCTCGTTGTTTGTCCCACACTAGTTGTTTTTCTTTGAGCGCTTCATATAAGGGTTTGGCTATCAGCCCAAAGTCTGGGATCCATAGTCTGCACCATCCCACCATTCCCAGGAATGATCTCAGTTCCTGGTGATTTCTCGGAAGAGGGATAGCACAAATTGTTTCAATACGATTGACACCCAACTTTCTCTGTCCTTTTGTAATTTCACATCCCAGGTATATCACGCTGCGTCTCACTAACTGAGCTTTCTCTTTCGAGACTCTGTACCCGGCCTGACCCAGCATATTCAAGAGAGATATTGTTAAGTTTAAACAGACTTTCTCTTCTTCTGTCGCTAGAAAGATATCATCAGCATATTGCAACACGAGGTACGAGAAAGGAGACTCTCTTACCTCCGTCATCTTCCATTCCTCTAATTCTTTCGCCAGTTGATTTCCAAAGATCGTTGGGCTATTTTTGAATCCCTGCGGTAGCCTGGTCCAAGTTAGTTGTCGCTTTCTTCCAGTCTCCGGACTTTCCCATTCGAAAGCAAAATATTTTCTACTTTCAAATGCCAGAGGGATGCAGAAGAATGCGTCTTTCAAATCGATTACTGTAAACCATTGAAATCTTTCCGACACAGATGTTAGCAAAGTGTATGGATTAGCAACCACCGGGTGAAGGTCCTCAATAACATCATTAACGGCTCGTAGGTCCTGTACTAATCTATACTTACCGTTTGGTTTTCTTATTGGTAGAATCGGAGTGTTATATTCAGATTCACACTCCTGTAATATCCCTAGGGTTAAAAATTGTTTAATCAATGGAGCAACCCCTTTTCTAGCTTCTAATTTGAGAGGGTATTGTTTTACTCTTACTGGCTGGGTTCCCTCTTTTGTTTTTATAACCACTGGCTGAGCTACTTTAGATTTTCCCGGGATACCGGTTTCCCATACCCAAGGTATTACTGCATTCTCTATTTCCTTAGGTATTGGGGAGGGGTCCACTTCTTTGATTACAAACAATTTTGCGATATTTTCTTCTGGGATCTCCAATTTTACTCTTCCATTTTCGAAAATGATTTTGACATTTAAGATAGACAGTAAATCTCTCCCCAACAGTGGATTTGGGCAGTTAGGCATGTATAAAAATTGATGGTCCAATTCCTTTCCTCTAAATTTTAAATTAAGCGGTTGCAGAAAGGACCTTTCCTCTAACTGTCCGGTAGCCCCAACGACTTGAACAGTGGTGTCACTAATTGGCCCCAAACGCTTATTTAAAACAGAATAGGTTGCTCCGGTGTCTACAGTAAATTCCTGTTCCCTGCCCCCTATATCTATCCTTACCTTCAGATCCTGGTCTAGTCAGCTCTGATTCTGATATTCCCCCAAGACCATTTCCTCGATTTCTCCCAAATCCTCTGCCACGTCCTCTGCCTTGCTGTATTACTGCTAAGATATTAGCTTGTTGTTTCCTAGAAGTTTCTTTTTCTCTATTATTATATACTTTCCAGGCCACTTCCAACATTTTATCCAGATTACGGGTGTCCTCTCCCTCCAGCTTTTGTAATTTCTTTCTAATATCCTCTTGGGACTGTCCCATAAATAGCAGGGCTAGCTGCAATTTTCCAGCCTCCTCTTCCACATTCAAATTGGTAAACCTTCTGGCTATTTCTTTTAGTCTTTCCAGAAAGGCAGATGGGGACTCAGTTTTATCTTGTCGTACTGAATACAGTTTTGACCAGTTCAAAGTTTTCGGGATGCCTGTTCTTACCCCTTCCAGAATTAAATTCTGATAATTTCTAATGGCTTGCATGCCCCGAACTGTATTAGGATCCCAATAGGGGTCCTCGCTAGGCACCAAATCATTAACCGTACCACCGTACACTTGCATCCTCATCCCTTCCCGAGCTTTTTCTTTAGCTGCCCGCAGTACCATATCTTTTTCAGTCGAGTCCATTAAAGTATCTAATAACACCTGTATATCATTCCAATCAGGATTTTGAGTTTTCATAATCATTTTAACCACCCGTGCCATTCGTTCGGGGTCCTCCCGATAGTTTCCAGCAGATTGTTTCCAGATTATTAAATCGCCTGGGGAGAAAGGAACCTTTACCAGCACCTTCTCTCCCTGGGGTCCCATTGCCTCCCGTAAGGGGGCAATTAGCTGGGGTTCCCCGAGATTTTTTTTTTTTTTTTTTTTTTTTTTTTTTTCCGCCCTTGCCGAGTATGAGCGGCTAAAGGTGTTCTCTGTATTTCCCGAGGAGCAGCAGGGGAGGGTGTTAGGGGACGGAGTGAGATTCTTTTAACAGAATTTCCCCCTTCAATATCCCCATCTCCTTCCTGACCTTCACTCTCATAATTTTTCTCATTGTCACTTTCCAGGGCGCGCGACTCCAGAGGAGCACTCGGGGATACTAATAAAGACAAATCCTCCTCTGGTCGGGCGTTTAAAGCCAAACATTTTGAGCATTCCATTCTCCCTTTACATTCCCCACATTCCGTATTCTGAACTTCTAATAACATTATACCACATTCCCTCTGCCATTCCGGTTTCCTTCTTAAGTAACGAAATACATCTAGATACGGTATTTCATCCCATTTTTCATTTCGAGACAGAAAATGCATTAGTGGAGTAATTACACCGGAGTCAATTGATCCATTTAATGGCCACATCGGACCTTCCCTGTCTGTATACTCAGGCCACCAGTGATTACAAAATTCAATCATTTTTCCTTTTTCTAAGTCCTGATAAAATCCTTCACTTTTCCATCGTTTCAATATGCAACCTAACGGTGTATTGCCAGGTATCTTATTGTTTGACTGTAACATCGCTTTCACAGCTTTAAATGGCATCATTTCAATTTCTTATCACACTATTTCAAGCACACTTTTACCACAATCACTCGTTACTCGTTCACAAATAGCAGCAAAATAATAGCAGCAAAAATAAACTCATCAACACAGCAAAATAGACTTATTAACAAGACAACGTATAGATACCAGAATAAATACCAAACCAACCAACTTGCCGCTTCTCGTCGCCGCGAGGGGCAAGTGCCGGACTTGCGCAGCTTTCGCCGCGTCTAACAGCCGGCGCCTAGGCTTACCAACCAAGACGTCTTAGCCCAACCTAGCGAGGATCGCTGCCTCGTCTTATAGGCAGGCACCCAATACCAAATAATAAAGCACCCCGGGCTTACCTTTCGCAGTTGTCCGCCAGGCGCGGGGGTCGGGCGCAGACCGATGACTCCCCGAGAATCCCTCGGTGCCGGCATGGAGTGGATCAGAGTGCGAACCGCCCCAGCCGCCTTCGGAGTCCTGCCGCGGTCACCAGAAAACTGTTGCCCGGTCCGAAGAAACACAAACGACCGAAATTGTTTATGTGGTGCTTTATTGAGGCCCCGGGAGCCTGAGGACTAGTGTCCAAAGTCAGAGCCCCATCTTTCAGTCAAATTACACAGGTTTATATAGTGTAAAACTGCACAACAAGATAGAACTACCTTATTAATCATTGATTATGTCTTGACAGATATATTGCTGCTAAGATTATGCTTCAGAGGATACAAACAATCAAAGTTAATTAAACTTCAAGAAAATACATGTCCAGTCATTTAGTAGTTCGGGTATTCCCCGGGTGGTACGTTCCAGGCCTCTGCCCAAGATACAAGACATTTCCTTCAGGTGCACAGTTTAGATAAAATAATAGAAGTACATTATTAACGATCAGTTAAAGAATATGTTTGCATACACAACAAGACATTTGCTAGGTTACAGAATTCTTTTCCCCAAAGCAGGCCCTAAGAGCCTTAGCATAACTACTTCTATTATACGGTACACATAGACATGGTAACAGAAGCATAATCCAAATGAACTGTACTGCCTTCACTTCAAAGAAAATCCTATCAACTGACTTTATTTGATGTATTGGAGAATCATGATTTAAATAAATAAATAAATAAATAGATATGCATGCAACTGCTATCATGGAATAGAAAACAAATACTTTGGATGTTGGTGTACTTACTAATTGGTGGAGGGGTCTATAGTAATAAGAGTGTATCCACTATTAATATTTTCTTTAGGACATAAAAGACCTCATGCTCTCCTAAGGCTATAGGCAGACCTGGGCTCACAACTTTCATTCCCCCAGTTTGAGATGATTCTTTCAGCTATTGCACAGTAGTTCCGATGCATTATGTACATGTGCTGTCTAACACCTGGTCTATACATGCTGCACACATTACACATTGCTGTGCACAGCTAAGTCACCTGCAGGGCCCGCAGCCTCCCCAGTTGTGAAAACAGTTTTGTTCCTCTGTATCTAGCTTCAGCTTCAACAGCGTGGAAATTTCCCCTCAAACTTCATTTTTTGCTTACTAAACTATGCAGAGTTTCTAGATATAAAAAAGTTATCACATATTGAGTCATCTTCTATAGATTCAACTGATGAAAGCCATGAAAAAGCAGTTCTTTCAGTGCTTCCTCTGTTTCCTTCTGAAATTTGCAGATAACATTCAAACGTACTAAAATTGACAAATACAGCTTACTTGTAAATGCTTCTGATAGTAAATGGCTAAAATCATCACTTCACCATTGTGGAATACAACATCTACTTCACTTTTTAGCACAGCATCAGATGACTTGCACACCTTCTTTGTTTCCCAAATCTGTTGAAGAACACAATATTTCATTAGTTTTATGAAAGGACAAGATATAAAACTTGCTGAGTAAGAGTACTTGTAAAGCAAAGTCTTATAAATTTGCAACACTGATTTTTTAAATCAGCGAAAATTACGCTTCTGCAATTTTTTTTACTAGGGAAGGTTGTGCAATTACGATAGCAATTCCAACAGATGATACAGAACTACTTTTTTCCAGGCTGACTAGCAGACTCCCCTGTGTTTAGTCATAACTCTGAAGTCCACAATTTTCTCATCCAAACAGCAACATTAACATCCGAATACAAAAAATACCAAGTACAGATTTCTATACTTTAACTGCTTTCAAAATTCCAAGAATATAAGAGTTAACTTGGGAGAAAAGGAAAGGTCGCTTTGGTAAACTATAGTTCTACTTTCACAGGTTTTAATGAGGCATTCCTATTATATAAATCTACCCTAAACATTAACAGGCAAATATATCTATCAATGAAAATAATATCAAGTCTGCTGGGATCCTCAAAAAACTTGACAATTCCCGATTCAGATTAAATCTAAAACAAAATAGAAGGTTACAATTACTCTTGAAGAGCCACTGGACTTAAAAAATCATACATACAGTGAATTTAGATATACAGTAAATAAAGTTAAAAAGTCAGTTCATTTTACTGCATACATAAATAATTTTATAATTTTATAACAAGTATTTAAATTTATATTGGCTATAAACATACATAAATACTAAATACATTATATATAATATAAACATAATGTGTTATACAATTTTATTACAAACAATTGCTTACATTAATTATTTAATAATCTATATACATAAACTCACATTTTTCAAAAAAGTAAAATTTCATCTTACATGTATTGTCTGGTCATCAGACGAAGTCAGAAATAAAGATCCATCTTGCGAAAATGTCACACAGTGAACCCAGCTCATGTGTCCCCTGCAATAGGCTACTTTTGATATTTAATATTCCATAACTACAACAAAAAAATGAAAAAACTCAAATGGATTTAGATTGCATTTACAAGGGAAAACAGTGTAAAACAAGTAGTATACTTAATTACTATTTTTTCTATTATTTTCTTACTTCTCATTCTGAGATCAGATGTAACAAGAATTGTGCCTGCTTATCATATTTCGATGGTCAGGGAAATTGAATCAGCAGCCTCCTTGACTGCTAGAATTTTAAAAGATGAGCAGAAAAAAATAATTTACAAAACAAAAAAACCAAAACAACAAAGTTCAACTGACCGTGCAGATTGCAAAAACAAAAAAAAAAAAACAACCCCCAAACTGATACTTGTACAAGCTTATTCTAGCTGTGCTAGCTCCAAAGTCATTCTAGCCTTTTTATTCCTTTTTAGCGAGTTGCCACACATTTTGTAGCAGAATATAGAAGGAGAGGGGACTTTGTTAGAGTTAAGGAATGGGAAGGCCTATACTCCTGAGAGTGACAACAGAAACTTTAAGGAAATTTAGTAGCCTAGGCTTTTTATATAAACATGAGTTCTGTTGTCCAAAATGAACATAAAACTTTAAAACGTTATTTCCGAATTGGTATTTTACATTTAGAAGTGAACAAAGATTAAAAAGAATGAAGCACATTGAAAGCTCACTAAAATAGCAACATTTGGTTTACCTCTGCATAAATGAAGCTATTAAGACAAATGTAACATTTCTTATTACAAATAGTCTTTCCTGGAACACGATAGCAAAGGCAATCACTTACTGTAGCAAAACCAATCACTTACCTCAACAGAACAGTGAGACAAAGCAATTGCTACCAACTCATCACCAGGACATAAGTCACAGTATTGGATTGTACTGTGGTTACTTACGATAACTTGCATTAACAAATCGCATGTTTTAACATCAAAAAACTATGAACACATAATTACAATAGCTAGCATTCAGTTTGTATGACTTTACTATAAACAAACAGCTTATATGCTCAACATCATACATTCTTTATTTAGAAGGTATTTCACTCGATCAACAAGTTTGTTGCCCACAGATTTTTACTTTACACACACCTGAAACCATGCACCTTATATCTGAAAATTTAGGGCTAACCCGAGTAACTCCATACATGGATATGTTTTCAGTATGGAATGCTGCTTTCTAAATCAGACCAAGATGTTCTTCTGTAACTTCATGCATGCATGTTCATTCTTCAGATTGGTTTTGTGCCAGGTATGACAATATAGGAAGATAGTATTAAGTCATTTAAATACTATCCTATCTAGGTATTCCTGCTCTGGCAGGGGGATTGGACTACATGATCTTTTGAGGTCACCATTTCTGGAACAAGAGCAACATTTTACTAAAACCTCCACATCATCTGGTTGATCATCTGCATTTCTGAAGAAATCTTTTATCTCAATAGTTCTCAGTTCATTTGCTGAGCATGCTTCCCACAGCTGCAATAGAAAGTAAGGGAAATACTTAGGGTGTGGAAATAGGGGGGTGGTTAGTAGGTTGAGAGAGGTTCTCCTCCCCCTCTACTCTGCCCTGCTGAGGCCACATCTGGAGTATTGTGTCCAGTTCTGGGCCCCCCAGTTCAAGAAGGACAGGGAACTGCTTGAGAGAGTCCAGCACAGAGCCACAAAGCTGATTAAGGGAGTGGAACATCTCCCTTATGAGGAAAGGCTGAGGGAGCTGGGTCTCTTTAGCTTGGAGAAGAGGAGACTGAGGGGTGACCTTATTAATGTTTATAAATATAATGTTTATAAATATAATGTTTATAAAGGGTGAGTGTCATGAGGATGGAGCCAGGCTCTTCTCAGTGACATCCAATGATAGTGTTACCAATCTGATCAGATTCTGATGATTTTGATGATTTTATGATTTTAGTTTAGCTAAAATCAAGTTAGGCCTAATCGAATCATATGAGGGAGTGACTGTGTTTTGTTTTAGTAACCACAGAAAGCACACAGAACAAACAGGGGGTACCAGCAGCTAAAGTACATGAAGCGAACAGGTGGTAAAAGCAGCTCAGGCCCAGCATTGTCTGTAACTAGAAACCATGTAGTCAAGAAAGTAAAATATTATGTTTAAGCAACCACCGTGGAAACAATACAGTCATTAATCATATAGTGGCTAAAGTCACAGTGACCAGTTTATGCTGCTTAAAGATCCCCTTATCCCCCTCCCCATCCTAATCTGAATATTAGGGACTACAATCAATAGTGCGACTACGGCGTGACTATAGGTGACCAATGATTGTTATTAGAAATGAATATACATGAAGTGATGTAATCTGACAAATCATTAGGGGCCAATCAAGGTAAAGGTTAATTCTAATGAGCAATTGAAGGCGAGCAGTACATGCAGTTTTATGTTAAACAGCTTATACAATGGAACTCAAATATATAAAAACCCTGCTAAAGGTGCTGTAACCCAGGATACGCTGGGTGGAGTTATCCCCATATCCTCCACGTCAATAAAGAAGTGTCTGCTTATCTACATCACATTGGTGTTGATAAGTTCTTTGTCCTGTTTGGTGACAATAGGACAAGGGGCAATGGGTACAAGCTGGAACATAGGAGGTTCCACATAAATGTGAGGAAGAACTTCTTCCCAGTGAGGGTAACAGAACACTGGCACAGGCTGCCCAGAGAGGGTGTGGAGTCTCCTTCTCTGGAGACATTCCAAACCCACCTGGACATGTTCCTGTGTGACCTGATCTAGGTGTTCCTGCTCTGGCAGGGGGATTGGACTAGATGATCTTTTGAGGTCCCTTCCAATCCCTGACATTCTGTGATTCTGTGAAATACACAAAACCTCTTTTTACTGATGTGGATACAGAATACAACAGGGGAGATCTAATTCCTAATCATATTAGAATATTCACAAGCCCAGACAGCCTGGGGGGGGGGGGGGGGGGACGGGGGGGGACGGGACTACACGACACGGGACAGGACCAAAACAAAAAAAAACCCAAACAAAAACAAAAAACAAAAGCAAAGCCAAAAAAAAGAGAGGATTACACTGTAGCAGAACCCTCACCCTGGGTTTTTCCCTCATATCATTCCAACTACAACACTGTTTCTATCAAAAGAATAAAACCAAAAAATAGTATCTTCTCTGCAACTCTATTAAAAGTCCACTCACCATGAGAAATCTAACTTTGCACCCTAATTTCATTGAGCACCTGCCAAAAATCTGAATATTTCTGTTCCCTCCACCACAATTTTCCTTCTGAATGACAACAGCTACAGCAACCCTTCTTTCCTGATTTAGCAACTCTACGGAAAGATAACTGTTTTAAGAACTGCAATTCTGCAATACCATACTTCTGTTGCAATCAGAAGCAATAAAGAGAATACTTACATTCTGAGGAAAAACAAACATACATCTCTCAATTATCTTCTAGTGCATACATGAAAAATGGCACACAGAAATTGCTTTTGATTCATTTTCAGACATGACAGAACTGCATGAGAAATAAATACATAAATATCATTATATCCATGAATTATTCAAAGACAGATTGTTCATGTTCTTCTCAAAATCACACACTAGCAACCAAAATCTTTTCCTCAGACTGAGGAAGCTTTCTCTTGCATCTTTCCCTTTTGAAGTTCAGAATTATGTAGCTGGCTCTTTGTACCATACCACTGCAGAATAAGATTAGCACATGCACTGCAACAAAGGCAAGAATATACAGCCAGGGCAGTAGGACCATCATCTTCAGTGCCTGTAAACTATATGATACTGTGAAATTGCACTCGCATTTGCTGCAGTCTAGGTCTTACTTGATTCTTCTGTTTTCCCCCTTCCCTCAGATGTAAACTTTAGTTGCTCAGTTTCTGCTGTTTCTGTGTATATATAATGCCTCCCAGTCAGAACAGTGCCAGCTGGTTAACCTGACAAACCTCTTGCTTTGATTACTGTTATTTTGTCGGCTTCCACCTTCAGTTCTTCACTATGCCCAATCAATTTAATAATTATTATTTTTAAAAAAAACAAAAAGCACCTGCTACACTTCCATAATGGTTTTTTTTTATCTTTCAGCATCCTATTTTTTTATATTATTAATGTTTTCAATCCTAAATTTCTGCCTTCATTTTTCTCATCAGGTATTTCACTCCCATATTCTCCCTTTCCCATCTCACCCTCTAGAAGTCTTGCCAAAGCCCTCACCTTCATGCCATACCAGTAAAGGACTTGCCCATTCTCCTTCGCTGAGCATAAACACTCCTTCTGTACTGCCTTGTTGAAATCCGATTACAGAGCTGTAGTCATTACTCTTAATCTGTTGTAATCTCTCTTCTACCAGGCTCATTAAAAAAAAGTAATTTATAGTGGTCTAAATATATTTATACCTCAATAATTATCCTGTTATGATAAGCAGCATGAGAATAATCTCAACCTTTTCCACTTACTTTGATGAAAGTGTCACTTGAGCAGGTGGCTAAAAGATACTGGCCACTTCTGTTATTGAACTGGCAGCAATTGACCTGCTCTGAGTGTTCTTTCATACACACACCTACACTGGCCTGTTCTTGAATTCCAGATCTAGACAAAATTGTGGACAAAAAAGACTTATAAGTATATTTAAAAGTACTTAGTTAAAAAAAAAACAAAAACAAACTCACTGTAAAATATGCTGAAATACAGATAAAGCCCTAAAAGATTCTTAATAACACCTCAGAAATGTTTTGAAGATAAAGGGAAATCATATATATTTACATTTAGAAACAAGAAGGGGGAACATGAGAGGAAAGGTCATAGTTCACATTAGAATCTGATAAGTACTGGAATTTCACCAAGGTTTGGCTACAATACTGAGGAATTAAAATTTCCAAGTAATTCACATGTAACGGGAAAAAAAAAAAAAAAAAGAAAATTATGGATACATTCATCTCATGTCATGGATAGGACTGGACTCACACATTATGTTCTACTTAAAAATAATCACCTGATAATACAAGTAAAATAAGTGGCAATTCTGTAAGTATGATGTTCACATTAAATATCTTTTAAGTGATGTAACAAGTGGGGCTTTTCTGTTTGTCTGTTTCTTAAGTAGTGAATTATCCACATATGATTTAAGACAGTTTTTTTTAACACCTTTACTCTTAAGAATCTGCTCTGCCTGAGTTAGTCAAAACTGAAATTAGTATTATTAATTTGAAAAAAAATTGCCTGCTCTCAATTTCCTTACCTTCACTTTTTTATCAGCTGAACAAGTTGCTACAAATTCACCATCTGCAGAGAAAGTGCAACAAAGTATTTCATCATCATGGGCACTTATCTCCAGGAGTCTCTCTCCACTTCCTGTTTTAAACACCTAAAACAATAAAATCTCATAACTCATATACAATTTTAAAACACAATATAAGTTTGTTTTCTCTCAAAAAAGAGGGGGGGGGGGGGGGAGGGGGGAGGAGAGGAGAGGAGAGGGGAGGGGAGGGGAGGGGAGTGTGTATCTGTGAGGTGGATGCACTTTGCAGAGTTTCCCTGTTGAGAAAGGGCTTCCTGACTTTCCCTGCAACTGGGCCCTGGTCAGGTTTGGTGCTTGTGAACGTGGGCTCTGTGAGAACAATATGTGGCTACCTCTCTCCTATGTTATCAGCCTATTGGCTTGGCTGTCTCCCATCTCTGCCGTGGGAGACTTTGTTGCTCTGTTTGTTCCGCTGATTGTTGGCTGTGTTGTATCATTGCTGGGGTCGCTGGGGTTGATGTCTGTTATGTGTGATCTGTTTGACTTGTTTGTACCCCCAGCGATCACCCATATACTGATTTTCTTGTGTGCAATAGAATCTGGTTGCTGGTTTGTTCTACTGCTGGCTGCGTCCTTTGTGCTAGGCCTAGGGATTGGCAAAACAACTATGAGCTGTTCCATATCTTTAAGAGGCATCTCACATTCACATATTACAGCAGTGAGGGTATAAACCCTGAAATCACAGTTTAGCTTTCGAAGAAGATAATACTTATTATTCTAAACATGCAACTTGATGTTTATGTAATACACACTTTTCAATTATTTGTCTCCAATATGTTCTAGATCCCTAATATTTCCACATAGCAGCAAAAGAAAAGTGACACGACTGTTAATAAATGTTATCAAAATGGTACAAAGCATCGCTTTTCACTCACACATAGGTATCTTACCTGAAGTGCTTTATCAGCTCTACATGATGCTATTCTCTGTCTATCCTTGGAAAAACAGGCATGGTAAACTGCATCTCTGTGTGGACGAACAACTAGATGGTAGAGGTTTTTCCAGGATTTTTTGTTTCTACAGGGTAAGACAAGTGATTTTAGATGAGCAGGATTTCCTAGTGCCTTTTTATTATTCAAAATCCTCTATAAAAAGATAACACCTTTTCACATATCTGGAGCAAAAAGCTTTATAACAAACAAACCAACCAACCCACTATACCTTACCTCTCAGCCTATATGCTGAAGTAATAAAGGAAACACAAATTCCAACATTCACTGCCCTCCAATAGTTACAGCTTGGAGAGATCAAGAAACATAATATGTGCACAAGAAAATAACATGCTACTTTATGGGCAAAGCTGTTGCACTGCAAGACAGAGTCTTCTCAATAACGTTTGTATGATCTGATACACACTGTTTCCAAATGCAAATCTCTTCCTGGAAATTCTTGTTTTCCTGCAAGTTCCTTTTCAAGCTTACTCAAAAACATTTGTACATTTGTTTAGATTTTAGTAAATTTACTTAATTTTCACAGCAATTACTCAATTCTTATCACTATTTAAGTAAAACCTATGACTATCACTGCATTTCAGAGATAAAGTACAGAATCTAACATATTTCAGATGACTCTTGCCTCACTTCAATAAAAACTTATGATTATTACTACTAATTCCGTTTAGCCAGATCTTAATACAGAAAGCTGTCATTGTAATAAGATGATTTTTGGTGATGAATAGATTGTTACAAGATTCATTTTGACTCTAGAGGAAAATTAATCAATGTGCTTCAAGTTTTTATCATTACCAGTTTCAATCTTCAGGCTTAGCATTTAAATAATGGGTAAAACATCTCAAACAAAGTAGCTGTACTTTACAATGAAAGCAATTTTTCACTGCAAAATACTGACTCATCTAAGAGAACTTTTTTTTAAAAAAATGATTTGTATTTTAATAAAGCTAAAATTGATGGGCAAGAGAGCAGTGTATTCACCTACATATCCTATAAACTATTTTTAGAACTTTGCCCTAGAATTGGAGACAAAAACATCAGTCTCTGTTCTGTTGATTTCAGTCATGTTCTTTAGCAAAAGCCTCTCACATCCAAGGTGAAAGCCCTGAACTACCTGGAGATTGACTCTTTTGAATTGTGAGGCTTCTAAGCATTTTTGTTAGAATTCTGTTAGCTATGCAAAATGAAATCACCAAAATCCA
The DNA here is from genome assembly GCA_028020825.1 of Podargus strigoides. NCBI lineage: Eukaryota > Metazoa > Chordata > Aves > Caprimulgiformes > Podargidae > Podargus > Podargus strigoides. The sequence goes on from CM051662.1 coordinate 60,876,721, forward strand.
AAGAGAAGACCTGAATGCAAGTATGTCTGAATTAACCTGCCTGGTTATTATCATAATTACCTGACATAGAGTCATTCTGTTTTGTAATCACCAAGTACTGCAGATATCAGAACAGAAACATCAAACAGAAGAATCTAATACAGTTATATGGTCAGAAGACTACTGGACTATGATGGAAGAATGTTTAGATATGTATACTTTTCCTTAAACAACTTCCAAAAATATGAAAACAGCAAAAAATTATTTTGATAGGAAAAATTTCAAGATTGGGTAGAGATTACGAAGTCTTTTAGTATTTCCCATTCTCGCTACTTTCAAAATCTTTGCAAGTTAACATAAACACTCTCCTTTTTAAAGAGTACATTTTACTAGAAAACCTAAAAATACACTGTAACATACCCAATACTTGCACTATAATTCTAATTTTTTTTCAAAACAACAAAAAAAAATATAGAGAGACGTTTCAAAGTATCTTATTTTCATCTTTGTATAGTTATTAAAAGGAACAATCATTGAGTGCAGAAGTAACTATATTCCTCTATTTATTTCTATGAAATTATTTCACTTTCTTTCCCCAGAAAAAAATACAGCAGTTCTTAAAAAGGACCTTATATCAGACATACATTGTATTTAGTTGTACATTAAATTATTTTCTTGGATCAAGGGGTCAGCATATCAGCAGATGGACTGTAGCTACTTACATCCATTCCAAATAAAATGCTCCTGTTTCTCTTTGAGCATGTAGCTTGGCTTGTTGATACACCTCTGATGTCTCTGGTTGGCAAAGACCCAGCTGTATAATGTCAGGAAACGGTTGCCGTCCAAGAAGGTGACCATTTAAAGACTGAAATTCCTGGAAGTTCTCACGTATTGTGTTATCCTATGTACAGAGCAGATAATATTTGATAACATAGAAAGTGGATTTATTTCCTAAGTTCCCTTTGTTTTTTTACTTTTCTATACAGCTAATATTCTTACAGAAGCACCTAGTTTTATTTTTCTATTTAGTTCTATTAGCAAGTACATATGATAGACTGAAATATTTCATTAACCTATTCACGAAAGCATATTATCCTTATTTTTCCAAACAAAGGATATTGACAACAGTGATTTACTCAATAAGCAGTCAATGTGAAATATCAGAAAGACTATTCCAAGTGGCCAACAAAATTCTACTCCTCCTCAAAAGCAGAGTACCTTATGTACCCACCCTTAGTTACTGTTGGTCACCTTAGTTATTGAGTTCCATGGTCAATTACTTGGATACACACTGAAGTTACAAATAAAACTGAAAACTAAGTTTTCTTCATTTTTCTCTTTTCCAAGTTAAAGTTTAACTTAGTACTGGTTTTATGTTTCAGGTTTTTTAAGCTTTCTATACATCTCCCTTATATGCATACATCCAACAAAATGCAATTAAACATGGAAAAATATGTTTTGAACAGACCAATCATTTACCTTTTAGTACCATACCTTTTGATCCAGGATTGAACTATATTCTACATATTCATGAATCAGATGAGCAGGCCCTACCAATTCTGTTTTAGCTTTAATCCAATCTAGAGAAAACATAAGATCACGGAGTTCCTACAAGAAATACAAATTTAAGTTCAGAGCACAAGTTCCACAAGAGACTCTACTTAAGGGGAAAAGGGATGTCCTGTCATAATATCAGCCAGCTCCTTCAGTACTCTGGGATGAATCCCATCAAGCCCCACAGACATGTGAACATTCAGCTGACACAGCTGGTGCCTTACAATTTCAGTGTCCACAAATGGAAAGTCACTGTTCCCACACGCATCCTCCAACTCAGGGGACCAGGCAGCCCAAGGTCTGTCAGTATTATTAAAGACTGAGGCAAAAAGAAGCATTGAATGCCTCTGCTTTTTCTTCATCCCCATTAGTCAGATGGCCATCTTCAACAAGTATCGGTCCAGTGTTTTCCTTAGACCTCCTCTTGCTATTAACGTACTTAAAAAAGCCCTTCTTTAAAAAAATATACTTGCTAGGATCGGAAAAAAATGCTAGAGACAACACTGCACAGGCTCAAAGTATACTCCAACTTAAAATCAGTAAGGATTAATAGATTCTCATGGTTAAACAAAGAAAAATAATGCCTCCCATCTTTATTAACCTTCCAACAAATAGAAATCATGTTTAAATAATGAGAAATAAGTAATATAAAGACTGTAAACTCTAGGAAGCATACACTCATAATGGGACTGGCTAAAGAACTCCAAGAAGCTAATTCTACAAAATATAGAAAGGCTAACAATAAAGCATTTTTCTAATACATTGAAATTAAAGAGACTGAAATAAGTATTATTTTTAAAAAAATAGATTTGTAGCCCACATTAATTATGAAGATTCCTGTAAGTACACAAAGTTGTGGGTGCCCCCTCTCTGGCAGTGTTCAAGGCCAGGATGGATGGGGGCTTTGATCAACCTGGTCTAGTGGGAGGTGTCCCTGCCCATGGCAGAGAGGTTGGAACTAGATGATCTTTAAAGTCCCTTCCAACCTAAACCATTCTACGATTCCAAGTACTAATCTTCCTGCATGATTTGCATCTTAAACTAGCTCATTACCTAAAGAACAGTAGGTGGCAAAAATGACAGCATTTTTTTAAAGGCGCCAAGGCAACCCTGAGAAAAACATCTAAGTCTTGATTTTTTATGACTGTTGAAATCTGGTAATACAAAGAATGAACTTTTACACACAAATCAGTATGACATACCAGGAAAAAACTAAAAGGACTCCTGAGAAAAAAGTAACTAATCAAATTCTCTGAAGAAATCAATTTACTTATGTTATCATATAATAAAAGCAAGCCTGGGTTTTCAAAAATATTTAGAGAAGATTTATCAAAGCTTTTTCAAAAGAAAAATAAAAACACAAGCTATTATGATACAAAATAAGAAAACACCTCAAGAATTGGTTGCAAAGAGAAGACACAAAGCGTAGAAATAAGGTAGTTTTCATGACAGTGACTATCAGCGGAGCCCCTAAAGCACTCCATGTTGAGGGTTTACCTATCTGCACAAAAGCCTGGAAGAAGAGAGGTCCAAGTGGGAAAAAGCCAGGGGTAAGAGTGGGTCAAGAAGGGAAAAAGACGACACTAGTCAGAACTCACCTTCTGCATGTTGGCACCAGCCATGTGATAAGCTAGAAAGTTATACCAGTACATGCAATCCTATTGAGATGGAACAGGAGTATTAAGTTTGCAGTACTTCTTGTATTGTTTTACTATATTTTTACGTAGCTCCTGCAATGCAAGTCAAAACACTTTCAGTTAATACTATACCAAGGTATGGATTTGTTTCAGGTTTGAGAAATTATAATTATTATAAATATTATATTGTATATAGTACTGAGGAATATTATTATTATTTCTCAATCATAATACATCAACAAACGAAATAAGAAAAGCTTACCTTCCAAAACTCTACACTTAACCTAATGTATTGCTTAGAACTTCTCCAGAAACATTCTCTGGATATTGAAAGACAGAAAAGCAATGTAATAAGTGTGCATAATAAATTTGTTGATCAAACTAAACCATTACACCTTTTAGCTCAGTGGGAAATGATGGGCCTTGAAACAGGCCTGGACATGCTTTTTGCAGGACCTGCTTGGATCATGCTGACTTGCAAAACCTACTTGCTTGCAAAACCTGCTTGGATCATGCTGACTTGCAAAACCTGTTTACCCTGCAAAACTTGTTTGCTTAAGTTATAACCACAGTATTCGGCTAAAATGTTTGTCTGATAAGGAAATACGTTGAGTCTTTTTGCAATGAAGGCACATATCTCAAGAAACCAGGACATGACTTACGGCGCAGAGGAAGACTACGGCCTTTATCCCACGACCACCTACGACCTTCAGAGGGCAGAAAACGACCGCCTAACAACAACACCTGCAGCCGTAGAAGACACCGAGTTGTGAAAGCCGCGCCCGGGAACCAAGGACTATAAAGAGGGGACTGGTGGGGAGGGGGGTGTGCGCCATCGGCGGAGCGGAGACTCCCGTGGCCGCCCAGCGCTGTTTTGCCTGTTTACCTTCTTCAATAAAATTACTTTATAATTGGAGAAATCTTTGGCCCTAATTTATAACAAGCAAGCTGTTAAGCTTCCTTCTTAGGTTGAGAACAGCTATCAAATCACTCTTCACATTAAACGTGGGTAGCCAACCAAAAAAGACCCTTACATATGTAGATTCAAAGCAAGTCTGAAAACTTGCCTTTTCTTCATATCTACTCTCTTGTGGAGGAATGGCTTGCTGAACAGGGCCGAATGTAACAACTGTGAGCACAGGGCCGAATGTAGCAGCTGTGAGCGAGCAGTACTGATAATGGGAGCTGTACTGCTGATAGCTGTAGCTTCCCAGGGTCACTCTGACCTGGAAGCTTGCGGAAAGCTCCAAGTCAGGACAAGCCCGAGGCAAGTCCTGACAAGTCCAAAGCTGGTGGAAAGTTGCAAGGTAGAACCTGCGGGAAGAATCCGGAAGTAGACAACCGCAAGAGGCTGGAATATGCAAATGTAGCTCTATGCTTAACTAATCAAATATAGACGAGTAGGCATAATTTGTGCTTAGACAATTAGACATAGATATGTAAGCATAATTTAACATAAGTAGGCATAATTAACCTCCAGTGTATAAAAGGCATAGCAGAACCCGAATAAAGAAGAAGCTTGCTTATAACTCATACTGAGTTGCGTCTTGCTTCCCTCGCCTTCTCCGCCATTCTGCAACATCTGGCGCCCGAACAGGGACCCCACTCTACATCTCAGGGGTCTGGAACTCTGACCGAGGAGGCGAGAGCGGAACAGAGCACCGGTTAGCAGCGAACCGGGGGGCGAAAGATCGGCGATCTGCTATGCAGTGGGATTCCGCATCCGCGCCTGGGAACAGAACAGAGCCTGTTTGACCCGCTATCCGCTTAAGGCTACGCTCTGGACGACGCCCAGAGAGAGGGGTGTTCGTGCTGCACAGCGGGAGACCCGGTGTGGGGGTCATCCTGAAGCGGGAGATCCCTAAGAGGGAACCCTCCCGTCGCTATCCGGTTTGCCGAAGCTGAGAGAGGCTTCGAGGAGTGACGGCTTGGACCAGCCAAAAAGGTCATGGAGCGTGAGGTAGCCTGTGAATTGCTTTTATGCTTTTTAGAAAAGCAGGGGTTAGAAAGCCTAAAGCATGTTTCGGGGCTTGTGGCTTTATTGTTATGCTTTTTAGAAAAGCGGGGATTGGACATAAGTAAAAAGACTTTGGGCTCCCTATATGCTTGGGGGTATGCCAGAGGACACTTTCAAGACCCTAATACGATGTTTGATGTAACGGAGTGGAGAAAGTGTGGGGACTCTCTGCGGGACAATGTTGTTAGCGGCGAAAAAGTTGTGGGGACCGCGGCAGGAGGTGAACGGTGCCCCTCCGTTTTTCCCCCCCCCAAGCGCCGCGGCGGCGGCTGGAGCGGCGGCCAGCGGCGGGGCCGTGCCTGGCGCAGCGGAGCGGCACGACCGGCATTCCAACCCCCCCGCGCGAGCGCTGCGGCAGCAGCCGAAACATTCGCAGCTTCAGGGCCCCGACCGAATGCCTGTTCCGTTTTTTCCCCCCCACACCACCTATTCCAGCGGTGCCCACACATATGAACAAGTGCAAGATTTCAAGAGGAGCGTGGTTGGGGGTGGGCAGGCTGGGACAAGAAATGGAAAGGGGAGGGGGCGGAGGCGGGAAATGCGGGGAAAGGATTTGATCCGGGTAAAGAGAAAATGTAAAAGGAGGGGATGACTTTGCCTTTTGGCTTTCCCTCAAGGTGCGATCGGCCTTGTGGGGGGAGCCCTTGGGTAAACAAGCCCCAAGTGCCCCACATTGGATAAATGAGTGCCAGGTGTCCTGCTTTGGGGACAGGGGCTGGGGCCACTTGCAGGAAGGGTGGGGTGTCTGTCTGTGAGGTGGACGCACCTTGCAGAGTTTCCTGTTGGGGAAGGACCTCCTGATTCTCCCTGCAACTGGGCCCTGGTCAGGTTTGGCATTTGCAAATGGGGCTTCGTGGGAAAACAATACGGGACTACTTCTATATGATGAGTCTGTTGATTGGGAGACTTTGTTTCTTTGTTAATTCCACCTATTATTGAATTCCACCTGTTATTGGTTGCTATTGTATTAATGATTGTACTTTATGTTTTCAAAAAGGTAACAAGCATGATTAAATATGAAGAACGTATGGCTGGCTAAAAGAGAATAACCAAATAGTGAACCAGCCATACGGGATGTTGGCCTAGGCAGGTAGCCAAATTCTAGAAGCTACTTCAAAAAAAAAAAAAAAAAAAAAAAAAAAAGAAAGAGCAATGACTGCTTCACTAAGGAACGCAGGAGTAATGGACACTGACGCTGATGTCACCATTGTTAGTTCCACACGGTGACCACCTGACTGGCCATGTCACCCAGCTGCCACAGGTATCGAAGGTGTGGGAGGAACCACCACAGTAAAATGCAGTGCTTCTCCTGTGTGCATCACCATCGATGACAAAAAGCCCACGCAGTTGTGAACATCTTGTCATTGCCCGTCGGAGTCGATGCTCTCATCGGACGGGATGTGCTTTCTCAGCTGGGACTGCGTCTCACGAACGACCCTTTTTAGGGGCGGTCACTGCCCAGTGGACTTTCCCGATCCAGTTAACGTGGCTCACCGACGAACCAGTATGGGTCGAGCAGTGGCCGCTAAAACAGGAAAGTCATCTGCAGGCCCAAGCACTTGTCACAGAACAGCTGCCCATGCCCTTAAAGAGATCGAAAGGCTAGCTTGTTGGTCTGTTAAGCAATCAAATATTACCACAAATATTATTAATGAATTGTTAGTAGATCAAAATAGTTTGCGACATGCTTTGCTTCAAGATCGCGCCGCTATTGATTTTTTGCTTTTAGCACAAGGCCATGGTTGTGAAGACTCCGAGGGTATGTGTTGCTTTAACCAATCTGATCATAGTAATTCCATCCATAAGCAGTTAAACTTGCTAAAGCAACAAACCAATAAGATCACTGTTAATAACAATCCGTTTGATAAATGGCTATCTTCTATATTTGGGGGATTAACACCATGGCTGCTCTCGCTTGTTAAAGAAGGCTTGCGCTGGATAGGAATAGGCATTGCTATTGTAGTTGTTGCTAAAATTGCTTATAACTGCATAATGAAACAAGTAGCTCGGCTTTCCAACCAGATACTGCTCGCTCAAAAAGAAAAAGGGGGAATTGTGGAGGAATGGCTTGCTGAACAGGGCCGAATGTAACAACTGTGAGCACAGGGCTGAATGTAGCAGCTGTGAGCGAGCAGTACTGATAACGGGAGCTGTACTGCTGATAGCTGTAGCTTCCCAGGGTCACTCTGACCTGGAAGCTTGCAGAAAGCTCCAAGTCAGGACAAGCCCGAGGCAAGTCCTGACAAGTCCGAAGCTGGTGGAAAGTTGCAAGGTAGAACCTGCGGGAAGAATCCGGAAGTAGACAACCGCAAGAGGCTGGAATATGCAAATGTAGCTCTATGCTTAACTAATCAAATATAGACGAGTAGGCATAATTTGTGCTTAGCCAATTAGACATAGATATGTAAGCATAATTTAACATAAGTAGGCATAATTAACCTCCAGTGTATAAAAGGCATAGCAGAACTCGAATAAAGTAGAAGCTTGCTTATAACTCATACTGAGTTGCGTCTTGCTTCCCTCGCCTTCTCCGCCATTCTGCAACACTCTCTCTGCCCTGTCCTTCAGAACTGATAAATTTATTTGACCAACTTACAGGCACTCTCCCTGCAAGTATTACCTTAAATTGAAGAGAAAAAAAAAAAAAAAAAAAAAAAAAAGGAGTAAAAAGCACTTCTCTGTATTAAAGAAACTTCCTATTCTGGTTGGGTCTTGATGCCTTTGGAATCATCAGTGGAACATTTCACCTCCTGCTGGAAATGTCTTTGACAGAGAAATAACGGACATAAAGTCTTCTCTCAGTTTAGTTTCTTGGCTCCTGGTGGATCCATCATGAAATCACTCCAAAGTTTCAAGTTGAAAACAAATGTTTTTAATTAGTCAGTATTAAGTTTAACTGCATTGTGGATCTATTCTAGGAATATACTCTGGATACCATTTAACAAAGGAAAGCTTTCTGAAGAATGCCCAGCTTTGGAGAATAAAGTTAAAAGCAAATAGATCAGTCAATACCCTATATCTGAAGCTGGTTGCGATTCTTCTCTGTAAGAAAGTCAAGTTGAAGATCATGTAAATAATAATGGAATGACTTCCCATTACGATCACAGAACAATAGTGATTTGTTAACAAATTCCTGTAGTATATCTTCAACTTCTTCAGTTTCCATATCCCAAAGAATACAGAGAACCTAAAAAAGCACATTAAGACAGAAAAGAAACATAACAAGTATGACTTGTACAAATATCATAAAAGGCTACCAATTAACTGACAACAAAACACAATCTAACAAATATAGAAATATGACAAATGGTAATAAATTCAGTAAGTTAACAATTCAACCATACCAAACTACAGGACAGATAATACAAGTTATTCCATCTTTTGTCTATTTGTGCTGATTTATGGTGATCATATCTTTTTCTTAAAGGAGACAAATATCACATAACAGTTCTTAAGCCTTCAGAGCCCAGTTACAATCTAATTAAAGAATTATATATAGCATGCATATTAAACTAACATTATGAATACATTTATTCAGTTACAATTTTTTAGTTTCAATACTGACAATACAAGTCATGATACAACAATAGAGCTGACTGAAGTGCTGGGGTCTGAACCCCCAGCCCTGAATTAAGGGTGACATATGAGTGGTCCCCATGGCCCTTCAAAAGGAGGGGATGAGTTTGCCTTTTGGCTTTCCTCCAAGGTGCAGCTGACCTTGTAAGGAAAGCCCTTGGGTAAACAAGCCCCAGGTGCCCCCATTGGGTCAATGAGTGCCAGGTGTCCTGCTGTGGGGATAAAAGCTGGGCCCACTTGCAGGAAGGGTGGGGTGTCTGTCTGTGAGGTGGATGTACTGTGCAGAGTTTCCTGTTGGGGAAGAACCTCCTGCCTCTCCCTGCAACTGGGCCCCAGTCAGGTCTGGCACGTACAAATGTGGGCTTTGTGGGGAGGCAACATGGGGTTACCTCTGTCGTATGTGATCACCCTATTGACTTGGTTGTCTCCCATTTTCTCTATGGGATACCTTGTATCTCTGTTTGTTCCATCTGTTACAGGTCATGCTATGTCATTCCTGGGGTCGCTGGGGTTGATGTCTATTATTCGTGATCTATCTGATTTGTTTGTACCCCCAGCAATCCCCTATATACTGACCCCTTTAGGTGAAATAGAACCTACGTACTGGATTGTTGTTCTGCTGCTGGCTGTGTCTTTTGTACTGGGCCTACTAATTGGCAAAACACTGACCTACCCAATCTAGCAATTACTATTGTTACATACAGCGTAAGTTATACATAACAGTTACAAATTTTATTAATTCTTTAAAATTATTGTTTGTATCTCACTAAAAATGATATTTCTTCATTGCTGGTATTACCTTAGTAGGTACTCTAACATCTTTTGGGAGAATAGAGAGGTCTTTATTGTAGTCTTTATAGTTGTCATTCAGTTTCTCAACACTTATGGACATTGCTTCATCAAGGGCTTCATAATCATAAGAGGAAGATTTTCTTATTCTTTTGTATTGCTTATTTTGCAGTTGTTTGAGATAGTACTCCCAACAACTAGTGAAGTCTCATAATAATGCACCTATCAAGGATATCACTAGAGGAGAACCTGAAGGAAAAGATTAATTTAATCTTAGAGGTTTTCAAGGAACACAATCCAATAGTTTAGTCAAGTGGCTGAATGAATTGGGTAATTTTCCCAATACATCGATTAAATTCTTGAGGTGTGGAGAACAGACAAACAAAACGTCATCCATGTAGATATCTGCAAACTCACCAAATTTAAGTGTAATAGGGAATGGGCGGATGATATGCTGAAGAAAACTACTTGAAAATCAACATGAGACATTTCTATTTAATTAAAAAAAAAAAAAAAGCAAAAAGCATTTAAACAATTGTGTTTTACTTAAGGTGTACATTATTAAAGAATATTCCCTCCTCTATCTCTAAGTCAAAACCTAGGAAAATAAAATACATTCATGGTAAATGGCTAAAGAGCAGTAAGTATATCTTTGCATTCCCTTACAAGGCAGTTAGCTTGTTCTGACAGTTCTGATATTTTCATATTCACAAACAGAGATAAAATCTCCAGTCCTTTCTCATGTACTAGTCCACTTTCCACATGAAACTCGTATTTATTGCCTAGACATGGAAATATGGAAAAAATGTAAAATAATGTAAAAAATCCTATGGAAATTGAGAGTATTTTCCAAGAAAAATCTGGAGCAAAGGACCCAGCTCATGATTTTTTGCACAGCATTTTAAAGTACTAAAAAGAGTATAAATTCTACTTAACAGAATCAAGTTTGCATTAGAAAGACAAAAAAAACAGACTATAATCTAATAATTAGAAATGTGTTACGGGCATGTCATAGGAGTGACTCCTTAATAGCATAGAGATAATCAGTCTAACAGCCATGGTGTCACAGAGGTTAATTTATCCTGTTGAGAATCATTGCACTCTTCAACATAAGACATGTAACTTTCAGGATAACATAACACTTATCTCACAAGGAGCATAAAGTCTTAAAGAGCAGAATTCTAAAACTTTGCTTCTTGTGCACAAATTGATAAACTCAGATTATTTTTAAAGTTCACAAGAACAAGTTGCATATGTATACACACACAATCTGTGGTGCAGGAGAGAAAACTGTTCCTTACCAGCCACAGCATCTGTTACACTCCTGTCCCTGCTGGTGATAAGAACCTGACATTGATTATCAAATGCTTTTAATACCCAAGAATCCCAAATGTCATCCAGGATCAAAAGAGACCTGTGCAAGAAGAAATAGTGCACATTTCAGATCAACTATTAGTGCCAAAATACAGCATTGCATTTTAATGCTGAAAGAACATTTTCAAGATTTACAATGTATCACTGCATAATTTTTATACTAATATGTAAAATATCTTAAGGAGGCATTAAACACTGTGCAAGAAAGCTGCATGCAAGTATCTCAGAAAAATAAGTTTTTACCATTTATTGCTTTATAGATACAATTGAAGTGTAAACAATAAAGTATTAAGAAATATTTCCATTAGAAGATACCAGGAAAACCAGAAATATTTACTCTCTTTTTCAAGTCATCAGATAACATAAATGATGAAAAAACATTGTATAGGACTAGATAATAACTTTGCTTAACACAGTCTAGTGATAAGCTTTGCGGGAGAAACCATTTCGGTGTTCTTTTGACTCAAGAGCTTCCAGTTTTGTTCTTGTATCTTCAGAAAGCTATATGAGACTAATCCTCTTGTGAGGGAATTGTCTTGGATGCTGAGGCTCTTTTTAAATAAACAACATTTTATAGTGACCATATATTCAAATCTTATGGCTAGTCAAGTTTGTAAGTCACTACATGGAATCTCACCAGAATAATGTATAGTAGGCTTCCCTACACCTGCCTATATCTGACAAAGTTGTTACTGAAAACTGTTTTTAAAAGGTTGGTTCCAAGGAGCAAGAAGTCAAAAAGATTGGCTGGCAAGTAGATTTATGAAAAGAAATATCAGTTATTTGCATTCTGTGCGTTTTGTGGAGGAAAGAAAGTTATTGAAACCCAGTCCTACAAATTGTTTATATTTAGTGCTGCCTTTTTTTTTTTTTTTTTTTTTTTTAAAAGGCATGGACATTTCAGCTACACTAGTTATTGGTTAAATTGTCTAATTCCCACAGAAACATGCCAAGACTTGCACGTTTTTCTCCAGCTAAATGACACTTATGCCATCAATGCTTATAAATAAGGATTTTATCCTTCATAAACAAGTGTACACATTATAATACATTTTCAAAGTTGCATGCAAGTCTTGGATACTCATATTTCATTTTTATACAATTCCTCTAATAACAACCTTTTGATGTTTACAGAGGGTTTACAAGAATACTATCATAGCCAAAAATGACTAATTTTATGATACTTTCACACTTCTAAATATGCTGGACAGTATGAAACAGCCTGATTTTATGTTTTTAATTAATCTGAGAACTTCAAACTTTTGGTACCAGTGACTTTCTTCCCCAACCACATCAACAAATCTTAAATTCTCATTAGGATTACAAAAAAAAAAACAACAAAAAAACAACACCACAACAACAAAAAAAAACCCCAACCAACCAAAAAACCCCACCACCCCCAAAAAACCACTGTGACAACAATCACAGATTTAATTCTGAAATGTCTTACTTAAACTAATATCATACCTTCAGTCTTTTCAACCATAATCCAAGCTATTTTGCTCAGAAAGTTTTCATTTGACTAATACTGTAACCCCAAGAAATGTACTGGGTTGACTATTTGAATCCAGATGTTCCTGAAGTGATTTTTGTCACCAAAGAGAATTCCAGTGCAGAGCAAGCTCCACAGTTCACAGAACTAGTGTGATACGGGGGCAAAAGAGTTAATAGCAATAGTTTAACCAAAGAAGTATGCAGCTCTTGCTTGGGCAGTATGTAATCTTGCCTCTCTTGCTTGGGAACCTTGCCTGCTGGACGAAACAGGGGCTACAGGCTGCTGATTAGAAGAAGACCGCTGAGAAAAGGGAGGACGGATCCTGCTCCTTCTGATAAGGGGGAAAGGTCGAGCATTCGAGCCTGGAGAAGAGCCAGAGGCCCACAGAGCAGGTGCAGCCAACTGAGGAAGACTCAGAGCCTTCCTCCCAAGCCCCCCGAAGAGGACCACCAGGGAGCACTGCGCAGGCGCCACCAGGCGGAGCAAGAGGCGTGGAATATTATAATGACCTGATGCAATGATGGAATGTTTATGATGCACCCCTCATGAATATGTATTACTTAGTGCTATAAAAGAAACACGCCTTTGCCCCTAGATGTGCAAGTTCAGAGGAGCGATCCCCCTTGCACCCGGCGCTGAATAAACATCCCTACTTTAGAACTTTATGAGAGTTATAGAGTCTTTTCCGCACGTCAAGTGAAGCTTGGTTTCCAACACACTTGCATCGTATGAACCTCACTCCCCAGTACATTCCCCTCTACCCATACATGCCCATTATGATTTCCCAGATAACCCATGATCAGCAAGGTTTTCAGTTTGTTCTTACAACATTCTCACATATACCTAACTGGGCAGGACACAGCATAGACTGTAGCCTGTATCCAAGCAGGCCAGTTACCAAGACAACAAAATATATCTCCCTTCAATTAATTCTGTATACCCCTTTTTACCACTGAAGGCATCTAACTTGCATTTCTCTTCTTTATCTAACCACCAATGTTTCATAAGCTTTCCAAAGACAGAAAGTTCCTACCTTTAGAATCAATTTTGGCAATGTGATCAAAGTGTTTAGGATAGAGAAGGAGAAGGGAAAGGATAAGCACTTCATCTAAGACTTCTACAAAAAAAAAAAAAAAAAAAAAAAAAAGATTTCTGGTGGAGGACCTGGCAGTGTTTTATCTTTTCTTAACAAGAAAGGTTCTGTTTTTTTTTCCTGTACAAAAATGCCAGTATCCTTCTACTCTATGTCATCTATAAAGATCACAGTGTTGAAGTATTATTTATGAGATAGCTCACTCGAGCACAGGCTTGTTTAGTTTAGTACAAGTTATCCCAGAGACTAATGAAATCTTCAACAAATAACAAGAACTATTGCTCAAAGATGAAAACAGCTGTGCAGTGACTGAGATGCTGCTTGATTAAATCACATTACTCTTCCTGAAGTTTAAAAGCAACTGTTTCTTGGTGATAATCGATGATACCATGAAAAACTGCTTTCACTTTGATAATTCTAGATCAAACACTTTAAAAAGGCATCAGCTGTCCCGGAAAGAAAAAATTTTCTGCAGTGATACACACCCTTTTACTGCTGTACATATTTTATTTATACATCAGTGAAGCATTCTATGTACACAATGAGAACACTGAAAGTTAGAGCAATTCTTTTTTTCCAACTGTTTGTTCTCAACCTTTGTTATTCAGTGACTAATCATTTTTCAAGTGAAAGTGACTCCTGCACAGCTAGTTAACAGAAAAAGGCAGAAGCCTTACTAGCCTACTAAATACAGTCATATCCAGAACAAGCCTACAATGTGTCCCTTAAGTTACTCAGTTAAAATTCTAAACAGGGACAGATATATAATATGTATATTATACATCTGCCTCTAGCATTTATGCATGCTTCAGCTTTTGTACACTTTCCTGAACTTAATTATTCATCATATGCAAAATCAGTAATTTAGAAAATATTAACAGGAATCCCTACACAAGAATTAAAATTCTAGAAGCACTGTTAGCTTTACATTGAATAACAGAAAAAGGGGAAGCAAAAAGTGGAAGAATTAGGAAGTTGGTTTAAAAAAAAATAAATATACACACCACAGAGACATGTAACCAAACACAGACACCTTAGATGACTAGACCAAAGTTACTCTGCAAAGTTTTATCAGTTAAAAGCATAGTGTTTCATTTTACTGACATCACCTGGGATATCTGCGTAGCATCAGCAAACGAAGATGATCTTTAGCCTCTTTAATGTTAAGTGGTGGCCTCTGCGAAACAGTAGAGTCATGTTCTAATCTACTACAGAGATTCTGGAGTTTTATTAGGAACCCTGCTTTGTCCTGTTTTCCAACAGAGATCCAGTGAACTCCTCCTGGAAAGTAATCTAACACAAAAAGCAATACTAATCATGCTATACATTTAAAATCAGAAATATTTAATAGCAGCCTACAATAGCAATCAATAACTCAATTTCAATTAAAATATAAAACTGTAAAATCTATTGCAAGTCAACCTTCCAACTCTACCATTAACACAGAAGGATGGTTCTACAAGACCATTAATACTATTAATTTTCATTTTTAATGCAACAGGCTCTGTAGGGCAGGTTCCCACGGAGAATTCACACTGCCACTGATGCCGTCATCTTTCCCCTCTACGTGCTTTCCTGCTTGTCCCTTGACAACTCCTTCTGCATCCATCTTCCTGCTAGTCTGCCTTCGCATTTACCTTTTTCACCCTTTACTACTGCAGGAGTTAAGAGTCTGGGATGTGAAATTATCCCAAAACACTGAACAAGGCGGCACCTAGAAGAGTCAGCTGCAGCAGAGCATGCTGTAGTCTCTATCCCTGCATCATGTTTTCTAATGTCTGAATCCCAGTTTCTCCTCCAAGTATGCTATGTAGGGAAAAACAAGATAATAATCATTAAATGGTTTCATTGATAATCTGCTTTAAGCTAAAATGATACTAGTGTAATCACCCCACAAATGCCTGCCATTACTAAAATACATGCAAAAGTTAGAGCAAGATTTTTTAAACTCACATAGCAAGGGAAAGAATCTGAGGACTTAAAAAGCAATGCCCCAAAGGAAGATAAACTAAATAAGATTATTTTGCACTAGCAATTTCAAGTTATTAAGGATATACCTAATCTCATAAACCAAAGCAGATTCCAAGGTGAAAAACTATTCAGAGTCTTTTCCCATAAATTAGTGAAATATTTAGTGGTCCTACAGCACTAAATGGTTATGAAAGTTGTAAGTTTCAAAAGCACCTAAGGAATTCAGAAGCCTAAATCACTTTCAAGATGACTTAAGATACTTCGCCATATATGTCCAATATGCGTATACCTGTAGTAATTTTTATAAAAATATAGATTTTTTTTCTAAAAGTACCTTCCAAGAGCTGATGATCTCGTAAAGCTTCTGCTGTTAAAACAGTCTTCCCACAACCTGCCATTCCATAAACCGTGACCCAGCCTGGATCACTTCCCAAGCAGCACAGTTGCTGTTTAATAGCATCTACCAGTTTTGGCCGAGTGACAAACACAACTGGTCTCTGGGGTACACCTCCTTCACAGAGAATTGTCTTAACTAAAGTTAAAAACAAGATACATGAAAATAAGAAGTAATTTCTAAATGCGATGCTTCTTCAAACCAACTAGTGGGCTCCCTCCCCCAACTCGCATCCCATACAAATGCTCTAAAAACTATTGGACTCACAACACCAAATACTGAAAAAATACTGCTCTTTAGACACAAGTTACTTAACAAGTAAACTAGCCTCCCACCTGCAATAGTGTCCCAATTAATAACATGTTATTAAAGCTAGTTACATCAGTTCCTAGAAGTAAAAAGTAAAAAAAAACAAACATAAGTGCTCAGTGAAGTCAGTTTCTCAACCAGAAGTTACCGCCCCATAGATGCAGCAGGAAAAGAGCATGCTGTGTAAGGCTTTTACTTTGTGGTTAACAGCACAGCACTGTGGTCTAAGACTTCCTTTAATTTGAGCTAAGATAAATAGTACAACATGCAATAGAGCAGGTAACACAAAGTGAGAAAGGAAATGGGCACTTGATCCGTCCATTGCTGGCCATGAAGTGGCCATATGCAGTGCCATATTATACTGATAAGCTTTGGGAAATCTTACTCAGGTATATCAAAATTCCATGTGTCTATGACACTTCTTAACAATGCAGAGTGAAAATAAATATGGCATTTAGTCATACACAGTTAGAAGGTTCTTCCCATTAGAAACTACCAATTTATTTCATGTCAGTCAAACTGATGATAATGTAGGTAAAAGTTAGGAACTTATGTAGGGTAACTAACAGATATGGTGGAGAGAATTAAGCAACCTAATAACTAGGTCAACTATTGGAATGTAGGCTGAGAGATTACAGATTACTTTTCAAGAGAAATTCCAGAATTTTGGAGGCTACAACTTTTTATGTTACACTCAACTTCTTTAATATATACAAATAAGTCTGTCTTTCACATACAACAAAAACGTTACAATTTAGAGAAAACTTTGAGAGCTTTGTGTTTCCAATCTTTTAAAACAAACATTACTTAATATAAACATTTTCAAAATGACCTACAAAAATCGTAAGTGTTGTAACTTTCCTGCCATATTAAACATACGAAATACAGAAATACCAACTACTTGTGCTGATTTTGGTTGGAATAAAGTTAATTTTATTCATACTAGCTGGTAAGAGGCTATGTTTTGGATTTGTGCTGAAAACAGTGTTGGTAACTCAGTGATATTACAGCAGTTATGACTTTTGTAGGTCATTCTGAAAAAGGAAACTTCTCTTAAATTTCAAGCCCAGGGACTGCTATAGTTAAACTGACCGTACAAAGTCATTCCATCCATTGTACTCTTCCCATTACCAGAGGAGATGGCAGGGATGCCGTCCTGAAGAAGAGCAGCAAGATCTCTGTACCCTTCGTGAAGTAGTGCATTATAAAAAGATTGTGCGAAACGAAGTTTTTGGCCGAAAAAGTTTGCTCAGGCGAGGATCACGGTGAAGCAGCTCCATTTATTCGCGAGTGCAATGGCGGGCACGCCACCCCATGGCCGGAGTAGAGACGCGCCCCGTTACAAAGGAAAGAAAGCATTTCTGGAGTATTTTATCCCGACGCGGGCTGTTCTCTCCTGTTTCTCCATCGGTTGGATACTCCAGGCTCACACCTATCCGACGCATTCTCTTACAATCAGTTTCCAGCAGAGGCCTTTCCGGTTTCCATAATAGGTCTTTCTTTTCCCAGCCGGCTGTTTATGCAGAGCTGTGAGATCTGGTCAGTCTGGATGGCAGTATGTTCTCAGGTGCACCCTATCTCCTGATCCCTCTAAGACACAACATTCTAAAAAAGTTGTTATGCGTAGCTCTTCTCCTTCTACATTATCTCGTACCAGGAGGTACGAGGCTCCTTTCTAGTTTGGTATCTCTGTACAAGGCCTTGGTGGTTTTCTCTCTGTAGTGCTGCACAACAACATCAGTCGGTTCTCACATCCTTCTACACTATCTGGCACCTGGATGTACAAGGCCTCGGTGTTTTTCTTGGTTCTACAAAAACATGATTCTCACAACACTGCAAAAACACAAGTTAACTCTCACAGGATCTATACGAATTATTATCTTTTGCAAGAATAATGTTTATAAGCATAGCTGCTTGCTCCTTCTAAGTATTCTAAGAAAAAAAAAAAAAACAACATTAAAAAAAAATGTTATACAAAACTAAGAGACCTTAGAAATCATCTAATCTATCACTCTTGTCAATTACAGGCTGTTTATAGTTACAGAAATAGCCTTCAACCTTATGAAGTGCAATAAAAACCACATGCCAGGCACACACTTAAGAATTTGCTGAACCTGGAACCAGACTGACAGAAATTACTGTTTTTAAAAAGGATAATAAAACATATGAGTAGACTAGGAAGATAAGCAACAGTAAGAGAAGATTCTACCTTTTGTTTCACTCTTTCCTCCTCCTGTAATATTAGTACTTCGTCAGAAATCATATGATCCATAATATGAGAGGTCTTGATGTCTTTTTCCAGCGCTTGGTGATTCATAAGTAAATAATTTCTACTCTTGACATCCATATTTCTTCAGTATGAAAAAGAGGAGGGGGAAAAAAAAACATCAAGTGGGAATCAGAATGTAACTTAAAAGGTAATTTATAAATACAAGGAAAAAGGTTTTAAACTAGCTTATGAATTTTGGTTTCAAGTCAGAAAAAGTAGCAGAGCAGCTGCAGTAGTGGACAATCCAGTGAATCTTAAGGAAAATTCATACTACAAACTGGAGAAAGCTAAACAATTAATTTGTTTTTTTTTAATTTCTGTTTTGATAAAGAGACATTCCTACTACTGTTATATGAATTTAATTACACCTTTTACGACTCACTAGTCTAGCTTGTCCAGTAGCACCAAGAAAACACTGGGGAAATCTAATATTCCTTTTCAATAGAGTAAAAAAAGGCATATTAATAGTTATTTTGTAATAGGTCATAAGGTACTGTGAATATGATCAGTACTCCTGAAATATTGTTTAGATGCCATATGCTATAATAAAAACATCCAGCTGAGCATTATTATAACTAATCTGACTACAGTATTTCTCCAATTGCTCCACTTAGAGGCATATAAAGCAGGTATGAAAAGAATGTTAATCCTTAACAATTACTTCGACTCACAGTAGAACTGTGCTCACTACATGAATGGAAGTTTTCAGTTAAAAAGCAGATATGTACTACTAATTCTGAAAAAAAAAAACCCAAAACCCACAAAGAAAAAAACCGAGTCCTTTTCCAGATTTTTATGAAATTATGTTCATGAACACCTGCAGAGCTAAAGAATGATGGTCTGTGTGAGCTTCTCGTATACTAGGAACTTGCTAAATGTCTCTATGAAAAGGTCTTCTCCCTGCCCACTACACCCCTCAAATTTTGTAAGTCCTTGGATCCCGGGATCGGGACAACAGGGTGAAAAAGAGGACTGGTCTTGTGGCTGACAGCACTGGCAGAACCACCACAGAAAATAAACTCCCTGTGTACCAAATCCCAGTAGATAAAGCCGATGTTGTCTACAAGTCCAGGACTCCATACAAGTACACTCAGGCTACGACACAGGATGAAAGACGGAGCACCCAGCGCTGCCAGTGACAGCTGTACCTTTGTCAGCATCTGATACGAAACTATAAATGTGCATTCTTCCTCTATGTCAGAGAAAAATGTCTGAAGGCAATATAAGGTGATAACTGTTGTCTACCATGTAAAGGTTTTCAGTACTGATCAGCTGCCCCTGAAAGTCCCTAATGATCAAAATGACCCCTCTGACCCCACTCCCGCACAACGCCTCCGTTGCTCCGCGGGCAATCGCCAGCTCCCCTACTCCATAAACACCCCAAGCCACGAACACCCAAAACAAAGCACCTCACACCCAGACACGCCTCACCGCGGCCGCCGTTAACAGCCGCAGGGAGAACGAAACAGAAACTGGAGGGCTCAGAACCGCCGTCCACCGCCACCGCCCCCCACCCCGCCGGGGGCGCCGGGCTGGGGGCTCTGCCTGGACATCTCCGCAACTTTCCCCCCAGGCAGGGGCTACAAGCCGCCTCCGCTGCGGAGGGCTTCAAAGCCGCCGGCTGTGGCCGCAGGGGCGCCGCGGCGAAACCGCTCGGGCACAGCACGGCTCTGCGAGGGTCAGGGCCACGGCCATTCATCTGGCGGTAGCGCAGAACCACCAGCAGTAAATTCTCGTCCAGCCCAGGGGAGAAACCACCACCCCGCAGCCAGGAAGCGGCGCACCGCGAGCACTTCCTCCTTCCGGGCCCAGGGGTGGGAAGAGGGCCGGGCCGGCCCGCTGCCCGCCCCCCGGCAGCAGCCCGGCCCCCGCGGAACAAAGCCCGCCGCTTTCGCGCTGGCGCAGAGCAGCGGAGGGTGGGTTGCACGGCTCGGGATCGCTCGCTTGACTCGGCAACAGCGGGCGCGTGGGTGACGTGGTGCCCTGCAGATGGAGGTGGCGGCGGCTGCTGACGGTTGTCAACTGCTGCTAGGGGCGAGGCGCCAGGCGCTGGCCCGGGCCGCAGGTGGGGTTCCGGGGCGTGTGAACGGGATAACAGCGGGACAGGGCCGCCCTGGGCGGCCCTACCTGCCTCGCAGCCGAGCCTGGAGGAAGCGCTGAGGGTAGGGAGGCTGCCCCGGCGGAGGAGCGTGGCAGCGGGCGGAAAGGGTGCCGGGCTGCCGAGGGAGGGGAAAGGTGGCGCCGCGGGCGGCTACCGGAGCCACAGGATGGGGGACTCCTGGGCTGGAGGGGTTTCCTGGGAGCTCCGAGGGCGGAGGGGATGTGGAAGTGCCGCGGAGGAAGCGGGAGGTAGCCGGTCACTTGTCGGTGCCCGGGACAAGCGCAGCGAGGCTGGGGGCGGGCAAGGGAGGCCCGGGAGGGTCTGTGCGGGCTGCGGCTCGTCCCTCTGTGCCGCACCGGGTCGCGCTTTGAAGTTGTCTGTGTTAAAGCTGAGTTGTTCCTGTAAAACCATTTCCCTAACTGCAACTCAGATCTCTTCTTTGTTTTAACTTCATAATACGTGCTCTCAATCCCAAAGGTGTTTTTAAAGCTACAAAATAGCACTCTTGCTGTTTTGGGGGGAGAGCAGGAGATGTTTTTTTCACTCATACTTCAAACTCTGAGGATGCTTCCTAGTACCGAGACTCACAAACTGCTCTAACATTCGTGCTCATGTGACAGATTGAGATTTTATACAGTGCCTTTTACACACGTATGCAACTGTGTAAGTATCTCTAATATTTAAATGTTTACATTTTGACATACGTCATTATTTTATTTACAACTTTATGAATGAATCATTTGTGGTCAGTAGCCAGTGAAAAGCTTGAGAGGCAGAACTGGAGAACTAGTAGAGCACTAAATAATTTTGGCACAAAATATGCTAATAGCTAGGCTTTTCTCACACTATAAATACAGTCCTGCCTACAATGAACAAATTTGCCTTCCGCTGGAGAAAGAAACTGAGATGCTAGATTTAAAACAAGGAGCTATGTGAGCAGCATGACAAGTCATGAAAGAACGAGTTAAGGTCATCTGAATGTACCACCAGATTTTGACTCAATGTGAAACTTACTTCTCTCAGCAAAATCTCCATACAAATTTTATTTACACAAGTGAAGAGAAGGGGAAAATACTCTCCAGCTGCACAGTTAATCAGAGAAGTCTTGACACAGCAAAGAGGTCATTCTGGGTGAAAAGAGCACACTCTTTTTGGAATAGTAAACAGAAAATAAGCTGGGATAAACAACTGTTGATTTCACTTTCAACCCCCAAATGAATAACCTCCAAATCTCAGGATACATCTACCAGTGAAAAGTCCTGTTCATGGCCTCCATCGGAAGTTAAGTATGCAAAAAGTGTTACACAACCATTAATTTCTCTTTGTTCCCAGGAAGGGCAGGTCTAAAGCATTATGAGCCTTTCAGAAACTTTGTTGCTACAAGCAATAGAGAAGTAGTTCTTGTCAGCAACTCACAAGGAAAAAAAAAAAAAACAAAACCAAAACAGCAACAACACTAAGTGATCAGTGCTGAAAAATGACACAAAGTAATCCCAACACATTAATATCTACTATTAGACACCAGAACATCAGCTCAGCCCAGAAGTTTCTGCTAGTGACATCATTCTCCCACATCACTTGGAGTTACAAAAAACATATTCTGTAATAAGCCACGTAGCTACAACGCTCAGCTATCCAAGGTACTCATATTTGCTATAAAAAAGCAGGATATTTATTTTCTTCACTGTGAACTACATCATTTCTATGTAGAAATGTAAATGAATTACAACTATTTGTATTATTACAGCCCATTTTAAAATGATATGCAACAAGCATTTCAGCAAGTATCAGCACATTTGATCTGTAGTACAACCTGATACAAACACAAGGTGTGAAGGTAGTCGTTATTCCAAATTTATATAGACAGTACCCTTTAAACCAGAAAGCTGCTCTCAGCTTCAGTAATAGCAAGGACATTCACTCCTTCATAAAACAATACAAACAAGCAGCATATACATAATCCATGTTTTACAAAGCACTTTTGGCTTTAGTGACTGCTCTGGAGTTACTTAAGTTAAAAACGGAGTGCTCTTTTTTGATATAGGACTTTCCTTGCTATGAAAGCACAAGTCCATCAAAAGCACCACCGCTCCCCTGCCCCATTTTCTCAACTTGCGGAAAACATACCACACATGCTGATACACATATCAATGACAAAGTTGACCTTTTAAATGCATTTTAATACTAGTTTTCCCACTGAAGCTCACTTAGCATTTCAGTGGGTGACTAAGAAAATAACATTTTATACATTAAACCCCTTCACCTCAACCATCTGAATAAGCTTGAGTGCACAAAGGTGACCCAATTCTAGAGAAAAATTGCGCTGTTTTGCTCCACACATAGAAGGACAAGAAG
This sequence comes from Podargus strigoides, assembly GCA_028020825.1. Classification (NCBI taxonomy): domain Eukaryota; kingdom Metazoa; phylum Chordata; class Aves; order Caprimulgiformes; family Podargidae; genus Podargus; species Podargus strigoides. The sequence goes on from CM051662.1 coordinate 60,899,634, forward strand.
CAGTCTTGAGAAATTTAGCTTATTACGGGATTACTGGACAATCAGTCTACCTCACTTCATGAGCCAAGTTTGTCTCACTCTTCAGTCAGCCGTAAAAGTTGACAAAAGTGCTTCACTTTCTCAGGATTAGAAGGAACTTAAGATGTTTTCCAGCAAAGAAAAAGTCCACCGAGTTAAACCAGGCCTTTAAAGAAACTATGATATTCAATACACAGAAGTGATACTGCTTTTATAAACAAGTTGAACCACATAAAAAGTTATCTTCAGAAGCTGATATAACACCAATAGTCTTGATACAAGATCAAGTCATAGTTAATGCTCTTCTTCAATAAAGCTCTTCAGGGCATTTAATGATTCGCTTGAATAATTTCAAAGCTTCCCACTTTACCACAATAGGGCAACAAGATATATGGACTTTTATCACAAAATATATTTAATGCAACACCTAAGTACGTGTACAAATGTTTTATTTAGACTTATAGAATTTGTCTTTCCTGTATATTGCAGTTCGATACTGAGAGTGTTTACTATCATCCTAACAGGGAAACATGCAGTTTTAGATTTTATTTCACATTTTTTATTCCACATTTTGAAAGGTAGCAATTCAAAATAAGACTCAGTTTGCTTGTTTAGCATAAGCATGCAAAATCTTAAAGTTGGAGGGTTTTCCCAGAGGGCGAGCCCAACACTACGTGAAATAACAAAACTGTCAGACTCCAGTATGATGCAGCAGCCAGTATATTTATACTACTCTAATGGTGCCTGCTTCAGTTGTCCTTTTCACTCTAAAGGACACAAGTAGATGAAGAAGTAGTATGACATACATGAATGCCAAGCTCAGTCCACTATCATCAGCTCAAATGCTGAAAGGCAGCATATCCAAACAGTTTTGCACAAAAGACACTTAAGCTCCAGCTCTACTAAGTGAACAAAGTAGTGCTGGATACAATGAACCCTTTATATATTATTAGGCATTTTCTGGATTTTTCTTGATGCGATTATCAACTGTGGGTTTTTGAACAGGCAAAACGCAGAAGGCAGCATGCTAATCTTTCTGTAAAAGACTGGAAAGAACAAATTTGTTGCCTTGACAAAACATCGCACGAGTGTCTTCCTTGCATGCCTAGGAGCCCAGGTTTCTTCACATCAAGTAAGGTCAAAAAAAAAAAAAAAAAGTATCAGTATGGCTGCTTGCATTGCAGACGTGCATGGCTCATCCAAAACTCAGCATTACAGTTAAACTAATTCAGAATACCACCCACCCCCCCTCAAAACAAAAAACCCCAAAAAAATCTAACTACAGTACCAAGTGCAGAGAAAAGCTGGCAAGTTTGTCAAACTTACAATAAGAGGCAAGCCATTTTTATTTCAGTGTAAAGCTGTAGTAAGCTTTTAGTCTCTTTTGACTCTTTATCAACATCAGCTTTTCTTTTGTTAAGGTAGCAGCTACTGTTTAATTCCACAGTACAACCAAAAGGACTGAATTCTTTGGTGCGGTTCAAAGCTAGAAATTAGCCAAAGCAGAAATTAGTCAAGTACGCATAAGTTATGTTAGGATGACCTCCTCAAAGCAGAAATAAGTCTATCATGTATAAGCTTTCTTTTATCTCTATAGAGAATACTGATATTATGACCAGGATGCCCTGTCAGACTGCAGTCTCATCTCAGCCATTCAGGAGTTCAGCTATTGTACAGTAACAGCTTATTATAGGCAAATAAAACAGTGGACTCAAAGTGCATAGAACTGCAGATAAGTTTCTGCAATTCTGCAGGAATACGTTCTTGGCACTTCTCTGGAAACAGTGAAAGCCTATTCTTGTTACAATTGTTTCAAAATTCTCTACTTCCTAAAGTGTAGAATAGGTTAAATTTTTTTAAACTTTTTTTTTTGGGGGGAGGAGGGTATTTGAGGTATTTGCTGCTATGAAATGAAGCTTACATATGCAGTAGTAAACAGACACTAAGCACTCTGATTCTCATTTATTTCAGGCAATGACAGTGGTAGAATTGGGATGAGGGCACAGCCAATAATAATGACATCATATAGAGTTCGTTTTCTACATAGTCAAATATATAAAAGTTTCATGAAACTCATCACTGGGACATCCAGCATGGTCAGTCCACAAGTCTATTCAGCCAGACCAAGCTGCTTCTTCAGAGATTCTGGCATTTCAGGTGGAGGTGGGCGAGGAAGTCTGAAATAAACCTTCACCGAATCATAGATGAACCACTGTAGTGCAGTCAGAGTACCAATCATAATGATACGAGCAAACAGACCTTTCCATACACCTGCAAAGCAAAACAAAGCACAAGTAGCATAAGAAGCCAGGAAAAAAAAAAAAAAAAGTACTCCCCAGAACACCACAAACACTTGATCCAAAATACATGAAAGTACGTACCTTTGAATCCAAGCCTCATAAGAACCTGTGAAGCAGAACTGCCTTTTTCTTTGTTCAACACAGACACCACAGAGTCAGCAGGATGGGAAACAATTGCACAGAACACACCAGCTGAAACAATAATTTGACATTAGCTCCGTGGTGTTTTAGCTGTACGATTACTGTGTACACTAAGTACTACCAACTGAAACCACACCTTCTAATAAATTACACAAAAGTTATGTCAGGTCTCTGGGTATCCTAAAAGGACAGCAGGTATATACTTATTGTATATTATACCATTAATGAAGTGTAAGACTTAAAAAAAATCCTTACCAATATAGCCTGCAACAAACGTGACTACCAGCTGTTCTCCTTTCGTACATTCACTTCGTGGCTTGGGAACAACGTACTTGTAGAGAGCTTCAACAGTACGTTCAAAGCAGGCAAATTTCATCATAGTGTATGGAATCTGTCTCATCCATAGTGGAGCAACACCTTTGTAGAAACTTAACCAAAGAAGAGACAAACTCAGTTTCATTTTCTCCGGTATTTAAGGTACATTTCTAACTTGAAAAAAATTAATTCACTTATTGTTGCTATCGAGAATACAACTTCTAAATACTGACACTGTAAGGCTTAAGTGTCTCAATAGCTACAGAACAGAAATTTAAGTTTTATTAGTTCCCAAGTACTAACTTAAAACAGTAACACAAATTAGAATTTGCCCGATTCCTATGCTGCACAGCTGGTTTTGTAGTCACTTTTCAGATTACAATGCATTGCAGTAATACAGTACTGACAAATACAGCAAGGTTCATGTCTGCATACCAGCCAAGTCCCAATAGCGATAAATGACTTGTTTACAGCCACTTCTATCAGAACAGAAAGCTAACATGCAGTTATATTACTCTTACATACCAATGACTCAAGCATCTTTGACTGTACAACCAAAAAGTTGATAAGTATCTCTGACCAGAACTGCTAGAAACTGAAGTTATCCAGCAGAACTCAGCACAAAGATACTCATAAAGATGGATCTAACAAGCATGTGGAGTTAACGGCCAGTTCAGCACAGATTCCCTGTAGTATGTTAAGTTGTTATCTTGAAATACAAAGACCAAAAAGTATTAAGCTAAAGCCACAATTAGTTTTAGTAACAATTTGCATTAGGAAAAAATACTCAACATCAAGAACCTAAATAAAAATTAAAATCTAAGAGATACTTACGCCCAGATGCCTTCTTCTCTGAACATTTTAGGTACAGCCTGCTGCAGAGTGTTAGCATATCCAGGCTGTGTCTGAATACGAACTTTAGCAGCTTCCATTGGAGCCAGAGCAATGTCAGCAAAAAACTCCGCACTGGCAGATGCAGCTAAATATAGCGAAGTACGCCACAAATATGCATTTTCCTGAAGTGAATTTAAATACACATTTTTGTTAATGAATCGTGCTTTTGTGATTACTCTGCATTACTAATATTATTATGTTGCAGATATATAGCCTCATGTAAACCACTTAAGGCTTACCTCTCCCAGCATGTTGCCATATAGGATTTTGAAAACTTCATAGAAACCAAATTTACAAAGCCCCTGCATGGAATATCCAATGAAGGTTGGAGCCCATCCCTTAGCCAAGCCACGAACACCATCTTCTTTGACCGTCACTGAAAATCCATTGAAGATGCTCTTGTATTTTTGTGGATCAACCTAAACAGAACAGGCAGTTAATTGCTTGATATAGCTTACTATTTCCCCTCTCACACCCCCATGCAAAATATAAAATTTCTTAAATTCCTCATATAGCTGGCTTCCTAAGGTTCCCTGGAAAAAAGATGTACTCACCACAAAGTTCCACTAATGTATTTTTAACGGTTACATGCTAGGCTCAAACCCTAACTTATTTTAACAGCCAGTATATTCCTCAATACTCAGGAACCACCAAAACTGTCTGAATTTTGCTTTACATTTATTCTCCAAATCAACAGCACAATTTCTTGTATCAAAAAGACTTACCGAAATCATTATTCTAACACTGTCAATAGTATACTGGTATAACTATGTTTAGATCAGATTGTTTAAAGTTTCACAATAATTTGTCAGCAAACTCATCCACTCTACATGTCACACCTATGTACTCTCAAGTGTCACCACAAACCAAGCCTGACAATTCACCTGATTCTTAATCAGAAAAGGTTATTTGTTCACTGTTAGCCTGAACCCTTCACACAGACTAAGTCAGATGGAGCAAAGCAGATCAAAAAGTACTCAAGAACTTCTACACTTGTCCTTTGACTTCATAGTAAAGGCTACATACAAATTATTTTCTGCAAACAAAAGTTTGAGTGAGATTTCAATAATATCAGAAATTGAAAGAATACCAACTTGATTAACTTTGTTTCATGTGAAAGGAAACCATTTAACAGAAATTCTGAAACAAGTCATTCTGACAAATTTTAAGTCACATCGCACTGTTACTTTTCACATTTGACATCATCCAACATTTCCTCAGAGGATAATGAAGATATCAAGTCAGTCAACCAAAGCTTTCAGTGACTGATATATTTTCTTGCAGTCTGGCAACAACAACCAACTTGAGAACTAGTTTACCCTAACATGTCAATTTCAAAAGACTGGGAATTTCAGAAAATTGGATATTTTATTGGGCACTGTAAAACCAGACTACGCTCATGTCAGAACCATGCTTAATTATTATCTACGTAAAAGCTGACCTCTTCTTAAAAAGATATGAGAGGGCAGGGGACAGGTTTCTTTCTGAGGAATCTAGGAAGGATTAGTAACATGCTCTGTAAAGATATAAATGCTGACAGGTTTTACAAGGTCACACCTGGAATCCACATGAAACCTTCCTCTAAGTGCTAGAGCAGGAAGGGGAAGAAGCATCACCACTCTCATCACATAAGAAGCCCAGGATTGGTAGCCCAAGCCAAACATATCTACCCAAGCAGTTGAAGCCTAGGAAGTATGAGGCCTTGCTCCCAGTTATATATGTAGCATTGTATAGCTCTCAGGCCTTCTGCCCATTAACTCAATTTGCAATCAGATTAAGAACTGTTTGAGATGCTACATCCCCTCTACTCACAATCAGTCTCCTTCTCAGGAAACTCAACCTTAGGCATGGGTAATCAAGCTACTGATCTTGGATTGTGAAATTCATAACAATAGAAGAGTGCACTTAAGCTACATTTTCAGAAATAAAACACATACTCTACTACATCTACTCCCTACCAGTAGAAACAGGGAATTCCTACAAAGTCCTTTCAGTTCAAGCAAGAACCGCTTTAAGGAAACTAGCCACAAACACTGATGGCCTTACCAGTACCGTATCAAGTTTTACCCATTCTATTCAAAGTGGCATCATTAGGAAGTATCCCATTGTTTTGCCCATTACTAGGCCTAGTACAAAGGACACAGCCAGCAGAAAAACAATCCAGTAAGCAGATTCTATTGTACGTAGAGGAGTCAGTATATAGGGGATTGCTGGGGGTACAAACAAGTCAGATCACAAATAATAGACATCAACCCCAGCGACCCCAAGAATGACATAGCATGACCTGTAACAGATGGAACACAGATACAAGGTATCCCATAGAGAAAATGGGAGACAATCAAGTCAATAGGGTGATCACATACGACAGAGGTAACCCCATGTTGCCTCCCCACAAAGCCCACATTTGTAAGTGCCAGACCTGACTGGGGCCCAGTTGCAAGGAGAGGCAGGAGGTCCTTCCCCAACAGGAAACTCCGTGAAGTGGATCCACCTCACAGACAGACACCCCACCCTTCCTGCAAGTGGGCCCAGCTTTTATCCCCACAGAAGGACACCTGGCACTCATTGACCCAATGGGGGCACCTGGGGCTTGTTTACCCAAGGGCTTTCCTTACAAAGTCAGCTGCACCTTGGAGGAAAGCCAAAAGGCAAACTCATCCCCTCCTTTTGAAGGACCATGGGGACCACCCATATGTCAACCTTAATTCAGGGCTTGGAGTTCAGACCCCAGCACTTCACCCATCCACAAGCCATGCAGTGATATCCACAGTGTTAATGGATCAAATTACACATGCATGTCACTCCAGGCCAAAAAACATAGATCTTCAGTACACCAAAGATACTATTTCCTTCCTCCAAAATCACATGAATAGTGCTAGATAGCCTACCAGCCAAAGAGCAACATTGTGGTGGGTGCCTTTTAGTAAGTATAGTCAGCTAAACTGCCTTAAACGTAGCCAAAAATAATTAATCCATATTATCCTAAATGTCTCTGCTTCTCTTGAAAGTAGTATTTTTTTTAGCCTCACAGCAGTAGCTTACTCACTTCCTGTCATCCAGAAAAGACTGTCCCTACTGCGAACTCTTAATATGCTGGCTACATAGAGAAAAAAAGTTGAAGAAATGTTTAAGTTAATACAAACCTGCATACGACATTTCACTAAATCCAGAGGTACAACAGCAGTGTGTGTCAGTCCACAACTTAGGACCCCACCAACGCCACAGAGAGCATAAAACTTGAGCGAGCCATATTCACAACTGTATTCTGCAGCAAAAAAATAAAGACACACCATGCTTTTACATAAACTCCATGCACTGCTGGACAATGATGTCCAGGGGGTAGTTTATGCCTCTAATTCATTAGTACATTAATTATACCACACTAAACATACTTTGCCAAAGTCAGCACATACCAACGTGCAGAAGAAACCTGTATTCTGCATTTAACCAGGTCTAGAGGAACCACTGCTGTATGTGTTGTTCCACAGCTAATAATCCCACCAAGGCCACAAAGCATAAAGAATCTGCCTGAGCCATATGCACAGCTGTATTCTAGTTAATTGGAAAAAAAAAATTACATATGTATGATCAGTCATAAATGGTAACAAAGACCTGAAAAGAAACAAAATTGGCTGAGTGCTACCTTCTTAAAATTATTAAACTGAAATAATCTCCCATGCTATATTATTCAACTGTAGTGTTATACCCAAAAATAATTCTCTTACTTAAACACCTTTTGGACTGACAAGATATGACTCTAGGCCTTCCAAATTGAGTTTGTTCCTTCAAAAAAAGGAATGGAAGAAAGTTAAGCTTTAGCTCACAGCACATTTAAACCATAGAAATTAATCTCAGAAACTGCTAACAGAAATTAATTAAAAGTTGCAATATACAACGTATTCTTACAGCAAGTAATTAAGCAAGAAGAGTTGTGAGATAACTTGTGTTTTTGCAGTGTTGAGAGAATCATATTTTTGTAGAATCAAGAAAAACACCAAGACCTTGTACATCCAGGTGCCAGATAATGTAGAAGGATGTGAGAACCGACTGATGTTTTTGTACAGAGCAAAAAACCAAGGCCTTGTACAGAGATACCAAACTAGAAAGGAGCCTCGTATAAAGACCGTGCACCTGAGAAAATATTGCCATCATTCCACAACTATGCATAAACAGCCGGCTGGGAAAAGAAAGACCTATTATGGAAACCGGAAAGGCCTCTGCTGGAAACTGATTGTAATAGAATGCGTCGGATAGGTGTGAGCCTGGAGTATCCAACCGATGGAGAAACAGGAGAGAACAGCCCGCGTCGGGATAAAATACTCCAGAAATGCTTTCTTTCCTTTGTAACGGGGCGCGTCTCTACTTCGGCCAGGGGGTGGCGCGCCCGCCATTGCACTCGCGAATAAACGGAGCTGCTTCACCGTGATCCTCGCCTGAGCAAACTTTTTCGGCTGAAAACTTCGTTTCGCACAGAGTGTTTCTATACTATTCTGAAGACAAAGCTTCTTTGATTAAATACTCTGTATTAAGTAAAGACCATACAGATCTACAAGATCACAGTTGGATTTTTATTTATACAGATATATTTTCAGGTATTTTCCAGATTATTTATATAGACATAAAAAAATATTCTTTCAAATAGAGAATTTCAGATTTATACATGTCCCAGGACATGCAACCCAGGACAATACAGCTTCTGTTTAATGAAATTGCAGAATTTTATTAAATTAATCATCATATTCAATGCTAATAAACAAGGTTCATTAAAAAATCTTCCAGATTGCATTTAATCAAGGAATATTTCATTTTCTCTGTTCCATACAGTACTGTGTTTAAAACCATCCGGTCTTAAAAGAGCAAGTTATTTTCACAAAGTCCAACAGAGCAAAGTTACTGGAACTGAAGAATCAGTTATTCTCTTCCATTTTTGAAGAAGCTACAGAGTGTATGATGATTATGTGCAACCAGAAAACACATTTACAATTAACAGTAAAAAATATAGCATAAGGTAGCAGCACAGTTCTGCTACTATGCTTAGCATTTTAAATATATAAGCAAAAGTAAAACTAATATACTGAATAAACATATCAAAACCAATACACTAGGTAGAAAATATTCTCCAGGGTAGAAAGGGATAGTGTAAGTTACTTTGCTATTAGATCTAATGATGTTACTCCAATATAATGGAATAGACACTGAAGTGTTGTAGGAACTTAATAAGCATAACAGCACTGCAGTAGTTACCATGTTGCCCAGGTACCAGAAGTATTTGTTCACACTCCCTTTCTTCACAAGAATTTACTGTTAGAAGTCATACTCTTCAAGATGTTTGTAGAAGCCACAGAAAAATTGAGCTTTATGTATCTGTTTTATTACAGTGCTATTCAGACTAACCTGTCGGCTAGGTGTTCAAAAACAGTAATTAAGAAAAGCAAGCCAGTATTGATTAGACTTGAGCTCTTTACAGGGATCTATGTTCATAGTGGTATTAGGAAATACATGGTATTACATTCATAGCTGTTGGGGGGTTTTTAGCAAGCAATGGTCATGTGAGCAATCCAACCTTCGAGCCTGACCCGGATGCTGAAGCAGGATGGGAAGCTGGGAAAGGTGTGACGGTGTGAATGCATGCTTTAAAGTCACAAATCAATTTATGCCACGATAGTGCTGTTAACCAATTAGTAGCTAGAAGAGTCTCGTGAAGAGTCTTGTGACTTAGTGCTCTGTCTATATAAACCGGGTTGTAACGCCATTAAACTGCCTTTCACGAGATTTATTAAGTCTCTATGTGATTGCTTGCCATGACTTCCCGCAAGTGGCGCCCGAACAGGGACCCTCAGAACTGCTATTAGAAGCTGATGCTGTCAGCGTGAAGAAAAGCAGACGGAGAGGGTGGAAAAGCCGACCGAAAGTTGTCGCTGCCCCGGCGACAGTCGTTCCGCAGTGCCCAGCGGACGGAGACGGTGCGCACCGAAGGACAACTGTCCTGTTCTGAATTCTCACTAAAAAAGGTTAGTGAGCGGTCGGGGAGGAGATGGGGTCTACGCTTACCAAAGAAGAGGAAGCAGTAGTTAAGCTCCTCCAAGATATGCTCTCTGTGAGAGGAATTTCTTATGACGCACAAGCCCTGAAGGGTCTGCTGCAGTGGGCACGGGACAAAAGTCTAATATCCGGGGTGAATACAGCGTTTGAGCTGTCTACCTGGGAAGCCATAGGCACGAGTCTGTGGGATGAAGTTAGTAACGGAGGAAGGAGTGGCAAGGAAGCCTATAAACGTTCAGCGCTGTGGAAACAAGTAAGAGAGACTTTGAGTACAATGAAAGGGGAACGGGCTGCTGCTGCTGCTGCACGTGCGGCTTTGACTCCCGGGGAGGAGAAAAAGGGGGGGGCTGACCCTGCACCCATGGCGGTTTCGTCTCCTTTTAATCCCTTCGCGCAGAATTTCGCGATTCCAGGTCCTCGGGACTTCACCTCCCGAGTTGGGCGTTCCACCTCTGCCCCGCCGCCGCCCCCCCCCCCGGCCTGCGCCGGCGCCGCCTGCGCCGCTTGCACCGCCCCCTGCTTCACCTGGCGGAGCTCTGCCAGGCAGCGCCTCGCCTCTGAGCCTGAAACAGACTGAGGCGAATGCGGAAGTAACAACAGAGGGAAAAACAGCAGTGGGTGGTCCATTATGCAAATCAGGGGCGGGTACTTATCCACCGCTCCCTTTTTCGCCGGCCCTGCCATCCCCGCCCTCGGGTGACGACACCAGCCCCGAGGACAACCCCGACCGGCCCTCCCCATCAGTGGACGAATGCATGAAAGATGTGATGGCACGCCTCAGCGAGCTAGAATTACAGCATCACACCCTAGCTGAAAAAACAGCGGTTGCTGCTTCACTCGACAGATCTAAAACTTTTAACCCCTTCACGCCAGGAGGCGCTTCTCCACAAGCCTCAGCTCTGCAACCGCTTGCCCCGCCGCTGCCGCCTCCAGAGCATCTTTTCGACGGAGCCAAAGATCCTCAGGAATCCACTCAGCGCTGGAGAGGAATCATCAAAGATGCAATTGTTGAGGGGTCTTTTCTTCCACAGGCTTTTCCTGTTATTTTATCCCCAACAGGTCAAAAGTGGGAGTCTTTTGATTGGAAAATGCTAGAGAAAGCTCGGTCTGCCATTGCGCAGTATGGGTTGCAGTCACAACTCACTCAACAAATAATTCGCTATATTTTCACTTCTGATTTGTTGATTCCAGCTGATAGTACACAGGTTGCAAATGTTTTGCTTACTCCATCACAACAGCTCATGTTCCAAAGAACTTGGCAGAGATTGTGTGATGCGGAGCAAGCTAAACCACGCCAACAAACTGACCCATTATATGGAATTCAGGCCCAAATGCTATTGGGTATGGGCCCTTTTGCCTCTGTACAAATGCAATCTCAATTTTCAACAGTAGTTCTGCAGTTATCTCAACAACTAGCACTGCAGGCCATTTTTTCAGTGCATGAGCCAGGGAAGCCCTATGGGTTCACGCATGTCAAGCAAGGGCCAAATGAGAGCTATACACAGTTTGTAGACAAATTATATTCTGCCATTGAGAGTCACCCTGATCTGAATGAGGCCATGAAAGAGCAAATGTTCAAAATGCTGGCCTTTGATAATGCCAATGAAAAAACCAAACGAGTCTTAGGGACACTACCTAAAAATTCAGAGGTAGCTGATATGATTGAATTGGCTGAACGCACCACACAGATGAACAATGCGACCTATGTTGCTGCTGCCATGAAAGGAGCCATTGCACCCTTGTTAAAACAAAAAAGGGGCAAAGAAAATAAAGAAAAGAGGTGTTTTAATTGCGGCAAACTAGGTCACTGGAAAAGTCAATGTAAAGCTTCAAAACAATCAAAATGGTGTGTTCATTGTCAAAAGAATACTCATGACACATCAAAATGCAATGCTAAACGTAAGGGAAACTGGAACAAGAGCGCCTCGCCCTCTTGCGCGACGACACAAATGCAGGGGGCTTGGGCAGCATCCCAACAGCAAAGGGATGCCTCGACACCATTCCCTCCGCCACGGCAGGAAGTGCCGGAGTGGACGTGGAATCAGCTGTAGACGTCACTCTACAAGACACCGGAGTGCATCTAATAGATAGCAATATTCAAGGTCCATTAGGTCATGGTCTTAGTGCCTTATTGTTAGGGAGATCTTCAACCTCTAGACGGGGTATTTTTGTTTTGCCTGGAGTAATTGATGCTGACTTTGTAGGGATTGTAAAAATAATGGTTTACTCATTAACACCACCTGTTTTCATTCCAAAAGGTAGCCGCATAGCTCAACTGGTTCCTTTTAAATCTTGTGTTCCTCGACCGGGTATAGCAGAACGAGGAGACGGGGGATTCGGCTCAACAGGATCGCCGCAAGTATACTTGTCTTTAGACATAGCAAAAGCAAAACCTGAATGTGTGATAATCATGATAGCAAAAAATGGCCAGAAAAAACAGGCAAAAATGCTAATCGACACTGGGGCTGATGTGACAATCATCTCAACATTACAGTGGCCTGATACATGGCCTACAGTTTTTGCTCCATCCAGTATTTATGGAATTGGCGGAACACAGTCAACCCAAATTAGCAAAGAGGTGATTGCATTTCAGTTTCCTGACGGTGTAATAGTTACTACCAGACCCTACATCATGAATGTGCCTATTACACTAATTGGCAGAGACTTACTAAGTCAAATGGGAGCTCAAATTGTAACTCAGCCTTTTTAGTGGCGGCCGCTGCTGAGCAGCCAATCCTGAAATTGAAATGGAAAACAGAAGAACCAGTATGGATAGATCAGTGGCCGCTTACACACGAAAGGCTGCTAAAAGTCAGAGAACTAGTAGAGGAGCAATTAAAAGCAGGACATATTGTTCCTTCAAACAGCCCCTGGAACACACCGATTTTTACTATTCCCAAAAAAGGTGGGAAATGGAGATTGTTGCATGATTTACGGGCAGTTAATGCAGTTATGGAGAATATGGGATCCTTGCAGCCGGGTTTGCCATCACCTGTTATGCTACCCGAGGATTGGGATTTACTGATTATTGACTTGAAAGATTGTTTCTTCACAATTCCACTGTGTAAAGATGATGTAGAAAAGTTTGCCTTTTCGGTTCCCTCTGTTAACAAGGCCGAACCGGCAGAAAGATATCATTGGCTGGTCTTGCCTCAAGGCATGAAAAATTCACCTATCATGTGCCAGGCATTTGTTGCCTGGGCCTTAGGACCAATTCGAAAGAAATATCCACAATTGATCATTTATCACTACATGGATGATATATTAATTGCTGGGAAACATTTGCAAAAAGAAACCATTTTAATAGCGATGACCAGAGAATTGGAGAAGAGGGGGTTAAAAATTGCCCCTGAAAAAATTCAACAGCAATCACCTTGGAAATATTTGGGCTGGATCATCACAGGAAGTAGTGTCAGACCACAAAAACTAGAAATCAAATCAGACATCAAAACGCTCAATGATATCCAGAAGCTGGTTGGCGATATTCAATGGGTAAGAGGTATCTGTGGCATAACAAATGATGATTTAAAACCTTTAATTCAGTTGTTAGGCACCTCTACTCAAGCTAACAAGAAACGTGAGCTTGGTCCTGAACAGCAGTGTGCATTGAGCACAATCAGTGAAAAAATATCCCAATGTCATGCAGCTCGGTTTAATCCTCAGTATCCTATTATCCTTATGATTGTCAATTCACAACAAGGTAGAGATTGGCCACTTGCCCTCATCATCCAATGGGTGCAGGAAGGGCCAAATCCTTTACGCATTTTAGAGTGGATATTTTCTCCAATGAGACAGAGAAAAACCGTTGTGACCCGAATTGAACTACTTGCGCAATTAATTATGAAAGGACGATCTAGAATTCAGGAAATAGCAGGAGCAGATCCACAATCAATTATTGTGCCATTGGTTCAGGAATATTTAGAATGGCTCATTAGAAATTCTCTTCCTTTGCAAATTGCCTGCGCAGATTTCACGGGTCTCCTCACAAATGTTTATCCTGCTCACCGCATGATCCCTATGCTGCAAAACCAGACCTTTGAGGAACAGCCGTATCGGTCTGAAACACCGGTAAACGGTATCACTGTTTTCACTGATGCAGGAAAGAAAACTAAAAAGGCAGGAGTCACCTGGGAAAAGGAGCCTGGTCAATGGGATAGTCACATCATCCAGGGAGGGACTATAGACTCCTTGCAGACGTTAGAACTCCGAGCTGTAATATGGGCATTTCAACATTGGAGTGATCAACCACTGAATATTGTATCAGACTCTCTCTATGTGGTTGGAGTAGTGTGGCGCATCGAAAGGGCTATGCTTCGTGAGGTCTCGAATAAGCTGCTTGCTGAGCTGTTGCGAGAATTATTATTGACCTTAAATGACAGACGTCAATCATATTTCATCACCCATATTCGCAGTCACTTAATGACTGAAGGATTGGCCATTGGAAACAACAAGGCTGATCAATTGGTAGCTCCAGCTTGGACTGGTCCACCTGTAAATATTTTTGAGCAAGCAAAAAATTCCCATGCATTTTTCCACCAATCAGCAAAAATGTTAGCACGACAATTTCATTTGCCCTTGACAGATGCACAAGGGATCGTGAAGTCCTGTCCAGCTTGTCAAAAAATAGGGTTTGGAGTTGGCCTCGGGGTCAACCCTAAAGGACTACGGCCCTTGCAATTGTGGCAAATGGATGTGACACACATTGTAGAGTTTGGCAGATTGAAATATGTCCATGTTGTAATTGATACATTTTCTATGGCTGTATGGGCAACAGCTCAAACTGGAGAGACTGCTAAGCATGTTGAAAAACATCTATATTCCAGTTTTGCAGTTTTAGGAGTCCCATTATCCCTCAAAACTGACAATGGCCCTGCATATACCTCTCGTAGATTTCAACAATTTTGTCTCGCTTGGGGTATTCAGCACACCACTGGTATTCCTCACTCCCCCACAGGTCAAGCGATGGTCGAACGAGCCCATCAAACTCTGAAAGATTTGCTTCAAAAACAAAAAGGGGGAGAACCCAGTACCCCAGCAGAAAGATTAGCTAAAGCTGTGTATGTGCTAAATTACCTGCGTCTCACAGGAGAAAGAAAAGATCCACCTATGGTAATTCATAGTGCAGTTTTAAAAACCGGGTTAGATGAACAACAGAAAATTCTGGTGCAGTATAAAAATCTCAACACAGGACTTTGGGAAGGACCAGCTGAAGTGAAACTAACTGGAAGAGGATATATGTGTTTGCTCACAGGTGAAGGTCTCCGTTGGATTCCTTCTAGATGGGTAAAACCATGGAAAGAGCCGCAGTGCCAAGACTCATCTGTAAAGGCTGTATCATCAAAATAAATTGTTAGAAGCCCCACACTATTAATCTCAGACAGAACACGTAGGTGACGTGGGCAAATCGAATTGGGAAATAATCTTTTTGTTTATCAATGGCCGCGTCTGGCGACTTTCCTTTTTGAACATGTTTAATTAGAGTCTTAGAATCTGTTAAAATAGGCTAAGAGGTTTAGATAAAATAAGTTTATATTGAATTTGTTACTGAATGATAGTTATTAGGTAATGATCCCACCCCAGATAAGAAGTCAAGTAATAATAAGAGGCTATTTTAACACCACTCATATCAGAACCAGATCCGCAGATGTCCTAGGTTGTCATATGGGTGGTTCCCATGGTCTTTTAAGGACGAGGGGACAAGTTTGCCTTTTGGCTTTCCTTCAAGGTGCGGCCGGCCTTGTGCGGAGGAGCCCTTGGGTAAACAAGCCCCAGGTGCCCCACATTGGGTAAATGAGTGCCAGGTGTCCTGTTTTGGGGACAGGGGCTGGGGCCACTTGCGGAAGGGTGCAGTGTCTGTCTGTGAGGCGGATGCACCTTGCAGAAATTTCCTGTTGGGGAAGGACCTCCTGACCCTCCATGCAACTGGGCCCGCTCAGGTTTGGCATTTGCAAACGGGGGCTTCATGGGAAAACCATATGGGACTACTTCTATATAATCAGCCTATTGACTTGGTTGTCTCCCATTCCTTCTGTGAGAGACTTTGTTTCTTTGTTAATTTCACCTATCATTGAATTCCACCTATTATTGGTTCGCTATTGTATTAATGATTGTACTTTATGTTTTCGAAAAGGTAACAAGCATGATTACATACACCATGAAGACCGTATGGCTGGCTCAAGAAGAAAAAGGGGGAATTGTAGGAATGTATTTTAAAAGAGAATAACCATATAGTGAACCAGCCATACGAGAAGTTGGCCTAGGCACGTAGCCGCATTCTAGAAGTTACTTCAGAGGAAGAAAAAATGAGAAAGAACAGTGACAGCTTGCAGGAGCGAGCAGATAAGAGTGACCAATTGGACGCTGCGTGAGAAGAACTCAAGAAACAACGAGAGCTGAACTGACTTGCATGTTTGCCTCGTGCTAGAGACTTTTATCAAATTAGATAATGCGTGGCCGCGCGTAGGGATAGAAAACCTGTTTAAAAAGGGATAGTTAGAATTAACTGAATATTTAGATAATGTTATGCATGCTGTGTGGTAAAATAAGAATTGCTGTTAAAAATTTCTCTGTTATTAGCCTAGGTTAAGGTTATAAGATTTAGATGAAATAAGTTGTATGAATTTGTTTAATCACTCTTTCTCTATTCATAAGCAACTATAGCAGTTAAGAAAGATTATGAAGAACCTCACCATCATCATTTCCTCGTTGTTCCCATCATTGGGTTTGGATTGCTCAAAATTAAGAAGGGGGATTTGTTGGGGGGTTTTTAGCAAGCAATGGTCATGTGAGCAATCCAACCTTCGAGCCTGACCCGGATGCTGAAGCAGGATGGGAAGCTGGGAAAGGTGTGACGGTGTGAATGCATGCTTTAAAGTCACAAATACATTTATGCCACGATAGTGCTGTTAACCAATTAGTAGCTAGAAGAGTCTCGTGAAGAGTCTTGTGACTTAGTGCTCTGTCTATATAAACCGGGTTGTAACGCCATTAAACTGCCTTTCACGAGATTTATTAAGTCTCTATGTGATTGCTTGCCATGACTTCCCGCACATAGCAGTACCAGAAAAAAAGCTATAGTAGATTGCAGAATTTCTATTTCAGAAGTAGAGTCAAATTCCCTAAAAACTTACCTGAAAAGAGAAGCAGCTAAACATGTAGTACAGAGGGCAAGAAAGTTATTCTAAAATACCTAGATGCTGACTTACGACAAACACCCTGAAGCTAGTAAAACATAAATATACACCACAAAAACATGTCTACTCTGTAAGACAGCTACATCATAACTATTTCATTTCTCTGCTTCCAATCTGACATATTAACAAGGACAAATTCCAAGATCTGATCATAAAACACTCTGTCCCTGAGCTGAACTCATAAGGTCCTGTGGTTTGTACTGACTTTGTGTGAGCTTGCATAAGCTCAGATATCTTCTGCAACGTGTTACCCTCCCAACACAAAGGCCATAGAAACAACTGGTATGTGAAATAATGAACAGAGCACAAAAGACTACAAAGACTAAGAAACTCTGGTCACCTTTTTCTACATCTACCTACAGACAGGATGAAGATTAAGCATAATGCTTTAAAGAAGTATATTTAGTATACTGAAGAGTCATTTAGGGCTTTAGTTTGCTAGCAACAAGATTACTAGACTGAAAGCCAGAAGTACTTTTGTGAAAACTTAAAATCCAACACAAACTTCATTCTCTCTTACGTGTTACATGAATGTTCATGCAAGAGTCGTAACATACTTCAATAACCACAGTGCTTCAGAAGAGGTATCTTGCTCAAAGCACTTCGATTTTTTTAAAATAAAGTCAAAGAAATACTTTTAAGTTTTTAACAGCTTAAAAGAATTAGCATTTTAACATCTACATCCACTAGTAGAAGTATCAAGGTCTGACCTTCGGAAGTCACAAAATTAAGCAGGAAATGTACAGGAAACACTTGCACTTAAGTCTAAAATGCACCACTGTATCTTAGACAGCAGAGCTATCTGGTGTACACTCCACAGCTACAAAAGGAGAAAAAAGGGGCAAAAAAACCCCCAACAACCAACCAACAGCTGTAGGCACCTTTAACGTGTCTGGATGTTCATATGTCCAGCTGTGAATAAACGGGAAGAAAAATAAAAGAAAAACAAAATGGGAAAGATGGTCTTTCAAACCCATCCAGATTCACATGCGGCTGTTCTCCACAGAAGAAAAAAGTACGGGCCTGCAGCGTCGGGGACTGAGGCTGTAGGCCCACATAACCAGAACAAGGGGGAAGTGGGGGGGGTGTGGGGGGGGGTGTGGGGGTGTGTGTGTGTGGGGTGGGGGGGTGTGTGTGTGGGGGGGGGGGGGGGGGAGGGGGTGTGTGTGGGGGGGTGCGTGTGCGCGGTGTGTCTATGTAATTACCCTGAGCTAGAACCTTCCTGTGTCCTTTTCCCGGTAACACCGGATCCTTGCTGCCACTGAGCACACGCCGCACGGGGAGCGGAAGAGGCTGCCAGCGCCTCCCCCGCCCGTGCCCTTCCTCGTCCTCCAAGCGGGCGCGTAGGCCCAGCGCCGCCTCCTCCCCGGCCCTGCCGAGCGCCGCAGAGCGTTAACCCTCCCCCCATGTTACCCCGGGGGGCACAGGCCAGCGCGGGCGGAGGCAGCGCGGACACCGGCGCCTCCACCGCCCGCAGGCCTCGTCTCCGCCGCGACCCCTCATCCTGCTCTCACCTTCAGCGGCGGCCGCGGCCGCCAAGCTCCGCCGGGTGGTCGGCGCCTCCGCTGGCTCCGCGCGCTTCCTCACCCCATCCTGGGCCAGCTGGAAGTGGGGCGTGTAGAAGGGGTTGAGCCGGGCAAGCGGCGCGACGGATGAGAACATGGCGACCTGCGGCGAGCGAAAAGAACAGAGCGGTGTGGGACGAGGCCTGCCCTGGGTCCAGCCGGATGGTCCCGCACCCGCGAGGCGGCCCGTCGCCCCGGGTCGAGCAGCGAGCTCCGCCGGACGAGCGCCCCCCCAACTCACCTCTTAAGATGGCGGCAGCTGGGCGCAGAGGCTGACCGCGGGCCTGGCTCCGTCACTTTGTCCTTCGCCAACGCAAGGGGCGGAGCCACAGCCCAAGAAGCTGCAGGGCGATTGGCGGAGGCGCTCCGCGAGCCGGCCAACACCCTTCCCTCCGCGCCTGCACAGCGCTCCCCTCGCCCCCATACTGTCCCAGGGGGCGGCGATGGTGCGCTCTCTGCGGCCCACGGCCGCCCTCGCCACAGTCAGGCTGGCGCCGCAGCTGCGCAGGCCGGAGGACTACGGTGACTTCTGGCTGAAGGCCCAGGGGCAGGGAGAGGCTTCCTCCTGGGTAGCCAGGGCTGGGGCAGCGCACCCTCCCTACCTTAAAACCTGCGCCCAAACTCCTGATCCTCCCCGTCTCGGGGTGCCTGCCAGTTTGCTTCCCGCAGCGTGACAGCCCAGGGCAGTGTCACAGCAGAGACACTGCCCACTGCTCTACAGGCACACGGCCCCTGTAGCAGCAGCCTGCTTTTGGCACCGGCAGCCTGGGCTGGGTTCATGCTCTGCAGCAGCTGTACTTGGAACTGCACCGAGTTGTTAAGACGAATTTAAAGAGGCCCTCAGTATCGCCCCAGATTCCAGCCGTTTACTAGCATGCAGTAATACATGCTGATCACCATCTGGTAGCACAGGACAGCGCCCCCCACAAAAGGTTCACCCCTCTCACCAGGCCCCCACTGCAGCACGGTCCAGGACCAAGTGTGGTTACAGCCTCTGCAGCTGCATCTCCCCTTCAGAGGATGGGCTTGGAAGGCATGGCAACACAGCCTATGCTACAATGGCTGCAGCCGCTTACAGAATTGCTAGTTACTGCTCTGGTAAAAGTAGAACGTTATTTAACACAGCACTTGCGCTTGGCCTTAACTACCTCAAACTATGCCTTTTCTAACACAGTGTGATTTCACTTAATTTAGTGGAATCACATAGCACCAAACTGGCACAGCACAGTTCAGCTCTCCAGTTACTGAAAGTATAAGAACTCCAAGTCTCTATTCCCTTCCCCACCTGCCTCAAGCAGCATACAATCAATAAATTGTAGACTAGTTCCTATCTTACAATAACTTTTCACAGTTTTAACATTTTGGTGAAGCCTGCAAGTAAAACCAAAGCTCTTATAAGCTTGTTCTCCAGGTGAATTACTATTTTAAAAAATATACACTGAGGCAGTGAAACAACCATCCACACCTTTGAAAATCAGGTTAGCACGAGTAGTATCTGCTAAGTGTATATTTTACATATTCATTGTATCAACAATACAACTACTAGACCGTGACTCTAGATAATCAGTAACGGATCAATTCAAGCTTTCAGTAGGTTTCACAGCCCCAAGAAAGCCTTAAATCTGAAGAATGTCCTTCAACAGAATCCAAGCTAGCCAGGTTGAATGACAGCAGTCACATGCCCTGAATGCAGGAAGTAGTGAAACCTCTCCTATTCTTACTAGTCACTGCTGAAAGTGTCCTCATCTGATAATCTTTTCTAATCTAAATTCTCTGCAGCTATTACATGGCTTTCCTCCATGCAACATTACTTTTTTTTTTTTTCTAAATAAACAAATAAAGAAGGCAATAACCACAAACTACCAATGCTGACAAAGAATTTCAAAAGTGAGGTGGGACAGAAAACCTGAGGAATTTTCTTTTAGATATCAATATATACATAGTACTTATAGGAACATATGCCACCTTAGGACTATTTTATAAGCTGAATTAACTTGTAGACCCTACGCTGTATGAACAGCATACGTATGCATACATCTGTCATGGCATGCTATTGCACTGGTGCAAAGCAGCCTAGTATACTCCCTCAGGAAAAAGAAGCAAACGTCATAGGAAAGTTTTAGAAAAACACATATAAGATTTACCAAACACACAGTAAAAGCTATATAAACAGACAACAACAAAAGGATAGGCTGAAACACCTAAGTTTGTAAACACAAGATTTAACATTAGATACAGGGTGGTTGTGATGTATATTTTGGTCAGATGAAGTTTTTAAACTTCTTAAAAGCTTTTCAGCCTAATATGCAACTTCAGCCATATCATAGCAAGCCAAGAATACCACACAGACATGCCACACAATTTTTACAAGCTTCATTTATTTTTTTTTTCCTACTGAAAAGCTTCCTCTTGGAGCTCTATTATTTAAAAGCATTCTTTTAGTACTCAGTTTTTCTCATTTAACTCTGCACAAACTAGTTAACACTTTTTCAAAAATATATTTTGTCCACAAAACCATCTGAGAATTAGCAAGAACTGAAGACTTTAATACCATGCAGATTCTCATAAGTTGTGCCACAGAAAACACAAATCAAAACACATACAGATCAAGCTCAGGAGGGACCTGAAAGCATTCTGTAGGGCAATGCTGAGCATACTGCTACCAAGTAAACCTGGAGAAAAAGTTCCTTCACCCCATTTCCTACTTAAATACAAATCAAGTTTTCAAAACACACACAGAATTTAAACTGAAGATTTTCCTTGAGAGTTTCTGGTCTCAGACACTAGATAAGCTCTCTCAGCCTTACCACAGATGAGGTACCATAAAATTAAGTCTTAACGTTGTAAGCGATATCCTCTAGCAATTCGCAGCCTGATACCAGGCTTCTGAGACTGCATGCATGTTAAAAGATGAGCATGCAATTTAAAGGGAAAAGTACTGTGTTAGAAAGCTCCAATTCAGACAGGCAAAACAAGATCTGCCATGTTTTCAGCACAGCATTCTAAGCAGTATGACCAACTGTGAGAACAAGACCCAGCAAAACCAAAAAATTGTCATGCCTATTAACTTACACAGGCCTTCTTCCAGATTTTTTGCAGCCCTCACCCTAAAAGTGACTTAAGCAATATTTACTAACTCAGAACTCAGCTAATTTTTGCAACTGGAATTTATATACTACTACCAGTCTGTATAATTGCTCTATTTTGCGATTGGTTCTGAAAGTTTAACCTGGCTTTGTTTAGAAGCCAAGATAAACTAATGGAACAAAAGTGAGATTCCTTTTAACACAAAAAAAAAAACCCACCCAAGAAAACCCACCAGTTTCTATTGCTTCAGCACTTTGATACAAAGACTACAGTATACTTCAGTGTAATGTACACAGTACTTAGGCTTTAAGCACATGCAACTATTCAGCTAGTAGCACTATTACTACATAATGTGAACAGCTTTAAGAATGCTGGTAAATCCATATTTTGAGCTGGGGGAGTAAGGAAGAGAGGGAATAAAGAAGAGATTACTCTCAGGGCTATCTCACACCATTAAATGCCTCAAGTATAAGCAACTCATGCATTTTTTGAAGACGAATCATCTTCCAACTCCAACTGAGCTACATATAGGTTACTTTGAGGACTTACGTAGAAAAGTCTTTACCTTCTGTGAAGTAACACTGAAGTTGAGAGGATTCTTTTGGAGAGTCTCCAAAACAGTGCATAAATGAAAGGATGACCACATTTAATTGCATTGCAGTTCAGTTTGGGGTTTGGTTTGCCTTTTTTTTTTTTTTTCATGATGCTAATAGTATCCCTGAAGGAGGTCACCTGAAAGTATTTCATGTAACTAGAAGAGAAAGATATATTTCATGTTAAAACATAGAGCAAAGGGGGGTGAAAAATAATGTAAAGTGAAAAGGAAATTCCTTAAGCATTGAAAAGCAAATGGAGACTAGCTTCTCCCCACACCCCCACCCTCCCAATTAAAAGACCTAACATGGGCTAAATTATTACAGTGCAAAAATTATAGTACAAGTACGATGAATACTCCTCCCTCCAAGTATTGACACGAACTTCTCTGTTTTTACTATCCTTTTTTTGCACAAAATGACACCACTGATACATCAGTAGTCTTGCTTTTGCTGCTTTTCAGCAATGCATTTATTTCGATAAGGAAAATACACACATTAAAATCATTTTTATTTTTTCTGTATTTTGACACCAAAAGTGAATTTCTTGTATGTTACAATTTTCTACAGAATAGACACAAGTTTAGCTATTTGGGTTACTCAAAAAAAAAGCAGATTAAAAGCAAAAACATTAATCTTAACAGAAAAAAAAAACAAACCACTATAGCTTTGCTAGAAATTACCATGTTTGTCCCAAAGTTCACAGAAAGTAAAGCTTCCCCATAGCTATAGTCTACACAATAACTGTACCTAGAGTAAAAAGATATTAACTAATGTTCTCAGCTTTTTTTTTTCTTTAAGAGTAAATAGTATGATTTATTGTGATTTTGTACCAAGCAATGAGACTGAACATCTGTATGCTGCAGATTTAAGCATGCCAAAATGTATACATTCACTTTAAAAATTGTTGCTTATCACTTCATTGGCAGTAGTGAAGTCAGCTGCCTGCTCAACTAAGTTACACAAGTGTTTCAGCATGCTTTCACTGAGAAAAAAATACTCAACTGCAGGAAAGTAGTAAATCTCACCTTAGAAGATGAAACTGTAGCAGAAAATGCAGCAATGCCCTCTTCATACAAGAATAAAACTTCATATGGAATTTTCATACTTTGATAATACTTCTCTACATGAATATTCAAAGATAATCACAAAACTGTGTTGGAAAAACCTCGCTTTTAAAAAAAAAAACAAACCACCAACAAAAAAAAAAACCACATACAAAACCAAACACCACTACTAAAGTCAGAATTTGGACTACTTCAGATAACAACCTTGATCCAAAAAAGTATTTTAGTAGCAAATTATATTGATGTAACTTTTATTTTCCACGCATATTACTAATAAATAAGTTCTTCTAAAATATCACTTGCCAATTAGATTTGTATTCGGCTCCTACGACACTGTAAGCACTAAAATGAAGGGACACATTTAAATGATGTTACACTTAAACGGAGTTACTAATGATACTAAGACTTTTACAGAAATGCAAACAGGATTACAATTACATTTACTAAAAAAAGTTACAGTAATCTACAGAAAAGGTTGTCATTGTACTCTCTCTGCATCCTAAAATAGATCAAATTCAGTTACGTTGTTACTGAAAAAATGCATACAAAAATGCATTTTCCTTTATCACCTGTGTTAAAATCCTCCTCCACAATAATCTATAGAGACAAAAGTACTTCTTTTCTGTACAAAGGAAAAAGCTTTAAAAAACCCACAGCTTCACATTTTACTACATTTTTGCCCTTCTCAGCTTCCAAGTTCTTGCAAAAACAAACATACGGTTTCTCAAAAATGAATTTAAAGGATGTCCGCATTAAAAAAATAAAGCCTACAAAAAGTTCAAAAACCTAAAAAAAAAAGTTACTCCTATGGCAAAGTGATCTATTAGTCCAAAGTCCAGAAAGTTACCAATGTCCATTTAATATTATCTTGCTTCATTTATCCAATTTACCAGGTTCCAATCACATTACTTGTAAGAAGTCCTTGAGCCAATGAGAGGGCAGAAGAGTGCTCTACGATTAAAAACAGGAGATCAAATCAGGTGTGCCTTTCAGAAAGATATTCATTTGGCATCACCCCGAGAGGCAATATTCTGATATTTAGAAAAAGGATTTCCTTGATTAGTTTCCATAGACTGATAAACCAAAACCAAGACAACTGAAACAACAACAAAGAGAAGAATTTTTATCCACAGGGGAACGGAGCATTCTTTTTTTGTTGGTGGTTTCTCTGACTTCATGTCAGTTGAGGTACCATATTCTGAAGCATACTTGGAGAAACTTTCCTCCATTATGAAGTCACTGTACTCTATAGGTCTGCTAGCAGCTCCTTTGATTGGTCTACGGCAGCTAGCACTGTTAATTAAAAAAATACATTAAAATATTGCATATTTTAAAAAGCAATCTAAGGTATACAGGAAAATTTTAATATAACTAGAAATAATTTTTAGTTCTTTAATTAATGTAGTATGTGAAATATCCATCTCAAACTCTACCATGTCTATTATTAGTATTTTTAAAGTTAATCATTCAGTGTTCAAACACACACCCCTTAAAAAAAACCAAACCAACCTCAAATGCCACTTTACCCTATCCACATAATCAATGGATCATAACTGGCAATAAAACTCTACGAAGTGTCTCTATCTGCATCTTTAATGATCACTTATGCAGCCCCACTGGGATTTCTCAACTGAAGATTATCCCTGGGCATTAAAATATCTACTGACGGCTAAGCCAATACACAGAGCAGTATGGGTTAAGAAACCCACATACATTGCCAAGTCCTTGTACGCAAGGAGTACACATGCATGATTTTCATTTAGAAATAGTGGCATAGATTTAACTAGACTGACAGACCTCAAAACAAGAAAGAACAAAGCCGAGTGGTGAGCAGATACAGCACAGCAGTGGTAACTGGTACCATATATTCTCCTTATGGTAAGGCTTCATGCAATTGCAGTATAAATTGAAGCTATAATTAACATGTTGGAAACACAGGAGCTGATTTCACATCTTAACACAGGGAAACTTTTTCTCATGTTCTCTAAACAGGACAAAGTTTTGCAAATTGCTTAATTATCTAGAAGGTTGCTTCAATTTCTGCTTAAACATAAAGTTGCAAAGAAAAATTTAATAACCCTTCCTAGATGCCATCCTTATTCATGCTAAGAGTAATCTTTGACTACAACAGGACTGCTACTTGAAGGAAAAAAGAGGGTATTTGAAAATCCTTTTCGGCTTTCAAAAAGCAAGCTCAAATCTATGCTGGGAGATCTCTCCTTAATTTAACAGCAGGCCTAAAGCAGTTGCCTCTAGCCAAAAACTTAAATATTGTGAGCCATTACCACAGAGAAGCCCTTTCCATTTAACTTCCAGCATCCAGAAGTTCCAGTAGTAATTCCTACTACAGTAGTACCCTGTTCTCCCACCTCCAGTTTAAATAGAGAGGAGGCTGTTCTAGCTAACAAAACTATGTACGTAGAAAGGAAGAGCTAGTTGACATGACCACCTACCATTGGACCAGAGTGCAGAAACTGTCCCTCAGAAATCTACCAATATAATCAAAACATACTTCTCAATTTAATAGGTTTAAACTGAGACACAAGACCCCCATAAACCTTAGTAATACCTAATTCCTGTAGGTGTTGATACTTCGTAGGGGAACATTTCCTTAAGAATATCCCTTTCTACTCTTAGTTCTTCTGTAGGAGTTCTGTCCAGCACCTAGGAAACAAAAAACAGTTATAGGCCTAACAGACCACAAAACCAAAAAGCTCCTGCGTAGCTATCTCAGTGACCATAACCATGTGCAATTTGTAAGAACGAATGAGTCACCCAGAGACATTCAAGAAGTTTGCTTCTTGGGTTTTAGAAGTTAGTTTAACCTTTGTTAGTGGCAGCTGTCTGGTCACTTTTGGTGTCTTAAAGCATTCAGTGCTCTCCTCAGTTTCCTTCAAGATAAAGAATACGCTGTAGAAATACAATACACCTGCCAGCCAATGATGTAGATGATCAAAAAAAGCTTAACCATCACCTCTATCATGGCTGTGTTGAACAGATCACAGGATTGGTTGCGGCCAACATGATTAAAAAAGCACTGATACAGGTAATTTGTCTCTTCTTGCTGTAATAAACAATGCCACAGTACAGTAAAATACTAACTGAAAAAAACATATGCAGTTTGAAATAGAACATCAAGTTTCCCCACAACCTTCTATTTAACACAGTCTACAGTCCAGTCACATTATAAACAAACAGAGCAGCCCATTTCATAAATCTCAGACCCACTGGTAAAACAGGCTTCACAAGTGCTAACACAAATTTTATCTACAGTAACTACATGAAGAAATGAACTTTGTTTAAATTCAGCCAAGCATTATCTTGTAATGTAAAATTCTACAATATTACAATACTACATTAACACAATTACATATACTTGGAGAAGTATCTAAGGCACAAGAGATACATAGTTCCAACAGCTTGAATAGGTTAACAGTAAAATAATTATTTTCTTTCTTAATAACTGTCAGGAATCTACAGATGCTTTTTAAATTCAGGATTTTGGTCTAAAGTAATCCTACTACTGGATAACCTAAATTAAGGTACATTGTGGTTTTTCACGATAGGCTGATTAACAAGATCAATTCTGCTCTATCTTTGAGTTATTTAAAGAATTTAAAAGAAAAAAAATATCTACATTTTGTTCAGAAAAATAGCAGCACAAGGAGAAACACCACACCAAAACATATTTGGCTAAGGAAAAAAGAAGAAGAAAAAAAAAAGCAAGATTTACACACACACACACACCCCCCCCCAAAACCTGAAAGGAAAAAATAAAAATAAGTTTATATTCTCTTATGCCATGTGACAATGCTAGTTTATTTTGACTAGTGCCACCTGGGCAATGATGTCCTCCACCTCTTCTGTACTAAGGAATAAGCACATACACACAAGAATCTTGTTCACAGAGAGTAAGCAATAGCAATCTAAGTTTTAATTTATTTATTTCAGCTGTCATCAGTTGTTTCTTTGGTGTTCTTCTGGGCATGTCTGAGAGTTCACTGACTAACAGTGTAGGAGCTGCATGCTTGAAATTTCCAGGCACCCTATTGACAACCTGCCAAAATTCAAAATTGTTCAAGCTCAGAATCAGCCAAAATACAAAAAAAGGGAGGGGAAAGGGGGCAGAACCAAACAACAAAACGCTTATGCGCATTAAATAGATGCATGTTAGGAGTTAACTCAAGAAGGTTATGTAACAGATACTCCAAAATCAGCATAGGAAACACATAGCTTTTGTTTCTAAATGGCTTAAAAGAAGTTACTTGGAATGATAAGCAATTTAGTTCACAAGAAAAGCCAAACTTAAAAGCAGGTATTCTGCAGGTACTTGAATCATTAAGAAAAGATCTAAGCTTTTAAAGTGGTTCTTCTAAACCTCCCCCCCCAAAAGACATTAGACAGGACCTAGGTGTCTACCTCATCCCATCTCAAGGTGAACAGAATTAGGTACTTATATAGATAGCGAATATGTGGTTTCAAAGACTACTGAATAGTCTTACTTTTCCTTACAACAGTCTATCTGTTCAAAACAGAATTATTGTCAGTAAAGACATATTACAGAAGAACACCACTTGCATGATTTATTAAACGTATTTACTAAGCATATTCACTAGGGTCTCGTCGCTTGCAGTCAATATAGTTTCAGCTATGGGAGTACTCTGATATTACAGCATCATCTACAGGCAACTGTGCTGTAGCTTCCACCTGTTTAAAGCAAACAAAAGAAAATAGTTGAATAAAATAGCCACTGGGACCCTAACAGTGAGAAAAAAGCTTGTCTATTATAATAAGCCTCTCATCACACTTTTCCTTGGTGTTCTTCTTGACACTCTTGTAGACTCCCTAGAAAATTCCTGCAGAGGTTCACTTTTTGAAGATCCACTGGTCCAGACAGTCTCAGTAACTTCATCTTGAGAACAGGTCTATTCAAGCATCAAACACATCATCAAATACATGAAAGCCAGCTCTCAACACTGGATACCCACAACCAAAAGCCAGAATAGCATGCATACTCCAAAAGCAGTGTGTCTACAATCCAAAAAAAAAAAAAGTGGATCCTAATTCATTGAGTAATGAATAGCTAGCTAGATTAGTAGTATTGACCACAATATTTACGTTAGAGCACATTATTGTTCAAATACAGAACTGACTAGATAATGCCCAACAGTAAAAACTGATAATCTGCTCACTGCAAGAAAGTGAACTAATGCTACAAGTACTTACATCAAGTTGTGGACAGCAGATAGGCTAGCTTTCAGGCCTATTATGTTACCTGACTACACAAAAAAATTCATCTTATGAGCAGAGGGTATCTCCTTGTTCTCTACCCAGACAGGGTCTATTATCTCAAGCAGAGAAGGGAATGATTTAAGCAGTCACCTACATTTCAATAGGAACTCCTCTCCAGCCATAGGGCACAGGGGGAGATATTTTGTAATCTTAAAAGTTTCCACATACAGAGATGAAACACTGAGAATTTTCACATAACAGTAGGTTTAAACAATCAAGCATGTTACTTAGATTTGTAAAGATCTGTGTCAACACGATGCACCAAACTTTTATAGCCATTAACAAACACAGATCATTCCCTATGCCTTATTGCAAGCTTTAAGCTCAAAGAAAAAAAAAAAAATCCTCCTCAAAACTAATTGCAAACATAGATCTGGAGGGAAAGGGAGATGAGGGCCTGCTTCTTCTATATTATATAGAAGATTTTCCTTTTTATTTGGTTAAGTTTAAAAATAATAAAATACAATACTTTAATACTGAAATCTTTGCACATTAACACCTCACGCATTGACGTATTACCAAGTTTTTTGGAAGTTACGCTCAGTGCTAATGGAAGTTATACAGACTGGTGTGACTGTCAATTACAGGTCTAACAGCAGAAATAACTTCAGTGGAACAGCATTAGCCCAAAAACAATGTATTAAGAGAGCAGGCTGGCAAGTATTTATTTATTGAGAGGGAAAAAAAATAAAGTCTAATAATGCCTTTATCCATTCCCCACTTGTACCTTCAAAGTTACTCCAGTGAAACTACAAGCTGAGCAGCTTTATGATTCTTAACAGTTCTGTATTACAGCTGCAACACATCCAACAGAGGGAGCACAAGTGTCTTGCTTTACTCCAGAATCACTGAAAACCAAATGATGTATATTTATGCACAGACCTCAATTCCTAACAGATTCAGATATTTCATATGGAACTGTAGATTTCAGCTTAAGTCTCCAATATTCTTTTCAATTTAAACAGACTTCTGATGAAAGATCTCCCAACCTCCCTTTATATATTCACCAGACCCTGAATCTCACCTTCTTCCTTACCAAGAAAAGCTTAACTTGCAAACTTCAATCATTGCTCCCCACCTCAGCCTCATACGCTTTCTATGTAAGAGGCACTCCTTAGAAGGGTAGAGAAAAACACTAATTTTAGAGTGGCTGCACTCAAACACATTCCACTCAAGAAAGCAATATGGCAATTCCCTCATCCTACTAATGGAGAGCTCTCCCCTGCGCCAGGGGGTTTGACTAGGAACTAGTTTCCTTCTAAGGAAAAGTTAGAATTACTTCAGTAACTGCCTGTCCTCGGTTCTTCAGATGTTTGTCAGTCGTGTTTTAAGTACCAAGTTTCAAGTTTTTTCTTCCATGAGAAGTCTAGAAAAAAAAAAAAAAAAAACAAACAAAACCAGAATCTACTACATAAAACCTATCCAGACTTCAGCAGAGCAGATTCAACAAAGTTAAAAACAATTGTTTTCTACAGTAATAGTTATCCTCACTGTTAATTGAACAGGCTTTGTCTGCTTATCCCACAAATATCTAAACTAAATAAACTCTATTTGAATGTAATACTTCTGTTTAGGTACACCCTGTATATAACCATTAAAAGTTACAATGGTGTGGCACACGAGTACTATTGTGGTAGTTTAGACCCTGCAGGGACCCGAGACCACGTTGCCGTTGCCCCTCCCCCACCCTGGGACGGGGACGGGACAGGGAGTGAAATACAAACCCCGGGGCTGAGATAAGGAAGATGTAATACAGCAGTGTAACAACAGCAATAACACCCCCAGCGATAACAATGTACAGAACAAGAGCTGTACCGCAGGGACACAGCACGAGGGACAGAGCCGGCCAAAAGCCGCTCCCGCCCTGCCCGCGCCTGGGCACCCGGACATGACGTCAGCATGGGATGGAATAGCCCGGCTGTGGCTCCCTCCCAGCTGCTGGCGAAAATGAACCCCATCCCGGCTGAACCGGGACAACTATTCAGCATTTGATTTTAACTGTCATATTACTCAAGAGCAGTGAAGCTATAGATTATGAGTTTACCGCAGCTATCACTTATGAAGTTTTTTATTGGGCGTATGCCACATGAAATGTGTATGCCAGCAGCTGTAATGGTGCATGTTTTATTTTTAAGAAGCCCAGCTATACAGGTAGTCAAAAAAATGCAGGGAGTAGGGGAACACAGTACATGCAGAATGTCACTATACAAGGTCTCAAGGAGAGAGTAGTTGCTAGGACTCCATAACATTTAAATTGTTTAGCCTGCCTCTCTCTGTCCAAAGCCATTTACTATGAGGCCTTCGGCTCAGTTTTGAACTCTATATTCACCTAACTGATTGGAAGGGGGGCATTCAAATTAGGGTTTTCTTACAATTTCTCCAGTTCACTATGAGGAGGCAATTAAGCACAAACAGCTGAGCTCAAATTCACCTAGCCCTCCACTGCTGACTGATAAGACCCACAAGCCTGTTCAACATCCCCACCCAATTTCTTTTGCAACAGCCTGCTTAAAGACCATCTATTTGCACTCTTTTCTTAAGAGAACAGCAAACATCCATCCATGCCAAATGACAGGCAATCTTTTCAGCTGTGTATGTCTGGACTAAGACTAGTGCTGCACATGACCCAGAAGTGACTAAAAAGTCTGCTCACACCACACTACCAACCAGTTCAGCCCCACCGCTCCTCAGAGCCTCATAATCTTTGAGCCAATGCCACACAGTGCATGATAGTCACTAATAATTCTGCAGAATGAGTATAGTCACTTGATGCATCAGCTGCAAACTTAAGATCCAATTTCACAGGAAGAGGGAAAGGAAAAAAATAAGGTAACACCTTCCCCATCTTCCACTTTCATTCTCAGCAAAATGTATGACTGCACACACTTGCTAGCTGAAAACACTGAGTTCTTGGCTTCAAGCAGCTGTAAATATTTGTTGGTGGTAGGGTTTTTTTATGGTTGTTGCTTTTGTTTGGGTGGAGTTTTGCCTTTTTTTTTTTTTTGTTGAAAGGCAAGAGGTTTAACAAGCTAGAGTTAAATTTCCTGAAGAATTTGGCATTATTTTGAAATTAGATCACTTTTTGATTAACCAAGTGATATTCCTTTGATTAACTACTGGTAATGAAAATATGCAAGTTGCAAAATATTGCATCTATACTGCACTTGTAAAAGATTGCAAGACAAAACACAGTAATGATCCAATTTCACTGTAATAATATTAGATGACAAAAAGTTGAGTAAGCACTCATCGCTTAAAAATGCCACTAAAACACACCGCTGTATCTCTAACATTTTATTCTGTAAGTGGGTTCCTGCAGACTAGGAAGCTTTGTTTTTTGATAGCTGAATTAAATACCTGTATTACACTGAGGCTGGCAGGGATTTCTGGGTGAAAAAAATAATCCTTAAAATACAAGAACCTCAAGATTCAGATACCCATTGTAAAGACCATCATGAGCAGAAGTTGCCCAAATAAATTCAGTTCAACACACAAAATATTCTTATGTATGTGTTTTGATTTGTAGAAGTGAAACATGTGCAGCTTGTACCCTAAAAATCCAATTAAAAATAAGCAGAACTCGTTATGGATCTTCCCAACTGTTTTGTATTACCCAAGCTCACATAGCAGAGTTTTACCTGCTTTAAGAGACATCCATAACTAAAGCATGTTTATACATACATATACACCATGTAAATAGGAAGAATCTAGCATTTAACATACTATAAACTGGTGAGAAAAATCACTGATCTGCTAAAGTACATCACGCTATTAACAGGTCAGATTTTGAGTCGCTGAATGTTTTCTGTTCAAGTCTTTAGATGTAGTACAACTCCACTACTTCATCAGATGACTAACACTGTAAAGATCCCAAGTAACCTAAGCTGGGGAACAGGGTATTTAGTGATTGTTTTGCCAATTAGTAGGCCCAGTACAAAAGACACAGCCAGCAGCAGAACAACAATCCAGTGAGTAAGTTCTATTTCACATAAAGGACTCAGAACATAGGGGATTGCCGGGGGTACAAACAAGTTACATCACAAATAATAGATATCAACCCCAGCGACCCCAGGAATGACATAGCATGACCTGTAACAGATGGAACAAGCAGAGACACAAGATAACCCACAGAGAAAATGGGAGACAACCAGGACAATAAGGGGGTTACATATGATAGAAGTAACCCCATGTTGCCTCCCCACAAAGCCCACATTTGTAAGTGCCAGACCTGACTGCAATCCAGTTGCATGAGGAGTCAGGAGGTCCTTCCCCAACAGGAAAACTCTGTGAAGTGCATCCACTCCACAGACAGACTCTCCAACCCTTCCTGCAAGTGGGCCCAGCTTTTATCCCCAAACAGGACACCTGGCACTTGTTACCAAAATGCAGGGCACCTGGGGCTTGTTTACCCAAGGGCTCTCCTTGCAAGGCCGGCTGCACCCTGGAGGAAAGCCAAAAGGCAAACTCATCCCCTCCTTTTGAAGGACCATGGGAACCACCCATATGTCAACCTTAATTCAGGGCTCAGGGTTCAGACCCCAGCACTTCAGTGATACCATCACATCACAAGGACAGATCAACCACCAACTACCAAATCCAGTATTTATCCAGCAGTTTGAAACCATGAGGTGCTTCTGTAAAATCACTCTTGCACTAATACAATAATACATGAAGTAATGTACTTCTGTAAATCAGTCATTAAACGGATATATTTAAAATGCATATATCTATAGACATCAAACCAGATATACGTACATCATATTCCTAGGTATTTAAAAACATTTCTCAAAAAAAACCCAAACCAAAAAAACCAAACACCACAAAAACCCCAAAACAAACCCCCAACTTTTTTTTTTTTTTTTTTTTTTTTTTTTTTAAGAAACTGCTTCTTTTATTGAATCAAGTTGTTTACAATCATCCAACAGGATGACATCAGCTTATCTGACTTAAAAACCTGTCAGGCTTCCAAAACTAAACATGTATGTTAAGGTTGCGTATTATTTTTCTGTAAGAGATGCTACAGCAGCTGGCAAGTCAGACAAACAGCTTTTAGCAGACCATAATTTTGAATGTTACCAGACAGGCTAAAACAGCAGCTATAGTTAATTCACAAGCTTTTCATGCTGTATTAGAACAGGCTTTCTGAAAGAACTTTTGAAAAACAGCATAGCCCACTTAATCAAATGTGATTATGTTAAAAATAGTAAGGTGTTTAGTGAGCACATCACCTGCAGTTAGTACCATTCCAGATGCCACTAAATCAAACATACCTGGTTGTGTTCAACAGCTCTTCTTTGTTTGAGTGCTACTAGAGTCTTTGTCCTGGCTTTCAACAGTTCTCTCTTCTCAAGCCTCAGTTCAGTCTTCAGATCTGTAACCAGTTTTAATATAACTAGTTTATACCACACTACTAGTTGTTGTACTAGTTTAAACCAATTATATTTTAATAAAAATACATTTTAAGATGCCAAATAACTCTGTTATGAGCTACCATTTCCTTAAGTTCAGATACACGTAAGTTTTTACATTCAATGGAGAAAAAGACTTTTGAAGAATAACCTTAAAAATTTTAAGATACTGACCCAAGTATTTCAGTTTTGTCCTAAAAATCCTACATTTCAGGTAAGCTTTGACCAACCTAGTAGTTCCATTGCATCAAGTTGCAATTACTTTCACCAAAGTACCATTACACTATTGATTGTAGTAAGTGTATTGAAGCTTTTCAACACTGTTTAGGCTATTAGTTTCCTTTAAAATAGGTCCTTTTATAGAAAATTCCTTTTTGATGCAGAAGGGTGAGTGGTTAGCAGTCATCTAAACAGTAGAAGGATGTATTATTTCCACTTCCTTTCTAAAAAATCTAATAGCATCACACCAACATATTTAGAATTTATTAACATACCTTAGTTTTTTAGTGGGGGGGGGTGTTTGGTCTTGGGGTTTTATTTTCCCCAGTGTTTGAATAGTTTGGTAATTAGATGAAGCATATGTAAGTATAAGACAGCTGTCAGTTGTGACTGGGCTCTTGGCTGTCCTAAAAATAAATACATCTCTAGCATCCCCTCCCCCCAAAAAGTGCAAGAGGTTAAAGTTCAAAACCAAGCCCAAATATGCAAAGGAGATCTCTCAAGTTCCTAGTTGTATTTCAACCCTTTCTGTCCTATCTCCATGAAAGTTCCTGTAAAACACACCAAAAAAACCTGAAAAACCCAAAACCAAACCACACAACAGAAGCATCTTCTAACATTCCATTTAAGACACTCTTTAAAGCCTACACCGTTTTTACTTTTTGTAAAGTGTATGGTGTTTTTTAGGTTCCACTTCCCCCACTCCTATACTTTAATGTAAACCCAATATTAAAACCACAAAAAACACACCCAAGACCAATCAATCAACCCACCCCAAACTGAGTCCATAAGGAACAGAGTATAAAAGGGATTGAGTCATACATGAGAGACATTAAACAGCATTAAAAAAAGTACAGAAGTATAATAAACAAGCATTCATACACTATCCCATAATAAATAACTACTGTGGGCACCGTAAGACAAAACTGCACTTGCACTTAAATATCAAGTGCAAAAAACACTGGAACACTTAATACACAGTTCTCCTACCTGTCAGATTTACAGGCTCCAGTCTGGGGAAAATGCACAAAAGGGAACAGTTTAGTATCAAAAAAGTTTCCTTTAAAAAAGTTTTCCAGGCACCTGGATCACTGTGCTAGTACTGCATGATCAAGTACATGACTCACATGGTCTACAGCAGTATCTTAAAGCCTCATCTAGCAGCGAGATCATGCCCTCTTCAGATATTTCTTCTACCGTTACGTATTGCTGATGTATAATTTGAATAGTTCATATGCAAGTTCCACTTAAGTCTTACCTTCTTCATTGTCACTGTACTGGTCAGAATCATTATTTCCATTCTGTCTGGTGTTCTCAGCAGTTGAAGAAATCGCTGGGAGAGGCACAGGTGCTTTCAGTTCTGGACCATGCTCCATCAGTTTCAAAAGTTTTTTCTCATAAAGTTTCCTAGTAGTAGCTATAACAAGGAAAGATACATGCTAAAGATACAGTTTTCAGCTTTCCCAACTTGATTGCTAGAACTTGGCTCTTAGAGATTCCCAAGGAATCTCTGAATGTATGGTTTTTATTTTTAATCTGTCTGTATGGCCCAAAGCATATGCTTCTACATATATAACTACCTCTAAGGCTTTAACTTTTTGGTTTAAAGAGGATTCTTAAGATAAACCTAGACCTGTTAGTACACTGAAAGTCGCAAGCATTTATCTATTGAAAGGGAACTTACCTGCTTCTTAGATGTTTTGTTTCATTTGCTGCAATACACAAGTTGTTATGCTCTCACAAAAAATTTAGTGAGATTGTTGCAAGGGCAACAGTTTCCATGCAGATTTCACCATTATCCTCTTAATCCTTTGTCCTGGAATTAACACCCCTTCCCCCTTAGTTTAACCTTTGTCCTGTTGGCAAATTCAGTCCAATAAGCATCAGAGGTGGTACAAGTAAGCAACAGCAGAACTTGCTGTTTGCTGCATCTACCCATCAGGTTGGCTAGCTTGATCTAAGAGGACAGCTGTTTGAAACTAAAAGGTATCAAGTCTAGCACATACTTTCATATCAGGACCCTGCTGGCAAAAACCTGTAGAGGTAACCAGTGCCTGAGCTGTTAGCTGCAGAAAAGTCTAACCTTAGAAGATTTCAGGTAAGAAGAAGCCACCCTTGAAGAGAAGTGGCAGACTCTCACAAGAAAGAGAATTCATACCCTGTAAGATCCAAGACATTTACTTAGACCAAATTTGAACATCTTCCCATAGGTACTTGAATTTTTCAGAAACTTGAGTGCTATCCAAAAGGAACAGGTTGAATGGGAAGGTATACAGAAACAGCTAACAGAAAATATTATGCATAAGAGACTGAATATACATAGGACTCCAAGCTCCATCACTGGCACTTCCATCTACCCAGGATTTCAAGAACCTTCCACAGAAGGCTCATCACACTACAGGCAACCACCTTTTTTTTTAAAGAGCTGTGAAATCGAAGTGCCTTGCTATTAGGCTAGTGCACAATCTGAAAGGCAAGGAGCTTTGATCTCACATCACAGATGAGTGCCCAAGGTAGGATATTAAGCTGGGGTCAGGACTTCTCCTGATGTAGGTAAGTATACAGGATAGGATGCCAAGTTCAGGGGGCTAAAAAGAAAAAACAAAACCAAACCAAAAACCCAGCAAATGAAAAACATTACTGCACAATGCAATGAGTAGGAAATGCTCTAGGGAAGGGGAAGTTCCATGTTCTGATTCTGCTCTCAATGCTATTAAGTTATTATGCAAGATGTATTTTCAATTTAAGCAGACCCCAGATCTCAACTTCTGTATCAGAAGACCTAATTACTCCAGCACTGAACTTCAACTAATAGTTACACAGCTTCAGAACAGAAGTTGGAACATCTCCAGCTGGCCTAGAACACAAGAGAAAAACTGTGGACCTGCCTACACTGCAGTGCTTCAAGTCTTCTCAGTGTAAATAGTTCAATGAAAACATCTTAAGTGGGAAGTGGGATTGCAACAGTATCAGTACTAAACTTAATTAGCAATCATATCAGAGAAGCTTACAGTACTCAGAACTGAGGTTCAGTGAGAAA
Source organism: Podargus strigoides (assembly GCA_028020825.1). Lineage (NCBI taxonomy): Eukaryota > Metazoa > Chordata > Aves > Caprimulgiformes > Podargidae > Podargus > Podargus strigoides. The sequence goes on from CM051662.1 coordinate 60,936,808, forward strand.
TATGTTGAACAGATAAACATTTACTAGTTCAGTTGACGTACCTACAATTGGGCCAGGGTTTAGTCCATACTTCACAAGTTGTTCTTGAAGATCTTCATTACTCATCTCTGTTATATCTAGGTCATCCTTCTCCTCTGGCCTGGGTTTGTCAGTTTTCTTCATGGCTTTCTATGAGTGTGTGAGGGAGAAACAAGAGAGTGCTTTGAGTTAATACAGAACACATCTTTTTCTTCTAAGGGAACAGGAAGATGAGAGAATCCTATACATACAAATCCAGAAAAAGTAATTACATTCTCTACCACCACCACAGTGTAAGCAAAACACTTCAAACATTTATACTTACTAAACAAACATGCACGAGTTCCCTACTTATATAAGGAAATGCCCATTACAAGCCTCCTCTATAGTAGAAAAAAAAAAAAAAAGAAAAAAAAAATCATCTCTTACTCATTCTGATCCTGTATACATGAACTTCAGATTAAAATACAACAGGAGAGGATTTCTTTCCTATGACTGAAGAGGTAAGCTGCTATCTGTTTCACCATCACTACAAATATTTATGTTCCACTGGCATTTCTTCACATTATTATTCTACTTAATAGGTCATTCATACATTTCTTCCTGTAGCGATATGCAACAAGTTCTTCAGTAGCCACAGCCTCTCAACCAAGTTCCCAAAATCCCCATCCCCACTTATCCTGGTGTTCTCTTTAAGATTACACAATGCAAAAAAGTGAGTGCAGGAAAGGCAAAGCCAGAAACACCCTAAAATTTTCAAAATCCTGCCTGTCTGCTTAGGCCTTTGGTACTGTAACTCTAACAAATCCTAAACCCAACTTTGGCAACCTTACTTGAACAGCTGGCAACACACTACCACCACATGCAGATGGTTATCAAAATAATCTGCCAAGATGCTACTCCTTAATTAGCAGTTTCTGCTATATCCAAACAGTGATCATAACATTTGTTCAACTTGGGAAGCCTTTGTTACTACAATAGGCATTTCAAGCTCCAAGATCTGCAAGAAAGTGAGGAGGTAAGACAGAAAAAAATATGCCTAGGATCTGTTTGCTCTCAACTAAGAAAGATCTTGATACTGCTTTGAAATAAAGTCATATTCATGTCTCAAAGTTGTAGGATATAAACAGATACAACTTCTACACTTAACATTTTGTTGCCCAGAGGGCCTGTCTGAGCTTTCTGGCAGTTACCAAATACTAAAATTCCAAATACAAATATGTTATAACACTCAGTCACAATTAACAGTTTTTTTTCTTGTTGCATTTAGTACAACAGCACTAAAGACTGTAAGACGACTTGACATGACTCAATAGTATCTAGCTAGCCATTAATGCCAGGTCAACACTGGTTTGCATGCAAGCTTGGTCTTGCCTCAAATGTCTTGATAATTTAAAACTAAACAGGGACTGTATGAGGATTTCCCAAATATAACTGACTCCCTAATTAAATAAGATTTTCCTCTGACTCCTGGATTGTGAAAATCCCAACATGATGAACTTAAAATCAGCTGCTGAAAAGTAACAGAATCTCCAAGAGCTCATGCTATTTCTTAGAATTAAGAAATAGACTCCAAGCAGTTTAAAGAAAGGATAGGGTCACTAAAGTGGCAGATTTGACAATGGATTTACAATTCACTTTATCAATCATTCCATTCCTTTATGACATAAAAATCTAATTAGTTTTTGAAACAACTTAGCCTACTTACCTAGTACACAAAAATCAACCAACCTACAGCTACAGGAAACTTGTATTTACTTTTGAATGTGTTGGTCATAACACTATTTCAAGTTAAGTATCACATTAACAAGAACTTCATATTCAGTGCATTTTTTTCTTGACTTGTGAACTGTCCAAACAGTGGAAAAGAGTTCCAGAACACATGCTGGGATCTGTTTAGACTATTGACAGAGCTCTGGTGTTTGCACACATCACCAAACAAATGCTACTTCCATATTTCAGAAGAAAACAATCATGGTACAGGAAATCAACGCTCCAATGGCACTTGAAAGAAACTGGAAACCAAATTTAATGTATTTTAATGTATCACCTTTGTATGACTTAGAGGCCACAGAAGGGACTGTAACAATATATACCAAACTACTCAGCATTCTACTAGATGTTTTACAGAAATCTTAACTACCAGAAATCTAACTGCAACTAATGAGCAATACAGTCCTCTAACACAAGTAAACTCACCTATCTCATAGTATCTTTCTTTGGTTGTTTTTTTGGGTTTTTTTTCCCCAAGTACCATTTCACTTTTTCCTGCAGTATTACCACACATTGGGACCATCAGAATAGTCAGTTTCATCAGAGAAAAAGAGCAGGGAGGTGTGGAAGCCGTGTCGAACATAGGGAGGATGGATTGGGACTGATCAAGGATAACATTGGAATTTGCAGTGTGTTCCCAGACAAGCTTCACAGGACAGTAGCTGATGAGAGAATGAGAAGGTCAGGCTGGAAAACAAGCTGAGGGAGTGTGTGAAGATGTGACTGAAAACAGTCCCAAGTGTGGTGTGCGAAGAAGCATGTGTTATGTCCTGTTTAGCTTGATTGTTTTGGGAACAGAAATGTATAAGACTAACTGGCGAGCGAACAGCAAGAGAGAGTGGAGAGAGAGAGAGAGCTGCAGCAGAGCTTGGACAGAGCTTTTCCTTTCTTCTTGTTAGCTACTTGCTTGCTTACAAACTTGCCTTTCTCAGAAAAGGAGTTCTGAGTCCTTTTCCTCCCATACTTCATTTGCTGCAGGGAGGGGATGAAAAGTTGAAGGTAATCTGTGTTCTTCAATAATATGTCCAGATGCACTGATTACCTTGTGTTCTGTGAGGTCTTCACCTTTTACTTTTGAATACCTATTCTCCTTAAAGTAGAAGCAAATTACTTCACTTGTACAAGTAGAAAGCTGCCAAGTAACCACTCTCTGGACCATAAGATCAGTCCCTAGAAGCATACGGCAGAATAGCAGAATTTCTCTCATACCTTGGCTGTGGTATGACAGCATTAACATTAGCTGTAATTACCACTACTATTTTAGTATAAAGCACCACTACACTTTCTGTGCATCATCAACTTATACATGGGACAACCCTATGAAACAGATCAGAAGAGCTAGTTTCAAAATTTATCATTGCAAATTAAAACCAAACAAAAAACCACCACACCCATATTTTCCTGGTCTGGTGACCATCTGTGGTACAGAGGTGAAGTGCTTAAAATGAAATTGTGGCAAACACCAGGATTTGCTGAAGTCAGATGGCACAGCTGACCACTTTGCACATAATGTAAATATTCTTGCAACGCTACACCCAGACTAATAAATCCTTATCTGAAGATCTTCTAATTTCATCCAGAGCTAGCAGCATTAAAAAAAAAAATATTTCTAGTCATTGCCATTTTCTAGATAACAGAAGAGGATCCACATATTTCACTTGAGAGATTTGTTCACACCAAAGAAATGGCAATTTGGTAGTGGTATCTGTCAGGCTCAGTTTCCAATTAACTAGGCCCCAACCCTTCAAACAAGCACTGAAGTGAGTTACAAGCATGGGGCTCCCACACAGCATTCTCAGTTCTAGGGCCACAGAAAAACAAGAGCATAAGAGCAATTAATTTCAGACTGCCATCTTTCCACAGCAAAAAGCTTTCACCTTCTTTCACTAATGAGAGGAGTAGAAAATGTAAGTGATGAAAATTCAGGTCTGGAAGCTATCCCTTACCTCAACTTTGGCATTCCTGCTGAATAGAAATCCAACAGCCAGCATCAGACTAACTACTAGTTCTAGCACTACTCCACCAAAGACTGCAACATGGAGATTCAAAGTACTCCTTTGAACTTCTCATATCCATTCTAAGAAAAACACTGCTCTCCCCCCTCCACCCCTTCAGCATCCGTCAGATCAAGTAAGGTACCGATTCAAACAGGAGTACCCGCTCGCCCCCCGCCCCGCTTTACCCCCACCCCCCCACCACCACCCGGAGCGAGTCGGGGCAGCAGCGTCCCCTGGCGGCCACCCCTGCCCCGCACGGCGGCCCCGCTCCCCAAAGCGGCTCCAAGCCCTGACCGCCCCCGCACGGACACGAGCACCGCGACTCCACCTGGCTGCGGGCTCCGAGAGAGTGGTAACTCTTTGCACTTACTAACGAGAAGTGAGAGCGGACCCAGAGCGGGATAGGGGGAAGGCTCAGCGACCCTAAACCCCTCCAGTGACTGACAGGTCAGGACCAGCAGGGTATCCCGATTACATCAATTTTTCACACCAAAACCCATATTAAACAATATATTTTGTACATCTCTGATAGCCTACACCCATAAAGTAAGGACAGACTGCATTTTGACTGTGATCCCAACCCTTACAGAGGACTTGAGCAATAGAAAGGATTGCTCACGCAGGAGATTTGGACTTCAGCAGGCAGGCACACACAGAGTTAGGCACTCAACAGTTGTGTTGGTATTAAGACTCAATAAGCACAAACTTAAGAAGTTAAGTGCCTCACTTGCGTTGTTCCTCTCTATTCAAAAGTACCCATTTCTTTGCTCCTGGAGTGGTTCTGGCCCTTTTTGACCTCTCCCTCTATGCATCCAGGCGTTCATCCCAGCAGCAGGAGCGAGTTTGCACTCACAAATCAGTTTGGTGTTTTGGTTGATTGTTGTTGTTGGGTTTTTTTAAGGAATGAAGAATATTCAGCTATATCCAAAGAAATGCCAAAAAACAAGGAATAGCAGAAAGCACAGTGGGACAGAACCCTCAAACGCAAACCTATGTAAGTGCTTTTTCAAATGTTTTTATAAATCAATACTAGCCTTGACTGAGTCATCTGGATTGAAGAGACTTTTGCAATTTTCAAGTTAAACAGTATTTAAATTTTTAGTGCGATACAGAAAACATGGAAAAGAGCAGTCAAAATTTTTTAATCTCACAGAAGATACTTTTATAATGCAGTCAAGTATTTTGGTGTTCTAGAAACATTAAGTAGTTGATTACCCAAAAGTTTGCAACAGTTGGTTTACATCCCTCCCAAAACGTACACAAACCAATACTAACTACAGTTTCCAAGACCTGTAATATACATAAACCCAGAACTAATCAAGCATACAATTTTGTTACTCAAATCTCAACCTAATAACAGAAAAGAACCATGTTATTATACCAGTACATGTTATAAAGTACTTTGATGCACCCAGTGCAAATTGTTTTCTGGTCCTTTTAAAAGCAATACCCAAGATAAAACAATGAAGTTACTCAGAGGAGTGAAAGACAGAGGATGCTGAATCCACCTTTGTTTCCAGAGCCTACAAAGTGACTTACAAGAAATAGGGGACTCCTTTATTTTATTCCCCCTTTCCATAATGCCTTGCAGTCCCAGATTCCTCCCTTTGCCCCTTATTTCTAGGTTTTTTTCTGAGGTTTGAGTGCTTTCTCTCCTGTCCCCTCTTAACCTTAGCAAGGTATTTCACTGTTTCCACACAAGAACCCACTCCCCTGGATGTCAGACTTCCTTCGCTCTGCCTCTCCCTTCTAAACTGTTCTTGGGGCAAGTCACTCCAGAGATCTGTACGTTACTCTTTTGGAAGGAGAGCTGATCAGAGAAACACTCCTATGCCAAAGGGAGAACAGCTACTCAAGCTACAAGCAGTTTCAGAACTGTCTAAGAAGACAGCAAGCACACATGAACCGAGGGGGTTTTTTGGGGGGGGAGGGCGGGGAGCACGACAGACCCAAACGCAACCAACTATCACCAGAATATTCACTAAAGTTTTGGAAGTTACAATGATATATTGCTCTGATACTAACATACAAGGCTAGTAGAAATAGCACAGAGCCTTCCAGACATTGTTAACAAACGTATAAGACCCATTAAACATCAAAAAAGTCACACACAATTGTTTAAGCTTAAGCACTGGGGAAGGGAAAAGAAAAATCAGATCTAGGAACTTCATCACTCATGAGACCTTCCTTCTCCTACAAGCTTGAAACATGTCAGATTCAAGCTCATCCTATTTTACTCGAAAGCACCTTACAAATGCTACAGGCAGACCATTGTAAGTCAAAGAAGTGTATGGTTCACTGTAAAGTTTTTCCAGCGAATGCCAGTTAAGCATTTGAATTAGACAAACGTTAAAAAGAAGTAAATAATTTGGTTAGAAATTTCTTCCTCTTTTAGTTGCGGTTTTCAGTTTCTTAATTAAAAAAAAAAAAATATCCAGCAAACACTTCTTGAAAGGTTAAAGTATGAAAGACCTTCAAAGGAGTCTGTTTCTCTGCACTCTCTTTACAGATGAGCTTCAAAAGATAGTATTTCAGATGCTATCATTAAATACTTGTAATATCACACACATTACAACTCCAGGAGCTGGCAATCATTATACAAGACTACACAAGACCAGACAACTTAGAATTAAGAACAGAAAGACTGCTTTCTCAATATATGCAAATTTACAGACCATTTATTAAAAACGAAAAAAGAAATCACATTTTCCAAAGGGAAAAATTCCACATAGCATGAGCTCCAAAAGCCCTTTTTTCCTTACATGATAGGAGAAAATATGTCTAAGCAAGCAGCAGTCGACCAACTGAACATGCAGCAGAGATGCCTTGCTATAAAACATATGTTTAGAGGTACGAAACAGCTACATTAAGCAGACCCTCTTTACACTAAACAGTCCACTTCATTAAACAAAACAAAAAAGCTGTTCCTTCGCAACTTCATCCTTTCATCTGGAGGTATTTATACAGATCAATACAGCTGAGACAGCTGATGGAAGGGAGACCAAAAGCCCAAAGTTAAGTTGCAGCCTCGTGAACAGTTTCTCTTGCTTTATTACTTTATTCCTCCAACACCGAAGTGTTTTACTTACGAGACTTCCAGCCAAAGTACATTTACAATGTATGTGTGCGCGTCCTAACGCTCCACACACGACTGCGCTACCCCTCCCCGGCTGGAGCGACCCCCGCCGGAGCACCCCGCGGCCGAGCCGCTCCGGAGCCGTCGCCACCGAGAAGCGCACAGGCGGGACACGACCTGGATGCGAAGCCGGCGGCTACCCCCAGCAGCGACCCGCGGGTCCCAGTGCGTCTCTCTGCCCCTCAGCCCCAGGCGGTAAGACCGTCTCCGCCGGGCACGATCGCGCCCTCAGCCGGCTCGGGCCGCGCCTCAAGGAAGACGAGGCGGAGCTGTCCCCGGCCCCACGCGGGAGAACATGCGGGGAGCTCAGGCGCCTCACGCCGGTCTCCGAGCCGCGGCCGGACCGATTCGGGCGGGAAAGCGGGCCCGAGGCTGCCGGGAAGCGGAGGGAGTGCGGGCGGGGGCCAGGACCTTGGCGCGAGAGAGGAGCGGCGGTACTCACCCGCCCGGCGGCAGCGCTACGGTTCCTGGCCCCGAGAGGCGTAGGCTCTCGCTCCTCGTCGCTAGAGAAGTCGGGCTGCGCGGCAGCGGGCGGGTTGCGGGCGGTAAGGTACTGCAAGTAGAGCTGCACATACACGTCCTTGCGCTGCTCGCCGCCCGGCAGGCTCACATTGTTAGCGATCAGCTCGCTCTTCAGCTTCTCCTTGGTCAGCACCGACGGATCCGCCAGGAACTCGGGCATCGCCGCCGGCTGCCACTGCCGCCCTTCGGGAGAGGCACCAACAAAACGCAGGGAGAAGGGGCGGAAGAAGAGGAGGACTCGCCTGCCCCGCGCCAAGGACCCAGCTCCACATCGGGCAGGCGCACACACCGACCGCTTCTCCCAGCTAGCAATAAACTGTGCCCCGATTGGCGGAGGACAACGAAGCGGTCCTACTGTTAGCTGCCGGGCGGAAAGAAGGAAATGCGCACGAGACCCAACAACGGTAGTGCTTTGCGCGAGGGATAGTAACGCAGTTTAAATTTGGCTCAGGCGGGAGAGGCGCGGGGGACAGCGTTCGCGCGGGGCGGGAGGGGGTAGGGTGGTGTTAGCCGCCGCCTGAGGTAGTGCACCCTCCCGCCCAGGCCTGCCCCTCGCAATGGCGCTACCCAAGGTCTCCCCGCCGCCCGTTGTAGTGATAAGGAAGGGGCAGGCTGTTTTCCTCCGACAGGAGAAGGGGTGGGGGCGCCCCGCTGGGGTGGCGGTTCAGGCCCGCCCGATGACCTGCTGTGACATCTGCCACCGGCCCAGTCCCCGCCGCTGCTCCGGAGGCGCTGGCTTTCCCCGGCGCGGTCAGCTCCCAGAGCTCGCCGCGGGTTTTTCTTCGGCTTACTAAAGCGGCCGCCTCGCCCATGCACCGGCAGGAGCTTTCCCCAGGGAAGCCGCGCTTGCTGCTGTCGCCAGCCCAGTGCTGGACCTCAGGTAATACTTCAGCTGTCAGGCTGCGGAAGAAATCTGGTCGGGAAACTGGTGGGTGATCTGTTAGTGTAACTGCTGCCGTTGTGACGAGTGTGCTTTTTAAAGCTTGTTTTCTGAGGCTGCTTCTTAGAGGAGTACAGCCACCAGTTGCAACTCATTGTACTGTTCAGAATATGCAGTATAGTTGGTGCTTGCTTTTTGTATGAGCAACACTTAAGAGGGGAAGGAATGAAAACTGTTGAGCTTGAAGTCAGTTTACAGCTTTCAAGTACACTGATGGTAAGTCTGATTTTAATGCTGTAAGTGTAGCATAAAAATGGAACAGCGCTATGGTATGAAGTAGTAAATCGCTACAAAGTTACTCTCCCGGTTCAGTTTTGGTCATAATGAATGGTTGGGTTAACTGGCTTTATCTTGGATCTGTGTTTTTTGTCTTTTTGCTGTCAGGGAAAACTGGCATAAAAGCATAAAGACAGGAGAAACTCAGCATCGTATGTTTTGGCTAATTGTTCAAAATCCAGTAGAGTGATTGTGGAGCCACAGCCTCAGATTAACATTACTTACAGTTCATATTTACAGTCCATTTGTGTTTTGAAAGTTATTCCCCCAACTATAGAAATACATATCTTTCAGGAATGATTGTCTCCATTAGATTGTTACACTGATACAACTACCTTGCATAGATACCCAACTCTTTTATTGGCTTACCTTTAGCTGCTTCCAAAGTGACAAAAGCCAAAAAAGCCTTTAGCGTCACCCTGTTTCAGGGCATTAGACTGCTCTGGAAAGCCAAGTCCAGAAAAAATTCTTGGCATAAAACTGTCCTTTAATCTCTGGCTCTGCACTTTTCATTGTCACTCATTGGGAGGAACAGGCATTCTCCAGGCAAGGTAAAGACAGGGAAAGTAATATGAGAAAGCACCAAAATATGCATGTACATAATTATTAACACTGGAACCTGTAACTGTCACCACAATTAGACCTTAATACAGCTGAGGATCTGCACCCTTATTGTTTGCTTTGTTTGAAGGAAAGGAAGCTTGCATTTTGCAGCCTAATGCAGCCGTCAAAGGGGATAAGGGAACCAGTTCATTATGAACAAGCTCAAACGATCTTTCTAATGTTTTCACAGGGGAAAAAAACCCACAAGTTGGTCCATATGCCTGTTAGACGTTTTGTGTCTTAAAGGTTGGAGTACAAAACTGTTGTTTTGCCGTGCCTTCTGTGAAGCATTCCAGTACTTAAATATTTACCCCTAACAGCAAGTTCTGGTTTTCAAAGACCACAATACCTGCCTCTACCTGAGAAGCAGGTAGTCACATTTTATCTCATGCCAGTATAAATGGTGACAAAAAAAGTTTAGGAAAAAAGTGCAAGTGGTGTGAGACTATGGCCATTTTCAGTGGTTGAAAAACTGCTGTAAGCTTGCCTAAAAATGTGAAATATGCTGAAAGTAGAAGTCAAAAATCCTTCCTTTGTAGGACCCTCCCAAACGTCTGGAATTTGTTAGCTTTACTTAAGCATGAGAAAGAGAAGTTCAGTCATACAGTTGTCTTTGATATGAAAACACTGAATGCCTTCTAAATTATCTCAGATTTCTAGCTTTGAGTTTTCCCAAGTTTATGATTCCTAACTTCTAATGCCACCCACAAAAATGAGACAGATAGTTTATGTTGTGCGACACTGAAAAAATTAATTTTCTATCTGTGTGTTCAAAAAAAGTATCCTAAATTCAGTGGAGAGTTTGGATAACATTTAAACAGTAATGAAGTATAGATGCATAATTTGCATTCGCATATAACATTTGCCTCATAATATAGTAAAATGGTGAAGGCTATAAAGCCATTCACAGCAAAGGCATTTATGGAAGTGCTACAGACATGCCCTTGTCTTAGACTGAGCTGATACAGAAATCTTCCTAGTTAAAGGAAATGTAAAATACCTATATGAAGTATTCATTTAGTCTTGGTGCACAGCCAGTTTCACAATGAAAATAATACTCCCTCTGAGAAAGACAATAGAAAATGCAAAGCATTACTATAAATAAAATAAGCAGTTGTCTCATCATTATGGCACAGTGTAACTATACTTTCTAGAATCATTCATTTCTTCTCCACGTTCTTAATTAATTTCAAAAAAGTAGATGGCTTTTAATAACTCTAGCTTTCTTATCAGAAATGTCTTTTTAAAACATAATCCAAGTAGAAATGGCAAAATGATAAGAAAAAAAGTGTGCCTTACTGTAATGCAGCATATTGCTTCTAGAGCAATTCTCTTACAGAAAAAGTTACTTCTGCCGAATTTGCCAATGGACGTTGTTTTACCGGGGGACAGGTCAGGCGACTGCATACTCACTGGCACCCGCTGGGGAATACTGCAGCATCTGTACCACCTGACGTGGTAAACAGGTGGGTGGTTGCCCAGCACTGTGGGTGGTCTGTACGGCTGTCCCCAGGTGGGGAAAACGTGTACAACTGCATGGTATAACTGTTTTAAAACTTCCTACTACTGACACTGATAAACAGAAGTATCCACTCCTATTGAAGTACACTAACAGAAATGAAGTGAAAAGGACAGTTCACAGGGCAGTTTGGCAGTTTCCCACAATGAATCATTTCCAAATGAGAATTATTTAGATATCTATTTTTATGATGTATGGACAGAGGTAGTGCAGAAGCCATATTTACCATATGTAAGCTATTACTTCAGCTCCAAGATTTTTGAACTTTATGTGGATTTAAGTTATTGACTATATTTAGATAGTAATAACCTAATAAGAAAAAAAAACTGTATTAAGAGATCTGTCAGGTTACAAAATGAAGTATTCAAAAGTTGGAAAGGGACAGAAGCACATGCACTGTAGAAATTCTGGTGAGAAACAGACGCCCATCAGCATACTTGAGTGCCTTGAAATTAAAGGAGTCAACTCAAAAAATCATCGGCAAGATTAAAGAGAATTATTATCTCTATATTACAGATAGGAAACTGAGAGGGAGAGTTTGCACATAGCTAATTCTTTAATTTTGAAACATCACTGGATTATTTTGATCTAGGGACATTAGGCTCTCCCTCCAAAGAACAGCTGAGAAAAAAATTTAACTGAATCATTGGTAGTTGTGATTGTTGTTGTTGAAAGGAATCACAGAATGTTAGGGATTGGAAGGGACCTCAAAAGATCATCTAGTCCAATCCCCCTGCCAGAGCAGGAACACCTAGGTCAGGTCACACAGGAATGCATCCAGGAGGGCTTTGAATGTCTCCAGAGAAGGAGACTCCACAACCTCTCTGGGCAGCCTGTGCCAGTGCTCTGTCACCCTCACTGGGAAGAAGTTCTTCCTCACATTTATGTGGAACCTCCTATATTCCAGCTTGTACCCATTGACATCCAATGATAGAACAAGGGGCACTGAGAAGAGCCTGGCTCCATCCTCATGACACTCACCCTTTACATATTTATAAACATTAATGAGGTCACCCCTCAGTCTCCTCTTCTCCAAGCTAAAGAGACCCAGCTCCCTCAGCCTTTCCTCATAAGGGAGATGTTCCACTCCCTTAATCAGCTTTGTGGCTCTGTGCTGGACTCTCTCAAGCAGTTCCCTGTCCTTCTTGAACTGGGGGGCCCAGAACTGGACACAATACTCCAGATGTGGCCTCACCAAGGCAGAATAGAGGGGGAGGAAAACCTCTCTTGACCTACTAACCACACCCCTTCTAATACACCCCAGGATGCCATTGGCCTTCTTGGCCACAAGGGCACATTGCTGGCTCATGGTCATCCTGCTGTCCACCAGGACCCCCAGGTCCCTTTCTCCTACACTGCTCTCTAGCAGGTCAGCTCCCAACCTGTACTGGTACATGGGGTTGTTCTTCCCCAGATGCAAAACTCTACACTTGCCCTTGTTGAATTTCATTAAGTTTCTCCCCGCCCAACTCTCCAGCCTGTCTGATCCTGCTCTATCCTGTCCCAGGTTTTGCACTCCTCACACTTTCCTTGTGTTGGATCTAGGAGTTGTGCTGCCAGATCTGCATGCTGAGCCAGCAGCTGCTGCTGCACAATTGCAAGACATGATCCAAGTGGAATGGGGGAAACATGCTAGCAGGGATGGATAAGGCAGAGCGAGACTGACCCAGCCATGACAAACTGCACTCATGTTATGTTATAGACTGTACTGAGTCTGGCTGAGCCTGATGCATGGAAAAGACTCTACAGCTCCTGAAAAGTTCTAAAGTAGGGATGTTTATTCAGCGCCGGGTGCAAGGGGGATCGCTCCTCCGAACTTGCACACCTAGAGACCAAAGCGTGTTTCTTTTATAGCACTAAGTAATACATATTCATGAGGAGTGTATCATAAACATTCCATCATTGCATCAGGTCATTATAATATTCCACGCCTCTTGCTCCGCCTGGTGGCGCCTGCGCAGTGCTCCCTGGTGGTCCTCTTCGGGGAGCTCGGGAGGAAGGCTCTGAGTCTTCCTCAGTTGGCTGCACCTGCTCTGTGGGCTTTTGGCTCTTCTCCAGACCACAGCATCGGTTCCCACCAGCTCGAATGCTGAGATGATAGGAATGGACCTTCCTCTTATCAGAAGGAGCAGGATCCGTCCTCCCTTTTCTCAGCGGTCTTCTTCTAATCAGCAGCCTGTAGCACCTGTTTCGTCCAGCAGGCAAGGTTCCCAAGCAAGAGAGGCAAGATTACATACTGCCCAAGCAAGAGCTGCATACTTCTTTGGTTAAACTATTTCTATTAACTCTTTTGCCCCTGTATCAAGCTGGAATTGATTTTCCCCTATAGCAGCCCTCATGGTGCTGTGTTTTATGTTGGGAGCTAGAAGGGCGTTGATAACACACTGGTGCTGTGGCTACTGCTGAGCAGTGCTTACACAGCACCAAGGCTCTTTCCAACATTTCCTCCCAGTGGGATGGGGTGGGCAGGATCTTGGGAGGGGACACAACCAGGACAGCTGACCCCAACTGACCAAAGGGATATTCCATACCCTATGATGTCTGCTCAAGTATAAAGCTGGGAAAAGGAGGAAGGGGGGTGGGGTCACCCTTGGTCCTCCGAGGCAACCACTATGTGTATTGCAGCCCTGCTTCCTGAAAAGGCCCCACATGGCCTGCTCATGGGAAGTAGAGAATAAATCCGTTTTCTCTTTTTGTTTCTGTGCACGGACCTTGCTTTGCTTTGCTTACATTAAAACTGCTTTTGTTTTACCCACAAGGGTTTTTTTTTCTTATCTTATTTTCTTTCCCCCTTTTTGCCCTGCTGAGAGAAGAGGGAACAGAGCGGCTTGGTGGGTACCTGGCCTTTAGCCAAGGTCAAACCACCACATGTACATACATATGTTAGGTATAGTATGAAACCACACCCTGAAAACTTTGACTCCTATTAGTAGATAGATCTATTAATAGATCTGTATTGTCAGTAGATGAACCCCTGTTTTGCCAATTAGTAGGCCCAGTAAAAAGGACACAGCCAGCAGCAGAACAACAATCCAGTAGGTAGGTTCTATTTCACGTAAAGGGGTCAGTATATAGAGGATTGCTGGGGGTACAAACAAGTCAGATCACAAATAACAGACATCAACCCCAGCGACCCCAGGAATGACACAATATCGCTCATAACAGATGGAACAAACAGAGACACGAGATAACCCACAGAGCAGATGGGAGACAACCAGGAGAACAAGGCAGTTACATATGACCAAAGTAACCCCATGTTGCCTCCCCACAAAGCCCGCGTTTGTATGTGCCAGACCTGACTGCGATCCAGTTGCATGAGTGGTCAGGAGGTCCTTCCCCAACAGGAAAACTCTGTGAAGTGCGTCCACTCCACAGACAGACTCTCCAACCCTTCCTGCAAGTGGGCCCAGCTTTTATCCCCAAACAGGACACCTGGCACTTGTTACCAAAATGCAGGGCACTTGGGGCTTGTTTACCCAAGGGCTCTCCTTGCAAGGCCGGCCACACCCTGGAGGAAAGCCAAAAGGTAAACTCATCCCCTCCTCTTAAAGGGCTGTGGGAGCCACCCATATGTCAACCTTAATTCAGGGCTGGGGGTTCAGACCCCAGCAATTCAGCCCCTTACCGCATGCCAGAGATGTCTGGCAACAATCCGGACTGCTTAGAGCAACGTACCTGCTCTGGCAGCAGTACAGGAATGCAAGCAGACTGCCAGCACTTCTTTCATCTGGCTCTCTGATGGATGGTATAGCAGAGATAAGATATTTTGTGGGACCAGGGGAATATCTAATGGATTATGCATTAAAAAAAAAAAAGGATGAACCAAATAAATGGAAGTCCAGTGTCTACGTTTAGCCTGTACCCAGGGCTAAACTGGAGCCGTTGTTCTATCACCTGATGACCTCTCCCCAGCTCAGAAGGGGAATTGGGGAACAAAGGGAGAAGCCCCATGGGTTGAAGTACAAACAGATTTAATGAAATAACAGAACTAATACAATCACCAACATAAAGCATACAAGGCTATACTCAGCCTTGTCCTTAGGATCAGCAGGAGCAGAAGGCTAAGAGGCAAAAACCCCAGGAAAAGGAACTCCCCCCCTGTTGCAGAATGGCGGAGAAGGCAAGGGAAGCAAGACGCAACTCAGTATGAGTTATAAGCAAGCTTCTTCTTTATTCGAGTTCTGCTATGCCTTTTATACACTGGAGGTTAATTATGCCTACTTATGTTAAATTATGCCTACATATCTATGTCTAATTGGCTAAGCACAAATTATGCCTACTCGTCTATATTTGATTAGTTAAGCATAGAGCTACATTTGTATATTTGTATATATATACAGCTATCAGCAGTACAGCTCCCGTTATCAGTACTGCTCGCTCACAGCTGCTACATTCAGCCCTGTTCAGCAAGCCATTCCTCCACACCCCCCCTCATTAAACTCCCTCCTTTTATAATGAGCATGATTAAGTGATATGGGATACACCCGTGAGTCAGCTTGGGGCAGCTGCCCTGACTGAAACTCCCAGCTGACTCAGGGCTGCCTGCCACAGCTGGCCCATGGGTCTGTGCCTGGGAAACCAGGACATCCAGTCAGCACAGCACATGAGGCAGTCCTATTCAGACCTGGTGAAATCTGTGTCAGCTGAACTACTGTGACCAATTCTGGGCACTTAAAAATGCAGCTCATTTGGAAAGACCCCAGAGGCAAGCCATACAAATAATCAGAGGCCCAGCAAACATGGTCTATTATTCTCTAGAACAGCTATAGAGAGGCATGATGAATTTCAAATATGTAAGAAGCACTATAAAAAGGGAATAAACTGTTCTCCAATGCAATAGCACAAGGGCTCCCCTCCTCCCTTTCTTTCCCTTTCCTTTCCCCTCATGTGCTCTTTCACCCCAGCACTTCCCCCAAACTGCTGCTGTCAAAATCTGAAAGGCAGATGCTTCCCAAACACCTGTTTCTTGTGTTTCTCTCCCCAGGCTGCCTCGTCGGTGCCACCGTTCAGACGGTCCCCATTTTATACTTCTGCTTTTCCTTTCAGACTCAAGAAAAAAGATGAGCCCTGTCCTGGGTTGCAATGTATTCTATTACCATGAGCCGTTGAAGCCTGGCGCCGGTGTTCCTTGCCTGCCCCCCCCGGGACTGTTCTTCTGTCAATGCGCCCATCAGGGCCTTGCCCCAGGACTCACCGTCCCTGTGTGAGATGCTCCGGCCAGGGGGGGAGGGGTGGAGCCAAGCATTCCCGCCGGAGATATTTGGCGGGTTGGAGCGGCGCGAGGGGCCTTACCCGCTGGGATCCCAGAGGACAAGGACTGCACCGCCGCCGGGTTTCGGAGGAGGACCGGTTTTCTTTTTCTGCAAGATCACCGCTTCGACGGGATCATTTAAAAGAGAACTGCAGCTGCCACCGAAATCGGATTGCTCAGACTTTTTTCTACGGACCACCGCTTTAACAGGACCATTTCGGAGAGAGCTGCAGCTGCCGCTGGATCGGACTGGTACCAGCACCCTGCCCGGCAGGGGCCAGGTTGTATCCCTGACTCTGTCAGGCCTGTAACCAGCTCCTCTGTATTATAGTTTTGTTGTATACATTAGTAAAAACTGTTATTCCCATTTTCCTCATATCTTTGCCTGAAAGCCCCTTAATTTCAATTTTATAATAATTCGGAGGGAAGGGGGTTGTATTTTTCTGTTCCAAGGGGGGCTCCTGCCTTCCTTAGCAGACACCTGTCTTTCAAACCGGGACAAGCCCCTAAGCTTCAAGGGAAAAGGAATAAAAAGTTCATGCCTCTCCGTTTCCTCCGAGATGAAGCCGATAGAAGGCGGCTGAGGAAATAAAAAAAAGGGAAAAAAAGCTGGTGGGCCAGACGTGATTCGAACACGCAGCCTTCTGATCTGAAGTCAGACGCGCTACCGCTACGCCACAAGGTCTTACTGCACAGTCCTCTACCCAGTGTTTCAACTCACCCGCCACAGGCCGCCGGCCGCGCCACCCGCACCCCGCAGGGACAGGGTGGGGGGGCGGGAGAAGCCGAGGGCTGGCGTGGGCCCTTCTCACCCGGTATGGCAACACACACACAGACACACACACACACACTCTCTCTCTCACTCTCTCTCTCTCTCACTCTCTCTCTCTCTCCTGGCCACTAGCAGCAAAGCCCTCGCCCTCCGGTGGTGCCGAGCAAACCCCTTCGCTATGCGGCTCCGGGGAGGCGTTGTGTGGCTTCGCACATAAAGCCAGCCCCGCAACACTCAAGTTGTAGACGGTTCATCATTAGTATAATGGTGAGTGTCCCCGCCTTCCGCGCGGGAGACCGAGGTTCGATTTCCCGATGTGTAGGTCATGCTAATTATTGCCACGGCTTCGCGAGGCCGGCGGGTGCTGTGCTTCCGGTTGGGCTGCTTTTGCTGCCTGGAGCCAACGGCCGGCCTAGCGGTACTCGCTGAGGAAGGCGGGAAACCAAAAAAACGCACGCCACAACGCCTCTCCCCGTCGGGGAATCGAACCCCGTCTCCCGGGTGACAGGCGGGGATACTCACCACTATACTAACGAAGAGTCGCCTGGCTGTCGGATTCCCGTGCAGCCGCCTCCCGGTCAAGGAAGGGAGGGCCCCGCCGCTGGCACACCTCCGGGGAGGCGCTCGGGCGAGCCGCGTGCGCAGTGTGCTAAGGCTGTGTGCTGGGGACTGCGGATGTTCTACAGCTTGTCTGACACGGGGGGGCGGAGGGAGGAGAGAGGCTGCCAAATGGCTCGTGTGTGTCTGGATTCGTCCGGACTTGTGTGCTGGCGTGGAGTATTATGGGCCCCCCCCCCCCCCCCCCGTACCTTTGGTCTTCCCCTCCGCCCCACTGCGGAGCGGCGGGGAACCTGCGTACACCGTGAGAACTGCCACGCAAGGATACGGCCCGGCTGCAGACGGCGCGGAGCAAAGCTGCAGCAGCTCGGGTGTCTCTGCATTTGTATTTTTGCATCTCGTTCACGCAGACATTTTTTTTTTTCTGGAAACCTGAGAAGCCCTGGAGTCAGCAGTCTTTGGAGTGCAGGGACTGGAGCACCCGCTTCTTACCTACCTAAAAAGGGAACGAGAGAAACGGGAACCAATTACTCTGAGATGTGAGAGGAAAAGGCAGGACACGTACAGCCCATATGGCTTGGTACTGGCTCGGCCAGCAGGAACACGGTTGTAAGTTTGCATCGTGGCAGCATTAGACAGGAAACTATATTTAATTTGCTAGCTTGTTAGATGGCGAATTAATGTCATATAATAAAACCAGCGATTGGAACAACCAGTGTTCTCTTTTGATGGGCTCTGCTACTGCTACTATTTCTTTGGGTAAAAGGACCCCAGCTTGCTTTTTCAGACAAACATAGATCACAAAGAACAAACAGCAATCTATATGTAGACATCTAAATACAAATGAGCTGTGTGAGAAACACGCTCACAAAATTTTTATAAAATTTATTTGGGGACAAATTCGGTGGAGCAAAAGAACAGCACTGGGCACATGACAAAAGTCAGAGGTGCACCGTCTACAAGGCTGACTAGATACTTTTACACTTGTTGCCTTAGGCTAATACATATTCATTACAATTCTGGGAAGGAGGGGGGTGGTCTTCCTCACTGTAAAAGCTTTTCACCTTTGCAGTTGTTGGAGAGATGTCTCTCAGTGTCCTTTCCATGATTTTTGGGCCTTCTCTTCCATACATGGTCTTGTCTTAGCTCATCTTTCTGGTTGTAAAAGCTCACCAGTTTCTTATCTTGGTCTCAACTGATCTTTGTATATTTATCTGAATCCTTCAGGAGGTGCCAGCCACAGCTGGGCTTTGGTCATATTTCTGCTGGAACCTCCCTGCTGAGGCAGGTTTACATCAATCACCCAAAGCAGCCATAAAGATAAGACCAGAGTCTGGTTCTCACACTCCTGCAATCAAAACTTACACAATTCATTAGCAAACTACAAAGGAATTTTACACATGTATTAGCAAACTAGCTGCAGTAGAAAATAACAAAAAAATGATACAAAATTGCATGCTTCAGTAGAAAAGTACAAAGTTACAAAGAAGGATATAAAATTGCATGTTTCATTCCTTTACAAGCAAGCAATTTTTGTTATTTGAGAAAGCAAAATTAATAACCTGTGTGCTTTTTCTCACAGTCCCCCCTATTTCTTTTATTATATTTTGCTTTCACTTCTCAGCTTATCCAAACACGAGTTTTTTTCTATAATTAATCTAGCCCTTTCCGTATTATTTGAGCTGTGAATCTTTAGCATCTTCACAGAGGAGGGTTCATTTTTAGGTGTTGTTACCTCAATTTTTAATCCTTCAATTGTTCGCATTATTAGTTTGCTTAACAGAGGAATAAAACAAGGCAAAAATAGTAAAAGAATCATAATGACTGAGAATCCTAAGAAAATTCCTTTTAGCCCTCCAAAATTCCACCAACTGTCTTTCCACCATTTATCCATATTCAGATTGAACCCATTCCAAGTCTGGACTGGAACATGAGCTATTTTTCTTATTTCCTCTGTTATTTGTTCTATGGCTTTTCCCTCATCATCGACTTGCAAACAACAGTTAGTGAGATTGAATTTCCCACAAACTCCCCCTTCAGTAGCTAACATATAGTCTAGTGCTAGTTGGTTCTGGTATACGGCAGTCCGGATTTTGGAGTTTTGTTTGGCTATCAAAGTTAGTGCATCTCCAGTTTTATTGGTTATGATTTCTAGGACAGCCTGTAAACGAATAATCCGATTTAACATATATATAGGGGTTCTATAGCCCCAGGATCCATCTTCTGCCCATGTTGCAGGATCATAAGTTATAATCTTTTCTGGGGGCCACTCATTATCTTTCCAGTTTCCTATTTGGAGAGCCCGTTTACTTCGTTCTAACTCAGTATAGACTGGGACCCCCAACCTCTTTCCTCTTTTTATAGGTAGGAGGAAAAAACTTGGGCGAATGGTTCCCAGAACACAGGTTCCAGTCCAGTTACTCGGGAGCTCAGAATAAGCATATCTACCACAGATCCAAGAATCCGTCAGGGGTGGGCCACTTATCCCCAGGTTTCTTATTAACTGTCCAACTGTATCCTTCGTTAGCTAGGTCTTTAGGCGTTTGCCATATAGTCCAATTGGACCAGCTTTCATTCCATATTCTTCTACCTTCACATACTAGGTCTCCTACCGCTATTTTCCCGTTTACACCTTTAGGCTTTTGCCAACAACTTTGACCAGTGATACTAGTTTGCAAAGCCCATCGTTTGGCCCGCACCACAGTAGTTCGATTCCAGATATCAATTCGTGTAATATTGATTTCTTTAGATTCCCCTGGCCACCTTTCTCCCATGTTTGTTCCTCCGCAAACATAGCAGTTAGTACGTTTAAGGATTTTGCTATATTTTCTGCCATATTTACAAACAGATTCTTGGCTACAGTAGGTATTTCAAATTTAGGTCCTGTCCTCATTTCCTGATAGAAAGAGTGAAATAATAATTCGTGCTCTTTGTCTTCATGCACAAATTCTTGGATTTTTATAAATAACAGAGTTCCAAGATCTGTTCCTGTACCAAATATTTGGAGTCCAAAGATGTATTCACCACCAGCCCATTTACTATTCCATTCTTTTGGCTTGATTATAGTCAAATTGAGTGGGTTGCACTGATCTCGATCACAGTTAGGCGGTGCTACTCCACACCGTAGTAATACTAATTGGTCTGTTTATTTCCAGGTAGCCCATGTTACACAATCCCAATGATAACAATAAATGCCAGAACTCTTGAGACACAGCCAATGAGGATCTCTTTTTCTATCTTCTTTGTCAGGGAAAATCAGCAAGGGCCCCCGGGCAACCAGAAACTGCCTACCTTCCTGCCCCGGTAGTTGGTAAAGATGACACGTATATTTATCTTGGTGCGTGTAATATCTTACCCATTCCATATTTCCGCAACCTCCCTGAGGCCACCTGTTCTGGTCTATGGCTTGGCATGCATCAAAGGTAACACTTATTGGCCTTTCCAAATTAGATATTTCAGTTTTCCCTAACACCTTACCTTCTGGTCCTAGAGATCTTACTTTGACCCAAATATCTTTCTTTCGTGATTGTGGATCAAAGCAGATAATTTTATTGGACTCATTACATAGTGCACTGCCCTTGTGCTTGGATTGGACAACTGTAATGAGTATGGTATATCAGAGTCTTAGTTACCAGATTCCCTAATTTTGTGGGTTTAATGCAGGCAGAGCAGTCATCCTCCCAGTTAGACTCAGTTTTTCCGAGTGTTATCGTTAAGAGCAAAATGAGACCCAGGGGTCCAGTATGACTTATGCCTCCACCTCCCATGCCTACTGGGTTGCAACCAGCAGCTGAGACAAAGTATCTTCTTGGTGGCAAGTCTAGAGGTCAGTCTGGTCTTGCCCCCTGTTCTCGTTTTTATTTCAAGTTGGGAGTAGACTCTGTTTATTCTGCTTCCACGAAAACCTCTTTTGACACTCAATGGGTGCTTTTTCCCAATTCTCCTCTGGGACGTGTCTGCTTGTTCCACAATCTAAAGTTAACACGACTGCACTCTCTCTCTTGTTTTCTGGGTCTAAAGTATTTTTACATTGTTTGCACCAGCCTCTTTTCCTATGGGATGCACAATACCACTTTAGTCCACAATTTCTACATTTACATAACACCCAACATTGATGAAATTTATCAGTACATTTTAGACATGGGATAAATCTGGGGTTTTCTTCTGAAGAAAATTATTCTACTCACGGAGACTCCCAATCTATAAACACAGGCCTCCAACTATATTATTGTTTATAAATACCTGCTTTTTCCCACCAACCACTTATAACACGACCTCTTTTTCCTGTTGGGAAGACTATAAATGATTGCTTCTCTAAGTTCTCAAAGGGTTTTAGTCCAAACCAGGTATATAAAGACCCCCAATATAAAGTCATTTAACCCTTTTTTTTTTTTTTTTTTTCTTCCAAGAGTCTCTGTACTTATCTCTTTTCAAAGTCACTTTTAATGGATTGTCACTTGGGATGATGACCCACTCGAGTGAAGGTTCTTCCACGGGTCCCTTTACTCTAGAGGCGTGGGTCCATCCTCATTCTTTGGTCCGAACCGACGTTGCTGTGGTCAGTAAAACCTGAAAGGGACCTTCCCAATCAGGAGTTAGGGTTTGGTGATTCTATTCACCTGGAGTGATCTTGTGGATATCAAAATCTAATGGAGTAGCTTGTGGTAAAAGCCCCCTAGTTCTGAGATCTTAGAGATGGTTTGTTAGGGCCTATTTTTGAACATACATATCCCCTTCCTCAGGGATTATCAATTCTCTGTTGCGGCTTTAATATGGCATTCCGAACATCATTTCATATGCAGATAACCCAATGTCTTTTCTAGGCATTGTCCTTATTCGTAACAGAGCCAAGGGTAAACATTTTGTCCAAGGCATTTTTGTTTCTAATATTAATTTGGATATCATCTGCTTTATTGTTTGATTCATCCGTTCCATTTGTCCAGAACTTTGGGGATACCATGGGGTGTGCCAATTCCATTTTATGTTTAGCCCTTCTGTTATCCCCTTTATAATTTTTGAAGTGAAATGTGTTCCCCGGTCTGAGTCTATTTTTTCGACCAGGCCATACATAGGTATAATTTGTTCAATCAATATTTTAGACAGTATATTTGCGGTCGTGTACACTGTGGGATGGGCTTCGACCCAATGAGTTAGATGATCTACGATCACTAATAAATATTTCCATTGACTTACTCAAGGCATTTCTGTGAAAACTATCTGAATAATTTGAAAAGGTCATAGGGCTAGTTCTCGTCCACTTGGAATTCTTTGCCTCATAACCTTCTTATTAATTTTCTGACAAGTCAAGCATCTATTGGTGATTTGTCTTGTGATAGTATATATTCCTATACAGCCATAATATCGAAAAAAATGATCGCACAGGGCCTGGGTTCCCAATGGGTTTTCTGGTGGATTTAATACCTCTTGGGCAAGAGGTTTATTCAGCATTTGCCTTCCATCGGGAAGTTCCCAGTTTCCTGTTACAGTTTTAGAAGCTCCTATTTTCACTAGTTCCTTTTCTTCTTCACCTATAAATTTCGTTTTTTCTGTTATTTTTTTCTACAGGTGTCAGGAGTAAGTTAACATTCACTGGAGTTCCCAGGGCTCCTTCTTTTGCTTCCCTATCTGACTGATTATTTCCCCAATTCTCAAAAGTATCCCCTTTTTGGTGCCCCTTGACATGGACTACAGCAATTTCTCTGGGGAGTTTTAGTGGTTCTAATATCTGATTAATCAATTTCCCATGTATTAGTTCCTTCCCTTTTGTATTTATTAACCCCCTTTCTTGCCATATTTTTCCAAAGGTGTGTACTACTCCAAAAGCATATTTGGCGTCTGTGTATATAGTGCCTTCTGTGTTTCGTAAATACTCTAAGGCTCTTTTCAACCCATATAAACACATATTTGGGCTGACCATGAAGGGGGCAATTTTCCTTTTTCTATTGTCTTTTTATTATTCCCATCTGTAAACAACTGGCAGGAGCTGCAAAGTCGCAAGCCCTTGTTCTTGTGGGGGACTTCAACTTACCAGACATCTGCTGGAAATATAACACAGCAGAGAGAAAACAATCCAAGAAGTTCCTAGAGTGCATGGAAGGTAACTTCCTTACTCAGCTGATAAGTGAGCCCAGCAGGGAAGGTGCCTTGCTAGACCTGTTGTTCACGAACAGGGAAGGACTGGTAGGGGATGTGGTTGTCGGAGGCCGTCTTGGGCTGAGCGATCATGAAATGATACAGCTCTCGATCCTTAGCCCAGTTAGGAGGGGGGCAGCAAAACTCTCACCATGGACTTCCAAAGGGCAGACTTCAACCTGTTTAGAACACTGGTGGAGAAAGTCCCTTGGGGAACAGTCCTAGAGGGCAAAGGGGTTCAGGAAGGATGGACTCTTTTCAAGAAGAAACTGTTAGAGATGCAGGAGCAGGCTGTCCCCAGGTGTCGTAAGCAAACTGGTGGGGAAAGTGACTGGCCTGGCTGAACAGGGAGCTCCTGCTGGGACTTAGGAGAAAGAAGAGAGTCTACCACCTCTGGAAGAAGGGGCAGGCTACTCAGGAAGAGTGTAGGGACTTAGTTAGGTCGTGTAGGAAGAATATTAGGGAGGCAAAAGCTCAGCTTGAACTCAGCCTGGCCACTGCTGCAAGAGATAATAAGAAGAGTTTTTACAAATATATTAACAATAAAAAAAGATGCAGGGAGAATCTCCATCCCTTATTGGATGTGAGGGGGAACATTGGTCTGGCCATTAAAGACCGAGGCAAAGAAGGCATTAAGTACCTCAGCCTTTTCCTCATCCACTTATCCTCGTGGTATTCAGTTCCCTGAGCTGGAAGATTGGGATGGAGATCAGAATAAACCCCTCGTAATCCAGGAAATAGTAGTGAAGGACCTGCTGAGTCAATTAGACACCCACAAGTCTGTGGGGCTGGATGAGATCCACCCGAGAGTGCTGAGGGAGCTGGGGGAGGAACTTGCCAAGCCGCTCTCCATCATCTCTCAGCAGTCCTGGTTATCAGGTGAGGTCCCAGATGACTGGAAACTTGCCAATGTGACCCCATCTACAAGAAGGGCAGGAAGGAGGATCCAGGGAACTACAGGCCTGTCAGCCTGACCTCGGTGCCAGGGAAGGTTATGGAACGGTTCATGTTGGGGGAGATCACGCAACAAGTGCAGGACAATGGGGGGATCAGGTCCATCCAGCATGGGTTCACGAAGGGCAAGTCCTGTTTAACCAACCTGATCTCCTTCTCTGATCAGGTGACCCGCCTCGTGGGTGAGGGAAAAGCAGTGGATGTTGTCTGCCTGGACTTCAGGAAGGCATCTGACACTGTGTCCCACAGCATTCTGCTGCAGAAGCTGGCGGCTCATGGTCTAGGCAGGTGGACTCTTCGCTGGGTTAAAAACTGGCTGGCTGGCCGAGCCCAGAGAGTTGTGGGGAAGGGAGTTAAATCCAGATGGAGACCGGTCACAAGCGGTGTCCCTCAGGGCTCAGTCTTGGGGCCAGTCTTGTTTAATGTCTTTATCGATGACCTGGATGAGGGGATCGAATGCACCCTCAGTAAATTTGCAGATGACCCGAAGCTGAGTGGGAGTGTCGATCTGCCTGAGGGTAGGGAGGCCCTGCAGCGGGATTTGGACAGGCTGGAGCGATGGGCTGAGGCCAATTGCATGAGGTTTAACAAGGGTAAGTGCCGGGTCATGCACTTGGGCCACAACAACCCCATGCAGCGCTCCAGGCTTGGGGCAGAGTGGCTGGAAAGCTGCCTGGCGGAAAAGGCCCTGGGGGTGTTGGCTGACAGCGGCTGAACACGAGCCAGCAGTGTGCCCAGGTGGGCAAGAAGGCCAATGGCATCCTGGCCTGTATCAGAAACGGTGTGAGCAGCAGGAGTAGGGAGGGGATCGTGCCCCTGTACTCGGCACTCGTGAGCCCACACCTCGAGTACTGTGTCCAGTTCTGGGCACCACAGTATGGGAAGGAACATTGAGGTGCTGGAGCGAGTCCAGAGAAGGGCAGCGAGGCTGGTGAGAGGTCTGGAACACAGGCCTTATGGAGACCGGCTGGGGGAACTGGGGTTGTTCAGTCTGGAGAAGAGGAGACTGAGAGGAGACCTCATTGCCCTCTACAGCTACCTAAAAGGAGGTTGTAGTGAGGCTGGTGTTGGTCTCTTCTCCCAAATTACTAATGATAGGACGAGAGGAAATGGCCTCAAGTTACGTCAGGGGAAGTTTCGGTTGGATATTAGGAAGAAGTTCTTTACTGAGAGGGTGGTTAAACATTGGAACAGGCTGCCCAGGGAGGTGGTGGAGTCGCCGTCCCTGGGGGTGTTCAAAAAACGGGTTGATGAGGCACTTGAGGCCATGGTCTAGTGGTTTAATGGTTAGGAATATGATGGGATAAAGGTTGGACTTGATGACCCTGGAGGTCCCTTTCAACCATAATGATTCAATGATTCCATCATGACTGCATATCCTGAATGTCTTTTTCTCCTAATGATATTGTATCCAGTTTAAGTTGTCATGCTCTACTTCGCCCCCATGTTTCCTGTTCCATATAGGAACTGAGCGGGATTTAAGTTTTGATCTACCACCATGGTCAAATCTTCTTGATCCATTAGGCGTGCTTCATATTTTAATATTCTGGAGTCAGCCATCTACATGCTTTATGATTTAAAATGTTCCTGACTGTATGGGGAGTGTATATGGTAATTTTTCCCCCTAAAGTTAATTTTCTCCCTTCTTCCACTAAAGTAGCTGTGGCTGCAATGGTTTGGATACACGTGGGCCACCCATGACTCACAGGATCCATAAAAAGCCGCTTTTTTTTTTTTTGTTGTGGGGGGTTTTTTTTTTTGGTTTTTTTTTTTGGGTTTTTTTTTTTTTTTTCTTCTTCCCACCCCCCCCCCCTTAATCTTGGTTTCTTTACTGAGAGGATTGGGGTGTTATAAGGCGGCATACAAGGTTTTAAAGTGCCTTCTTGTATTAAAGTCTCAGTTACTGGTTTCAACCCTTCCTTTCCTTTTTTTTTTTTTTTTGGATATATTGTACTGTTTTATTCTTATGGGCTGCTTGTTATCATTTAGAGTAACCCTGATACTAATACATCTTCAACTATTGGGACCGAAAATCCTTCTCCTTTCGCTCCTGTAACTCTAATACTATCTTTCCCTTTTTTACTCCTAGGGGTATCTTGGTAATGCACATTTTTTTCTGCTCTGGTGTCCACTAAGAATACATATTCTTCTTCCTGGGGACCTAATTTTAAATTTATCAAGGGCTCTTCTCTAAAGTTATCCCTCAGGAAGTAGAGCCCCTGACACCCCTAATCACCATTTAATTCTTCTTGCTGAGCTTCTTTGAAGACTCTTAAGTCTTGGGCTCGGTTTCAGCATTCTCTTTTGAAGTGGCCCCTTTTTCCACAATAGTAACAATTTTCACTACTTTCAATTCCCTTGCCTCCCCCACTTTTTCTCGTTTCTGTCCTCCCTCTTGGATTGGGCCTATATTCATTTCTGGGAGGATTCTGACTTTTTTGTTTGACTGCCTCCTGTGTGGCCACCATTATTTTAGCTTTAGTTTTAATTTTCTCTTCATCCCTCCTAACATATACTTTTTGTGCTTCTCTCAAAAGATCATTTAATCCTCTAGCATGCCAATCTTCTAACTTTTCTAATTTCCTCTTTATGTCTGGCCAGGCGTGTGTCACAAAATTGACTTTTAGTAATTTCTGGCCAGTCTCACTTGCCAGATCTATTCCTGAGAATCGTTGAATGTTTTGTCTTAACCTCTCTAACCATTCAGTAGGGGTCTCCTCTTTCCCCTGTTGACTATCAAAGGCCTTACTTGCATTCTGTCCCCGGGGGACAGTTTCTCTTATTCCCCTAACTATCAACCTTCCATATTCCTTCTTCTTTCTCTTCCTTTTTTATCCTAAATATCCCAACCTCTCCCTTCCAGCACTTAGCATAATCACCTTCTTCTTGACTGAAGGGGTGTTTTTTGCATTTACGAAAAAATTTAAAGCCTGGCAAATCCAGTCTTCCTAAGATCCATATTTGGATCTTGCTCCCCTTTTTCCCTTTCCCAGGACCTGGTTTACCCGCCCCTTGTCCCATAGTTAGACATTCCCCCTAAAGGACTGTCTGGCGGAATGTTTGAAATCTTGGTCTCCTTTTTCCCTGGACTTAACTTACCTGCCCCCTGTCCCATAGTTTCCAGACGAGTAGTTCCCAGGGGAGTCAATCACACAGACCTCCGTTCGCTTTGTCCCTTCACCGGCTGAGTCCCTCGCAGGATTTCAGAACCGCGGTTAGAAGGACTCCGCACTCGCTTCGCAGCCAGGCTGCGTCTCACATACACTCATTCAACTCCCCCAATCCCAACCACCCACATAGTACTTACAGTCTGCTTTTCCTATTCGGGTCTTGTGCACAATGTTGCTGGTTGCCGCGGTTGTGTTTCCCTGGAGAGCCATCCCCTCTTTTGGTCCACGAGTCCCCTGCCGGGGTCGTTACTGTCAGCTTCCAATGGTGCCAGAGGGAGTCAAAGAGACCGCAGAAATCTGCGGGGTGCGCCTTCCGTTCGGGACTCTCTAGCTCCACATCAGCGAGGTTTTGAGTCTCCCAGATGAGCCCCCAATTTGTGAGAAACACGCTCACAAAATTTTTATAAAATTTATTTGGGGACAAATTCGGTGGAGCAAAAGAACAGCGCTGGGCACATGACAAAAGTCAGAGGTGCACCGTCTACAAGGTTGACTAGATACTTTTACACTTGTTGCCTTAGGCTAATACATATTCATTACAATTCTGGGAAGGGGGGGTGGTGGTCTTCCTTGCTGTAAAAACCCTTCACCCTTTCACCTTTGCAGTTGTTGGAGAGATGTCTCTGAGTGTCCTTTCCATGATTTTTGGGCCTTCTCTTCCATACATGGTCTTAGCTCATCTTTCTGGTTGTTAAAGCTCATCAGTTTCTTATCTTGGTCTCAACTGGTCCTTGTATATTTATCTGAATCCTTCAGGAGGTGCCAGCCACCCGTCAGAACCCCCCTGCCGGGGCAGGTTTACTTCACCCAAAGTGGCCATAAAGATAAAATCAGTGTGGTTTTCACATTCCTTGGTCAAAGCTTACATAATTCATTAGCAAACTACAGAGGAAATTTACACATGTATTAGCAAACTAGCTACAGTAGAAAATAACAAAAATGATACAAACTTACATGTTTCAGTAGAAAAATACAAAGTTACAAAGAAGAATATAAAATTGCATGTTTCATTCTTTTCAAGCTTATCAAATTTAATAGTTATACAAGCAAGCAATTTCTGTTATTTGAGAAAGCAAAATTAATAACCTGTGTGCTTTTTCTCACAAGCTGTAAACAAAGAATTTCTAAAAATTGGCCTACTCATTTAAGCATTTGAATATAAATGTGTTTCTCAGTGGATGCAACAGATTCACAAATTTTATCCTGACAAGTGAAAAATAAGAACTAAAGTCTCATAAGAATTTCATTACTTTAGAGGTAGTGTAATGAGCTGAGCTGGTAGGGCCATGACCAGGTGATAGACTTTAAACCTCCCCAAGCAGGATCAAACCCAGTGTTGCTAGGTTGGTCTAAACTTGCTGTGCAGGTTCAAATTTTATTCAAAAGATGTTGATGGTTAACTTGAAGCTGAGAGACTTTCTGGTGGATCAAACACTGCCTGTTTGCATTTTGTGGGACCACTCACACTTAACTAGTTTAGACTTTTTTGCCAGTTCCTTTTCTTCCTTGATCCCTGTGGTCAAGTAGCTGAGATGTGACCATGTGACCACTTCTGTAAGTGGTGGTGCATCAGTCAGACCTCCCTTAGCTGGCGCTCTCTGCCTCACAACTGACTTTGCCTCAGGCTCCTGCACAGATCTCTCCTCCAGCTGTCTTCTCTTAGAACAGGACTTTGGCTATCTCCATAACATCTCTTGCAAATTTTTGGCGTTGCTAAGCACTTTCAGAGTACCAAAGCCAGGCTTACAGGTTGTGTAGACATTTTGTTGTGTTCTTGACTTTGTCCATGATAGCAAAACTGGATCTGGCTGGGAGTGATCTGGCAGTGAGTCAGGCCCTCATCTCCTTGCCAGACTGTAAAATGGCACAAGTCATTTCAGCTCAATGACTGTAATTTTATATTCAGTGGAGGGAAAAAAGAGCCTTCCATACCTGCAGAAATGAATGCTTCTAAATCATTGTAAAAATGCAAATCCTAGATGAGAAGTGAAGCCCTTCACTGATGTGGTCTTTAGGATGCCTCAGTCCAGAAGAGCTGCTGCAGATTGAATACATTGGCTCTGATTACTCTTCATAGCTATTTCGTAGGCTCTTATTGCTGCCCATTCACACATATCCAACACTTGGTCTTCTCTTTGTGTTCTATTTTCCATTTAATTTTTGTCTGTACCCTCACCCAGTGAAGTTCACAGCACAGGATTTAATGAGATTTTCAGTAAGAATTGTATGAGTTATCAAATGGCATATTAAGTTACAGGACTTGTTTCTGTATAGTTTTTGGCCTTATACAATTTCTGTCCAGTGTAATGGATTTGTTGTGCAGTCTGTATGACTCGGTGATCTCTTTGTGTGCTAAGATATTTTGATCAAGCTAAAAAAAAAAGTTTTAGAAGCTATTAGAAAAATCAGTTTACATAAGGGAATGAGTAAGCAGCCTGTGTAAAACCAACATCTGAAGAAATTTGAGGTAAAGGGGACTGTGACATTGTATGTCAGTGCCTGCTGGATTAGTGGGAGGAGGGACTCAAGGGGCTTTCCCCTATTAGCATGCCTAGTATAGTTTATACAGTACTAAATGCAGCCATGCAGCTGGGCAGCTTCCTCTCCATGTTGCATCATGTGAACTGTCTAATAAATGGGGCCTTTTTAAAACTTGTTGGAGGAATCCCAGGGCTTGAAAATTTATGTCCTAAGATTTGTGAAATAAAGTAGACAAGCACCCATGCAGAACTGCATTTTCTGTCTAGGTAAAAAGCACTCCGAAAGAAAAGTTGAGTAGTTGAACCTAGCCATTTCTGTTCCTATAGCATGGTTTAAATTCAATGGATACTCTCAACAAGAATAAACTCCTTCTCAGAGGGAATCTGCATTCTGATCACTTTTCCCCTCAAAAGGGATTGCCAAGCAAATGTACTGAAGAGATACCATAAAAACCTTGGAAAATTCAAACCAGGAAAACTGGAGGCTGGCTGGTTTTAATGAATAGTTTCAACTTTAGAATAGCAAAAACTGAGAGATGTCCTGCTTAGAAATCAGAGGATAGGACTCAATAATTAAAAGGAAGAAGATGGATCAAGTTTGTATGCAAAATACACCTCTTTTGGTGTATGAAATGTATTGTTTTGGAGTAATCTTAAAAGTGTTTATGCAGCAA
The DNA here is from genome assembly GCA_028020825.1 of Podargus strigoides. Lineage (NCBI taxonomy): Eukaryota > Metazoa > Chordata > Aves > Caprimulgiformes > Podargidae > Podargus > Podargus strigoides. Next base: position 60,967,583 of record CM051662.1, read on the forward strand.
AGCCTTTAGAGACTTATCAGGACACTCCAAAACCCAAATAGATTGTGTAATAATGTGTTTCCATGTAATGCAGTTCTGGATACTAGAATATGCCTACCATATGACTACAAGAATAGTCATAACTTTCTAGCTGTGATGAAAGACTGCAGTGGATCCAAACAATTTCATCATTGTTCTAACTTGGTCTGAAATATGGCATTTCTTAGAATCTTGAAATTGTCAATAATTTGCTTCAAAATAGACCATACAGACATAATACTATCAGGTCTGACTCTCACGTCATATCACTTCTAGTAGTAAACAACTGTCATTCAAAAAAAAGGGAATCATGAACCTAATAAAGCAAAATGAAGTGTAGAGGCAGGAAAGACATGGGATAGCAAAACCCACACAAACTAATACAGAAAAAAAGCACTGTAGACTGAAGCTAGGTATCCAAAACAAAGATGTCATGAGACAAAAGCATCACACAAAGAAATGAATTATACTGTAAAGACCATAAAGAGATATTTAAAATTATTGGTTTTAAAAAACTATAAATTAGGGAATATGCAATAAATTTAACTTTATCTTAGAAAGCTGATCATCACAAACTTCTTTCATGCATTATGATGCTCACTCAATATAGATGTCATGGACAAGTGCAGGCCAAGTAATTAGGATGGGGAAAGTGGTCATCAAAACCAAAGATGAGCATAGGGAGGAGGTGTTATTAAAACAAAACCTCTGCACTTACTTAACGTATGAAATTAGAAATACACAAAAGATCCTGCAGAAGACTCGAAAAAAATTTGTATGCTCCCACATCAGAACTCACCTTGAACAGACCTTGAACAGAGCTTTCTGTTCTCTAAACTTGACCGATTTTGCTACTGTAGTACTGAAAAATCAGTGAGTGAAAAAAAAAAGTCAGTGTGCTGAGCCAAGAATGAGTAGAAGTCAGTTTAGTTTTTATCTAGTAGTTAATAGAAGAGAAACTGACCTCACCTTGAAAACACTATCAGAATGTGTCATGGAAGTGTAAAGAAAAATTTCTGTATGTTCTGCTGCCTTTGTGAAGGTTTTGAGAAGTTTCTGCATGACAAACAGATATGGATTACTGAAAAATGTATTGATGACTCATAAAATCCAGAGTTTAAAAAACACCGTAGCTGAGAGAGAAAGCAGCATTGTGAGCAGATACTGAAACATCATAGTGCATCATCAAGGTATGTTTTGTCTGTGAAAGCATTTGGTATTAAGTAGAAAGCATAACAAATGACACTTTGGAATCTTCTAGATGTCATCTGAGTTAATGGAGCTTATATGAACAATATAATGTCTGTTAGCAATCTTTCTCTAAGAGTTCTATTAGAGAAGACCTTCAGAGTGTGATGAATATTTTGGACAAAAAAAAAAAAAAAAGATAAATGTTAAAAACCCAGAAGTTCTAAGAATAGTCTCAGCAAAAGACAGAGTTGATAACTCATTTATTTTAACAATCAAACATTAGATCAAAGCTACCAGCACTCTAATAAGTTGTTGTAGTGCTGGCTTCACTGTGCATTCCTGGTCCTCCAGTCGCCACTGTTTACCACTTCATTGTGTTGTGCACAGGGAACAGAAGAACAGCTCGCTTTCTAGACAGAGCTATGGCTTGATGGAGCAATAGTTTCCTCCCTTCTCCTTTCCTTAGGATACAAGGACCAGATGGCACGGAAACCACATTCTTCTTTTCCTTAGTGGTGTACTCCAATGATTGCTGTAATCCATATGCACAGGGAAACCTTGAGAAACCCCAAGTGGTCCTCATGACTTACAAAACCAGGTAAAGCTTAATTCTCATTTCAGTAGTTTTTTTTATCCTTTCTGTGCATTGTACTACTACTCCAACATCTGGCTTCTCCACTCTGCAGTCTTTTTGTCTTTTCACTATTCTTCCTTCTGGCTTCCCCTGTTTTTTCTTTAACTCTTTCTCCTTAAGGAAAAACAGGATGCCCCATGTCATGTCCAAGTGATAGGTGGGCAAAAGAGCGACCTGAAGACTGGAGGAAACTGCTGGTTCTGTTCAGCTGTGCCAGCAGAAGATCCTGGGATTGGCTTCTCGTTTCTGATACAATTTTCAGTGGGTAGACGAGCAATAGAAGGGAAGTAGATAGGTTTTTAGATTTAGCAGATGGAAGGAGGATGATATAAACCAAAACATTAAAAAGCCCTTACAGAAATTGCCATTTCCAATTTTATTCATGATAGAGACAAGCAAATATGCACATTCACCAGAGATTGTTCAGGATGTGATGGATGGTTAACTATCTTGCTCGATTGTAAAAGCCTGACACTTACAAAAAGATGCAGAAATGAATCACAGTACACTGTAAATTTGAAACAAGAGATGAAAATTTAAAGTAAGTTGAATAGCCAAAACCACAAATGAGGAACTGTTGAGAATGATGAGCACAGCTGCTTGAAGAGCTTAGCACTACTGTGTATCTGCAATATGTTGCCTGATAATCACCAAATTACTCTTAATTCTAATAAAGTTGAAGAAAAAAGCAGTGAGAGAAAAAAAAATATCAGACACGTGACTAGGTAGAGTCGAGTTAAGAGAACATACGACATTTTACAGGTTTCTCACAGCTGATAAGGATGGGAGATGGTGATCTGCAATCACTGGAGATGTCAGTTTAAAGAGATGAGAAAAGGACTGAGGAATTGGCATGGGGCAAAATTTGAAGGGAGATATTGTCAAGGTGACAATAAACAATTAAAATAAGAGGTTGATAAAGTGGAGTGCATTGCAAAATAATGTATCTATTCCTAGGAAAAAATATAAGCAGGTTGTTTTTTTTTCATTTACATCAGTGTTCCTCATTATGTGTGATTGGAATGTGGAGATTCTTACATCAACAGGCATGAACACTGTGCTTCAGAACAATCACCTTCTTCGCTGTCTGCTATTTTGCAGGATAATGATCTTTCTGTAAGTTTTTTTCATAAGGAAGCAGAATTTCGAGTTTACAGTTGCACTGGCTCCCTCTTGTGGCATTCAGAAATGCTCTACTTGATGGTACACTAGAATTACTGATTTAAAATTAGTTTGATAGCAGAAATTGAGGTTACTATTTTATGTACTTGTTGCATTAAAAATAGGAGAAACAAACAACCATATCTCTTAAATCCATCTTACATAAAACCAGCTCATAAAATGAAATTCTATCAATCTGGGTCAAAATAGCTGGAGAAAACATCACTTGTTTCCCCTCCCTCACATTCTCTTAACCAAATTCATGGATAGCATTTTGCTAGTATGTGTTTGGAAAGGAGAGGAGTTACAACAATGTCTTAACTATGGGACTGGCCTGTTTCACTTGGCAGGAAAAATCAATTTGTCTCTTACAGAAAGTTTTCAAATGAGTATCTCAACTTTGAAATCAAGGTACTTGGCAGCCATTGCCACTTGCTTCCTGAGAATTCTTGCCAGAGCTGAACCAGATGTGCAGTTAATGCCTGGTTTGATCGATTTGTTATTAATAATGAATACAGAAATGAGAAGAAAGAAAGGATAAAGAGGAGCAGGAAATGGGGAAGCAGTTAGATCATTTCCTCTATTTACACATGTGGGAAGGGCCCACATTTTGGGGATTTTGCAAAAGGGGAAACTAACCCTTTCACCTAGAGTTGGTTAACTCTGCAATTGCCCATTCTGAGTGTAGCAAGACTGACTGAGAGGAAGAAAATGATTAAAGTTGCATCATCACTGCATCCCAGTCCCCTATCTCTGCAGTCTAAGTCCTCGTTGCCAAACATGGCAGGTTTCCTAAATGAATGAATGCTCCTGCCCCTTCTTTTAATTAATAATAACTGAAAGTTCAAGGACTATTGCCTGGAATCAGAGAGGGAGAATAATTTTTTGTCAATTTGACTCTGCTGTGTGAACGTTCTTGGGTTGATACACTGATATATTTTTAATTGTATCACCTTAGAAACTATGATAAGAAGACAGGGAAAAGTCAGTTTTTTCTGTAGATCACTCATATTGGAAGAAATGGTGTAGGCTCTTCTGTTTAAATGGGTGAGGGGGGCACAAATTTTCTGACATAGCTTAAAGCAAAGTAAAAGGGGAAACGCTAAAGATACTTTTTAGAACCATTATTTTCTAAATAGCACAAAGACTAAGCTTTTTGAAAGGACTTCAGTGCCAAATACCAATAATATTTTGTACTTCTGACAAAATTCTGCTGAAGATACCAAATTTTTGCCAAGTCTGACACAGACAAAATCCTGATCCAACAAACTCTTCTGCTTAAGCAAAAGAAATTAAACTTATTAGATAACATTTAGTAACTTGTTGGGCTACTGAGTCTGAAATGTAAACTTTTCACAGAATGTTAGGGATTGGAAGGGACCTCAAAAGATCATCTAGTCCAGTCCCCCTGCCAGAGCAGGAACACCTAGATCAGGTCACACAGGAATGCATCCAGGAGGGTTTTGAATGTCTCCAGAGAAGGAGACTCCACAACCTCTCTGGGCAGCCTGTGCCAGTGCTCTGTTACCCTCACTGGGAAGAAATTCTTCCTCACATTTATGTGGAACCTCCTATGTTCCAGCTTGCACCCATTGCCCCTTGTCCTATCATTGGATGTCACTGAGAAGAGCCTGGATCCATCCTCATGACACTCACCCTTCACATATTTATAAACATTAATGAGGTCACCCCTCAGTCTCCTCTTCTCCAAGCTAAAGAGACCCAGCTCCCTCAGCCTTTCCTCATAAGGGAGATGTTCCACTCCCTTAATCATCTTTGTGGCTCTGTGCTGGACTGTCTCAAACAGTTCCCTGTCCTTCTTGAACTGGGGAGCCCAGAACTGGACACAATACTCCAGATGCGGCCTCACCAGGGCAGAATAGAGGGGGAGGAGAACCTCTCATGACCTACTAACCACCCCCTTTCTAATACACCCCAGGATGCCATTGGCCTTCTTGGCCACAAGGGCACATTGCTGGCTCATGGTCATCCTCCTGTCCACCAGGACCCCCAGGTCCCTTTCCCCTACGCTGCTCTCCAGCAGGTCAGCCCCCAACCTGTACTGGTACATGGGGTTGTTCTTCCCCAGATGCAAGACTCTACACTTGCCCTTGTTATATTTCATTAAATTTCTCCCTGCCCAACTCTCCAGCCTGTCCAGGTCTCTCTGAATGGCAGCACAGCCTTCTGGTGTGTCAGCCACTCCTCCCAGTTTTGTGTCATCAGCAAACTTGCCGACAGAGCACTCTATTCCCTCATCCAAATCATTGATGAATATATTGAATTGTACTGGTCCCAGTATTGACCCCTGAAGGACCCCACTAGATACAGGCCTCCAACTAGACCCTGTCCCATTGACCACAACTCTCTGGCTTCTTTCCTTCAGCCAGTTCACAATCCACCTCACTATCCGATCATCCCGACCACACTTCCTCAGTTTAGCTGCGAGCATGCTGTGGGAGACAGTGTCAAATGCTTTACTGAAATCAAGATAGACCACATCCACTGCTTTACCATCATCTGTCCACTGGGTTATGTCCTCATAAAAGGCTATCAGGTTGGTCAAGCATGACTTCCCCTTGGTGAAGCCATGTTGACTGCCCCTAATGGCCCTCTTATCCTTGATATGCCTAGAGACAGTCCCCAGGATAAGTTTTTCCATCACCTTTCCAGGGATGGAGGTGAGGCTGACCGGTCTATAGTTACCTGGGTCTTCCTTCTTGCCCTTTTTGAAGACCGGAGTGACATTTTCTTTCCTCTAGTCCTCAGGCACCTCTCCTGTTTCCCATGACTTAACTAAGGTGATGGAGAGTGGCCTAGCAATGACATCCATCAGCTCCCTCAGCACCCATGGGTGCATCCCATCAGGACCCATGGATTTATGGATGTTCAGGTTGCTTAACTGATCCCTAACCCAGTCCTCATCAACCAGGACAAACTCCTCCTCTATCCTGACTTCCTCTGGAGCTTCAGGGGTGCTGGGCTCCTCAGGACAGCCTCCAGCAGTATAGACAGAGGCAAAGTAGGCATTCAGTAACTCTGCCTTCTTTTTATCCTCTGTCACCAGGGCACCCACCTCATTCACCAGTGGGCCTACATTGCCTCTGGTGTTACTTTTATCTGCAGTGTATTTGAAGAAGCCCTTTCTGTTGTCCTTGACCTTTCTTGCAAGGTTTAATTCCAAGGAGGCCTTGGCTTTCCTAGTCGCCTCCCTGCATCCTCTGACAACTGACTTATATTCTTCCCAAGTGACCAGCCCCTCCTTCCATGATCTGTACATTCTCTTCTTCCCCTTGAGTTTGCCCAGCAGTTCCCTGTTTAACCATGCAGGTCTCCTGGCACCCTTTCTTGACTTCCTACCTGTTGGGATGCACTGATCTTGAGCTTGGAAGAAGAGGTCCTTGAACAGTAATCAACTGTCTTGGGCCCCTTTACCTTCAAGCACCCTGTCCCATGGGATTTCCCCTAGCAATTGCTTGAAAAGGCCAAAGTTGGCTTTATTGAAGTCCAGGCCACACAAGATCCTGAACTCCACCATCTCATGGTCACTGCAACCAAGGCTACCCTCAACCTTCAGCGCTTCAACCAGGCCCTCCTTGTTCGTGAGAATAAGATCCAGCAGCACTCCTCTCCTAGTTGGCTCATCCACCATTTGCATCAGGAAGTTACCATCAATGCACTGAAGGAACCTCCTGGACTGTGGATGGCTGGCTGAGTAGGCCTCCCAGCAAATATCAGGGTAGTTGAAGTCCCCCATGACAACCAGGGCCTGCCTTTGCGAGACTGCTTTCAGCTGCCTGTAGAAGGCCTCATCAATCTCCTCACCCTGATCCAGTGGCCTGTAATAGACCCCCACAACAGTATCACCCATGCCAGCCTGCCCCTTAATTCGCACCCACAAGCTCTCAACACGCTCCTGATCCGCCCTGGACAGAACTCAATACACCCTAGTTGCTCCCTCACGTAAAGAGCAACTCCACCACCTCGCCTCGCTGGCCTGTCTTTCCTGACAAGGACACAGCCATCCCTGACCACATTCCAGTCATGCGAGCTGTCCCACCACGTCTCTGTAATCGCCACGAGATCATAACCCCCCGACTGAACACGGATTTCTGACTCCTCCTGTTCATTCCCCGTGCTGCGTGCATTGGGGTACAGGCATTTCAGGGAGCGAGCTGAGCCCGCTGATTTCACCCTAGGGGGTGGGAGGCCTCCTGGTCCTCATCATTACTAGGGCACTGCCCCAGTGGTGCAAGGCCAGCTACAACCCCATCCCCCTTCGAATCTAGTTTAAAGCTCTCCGAATGAGCCCTGCTAATACCTGTCCCTGCAATCGAACCCTCACTGCCTTGCCCTTACCTCAGTCTTGTCGCTGCTGCTCCTGCCACCTCACTGACTGATTGCTGGTTCTTACCGCGTTTAAATCTCCCACGTGGGAGCCACGTGGCTCGGAGCCACGCCTCTGCCGTGCCTGATTGGCTCTCGCCGACTTCCGGGAGCTGTTGGGGCTCGGGCTGCGAGTAGTAGTGGGGGTGGGGGGTGGTGGTGTCCCTGGCTCAGGAATCCCTCTGCACAACGAGGTCAAACCCTCACTGCCTTGACCTTACCTCAGTCTTGTTGCTGCTGCCATCGCTGCCTCACCGACAGAATGAGGCAGAATTATTTCAGACAGGTTATTTCAGGTTTTCTAAAAACCCCACAACCAACAATACTATGAGTAAGAGCTATACATCTGTGAATAGTATATATGTATTTGTCCACCACAGAATGAAGAATTCTCTATGGTTTACTTACTGGTATATTTAAGCATAATAGCTTGGCATTTTTAAGATCTATTTACATAACTCTGCACACCTGCAAGTTTTTGGAACATTTCTTTAACCTGTAAAACGCACACCATCAGATAAGCCATATATTGTGTGTGTCAGCACGTTACTCTGAAACATTTAATATGAACTTTAGTATTTCTAAATCTTGTTTCTTCATATGAGGAAGTCTTGTATTATTCAGCAAGTTCTTTACCTGACATTTCCACAATATGTGTTTGTTTTACATCTACAAAACCCAGTAGTTTTGGACAGTGCCTTTTTGCTTTTAAAATAAGTTGAACCAGTAATAAGTTACCAACTTTTAAATAAAGCTAGCTTCTGAGCCAAGAAAGAATGTAAGAAATTTCAGCTGTGTTTAGAAGGCAAAAATGATTGAACTGTGCATTAAGAATGGAAAGTCATTCATAACTCTACATCATAAGATTAAAAGCTGACCTTGACTATTTATAGCTAAGCACTGTCAAGAGCTATATGTGTTGATGAGAGAACCTGACTGTTAGTACATTCCTAGATTAGGTGCATGTTAATGAGGCCTGTACAGTGCAAGAAAATGGATGAAGAGTGAAGATAATATTTAGAAGCCAGAAAACATGTTTAAATTAGACACATAAAATATAAAATTGGAGGCAAAAGGAGCTAAAGTAGGTAAAATTTTCACTTTCTAACTATTTGTAAAGCAACTTTGCTTTCTATAGCGATGTAAAAATGTGGACTCGTAATGCTTTAAAAAATTACTTCTAACAAATAGTTATAATTAGTAATTAATAATAGTAGTTAATTACTAATACTACCTTAAAAAAATACTTAAGCAAATAATGATGAAAACATTTAGAGTGTATATTTTCCTGAAGGCATTTTTTAAGCAGAGGAAAGAAAGCAAGCACTTTTCAGAGGGGCTCAGTTCCAAAACAATGGTGAAACCAAGCTTTTTAGGTTTGCCTCTCTCTTAATCTGGCCTATATTAAGGATAATTTCAGGATAATTGGCAAGCACAAAGGCATTCAACTCTTAGGGGTGTGTCAGTCCTTAAACCTGGGTACAAAAATCACTTTTACAGTGCCCATTATCTGGTAAAATTCCCCAGAAGATTTCAAAGTTGATGGGATGCAGCTTTGCGAGACTATTTTGGTCAGTTTGGGAACCTGATGAAAAGATGTATATTCAGGGCTGAAGACAGATCAATGGATCAATTGATCAATCTTCTGGTCATCACTTTTATTCAGATAAAAATCCTTAGCATGCAGAGAGTTCCTAAATCCTGACCGCCCCTGTAGAATAACATTGTACTTTCATAGGATGAAAGATTAACATACCAAAATGATAGAGGTTTTTTTTGTAAATCAATTGTGGATATCTTATTATACAATATGCATTCTTATCATACGCTACCTCCTGTAACTGCAGAGTGTAGCAATCTGTTTTCCCGAATTTTGGAAATGAAAGAACAACTGCATTAAAAAATTGGCACTACAGGACCAATTAATTATATCTCTGTTCTCTAAACTAGAGGCATGCTTGTGTGTAAAGTTTAGATGTAGATCTGAGTTTGCCTATGATTTAGGGAGGGACAGAAGAGCACTGCAGTTCTGCAGACCGGATGCAGAACTTCAGCTGAGATATTCAGGAGAAAGATGTGGATAGATACATATCTCAGATTCGAATACCTTTGTGTTGCAGGATGCATTCAGAATTTGGGTATTTCCTTGTGCTAGTTAGATATTTAAACTTCCTCTGTGGTAAAACAATGACTTAGTTTGAGGTTTTGGTGAGTGAAAAAAAGAGAACTCATGGCTTTTGAAAAGCCATGGTAGTGAAAGCTACCACAGGGTAGTGAAAGCTATGCGTATAGAAAGGAAAATATGCACAGAACTCATGGAAAGAAGATATGAAATTTGGAAAGCTACAACTACAGTTTCTGCAGCCCATAAACCACAACATTTCCTTCATGTGTTCAAATGATACAGCCAAGAGATGGTCATTGTGCAGCGTGCTCTCTCCCTGTGCCAGGTCACTTGCTGAAAGGGAAAGCAGCATGAAATTATGCAGCAAGAACAGCAGTTTCATAGCTAGCCCTAAATGGCTGGATATGGCACAAAGAAAAGATCACAGAATCACAGAATCACAGAATGTTAGGCATTGGAAGGGACCTCAAAAGATCATCTAGTCCAATCCCCCTGCCAGAGCAGGAACACCTAGGTCAGGTCACACATGGAACATGTCCAGGCGGGTTTTGAATGTCTCCAGAGAAGGAGACTCCACAACCTCTCTGGGCAGCCTGTGCCAGTGCTCTGTCACCCTCACTGGGAAGAAGTTCTTCCTCACATTTATGTGGAACCTCCTATGTTCCAGCTTGCACCCATTGCCCCTTGTCCTATCATTGGATGTCACTGAGAAGAGCCTGGATCCATCCTCATGACACTCACCCTTTACATATTTATAAACATTCATGAGGTCACCCCTCAGTCTCCTCTTCTCCAAGCTAAAGAGACCCAGCTCCCTCAGCCTTTCCTCAGAAGGGAGATGTTCCACTCCCTTTGTGGCTCTGCGCTGGACTCTCTCAAGCAGTTCCCTGTCCTTCTTGAACTGTGGGGCCCAGAACTGGACACAATACTCCAGATGCAGCCTCACCAAGGCAGAATAGAGGGGAAGGAGAACCTCTCTTGACCTACTAACCACCCCCTTTCTAATACACCCCAGGATGCCATTGGCCTTCTTGGCCACAAGGGCACATTGCTGGCTCATGGTCATCCTCCTGTCCACCAGGACCCCCAGGTCCCTTTCCCCTATGCTGCTCTCCAACAGGTCAGCTCCCAACCTGTACTGGTACATGGGGTTGCTCTTCCCCAGATGCAAAACTCTACACTTGCCCTTGCTGAATTTCATTAAATTTCTCCCCACCCAACTCTCCAGCCTATCAAGGTCTCGTTGACTAGCAGCACAACCCTCTGGTGTGTCAGCCACTCCTCCTAGTTTGGTGTCATCAGCAAACTTGCTGAGGATACATTCTGTACCCTCATCCAGGTCGTTGATGAAGATATTCAACAACACCGGTCCCAGTACCGACCCCTGAGGGACTCCACTAGTCACAGGCCTCCAACTAGACTCCGTCCCATTGACCACAACTCTCTGGCTTCTTTCCTTCAGCCAGTTCGCAATCCACCTCACTACCTGATCACCAAACCCATACTTTATCAGCTTATCTATGAGGATGCTGTGGGAGACAGTGTCAAATGCTTTACTGAAATCAAGATAAACCACATCTACCGCTCTACCATCATCTATCCACCTAGTTATTTCCTCATAGAAGGCAATAAGGTCGGTCAAACATGACTTGCCCTTGGTAAAACCATGTTGACTGCGCTTAATGACCCCCTCATCCTTGATATGCCTAGAGATAGTGCCAAGAACAAGCTGTTCCATCACCTTTCCAGGGCTGGAGGTGAGGCTGACCGGTCTATAGTTACCCGGGTCCTCCTTCTTGCCCTTCTTATAGATTGGAGTGACATTTGCTATCCTCCAGTCCTCAGGCACCTCTCCTGTTGTCCATGACTTACCGAAGATGATGGAGAGTGGCCTAGCAATGACCTCTGCCAGCTCCCTCAGCACCCTTGGGTGCATTCCATCTGGTCCCATTGATTTATGGATATCCAGATTGCTCAACTGATCCCTAACCCAATCCTCATCTACCAAGGCAAACTCCTCCTTTATCTTGACTTCTTCTGGGGCTACAGGGATCAGGGGCTCCTGGGGAAAGCCTGCAGGAGTAAAGACAGAGGCAAAGAAGGCATTCAGCACCTCTGCCTTCTTTATATCCTCTGTCTCTAGGGCACCCACCTCATTCATCAGTGGGCCTATATTGCCTCTAGTGTTTGTTTTATTAGCTATGTATTTGAAAAAGCCCTTTCTATTGTCCTTGACCTGGCTTGCAAGGTTAAGTTCCAAGGAGGCCTTAGCTTTCCTAATTGCCTCTCTACATCCTCTGACAACTGTCCTATATTCCTCCCAAGTGACTAGCCCCTCTTTCCATGATCCATAAATTCTTTTTTTCCACCTGAGTTTGCCCAGCAGTTCCTTGTTTAACCATGCTGGTCTCCTAGCTCCCTTACTTGATTTCAAACCCATTGGGATGCTCTGATCCTGAGCTTGCAAGAACTGGTCCTTGAATGTTGACCAACTATCTTGAGCCCCTTTACCATCTAGCACCCTGTCCCATGGGACTTCCCTTAACAATTGATTGAGGAGGCTAAAGTTGGCCCTGCGGAAGTCCAGGGTTCTGGTCTTGCTAGGTACTCTATTCCTCCCACACAGGATCCTGAACTCCACCATCTCATGATCACTGCAGCCAAGGCTGCCATCGACCATCACTGCTTCAACAAGACCCTCCTTGTTGGTGAGTACAAGATCCAGCAGCGCTCCTCTCCTAGTCGGCTTATCCACCATTTGCATTAAGTAGTTGTCATCAATGCACTGGAGGAACCTCCTAGACTGTGAATGGCTGGCTGTGTGAGTCTCCCAGCAGATATCGGGGTAGTTAAAATCCCCCATGAGGACCAAGGCCTGTAGTTGCGAGGCTGCTTTCAGCTGCCTGTAGAAAGCCTCATCAACTCTCTTGTCCTGATCAGGAGGTCTGTAATAGACCCCCACAACTGTATCACCCATGCCTGCCTGCCCCTTAATTCTTACCCACAGACTTTCAACTTGCCCCTCATCAGTCCCTGGACAAAACTCAATACATTCTAGGTGCTCCCTCACATAGAGAGCAACTCCACCACCTCGCTTCACCGACCGATCTTTCCTAAAAATGACATAGCCATCCATGACCATATTGCAGTCATGTGAGCTGTCCCACCATGTCTCTGTAATTGCCACCAGGTCATAACCTTTAGACCGTACACAGACCTCTAACTCCTCCTGTTTATTCCCCATACTGCGTGCATTGGTGTACAGGCATTTCAGATAGCAAGCAGAGCGCACTGGTGGGACCCCTGGGAGGCAGGAGGCCTCGTGGTCAGGGCCTAAACATCTATCCCTTCTCTTCAATGATCGAAAATCCTCCCTAGACCACCTTCCTTCAGGCCCTAGCATATTGCTCTTGGGCTCATCCCTAACAGACCCAGTTCTCTCCCCTTCCCCCTTCCCATCTAGTTTAAAGCCCTCTCAATGAGCCCTGCTAACTCCTGTCCCTCCGGGACAAATGCATTCCACCTGCCACCATCAGGCCAGGTGTCTCATATAGAAGCCCATGATCAAAGAACCCAAAGCCCTGCCTTTGGCACCAGTCACATAGCCATTCATTGATCTGTAAACTCTTCCTGCTTACCTCTTCACCCATCCTTGCAGGAGGTATGGAGGCAAACACTACTTGCACTCCAGACCCCTTAACCAGCCGTCCCAGGGCCCTGAAGTCACTCTTCATTGCCCTTGCACTTCTTGTAATCATTTCGTCCCTGCCAACCTGAAAAAGCAGCAGTGGGCAGTAATCGGAGGGCTTTACAAGATCAGGGAGTTTCTTTTTCATGTCTCTAATCCGAACCCCAGGGAGGCAGCAGACTTCCCTGTGGGATGGGTCTGGTTGACAGATGGGCCCTTCTGTTCCCCTCAGAAGGGAGTCACCCACCACAATTACCCTCCTTTTCTTCTTAATTGAAGAAGTCCTAAGGCATCGGGGTGACTGACAAGCCCTAGGTGATTCAGGAGACTGATCTACCCCTCCAACTTCATTGACCTCTCCCTGAAGTTCCAAGGCCTGGTACCTGTTACTCAAGGGCAACTGGGAGGGTGAAGGGGGTTGGGAGGGTTTTTGCTTGCCTCTCCGAGGACGGACCACCCTCCATTCCTCCCTGTCTCCTGAGCCCTCTCCTTCTGTCTGATGACAGGAGGGGAGGGGATCCATCACTTGCTCACCCTTTTCCGACTGCCCTTACCTCAGGGTGAAGCTCCACCCATCTATTTCTCTTTCACAGTCTCTAATAGTTCTTAGCCTTTCTACCTCCTCCATCAGTTTAAGCACCTGCCTGAGCAGACCATTTATCTGCTCGCACCGCACACACGCGGTGTCACTGGCTCCCTCCGGTACCAGTGCCAGGCTCAGGCATTCGCTGCAGCCACAAACCTGCATGGCTGCGTGTCTGCTCGGAGGATCCCTCTGAGTCCCCATATTCTTTTTCACAACAGTTTTTGGGCGCGCTGCGACCATGGTCTATCTGGTCTATGGTCTGTCTGGCTAATCCTCTGCTCGCGCCACTCTCCTTGCGCTTGCCTCTTTGGAGACTAGCCGCCGCTCTCTGCTCCGCGTGCCGCGTGCTCTGAGGGAGCTGCCGAGATGGCCGCTTTTAAAGTTTGCCGCGGTTCTCAGTCACACCCCCCGCCACGTCAGCCTTTCGGTTTCTCTCAGGTTTCTCAGGATTCCCGCTCAGACTCGGGTTTCCTTGCTCTGCCCCGGCTTCACCGTCTCCGGGAAGCCTGGCTCCTTCTCAAAGCCTCAGCAAAAGCAAAAGCGAACAGCACTCACCGCAGCCACAGCCGCCCCACCGCTCCCACAGCAGCCGCTCTCTGCTCCGTGTGCTGCGTGCTCAGGATGAGCATGGGTGATGGTATCAGGACAATCCAACAACAGCAGGCGTGCCATGCACATTGTCAAAAGTTTACTGGTCAGAGATCTGACCAGCTCAGCATGCTCTTGTGCCTACCTTCATCTTCTCTGTGTGCACATAATGGTGACGCCCAAATTGTGATCACTCAGTTCCTAACTCCAACACTTAATGAGTGCACTGTGAACTCTCCCTCCCTATACAGTCAGTAGAGAGACAGAGAATTTCAGTGTTAGGCTAGTAGAGTGTTATTCCAGGCTGCCTACAGCATCCAAAGTCACATGGGATAAAGGTAAGCTTGTTTGACTAGGAAATAGTTATTCCTGCTTGTTTCATATACCTCTCCTTGTCCCAAGAAGTTACTTTCTAAAGCATTTCATAATTTCAGCAACACAGAAATATTTTCTACCATGATCCATCTTTTTCCTTTCCTTAGGTTTGGCTACAGGAAGATGGTCATACACAAAAGCTTTAATTTATATTCTTGTGTTTTGCCAATTACTAGGCCTAGCACAAAGGATGTAGCCAACAGTAAAACAAACCAGTAACCAGATTCTATTGTATACAAAAAGGTCAGTACATGGGTGAACGCTGGGGGTACAAACAAACAGATCACACATAATAGACATGAACCCCAGAGACAACAAAGCACAACCAATAATAAGTAGAATAAACAAAGTCTCCCATAGAAGAGATGGGAAACAACCAAGTCAATAGGCTGATCACATAGGAGAGAAGTAGCCCCATATTGTTTCTCCACAAAGCCCACGTTTGCAAATGTCAAACCAGACTGAGGCCCAGTTGCAGAGAGAGTCAGAAGGTCCTAACCTCGCTCCATCACCTTCACAGGGGTGGAGGTGAGACTAACCGGCCTGTAGTTTCCTGGGTCTTCCTTCTTGCCCTTTTTGTAGACTGGAGTGATGTTGGCCTTCCTCCAGTCTTCAGGCACCTCTCCTGCTCTCCACGACTTTTCAGAGATGATGGAGAGTGGCCCAGCAATAACATCTGCCAGCTCTCTCAGCACTCGCGGGTGCATCCCATCAGGGCCCATGGACTTCTGGATGTCCAGTTTGGCCAAGTGGTCTCTAACACAGTCTTCCTCTATCGAGGGACAGTCTTCATCTCTCCAGACATTCCCTCTTGCCTGCACGGTTTGGGATTCACAAGAGACCGCTTTAATAGTGAAGACAGAGGCAAAGAAGATATTCAGTACCTCTGCCTTTTCTGTGTCTTCCACCACCAGCCTCGTTCATCAGTGGACCAACATTTTCCCTAGTCTTCCTTTTTCTATTGAGGTACTGTTTTGCCAATCACTAGGCCTAGCACAAAGGACACAGCCAGCAGTAGAACAAACCAGTAACCAAATTCTATTTCACACAAGAAAGTCAGTATATGGGTGAACGCTGGGGGTACAAACAAGTCAATCAGATTACACATCATAGACATCAACCCCAGTGACCCCAGGAATGATACAACACGGCCAACGATCGGTGGAACAAACAAAGCAACGAAGTCTCCCATGGTAGGGATGGGAGACAGCCAAGCCAATAGACAGATAATATAGGACAGAGGTAGCCACATGTTCTCACAAGGCCCACGTTCACCAGCACCAAACCTGACCTTTCTCTCTCTCTTTCTCACTCCCTTCCTCTTTTTCCCTCCCTCTCTCTCTCTCCCTCCCTCTCCCTGGCTCGCCCTCTCTAGCTCCCTTTCTCTCTCCCTCCTTCTCTCTCTCTCTCCCACTCCCTCTCTATCCCTCTCCCTCTTCCTCTCTCCCTCTCCCTCTTTCTCGCTCCCTCTCCCTCTCTCTGTTTCGTTTGCTCTCTCTCGCTCTCTCACTCCCTCTCTCTCTCTATCCCTTCACCTCTCTCTCTCTACCTTGCCCTCTCTCTCCCTCTCCCTCTTTCTCTCTCCCTCCCTCTCTCCCTCCCTCCCTCTCTCTCCCTCCCTCCCTCTCCCTCTCTCTCCCCCTCTCTCTCTCCCCCTATCTCTCTCTCTCCCTCTCTCTCGCAATTTCGCTCTCTCTCTTTCACGCTCTCTCTCTCGCGCTCTCTCTCGCGTGCCCTCTCACTCGTTCTCTCGCTCTTGCTCTCTCTTTCTCTCTCTATCTTCCTCTCCTTCTTTCTCTCCCCCTCTACTTCTTTCTCTCTCCCTCTCCCTCTTTCTCGCTCTCTCTCCCCCTCTCACTCGCTCTCTCTCTCTCTCTCTCGCTCGGTCTCTCTCGCTCTCTCTTTATCGCTCTCTCTCTCCCCCTCCCTCTCGCCCCTTCCCTCTCTCTCACTCCCCCTCTCTCCCTCCCCCTGACTCTCTCTCCCTCTCGCTCTCTCTCTTTCACTCTCTCTCTCTCACTCTCTCGCTCTCTCTCTCTCTGTCTTTCGCTCTCTGCCTTTCGCACACTGTCTTTCGCTCTCTCGCTCTGCCTCCCTCTTTCTCTCTTCCTCCCTCTCTCTCTCTCCGACCCCCTCTCTCCCTCCCACTCTCTCTCCCCCTCTCTCCCTCGCTCTCTCCCTCTCTCCCTCTTCCTCCCTCCCTCCCTCTCTCCCTCTCTCTCTCTCTCCCTCTCTCTCCCTCCTCCTCTCTCCCTCCCTCTCTCTCTCCCCCTCTCTCCCTCCTCCTATCACTCTATCCCTCTTGCTCTCTCCCTCTCACTCTCTTTCTCCCTCCCTCTCTCTCTCTCCCTCCCTCTCTCTCTCTCTCTCTCCCCCCCTCTCTCTCTCTCCCTCTCTCTCTCTCTGGAGCTCTCTCTCGCTCGCCCCTCTCTCTCTCTCCCCCTCTCTCTCTCTCTTTCTCTCTCTCTCTCCCTCTCCTTCTTTCTCTCTCCCTCTCCCTCTTTCTCGCTCCCTCTCACCCTCTCTCTGTTTCGCGCTCTCTCTTTCATTTGCACTCTTTCGCTCTCTCTCTTTCGCTCTCCCCCTTTCGCTCTCCCTCTCTCGCTCTCTCACTCCCTCTCTCTCTCTCTCCCTGCTTGTCTCTCTCTCTCCGTCTCCCTCTCTCTCCCTCTCCCTCTTTCTCACTCCCTCTCCCTCTTTTTCTTTCCCTCTCCCTCTTCCTCGCTCCCTCTCCCCCTCTCTCTCTTTTGCTAGCTCTCTCTCTCCCTCTCTCTCACTCACTCGCTCTCTCTCGCACTCTCTTACTCGCTCTCTCTCCTTCCCTCTCCCTTTCCCTCTCCCTTCCTCTCTCTCTCTCTCCCTCCCTCTCTCTCCCTCCCTCTCTCTCTCTCGCGCTCTCTCCCTCTTTCTCTCTCCCTCTCCCTCTTTCTCTCTCCCTCTCCCTCTTTCTCGCTCCCTCTCCCCCCCCCTCTCTCTGTCTTTCACTCTCTCTCTTTCGCTCTCGCGCTCTCGCACTGTCTCTCTCGCTCCCTCTCCCCCTCTCTCTCGCTCTCTCTCTTTCGGTCCCTCTTTTTCTCTCCCTCCCTTTCTCTCTCCCTCCCTCCCTCTCTCTCCCTCCCTCTTTTTCTCTCCCTCCATTTCTCTATCTCTCCCTCCCTTTCTCTCTCCCTCCCTCCTTCTCTCTCCCTCCCTCCCTCTCTCTCCCTCCTGCGCTCTCTCCCCCTCTCTCTCTCCCCCATCTCTCTCTCAATTTCGCACTCTCTCTTTCGCGCTCTCTCGCGCGCTCTCTCTCTCGTGCGCTCCCTCTCCCCCTCCTTCTCTCTCTCTCTCCCTCTCCCTTTTTCTCGCTCCCTCTTCCTCTTTCTCGCTCCCTCTCCTCCTCTCTCTCTTTTGCTCTCTCTGTTTCGCTTTCTCTCTTTCTCTCTCTTTTTCTCCCTCCCTCCCTCTTTCTCCATCCCTCCCTCTTTCTCCCTCCCTTTCTCTCTATCCCTCCATCTCCCTGGCTCTCTCTCTCTCTCTCTCCCTCTCTCTCTCCCCCTCTCGCTCTCCCCCTATCTCTCTCCCTCTCCCTCTCTCTCCCACTCCCTCTTTCTCTGTCCCTCTCCCTCTTTCTCTGCCCATCTCCCTCTTTCTCGCTCCCTCTTCCCCTCTCTCTCTTTCACTCGCTCTCTCTCTGTCTTTCGCTCTCTCTGTCTTTCGCATTCTCTCTTTCGCTCTCTCCTTCTCGCTCTCTCTCTCTCGCTCCCTCACCCCCCCTCTCTCTTTCCCTCTCTTTTGCTCTCTCTCCCTCTATATATATCTCTCTCCCTCTCTCTCTCCCTCTTTCTCTCTCCCTCTCCCTCTTTCTCGCTCCCTCTCCCCCTCTCTCTCTTTTCCTCACTCGCTCTCTCTCCCTCTCTCTCGCTCGGTCTCTCTTGCTCTCTCTTTCTCGCTCTCTCTCCCTCTCCCCCTCTATCTCTCCGCCTCCCTCTCTCTCCCTCCCTCTCTCTGTCCTCCTCTCACCCTCTTCTCTCTCTCTCCCTGTCGCTCTCTCTCTTTCGCTCTCTGTTTCTCTCTCTCTCTCTCTCTCTCTCTCTGTCTTTTGCTCTCTGTCTGTCTCTCTGTCTCTTTCGCTCTCTCGTTCTCCCTCCCTCTCTTTCTCTCTCCCTCCCTCTCTCTCTCTCCCTCTCACCCTCTCTCCCTCTCCCTCTCACCCTCTCTCCCTCCTCCTATCTCTCTCTCTATTTTGCACTCTCACACTCTCTCCGTCTCTCTCTCTCTCTCGCTCTATCCTTCTCTCTCCCTCCCGCTGTTTCTGTCTCCCTGCCTCTCGTTCTCTCTCCCTCTCCCTCTTTCTCTCTTCCTCTCCCACTTTCTCGCTCCCTCCCCCCCTCTCTTTTGCTCTCTCTCTTTCGCTCTCACTTTCTACCTCACCCCCTCTTTCTCCCACCCTCCCTCTCTTTCTCCCTCCCTCTCACTCCCTCCCTGCCTCTCTCTCTCTCTTTCTCTCTCTCTTTCTCCCTCTCCTTCGTTCCCTCCCTCTCTCCCTCTTTCTTTGTCTCTCTCCCGCTCTCACTCCATCTGTATATGTCCCTCTCCCTCTCTCTCTCTCTCCCTCTCTTTCTCACACCCTCTCTCTCTCTCTCTCCCTCCTTCTGTCTCTCTCTCTCTCTCCCTCTCTCTCTTTCTCTCTCTCACCTTCTCCCTCTTTCTTGCACCCTCTCCCTCTTTCTCGCCCCCTCTCCCTCTTTCTCGCCCCCTCTCCCCCTCTCCCTCTTTCGCTCCCTCTCTCTCGCTCTCTCACTCCCTCTATCTCTCTCTCCCTCCTTCTCTCTCCCTCCTTCCCTCTCCCTCCTTCTCTATCCCTCTCTCCCTCTCCCTCTTTCTCCCTCTCACTCTCTCTCTCGCTCTCTCCCTCTCCCTCTCTCCCTCCCCCTCTCTCCCTTCCTCTCTCTCTAACCCTCTTTCACTCCTCCTATCTCTCTCTTCCTCTCGCTCTCTCTCGCTACCTCTCTCCCTCTCCCTCTTTCTCTCTCTCTCTCTCCGTCTCTTTCTCCCTCCCTCCCTCTCTCTCCCACCCTCCCTCTTTCTCTCTCCCTCTCCCTCTCTCTCGCTCCCTCTCCCCCTCTCTCTCTTTTGCTCTCTCTCTCTCTCTCTGTCTGTCTTTCGCTCGCTCTCTCTTGCTCTCGCTCACTCGCTCGCTCTGTCTCCCCCTCTCGTTCTCCCTCTCTCAGTCTCTCTCCTTCCCTCTCTCTTTCTCTCTTCCTCCCTCTCTCTCTTTCCCCCCCTCCCTCCCCCTCTCTCCCACTCCCTCTCCCCCTCTCTCTTTCACTCTCTCTCTTTTGCTCTCTCTCTTTCGCTGCCTCTTTATCTCTCCCACCCTCACTCTCTCTCCCTCCCCCTCTCTCTCTCCCCGTCCATCTCTCTATCCCTCTCTCTCTCCCTCCTTCTCTCTCTCTCGCTCGGTCTCTCTCGCTCTCTCTTTCTCGCTCTCTCTCTTCCTCACCCTCTCTTCTGACGTGCGGAAAAGACTCTACAACTCTCGTAAAGTTCTAAAGTAGGGATGTTTATTCAGCGCCGGGTGCAAGGGGGATCGCTCCTCCGAACTTGCACACCTAGGGGCAAAGGCGTGTTTCTTTTTATAGCACTAAGTAATACATATTCATGAGGGGTGCATCATAAACATTCCATCATTGCATCAGGTCATTATAATATTCCACGCCTCTTGCTCCGCCTGGTGGCGCCTGCGCAGTGCTCCCTGGTGCTCCTCTTCGGGGGGCTCGGGAGGAAGGCTCTAAGTCTTCCACAGTTGGCTGCGCATGCTCTGTGGGCCTCTGGCTCTTCTCCAGACCACAGCATCGGTTCCCACCAGCTCGAATGCTTCGACCTTTCCCCCTTATCAGAAGGAGCAGGAGCCTTTCTCCCCTTTCCCAATGGCCTCCTTCTAATCAGCGGCCTGTAGCCCCTGTTTTGTCTAGCAAGCAAGGTCTCCAAGCGGGAGAGGCAAGATTACATACTTTACATACTTTTCCAAAGGCAACAAACACCAGCACTGGGAACACACAGTGGATATAAGGGTTAATACAGCCCCACCATGTGAGCAAATTGGCCAGCAACATAAACATACCTAATTCAAACAATACAAATATATAAACAGAAAATTGCGCCTAACAGATTGTTTTAACACACCCCAGTCAGGTTTTTTTGTCCTTATCTCAACCCTCTCGTACCCTGCGTTGGGCGCCGAAAAGGCTGTGGTGGTCTCGACCCTGCCAGGACCCGAGACCACGTTGCCGCTGCCCCTCCCCCACCCTGGGATGGGGACGGGACAGGGAGTGAAATACAAACCCCGGGGCTGAGATAAGGAAGATTTAATACAGCAGTGCAACAACAGCAATAACACCCCCAGCGATAACAATGTACAGAACAAGAGCTGTACCGCAGGGACACAGCACGAGGGACAGAGCCGGCCAAAAGCCGCTCCCGCCCTGCCCGCGCCTGGGCACCCGGACATGACGTCAGCATGGGATGGAATAGCCCGGCTGTGGCTCCCTCCCAACTGCTGGCAAAAATGAACCCCATCCCGGCCGAACCAGGACACTATGCCAGCCCTGCTTTCTTATCAATTTGATTTCCTCAGTGCATGTGCTATGAATATTAAAAGTGTGAAAAATTTAGTAAAAAGACAGTTACAGATGAAGGAATTCCTACTGCTGGGAGATCCCTCTGGGCTTTCTGAATTCCTGTCTTAGTGTTGATTTCTGTGCTGGGAGCAATGAGAAGGGAACCAAGACAGGGTCAGGCATTTAGGGTCATCCCTAGAAGAGGGTGATGGCATTCCAAGGGCTTATTAGCTTGGGTTCATCACAGAGATACCCCACCTTGCGCATCAGACCATGGGCAGAAATGAGGTTTTATACCTGCTCCTGACTGTGCAGACCTGTTCTAAACTGCCAGGGGTTTGCACGTGGGAAATGTTAAATATAGCTTGGCAGTGATCTATTTTTTACCTTTAATTTCCCTGCTGCCTAGGTTCCCCTGATTTCAGCCTTCTTCCCCCTCCTTTATTCCCATACCAGCAATGATTATTTCAGCCATTGACAGAATTTGACTGTGTGTAACCCATGAAGAGGAAGTTTTAATGAACATCAGAAACAACTACCCAGCCTGTCTGGGAACTGCACTCACCTCTTCTGAATATTTCTGTGGCCTTCTAACTTGCTTGTCAAGGCCTTTCTCTGCACGTGTGCAGACCAAATGAGAAGTTTCTCCATTGCCCATCTTCCCTAACCTAGACAGAGCTGTGTTGCAGTGTGAGTCATTGTTTTCATACTCTCTGCCCTTAACGATGTGTCTAGCAGCGACAACCTGGCTCTTCTGATGCAATACATGACAACAAAATCCCTGTGACAAATACTTTAAAAGGGTATTTTTTGTTCTTGGTGCTCTGGTTTTCTAACATGAAAATGCCAAGCTGCATCCAAGGGTGTGTCTAGACCAGCTCCATCTGGTCTAAAGCAAGATTAAATCAAGGTGAGAACCAAGAGATATTTCAGTTTCCAGTAGTCTTAGTGACTTAGCTTAGTGGCTTCCTAAGTCAAAAACTGAGTTTGCACCTTCGTGATTAATAGTCCTTGATGGATGTTTCTTCTGTTAATTTATCCTGCTGCCTTTTCAACTGCTTTATACTCAGGCCCCAGTGAAATGAAATGGGAAATGAAGACTTACAAACGAGAATACTCACACTCTTTTTTTTTTTATATTGATATAATTTAAACACAAGTGCAACATATTTTATTTATTTTTTTAGTCTTTCAGAATAGCTCATTTCTGAAATTAGGAGAAACATAACAATTCCCAGCCAAAAATGTAGCATTTTAGGCAAGGTAGGTGTTGCTGTAAATAAAGGCTTGGAACAAGAGGGGGAAAAATAATTCTCAGCTTTAAATATAGCACTGTAATGAAAGATTATCATGTAGAAAATTAATGACTGCATTTTACTAAGCTGAACTGACACTCACCTTCTGCCTTCAGAGTGGCCATTTGCTTTTAACCCTACCAAGAGCACCACATAAATAATTAAAGTTACCTGCTGGGATGAGCCTGAGGAAAGGGCAATGGGCAGGCAGGGCTGGGGACACTGCTCCCACTCTGCAAGGCTGCATCCCCTCACTCTGTCCAGATGCAGAGGACTTGGGGACCGCTCCCCATCGGCCCTTAAACCACCTCCTCTCCCCCCTTGGGGGGGACTTATCTTCCTTTTGATGGCTTTTCATTTGAATTATTTCTCTTTTTTTTTAAGATTACATTAGCACGATTTCCCCCTTAATTCTATAATCTTTTCAACTCTAGGCTCCTTTGTACTTTGTGCTTTTGTACCCTTTTCTTCTCAAGTCCTTTTCATGTTTCCTCCCTTTTGTTTTTCCCTTGGAGCCTTTTTTGTCATTTTATCCATTATTTGAGTCTTGAGCTGTACAGTAGGAAGTAATGCTAAGAAAATTGAAAAGGAAAAAGCTGCATAAGCCAATGCAGTAAAGAAGACATATACTGAGCCATAGGAGAACTTACAAATGAAGGCACAGTAGTGAAGCCTATATACTTTTGGTCTCTGCGGTGCAATACCCATGAAAAATAAAACAGTGACATTTCCCTTAAAAACAAAAAAAGGCAAGCCAATAAACAAATAAAAATCCCACACCTGTGTGCATCTATGACTTTGCTATAAAAATGGCCGGGAAATGGACCTCTTTGTGATGAGAATCTGAGCTAAATTCCCCATGCATTGAGATAAAACTATTTTTAAAGCACAGATGTGAGAGAATTTGCCTGGAGACTCCTACCAAGTGAGCAGAACCTGAGTGACTGATTTTGCCTTGTGCTGGAAGCTGACTTACAATTTTATGAGTTAACAAATTATTGTTTAAATGCTTTAATGTTGATTTATGCCAAGATTGTCTGCTTTGTATAAAGAGGTATAAAACTAGCTATCTTTAATATAAATCACATTCCTGATAAAGTCTATTTTCAACTAAGGAGACAAACATGGCCAATTAATATTGGGAATTTGACAGATTGTTGCCACCATTGAACTGCACTATCTCTGTGTGCATCAAATCCTTTCCTCCTATTTTACTGTTCCATGCTGCAACTTAAATTTAAGAAAATTAGAAATTAAAGAAGGGAGGCTCTGAGGAGCATCTCCTGGGGATGAGTGCTCTACAGTGCTGAATGCTCACCCAGGCTCCCAATCTAAACTGCTGTGCAGATGCGAATATGAGCTGAGGACACCCAGCACCTGCCCAGAGCTCTGGGATCAGGCTCTCGCTGTCTTTCATCTCCTCACCAGGGCTAACAGAGAGACCTTTTCTTCTTGCTTACTTATTTTTTTTGTGTCCTTCCTTACGAATTGCTCGGTTGATGCTGTCAGTTTCCACCAAGCCCAGAGCCATGGGCAGGTCCAGCCTTCACTCCCCTTGGCAGAGATCCATCCCAGCTCCATCCCAGCTGTTCTGTTCCTTTACTCCTATAGTCTGTCTCTGATGAAGAACTTTGTACCAGAGCTTATTTTCAAGTGTTTGATAGCATTAAGCATTGTTAAGATATATACTAAAACAATCTCACTGTTTCAATATGACTTGAGAAGAGAAAGTACAAAGTTGTACGCTGACCCTGAGACACAGGGCAAGGCAAGAGCTTGCAGGGGCAATGGAGAGCGTGGGGATGTGTTGAGGGGCTCCCCAGCAGTGGTGGCGTGGGGAGAGGTGTGGGTGAACCAGACAGGACTTAACAGCTACATTTGAGATAGTCCAGAGGGGAGGGAGTGTAATCAGTGTTAATTAATTACACTGTGTTTATTTTTACTCTGTTATTCGGTGCCCCAGGTGCTTTACTGGTAGAGAGGGAGGGCACACTAATAAATTGGTATTGCTGATTATTATTGTGTACTAATTTGTAGCAGCGGTTTGTGGGCTTTTGTTTTAAAGCAAGTCAATAAAGATAATATTCCTCACAGGCAATTTCCAGATAAGAAGGTAGTTTATCAGTACTCCCAAATTTCAGCCAGCTGTCATTAAGTGTGTCTCCTCAGTTTGTGAAGGGCTTTGTAGCTGGGTCAGGGCTGCTGGAGGGGGCTGCAAGGTTGCTAAGGGAACCACTCTGTCCTGAGATTCTTCTTATGCATCAAACTTTCACCTTGCAAAATTTCTGTAGGCAAATCACTGTGAGATGAATGCTAATATGCTGCACAACTGGGACAAGTGGCCTGAGGTAGCTAGAAGGACTGAGTCACATTTGTTTGATTTCATTTTCTTATTAGGTATGTGCAGAGATGCATATCTAAGAGGACATAAATATGCAGTATTACATATGCATTTGTGCTTCTGATATACTGTACTATAGGGATTGTCATTAATAATGTTTGGGTTTGGGGGGGGGGGGCACCTAGGATTTTCTGGAAGGTGCTGCGCAAAAAAAAATCAATATAAATGTTACGAGAACAACCTTCATTTTGATGGGCTTTGGATCAGGCTGAAGTGCAGGCAGTCTCACTGGAGCATTTCTGTCTCTAAAACAGGAGGCAATAGTCACTCAGACAAGCGATACAGATTGAACTGCACAACTCCTGAAACTGAAAAAATTTGGCCAAGAATTTGAAACAAACTTAACCCTAAGAAGAAGGCAATAAAGCCTTTAATGTGTGCAGAGAGTAGATCGCATGTCTCTTTTTCAGGTCTCACCTTATCAGAGAGGTCCATAGATAGTCTAGCGCACTGCAGACCATTTATCTACCTCAAAAAGTGGAAGGGTTAAGTCAGCCCTGCTGGGATTTAAACCTTTGTTTCCAGGGTGTCTCGATATTTCAAAGCTGATACTTAGACTACTAAACCAACCCCTCTGTCTTAGTTCATTATACAGTGGAGCAGCTTATAGTGAACTCTGACCTGCAGTGAAACTGTTGAAAGTGAAAATCCGGAACAGTTTCAATGATGGCGCTGGCTTCCAGCAAGGGTATAATTGATTTATAAACAACTACAAAAGTTACAGAATTTAGTGTACTTTAACTATTGCTTGCTGAAATCCTTCTTTAATGCAATATTTGAATTTTACACAAGCCTTTATCTTACATTAGTCATACATTTCAATGACTTGTCTATGACATGAGGTACAGTCCATCAAGAGAGGACTGCAATTCCTTTTTGGCCTCTGAAGTTCCCTTTAGATTTCCAGCAACAAGCTAATGGGCTGATTTAAGTTCAGTAAAAAATTCAAAATTAAATGTTTGAAAAGACCCCTTGTCAACCAAGATTGCTAGCCCTAAAGAATATAGGCTTGACAGACTATCTGACTAATATAAATTGTTCCGCCTCACAATTTCCAGGAGCACAGAAGTCTGCCACAACATAACCTTGTTTGTGTTTGTACTGACGAGTCTGATACTGATGCAGTTCATAAAGATAAAGAGGTAACTTTCAATGCCTGACTTACATAAGCCTTCAGCAGACTGTAAGAAGTAAGTTTTGACCTATATCAAGATTAAGACCTGCGGCATTTCAAATTAGAGTAAATTAAACTTTTGTCATATCATCTGGCTCGACTAGAAAATTCAGTTTACCAGCTGAGTCTGGGCATGTGCGTCCATACAGGGAAATGGGTGGTAGTGGAAGAGAGGATGAGACATTTTTCTTTGCAAATAGGGTTGTTTGAAATGATATAATTCAGAAACATGTCATTGTTGTTATAGCATGATAATCTATGGATATAAATGAGGCAAGGTTTGTAGGGGGAGATAATACCTTCTATTAGACCTGGCAGATTGTTGGGAAAAAAAACAACAGCCTTTCAGATACGAGAGTCATTTTTCAAGGCTGAAATAAAAGCAGCACCTTCGATGTTAAAGGCAAGTGAACAGTTGGTCTGAGTTTAACTTGATTACATTAAATAGCTAGACTATCTGGAAGAGAAAGTGGTTGGTACCTGTGGAGCGTATGAGTGGTGTGAGCAAGGAAAAAGTTGATAAGGTCATTAGCTCCTATTGGGCAAAAAGAGAAAAAGACGGGTAATTCATTGTCTGTGAAAGATGGAGGGGCTTAATGAGGGAACTACAATGTGCCATAAATCCATTCTCTCTATTTATTCTGTAATTTTTAGTGTCCAGCAGGGGTGTACATTTTAGTTCCCCACTCTTCTGAAGGTGCATTGTACATCTCCCTGGCGGGTTAGGCCTGAATAGTTGCAGATGGAGTGGCCATTTTGAGAAAAAGAAAAAGTTCTTCTGCTAACTGGGAGCTTCTGTCCTTCACTGATGATCTCTGTGAGTTTTTCCAGTGTGTGGTTATTGGTATTTTACTGCCATGGAAACTGCGTGGGTATCTATCTCACTGACCAGTGCATAGTGTGTTCTGGGATGGGCTTGTGCAGGAGCCAGAGGTTTTGAGGCATCTGTAGTGGTGATCATGGAGACATGTTGACATGATGTCAGCATGGGATGGAATACCCAGGCTGTGGCTCCCTCCCAGCTGCTGGCGAAAATTAACCCCATCCCGGCCGAACCAGGACACAATCTAAATAAGCAGAGAATATGAATCTTTCAAAATCGATAATATGTTCAATAATTAGCCAAGTATGCTAGTGACAACCAGAGTGTAAAAGCAAATCCCAAGACCCATGATCTCAAAACCTCCAGAAACTAGAAGATGATGCAATTCTTTTCACTTTTGCTTTTGTATGACACTGTGTCAAGATTAGATGATGAGTGGGTGTATTAACTCCTCAGCCTATTCCCTCAGCTTTCATAAAACAGGCTCCCTAAATACAAGGATTTTCATTTTGTTCAAAAACTTTCTACTGCTGGCTGCCCATTGTATGGCAAAGTTCAGATGGGGTGGCAAGGGACAAAATAGTGTATGTGAGTGCTAACCCCTCACACTAGCTATTTATGTGGTACAAAGAGGATTCATCAGGCAGCCTTATAGAAGGAAAAATCACGAGGCTCGTTAGATATGATTGCAACAACCCAAGCCGAAAGCAGCTTGGGAAGTCCATGTTTGGCAAGGAACTGGTCCCTTGGGTGAAGAGCTGGGGTACTCCACAACATTTTTCAGTCATATTCGGAAGTTAGCTGGTCAGTACTCTAGGGAATGCACTGCTTCCTGAATAATACGTTGATGTATTTTTAAGAAGCCTACAGTCTTCAAATTCCAAGATATCAAATAATGTTCATGTAACTGTACAACCTTTTCAAATTCAGAGGCTTTTCTTAATCTGAGATATCTGCAGACTATGACTGAGTTTCTTAATGTCTTTCTTAGCACTCATTCTGAGCTTCGCACTCACATCCATTTGCTTTCCTACAAAGGAAGTACTAAGAGTTTTGCAGTAGGAAATGATGAGAGATAAGCGTGGCTGGTGCAAATGTCTGTGTTTTCACATTTGTCCATACGGCAGTAGCAGTGCTTGTTCAAGTCTACCCTCACTTTCTGGTGTTCTTACTTTCATTGGGTTGGTGCATAAAACTGAAGGACCAGGTACACAACCTTGACCTTACTTGCTTTTGACCATTTCCTAAGTACAGCATAATGCACTAGACACCCTCAGCAACCCAGTCCTCCATGTGCTGGTGAAGCATAACTTAAAATGGACCTCTAAACTGCTCTGCAGTTTCATCCCTTCAAATATGTTCAGATCCAGGAATATAAAAAGCACATTACAACCAACTTCTTCCACCCACCAATCCTCTCCTTTTTTTTTTCCTTTTTCTTAGGAATACAAATTTCTACTTACATCTTTACAGGATCACAAAAATACATGGATTATATTTCAAACCGAAAAGTATGCTGAAAAATCCCTTCTGGGGAAGGTGTAAGAAGATTTACATAAACAGCAGCCACAGCTTGGTCATTCATGTATGTTGTTGCCCAAAACTGTTGTGGAAAAGAGGCAAGGTGAGAAATCAAACAAGAGAAGATTTTAAAAACTAAGAAAAAACAAACCTAAAAAAAATTTAAAAGTACACCTAGATTGATATTTCAAAGCACTACATTAGAGCTCATGTTTATCAGCAGGAAACTTGATACGATGATATCAAAAAGCAGCTCTAGCCTGTCAGTCAAGAGTTCAGCCGAATCTCGTTTATGAGCATGTGCAGTTCTTAGAAATCCTTTGGTGATGAAGTGAGCTTGGACGTAGCCTGCATTTCCTGTGTCCTTGGTCTCCAAGGAGAGCGATAAACTGGTGTGAAAGTAAACTTTCCAGAGTTATAAACATCTGCCCTTTGATCATATTTCTAGACAAGCCGGAGAAGCTGTAAGTTGGATCAGACAGCAGGCTAAACATGGATGTAATCAAGACACAAGAGAAAGGGAATCAATTTGAAGAAGTAAATGATAAAAGGAAATAAAAATTTAACATGATGACTACTTTATCTTTTTAATTCATCCATGTCTTTCTCTGCTATTTTCATCGTTCTTAGGTGTTGCTTCCTATGTTACCAAATCCTCTGTTTGCATCTTCCCCATTTTTCCTTCTCATTTTATGTTTTCCAGGTATTTTTAAGGGTTCTTCCAACCTTTACAGCCAAGAAAGACTGGAAAATGTACACTAGAGAAGCCAGAGATATAAGCCTTTAATCAGCAGGAGGGAAGGATTTTCTGAAAGACTGAAAATCCAAATAAAACCTAGCTTTTCCTCAGGGTTGGCCATTTGCAGTCGTCTTGTTATCTCAGGGCCTTATTCTCCTACTCAGGTTATTTTGTGCAGTGGCCTGTACCACAAAAAAAAGCCAGGCAAGCAGAGATGAGTGTCCACAGGGCTCTTTCGATATAAGTGCATTTCTCCCCCTGCATGTTGGGGCTCCTCTGTGAAAAGTTTCCCTATTCTTTTCCACAGCAGGGTTCAGGACCAGAGAATTTGTTTTGTTAAAAGTTCTCAATTTTATGCAACCACAGTTCTTAGGAGATAGATATATATATACACACATACATGTATGTGTGTATATATATATATATTTAAGTACAGATTTGATGTATTTAATTTCTTCTTCAGAGCTATGGAAAGCATAAACTTGAGTTTAAAGATGCAGGAAAGCAAACCCTGAACATGAAAAAATATTAAGGATGATCAAACCTTTGAGTACAACTCCCTGTCAAAACAATGCCAGAGATCTTTTTAAGAAATAAGAAAACAAAGAAGCATGCAAAACTTTATTTGGCTTGGTTTGGTTTTCCAGTTCACAGTAGCAGTGTACTGCCATATTACCATGTAGACAGAGAGTGATAGATCTGTAGACTGGATAAATAAGATATGCAATTAAGTCCTGAATGAAAAAAATGCCAAAATTCACCAGCAGGACCCTTTGAAAAGAATTTCATCTTTTTTTTAACCAGTTCGAATAAATGAGGTGACAGATGGCCCCAGATTCAATACAAGGTTGCACTGGCTCAGGGGGCTCTGCTTGTTCACGGGTAGCAGCTGAACCCAAGGACTGGGCTGTACCCTGGCAGGTGCCTTTTGTTTTAATGAGTAATGCTTCATATTTTTGTTCCAACCCCCTTTTTTTTTAATCCACACAATGGCTTGAAAATGATTCCTCACTGGGTTTCCTCTTTCTACCATTGGTAATCATTTTGTCCTCCTCCAGTTCTTAAGGGAAAAGGCTTGCATAGGTTTTCCATAATGACCTCCTTATCTGTGCCACCAGCTGCATCATTGGCAGTGCTGGAAATTGGCTTTGCTAATTAAACTAGTATTCCCTCTGTTGGCTGGATGTCAGTGCCCCAAAAAAAGGACTTGCAAAGCCAGGGATAGCATTGATTTGTTTTTGCCGGGAAAAAAGAAAAAAAAAGCTACAGTAGAGTTAGAGCCCAGATGATATCCCAAAGTACAGTGTTACAGTTGTCTTGTAAATGAAAATTAGGTTCTGAATAAGCAGCTTCACTGAGTGCAGCCTGGGAATGTCACAAAATAAAAGTTATACAATTTTAAAGTCTTTGCAAAATATGATTTCTCCTTTTTGAGTGTGCATGTCAAAATTGCTTCCCCCCCCTTTACATTCACACCAGTCAGAAATAATTTAGAGTTTGAAGTTAAACTGGCGAAGAAGAGAAATAATTCAAACTTTTCATGTCTTAATGCTGTTGAATACTGAATGAAGGCTGAAAACTGATTTTTTTCTATGTCACTTTGGGCTGTGCCCAAATTCAACTCAGGAAGGTCTCAGAGGTGAAACTCAGCACCTGTCTTATAGCTGGAGTACTGTCTTTCAAGTAGCTGCACAACTGCAGAAGATGAATACATGTAAATAAGGTTAAACAGGAGAAAATGCATCTTGTTCAAGTTGCTGAAGACCCGCACTTCAAAGCTACATAGCACTTTGTGAAAAAATATATAAAGCTTGGTTTGCTCAGGTTTCAGGATTATACTGTCTCAGTGGTTTTCCCCTCACTTGCTGAAGAAGAATGAAGAACTTTCCACCACAGAACTAAATTACACATCTAGAAACTGATGGAATATTTTGGGTCCCTGTGTTTATCTCGCTCACGTTGATGGAAGGTGAGTCAAAAAGAGTGTAATGAAGTTTTGCCCTCCTTGCTCTATTATGACACAGCGACAGAAAGCCTCATTATTACTCTGTTCTGTTTACGAGGATGGAACTAGACTTTTGAAAAACTGTGGTTAACCAGGCTTTTCACAGAATGCTGAATATCTTCACTAAACTGCAAATCTTATGTATCAGAACTAATGCTGTTCTCCATTTCAAGAAAGTTGTATCTAGCAATTTTTAACTAATTACTTACCTGGTGCTCTGTTACAAGATAAATACATTTGGGGTTTTATTACTAACAAACAGCATTATCTTGTATGCAGCCCATTGGGTTGTCAAGCACTGCTTACATTAGAGAGGAGTGTGCCTGCTTTTTTGGCACAACGGAGTTTGGGATAATTTGAACTTTGTAAACTGAAGGGGATGCAAGACAAACTAAACTAAAGTCTTAGGACATATGTGCTTCAACTAAGCTCAGGAATTCCTTAAATCCCACCTCTTTGTAGGACACTGCCACCTGCAGAAGTGTTTTTTGTCAGGGTTCCAGCACTGGCTGCTTTCCTGAGCCTATGACCTGCCAACAGGGAGTTGTCGCGCCTCATCTGATCTTGCTGGACATGAGCTACATTCCCAACTAATTCCATTCCTCAAGCTTGTTCACCTAGCTAGCTCAGTGAAAATATTTTCTTCCTCTTAAGAGACTCTTAAATTTTTTTCCTTTCTCCATATTTTGTTCTGTTTCTCCCCGTGTAAATATATTTATCATCTCAGTTTCAATCTCAGACTGTTTTATACTTGCTCCCCTTGTACATAGCATTTTCTTTATTTATTGCTGAAGCTGTACATTCTGCCAACCCCTACCCCTCCCCACCACCTTCTTTGGTGTCAATCTTCCTCTCCATTTCCCATTTGTGTTAGCTCAAACCTCACTGAAATGATTTCTCGCATTTCAGGTACCATGGGGAAGATCAATACCAATTAGGATAGCGTATTGTAATAGAGATGTATTAAATTTTTTTATTTTTATAGGCCAATTTTATTCCGAATGAAGGGTAAAATAAGGCAACAATTTAGTGACAATTCCCTTTTCCTGAACAGGGCTATATATCAAGTTAGCTAAGAGCTTAGCAGGGCATGCTGCGTTTGCCCACAGTGAAAGTCTTATCCTTTCCTATCAAAACACTTGCTCTTAGTTACTTTCGGATGTAGAACAGCATATTAAACAGACCTTGGTTCTGACCTAAATGTAGGAAATAGCTAATACCTGACTTAGAGCCCTGAAAAACATGGAGAAATTATTTTAATGAATGCATATAAGGGCTTTTTGTTATCTTTATTGGAAAAATGATATAATCATAGTGCTATTTTCTTCTTTCCAGGCAGATGTCAAAGTGCTGTTTACTTTAGGAGACCAGCATGGTTAAACAAGGAACTGCTGGGCAAACTCAAGTGGAAGAAAAGAATCTATGGATCATGGAAGGAGGGGCTAGTCACTTGGGAGGAATATAGGACAGTTGTCAGAGGATGTAGAGAGGCAATTAGGAAAGCTAAGGCCTCCTTGGAACTTAACCTTGCAAGCCAGGTCAAGGACAATAGAAAGGGCTTTTTCAAATACATAGCTAATAAAACAAACACTAGAGGCAATATAGGCCCACTGATGAATGAGGTGGGTGCCCTAGAGACAGAGGATATAAAGAAGGCAGAGGTGCTGAATGCCTTCTTTGCCTCTGTCTTTACTCCTGCAGGCTTTCCCCAGGAGCCCCTGATCCCTGTAGCCCCAGAAGAAGTCAGGATAAAGGAGGAGTTTGCCTTGGTAGATGAGGATTGGGTTAGGGATCAGTTGAGCAATCTGGATATCCATAAATCAATGGGACCAGATGGAATGCACCCAAGGGTGCTGAGGGAGCTGGCAGAGATCATTGCTAGGCCACTCTCCATCATCTTTGTTAAGTCATGGACAACAGGAGAGGTGCCTGAGGACTGGAGGATAGCAAATGTCACCCCAATCTACAAGAAGGGCAAGAAGGAGGACCCGGGTAACTATAGACCGGTCAGCCTCACCTCCATCCCTGGAAAGGTGATGGAACAGCTTGTTCTTGGCACTATCTCTAGGCACATCAAGGATGAGGGGGTCATTAAGAGCAGTCAACATGGTTTTACCAAGGGTAAGTCATGTTTGACCAACCTTATTGCATTCTATGAGGAAATAACTAGGTGGACAGATGATGGTAGAGCGGTAGATGTGGTTTATCTCGATTTCAGTAAAGCATTTGACGCTGTCTCCCACAGCATCCTTGTAGATAAGCTGATAAAGTATGGGTTTGGTGATCAGGTAGTGAGGTGGATTGTGAACTGGCTGAAGGAAAGAAGCCAGAGAGTTGTGGTCAATGGGGCGGAGTCTAGTTGGAGGCCTGTGACTAGTGGAGTCCCTCAGGGGTCGGTACTGGGACCGGTGTTGTTGAATATCTTCATCAACGACTTGGATGAGGGTACAGAATGTATCCTCAGCAAGTTTGCTGATGACACAAAACTAGGAGGAGTGGCTGACACACCAGAGGGTTGTGCTGCCATTCAGAGAGACCTCGATAGGCTGGAGAGTTGGGCGGGGAGAAACTTAATGAAATTCAACAAGGGCAAGTGTAGAGTTTTGCATCTGGGGAAGAACAACCCCATGTACCAGTACAGGTTGGGGGCTGACCTGCTGGAGAGCAGTGTAGGGGAAAGGGACCTGGGGGTCCTGGTGGACAGCAGGATGACCATGAGCCAGCAGTGTGCCCTTGTGGCCAAGAAGGCCAATGGCATCCTGGGGTGTATTAGAAAGGGGGTGGTTAGTAGGTCAAGAGAGGTTCTCCTTCCCCTCTATTCTGCCTTGCTGAGGCCACATCTGGAGTATTGGGTCCAGTTCTGGGCCCCCCAGTTCAAGAAGGACAGGGAACTACTTGAGAGAGTCCAGCACAGAGCCACAAAGATGATTAAGGGAGTGGAACATCTCCCTTCTGAGGAAAGGCTGAGGGAGCTGGGTCTCTTTAGCTTGGAGAAGAGGAGACCTCATGAATGTTTATAAATATGTAAAGGGTGAGTGTCATGAGGATGGAGCCAGGCTCTTCTCAGTGACATGCAATGATAGGACAAGGGGCAATGGGTGCAAGCTGGAACATAGGAGGTTCCACATAAATGTGAGGAAGGATTTCTTCACTGTGAGGGTAACAGAGCACTGGCACAGGCTGCCCAGAGAGGTTGTGGAGTCTCCTTCTCTGGAGACATTCAAAACCTGCCTGGACATGTTCCTGTGTGACCTGACCTAGGTGTTCCTGCTCTGGCAGGGGGATTGGACTAGATGATCTTTTGAGGTCCCTTCCAATCCCTAACATTCTGTGATTCTGTGATTCCTTGGGGTGCAAATCCTTGGCACAGGATTTGGCTCATAGTGCTGTCAATACAGGCAAGGAAGGCAAGATCCATAGTTACTAAGCTTTTAAGCTTGGCTATGATTTCAGAAAAGTATCAAATTCTACATCAGAATAGTCAGTCAGTTCCTCATGGAAAGATACTTGTCCAGTTTTCATTAGGGAAGGAATCTGTGGAGATTACATCAAAAAATAACAGGGAAACCAAAGAGTCTCTGTGTCTTCCACCACCAGGAGGGGCCATAGCTGCAACAAAGAGCATGTCCTTGATTTGTACCATGCCCCTGTCTTCCTATATCAAATCCAAAAATGACTTAATTTTTTTCATGTTGTTGCCAAACCCCCAAACCCAATGAATTTGCCTGCTCTCCCTCCACAAAATCCCTTTAATGAGAGCGTAAAGCACCCCATACTATCCCTCTGCAATTAAGTGCACCTCAGAAAGCAGAATGGAGTCATAGCACAAAATAAGGACAGGCTATGCTATTTACTGCAAATGAAAGCAGGGGGGCTGGGCTGGGGGAGGTGAGTTTATCACAGCCTCGTATTAAAAGGTAACTGTCTGCATCTCTGCTGCCATCAGGAAGAGCAATTCTCTAAAGCAAATGGATGCCTGACAGTGTTTATTCTAACAGTTCGAGTTTAAAATAATGACCTCAGACTTTAGTTAAGCATTTAACGAACAGCAAATTAAGATTTGCATTCTCAGAGAAATTACTAGAACAGGCCTAATCTCTGGTCTGCCAATCAGGCAAAGGAAAAACATTACAGGAATAAATTGCTGTCCCCAGTCCTCCTGCCTGCCTCCAGATGGGGAGACCCGCCACCCCAGGAGAATGTGCTTTATCCAGGTTTGTCCTCTAAGACAGGCACTGTTTCCCCCAAAGGGCCATTCTTTTCTAACGTGCAGTAACAATTGCAGAGGACAGTCTGTATATACAACATGTCCTCACTGTTTGCACTAGCCCAGCAGCCCCTTTCCCTCTGCTTGTATGCTGGAGCCGACTCCTTCCTCTGGAACTTTGCTTAGGTGCCTTTGCCTTCACCAGCACCCGCAGCTACACCAGACTAAGAGAGCAGAGACTTAGTGCCTGGTTTACTAACAATTCTCAGGCTCCCTCTTGAAAATCAGTACTTCTCCCTTGCTTTTGTTTTGCTTGCTTCTTTTATTTTGTTAATTACTGCCTTGGCAGTAATTCTGTCAACACACTCTCTCTTTCCTCCCTGCTCAATGAAACTTCTTTTTGTTGCCCTTTCACCCCACTGCCACAGTAGCAATGTGTTGCCCGTCTCCAGTATTGAAATGTGTCTATGTATGTCCCAGATCTCAAACTCTGTTCTCCAAAAAACTGCTGCTAAATTTCAACCAAAAACATACAGTAGGCAAGGAAAGAGCTTGGACTGCAGCGTCAGAAAGCTTGAAAGCCTCATCACATTTTTGTTCCAGTTCATAAAGCTACTGTCCTAAGGGGGGGTGGGATGGGGGGCAGAAGCAGATGAAGCCTGAGCCTTAGAAAAGTGCAGTGTGCCTGGTGCTAGATCAGTCCATCTGGTGGTTCAGCTACTTTATGGCTTGCTGTGAGAGAATCGCACAGCTCCATTTGTGCATGAAAAAAAAGCAGAAGACGGTCACTGCTATAATCTGAAATGCAGTGCTATCTGATGCCACTGACAGTCTGAATGTCACCCCAACCTACGGGGACAAGAGGCAGAGAGCAGCAAGAGAGGGGCAGCAAAACCTGAATGGAGTGAGAAAGCAATGTCGTTTTATTCACTGACACACAAGATTCCTAATTGTCTGTTTGTCAGACAACCGTTCTTCACCTGAAAATGACTATTATAGTTGGGGAGAATTTGCAAATAAAGTGAATGGAAGTGTTGATTCCTGCTTTGACTGCACTTGGCAACTCTGTTTTCTGATTCCTTGTCAGGCTTCCTCTGCCCAGGCTCCCTTTTGCCCCTTACAGAGGTAGGGACCTGGGGCATGACTGCTGAGCTCTCAGGGACACTGATAGTGCTTCATTGCTTAACCCAAGATTTTACCAGCGTTCAAGCACTGCAGACTCTTTGCTTTGCCATTTAATTCTCCACAAATGTATAATAATCAGAGTCCAGTAGGGTTTGCAGAGGCTTCTAACCTCACTGCCCTTATACATCAAGACTGTACAAGAAATAAATATATGCAAAATAGTCAAACTACTGTCTACTTTTCCCTGGTTCAGTTTCCTTACCAATCTAAAGTGTCAGACTCTTTTAAAGGCATCTTTTCCATCCTCAGGGCTCCTCCTGCCTCCTTCTCTTCTTGGGCTGTGAATTAAACCCATTTTTCATGGTTTCCCATCGGGCTACTTCATCCCTAGAAAGGCTCATTCAAATCCCCCACCATTCCATTAGGCTATAAGAGGCCTGGCTTTTTTTTAAGCTGGCTACTGTTGCAGAATGGCGGAGAAGGCGAGGGAAGCAAGACGCAACTCAGTATGAGTTATAAGCAAGCTTCTACTTTATTCGAGTTCTGCTATGCCTTTTATACACTGGAGGTTAATTATGCCTACTTATGTTAAATTATGCCTACATATCTATGTCTAATTGGCTAAGCACAAATTATGCCTACTCGTCTACATTTGATTAGTTAAGCATAGAGCTACATTTGCATATTCCAGCCTCTTGCAGTTATCTACTTCCGGATTCTTCCCGCAGGTTCTACCTTGGAACTTTCCACCAGCTTCGGACTTGTCAGGACTTGCCTCGGGCTTGTCCTGACTTGGAGCTTTCTGCAAGCTTCCAGGTCAGAGTGACCCTGGGAAGCTACAGCTATCAGCAGTACAGCTCCCGTTATCAGTACTGCTCGCTCACAGCTGTTACATTCGGCCCTGTTCAGCAAGCCATTCCTCCACAGGCTACCATCTGACCAAGAATGCTTCATTTCAACAGAAAATTACCTAAGTGTAACATTTCTCCATAGTCATTCCCCTTTTTTGTCTCTGAAATGTTCCCAAGCTGAAGATAAAAACACACTGGATAAGGTGAACAAGGTCCTGATAAAAATGTAAGAGAACTAAAATAATTGTGACAGGGCCAAAGATATGGTCTTGTTTGTGTATCTCTATTTTCTAGAAGTAACAAACTTAAAAAGCAGGTGCTATTTTCCAAGAGCACTGATGCAAGGAATAGAATAGCAACACTCCCAAAATGTTAGACTAACACTTCTGAACCCATCATTTCAGAAACAATAATTCTGGATTTTATACATAACTTCTAAACTCTGTTCATGCATTGGTGACCTCCAGGAGTCTGTGTTTTCAAACTGTGAAGTGACAATAAGATATTAGTGCGAAGCAACTATCATTCAGGGAGTGGTCAGTATAAAATGTTACAGAAACTTTGAGAACAGGAGAGAGAGAGAGAGAGAAATACATCTAGGATCCTTGCCTAGGTTCTGAGGGAAGTTTTGCACTGAAAGTGTGAAGGGCCAAGGGGCCCTTTGGGACAGTAACTGCCTGGTAATATGTTAGCTACCTAAACAATCAACTAGGACAGCACATAGAAAGTCATCTTGCATCATGTAAGGAAGGGTTTATGTGGTTTAAGGCCACTGAGAAGAGAGGCAAAACAAAAACAGGCAGATAAGTCTCATATGGTTTATATAAACTCTATCATGATAGTCAGTGACAGACAAGTACATTCAAATCTCCTATAGATCACCAGTTTGGGGATCCATGGAGATGCATAGGTTTCCATTACAGTTCCCTCTCGGACATGTTCCATGTGATGTACACACAGACTTCGTAATTGCAATGGTGAGGTACAAATCAAGAGAGAGAAAGGGGTTTCCAAGCTGAATTTTGTCTTCCCCAGTCCTGTCCTGTGCACAATTTGAGCCAACTTTCTAAGGGAGGGGTTGCGATCAAAAGAACAATGCAGTCTCTTCCCTCTTGTCCTTCTGAAACATGTTAGCTGATGGACAATTAAAAAGATTAAAGCTCCGAAAGTTTTCTGCATGTTTTCTGCATGTTTTCTGCATTCTCCAAAATCTAGAATCCAAGAAAGGACTGAAACACATTTTTCTTCTCTTATTTTGTGCTTGCCAAGTGAGTTCTCTCATTAATAGATCAAGTATAAATAGACCACACAGTTGGCTCTGGTAATTTTCAAAATACAATATACATAAATTTAACTTTATAATCTCATAATAAGTATGACTGTGTGAAGAAATAATAAATGATACACTCTGTAATGCAGCTTCAGATGCTGCCAGAATATTTTATTGCTGTAGCAAAAGTCATACCATCTATCACATGAGGACTAATGTTTTCTCTTCTTCTGTGTCTTACAGAGAAGCCAAACTTTCCAACAGTCCTTTTGCAGGTAGCTCAACTCATTCTCTGTCCGCATTGGGCATGTAATACTTTGGGTTGAGTTTATCTTGGAGAACATAGGTACAATTGCCAGGGACCAAGTGTTGTCGGTTTCACATGTCTATGACTTCTCAGAACCACCAGAGATAGAAGAGTATGAAATGCTATATCTAAAATTGAAAACATGGACTCAAGGGTGTTCATTTTTTAAAAAAAGCAGGTTGGGAAGGAAACAAAGGGAAAAATTGGCAGGGTAGGAATAGAGGAGCAATGGATATAGAGACAAGATGTAGGAGATGAAAAGTTGCAGAGAAGTCGGCCAATCTCCACCCAAGTTTTCCACATTTCATGACCTTTTTTGTTCATTAGCAGAACTAAAACCTCCTTAGGATTCCTCGGCTCTGCAGATGCCACTGTGATTACAGTTTCCAGAGACATGCTTGACCCCATATTAAATGAGTTAGCTTGGGTAATACTATTTAACTGGGACAACACAAACAGCACAGACAAACATTTGCACAGATTTTCAGGCAAGATTCATAGCTCATGTAAAGCCCATGCAAAGCCCTGTGTTGCCATGACTGCCCTTCCAGTAGCTTCAAGCTACTTCAGGTGAGCATTGGTGGCACTAGCCCTTAGGTTCAGCCCTGACAGCAGTGCAGAGCGGCACTTGATTGACTCTTCAAAGAACAGTTGCACAGGTCTGTAGTGCAAACTGTGATGTTCTAGACCTCTTGTCCTCATCCAGCATGGCTGGTAAGTCAGGATTTTTTCATCTCTTACGAAAATGAACAGCCTGCAACAACATCTGGCTTAAACTCTGCTGCAGTCTTCAGAGTTCAAGTAGCCAAAGTCACAGGATTCTTGAACGATGGGCATGAAGGAGTCAAAGACTTTTCCTAATGAGATAAATGAAAGAAAAGATGCTGATTTGACACACAACTGTTATGATGGAAAGCCTCACATGATGGACTGCTTCCTCTACATAAAATGGCATAATCATCCACAGATCTGCTTACTATCTGCATATTATATTGGCTATATTTATATATCTTCATACATACACACACATGTATACACACAGAGACAGATGCATATGTCTTTCTCCTTAAGGTGGTTAGAATCAAGTAGTGGACAGATGAAGCAGCTGATTCTTGACTAATCCAAGAAACGTGTGATACTTACAGGAACAGAAAACACTACACAAAATGTGCCCAAATCCTGACCTTTGACAAACGTGTAATATCTTCTGGGTCTTATGAGATACCTGGATAGATGAAGAGTGGTGAGGAAAGCCTTCTGTCATCTTTGCCTGGCTGACATACTTTTGTTTGCTCATCCCCAACAAGAACTGCTGTCCATCTGTTTGCCTGCCCTGGGAGGAGGCACAGATTTACTCTACCTGGATCTGAACATGACTATCTCAAAGGGGTTGAGTCAAACAGCCCAGTAATTCAACCACCCATATGACCTACAAAGGGCCAAGTGAACACATCTCATCTTCCTTTATAAAATTCTCCAACTACACATTCCTTCACACCAAGTTCAAAGGCCAAGTCTCACTTAACAAAAAAAAATCCAAAATCAGTACTGATCCATCTAAGAAACACATCCACTAAGTTTCTTATCAATCACTAGAATTGCATCACTGAAAAGCCATAGTTTTAAAGTGATGTAAATTAAGGACACAAGACTGTCTGGCCAAGCACTGACCATAGGACCTGCTTCTGAATGAAATCAGACTGATCTGTACTGCATTTAAAACCAACTTTAATATAATCTTTCCTCAGGGAGAGCATTAGTAAATAAAGCAATCAATACCCATTTATGGGGAGGAAGACAAGAGAGAGAGAAAGAGAGAAAGAGATGCACATAAGCAGTAATTATATGTTCTTTTTTTCTCTAGCATCGGGAAATAACAGGGTTGTGGCATCACAGGAAAAGTTACACACCTCACTGTATGTATTTGTCTACTTTTAGCCTGTACCCAGAGCTAAACTGTAGCAGTTGTTCTACCACCCAATAACCCCTCCCCAACTGAGAAGGGGATTCAGGGGAAAAAAGGGAGAAGCCCCATGGGTTGAAGTAGAAACAGATTTAAT
This sequence comes from Podargus strigoides, assembly GCA_028020825.1. Lineage (NCBI taxonomy): Eukaryota > Metazoa > Chordata > Aves > Caprimulgiformes > Podargidae > Podargus > Podargus strigoides. Next base: position 61,008,715 of record CM051662.1, read on the forward strand.
GAAATAACAAAACTAATACAATCACCAACATAAAATATACAAGGTTATACTCAGCCTCATCCTTAGGCTCATCTGCAGGAGCAGAACACCAAGATGGAGGAGCACCCAGAAGAGAACCTCTCCATCCTCAGTAAACTGCATACATGCCCTTGGCTGGGCTGTGGGGCTGTTCCTGGGAAACCAGGACACCATTTTAAGGCAGGATTTGTTCCTTTTATTGCTACATGTCCCCTCCATTTCTCCCCTCTTAGTACAGTTCAGCATTCTGCTTCATGTTGAGCCCATCCTTATTTTGTCACCTCAGAGCCATTTTGTAACATATGGTCTACTAGGTGTAGACGCACAACTGCTTACGTAACTTAAGGCTTGCAGGAGTACAAAGACCTAAGCATACAACAGATGCACAAATGAACATGGGGATGAATGTGCTGTGGATACAAAATGATGATGATACGGCTAAGAATCAGATTTATTTTGCTTCTCCTGTGGAGTACAACTGTCTTCTGCTGGCAATACATGTGGCTCCAGCCAGCAATGCTTCCTTATCCAAAACTAAGCTTAGATTTTCCTTCCCTCACTAGTGCATTTGTGACTCCCCCTCCCACACCTAGTTTGCATAGGGCATCTATGTGTTCATCAAAGCATTTCATTAGCATATTCAAGACATACCCCCAGTAGACCTGAAAGCAATACACACAGACACAAACAAATAAACCCAGATAGGCAAACACAAGTATACCTTGCGGGTTTGCAATAGGTTTTAAACAAAATCCCAGGAAGGAGATTAGAAGTCATAACAGCTTCAGTTGTAAGAAAGTGAGTCTTCTTTGTTACTTCCTTCTGGCAGTTCATGATCCCCTTTAAAGGGTACCATGTTGCTCACACTGTGAAGGTAGCTTCACCAAAGAACCCTCAACTGTGGTTTTCTGCCAGATGGAGCTATTCCAGAGGCCAGATATTAGCTACTGGCTCCTGCTCCTTTGCTCTGCTCGGATAGTACAAAAGCGATGGAGCTGCTCACATCCATCTGGTAATTCTTTGAGGAGCCTTCATGTGGGGTAATTCTGGTATGAGTGAGTTTACCCTGCCTGATTTTCCCTCCGATGCAGGTATATGGACATGTTCAAGCTAGTTGGGCTCTAGCAGTCTGGAGAGGGATCTTTAGGGGACTGAGATTTATAGAAGACCTTAGACCAGTAGAGAAATGAATATATGCCATAAAGCGGATTGTTCAGGCAGGTAGTTGCAAAGCTCTCTTGATTATTTATTATAAAAAAGAACTTGTTTCTTGAAGCACTACAGCTTCAGGTTCCCTAGCATGTCCCCACAGCCCTCCTACCCCAATACCACAGCGCACACTACATGTTGGGTTTGCTCCTCCACCACTCCCATCCTTTCCTCACTGGGGTCACACTTCATGTGTTTAGGATGCTTTTACATCTCTGAGACTGTAATAGCTGTGTTGAAAACTGGTTCATGAGTTGTCAGGGAGCAGGGTCTGACTGACAATGCAGATGCAAGAGCACTATTTCCTTTGGACTTCTTACCTGCATGAAATCAGGAACTTTTTTCATTGTCTGCAGCAACCACGCAAACAGAGTGACAGAAAGCAGGCTCTGAGGCAGTGGTGGGTCTTTTACTAGCAAATCTTTCCTATTTAGTATCCTCAATGGCTTTGCCACCAACAGTTTAATCACCTTGGAAAGCCATGGATCCCTCTGACGGTAAAGGATACTACCTCAAATTACCTCAGCTGCTTCTTCCTGTGGCTATATTGTCAGACATTATCAGCAAATATTTGCTTGTTATAGACTGGCATTGGGGGAAAAAACATGCCGGTCTTCTTACCTTCCAGGTAACTAATGCTTTGGGTTTTATCCAGTGAAGACTGTCTTCCTCGAATTGTTCTTTCTGTGTATATTGCTCATCCAGATAGGCTGACAAGTGACAAGCTGCACCCACAAGCAGAAGTAATTCTGAGTATATAAAGGAGCAAAACCTTTGTATTTAAAATGGCATGAGTTTGTTTTCTCATTGTCCCCACCTGCTTCTTCCCAACCTCAATCTTATGGTTTATCCAGACGGTAGGGTATTATGAACATTTCTGTCAATAAAAAGACTTACTCTTCTCAAAAGGAAATAAACTCTGCTGTATTTGTTAGAAAATGAGGGATTTTAGAGCAGGAAAATTACATGCATTTCAATCACTGTTTCTCAAGTTCAGTATAAAATTATAAAAAGATTCTACCTAATGCTTTAATCTTCTAGTGCAATTTCACTTTGAAAATATTAAGAAATATTCTATAGTTTTGAGAACACATCAGACTTGAAAACACCCACATTTCTCCTCTTTTATTTCCTTGCTCTCTTGTATTGTACTGCAGAAAAACTAAAGCCTTTATTTTATTTGGTTAAGGGTAAAGAGAAAGGTAGGAGTTCCAATTGAAATGCAGACACTACCTGCCAACTTTCATGCCTCTCTTTTGAAAAGCACAGAGAGAACATAGGCTGAGGCTGCCATGTAAATTTGTAATACAATGTTAAACACATATTACTAGAAAACAAGGTCTTCAGTACAATAATGTGTGCAATGACTAGTTTAAGAATAATCGTGAACCATAATAATAATAAAACATATAAGAAGTACCAGTTCTTAATTAATGTCCCATTCTTTTGGCAAAAGTGCAGCTGCTTTATAACTTAGGTGTATATAATTAAGTGTATCATAAAGATAGATGCTCTTATACTTTTCCTTTTCAAATCTGGATTTATTTTAAACTGCAGATTACTTAAGATTACTCTTAAACAACAGAAACTTCTTTTAAATTCAGACATAGGAGACAAACAAAAGAGAATTTGAAGTCTAACAACCAGTATTAACATGAATCATGCAGAAAAGTGCCTGAGTCTATTACACACTCTTTCTCTAAACACTGACTGCATGTTAGAAAAGCTTCTTCAACTGCGTCTTAACCTCAAAGTCATTTGCTGAAAGACAAATGATTTTGTTTTAATCCTTAACAACCAAGAACTATAAATTTATTTGAAACTGTTTTGTGCTGGCTTAAATACTGATGGTGTTTTCTCAAAAACATGAAAATGCATGTTGTGCCTCTCTCCCATATAGGCTTGCCTTTCTCATGCTGTAATTCACTGCAACATATAAGCCTTTATTCCTTTTCCTATACAGGGAGTCATGTAATGTGGAGTGTTTTCCTGTTCTGACTGAGAAGATGAGGAATTATAGAAGACTAACACTACAGTTTAACGCTTCAGAGAAACAGTGTATATCATTACTCCTCTGTAACCAAGCACACTAATTAATATTTATTGCACCTGTCAAACCAGTAGCCATGGTCAATCCATTGCTGCAGCAGTTCAATGGGAGGCTGGGCACCATATTTCTCCTTGCCAGGCATGTTTAGGTCATCAACAAGGACAAAAGCCCTTTTTCCCAGTGGAGCACTGTAAACCCTCTTCTTTCTCCTGCAAAATTAAACCATTAATTTTATTCATGTTAATTTTCATCTTACTTTGAAACAGCAGAAAAAAAGAGAGGAAGAGAAGAAAAGAAGAGAAGAAAGAAGGAAGGGAAATCACATACTTTCAGGGGAGCCGGTCTGACATTGTTATTAGAACCAGTTCTTTTGGAATTCATGACCTTTTATTTTTATCAGATGTGCCATAAAGGTCACAGAAACATGGGGAGGACATAGTTATAAATCCACATGGAGTTTAATCAAAGGTAGCACGTTGTTCTGAAGTAAACAAGCTAATAAAACAATTCCAGTTTAAACAAAACAAAAAAAAAAAAAAAAAGAGGAAAAGAAAGAAAAAATCTTTGTCAACAGAACTCTGATGAACGTGAATGGCTATCAATGGCTATCAGTAGAATTAATTAGGCAAGAGGGATTATAATAAGCAAATTTTGGTGTTGCACCTACAGTAGGCACTTTGGCACCCTGAGTGAAATGCTTTTCTTTCCAGCCCTGCACGTTGTTCCAAAGCATGTCACAGTGTGTAGTGTGCTGCTGGGGAGCCGCATTCGCTCTAGCTAATTACAAGACAATGAGAACTTGAACTAAAGGCAACTACAGAGCAGATTGCTTCAGTTCTGCCAGTCTGTATCCTGATTACACCACGAACACTTGTGACACTGTGAAATAACAACAGAACTGGAAGAGAGCTGAGATATGACACCCTGCATTTCAACATGTTGTATGACAACAAATTTTAATTATAGGCCTTGCAAGATTTCCTCCCACCCCTTTTTTTTTTTCCCCTCCAAAGTACCTGGTTGGGATGTCAGCAAAAGGATACTGTGCTCCAGTGTGGGTACTAGGTAAGCTAAGGAGTCAAATAAGACATTGGTTCTAATTCTATTCAAGCTGAATTTGTTGTGCTGGGTTCCTGGTATGTGTCTAACATACCTAAGGAACAGGAGGGTTGGGCAATGCAAGGACAAGAGGCAGTGTTGAAATGCCATCTACCAAGAGTGAAAGTGGTGAAACAACCTGAAAACCTACTGGCTGGAGGAGGTAAAGTATTTGCTTCTTTTGGACAAGACGTAGCTCATCTTAGTGAAGCCCATTCCTACAGGAGTCCTTGCAAGCAATTAATTCAGATGCCAAGTCTGATAGAATATATCATAAAATGGTCATTGAATGGATATTTTAATGTTATAGGTGCATATGAATAGCGCATGCTTCTCCCTGCAAAGGACCGTGGGCTGGGTTTTCAGTAGATGTGCAATACTCAGAGAAATAAACACTTTGAAAATCTTGCTAGCTGTCTAAATAACTCTTTGAAATCAGAACTGGCTGTCAAACCTACTCAGATACATTTGAAAATCGCTCTAGCAGTTACATGACTCAATAGATGTCTAAATACCTTAGGAAATACAATCCTTTACGGTTAGGTATATAAAGACAGATGTATACATGTTTTGTCTCTTACATTAAGGCTTTTTACTCAGATGGGTTTAGATCCGCAGGGAAAATTTAGGTCATGCCACACATGGCTTCTATGAACTCTGCCTTCTTAGGGAAACCACAGGCCCCAGATGGATGCTTGAGTTTTCCCCATATATTGGGGAGAAGAACAGGTTCAGAGCCACTGCCTGCCAATGTCCAAGGACCTTATCCACCAAGAGACTGCAAGTATCAGAGCAAGAGGAAATCCCACTTTTTAAGAAGAGTTAGGCACCTCTCTGCTCTCATTTCTTGTCAGCCCATGTAATAGCTCGTTGATTGGTATAAGAAATGCAAACTGTGCTGACTCCAGGAAAATGCCCTGGATAGGGCAGCGCTCCTGAGAACTGGCATCAATCCCTGCCCAGGTGGATGGGTGCCCTGAGCCCAGGTCCTTGACTCCCACCCAGGGAAGCGCAGGCAGCCGGGGAGCTGGAGGCAGAGCAGGGAAGATGGGCTGCAAATGCCGGGAGGCTGAAATAAGTGCGAAGTGCCAGCATCTGTCTTGTGAGTCTAACCTATATTTCCTGGCTCTTTAATTCCTCCACAGGGTTTATTACATAAGGCCAATGAAATGTATCAAGAACTACACTGTGGGCTGAATGTGGAAAGAAGCCATTTTCCCCGTGCAAATAACTACAGAACTAATTCTCAGGTCTTTTGTCAGCTGTCTCGCCTTGCACTTAAACACTGTCAGATGGCTGTAGTGCCATAAAACAAGTTCAAAATAATACTTGAAAATAATACATCTTTATTTAGATGACCATTTATTTTATAGCCCTAGTTAAAATGTCGGGGAGATTTAACTGAAGATAAACTTTGTATTTGGCCCTTTATGCTAGAAGAATTCTAGCAGCTCAATGCCTTGTTTTGAGGGCCTAGTGTTAACAGTATCTTTCCTTTTCCCTGACAAATGAACTGTTAGTAAGCCATCAGTTAAATACTGACAGATAGAGGTGATATATTGGACAATATTTTGCATCAGAGAATCACAAGAATTAGATGCAGAAAAGGCCTCATGTCATTCACATCCTTACCAATATGGAGCTGTTTTGTATTCTATATTTCTACACAGTTCATTTTACATGACCTAAGAAATGCTGCTTTCATTGTTTCTACCTGAGTCTATTCATTAGCAGGAGTTTTTTTTCTAATATACAGCTTAAACGTTCATTACCTTATAATGCTTCACAATGAACTGAATTCAGTATTTCCAACATACAGTCATAATTTTTACCTATCAGCTGGAATTGTACTCTACTGTATGAAAACATCAGAATTATCATACAGCTACTGCCTGATAAAACATTACTCAAATCCTATAATGTTTTCAAATCTTGAGCTATTAATGATTTAACATAATTAATTCAAAACACTTCACTCAATGTGAACCGGAGAGAGACGATGGGGAAATGATGCATATTCCATTTTTCAAGGGTGGAATTTAATATGGAAAACAAGGAAGAGATAAAGAGCTGCCAACACTTACTTGGAGTGTAATTCACCTGTTTTGAACTTGCTATAAATTTCACGTTTCTAAGACTTTCAACTAACTTCACAGGCATAAATAAAAAACCTCTTTTCCCTATCACAAGTGAACAATTTAACATGGTTAGAGCTGTTTGTCAGGCATAAGAAGAAAAGAAACAAATTAACAAATGGGGAAGATTTTTCTACAAAGGGAAGAAACAATTAAGCAAATGAACAGTCTTGTAGAAAATCCTTTAAAATGCAATACACAGAAATTCCTTCCTCTTTTTGTTAATGCTTATCAGCAAAGAGTATTGTATCACTAACACTTTAACTTGATTAAACCTTCTTTAAAAACAGCTTGTTGTTGCTCTTTTCATGATTGGGTTGCTTTTTAAATTTTATTTATTTAAATCAAGGCTGGACCCAAACTTTGTTTTCCTGGTTGGAAATTCTTGCTGTTAGAGACAACTGCAGGTGCTAAATTATGGCACAATACATCGCAGCTGCAGAAGTGCACCTGGAAAAAATTAGGCTAGTAATGAAAATTTCACCTGAAAAGTGCCAAATTGGAAATCTCAGAGACTGAATGCTTCCATTAAGCCAGCACTCAGGAACAAACCCAGTAATAAATATTGAAACTTTCTCTATTCTTTTCTTTGACCATGAGGACTTATTTCAGATGTGTTTTGCTCTATATTTGGGGAAAGAAAAGAAGAACACCGAGAGAACGTATTCATCTCTCATCTCCATTAAATCCCTAGCCAACCTCTGCTGCCAATAGAGGTACCAATTAGTGCTAATTGTAGTAGACACTAATAGTGCAGACACCTGTCACTGTCTATTGAGCTGAGACCATCAGCAAATTCACAAAGGCCACCAAGAAAGTATCTGGAATAATAACGATCATCATTTTGGTACCGACCCAGTCTGAAATTAAACTGTTGATTCTGAGGTAAAAAGCTGAGCAATGCTTTTTGAAGGTACAATAATCTAATAAAAGTAATGCACATACATATATATATTGTTTTTTTATTACAGAAACACACGAAAAACGATACAGGACTGGTTACCATAGCAACAGTGCTTCCTGCACTGCATGGACCAATAATCCTCACTATTTTGGAGCATCACAATGGATTCATGCTTTACAAAAAGAAGCTGAGTGGTGAAACCTAAATATTGCCCCCCCAGGCAATGGTAAGACCTGTGTGGGGAGAGTGATGAACCCCAGCTAGTCTTGATTTCCTGCACAGCTGACATGTACATCACTCATACCCACATAGGCAATGTTCAGGTTCTACTATTTCATGTGTAATAACGTCATAATTTCATACATAATATGTCACAATGCAATGAAAGGTAATCACCTTTCATTTTGACAAAAAGCAAGCAAAGTCTGTCAGCTTCATCACAACAAGGGCAGTTCAAGGACCGAGCCTGAGCGTATTTCCAGGCCACCTACTGATTATGTGATAAGTCATTACATTAAATGCTCCCTTCCCTCAAAGTGGTTGTGGGAAAGACAAAAACCCCTATGATGTGAATCATGCTAAACCGGCCATCCAGATACAGGACATGTGCTGCTTGGCTTGGGAATGGGAGCCAGCACCTGTTGGTCTTGGGGGAGCTTGTATTTTCTGCAGTTATTCTGCAAGCACCCCAGGCACACTCTGCAAGCACTACTAGAGTGATAACAAGCCCATAAAACACTGAATGTTAGAGATTACATGTAAGCACGATAGAGAAAAATTAAATTCGTTTTCAGTTCACAAAGTACCTTTTTGGATTTCTACATGTTGGGAAATCTACCACGAAGCTTCTCTCTATATTCTAATCTCTCGTAAGGTTGCATCTCTGTGCCAGCAGCAAGCATCAGCTCTGGCGGTGCCTGATGAGCCCAGTGATGCTGGTAAGGACAGTCTCTTTTCTTCATCCTTCTCGTGGAGGAAGCACAAGAAAGGTTTGCATTAATCACTAACTCTTCAGGGAGAACTAGGATCTGGAGTTCCCTTTGCTCACCAGAGGGCTGTGCAGACAAGCATGGAAAAGTGCTAGTTCGCTCCTTGCCTTTCGGTACAGCACTTCACACTCCCCAAGCAAGCGTGAAGTGATGTGCTTAACAGTGAAACCTGCCTATATACCCTGATGGAAAATATTGCTGCAAGCAGCTAAGTTTCCACTCAAGGGCCTAAGTGTACACCTTGAAAAGACCCTGTCTGTGAGAGAAGTTACTTGGCAAAGATCTCCCTCTTTTTTTCTTTTTTTTTCCTCCCAAGAATTAATTAAAAATGCTCACCAAGGAATGGTGAAACAGCTCAGGCAAAGAACTTCAAAACAGAAGCTGTAATCAAACTACGAAAATCACTCAGCCCACATTTGCTCCAGCAGGTGGGTAAACGCAATTTGCTCTGAAAGGCAGCACAAAAAAATCTCCACGAAAGAAGATGAAGTTGCTTCTCCAGCCACTGAGGAGCATCTTTCCCCATCTTGTGTTCCAGGACAGAGTATTTTGACTGACACAAAAGAGGGTACACTTCAGCCCTTGCCTCCCCCTCACTGCCCTTCAGCAGAGGGTTTCAACAAGTTACAGACCAAGGAGACATGGACAAAGAAGTACAGGGTGTCCTTCCTCCCCCACCAGTTCAAAGAAGGGCAGCCCAATCTTTGTCATCAGGGGATGAAAGAAATCTCATTTTTGAGAGCACACTGTGCACTAACTGTTAGTCCCCTTATTTATTTGACTGCTTAATTCAGTACGTGACTTCAGGCATTTAGTCAGACATCTGGTGTTCATTTTCAGTCAGCTGACAAAATGCCTGGAAGTTTGAGTCATTTGATCAAATACTCCACTGAAATAACCACTGACTGAATCACACTGACAGATCCAGGATGGGTTTTCCTTTAGCTGATTTCTTTATAGACCAGAAAGTTGCCTTGTGCTGTATGTAGCTTAAGCGCCTTTTTGATCAGGCAGTTTGACGGTGTTTGTTATACTGAAGGTACAGCATGCACTGCTGTCACAGCCTCCTACTGCCTCCATTCTGCCTGAAAACCATGTATGACTCTCCTCTTCCCTCCTCTGGGGCCGCCACCTCGTTCTTCCCTGGTCTCAGCCAGTGACTGTCCGGATAGACCTGTATTCATTTGGCTTCCTTCATCTTACTCCAGTGCTTCTGTGCCATCAGGAGAGCCCTGCACCTTGCCCAGGTTCCTCTTGGTCCTCACCCATGAACATCTGCTTTGGAAATGTTTTGTGGGGGTTTCCCTGATGCCACGACCACCCACAGCCTTCTCTTTATAGCTAGGCTGCATTTTCAAAATTTCTACCTGTGTTTCCACACATCTAACTTTCACAGCACCCACCTCAAGATGACAAGCCACTTATACCATGTGGACCAAGTTGCGTGCTGTGTCATTCCATCACTGACTTTTACGACACTAGATTGTGTTGATTTGTACATAAAATGCAACATGCTTTTTATTGGGGCTTCCAATTCAGTGGCAGATGTTTAGCAATTAAAAAGTTAATAAAATATAATCAATGACCTTTCTTACAAGAATAGTTTCTCTGTTCTTTGCTTTTACAAGTCTCTGTGATCAACTGCAAACCTTAAAATGAAGCTCCGCAACATCTATACTACAGTTTGATTTCATTCCCAGGAAGTGCTTCTAGACACATACATTAAAGATTCATTTACTCTGGGTAAATGTTTCTGAAAATTTCGCTATCTGCTTCAGTTGAGGGGGCCAAGGTAACTCTAGGAAACTATGCTACAAGTTATACCACTATGATCCCGGCATCTAACAAATAACCTCGAGTGATCCTGGCCATGCATAATCAGGGAAGAAACCTCATCTAGTCTATAAAACTATCTAAGCTGGGTAGCTGGTGTTTCTCATTCAAAAAAAGTACATTTCTTTCATACATTTTCAGAACACCACTTTTCAGGTTCTTCAGCAGTTTTTGGCTCAGAAGCAGATATGAAAAGAGCATGAAAGACACTTTTTTTCCCTAATATTTAACCATTTTTCCAGACATATAGTACATTTTTCAGAATCTGCATGTTGTCATTCATTTCATAGCTAGTCCACTGCATTCCATCACCCAAACGATGGACTTTTCAAATATTTTTTTATGAACTGGAAAATCAAAATGTGAGTAATCAAAAACTGGCAATTTTTTACCATCGCCATGTTGAATTAGCGCTTTCCTAATGTCTACTCAGGTGCTATACTTAGAACCAGACCCACAGGGATATCCTATCCAGAGCTCTGTAAGGCATCTTTGTTAGGACCCTTGCTTAGGAATATGCTGGGTCACAAACAAAGCAGTCAGTGTGTATGTGTGATGGGAAGCATGAGGACAGGACTCAAGGGAAGAGGTACTGGAAGGGAGGAAATTGTATTTTAATGTATCCATACTAGGCCTTTTTTTTAATGTGAAATTTTGTCAATTTTTTTTTGCTTACTATTAGATTAAGGTAAAATAAACTCTAGTTGGATTGACTTTCTTGTGGCATTGTGTATGTACATATATGAATTGAATACAGTCCCCTCTGGAGAATTTTCCTCATTTGAGAGAAAAATCCTATTTTAGTGTGGGCTAAAACAGTGCAGCTGTCTACTTCAGAGAGGACAAGCTTATGGTGACCTTGCCAGGACTGAGACTGATCATTTTTGGATGTCTAGTTATTCCAAATCTTCTGCCTAGACTACCTTAACATTCTCTTTGATGATAGAAGTTTGAAAACACAGCTTAAAGAACAATGTAAATATAAACCAAAAATACATTGAGCAAGTTGCTTTATCTTGACTATCTAGAGATAAAAATTATCATGACTTGTGAGCCCCTCAGCAAATACCCTCATGGCATTTTCTAGTTCTTTGTACCATTGGTAGGATATATTTCTTCATTCTCTAGAGTCTGTCAGTTTTCATAACAGCATTTATCAAACTCCAGTGTGCATAAAAATGTATTCTTTATGTAGCTGAACTATTTATGTTACAGCTGAGTCAAATTCTTAGTTTTGTTTGCTCAGGGAAGCTGCAATTATTACAGTAAGTTTTAACACCAAAAATATCATCTGTAATGTTCTTAACAACTCATGCCCACACTGAGCACTTTCAGCACTTTCTCTTCACTTCTACTTATATTTTTATTTCTTCATTAATTGATGCACGATGTTGCCCACAGATCTAATTTCTGGTGCTTGCAAATATGAAATTCCAAGTTTTGTCTAGGCTGGCTGGCAAGCAAGGCTCTCCATATTGAAAGGTGCAGAATACAGTATGAGCTCCCTTTTATCATGCCAATTAATGTTTTACTTGTTTGTCTACTGTGTGATGAATTAAAAATGCATGATTTAGATGCTGGAGAGCTAACCATTTTCTAGATACAATCCCCTGGATGCTGCCATTCTTTCAGTTGATCTTTTTGCCCTCCATGTGTTGTTGAGTACCATATATAGCCTACTGCTCAGATCTTTTCCTAACAGATGGCTCTCTTTACTAGTTGGGACCCAGTCTGGTGATTCCCTTTAATATGCTTTATGCTTTAGACTAAAGAATATACAGGGACAGGCAGCTGATTGATTGTCCTAAAGCAAAAACAGCGAAGAAGATAAAGTTAAGTAGACGTGTTTTCCGGACTATGTGCTGTTCTATGTACCCCATAAATCAGAATATTTGTCAACATCAATTAAAGTGTAGTTTCCTCGGTAATAAACATTACATGGAAAAACAAATCAGCTTTCATTTATTCTGTCAGAAATGGAAGGAGAGCATTTCATATTATTTTGTGGATAATCTCTGTGGAGTAAACTAAGCACAATTACATATTTGATTTTAATTAAAAGTCTGGGTACCTTTCGAGTTTCGTTAGAAAGATATCCTGGGTATGATTATCTGAGGCCTGTGCTGAGAAGTTAATTTGACACACAACATATTTTCCATGAGGTAACTGTCACAGTAAGTTGTTTGTAATAGCTATCTTTCCCAGGCCTGTGGGGGCAACAAAAAGTAATGGCTTATCCTGAAGCAGCAACTTCTCCAGTATGCTGTACATCTGCATAACAGTCCCAGTGGTGCTCACAGTAATGTCATTAAGCTGAGAGAATAAAAGAACCAAAAGATGCAGATAAAGGTGTTTCATTACCCACTGTACACAGAACAACAATAGAACTTGGTCATAAAATAGTTTCAAGTCACAAAAAAAGCACAAACCACAGAAAATACCTGGGAATGACAAAGGAGTTACAGTTTATGAGCAGCAGGCTGGGTGGAATTGCCAAGTTGGAGACTTAAGAACAAAAAGAGCACTAAGAAATCCTGTTTGGTATTGAGGGAGGGAGGCTATTATACCCAAAGCTGGTAATGAGAATGCAGTGTCATTAACTGTTTTCTTTTACAATATTTGACACCAGCATAGCATAATGCTATGTTGTTTTCTCTTCAAGCTACAGTTTTCCTTTGCAAGAGTGTGAGAGCAGAATTCTAATGTGACTATGCACTGGGAGAAAGGGCCTCACTGCTCTGCTTTGTCTTTTCCAATCTCTCACACTTTAACTGGAAGGTCATTTCATTTATTACACACAGAAAAGGGCAGGAGCCAGGCTTAAAGCTTGGTATGTACTCGTATATCAAACTGGCACTTATTTTGTTCTCCCTTATCTGGATTAGCCTCTTGCCCTCATGGCTGCTATAGGTGCATGCATCTGGCTAGAGAGAGGTTAAAATGACTTCATTGCATGCACTCCTCCTTCACACCCTTCCAAAGGAGTTACCTTAACTTGGAGTATTGGTGGCAGAATTGTTCTGCTGATCCACAGGGCATTTTCTAACCTCAGCAGCTATTCCTCTGCATGAGAAAGCTACAAGGACCGTGTGCTTCATGCAGCAGGTTCACAAAGCAATTTCATCTATTCACAGCTGGCTTATTAAGGGGATCTACCAAATGGCAGTATCATTGAAGCATTATGTTTCCTGCCCTTTTCCTTTTGAACATAGCTTTGAAAATGTAACCAATATAAGCTGATAGAAACCAATTGCTGGGGTTGATAGCTTGTCACTTACGTTTCCTGAAAACCAGAAGCTATTCACAGTCCCCTCTACTGGGGTCCAAACTGTGCTTTGAGAAACCATGACTGCAAGTACCTCATTATCTGTGGCTTTCCAGGGCTGCATGCCATGCTGTGGCTGCGCTGCCACCCCAGTGTGTGGGCTGGTGGCTCTCCTCCCAGCTCAGCCTGGCCACAGCACAGTTACCAAACCTTCGAGCAGCCAGTATGGGGGCTGGTACAGTATCTTAGGACAAGGTGTGGAAATGCAGAGGACTGAAGAAAGAAGAATCTTGTGTAATGCTGTATTTTTCATATGAAGTCTCTTTGGTTGCGGTCGAATCACTCAGACCTCCTCCTTTGTTTGAGCTGTATTAGCACTGACAATGCATTTGCACCACAGCAGCTATACCGTGTGCAGCCACGTTTTGCTAGGCAGCATACAGACACACAGTTAAAGCTAACCCACCTCCTGCAAGAGCCTATGCTACCAACTGACAAGGCAGATAAAAGCTGGAAGAGAAAGTCAGAGAGGTGGAGTGATGTCCCAAGGTCAAAATAGCAATTCTGGGGAAAAAGGATTAACAGAGTACCCAGTGAGGCTGTGACTCATACCAGGGTCCCTTCTAGCAGTATGCTGTGGTGAACAGCAGAGGTGGATAAGACCCACTATCCTCTAATGAGGATGTCTTTAACAGTTACAGAGCCACAGCCAAATATACAAAATACATCAGCAGGTAGGGATCTAACAACATACTTTTTATTTTAACTAGAAGCCTTTGAAGCCTTTTAAAGCTGCAGATTGAAGAGGAAGCAGTTGGCCAACGCTCCTGCAGTAGAATATAGCCTCTCCTCTGGGAATCACACCCGTTTTGGTAAAAACCGAATTAGTTCTTTTTGGAGTGTGTCCTGAAGTACTGTCTCTCTAATCAGCCCCCTCCCTGACTAGAAACTGGCCCTGAGCCTGGCTGTACATTACTGATGGGCTGGAATTAGACATCCTTGCAGATGGGCAAACGTTTTCAGTATTGCCTCACCCCTGCATTAATCACATACCAGGGGCCCTTGTTGTGACCTTTAGATGCAGAGCTTGAGGCTGCCAAAGAAAAGGGGAAAGAGAAGAGTCAGGGAAGAACAGAAAACTCCAAAGACTGTTTAATTACCACAGGCATTTTGCGGCTCCAGAGATGTGCACTGTATATACCTGAGTGTATACAATTAAGATGTGAATTAGGCAGTTTGACCTGTACAATATTGGTAGTTGTCCTTACAGATTGGTTTCACTCTAGCCCAAATTCTCAGCCTAAAAGATTAAATATATAATACCCCTTACTGTCGGTAATCCATTTTTCCTGCTTTCAGCAGTAGGAAGAAGGTGAACATACAGCTAATTAAAATATATTTGTTGAAAAGGTCATGCAGTAAACTGCAGTTCAGCTGAATAGAAGGATTACAATCCTATTCACCCAATCTGGTGACAAACATACTGAAAATGGAGGCCAAGATACAATTAATGTATTTTGCTGTCACAGAATGGGAAATAGCTCGAACTTAACGGTATTCAGATTCTGAAAAAAATCCCAATCCTTAGTGTTCCCAACATGCTCTGGTACACTGGTAATAGGCTATGCCCATGGTTTTCACAGGAGATTTAAGGAGTCAGCTGCTCCAATTCTCTTCAAATGTAGTTTGAGCATCTCATTCACATTCCTGTAAAAATATCAGTTTACTTTACCAAAGTAATTTGTCCAGTGCAGTCACATATTAGTGACTACTACCTCCTGGCAAATAGCTAAGCAATTAAAATCTATGCTCAGTTTGAAACCACTGATCATCTCCTTTTTCCTGGGAGAAAACTTAGAAGAAACAAAGTTGTGTGTGCCTACATCTGAATGTTCTGCTGCGGAGTCTGATCTCAGTTCAAGAGTCTGATATTTGACTTCATCAAAGACAAGAACTGTTTTATGTTTAGATTTCACCAGCCACCAGAGGAATCTAAAGGTACCTCCCCTACATGAATGCATAAAAAAAGAAGTTGTGAACATTGCATTTTTCATGCTATTCACTGTTCTGAGTCAGATACCTCCATGGTGCCATAGTCCTGAGAAGATTTTTGTGCCAAGGATAGTCGAACATTAAAGGGAAAAAGATTACATTCATCAGCCTCTCACATTATCCAGAAGAGGTTTGAAAAGCCACATACTTGTGCTCCTTGTGATCATTGTTTACCCTGGGGCTCTCTGTTGAAGTGCCAGCTCCCCATCCCAGTCAAATTTTAACACATGGGCTCTTGCAGGAACTAAAGGAGCTCAGCAGCTCACGGAGCCTCTACATGTGTGTGGCCTGTGAGGTGATGCTGTAGGGCTGTATGACCCATGCATTTCTGAATAGTCAGCAGCATTCCAGGGAAAAACATACACTGTTATCATTTATACTAGAGCAAAGACTTCTCCCTGCATGGGAATGCAGAACACCAGCAGAAACAATAAGAGTAAGAACATGGTACTTACTTGATTATATTCAGAGGTAAAAATTCAAATAGGCTGACAGCAATCAGTTAGCCACAGATACTGGGCTTCCTGAAAATGAAAGGCAGCCCAAAGCAAAATCTCTTCAAGTTCTTCAAGTTGAATTACAGGAGGATTAATGTCATTATACAACTACAAAGACTGACAGAATATGGAGTTACAGAACACTCAAAATAATTCATGAAAAGACAGATGGTAAATGACCAAGACTAAAAGTTAGGTTGAAAATAAAATGGACTAAAAGCCAGATCCCACAGTGCTGAACTCTTAGCTGCCTTCTTCTGATGAGATTCCAGATCCCTTGTGCAACCTAAAAGGTTGCTGGCATAGGTGGTCTTGTACGTCGCCATCATGCAGGGCAACACCATACAAAGTTTTGCGCAGCTATCTCCAGAATTAGAAACAGCCTTGAGAAAGAGGGCAAACTGGAATGAGCTACAGTGCACTTCTGCACTGCAGTGGGTAAACAACAGATCCAGATCCAACACAGCACAGTAGAGACTCGGATGGCCATGGAGTGTCCTGTGCAATAACTACATCCTAACTGCATGACACACGGCACCATTTCCCCAACTGACAATGCATCCAGCCTGGTATCCAATGGCACCACAAAACCATGCATCACACCGGCAATCTCATATGCAACATGGGCTCAGAAACAACCAGCATGCTGGGCAGGAAACTGACTAGAGCTAATTGATGCATGCAGCTAATGACAACAATAAGTCTGAAGTCCTGTCCCTCAGGCAGAAGTCACCACCAGAGCTCTCTCTTGAAGACTGACATCTGTGCTCTTTCTTTCTTCCCAAGGCCTGAGCAAGGTCTCAGTTCTTGATGTCAATTCCACTGCCCAGGTAATTCTTATTACTTATTATTCTCCTTATTCCTTACACAAAGACACAACCAGGAAGCTGTAGGATAGCTTGGGAAAGGATGCTAATCAGCCCCTATGTTGAAGGTGTGCCACTATATAAAAATAATGCAAGATAGGTACAGGAACCAGGCTGATGAGAGATTTTTAAAGAGCAAACCTGAAGATAATATAAACCCCATAGCTTAAGGAAAGGATGCTCATTTGTGAGAAGAGAGGCCTGGGTTCCAGTGCTGTTTAATCCAACAAGCCCAGAACAAGGACCAAAAAGTGTAGTGTTTGTCATCCCAAGCAAGCCTCTGAACCAGTACAGTCTACAGCATTATACAGTCTACTACATCATCTCTGAACTTGTTCAGTGCACACTGGCACAGCCTCAGAGGCACCTCTGTCCTTGTCCCAGATCAGTTCTGAGCCTGAAGGTCAGAGAATTTGGGAGGGCCCTTCAGGCAAAGCAGAACAGAGCAGCGGTCGGTCAACCACTTGGCAGATGAGCAGAGGAACCACAAGCAAAGGTAGTACACTAAGGGAAAGAGGAGGTAGGTGCTCTCAGATCTGTTCTGAAGGAGGACACAGCTGGGCTGGCCTGATCAGGGACCCTGATCTGGCTGCCCAGAGCCTCTGAAGACTGGTCAGGCTGGCCCACAGATGACTCTTCAGAGGGAAAGTCTTCTCTGGGTTTGATCTTGGGTTGGAAATCGGCTGCTCTGTCTTTCAAAACTGGGGGAAGTTGGTAGGGATCAAACAGAGTCTTCAGGCATTTTCAGAGTCAAATGAATAAAATAACTAACTAAAGTAATAACAGAGTAAAAGGAGAAATTCTGTGAGCAATGCATCCAAAAGCTGGTTTCTTCCTTGGATTATCTACTCTCTGACAGAATGAGTTCTGACTGGAGATTTCTGGGACCACAGTCGGGATTTGTTATTCCCTCCTTCTCTTTTTCATAGAGTCTTCAGTGTCTAATAAGGATTAAGCTCACGCTGCAGGCCTTCTCATAGTGGGCACTCTGATTAAATTTTTACTCCTCTACACAGCTGTTTATTTTCATTAAATGTGTGGAATCTAGTATATTTAAGACTGTCATTCCACTTTCAAATCTGGTTGAAACTGAATAATGAGTTTGAAATGTACTTGAAGAGAATCTTTAGGTAAAACAAATGTATACTGGATGATCATATCAGTCTTACTTTCTTAAGAAACTAGGCAAAAATCCACAGTACCTATGAAGATTAGGTACTTCCAGAGGTAGTAAAGGGTAGTTTTCAAAGGTATCTTTTGGAATCAGATGCTCAAGTTTGATTAAGTCCCACCAGAAGTTCTATTTCGAGGAGATTTTTCTTCATTAAAAACAAAACAAAACAAAATTAACAGGCACTCCAACTCATTTGTTTTCTTACCATAGAAATAGAGGTATAGAAATCTTCTTCTTTAGACCCACACGACCCTGCATAACGTTAGCTGTACTAATTGTAAACAAAAGTCACACTGTCAAAATAAAAGGGAGATGAATTAGCAACAGTAGAGTTCATTAAAGCTTGTTAATCTAAGGATGGGTGCGATGTAATTGGAAGAAAGGCTAAGAGCTATGTGAATAAAATATTCCAAGGGAACACATTTCACTTCGAATGACAAAATATAATTAAAAGTGAGCAGTTAAATCAACTGTCAAAAGTACAGTTACAGCTTTTTTGTTTCCCCTCTAAATTTTAAAAACAGTGATGTTCTTTTCCAAGCTTTCCCACCCTGTCTGACCTAATGTGTTCTGCTCTGTTTTTATCTACAGGCTCCACCAGGCTGGTTCTCATTGCTCTGAGAGAGACTTTACCCTTCGTGTATTTTCTTTTCTTTTCCACCTTTGTATCCCACCCCAGGTTCTTAGCTATCAGGTCATCCTCCTAAGAGCATCTGCTGCAGCTTTCCTCTTTCTCACAGACCCCTACTTTCTTTCTTAGCAAAGCTGATACTGATTTTGACAGCCAACCATAAAATCTGCCATTTGCAAGCAACTCTCTCCTGTCTGTAAATCAGACATCCAGGGACCTGCAGTCATGTACTTCAGTTCCTGAGACATCCCTCTATCAGATGGCTCAGCTTCCTCTTCTGGACTCTTTCTATTTTTACTCTCTTCCCATAGCCCTCATCTCCTCTACAACTTTGCAGTCATAATATTTTATCAACTATCCCACCCAAAGGCTGACATCCTGGTCTGGCCTCCACCTGTCCCCAGGGAGGTGCCTGATGGCCAAGGCCGGGGTTACCCCAGTGCCCTCCGGCTGCCCTGCTCCTGGCTGGGGCAGTGGGATGGGCCCTGGGTCTCCCATGGAGAGCCCCTGGCCCCCACAGGGCCCTGTCAGCTGTACCCTAGCATCTGGCGTTTTCTGCAAGCTTTCACAGGGAAAATATTGGGAATGGTTGGATCTCTGCTGCAAGTGTTGTACCTGGATGACCTCCATGCCTGTGCCCACACTGAAATTACCAGGATCTGTCAGATTTTTATATAATATACAGAGTTTTGGTACTTGTATTTGTGGAGGCTTTTTGTTGTGGACTGGTGCAAAAAAGCCAACCTATCCTACATCTTTTGGCATCTCATATTTGCCTTTCTGTCAGGCTTACCATGCTGCCTTCTGGTCAAGGCTGCACCAGCCTGATGCTTCTGAAATGTCAGTCTCCCCTTCTCACATGACATCTACCAAGTTTGGCTAAATGCTCAATGCTGATTTCCTTGACTGTAAATAATAATCAAGGAGGAACCACTTGATAAGCAAAGTATTTTGAAACTGCTGTTCTATTAAAAACCTCTGTTCCCACAGCTGTCAGAGAATGAGTTTTCTGTCATTTTTTACAGGAGTTTCCAGGAGTTCCAGGTCTACAGGCAGCATGGAAGTGTGCCCCATTGACCAGCGACAGCAAAAAGATTGTATCTGCAAATAAACTAAATGTCAACCACCCTACTAGCATACAGTTGCTAAGAGAGGCACAAGCCTAATTTTTCATGCTACCAATGGAAAAACATCTGTTCACTTAAGCACTGGGAGCTACCTGAGAACCCCAGGTCCTCAAGGCTCCAGAGCTGAGCATCAACCCACCTCTTTTGCATGCCAGGGGCATTGCTTCATCTCCTCTGCTCACAGCACCTGCTTGTGGTGGACTTTAGCCCCAACCCACGCTGGTGTGGTTGACATGTAGAGGAAGGTCCATGCCAGCACTTGCGTAGGCTGGATGCTGAGGCAGGCCCTCCATAAAGATGTACCTCTAGACTCTGCTGTGAGATCCAGTGCTGGAAATGTGGGGGATCCCCTAGGCACTGTCTTAGCTCCTGCCTCCAACATGATTATCTGAACCAGCTCAGCATCTCCTGAGCAAAAAGATGACAAAATCTGTTAAAAATTTATCATCCCTTAGGACATCCCAGAACAACCTCAGTGCCTCAAAAGTACTGTAAAGAGCTGGGGTCAGCAGTGCACTGGTATGGATCTGCTGGCTGCTTTCACTGAGTATGGGGGCAGTTGTGGGTACAGCTGGCTGTGAAATTAGCTGGGATGGGGAAATGAGAAAGAATCATGAAAAAGGCAAAAGGGAAAAGACTACAGAATTTACAAAAAATATTTCAGTCATGAGTTTGTATGCTTGTATCCTGTCCCAGTCTCCTCTAACTTACTAGTAATAACTCCTAAGTAACAACTCATGACTTTAGGAATGGGGAGTTGTCTGATTACGTGCATGTAAAAAAAACTCCACTAAATTGTTTGTGCCACTTTCAATTCCCTGAACAGTGGCCCTTTAATATTTTTTCTAATAGGAATCATAGACCCAGGCTGCAGCATACTAATGAGTCTAAGCCTACCAATTACATTTTGCTCTCTATTTCAGATTAAATCACTGTCTGTCTACGCACTCCTGCAACCCACCCCTTCCCCACACCACTGTCCTAGTTTTCAAAAATAGAAAAAACAACAATAATAATGTACTGTATCTTTCCAATTAGCTACAACTCTATATGCTTTGTTAGGCTAATGATAAAGAAAATGCCTGAATCTCAATGTTGTGGAAGCTGCTTCATCAGGATAATCAACCTGAATCATAGAATAGAATAGAATAGAATAGAATAGAATAGAATAGAATAGAATAGAACAGAATAATTATGGTTGGAAGGGACCTCCAGGGTCATCAAGTCCAACCTTTATCCCATCATATTCCTAACCACTAGACCACTAGACCATGGCCTCAAGTGCCTCATCAACCCATTTTTTGAACACCTCCAGGGACGGCGACTCCACCACCTCCCTGGGCAGCCTGTTCCAATGTCTAACCACCCTCTCAGTAAAGAACTTCTTCCTAATATCCAACCTAAACTTCCCCTGACGTAACTTGAGGCCATTTCCTCTCGTCCTATCATTAGTCATTTGGGAGAAGAGACTAACACCAGCCTCACTACAACCTCCTTTTAGGTAGCTGTAGAGGGCAATGAGGTCTCCTCTCAGTCTCCTCTTCTCCAGACTAAACAACCCCAGTTCCCCCAGCCGGTCTCCATAAGGCCTGTGTTCCAGACCTCTCACCAGCCTCGCTGCCCTTCTCTGGACTCGCTCCAGCACCTCAATGTCCTTCCCATACTGCGGTGCCCAGAACTGGGCGCAGTACTCGAGGTGTGGGCTCACGAGTGCCGAGTACAGGGGCACGATCCCCTCCCTGCTCCTGCTGCTCACACCGTTTCTGATACAGCCCAGGATGCCATTGGCCTTCTTGCCCACCTGGGCACACTGCTGGCTCGTGTTCAGCCGCTGTCAACCAACACCCCCAGGGCCTTTTCCGCCAGGCAGCTTTCCAGCCACTCTGCCCCAAGCCTGGAGCGCTGCATGG
This sequence comes from Podargus strigoides, assembly GCA_028020825.1. Lineage (NCBI taxonomy): Eukaryota > Metazoa > Chordata > Aves > Caprimulgiformes > Podargidae > Podargus > Podargus strigoides. The sequence continues at coordinate 61,030,473 of CM051662.1, forward strand.
GGTTGTTGTGGCCCAAGTGCATGACCCGGCACTTACCCTTGTTAAACCTCATGCAATTGGCCTCAGCCCATCGCTCCAGCCTGTCCAAATCCCGCTGCAGGGCCTCCCTACCCTCAGGCAGATCGACACTCCCACTCAGCTTCGGGTCCTCTGCAAATTTACTGAGGGTGCATTCGATCCCCTCATCCAGGTCATCGATAAAGACATTCAACAAGACTGGCCCCAAGACCGAGCCCTGAGGGACACCGCTTGTGACCGGTCTCCATCTGGATTTAACTCCATTCCCCACAACTCTCTGGGCTCGGCCAGCCAGCCAGTTTTTAACCCAGCGAAGAGTCCACCTGCCTAGACCATGAGCCGCCAGCTTCTGCAGCAGAATGCTGTGGGACACAGTGTCAAATGCCTTCCTGAAGTCCAGGAAGACAACATCCACCGCTTTTCCCTCACCCACGAGGCGGGTCACCTGATCAGAGAAGGAGATCAGGTTGGTTAAACAGGACTTGCCCTTCGTGAACCCATGCTGGCTGGACCTGATCCACCTGTTGTCCTGCGCTTGCTGTGTGATCTCCCCCAGCATGAACCGTTCCATAATCTTCCCCAGTACAGAGATCAGGCTGACAGGCCTGTAGTTCCCTCGATCCTCCTTCCTGCCCTTCTTGTAGATGGGCGTCACAATAGCAAGTTTCCAGTTTTCCGGTTCCTCCCCCGATAACCAGGACTGCTGAGAGATGATGGAGAGCGGCTCGGCAAGTTCCTCCGCCAGCTCCCTCAGCACTCTCGGGTGGATCTCATCCAGCCCCATAGACTTATGGGTGTCTAATTGACATGCATCCCTTATCCTTTGCACAGCAGAACAGATACATAGGCTTTAAGGAGTCAGAAACAGCAAAGTACATATAGAAAAGAAAAATAACCACAGATAAAAGAGCAGAAGGAAGTTGTTGGGTAAAAGCAATAGAATCGCTTAGAATTTTCCACTTCTTTCTTTTCCTCTGGAAAAGGTTTTTTTCCATGTAAGTGCCTTTTCCATTGTTTTCCTTTTGAAGAAGGTCCCTTCCAGCTTCCTGGCATCCCTTTTCTTGACAGCTCTTGGTGTTCATTGCTATTTAATTAATTTTTCCTGAGCATAACATGCATTTCCCTTCCTTCCTTTTTCCTCTTTCTTGTCATGAGTAGACTCCTGCCCTATTCCAAACTCTTTTGCTCTGCTTTCAAAGCAAGAAGAAAACCACCTGTCCATCCTGACAGGTCATGCACAAAGAGAGGAAAATAGGATACCGACAACAGGTTGGCATGATGCCTGAAGAGTGGATGCAGCAGCCCTCAAATTGTCTGAAATTAACGAAGGGCATTGTCTGATCTATACTGTAGAGATTCCTTAATGATGATGAGGAAAGGTAATAAACTTGCTGCGTAAACCATGTATCTCTCATCCTGTCCTGAGCCTCTGAAACATTGAAAGCCTGGAGGGGAAGGATGATTCGGTTTCTCAGCTCCCTTCCAGGGCTGATAATATGTGCCCAAACTCCTTGCTGGCTGTTGTGCAAGTGTGCTGGCTGGGTAGAAAGGGCCAGGTACTCAACTTCATCCCTGTCTAATTCTGGTATGGCCAGTCCATTTAGAGGGTTCCTGGGCCATCTTCTATTACAGATTTGCTCAACAATTCTGATTGCCTTCTCTTCACAGACTCCAGAATGAGAGAATTCACCCAACTGACACACAGGAGGGTGCATGATTACCCTACCAAAACTGGTGGCAAAACTCCACATGTGGGAGCTGTAGGTAACTTATAGAGAAATCACTGCTAGGTTACAAGCCACTAAATGAGTCCCACTGGTTTTGAATCAAGTACATACACTGTAAAAGAAACAAGTGAGTTAACCTACACTAGGGTTGTTAATTTTGCCTGATAAGCATAACTGAAAAAAAATCCCACAACAAAACATAAAAATTATAGGTATTCTGTTGGTCCCTTCAGAATTCAGCTACATAAACTGCTGAACTGGTACAGCTACAGGAGGGAGCAGAAAGATCTTGCAGGGGAGGGAAAGGGATGGAGACTCAGTATCTTGCACTGGGAGCTTTCTAGGGCAGATCGGTGGCTGCTGGAGGAAGTCTCTGTTCTATCAGGGAAGATGCCTTTGACACTTCTCCATCCATCCTCTACGTCCTCTCCTCCCTCCAGGGTGCCAAATGTCAAGTCAAGCATTTTGACACCTATGGAGAGGCGGGATCAGGAGGCCTTCAAAAGAATGCGCAAAAGAAAAAGGGATTACTGTTTTTGAAAGTGCTCAGTGGCAGACAGGTCCTCACCTAACAGCCCTAATTTGGACTCGATCAAACAGCCTTGTTGAAAAGAGTCCTCAGGGACAGCTCTGCTTTGATTACAAGTGCAAAGAGATATCATGGCCAATTGCAGCTTATCTTTGACTTCAGTGGCATTAGGATTTCACTCAGTGAGTCGGTTTAATTGATATTTACCATACTCAGATACTTTTAACATTTCAGTCCCCTTAAATCTACTACTGTCAACTTCCGGACAGAAATATGGCACCAGGTGCAGCCTTCAACCTGGTTAACTCTACTGCAGAAACAATTTCACTCTCAGGTAAAAATCTTACCCAACTGCGTCAATAATCTATCTGGAAGAAGAGGCATTTGCCAAGAAAGGTTAATTGACAATCAGAGGGCCTGATTTAAAGGTGAGAAACCTAAATATGACTAGGTTGGCTGAGCACCAAGTATGAGTGGGAGGACACATGAACCATCCAGAAGTACCAGAAACAGTAGAACACTAAGGATGGAAAGGAGTTGATTAAAGTGGTATCACAGGTAAAAGCAGAAGCAATAGCAGAATCGTCTTTTCAGAAATGATACATTCACAGATAAATACAAAATCAAGCTTTGATAATGAAACTTGCTGTATAGGAGAACAGTTTTTCACAGTAAGCCAGTAAGCCTTGTCTCCTGAGACCTTAAACCTAGACCAGAAAGTACCTTATAAGGCAGGTACAAAGCTGCCACAGCCTCCAGTATGGAAAAGATGAACCCATATATCTTTTTCTTCCATAATTTCTATAATTCTATGAGCTTTCATATTTTGAAAATGAAATTAATTTCTGTTCATCGAATGCTGCCACTGCCTGTTGCCTTGTGACAGTAGAAACCTCTTCCCAAAAAGTTTCAGCTGCCCTTTATTGCAGTCTTTTGTCACTGCCACATCATCGTCTTCAGGCTATCTGCACCAGAAAAAGAAATGTTTAGGAACTAAGATTAATAACATGTTTATTGTAAGGGGTGAAAATGCAATAGGATGCATGATTTTTAGCCTCTAGCTGTTAATGCAGCATCTTACATACATCAGGACTCTTTGCCTGTGGAAAACAGGAAAGCTGTTTCTGCTGATACTGGAAACACATCACATTCACAACACTCTGCTCTGAGAAGACAAGTAATTGTTGACCAGTTGCTATTAATAAACAAAGAAACCCTGACTCAGAGTATAGCAGTGCTTTCTGAGAAGGACATTTTTTCCAGTTTATCTAACCTACCTTTTTTTTTTTTTAGCACTCCTGAAATGCAGTGCATAGTTTCAAAAATGAATTAAGATTGAAATGAGGTAGAACAGTAAAAGAAATAGTGGGAATGGAAAGGAATTCTTGACTAAAACAAGAATGACTGAAGCTAGATATACTAAAAAAGCTTGCTGTAGAAGTAAACTGCTCTGTCTGTAGCAAGTGACTTACTTTCCCTTAGCACTTACTACGAACTACACTCTCAGAGAGAAATCAGAATTTCAACAGGACTCAATAGGGCCAGAAAGGTGACATAAAGGAGAGATGGACAAACAACTGTGAATAAATTCCCTGAATATTTTCTCCTGCTCCTTCTTCCCCCTGGTGACAACAAATCTTCATCCTACTTATTTACTCATTCTTGCATATTGCATGCTGAGTAGTTAGTCCAAATTTCACAGAGAGAAATTTGTTCCATTGGGAAATAATTGCTCAGCTGGGAGTGAGGAAGGGGAATGTTTTATTACACATCTTGGAAAAGAAGACGTGTTCGGATCATTAAGCCATTCTTTTCTCTCCAGATAAAATCAGATCGGGGGCACTGGAGACATGACAGCAATGGGAGCAGAGACAGATGAACATATACACAGATAAGATGGATAGGCAGATATGACACATGCTGATAACAGAGTTTTAATATATGGGGTAGAAGAGATTACAAAAACTGCAATCTTCCTCTGGCTATATGTGTAAACTGTTTTCTGGAATGTTACATTTGGTGTTAAGAATTCTGTAAAAGCATTAATGTGATCTGATGTATATGATTTATAATAACTATAAAGAAGCTACCAGCCTGTAAATGGAAAAATGGAAAGGCTCTGAGGAGCAGAAAATCATAGGACAACAGAAATAATTTGAAAAATAGTATCCTCAAGTAATATAGACACTTTCTCACAGGTATCTCCAGAGAAGAAACTTCTTACTGAAATGCACAAGAATCTTGTATCTAGTCCCAGTAACTGATTACATCATCTGCTATATTTAGAATACCTCCAGTGTAACCATGGAAACTGCTTTTCCTTAAACTCACATTATTCCATTCGGCACTAGTTGACACTATAGAACTACTTTTGAAAGCTCACAAAACCATTAGTGTATCACTGTTATTATATGCCTGTATATATAGCAATGTGTTTTTTATCTTTTCTTGAAGTATGTATTTTGCATACGCAAAGATGTCAGATTTCTGACAAAGACTACAGAGCCAGATGCATGGCAATGGAATGAGCATATAAGACTATAGGAGAATTCCAAGTACATCCTCTGTACCTTGCTTTTAGCCCAGCTGCCTAAGGAAAGGGCTCAGGCTGTCACACTGCATGCACATATCTGTGTGTCTGTCTTTCCCACACAACTTTTGAACCCAGTTTCAACCAAATTTGACAAAGACAAAAAGGTGTTTAAACTCCCACAAGGTTTGCAAAGATAAACAGCTATGCAGAAGGAAGTCTTACCAGTGCTCTCACTGAATGACTAGCAAGGGCAATCCTTATTAGACCTAGGAGAATCTATAAAAGAAGAGGCTGCTTGATTTCTGCAACTCATGGAACTACTTATAATAATGATAATACTATTAGAAAGCCAATAAAAACTATACCTATACATTGCATCACAAAAGTGCAAAAATACTTTCTTTTGTTTCTTTATAAAAATGCAGCTTTGCAGAAATCATTGAGAAATCCCAAAAAAGTATCAGAACTTCAAACGAATACCAGAAAACTAGAGAGGAATTCAGAAAAAACACTTACAAGCAGAAGTCCCAGACATAGCCTTCCAAACAGGAAGGAGCTACAATCATTTCGATATGAAATTGCTTTAAATTTCTGCAAGTGATTATCTGAGACTAATAGGTGAAGTTAATACTAGGAAACAAATTACCACAAGGTAAGTACAGATGCCCAGTTTTTACAGTGCAGGAATGTTACCATGAGGTCCCAGATGCATCTGTGCTCTTCAGCATATTTAGAACCGAGCTATAAATGGGAGCAAGGTGACCACATTTGCAGACTACATTTGATTGTGAATAATTGCAGAAGGATCTACTGATATTATGTGGCTGAATAATAAAATGGCAAATGATATTCTGTGGTAATAAATATGAAGCTGGGTATGTGTGTGGAAAATAACCCAAACTATACATGTACAGAGATGAGCTCGAGCTTAGCAATTATTACTCAGAAAGACATTGGATTTGTAGGCATCTCAGCACAAGGATGGGTAAAAAAGGCAAATCAGATATTCAGAGTTATAGGAAAAGTTATCTGAGCAAAACAGAAAAAAACCTCACATCACGAATTCAGGGAGCATGCATATTTTTATGACTGCGTGATTTTAGTCACCTCAGAAGCGAGAAGCTTTGAAAAGACTACGATTTTTCAGCATTTTCATCCTTTTTCTCAATAACTGCAACCAAAGCTTGCTGTTGACTACACTTATAATTACCAAGTTGTGGCATGAGTCCAGACCTGTGGAACAAAACGGATGGTGCTGAAGATCTGACATCTTCGGTATATGGTTTGGGGAGGTGAAGGTGCTTCAACTTAGCTCTTGCCAAGTACCATGATCTGAAGGCAGCAGACCTCCTGCTGCCCTCCGTCTGCTCCCAGGAGGGCAGTCAGCCCTTCCAGCCCTGCTCCAGGGCTGTCCTGGAGCAACTCTTTTTGCAGCCAGGTTGTAAAACAAGTTGCTGAAATGATCTAAATTAAAAATAACCAAGCAGAAAAATCTACGCAAAATATTGCTCTACTGCACATGATGGCCAACAGCTTGCCAGCTGCTGGGTGGGTTTTGTCCACATGACTTCTGTGGGAAAGCAGCCAAATGGATTTTCAGTGTAGTGGTTGAGCAAAGGAGGACAGAATGAAATGATAATGACAGTCAGTTGCTCCATCAGCAGGATGTCCCCAAAGTGACCAGAAAGAGACACCTAAAAGTCAGTTATGCAGTACTGAGTGTTGGGGTCCTGTACATAGCATGGACCAGGGAATGAGTCCCTTCTGCAGAGATGAACTCTACAAACCCCTGATGGTGGCAGATCTTATTCTGCAAAATCTTCCATATTGAACACATGAAATCCGTAAGTATTTCACGTTGAAAGAAAGTTGTTACTCATATGTAGTTGAAGTGCTGGGGTCTGAACCCTGAGCCCTGAATTAAGATTGACATATGGGTGGTTTCCATGGTCCTTTAAAAGGAGGCAATGAGTTTGCCTTTTGGCTTTTCTCCAAGGTGCAGCTGACCTTGTAGGGAGAGCCCTTGGGTAAACAAGCCCCAGGTGCCCCCATTGGGTAAATGAGTGCCAGGTGTCCTGCTCTGGGGATAAAAGCTGGGACCACTTGCAGGAAGGGTGAAGTGGAGTGTTTGTATGTGAGGTAGGTGCACTTTGCAGAGTTTTCTTGCTGAGGAAGGACCTCCTGACTCTCCCTGTAACTGGGCCCTGGTCAGGTTTGGTGCTTGTGAATGTGGGCTCTGTGAGAACAATATGTGGCTACCTCTCTCCTATACTATCAGCCTATTGGCTTGGCTGTCTCCCATCTCTGCCATGGGAGACTTTGTTGCTTTGCTTGTTCCACCGATTGTTGGCTGTGTTGTATCATTCTTGGGGTTGCTGGGGTTGATGTCTGTTATGTGTAATCTGATGGATTTGTTTGTACCCCCAGTGATCACCCATGTACTGACCTTTTTGTATACAATAGAATCTGGTTACTGGTTTGTTCTGCTGGCTGCGTCCTTTGTGCTAGGCCTAGTAATTGGCAAAACAGTAGTAGACTGATTTTCAAACAAAATGTCTCTGTCAACTTTTATGTACCTTTCCCAAGGTACCAATCTCTGTTCAATCTTAGTGTCTGAAAGATGCTGGCTTAAAAAGCATAACCTTCCAAAATATTTTGCAAACGTTTCATGGTATGTCCACTTGTATCAGTGGAATTCTTTAACAGAAAAATGAGATCTTTACCAACATGCAGAAACTAATTAGGAGGGAAAAGTATGTTTCAAACTGCAAATATTTCTTCTTATACTCCCAGAGCATTACAAATTGAATGACTACTTGATTTTCAACCCCCACCCCCTTCTGCAATGTTAAAAACGTGACTGGAAAATAATATATCACCCACCTGATACCTTGTTTTACAAATACAAGTTTTAGCCGAAGGCAATAGTTTTGAACAGTCAAGTGGGAAATCCTGAAAATAAGGTCTGAAATGATCTCTTGGAGTGGAGAGGTACCCTGAACTAGTTTATTGTCTGCATGTTGATGTTTTTGTAGCATCTTATTCCTTCTAACGAGGCAGAGATGATTTCAGATCTCCATTAATTTGCTCAGCAAAGTCATTAGACACCTCCAAGACATTTGCATCTCACTTTTAATCCTTTAGTGTAACATAGACAGTTCCATAGTCCCACATAATATGAACCATCTGAATGGATTCCAATTTTTTAAGAAACTATAAATTGCAAAATATCAAGCTGAAATGGCAATAACAAATCCACTGATGACTGTTCCATACATTTTAGATTGTTATTTAAGGCCTCCTGAGAGGTTATACAGCATTGATCTATTTCTCAGCATTTCTGTCAGCTATATGAACTCTTTGCAACTGCTTTCACTAATATATTATGACTTACTTATGATACTGAAGAATAAGTGATGGGACCAGCATGGTCATGGTGGAATGGGAAATGATGTGGAAATTGTCTGGAAAAGGTATCATTTTTTTTCCTGTCATTCTATGCATATACCAAAGGACAGTGCTATTACTAGCCTATCCCAAAGGCATCCCATTTAGGTCCCTCAGATGTTGTGTTTGAACCTAGATGTTCCCTCTTTGTGAAAAATACAGTATCTGGGATACTAACTGACTCTTAAACAATAATCACAGAATTCAGACACAAGATTTAACTTTAAAATTAAATTTAGAGGTTACCAAGAAAATCTGGCTTGGAAAGCATTTGTGGCAACAAATGTCAGGGAGGACAGCTCTGGGACGACCCCTGTCAAAATTTCATATCCCTTCTTTCTGATCCTTCTCAAAGGCAAGCTCCCTTCCTCTATGTCCTGCTTCTAAGTTCACAGAATCACAGAATGTTAGGGATTGGAAGGGACCTCAAAAGATCATCTAGTCCAATCCCCCTGCCAGAGCAGGAATACCTAGATCAGGTCACACAGGAACATGTCCAGGTGGGTTTTGAATGTCTCCAGAGAAGGAGACTCCACACCCTCTCTGGGCAGCCTGTGCCAGTGTTCTGTTACCCTCACTGGGAAGAAGTTCTTCCTCACATTTATGTGGAACCTCCTATGTTCCAGCTTGCACCCATTGCCCCTTGTCCTATCATTGGATGCCACTGAGAAGAGCCTGGCTCCATCCTCATGACACTCACCCTTGACATATTTATAAACATTAATGAGGTCACCCCTCAGTCTTCTCTTCTCCAAGCTAAAGAGACCCAGCTCCCTCAGCCTTTCCTCATAAGGGAGATGTTCCACTCCCTCCATCATCTTTGTGGCTCTACACTGGACTCTCTCAAGCAGTTCCCTGTCCTTCTTGAACTGGGGGGCCCAGAACTGGACACAATACTCCAGATGTGGCCTCACCAAGGCAGAATAGAGGGGAAGGAGAACCTCTCTTGACCTACTAACCACCACCTTTCTAATACACCCCAGGATGCCATTGGCCTTCTTGGCCACAAGTTGTATGTGTTCATATACTTCTGTGCAAATTGCAAGGTTTTTGACACCTTGGGAATATGTCTTTCACTCTGACAGGAAAGGGAATCATGCCCCTTGGGAGGCTGCTGTATGCAAGCTCTTTTCAATGTTATATCACAGATTTCCCGAAAGGCTCATGCTATCAGTACAATTACTCCCATTTTACAGAGGACATAACTGCAGCTGAGAGCTTACAGGTTTTCTCAGAGATTTCTCATGTGAATTATATTTTTATCTCAGGAATACATTTAAGTATATATTTGAGTCCGTTTACTTTGCCCTCTAAGATTACACTATTAAAGACTTTTTTTAAAGACCACTTTAAATCCTGTTGATTAAAGTCCGTGCCTATATGGCTTCCTGAGTAAGAAAACTTCACTAAATTGGAGACTTGTGTATAACATGGATGACTAAAAGATAAAATGCTATTGACTATAGGCAACCAACAGAGCAAAGAAATATATCAAGGCTTTCATATTTGGTGTCAGGCACGGTCAGATTCATTTTGAGTCTGCCCTCTGAGCAGAGAAAGTACCAGCAGACTGAAACTGTAACTCATAAGAGAAATAAACACAGCTGTCTCATCTGATAATGAGAATGCAATGTGTTTTCTGTTGCTTTCCTTTCCCACCCCGACAAAAAAAAGTCTGTTTTCCACAAAGCAGTAAAGAATAATAAAACCATTTGTCTAATAATGGAAAGTTTAATTTCCTATTGTTTGCAATGCCTTAGCATATCCTGCATGATTCCTACAAGGTAGTGAGTTTTGTGATCAATATGGTCCGAACTGTGCCTCTGTGACAAAGTGCTTTAAAAGATTATACCCTACTGTCATTTCCCATGCAACTCATCTGCTCCCTCTTTCTTCCCTCCCTGCACAATGATTTGCAGGATGCAGACAGAATGAGATATTTGTAAAGCCATCACCTTATTTCACACACACAGATACACAGACCTCTCACTGCAAAAAATTGTACAGTGTACTGAAATAAAAGCCATAATGAGAAGAGTTAAATTGTAGGATGTGTTGCAGCTGTTAAATAGAAACGATTAAAGCCTTTCTCTTTTCTGTCACAAGACATGGTATGCATCTTCCCAGTATTATAATTCAAATAACTATTGAATTATAGTAGTTAGCTTCAAGTTCTAGTTATGTGTGTCACACTTTTATAATGCTACATTAAAGGACAGTGTTGCTTTGACCTAATGGAGAAAGAATAGTTTTTTGAACCTTTGCCCAACATTACGATTATATCTTGCTCACAGTACTTCATCATAGACATATGCACACTCAGATGTGCATACACACATTGTCTTAACTCAAGCCGTCAACAGAAGTGCCTTGCCTACGGATAAAACATGACCTTTTGAGGGTGAAATCTTGCAACTATTTAATGGCATGCAGTCATGCACGTTAATTTTAAGAAGTTAGGGGCTTGGCTACAGGGGGAGCTGCAAGTAGCAAACTGGTCACAAACCGAGATTTGGCAAAGCCATCAGGATTAACAGTCAGAGGCTTAAAGACAAAGCTGTCTACAGTGCAGAAAGGCGGGGAGACCCTCAGCTTCATGGGCCAGTTAAACCAGTGAATTTCCAGCAGCACAATCTCTGCTGCCATTTGAACTTTCTACTGACTCAGCCTGGACCCACCAAATGTCTATCACTGTTTTCTGCAGCATGGAGATATTTCTTCTATATGCTTATGCAGTACAGGTTGACAGTGCTCAGTGTAGCTGAGCCAGCTCTGGCTTGGCTGGCTTGAGTGCAAGAAAGAGCCTAGATGAACTATATGTTGTTCCTCTCCTGCCTTGCTAAGAAGCATGTGGTATTGATAAAGGCTTCTCACCTAACCAATGATTTACTTTCTCCTTGCTTAGCATATCAATTCAGACAGGATCAAAGTACTAGCTGACATGGCTGAAAACTAATCAGTTTATAATTTGCACAGGGTACCATGCTAGTATTGTACATCATTAATAAATATGACAAAAAACAGACAACTTTGCTTGCTGATCATTCATATTACATAGGAAATTGACTGAGAATGTAATTACAAAAATCTGTATTCACTCAGAATCGAGAGCACTTTTTCCCATTTTTCTTTTCAGGAATTCTCCAAATCTTTAAAAATATAGAACAGTTGCTTTGATTTTGTAAAATGTCAGCTATCCCTAAGTGACTTTTTTTCTAGGTTATGAAAAGTATTGACAGGCTTTCTCATTTGCAACTCTAGGAAAGTTCCATGAATCATTTTTTTGGTATGATTTTAAGTCAATAAATATCAGGCTATATGCAGAGGAAATGGGATGGAAAGTGAAGTAGATGAAGAGTCATCAAGTGAATTGCTTCTTTTCAAAGATCTAAATTAGAACAAAATTTTTGAGACACTGGAAATCACTCAAAAAATCTTTGAAACAGCTTCACATCCTTTCAAAGTAAAAATATTTTGCAAAATGCAGTCTGAAGATTTCATCTTTCTCCTCTGACTGTAGATATGAGTGGCTTTGAAATATTTTAGCAGGGGGCAAAAGGCCCTCCTAGCAATCCTGTGAGTTTTCTGGTGAAAACAGTTAGGAAATGAAAACCAACAGAAAATGTAGGACGTTGTCAAAGTTCAACCCAAGGGGGTAATTCTGGGTTTGTGCATCCACTGCGTGATGCCACCCGCCTTCTACCTTTGTGCTGTGGTCCCACCATAGTGGTCACCCACAGGCTGGTCTCGGGGAATCTCTCCTGCTTTTCATTAAACCTTTTATCCCTCTAACAATAGCCACTCTGTCAAGTCCTGTGCTAGACTGTTTGTTTCCTCTGCAAAATCATGTTCCCTTTGGCTGCTGGCCAGGCCCACACCACTTTCTGTGATACCTGGAGCTTCGTAGTGCATCTCTCCTGGCTGACTTGGAGTGATCAAAGGCAGCTACCGTCTGATACGTTCAGCAGATTCACTGCAGATGCAGGGATGCATTTCATAGTTAAAGTGAAATTTGGGGTTTTCAGTGACCATGTCTGGCTAGTCTTTCTCATTAAATTAGCAAATATCAGCAAGAGGAAAACAATTCAGAGAAATTATAGGTTTTTTAAAGGCTAATACAGCATATAATATAATTTTAAAAAATGTTTTGGCTTAGGAAGATCAATTAACAAAAATAATAGAATGGGTATTTGAGCATCACCCAGAACCTCGTCCTGCAATGAGTGAAATGTTTTTTTTTCTTTAGTTTTTCTAAAAAACCTAGATAGCTCCATTCAAAATGCTTTATTAAAAGAAAACTAAAGACAAAAAGCAAAGCACTAAATCAGGAAATGCTAATGAGATTTTCAAATAACACATTATTGTGCAAACGGACATGAATACATAGCTTGACACTTCCAAAGCCATTAAATCAATTAGGGTGAAACCAACAAACAGAACAGAGTAGGGTTTTTGTACTGCCTAGTGAAAATCAGAGCCTTGTGCTTGAAACATGAACTCCTACTTGGTGCCTGAGGAAAATTCAGCACCTAAAACTGTCACAGCTGGCATGGTGAGACTGGGTTGCCTGAAAAAAAGCAGTGGACAAAAAGGGAACATCCCAAGCCTGCTGGCACAGGGGACAGTGAGATGCCAGAAGGGTGATCCTTGGGATGAGGGTGTCTGGGGCAGACACCCAGCCAGGGAGCATTATGGGGTGAGGTAGCAGGCAATGCCTGATCTAGTCTGCTGCAGGGTGCTCACCCAGGCTGGCGGGGTGGGGGGGGCAACATCACTGGGAGCTGAGTTGTTAACCTCTCACAGTAACTTTGGTGCTCAGAACACTCACCTGGGAATGGGGACCTGATATTTCAGAGAGGACAGGCCTAAATTGGAGCATTATGAGACTGCCTGGTGGTGTTGGATGTTCCTGCTGGCTTTCAGAGCCCTCCCCAACCTTGTTTGCTATGGGATGAGCATGCACAATACTGCTCCTCACAGCTGCTGGTGCCTACACTCATACAAAAATATTTGCTGCTCTATGTTTAGTGTTTAAAATGGGGTTCTTGTTCAGCTGGGTAACAGCAGTACAGCCAGCGACCAGGACACCACAGGAAATGTTCACCGGTCAGCGTGGACAACCCATGGTGCAAGACCAGTTTTATTGAAACTGTTGCGGTTTTAATAATTTTGGCTTATTTTGCAAGTCTATTTCTATTCAGTTTTTTCTCATATCATTAAAAATCTGTTCAGCAGCAGTATTTGGCTCTGTAAATAAACCTGAGGCTAGGCTAGGAGCAACATCAGTTTATACTGCCAAAGAACCTGGCATATATTCTTCTATATTCTCTTTCTTTTTACTTTTTTTCCTCTCCTGCTTTTTTTTTTCCCTGAAAATATTTCTTTATTTTAAACAACTGTAGAAAAATACAAAGAAGACAGAGTGCAATGTGGTATCTTTGTAGCACATTACTTAATATCCCAAGTGTAATGAATTGAGACAATCTCTGGCAGTGAAGAGTTTAAATAAGGGTCAGACTGATGTCAGGAGAAACTTAACTTCTTCTGCTTTCTAAAAATTTTTTAAAAAATATATATATTGTGTGGCCAGAAAATTTAATATGGATAGGTGCTTTCAAACACAGCATCAGTATATCCTCTGTCTGGTGTTTTTCCCTTTATCATCATCTAATCTTGGCTTTAAAGTCTACCTTACATCAGATCATTTCAAAGCAACATCTGTTGGTTTCAAGGTTAAACTTGCTGTTAAAATAAAGTACTGCTAAAATGTTAGCTCTCTCTATAGAAATACCTTGGCATACTTTATGCACAAATGATTGTCTTGGAATACTGCATGAAACTAGAATAAAAGATAAGCTAAATTATAAGGATATTTGTTTAGAGCAGTCACTTTTGTTTACAATAGCTTCAGTCTGTAAACACTTAAAGACCCTGGCTTTACACTGGTTTTGTGTCTATGTTCATGTAACAGGGGGCTCATCCTAGTATTCACACTTGCCCAGTCAAAGTGCCAAAAGATCACTCCACTGGAGCTACTACATTTTGTTGGCCAACACAAAGGATAGGTAGGGATGGATGAAGTGGGGTCATGGCTATGGCTTGTAGGGGAACCTCATCAACATTGCATTGCTGGAAACCACCAGTGAGTTTGAGCAACTTCAAGTGGACCCCTCAAAATGGTGCTGATGGATTTTCACAGACCCATTCAAGGGACAAAGCCTCAACTGGGACAGAACTGACTCAGCAGACTAGTAAACAAAAGTATTTTAGTTGCATTTATGGTGGTTATTTTCATTCTGCTGAATTTAATGAACTAATATTAGACAAACTCCTGGCAATTTTCATTTTACCAATTTACCTTGGTTATTTATATGTAAAACTGCCTTTTATTCCACCTAAGCTATTTATTAGATCAAGTTGTGAGGGTAGTGATGCCTGTGAAGTAGGCGACTACCTAGGCATTGCCACTGCTACCTACATTTGTTTTTTGTGCCAATATCCTGAACCCTCAGTCTCAGAGTGGGGCAGATTAATGCTTGTACCAGACAGCTCCACCAGGATCATGGGTTTCAAAAATTCTCCTTAGCAAACAGAAGTTTCATTAGAGATTAGAAATATAAATTGGTGAAGTGGCAGATTCTATGATATGATGGAAACTCAATTATAAGTGGATAACATAATATAACAAGTGCAGATGAAATCCTATTAAGGTCTAAAAATCCAATATCTTGTCTTCCTAACTTTTAATTGATCTTTACACATATTGTCATTGCAGTCAAATATTTGAAATGATTCCTGTACACATAAACAAATGTAAGCACATTAACTCTCTTAATTTTAACAAGTAATTTGTATTTCCCATTAGACTGTCTTACAATTTGCTTTACTATAATTAAAGATATCATCAGTGATAAGCTTTAATGTGTTATTTAAAGTCTGCCTGTTTATAAGATTTGCTTTTATCATTAACTACAGGTTGATAAGATCCACACATACCCTCATTAAGAAATTAGATTTTATATCTAAAGCAAATAGGATGTTCAGGCAGGGAAGAACTGCTGATTTTTTCATAAATCCTAAGTATAGATCCTTCTTCCTAAGGTTGATCTGTGGTAAGCCAAACAAGTTCAATACACCATAGCTTTCAGTCTGCTTTACCAGAAAAACATAGAATCATAGAATCATAGAATAATTATGGTTGGAAGGGACCTCCAAGGTCATCAAGTCCAACCTTTATCCCATCATATTCCTAACCATTAAACCACTAGACCATGGCCTCAAGTGCCTCATCAACCTGTTTTTTGAACACCTCCAGGGACAGTGACTCCACCACCTCCCTGGGCAGCCTGTTCCAATGTCTAACCACCCTCTCAGTAAAGAACTTCTTCCTAATATCCAACCTAAACTTCCCCTGACGCAACTTGGGGCCATTTCCTCTCGTCCTATCATTAGTCATTTGGGAGAAGAGACCAACACTCACCTCACTACACCCTCCTTTTAGGTAGTTGTAGAGGGCAATGAGGTCTCCTCTCAGTCTCCTCTTCTCCAGACTAAACAACCCTTTTACCAAACAGCATGCCCTTCACTCACCATAAAATTGCATGTCTCTGTGTTGTCTAGAGTACTGATGGGCAAGAAAACTTCTTTACGTAAAGATAGTCATGGAAACTTGCTGTGAAGAACAATCACAGATCGCTTTGCTTTTGGCTGGAATGAAAATCCCTAAAGAATGGAAGTCCTTTTGCCTGGGTTTCTCATTTCCCAGATCATGGTAGCTTTCAAACACCCAGCTAGAGAAACAAATGGGATTCATGTTATGGGGCGCTGGTAAAATCCTTTGCAAATACTTTGCTGCTTATGCCCTTCCAAATGAGATACAAAACAGCCCTCCTTTATTCTTGAGTAATACAATGGGAATCAACAGACTATCCATCTCTGCCCCTGCTCTGTTTTGTGCAATTGTTATGTCCCTCTTAGTAGCAGTGCTCTGAATCAACTTTTGAGATGATTTCTTTTACTTTACTTGCCAAGAAGAGAAAGAGAATTAATATGCATACTTCCAGCTTGAGGTTTGAACTATTTGCTTGTGGTTCACATGTGACTTTTTGGAGTCTTTCTTTAGATAGATATACCCAACACCACCACTTGTAAACAAAAACAACCTTCGACACCACTATGACTAATCCATTGCTTTAGTTCAGTAAGTAGAACATACTTTCAATTCATAATCAAACAACTGAAATTACCCTACAAGGCTGGAAAATTGACTAGTGGTTTACCTTTTTTTTTTTTTTTAAGGTTATAAGACTTTTAGACAGAGGTAAATAATGTTCTAGTGAATAAATTGTCAGAGTAGGTGGAGGTGAAAGTAATTTTCCTTAGTTTTTTTTTTGCTTGTGGTTTGTTTGGAGGATTTTTTTGTCCTTAATATTATTTAGGGGATGAAATGTTTATTTCCCAGCCTCAGCACCTGCTGCTTTACTGTTCTTATTTTTGTGTAGAGAGGAGATGATTTGGACCTTAATTAAAATTGGAATCACTTCTTACCACAGAATTATATTAAACATTTTGCTAGCAAGAACTAGCATGCAGTAAAAACTTTCTCTTGCTATTATTTTGACAACACTTTCAAGATTCCTCCAGGAGATGAAAAAAAGACTACGAGACATCACTGGCAAGTAATAGGTTGATGCTCTTCCATTCCACATGGCATTCAGAACAGCAAAATCATTTGCACCTTCCTTCCCTGAGATCTCAGCTACCCTTTCTTTGTAACTTACATTTTCCAACTTGTCAAAAGCAGAACAGATTCAAGTATAACATTAAGAGAGAGCTGTTTAACTATTTATGCTGCTATAATTTTGTATTGATTTTATGTAAACTTTTAACCAAAACCAGATTGCACTGCTTAAAGAAGACTTTTGAGAGTTCCTAATAAATTGCCTTTCCAATCTTTAATGGAGCATTAGTAATTATTGGATACAATGTGATTTAAAGTCATTTAGAAACCACAGAACAGCAGCTTGATACAGTGAATTTCTGTCTCACTAATAAGTTGTGTTATGTGCACTTTATATCTGACAAAAATATTAGAAAAAATACTGACCGTAATTCATCTTGATTCTAAAATTCTATGTGATCATCATGATATCATATGTTATATAATCTTTTCATCAGTAACAACTACTGTAGTGACTTAAGCATTCCTACAGGAAAAAGAATTAACAAAAGTAGGGTCAGATGCACAACAGAAGATTGTGGCAGAAACTTGCTCCTATTTTCATCAAAGTCTAAGACAAGGGAAAATAACAGGTCCAGAGCAGGTAAGAAAATGAACAAATAAAAATATGTTCCTGCTTGTAGTAGTCAAAATTAGAATAGATTGCCCATAGAAAGATTAAAACAGAGAGAGATCTGATTATTTCAAAGCTAAGACAGAAATTCTGGTGATGATCAGGTCTTTAGACTTTCTCTTCAGTTGTGAGTTAACAGTCAGGGAAACCCAATAAACATGCATCACTGAGTAATAGGGTTCATTGGGCAATCAGAAGCTGCTGTGAAGCAGCAACTGGACATGAGGGTACTGGAGTGGGACACATGAATGGCGTGACAAGTCCTATGCGTCTTATCCATTTTGTTTCCAGCCCTGGTAGCACCTCTGATACTTCCTTTAGATACAAAATGTTTCAGTAATTTTTACTTTGTTCTCCTGTTGGTCACCTGGCACAGCTGATTTAAGGAAGCTGACTGTGCAGTGAATCGAGGATGTACTGGGGAGAGAATTCACTTCTCTGTGTTGATATTGCTTTATCTTTTGCTGCTGATAATCCCCATATTTTCAGCAGTCTGTAGCTAAGGCAATGATTTTTAATTAGGCACCCCATGGCCATGGGCAAAGGCCCCATCACCTCAGAGCTGCACACAGGCCAAAGAGAAAGTGCTCTCTACCCCTTGCCCCATTATGCTAAGGATGCTACACTTTTCAGTTCATCTCTCTGTCCCTATCACAGCTTGCTACTGAGGAGAAAAACTGGACTCCGCACGATTCAATGTGAATCAAACAGAAGCCGATTTATTTACTTTGTCTGTCCCTTTTATACAATCTTTCTTTCCCTACATGCGGTCACACATTATCTGATTGGTTAAAAGTCTCTAGCACGAGGCAAACATGCAGCTCAGTTCAGCTCCCGTTGGTTCTTTAAGCTCTTCTCACGCAGTGTCCAATTGGTCACTCTTATCTGCTTTTTCTGCTTACTCCTGCATTCCTTAGTGAAGTGCTCATTGCTCTTTCTTATTTTTTCTTCCTCTGAAATAGCTTCTAGAATGCGGCTACGTGCCTAGGCCAACATCCCGTATGGCTGGTTCACTATATGGTCATTCTCTTTTAAATGCATTCCTACATGCTACATTCACAATTTGCTTGCAATGCTCACTGGCTCCCTTCAGCATTGTTCCCTGCTTCTGTAGCTCATCCCCACATGCCTCTGAACCCCTCACCCATGTCCCACTCAACTGCTCATCCCCCACGTCCCAGCCTCCCATACCTGCCTTTTGTGCATCCAGCTCCCACCTACACATATTTCTCCATCCAGTATCTGAATCACCTCTTCAGTCTCCCTTTCCAGTTAGCTGCTTCCACTTTGTCTATCTGGCTGTTACTGCCACTCATTTCTGTTTCATATTTCCACTCTATCCACAGCAAGCACTGCCCAGGTCTGCAATAAATTTCAGCTAACCCATTTCTTGTTCCTTCCATCAATCTACCCTGATGCCTTTTATCAGTTTCCTCCCTTGGGAATTACTTGCCCTTTACTTGGCATCTATAACACTGTCAGAGTAACTGTATTCCTATCAAGTCTACCCATACATCTTTAGCATTTATGGTGCTCAGGTCATTACAGAGCGTAGGCACCGTTACCTTTCTCAAGATCACCAATTACCATTGGAGCCACTTCCTTAAAACTCAACCCATTAATTAGATATTCATACTAGTGGCCTCATCCCTTTCTTACTACTTCATATACATATATATATATATTCAATACCATTACCAATCTATAAACAAACGAACAAGCCTGCAGGACTTGTATTTGAAGGCGTTTTCTACCAGACATGGCTGAACAGGCTGAGTAACATGAGTAACAATGCTCCTCACTTGCTTTGCAGATTGCCAGATGCTCAGGCCGGGTGCATGGCCATTAAAAATTAGTCCATTGACTTGAGTAGTCAATGAATAGGGTCTGCTGCCTTATTTCTTTGTTTGTTGGAACAGACAAGAGCAACACAATTAAGCAAACATTCATAAGATTTAGGAGAGGATATTTTTTTAACTGCTCATTTAAATAGTGTACCATAGCTCATGGAGGCCATGGGCATGACTCTAGAAATAAGAAAGCCCACAAATATTCCATATAGCACTTGCTGGTGGAAAGAAATACAAAGGTTCACAGCCAGCAAGCAGCTAGCTTACCTCATCCATTACCTCAATTGGTATATTCCCATGTGTGCAGGAACCTTCTTAGGTAGATCTAAAATGAGACAGTGATTGATTACAGAAGGAACTGTTATATAACTTAGACATTATCTTGGTTTCCACAACCCTAATCACAAAGTTCCAAATGCATTCAAGTGGCAAATCAATTTAAAAACAATTTGACTCCCAAGACAATCGCAACGGGGAAAGACTTTAAACTGAGCAGGTATTACAATGCAATTAGCACAATTAACCTTTTGTCACAGCAGCAAATCAAGAGTTTCCACCTCTTAGCATTTCTTTGTCTGCGATTGGAAAATTGACTTCCAGCAGGGAGGAGTTAACACTATGGCAATCTCTTCCTTACAGATTTTTAACAGTCACTAGGTGGCAAAATCTATTTATACACCATATGTTTGTAATAGGATCTCAATTTGTAAGATACAACATTAAATTTCTTGAATGAATATACTGAACAGAATAGCATGACAACTGGAGCTGGAATAACATGATGAAACATATTAAAATTGGTGTTAATATAATAATCAGCTGTGTTTTGTTCCATATGGCAATTTATGTTAACAGTTAAGCTAAACCCCATCTGTTTCTTCAAAAGCAGAATGTAATAAAAGAAGAAAGGTCATGATCATGAACTTCTGCCTCCAAGTCACACTGCATGTATTTAATAATGAATGTATAGCTCACTGGTTTTCTATATGATGTCTGCCAAGTTAAAAGACAAGGGGTTTTGCATGTAAAAAGTAGTAGTTTTGGAGAGAATATTGCTCCCTACCTCCTAATTTATTGAAGAGCCTTGAGAAGGTGCACAGATGGCAGCAGAATGGTCAATGAAAATGTAAAGAGCAGACCTAAGTTTTTCCTGCACTGAAGATCCTGTCATCTCAGGATACACCTGATTCTGCGGCTATGACAAGACAAATGGTATATTCCACACATCTAACAGATGTGCTGTGCTACCCTTCTGCTTGTACTGAAATGCGCGGGCAGTACAGCAATGGAGAACATTTGCCTTTATAACAACTGACAAGATGCATGATTACCACTGTAAGGGTATCAGGGATAAAAAAAAGAAGGCCCTGTCCATGAGCCTAGTTATTAGTCATATGCTGAAATGCTGACCAAGTCTAGGAGAGTAGGAATTATTTGTAAAATTGCTTTCAGAGAACATTATCTCCGACCCCTCTTCTAATAAACAGATCAAACAGATCTCACCTGTACCAGTTTTTCATATATTTTGGTGAGAATTTCTGGTAGTTTTGTAATTTAGCCGAGTTCAAACTATTAATGGCCACCTGAAATTAATCACATCTATGGCTTTATTTCTTCAACCTTTGAGAAAAATCTAATTATTACTGTGATGGATTGTTATCAACATAAACATCCCAGAAGAGTTGCTACCCTTGAATTTGCCCACTGTGGGGAAAAACATATATACCATGTTTAATTTTGATGGCAAACCTCTCCTGGGCTACCTTCAAGGGATATATAATTATTTGTAATTTCTATGAATACATTGATCTGTGAATATAATCCTGCCATTGATGAACAGATGTCATGTACTCTGCAACGTGCAACAAATTTGCTGTGTAAAAAGCTCTAGGGTCCCCATTATGGATCCAGGAGCTGAGATACAGAAGGGTGAAAGTTTGTGTAATCTGGGAGACTCCTGTTAGCTAAAAAAATAAAGAGGAATAGGAGCATATCTTATTCCTACCAATTATAATTTAAGATTGGTGAATTGCCTCCTATGGCACAGCAAAGGCAAATGTGGGTTTTTCCCTACCTATGAAAGCATAGTTTTAGCTAAACTTTTTCTACCTGCAAGGAAATTGCACATACAGCACAGCTAGCTAGCACACAGGCAAGAGATCCTCCTGTTCCTTCAAGGATGTGGATTATGAAAAGGTCAAAGGTCTCTTGCAAGATCTCCCCTGAGATCCCCTCAAGTGAAGGTATGTGCTCCTCGGTGAAGATGATCAGTATGAACAAGCTCAGCTGCCCTGACTATATGGCAGCTAACAGGACGTAGGAGCACCAGCAGCTGCTCTTCAAGGCACAGCAGGGATGTGACATTTGAGTCACATGGTGGATGTTGTTTCCAGGGTGTTTCCCCCTAACAGATGTTAGCAAAAGGGATAACTGGAAAAAATCTTTTTGTCTTTGAAAAACTCAAAGTCCTGGTTCCACTCAGAGCCACACTCATGTGATTTTGCTTGCTTTCTACAAGCCTTGTTTTCCGTTGCCTGTCCTCTCTGTAAGCTTCTTGGCAAAGTATTTTGTCCTTATATCTGCCTGCAAAAGCTATCAGTAAATTGTTTAACCAGGCAAACATGCAACTAACTAATAAATAACAATCAATTTGGAAAGTAGGTCTTTAGACAAGTTGTAAAGTATAATTTATATCACGGACAAGTATTACCTCAGGAGAGCTGTTGTGGCTTCTTTCCAGTGCACAGTCCTGCACTATTTTTTATTTATGATAAAGTAAAACAAAAATTAATTTAGAGGGAAATGATGTCACTTCTATGCCATTAAAATCGAGATATAAACCATAGAAATCAAGATATTGAAAGACACAACTGTCATTTTTCCTGACACCATGCAGTCTGACTTAACTTTGAATTTCCTGGCTTTGGGGGGTTCTTGTTCTAACCCCGAGACATCATTTAAATGTAGTTTGTCATTTCTGAATATAACTGTAACTCTTATATTATCAATAATAATAGGGTACCTTCTGCTCCTCAGGGGCAAACTCTCAAACAAATGGCTTGTGAATCAATAAATACGTTAGTGTGCTGCAGCTGAATTTGTTTATTCATGAGATGCTTATCTCTCTGTAAATTCTTTAGGAAAAATCCTTAATCCTACCATATCGAATTGCCTATTTATCAGTTTTAAATTGGACCTTATTAATTTTTTTCCATACTGGAAAACATCTCTCATGCCATATATTTCTTTCTGTCTCCCTTTTCTCATGCAGGGACTAAACCTAGTGGTTGAGAATGGGAAATAACAGATGGCAACAAGCTCCCATATACAAATTTGCTGCATCTGAGCATCCTATAAGCTCTCTTTGCAATCTCCTCACAGAAGCCTGTATGCCATGGCACAGGCATAGTCACATTTGGCTTCTCACTCATCGGTGACAGGCTGAGCTGTTTCTCCCTTTGTTTTATTGCCGGCTCATTGGCAGCTGCTGTAAGTAGAGATCAGCTCCATCACAAGTGGGCATAATTATATTTATAGGGTACAAAAGTACTTACAAACCCTTAAGCATAAAAATGAATTCGATGCTAAGGTTGTGATTCAGGTTTTACCTTCTGACTGTGGCAGGAGATGTCTTCTCAAGATAGAGGAACTAAGAAAACAATGTTGTGCCGTGGGCTCATTTGAATAATCTCACCGCTCATTAAACACAGCTGCAAGGCAAGGAATGACAGAGTTCAAAGGCAAACCAGGGGAATATATTAGTAACAAAATTATTGTCAGAGCCTTTAGGTATGTTTCCTCAATATTCCTCAACATAATGCCATTAATTACAATAGGAACAATTTTGTCATTTGCAAACACTTGAAAAGGTTAGAAGACTACTCTGTGCTGATAGCACAAACATCTATTTTTAGAAGCACTGTTGCTAGAGAATTTCAAAATGTTATACATTTTGATTAAGGACTAAAAAGAGAGTTAGGTTTGATTGCCTGTAGCCTGTTTCATTTTTTGTCATTGGTGAGTTGTAGAGCCCAGACAGCATGTTCTTTTCTAAAAATTACTGTTGATATGATTTATAATATATTGCCTAATCCTAATATTTTCAAGAAGCTACAGACTTCAGGAAGAAAACAGCACTCAGAGATTCACACAATGTTATGTGTTGTTTTGTGTATTATCATCATCAAGCTACTTCTCTGGCCAAATGGCATCCACTGGCTCATCAGGAATGCACCATTCTCTGTCTTTTTGGCAAACATTCCCTGATACACCTGTTAGGACAGGCAGCGAGCACAGCAATGTGGCAGTCTCTTTAGATTCAGCTCCTGTGATCAGAGGGTGCCAAAATGCTTCAGGGCTATAAAGTGTTGACATCTCCAGTGCAATTTTCATCACTCTCTTTGCTAAATAAAATAAGCTTTCCAATATGGCTCAGGAGAATGGAGTAGTGTCTTTTTTCTTCTCTGCAAATCAGAACTGCTGCCATTCTTTAATATTTATCAACTCGAATCCAGAGGGAAATATTCAGCCTCTCATTTTCCAGAATACGTTTTTCCTCACCCAAAACACCTTCTGGATTCTATGAGGCAAAGAAATTCAAATGCGTTTGATTTGGGAGAAGGGGTATATTATGAGTGCTTGGAGGACTATGTGGCAAGTGGCCATTTTCAGATCTGCTACTGTAATCAGAAACAGAGTGACTGGAATGTATTTTCCATGAAATACCTCTCTGGAGCTAAATCCAGGGACTTGGGCATTGTTTGTGAAAACACCGTCATTTTTAAAGGACATGTACTTGTTTACACATCATAAAACGTTTAATAGATACTTCTCCTTTAGGGAGAAGTGCAGACAGCTAGAGCTGAAGAAAGTTGTTTTACGAATCCTTCAAGTGAAAAGGAGCACTGAAAACTAGAAGACTGTAAGTGCTACTTATGGAGTCTGTCACTTTTACCTTTTGCAAAACTTGTAAAAGAAACACTTCATAGAGAGGAGATATAAGTACTCCCAGTTAGACCTTGGCTTACACAGCACTTAGGCACCTTCTTATCTCTCAGCCTCTGAGTAGTAATGCTGTCTCCCAAAGGACATGCATACAGATGAACACAGTCTTCAGCCTGGACAGAGAAGAGGACCTGGCACAGTGGCAGTGTGCCAAGCCATGCCCCTGCCTCCCCACCTTCTTCAGGCTGGAGAGCAAAAGATCCCCCCAGGTACTGGGGTTATTCTACAGAGGAGATCAGCGGGCACACAAATTAAGTTTGATCATATTCACTGTTGATTTAAGTCTTCTTTTGGTCCTGCAGATGCTTTGCTTAACCCTGCAAAGTCATTCATTGGCGAGTTTGCAGGAGAAAGTTCTTTATTAACAACATGCCAACACCAGCTGCTTTTAGCCTTTCTGTGTGGGAACAAATGTCATGAACAAGAAGGAAAGAGAATATGCTTTTATTTTTTTTTTAATGGGGAATTAAAAGCACTAAAAGCCATGGGCCTATCTTGCTGTGCAATTTAACTAGACTATTTTCCAGTGGTTTGTTTAGTTCTCTTAATTATAATTAATGTGGCTGCAAATAGTAAGAAAGGAGTTTGGTTTACCAGAGTAATGATGCATTATGCTAGTGACTAAGCTCCCAAGACTTTGTGATCCTGGCATTTCTGGTCAGGTCAGCTCCTATTATTCAGTTTCTGGAGTCACATGTGAAGAATATTAGCATTTGTTCTTCTAGAGAGGGGAGGAAGAGCTCACCACCAGCACGCTGGTGGATGCTGTTGCTAGGCAGGAGGCAGAGTCCTGTGGTGGGGTCATGCTTGCTCCCCCCACATGGTATCTGGTGTCATCACAAATTACTGCAGATGGACTGAAGAAAGTAGACCCGTATTCTCTGGAAGGACAGAGCATAAAGAGTGGATGGAAGAAGTGCAGTGTTAGGAGCAAATTGTTGCAGTTACTCGGCACAAAGGCCCATGCTCCCTAGCTTTAAGCATAACTAAAGATGCTGGGAACACAAACACCACAAAAGGACAGACAGAGCTGGTTGTTTCAACAGCCCGGGAAAGCTCATTACTCGCTTTGGCCATGGGTAGAAAGTATTGAAACTGAAATGTGCACCCAAGCATTCAGGTTTTCAATAAAAGAGAACTGCAGGCGGTGGGATTTGGAAATCCTTGCCGTCGTCGTCCCTTACCCCTGTTAACCCAGTCTGCTGCCTTGGAGTTTATCTGAGCTCCGAGAGCTCTCCAGACACTGTGCTCTAGAATAATAGTTTCCACTTTCTGAGACAGAGAAAACAGAGTTGCCTGGGGTACCTGCCAATAACACAGGAATGTGACAAGAGGAATTCATGTTTTGGTTTTCTGGGCCTTTCTTTTTATCAATAATTTTTTTAAATCAGGCTCAGATAATCTAGTGGATGAGGAACTGATTGGTTTCATTTTGTCAGCGCATTTCTGTGAGTACATATAATAAACGTTGGATTTCATTTAAGAGGAATGGATATTTTTAGCAAATTTTCTGAAGATGTTTAACAAAAAGGCAGGCTGACAATGCCATGGCACCTTTGTTGGGGTCCTACAAAGTGAAAAGACCTATTGAGAGATCTCACACATTAACTCATACTTCTAACTCTTGTAAGAAATACAATTGGAATAGGATAATAAGAAAAAATAACCAACTGCTTCACATGCAGAAAAGTTTCAAAATCTTTGTCCCAGAAAAGAAATCACTCTCAGGGACAATTAATATTCTGATCAAGTCTTAAATGTTATCCCAGTCATATCATAAAGCATTGGTATAATGGACTAGACTACGAAAGAAAAAAGGCAATAAAATCAGATAATCTAAAACTGCTCAACATACACATGGCTTTACACCCAAAGCTGGTGTTGACATACTATATATATTTAGCTGGAAAGAAGGCAAGCCACTAAAGTCTACTGATGGTCTTGTGCTTGGAGAATTTTTTGCCCTCTCTACGTATCTAAAAGAGAACTATACTGGCTTTGTGAAGTGCTGGGGTCTGAACCCTGAGCCCTGAATTAAGATTGACATATGGGTGGTTCCCATGGTCCTTTAAAGGAGGGGATTTTTTCTTATTATCCTTGACTTTCCTCCAAGGTGCAGCTGACCTTGTAAGGAAAGCCCTTGGGTAAACAAGCCCCAGGTGCCTCCTTTGGGTAAATGAGTGCCAGGTGTCCTGTTTTGGGCATAAAAGCTGGGCCCACTTGCAGGAAGGGTGGAGTGTCTGTCTGTGAGGTGGATGCACTTTGCAGAGTTTCTCTGTTGAGGAAGGACCTCTTGCCTCTCCCTGCAACTGGGCCCCAGTCAGGTTTGGTGCTTGTGAACATGGGCTCTGTGAGAACAATATGTGGCTACCTCTCTCCTATACTATCAGCCTATTGGCTTGGCTGTCTCCCATCTCTGCCGTGGGAGACTTTGTTGCTTTGTTTGTTCCACCGATTGTTGGCCGTGTTGCTCTGGCAGGGGGATTGGACTAGACGATCTTTTGAGGTCCCTTTTGAGGTCCCTTCCAATCCCTAACATTCTGTGATTCTGTGATTCTGTGATCATTCCTGGGTTTGATGTCTGTTATGTGTAATCTGATTGACTTGTTTGTACCCCCAGCGACCACCCATGTACTGACCTTTTTGTATACAATAGAATCTGGTTACTGGTTTGTTCTACTGCTGGCTGTGTCCTTTGTGCTAGGCCTAGTAATTGGCAAAACACTTCGAAATAAGTACATAAAAATAGAATGGCGGAAAAATCCATGGAATAAACTCAGGCTGAACCTCGACACTATTTTGAGCAGGGGTAAGCAAAAGTCTCTGCATGGGAGAGAGTACACACAGCAGCAAACAACCTCCATTTCCTCCAGCTTTTGCCTACTTTGCCAAACAAGTGGAAAATGGGATGGGATGTGGTATGTTTGTACACATCCATCCTGATGTGCCCCTACCCTTGGTGAGGGCTGTCCCTGCTCTGGGAAACCCCCTTATGGAGTTGAGGAAATGTGGTGGGACTGAGCACCATGTCCTGTGGATGTGGGAGTGTGCATAGTCAAAAGTGACAGGGGGTACCTGCAGGGGCGACCCTGGCAAGGAAAGTCCTGCTAGAGACTGGAGCTCTGCGCTAATGTCTATTCCTGCAAGGAGGTCCCCATGTCAGTCATACCTTGATAAAATACCTATGCTCCACAGCTGTTGCTAAGGCTCAAAAGCAGGAGAGATGCCTCAGTACTGTAATGCAAGCACATGCAAGTGTGTGAGGGCAAGGCCAAAAATAAGTGACATTTGGCAGGCCTGGTCTGGCAGCATGGGCAAGAGCAACAGTAGCCAGATGTTCTGCACAAGCCCTTGTTCTTACAAGTCAGAAATACTGAAGTACTTGCTGCCAGACATATTAATCTGGAATTAAATAATGTTATGTATTTCAAAGGAGGCATAGTAAAATCCCCAGATACATTACTATAAATTGTCTCATTTTAACCCCCCAAATTCATATTTCTAAAGTAGTCTGATATTTAAGTCTAGAGACAGGGCATTCAAAGATTTAATTTAATTAGCTATAGAATTATAGGCATTTAGTCTAAATCAAGAAAGACAGCTGTAGTTGTTGCCTAAGAATAACATATAAGACTTTAAGCTCATTCAGACTAAAACTACCTAATCACAAACTGCCAGCGAGCTTTTGGAACAGATACTACTATATGATCTGAGATATGGAAGAAACTTCAGAATTAAACATATTAAATAATAAACTCAGCAGATTAAGGAAAACAAAATATAAATAAGCAGGCACTGTTAGGAAAGTGAAAACACAAGAGATAGTGGACCAGAAGGACCAAGAAGCTGTTCCACGCAAATTCTTTATCAGTGAACCATAATTATTCTATGATTCTATGATTCTATGAAAAGGGTAAATCTGAAAGAAAATTAGACAGTCTATGCAAAAAAAAAGCAAGCTAGAGAAACCAAAAAGCCAGTTTAAAACTATGCCTCACAGTTCTGAAAATAAAGATTTTAAATAATGAAAAGTACATGTGTTGAGACAGTGTTATGTGAGAAGTTGCCAGATGGGAACCCCTGAGGGCACAAAGGACCTGTCTTGGGATCCTGCTCTTCTTCTGTGTCCAGGTGTATGGATCTGAGCTGATAAGAGTGAAGCCAGTCTTTAGAAGCCCTATTAAAATTTCCCTATTATTTTTCCCTGTTCTGTTTGGAATTCTTCATTTTGGTGAGCATTCAAAGCAAAGTAAGGCATAACATTAGAAAAATGGCAAAATCTGGGTACCAAGCAGAATAAGAGAACAAATGGATGGGCTCTGCAGCAAGAGCTGAGCTTGGAGAGAAGAGCTGACTTCTGTGGGACAGCAATGGATAAATGATCTGTGGACCGAGAAGTTGTTGACATTTTATAGAGAAAGGCAGGGATACCGGTGGTGTCTAGTGGAAAGCTCACTGAAGTCAAGGGCTGTATGTCTAGATTACCTCTCAAGTCAGTGGAGTGAATAAACACTCTAAGGGTAGTTTCATCCTAATGTAGGTGACTGGAAATAGGTCAGATTATTCACACTTTAAAAACTGCTTATTTCATTCATGTGGATAAAAGAGATCTGGCTGATACAATCTACGTGGATTTCCAAGAGACATTCAGCAAGGTCTTTCTACAAAGGCTCCTAAAGTAACTAAACAGGCATGGGATAAAAAGAAAGGTCACTGCATGAATAAATAATTTATTAAACAATTGGAAGAAAGGGTAAGAGTAAATGGCCAATTTTCACAGTGGAGGGAGGCCACCAATGGATTCCCACAGGGACTGTGCAGGGACTTATGCTGTTTAACCTACTCTTAAATGCTGTGAAACAGAGGGTGGGTGGTGAAGTGACAGTTTACTGAGAATGCCGAGTTATTTGGGGTAGGACAGTTGAAGACCAACGATGGAAAACTGTATGAGGACCTCTCAAAGCTAAATGACTTGACATCAGAACTCAATGTAGAGAAATGGGCAACAAGGAAAATGAGGAAAAACTTCTGATATATAACTATGTAATAACTATGTAATTATATCTGATATTACCATTCAGGACTAAGATCATAGTCTTCTAATGGATAAGTTGAAAATTCCTTGAGAATGCTGGCAAGATTTGGAATTATGGTTAAAATATTTAAGAAGAATTATCAGGACAAAAGCAAAGAATTAAACTGAAAACAACATTATGCTTTAAAAAGCAATGACTGAGGGAGGCACATAATGGAAGATCATGAAATAGATCTTGGCTGGTAGAGACCAGCCAGGAAAGAACTATTTGCCATCTACTCCTGTATAAGAACAAGAAAGCATCAGTTAATGCTAGGAGGTGGTAGGTTCACAAAAAAAACCCAAAAAAAGCAAGTTGTTCTTCACACAGCTTTCAGCTGCAAATTTTCTTGCTTCAGTTTGTTGAGGATTTACATAGAAGTTTACATAGACTCAAAAATCAACCCATCCAATTAAGAGAAGAAAAATTGTTCAAGGGTGATTAAATGCAAAATAAATAACACACCCCCAAGCCCCCAATATGTTCGTTTAAGAAACGGCTGACCTGCAACTTGTCGGATGCTTGGAGAATGTTTCAGTACTACCATAGATGGGCAATTGCTATTGAAACTCATCCTTTGGCATCTGTTGTCAGCCATTGCCAGGGGTAAGATAGTGGGCTGCATAAACCTTTGTTCAACCCAGTCTGGCTACTCTTATATTATTTAATGTGAATATAGGGACATTCTTGACAAACCTGTGTCTTTCGTGCCACAGTGATTTTCATGCTCAATGCTAGAATTATAAAAGTACATCTCAAATGTGAAATAGAAAACTGAGTAATTTCAAAGAAGGACAAAATACAGAACAGAACAAAAATAAAACAAAAAGCCGAGGAAAAGTATATGGAAGAACAAGCACACACACTGCTGTAATGGTTACCAGATCTGCAAAACACACAAGTTGAAAAACAGAGAGAAACTGAGAGTGACAATGCAATGAGTTCTTTAAAAGAAATAATAAGCTGTTTTGCCAATTACTAGGCCTCGCACAAAGGACGCAGCCAGCAGTAGAACAAACCAGTAACCAGATTCTATCGTACACAAAAAGGTCAGTACATGGGTGGTCGCTGGGGGTACAAACAAGTCAAACAGATCACACATAATAGACATCAACCCCAGCAACGACACAGCATGACCAATAATAGGTGGAACAAACAAAGCAACAAAGTCTCCCATAGAAGAGAATGACCTCCCTCAACCTACTGGCCACACACTTCCCTATGCAGCCCAGGGTGGCATTGGCTTTCTTGGTAACAAGGGCACATTGCTGGCTCAGGGATAATTTACTGTCTGCCAGGACTCCCAGATCCTTCTCCTTGGAACTGCTTTCCAGGAGGTCCCCCCCTAGCCTATACTGGTGCCTGGCATTCTTTTTCCCCCAGGTGCAGCACCCTACACTTGCCCTTATTGAACCTCATGAGGTTCTTCTCTGCCCAGCTCTCCAGCCTGTCCAGGTCCCGCTGGATGGCAGCACAGCCCTCTGGCGTGTCACCACCCCTCCCAGCTTGGGATCATCAGTGAACTTGCTGAGGATACACTCTGTCCCCTCGTCCAGGTCATTGATGAATATGTTGAACAAGACCAGACCGAGAATTGACCCCTGGGGGACACCACTGGTTACAGGCCTCCAACTTGACTCTGCTCCATTGATCACAACCCTCTGTGATCTGTCACACAGCCAGCTCTCAATCCACCTCACCGTCCCCTCATCTAACCCACACTTCCTGAGTTTCCTAATGAGGATGTTATGGGAGACAGTGTCAAAAGCCTTGCTGAAGTCCAGGTAGATGACATCTGCTGCTCTCTCCTCATCCAGCCAACTGGTTATAACATCATAGAAGGCTAGCAGATTGGTCAAGCATGATTTACCCTTGGTAAATCCAAGTTGACCACTCCCAATAACTTTCTGTTCTTCAATATGTTTGGAGATGACCTCCAGAATGAGTCACTCCATCACCTTCCCAGGGACAGCGGTGAGACTAACTGGCCCGTAGTTTCCTGGGTCCACCTTCTTGCCCTTTTTGTAGACTGGAGTGATGTTGGCCTTCCTCCAGTCTTCAGGTACCTCTCCTGCTCTTCACAACTTTTCAAAGATGATGGAGAGTGGCCCAGCAATAACATCTGCCAGCTCTCTCAGCACTCGCGGGTGCATCCCATCAGGGCCCATGGACTTCTGGATGTCCAGTTTGGCCAAGTGGTCTCTAACACAGTCTTCCTCTATCGAGGGATGTCTTTGTCTCTCCAGACCTTCCCTCTTGCCTCCACAGTTCGGGATTCTCGAGAGACCACTTTAGTAGTGAAGACTGAGGCAAAGAAGGTATTCAGTACCTCTGCCTTTTCTGTGTCTTCCACCACCAGGGTGCCAGAAATCATCCCCACTGTGCAGAGTACCAGAGACAGAAGCACTGGGAGGCTATGACAATTTGTGATGCACCCAGCAGAGCTTGGCAGCAACTGGCAATTGATGTATTTGAACATGGAGGAAACCACCACCCGCTGATAATTGATTATTACATTTGTTCTTTTGAAGCTAACAGAAGTAAGCAACACATTAGCCAGCACTCTAGTGAATCACACTGAGGTAATAGTCACCAAACACTGTGTTTGTGATGAGCTCATTTGAGATAATGGCTCACCATACACATTGGAGGAATTTTGAAAATTTGTAAAGTACTGGGCCTTCAAATGCAGCTGGTAGCTCTTATTGCTGACAGTTTAATGGGCTTGCCAACACTTACAAATAGCCAAACAGATACTAATGCAGACAAGACCTTCCTTTAGGTTTACTGACAAACCCTTATGGAATCAGATGCTTTACTGGCTGAGATGGTACTAAGCTGAAAACTCTACTCACAAGTTCCGTGGCATGCACCTTCTACAGCCCAGAGCTGCAAACACCAGCCAAATAGGACAGAGGGGAGCATGGAGGGGAAGGAGGCAGCAAGCCCAGCATAATTATTCAAGAAACTGAAACAGAGTTCTAGGTAAATCAGAGATAATGGCATGGCTGGTGGCAAACTTGTATGGAAACTGTACCTATGGAACAACTCACTTCATCTGCAATAAAGCTAGAAAATGGAGAGAACCAAGATTAACCTCAGATGTTAGAAGACAGCTCTGGCCATACAACTACTCTTCTCCTCTGATAAAAATCTGATTCACGACGGTGAAACAGCATCTGAGAAAACCACCAACTACAGTCCCACCATGACTTTAATGGCTACTCACTGTGCTGAAGGGAGATGACTCAGGCCTGAGTATCAAGTGATACTTGATCTATAGTATACCACTCAAAAGTTCAAGCCCAAAGAGCTAACATCCTAATGCTGTGATTGCACAGAAACATTGGTAAGAGCATCTCCAGTTTTGTGTCACTTTCATGTGCTGTTAGGTAACTGGTGCAACATCACTTACAGGCTCTTAAAATGACTCCAGGAGATTGTTTTCTGCTCACTCACTCTGCATGGGTGCCAAGTTCAGATGCTGAGAGCAAAGAGTGTTTTTGAAAATCCCAAATTAAAAAAGCCTGTTTAAGTTTGCATGTGTGGAGCATCATTCATATGAGCAGTCCAAATAAGACAAAAGAAAGGTCAAATAAATTAAAATGATCAGTTGCACCCAGAACAGAAATTCACACCTGTGCTGTGGAAGGGTTGGGGAAGACTTGTATGGCTGAGCTGGCTCCCGTTCATATCATAGGATGAGAGGAAAACCTCTGTGATACTGCAGCCACGTCATAGATTTTCCCTCATATAAATATCGCCTCAACTAAGAAGATAGATTAAGGGCATCTTGAATGTTACAAAACAATGCATTCAGGTAGGAAGGTGATTACCATACTCACTATAATGGTTTACTGGAAGACTAAGTCTCTTCTGATGCAGGAGTAGGTTCCTTTCCATGCCCATAGCACTGTGTCTGGGAGCAATCTGGCTGATAAACCACTAGGTATGTGAGCTGAATGGCTCTTTTGATTTCATTATCTCAGCTAAATCTCCACTGAACACAGCGGGAGCTTAGACATGCAGAGCAGATGAAGATACAATTACATGTAGCCACCTAAATTTACGTGTCTTAAACTGAATGTCATGCACCATGACTGTTTCTCTTCTTAGTGGCTGCCCCTATTCTCTTGCCCTTATTCATCCTAGTTGAAAACGAGCAAAATTTTAATTCACTGAAATTAGCAGAAATTAACTCTTCTTGTTTCTTTGTTTGTATGGTCTGTATGCCTCTGACTGACTGGAAAAGCTAACGATAGGGTTTTCTTTTTATAATTCCTGGAATCTAGCATAATAGGGTCCATGAACCAACTGGCTTTATGTATTATATCACAAAATAAGTTTATATTACTGTTCTTAAACTACTGATTACATGTTAGATCACATATGATGTCAGAACAGCAGAATTTGGCTCTTCATGGTGTGTATACTTAGAATTGCAGTGTGACATCTTCACCTGGCAAATGTCAGACTGGAGAACATTAAGCCAATCATATATATATGTATACACACACACACACACACACACACATATATGTAAATGAAGTAATTGTGACTGTGTTTATCAAATTTCTGTTTTTCTTAATTACTAAGTAATCATCCATATTTTGCATAAACAGCTGCAATCACATTATTTTCTTTGAAAACAGTATGATCAATTCGTTTTAATTAGCTGTAATAAGGTTTCTTGTTGTTTTTTTTTTCTTTTCCTAATAACCTCTTGTTCTCCCAGATTTCTTTAGCCCTCAGGATTTTCTTTAGTTTTCTATTCAAATACTGATGAAACTTAACCCTGGTTATCTTTCAGATCTGACAAGATCATAACTTGATGTGTACTGTTATCCATTAAAAATCACTTAAGGCAATTGCTGTTACCACTGTAACATGATAAATCTGACAATAGACTGTTAGTTCAAAAAAACCCAGTAATTTCATTTATTTCCTATTCCTCAAAACATCTACAGTGACATGAAAGAAATGTCAAGTTAAAAATAACAATTCATGGGTCATGGTATCGACTGTTGTTTCATTACATTATGTCTGTGAGCAGACAAAAGCTGCTCTGGCATTCAGACTTTAGGTGAGCTGGTAAGTGAAGACAAGCTTAATCTATTCCATTTTAAGACTATCAATTATTCAAATACCTACAAAGAGTCTCAATTTTCCACATGTTCCTAAAATGAGAACACAAGATGATCTGCACAGTGGGTGACAGGCAAATGCTGGTGGGCTCTGCTTGCAGGGTCTGCATTAACCCCAAGTAGGATTCTGGGAGCCCGTGGCTAGTGTGGCACTGAAGGTGGCTAGCCAGCCAGCCGGGCAAGCTGGGACATCGGCTCAGTCTCAGTATCATGACAACGTGGCTTCCTGCCTTTTGCATGGGAACCATATTGCATCCTGCAGACAAACCTTGCCCATGCCTGCCTGCACTCTCCCATGACAGCATGCCTTAGCAGTGGGAGAACTGCAGTTTAAAAGATCTTCCAGGTCCCTTCTAAACACCTTGCTCCCTATGCTGAAAATCAATTATTACAAAGCATCTACCTTATCACTTAGAAAAATTAATATATGAATACAAATTGAAAGAGCTGACAATGACAAAAATCTGGCAGAGGAAAGTACAGGCAATACCTTCCACCTTCTATGCATTTATGGCAGTTCTACTGCAGTATCTAGGACTGACAGGACCTGGCAAGCTCGTGTTCTGTTCTGAGACACCTGTGCTAAGAAAGAAAGTAAAGTTTTTTCCTTATTTCAGAACTTCATTGCTTTAAACTAGCAAACCTTCAGGGCTGGCCTTACTTTTAGGGAACAAAAATTACTTAGTCCTAAGTGAGACAGAAAAAGATGAAATCTAGCTGAAGATCTGATATTTCAAGACATCCCTTGCTTTAAGCTATCTGCAAGAAAAATGGAGCTTAAATACAAGAGTGATATAGGCACTTTAGAAATCCCTGTACAAAAAGGGACAGGCACTCAGAGATACGGATGGTTTTAGGTGCCCATTTCAGAATGTATCCACCTAATGTCACTGCCCAGCATTTAGGAAGAATGGATCTCATACATAAGAATGACACAGATAATAAAAATTTAAAACATTCACAAGCAGAGAAAATCCATAGATGGAGAAGTGCCTTATCACAGAACCACAGAATCACAGAATGTTAGGGATTGGAAGAGACCTCAAAAGATCATCTAGTCCAATCCCCCTGCCAGAGCAGGAACACCTAGGTCAGGTCACACAGGAACATGTCCAGGTGGGTTTTGAATGTCTCCAGAGAAGGAGACTTCACAACCTCTCTGGGCAGCCTGTGCCAGTGCTCTGTTACCCTCACTGGGAAGAAGTTCTTCCTCACATTTATGTGGAACCTCCTATGTTCCAGCTTGCACCCATTGCCCCTTGTCCTATCATTGGATGCCACTGAGAAGAGCCTGGCTCCATCCTCATGACACTCACCCTTTACATATTTGTAAACATGGATGAGGTCACCCCTCAGTCTCCTCTTCTCCAAGCTAAAGAGACCCAGCTCCCTCAGCCTTTCCTCAGAAGGGAGATGTTCCACTCCCTCCATCATCTTTGTGGCTCTGCGCTGGACTCTCTCAAGCAGTTCCCTGTCCTTCTTGAACTGGGGGGCCCAGAACTGGACACAATACTCCAGATGTGGCCTCACCAAGGCAGAATAGAGGGGGAGGAAAACCTCTCTTGACCTACTAACCACCCCCTTTCTAATGCGCCCCAGGATGCCACTGGCCTTCTTGGCCACAAGGGCACATTGCTGGCTCATGGTCATCCTGCTGTCCACAAGGACCCCCAGGTCCCTTTCCCCTACACTGCTCTCCAGCAGGTCAGCCCCCAACCTGTACTGGTACATGGGGTTGTTCTTCCCCAGATGCAAAACTCTACACTTGCCCTTGTTTAATTTCATTAAGTTTTTCCCCGCCCAACTCTCCAGCCTATCAAGGTCTCGTTGAATGGCAGCACAACCCTCTGGTGTGTCAGCCACTCCTGCTAGTTTGGTGTCATCAGCAAACTTGCTGAGGATACATTCTGTACCCTCATCCAGGTCGTTGATGAAGATATTGAACAACACCGGTCCCAGTACCGACCCCTGAGGGACTCCACTAGTCACAGGCCTCCAAATAGACTCCGTCCCATTGACCACAACTCTCTGGCTTCTTTCCTTCAGCCAGTTCACGATCCACCTCACTACCTGATCACCAAACCCATACTTTATCAGCTTATCTATGAGGATGCTGTGGGAGACAGTGTCAAATGCTTTACTGAAATCAAGATAAACCACATCTACCGCTCTACCATCATCTATCCACCTAGTTATTTCCTCATAGAAGGCAATAAGGTTGGTCAAACATGACTTACCCTTGGTAAAACCACGTTGACTGCTCTTAATGACCCCCTCTTCCTTGATATGCCTAGAGATAGTGCCAAGAACAAGCTGTTCCATCACCTTTCCAGGGATGGAGGTGAGGCTGACCGGTCTATAGTTAGCCGGGTCCTCCTTCTTGCCCTTCTTATAGATTGGAGTGACATTTGCTATCCTCCAGTCCTCAGGCACCTCTCCTGTTCTCCATGACTTACCAAAGATGATGGAGAGTGGCCTAGCAATGACCTCTGCCAGCTCCCTCAGCACCCTTGGGTGCATTCCATCTGGTCCCATTGATTTATGGATATCCAGATTGCTCAACTGATCCCTAACCCAATCCTCATCTACCAAGGCAAACTCCTCCTTTATCCTGACTTCTTCTGGGGCTACAGGGATCAGGGGCTCCTGGGGAAAGCCTGCAGGAGTAAAGACAGAGGCAAAGAAGGCATTCAGCACCTCTGCCTTCTTTATATCCTCTGTCTCTAGGGCACCCACCTCATTCATCAGTGGGCCTATATTGCCTCTAGTGTTAGTTTTATTAGCTATGTATTTGAAAAAGCCCTTTCTATTGTCCTTGACCTGGCTTGCAAGGTTAAGTTCTAAGGAGGCCTTAGCTTTCCTAATTGCCTTTCTACATCCTCTGACAACTGTCCTATATTCCTCCCAAGTGACTAGCCCCTCTTTCCATGATCCATAAATTCTTTTTTTCCACCTGAGTTTGCCCAGCAGTTCCTTGTTTAACCATGCTGGTCTCCTAGCTCCCTTACTTGATTTCATACCCATTGGGACGCTCTGATCCTGAGCTTGCAAGAAGTGGTCCTTGAATGTTGACCAACTATCTTGAGCCCCTTTACCATCTAGCACCCTGTCCCAAGGGACTTCCCTTAACAATTGATTAAGGAGGCTAAAGTTGGCCCTGCGGAAGTCCAGGGTTCTGGTCTTGCTAGGTACTCTATTCCTCCCACACAGGATCCTGAACTCCACCATCTCATGATCACTGCAGCCAAGGCTGCCATCGACCATCACTGCTTCAACAAGACCCTCCTTGTTGGTGAGTACAAGATCCAGCAGCGCTCCTCTCCTAGTTGGCTTATCCACCATTTGCATTAAGTAGTTGTCATCAATGCACTGGAGGAACCCCCTAGACTGTGAATGGCTGGCTGTGTAAGTCTCCCAGCAGATATCGGGGTAGTTAAAATCCCCCATGAGGACCAAGGCCTGTAGTTGTGAGGCTGCTTTCAGCTGCCTGTAGAAAGCCTCATCAACTCCCTCATCCTGATCAGGAGGTCTGTAATAGACCCCCACAACTGTATCGCCCATGCCTGCCTGCCCCTTAATTCTTACCCACAGACTTTCAACTTGCCCCTCATCAGTCCCTGGACAAAACTCAATACATTCTAGTTGCTCCCTCACATAGAGAGCAACTCCACCACCTCGCTTCACTGACCGATCTTTCCTAAAAATGACATAGCCATCCATGACCACATTGCAGTCATGTGAGCTGTCCCACCATGTCTCTGTAATTGCCACCAGGTCATAACCTTTAGACCGCACACAGACCTCTAACTCCTCCTGTTTATTCCCCATACTGCGTGCATTGGTGTACAGGCATTTCAGATAGCAAGCAGAGCGCATTGGTGGGACCCCTGGGAGGCAGGAGGCCTTGTGGTCAGGGCCTAAACATCTATCCCTTCTCTTCAGTGATCAAAAATCCTCCCTAGACCACCTTCCTTCAGGCCCTAGCACATTGCTCTTGGGCTTGTCCCTAACAGACTCAGTTGTCTCCCCTTCCCCCTTCACATCTAGTTTAAAGCCCTCTCAATGAGCCCTGCTAACTCCTGCCCCAAAAGCCTTCTCCCCCTCTGGGACAAATGCATCCCACCTGCCACCATCAGGCCAGGTGTCTCATATAGCAGCCCATGATCAAAGAACCCAAAGCCTTGCCTTTGGCACCAGTTACCTAGCCATTCATTGATCTGTAAACTCTTCCTGCTTATCTCTTCACCCATTCTTGCAGGAGGTATGGAGGCAAACACTACTTGCACTCCAGACCCCTTAACCAGCCGTCCCAGGGCCCTGAAGTCACTCTTCATTGCCCTTGCACTTCTTGTAATAATTTCGTCCCTGCCAACCTGAAA
This sequence comes from Podargus strigoides, assembly GCA_028020825.1. Taxonomy (NCBI): domain Eukaryota; kingdom Metazoa; phylum Chordata; class Aves; order Caprimulgiformes; family Podargidae; genus Podargus; species Podargus strigoides. The sequence goes on from CM051662.1 coordinate 61,069,532, forward strand.
AAGCAGCAGTGGGCAGTAATCGGAGGGCTTTACAAGATCAGGAAGTTTCCTTTTCATGTCTCTAATCCGAACCCCAGGGAGGCAGCAGACTTCCCTGTGGGATGGGTCTGGTCGCCAGATGGGCCCTTCTGTTCCCCTCAGAAGGGAGTCGCCCACCACAATTACCCTCCTTTTCTTCTTAATTGAAGAAGTCCTAAGGCATCGGGGTGACTGACAAGCCTTAGGTGATTCAGGAGACAACCCCCTTACCAGGGTTATATTTTTTTTTTCCTGAATGCATCATGTCTGCAGCTAGTGCTTGAGTGCATGCACAAATTAAGTTTACAGATTTCATAAAGCAATTCATTCTGCTTGAATGTAATAGCAGTAATTTTTCATGTAAGTCAGCAAAATACAATCCATAAAGGAAAAATACTGCCATTATTTTAAACTCTATTGTTCTTATTCCATCCAAATGTGAACTGAAGCTAAATAATTTACTGTGTAAATTTCATTTTTAATTTTATGCTATTCTGAAAGAAATGAGAGTGAATGAAAGAGAGTGAGAGGGAAGCTTCAAAGCTTTAAATCCTGTATCCTAATGTCTCAACAGTAAAATAATCTAAGGAAAAATGATTGCTCGGATCTATAATAGGATTGTTATAACTCAATAGTGTTTTATAAATTTTTGATTCACTCTGAGTTTTTGACAGCTTGCCAAGTTCAAGTTTTTATCTGATCATCTTTGCATTAATAATACATTACAATAAGTTTCTCTGAAAAGTGGCCACTTTTTTCTCACTGAATACCTTAGTTTTGCCAGCAAAATATTGACTTGGGTTTATAATCAATTCCTGTTCGGCTTGATAATGCTTAGCATGAAACGAAAATATTTGCTGCTAGACAGCTGCCAATACAAATGTCATCATTGTTCTACTCTAACGAATTCCATCAGTTGCTAAATGATCTACCTTGTAGGTTGCAATATGTAATGGACTGAAGTCCAGAGCTTCAAAGACATCAGGATGTGAGTAGTTGTACTTATACGAGACCCTCTTCCCTCTGCTTCAGAAACACTTCCTCCAACAATAGTATCCATTTCCATACAGTCAGCCTCTGAGTCACCTGTGGCTTGCCCACTGACAAGATTCAATCAAGGAGAAAATACTGAATAAAAGAAAAAATGTCAGAAATTATTTTAGTCACCTTCCCCCACCTTCTCAGACATGAATGAAAACTGATTTTCAAGCAAACAAACCCCCCCAAAAAATAACACTAGAGAAAGGATTTATTCATCAAGAAATATTTCAGAAAAAAGTTTTCAGATAGGTGCAATTCTTGTATCCTTATCTTCCTACATAATTATAATATTTATGTACAGATTAATTAAGATTGATTGGTATCAGGAAACAAAACAAACTGAGAAACACTACCATGTAAACTAACTCAGTTAACTTACTTCCCGAATACTTAATACTAATCACCTCTTCCTTCATGTTAGCATGCCATCTAGAAAGCCCTATGAGGTTCTGGCACATCAACCCCAGTCCCTGAGTTTCCCCTCCATGGAATGGAGCCAGAAGTCCTGCAGTCCTCTCTTTCTGCCTTTGAAGTTGACAGCACAGCTCTCGGAAAAGCTCAAGATTGTCATTGAGCCAAAGATCTATGCGTTTGGTAAGAGATTACTTTGCCACCTGGCCAGAGAAGACAAGTGTGCACATCCCTAGAAATTCCATGATGCTGATGGATAGTGTGTACTCTTGGAACAGCAGAAACCTGGCCGCATCCTCATCTACTCCCATTGTTAATAAGGGTAGTGCGAGTGACCTTTCTCAAGCCCCAGGATGAGGACTGCAGAGAGTGACAACCTACTTGGAGAATATAAATGTTGGAGTCTGGCCTAAATGGAGCTGTGCTGAGGTTCATCTGTCTGAAAGGCAAAACAAGCGTGCAGGAGTAGCACAGGCACAGAACAAATGCCAGATGCCCTACTTGATCCTCACAGTGCCATCTTTCCTGCTGTAGATTTCACTTTGACAAGGTTAAATGCTCTGATACCTTGTGTGCATCTACAATTGATAGCATGTGTTGTTCAGTTCATGCCCATCTTAGGTAACCAGAAAAAATGAGGAAATAAAAACCAGGCATGTGCAGACACCACAAACAAACAGATTCTGAATGTCAAGGAATGCCTTAGAATTTCATAAAGTCACTCCTGATGTCCAGCCATTCTTTGTAATTAATTATTACCTTCAGGGTGTCCTGTTCAAAAAAAAAAAAAAAAAAGATAATATGAGTTTACACTTACACACAATTATACATTATTGCTCAGTATAGTAAATTTGTCCTCTCCTCCAGGCAATAGGCAATTGCTTTGAGAAATACAATATATATGAGCTGCTAAGCTATGCACGCCCTTTAATGCACTGCATACGTCTATAGTGTCCCAGTAACAGTGACACTGCAAATTGTAACATAACAATATGCCCTTTATGAAAGTTGTCTTCCTAGATCTGGTCATTATACAGGTACTTTCAGAAATATATTTCATCTTTTGAAAACTTTAAATCCCTTTCAGAAAAGCATGTGAAATTTTGTCTCTGAAAACTGTAGGGCTTATCTATGTCAGTCCTGTAGCACATGAGAGAACAGTGCCCCAAGTCTCAGTGTTAGTGATCTTGGAGAATAAACTCACTTTATATAGTTTCATCTCACTTGGGGCAAACAAAGAAGACAAGAATGCAGGTTTGCTGCAGCTGCTATCTCCTGCCTGGAAGTGGCTGTCAATCAGCTTGAAAGGAAAGGAAGATGCATCTCTCTCATAGCAAGACACAAAGAACTGAACATAGTGGGAGACCACTAAATCAAGATGGCCAAAAGCATCATTTGGAATTAAAATTTGAAACAGCTGCACACTGACCTTCTTAATCAATACACAAATCAATTAATGATTGATAGCTGGTATATCTATTATGAAAGTCAAACAATAGAAAGAAAATTCCATTGAAATAAGTAAACCTGCACATATACATCAGTGGAAGAATCGCTCTGGAATGTTACAAACCCCATGCTTATTATTTTTAATATATGCTTTCCATTTGCTAGAGGTGGGCTTCCCAGTCCTCAGGTTGGGTGAAGGTGGCAGGTGGATGGTGCTGCAGAGAATGCTGAATACATGTGAATGACACATGGGAGTGAGTTAAAAATTACCTTTTGTCTCACCAAACAATAAAGAGATGACAGTTTCAGATTCACTCGCTTCACTGTCTTTTTGCAAATCCACAACAGCAACTCCATCACTGATAGTGTATAATGCTCCACATTCCAACACAGGCAAGTGTAACTTACATGGCAGCAAAGGAAGTCTGGAATCAAGAAATGCCATCCTGATTTCCTTTCTGACAGTATAATTTGTATTTTTCAGATTTGAAAGAGTCAGTGAATTCACTGAGAAAAGGAATGGGAAAGAAAAAAATAAAACTCTCACTGTTATGTGCATACAAAAAGAGAAATATCAACCCAATGCAATCAAGCACATGGAAAACAAATTTATTGTTTATACAATAAAAGTAAATAAGTAAGTTCATTCAACCCTGTCTTTCCAAACTCGGATTTGTTATACTTTCTTCCAATAGGAAGGATTATTTGGTTTTCGTTTTACTTTCCACTGAAACATCAAAAGATGCAGCTGATTGATGTCCCTTTGTCTGTGAACTCTCACCGTGACTTAAGCCAAGCTAGAAGGTTGGTACTTTGCATTTTGTTGCACAGAGGTATCCTTTTGGTTTCACCACAGTGAAGAGAAATGACCAGAAATAACACCAGGCTGCAAAAATGCATCAAATATTAGCTGGAAATATATAAGCAGGAGTCACTAATAAGAAGAACAACATTGGTAATTACTTTATCACGTTGCCAAAGGAGAAAGATGTTTTCTGTTTTGAGGGTTGTTTTTATTTCCCCCTGTTGAAACAATCATTCTTCCATTAATGTACACTGGTCATGACATTGCTGGTTTGTTTATGTGATTTCTTAACACTACGGATGTCTGTGAAGCTTTGCCCAAACATCTTGACATCTAATTTTCTCCGACAGCAATCATTCCTGTCACAACTGCCAGTGGAGAACGCTACAATGGAAGAAAGTGAAATTTGGCACTTTCATAACCACGTGTCATTGTTACAGTGGCTGAGGGTCAAGCATCAGGAGTAACACAAGGTTTTGTATGGCTGCAGCAAAAATAACAGAGAGTGGCTGATGCCCAGGAAATCACCTTTTATTGTTTCCTTTTGTGTTACACAGATCCTTGTGTTTTACTATAAACTAACTTGACCTGTGGTGACGTACATGCCATCTGAAAATCAATATCATGGTGTTTTCCCCTTTCTCTGTACCACAGGCCAAACAAAAGGAAGGTGTATTTTCTTCTTTTTTCTTTTTTTTTTTTTTTTTGGTGGGTGTGGCAAGTAAGGCACGGACTTCCCAGGTAGTGCAGAAGGAAAGACCCTTTATTGGTACATCAGCTCCAATTTATACTGTTCCAGTGGCTATTAATAGGTCGGTGCACATTTATACTGTAGCCATTAATAGGTCAGTTCATATTTATACCCATAGCTCAGTAGTTTACCTTTAATACTCCTATCATCTTGCAGGCTAATTGAACACATGCTACTTATCCGCTTCTTGTTCATGTTCTGTTATTGTTTCTATCTCTTATCTCTATGCACATAGCTAGTTCTGGTACTTTCCCACTAGCTCGGCCTTGTCTTGCTTCCCCACAGGTGGGGGGTTTTTTTGGTGGTTTTTTTGTTTGTTTTTGTTTGGGTTTTTTTTTGAGAGAGTTCAACTGAAGTGATTTAGTGGGCATCAAAGAAACTCAAAAGGAAGCTGGTTCCATTAAGAGGAAAAGCATTCAGTAATATGACGAGTTTTTCATCTATTAAATGCAGAGCTGACTCACACAATTGAAGAGAGGAGCAAGACCCAGCTACTTATCATAAGAATATCAAAAGTTCTCCTCTTTGGCCTGAGGCAGCATGGGCATTTCATTACATCAGTACATCTCATGGCATTTTGTTTATAACAACTGCCATTTCTCGGGATGATCCCTACTTGGCTGTAAATCACACCTCCTCCAGCTTCTGACTCAGACAGCAGCCCCTGAGCACAGCAGACAGAAACCAAAGTGGTTTTGAGCCACATAAATTTGTACTTTTAGTTGCAGATATTGGCTCAGTTTGTTTTCTAATTGAGCCATACCAGTTTGTCCTTTCCTAGTGCCAAGCCACTGACATGTAGGTCCTTGTTTTTCCATGTTCATGGTGTCTTGAGGAAAGAGGAACATGTTAAATGTGTGGTCCTCACTTTTGGTAAGAGATGCTGGGAAGCTGGTGATTCTCTATAAAGCTGCAGAGGCTGTGTCCTTTCTTGCTCAGCTGCTTTGTTCTCATAATTTCCTGCCACTGGCACCAGCATTTCTACTTTAAATGGCACTTTAAAATAGATATTCCCTTATGTCTGCCATTCTTCTCTAGACTAACATTTGCATGGCAGATGGTGCAAATGGCCCAGCAAATATTTACTGGATCAGTGTTAGAAAAGAAAAGCAGAGCAAAACAAAACAAAACAAAAACACTCCAGCTGCCAGACTGATGACTTTCTGGCACCCTGTCGTATTCCACCAGTCATCAGGATGGGGAAAACACCACAGGAAGATAATTGAGGTTGAATTGCTGGATTCTTCAGAGTATCTTTTGAATCTTGTTTCTTGGAGCATCCTCAGAGGGGAGGTACAAGGACAGCAACTTTTCCCCTTCCTTGTCAGAGTCTGCCTTTTTCTCATTGCTTAGGTGAACAAGAAATATTATGACAGATTAATGTATTGCCCTTTCAAATAAAAACCAGCCATACCTGGTTTCAGAATTGTATTAATTACAGAAAACAGATTGAGTTCCTTGCAAATGGAGTTTGCTGAAATTCTCATGGCAAAGTCTGGGATAAATATGTTAAAGGTTTAAACAGTGACAGAAGTAGAGGGAGGTGATCAATTTTAAGAATAACCTATTGCTTTTGGAATCACTTTCTTGCTAAGGCTTGTCACAGGAAGAGCAGAGCAGTGAAGTACCTGCCCAATTAAGTTGTCTTCTAATTTCCAGGTTCCTGTCAATCACTATTCATCTGTTTTGCCATTTCTTTGGTAGTTGAACTAACTGGTTGTGAACATCTTTGATGGTGAAGGACAATGAAATGCCAGGAAGTCTTATGAAGCAAAAGCCCTTTTCTCTACCGTAGTGATACTCTATATTATATTTAATGGTTCAGAATCAGTACAAATTATATTACTATCCAAACTGAAGTTATTTTCTAACTGGGCTACATACCCTATATATTATTTTTTTTAAAGTCCATTCAGATTCCAAGGGGAAAAGAAAGGAAAACAGGAAAAATAAAAGCCAAAAATACCTGGGCTCCCATTCTGAAAAGCAGTTCAGCAGGTGGTCAAAGAAAGATTTGTATGGGGTGGACCCAACAGAAGAAGCTGGAGCACATCTGAAACTTTTGTTCCAACTGGAAGCCTGAACCACTCGAAAATCAAATTACACACATTCTACAGTTTATTTTTAATTGCAATTACAGACTAAGAAATGCTTATTAAAGTCTTTGAATATACATTTATTTTAATGACAACACATTTTCCTTCTCCCATCAGTCCCTCAGGAAAGATTCAATTTCTCTTCAAGCCTAAGAGCAGGACAGATAGATAGAAGGAGAATGTACACACAAAAAATATCAGGCAAGAGAAGAAAGAAAACTCAGTCTCCTGTAATTGTATTTTCCCATTTATCTTGCACTGTAAACCGTGAACTAAATGAGAATATCTGATCCTGATCTAGGTATTCCTGCTCTGGCAGGGGGATTGGACTAGATGATCTTTTAAGGTCCCTTCCAATCCCTAACATTCTGTGATTCTGTGATTCTGTAATATGCTGTGAACCAGAAAAGGGAAAAACAACACAGTCTTGATTAATCTAGTTCACCCAAAATTCTCTCCTTGATCTTATGACATTTCAGAAGACGGTGTTCTTTAGTTGCCAAAGCTTAAAAAATGTCATTGTATCCTCGGTGCCAAAAGAGAAATGGAGAGGTCCTCCACTGGAAAACCAAAGTGACTACAAAATCCTTGCATAAAGGTCACTGAGGGTAGGGTGGTTTTGGGGTCCTCTCTCCAGAAGAGCTTTTGTGACTTTCAAACAAATCTTGATTTGCAAAACTCATATGCCCTAACCCAAAACCTGGGAACATCTGAGATACTCTGAGATATTCAACATTGCAGCATCAGATACGGGCATTCATGAACAGTGAAAAAGATTCTCTACAGACACTATTCCATAACCTAGTGGATCCTCCTCTCCTGCTAGTTAGATTCATATAGTCTGGGAAAAGAATATATTCTTATACACAGAACGAAGTTCAGAAAACCATCAATAAGAACAGTTTATTTAAAGGCATAGATTCAGAGCCTGGCATGATGAATGCAGAGAAGATGGATCAGGATATCCAACGTGCTTGAAGGCTCTGACCAGCCAAAAGGAAAAAAAAATAAAAGGAAAAATGGCAATGAGAAGCTGGCATTGAACCTCATACCTGTCTACCTCCTTATTAAAAAAGATGGTCATCTGATTCTGGAGTTTCAGGGGTTCTCATCTTGCACACCAGTAATTTTCCAGCTAATCTCAATTTGGTTGAGTTTTCTGCTGAACTTCAGCAAGCATATTCATGTAAAAAAATGCATAATGACCTACCCAGCTGGCCTGTACTTATTTATATTAAAAAATTAAAATAGATCAATGCTTAAGTAATTTGTCAATGTTTTAATCATCTCTCAGCTGCACACCAAAGAGATTCTACTATCATTTCTAAAATCTCCTCTCAGTGATTCCTAAATAGAGGCTAATCTCTCTGTAGCACCTGCAAACTGCCACCTTCTTAAGCCAAAAAATCCACCAAAGGATATTAGATATTGGATTATACTGGCCCAGGATAGAATATCACCAGGTCTTTATTTCAAGTCACTGCTTTTATGTGGCAAATAGAAGAGGTTAAGCAAGGAAAGGTAAGATCCATTTTTTGTGCCCGGTTTCCTTTTCTTTTTAGAAAATGGTGGTTTAAAACTGCATGTTGCTAGAAACAGATATGCTACAGAAGCCTTTAGAGTGTAGTATGCAGGCAAAGAGTCCAGGGTTTTAAATAAATATGATTTATAAGGTTTAGATTCTGTAAGCAAATCTGTTCATTAAGGAAGCATCTAAGAAGTCACTGCTCCTCAGCTGGAGGGACTTGGCAAAGCTGTGCTGAAGCCCAGGGAAGGGTTGTATGGAGAAGGGTTCAGTCTTGTTTCTGTATATACTTGCTTATTTTCTCTGTATATAGAACTTTCTATGTGTACCCCTATACGTGGAGGGTCTGCATGTCACACATCTCGTGTACATGCACATAAATTCCCACCTATTATATACTACAGGAGGGGCTAGTCACAGCTTCTGTGACTGAGAGTGACACTTGTCACTCTTGTGTCTTGTAGAGACAGCACTGTGTTTTCAGAGAGCTTATTGCTCTGTCAAAGGGACTAAAGTTTTCTGTTTATGATTGCTACCTCAAATTGCACTGTTTTTTTAAATTTTCAGCCAAAACATTCAGCAAATAAGATGTGGGGAGAAGACTCTTTTGTCCATCTTGAAAAAAGAGGTTTCTCTTGAAAGGAGGGAGGAGAAAGCAATTCAAATGAATGTTGATACCAAAGATAAGTGGAAAAGTTGCAGGTCCCTACCTATAAAAGTGGATCAGCTGACCCTGCTCTTTCTAAATATTGCAAAGATTCGTTAAAGTTTGTAAAGTGCTCAAATAGAGTGAGAAGAACTGCAGAACAGTCAAATAGGAAATGAATAATTCTGTCTTCAGAGCCATGCCTGAGCAGTGTGCAGTAAATAAGGCCTGGGGCCAAACTCCAAGCAATAAGGATAAAAGAACATATTGAATGGCTGCTCATTAAGTGAGCACCATCCATCCTGTGCCCTGCTGAAGCAGGTGTCCTGGGGAAAAGTAATAGTATACAACCTTGTAATTAAAACTGTATCATAATGCATATTCACCAGGAGGCAAAATTAAGGATGCTCTGAGAAATTCAGTCTGACATTGCCTACCTTTTCAATGCTGGACTTTGCAACATTTATGTTCCTTTTGCCATATATATATTTTTTTTTTATTAGTAGTAGTATTATTTTTTTTTTCTGTAGTTCAAGAGGTGGAGACATATGATAGGAGACAGCAGAATATAGTCTTTCTAGCCACACATCCAAACAAGAATAAGAATGACTTGAAGCCAATAGACTGAAACTAAAGCCACTGCATGTGTCTTAAAAGCCCAGAGCAGTGATGAAAGGAGGAGAGGGGTAGGACTGAAAATCTGTAAGCAAGGTAAAGAAAGTCTGAGGGCCAGGGATCATCAGCCTGTGGCCTGTACATAATAGGCACTGATGCACATCAAGGTTTGATCTTGGTACATACTTTTTCTTGCCTCACTGGCAATTTGGTTACATTTCATTACAAACTTTAGCTAACAAATCTTCTATTGAATTAACTCTATATTCTTTGGCTGCATCCTACTAATTGCACACTTTTCATTCTATCTTGTTCTTTCCTTCTTTTAATCACATTCATACTTGACTTATGCCAAATAAATTATAAATAATTTTCCATGTTTATTCTCTGTCTTTAAGATGTTGCAGCACCTTTTCTCATTTTCTACCCTGGGGTGATCTTGCACTATTGCTTCTTGACTTACTGATGATCTCTCTATACCTATGCATATATAGCAATGTGAAGATGATTGAAAATGACTGTAGAAATATATTTATATTAACATATGCACATACATCTTTTACACATACATAAACTGGATATTAAAAGAATGCTACTGTCACAGAGACAAGGTCTTAGCAGTAAAGTAAATGAGTCCATAAAGCTATTTGAACTTGAACCAAAAAAATTCTTCCTCTTCTTTTGTATTGCCCTTTCAGTGGAACTACTTTTGATTTCAATGAAATAGAAGTTTATTCCTTTGTTGACCTCCAAATGTTCTGGCTGAGCAAAGGATTTCCCAGCATCTCTGTCCCCATGCATAGCTGGGGCTGAAGACCCCAGCCAGGACTGTTCCCTAGTTGTACTGGAAGGGACGTGATGAGACCTGCTCCTACCAGGGATGTGCCTCTCAGGCAACCACCCTGCAAGTATCAAGATTGACAAAATCTCTTTGGTTAAAAAGACTAAATTCAGCATCCTCAGACTTCACCCTATGGCTCCATCCTCTGTTTTCTGCACACGTCAGACTTTGCAGACAAAACTACTTTCTCATGAGCTTCTGCTCATGGGATTTGTCTAGGTGCTCAACTCTGTCCTGGTTTCCCAGGAACAGACCCATGGGACAGCCATAGCAGGCAGGCTATGAGTAGCCCTGAGTCAGCTGGGAGTTTCAGTCAGGGCAGCTGCCCCAAGCTGACTCACAGGTGTATCCCATAGCACTGACATCAAGCTCATTATAAAAGGAGGGAGTTCAGGGAGGGTGGAGTTCCTCTTCTTGGGACTCTTGCCTCTTGGTCTTCTGCTAATCCTAAGGACCAGGCTGAGTATAACCTTGTATATTTTAAGTTGGTGATTGTAGTAGTTTTGTTATTTCATTAAATCTGTTTCTTTCAACCCATGGGGCTTCTCCCTTTTTTTCCCTGATTCCCCTTCTCAGCTGAGGAGGCGTCATTGGGTGGTAGAACAACTGTTGCAGTTTAGTCCTGGAGACAGTCTAAATATAGACAAACTTAAAATACAAATACCTGTTTGTTTTGCTTGGTTTTGTCATCAGTATCAAACTGAGAATTTTCTATATTTCAAGAGGAGGAATCTGTTGTTTGTAACTTGATCAGGGAACAAGTAATAGGTTTCCAGTCCCAGTTTCTAGAGTGACACATCATAGAATCATAGAATGGTTTGGGTTGGAAGGGACCTCAAAGATGATCTAGTTCCAACCCCACTGCCATGGCAGGGACACCTCCAACTAGATCAGGTTGCTCAAGGCTCCATCCAACCTGGCCTTGAACACTTCCAGGGATAGAGCATTCACAACTTGAGAGCATCCTTGGGCAACCTGTTCTAGTGCCTCACCACCCTCAGGGTGAAGAACTTCTTCCTTATATCTAGTCTAAATCTACCCTCTCTCAGCTTCCACCCATTACCCCTCATCTTATCATTACAGTCCCTTGTAAAAAGTCTCTCCCCAGCTTTCTTGTAGGCCCCCTTCATGTACTGGAAGGCTGCTATGAGGTCTCCCTGGAGCCTTCTCTTTTCCAGGCTGAACAAGCCTAAGTCTCTCAGCCTGTCCTCATAGGAGAGGTGTTCCAACCTCTGACCATCTTGGTAGCCCTCCTCTGGACTCCCCACCAGCTTCAGATCTTTCTTGTGTTAGGGGCTCTGGAGCTGGACACATTATTCCAGGTGGGGTCTCACGAGGGCAGAGTAGAAGAGCAGAATCGCCTCCCTCGACCTGCTGGTCACACATCTTTTGATGCATCCCAGGACACGGTTGGCTTTCTGGGCTCCAAGCGCACACTGTTGGCTCATGTTGATCTTCGCATCCACCAACACGCCCAAGTCCTTCTCCCCAGGACTGTTCTCAATCCACTCATTGCCCAGCCTGTATCTGTGCTTGGGATTGCTTTGATCTCAGGTGCATCATTCTCTAGTAATGTTTTTTTATATACATCACATTTTATAGATTACCTGTTTCAGAAATCTTTTAAATCATTGCTTTTTTAAACACAGTTTCCCCACCTACTTATTTATATACCAAGAGATGTTGTAATACTCCAAATGCTATTTTATGGGCCTTGAGGGAAGAGAAAACTTACAGAAGTTACCAGAATGACTTTTCTATATGATAATTCAATACATTTAATTCCTAATATCTAATTCTGGTGTTCATTCAACCCCTTTGAAAGTCTTCCCTTTCCTAAGAAAACATTGCTTGAGATTAAACCTCAGGAGCTTTTTAACTTCCAGCCTCTTAAATAGTTATAGTCTCTAAGAAAATATTGCATATGCAGAGACATAGGGCTAGCACAATGCAAAGGTAAAATTATATGAGTTGGAAGAAAGAAGGAAGGAAGGAGAAAGTGTTGTGCTTTTATTCCTTCAAACAGGTATTTGTGAGCAGCAGAACTAATGAAGATGAGTTTCCAACATATTTGTGTCTTCTGTTTGGTCAGCTGGGTGGCTATCAAAGCACAAGCTTCCAGAGAGATGTTCCCTGCAGCTGGGAGGGTCATGTGTGCATGACATGCTGTGAGGATGTGTGTCTAAGTGTCACTTAAACAGACCTGCTGAAGTGTAGCAGAGGATGGGCTCATGACACAGCCTTCCCTCCAGTGTGAGCCACTCCAGAAATCTCATTCCTCTCCTGCTCCTTCTGTTTGCATAAAACTTGAAGGATTCAAAGATATTTATTTCTTCCTGTCTGGGGTATGGAACATGGCAAGTGTGCCATGCACCAGGGCAATGCCTGGGCTCCAAAATGAAATCTGTACAGAGGGAGAAAAAGTGAATTCTTATTTTTGTATGAGGATGACAGGTCAGGCTGTACTATGCATGGGCAGGAAAGTGTGAATCTCTCTGTGAGTGTGATCTCTGATCCCTGTGCCTCTATTGCAGATCTGATTGACATTGACTGACCAGTTTACAAGTCATTATACACAGAAACATGCAGACAGCATCACAAAAACCTTGTTTCTGGAGGAAAGCAGGGTCAAGGTACCATTAGCTGTGAGAATCTTTGGGATGCATTTCAAATACTGGGAAGGAGGTGGTTTAATGATCTAGATCCAAAGCACATAGTCAGTGCCTGTCCCACAGTTTCCTTCAGCTATTGGTCACAGCAGAATCACCAAGAGCTTTTAAGAACGACTGCAAGAAAAGCTGAAAAGAACCGCTATGAAATTGCAGCACTACATTCCCTGAGGTCCAAGCACAGTCAGAACTTACTCCAGGTTGTGGATCGTCAGGTCAGCTCAGGCAGCTTGAAATGAAATGTAAAAATTAAGCATGCACAGCAGTTACCCCTGAAAACACCACCACCAATTTACTGTCTAAATGCAGAAGCCTCATGTGAGATCCATGCTCCCTTTCAGCTGGCAGCCCCATGCCTCCGCCTGATAGCTCAGGGTCCAATGGCTGTGGTACTGGTGCCATAGCAGCAGAGTATGCCAAGACATTTGGGTGATTTAAATATCTAGGAACCAGGCATCTGAAATAAAAAGACAAGGTACAAAAAGAAAAGGCTGTAAGTTACTAAGGGACATTGCTCTCTGGTCATATCTGTTTGACATGGGAAATTATGATCCCAGACCTCCTGACTTCCCACATCCTGACACCAAGGAGCACTTGCTCACCAGGGTCTTTCCCCTGACTCTGCTGAACTCACTACAAATGGTGACTACAGTAGGGGTTCAGCAGAACTTGTTGCATTTGGGAGCTGTTTGCTAGATATCAGGTGCGTGCTCAGAGGCTGGTTGACATCTTTCCAAGCCAAACCAAAGTCAGGATTTGAGTGCTGTGGAGAGAACCACAGATTTAGCAGGGGAAGGAGGAGAACATGACTTGGCAGTGCTAGATTAACAATTGGACTTGATCTTAAAGGTCTTTTCCAACCAAAACGATTCATGATTCTATGAGGTCAGCTTGAGCAGAGCAAACACAAAACAGTAGAGGTAGAGAGGGAGGAGCAGTTGAGCTTTACCCTATGCTGCTATGCTGTGGAGGGATGAGCACATGCTTTGCTATGGTAACTGAGGACCCTGCTCTGCAGGGACAATGTGGGGAAGAACCGGGGAGTTTGCAACTAGGGGACTTCCTTATCTCTTCTCTGGCTTTATAAAGCCTGCAGGCAGAAGAGGAAGGAGCAATGCCAATGATCAAACATGAGAGAGAGAAATAGAGCATGAATACGTGGCTGACTCCTCTGGTTTGCATGCCAACTACCCCTTCCCTTATTTAGAACAATAAGGGGCATTTTTCAGCAAAGCTGTAGAGATGAATATTTTCTTGCAGTTTGCTTCACCCTATGCCAGGCATAGAGTGATGGTCTCCTCACAGACCGGCCAAAATTGCTGCTGAGAGTTCTGGAAAGCCACAAAGACAACAGGAAAAAACAAGGGATGGTAGGGTGGTGGAAAGTTGAATAACAACAGTAATATTAATAACAGTACCCAGAACTCTTGTTTATGTTTGATATGAACAGGCACCACAAACTGTAAAACACTGCTACAGCTACCCAGAGAAGGCAACTCTAACCTGAAGGGATAACGAGTGGCCAAAGGTCACCCTGGTTGTGCAGGTCCTCAGGCGTGCCTGTACTCTGAAGGTACATACATCGCTGGTCTGCCATATCCAGAGAAACCAAGATGCATTTAGCCATTTTTTTGTTCACAGTGCAATAAAATGGTAATTCTGCTGCTTCTTTTCAAGATGAGAGGAGTGACAGGACAGAAGGAGGATTTTGAAAGAACAGTTCAGAAAGTTCAGTCACTTGTTCTTACTCATTTCTTCTTCTTCCTGAGAGACCTTTCCAAGAAGGATCCTTTTGTGAAAAATATCTTTGTGCTTTATAGTTCCAGATACCACTTGGAGAACATTGAGGTTCCAGTGTAACACAGCTTCTACATACCTGCTTAATGATGAACATTTATTTAAATAGCATCCTTAGTCAGCAAAGGATTCAAATCCCTTATGAACCTCAAGGACTTGCAATTACTTTTCAGACTGGGGAATAATACATCAGTGTAGGAAAAAGAGAACTTGAAAAACAGCAATATGACAAATGGAATCGGAACCGAGCCTGAAAGGTGCATTTTTAAATATGAACAATAACAAAAAGTTATGCATAGTATATGAGAAGAACTGTCTCAGCACTGAGTACTTAGTTATTATTATTCTTCTTACATGTTAATAACACCCTTGTCATCTGGACAAGATATACTACAGCTCTATATTGATGTTTTAGCTCCAGGCAACTGGGCCATATGGAACAGAAGTCTAAAGCGTGTTGTGGGTGCTGTAGGCCAAATTATCCCCACCAGGATGTTCATCTACATAGCCAGAAAAGAGCTTCACAAATGTGGACTTGGAATTTGCCCCATGGTAATGAAAACTCAGTTTGGTGTCAGCAAATGCAGCAAGTGCAGAACACATACTACAGACTTCATTAGGATTCTGAAGGTTTATCATTTCACTGTGTTCAAGGAAAAAAGACAGAAGAAGTATCACAGAAGATTTTCACTGACAGTCCATCCTCTTCCAGGTATGAAGTGAAGCTATTTGTTCAGCATTACCACATTTTAGGTTAGGTATTGGACACCACATGGGAGCCTGTTATACATTCATTTATATAATTGTGGAACTGTGGACTTTATAGTATGAGAAGGTAAAAAGCAGAGCAACATCTGAATCAGATCTTAGCTTTTCTGAGTCTTTTAAAGAATGGTTTATGTATTAAAAGAAACCTGAATATTGGAAATAAAAAATAAATTTCCAAAATGACATAAAGGTAGTCACTAGCTGATGAACAGTTACTTTGCCTCTCAGTTAATTTCTCTCTTACATGAGAAATAAGTTAGCTTATACATCAATTTCTGCTTTGAAAAAAATAGAAAAAATTAAATCCTAAGTCCTATACCAATGGAAAAAGTTAACAGAGATTTTAATGAAAGTACAAACTACATAGGGTTTGAACTCAATATCCTTGAAATATAAGGCATCTACCCCCCAGGCTAAACAGCTTTGGGTACCATCTACAAATGAGACGCATGATTTTCACAGCCTCTCCTGAAGAGCAGAGTTATCATACATTAGATTTTGCTTCTTGATTAAAAAATCATATTAATTAAATGCAATTAAATTAAATTAAGAGTTGAAGATGCAGCAATCCATTTATTATTTTCTCACAGTGTGGGCCACATTCTAATAGAGTGATCACCCTCCTTCCCAGCCTCCCAGTCATGGTTCTACAACATCCCTGGAGCACTTGCAGTAACCATGTGTGCAGAATAGACATGTTATAGAAGTATTTACATTTTTTAATTCTCTTTAGTGAGATTTTTCTTGGATAAGAAAAGCAGTTGTGAGGCCTCCTCTTCATCTTTTGGGTCGTCTCTTCCTTTGAATTGTTTTTTTTCTCTGCCTTGCTGTCTTTGAACTGTCTTTTCTGTGTCTCATTGTGTCATGTCTCCTTGCAGTGTACCAGTCTACTTCATTGTATCCACTCTAGAATTCCTGGAAACCTTCTTGCAAAGGACAGACATCTCTGCTGATATAACTACTCTTACTGTGTCTGTGTTGTACAATTATTGAGATCATATATCCTAATGATCTTTGAGAAAAGTGGAGAAGAATGGAAGATTCCTCAAAGTAAAACCAAATTTATTTATTTTTTTGTCTTGAAGACAGGATCAGTCATCCAAAAGGCACTTCTGGTTTCATATACAGACTCTTAAGCAAACTTCAATCAAATTACTTAAACACTAGAGGTCTAGGATATGTCCATTTGCTTATGGGGGAGAAGCTCCCATGCTGGCAGAGTAAGATGGCCCAGAGGAAACTGCAGCTGGGAGTGGGCAGACTGCTTCTGCACATAAGTAGCTGTGTCAGGTCCTTCTGCCCTATTTTACACAGGCTGGCAGCATGAAACATGGGGGCTGCCCCACTAAACTAGAGCTGAAGAGACCTGTTGGACGCCCTGAACCACAACACAAGAAAGGGTAAGCCACTTCACCCTGCAGTATGGAAGGAGGTAATGAAGTCCCAGCTGGCTGAAGAACTGATAGCAGGTGAGGAGTCAGCCAAAAAAAAATTACCTGCACCAAACAAACCGTTTCTTGCCAGATAAGTCTCAGAGCAGAACCGTTGGCAAACATGTGACCTCATTATAATGGACATGTGATCTCCATGGATTTTTATCTTCCTGAAAATATGAGAAGAAAATTTTCTATAAATTGCAGTTCTTTGTGAGTGGGCAGTCTTCATCTGGCAGAAATACTGAGAGACTCAGCAGCTGCCCCTGCAAAACTAAAACCAGTGTCTTCAATGATGAACGCACAGACATGCCACAAAATTACACCAGAGCCAGTTTTTTAATGTGTGGATAATAGAATGTGGAATTATTTTCTGCTCTCCTTCCCTCTACTAAGCTGGTACTGCCATCCCCCCTTTTCTGAAACACCTGCTACTCTCAGGAGCATTCACTGACCCCCCCCCCTCCATACTCCCACCATCTGTGAGAAACTTCTTCCTATATCATCTGTCTCACCCATTTTCTGTCTCACTTCAGTTCACTGCTGGCAACGTGTTCTCTCCCTTGCCCTCCTTAATTCCTTTTCCTTTCTCTCAGCAATATCATTTTATATGTTAATATTGTTATTTATTGTTGTCTCAGGTTCCTGGATTCAGGTTATACCGAAGCAGCTTGTTGGATTGCATTTGCCACAGTATCTTTATACATTATGTGTTTATCTATCTCATATGGCAGATTTGTTTCAAGGACATTATGAAAATGAGTATGTTCCTGATTATATACTGCTGATTCAAGACACAATTTTGTTTTCCTTTTGGAAAATCATGTTGGCTAAATGTCTTTCTTTTTGATATCTCTGGACAACTTCTGCATTGTGCTCCCTTATGACAGTTTCAGAAACAGCTTAAACTATACTGCAAAATAATCTCTTCATACTATCCAGTTCATAGCAAATACTAACAGGGACTGTACCGAAAGGAAAATACGTTCCACTCCTTTGAGTGGCATCGTTAAATGTTTGGATCCCGCAGAAACAAAGTCCAACCACAAAGGTCGGGTGCAAACAGAACTGTTTTATTTTAACAAGTAATTAGCAGGTAATGTTCAGGAATAACTTTGGTAAATCTTTCAACATGTCAACTGTGAATGAGAGAGGGAGAGAAGCTCAAAGGAAAAAAGGGGGAACAAAGAGAGAGAGGAGAGATAGAGTATCACCACCTGGGATCCAGCGGTGTCCCAATGGTCCTTCCTCATGGGGGAGGGGGGTGGTGGTCTGATCCAGTGGCAAAAGTCTGGGTGTCTGTCCCCTTTTTATACACTGGAATTTCTTGCTGCACCACACTGCTCATCTGATCATCAGGCACCTGCTTGTTGCCTCCAATCACTAGTTTGTCCCTCTTCTGACGCTGCTCCAGTCATCACTGAAGATCTTGGGACCACAGTCTTGCTTCTTGGAATTTTGGGGATACTGCACACAGTTCACAGTTCCACTCGCTGCTCCCCCAGACACACCACAGTGGGCAGTTTTCCTTTTTCCTAAGTTCAGTCTATCCATATGAGGCCACCAATCTGTTGCCTCGGTGCACAGCTCTCCCCCCATAACGGTCCCAGAAGGAAATCCACCGCATGCTGCAACAGCCAGATCAGCGGTCCCCCTCAGTCATTTGGGACAGGAAGCCATGTTGTGCACGTTGTTGTTTGAGACATAAGCAGCCATTATGACTAGATCCTCATACACCCCATAGCCAAATCCTGTTCAGATCTTCAACTCTCTTAACTGTGCTATTACTCAGGAACACATTAGCCTGTAAGTCAGAGCAGAAACCACCCAGAAAGGACAGGTCATTGCTTTACAGACAGATAGATATGCACATGTATGCTTACAGTCATCCTGTCCACTTCAGTCCTGCACTGCAAAGACAATTTCTGATTCAAGGTGAACAGTAGCCAAGGACGTCATCACAACCAACTCCTCAGTCTTTTGCAGTTCACTTATTCACATTGACCACTGCTGGTTAAGACTGGCCTTTTACTCATTATCACATTTAAAAGTAGTTTTAAGGGTTTATTTGTAAGGTTTATTTGTAATATATGTTCACACATGAAGTAAAAAAAAAAAAAAATAATCTTGCCAGGTGTCCATTATTTTTCAAACAAAATACTCACCAAACTAATTTCCTGAGTCTAAGAAATCAAATTGCAAGCCTTTCAGGAAAATTGCATTATAAAATAGCCCGTGCATGAAAATATAATTAAGGTGGTTAGTACTTTTCACTACAGGAGCCCTATTCTGCTCTCTGAATCACAAGCCATAACTCTATTCATGTGAAACTGGATCAAATCTGCCATGCAACTGCTCCATAGTGATAGTTCTTGGTTGCACAAAAATATGCTCTACTCTATGTTCATCCATTAGACTTTTTCCTTCCTGCTGTTCAAGAACCCACCAAGTATTTTCAAAGCAGAGGTTTTTACACTGTAGAGGTCTTCCCACCAACATAAACCCATACCAAACTAGCAATAGTTCATAGGCCTTTTCAAGACCAAAAAAAAAATCTCACAGTTATTTATGGAGATAGAAAGCTTAACCAAGACATCATTCAGTTTTCCATGACAGCAGTTACTACGCATAGTCTAATGTTTCCTCCTAAGAAGACAGGATTTACATTATGTCCTAAAAAGATTCCATTTGTTTCTTTGTTTTCTAATGGAAGATCACAAAAGGATTGGTAGTAAAGCCCTGAACTTATGCAATGCATAAAATTGATTCAATGTATAAAAATATATACAAGGGTAGCAGATCGACTAAGGAATATATCGCAACTTTCCTAAATAAAAAGAATAGGATATTGGAGAAGGAAGGAGAGGAGGGTGGATATAAAGGAAAGGTTGGTTTTCTCCAGGGACACCCTTTTTCATTTCTAAAGCTTTTGCCCTGGAGGTCTATTTATGAGCTTACTTAAACACTGTGTATACATAGTTCTCTTAAAAATAACTGTTTAAAGATATGAAAGGCTATGTATGATTCCACTGAAATGTTTTCATATTATTTTCTTAAACCAAAGAACTCTGCATTCACATTTTAGAGCGTTAAATAGAAAGATGTCCTGGTTTGTATTATCTAACCAACGAACCAGGGAACCAGCTGCAGATTCATTTTCTGTATGATTTCCCTGATGGAAACATTTGGGATGTCATGGTGTTTTGCCAATTACTAGGCCCAGTACAAAAGACACAGCCAGCAGCAGAACAACAATCCAGTGAGTAAGTTCTATTTCACGTAAAGGAATCAGAATATAGGGGATTGACGGGGGTACAAACAAGTTAGATCACAAATAATAGATATCAACCCCAGTGACCCCAGGAATGACATAGTATGACTCATACTAGATGGAACAAGCAGAGACACAAGGTAACCCACGGAGAAAATGGGAGACAACCAAGACAATAAGGTGGTTACGTATGATAGAAGTAACCCCATGTTGCCTCCCCACAAAGCCCGCGTTTGTACGTGCCAGACCTGACTGCAATCCAGTTGCATGAGGAGTCAGGAGGTCCTTCCCCAACAGTAAAACTCTGTGAAGTGCGTCCACTCCACAGACAGACTCTCCAACCCTTCCTGCAAGTGGGCCCAGCTTTTATCCCCAAACAGGACACCTGGCACTTGTTAGCAAAATGCAGGGCACCTGGGGCTTGTTTACCCAAGGGCTCTCCTTGCAAGGCCGGCCACACCTTGGAGGAAAGCCAAAAGGTAAACTCATCCCCTCCTTTTGAAGGGCCATGGGAACCACCCATATGTCAACCTTTATTCAGGGCTTGGGGTTCAGACCCCAGCACTTCACATGGTCAGGATCTGGTAAAACAACCCCTTGGAAGAGGCCAGAAATGATGCTATCAGAGAAGAGAATGCTATCGGACAGGCACAGAAAATTAAAGAAAAAAGAAAAAAGATAAGGAACGTGGCCAGGGCCACCACTAACATAATCATTTTAGCTTCTCTTATTTTAATGTCCTTTAATCCTTCATCTACAATTAATAAGATTTGCTATTTTAGAAAAGTTCAGAGGGTTCCACATTTATTGCTGAAACATAAAAGTAAAATTCTGGCCTTTCATCATCTAAAATATATATAAAACTTCCTAAATCAAAAGTCTCTTTCAAATATCAAAGAGAGTGAGTGTTCCATCTATTTTGGAAAATAATTTTTCATTTAAAATAAAGAAGCCAGTGGATACTGGGGACATGGCGTTTTCTTAACAACAGGAGATAAACGTTCCACATGGTCTCTAACTCAGCGTGCTGCTTATTGGGCTGGGGGACTCAATCCTCTAGAAAGGGGAGACCCCTTAGCTATATTCAGCACCCCTGACCAGCTCTTAGAGAGCGTTCACAAAGCCGCTTGCTTGCAAATGATTCATGAGAGAAAATTAACTCCTAATTGTGAATCTCCAATGCAATTACCTGTAAAACCAGAAATGATGACCCCTTTAATTCGTGAACTTCCAGAATCCCTCAAGCCTACGGCAATTGTTCTTCAGAAAACCATAGCTGCTATAGGTCCAGTGGAGAGGCTGGACAGATTCCTTGGGAACCTGAGCGACCGAACTGGATCTACTGATCCCGGGTTCACCCCATACTCAACCCCCTTCCAGCCGTCAGGTTTACCTGCCAGTGATCACAAAATTTGGACATGAAGTGAGGTTGAAGAAGATTTGATTAATTACAGTAGAAAATATGGACCGGTAAAAACCTTGGAGGAAAAATCAGAGAAACCAAGAGGTGTCAGATACATTGGGGCCCCCTATAGTAATGACCCTGAAATCAGAAAACAGGCCAATAGCTGCCACCATTGGTGGGTATTAGGTATCAAAAAGGGGGTCCCCAGAGATGTGATGGATGGAATGCCCCTTGACAAACTGAGTAAGGTAGTGTCTAACTGGCACTACCGAAAACCTCTATCGCCCAGTGCCCCCCCTCTCCCTCAAAATTCGGGCAGTGAGACAAAACAATCTCCCTCACAAAGTCTGGGCGATGAGCCAAAGCATTCCCTCCCTCATATTCTGGGCAGGAAACAATACCCCCTTCCTCTGGGTGCCAAAGAAGGTATCAAAACAGTTATACAAGAGTTTCGAGAACATGGAGTAATAGTTAACACTCATTCTCCTTTCAACTCTCCGGTGTGGCCAGTGCATAAGCCCAATGGTAAATGGAGGCTGACAGTGGATTACCGCAGGCTGAATGCTAACACAGATCCTCTTACAGCAGCGGTCCCAAATGTGGCTGAATTAATAACATTGATTCAAGAAAAAGCTCATACCATCATGGCAACAATAGATCTCAAAGATATGTTTTTTATGATACCTTTGCAGCCAGAGGATGCAGAACGTTTTGCTTTTACATGGGAAGGACAGCAATACACCTTTGCAAGACTTCCCCAAGGATACAAACATTCCCCCACTCTGGCTCATCATGCTCTAGCCCAGGAGTTAGAGAAAATACCCAAACCTGACAATGTTGCAGTTTATGCCTTCTTTGCCTCTGTCTTTACTCCTGCAGGCTTTCCCCAGGAGCCCCTGATCCCTGTAGCCCCAGAAGAAGTCAGCATAGCTCTCATAGAAGTGGAAAAGATTACACGACAACAACCAATTGTCATGCGAGGCCCTTTTAAAGTTATTAAGGCTGTCTCTACCGGGACTCCCCCCCAGACGGGGTGGCTCAGAGACCCTCAGTCAGAAAGTGGTATACTCAGATTGAACATTATTGTAATGTTTTCTCAGTTACTGAAGGTGCTGTGAAAAACCTATCAATACAAGAAAGTCCGAATGATAGCCAAGAAAAAACGGCTTCAGCTATCAAGGTCACCCCTCCTTTTTCCCCCGAACAATCAGCAAACTCTTGGTTTACAGATGCCTCTGCCAAGCGGGAAGGGAAAGTGTGGAAATACAAAGCTGTAGCCCTCCACACTTCCTCCGGTGAACAAATCATTACAGAAGGGGAAGGTAGTGCTCAGGTGGGTGAACTGATAGCTGTTTGGAGTGTTTTCCAACGTGAGGCACAGAATACTTCTCTTGTCTGTATCTACACTGATTCCTATGCCGTGTTTAAGGGATGTACTGAGTGGCTCCCTTTCTGGCAGCAAAATGATTGGGAAGTTAACAAAATTCCAGTGTGGCAAAAGGAAAAGTGGCAAGAGATTCTGAACATTGCAAACCAAGGGAATTTTGCTGTGGGATGGGTAGCCTCTCATCAGGCAGACAGGAACCTGGCAGGGGAGTGGATCAATAAAGCCGATAAGTTAGCAAGACTGTGTGTTGTGAAAAAGGATCAAATTACAGAGGATTGGGAGCGCCTATTAGAGTGGTTGCATGTAAAAAGACAACACACAGGAGCAAAAGATTTATACAAGGAAGCACTTGCCCGTGGTTGGCCTGTTACCAGATAAATGTATAAAACATGCATATCAGCCTGTGATCAATATCGCATATGGCTAGAAAGACACCCTCTGGAAGATGACCCTCTGCATTTAATAAAGGGTAAAGGCTTATGGGACACGTGGCAGGTAGATTACATTGGTCCCTTTAAGAAGTCAGGAGGCAAACATTTTGTGTTAGTCAGAGTAGAGATCATATCTGGGCTAGTTCAAGCCGAAGCTTTTAAAAGAGCTACAGGAGAAAACACTGTTAGAGCATTGCAGGAATGGTTTGGAACTTTTCCAAAACCACAGGAAATTCAATCTGATAATGGGAGTCATTTCACTGCTAGAGTTGTACAGGATTGGGCAAAAAGTGAAGGGATCAAGTGGACTTTCCACACCCCTTACTACTCCCAAGCTAACGGGATTGTAGAAAGGACTAATGGCCTTCTGAAACGACTTTTAAAACCACATGAAGGAAATTGGGACCTCCGGCTGTGGGAAGCTGTTAAAGGCATGAATGACAGATGGGGAGTTAACGGGTGCCCTAAAATCACTGCCTTTTGCCCAACAGCTCCAACCATAATTCCCTCGCTACAGGGACCAAATGATCCTAATAATCCATCACACTATCCAGGGCAACCTGTTTTAGTTGATCTTCCTACAGTAGGGAAGGTACCTCTGGCGCTAAAAACCCCTATAAATAAATATGCGTGGGTAGCTTCTGATGCTCTTGGGAAAGAGCATCGGATAAACACACACTGGATAATTCCATCATTTTAACTTGTTCTGCCTACCAGTGGCAGGTTTTGTTGCGTTTGCTTTTCACAGGAGAGCTCCGAGGGACATGAAAACCAGATAAACCATGATTAAATTAGTTATACTTTTCTACATCCTACCACAAAACCATGGCCAAAACCTGGCTGAGTGGCCATGGTTCGAAGCTATCCTTAGGTACACAGGTGTTTCAGGATCCTATTCCAGAGATCGTTGCCCAAACCTAGCGACTGTAGTACTGCACGACTCTAAAGTATACCGTCCAAGTGAATGGGAATGGGACCAATTGGGTTATAGAGTCCTAAATGGAACAATTAACCAAAAAATTAAGGTAGGATGCAGAAAGGTAGAAGGATCCCTTCATGAGAAAGCTTCCTCCATTACAATTGCTGGAAATTTCCTGGAAACAGATGCAACAAACAGTTTGAACCCCAACATTTCAGCAAGACTCTGCCCTACAACAGAATGGACATGCAATAAACACACCCCCTTCATACTGTGTTGCCGACAGAAGTATGTCGGTAACTACACTTTAGACCCCAGTATAAACAATGTTGAAATTACAAAGCTTTGCGAAGACGAACTGACTGCTGGCATAACTTTACCTTAACCAAACCAGCCTATGTAACATGTAATTGGCAAAATGACCTGGCAGACCAGTCAGGACTCAAAGGTTTAGTTCATAAAGTTAAAATAAATGTTGTAGCAAAGCCCATACTGAGTAAAAACAATACAAAATACTGGGGAAAACCAGAAATTGATGTTGTAACACCTGCTACCCAACCACCGGTTATGCTGAGCCCAAAAGTTTTTGAAATCGGACCATATATAATTAGGAAAACTGGCCAACAACAGATATTGTTTAATCTGGTGTGGTCTCTCAAACAAGTCAAATTGCTGATGCAAAACAATGTCTCAGAAATTCAGCCAGCTTGTTCACCTTTCCTGCAAACTTCCTTCGAAGGGTGGACAACCTGGTTACAGAAGCAAAACTCTTTTAAGAAAAGAATGCCAAGAGACATAACCGGTGTTGTGGGAGCAGGACTGGGAGTTTTGAATAGCATTGATTCAGAAGTGTTGATGAATAAATTGGCTGCTACGACCAGAGATTTGACCAAATTACAGCAACCACTGCAGTCGTCATTATCAACTCTGGGAGCCCAACAGTGGTTGTTATCAAACATATTACCAAATTGGGAAAAAGTGAATGTGGATGACCACAAATTGATTGTTAATGCACTCAGTGCTACACAAAACAACATTTCCCTGGCTCTCAGCTGCATCCAAGCCCAATTGTGGATGCAGTCAGTTGCTGCCTCAATTATAAGAGAAGGCGAAGAAGGCACTTTTCCCACTGAAATTCGAAAAATAATCTGGGACAGTGCCACTGACTTTGAAAAAGATTTTCAATCGTGGTGGAACTTAGTGAATTTTACCTACAACCCCACCACAAACATAGTCACAGCCTTTGTGCTGACCATACGCGATGCTTCAGTGCATTCAATATTCCCTATCATTGCATTGGGGCTGAATCATAACGGAGCTATTCTCTATCCTTTCGAGCATAGAGAATGGGCCCGTCAAATTGATGAAAAATGGCAAACTGTTAATTTGGAAACTTGTATTGTCCGAGAACAACAAGGATTCATCTGTGAAAGTAATGCAATTAGATCTCAAGACATTTGTTTGGACACAGAACAAAATATTTGTCATTTTGAAATTCATCCTAATGAGAATCCTGAAACAGTGCTTGTGTACATAGGTAATGGTTGTGCATGCTTAAGAACTGCTTGTGATAGAATATTTGTAGACCAATTAGTAGTCGATACTAAAAATCATTCGAATTTTTGTGTATGTAACTTTACTAAAATTGTAGGATGTGATTTTTCTTATTTAGCTCCAGTTAATTCTCATCACCTTTTGCAATCCAATTACACACTGATTAACCAACTTTTGCCTACCCCCACTGGAATGAATCTTACTTCGGTAAAGCAATTGTTGCTTCACCAAGATCTAATTGAAATTTTAGAAAAGATCAAGAAAAATGGACAGAACACCTTGATAACTGTTCACCACAATGTAGAAGAAATACATCGTGTTTTAGAAAGAGTAAAGAAGGACGCTGAACACAGTTGGTGGGACACTCTTTTTGGGTGGTCCCCTACTGCTACAGGTGTCCTGAATAAGTTGTGTCACCCCATCATTGTCCTTTTGATTTTGGTTTTGATTGGTTTTGTTCTATCTGCAATTTTGTATATCATGAATTGGAGAATGATGAAACAAATAGCACGATTAACATCTATAATGAATGTACACAATTTAGTTGATGTTCCATCCACTGTGGACACTCCTAAAGTTATTGACACGAGACGAACTACACGGGTGTTCAAATAAGAAATCAAAATGTGTATTGTAAGATGAAATAAGAAATTGATTGTGTGCCTTAATTCACAGAATCACAGAATCAAAGAATCACAGAATGTTAGGGATTGGAAGGGACCTCAAAAGATCATCTAGTCCAATCCCCCTGCCAGAGCAGGAACACCTAGGTCAGGTCACACAGGAACATGTCCAGGCCGGTTTTGAATGTCTCCAGAGAAGGAGACTCCACAACCTCTCTGGGCAGCCTGTTCCAGTGCTCTGTTACCCTCACTGTGAAGAAGTTCTTCCTCACGTGACGCGCGGAAAAGACTCTATAACTCTCGTAAAGTTCTAAAGTAGGTATGTTTATTCAGCGCCGGGTGCAAGGGGGATCGCTCCTCCGAACTTGCACACTTGGGGGGCCAAAGGGTGCTTCTTTTATGGCACTAAGTAATACATATTCATGAGGAGTGTATCATAAACATTACATCATTGTATCAGATCATTATAATATTCCACGCCTCTTGCTCCGCCTGGTGGCGCCTGCGCAGTGCTCCCTGGTGGTCCTCTTCGGGGGTCTCGGGAGGAAGGCTCTGTGTCTTCCTCAGTTGGCTGCGCATGCTCTGTGGGCCTCTGGCTCTTCTCCAGGCTCGAATGCTCGACCTTTCCCCCTTATCAGAAGGAGCAGGAGCCTTTCTCCCCTTTCCCAATGGCCTCCTAATCAGCGGCCTGTAGCACCTGTTTTGTCTAGCAAGCAAGGTCTCCAAGCAGGAGAGGCAAGATTACATACTTTACATACTTTCCAAGCAAGAGCTGCATATTTCTCTAATTAAACTATTTCTATTAACTCTTTTTGCTCCCCCCCCTCCCCCCCCCCCGTCTCAGTCCCCCCTTTTCTACAGAGTTAGTAAATTCTTTTACTAATACAGAAATTCTTTATCTAGTAGTCTATTTCTACAATTCTATGACTCTATGGTTTCAAAAGGTATCTCTCAGTGCCTTCCCATGTGCATTAGATACAGAAGTTAGCATGGCCAGTTGCTGTAACATTCTCCAATTCAAGACACACAATATTACAGAGAACACAAAGCTAAGTAAAACCAATATTAGAAGCACAACAATAGGGTGTAACATTGTATTCAGGATACCAGTTGCAGTAGGTGACCATCCAAAAAGTACATCCCACCAATTATGGCTTGCATATTGTTTTACCCCTTTTTAAAATTCTGTTTATTTGTTTTGTATCATGATAAACCGTTATCAAAGTTTTCTTCCCGTTTTCTTGGACCTCTTCCAAAATTTTGATCAAATCTTGGTGCTTTACTAGTTGTCTTATTAATGTCAGATTCATTCCAATAGGTACAGGTAATAATTTGTGAAACATTGTATAACAAAATTGCAAATACAAAAGTTAGAACGATTCTTGCTATCTATCATTGTTTCATCTATCACTACAGAAGCACAAGCAGTTCTCAAACATGCACAACCTTGACCAATATATACAAGTACAGTCTTTTGACTGATATTTGGATGGATCTCAAAGTGACAAATGCCTTGCTCAGTATCAAGGCAAATGTCTTGGGCATCAATTGTATTACCTTCACAAATAAACCCTTGTTGTTTCCGTGTAACACAAGATTCTAAATTTAGTCTGCCACTTCTTGTTTGCTCTCCGTGCCCATGCCCTGTGCTCAGAAGGATAGAGCACTGTTTTATCATGGTTTAATCCTAGCGCAGTGATGGGGTGGATTGTGTATATTGAGGCGTTACGTATGGTTAACACAAAAGTAGTAGCCACATTAGTAATAGGGTTGTAGGTGAAATTTCCTCGGGTCCACCAAGCTTGGAGCTTCCTTTCTACATCAGTGGCATTGTCCCAGACAGCTTTTCGAATTTCAATGGGGAAAATGCCCTCACTGCCTTCTCTTATAATTAAGGCGGCCAGTGATTGTATCCATAATTGTGCCTGCATACAACTGAGAGCCAAAGATATATTATTTTGGGCTACATCAAGTGCATTTATTATTATTCGGTGGTCTCGTTCTTCTATCCTTTCCCATTTTGGTAATACTTTTGAGAATTGCCATTGACTGGTTCCTAATGCTAATAGAGAAGACTGCAGAGGCTGTTCCAATTTTGTCAAATCATTAGTTGCAGCAGCTAATTTATTCATTATTATTTCTGAATCAATTCCATTGAGGACCCCCAATCCGGTCCCCAATACTCCAGTTAGATCTCTTTGCATTCTGCCCTTGAAGGGCACCTCCTTCTGCAGCCAAGTTGTCCAGCCATTGAAAGATGTTTGAGTAAAGGAAGAACATACTGGTTGAATGTCAGAGATATTAGTCTGCATTAGCAATTCAACATGTTTAAGAGACCACTCCGGGTTAAACAAAATCTGTTGTTGGCCTGTGTTTCTTACTACATATGGGCCAATTTCATAGATTCTGGGTTTAAGTGGTGTGTGATGTGTGGTGTGGTGGTGTGGTGTAGTGGTGCGGTGAGGTGGTGTGGTGAGGTGGTGTGGCGTGAGGTGTGGCCTTTATTTTAATTTTGAATGAGAGTCCGATAGTATCATGGGCCCAGAGACAAATTACCTCAATAGTCTGCACTAAGGTGAAATTATACCAGCAATTTAACTCATTTACACAATATTTCGATAACGGGGAGCACCATAGGATAGGTTTGCACTTGTGGTCACGCTAATTAGGGAAGCCTTCTCATGGGTGGTCCCATTGATCATTCGGCATCCTATTTTGATTGTTTCCCCTATAGTTCCCCGAAGTTGCCAGACTGTTTGTTTTCCAAAATCCTCCAAATCATTTTCTTCCCATTCCTGTCCTGCATATACCTGATTTTCATGCATAACTACAATTGAGAGATTTAAACCTGTTAAATAATAGCCTTCCCCCATAGACCCAGTATACTGATTAAATGCTTGGGACCAAGGCCATTCAGTACCACTCTGACTAAAGGTGTTTTCCCATCCCTGGATCATAATTATGATCGTGAGGAAGATAGTTTTCCCATTTGGACTTGCGTGATTCTCCATTAGGATTTATGAGCTTTCTTCACTCTGGTGTGATGGATCCATGCGTTTTGTTCTCTGATCTTGATTGCAGTGAAGGAGGTAAGAAGCACCTGGAAAGGGCCTTCCCACTGTGGTTCTGAAGTTTTTTTCTAAAAGAGATTTTACATATAGCAATATTTTGGTTACTTCCCGAGCTTGGGCTGTTCTAGTAGGAAATGCCTCTGGCCAACCTGAAAAGGTATCAGTTAGTACAAGTAAATATTTGTACCCCCTTTTCCTTGGAAGTTCTGAAAAATCAATCTGCCATTGTTGCCCCGGTCCATTCCCTTTCCCAATTTGGCCCATCTCCAGTTTTGGGGTATTTTTGGGATTAGTCTGGAGGCAAAGGTCACACTGTTGTGTCACCTGTCTCACAGTGGTATACAAATTTCTAGCTAAGATTTTTTCAATTAAATATTTATACAGGGCTTCTGCCCCCAATGCCCCTTCTTATGTTCTTCCCTTACTAAGGACCATACCATCTGAGAGGGAATAACCAGTTTCCCTTGTGGTGTGAGAGCCCACCCTTCTTCGTTATACGATCCTTTTAAATCTGTAATTAACTTCTGATCCTCTTTGGTATATTCTGGCTTACCTTCTAGGGAGACTTGCCCGTCAGGAATTAAAGCCCCCTCCGTTATCACCTTTCTTTTGGCTGCCAGTTTTGCCTCTCTGTCCGCCAGCTCATTTCCTTTTTCCAACTCTGAGCTCATTCTTTGGTGTGCCTTTATGTGCATGATTGCTATTTTCTTCGGTAGTTGAACTGCTTCCAATAATTTTAAAATTTCTGCTGCATGCTTAATGTTCTTGCCTTGCGAGTTCAACAGTCCTCTTTCTTTCCAAATTGCTCCATGTGCATGTACGACTCCAAAAGCATACTTTAAGTCTGTGTAAATATTCACAGTCTTATTTCTGGCTAGCTCCAAGGCTCGTGTCAGAGCGATTATTTCTGCCTTTTGTGCAGAAGTGTTTGTGGGTAAGGGTCCTGATTCTATTATTTCTTGACTGGTGGTGATGGCATACCCGGCATATCTTTTACCACTTACAGCGTAGCTACTCCCATCGGTAAACCAGGTCTCTGCGTTTTCCATAGGGTCATCTTTCAGGTCTGGACGGCTGGAGTATGTGGCTTTGATGGTCTCTAGGCAATTGTGGTGTACCGGCTCTCCCATATTCCCACTGAGAAAAGAAGCTGGGTTGACAATGTTAGTAACCACAATTCTCACATCATCTTGCTCCACCATGACAGCCTGGTATCTCAGGAACCTCTGTGGAGAAAGCCAGTGCCTGCCTTTTGCTTCCAGTACTGCAGACACTGTGTGAGATACCAGCACAGTCATTTTCTGGCCCAAAGTGAACTTTCGTGCCTCTTGGATGTTCAGTACCACAGCTGCAACTGTTCTTAAACATCCAGGCCAGCCTTTGGCAGTGCCATCTAGCTGTTTGGAAAAATAGGCAACTGCCCGGCGATATGGGCCCAAGTCTTGTGCCAGTATTCCAAGGGCAATTCCTTGTTTTTCGTGGGAGAAAAGAAGGAATGGTTTACTCACGTCTGGGAGTCCTAGAGCCGGGGCTGACATCAAAGCCTTTTTCAGTTGCCTGAAAGCTTGCTCAGCCTCCTTGGTCCACTGAAGATTCTTTTGCTTGGTTACAGTCTGTGCATATAGGGGCTTCACAAGCAGTCCATAATTATAAATCCATAGCCTGCACCACCCATTCATCCCCAAAAAGGTTCGTAGTTCTTTCACTGTCTGTGGTCTCGGGGTTTGACATATTGCTTCTTTCCGGTCTTGTCCCAGAGACCTCTGCCCAGCACTAATTTCATAGCCCAAATAGATTACTTTTTGTTTTACTGCTTGAGCCTTTTTCTTAGACACCCGGTACCCTTGGAGCCCCAAGAAATTTAACAAACTTACTGTCCACATTATGCAGGCTTCTTCTGTCCAGGTAGCTATCAGGATGTCATCTACGTACTGCACTATCTTCCCTTCTTCAGGTGGGGTTTCCCAGGACTCTAAATCCTTTGCAAGCTGGTTTCCAAATATAGTAGGGCTATTCTTGAATCCTTGAGGCAACACCGTCCAAGTGAGCTCAGTTTTCCGTCCACTCTTGGGGTTTTCCCATTCAAATGCAAATATTTTCTGGCTGGCTTCATGGAGAGGGAGGCAAAAGAAGGCATCTTTCAAATCTACAACGGTAAATCAGGTTAGTTCAGGTGTTAGCTCAGTTAATAAAGTATACGGATTTGGTACTACCGGGTAAAGATCTTCAGTGATTTTATTTACAGCTTGTAAATCTTGGACCACTCTGTATGATCCATCAGGTGTACAAATAGGTAGTATGGGGGTGTTAAAGTCAGATTCACATTCCTTTAATAACCCAAATTGTAAAAATTTTTCTATTACCGGGTAAATTCCTTCCCTGTCCTCCCTTTTCAGGGGGTATTGTTTGATTCTCACTGGCTGCTTTCCCTCTTTAAGTCTAACTTCAACGGGTGGAGCATTTTTGCTTTTCCTGGCACATCAGTGGCCCATACCCCAGGAAATACCTGGTTCAATACTTCTATATTAATTTGTCCCTCGATGGATATGCTGGTTAAAAATAAGCTCAGCATTTGTACATATTGCTGATCATTTACCTCCAGAATAATTTCCCCTTTTTCAAATTTAATAATTGCATTTAATTGTTCTAGGAGGTCCCTGCCCAGGAGTGCCTTTGGGGAATTAGGCATGTACAAAAATTTATGAATGCCCCATTGTTTTCCCAATTTGTATTCTAAAGGTTTACAGAAGTACGCCTTTTCACTTTGGCCAGTTGCTCCTTTTACCATGACATAATCATTTTCCAGAGGTATTAAAGCTTGATTCAGAACCGAATATGTTGCCCCTGTGTCCACCAAAAATTCTACTCCTTTTTCTTCTTTCCCTAGCTTTATTGTAACCAGTGGATCTGCTAGGGTAGATCCCCCAGGTCCCCGTCAGTCCTCCTTAACATGCGCCACTACTCCCCCCCCTTTTTTGAAGATAGTTTGCTTTGAAATATGACAGTTCTCCTGTGTTTAATCATGTGTAGTGAGTCCACCCCTTCTCTGCAGTTCTCACAGCAGTCTCAGTGGTCAGCAGTACTTGAAAAGGTCCTTCCCACTCGGGCTGGAGCTTTGACTCCTTCCAGGCATGCACTAGGACCCAGCCTCCTGCCTGGAAGGTGTGTACTGGAAATTCCAGAAGTGGAGTTTGAGCCAGCAGTCCGCGTACCTTAAGGGATGATAAGGAAGAGGACAACCCGAGTGCATAGTTCTTGAGGAATTTATCTTTGGTCTCGAGAGTGGGCACCTCGCCATCTCCTCCCAGATACGGCAGCCCGAACAGCATCTCATATGGTGACACTCCTGGATCCTTTCTAGGAGCAGTTTGAATCTGAGAAAGGCCAGAGGTAAACACTTTGTCCACGATAGTTTGGTTTCTAAAACCAATTTTGGCAGGTGTTTCTTTAATGTTTGATTTATCCTCTCCACTTTTCCTGAAGAGAGGGGATGCCATCGAGTATGAAACTCCCACTTTCTCTCTAGGGTGTTCATTCATTCTTGGGGGGGATACGTGAAGTGAGCTGACTTCCCTTATCTGGGTCAATATACCCTGCAATCCCATATCTGGGGATTATTTGTTGGTATGTTACACAGCTACAACAGATTTGTTTAGCTTCTGTGTACAGTCCTGTGCAGGCATATTTTCTTAATACAGCATCACACATTGCCTGAACTCCCCAATGACTCCCTTGATGCGAAATAGTTAAAATATGTCTCATTACTTGTTTATTCACCAGTTCCTTGCCATCAGAGAGGATCCATTGCCTGCCTGACTCTTTTGTTCCTAATTCCTTGAAAGTTGTTATCTCCTTTTCACTGAACACTTGCTTCTCAGGCAGAGGCCTTATCTCTGGCACTAGAGACATGATCACCTCTGGCCTTAAAGCGGCCTCCTTCGCTTTTTCATAATTTACAACCAGAAACAATTTCTCCTCTCTTTTCAACTCAGGGCAGTCTCGTTTAAGGTGGCCCTCCTGCCCACAATAAAAACACTTTCCTGGCATTTGATTTTGGGGATTTTGGGAAGGGGCTATCCCTGATCTCTCATTTGTATTTTTTTTTTTATTCTGCTTTTAATCTAAAATACGTGACGTCGGGTCCTGCAACAATGATAATTAACCCAACGCAATCTATTTAAGGGTGTACTGGCTCCGCAGCGTATACACTGAAGCTCAAGGCAGCAGCTAGGATAAAACTCCTGCCTCCCCTTTGGAGGTATTATGTAGTTATTACAATTCAAACACTGCCCGAACAAACAAACAACAGTGATGACACAAAGGACAGGCACTAGGGTGTGCTCCGTGCCAGGGGGATGGGAGGTTGGCTTCGATCCTCCCTCCCTACGACCTTAAATCTTCACGAGCTCTCCTTTACCCCTATTTTATCCCAATCTAATCAATTCCCACACCTGCACTAAAAGTCGTCTTCAAACCTAACCCAAACGTCTTGTTCACACTTAATCACAAAGATTGGACCACGAAGAAAAAATCCCTCCTTCATGTATAGGACAATAATGAATCTGCCGTACGGCTGTGTGATTCGTGATAAAGACACAGACGGTTAACACTCAGACCTTAACTGAGGGTCACACTTTAGCCGAGTGAACCAGCAATTAAGCTCAGGCATCTCAAATATCACTCGCTTACACCGACCGCCCCCCCCCTTTCCCCCGCAGGACAGCGGACGAGCGGATCGGAGCTCCACACACCAAACAATCACACAACACAGCCCACAGCCACGCAAAGGAGCTCCTTACACTCAAACACAAAGGTGCCAGTCACAATGTTTCAGCATAAATCATAAGCCATAAATCTTTAGCCATAATTCAATTTCCACTACATCCGTCAGAAAAGGGGGACCCGAACCCTCAGGGGACTTGGATCCCTGCCTTCGGAGCACAAGATCTCAGACTCTGAACCACAACCCAACCAATAAACGCGATGATTTTTTATTAGTTAGGGCACTTCAACACTTTAGACAAACATACACAACATACATATCCACACACTCATTTCATGCATACTACCTCTGAATTCACTCGATCCACCCCGAGGATTGCTAGCGGCCGCTCTATCGGTCAGCGAATTCTATAGCGGGCTCCTAAAGTTACACACACACACACAGCTGTTCCCTAGGGATTCACTCAGTTCACCCCGAAGATCGCGAGCGAATCCCCCAGCCCGCCTCCCCAGCCGGCTCCCCACCAAACGGAGACTCCTTCCCTACAGGGACTGTGCTGCACGCCAGACGTCTCTGTGCGATTTACCAGCCGCCCCAGCCACGCGTACGACTTACAGGCTACTCCAATAAAACATACCGTTTGTCCGCAAGTGTAGATGGTCCTTGTCTGCTCCTGCAGTGAGCGGCCGAGGAGCGGAGTTCCTCCAGAAAGGTCTGGGGCGCGCCTAGGACGTCCGTCCCTCAGTCGATCCTGCAGCCAAGCAGAGAGGTCCCATCTGGGTCGCCAACTGACGCGCGGAAAAGACTCTATAACTCTCGTAAAGTTCTAAAGTAGGGATGTTTATTCAGCGTCGGGTGCAAGGGGGATCGCTCCTCCGAACTTGCACACTTGGGGGGCCAAAGGGTGCTTCTTTTATGGCACTAAGTAATACATATTCATGAGGAGTGTATCATAAACATTACATCATTGCATCAGGTCATTATAATATTCCACGCCTCTTGCTCCGCCTGGTCACGCCTGCGCAGTGCTCCCTGGTGGTCCTCTTCGGGGGTCTCGGGAGGAAGGCTCTGTGTCTTCCTCAGTTGGCTGCGCATGCTCTGTGGGCCTCTGGCTCTTCTCCAGGCTCGAATGCTCGACCTTTCCCCCTTATCAGAAGGAGCAGGAGCCTTTCTCCCCTTTCCCAATGGCCTCCTTCTAATCAGCGGCCTGTAGCACCTGTTTTGTCTAGCAAGCAAGGTCTCCAAGCAGGAGAGGCAAGATTACATACTTTACATACTTTCCAAGCAAGAGCTGCATATTTCTCTAATTAAACTATTTCTATTAACTCTTTTTGCTCCCCCCCCTCCCCCCCCCCCGTCTCACACGTTTATGCGGAACCTCCTATGTTCCAGCTTGCATCCGTTGCCCCTTGTCCTATCATTGGATGTCACTGAGAAGAGCCTGGCTCCATCCTCATGACACTCACCCTTGACATATTTATAAACATTAATGAGGTCACCCCTCAGTCTCCTCTTCTCCAAGCTAAAGAGACCCAGCTCCCTCAGCCTTTCCTCAGAAGGGAGATGTTCCACTCCATCATCTTTGTGGCTCTGCACTGGACTCTCTCAAGTAGTTCCCTGTCCTTCTTGAACTGGGGGGCCCAGAACTGGACACAATACTCCAGATGTGGCCTCACCAAGGCAGAATAGAGGGGAAGGAGAACCTCTGTTGATTTCTTTTTGTACCCTTTCCTTTTCCCTTTCCTTCCTTTTCCTCTCTATCTATCTATCTATCTCTATTTTCTGGGTTTTTGCTGCCAACATTGGCAGTCCTGAAGATAGAAGACTCCTGACGACGATTGTGAGCCACGGGGTGGTGTAAGAGACGGCCCGAAGACCCTTTAACTGTCTCATGATCATCTACAGAGAGCGAGACCCTGAATCAAGGCCTGGCCGAGGTGGGATGTTTGCCAATTGTTGCTTGCAGGCCTGCAGGCGCCTCCACTGAGGACTGGTATGCATTCCTTGGAGGTCGTGGTGTGCTGTTCTTGCTGACCAGGCCGGGAGGACGGCATAGAAGCGATAAGGGATGATCTATCCGAGGTCGCGATGTGCACTTAAGCAATAAAGGATGATCTGTCCTGTACTCCCATGTCAATGGGCCTTGCAACAAAATAACAATAAATTTCCTCACTTTCTGGCCATTTGCCCCCTCGCTCTTGAAAAGGTGTATAAAAAGGACTCTCTAAGAATACCCCGATGGGATCCCCCCACGGAAGAAGACGGACCACGAAGACTCCGCCGGCCGTTGGTAGCTATACCCTCTTTCCCTCTTTCTCTCTTTCTTTCTCTCTCTCCCTCTCCATTGCGTTTACACTGCATTGGTATGCAATAAAGTGCCTTGTGCTGATTAAAATTAATACTTTTACCCGATTGTGTTTCTTTTGCACTCTGAGATTCGGTTAACAAACCATCACGACTCCCACTTGTCTTAGCGGATCGTGACAATATAAAGGAGGAGTTTGCCTTGGTAGATGAGGATTGGGTTAGGGATCAGTTGAGCAATCTGGATATCCATAAATCGATGGGACCAGATGGAATGCCCCCAAGGGTGCTGAGGGGGCTGGCAGAGGTCATTGCTAGGCCACTCTCCATCATCTTCGGTAAGTCATGGGCAACAGGAGAGGTGCCTGAGGACTGGAGGATAGCAAATGTCACTCCAGTCTACAAGAAGGGCAAGAAAGAGGACCCGGGTAACTATAGACCAGTCAGCCTCACCTCCATCCCTGGAAAGGTGATGGAACAGCTTGTTCTTGGCACTATCTCTAGGTATATCAAGGATGAGGGGGTCATTAAGAGCAGTCAACATGGTTTTACCAAGGGTAAGTCATGTTTGACCAACCTTATTGCCTTCTATGAGGAAATAACTAGGTGGATAGATGATGGTAGAGCGGTAGATGTGGTTTATCTTGATTTCAGTAAAGCATTTGACACTGTCTCCCACAGCATCCTCATAGATAAGCTGATAAAGTATGGGTTTGGTGATCAGGTAGTGAGGTGGATTGCGAACTGGCTGAAGGAAAGAAGCCAGAGAGTTGTGGTCAATGGGACGGAGTCTATTTGGAGGCCTGTGACTAGTGGAGTCCCTCAGGGGTCGGTACTGGGACCGGTGTTGTTCAATATCTTCATCAACGACCTGGATGAGGGTACAGAATGTATCCTCAGCAAGTTTGCTGATGACACCAAACTGGGAGGAGCGGCTGACACACCAGAGGGTTGTGCTGCCATTCAACGAGACCTTGATAGGCTGGAGAGTTGGGCGGGGAGAAACTTAATGAAATTCAACAAGGGCAAGTGTAGAGTTTTGCATCTGGGGAAGAACAACCCCATGTACCAGTACAGGTTGGGGGCTGACCTGCTGGAGAGCAGTGTAGGGGAAAGGGACCTGGGGGTCCTGGTGGACAGCAGGATGACCATGAGCCAGCAGTGTGCCCTTGTGGCCAAGAAGGCCAATGGCATCCTGGGGTGTATTAGAAAGGGGGTGGTTAGTAGGTCAAGAGAGGTTTTCCTCCCCCTCTATTCTGCCTTGGTGAGGCCACATCTGGAGTATTGTGTCCAGTTCTGGGCCCCCCAGTTCAAGAAGGACAGGGAACTGCTTGAGAGAGTCCAGCGCAGAGCCACAAAGATGATTAAGGGAGTGGAACATCTCCCTTCTGAGGAAAGGCTGAGGGAGCTGGGTCTCTTTAGCTTGGAGAAGAGGAGACTGAGGGGTGACCTCATTAATGTTTATAAATATGTCAAGGGTGAGTGTCATGAGGATGGAGCCAGGCTCTTCTCAGTGACATCCAATGATAGGACAAGGGGCAATGGGTGTAAGCTGGAACATAGGAGGTTCCACATAAATGTGAGGAAGAACTTCTTCCCAGTGAGGGTAACAGAACACTGGCACAGGCTGCCCAGAGAGGTTGTGGAGTCTCCTTCTCTGGAGACATTCAAAACCTGCCTGGACATGTTCCTGTGTGGGCTGATCTAGGTGTTCCTGCTCTGGCAGGGGGACTGGACTAGATGATCTTTTGAGGTCCCTTCCAATCCCTAACATTCTGTGATTCTTTGATATTCTCTGTCATTAATTAAAACCTGTTTACTTAGGGATCATATCTTGATACAAAGGAAGAGAATTATTTTTGGAGAGATTTCACCTTTATTGCCATTGAATGAAATTAGCTGAATGGCTCACTTGGAAACATAAAAAAGCAAAAGCATCTTAGAGAGCCAATTACAAGCATAAGGTCTGGAATGGCTCTCACCAGCAAGCAGCAGCTACTGGTCCTTGTACAACCACTCCACAATGCCCTCTCTCTCTCCTTCCTGCTGTTGAGTTTGCTGGCATGTGATTCTTCAAAACAGCTCATTTCACTGCAGACAGAAGCAAGCATGATTAACCCGCAGTCCAACCTGACCAAAAGCTGTCCACGTTCATGGCAGCATGGCTACAACACCAAACCTGCCACTTCGAGTGAAATCATCATACAATATTTATTCCAAGCTGTTTTCCCAGTTTTAGAGTGTATGCTTTGATGAGCTGGAGAGGCACCTTTCCCTGATGAAACCCGTCAGTTCTGGGCCAGCTTCGATCTTTGCATGTATTCCATTCAGCAAACAGATTTTGCAAACATTAACCTTGAAGAAAGTTGGCTTTCAGCCATGAGCATGGAAAATGTAAATATTACATGTCAGTCGGGAATTTTATAGATAATCTGGGGAAGAAGATTTTGTTTTAATAGAAAGCAAATTTGAGAGAACTGAAATTTTTCTGTCATGTTTCGATTTCCAACTTGCAAAATGAAAATGAAACAGATTGGCCTAGGCTGGATTGATCCATGCAGAACTAATTATTTTGCTAAATACAATTAAAATATCTCGTCTCAGGATATTTCAACATTAATCTTTCCTTTAGCTGCCACAGTGCTTCACAGGAGCTACAGTTTATTCTGTTCTGAGAGACAAGTACCTGACAGACCCCATGCCTCATGGCCCACGCAGTTTTCAAATGAGACCAGGCAAAATAATATATCAAAATAAAATTCAGTGAAGCGATGTCTTTATCTTTGGTTAAACTAAAAAACACAGTGAAAGTTTGGATGAGAATTTAGGAATCCACCTGCCTGGAGAGATAAAAATTAGTTTCTATGAGGGTCTGTGAAGGGCAGAGCTATATTGTAACTGGACCTCCAGGCAGATGGTGAACCTCCTGTCTCTACGGAAATGAATGGCTTCAGTGGGTAAGTTTGGAGAACCATGACAACAATGCATAAACAGCTCAGATCCCCCAAGGTAGACCAGGAAAACAAGCTCAAGGTCCAATACCTAGACTTTTATATTGCAACACTTCTGTGCAGAAGTCATCCCCAGTGACTGCCAAAGATGTGATTTTATTGCTCCAAAAGCTCTCCGTATTGTGCTACTCAAGAATAAAGGCAGCAGCTCTCCCCTCCAATCATCTTTGCATGGCTGGATACCTTGTCATTGAATACTTTCTCTCTTTTTTGTTTTTTTTTCTTTTTCTTTCCAGCACAGTTTTGTGCGAAACGAAGTTTTCGGCCGAAAAAGTTTGCTCAGGCGAGGATCACGGTGAAGCAGCTCCATTTATTCGCGAGTGCAATCGCGGACGCGCCACCCCCTGGCCGAAGTAGAAACGCGCCCCGTTACAAAGAAAAGGAAGCATTTTTATAGTATTTTATCCCGACGCGGTTTATCCTCTCCTGTTTCTCCATCGGTTGGATACTCCAGGCTCACACCTATCCGACGCATTCTATTACAATAAGTTTCCATAAGGGGTTTTTCCGGTTTCCATAATAGGTTATTCTTTTCCCAGCCGGCTGTTTATGCAGAGTTGTGCAATGATGGCAATATTTTCTCAGGTGCACCCTATCTCCTGATCCCTCTAAGACACAACATTCTAAAAAAGTTGTTATGCGTAGCTCTTCTCCTTCTACATTATCTCGTACCAGGAGGTACGAGGCTCCTTTCTAGTTTGGTATCTCTGTACAAGGCCTTGGTGGTTTTCTCTCTGTAGTGCTGCACAACAACATCAGTCGGTTCTCACATCCTTCTACACTATCTGGCACCTGGATGTACAAGGCCTCGGTGTTTTTCTTGGTTCTACAAAAAATATGATTCTCACAACACTGCAAAAACACAAGTTATTTCTCAGTTTCAAAATTGATCCTTTTTCTTTCAATAAGCTCAGAATTTTGAAGGGTTTGGCTGTAGATGTAACAACCAGTTTTCACTACTGAAAATGCAAGGGTGGAACAGTACACATGTGGAAGTAGAGTTTCAACATTTTATTTTCACAGAAGGGCTATTTCTTTCTAGGACACTAATGAGAAGCCTGTATAGGAAAAAAATAATTGACATACACAGGCGGGAAAGAAACTGCAGAAAAGTTTCACCCTTTAGAGAAGGCATATTAATACCAGCCCACCACTACTCCAGGCTGCTGGCTGAGCTAGGTCAGGTCACTAAAATCGCTCCTTCTGGAGCCATCTCTCCTGGGGACACTGGGAGGACAATTCACATGAGGGAGTCAGTTGTCACTGGGAGCTGAAAACTTCCAATTGATTTTTCCATAGATCTTCTATCATAGGGCTTTAGAAACACTTTTTTTTTTTTCCCCAGGGAGGAAAAAGTGGGGGGGGCATTAGAATTTTATAAAAATATTCTCTGGTTTATAGTAGTTTCATTATTCCAGTGATAACTTTGATTCTACACCACCACCCACCCCTCTCCCCTCACACCTCCCCCCATCTTGTTCAGAAGATAAGAAGCTTAGAGATAAACAATCGCCGCCTTTTCACTTCAGCTATACCACAAGCAAAGACAAATACATAATGCAACAAATCCCTGAGCAGTGAATTCAGTGAAGGACACTGATTTACACCAGCTGAGGACTGAGAGCAGAGCACACACTTTCTCTTTTCTTGAGGGAGAAGATTCCTTATTTCTTTCCTAGGATTTTTTCTGTAGGCTACGTGGATCATTAGAAATGAACTAATTATACAGAATGCTTTAAAGATATTTAACTAGTGAAGCACTTTTAATTTCATCAATACCACATGACAGGCCATACATTACACTAGATGTTTGGCATGAATCAAGAAACTGCATTTCCCTTGCCTAACACATCTGCTCACTGGCATCTCACTGCTGGTGTCTTTTCTAACTTCCACAATGTAGTAACTTCCTAGATTTTGTTGATGGACTTTATATCAGAATACAGGTAAAGATTAAAGTAATATCTAACTTACCAGTTTGTGTCCCAGTGCCTATGTTTAGCCTGTACCTGGGGATAAACTGTACCAGCTGTTCTACCATCCGATGACAGTTTTATGCTTGTGCTGAGGAAGTAGAGAGGATGAGCACCTGAGAAAGATGGGATTTTTTTCTGACTCTGAAGCGTTTAAAAGCCATGGATGCTCAATCCATGAGCACCCTGTCCCGGTCCCCACCCCTCACAACACTTTTCAGAATCTCAAATTTGGCCCTTGAAATCACAGAGATTAAGGAAAAAATGTTACATTTGACAGCAAATTCAAAACATTTTCCCTAAGCTGTCAACTCTAGCTTGAAGGAGCTAGAGAGGAGATGGGGTGCTGGTTGTCTTCTCTGGATCAAGGGAAAGATATGAGAGTGAACCTGGCTGCTCCATGACTGCCTGTGTTAAGATGAAACATTAGAAGTTTTTGTTGTTTTTGCTGAGACTACAACTAAGAACAAAAAGTATTGGAAGAAGGGGACTCAGAAGAATGGGAAAAGAGTGAGAGAAGGTGCCTAAAACCTGCATTTGTGCCTCTGTTCTAGATCAGTCTGTGCATGAGAAGCATTCTGTCTTTCTTTTCATGATCCAATATTCTCTGAATCAAAGGGAAAGTCTGAATACAAGTGTTGACTAGGATGTGGGAGACCACATCCTAATCTCTGACTGAATCAAGCAGGCTATAGATCTTTTTAAACACAAAGAGATCACATTTGCTGAAGGAACCTCTGGCCTACTGGAAGATGAGGGGGTATAAGCCGTCTGTTTAGCATTTCCTTGCTCCTCTACTAGCCATTGCTGGAGACAGACTATTGGATTTGGGGTATCTTTGGTCTCACCCATTGTGTTCTTTTCTGTGTTCTTAGAGGGTCAGGGTTGGACTGCAAGCTCCATCCTGATCTGAGAAGCATCTCTTAGAAAAATTTTAATAAATTTTAAAATTCTTACTTAGAAACAGCACCCTCTTTTCACAGTCCAGACAGCCTAGTAAGGAAAAGCTGAGACCACTGGGTTTTCTGCCTGAATTACACCATCTGTAAGATCACCAAAGGCGACCACATGAGCAACAAGTGACCCGAACAGCACTGGAAATGGCACCTGGGAAGTGGTGGCCATGTCAGGGTGCCCACCATGTACTCCTTGCCTGTTGAAGAGCTCCTCAGGCTCTGTTGCAGAATGTTGGAGAAGGCGAGGGAAGCAGGACGCAACTCAGTATGAGTTATAAGCAAGCTTCAACTTTATTCGAGTTCTGCTATGCCTTTTATACACTGGAGGTTAATTATGCCTACTTATGTTAAATTATGCCTACATATCTATATTTGATTGGCTAAGCATAAAGCTACATTTGCATATTCCAGCCTCTTGCGGTTATCTTCTTCTGGATTCTTGCCGCAGGTTCTACCTTGGAACTTTCCACCAGATTCGAGCTTATTCTGACCTGGAGCTTTCCGCAAGCTTCCAGGTCAGAGTGACCCTGGGAAGCTACAGCTATCAGCAGTACAGCTCCCGTTATCAGTACTGCTCGCTCACAGCTGCTACATTCAGCCCTGTGCTCACAGTTGTTACATTCGGCCCTGTTCAGCAAGCCATTCCTCCACAAGGCTCCAGCACTTTCCAGAGAGGTCTCCAAAGGGCTTTATTGTCCCTATTCTGTCCCAGCACTACAAGCTGAAAGCAGGGAGCAGAGACATGGCTAACTGCTGCCCAAGATATTTATGAAATATTTCACTGGAATCTTGTGATAAATATAAAAAAATGATCAAATTGATACCTAGCAACATTTTCATTATTGACTTGACAAGACTGAACATCTGCTTGGCCCCTCCATTGCTGTGTCCTGCCTCAAACAGCCAGCAGCTCAGAGGGTGCCACGCCAGGGGCAGCAACCCTGCATGGCAGAAAATCTCCTGGTAGCTGAAGTACACTGCCTTTCTGATATATAAGTTTACCACTACTTTTATACATACATTTTGTACACTGCTGAAGTAAAACAGCTGGAAATCCAATCTACTAAGTAAGGCTACCAGGTAAAACATTTGTATTTCATCTTTATAACTACAGAAGCAATGGGAAGTGAATGAGCTACAGTGTGAATCATTTTACTTTTGTTGCATGCAATAAATTGAAAGTTCAGGTACTGTGAAGGACCATAACAGGCTTGGGAAGAGAGAACAGCCCTCCACTATCATCCTCCATAACCAGAGAAAGATGACCGGCATATACAACTAGCACATTTTATCATTAAACAGGATCTTTCAAATGCCAAACTTATTCACTGAATTCTATTCTATTCTATTTTGTCTCTTACAAGCAATACAAATAAGTAATATGCTTCATATAGATTAATCCTTGCAATTCTACACTGCTTACTTGCAGAGATAACACTCACTTTGTCTTCTCATTATCTAAACAGACATGCCTTTCCGTAAGTCATCAACAGAGGTCATCACACAAATGCCCTTGTAGAATATTCATTAATCAAACAACTAATTTGAAATGAATCTTCAAAGCATTATTCATTCCCCATCATTCTTCATACATCAATGTAAATGCTTTATGTGTATAATGATTAGGTTGATGCTTAATTAATTGTGAAAATGTGAATTAAAGCTAAATTGTAAGACAAATTATTTCACAGCACACAAAAAGCTTAATTCTCTACTGCTGAGTTTTGAAATCTTGGCAAGTCTCTGTGAACACCTTTGTCAGCTTTGCACTCTGAGATTACAGCAGGTCAGTTGGCTGCACTGTTTAGTAAAGGTTATAGTCTCACTGCCACTAATTTACTTCCTCCAATAGCAAAATACACAAAGGTTAATGCAAATACATATCACATATTTGTAATTAAGAATAAATAGGATATTTATTATTTGAGAGGCAACTCAGAGGGCCCAAGAGAGAGGGAGATACACTAGAGATGTTCTACTTCAGTTTGAGAATTTATGTAATATCATAAAACCCTTAGATATAATGATTAATTTCTTGGAGACCACCATCTGTAGTGTATCACCTGCTTCATACTCTATGTGACATACATGTCTCAGACACGGCAAAAGTTAGTTGGTTTTATGAGAGAGTAGCATCCAAATTGTAGCACATGAGTTATATCTGTCCTATTAACAAACCAGTGACTCTACATTTCAACTGGATAAACCATTATTTATGTTCTTTCCCACAGGTTTTCACACATTGCTGCTCTAGCAGAATGGATACTGCTTCTAAACACCAGGAGGGTATTTCATAAATGGATGGCTGATCCCAGTACACTGCAGCCCAAAGTACTTTGGTATGAATTATTTAAAGTAATAATACAGTAAGCTGATTTACAAAAAGAACTTCCTAAGTTTACACATGAAAAATAGCCAAAAATCTTTATGCGAAAAGAATTAGAACA
This sequence comes from Podargus strigoides, assembly GCA_028020825.1. Classification (NCBI taxonomy): domain Eukaryota; kingdom Metazoa; phylum Chordata; class Aves; order Caprimulgiformes; family Podargidae; genus Podargus; species Podargus strigoides. The sequence goes on from CM051662.1 coordinate 61,114,472, forward strand.
ACTTTATTTATTATCCATGTGCCCTTGCTGCCAAGAAGGCCAATGCCACCCTGGGCTGCACAGGGAAGTGTGTGGCCAGTAGGTCGAGGGAGGTCATTCTCCCCCTCTACTCTGCCCTGGTGAGGCTGCAACTGGAATACTGCATCCAGTTCTGGGCTCCCCAGTTGAAGAGAGACAGGGACCTACTGGAGAGAGTCCAGCGGAGGGCAGAGAGGATGACTGGGGGATTGGAGCATCTCCCCTGTGAGGAAAGGCTGAGAGAGCTGGGACTCTTTGGCCTGGAGAGGAGAAGGCTGAGGGGTGATTTAATTAATGTTTATAAATACCTAAAGGGTGGGTTGAGGGAGGATGGAGCCAGACTCTTTTCAGTGGTTCCCGGTGACAGGACTAGGGGTAACGGACACAAGCTGGAACATAGGAGGTTCCATTTAAATATGAAGAAGAACTTTTTTTCAGTGAGGGTGCCAGAGCACTGGCACAGGCTGCCCAGAGAGGTTGTGGAGTCTCCTTCTCTGGAGATTTTCAAGACTACCTGGAAGCAGTCCTGAGTGATGTGCTCTAGGGGATCCTGCTTTTAAGCAGGGGAGTTGGACTAGATGATCTCTGGAGGTCCCTTCCAACTCTGACATTTCCGTGAATCCATGAACTAATTCAGTATACCTGAAATACATATATATATAAATAAATATAGCCAAAGAGTCTATATATGGCCAAAGAAGTACATCACATGATGCATGATCAAAAACTAATTATAGTAGGCAAGGATCTAATTTTTACTACAAAAGTAAATATGACTTGTAAACACATTTATTTGCAACTGGTTCTTTAATGGAGGTAGGACAAAAAGCCGCTCAGGTTAAAAACTTTTCTTCTGCCCACAGAATTAATATGACAAAAGCTGTGCAAAAGGTATTATATTGAATTCAAACAAAATCAGGAGAAGGAATGCATTTTACAGAACAGGGTGACAGGAATTGGTCCCAGTGTGGCAAGGCAGCAAGCACAGGCATTCATTAGCATTGTTCTGAGCCTTACTTGCATAGAGCTCATATATGCTCCAGCAACAAGATCTAAAACCACATTCTTTAAGCCTGTCTGTACGTGGTATTGCACCAAAGTAAAAATTAAGGTTCCATTGGATACGCCCTTAAATGTATGGTGTAATAAGGCTGCATTATTGAATGGACGATGCCTGAAGGACAGGAAGTAAGATTTGAATGGAGCTGCTCAGAATGAGGGAATTTTTCTTTTTTCTTTTTCAAAAGCCTGCATGAGCTAGTCTGACTATCCTTATTTGTATGGCTCAATAATGAGAAATGCTGAACATCTACAGTTCTCACTGACTCAGAATCAGATACACATCCAATAATAAACCATTTCTCTTAGATTTACTTTCTCTAAGCAACCAAGGAAAACCACTGACTTTTACAAAACACTATTTCAGCACCAAACCCTTGAGCGCACAGACCTGGGCCATGAAAGCAATATGAATATTAAGGATGCTGACTATTAGTCAAGATGAAATTTCAGAACAAATTAATGGCAAAACAGTCAAGCAGCATTTCATTAATTTTCCTGTTTGGGGAAAATTCAGTAGAGGTTTTCAGATGAACCGAGAGTTTTCAATTTTCTCAGTTGTCTTGAATAAGTACCTTTTTGTGTCTTGTCCCACCCCCCCCCCCCCCCCTTTTTTTTTTTTTTTTCCCCCCTCCCTCCAGCTGGGATAATAGCTTTATGGTCTACAAGCCACACATGCTAAAAAGCAGCAATGTCCAAATTCCACAGCATGTCACAGCCCTTAGCAACTGATAAAGCAACATTAATAAACCTGGCTTCATCCAAGTCAAAGCAGATATCATTCAAAGAACATAAAATACAGCAAAAGCGATTGACATATATGTCTAGTTTTCAGTGATGTATTTATGAAATTCCTAGGGGACATAGCCACACAAAGGTCTCAAAGCTGTGGTCTGTGGCAAATAGTATGTCATAAGATATTTAAAAAATGATAATTCAAACCACAGAAAACTATACAGGGAAAGGTTCAGAAAACATTTTCTTGCTGGGAAGTTCCTGAACACTTGGTTTTAACAGTTTTATTATAGCTTAGAGGTACAGCCATTGCTGACTCTACAAATAAATAGTTCCCCCTCTCTGTAGTAACAGAGTTTTTTGCTCACATCAAGATTGTTGAAATCCTGGAAAAATTATAGTTCAAGAGGTAGAAGTTTCCATGAAAATATCCCTGTGGATTGTCAGACACTAATGAAAGAACAGTTTCATGTATGGCAGTAAGCTTTCAGGGGTTATTCAGAACCAATAGCGATAAAATATGAGCAAACGAAAATTGATCTAGCATCAGAGAAAACCTCAGGTGGTATATCATTCCAGCTCTCAGAGTTAATCATTGAAAACTAAAGGGAAATACTGCACAGAATTCTGTATTCAGTTCTATAGTGCCAAGTATCTGTTTGTAACTGTAAATGGCCCATACAACAGTGATCCTATGCTTCTTCTTGAAAGATCATTCCCTCATCTGGTATGGCTGCTAGAATTCAGCCAGAATTTTCCAGACCCCTATTCCATAGTATTACTGCCCTTTTTTAATGCCATAAGGAATTGTTTCCTTCCCCTGATGCCTGGATATGCCAAGAAGCATGTGGGAAATACCATTAGCAAACCTCATCAGCACCTCCTATAGTACATCTCTCATGTCCTACTTCCTGCAGCGGATCATAAATTATTTAATCCTTACTACACAGCTGCCAGTGTTTACCTTCAGTGTTTACTGTCACAGTCCTTCCACTCTGTGTAAACAATTCAAAATATCAGAAGCCATTAATACCCCCTTTAAAACATTGCATCCTTGGAATCCTTGACTACTGTGACAGAGTGAAGAAAAATGCAGATTTGACAACATATTATCAAAAACCTCAAAATGATGACAGTGAGGGAGAGGGTATACTTGCCACCAATCTTCTAGCCATTTTGACTGCTCTAATGCTTTTCCTTATTTTTCTTATTGATTTAGGAGTAAAATGACTGAAAACATCTATATTCCTGCTACACGGAGATAATTGTTGAGTAAAGATAACCATCATCAAAGTAAAATAAAAGACCAGTTTATTCTCATTTGCCCCTTGAAAAATAACTGCTCAATCAAGAGAAAAATCAGGAACAAGAGATGATGAAATAAAACCCTTTTAAAAGAAAAAAAAATTACCAGCAAAGAAAACAGCCTTTTTCAGTTAGCTTTTATTGTTCAGTTCTGTTAGAAGTGGTCTTGCCCACAGACTTCTATTTTCTCCTGGATCTTCAGGAAGATAATTCCAGCTGATGACTTGTGGAGCTTCCAATTCCCACCTTTTATTCTTCAGCAAGCAGTAGAGAGAAACATTTTTAACAGCTTAAAGCTTCAGTTCTTTTACTAGCACTATTACTTCTCTTCGTAATGTATTTTCTATCACCCATCCAACATCATTTCCCAGTGTTGGTGCAATACAATAGCAAAGCCTGTGGTTTAGCAGTACATTTCACATTCCTTGCATTTAAAATATTTGGTACGAAAAACTACTGTCTCTCAACAATAACCTGAAACGGAATTCTGTATTTTAGTTAATTACAATCAGTAAATTGTCCTGAAGTCACTGGATTTAATTTGACCCACTCAAGTAATTTTTTAAAAAAAGATGATGGGGATATTTAGTAGCTTTTGATGTTATCATGATGATGGCTTTGGGGTACTTACAACAGTAACTTACCCAGGCTAGCAGGAACATTGCTTTGGTACCCTCATATAACCCAGCCCTTGCTGTTTGTCCCTGCAGAATATCCTTTATCGATTTTAGCTTTGATTTCTGCTACTCTGAAAACAGTATGAGACATGAGTCTTTTCCAGGTTAATCACATAGCCTCAGCAGTCTCCTATTTTCCTTTGGTGACATGAAATGTGAAGTTCTCTGGATCTTAAAGACATCTTAACACGGTCCTAAGTGTAATGACTTTCAGATCTGCAAGCACAGTTCTGAGCCAGCATTGTCTCCAGGCTGTGGATTGCAAACTTAGTGGTGCTATAGACACTACCTAGAAGTCATTTGCAGCTGCTCTGTAGAAATATCTAACCTCTCTGTAAGAGGTTATATAAATTTTGGAAAATAAGTTTTCCTGAGGTTCTTTGATGAATCATGAGGAATGGCAACAGTCCTTGAGCCAATAGCATCCCCCAGGGCATCTGTCTCAGTTGTATTTACAAGTGTTGCATTTCTAACACACCTGGGCTGGTCATCTAGGAGCATGGCATCAACATTACAATTACATATTCTTTACTAGTCACAGCTGACCTGTGTCTCAGCCTTAGTACTAGGCTCACCCTGAAAATAGTATCCCCAGTGGATATCACCCACCACTTGTGCCACTGTCAGGGACTAGTCTTTTCACCATAAATGGTTAATGCAGCAATGTGGTGCAACCCGACAGTCATTTGGAGATAAAAGGATAAAGCCCTGACATGTGTGTGGTCTTAAAACTCCAGGGTCAGTCAAAACTGGGTGTGAACACAGATGCACCCATGGAAAATGCTTTTATCAGCACAAGTTATTTTGGTTTTAGTTCCCATAGGGTAATACCCTGTACTGGCAGAAAGTACTGTGGTGCTGGTCTAATGGTATCTGTGCTCAGAGTTACAACTTTAGGAGACAAAAAGCTCATACCCCTACCAGACAGAGTTACAGCAATTAAAAAACTGCAGTCAAGTGGAAGCCTAGAACATAAGCAATACACATACACAAAAGCTGATGACATTTTGCTTTTGTGGACCTCAGGCCAGCTGGCTGTGCACAAGGGATGATGCCTGGTGCCAGCACCCTGAAACAGAGTGGCAGCTCTCCTGGCCACCTCCCAACCTAATCACACACACACACACACACACACACACTAATGCCTTATCAGCACAGCTGTTTTTGCACCACACAGCAAAACAGCCTGGGGGTTAATTAGTTGAAAAATTAACCCAGAAAGTGAAGAGGAAGACAAAGATGTGGGGTCTTTTGCCTCAACACACAGAGCTGTCACATGCAAGCAGTTGAGCCAGCACTGCTGGCAAGAACAGTCACTTTGGAGGACATTATCCTGTTCTTTTAGCAAAGATTTAGCACTGTGAAGTCACAAGCTGAGACACTGCCTTGTCCTCCCCCTGATTTTGATGCATTATATAGATGCATTGCTAGCCATTTCACAGTAAGTGCCACATTCCCTCCCCCCTAAAAGAGAGAACATATTTCAAGTTCTTTAGCACTGTACAAACAGGTTTTTGTCACCACATCCCATTTCACTGCTCTGCACCTGCTTTGAAAAGGGGAGAGAACTTGTATGTTCCTTTTCACACATTTTCCCTTCAGTTGTCTAAGTATAGCCTGAAGTACTCAGATGTATATCACAATGCTCCTAGAATATCAGTCAGCAAAACCTGTACATAATTTCAAGCAATATCTGCCCTTCTCCTCTGTTGTAGTCTAACCACAGTTTCACTTTACAAAATTACTCCTACACAGGAGAGTGGTGATATCCTTGATTCTTCCTGCTCTCTTCCTGTGTGTTACACAGGTGAATGAAGGGTGGACTGTCTTATCTTGCTGGATTTGGGGTGCCTTCCATAGTTTCCAGGGCACTTCTCCCCTGTTGCAGGGTTTGGCTGAATAGCTCCCTTTGCAGACCACAGTCACCACCTCAAAATCACTAACCATGGGAACACGGGCATCTAGCATCAAAATTCATCTAGACAGGATTTAGAAATCATTCAAATAATTACAAACTGCAATAAAAATAAAAAAAAAAGACTTCCAAAGTGACATAGAAATGCAGAAAGACACTTGTTCAATATCTTCATGAACGACCTGGATGAAGGTACAGAATGTATCCTCAGCAAGTTTGCTGATGACACCAAACTAGGAGGAGTGGCTGACACACCAGAGGGTTGTGCTGCCATTCAACGAGACCTTGATAGGCTGGAGAGTTGGGCGGGGAGAAACTTAATGAATTTCAACAAGGGCAAGTGTAGAGTTTTGCATCTGGGGAAGAACAACCCCATGTACCAGTACAGGTTGGGGGCTGACCTGCTGGAGAGCAGTGTAGGGGAAAGGGACCTGGGGGTCCTGGTGGACAGGAGGATGACCATGAGCCACCAATGTGCCCTTGTGGCCAAGAAGGCCAGTGGCATCCTGGGGCGCATTAGAAAGGGGGTGGTTAGTAGGTCAAGAGAGGTTCTCCTCCCCCTCTATTCTGCCTTGGTGAGGCCACATCTGGAGTATTGTGTCCAGTTCTGGGCCCCCCAGTTCAAGAAGGACAGGGAACTGCTTGAGAGAGTCCAGCACAGAGCCACAAAGATGATGGAGGGAGTGGAACATCTCCCTTCTGAGGAAAGGCTGAAGGAACTGGGTCTCTTTAGCTTGGAGAAGAGGAGACTGAGGGGTGACCTCATTAATGTTTATAAATATGTAAAGGGTGAGTGTCATGAGGATGGAGCCAAGCTCTTCTCAGGGACATCCAATGATAGGACAAGGGGCAATGGGTGCAAGCTGGAACATTGGAGGTTCCACATAAATGTGAGGAAGAACTTCTTCCCAGTGAGGGTAACAGAACACTGGAACAGGCTGCCCAGAGAGGTTGTGGAGTCTCCTTCTCTGGAGACATTCAAAACCCGCCTGGACATGTTCCTGTGTGACCTGATCTAGGTATTCCTGCTCTGGCAGGGGGATTGGACTAGATGATCTTTTGAGGTCCCTTCCAATCCCTAACATTCTGTGATTCTGTGATTAAGTCTTACCCATAAACACTCCACACTGTCATTCACATTTTTGAGTTCAAAGCATTCAATTTTGTCTCTAACATAGAGTGCCACCCCACCACCTCTCCTTCCTTGTCTATCCCTTCTGAAAAGTTGGTAGCCATCAATCGCAGTACTCCAGTTATGCGAGTCCTCCCACCACATCTCTGTGATGTCAACTAAATCATAGTTTTCGTGCTGCACCATGGCCTCCAGCTCCTCCTGTTTGTTGCCCATGCTGCGTGCATTCGTGTAGATGCACTTCAGCTGGGCTAATTGTCCCACCGCTTTTTTGGGGGGACAAGCCCTAATTCCCACCTGACTACTCTCTGACTCTTCTGTGGCTTCCAGCCTATCATTACTTCTCATGTCTCTGCTACTACTTGAATCACCATCCCCTACCTTCACTGAGACAGCAGACTGCAAGAGCTTGCCAGCACTATTACCCACAAGCACTGGCATGCTGCTCCCAGGCATTGCTTTGTTTATTCTGGTTCCACCCCCGTCCCTCTTCAAACCTAGTTTAAAGCCCTTGCAATGAATTCTGCTAGCTCTTGTCCTAGGATCCTTCTTCCCCTTTGGGTTAGGCTTCCCCCACCTTTTGCCAGCGTGTCTGGTGACCTGAAGATCAACCCATGATCAAAAAAGCCGAAGTCCTACTGGTTGCACCAGCCTCGGAGCCAGGAGTTAATCTGCTGACTCTTCCTGTTAAGCCCCTCATAAATCCCTGCAATTGGTGGGATGGAAGAGAACACCACTTGTGCTCCCGATCCCTTAACCAGCTGTCCCAGGGCCCTGAAGTCTCTCTTCATTGCCCCTAGACTTCTGGTGACTACCTCATCACTGCCTACTTGAAAGATCAGTAAAGGGTAGTAATCCAAGGGCCGAACCAGGGTAGGGAGTTTTTTTCGTATATCCTTAATCCTGGCCCCAGGGAGGCAGCTGACTTCCCTAAGAAGTGGGTCTGGCCTGCATATGGGGCCTTCCACTCCATTTAGAAGTGAGTCACCTATGACTAGGACCTGCCTTTTTTTTCTAAGCGAGGAGGTTTTGATGAGAGGCAGGGTCTGACTAGGCCTCAGTGGCACCTCCAATTTTGGTGAGCCATCACCCCTCATCCCCAGTTGGTTCCCCTTGCAGAGCATCATATCTATTTTTCAGGGTCACCTGGGGAGGTGGGACAGTTACCCTAGGGACGCGCTTCCCACACCGCTTGCACCGTGCAGGAACTTGTCACCATTGCTCGCTGTCCTGTGAGCCATCATGCTCGGCCAGGCGGAGAGGGGACAGGGAGCTCTCTGCATCATGAGCCCTGCCTGACTGCTGGGCCAGGGTCAGGGGGGCTAAGTCATGACACCAACGGTCTACTTCTCTCTCACACTCCCTGATACTCCTCAGCCTCTCCACTTCCTCCCTCAGCTCTGCCACCATGCATAGCAGATCATTGATCTGGTCGAACCTCACACAGCCATTCTCTCTGCTGTACTCTGACAGGCTCAGGCACTCCCTGCAGCCGGAAACCTGGACCTCCACATGATTATAGGAGACCTCCGTCTGGGTTTCCCCAGTCCTCCTGGTAGCAGCTTTTTTTGCCCGAGTGGAAACCATAGTTACTGATGATCAACCAGGCTAACTGCCCGTTCGTAACTGCTAACTGCCCTACTATTACTCTTTTCCACACCTCAGCTCCTCGCTCCCCTCCCTAGTCCATGGCTCCTTAGCGCCTTCCCCGTGCGAACTGCCCCATGCAAACTGCCGTGCCATGCCACGCACCTGTTTGCCAGCTCTGGGTCACTCGTGCTCCCCAGGGGCATTTAAAAATCTCCCACGCGGCTCGGGGCCACGCCTCTGCTGCACCTGATTGGCTGTCACGGACTTCCTGGAGCCGTTGGGGCTCTGGCTGCAAGTGGGGGGTCCCTGGCTCAGGAATCCTCTGCACAACCGATCAAACCCTCACCGCCTCGGCCTTACCTCAGTCTTGTCGCTGCTGCCGCCTCTGCCGCCTCACCAACTGATTCAAATAGAATCATCTTGGAATTCCTCTACATATCGCACTAATGTTCTAGTTTCGATCTCATTTACCTGATCCGTGATTAAAGCAATAAACTTCTGAAATTCAATGGAATATGAGAAAGTACTTGAGAAATAGGGGCAAAATCACAGTTGAACAGTTCTGGCTCTACCTGCTGAAAGGAAGTCTCTAACTTCTGCAGTTAAATTCTGGAAAAAAAAAATATTAAAAGGTGTTACGATTATCTGTCTTGTCTCCCTTCAGCAGGTGTATACCTGTGATCTATATAAGTCAAGTGGTACTGATTATGTTGCCAGCTCTCATGCTTAGGACTAATGCATATTTTGTCTGTAAATCTGAAGATTAAATAGTTAAATAAACCAAAGGACAGAAGGCCATCCAAGTGTAATAACTAGCATTAATGGAAAGGAAACAGATGTCTCGGTACCCCTTGGGTACCATAATTCTTACAGTTTCAAGTACAGGTCTCTCACCTCAGTAAAAATTGCAGAGTCTTAAAACTTCCTGTTTTAGACACTGGAGTCAGAAGCTTTCTGCAGCACTGAAAATTTCACCTCATATATGAAAACGACTGGCAAAATTTTGTATTGCTTAGTAGGCAACAGGTTCAGACGTTACTTACCAAATACAGATGATGTCTCCTTGCAACATAATCCACCAAATTCTTCACTCCTCAGACACCACCTATGCCAGAACGTTCATGAAAGGAAGTCCTCTGTAGCCTGACGACTCTGAATCTAGAGAGCAAATTCTTGCTGGGTTCAGAAAGGCACTTACAGTGGGAGTATTTAAGGAATTTAAAAGCACCAGACACTGCAGGTACTCAGTGATAAGGAGGTTTGTGGTGATCACAATTAAAGTTGGGAGCTGTGGGGAGAACTTTGGGGCTCCCATTTTTTTTTCCCTGCAGTTCTGAGATAAGGATTAAATTTTTCCCCTTTGTGGAGAGAGTTAGTATCTTTTCTGAAACGCTTGGTAAAGTCCTCTGTTAACTTTACTGCTCCTTGCCATAAATTTTGTCCCACTCATAAGGCTAAGTAATACTGCAAAATAATCCAGAATCATTCATTTTGTCTCCCACTGTGGCTTGAAAGAGCTATCATATTGCAGATCTTTTTAATTGAATCTTAAGGCATTTAAAAAGAGATTTTGATGTCACTCTTTGAAAATGATATTGGATTGTGAAGAGCACGCAATTATGAGGTATATACCCAGATGTTGACTCAAGTGTTTATTTCTGATATTTGTGTAGGATATGACCTGGCTGGTTCCTGTCTGCTCCTGAGTAAATGCTACAGAATGAACGTGCAGTACAACAAAAATAACAAAACCAACTTAACTAACCAAAGAACATTATTTACAATTTAAGTATTCACTGAAAAGACTGGATAAAACATGAGGATGGAGCTTTTTCTTTCATCCACTGTTTTCTCTTACTGTGGTGAAGAGATACTACACTTAAGTATTCAACACAAACTCATTATTTCAGTTAAGTAATAAATAGCATGTCAGCTTGGCACGCTCAAGGAATGTTTCAGCAGAATCTTTGGTTTTCCTGTTGGAAAATATATCAAATAATAAAAATGAAAGTCCAGGAAAAAAAGTGTTTCACTACCGTAAACCAGGCTGTACCATACAGCAGGCAGAGCACGTCTCACTTCTGCCTCTGGTTTCTGTGGAACTGTACTAGAAGGAGCGGTGACTGTGGAGCCCAGCACGGCTCCTCTTGCTGCCCAAGAGCCCCCAGCGCCCAGCACTCCAGTCAGCACTGAAGTTTGACACAGGTTTGAAGCAAAACAAACTCAGTGAGCTAGACCAAAATGAACGTTAATGAGATGGATAACAGGAAAAAGTGTAAAATCATTGAAAAGCTGGAGAGGGTCTTTTTACAAGGGCATGTAATGATAGGATGAGGGGTAGCAGTTTTAAGATGAAAGAGGGTAGATTTAGATTAGATATTGGGAAGAAATTCTTTACTGTGAGAGTGGTGGGATACTGGAACAGGTTGCTCAGGGAAGTTGTGGATGCCCCCTCCCTGGAAGTGTTCAAGGCCAGGTGGAAGGTGTTCCTGCCCATGGCAGGGGGGTTGGAAGTAGATGATCTTAAAGGTCCCTTCCAACCCTAACCCTTATATGATTCTGTGAAAACAAAGACCACAATGATGAAAAAAGGCAAAATCTTTTTTTTTTTTTCTGGTGTGTCGGCCAAGTTTTAGGTGGTCCCTAGCATTCTCACATATTTATATCTCATTCGCAAATAATATTCCCTTTGTTCCCAGACTTCTTTTCCTTTCTCGTTAAAGGCAAACCCCACAATGCTGTGAATAAACACTAAGACAAACAATACAGGAATAGTAACACATTTTTCTAAACTTGAAGAATCCTCAAGTCATATATCTTCAGACACGTGAGTGCCAGGTCACTTGGATTCAGAATTTGGTCTACAACTATAGATCAAAGTGAAGATGTTAAAAACCAGACAAACTGCTGAAATGCCCAATTTTAGCCTCCCCAAAAGGAGTGTTTCTGCCCGGGGTGCAGCCAACATCCCTCAGAGGCAGCAGCAGAGCATGAGAGTGAATTCAAGGCATGTTTGGGGGAAGAGGTGAATGCCAAACCTCTGGTGGTTTGTATGTCGTTAACTCCTGCCCTTGTCTCTGCGCTCCAGGAAAATCCTCTTGAAACACACAATGTGCAGTGAGCTAGGCAAAATTCCTGCACTGAAAGTAAGAGGGCTGAGGTAGAAGATAAGTAGTATTTGGTCAACAGCAGCTGGTTGGGGAGGGAGGGAAGGAAATCTAGAAATATGGAATTTTTTTATTCTTAATAGAACAAGCAGCTGCTGAAGGGGTGCTGGAGCAACCCACCAAGGTAACACCATGCAGCCAAGGGACTAGCACACCATCAGTAATGAAATAACTTGGGATTGTATTACCCTTAAATGAAAAGAGACACTAATCCTACTGTTGGCAACAGAGGACCTGAACGATCACAATTTTAATTGTGCTCACCATGCTGCAATTTAAAGACTTGAAGAGACAGATTTTCAATCTATCTTTGCTGACCCTGAGGGCCTCCCTATTTCAGGTTCACTTTTGTGCATGTACCTTAGGTCAGACGGATAAAGAAGTCTCTCCCTCTCTGTGACCTACCGCTCACACAATTTAATTTGTGGATTTGTGCTGGTAGAATAAGAGGTCAGCTCCTGAAAACCCAGCCTTAACATGTCCTGTTGACAGCTTCTCAGATATTGCCTATCTACTACCCATATCACAGTGCCTGTATTCTCTCCTCATAGCAGTAACAAACCTCCCTTCATTCTCCAACCTATCATCTTTTCGCCCTGTGAATTTCCAGTAACGTCCAAAGAAACCATCAGAGGCTGAATGAAAGAGCTGAGAAAATGCTGCAACCAATGTTATACTCCTGCATAATCCCCTAAACCATGGCATATATTAATATGCATCTATAATAAGAGTAAAGCCCTGGAAGAAAACAGTACAGGTTTTCCATTGTTTATTCGTTTGGGTTTCTCTTTGTCACTCCATGTATGTTAATATAAAAGACTGTATGCAGCAGTACACAACCAGTGCATTACTCTCAGCTAATGCATGCGTATGAGGCATTCCAGCTGCTCCTTTAACCTGAGCTGTTTTGTAATGCATGTGAACCTTGTTTGAGCTGGCATGATATAGTATCTGGAAGAGCAATTTAATGCAATCTCTCATCTATTTCACTGATTGCAACCATTTAGTGCAATCTTAAAGAAAGATGATTAGAACTCACTGGTTCTTAATGTTTAATTTATTTACATTCACGTCTCCTAGAGAACCATTTCATTCATCTCCTAAATGATAGCATAAAATCATTGAAAAATGTTGCGCAATAAACATTATTATACTGCTGTCCTCACTAGCAGATAACAACTGCTGTCATTCGTAACACTGATTGACCTATATGGCACAGCTCTTTAAATTCTAGCCATAATAAAACACATTACAGGCATAACAGTTCTGTATTGATGCCTGGCACAATAACAGTTTTTTAGTTAAAATAAAATTCAAGCAAGACTAGCATTTCTGTGTAGGTAGGTTGAAGCACATCCACTCTTTGAAAGAAAAAGACCTGACACATAAATGTCATATTAGCTGAAAAGAAAGGGTGAATTTTTGGAACCATGACTGCATCCTAATTGGCACTTCTGGTGTTGTTGCCTGGTGCAGAGGCATTCATATTAAGCTGAACAAATGCCACATTTGCATTTCCGATAAGTGCTAGCATTTTTCACATTTCTCATGCATCTCTTGTTTAAATAAGCATACCTGAAAAGTTACCTAAATTAGCCTGGAGAGATAGCTTACAATCTCATTCTCATAGACAGAATTGTGGAATTTTTATAATAATAACCTTGATTCAAAGTAAAGAACCCTGCCAACAGCATTTGGGGGATTAAAATAAGACCAACATCAAAAGTTAAAGTGGCTGCAGTGAATATCTTTTAACAAAGCAGTAGACAACACCCTGTGCTAACAAACACAAATTATTTAACAAAGTTTCCAGTAAATGAATGCATTCATGAGTGTAAAACTTCTTTCTTTTTTTTACATAATACAGATATTTTGTGATTGCAATGTTATAAAATGCTGTTTCTTTTATTTGACATAATATTCATAATATTATTACTTCTTTCAAAGGTACTGTACTATTATAAAAGAAGGTATACATTTTTCTTGATGGAATCAAGACAATGAATAATTGAAAGTTACTCTTTATTCCAGCTGTGCAGTGTGGCTTCTAAGTTTCCAGTAGAAAGCTTATGCAGAAGTAACTTAGTTTTACTTCCAATTATGTATAGATACATACATAGATATACAATAAATAAATAAAGGTATGATGTTTTAACTCATACCCCGCACCCTCGAAACACAACACTGATTAGACCTATCAAAGTGTTTCTCTACTAAGGAACCTGGAATCAAAATGCAGCTCTCATTCAGGAAAAGACTGTGAAATGGGTGCTCTCCACTTACACAAACTGAAAAGGCATGTTACTTTCCTTAAAGCCCCAACATTGAAAGAGACAGACAGACAGATGGACTCTCTTCTCTCCACATAGCATCACATTTCCATTTGAATTGCTTGCCAGGTTCCAGCCTGTCACACATGGGCAAACCCTGGAATGTCAGGGAGGTTGCCCAGATGTTGCTGCCCTTTGCCAGCCAAACTGATATTACCAGCTATGAGTCAGGAAAACTGAGCCGAACTCCAACTTTAGGCTGAATTTCCACAGCTTAAAAGTAAAGAAACAATCCATCTCATTTGATACAGGCTGAAAATAATGCACACAAAATTAGTCCAGTGCAAAAAAAACCCCCACAAAACCAGAACCCATTTTAAGTCCTTTTTCAGAGAACTAGTTAATTCACAAAAGACTAAATCAGGGTTAGCAAGTAGTTCCCACCACTATTTCACTATTGCTGTGTTTAATTATTTTATCTTTATATTTGCTGATATTACTTCTGTATATACCTGCACACATGCACACAAAGGTGATGAGGGAAGAGTCTGCAGATCATGGCAGTGGTGACATGGGAGTACGATGCAGGAATCTCTCAGCACCAGTCTCAGCTCTGCAGAACAGTGGCTTTCTGAGGGGTATGGACCCTGTGAGTCCCTAAATGGCCACTTCCACGCAGGAAGGGGAATGATCTTATGAAGCTGCGCTCTTTGATCTTCCATGACCAAAATCCCATACTCCCTCTATAAATTCCTTTTCCATGGCATAATTCCTGAACAATCAGCCTCTCTAAATAGAAATGCAGCTACTTATACAACTGTAAGAAAACAACTCAAAAACTCAAACAAACAATCTACTCCAGACAGCAGAGATTCGGTCCAATCTCAATGATGTACAAATTGTATTGGCTTTTCTTTATCACTTTTGTCTTCCTCTTGCTAAATGTCATGGCTTCCTCTTCCTGCTCTAAATATCCCTTCTTGGGACTGCTGGAGTCGGAGATTTGGAGCAAAGACTGTTCAGGACATGGTTCAGCAGCTTCTCTTTTCTAACCACTGAAACAAAACCCTCCAGGGCAAGCAATAGAGAGCTGTGGCACCTTTCAAAATTCATGCCCAACTTAGACTGCATCAGCTGAAAAAGAATAAAACAAAAAATGTTTCTCTGATGTCCTCCCAGTGTATCTAGCTGCTAGGCAGCTGAGGTGGCAGGACATCAGGCCCTGGGGTATCTTTGGGTTTTAGTTCTTTGTAGATTCTTTAAAATCCAGTAAAACTTGCTTGAAGTGACCAGGCATATAATGACCTGCTTTGTTAAGTGCAGTAGAAAACCTCATCACTGCTCAATGAGCATTTGTTTTCTACTGGAAGTAAATCTTCACCTGTTTCTAGGGAATTCTGAACAGCTTTCATCACCTTGGCAAGAGATTAAGAGTCCTTTCCCCACTTTCCTCCACTTTGCCTGGCCAGAAGGAAGAGAGAGAAGAATAGCTGCCTCGGCTGTGCTCTCTCCAGCATGGTGTCCACATGGTCACCAAGAACAGCTTTCAACGGCCAGATAGCTGTCCTTCCTGAAGAAATGTTTAGTGTTTAAAAATACCATTTCCCTGATTTCTATCAGCCATTTTCATTGCTGCCTGCACCCAACTAGACTAAAACAGCCTGACAGCTCCAGCTGTGCTCGTCCCTGCTTTGTGATGCTAGCACAGGGCAATAAAGGAGATTCAAAAGCTCTGGGACCCCCACTGTACAGATCAGCAAGACTTTCCATTAATGCTGTGTGATCACTACTACCCAGAGTACTAGTCTGGTTGCTACAACTGTGCAGTGGGCTTTCTGATAAAAACAAGTTTTGGTGTGTTTTGCCAATTAGTAGGCCCAGTAAAAAGGACACAGCCAGCAGCAGAACAACAATCCAGTACGCAGGTTCTATTTCACGTAAAGGGGTCAGTATATAGAGGATTGCTGGGGGTACAAACAAGTCAGATAGATCACGAATAACAGACATCAACCCCAGCGACCCCAGGAATGACACAGTATCGCTCATAACAGATGGAACAAACAGAGACACGAGATAACCCACAGAGCAGATAGGAGACAACCAGGAGAACAAGGCAGTTACATATGACTAAAGTAACCCCATGTTGCCTCCCCACAAAGCCCGCGTTTGTATGTGCCAGACCTGACTGCGATCCAGTTGCATGAGTGGTCAGGAGGTCCTTCCCCAACAGGAAAACTCTGTGAAGTGCATCCACTCCACAGACAGACTCTCCAACCCTTCCTGCAAGTGGGCCCAGCTTTTATCCCCAAACAGGACACCTGGCACTTGTTAGCAAAATGCAGGGCACCTGGGGCTTGTTTACCCAAGGGCTCTCCTTGCAAGGCCGGCCACACCCTGGAGGAAAGCCAAAAGGTAAACTCATCCCCTCCTCTTAAAGGGCTGTGGGAACCACCCATATGTCAACCTTAATTCAGGGCTGGGGGTTCAGACCCCAGCACTTCATGGTGACAGTTTAAAGAAAAACCCAGTGCAATAGGCTCAAAATATGCACAGTATCCACCAGAGATGGGGGAGCAGTGGAGGCAGCTATTAGGCAACCAAGTTGATCTGAACTGGCAAAATCCAAACCAGGGATGTGAAACTGTACCAGACAAGAGGGGACCCTCTCTGTCTCCAGTCTCACACAAGTGGTATTCATCCCTTTAGCTGCTATTCCATCCTTACTGACTACTTAGGCTATGGGCACATGAACAGGTTAAATTTTGGCAAGCTATCTTGATTTTTAAAATCTGCAAATGACAATAAAACTCTTAAAAGCACTGCAAACTTACCTGAAGAACAGCAAAACCACCAGCAGATGAGTCAGGGCACATCATGTCACACTTCCAATCGCTTACTTGCACAGTGTAATTTGCTCCATATTTATGACTTTGGTGTCAGCCCCTTGCTCAGGGGTGCCTAGTCTTACAAAGTCTGAGCTAGTCACACAGCAAGATTTAATGCCGATAACTCTGCGTCCCAAATCCTTGTTATGTGTGTGCTGTGGATAGCACAGGACGGAGCAGGGAAAAGGCAGCAACTACTCTCTTAAGCTCCTTTTGAAGCTTCTGGTATTTGATGTCTATGTGAGTGCCAATTAGGACTCTGATTTAAAGTTCCAGCAGTCCCCAAGGACAATAGCAGCCACAGCAGAAAAGTAAATACTTGAGTTTTCCTTTGCCCTACACTGACCAAGGAAACACTGACACCAGTACATTTTCCCATTTCTCTGTGACTATTACTTGCAACCAGAAAATAACTTCTAGCCAAAAAAGCAGTGAGAGTCAGGCAGAATGATGAATTGCGCCCAGTGTGTTTTCGTCCTCAGGAAACAAATGAAATCCTGGTGTTGTGCCAACCAGAATAAGGCTGCGAGAGTCAACCTACATGGATAATTCCTTTTATCTGATCACCTCTTACATTGTACACACAGGCAGAGCAGTTCCTCTTCCTACTAATTTGGCCCATTTATTCTCCATGCTTCTTTAGAAATTATTGAGAAAAGCAGGCAAATTATGGGCCTGGAAATCTATGTGGTACAAAGCATTGTGACCTTTTTCTGCTATCACAGAATCACAGAATGTTAGGGATTGGAAGGGACCTCAAAAAATCATCTAGTCCAATCCCCCTGCCAGAGCAGGAACACCTAGGTCAGGTCACACAGGAACACATCCAGGTGGGTTTGAATGTCTCCAGAGAAGGAGACTCCACAACCTCTCTGGGCAGCCTGTTCCAGTGCTTCGTTACCCTCACAGTGAAGTTTTTCCTCATCACAGAATCACAGAATGTTAGGGATTGGAAGGGACCTCAAAAGATCATCTAGTCCAATCCCCCTGCCAGAGCAGGAATACCTAGATCAGGTCACACAGGAACATGTCCAGGCGGGTTTTGAATGTCTCCAGAGAAGGAGACTCCACAACCTCTCTGGGCAGCCTGTTCCAGTGTTCTGTCACCCTCACTGTGAAGAAATTCTTCCTCATATTTACGGGGAACCTCCTATGTTCCAGCTTGTACCCATTGCCCCTTGTCCTATCACTGGATGTCACTGAGAAGAACCCAGCTTCATCCTCATGACACTCACCCTTTACATATTTATAAACATTAATGAGGTCACCCCTCAGTCTCCTCCAAGCTAAAGAGACCCAGCTCCCTCAGCCTTTCCTCATAAGGGAGGTGTTCCACTCCCTCCATCATCTTTGTGGCTCTGCGCTGGACTCTCTCAAGTAGTTCCCTGTCCTTCTTGAACTGGGGGGCCCAGAACTGGACACAATACTCCAGATGTGGCCTCACCAAGGCAGAATAGAGGGGAAGGAGAACCTCTCTTGACCTACTAACCACCCCCTTTCTAATACACCCCAGGATGCCATTGGCCTTCTTGGCCACAAGGGCACATTGCTGGCTCATGGTCATCCTGCTGTCCACCAGGACCCCCAGGTCCCTTTCCCCTACACTGCTCTCCAGCAGGTCAGCCCCCAACCTGTACTGGTACATGGGGTTGTTCTTCCCCAGATGCAAAACTCTACACTTGCCCTTGTTGAATTTCATTAAGTTTCTCCCCGCCCAACTCTCCAGCCTATCAAGGTCTCGTTGAATGGCAGCACAACCCTCTGGTGTGTCAGCCACTCCTCCTAGTTTGGTGTCATCAGCGAACTTGCTGAGGATACATTCTGTACCCTCATCCAGGTCGTTGATGAAGATATTGAACAACACCGGTCCCAGTACCGACCCCTGAGGGACTCCACTAGTCACAGGCCTCCAAATAGACTCCGTCCCATTGATAACAACTCTCTGGCTTCTTCCCTTCAGCCAGTTCACAATCCACCTCACTACCTGATCACCAAACCCATACTTTATCAGCTTATCTACAAGGATGCTGTGGGAGACAGTGTCAAATGCTTTACTGAAATCAAGATAAACCACATCTACCGCTCTACCATCATCTATCCACCTAGTTATTTCCTCATAGAAGGCAATAAGGTTGGTCAAACATGACTTACCCTTGGTAAAACCATGTTGACTGCTCTTAATGACCCCCTCTTCCTTGATATGCCTAGAGATAGTGCCAAGAACAAGCTGTTCCATCACCTTTCCAGGGATGGAGGTGAGGCTGACCGGTCTATAGTTACCCGGGTCCTCCTTCTTGCCCTTCTTGTAGACTGGAGTGACATTTGCTATCCTCCAGTCCTCAGGCACCTCTCCTGTTGCCCATGACTTACCGAAGATGATGGAGAGTGGCCTAGCAATGACCTCTGCCAGCTCCCTCAGCACCCTTGGGTGCATTCCATCTGGTCCCATCGATTGAGAGCAAGCGGCACGCGGAGCAGAGAGCGGCGGCTGTGGGAGCGGTGGGGCGGCTGCGGCGAGTGCTGTTCGCTTTTGCTGTTGGCTTTTGCTGAGGCTTCGAGAAGGAGCCGGGCTTCCCGGAGACGGTGAAGCCGGGATAGAGCAAGGAAACCCGAGTCTGAGCGGGAATCCTGAGGAAAAATTCAAGAGAAACCGAAAGGCTGACGTGGCAGGGGGCGTGACTGAGAGCCGCGGCAAACTTTAAAAGCGGCCATCTCGGCAGCTCCCCTCAGAGCAAGCGGCACGCGGAGCAGAGAGCGGCGGCTGTGGGAGCGGTGGGGCGGCTGCGGCGAGTGCTGTTCGCTTTTGCTGTTGGCTTTTGCTGAGGCTTCGAGAAGGAGCCGGGCTTCCCGGAGACGGTGAAGCCGGGATAGAGCAAGGAAACCCGAGTCTGAGCGGGAATCCTGAGGAAAAATTCAAGAGAAACCGAAAGGCTGACGTGGCAGGGGGCGTGACTGAGAGCCGCGGCAAACTTTAAAAGCGGCCATCTCGGCAGCTCCCCTCAGAGCAAGCGGCACGCGGAGCAGAGAGCGGCGGCTGTGGGAGCGGTGGGGCGGCTGCGGCGAGTGCTGTTCGCTTTTGCTGTTGGCTTTTGCTGAGGCTTCGAGAAGGAGCCGGGCTTCCCGGAGACGGTGAAGCCGGGATAGAGCAAGGAAACCCGAGTCTGAGCGGGAATCCTGAGGAAAAATTCAAGAGAAACCGAAAGGCTGACGTGGCAGGGGGCGTGACTGAGAGCCGCGGCAAACTTTAAAAGCGGCCATCTCGGCAGCTCCCCTCAGAGCAAGCGGCACGCGGAGCAGAGAGCGGCGGCTGTGGGAGCGGTGGGGCGGCTGCGGCGAGTGCTGTTCGCTTTTGCTGTTGGCTTTTGCTGAGGCTTCGAGAAGGAGCCGGGCTTCCCGGAGACGGTGAAGCCGGGATAGAGCAAGGAAACCCGAGTCTGAGCGGGAATCCTGAGGAAAAATTCAAGAGAAACCGAAAGGCTGACGTGGCAGGGGGCGTGACTGAGAGCCGCGGCAAACTTTAAAAGCGGCCATCTCGGCAGCTCCCCTCAGAGCAAGCGGCACGCGGAGCAGAGAGCGGCGGCTGTGGGAGCGGTGGGGCGGCTGCGGCGAGTGCTGTTCGCTTTTGCTGTTGGCTTTTGCTGAGGCTTCGAGAAGGAGCCGGGCTTCCCGGAGACGGTGAAGCCGGGATAGAGCAAGGAAACCCGAGTCTGAGCGGGAATCCTGAGGAAAAATTCAAGAGAAACCGAAAGGCTGACGTGGCAGGGGGCGTGACTGAGAGCCGCGGCAAACTTTAAAAGCGGCCATCTCGGCAGCTCCCCTCAGAGCAAGCGGCACGCGGAGCAGAGAGCGGCGGCTGTGGGAGCGGTGGGGCGGCTGCGGCGAGTGCTGTTCGCTTTTGCTGTTGGCTTTTGCTGAGGCTTCGAGAAGGAGCCGGGCTTCCCGGAGACGGTGAAGCCGGGATAGAGCAAGGAAACCCGAGTCTGAGCGGGAATCCTGAGGAAAAATTCAAGAGAAACCGAAAGGCTGACGTGGCAGGGGGCGTGACTGAGAGCCGCGGCAAACTTTAAAAGCGGCCATCTCGGCAGCTCCCCTCAGAGCAAGCGGCACGCGGAGCAGAGAGCGGCGGCTGTGGGAGCGGTGGGGCGGCTGCGGCGAGTGCTGTTCGCTTTTGCTGTTGGCTTTTGCTGAGGCTTCGAGAAGGAGCCGGGCTTCCCGGAGACGGTGAAGCCGGGATAGAGCAAGGAAACCCGAGTCTGAGCGGGAATCCTGAGGAAAAATTCAAGAGAAACCGAAAGGCTGACGTGGCAGGGGGCGTGACTGAGAGCCGCGGCAAACTTTAAAAGCGGCCATCTCGGCAGCTCCCCTCAGAGCAAGCGGCACGCGGAGCAGAGAGCGGCGGCTGTGGGAGCGGTGGGGCGGCTGCGGCGAGTGCTGTTCGCTTTTGCTGTTGGCTTTTGCTGAGGCTTCGAGAAGGAGCCGGGCTTCCCGGAGACGGTGAAGCCGGGATAGAGCAAGGAAACCCGAGTCTGAGCGGGAATCCTGAGGAAAAATTCAAGAGAAACCGAAAGGCTGACGTGGCAGGGGGCGTGACTGAGAGCCGCGGCAAACTTTAAAAGCGGCCATCTCGGCAGCTCCCCTCAGAGCAAGCGGCACGCGGAGCAGAGAGCGGCGGCTGTGGGAGCGGTGGGGCGGCTGCGGCGAGTGCTGTTCGCTTTTGCTGTTGGCTTTTGCTGAGGCTTCGAGAAGGAGCCGGGCTTCCCGGAGACGGTGAAGCCGGGATAGAGCAAGGAAACCCGAGTCTGAGCGGGAATCCTGAGGAAAAATTCAAGAGAAACCGAAAGGCTGACGTGGCAGGGGGCGTGACTGAGAGCCGCGGCAAACTTTAAAAGCGGCCATCTCGGCAGCTCCCCTCAGAGCAAGCGGCACGCGGAGCAGAGAGCGGCGGCTGTGGGAGCGGTGGGGCGGCTGCGGCGAGTGCTGTTCGCTTTTGCTGTTGGCTTTTGCTGAGGCTTCGAGAAGGAGCCGGGCTTCCCGGAGACGGTGAAGCCGGGATAGAGCAAGGAAACCCGAGTCTGAGCGGGAATCCTGAGGAAAAATTCAAGAGAAACCGAAAGGCTGACGTGGCAGGGGGCGTGACTGAGAGCCGCGGCAAACTTTAAAAGCGGCCATCTCGGCAGCTCCCCTCAGAGCAAGCGGCACGCGGAGCAGAGAGCGGCGGCTGTGGGAGCGGTGGGGCGGCTGCGGCGAGTGCTGTTCGCTTTTGCTGTTGGCTTTTGCTGAGGCTTCGAGAAGGAGCCGGGCTTCCCGGAGACGGTGAAGCCGGGATAGAGCAAGGAAACCCGAGTCTGAGCGGGAATCCTGAGGAAAAATTCAAGAGAAACCGAAAGGCTGACGTGGCAGGGGGCGTGACTGAGAGCCGCGGCAAACTTTAAAAGCGGCCATCTCGGCAGCTCCCCTCAGAGCAAGCGGCACGCGGAGCAGAGAGCGGCGGCTGTGGGAGCGGTGGGGCGGCTGCGGCGAGTGCTGTTCGCTTTTGCTGTTGGCTTTTGCTGAGGCTTCGAGAAGGAGCCGGGCTTCCCGGAGACGGTGAAGCCGGGATAGAGCAAGGAAACCCGAGTCTGAGCGGGAATCCTGAGGAAAAATTCAAGAGAAACCGAAAGGCTGACGTGGCAGGGGGCGTGACTGAGAGCCGCGGCAAACTTTAAAAGCGGCCATCTCGGCAGCTCCCCTCAGAGCAAGCGGCACGCGGAGCAGAGAGCGGCGGCTGTGGGAGCGGTGGGGCGGCTGCGGCGAGTGCTGTTCGCTTTTGCTGTTGGCTTTTGCTGAGGCTTCGAGAAGGAGCCGGGCTTCCCGGAGACGGTGAAGCCGGGATAGAGCAAGGAAACCCGAGTCTGAGCGGGAATCCTGAGGAAAAATTCAAGAGAAACCGAAAGGCTGACGTGGCAGGGGGCGTGACTGAGAGCCGCGGCAAACTTTAAAAGCGGCCATCTCGGCAGCTCCCCTCAGAGCAAGCGGCACGCGGAGCAGAGAGCGGCGGCTAGCCAGCCGAGAGGCAAGCGCGAGGAGAGCGGCGCGCGGAGAGCGGCGCGAGGACAGGACTAGCTAGATAGACCTTAGACCGCATAGGACATGGTTGCAACGCGCACCAAAACCCTTGGGAAAAAGAATATGGGGACTCGGACAGATCCCCCGACCAGACATGCAGCCGTGCAGGTTTCTGGCTGCAGCGAATGCCTGAGCCTGGCACTGGTACCGGAGGGAGCCAGTGACACTGCGTGTGTGAGGTGCGAGCAGATAAATGATCTGCTCGGGCAGGTGGTACAACTGATGGAGGAGGTAGAAAGACTTAGAAGTATTAGAGATTGTGAAAGAGAAATAGATGGGCGGAGCTTCACCCTGAGGCAAGGGCAGTCAGAAAAGGGTGGGCAAGTGATGGATCCCCTCCCCTCCTGTCATCAGACAGAAGCAGAGGGTTCAGGAGATAGGGAGGAATGGAGGGTGGTCCGTCCGCGGAGAGGCAAGCAAAAACCCTCCCAACCCCCTTCACCCTCCCAGTTGCCCTTGAGCAACAGATACCACGCCTTGGAACTTCAGGGAGAAGTAAATGAAGTTGAAGGGGTAGATCAGTCTCCCGAATCACCTAAGGCTTGTCAGTCATCCCGACGCCTCAGGACTTCTTCAATTAAGAAGAAAAGGAGGGTAATTGTGGTGGGCGACTCCCTTCTGAGGGGAACAGAAGGGCTCGTCTGTCGACCGGACCCATCCCACAGGGAAGTCTGCTGCCTCCCTGGGGTTCAGATTAGAGACATTAAAAGGAAACTCCCTAATCTTGTAAAACCCTCCGATTACTACCCACTGCTGGTTTTTCAGGTTGGCAGGGACGAAATTACTACAAGAAGTGTAAGGGCTATGAAGAGTGACTTCAGGGCCCTGGGAGGGCTGGTTAAGGGGTCTGGAGTGCAAGTAGTGTTTGCCTCCATACCTCCTGCAAGAATGGGTGAAGAGATAAGCAGGAAGAGTTCACAGATAAATGCATGGATGCGTAACTGGTGTCAAAGGCAGGGCTTTTGGTTCTTTGATCATGGGCTGCTCTGTGAGACACCTGGCCTGGTGACAGGTGGAATGCATTTGTCCCAGAGGGGGAGAAGGCTTTTGGGTCAGGAGTTAGCAGGGCTCATTGAGAGGGCTTTAAACTAGATGTGAAGGGGGAAGGGGGGACAACTGAGTCTGTTAGAGACAAGCCCAAGAGCAATATGCTAGGGCCTGAAGGAAGGTGGCCTATGGAGGATTTTCGATCATTGAAGAGAAGGGATAGATGTTTAGGCCCTGACCACGAGGCCT
Source organism: Podargus strigoides (assembly GCA_028020825.1). NCBI lineage: Eukaryota > Metazoa > Chordata > Aves > Caprimulgiformes > Podargidae > Podargus > Podargus strigoides. The sequence continues at coordinate 61,138,566 of CM051662.1, forward strand.
CCTGCCTCCCAGGGGTCCCACCAGTGCGCTCTGCTTGCTACCTGAAATGCCTGTACACCAATGCACGCAGTATGGGGAATAAACAGGAGGAGTTAGAGGTCTGTGTGCGGTCTAAAGGTTATGACCTGGTGGCAATTACAGAGACATGGTGGGACAGCTCACATGACTGGAATGTGGTCATGGATGGCTATGTCGTTTTTAGGAAAGATCGGTCAGTGAAGCGAGGTGGTGGAGTTGCTCTTTATGTGAGGGAGCAACTTGAATGTATTGAGTTTTCTCCAGGGGCTGATGAGGGGCAAGTTGAAAGTCTGTGGGTAAGAATTAAGGGGCAGGCAGGCATGGGCGATACAGTTGTGGGGGTCTATTACAGACCTCCTGATCAGGACGAGGGAGTTGATGAGGCTTTCTACAGGCAGCTGAAAGCAGCCTCGCAACTACAGGCCTTGGTCCTCATGGGGGATTTTAACTACCCCGATATCTGCTGGAAGACTTACACAGCCAGCCATTCACAGTCTAGGAGGTTCCTCCAGTGCATTGATGATAACTACTTAATGCAAATGGTGGATAAGCCGACTAGGAGAGGAGCGTTGCTGGATCTTGTACTTACCAACAAGGAGGGTCTTGTTGAAGCAGTGATGGTTGATGGCAGCCTTGGCTGCAGTGATCATGAGATGGTGGAGTTCAGGATCTTGTGTGGGAGGAATAGAGTACCAAGCAAGACCAGAACCCTGGACTTCCGCAGGGCCAACTTTAGCCTCCTCAGTCAATTGTTAAGGGAAGTCCCATGGGACAGGGTGCTAGATGGTAAAGGGGCTCAAGATAGTTGGTCAACATTCAAGGACCACTTCTTGCAAGCTCAGGATCAGAGTGTCCCAATGGGTATGAAATCAAGTAAGGGAGCTAGGAGACCAGCGTGGTTAAACAAGGAACTGCTGGGCAAACTTAGGTGGAAAAAAAGAATTTATGGATCATGGAAAGAGGGGCTAGTCACTTGGGAGGAATATAGGACAGTTGTCAGAGGATGTAGAAAGGCAATTAGGAAAGCTAAGGCCTCCTTAGAACTTAACCTTGCAAGCCAGGTCAAGGACAATAGAAAGGGCTTTTTCAAATACATAGCTAATAAAACAAACACTAGAGGCAATATAGGCCCACTGATGAATGAGGGGGGTGCCCTAGAGACAGAGGATATAAAGAAGGCAGAGGTGCTGAATGCCTTCTTTGCCTCTGTCTTTACTCCTGCAGGCTTTCCCCAGGAGCCCCTGATCCCTGTAGCCCCAGAAGAAGTCAGGATAAAGGAGGAGTTTGCCTTGGTAGATGAGGATTGGGTTAGGGATCAGTTGAGCAATCTGGATATCCATAAATCAATGGGACCAGATGGAATGCACCCAAGGGTGCTGAGGGAGCTGGCAGAGGTCATTGCTAGGCCACTCTCCATCATCTTTGGTAAGTCATGGAGAACAGGAGAGGTGCCTGAGGACTGGAGGATAGCAAATGTCACTCCAATCTATAAGAAGGGCAAGAAGGAGGACCCGGGTAACTATAGACCGGTCAGCCTCACCTCCATCCCTGGAAAGGTGATGGAACAGCTTGTTCTTGGCACGATCTCGAGGCACATCAAGGATGAGGGGGTCATTAAGAGCAGTCAACATGGTTTTACCAAGGGTAAGTCATGTTTGACCAACCTTATTGCCTTCTATGAGGAAATAACTAGGTGGATAGATGATGGTAGAGCGGTAGATGTGGTATATCTTGATTTCAGTAAAGCATTTGACACTGTCTCCCACAGCATCCTTGTAGATAAGCTGATAAAGTATGGGTTTAGTGATCAGGTAGTGAGGTGGATTATGAACTGGCTGAAGGGAAGAAGCCAGAGAGTTGTGGTTAATGGGACGGAGTCTAGTTGGAGGCCTGTGACTAGTGGAGTCCCTCAGGGGTCGGTACTGGGACCGGTGTTGTTTAATATCTTCATCAACGACTTGGATGAGGGTACAGAATGTATCCTCAGCAAGTTTGCTGATGACACCAAACTAGGAGGAATGGCTGACACACCAGAGGGTTGTGCTGCCATTCAACGAGACCTTGATAGGCTGGAGAGTTGGGCGGGGAGAAACTTAATGAATTTCAACAAGGGCAAGTGTAGAGTTTTGCATCTGGGGAAGAACAACCCCATGTACCAGTACAGGTTGGGAGCTGACCTGCTGGAGAGCAGTGTAGGGGAAAGGGACCTGGGGGTCCTGGTGGACAGCAGGATGACCATGAGCCAGCAATGTGCCCTTGTGGCCAAGAAGGCCAATGGCATCCTGGGGTGTATTAGAAAGGGAGTGGTTAGTAGGTCGAGAGAGGTTCTCCTTCCCCTCTATTCTGCCTTGGTGAGGCCACACCTGGAGTATTGTGTCCAGTTCTGGGCCCCCCAGTTCAAGAAGGACAGGGAACTGCTCGAGAGAGTCCAGCGTAGAGCCACAAAGATGATTAAGGGAGTGGAACATCTCCCTTATGAGGAAAGGCTGAGGGAGCTGGGTCTCTTTAGCTTGGAGAAGAGGAGACTGAGGGGGGACCTCATTAATGTTTATAAATATGTCAAGGGTGAGTGTCATGAGGATGGAGCCAGGCTCTTCTCAGTGACATCCAATGATAGGACAAGGGGCAATGGGTGTAAGCTGGAACATAGGAGGTTCCACATAAATGTGAGGAAGAATTTCTTCACAGTGAGGGTGACAGAACACTGGAACAGGCTGCCCAGGGAGGTTGTGGAGTCTCCTTCTCTGGAGACATTCAAAACCCGCCTGGACATGTTCCTGTGTGACCTGATCTAGGTATTCCTGCTCTGGCAGGGGGGTTGGACTAGATGATCTTTTAAGGTCCCTTCCAATCCCTAACATTCTGTGATTCTGTGATTCTGTGATTTATGGATATCCAGATTGCTCAACTGATCCCTAACCCAATCCTCATCTACCAAGGCAAACTCCTCCTTTATCCTGACTTCTTCTGGGGCTACAGGGATCAGGGGCTCCTGGGGAAAGCCTGCAGGAGTAAAGACAGAGGCAAAGAAGGCATTCAGCACCTCTGCCTTCTTGATATCCTCTGTCTCTAGGGCACCCACCTCATTCATCAGTGGGCCTATATTGCCTCTAGTGTTAGTTTTATTAGCTATGTATTTGAAAAAGCCCTTTCTATTGTCCTTGACCTGGCTTGCAAGGTTAAGTTCCAAGGAGGCCTTAGCTTTCCTAATTGCCTCTCTACATCCTCTGACAACTGTCCTATATTCCTCCCAAGTGACTAGCCCCTCTTTCCATGATCCATAAATTCTTTTTTTCCACCTGAGTTTGCCCAGCAGTTCCTTGTTTAACCATGCTGGTCTCCTAGCTCCCTTACTTGATTTCATACCCATTGGGACGCTCTGATCCTGAGCTTGCAAGAAGTGGTCCTTGAATGTTGACCAACTATCTTGAGCCCCTTTACCATCTAGCACCCTGTCCCAAGGGACTTCCCTTAACAATTGATTAAGGAGGCTAAAGTTGGCCCTGCGGAAGTCCAGGGTTCTGGTCTTGCTTGGTACTCTATTCCTCCCACACAGGATCCTGAACTCCACCATCTCATGATCACTGCAGCCAAGGCTGCCATCGACCATCACTGCTTCAACAAGACCCTCCTTGTTGGTGAGTACAAGATCCAGCAGTGCTCCTCTCCTAGTCGGCTTATCCACCATTTGCATTAAGTAGTTATCATCAATGCACTGGAGGAACCCCCTAGACTGTGAATGGCTGGCTGTGTAAGTCTCCCAGCAGATATCGGGGTAGTTAAAATCCCCCATGAGGACCAAGGCCTGTAGTTGTGAGGCTGCTTTCAGCTGCCTGTAGAAAGCCTCATCAACTCCCTCGTCCTGATCAGGAGGTCTGTAATAGACCCCCACAACTGTTTCACCCGTACAATACACATAAGGAATTCCGTAAACTCTAAATTACAGCTGCTGAACTTTTGCACATTCCCTAGTCGATTCAACAAAAATAAAATGGATTCTTGAAGTCATTATAATCTGAAGCAAGCTGGAAAATATGTGGGTGGAACTGATAGAAAGGTGGAAGAAGGAAGAAAAATGCACCAGGATACATATAAGAAAACTACATCTTTCTTGAAGTTTACTGCTTACGTGCCCATTGATGAAGAGGGATGCAGCAGCTGAGACAAATGTAGTGCAGATCTGAAATCAGTTATGCTCAGTAAGCGACATAATACCATGGTTTCAAATCTACATTAACAGCCCCCACATTTCAGTTTTGATGCTAGCTCTTCTAAACCATGGAATCACTAGAGTCACACATATCAAAACACAGTCAGTCAAAATTACAAATGACAATTGCAAAACTGTCTTAAGAAATGAAGATAAAAGGGTCAGGAGCTCAGCAAAGTAGCCAGACTATACAGCCGAAGAGTCTTCTTCCAGTCAAAAGAGGATGAGCCTCCAGTCTCTGCATCTGTGAAAGAGCAGGTATTCCACCACCTTTTACAACAGCTGCCCCAAAGCCATATAAAATGAAAACAATATGGAGAAGTTAAGGGTCAGTATCTGCAGTTAACACATTTTCTTACATTCCATTTTGGAAAGTAAATTCTTTTTCCATCTGGCTGAAAATATGAAGGAAACATTTTAAAGAAACTATGGACATATCAGCTCCAAGCATTCAAAAGTCACACACAAACACATGACCTTCAAGAGTCATAAATTCAGCTTAAACATCTGAGATGAAGACTTATTCTTAGTGAAGTAGATGGCAGATTTGATTTTAACAGAGTATGTATTCCACTCTGTCAGTTTTTCTAAAAAGCTTCAGGTTGATTTTGTTTGCAGGTCAGGTTTTTAAGCCTGCAGGGTAAATTCAAGTTACATTTTCAATTTTTTTCCCCTCCAGAAGAGCTAAAAGAAATACTTAGATTTTGGAAGAACTGAGATTAAAATAACTCATTAAATAAAATATAATAATAATTAAAAAAAAAGAGGCACAGACCAGGAACTTTAAAATACGCTACATTTGAGACTCACAATGAGGCAACATTTCCTCAGTTCAGGGTTGTCAAAATCCACCCAGTTAATAAACTTTATCAAGAAGGAATGGACTAGCATTGTAAACTCTGCTGAAACCTGTTGTATTTTTTAAAAATAATGGGTTCTAAATTAACCCTGCAAAATAAAAAGCTTAAATTTAATTTCAAGAAAAAATAATTTTGGGGTATGGTAAGGGAGCCCATCTGACCTGGTATGCACCAGGGTCTGGAGTTTCAAAAAATCAGCAACAAATTCTACTATCCATCTTACCAAGATAGGATTTCGCATGGGGATAAATTCTCCAAATTTGCCAACAAACCTTCTGAATAAAATTTGTGCGGTGCTAAAAATAATAAAACCACAACCTGTTACATTTATCAATGAACAGATACAGTGACAAGGAGCACAATTTGTATAGAGTAGTCAAATTTAGAGAACAGAGGAGTGCAACAGTCCCTAATACGTTTTTGTTGGGAATGTAAACTCTGTGCACAAACACACGAATTTAGGTCATTACAACCTACCTAAATGGACTTTTTGTAGGTCATCAAGAACTAAACAGACAGCTTATCTTCCAAAAGCTCTCGAAAGACAAACCAAATCCTTAATAAAAAAGAAAGAAGGAAAATATTTTGATAGGTTCACACAAAATATTAGTTGACATAACAATTTAGAGTTGCCCACAGGACTACGTAGGGATTTACAAGTCCCCCAAAATGTGTCCACGTTAGCTGTGAGATGCACTAGTAACTTGCTACTGTGCGGAATTGCTTCCCTTCTCTGTTTCTCAATTTCTGCTTTCCTATCTCTCAATAAATCTCATTAAATTGTGCTTGCTTAGTGAAGGGCAAAGGGAAGAGGAGATGGAACTGGCTAGGAATGAAAAGAAAAGCAAGGAAATGAAAAAGTCAAGAAATAGAAGTTGGGTCATTTTTTTAAAACCTTTTGTACCCTATGACACTCAACACTGCAACATAAAACAGAAAGGATTTTGAAAAACCACAGAACAAATACTGCAAAATAAAGCAGCTCCAAATAAATCATTTTTCTAAGCTCTATGCCCAGATTCCATTGTAATAACATAATCAGAGTAAGGGGTTGATTTTTAAGTTACCTGTTAAACTCCAGTCTAATCAGCTTAAAAATTTGGAAGCTTTTCTCTGCTTTGAAGAGTTACAGAGTTAGATATCAGTTCTTCATACTGATGTATAAGTCTTTATGTCATGACCACTGAAAAGAGTTCTTCTGAATACACTTCAGCAACAGGCATGGAAACCAAATACAGAAAGTAGATTTATTTTTTTTTTTGTTTTAACCCCCTGAATAAGAAATTACAGGCTGAGAGGGCAGGTTGTCCGGGTTTCCCAGGCTGTGCAGGCAGGCAGGCCATGAGTAGCCCCGAGTCAGCTGGGAGTTTCAATCAGGGCAGCTGCCCCAAGCTGACTCACAGGTGTATCCCATAGCACTTAATCATGCTCATTATAAAAGGAGAGAGTTTAGTGATTGTGCAGTTCCTTTTCCTGGGGCTCCTCCCTCTTGGCCTTCTGATCCTCATGCTGATCCTAAGGACAAGACTGTGTATAACCTTGTATGTTTTATTTTGGTGATTGTATTAGTTCTGTTATTTCATTAAATCTGTTTCTTTCAACCCATGGGTTTTCTCCCTTTTTTTCCTTGATTCCCCTTCTCAGCTGGGGAAGGGTCATCAGGTAGTAGAACAACTGCTACAGTTTAGCCCTGGATATAAGGTAAATGTAGACAGACATGCAAGTCAGTTTTCAAACCCTACATTTGTTTATGGTGCAGTGTTAATGTCAGTGGTCTTGATGGCTGCCCTGCAAAAGTATTCACGAAGGTTTTTCTAAAAAAAAAAAAAAAATCTAATAAAGAAAAATCTATGCCACTTGATCAAGGTCACTGCAACACTTTTTAGCTGACTACTCCATATGATCTTTTGTCGGTCTCCACTCCTCCCCATCTGTTCAGATGGAACAGTGCCCACTCGCAAATTGGACAGTCCCTGTTGCAGAGATGCCAGATGCAGAATGAATACTTGAAAAACAGGAGGAGTAAAAAAAAAAAGGATCTTGCAGACACTTCTGAATGCCAGTGAGACACAGTTGCATTTTAGAAAGCACATGAAAAAAACCCCGCCAAAAACCTACATCAAAGTACAGGTTGGGGGCTGACCTGCTGGAGAGCAGTGTAGGGGAAAGGGACCTGGGGGTCCTGGTGGACAGCAGGATGACCATGAGCCAGCAATGTGCCCTTGTGGCCAAGAAGGCCAATGGCATCCTGGGGCGTATTAGAAAGGGAGTGGTTAGTAGGTCAAGAGAGGTTCTCCTTCCCCTCTATTCTGCCTTGGTGAGGCCGCATCTGGAGTATTGTGTCCAGTTCTGGGCCCCCCAGTTCAATAAGGACAGGGAACTGCTCGAGAGAGTCCAGCGTAGAGCCACAAAGATGATTAAGGGAGTGGAACATCTCCCTTATGAGGAAAGGCTGAGGGAGCTGGGTCTCTTTAGCTTGGAGAAGAGAAGACTGAGGGGTGACCTCATTAATGTTTATAAATATGTCAAGGGTGAGTGTCATGAGGATGGAGCCAGGCTCTTCTCAGTGACATCCAATGATAGGACAAGGGGCAATGGGTGTAAGCTGGAACATAGGAGGTTCCACATAAATGTGAGGAAGAATTTCTTCACAGTGAGGGTAACAGAACACTGGCACAGGCTGCCCAGAGAGGTTGTGGAGTCTCCTTCTCTGGAGACATTCAAAACCCGCCTGGACATGTTCCTGTGTGACCTGATTTAGGTGTTCCTGCTCTGGCAGGGGGATTGGACTAGATGATCTTCTGAGGTCCCTTCCAATCCCGAACATTCTGTGATTCTGTGATTCTGTGAAAAGAGAAAAAAAGGATAATGTACAGAGAGATTAAGTGAATGTCCAAGGTCACGCAGACCATGAGCCACAGAGGCTGGGGCTGAGCCCAAATATGGGGAGTTACACTGACAACTGCTGTTATTTTAATATTCCTAAACCAGACAGCCCCAAGGCAGCACAGAAAAGGAAGGTGTATTAAGGATCTAACTTCCACCTGAGGATTAGTTATCCCTGAGGTCAACAAAATCAACCAGCAGAAACAGGGTCTGCTCCATCTGCAGTCTAGAACGGGGTCCTTCCTCAGCCACGGATCCACAGTGAATGATGCAAGAGTTAACACAGACATCTTTGGTGGCATCATTTAATTTGATGTTTTAGACTGACTGTCATGAATACTACTGAGACAATGCAAAAGCAGATGAATGTTGCAGCAATATTAACATGGAGTGATGTCAACATTTATTAACCTAACAATGTTTGGAGAACATTAAGGAATAGTAACAGCTAAGTGTCCTGCAAAATCTTTTTCCTTGCCAAAGCCTTGTCTCAGTTGACTGTTTGCTACCACAAGTGTCACCAGCACCACTGTTTCTGGGCTTGTCCCTGTATGTCTCAGCATTTTAAATATCCGGTGAGATAACAACACTTCTTTATTTACGTGATGACAAAGAAAAGACAGGAAGGGGTGGCACTGCTTATCTTCTTTTTTATTGTTGAAGTATTAGAAGGTTATCAGTATCTCTAACCACTATGGCAATTTGATTTTGAAATTGGTTTCATTGCTGCCCTTTTCACCTCATTTCTCAGAAGATTTGAAGTCACATTCTCCATTGATCCTCATCCTCTGACCCTAGGGAGATTGAAGAGATACTTAGGTTCAGATGTAATGTTCACTAAAAACTCAAGAAAGCCTCCGCACACTTTCTACATCAAGGCTTTGTTTTGATCAGTCTCCTGGCCTATTTCTCATCTACTCAAGTTACGTACATAAACATGATAGTGACTGTTAGTATATTTGTGGAACTATCTGAGGCCTGATTATTAAGATGTGTTCAACAATCACCTGCTACAGAAACTCAATCATAAATAGAACTTGCAGACAACAAATTCAGCCATGTTACATCTCCATGCTGTGAGGAATTGTACATTGTTTTTTCTTTCATTGACTGAATCTTTGATACATAGATACATCCAACTTTGAGCACTGTCTTTTAGATCTGAATAAAAGTAATGACTTTCAGTGTTGCCTTCCATATTTGTTCATGAAGAGCAGAAGGTATTTAGTTGAAAAAAACAGCTTTAGAATGCAAAGATGTTAAGGTGCATACTCTGCATCTCTTCTGTGCTTGCGAGGAGGACTGAGCACATTCCTGCAACACTCCGAGTAGTTATGCCTGAACAACAACTCTAAAATTGATCCAGTTGTAATAAGTCAGTCAACAATTTTGGCTAACAAATCTGGGTTATCTTTATACAAATGACAAGAAAACCATGCCCTTCTTTTGGAGTACAGTTCCTGATCACATCCCTGGCTTTGGGCAGGACTTTCAGCAATTTTATCTGCTTGTGAAGGAGGTAATGACTTGCAGAAAATGAGAAGCTTTTCTGCATACCATAGAAAAGCATTAATTCTGGTGAGCTTCATGTCCTTGTATTGAAGCTGCTTGCCTACTTCTTTTTTTCCCAGCAACTCATATGTAAAGGAATCTCTCTGTTACTGCACTAGAATAATCTATGAATTACATATATATTATTTCATCTTCATCACTTATGTATAGAAATCATTTCTTCACCTGTCACTGTATTTTCACCATTGAAACAAATATTTATTCAAAGTGGATATCTGAAGAAAAAAGCTTCTGCCATGAACCCCTTCACTTAAACAGTGTCTTCTGATATCTAACTTCAGATAGACTGCTATAAATTACAGTCAATACTCTGCTGATATTCTTTTATATCACATCATTATGAATCACCATAAAACAAACAAACAAAGAATTCTTCTTCAGTCCAGACAGGCATTAAGGACACAACACATTGACAGTAGCTTCACTGCACTGACATATTCTTTTTCCCTGGTACCAGATTGTATTTAAATCTAAATCACTCAAATAAACAAAAGACCAGGGAAGAATCCAATTCTTCGCAAATAAGAAACTCTGCTACTGATATCACCAAGTCAGCCAGGAGCAAACTGAGGGTTACCAACTTGAATTGCCTGATCTGCAGTGAATTCCCATTTTTAATGAGACATTTACTAAACTTCTGTATATATACAGAAGGCTAATTTACATCTTGAGAGATCAGTCATGTTACCATCTCAATCTAATTAGACTAAATTGTCTTTAAAACAATATTGATTTTAGATTAAAGCTTTCCATTGTATTACCAGTAGGCAGTGTTTCCCTTATTTAACCTTGGTGACAGATAATGTCAAAGTCAACAAAAAAATATTTATTAAAAGACATAGTCAACATAATTTTGACTCTTAAAAGAGAAAATTAGTTAAATTGTGCTAATTACTCTCTCAAATAAATATAATACATTGTTACAAGGGGAAAAGTTGCATACTCTTTTTTTTTGTTCAAAATGTTTCAGAAACATTAGAGAATGTTTCTGCTGCACAGATAAGTTTTCTTTGGTTTTTACTGTACCTCCACATCATGGTTTGACTCCCATACTCTGTGTCAAAATGAAACATGTTAATGTTCACATTTCACTGTTAAGTCTCATTGTTCTCAAAGGTAGGTAGAAACCAGCACTTACCTATCTGGTGTCATGTCCAGTTAAGAATCTATTTGATTTTTTTCTTAAAATGTACTTTTGCCAAAAGAAATTAGTTGTTCTGTAAGGGACAGGCTAAACCAGTACATCTTCCAGAAGCACATGAAATTTGGAAAGGTAAATTTTGACACATTTATGAACAGAAACTCAAGTGTCTCTTCCCCAGTAGTTTGAAGCAGTGAGAGAAGTTGCTTCAGTGCACCAGTAGAAGGGCTGTGGAGATATTCCTCCTCTTCAAAAGTACAGCAGTCAAGTGCAAATGGGAAACTGAAGGCTGGAACTAGGCTGAGATCATTTATTCACACCAGATGTCTGCCAAAGGATTGCAGGTGGTCAGCATAGAAACTTGCCCATGATTGGAAATAAGCCTTGATTTGAAGAAACAGAGAAGGGGGGAAAAAATATTTGCTGGCCCACTTGCAGATTAAGTAGACAACAATGCAGACTGTGAATGCACATAAAAAGATGGTGGTATTATGATCGAGTGGGATGTCATCTTCCACTAGCCTCAAGACAAGGAGAGTGAAAAAGCCACAAAAAGAAAACCCCACAAGTATGGAGAAAATGAGATATTCTGAAAAAGGGCTAGCAGTAAAGAGGGAATAATATTGGCTTGACTAAATATTACTAGAATTAGTAATTCTAGTAATTACTAGCATTACTAGAAGAATCAAGACAAAGAGAAGCAGTTTTCAGAAGTATGTTTGCAAGATGCCCAATTGTGAAGCTGTTTTGTGTATTCAAAATATGTCTACATCTCCAGCGACACTCATCACAGTAGACTGTAATAGCTGCTCTCTTGTGGGTAGTGAGCAAATTCCAGTTATTTTGCTAATGTTGTTTTCTGTTCATCATGGTTACAATACATATTTTCTTGCCACAGCCTGTATGAATGATGGAGAATGTTGACAATTTTACATTTACTATCATTTTGGGTGTTGTTTTCTTGGTAATACAGGAGCTAACTGTAATAAAAGCAGTCAATGTGCATTGGATGTTTTTATTCAGTAAGTTTAGTGGGTGTCTAGTTCCCCAGAGAAGATCTGGAAACCTATAGCTGGCTCCAATGAACACATACAGATTACCTCTACTTGCCGAGATGCCAAATTTTCATGCATTTAAAAAAAATAAGTTATGAATAGAATATTTGTATATTTTTTCCATGCCTGGCCACCTCTATGAGTTACATGAAAAAAAACCCTATGAGTTACATAAAAAATGTTTCATATGACCAGGCCACATACTGCCGCAGTGCAAACAGGTGCGTGACCACAGCCACATTACTGTAATCAGTGCTCAGGACTGAGATGGAGAACTGCATGGCTAACACAGAGATGCTGTACCTGGGGACAGGGACAAGAGTGATAATCTTTGGAGTCCTTCCAGTAAACCAGTGTCTTATTGTTAGTCCTCGTTCTTGATGATCTCATCTCCTCCACACACACTTAAGGGCTTCACTGAGATAAGACAATTTTGAAGGCCATTTATCCTCTGAAGTTTGCTTTCTCATCCATTAAAAAAACCCAAAACAAAACAACAGAAATAATCCAGAGGTGCATTCCTCTTAAAGAGATTCTTAGCAGAAAACAACACTTGATTATGGCCCTACTATTTAATTAGGACAGCTTATTATTTTATGTTTTATGAAAAAAAAATCCTGTGAAGTCCAAACACACTGATTCATGCTATTAAAATTATAGTATGCTACAAATAGAAAGGAATAGAAGATCCTCTAAAAGCAGAACTCTTGCCTGGACCTTGAAGTCTATTTGTGTATTTACTATCAACGACACTTACATTCTGGATGACTGACTGAGCCACCCAAGCTCCCTACTCTTGCAATACTAACTAATGATTAAGATTTAAAAATCTAGTCCTTTGATGCTAAACGTATCATAGGCTGTAACTTCTCCCATGCCCAGTATATTTTGCAGGGTTTACATAACTTGTTGCTAGCCATTGATTATCAGCAACAGGCCTAATAAATTCCTATGATTTTTTACTAAATGCTAGCTGAGTCATCACACAAAAATCCAGAAAAAATAAATAAATGCTCAGGATCCTCAGTGAGCTTTATTTCTGCTTATCATTTCCAAATGATGACCGGGTAGGCTTAAGCAGGAAATCCTTTCTTGAGGGTAAGAAGAAAATACCATCCTGATCTGTGCAGGGAGTGACCACTGGGACCGCAGACCTAGATAAAGTAAGTCAAATTATCTCACTCTTCCACTTGTCACCATGTAGGCTGGGCAAGGAAGCACTGCTGCACCAGAGATCAGCTTGTGACAGGAATGCTGGGTGCTCATGTTTATTGCTTATTCTGGTGAAGCTGAAGGGGTTTAGCTCTGAGTTGGATCCCTAGACCCATAAGCTGAAGAAGAGATGTCAGTCTGCTGAGCTGCTGTCTTTCCAGCACCCTCTGCGAGAAACCACCCATTGGTCCTAAAAAAAAAATGCGTGCATGTGGGAAATGAACTTGCCACTGGACTTGGATAAGGAGCGGTGGCAGCAGCGCCAAGACCGAGGTAAGGCGGAGGCGGTGAGGGTTCGATCGCGTTGTGCAGAGGATTCCTGAGCCAGGGACCGCAGCCCGAGCCCCAACGGCTCCCGGAAGTCCGCGGCAGCCAATCAGGCGCGGCAGAGGCGTGGCCCCGAGCCGCGTGGGAGGTTTGTAAACGCCCCCGGGGAGCGTGAGTGACCCAGAGAGCGGCAAACAGGGGCGTGGCATGGGGTAGCTCGCACGGGGAAGGCGCTAAGGAGCTGCAACCTAGAAGAGGAAGCAAGGAACTGAGCCGTTAAGAACTGAGCAGGACCAGCGATGGCTGTGACCTGGTCAAAAGCTTCTGTGAGGGTGGCGACCCAGTCAGAGGTCCTGCGGAAGCACGCAGGTGTCCAGGTCTCCGGCTGCAGAGAGTGCCAAAGCCTGACACTGCTAGCTGACAATGACAGATATAACACCTGTGTGCGCTGTGAGCAGGTGAATGATGTGCTCAGCATGGTGGTTGAGCTAAAGGAGGAGGTGGAAAGGCTGAGGACAATAAGGGAGTGTGAGAGGGAGACAGACTGGCGGAGTCAGGCCCTACCATCCTTGAGGACAGGGCAGTGGGTGGAGGCTCCCCTAGAGAGAGAGGATCCCCTCCTCCCTTGCCATCGGGTACAAGGAGAGGCCCTACGAGACGAGGGGGAATGGAAACAGGTCCCTGCTCGGTGAGACAGGCGAATCCCCTCCCGGCCTCCCTCCCCTTCCCGGCTACCCTTGCAGAACAGGTATGGGGCTCTCGAAATGGAGGGACAAACAAATGAAACTGGAGATGAAGGTCCATCAGAGGAGTCACCCAGGGTAAATTGGTCTGCCCCACACATTAGGACCAGAGCCAACAAGAAAAAAAGAAGGGTAATTGTAGTTGGAGACTCCTCTCTGAGGGAAACGGAGGCCCCCATATGCCGGCCGGATCCACTCCACAGGGAAGTCTGCTGCCTCCATGGGGCCAGGGTCAGGGATATCACTAAGAAACTCCCTGGTCTGGTATGGCCAACAGACTACTACCCACTGTTGGTTATCCAGGTTGGTAGTGATAATGTATCAGAGAGGAGCCTGAAGACAATTAAAAAACACTTCAGGGCCCTGGGGAGATCACTTGAGGGACTGAGAGCTGAGGTGGTGTTCTCCTCAATTCCTTCAGTGGCAGGGAAGAATACTGATAGAGGAAGGAAGACCCACCCGATAAACATGTGGCTGAGAGATCGGTGCCACAGACAGAATTTTGGGGGTTTTGAGCATGGGGACCTTTATGCTGCGCAGAGTCTGCAGGCGGCAGATGAAGTTAATCTGTCTAAAAGGGGGAAAAGAATCTTAGCGTACGAGCTGGCTGGGCTCATTGAAAGGGCTTTAAACAAGGTTCAAAGGGGGAAGGGGATAAAACTGGGCCTGCTAGAGTTGAGCCTAAGGGTGGCAGGCCATGGCTGGAAACGAAGTCGTTAGCCCAGCTCAAGTGCTTCTACACTAATGCACGCAGCATGGGCAATAAACAGGAGGAGCTGGAAGCCATCGTTCAGCACGACATCTACGACATAGTCGCCATCACGGAAGCGTGGTGGGATGACTCTCATGAGAGGAGTGCTGCAATGGATGGCTACAAGCTCTACAGGAGGAATAGGCAAGGTAGGAAGGGTGGTGGGGTGGCACTCTATATTAGGGAGTGTTTTGACTGCATGAAGGACAATAAGTGTGATGGGCCAGTTGAATGTTTATGGGTAAAGCTGAGGAAGGCGAATGAGGTGGATATCCTGTTGGGTGTCTATTACAGGCCACCTGACCAGGATGAAGAGGTCGATGAACTGTTCTATAGACAACAAGCAGGAGCTGCAAAGTCGCAGGCCCTTGTTCTTGTGGGGGACTTCAACTTACCAGCCATCTGCTGGAAATATAACACAGCAGAGAGAAAACAGTCCAAGAAATTCCTGGAGTGCATGGAAGATAATTTCCTGACTCAGCTGATAAGTGAGCCCATCAGGGAAAGTGCCTTGTTAGACCTCTTGTCCACGAACAGGGAAGGACTGGTAGGGGGTGTGGTGGCTGGAGGCCATCTTGGGCTGAGCGATCATGAAATGATACAGTTCTCGATCCTTAGCCAAGTTGGGAGGGGGGGCAGCAAAACTCTCACCATGGACTTCCGAAGGGCAGATTTCAACCTGTTTAAAACACTGGTGGAGAAAGTCCCCTGGGGAACAGTCCTAGAAGGCAAAGGGGTTCAGGAAGGATGGACACTTTTCAAGGAGAAACTGTTAGAGATGCAGGAGCAGGCTGTCCCCAGGTGTCGCAAGACAAACTGGCGGGGAAAACGACCGGCCTGGCTGAACAGGGAGCTTCTGCTGGGACTTAGGAGAAAGAAGAGAGTCTACCACCTCTGGAAGAAGGGGCAGGCTACTCGGGAAGAGTATAGGGACTTAGGTCGTGTAGAAAGAACATCAGGGGGGCAAAAGCTCAGCTTGAACTCAGCCTGGCCACTGCCGCAAAAGATAATAAGAAGAGTTTTTACAAATATATTAACAATAAAAAAAGATGCAGGGAGAATCTCCATCCCTTACTGGATGCAAGGGGGAACATTGTTACCAAGGATGAGGAAAAGGCTGAGGTACTTAATGCCTTCTTTGCCTCAGTCTTTAACAGTCAGACCAGTTCTCCTCATGGTATTCAGTTCCCTGAGCTGGAAGATTGGGATGGAGATCAGAACAAACCCCTCGTAATCCAGGGAATAGTAGTGAAGGACCTGCTGAGTCAATTAGACACCCATAAGTCTGTGGGGCCGGATGAGATCCACCCGAGAGTGCTGAGGGAGCTGGCGGAGGAACTTGCCGAGCCGCTCTCCATCATCTCTCAGCAGTCTTGGTTATCGGGTGAGGTCCCGGACGACTGGAAACTTGCCAATGTGATGCCCATCTACAGGAAGGGCAGGAAGGAGGGTCCGGGGAACTACAGGCCTGTCAGCCTGACCTCGGTGCCAGGGAAGGTTATGGAACGGTTCATGTTGGGGGAGATCACGCAACAAGTGCAGGACAACAGTGGGATCAGGCCCACCCAGCATGGGTTCACGAAGGGCAAGTCCTGTTTAACCAGCCTGATCTCCTTCTCTGATCAGGTGACCCGCCTCGTGGGTGAGGGAAAAGCGGTGGATGTTGTCTTCCTGGACTTCAGGAAGGCATTTGACACTGTGTCCCACAGCATTCTGCTGCAGAAGCTGGCGGCTCATGGTCTAGACAGGTGGACTCTTCGCTGGGTTAAAAACTGGCTGGCTGGCCGAGCCCAGAGAGTTGTGGTGAATGGAGTTAAATCCAGATGGAGACCGGTCACAAGCGGTGTCCCTCAGGGCTCGGTCTTGGGGCCAGTCTTGTTTAATGTCTTTATCGATGACCTGGATGAGGGGATCGAATGCACCCTCAGTAAATTTGCAGATGACACCAAGCTGAGTGGGAGTGTCGATCTGCCTGAGGGTAGGGAGGCCCTGCAGCGGGATTTGGACAGGCTGGAGCGATGGGCTGAGGCCAATTGCATGAGGTTTAACAAGGGAAAGTGCCGGGTCATGCACTTGGGCCACAACAACCCCATGCAGCGCTCCAGGCTTGGGGCAGAGTGGCTGGAAAGCTGCCTGGCAGAAAAGGACCTGGGGGTGTTGGTTGACAGCGACTGAACACGAGCCAGCAGTGTGCCCAGGTGGCCAAGAAGGCCAACAGCATCCTGGGCTGTATCAGAAACGGTGTGACCAGCAGGAGTAGGGAGGTGATCGAGCCCCTGTACTCGGCACTCGTGAGCCCACACCTTGAGTACTGCGTCCAGTTCTGGGCACCGCAGTATGGGAAGGACATTGAGGTGCTGGAGCGAGTCCAGAGAAGGGCAGCGAGGCTGGTGAGAGGTCTGGAACACAGGCCTTATAAAGACCGGCTGAAGGAACTGGGGTTGTTTAGCCTGGAGAAGAGGAGACTGAGAGGAGACCTCATTGCTCTTTATAGCTACCTAAAAGGAGGGTGTAGTGAGGCTGGGGTTGGTCTATTCTCCCAAATGACTAATGATAGGACGAGAGGAAATGGCCTCAAGTTGCGTCATGGGAAGTTTAGTTTGGATATTACTAAGAAGTTCTTTACTGAGAGGGTGGTTAGACATTGGAACGGGCTGCCCAGGGAAGTGGTGGAGTCACTGTCCCTGGAGGTGTTCAAAAAACAAGTGGATGGAGCACTTGAGGCCATGGTCTAATGGTCTAGTGGTTAGGGAGATGATGGGATAAAGGTTGGACTTGATCCTGGAGGTCCTTTCCAGCCATGGTGATTCTAACATAGGTCTTACTGAAGTAATAGTTCCTAATAATTTTTGCAGATCATTTAAGGTTTCAGTCTTATTTGTAATTTGCAAAGTTTGTGTCTTAATATTTCGTTCAGATAATATCCATCCCAAATATTTCCATGGTGGCATATTCTGCACTTTTTCTTCTGCTAACTATAATAGATGGGACTTGAGCATCCTGGCTTTTGTCAGAAATGGTGTGGCCAGCAGGACTAGGGAAGTGATTGTTTCCCTGTACTCAGCACTGGTGAGGCCGCACCTCGAATACTGTGTTCAGTTTGGGCCCCTCAGTACAAGAAGGGCATTGAGCTGCTGGAGCATGTCCAAAGAAGAGAAACTAATCTGGTGAAGGGTCTGGAGCACAAGTCTTATGAGGAGTGACTGAGGGTGTTCAGTCTGGAGAAGAAGCTGAGGGGAGACCTCATCAATCTCTACAACTACCTGAAAGGAGGGTGTAGTGAGACCGGGGTCAGTCTCTTCTCCTGGTTAACTAGTGATAGGACGAGGGGTAATGGCCTCAAGTTGTGCCAGGGGAGGTTTAGATTAGATATTAGGAAAAAAATTTTCACGGAAAGGGTTGTCAGGTATTGGAACAGTCTTCCCAGGGAGGTGGTGGAGTCACTGTCCCTGTGGGTGTTCAAAAAAAAAGGTTGATGAGGCACTTGAGGCCATGGTCTAGTGGTTTAATGGTTAGGAATATGATGGGATAAAGGTTGGACTTGATGACCCTGGAGGTCCCTTCCAACTATAATTATTCTATGATTCTATGATTCTATGAAATTGGTGTAATTACAAACAAATTTAGTATGCCATAACATAATACCATGCAACATAGCAAGGCGGCACCGCTAAGTCCACGCCCAAAAGCAATAAATTGTATCAAACCAAAAAGAAACAGCAGTAAAGTCTGTTTGATTTAGCCTAGATAGTTCACTTTGCTGTTCAACTCCTCTACTCCTCTGCCTTGTATCTTAGTTAATTATCTGTAGGCAAAGCCACACTTGATGTCTTATCAACTAGAAAGACTGAATTAATCAGCTTTGTTAGGCAAAATTTATAGCAAGGTGATGACCATCCTATCCATCTGTTCACTCATCTCCTGAAGAGTAACCACAGCAGAACTCTTAAAAATCCTATTAATGGATTATAGGTCAATAGCCTAGACCCTCTGATAGCACTGCAAGGCACTATGGACAAAATGTCTGGGATTAAGGGATTTTTTGAAGACTTTTATAAGGTCTGTTTTAGATGTTTACCTCTCAAATGCTAATATGTTCTGCAAGTAGAAAGAAAATGGCTTTTTACCACTGTATTCCCTTGATGTGGCAAGGTAAAGCAGGGAGGTACCTTAAACTATGTAAAATGCATTGACTTGATCAATTCATATGTAAAGTTCAAGGAGAAAACTTTGGCCTTTTGGCTTCATAAGTAATCATCCAAGTCACAGAATTATCTCATCTTGGCGCATGAGGAGTCTCGCACTGAAATTCGAAAGTTCGCCCAATTTACTACTGGTGACCAAACTGGCAAAATGTACTGGGGAAGCATCAGCCAATTCACTGTGCAGTAAATCTTGCTGAGGCAAATCCAATCTCCCCCAAATTCTGTCTTTTAGAAAAGTGTTATGTAAGTAGGCTAAGAGATTCTGTCAACTTCTTTTATCCTTTAATTATGGAAACTTTCATTCGGAGGTGTATTGTAACCTATTCAAATGTTAGGGCTCTAAGTACCGTGTTTGTGCTTAGTTTGCAGTAAGCACAGCTGTGTGACAAAGTGACCATTTATCTCTGTTCTTTTTTGCCTTGACAGTTAGACTTGACATCTCGAATTGCAGGAGCATACACTCACATCCAGAATAGGGCACAAAGGGTGCAGAACTGTTTATCGAGTCTTTTGTCCCTGTGTCCATTAATGCACAGCATTGAAGAAAACTAAACTATTAAATATGTGGAACTGAAGATTTATGCCTTTTCTGGGAATTTGCTGATATTACCTCCAGTGCTAAAATATCATTTTACACCTTTCTCTGTTATTGTTCCACAAGAAGGAAGGGACCTGCAAGGTCTGAGGATGACTGGGACTTGGTCCGAAATAAATACAGAATCCACATCTTTTCTGGAAGAGTCAGTAATTACAGGTGTTTAAATTATTTTATTTATGTACTGTGGAGGAATGGCTTGCTGAACAGGGCTGAATGTAGCAGCTGTGAGCGAGCAGTACTGATAACGGGAGCTGTACTGCTGATAGCTGTAGCTTCCCAGGGTCACTCTGACCTGGAAGCTTGCGGAAAGCTCCAAGTCAGGACAAGCCCGAGGCAAGTCCTGACAAGTCCGAAGCTGGTGGAAAGTTGCGAGGTAGAACCTGCGGGAAGAATCCAGAAGTAGATAACTGCAAGAGGCTGGAATATGCAAATGTAGCTCTATGCTTAACTAATCAAATATAGACGAGTAGGCATAATTTGTGCTTAGCCAATCAGACATAGATATGTAGGCATAATTTAACATAAGTAGGCATAATTAACCTCCAGTGTATAAAAGGCATAGCAGAACTCGAATAAAGTAGAAGCTTGCTTATAACTCATACTGAGTTGCGTCTTGCTTCCCTCGCCTTCTCCGCCATTCTGCAACAATGTACCAGAAATAATAAAGTGAGGGGTTTCTGTCTAGAATTTTTTTTTCTTTTGGGGGTATCAAGACTTCTGATTATAAGCAGAGCAAATTTGGCTGTTCACTAGGTCTACTAGTTTCCTGAGCCTTCTTTGCATTTCTTCCAAGCTCTCAGAATAGGATCCAGTATCATGTCACACTCTTCAGTCTCTCCAGTTGAAGGTCTGGGCTCTTACTGAGAATTTTTCCTCCTCCTTGCTGAGGTATATCCCAGAGAAAGGTGATGCTAAGATCCCCTCCTCGGACAGGGCTCAGGCTTTGCAAGGAGTGAGCCTGCCGATGTTGCTTAGCTTTCTTCTGCCACCCACAGAAAAACAAAAAAAGTCTACAGAACAATCCTCTTCCCATCCCTCAAAAGCACAGAGTTCAAGAGGAGCCTGGGAAGTTGGCCAGGAAAAGCTAGCTCGTCTTCCTTACCCTGAAGTGGAGGGCCCTGAAGGGAGAGCATCAGAGAACTGAGGTTTTTTATTTTCAGGAGCAGCAGTGAAAGAAGTCAGCAAACAAAGCTGGAATCAGGCCGAGAAAGTGGGGACACATGTCTGAAGTGGCAAAGGTCCTTGTTGTTAGCAACAGCAGCTCCAGCAAAACCAGGGCAGCGACCGTCTCTCAGCAACACGCTCCCAAGATGCTTCTGGAGGTATCTGACCCAGGAACTAACCAAGACTACTGAGATTTAGTTTTGAGGTGTGAAGAGGTCTCAGCATGATCTCATCGGGTTGTGCGCAGGGCAGGGTTCAAACAAGGAGCTGGCAGGTTTCGCTTTCTTATCGCCCTAGCTTAAATGACAGCCCAGCCAGATAGACACTTAATTCTCTTTATGTCACCTGGTACTTCAAAAAAAAAATCAACTTGTGAACACTTGGACATCTTTATGAAGGTCAAGATTTGCACACGAATTGTCTCTAAATATCACAAATTCCTTTCTGCGTTCTTATTTCTGGGAAAGCAGAAGTAAATCCTAAGGGATGAACAATACAGGTATTGTCTGAACAGTTCTGTCTAAATCTTCCTTGACCAATTCCCTAAAAATTGTGTCAGCAAGATGTTTTGTTTTATCAAGGTTTTGTTTTTAATCGGAACCCACTGATCTGAATTGATTTTTTTTTTTGCTGCTTTCACATCTTTGTTGTCGTCTGTCACACATTTCATCTGTAAGCCTATGAGTAACAGTTTGGCTGGAGAGTAGGATGAAAAGGGAAACCTGCTTGTAAAGAAAGATAATTGACACAGTAAGAGTTCAGGCCAAATCCCTTCCACAAACAGTCCTGCTGTAGTCAGTGTGGCTAGTTGTGTGAATAAGGCAAACAGGATTTGGCTCTTGCTGCAGTCCCAGCCACGTTTTTACCACCGGAGAGAAAAACACCATAAAATTAAATAGGTATCATCCTCCCCACATTCCTAGTGAGTTGTAGTCCCTGAGCCACCAGCAGGGATGCCTGGGGGACCAGGGAGCCCAGAAGCTCGGTGGTGGGTGAATTCAGAGATCTGACACCCCCCACAAGCCAGGAATCTCCTCACCTGGTCTTATGACCTGTGTGAGGAGGGTCCCCCTGGTTGGCCAACAGCCAGACAGTCACTCTAAGCTTGGGTCACACTACATTGGCCCTCAGCTGTGGTCCCTCCCTTGTCTGTGTCCCTTGATAAAGAACCCGGTGGGCGGGGCCCGCTCTCTTGCTACCTGGCCTGGTATGGGAGCTGGTCAGAAATAAACATCGGACACCTAGCAGGGCCTCCTCTGGACTCTTTACTTCTGATAGCGCCAGAGCTAGCAAGCTCTGTGTGGGCTTGGCCACGTGCTTCCATCACACGGGTGAGAGAAAACTGTACTCGAGGTGCTGAGCACCGCCAGGAGTTCCTGAGCATGGAATTCTTAGGGAAAAGCAACAGCTTTACCACCAGCCAAGCATCACAGCGGCACTAGTGTAACTATTTTAACTGGAATGCCTCATAAACAGATAAAGGCACTACTGAGCTTTAGGATGATCATTTCTTAAATGACCATTTAGGGCTGGATTATGGTTTTACATTTTCACCTTGGAGCTTTTAAGGGTTGTTTGGGACATTAAGCACTAACCTAAACTGAAAGGCAATGTTGCTTGCGGTCATACAGTCTGGCGAAATAATATAGTTTTGCTGCTGTTAATAGGTAAATGCGTTCATTTGTGGAAGGAAAATGGTGATTCAAAAGTGTTTGATGCCCCTAAAACTCTCACAGCAGCTGGATATTTTACATTGGTTTCTATAATATCCTTATGATAACATTCTTATACTGCAGGGGTCTGCTTGAATATCAGAGCACTCATCTTTGGCAAGTAAGGCACGGACTTCCCAGGTAGTACAGAAGGAAAGACCCTTTATTGGTACATCAGCTCCAATTTATACTGTTCCAGTGGCTATTAATAGGTCGGTGCACATTTATACTGTAGCCATTAATAGATCAGTTCATATTTATACCCATAGCTCAGTAGTTTACCTTTAATACTCCTATCATCTTGCAGGCTAATTGAACACATGCTACTTATCCGCTTCTTGTTCATGTTCTGTTATTGTTTCTACCTCTTATCTCTATGCACATAGCTAGTTCTTGTGCTTTCCTACTAGCTCGGCCTTGTCTTGCTTCCCCACACTCATCTTTTTTAAGTTTTGCATAATGTGAGATATTGAATTTAAGGCTGGTGTTTACTGCTCAGTTCTTATACACATATTCCACAGCTAGATATTATTTCCCTTGGAAATGCTTTCTATCCCTGCCAGTTACTGAATGTAATCAGATAGCTTTGCATGGGCCAGCATACCAATTAAGTACCATGCCTGGGATGTGCGCTGTTTCCTCTATCAGAAGCTCAGTGGTTCATCGGCAAGTGAGCCATGTACACTGATAAGTAGAAAGCCTGACTCTGCAATGGAGGCAGAATCTTTTTCTTGAAAATGCTTTAAAGCAGGCGGTTTGAGGAGGGAAGTTGAAAGGGAGCAGGCAACATGTAAAATGGCTAGAAAAATGAAACAGGAGGAAAGATTAATGGAAGCAGGATCAGAAAAATATTCAATTAGAACTCGAAGGCCTGGTCACATTACTTTGTGTTACTGTATACCTTGTTGTTATCCAAATCTGTTGCTAAACTGTTGGCATTTGTCTTCATTATGCGGTAAAATGGTATAATGAATAGGCTACAGATATGATGGAGGAAATGCCCTGGAATTCTCACAATGCATGAGAATGAAAAATGCCTTAAATTATTGTTGTGCGGCATCTGCCAAGTGGACAGACAGACATGAAGAGTGGAACGTGATTTTGTTCTGATGCTGCCTTCCAAGTTTCTGTTCCACTTCAAAAGGGTTTTCAGGCTGAATCCTTCCTTGAAAGCCAATGTCAGGGATGTGATACAACAGAGAGCAGCATTTGACATATTTCTTAGCTGCGAAGAACTGCACAGCCTGATATCTTAGGTCAGGTTTTGGAGCCTTCTGCAAGCAGCACTCCCCCACGTTTCAGGTGGAGAGCTGGTTAATGTATAGATTAAGACTTCTAACAATGAGATGAAATATGAGGTGGGAAGAAAGCTACTATCTCAGCCTAGTTAATTAGATATGATTTAGTCTTCAAAAATTGCACTGATCCATACAGATGTGTATCCCATACCACTGACATCAAGCTCATTATAAAAGGAGGGAGTTTACTGAGGGTGGAGTTCCTTTTCCTGGGGCTCCTCCCTCTTGGCCTTCTGATCCTCCTGCTGTGGATCCTAAGGACAAGGCTGAGTATAAGCTTGTATACTTTATGCTGGTGATTGTATTACTTTTGTTATTTCATTAAATCTATCTGTTTCTACTTCAACCTGTGGGGCTTCTCATTTTTTTTCCCTGGTTGCCCTTCTCAGCTGGAGAGGGGGTCGTGGAACTGTGGGGAAGCAAGACAAGGCCAAGCTAGTGGGAAAGTACAAGAACTAGCTATGTGCATAGAGATAAGAGGTAGAAACAATAACAGAACATGAACAAGAAGCGGATAAGTAGCATGTGTTCAATTAGCCTGCAAGATGATAGGAGTATTAAAGGTAAACTACTGAGCTATGGGTATAAATATGAACTGATCTATTAATGGCTACAGTATAAATGTGCACCGACCTATTAATAGCCACAGTAACAGTATAAATTGGAGCTGATGTACCAATAAAGGGTCTTTCCTTCTGCACTACCTGGGAAGTCCGTGCCTTACTTGCCACACCCACCAAAAAAAAAAAAAGAAAAAAGAAGAAAATACACCTTCCTTTTGTTTGGCTTATAGTACAGAGAAAGGGGAAAACACCATGATATTGATTTTCAGATGGCATGTACGTCACCACAGGTCAAGTCAGTTTATAGTAAAACACAAGGATCTGTGTAACACAAAAGGAAACAATAAAAGGTGATTTCCTGGGCATCAGCTGCGGGACGGGACTGGAGAAATCAGGAACGACTCAATGTGAGTTATCCGGAAAGCTTGTTTTATTGCGCAGATACATTCACTTATATATCATTCTTTTGTCAAATCACCACGACTAAGCATATCTTATTATCTTAGGTTTTCATTAGACCACTTCTACATCAATCATTAACTTTTAACCTGTGCTTCAGCTTCTAATTATCATATTCTCCGCCTTGCCTGTTAGTTCCCTATCTTATGTAACTTAGTTCCTTGTACTACTCTGCAAGGACAGTACGTCCTTGAGGCCTAATCTTGGCTGCTAGCGCCTGCACAGTAGCCTGTTCGTGCACCTGCTCTAACGCTCCATGTCCGTTACTCACAAGCCAAACTCCCACAATCAGCCACTCTCTGTTATTTTTGCTGCAGCCATACAAAACCCTGTGTTACTCCTGATGCTTGACCCTCAGCCACTGTAACAATGACACGTGATTATGAAAGTGCCAAATTTTCTGCATTCATGACAGCAGGTGGTGAGTGTCTTTGTGATCCTGGAGCCTATTAGCATGATCTCCTTCAGTGGCCAGATGAATAGGGATCTCCCTTTCAGAAGCCACAGTGAACTTCATAAAAGCCTCCGTGCAGAGGAGGGCTGGAATGAATCCAGAGTCATGCAGCTTTCACTAACCCACGGATCCTTTCTTTGGCTCCCCATCTGCACTGCCTACCTATCTCTTCCTTTGCCCCTGCATCTTGTTTCCTGAACTAGTCTCATGAAGATTGTATCCTACAGAAATGTATTGAAATGGGTCATAAATTGAGAGCTCCTTGGTGTGACTAGGACTTGCACTCACAGCTTCTTCAGAAAATTCAAGAACTCTGGCCAAAAAGTAAACACCAAATTTATATCAACTCTGAGTACTGTTAGTCTCCAGATTTTATCAGACCTGGGCGTCTCCTCACACCTCCCCTTCCAAAGTCCTTCAGAAGCACAAGTGTTTCCTGGGCTGAAGAACCAAGGAGACAACCTCCATGTTGTATTTTCTCGTGGGGATGGGGAAAATTAACCTAGAGAGCAGGAAGCATAAGTGAAATAACAACAAAAATCCTATATGTCCCAAACAGGTTTACGAGGTAACTATTTTTTCTATAATGATTCTTGGAGTTTCCCTACTAGCTGAGGTTCCTAAAGTAACCAAGTTAATTCATTCAAAATTCCATTTCAGGTTGACCAAATCTACTGAAAACTTAAGTCCACCCAAAGTGTTCTATTTCAAAATTGAAAAAAAAAATCCTCTCAAAAAAGTTCAGCTCCTCAAGCAAATAATTAGGAACAAGAATCCCAGGTACTACCCAGAAATAAGGGTAATGACATAATCAGAGGGAAGTTTGTAAGGATATGCAGTATCTTTAAGTAAATCATCAGACTCAGCTGGAAAAATAGGCACAATTCCAGCCATACGTGCCTTTTCCCATGAAAAAAAAAAAATGATAGATTTATTTTAGCAATGACTGTTGAAGAGTAGAAAACCAGAATCAAATGCTCCCCATGTTGGTAATGTAGACAGAAATATCAAAAGTCAGGAAACGTTTACCAGATAGTCAAATTCTGGGTGATAGCTTGTAATTAAAAAGAGTGTATGGGGGAGGACTGGAAAGTAACACACTACAGATAATATTTTTTAAGAAATCAAGAAAAACAAAGACAATTAGAATGCATACTAAATATTGTAAAGGGTAGTAAAGCACTGGGTTGATAAGGCACCTTTCAAACTAATTGTAGGAATTCAAATAATACTGATCAATAAAATTGATCAGAAAAACTTACGTATCTCTTTCCCTCTCTCTGTGTGTGTATAGACCCTTCCACCTTTAACCCCACAAACTGAAATAGCATCCCAACTTCTCTCATCATACCTATATTTCCAAAACCCAACATGGTTGTGGGTTGTGGATGAATGGTTAACTGACGCTCATATCAGCAAGACAATGATAGTGCTAGGAGAATAGGTAAGTGCCAGTCTCCAGAAGTAGCCTTTCCAATTTTATATTTATCCACCTATTGCAAACAAACAAACAAACAGTTAACAAAGCCATCCTTACATCCAGATTGAATTGCTGTAATTTATTCTCCGTGATGCTACCCTTGAACACGGTTTTAAAGCACAAGCTCCAGCAGAAAACAACTGCCCTTCATTTTATGTTCCTGGCCTTGGAAAACACATTACGCTTGTTTTCAGAGATTTACACCCTTTCACAGGTGACACTCAAGCTGTTTTCGTTGTCCTAGAAAGACTTATGAAATCCTGTTTGGATCTGAGATTGCCAAGAGGTTGCGTCTCCTGAAAGCTCACATGTATGCTACCTAAGATAGATAGTATTTTGAAGGCATAAGTAGCATATTTTCTTGCTCTTGACTCAGGCTGTTAATAAATAAAGAACACACACAATATGGACATTTACAAAATATTAAACAAAGTGGCAACTTTAATATTTTATGTCTGTGACAAGACCTTGCTTTTTTCTGACAAGTGACTACATTTTAAATGCTCACTCACACGCTTTTTACTCAAATTGACACTGACAAGAAAAACACTCTCTTTGCCATCATAGCAAGGTGTCACTTAAAACGTTGATTGTCAAGTTCTTACAACGCATAATTCAAAGAGGTATTTCTGATGTCATGTTGCTGGATTCATAAGGAAGCATATTTCCTGCTCAGAAAAAAAAAAGAAATAAACAGGTTAGCTCCACCCTGGAGGCAGGGGGAAAGGAAAATAAATAGAGGAGAAATAATAAAATTTTCCAGGAAGGAATAAAGAAGGTATCTACAATCTCCATGGCTGAACTACTACTACAAGGAAAAAAAAAAATCCTCAAAAGATACTCTCTTCTCCAACAACAAAAGAAAAACACATCAGAAATCAAAAAGTGTGTTTAAGGTGTGACTACTCCAGGACAAGTCATTGCTTACTAATTCCTGGGTCAAACACCCATGGTACTTGATGTTGGTTATGAAGTGGTCAGTGGAGTTACATCAGCAGACACACCATGAAGAAAGGTATCAAAGTGTAATAGCACTGTTAGGCCATTCTTGTGCCAACTATACAGGGATATATTTACCTCTGATGTTATTTCAGAGGATTGTAACTTTTCTGGCATCTCTCTCCATATATCTCAGTGTATCGCTTTGTGACTTCTGTTTGGAACTCAATTCTGAGTTCCCTCCTTTAATCCTTACTATTAGCCAAGGTGGAGGCAGTCGCTTGTGCAGTGAAGTTTATGCTGGGCTAATAAAGCAAAGTGTTTCAACCTATTTATATCAGGTTACCTGAGGGTTTAAAAACAGCACCAACATATTCAGAAAATATGTACGTTGCATTTTCAGAGTATTTTCTGCTAAAATGCACAGCAGTTATTAGCTTTCTTTGACCACTGAAGAACCAGAACTACTATAGGAGAACGAGCTGGATTCTCTTCAACTATAAACAATAAGTTCTAGTCACATCTGTGTAAATTGATTGAAAACAATGGCATTGCAAAGGAAGTAATCTGGAAAGATTAATGGGTTGGTACTGCTTAAACTGAGGACTTAATTTTTGGTCAGTTGAGCCCTTCCAAATTGATGCTGACACACAGGAAAAGAGCTCCGCTTTTCTTTAAGATCCCATGTTCAACCATTTGGCATGGTACTTGGAGAATGTTTGACTCTGAAAGTAATTTGGAGACAAAATACAGTGCTGAAAATATACTCTACAAGTGGGACTGTAGCCTACTTTTCAAAGTATAGTCTAGAGTAAAGATGAATTGCTTATTATTTAGAAGTGACAACAATATACTTTAAAGTGGAAGAAATTGAGAAAAAAAGTACAGGACCCTATTTGAAACTATTTAAAGAACTTTGTTTCATGTTTCTGAAGAGTAATTTCCAAAGTATATATTGAAAATATTTGGGAGCGAATGATGATGACAGTTTTTATCTTAGCCAAATAGAAAGTTGAAAAATAAGCCCAGTTCATTCTTTTGACAGTACATCCTGGATACTCTTGGGAGCGATTTTTATTAAACCATAGGGAAGAAAATACTTTGCCTTTTAACAGGAGTCTGAAGGTCACTTGTTTTACAGGTTTTTATAAATTTTTCTTCACATGGCAGCATTGGTGAAAACCAGTAACTACCATCTTTGTAAGCCCAAGACAGAAATAATTGCTACACAACATCTGTGAATTTAATCAAGATCAAATTCTCTGTGTGCTATTCAATTTAAACCAGAAATTTAAATATATAATAAAATGAGAAATGTACCTCCTGCCTTGTTATTGCTGGAGGTTTTCACCAGAACATTGCCCTTAGTTACAATAATGAGAAAGTACTTTTTAGCAGACAAAAAATTCACACCTGAGAGAAATAATAAAGGAGGCAAAGTACCAAAAAGTCAATAATGTTTTATTAACATATTTTTCAGAGAAAGAATACAGAAGGAAAATCATAAATAGTTGTATCAGAATAAATAATATTCCCCAAAATATTCCCAAAGGAAATTGGTACCCAAGAACGAAGCAACCACCAGAGCAGTAAGGCAATATGTGGAATGGCAGCATTGTAAGGGAATTGTCGGGAATTGTCAGAAATTGTTTTCTGCCCCCAACACTTCCAGCCTTTATCTTGGTTCCAGACAGAAAGATCATGCACTTTCAGAAAGACATGTAAGTGGGGAAAATAATTCTTTTTTAATCCCCAGATCATCTCTCAGGTTTGCTTTCAAACATGGAAATAAAGAACCTGGATCACTTTCGAACAGGGTAGACCTTGCTTTGATTCCTTCCAAATTTTCAAGCATTTAGAAAATCTTTGGCTTTTCTTTGTATTAATTTTGGCATGAGTTTATTAGCTATATTAAATTCTTAGCTTAGTGTTTCATATACAGTGTTATCTTTGGCAGAAAATGACAGATGTATGAACAATTTAAACACTGAATACTGAGATAAAAATAGACTGGCTCATTACAAATTGATTTCCTCTCATCAAACTATGTGGGTGAAGGATGAAGAAACAAAATGCAAAAACATGGTAGTCAACATGGTGACATACTAAATCATCTTCAAATAATTCTCAATAACTCTACAACTACAGCATGCTATCCTGATGGCCCCATCTGAGTTGATGATTTTTCACAATGTATTTCATGGCTTCCATCCCTACATGAGACTTCATTGCTATCACATAGGAATAAAAAGCCATAAAACACTAGAGTGAATTTATCTTGATCAGATGCAATACTTATTTTCTTCACATGATTTCACCACCATTCCAAAACTAACCAATGATTTCATGCTACATTACTGAACATTTTAAACTACATTTCAATGACAAGAAAGACACTGAAATGGTTACATCACAAATTAACAGAGCTTTAGCCTTTAAACACATTCCTACCTATGAGAATCAAGAAATAATCACAAGACACACCATTTAATTCACTGATAAAAGACAGGACACCACAGAAAAATACCACTTCCACATACATCTTTCAACACATAAGGAAAGACAAAAGGCACAAAAGAAACTGGTATAGATTAAGGCTATGAAAGCACCACTACCAGTGTCTTTTAAAAACTATTTTCCATAGTAGCTTCCTAGCATCCATTATAAAAATTTCAGACTCCATCACTAAGACATCTGAGCTTAATTGGAGAAAGAAAGCAAAATTTCCTGTTTATGGCACTGAAACAGCTACTACCACAGAGCTGCTAGCTAATATGACTCACTCATCCCTAGGACTTCTACCTTCCTGCTATGATAAATTTACTATACCTCCAAAGTCCATATTTCTCCTGATGAAAGACCAAATGAGACAAATTATAATATACCCTTATTTTCTAAGACAGTCTATGATACTGAGGTCCTGGTCTGAAAACAGTTATTTATTAATGTAATTACTATTCATCTTCTTATTACTACTAATTGGCCAAGTTGAAACACAAGTCTCTAGGGTCATTGAAAAGTCAATACAATAATTTCACTGCCATTTAAAAATAATCTTGCTTGTACACTTGCAAGCAAACTAAACTGCACCAGAAATGTCTTGTTAAGCTAAAAGCCTCTGCTTTACCAAAAATATTTTACATTTTCCCAGCCTTGTAACCCCACTGGCATGGTACCAATATTAATTCTGATGCACTGTTGACACTAGAAGTAAAAATTAACTCAAGTTTGATTCATATACTGCAATCCTTTCTTGACTATCAAATCCTATTTCTTGCATAATATAACGTTGATAGCATAGAAAAGAGCAAAAAATCATTAAATGAAAGGAAGTGCATAAATAAATTCAATTATCATGCATAAAAATGCAAATGAATTAAAGACTGCATATGAAACTCTAGTTTATATTCATTAATCTCAGGTTGCACTTTTGAGGGAGAAAAAGACACTAATTGGGTTCAGATTAATGCACTCCCAAACCTTCCAATTTGTTTTTAGGTGAGGGTTAAATGAGATGTATTAAAATAAACACAGCTTCTCATCTTCTCCAGCCTTGTTTCATTTGTAGAAGGTAAAAACTAAAAAGCATATAAGTAAACTGCAGGCTTGGTGTACTGAGAATCTGGGCTTTTTCTGGATACCTCAAGACTGCCACTTACCCACCGCAGCTCCTTCTTTTTTTTCTTTTTTTTTTTTCTTTTTACTAAGGTAACTTTGTGCTGAAAACTAGTCCAAAAACCAAGCTAGTGACTTGACATGGAGAACAGGGTGGGTAGTGTTTGGGCTTGCTGCAAATGGACCATTTTAAGCTGTGTGCAGTGACTTCTAAAAGGGGCTCAGTCCAAAGCTGGTGTGTTGCTGCCATGCAGCTCCATTACATGGCAATGGAGACTCACAGGAGACTTGAGCAATTTGGCTTTGCTCACCCAGCCAGCAGAAACACGATACATAATGGGGGCAAACCCCTCTTACCCATCACCTGCTCCATTTTTTGCTGCCCAGGGATTCCCCCCACCTTCCACTGAATTAGCTGGGTATAGAAAAAGTGGTTCCCCACCTCCCCCTTCCCTCTCCCACTGGAGCTGGATGTTGGCCCCCGACATGTGCCCTTGCTAGCTGGCAGCACCCATGAGAGGCACAGGGGGAACCCAGGGACTGAGGACACGACAATCACCCACAACACTGGATGAAGGGGAAGTGGCTTTCCTGGGGCTGATCCTGCCCCAGGAGAAAGGGAAGCACATGGGAAGGAAAATGTATTTTTAGGCCAGAAACAAAACACAAGGGAAGGGCCCGTTCCCTTTCCTCCGCTGGCAGAGGAAGGTTAAATAAAGTGAACAAAAAAAGGTCACCAAACTAATTTTGTACTGAAGCCAATGAATTTGGATGAGAGGCCCAAAGGGGAAAGGAAAAGGTGTTATCAGTGACATAATTTCTCTTCCCTTTTGTTAAAACGATTGGAAATTAAACCCCTCCAACACAAGGGGACACAGTTTCTGCAGGGTGGGAAGCATTCAGAATCTTATATTTCTCTGCTTATTTTTTAAATGTTATCCTCCTGAACTACAGACATTACACCATAAAAGCACAAAAACACATACACATGTAGACTCAAACAGACATTCACATATATAGTTTCAGACATTGATCCACTTCTAACTGACAGCCTGAGAGCTTTTTATCAGAATTAATCTCTGCATGTTTTCAGATGCTAAATTAGTTGTAATAAATAACAACAATAAGGCTGAAATGTGTCAACACTGACAAATATTCAGAGAGCCATTTAGTTAGGAAATATGCTTATGATATTCATTGCTCCTAAAAGAGAAAATGATTATACAGTAACTAAACCCTAAGTAAGAGCTAAAGATGTTCACCTCATGAAGCCATTTCTCAACTAGCCCCTTGGCACTTGCTGGAATTATTCGCAGCATGAGCTCTACTTTTTCATTTTCTGCTGACTCCATGTGGGTAATTTCTTTCTCACGATTAAAAGTGAGCTTGGCAATTCCTTCAAAGCATTTCCTTAGGTGGGGTTGGACGTGGAGTGGATCCTTTGTCTCAAAAAGGATTCCTGAGAGATCATTGCTGCACTGAGAGAAAAAAACTGAAAAATGGTAAAAAATGAACTTTAGAAGTATTTATATAAACATATTTTACACCAACACCAACAGCAGACAGATGAAATGGACGGTTTACCTTGGAAAGAATAGTCTTCACCAAATAATCATTCAAGGCCTTCCTGAATGTCATCCAAAAGCAATTCTGCCTCCTTCAACTTATCCAGCATCTGGGGCTGCGAGATAACCCTCGTGGCATTGGTCTCCTTCACTGACTCCTTCATTATTAGCCTCCTGGTGGGTGAGATAGAATACAGTGAATGTAATAACCATACTTCACACAACAGGCTCTCTCTCTCTCTTAAATTGAAAATCCCCTTATTACAAAACAAGGGGTGTTCTTTTTCTTCTACCTTTAAGTAGGACTGCCACATTCATTGCTTTTTACAAAAACGCAGCTGCTTTTTAAGCTACAGATAAATAGAATCTGCTAGGCAGTAATTCCGCTCAGTCTGAATGCATTATTTTCTAAGTCGTTTTAGCGAGGGACTTCTTACTATAAACTGGAATGAACAAGGAAAGTCCTTTTCTCAAGTAATTATGACTACACTTTGTTCTATACTATTAATTTACAATGCCAGATTGATCAGGTTTTTTTTTTTTGCTTTTTTTTTTTTTCTTCAGTCAGTTCAATAAATTAGCATACTTTTTTTCTGGGAAATTAGAGAGATAATTGTTAAGACATTATGGACTAATGATGAAAATATAAATAACACAGAACAATAAAGAATGGTGCATCACAGAATCACAGAATGTTAGGGATTGGAAGGGACCTCAAAAGATCATCTAGTCCAATCCCCCTGCCAGAGCAAGAATACCAAAATCAGGTCACACAGGAACATGTCCAGGTGGATTTTGAATGTCTCCAGAGAAGAAGACTCCACCACCTCTCTGGGCAGCCTGTTCCAGTGCTCTGTCACCCTCACTGGGAAGAAGTTCTTCCTCACATTTATGTGGAACCTCCTATGTTCCAGCTTGTACCCATTGCCCCTTGTCCTATCATTGGATGTCACTGAGAAGAGCCTGGCTCCATCCTCATGACACTCACCCTTTACATATTTATCACCATTAATGAGGTCACCCCTCAGTCTCCTCTTCTCCAAGCTAAAGAGACCCAGCTCCCTCAGCCTTTCCTCAGAAGGGAGATGTTCCACTCCATCATCTTTGTGGCTCTGCGCTGGACTCTCTCAAGCAGTTCCCTGTCCTTCTTGAACTGGGGGGCCCAGAACTGGACACAATACTCCAGATGTGGCCTCACCAAGGCAGAATAGAGGGGGAGGAGAACCTCTCTTGACCTACTAAGCACACCCCTTCTAATACACCCCAGGATGCCATTGGCCTTCTTGGCCACAAGGGCACATTGCTGGCTCATGGTCATCCTCCTGTCCACCAGGACCCCCAGGTCCCTTTCCCCTACACTGCTCTCCAGGAGGTCAGCCCCCAACCTGTACTGGTACATGGGGTTGTTCTGACCCAGATGCAAGACGCTACACTTGC
Source organism: Podargus strigoides (assembly GCA_028020825.1). Classification (NCBI taxonomy): domain Eukaryota; kingdom Metazoa; phylum Chordata; class Aves; order Caprimulgiformes; family Podargidae; genus Podargus; species Podargus strigoides. Next base: position 61,172,770 of record CM051662.1, read on the forward strand.
CCTTGTTATATTTCATTAAATTTCTCCCTGCCCAACTCTCCAGCCTGTCCAGGTCTCTCTGAATGGCAGCACAACCCTCTGGTGTGTCAGCCACTCCTCCCAGTTTGGTGTCATCAGTATCAATAAAATTCACAGAATCCCTTTGATGTGCACAATGCAATCTCCCATTTTAACACCACTGATGCATGGATGGGAGTTACTTTGACTCAATCTACTGAATTTTCTTCTCCTAAAGATTTCTTAAACTGGATATTCTCTAAGAACTAAGGAAAAAAGCCAAGCTGAAACACCATTTTTCATATATTTCAACACCTATCCCTGGCACCTATTTTGCTTTTCTATTGTTGGACTTCCAATTTATAAAAATCAGAAATGACAGAAGAGAAGGCAAATCTATAAAGGCATTAAGCCAGACAAACCCCAGGTATTCTGTTGTCACTTTTCCCACTGTAAGACATGATGTAGTATGTTCGATTTGAAAAGTAGTTGTGCTAATTTTTATTTTTTTTCATCAGCTACTTTCAAGAAAGACTTAATTTGCAAAGAGTTTGATATTCTCCAGTAAAACCAAAAACCAGAATATAGTTCTGAGGTTTTGGGACCTTCAATGATCCTGAATGCTTGTCTTTGACAAAGGAAAAGATACTCAACTATATTCCAAGTGGACCACACCACATTTAGCTCAACTGTCATCCACAGCTCATAACTACTGTTACACAAACACTCCAATAAATGAAATGTAAACATTTAGATATTGTCACATAGTTCCTTTTATGCAACATATACTGTGATGAACTGAATTTAAATAAATAAAGAAATGAATAACCCTTTCTCCTTATTAGTTCAAATTAACTTTCACAGAATCACAGAATGTTAGGGATTGGAAGGGACCTCAAAAGATCATCTAGTCCAATCCCCCTGCCAGAGCAGGAACACCTAGGTCAGGTCACACAGGAACACATCCAGGTGGGTTTGAATGTCTCCAGAGAAGGAGACTCCACAACCTCTCTGGGCAGCCTGTTCCAGTGTTCTGTTACCCTCACTGGGAAGAAGTTCTTCCTCACATTTATGTGGAACCTCCTATGTTCCAGCTTGCATCCTTTGCCCCTTGTCCTATCATTGGATGTCACTGAGAAGAGCCTGGCTCCATCCTCATGACACTCACCCTTTACATATTTATAAACTTTAATGAGGTCACCCCTCAGTCTCCTCTTCTCCAGGCTAAAGAGACCCAGCTCCCTCAGCCTTTCCTCATAAGGGAGATGTTCCACTCCCTTAATCATCTTTGTGGCTCTGCGCTGGACTCTCCCAAGCAGTTCCCTGTCCTTCTTGAACTGGGGGGCCCAGAACTGGACACAATACTCCAGATGTGGCCTCACCAAGGCAGAATAGAGGGGGAGGAGAACCTCTCTTGACCTACTAACCACCCCCTTTCTAATACACCCCAGGATGCCATTGGCCTTCTTGGCCACAAGGGCACATTGCTGGCTCATGGTCATCCTCCTGTCCACCAGGACCCCCAGCTCCCTTTCCCCTACACTGCTCTCCAGCAGGTCAGCCCCCAACCTGTACTGGTACATGGGGTTGTTCTTCCCCAGATGCAAAACTCTACACTTGCCCTTGTTGAATTTCATTAAGTTTCTCCCCGCCCAACTCTCCAGCCTATCAAGGTCTCGTTGAATGGCAGCACAACCCTCTGGTGTGTCAGCCATTCCTCCTAGTTTGGTGTCATCAGCAAACTTGCTGAGGATACATTCTGTACCCTCATCCAAGTCGTTGATGAAGATATTAAACAACACCGGTCCCAGTACCGACCCCTGAGGGACTCCACTAGTCACAGGCCTCCAACTAGACTCCGTCCCATTGACCACAACTCTCTGGCTTCTTTCCTTCAGCCAGTTCACAATCCACCTCACTACATGATCACCAAACCCATACTTTATCAGCTTATCTACAAGGATGCTGTGGGAGACAGTGTCAATACTTATGAGTTGAAAACCACCAGTATGGTAGAAATACCTGTCAGTATAACTGCTGTCCAGTATTCAGGATTACAAATTAGAGAGAATTCTGGAAATAAGAATTTGCTCAGTGAAAGAAAACTCACACTGCCACCATCTTAATATCCTACTCACATTCAAAATAATCCCATCCCTATGTATTTCTGCCTGAAATATTATGATATGTATTTAGCATCTACTTTTCAAGCACCTACTGTAAGAAGATAAATACATACAGCCAATGACAGTGTCATTGCTCTGAGATGCTAAAACTTACTACCTCCATGAGGCATTTCTCAGCCCTCTGATACACTTGGCAAAATATGGACCCTTTTCTGTTGCTGGTCTCCATATCTGGAGGCCAATCTGGATACTGGAGTGCCAGGAGAAGCCTAATTCATGTAGAATTAAGAACAGCAAAACTGTTCTACTAAGAAATAACTCTAAATGTGTCAGTGGAGCTTCCAAGATATGAGAGTAAATGAATACAAATCCACACAAATACTCATTTAACTGACTAAACTTTATTTTAGTACCAAGCTGTGCATTTGTGTACACTCAAAATATGTCCTTTTCTACTATCTCTGGACACTATCTAGCATACTGCCAATTTAGGTATGTTATCTTTTGTACTAAAATAATAAAGGAATTTTGAAATGTTTACTCCTGCTTGCTTAAAAATATATCTGGATATGTCCATTTAGCAACACTTCTTTTCATGATGTGACAGACACTAAAGAAATAACTGTGAATGTGAGAAGGCTTGCCAATGTGGGGTACTGTTTTCCCTAAATTAATTTCATAATTAAAGATATTCTCAACAATTTTATGGCCAGCTTCCAGGCATATGACTGGCCTTCACATTGAGTATCTCACTTTTAACAGTATCAGTGGTGTACAATATATTTTGATTAAAAATGAATCCATTTTATTTCAGCTCAATCAATTAAAGACAATGAAATAGTCAAATTGCACCCTGTGCTTATCCTCTGCCAAGTACCAATGAACAGCTTTTCACAGAAGCCAAGGTTATGGTGCAAAATGATTAAGTGACTCGGATAAACATTACCAATCTACTAGTGGCCCATTTATATACATTTATATACAGGGACAAGATCTATAAATTCCCAGTTCTGCACTTTATCCATTTGACCATATTTCACTTCAGAAGGCAGAATCAAAATCAAGATGAATTCAGGAAAAACTAAAAAATACCCAAAAACCCCACCACATATCTTTACCAACCTCTTTGTAGCTACTGCTTTGACTTGAAACTATGTGTAAATTAGCTACATATGTCTTCCAAAACATTTCTTGCATGATTAAAAGCAAGTGTTTTACAGGTACTTTTTCACATGCCTGCACTTTCAATATGCTGAAGGTCACTCAATAGCACATCAGATATAACTAAACACAGGCTTAATGCTCTGAGGAAGCAACAGCAGCAAAGGCCAATTTTTATTACTTTCCCCTAATTGAAATGAAAGGAATCTCTAGGTCCTAACCATACAGGGAATAAGTTAACAGCCAAGAGCTTACCATTTCTTATTGACAGCTGTCCTAGTGCTGTCCTGGAGTCACTTGTGAACCAGAACTTGAAGTCCATAATACCCTGCGTAAGTCACAAAAATGAAACCAGATATCCAACTGAGTTCAAAAGAAAGCATTTTCTCCCAGATATAAAAATATTTGACATCAAAATACTCTAATAAATATTTTGTTAAAAATGTTCTCTTCACCTGTTTTCAGTTTTACTTCATGGAATACAATGAGAAAAAAGCCATGCACAAATGCCTGTTTGCCTTTCTCACTTGAATGATTCACTAACTTACTGGTAGGCTGTGTCTCTATTGTTTCTGAGCTCACATCATAAAAACTAAACAGAAATCAATTTAAGACAATGAACTTTAAACTTTATTTTCCCTCTCGGTATTCTAAAGTGGCACAGCTAAGTTGGAAAAGTTTTAAATAATGAAAGTCACTGAAGCCTAAATCACATACAATAGTGAAAACCGAGATGTGAGATGGAGATGAAATCTAAAAGCTAATTAAATTCAACAAGAGCCTCTCAAAGGCAACATACCAGCTTAGCTTCCCATGCTAATATTTCGTTTTGAAGGCTGCAGTAACGGAGGGCTTTTCATGGCTGCAGATTTCACAATGTGATCCACCAGCTAAACCTGAGAGGGGAGAAAAAAAAAAAAAGATTAGATGCATGGATTACTGTACTGAATAGATGCCAAGGCCAAGATAAAAAGAATAGATAAGTTAGGGCTTCTGAGGAAAATGGATTGAACCTTATTACCTCTAGTCCCTGAGAAATTCCCTAGACAGATGTAATTTGAAAAGGTCAGGAAAAAAATTTCCTTCACAGTATTATTACTTCATGGTTTAAGGGTGTACATTTGTGAGATGCCAGCTCTAGTCATTTTTATTGACTTGCTCTAGAGAGACAGACAGATGGATAAGACACATCTTACCTTTGTTTCCACTTTTAAAACATATCACAGTATTAGGTATGTTTTAACGTTAATCATTTCAGTTTATCCTTTGCCATCTCTAAGAAGAATGTGCCTTGTTTCTCTGAGTCAACCAAAAAAGGGGGAAAAAATCCTGCACGTATCATTGGAAACTTGGTACAATTTTTCATATTTGATCTGAGCATTCACTGAATTCCACGTGAATCTGAAATATATAACTGAAATTCAGTAAGTGTAATAGGATTTTCTAGACAAATTTAGGTACGCTCAGTTGATTTTTCTTTTCACCTAAAGGGGAGCAGTCCTCACTTAACAGATTATAAAAATGACCTTCAAAACACTGACAGTACAAGCTTTGTTATCAAAGTAACTGTCTTGGGAAAAAAAAACCCAACAAAACAACAAACAACAGACAAAAAAACCCCCAAACAATAACAACAACAACAATAAACAAAACAAAAAAATCAAATCCAAACCCAAGCCCACCTCAATTAAAAGCATTTAATTCTTTGACTTAGCATAAACAAATGGTTGTAATCAAATATGAATGTTTGCTAACATTACACTTACAGTCAATTTTTTTGTCATGCAATTAAAATCAAAGGAGATTTAACAACACAAAAGTTGAATTATTCACCCCAACCCCTGGAAAACTTTAACATTAGATTTTCTTTTGCTCAGAAAACATTTGTCTTCCATTCATAATACAACCATTGGTATTCACTGTATCCTGGCTCTGAATGCAGTGCAGAGGCAATTTTAACAGCCATTAAAGTACAGCTCTGTGAGTTCCTCTGTTATGTTTATGGAGCCCACTTGAAAGCTGACTAAAACTGTTTCCGCTTGGATAAGAAAGCCGTTCCCATATGGTCATGTTCCCTGTCCTCAGGCTGTGTACATTCAGAGAGTAACAAGAAATTGCAGCAGAAGAGTTGCATATATATTCACTCCTCCAGAACTTTATAGTCCTGAAAGGAAATCAGAAAGGCTTAGCTGTAGCGAGGCACAAAAAGCATGGGGAATTGTTCCGCTAATGGAAGCTGATACTTTCAATTGAAATGGACTGTTCCCCAATAGAAGATACATGGACCATTTAAACATAACACTTCAATGATTTAGGAAGCTTTTGAAAGAAGACATGCGCACCTGCATACACGGAAAGGGGGCTGGGGAGAGGTAATCACATAATAAATTGTAACAATTGATTTAGACTCTACCGCTCTTTTTTAAAAAAAAAAATCAGATTCCCACTGTCAGCTTCAGGATGATGCTGAAAGAGAATACGGATTTAGTTTTTTAAGATCACAGATGTGTAACAACAGAGGAACCCCTCCAGTTTCTGTGGCAACATGACAACACTGTGATTTTTATTCCTCTAACCTTTTTCCAACAGAAGGAGTGATAGATAAATTAAGTTCTGTCATCCTCCTCATCCAAACTTAAAGATGAACTTGTGAACTCTATGAATCTTTTTGTCAAAAACCCCTTATTCATCGTGAAAATAAAGAATGTTCAAGACACAAACATTTAATGTCAGAGACTCAATATTCCAAATATTCCTCCAACATATTTTGATGCCATTTACAACACAGTAATGTGATGTCACCTCATTCCATCTTTGCAAGAGCCTCACTTTTGTTTCCTTTCTTTTTTTTTTTCCTATTTCCTCAATAGCAGCACATGTTAACAGACAAGTAACTTAAATCCTGATCCATCATACCAGATGTAGAAGGGAAGGATAGCAAGAGTGATTACACTTCTGTTGCACTATTAGTATAGTCCACTGTCTGGAGGGCCTGAGTAGCACCAGTAAGGACATATTGTGGGAAAAAGGATTCTGCATTTTGGTGGTTTTCCCTCCTTGCTGATCATGTCTTAATAGTGGCATGAGACATTTTATCTAACTCCTTGGAAGTAATGCTGCATGATCTTGCATATTGTCCCCTCTCTCAAATCAGCCAGAATTCAAAGACCATTTAAAGAATGGAGAGTGTCTTTAAGATTTTCAGTATGACATCCTTCTTGCTCTGTCAGAACCAACAAACATGTGGGAGAAACTATGACTTTGATAAGACAACCAGCTCATGATGCTCTATCCAGAGAGAGCCAAGCTGATCCTATCTAACCCTCACACATTGGCGACAACACTCTTCCCCCTTTTTACTGTTTGCCTCCTATGTGTGGCTTTTATTTGCCGTGCTAGTGGTAAAATTATACAAAATTCAAATTATTGGTAACTCTCACTGTAACAATAAGGTTAGTTAACCACTGAAACATATTGCTCAGAAAGGTGAGAAATTTTCAGTTACTTCTAATCAGGGTTTATTTTTAAACAATATTCTCACAGTTCAACCACAAGTCGTTTGTTTACATGCAGAAATCACACTTCTCCTTTCCAGCCCTTAAATTTATAGGATTGTGACCCAAGTGGAATGCCAGTTGGTGTAACAGGGTTGCACCACAGCAGCGACCTGGTAGGGTTTCTTTCTTCTTGTCTTTCTGTGTGTGGAAATTAAATTGGAAAAAAATAAAGACCTCGCAGTCCTGTGTCCTAACAATGACAGAAAATTGTCTTTGTCTTGTGAACATTGGATTACTGAAACCTGTTCAGCATGTGATTTTAACTGAAGCAAATGAAAAATGGGAATCCACACAATAAATTGTGTTCTCTATTGGAAGCATGTACTCCTGTGAGCTACAAGACAGGTATTACCTCTCCTGTCTTTCATAAGCTGACTTGAATGCATCATCCCCTTAATTTCAGATGCAAAGGCCTTCCTTCTCACACTTCTGATATCGAAGTAAAATGCCATTTGTCTGGCCTGACAAACAGTCAGACTCCTAACAGGACTGGAGGTAGGGCTGGATTATTCTTTCTATTTTACTAAGTCTAGAGGTTGCCCATGCACTCTTCAATTTTACTCTGATCAGTAGAGATGAACAAGCTGTACCTTTCTTCTGAAAAAAAAACCCCACAAAACTATCAACAACAACAACAAAGAGCATGTCCCAGGCACAATCCTAGTTTTAAATGAGCTCCAGTGTCACTTCAACCTGCAGCAGGCTATGTCGCTCACCTATATAGTGCACACAGAACTAGGTAACTATTTTACAGGTAAGGAGGAAAGGCTGGAGAGATGGATATGAGTATCATTACTAAGATTAACTCCAATAAGCAGAGAGAGCTACCAGTTTTATTACTTCAAAGTACTCCAATAGGTCTTCTACTTTCTGAATGGAATAGCTACTGGAAAAGGCTGATGATGACTATTTTTTTTTTTTTTTTCTTTTTTAAGCTCAATATAGAAAGTTTCTGAAAGAAAGCACAGAAACATACCAGCTTCTTACATCTCACTGGGGCAGCTAAGCCATTTTTTTTCAGAATATGTCTGAAAATTGACAGTCTTAAAGGTCTTTTCCAACCTAAATGATTCTATGATTCTATGTATGTTAAACACTTACTAATCATTTGCTCTGTCTTAAAAGCCACTCTGTGATGTGTGTAATTTGAACCTGTCATTTTTTGCTATATAGAAGAATTAAAACACTCTCAAAAAAGGCTGTAGTACACTTATCACATGTAATGTTTATGTCTTAAATACTAACTCATTCTTAAAATAAATTAAACCTTCTTGAAGACATAAGGGAAAAAAACCCAACTTTTGGATTTACTGTGCATAAAAGTCCATCTTGTCAAATTCTCTCATGTGAACACTGATTCAGCCTCCCAGCTCTAATATCATTAAAATTAACTTCCAACAAATTAGGTTTGGGAACAATGAAATGCAATTAAAATACTGTATGTACTGCAGCAGAAAGAGAAAACAATTTATGCATGTTTAGTGGGAAGAAAGAAAGAGAAAATATTTTCTTGTAGTTAAAGTCACTAATGATGGGATGTCTAAAAATACATATATAGGTACAGGAAGAATATATAACCAATTTTTTCTCTCACCATTTCAACTAGCAATTCAGTGATGGTTGATCACATGGAGAATGCAAACCTGAGTATTTGCATCATCAACAGCTACTAACACATGAATTGTTCTGTCATTTCAAGGTGAAAAGTGAATGTATCTTTCCAATTAGCAGTTGTTTTAAAAGCATTCTCTGAAACACAGTCCTTAGTGATTTGGACATTACAATTCGAACTTTAAGCCTTTCACCTATTTTTTAAGAGTAATATTTAAATCAACAGACAGAAAGAATATTTCTTCAGTGTATTGCTGAATCCTCTCCAAGTTGTACACACTATAAATAATTATTCAACAAAATTGAATCTTGATTTTTGTACATTTTCTTTTTGTTATTAGAGCTGATTTTGGAACCCAGAACATATGGGTGAGTAAACTGCTTGGCTGCCCTACAAAAGTACAATGGAGATGCAGCCAAGGTTTTCCTCATTGCTTGATGAGATGACAAACAGCATGTAAAGTTTATATAATGCAACACAGACACCATAGGTTTCTTTTTCAAATTTTGTATTGCTAAAAGATGCATGTCTTTTTTAGGACTCAGACTTCACTCATGAGTGACGTTCACCCTCTGTGGGTTCTACTCCAAAATTCTAACTCTAAAATAATTTAAACCTGGTAGCCATAGTAAGGCCAGGCTTTCTTTAATGTATGCTGTCAATTTAGGAGTTGTTTGATCATTTCTTTAACACAGATTCGGTGAACTACTTTTGGCTTTCTGAGCTGACAGAGCACTGACCCCTCTCCAGCCACATCAAAGCTAGAGAGCAGTAATATGCACTTTTTTTTTCTTGGATTCCTTTGTCAAGTGAAACCAACCTTTCAGTTACGTAACATGTGTATATAAATATGTATACATCTATAAATATGTAATATTTTGAAGTGCTGGGGTCTGAACCCCCAGCCCTGAATTAAGGGTGACAGATGGGTGGTTCCCATGGTCCTTTAAAAGGAGGGGATGAGTTTACCTTTTGGCTTTCCTCCAAGGTGCAGCTGACCTTGTAAGGAAAGCCCTTGGGTAAACAAGCCCCAGGTGCCCCCATTGGGTCAATGAGTGCCAGGTTCCTGCTGTGGGGATAAAAGCTGGGCCCACTTGCAGGAAGGGTGGGGTGTCTGTCTGTGAGGTGGATGCACTCTGCAGAGTTTCCTGTTGGGGAAGGACCTCCTGACTTTCCCTGCAACTGGGCCCTGGTCAGGTTTGGCATTTGCAAATGCAGGCTTTGTGATAACAACGTGGCTATCTCTCTCCTATATTATCAGCCTATTGGCTTGGTTGTCTCCCATCTCTGCCATGGGAGACTTTGTTGCTTTGTTTGTTCCACTGAATGTTGGCCATGTTGTATCATTCTTGGGGTGGCTGGGGTTGATGTCTATTATGTGTAATCTGATTGACTTGTTTGTAACCCTAACGATCACCCATATACTGACTTTGTGTGCAATAGAATCTGATTACTGGTTTGTTTTACTGCTGGCTGCATCCTTTGTGCTAGGCCTAGTAATTGGCAAAACATATTTGTATCACAAATAAGGCCCAGAGTGAATGGTCAGGACCAAGGACTTACTGTACTTTGTACTGTACAAGCAAGAATAAATGTGCCTGTTGCCCTGAACAGACTTCTGTTAAGTCAAAAACCATGGTGGTTTAGTTATTTTTTAGCTGTCTGTGACAGTCTTGCAACATTTCATTATTTGTTCACTTATAGTACATTTGCCACTGACAAACAAACACAACAGTTAAAATGTTTGCTATTTATGCCTCTCCTCCATTCATTTGTATGAATAGATTATTTTTTTTCAATATTTGTATAACAGTAATATCTGGAGCTCCCCTCCGAGAGCACCACATTGCAGCACAGACTAGGACCCAACATGTTCTTCACTTTGCACTCTCAGGGGCCTTACAGTTGATCCAGATGAAATAGAAATTGGAAATGAAGTGGAAACAAAGTGACTTGCCCAAAAACTTCCTTTTATTCCTCCTCCACACATCCATGGACACAAACTTTTTTTAAAGAAATGAAATAGAGCTTACAGAGAAACATATTTTTCAACTAAGGAATCAAAGTTTGTACTATGAGTAAATGGGGAAAGAATTAAGATTGTGCTTAACATTTGACAACACACTGACACTGTTGAAGGTAGACTCAAGTTGCGTAGGTCCAAAAGGAAAAGGAAAATCATGGCAAAAACATTTTAAAGTTATATGATCAAAGTGAAAAAAAGGTTAGGTAATGAAATATCAAGATTTTATTTTACACATTTGAGAGTTCACGTGCTTGGGAGGAAATATGTTGTTCCACTGGGAATCTGTCTAAGCCTTCTTCCTCCTTTCCAAAGTACAATTTCCATTCTCATACCCAGACAGAAAATTAACATTAAAATAGTCTCTAATTTAAACATGAACTTATAACTAATAAGCATACAGAATCTAAGAGCATTTGCATCTAAGAGAAAAAAAACTTCTTTAGCAGGATATTTGTGCAGCACGGGCGGCAGGGGAGGCTGAGAGGGCCCCGAGCAGCGGCAGCTTTCCGGGCTCCGGCCTATTACAGGCCTTTCCACGGAAGGATTACACCCACTGTTTGACCTTCCTAAAGGCAATCCAGCCTTAACTTCCCTGCAATAACATGGCAAGGTCCAGAGAGCAAGCAATGGAAACAACATGTGCAGACTGTAAACCATGGTGGGGATTATGGCCTGCCGATATTTCTTTAAGTCGAATTCTTCACCTGGTGTGTCTGTAGTGTCACGGAACAATGCAGGCAGAAGCATTTAGTGCATTCACTTTTTGGTTTATTGTATTGTTACAGGCACCTGAGAATGCAGTGATGGGTGTGTGTGTGTGCTTTGGCCGAGGCAGTGGTGTGCTCAGGTTTTGTTGTTGGTAAGAGTGTGTGTGTACGCTTGTTTGGTACAACACAAGTGTGTTTAAGAAAAAGGAACATCGAGTTACGGCAGCTCCCCCCGTGGAACGGCCACGGCGGACCCAGGAGCCCTGGTGGAAATACTGGGGTGAGTTTGTGCAAACATCGCCCGCCCGCTCCACAGAGCGGCTGCGTCCCACAGGGCGACGGGCTGATGCCTGCTGTGTGCTTATAAAGTTTTGGTGGATCAGAACACAGAATGGCAGCAGAGATATAGGGAGTTACAGGAGGATGATAAAGGAAACAAGGAGACAGCAGGTTCTGAGGATCCTAAACCCGAAAATCCTTTTGATCCCAGGACAGATGATCCCAAGAAAGAACCCGATTTATACCCACCTCCGGCTCGCCTCCCTGCGGCAGCAGCCCCCCAGTGCTCGGCAGGCCGCCCCCATTGCTCAGAGAAAGCCCTTCCACCACTGTTAACCCCTGTGTTACTTATGTCACCTACAAATCCTTTTAGAGATTACACTGAAAACAAACCAGCAGTGCAAAAATTAAAAAAAAAAACACCTTAAAGCAAGGAGACAGGCGAGGAGACTTTTCTTTTGAACCAACCCCCGACTCATCTCGGGTTGCCTTACCAGATGTTTAAAGGCCTGCCCCGTGTGAGGCCGGCCATCAGGGTCATTTCATTTAAAGGAAATTCAACCAACAGGAGTGTACAAGTTATAATTCACAGTTGTGCATTTAAGATATTCGTGTTGTAAACCTCACTTCAAAGAACTCATGTGCAAAATTGTACTGACAGTAGAAACCATGGCTAGATGCCCTCCCAGCCTCCCCCGGCCAAGAGGCCGCCGGCCGCCCCTCTGCCTGCACCCAGAGGCAGACAGACAAGGGGACAGAGCTCTAATACTGCAAGCAAAGACATGACTGGTTTAATGTTGCATCAAACAAACCTGACTATGAGTTTTTTCTACACGCATGTCTTTTCCCGAAGGTATTTTTTTTCCTTACAGGTGAAAACCAAACTTGGGCCAGAATTCCAAAGGCAATAAGAGGAGGCCCATGTACTCTGGGAAAGTTAACCTTGCTTCCTGCTAATATCACGGTCGCGTAGTGGCTGCAACACAATCAAACTCGCCATTGTCGAAGCCAAGATGTCCATGCATTTTCACCCAAGTGTTCAGACTCTATTGACTTATTCACAGATATGAAAATTACAGGCCCTCACTCAGCACTTGAAGGAAAACACCGGTTAGAACCCCTTCCAGGAATGGGCATGAAGCTGGGATTGCTTGAAAAAAGGCTTATTATTGCTTTGTGCTAAGGGTGTGGAGTTTTTATGTATTATTTGTTGTGATCCCTGTCTAATATCGTTAATGCGTAATATGATTGATGTGTCCCAACCACAGGCCACGGGGAAGCATGTATTAGGAGTGATAAGAAATGGTCCATAGTAAGACACCACTAGGAAAATTACAGCTCGGAACATCTGCAGCTGAGTATTGTGGAAACAAGACCTTGAGTAAAGTTCAGTAAACCCGGGAAGCCGCTGTTTTCAAAAACACTCCATGAAGCTGGCAGGCCTCTGTTCACACGCTGGCCAGGTGTGAGCCGATGCCAGAGCCAGTGCTTTTCCACTCATGAGGAGGGGGCTATGAAGCATGGTGGTGGGACAAACGGGGGGAAGGCCTGATGCGCATCTTGACGCAGGGGACGCCCTGAAGCTGCATGACCTGCTGCCCCTCCCTCATGATCCATCCTTCTCTACCTGGCAGCAACTGGCTTTTGAAGATGCTAACAGTGATTGTAAGCGAGCTTTGCAAACTGTCTGGAATCGCACCACTTGTAACATTGCTGATATGGTTCGTGTGTAAATTATCATACTGCTTCTTTAGCTACAACATTAGCTGTGCAGCTGTATACCTCACTCCCCGATGGGACAAGCTATTGTAGAACGTGCCCATCGTAGCTTAAAAGACATGCTCTCTAAACAAGAGAAGGGGGAGACTCTCTCCACCCACAAGAGAGCAGGGGAAAGTTCGACATGGTATAAAAACCGTCTTTCAAAAATGGGTGATTTTCCGGCATTGCCTCTTGAACTCCAGGAGTTAGATTTGCTAGGAACCATACAAGCATCAAACTGCTTTTTTCTTATTTCATCTTTCTGGAATAATGGACTGAGTGTTGATGTATCCCCTCGAGGAATATATTCAAATGTTTCTGCCTGGTGTAATGACACAGGTAGTGGGCCAGTTATAACAAAGCCAGGTTCAATTGGCCTGCCTAACAATTATTTCTTTGATTTGCGGACAAAGAGCTTGGAAGGGAATCCCTGGTGAGGCAGTGGGAGGTCCTTGCACAATTGGGCAACTAACCATCTTCCACCCAGAACGCATGTTCATAAATTTTGCTTTGTGTACCTTGCTTATTATCATGTGTACAGTGTATGATTAACAATAGCCTAAACCGTGTTATGGTCACGCAAATTAACACTGCTAGCATTAGAATATTTAAATAAAGAAGGGGGAGATGTGGGGAAGCAAGACAAGGCCAAGCTAGTGGGAAAGTACAAGAACTAGCTATGTGCTTAGAGATAAGAGGTAGAAACAATAACAGAACATGAACAAGAAGCGGATAGGTAGCACGTGTTCAATTAGCCTGCAAGATGATAGGAGTATTAAAGGTAAACTACTGAGCTATGGGTATAAATATGAACTGATCTATTAATGGCTACAGTATAAATGTGCACCAACCTATTAATAGCCACTGGAACAGTATAAATTGGAGCTGATGTACTAATAAAGCATCTTTCCTTCTGCACTACCTGGGAAGTCTGTGCCTTAATTGCCACAGCTTGTCTCTGGATTGTTTATCCCAGTATTTTACTAGTGAAAGCAATCACTGGATGCAATTTTTCAGGAGTTTTTCAAGCTCCGTCTTAAAATAGGTTTGGATTTCTTTGTCTGCCTCTTTCCCCATTCCATGCTCCAGAGGGTGATGCTTCTCTTTATTTACTCTTTCAGCTACACCTTGAATAAGGAAGTCAAGCTCTGTTGAGAGTGGTGGAGTACTTGCTATTAAATGCTCTAGTGTAACATTTTATGACTCAGAACTCCTGATAAATATAATTTATTCAGGATAAAAGCTCTTTACTAGGTATGATGTCTGGACTGAAGAGACAGTTGATTATACAGGATCATTCATATTTGCAATAGGAATGAAGTGATTCTTTTATCACAGTGGTCCAAACCTGACTCACGCCACTACTGTTCTCTTTAGCCTGAGTTAATTGCCAGCTGAACAGTGTGGGTATCTGTGGCCGATTTATTTAGGAATATGTTCCATCTGAAAAGACTACACCAATGAAGTACAAGAGGGCATAACTAAAGGATTCACATATAAAGCTTAGGAGCTTAGATAATTACTTGCAGAAAATATGCTCAGCTCTACATGTCAATTTACACAAAAAAGAACTACTGAACCTTTTGATAAAGGAGTATTATGTTTCCCAAATGAAGTAACCAAGCCAAATTCTATTCACCATATTCACCATTACTGTGGAATAACAGAGTCAAAAGAGTTCTTCCATTGCAACACCCAGAAGAAAACAGATTCTGACCAATTTATGTCAAAATATTTGACACTTTTTATAACTATAACCATAGCTACCTACATTGAATTAGGACAGTTACAGATATCTTGAGAACATTTATGCAAGAACTGTCCAAATATGAAAACTAGAACATTACAACTGTAACTGTTATTTTGGTACAAATAGTTAGGCACAGTACTTATGATACTTGCTTTGCATTTTGACAGGACATTGTGGGAAAAGCTTCTGATGAAATTCACATGGGAGCTGACCTCTGAATATTTAAGCTCTGAAGCAAAAGTAAGAATAAGTGGATCAAAGACCAGGCGTATGTGGTACAACTGCTGATCTATATATTAAGAACACTTAAGTCAATGTATGTGCTCTAGATATTCTTTTATACTAATGCCAAAGTTATTTACAGCTTTGCATTTAACAAAACTAAGAGGGATTAAGTGCACTATATAAATAACTAAAGCTGTACTGTTCTAAATAAAACTGAGAACATAATTTGTACTTCACAACACGGCTTAATGTCATTAAAAGCCTTTCTACAACAATTTGAAATATGCAGTCCAGTCTTCCTCATATCAAAACCTGATATTTTTGTTATTGATGCAAAATGAAAAAGCTCTGTTGTTGCAAAAGATCTCTCTGCTACTGAGATCTGTTTAACCTTTCTGTTATTTGGTTCTATTACACTTACTATCTAGCTTTATTAAATTTGCAAAATAGTTTGTTTATATTCATTCTGGGGAGGTGGCTATAATTTGCAAATATGTCAGTCAAAAATAGACCAGTTAGATGTTCTTGGCTGGCACACTGTCAACGCACGCAATGAGTTCTTCTCTCCCTCCCTCTCTCCTTTCTCTCTCACATACACACGCTCAAAAATGTCTCCAGTAGAGTAAAATATTCACATGAATACTGGAAATGATGGAGAAGAACCCCAGCCGACATCCCATCTGTTCCCATGAATTAAATTTAGAAATCATATGTAATATAGACATTTCTGTCTGAATATCATAAAGCCCTGACACATTCAGGCTTTCATTAAAAAGCTCTGAGATGTGACTTGAATAACAATCTGTCTTAGCTAATTAGTATTTTCAGTTTAGCATATTCACTTTCAGATGTATTGCTGTTTGCACATGGTAATTAAGGTAAACAGAGCCCATCCACAGCTGCATCAATTAACACTGCTAATCAAAACTGAATTCAGGTAATTAGGCACATTTATGCAAAAAGTGTGTAATTTGTGGGGAAAGCTAGATTCTTCAGTAATATTTCAATAAGTAGGAGTCTCTTTTTGCAAATAAGACAAGGAAATAATGGTAAATCAGCTCTAACATATACATGATGCACACTCAGTGACAATTACCTAAATTAAATCTAATTGGTCTGTATTTTCAGAAATTGGACTATATTTTTTCATATAAATGTTTTCCTCAGTGTTTCTACATCAAAAAGTGGATTCATTTCTGACTAAAGGTTTAGTGATTATTCAAACAGGACTTAAAAGTTAATGTTTCCTCTAGCAGTTTTTGTACTGTTGAACATAATGGTCCAACTTGTTCTCATTTCCAGCAGGGCAATTTTTAATGAAAATGCCCTCGTGTCATTTTCATTTTAATTTCTCCAAAGAGGGCATATTTTATTTTACTTGAAAGAAAATCTTCTTGAAATTTCTCCCACTGCACATTTCAAGAATGTGAAGTAGTAAATACGTCAAAACTCTTCTGCCTTGACCTACAAACTTTCACCAGAACTACAAGTTTCACATCCTTTTCTTCCCTTCACCCCAAAACCAGAATTTGAAGCCCTCCAAAAACTACAAAAAACATTAAAGCAGTGTAAGAAACTATATTCATAACAGAATATTCAATTCTATTGAAACTGAAAGAAGAAATGTTCACTGTAACATTATACTCAGAGTTTTTATATGAAGCTATTCAAGTTATTCAAATTCAGGTCTCTGTTATGCACTCTTTCAGAGAACTAGGCAAGTCTGATAGACAAAAAATGCAATTATTAACTTGTAGCTAATTTTCCTTAAACTGTAAGACTGACAAAAAAAAAAAGGCTAGGCAATTACTGATTTTTAACAGAAGCCTAAAATGAATCCACCATTTTTGCCTACTTCCAGCTCATTTATTCTTCTTAAAACAGAGTAAGACAAAATAATTTTACTTCCAATCTAGTATAATACATTTACCCAGACTAGTCAGCATGTATCTTCTGCCCTGATTTTAGGGTAACTTTGGGGCAAGGGATATATGTTTTGCCAATTAGTAGGCCCAGTACAAAAGACACAGCCAGCAGCAGAACAACAATCCAGTGAGTAAGTTCTATTTCACGTAAAGGACTCAGAATATAGGGGATTGCCAGGGGTACAAACAAGTTAGATAGATCACAAATAATAGATATCAACCCCAGCGACCCCAGGAATGACACAGTATCACTCATAATAGATGGAACAAGCAGAGACACAAGATAACCCACAGAGAAAATGGGAGACAACCAGGACAATAAGGGGGTTACATATGATAGAAGTAACCCCATGTTGCCTCCCCACAAAGCCCGCGTTTGTACGTGCCAGACCTGACTGCAATCCAGTTGCATGAGGAGTCAGGAGGTCCTTCCCCAACAGTAAAACTCTGTGAAGTGCATCCACTCCACAGACAGACTCTCCAACCCTTCCTGCAAGTGGGCCCAGCTTTTATCCCCACAGCAGGACACCTGGCACTCATTGACCCAATGGGGGCACCTGGGGCTTGTTTACCTGAGGGCTCTCCTTGCAAGGCCGGCCGCACCCTGGAGGAAAGCCAAAAGGCAAACTCATCCCCTCCTCTTAAAGGGCCATGGGAACCACCCATATGTCAACCTTAATTCAGGGCTGGGGGTTCAGACCGCAGCACTTCAGATATATAATACATCTTCGTCATGTGTAGATTTGCAATATGGAATATGTAGCTTTTGCTAATAACTTCAGTATAAAGAAAAAATATCCTTACAACATTAAGGTATAACCCTATATAGCTATTGAAATTGAAGTGTGTTTTGCAACCATATGCAGTACAATGCACATATCACTATTCAGAAAGTTTTCTCTATATAGAAAAGTGTATTTGTTCCATTATGAAAAAATATATGAAAAATGCTTAACTGTATATATATACTGTAGTTAAAAGGGTATCAAACCTCCAGTTTTCATTGAGCTATTGGCAGAGCAGAATACTGAGAGAGAATACTGAGAGAGTTCAGAAGAAAAATAAAACTTGTGAAAGAAATACAGTTGTGAACTATTTTCTATTCAAGTAATCACAATGACTATTGCTAATGTAGTGAAATGTTAGAAAGCTGAACAAGACCATTTCTAACCAATTATCAGAACAACTTAAAAGTATATGCAGTTCCCTACACCATCCTTGCTGGGGGCAATGTGAAACGATAACTTCATCTTTTTTCCATTTTCTGTTGCAAGATAGAAACACTCACCTATGTGTCATACCACATGCTAAGCAACTGTCAGACCTCTCACATGGCTTATTAACATCAACATACAGTGAATACCATCAAAACAATGTTATATGACCTGCCTTTGAAAGAATTTGCCCTGCTTGGTAAATGCCTTTTTGAGACAGAAAAACAGAAGTTGTAATGACTAACAGTGTTTATTTTAGATGCTATACTTTGTAGGAAGTGAGTACAGTGACAACATCCTAGCCTCTCTCCCCCATCTTGTAAGTATTTCTTTGCCTAAAGTAGTCAGATATAGTAAGTATTCCAACAGACTTTCCAGAAATATTTTACTACACTGCCCTGTCTAAGCTGCCTGACTACATCGGTAAATATAAACAGACGCATTAGGAGCATCTCTTCACTGAACACATATGTAGTGCATATTATTGCTACATCATGAATTGTCTTGATGCACCATCCATTAAAAAACTTTATATCTTGCTAGGGTATCATTGTTTCTTGCAATTTGGAAATTTTTTTTGGTGTTGAGGTTTGATAAATGTATGGCAGGATTAGATGATAACAGACAAGTGCATAATGGATAACTCAAAAAAGAAAATATTATGTGAAAGTTGGCTGGTTCAATAGGAATTTCTTACATATGCAGTCCCACTCTTTTTCCTCTTCTGCATTGCTCTAATGTAAAATATGCAAAGGGATGGAGACATCCTACTATTGTTAACTAAAATACAATGGATATGTTTGACTAAAAAGATGCTATAAATACTATTTTCCTCAATTTAAAGAAAAGTTTCAATCTACTCCTAGCACTCAAAACCATTCAAGGATTATAAGCAAAATGATAGATATTTAAAGTTCATAATATTTTGTTTATAGAGCATGCATCTCATTATTCATAACATTAAAACTGTTGAAATGTTTCAACCCCAGTATTCACAGGGTTAAATTGAGAACATGCAAAAATTTTAGTTTGAGGAAAGCAGGAGCAAGAGCCCAAAGTCGACAATTAGTACTCTGCACCTTAGAAGAGGAAAAAAAGCTCAATAATTTACAAATGTTGAAGGAAGTGCTAGTTCCATAGGTAAAAATAAGGCTGAGATCTGAGATCCTTTAGGCAAATGTATCTCTCTGTTAAACATCCTACTAATCCAAGCCTGAAGGTGTAATTCAGTACCCTGGAGGATCGCCTCTATACTTTTGCCAGCTGTTCCATTTAGGTCACTCCACCACAAGTTTAGCTTTTATCTATTCCTCACTTTCTTCACTGGATCCCAAAAGCAGCAGCCCATCTCTCTGAAGACTGTTTAAAGTGTAAATGAAAAGATGAGACAGAAGTGAGGCACTACCTCAGGGTTCTTAATTTCTGAACTGCAATTCCTTGGACTTCCCTACCTTCACAGATGCAATATGAAGTCTCCCTTAATGAAAAGTGAGGAGGAAAACCGAATATGGAATGTAGATAGTACATTCATTATAATTTTAATGCTTTGCAGTTGCATGAAAGAATGGGAAATTTTTCTAGGCAGAAAGTCCACTCAAGGCCAAACAGTTGCAGCAGCAGCTCTTCTGCCCTTCAACCCAATTTCCAACACTACTGCTGCTCGTGTGCAAGAAAAAGGCTGCAAACAGATGTTTTATATCTTCTCTGGTGGTCAAAGAGAGGTGGACTCAGGGAAAGGAAGAGAGAAACAGAAAAAAAAGAAAAAGAAAAAGAAAGTGGTGGTTTGATCCAGTACACCGTGTGCCAAGGACCATGGAGAGCCCTGGGTGCAGATCTGATCCACTTGCCCAGTCTCCCTCCCCAGACTGGCAGAGGAAGGAAGAAGGGCTTCAAGGGTGATGCTTCATGCAAACTGAACCAAGCTCAAGTAACTAAACTGCTTCTAATTTACTGCTAATTTAGTACAAGGCTTTTAACAAATACATCATTTCTTACCTAAAGAAACAAAAAGATGTGAATTTGAAGTGGATCCAAAGGGAACAAAAAGATGTGAATTTAAAATGGATCCAATTATAATGGTTCTAGTCAGCATAAATTTAAGCCCTCAGAGGGTCACTACAGTCCTCTAGAACTGCTCTTAGGCAGTATGCTGTTTTATAGCAACACACTGATGTCTTACTCTGGGAAAATTCAGTGTAATTCATTACAAAACAAACCACTGTCCTGACATTCATTTGTCTGTTTAAAAAAAAAAAAGAGCAAGGCAGATACTCTGGGAGGAATTTCTAAGTGTTCAACTTTTAATGAAAGATTCATAAAAAATGCAGCAAGCATATAGCTGAGGTCTTTCCAATTTAATATTAATTAATAAAGTTTGCACACACAGATACCAACTGTAATGTGAAACAGAATTATAAAATCTAGTAGAAATTAACTTCCTAGGTTTTCAAAGGCTGTTCAGTAGTGTAGGTACAGTGACTCCAAAGACCATTTGCATGACTTTACATATGCAAGTAATCCCACGGGCTTTAGTCAACTGCTAAGATCGTGTCCTGATCCTACCCATCCAGCATGACGTACAGTCTCCAACCCAAGAAGCCACTTGTGCACATATACTAGGAAGGGCTTAAATCACAGTGTTTAACCAGTGCAGCCATTTGCACACCTGCGCTTAGTCTGTTCTTGAGGAAAAAAGTGCAGTTCTGCAAGCTTGTAAACCTGACTTTTAAGGGTTAGGGAGAAGGAAAAAACGACGCAAAGAGCAACGCACATGCAGCTTTACTTGTAATTCTGCAATAGCTCACACAGGTAAGCAACTGAGCTCCGGCGAGCTGCCTTGCAAGGCTGGACAGGAATCCTCACCTGTGTTACGCTGCCTGCTCGTGCATGCATCAGCCAGCTCAAGGTCTACACCAGCAAATAAAGCATATCCACAGTGATTTTCACTGCTTACCTTGCTGACGCACCTCCATGTGTTCCTGCCGACATTTCTATATGTGGGGGTTCATTGCAGACGGCTGCTCTTAAGTTCAGCATTCCTATTGGCACGTCTGCTCTGGTGGTGATGAGCAAAGGCAGGTTGCCACTGGCCAGTTGTGCGCCGTCTGCAATCACAGCTCAATGAGTGCAAAAGGAAAATTAAAACATTTTTTTCTCTTACACTTGAATGACACAGCATACTGTTCCATGTTTGCATTTAAATTGGACAGAATAATTTACCATTGGCTTTTGATTTCAGAAGGGTTAATCACCTCAGCAAAGGTCAATCAAACTTTAATCTCCAGTAAAATTGCAGTAGCTTCAATCACCTGCAGGACATTTATTATATTCTTATTTTCATGCAAAAGAATGCATCACTAATCTTCTAACTCTTTACATTAGCACATTTGCCATTAACATTTTACTAAAATTATTAATTCCTCCAAAACTATTACAAGACCTCATTTCTACACATCTCAGAAGATAATCCTGTTAAAACCCAGACACATCTACTGTGACATTGCTTTAGTTGTCTGCTCTAATCCTCACAACCCTTTGATACTCCAGCCGAATTTTAACAATGCACAAAGTCTCAATTACACAAAATATTACAGGGTTTAGTTTTGAACAACAATATACTGTTTTAGTAACTTAATCTTCCCTATTGTCTGCAATCACAATACTAATCCGTTTTGCCACTGTTCGCAGCATTTTCTATTCAAAACAAAATATAGATTTTTAATTTTGCTGAGCAACTCTTGAAAAGAAGTAGATTTATAAGGATAAGTTAAAACCTAGAATCTGTTACTGACAATAGGAATAATCATGATGACAGGAATATTTTTATGGTCTGGAAAAAAGTATTTCCTCACGAAACAGAAGACTCTTTTGAGGCATAGCCCATTAACAAATGAAGAAATAAAGAAAAAAAATAATTTTAGTTGGTACTTCCAATATGGTCTACTAATTAAAAATAATTTATCTGCTATTAAATTGACTGAGAACTGCAAAATCTTTCTGAAAAACTCAAGTCAGGATTAGTTTTAAATTACCTTTGCAATAATATCAGCTCAAAACTAGAAAATTATTTAACTCTAACCAGACTGTAATATAGAAAAGAACGCATCCCGAAATATGTTGCTTTTAAATAAACATCAGCTACATTAGCTAAACAGCAATACATTCCTTCAAAATTCTACTTTCAATTCATTTGAATGCTCAGAACTAGTTTACCCGTAAAAGATACAGAGAAGAGTAACAGAAAACTCAGGGAGAGCTCAATACGGAACTGAAATACACTGCAAACAATTCATTTCCCAAATTTTAGAAAACGGTACCAAAAATTCAAAAGTACTTGGACAGAAAAATACTAATACCACTAAAATAAATGTTTCTCCCTTATTCTTCTACCATGGCCATATCAAATCCTCTGTGAAAGAGAAAGAACCATCATATGCCATCTCATGTATATTTAAAATGGATTTTCTAGCCATAATAACATTTTGACATACCGTAATGTAAATAAACTGATCTTTCCCATCCCAATATTTCCTTCTCTCCTCTTTTTTTTTTTTAACATATGGCACACAGGCAGACACACTCCCCCGTCACTGTCAATATGCACACTCATTAGCAATATGTCAGGCTGGCATTTTCAACACATACTCCAGAGTATAACTGAACAATCACGCAGTGCACACACACACATACACATGTAAAAATACAATTGCAAAGAAGAAGAGCTCAGAGGAATCATTTTTAACTTGGAAAACTAGGTAAACGTACAAAAGGAATAAGCGAGATCCTCAGGCAATATTTTACAAAGGTGCTGCAAAGTGGCTCTCCAGCTAACAGCACCGACGCTGCTCTTATTTCTCACACACAAACACACACAGGCACACAAATATGCATATACAAAAGCAAATATTTTAGCAAGATATTTTAATGCTGAATTATGAATGCAAGAATATGGGGGTTTCCCTGTTTTTTTGTGGTTTTTTTTGCCTTTTAAATTACATTCTAACTTCAAGTAATGAATGAAAAGAAATGTTACAAAATATTATAAACCCAAACTGAAGTACAAGTTCCTAGAATATAAACTGTCAACTACATTTGTAGTTCCGCCAACTGAGAAAATTAGCTATGAAAACAACTGCGTCCTTATTTTTTACAAAAAGCATCTGGCAAGACAGCAAAAACTACTTAGAAAGGGTGAGTAGCACTGAACTACGGTTTTAGTTATTCACCTCTTGATGCATTGATAAGACATATTCTAGATTGCTATTGCAACTGCTTTAAAATATGACAGAATAGCTTCACGTGGCACCCTGAAATGAAAGATACCATCAAAGGACCATCTACTTCATTTTTCAAAAGATGAAACAGGGGAGAAATGTATAGGGAAAGAAACATACCTTTAGTTATCCCAGCGAACAACTTCTCAGCATATCTACATAGTCCTGCGGCTCCACCAGTACAAAAGTTGACACTGCAGCGCTTGTGATCTCTGTGACAATGGCATCACACTGTTGGCAATTTTTTCGATTAAACTTCTCAGACACGGTAGCAACTTTGTTGCATAATTATGATATTAGCCAGCTGGCGGGTACAATCAATCATCCACTGCAAGAAAGCCAGACAAAGAGACATCTAATCATTGCAAGCAGAGCAGATAAATTTTTTTCCTTTCTTATACGTGTCACAGATTCTATCCCTCCTGACCCTCTACACAGCCATCGACTGTCAAATTTAGATTCAGCAAGCTCCCAGCTTTTCTTTATCCCTGCCTTAGATTTGAAACTCCTGGTTATCAGGAAGACAAGCATCACCAGCTGTCTCAGAACAGGAAGGCAATCAGGTGAATAGTACTTATTATCTCTCATTGCCTTCTGAGGATGCGACAAGATTGATTTTGGACCAACAACACATCCAGATCTCAGGCACAGCTACTACAGCATCAAGTCCAGAATGTGGTGCAGATGTAAAGCTGACCTCAACCAACCTCAATACCAAAATTTTGAGGTTTTCTTCTTTTTGGGGGGAGGGTTTTTTTCTCTAAGAGAACTCTTCTATTTTTTTCTTCACAGTTGCACTGGATATTCCCTCCTTCCAGGCTGCTTTCCCCCCACCACAAAAAACCCAGGCAATCTGACTGCACCGTTACTCCGGGGACTGTGTTTCACAGTTGGATAGTCTTAATTGGGCCCACAGAAGCAATTAGCTACCATTAAAGGCTTCTCTGTATACATCTTCCTCTCAACTAGTCTGATCTTCTATAAAACCCAACAAGTGAAGCCTACGCTTTGAGAAGGTTAGACATACAAATACATTGTAAGTCCAAAATACAGAAGCATCCTAACACAATTTGCGCTGACAGTTTATTTCAGCATTGCTCTAGAAAACAATAATATGTTTGAGATTTTCATTTATGGCAATATTGGAAAATCTTGTGCTCCTACTGTAAGACCATTTTAACAAACCAAATACGCTTCAAAGTACTGGGAGATAATTCATATAAAGCAGAAACAAAGGTTACAATAGAATAAATGCCATCCCAATAACTCATTCTTGTACAAAAAAAATCCCAACTTTGTACATTTCAAAATGCCTGCTGACAGTTCAATTTAACTAATTAGATTGGTGTACATGAGTCAATTTATACAAATTTATAAGGACATGCAAAAATTTTTATGACCAGTTCTGGATTCATGGCACACTGGCTGCTTCAGCACTTGGACTGAAGACTGCTTTTCCAAAACCATATCTTTTCAGACAAGGTGATCCTATGTTTACTTCACCTTAATTTCAGGATAGTTTAATATTAAAGATAGGATACAGCAATACTGTCTCAGTCTCAAACAAGAATACACTCTGGATTTGGCAGCATAAAATTATTCCTGTTTTTAGTAAATCCATTGAAAATGAGAAATTTTTCTTATCATAGAATCATTCTTCTAAGTTTTCACATACAATTCACATAAATTTTTCACACTTTCAAAATTCAAACAATCCAAATATTTTCACAATCCAAATGGAAAAAGTGATAGTTAGGAAACAGCAGCTTGTGGGAGTAAGAATTATATCCTAACCTCGCTCCCTTGAAATTACAGTGTTGCGAAAACCTGCATTGCCTTCAATAAGTCCATTTTTCCTTTTGTGTAACTGTCTCATTTGGAAAGTTTACGAGGCCAAATACAGGAATCATTATGGTGTTCATTATTGGTCAAAACACAAAAAAATTACTTTCTGATACTTGTTGGAAAGGATGAGGGCAGGAAAATAAATTACATCCTCCAGTGTAATGTCACCACTCCAGTCATTATGGTTGACTGATCAAGTATTCACCCAGCTTCTCAGGCAGATATTGAAGACTGCACCAGTTCTGCACTGCTACCCATACCCAAATTGTTAACAATCTGAGCTCTAGCTCAAGTACCTCCACACCATATTGTCATCAATGTAAAGGCAGAAATGCTGTTAGAAATCTCAGTCCTAGCCCAACTAAAATGACTAATTCACTTTATTAAAATATCTGCTGCCAAGAGGATCTTATTCAGAAGTTAAGGAAGCCCTTCATGCATTATTATTTCTCGTTTCTATTCCTGTACTCAAATCACATCTTGCTTTTTTTTTAAGACAGCCTTTAAATATGAAGAAGTAGTCAAGATCCTAGCAGAGTTTTAAGGCGAGAGGAAATAAATGAGCGTAGGAAATGAACAAGAGACTTGGGAAGTACACAGATATAGGAGGCTGCTGTAACAACTGATTCATTTTTCTAGAAGGTGAACCAAATGCATCAGATACATAAAGCTATCCATAGTAGTGTCTCCAGTCAGCCACCACCATAGACCTGACCAAGTTTCTAAGCTGTCAGAACAAGTCTGAGCCGACGGAACTGGAAAACAAACAGGATGGCCTCTGACAGGTCTAGACTAAAAGTTATTTAAGAGTAGCATGAAAGAAGGATCAAACTTGGTACCCCAGCAGCACTTGTATTGGTCCATTTTCAATAAATACATCAGGCTTTTTCTTCACTTACACTTTTTCATTACTTTGGAGTTCACTGTGGAAAAACACGGAATTAATCTCACCTACCCTCAGCTATTATAAACAAGGCAGCTAGGCTGGTCATCTGTGCTCTGCTCAGTCACAACCAGGATGAAGGAGAGCATGACAGGAATCTGCTGAGCATGAATTACTATACCTATTTCCATAGTTAGATACTGGTGGAATGACTCATTCAACGGATATAGTGCTCTCTCTATTGGCTGTCATGGAGACTACAAAACTGGTCTGAATTCAGTTTTAACCCTGCTTGGAGCAGAAGGTTGAACTAGTTGACCTCCTGAGGTCTCTTCCAATTGGAATTATTCCATTAATCTATGAACTGGCTAAAGCAAAAGCAACATAAATAGCAGAAGTTATGAGATTAACTCGATTACATGAATTATATGTGTAATTTTTTCAGGAGGGCAGGGCAGCTCTTCTGGGTAGTTTGGCCCTCACCTTCCTTAAAACTTTTGAAAAAGCAGCCTTTTTTTGCTTTTTTTCCCCTACATTGAGACAAAAAGATGAGAATTACCAGATCATCTATACAACAAGAGGTTCAGAGAAAAGGAAACATATCTAAGAGAATATACAAATAAGAAAGTACAGAAAGACCTCAGAGGAGGCAACTAAACAACATACCTGATATAGGAGGAGAAAAGGAAAGGGAGTGGCAAAAGAAAAGTAAACTCAGAGCCAGGTGAAAAAAAATATTCCTTTAGCAGGAAAGAAGGTACAGCAAAGGATAGGCCATGGTTAACCTAAAGCACATCAAGTTTAAAAAAAACCCACAAGCCATGACCACAATAATGGTGGTCCAGGCTCAAAGGAGAGGTTTATTCTGGTAAAGACAAGATTACTCCAGGATTTCCACAATATTTGCCGCTTTCTCAGAACACAGAAAATTTGCCACCAAAAAAACCACGAACCTAGAAGAAAGCAGAGAAAAAGAGTAGGATCCATGACCTAAAGCAAAAAAAGAATATTCTAAAACATTTTGATCAATAGTCAGAATTGCATTTCACTACCCAAGACTGATATAAAGCATTTCATTTTAAAGTTATGTATACCTATTTATAAGCTTAATGTTAAATATGCCTGTCTAATAAACCTTCCATTTGTAGTCTATTAAATCCAGTAAATCTTCCATTCAGTACCTCACTACAAATAATTAAGCGAAATTAAGTGATAGTATATGTAAATTATACATTTAAAATAATGGGCAATGTAATGAAAGGAATATTCTTCAAATTATAATCCAGTGGGCTCTTAAATTAACTTTTAATGTTCAGTGGCTGCCAATTAATAAGGAGCCGACATATTTGACTGTGCTACAACACACAAACAAGGAGAAGAAGGAAGGGAGCAATAAAAGGGCATGAAGCCACTGCAGGATGATGCACAGATGCTGATCAGCAGGTTTAGGGTAGCACATGTGGCAGAGCCCGGGTTTGAGGTGCAACATCCTTCTGTGGTAAACTTCTTCCTGAAATTAGGAGCTTCGAAGGCTTGATGACACTTTGACCTTCTCACTCACTGATTCTCCCCTCATTCCAAGAAAGAGCATATGTAGCTATAGACAAAGAGTTTACGGTATAGTTTCTCATTTTGGCACATCATATGCATCAAAAATAGTCACAGTTGGCTTTTATTTTATTTTATTATATTATTTTATTTTTAGCAGTGTAAGAGTTAGCCAGCGTCATAAACTGCACATATACTCCACTGAAAAGAATGAAACCATAAAGTTTCACAGTGCAGAACAATGTCTGCAAAGGTCACGCATAGCTTCTCAAGGGGGAAGCGCCACGAGGCAGATCTGAAGAGTCCACACGTTGCGTCAATTCTTAGCACAGAATGAACAGAGGTGAAATATTAATGCACTGCAAGAAAAACAATCTTGCTAGGAAGTGACCAAGAAAGAAAAAGTGGAAATGGGTGATTTCTCCACCTGCATCATGATAAACAGCTTCAGTTTTATCTTGTTATAATTTTGTCAATACATATGAAATAAAGGAGGTGCTGAATGCCTTCTTTGCCTCTGTCTTTACTCCTGCAGGCTTTCCCCAGGAGCCCCTGATCCCTGTAGCCCCAGAAGAAGTCAGGATAAAGGAGGAGTTTGCCTCGGTAGATGAGGATTGGGTTAGGGATCAGTTGAGCAATCTGGATATCCATAATGGAATGTACCCAAGGGTGCCGAGGGAGCTGGCAGAGGTCATTGCTAGGCCACTCTCCATCATCTTCGGTAAGTCATGGACAACAGGAGAGGTGCCTGAGGACTGGAGGATAGCAAATGTCACTCCAATCTATAAGAAGGGCAAGAAGGAGGACCCGGGTAACTATAGACCGGTCAGCCTCACCTCCAGCCCTGGAAAGGTGATGGAACAGCTTGTTCTTGGCACTATCTCTAGGCATATCAAGGAAGAGGGGGTCATTAAGAGCAGTCAACATGGTTTTACCAAGGGTAAGTCATGTTTGACCAACCTTATTGCCTTCTATGAGGAAATAACTAGGTGGATAGATGATGGTAGAGCGGTAGATGTGGTTTATCTTGATTTCAGTAAAGCATTTGACACTGTCTCCCACAGCATCCTCGTAGATAAGCTGATAAAGTATGGGCTTGGTGATCAGGTAGTGAGGTGGATCGTGAACTGGCTGAAGGGAAGAAGCCAGAGAGTTGTGGTCAATGGGACGGAGTCTAGTTGGAGGCCTGTGACTAGTGGAGTCCCTCAGGGGTCGGTACTGGGACCGGTGTTGTTTAATATCTTCATCAACAACCTGGATGAGGGTACAGAATGTATCCTCAGCAAGTTTGCTGATGACACCAAACTGGGAGGACTGGCTGACACACCAGAGGGTTGTGCTGCCATTCAACGAGACCTCGATAGGCTGGAGAGTTGGGCGGGGAGAAACTTAATGAAATTCAACAAGGGCAAGTGTAGAGTTTTGCATCTGGGGAAGAACAACCCCATGTACCAGTACAGGTTGGGGGCTGACCTGCTGGAGAGCAGTGTAGGGGAAAGGGAGCTGGGGGTCCTGGTGGACAGGAGGATGACCATGAGCCAGCAATGTGCCCTTGTGGCCAAGAAGGCCAATGGCATCCTGGGGTGTATAAGAAAGGGGGTGGTTAGTAGGTCGAGAGAGTTTCTCCTTCCCCTCTATTCTGCCTTGGTGAGGCCACATCTGGAGTATTGTGTCCAGTTCTAGGCCCCCCAGTTCAAGAAGGACAGGGAACTGCTTGAGAGAGTCCAGCACAGAGCCACAAAGATGATTAAGGGAGTGGAACATCTCCCTTATGAGGAAAGGCTGAGGGAGCTGGGTCTCTTTAGCTTGGAGGAGACTGAGGGGTGACCTTATTAATGTTTATAAATATGTAAAGGGTGAGTGGCATGAGGATGGAGCCAGGCTCTTCTCAGTGACATCCAATGATAGGACAAGGGGCAATGGGTGCAAGCTGGAACATAGGAGGTTCCACATAAATGTGAGGAAGAACTTCTTCACAGTGAGGGTAACAGAGCACTGGCACAGGCTGCCCAGAGAGGTTGTGGAGTTTCCTTCTCTGGAGACATTCAAAACCCGCCTGGACATGTTCCTGTGTGACCTGACCTAGGTGTTCCTGCTCTGGCAGGGGGATTGGACTAGATGATCTTCTGAGGTCCCTTCCAATCCCTAACATTCTGTGATTCTGTGATTCTTCTATTCTGCTGTAATTGGCTGTAGGTGATCCTAGAAACTGCAGACTTTTTTTCCTTGCCACTTCCTTTTTCTTGAACCAATGTTCTGTTATTCTGTTATCTACACTATTAGTCAGACATACTCTCTTCTTAAACTGATCAGTAAGAATATATACACTGGCTCAGACACCAGCACCCTGCCTTTGACAATGTCCAGTAGCCAGTGTCCAGGAAGAAGCATAAGGGCAATCAGAGAGCAATTTTTTCATAGTATACTCTCCCAAACTTTGCCCACACATGGCATGGAAGTTACTTAGTACATGAAATGTCAGGATGACTTAATGCCACACATTAGACAAGGTTTCAATACAGTTCTCCTGTGTCAAAGAATGACAAAAATCAGTAGCAAGACTGCACAGTTAAATAACTGACAACATATCTGTAAAACAGGAAAGCTCATGTGAATAGAGAAACTAAAGCTGAGCCAAAATCTAAAAAAATAACTATATCTCAATTAAAAAACAAACAAACAAACAAACAAAAAACCAACAAAAGGCAAGTCGGTCACTTTCAGACTACTAACAATTCTGGATCAGTTTTGTTTGTGCCATTCTGTAAAGAGGAGACAATACAAAACTTGTATTGTCTTAATGGAAAGACATTTTTCGCATATAAAGTTGTGCTAACAACTGATTGCTGCAGAGATCAGCTCCTGGGGGAAATTATCACTGAATGAACAATGGTCTCCACCAGGCAGAGGAAGACCAAACTGGATGTGAGAACCCAGACCGAGCTCCCAGGAAAGGATGCAGTTGTGCAGGCTGCAGGGAATGCCACAGCATCCCCCTGTAACAGGGGCTGTGTGCGCTGTGAGCAGGTGAATGATGTGCTCAGCCTGGGGATGGAGCTAAAGGAGGAGGTGGAAAGGCTGAGGACAATAAGGGAGTGTGAGAGGGAGACAGACTGGTGGAGTCAGGCCCTACCATCCTTGAGGACAGGGCAGTGGGTGGAGGCTCCGCTAGGAAGAGAGGATCCCTTCCCTCTTCCTGTACCTGATGGCAAGGGAGATCTAAGAGGTGAGGGGGAAGGGAAACAGATCCCTGCTCGACGAGGCAAGTGAATCCCCTCTGGGCCTCCCGCCCCTTCCCGGCTAGCCTTGAACAACAGGTATGGGGCTCTCAAAATGGAGTGACATCTGGAGGGGCAAACAGACCAAAATGGAGATGAGGGTCCATCAGAGGGGTCACCCAAGGTAAGTCAGTCTCCCCCACGAGTTAGGACCAGCTCTAACAAGAAGAAGAGAAGGGTAATTGTAGTTGGTGACTCTCTTCTGAGAGGAACAGAGGCCCCCATAATGCCTGCCGGATACACTCCACAGAGAAGTCTGATGCCTCCCTGGGGCCAGGGTCAGGGATATCACTAAGAAACTCCCCAGACTGGTACGGCCAACAGACTACTACCCACTACTAGTTATCCAGGTTGGTAGTGATGATGCTTCTGAGAGGAGCCTGAAGACAATTAAAAAAGACTTCAGGGCTGTGGGGAGATCACTTGAGGGATTGGGAGATCAGGTGGTGTTCTCCTCAATTCCTTTGATGGAAGAGAAGAATACTGTTAAAGGAAAGAAGACCCACCTGATAAACATGTGGCTAAGAGACTGGTGCCACAGACAAAATTTTGGGTGCTTTGCACATGGGGAGCTTCATGCTACAAGGGGTCTGTGGGCGACAGATGGAGCTAACCTGTCTCAGAGGGGAAAAAGAATCCTGGTAAACGAGCTGGCTGGCCTCACTGAAAAGGCTTTAAACTAGGTTAGAAGGGGGAATGGGATAAAATTGGGCCTGCTAGAGGTGAACCAAAAGGTGGCACGCCACAGATGGTAAGGAAGTTGTCAGCCCGGCTCAAGTGCTTCTACACTAATGCACGCAGCATGGGCAATAAACAGGAGGAGCTGGAAGCCATTGTGCAGCACGACAGCTATGATGTAGTTGCCATCACGGAACCGTGGTGGGATGTTACCAAGGTTACATTGTTACCAAGGATGAGGAAAAGGCTGAGGTACTTAATGCCTTCTTTGCCTCAGTCTTTAACAGTCAGACCAGTTCTCCTCATGGTATTCAGTTCCCTGAGCTGGAAGATTGGGATGGAGATCAGAACAAACCCCTCGTAATCCAGGGAATAGTAGTGAAGGACCTGCTGAGTCAATTAGACACCCACAAGTCTATGGGGCCGGATGAGATCCACCCGAGAGTGCTGAGGGAGCTGGCGGAGGAACTTGCCGAGCCGCTCTCCCTCATCTCTCAGCGGTCCTGGTTATCGGGTGAGGTCCCGGACGACTGGAAACTTGCCAATGTGACCCCATCTAGAAGAAGGGCAGGAAGGAGGATGCAGGGAACTCCAGGCCTGTCAGCCTGACCTCGGTGCCAGGGAAGGTTATGGAACGGTTCATGTTGGGGGAGATCACGCGGCAAGTGCAGGACAATGGGGGGATCAGGTCCAGCCAGCATGGGTTCACGAAGGGCAAGTCCTGTTTAACCAACCTGGTCTCCTTCTCTGATCAGGTGACCCGCCTCGTGGGTGAGGGAAAAGCGGTGGATGTTGTCTGCCTGGACTTCAGGAAGGCATTTGACACTGTGTCCCACAGCATTCTGCTGCAGAAGCTGGCGGCTCATGGTCTAGGCAGGTGGACTCTTTGCTGGGTTAAAAACTGGCTGGATGGCCGAGCCCAGAGAGTTGTGGGGAAGGGAGTTAAATCCAGATGGAGACCGGTCACAAGCGGTGTCCCTCAGGGCTCGGTCTTGGGGCCAGTCTTGTTTAATGTCTTTATCGATGACCTGGATGAGGGGATCGAATGCACCCTCAGTAAATTTGCAGAGGACCCGAAGCTGAGTGGGAGTGTTGATCTGCCTGAGGGTAGGGAGGCCCTGCAGCGGGATTTGGACAGGCTGGAGCGATGGGCTGAGGCCAATTGCATGAGGTTTAACAAGGGTAAGTGCCGGGTCATGCACTTGGGCCACAACAACCCCATGCAGCGCTCCAGGCTTGGGGCAGAGTGGCTGGAAAGCTGCCTGGCGGAAAAGGCCCTGGGGGTGTTGGCTGACAGCGGCTGAACACGAGCCAGCAGTGTGCCCAGGTGGGCAAGAAGGCCAATGGCATCCTGGCCTGTATCAGAAACGGTGTGAGCAGCAGGAGCAGGGAGGGGATCGTGCCCCTGTACTCGGCACTCGTGAGCCCACACCTCGAGTACTGCGTCCAGTTCTGGGCACCACAGTATGGGAAGGACATTGAGGTGCTGGAGCGAGTCCAGAGAAGGGCAGCGAGGCTGGTGAGAGGTCTGGAACACAGGCCTTATGGAGACCGGCTGGGGGAACTGGGGTTGTTTAGTCTGGAGAAGAGGAGACTGAGCGGAGACCTTATTGCCCTCTACAGCTACCTAAAAGGAGGTTGTAGTGAGGCTGGTGTTAGTCTCTTCTCCCAAATGACTAATGACAGGATGAGAGGAAATGGCCTCAAGTTGCGTCAGGGGAAGTTTAGGGTGGATGTTAGGACGAAGTTCTTTTCTGAGAGGGTGGTTAGACATTGGAACAGGCTGCCCAGGGAGGTGGTGGAGTCGCTGTCCCTAGGGGTGTTCAAAAAATGAGTTGATGAGGCACTTGAGGCCATGGTCTAGTGGTTTAATGGTTAAGGAATAAGATGTGATAAAGGTTGGACTTGTTGACCCTGGAGGTCCCTTCCAACCATAATTATTCTATGATTCTATGATTCTATTCTATCATTCTCAGAGAGCACCTCACAAGGTGAAGTGAGATGTCTGAGACACCATGCATGGCTCCAAGAGCCAGCAATAGCTCTTCCCTAAAGGCAGGGTTTGCATCATTTTGCAAGAAACTCATGTGCAGAAATTTATTCCTAATTTTGTGGTTAAAAATCTAGGAGGATTCTCCTATGCAAAATCTCCCACATGTGGTAAACTGGAACTGGGATGGCGGACAGACAGACGCAAAAATACAGAAGAAAATGATAACTGTATTAAACTCATGCTTATTCTGGAGACAATGAGCACAAAATACATTTGGGAAAACTTACTGGCATGTTACAGCAACACAACCTGTTTAGATTATATGATACTTATTTTTAGGTTTTTCCTCCAAAAAAAAAGATGCACTTACAGCCTAAGTATACATTTTGCCTGTATAAAATTGAAGTATGTAAAACACTAACAGTGTGGCAGAAACCAGCTCTGGTATGTGACTCACTAGAAAGGTTGTATCGGCAATGATCCAACCAAGGTGACATAAACGAAAAAGCCCAATTGACAGGAAATAAAAATATTTTTTTTTAAAAAAAAGCCAAACAAATGCAAAAACAACAACCCAAAACACTAAAATAATCTTTTTATAAATCATTCTTTAAATAAAAAGTAAAAGAGCTAATGTAGTTACATTTTGGGTCTGGATTCTCCAAAAGTAGGTCTCAAATTGGAAACTGCCCAACATGGACATTCATGATTTTAATAATTTTTCAGATTAACTTAATGAGCTTCTTTCAATACAATTAGTTAATTTCCTGACAGATAATACTTTACACCTGATTAATTTCAGAGCAGTTAAATCTTTTTTTTTTTTTCTTATATACTCTAAAACTGGACTCTACATCAATGGCTCTTATCTATTATTTTCAGTATCGGAGGACAGCAAGCTCTTATAATCTTATGTCAAGCAGCACCTAAAAAAAGAAGGTCTAACAGTAAGAGAAGCATAGTTGGGGGTTGGGGTTTTTTGGGGGGGAGAGATATTTATTATACCATGCAAAAATTATCAAAATATCTTTTTTTGCAGAAGTAGCAGATGTGTTGTATTGTATCACGTCAAGGTCCTTTTACTCTTTGATTACAGAAATTATTGTTAGGAGCAGTGGTATCTACTTATACCACAGTGAAATCAAGCCTAACAGTCATTTTGTGAGGCCAATTTCAAAAACACACATGTTGCAGTCTTTTGAGAAGGAGTACATGACTGTGTTATATGTCACTGAAGTTTTCAAAGCTGCTGAAAGAACACAGATACTCAAATATTCCAGATGTTCAAGTCCATTCTGCATGGTGCTGTGTTCCTTTTAAATAAAGCCTAACAAGTTCAAAGGGAAAAAATGTTTCTGTTTCCCAAAAATTAGTGGTTAATGTGTTTTTTTTTCACTTTATAAAGATGGTATTTGCTCAAAGATATTAAGATCCCCATGTAATATGACTGAATGTATCATAGGTAGTTGACCAAAGAAGCATCACTCAAGGACCCCTCTCCAGCTGTAAATGGAGGGGCTCTCCATCACATAACAATCAACTGCCCCAGGCTTCAACAGATCAAACAGGGAGGTACAAGTTCTGCATAAGGAGCCCGCTCCTGAGAAAGAACAAAAAAAACCCACAGAAAACTTCAATGCCCAGATGTTGCTTATTCCCAAAGGTTTTCTAAGACAAAAATATGACCAGCATATGAGTAAACTAGGAAGTAGCTCTGAGTATGCCATGAATGTAAGATGCTGGACTGCAGCGAAATATATTGTAAATCTTAGGAGCAAAGAATCCTGAAGATTTCAGCTGTTGCAGACCAAAAGCTCTTTGCTCATTTGAAAATTCTCTTGCTACTAGCTTTAGTAATCACCAGAAATATTAAATTGCTACTCTCACTTAAAACTGAACACTGGTTTAAATCTTTTTTGAGAGAGGAATTGAAACTCTATTGTATAAGTTCAGGAATCAAATATACCATTATAAAGTGTTCTCTTGATAGCAGTATTTTCAACTACAAAGTAGAAAAGTATAATCAAAAATTGTTCCCTTGCTGGTTTCATTTGAAAAAAAGTAATCCTCTTCTGGTTGTCACATTTAAATTTAGGGGAAAAAAAAAAAAAAAAAAAAAAAAAAAAGAAAACCCAAAACCTAACTGTAACTCACCATTTAACTGAGCTAAAACATGGAACTTCAAATGCCTTTAATCAAAACCACCTGGAGCAGAAAAAACCCCACAGTTAAGGAAAAGTATCCCTACAGTACCTAAGGTGCTGCTTAATTTTGAACAGGAATTTAGAAGGGATAAACTTAAATATATGCTCATGAGTTAGGCTGTTGAGGTGCTATACCTCAGGAAAGTACTGCATTATACCAGTTCTGCAAAATACTGCTCAATACTGCTGTAGTTCAGGTGTTGATACCCAGTAGCAGGCTACTCCAAACATATATACTGTAACATCCTATGATTCTTTGCTATTTCCCCTATTTATGACAAATACCAGGTGCAGTAATCTGTAAGTGTGTAAAGAATTGCAAGAATTCCATTTAGGGATTATGGTCAAGGCTCTAAAATGCTAAGTGTCAACCTCAAATAAACATGGCTGGCTGAGTCTTTGCCTGTGTTTTTAAACACCCGTACCAACTTAATTATCATTATGTTAAAGTTGGGCAATTAAGTTCATTGCACATAAAAAGGCATGCCAAAAAGAACAAAGTAAAATTGATGGACTCAACTTAAAAAAAAATTAAAATAAATAAAATAAAGCACTAGCTAGGAGTTCGGAAGATCATGCATTAAGATGAAAGATGAAACAGATGCAATACACGGCAAAGATTAAAGACCTCCATCAGTTCATTCTGAGAGTCAAAATCCAGCTGAGCATGGGAGCTCTGTCCGCATAATAAGAAAGGTTGACTAAAACATAAGGATTAAACAGATGAGCTGTCTCCAGTGAATGTACGGCACAGGAAGCCCTGCTGAGCCATTTGTAAAGACACTTCGGAATTGTACACCTGCTACTCCACAGTGAAACCTACAGGAAGCCAGCCTGGAAGGGGAAAGAAATCCACTAATGGACTAAATAGCTATCTTTAAGAGAAAAAATAAAAGAGTCGATACAAGAAAAGGGCAGCTAACAGATTTTCTCTTTCTCCTCCATTTAGTTTATTTACCAAATATTTCCACCAAAAATGACTCATTCTCTTGAAATAAGAGAATAAAGCTTAGCGCATACTTGAACTATGAACACAAGCATCCATATATATCAGGGTCAGCCTAGGATTCTCAGTGAAAATGTCCATTGCAATATTACTGGTTTGGAATATCTTTTTGTACTCCAGCATTCATGTTAAATGGCCAAAACTCAAATAACTTCAATGCAGCTAGATTAAGTAAGTCTGACAGTCACTAAAATTGATATTATTCCTAATTCTGATGGCATTTTAAATAATGTTACATATAAATCTTCACTTTTATTGTCTACTCATTAGGTAGATATGGAGGTATTTCAACAATCAAAAATTATAGGTAAGATTAGTTTCTTTTCTCTTATTATCATTGGTAATAAGGAACAAAACTAGAGAAAAGCTGTTAATAACAGGTAAGAAACACTACTCAATTGAATAATTAGTTCAATTAATTCTTGTATTAAAGTAAAAACTGTATGGTGTGCATATAGCCATAAACACAACCCTTTCATAAGGAAAAAAATGTAGCGCTAGGACTCACTCCATTACTCGAAGGAGCCAAACTGCAGAGGTTCTAAAATCTCTGAAAGGATCAGTGTTATATGCTTTACCTTCTTGCAAGGAACAGATAAAGGAAACCTTTGCATCAGAAGATGGCAAACCATAACTTAAACAATTGGAGAACAAAGCCAATTGAACGTATACATGCTTGCAAGTTACTTAAGGCTTTGCTTTCTGCTAGATGTTCAATTAATGTCAACTGCCCACTACAGGTGGCTCTTTACTTATTTTTTAAATTAATGTTACTAACCTGCTTGTCCCACGAATGTTATTTACCATCACATCTTTCATTCTTGTTTTAGTTGACAGGACAATCTCTTCAAGGTTCTGAGCAGAGCTGATATATTTTATTTTCAGGTTATCTACTGCCTGCAGATACAAGCGCTTTGATTGTTTACAATGCAGGAATAATTGGTAACCATGAAATAACTCCAGAGA
The DNA here is from genome assembly GCA_028020825.1 of Podargus strigoides. NCBI lineage: Eukaryota > Metazoa > Chordata > Aves > Caprimulgiformes > Podargidae > Podargus > Podargus strigoides. Next base: position 61,210,784 of record CM051662.1, read on the forward strand.
CTGATTTAAGAGTCCTTAACCTACTGCATGAAAGTAGGGCTTCATCCCACAGCCCCTAATCTGGCTAAATTCTTAAAGACTTCACTACAAAAACAGGACATTAAAAATTAGCAAATGCATTAATAATTTAAAGCATCAATCACATGCAAGCATTATATACAGTTTTAATGATTTAACAATGCCAACTACATTACCTCTCAGGTCATAAACATGCTCGTTAGCACACTGTAAATCAGTCAAGAGGAAGCCCATCATTTTACAATTTACACTCAACAGCAAATGACACCAGGACTCCTGCAAATCCCAGATGCATGTCCTGCAAAAATCGTCTGAGATATGTAAGCAGATTCAGCCTCCTGCTCTTCCATGTAACCTAGTGGATATAGTATTACTAATATTTTATCACCCATGGGAAAAATCACAATACCTTCAGACCAAATCACAACCATTTTCATAGAGAAGTCTCAAAGACATAACTCTTGCGATAGAGCTGCCACCTTGAAAAATTTCAACCTGTTTGCCCAGCTGTTTTGGTACTACAGCTATCATTTAAAAGGTCATATCCATTCTTTTCTTATAATGAAAGCATTATTTTACTTTCTCTTCCTTTAAATACTGCTGGACAATTTTAGATACACTTTTGAAATAACTTTTGCACTGAAAGTGTACAGTAGAAAATTTTAGAGCAGTATGTGAACAGTTCAGAAGCTCATGATAAGTCAAATGAAAAAATTTGCTCTATTGTTATTTTAACCATTAAGGTCTATGCAAGTTCCACAGTTGAATGTGTGTGCTTATTTATTTTGCTTTTTATTTGAATACTACATCACCAGCTCTCACTATCGGTTGTTCTACAATAATATTTTTTTCCAATATATATATATATATATTCAGTAGAAGGGAAACAATAAATTATTTGATTCTTTCAAGTAAAAAACCACACAGAAATTCCTTTTAAACTTTATAGTTCACTTAGGATTTTAGGAAAAAAATAACCATCTGAATGTACTTCTAAGTAGGCTCAAACAAAAAACAAACAAAAAAATGCCCTTGCACTTAATTCTGAAACCTTTCTTCTTTGTGCTTGGCCTCAAATCCAACTTAGTTTTGGCTCAACAGCAAATTCAAATTTCCAGGTCGTACTGACACATCACATATGCAAGAGACACACAACTAATTAGTTCTGCATACTACTCTGGCTTGTCTCTGTAAACTTAGTTCACTGGGTTTAATTTCCTAGACTGAAACATATATCTTCTGTACATATCTTGATGTAAAAGATCAGAGAATAAAATGCAATATATAGTGCCATTTCAGGGACTATAACTATCAGAGTAATCTTTTTTCTTTGCTGTCTTACCTTCCAGTTTCTTTGAAAGTCTTACATCCATTGTACTCTAACCTTAGTTTTTCAACTATACATCAATCAGGAAAATATATATTCCAAAGTAAAAAAAGTATTAAAACTGATACAAGGTTATTGAATGAGAGAAGTGAGTTTTACAGTCATATCACAGGCACAAAACCCTGCCTAGGTGGAAGTGTTCATAAACAGGTTTTGTTTTGTTTAAAGATAAGACAATATATAAAAACACATACAAATTCTAAATGCTATTATACCCAGCATGAATTCTGTTGCTATAATTTGCTTTGAAACAATGTCATGAATAATCTATTACTGTGTCAAATTCAAATATTCCATCTTATCTTGAAACCTCAGTGTCTGTCCAGCTTCATTTAAATAGCGGATAAGGTGTGAGAACAAGAGTAAAGGAGTTTGACCTACAGTTTGTACCTCCAGCAAAGACGATAAGAACATGAAATGAAAATGAAAATGAACAACAAAAGGCCTGAAGAAATTTATTTCCTTTTAGCTTTAAAATAAATAACCCTACACAAAACCTGACAATATTTCCTCAGTCTTTGATGTTTAGTTTCCACTGATCAAGATAGCACTGCAGTACTCAGTCATACATGATCATGCATAACTAAATCTGTAGAAAATTTTATCTTAAAGTCTTTAAGAGTTCAGAGTCTAGCATTTCTCCAAGTAATTTCAGACACCAGATGCCATAAATACATTTAAACTTGCCTCACTTCAGCAATGATCATGCATTTACTGTAGTTTTCATTACATCAAAAATGCTTCAGCTTCATCAGCAACAGATGAATTCATTAATTTCTTTATTAATTCAAATGATTTTTTTCCCATTTTTTATAAGCCTCAAGGTTCTCTCAGCAATATTGGCTCCTTCTCTGTTCCATAAAATCATAATCAATCTCTATCATTGTCATGAAAATGGTATTTGTCACTTTGCTGAGAAAAAAATAATCAATACATCTTACAGGGCAGAACAGGCATTTAATGCAGTGAATTGATGCCTTTTAGAAAAATTTACCTTGCCAGCAGTTTGGGACAAACTAATAGAAAAACAGAAAATTCACTGAAGGTTGACAGATGAATATACAGGCATGCCACAAAAATTAATATTTGGGCATTTTGTATAGCCTGTCATTTCATATGCTGGAGAAAAAATAGATTTAGACAAGCAAATCCCTAAGGAAATCCTTTTGGTTTTTTAAAAGGCAAAAGCCCAAAGCATGTAAAATAATAAATTCTTCACTGGATTATTTTTATGCTTATATATGTTTCAGAAAAATAAGTATTCTGAAACAATCTTCCATTTAAATATTTTGCTTCAAACACGATACTGAATATGTAAACACTACTGAGTGGTACAATAATGCAAAGTGTCTGAGGCAATACCGAACTCCTGATCCTTCTGGAGAACACAGCATTACAAAAACAAATCAGAGTGTTGCTTCAAAAATTAGTACATAATCTGCACAATGGCATTGCTCAGAAAGTGTTCTGAATCATGAAAAAAACCTAAAACAAGTAAAACTGTTATAACCGATATCTAGAAATAAATCTAGTCATAATTTTCATGACAAATACTATATCCTTAAAAGAGCTACTAGAATTACTTGAATCTTATGAATAAAAAGTTACACTTTAGGAATGCAATTCTCCCTTTTGTCTACTGCCATCTGCAGAAGCTGTCAAAACACTCCTTCTTCCAATTATGCGCTTTCTGTCTTTCACTTGCTCTATGATAAGCCTATATTTAATTCCCTTGTTTGGTTGGTTTAATAAACAATGCTTTTAAGTTGCAGGGCTCAACAAACCTAGCATCCACAGCAAGAAAGTTGCAGTTATTCATCCCTCCAGGAGGGCATCAGCACCACTCACCACAGAGACATTATGCTGTCCACAGCAGGAAGAAGCACAGGGCACCCAGTTTTGGACTTTTGTTGCAAAGCTACCACTTTCTGAACTCCATTCTTCCTAAGAAACCCCCCTAATTCTGCGTTGGATATAAATGGGACACCCTTCAGGGACCTGCCTGTGGATCCAAGCAAGATCTAACAGCATGAATTTTAAAACCTAAGGTACCCAACCAGCTCACACAGCAGCAAATGTGTCTCTAAGACTTGAATTCCACATTAGAGTTGACTGTTCTGCTCTACAATGGCATCAATTCATGTGAAAATGTTTTTAAAATAATGTCATGAAACATTGTGAATAGAAAGCTTGTCTATAATTTTCAAATTTAATTAAAATTCTAGTGAAGTGAGTAAATACAAGATTAAATCACAGCATTAATTTCCTTCATTCTTCTGAACACTGTAAATGCTATCTATTTCTATACTGACTTATTCAATTTGAAGAGCAGAAGGATGCTAAGTTATATACAGTGTGTGAGAACGGAGTATTGCAATTATACTATATCTACCTTGTGAGTCAGTTCTTAATACTGTTACCCTACTAAATGTGACATTATACTATTCCTTTTTTTTTTTTTTTCTTTTAAAAGAAACCTAAACACAGTATTCAAAAACTTAGCAGTTAATCTCTTTGGTGTTCTTAAAAAGCCTATCAATTTATGCCTCAGAAGCATCACTCAGCTGTTTTCTTTCTTAGCTGTAACATAGGCAAAAGATGTTTAATTCACAGTTTGACTCCTTACTACTTGCAAGAAGCCCACATGAGGACTTTTGCTTTTGTTTCGTTAATAAAAGCACCAGGCGAGAGACGGGGTGGTTGTCAGAATCTCAAGGAGAGCGCTTTTCTGTGGGTTGTTCTCAGTGAGGCTCTGCTCTAACTGGGAAAGCAAGAGAAAGGAGATAAAGATCAAGAAAATGGCAGAGACCAATTAGTCAACATAGCCTATCACAGCAACCCAGCACTGGGAACCAAGAAGCTACCTCACTGCACACCAAGCTATGGAAACAGCAGGTGCAAAAATGTATATTTGAGCAAAGTAAAGTAAAACCTAAATGACATTTCTCACATAAAGGAAATAAAGGAAAGGAAGTTATCTTTTGTGTAATGCTGTTGAAAAAAATGTATGAGAAGAAAAGCACTAACCACCATGTTGGGATCTCATCAAGAGCCTGAAACTGTGATACTGGGATTATATGCAATCTGAAAATGACAAATAAGAAAATGTGGTATTTGGAAAAATATCAGTGCCAAGTACAGTGTTCATGTATTTGTCCAACTTTATTACATAGTGATCTTATCGCTTTGCTCTATCAGCCAAAATAAGCTGGAAAAGCAGTACTAAGTAAATGTGAAAAGTGGCTGCAGCACAACCCTGCACATAATCCCTTCTCACAGAAAACCTGCCTAAAGTAGGGGAGAAAAAAAATTAAGACTAGGAAAATTATGGCAGCACATGGAGATATTGAGATATTTAAGGTGGTAATAATCAGGTATTTAAGGAGTCTGCAAGAGAAGACCTTACTTCTGTGTGTAGCATTCATTAGGCAAATAATAAAACGAGGCCAGTATGCCTAATGTTTGGGGGTTTTTATTTAACCATTGAGGGCAGAAAAGACAAAACTGATTTGAGCTGACCAGCAGTAAATACTTTCACTTAATGAACTAATTTCTATGAAAGAGTTCTGTGATATTATGGAAAAGAAAGTATTAATGAAAGAGAAAAAAATATACTTTACAAAATTAAAGGACAAACAATGGGGTTGAGTAGCTACCACAATTGGTGATTCCTCTTTGCGATGATGTCTTGAAGAAACTCCCTGCTTTTCTATGTCCAGTCAGATCAAAAGCTCCCTTTCTCTGAAAAGTCATTAAAACATACTGGACTTAAACTGTCCTTCCTTGATCTCTTTACAAAGCCAGTTTTAATCCTGCTTTAGCTGCGTGAAACAACAGCTCACTGTTGTTATAGCACATATAGGAATGACTGAGAAGGCACAACACTCTTCTCCCCCTATTTGCCTGGTTCTGATTGGCAAAGTAACAAATCAAGTGACACTGTGGATGGAGGATAAACACTGAAACTAAGCTGATTTCTTAAGAAGTTATTAAAATAGAATATAAATGAAGAACATACAAATATTATAAATAAAACGCATCTTAAAATTCTCCCTCTATGTATTCCCCTGCCTATATATTCCCTATACCCCACCTACACATATTCCCCACAGCGGTATTCCCAATTTCGCTCAGTGAAAATCATTTGAATAGAGACTGATTTCGAGGTCTTCCAGATTTAGCATGAGATAGGAAAACAGATTCCAAGTATCATTAATAGTTGCAGGTGATGAGGGAGGGGAACTTATGTCAAACTGGAAAAAAAAATCAACTCCAAAAGCTTGAATCTGTATTCAAGTCGTGCTAAATACATTATGTGATAGTAACCATTTTCTATACAGTTTCGAAGGCTTGACTTTATTTGGAACTTTAGTGATTAAAAAGGTAGCTTTTTAGGGCCCTAAATGGCTTGAAAGATACGCTGTACTATTTCACAGAAGTAAGGACTGAGGAAGTTAAAGAGAGGGAGCATCTTACATCCATGGCTGCCTCTAAAATTAATTCAAACATCAAATAGATGCAAAAAACCATACACATACATATTTAAACCACTCTTTCAAAATATCAGGACATCTCTCTTGTAGGAGTTATTGCTCCTGGTGAAAATACAGCAGAACAGGGACTTCTGATAATTAGTTGAGTCAAAACAGGCCTACATATTACAAACAACAGAAAATAAAACCCTTTCTTACTTCTGCCTTCTCTATTTTGCATTGTTTTTTGTTCTCAAACAAGGCACTCTCTTGGTAGTACCCTACAAAGCTGAAATCTCTCTTGTGGCTTTCAGTCATAATATCAGAAGCACATTAATAATTTTATTTCTGACTCAAAAAATTACCTAAGTTAACTATAGAAATGTAAAGGTGGTATCTCTCATGACTGATATAAAACTAAACCACACAAACAGGCTACAAGCATGCAGCGGAAGTGCTACCACTCATGATTAACCGAGTAGAAATTAGTATTCTCACATGGTGCTTCATTGCGCACTTGCAAGAAATAATACCAAATAATTCAATAAAACAGTAATTAAAAACTTGACCCAATTCTCCTGGTACTGTGGCAATCATGCTCCCACAACCTCTCAGCTGAGCACAGAGAACTCAGCTGCCTTCACTGCACTGCAAAGAAACAATCCACCCACCACTGACTCCTGCTGTTTCATAGGGGATCCAATTACTGGTATCATTCTGACACTAGAGATTAGCTGATTGCCAGTTCAGTGTGCTTACAAAATCTTATGTGTCACAGGAGGCCCTTTACTTGTTCTGTAAGACAAACAGTGCTTTTTCTAAATCTATTAAAAACCCACTAGAATATATTCTCTCTCATGTGTAGCACTTCAGCCCCACCTGGTTGAACTCAAAGCAAATTCCCCCTTTAAAATTGCTGTAGAACTAATGTGTGGTGACAGGAGCAGCAAAACCACACTTTTAGTTTTGCCACATATGCTACTATTTTAGTACTCAGAAAGACCACGGATCTGTTTGAAGTTTGAGATCACAATTAAAATTTTCTCTAATTAAAAAAATATTGATAGAACTTTGCATTGATCTTTTTTCAGTTCTAAGAGCATGCTTGAACAAGCATTTGTGATAAACAATGGTTTGATTTCTGTTAGAAAGTGTTTTTCTATTCTCCAGTGTTGTAAATAAAATGAATTTGGACTGCATAATATCAGTTGTTTAAATTCTGTTATCGTTCAGCGAAAATACATCAGTGGGGCTCCAATATTACTTTCCTGTTCCAGCTGTTGAACTAAAATGAAAAGAAGAAATGGAAAGACAAACTACAAGGAGGGCAAATTAATATCTAAGCAAGAAAGGTCAGATGCTAAGAAAAATGGGGAAGACAGACAATGATGAGCAAAAACTATTGCTATTTTCTCACCATCAACACTGGTATTCTTACAGACGTTCTAATGACTCCACTGATTATTCAAGTGTCTAGACTATATCTACATATGAGATACCAAGAATGGTATCTCTTTAATGCTCCAATGAACTTTACCATCCATTCTAGAAAACAATGTCTTCATCAGCTGTAACAAGACACATTATATTACTTTGCACACCAAAGGATTTTACTGTAAATAACACCTCTAGAGCGTTTAAACAAAAGTTTAAATTGATTTGGGGAATGATGTAATGCCATGTAGATTCAGAATAAAAGGGACTTTATTTTTTTATGATCCTACATCCAAAAAAACAGAAGGGAATTTTGCAATCTCCCTTTTAAATTAATTTCATCAAATCTTCCTTAAATAAAAATGGAACTTAAAACATAAATTTCTAAGGTTAAGTTTTACCCAATGACAATATGCAAATGTTTCAAATTATTAGAAAAAGACTTCATTCACAACATATGCACAAAGAATACTACCAAATAACATAAAAACAAGGTTTAAATAGTATTAAACAGAGATGCCACATTTTCACAACAAGATTTGGATTTGACTATTCTCTTGCTACCCTCCTTGAGGAAAAAAAAGGCTATGGAAACTTGCTGGTGAAAAGTATATCAAAGCTTTATCTTATACCCTAACAAGAGTGAAATAAGACATACAATAAAACAGTTTAGGGCAAAGAAGCTATTTCATTTCAGAGTTTCTAACCTCACTGGGTCCCAAGCACAGCATAAAACCAGACCTGAGCTAGGTAGGGTGGGAAGGGATGTCAGGACGCTGTCTTGCCCACTCCTCTGCTCCCAGCAAGGATCACTAACCTGTCTCTGGCAGATTTTTACCTAACTCATCCCCAAAATCTCCAACAGAGATGCCACAGCGTCTCCAATCAACCAGCTGCTGTCCTTCACGAACCTTACATTTACAAGGGTTTCCCTAAGGTCTAATTTAAATCTCCCTCACTACAATTTAAGTTCATTATTATTCTTGTCCTGTTCCCCATAGACAAAGGGGGCAGTTTATCACTTTCCTCTTTGCAGCAATCTTTCATATACTTGAATCTAAATCTTAATTCCTTCAACAGACTAATTCTTTCAAATTGTGAGTTTTGTGAATGTTTTCTAGAACAATGATCCTCCTGGTTGATTTTCTTTGGACTTGCATGAAAGTCATGGACTAACTAAAGTATGATATGCAACTGTAAACACACTATTAACTTCCACAGCATTATCCTCTTTCACTGCCAACAAATGGCACTTGCCTACTACACTTAACACTTTCTGAGTGCTGCCAGTTTTAAACTAAAACTGTCCCTCAACAGTTTTTTTTATTAATAAAACTGTCAAATGGGCAATAAAAACAAATACCTGCCTAACTTAAAATCACTTGAACAAAACAAAAAGCAAAAAAAACCCCAAACCTCGTTAATTTAAATTTTGCACTGTTTTGTGGTGTGACTTACCATTGCAGGATTACATCACCTATCCAATGCATATTTGCTTCTAAAGTGTATTGTTTCATTAGCTAAGTACTTAGAAGGTTGACAGACATTTCACCTACACCCATTCTGAGTTGCTATTCAAAACCAAGGGGCACAAAAATGAACATCATCTGTTCATACACCTGAACAAAGTTACTTCCATTAAGCAAGAAATATAAGGAAATGCAATATATTTTAAAGATAACTGGTTCCTTTTGAAAGAGGTAACAGTGAGCTGTTTGCAATAGGGATGTACTAGATCAGAGGGATTCCCTTGCTCCTCATATCTCACTCAGGTTAGGTGTCATCGCTCCCCGGGCTCCTGTTAAACATTACAAGCCAAACTTGCTACCAGTAAGGTAGGGCTGCTGGAGCATTGAATCTAAATCATCAAAATAAAAGTGATGATATTACATGCTAAGTATAGGTGACTACTTATTAAGTGTTAATTTTAAATGACATCACTGAATGATGCCAGCTGTCAATAATGAAACAATGAGCTTCTGACTACATAACCTTTTTCAATTCAAAGTCTAGCACTAGCAATTAGGAATAGTGATTTTTTTTTTTTTCATAGAAGCAATACTATTCTCTTTTGACACTTGCCCTAAGTATTTTACCGTACCATATCACCAGCACTGTGGCATCAGCAGAGTGTGAGCATCCCTGCACATTGTTCCTTACTAGTCAGGGCTACCCATGAAGCCTGAGCAGATATACTATAAAATAGAAATATATGTATAAGACATTCCAAACAGCTTTACTGTTCTGTGGCACTAAACATTTCCAGCCACTTATCAACTGTAGAGATGCTATTTCCATTTTGTTCTCTATACTTGAAAGCATTACAGTTGCCTGTGGCAACAAAGGAAATGCAAAACTTGTTGGAAGAAAATAAATAAAACTGTTTCCTATGGGACAATTCAAAGTCTCACCTCGTCATCCTGAGACATCAGGGATTCTGTGTTGCCTCTGTTTTTTATTAATAATGCAGCAATAGTCTTTCAACCACTCTTTCTGCAGAGAAGCTTTTTCTTTGGAGGCGATATGAGTCATGTGATTACCTCACTCATCTAGAGTCAAAGGTTAGAAACTGAAAGAGGTTCTCACTATCAACCAGTCCATAATTTGGCACCCAGAGAAGTGGTAATAAATGGGTGTTTATCTGCTCAATGGGGAATTTCATTTCACTCTCCACCCCCAAAGTCATCACCTGCACAATAGGAAAGAGCAATGGAAATTCACAACATAATAAACTATTACGGGCTTGCTGCCTGTGGTGGTTTAGACCTTGGGGGTACCCGAGACCACGTTGCCGTTGCCCCTCCCCCACCCTGGGATGGGGACGGGACAGGGAGTGAAATACAAACCCCGGGGCTGAGATAAGGAAGATTTAATACAGCAGTGCAACAACAGCAATAACACCCCCAGCGATAACAATGTACAGAACAAGAGCTGTACCGCAGGGACACAGCACGAGGGACAGAGCCGGCCAAAAGCCGCTCCCGCCCTGCCCGCGCCTGGGCACCCGGACATGACGTCAGCATGGGATGGAATAGCCCGGCTGTGGCTCCCTCCCAGCTGCTGGCGAAAATGAACCCCATCCCGGCCGAACCAGGACACTGCCTAAATTGCATCTCAAAATAATTTTATGTACCGGAAGCTATAAGCAAAATAAAATCCACAAAACAAGAAGAGAACTTTGTTGGTATGATGAAACAAACAGTATTTGCATCTCTTAAGAGCAGAGAAACGTTTTATACTCCAGATAAACAGTTCCTACTGTTCTCAGTATTGTTTTCCTTGGTGAAAAAAAATTAAATATTCCTCATTTTTTTCTTAGAAAACTTTTGAATAAAAGAGTGTCATTAAATAAAAATTGGATAAGAGTCTTTCTGTCTAACTGAAAGTTGAAATACATTTTCTATCTTGTTGAAAAAAGCTTATATGCGTGACAGGGTAAGTAATATAAAGATATTGTTCAATTAACTTGATAGACCGTTTACACTTGGAAAGCATATTGCCAGTAAGAAATAATACTTTTAGTGTAATATCCAGTTAACTTACAGTAACTTACTCTGAATAATAAAATTTATTTTTCTACACTTGGCAGATTACTAAGGAAGAAATGAAAATATTTGTGAATCGAAGAACACTGAAAATGGTACACAGTCAAAAGTCATATTTTTATTCATTTTTTTGTGAAATGTATTGTGTCACCATTTTAAAACTAATATATGAAAAGCTAGCAGTTTCAAGCAATACCTCTCCACTGCCTTAACCTTAATAACTTAGTTTCTAATTAGTGTTATATTTCTTCAAGCATGAAAAGTATAATCTTTTTTTTTCTGTTTTTGCATACTGTGAAGATATTTCAGTATAGGAATCTAACATTATCTAGTCCATTACTGATATCACTGAAGTAGCTGTGTAGTCATCCTGCAATCCTATGCAAGAAAACACAGCAAGAAAAGTAGGTAGTCATTAAGGGAGCAACAGAAGCCACTTACATAAATTACCGCACAGTAATTCAGAAAAATATAAGGAGAAAATATGTTTGAAGCTTACACTTCTTTGTTCTTTAAGCCCTGAATGTATTAGCAGCCCAAAACTTGGGAAAGAGATCACAAAGTAACTCCTGTTTAAGTGAATAGCTCAATGTTTGTATTGTCTAAAAATAATTCATTTATTTTAAGCAGCTAATTTGGTATCTCTACTGCTTCTCACTACTTTAGAGTAACTGGACTGAGTAACTCCTTTAATGTTAAAACAGGCAATAGACCATCATAGCTCTATATGCTTTTTTTTTGTTCTCTTATGTCACAGAGGAAACTCAAAGTGAGACACACACAACCTGCTTTCCTACCAAAGGAATTTCTTCTAAAAACATGTTTTTGGTTTTTTTGATCTATAAGAAATTAAAGACCACTGAAAATAACAGACAGCTCCAGAAAATTTACAGTGAAAATCAAGTTCTCATCCAAAAAGTTACCATCTATGTGCATGAGATGCATAGTTCCTGCCAGTCTGGGTGATTTCAGTCACCATGGGAAGCTCACACCCTGGACATTTTCAGTCCTTTCTTAAGGTTCAGAATAGTGACAATTGAATTATTGAACATTATTCAAATTATTTCTCTGGCAATAAAATATGTTAATTAGGTGTCTCTTTCCACATGTCAGTGGACTCTACAGTGAGTTTAAAGTTGTCATTATCAGCAGAGAACTAAAACAAAATGAACACAACTTTTCTCTGCAAATCTCAGTGTTCCCACACCACCAAATAGAGTGCAGAAGTCTTTTTTTCCCTTTTTATGCACCTTTGTTTGATTAAAAGAATAGTGGACTTCAGTCTCTAGCTATGAAGTATGCACCTTTCATTGACAATAAAATTGCAAAAGCTTCAGCTTTCACCTGAGCACAACCGTAATAGTTTAGAAACCAAAATTCAAGAAAAATATCAGAATTGTTAAAAAACAAACATTATCTCTCCAAATATGAGGTCTGACTCATGTTTTATCAGAACACAACTTTTACCAGTCACTGACTCATGATTTATCAGAAATTAATCTATGCTCAGCATCAGCACTCTCTCTCTGTGCTCTCCACTACTATCTGAAATTGGACCTTTGCTAAGGAGTCATCAGAAAGACTAAGGGAGATACGGAAAGGTGCAGCAGAGAGTAGGAGAAAGCAGGATGGATCAAACCTAAGCATTTATTCTTGTTGGTGACCCTGAACGTTTATTCTTGCTCTAAGACTCCCCAGAACTGCAACAAGTATTTTTTTGATTTTTTTCAGGACTTCCTAAGTAATTGTGCTCTGCCCAGAGAGAGGAGTGGAAAACCTAAAATTTCAAAATCTTCCAACTAACTGTGTGCATTAGATGGATGTGTACACCACAGAGGGCAAGTGCTGACATTTATTTTGTATAATGGTGTGTGTCTTGAGGGTAATTGCCACCGGAATATTATCCCCACTCTACATGTCAAACATTAATGTAAAATCAATAAGAAGCCATGTTCCCAACGTTTTTCACACACCTGTGTTACCCCCCAGAGGGTTTTGCCACACTTGGCACTGGGCTCTCCTGGGACGTGGGAAGAGGCTCACTGTAGCCTCCCTGCTCAACATGGCCTCACTGTTGAGGGGCGGCGATGGCTGAGCGAGACCGCAGCATCTGCGGAATGAAAGCACAAGGTGAGACAAAGATGATTTCTGGTAACTTTGCTGTTCTGTCAGCAAATCCTGAGAAACAGAAAGTATAAAGGTTGTTTTCCACAATATAGGTGACATCCTAGTTTGAAATGACACAGTTGGAGTTGCTTTGTGACAAGCCAGGTGTTAAGACATGACAGAAGTAAACCTACAAGAACAGACATCCTACCCAATACACTTAGACTCACATAAAAGCTTGGTTTGATAGCCCTTGATTATTTTTTTTTTCCAAGAACATGGTTTACTTTAAGCTCATTATGAATTAGGCTTCTCTTCATGTTATAGTTGAACTAGATCTTTAACAGGCTCTACACTTCAGTTTACCTCATGATGAGACACTGCCAACAACTTCAGAGTTAATCAAAAGTGTCACAATTATGAGGGAAGAAGACACCAAAAGACTACAAGGTGCTATTGTTCTCTGCAAACAAGCAGTAACAGATCTTCCTCATTTCCATTCTCCTCAAACACTGCTCAGGCAGCTGTTTCTCAGCTCAACATGGCAAAACTGCCAGTCTCAGAGGAGCTTCATTTTCCCAGACTATGTGCATCCCTGTAAGCCATTGGCATCTTTCAAACCAAGATTTGAAAAGACTCCTATATATGTTAAAAGGTATTTGAGTATGTAAGCGTGCAGTTCTAACACATTTCTTCTAGATCAGGTATTTGTATTCCAACCTGTTATAATGTATATAGTCAGAAAATTATTACAGTCTATCATCCACAATTGAAACTACACCAGCTCAGGCCATTTCCTACTCCTGGTTGCTGATGTACCAAATCATTGCTCCTAAACATGATAACCATAGTGCTCAGAAATGCACTCAAATTCCTATCTGGATCTCGTTCCTGGATATTTTGCTTTAGGGAGTGGAGCTCAGTTATTTCTCTCCTTTTTCTCCACCTCAAGCTTCCAAAGCTCAAGGGTAACATTGTGCTGAAGCACACAACAGAAAAAGACAGCTAATTTCCACGGCACATATGGGAAAAAGATCATAACCACAGCTTTTCACCTTCACTGACTGCAAAAGATACCACACTTGGTTATCACTGCCAGGATATTAGATATTTTCTAGTCAAATAAGATCAGTGAGGGAACTATTCAGAGAAGCAGCACCTGCATGCCTCATTACTGAAGATGAGGCAAACACTATCCCAATATTCTATGAAACACGTGGCAATTCCTACTGCTTCCTCAAGCAATCCACTCCACTCTCCTGCTAAAACTCAAAGCCAAGAAAACTTCTTATCCCAGATAAACATATTTGTCTATTTTTTAAAAACAAGATTTTCAGAAGAAAAGAGATCATTGTGAAAAGATGATAGCATGTTTGGTCTCATCTGGGGATGCATACTGGCAGCAGATCCTGCATGGGGATGCCAAATGAACTCCCAAACTTGTGGAGGCCTGTGTAGTTTGTTGCCTTCACTTTCATAGAACAGCTTTCACAACAAAGGACCTTACAGACTGGAACTAAGCAAGCCTAAGGGAAGTTTTGGATCTACTGAATTTGTGTTGTTGCGTCATAACAAGTGATGCTAAGTCATCTAAAACATGATGGCACACACCCATTTCCTTACTGCAAGACATCTTTTCTGTTTTAATCAATGCTTACAATGTTTCTGAAAAGAGATTACAACTTTTCAAATTGCTGAGAGCATCTTATAAATCACTGCACAGACAAGTCATTGCACCAACCACTGAAATGCAACTTTGTTCAGGATGGCTGGTAGAAGAGTGTGGGTGTAAGTTATGGGCCTATGACTAAACAGGAGTCTGGCCAAAAGTAAGAGCTTACCATTACAAAAAGAGCAATAATGTGTTTTTGTAGCCGAGAGAATCCTAGATTATAGGTGCTTATAAGAACAACCTCCACAGAAAACAATCTCAGTAGAGGTCATGGTATAGGCTTTATAATGGTGAAGGACCAAATGTTCCCTTTTTGGAATCAAACTTGTGGTTGCAGACAATAGAAGTATTTTAAAAATCAGTGCTTAGATACGATTCTCCCTCAGAGGTCAACTGGAGAATGTAAGGACATCTTGCTGAAATGCAGGCTTCCCCACACTGTTTTTAAAGAAACATGTTGAGGATGGAATATGGCAAGCAAAAATTACTGTATAATGAAAATAGGGCATTTATATATATATATATGCAACATTTAATAAAGCTAAAACAATCACCACATCTTTATATTAGCCCATAGTTTCAAAGTACTAACTCACAAGTACCCACCTAATCCCCACAAGATCACAAGCTGAGAAGTTAGTGCCTTCCGATTCCTAAGAGGCATGGGAATTCCTCAGCAGTCTATTGGAAACCTCATTTGTCTATGTATTTGTACCTGCCTGAATAAAAGAGAGCTATTGAACAAAACAATTCTGCTAGTGTTAGCTTCCTACAACACTTTTTTTGGCATACATGAACAACAAATTATTCCTCTGTCTGAATAGAGCAGAAATACAAACTGCAGGAAACAGTTCCACCAGTCCTCATGGAATATGCATTAAACAGTTCAACAAAGATATTAACTCAGATTGTACATTTACTACTAAATTACTGATGAGCTATTTCTATTGTCATTTGTGCTTGAGTTACTAGAAATTAAAGCAAATACTGAACTTCTAAATACAGCGTGCCTGGAAAAAAACACATGTTAGTAGGCTCCAGGATTCCCCGCAGTTCCAAAGGGATTTTCATAACCTCACAGGTTATCTTCAAGTCCTAGAATTTGCATTCTGCTTCTCAGCTCAGCTTGCAGATGTTTAAAAATACATGCAACAAAACAATTTGCTTTTGACTACAGATCTAAGAGGTTCAAACATCTGAATTATACTGTCTGAGGTCAGCTGTGATATATGTGCCAAAATAGGTTGAAATCCAGATGGGAAGAGCTATGAAATACTAAGATCTTCGGTGCTTGGGAACTTGTGCCTATTTCTGACCAATGCACATCCTCTCAGATCTTCTTCCAGGAAAAGGACCAATTTTCAGGAACGAAATCTGAAATATAAGCTTACACATCATGGATCTGTAGTCTTCAGTAATTTAAATTTCGCTTTGCAGATATAAACATGGATTATATTAACAAAATTTTATAACAGTGTTCATCGATTTCTGGAATTCTAGAAGACAAAGGATGCACATGCCACCATATGCACTTGCATGCCAACAAGATTTGCAATAAAGGTAAAACACGGGCTTCCCTGGGCTTTAACAGTCTATATGGAAGGTGGTCTAGGGAGGATTTTCGATCATTGAAGAGAAGGGACAGATGTTTAGGCCCTGACCACAAGGCCTCCTGCCTCCCAGGGGTCCCACCAGTGCGCTCTGCTTGCTTTCTGAAATGCCTGTACACCAATGCACGCAGTATGGGGAATAAACAGGAGGAGTTAGAGGTCTGTGTGCGGTCTAAAGGTTATGACCTGGTGGCAATTACAGAGACATGGTGGGACAGCTCACATGACTGCAATGTGGTCATGGATGGCTATGTCATTTTTAGGAAAGATCGGTCGGTGAAGCGAGGTGGTGGAGTTGCTCTCTATGTGAGGGAGCAACTAGAATGTATTGAGTGTTGTCCAGGGGCTGATGAGGGGCAAGTTGAAAGTCTGTGGGTAAGAATTAAGGGGCAGGCAGGCATGGGTGATACAGTTGTGGGGGTCTATTACAGACCTCCTGATCAGGACGAAGGAGTTCATGAGGCTTTCTACAGGCAGCTGAAAGCAGCCTTGCAACTACAGGCCTTGGTCCTCATGGGGGATTTTAACTACCCCGATATCTGCTGGAAGACTTACACAGCCAGCCATTCACAGTCTAGGAGGTTCCTCCAGTGCATTGATGACAACTACTTAATGCAAATGGTGGATAAACCGACTAGGAGAGGAACAATGCTGGATCTTGTACTCACCAACAAGGGGGGTCTTGTTGAAGCAGTGATGGTCGATGGCAGCCTTGGCTGCAGTGATCATGAGATGGTGGAGTTCAGGATCCTGTGTGGGAGGAATAGAGTACCTAGCAAGACCAGAACCCTGGACTTCCGCAGGGCCAACTTTAGCCTCCTCAATCAATTGTTAAGGGAAGTCCCATGGGACAGGGTGCTAGATGGTAAAGGGGCTCAAGATAGTTGGTCAACATTCAAGGACCACTTCTTGCAAGCTCAGGGTCAGAGCGTCCCAATGGGTATGAAATCAAGTAAGGGAGCTAGGAGACCAGCATGGTTAAACAAGGAACTGCTGGGCAAACTCAGGTGGAAAAAAAGAATTTATGGATCATGGAAAGAGGGGCTAGTCACTTGGGAGGAATATAGGACAGTTGTCAGAGGATGTAGAGAGGCAATTAGGAAAGCTAAGGCCTCCTTGGAACTTAACCTTGCAAGTCAGGTCAAGGATAATAGAAAGGGCTTTTTCAAATACATAGCTAATAAAACTAACACTAGAGGCAATATAGGCCCACTGATGAATGAGGTGGGTGCCCTAGAGACAGAGGATATAAAGAAGGCAGAGGTGCTGAATGCCTTCTTTGCCTCTGTCTTTACTCCTGCAGGCTTTCCCCAGGAGCCCCTGATCCCTGTAGCCCCAGAAGAAGTCAGGATAAAGGAGGAGTTTGCCTCGGTAGATGAGGATTGGGTTAGGGATCAGTTGAGCAATCTGGATATCCATAAATCAATGGGACCAGATGGAATGCACCCAAAGGTGCTGAGGGAGCTGGCAGAGGTCATTGCTAGGCCACTCTCCATCATCTTCGGTAAGTCATGGAGAACAGGAGAGGTGCCTGAGGACTGGAGGATAGCAAATGTCACTCCAGTCTACAAGAAGGGCAAGAAGGAGGACCCGGGTAACTATAGACCGGTCAGCCTCACCTCCATCCCTGGAAAGGTGATGGAACAGCTTGTTCTTGGCACTATCTCTAGGCATATCAAGGATGAGGGGGTCATTAAGAGCAGTCAACATGGTTTTACCAAGGGTAAGTCATGTTTGACCAACCTTATTGCCTTCTATGAGGAAATAACTAGGTGGACAGATGATGGTAGAGCGGTAGATGTGGTTTATCTTGATTTCAGTAAAGCATTTGACACTGTCTCCCACAGCATCCTTGTAGATAAGCTGATAAAGTATGGGTTTGGTGATCAGGTAGTGAGGTGGATCGTGAACTGGCTGAAGGACGGAGTCTAGTTGGAGGCCTGTGACTAGTGGAGTCCCTCAGGGGTCGGTACTGGGACCGGTGTTGTTCAATATCTTCATCAACGACCTGGATGAGGGTACAGAATGTATCCTCAGCAAGTTTGCTGATAACACCAAACTGGGAGGACTGGCTGACACACCAGAGGGTTGTGCTGCCATTCAACGAGACCTTGATAGGCTGGAGAGTTGGGCGGGGAGAAACTTAATGAAATTCAACAAGGGCAAGTGTAGAGTTTTGCATCTGGGGAAGAACAACCCCATGTACCAGTACAGGTTGGGGGCTGACCTGCTGGAGAGCAGTGTAGGGGAAAGGGACCTGGGGGTCCTGGTGGACAGGAGGATGACCATGAGCCAGCAATGTGCCCTTGTGGCCAAGAAGGCCAATGGCATCCCGGGGCGCATTAGAAAGGGGGTGGTTAGTAGGTCAAGAGAGGTTCTCCTCCCCCTCTATTCTGCCTTGGTGAGGCCACATCTGGAGTATTGTGTCCAGTTCTGGGCCCCCCAGTTCAAGAAGGACAGGGAACTGCTTGAGAGAGTCCAGCACAGAGCCACAAAGATGATGGAGGGATTGGAACATCTCCCTTATGAGGAAAGGCTGAGGGAGCTGGGTCTCTTTAGCTTGGAGAAGAGGAGACTGAGGGGTGACCTTATTAATGTTTATAAATATGCAAAGGGTGAGTGTCAGGATGATGGAGCCAAGCTTTTTTCAGTGATGACTGATGACAGGACAAGGGGCAATGGATGCAAACTGGAGCACAGGAGGTTCCATGTGAATATCAGGAAGAACTTCTTTACTGTGAGAGTGACAGAGCACTGGAACAGGCTGCCCAGAGAGGTTGTGGAGTCTCCTTCGCTGGAGACATTCAAAACCCGCCTGGATGCGTTCCTGTGTGATGTATTCTAGGTGACCCTGCTCTGGCAGGGGGGTTGGACAAGGTGATCTTTCGAGGTCCCTTCCAACCCCTAGGATTCTGTGATTCTGTGATATCTTTATACTCTGTAATATAACCAGAAAATATTTTCCAGGAGTTCAGGATCAATGCATATATCCTGCTAAAGTGGTATACACCCAGGGTAATTCCACCAAAATATTGTTATACAGTATAGATATATTACTAATTATATGAATATTTCAACACAATTCAGCTAGTTATCAAGAGAATTAATGTTCTTCCCAGAAGTTGCGTATTTCTTTTTGCACAAATCAAAATAGCAAACTAGTGACTCAAGTAACTCTTACAATCCATAGTTGAAAATAATTTCACATAAATTTCAAAGTGATGGATGATATTTCATATAATAACTATCTCCTGAACACTGCAATACAATTAAGGTAGAGCTAAACAGAACTCAAGTGGTTCTGCTCTTCAGGGATTCATATTTAAGTAAATTCCCAACCCCCAATCTAAAAGCAATCTTTGCTTTCTCTTCTCCTGGAATAGATAGCACAAATATTAAAACTACTCTTGGGAAAGGACATCTTAAAACAGAATTATCCATAAATGAAAATGTTAATGACATTTGCATTTTTTTTCTTTACTAAATATACTAGATTTCAAAACCCAAGTAGGAATTTTAAACATGTAAAGTCAAGTCAAATACTTATCTGCCTTCAGTACTGTTAATCTCTCTCCCACTTACCCCAGCACATCCCCACCAGCTCCCCAGTCTTCTCTTACTTCTCCTTCCAGGAACCGAGTATAGAAAAATGAAAAAAACAGTGGAGAGGAGACTGAGATGCACTTGTAAGTATTTGTTTCAATCCTGCAGAACTCAACAATAAAATTCACTATGTGTCAGCCTTTTTTTTTTTCATAAATAATCAGCATACTACCACAAAACTGTTATGTGAGCCTCAAATATTCTTTAATGGACTGATTCCAAAAATGCCCAAGATTGCCATCTATCAAGAAGCTAGGGAAATAAAGAATTTGTAAAAAGTAATTTATGGTATTTGTTTCTTCCCTAATTATCTGAAATCAAAATCTAAATAGATTGTATTCAACCAAAGTCCTCTATCTGTACTATTATGAAATTAAAAAGGAAAAAAAAATAAAAATCAACATCTTTATCAAGGAGAGAGTCAGAATCTCTTAAATCTATCTTGTCTGACACACAATTATGTGTGTGACGCAAAAAACTATTTTGTCTGACCCACAATGAAGCTGCTTATGATATGATTTTAAAGGATACAAATCATCACAAAAGTAGTAAACTGCGGCATGTGGATTTTAGAAATAGGAAATTGAAACATCAGTTGGATCCATTCTGTAAGCTGAGTGTGCAATGATAAATACACAATTCAATTCCTGCCTAAGAGCTGTAGAGCTGCTCAAAGAGTAGAAGACTCTAGTAAAAGATACGACCTCCTTGATCACTACAGGTTCCTGATGAACATCTGTGCATTATCTCCTTAACCCAAGTCAGAGAGGAGCCTGAATAATATCATTTGAGAATTCTATTTTCAGTGGAATCTTTTAAAAGCAAAACAGAAATAAATATACAATGAAATGAGTATCTCCTATTTCTGGAGAAAAAAATACCAAGGTCCCTAAACTGCAAGAATAGTTGTGCCAGTACTCTGAATGCTGTCCTTGACAATGGCTCAGAGCAGGCAGTTAAGGAAGAGTATAAAACTAGGACATATTCCTCCCACTTTCTGTTAAATCAGAGATTTAAAGTGAACTTGAACGAGCAGGCTACATCTGGACAGTTATGTTTTATAGCCACCATGGAAACCACCCTCCATGTACCTCCCTAATTCCATTTTTAACTCATTTATACCTTTGTCATCCTTAATTTCCTTTGTCACTTAGTTCCACCACCCGAGCATTGCACTGCCAGGAAGGGATTTAAAACTTGCTTTTCCTGGGCAGTCAGAAGAAACATTAACTAGCTATTCTCTGGTCACCTTCTCCTCACACATCCTGGTGGAAGGAGAGCCAACTCTGAACTAATTGTAACATAAGAGAGAGAGAGACTTATCTTTTCCACCCCCCGCCCCCCTCCAAATTCTTATTTTAACCTGTTCAGCCTGTTGTGAACACAGCAGTAAATTTCCTCTTCAAAAAAACTCCCTCTCTTCTCCCAGCACACTCCTGCAAGGAGACTCATGACTGTTCCAGCAGTCAACTCTGTCATTTTGGTCCATGAGTCTTTCAATACCTCTCTTCCTAAGCTGACAACCATATCTAGCTATGGCTGTATCTAGATTATCCCTAATATTTGTGAGCAATATAAAACAACTATTCAGAAAAGCCCTCTGACCTGCAAGCCGATTCCTTTATTTTAACACGTTTAACCTGCCCAAAACTGTCACTTTATATACACTCCCAAGAAAACTGGAGGCTCAAGGACTTGCTCAGAAGTGGTAAAAAACTCCTCAGAGGTGAAGTGTGTTTACCCTGAGCCCTCCCAAAAAGAATAAAATGGAGGAGAAGGAAATTGATGAAGGATGATAAAGTTTAAAAATAAGACACAATTCCTTTAAATCAGAGAAAGCTGATGCTAACTGAGCTTCTTTGCCTGAACCAAGAGCCAATGGAACACATTTGTCTGTATTTCACCAGATTAAGTAAATCATTTACTGTGATGCTGAAGATATGATTGTTTTAATGAGGTGACATTAAGAGGGGAAAAAAATAAAATTGAACAGAAGAAAACACCATCATTTAGTGAGATTTTTTAAACTAAGAAACAGTCATCTCTGTCACTGCAAGTTACATTTCTAAAAACATTTAAAGCTAAAAGACAGAAAAAAACATTTAAAGAGAATTCCACAGAGAGAGGAAAAATAAAAAACAAAAATCAAACAGACCTTCTAACAGGTTGCTTTCCACCTGTAGTATCAGGGATTCTTTAATAAAAGCTGGACAAATCTGACCTCAGCCTGAAACATCCTCTACAGAGTTGCAAATGCTGATGGATGGCTATCATATCCTCACGAGGTAGATGGCCTCTAAGGAACAGGGATAATTTGAGGGATGAATGGGATTAGTTCAAGTTACTCAAAAGCCCCATTCTCTCTCTGCTCCTCTCTCTCCACAGGCACTATCTCGCATGAACGCGACTTTCCAGAAGAACAATGAAACTGGTAAAACGATAGAGGGAAATCTCATAAGGATGGATTAAAAAAAACAAACCTACACAGAAGCAGAACCAAGGCTGTAAAATTGCTTCCTAACTCTTTCTTCCAAAAGAAACATTCAGAAAAAATGCTAATATTTGCTCCCCACACCCTGAAAATGCCCTGCAATAGTACTATCATAAATTAACAGTTCTATTTCTACAGACATGTGTTAGGACCTGTCACACTAGTATCTAAGCAAATTATATCAAAACTGCTATCTTTTGTTTTTCCTTAGTGTGACTCATGCCAGCTGGACTAGTCTAAATACTATTAAACATCATTAAATATATTATATATAAGCTTAAATCATGTCAGCAGGGCTAGTCAACAAGAAGAAAAAAATAGTATTTTAATAAATCATGTTCAGAGGCTGTGGTGACAAGTGCTACCCTAAGAACACCAAGACTTACACACAGTCTCAGTTATTTTCCACAAATGGATAGGTATGTCTACCAATCCTTCTGGCAGCATTTCCAGTGCTGTCGTTCGGTAGAAGATTCAAAAGGCAATCGAGGAAAATCTATGATTTGCTATAAAAATTAAAAAGTGCTTAAGTGCCTTGATCACATTCCAAGGGGAACTTCCACACTTAGAAGACTATATTTCATTGACTGTCCCTGGAAAGTGACCTGCTTTCCATACTGCCAGCAGTATAACCTGACTTCTATCCTGGTATCTCTAAGAGTTACACAAAAAAAAAAGCCCTTGTCAGCACCGTTCAGGGGAACACAGCTATTATGAACAGAGTGATTATTTTACAGCAACAAAAAATGACTGAAAAGTGCTTTTACATATTATGGTATCTACACCATTACAACACTCAATATTTTTATGAATATTCTACACTTATACCTCTGCATATGTACAAACACAGCAAGCTATAGCAATTGATGTGGTTTGGTGGTTTTTTATGAACTAATGATGTTTATAGTCTTAGAAGTTTTTCAACAGTGACAAATATAGTATTTCAAAAATTGCATGTCAAATCTACCATGCCTCTGGGAGGACAAATCAGCATGCGTTACATCTGTAAGTCGGCAACTACAACTCTTAAGTATACTGTAGGAATGTATTTAAAAGAGAATGACCATATATTGAACCAGCCATACGGGATGTTGGCCTAGGTACGTAGCCGCATTCTAGAAGCTACTTCAGAGGAAGAAAAAATAAGCAAGAGCAATGACTGCTTGCGGGAGTGAGCAGATAAGAGCGACCAATTGGACACTGCGTGAGAAGAACTCAAGAACCAACGAGAGCTGAACTGACTTGCATGTTTGCCTCGTGCTAGAGACCTTTAACCAATTAGATAATGCGTGACCGCGTGTAGGGAAAGAAAGATTGTATAAAAGGGACAGACAAAGTAAATAAATGGGCTTCTGTTTGATTCACATTGAATCGTGTGGAGTCCAGTTTTTACTCGTCAGATGGTGACCCCGACGTGATACCGACTTGCGCAGCAAGAGAAGAAGGTACAGGGGAAAAGCCCAGAAGGAGAAGGATCAGCTGGAGATAGACGGCATGGCAGGGCCAGAGACCGGGCGGATCAGAGTCCGATCCGGAGGGGGAAACATCCGTCGGGACGGGACACCCAGTGAGGTGAGCAGCTGGGAGTGGAGATGGGGCACAACGTATCGAAAGAAGAGAGTGCCTTAGTGAAACTTCTCCTACTTACACTCTCTATGAGAGGAGTTAAACTCGATGAGCTTACTGCTCCGGAGGCTGTTAATTTGGTGCCGGGAACACGGATTCCCTGCTGAGCCTCAAGATGCCTTTAGAACTGAGACATGGGAAGAAATTGGGAAGTGCCTGTGGGAGGCGGTCAGTAGAGGAGAAAAAGACTTAAAAGGGTTAGCTATCACTTGGTGATTGATTTTAACAACTTTACAAGATATGGAGGCTGAGCGGGCAGCAGCAGAGCGGCGCGATCGCCATCCCCCCACCTCCCCTGCCGCCCTCCCACGCACTGCGGCAGGGGCTGGAGCGTTCGCGGCTTCAGGGCCCTCGCCACCGGGAGCGTTTCCTGCCAGAATCAGAGTGTTCGACCGAATGCCTGTTCCGTCCCCCCCGTTCCATCGGCGCCCCCGTTGGAAGAGGTGTCTGGGACGGAAGGAGAGGCAATGGACACAGACGAACACTGGCCCGTGCCGCCGCCGCTCTCCCTACCGCCTGAACCAAATGTTCCTGAAACATCTGACCCACCACCTAAACCACCTCACCTGAGTGAGCGGCCACAGTATCCACCATTACCTCCTACACCACCCACGCCCACGTCCCCCGCCAAGCCGCCTGATCTTAGCAGTGGCCGAACCGTTTGGGTGCAAGAACTGTTGGAGAAGCTGGAAAAGTTAGAAACGGACAACTACAAGTGGGAGAGACTGAGGGAGGAGGAGAGGAAAGTCATTGCAAGATTTCAAAAGGAGCGTGGTTGGGGGGTGGGAAAGCTGGGACAAGAGATGGAGAGGGGGCGGAGGCAGGAAATGCGGGGAAAGGATTTGATCCGGCTCAAAGATGGAGAGGAGTTATTCAAAATGCATTAATCGAAGGGGAAATCCTTCCGACTGCGTTCCCGGTAATGCTGGGGGGAACATCGGGAGGTTCGAGACACCCGAACCACTGGGTGGGCTTCCCATGGGAGTTAATTAAGGAAGCCCGTAAGTCAGTACAACAGAACGGTCTACAATCGCCGTACACTCAATCGTTTATTCATAACATTTTCCTGACTAACCTTATGACTCCTTTTGTCAGCAGGGTACTTATGTCAATGATACTGACACCAATGCAGGAAGTTCTGTGGCGTTCTCGGTGGCAGGATGCAGTAGGAGCTGCCGCAACAGCAAATTTAGATCGTCCGGATGGTGACCCACTGCGCTTAGCGACTATTGACATGCTTATGGGTCAGGGAGATTTTGCCGATGCCCAGCGCCAAGTTCGATTAGATCCCGCTATACTGCGACAATCCACTGAACTGGCAAGAGAGGCACTTAAGACTCTCTCTGAAGATGGAAAAACAATATCCCCATTTACCTCAGTAAAACAGGGTGCAAATGAGCCATATATGCAATTTCTAGATCGGTTGCGAAATGCGCTTGATAAGGCACCTTTGTCTGATCCTGCACGAGAAGCATTACTCTTATCTTTAGCTGTTGAAAATTCTAACCCAACCTGCAAGCGTATTTTACAGAGTCTGCCTAGAAACTCCCGTATTGCTGAAATGATGGATGCTTGTTCCGGGGTAGGAACACCTGAAGAGCATGCTGGTTTCATGGCCTCAGCTTTTGCTGCGGCTATCCGACCCTTGGTACAACGTGACCGGGTCTAGGGAAAGAAAGATTGTATAAAAGGGACAGACAAAGTAAATAAATTGGCTTCTGTTTGATTCACATTGAATCGTGCAGAGTCCAGTTTTTTCTCCTCAGTATACTATAATAAACAGGAGGAATGCAGAGTACATCAAAGGGAAAAATAAAATTCATAGTAGATAGTAACCACTTTCTTCTTTTCTTGAAAAAATACTAAGATGCCAAAATCTGCCAGCAATGTGCCCTTGTGGACAGGAGGATGACCATGAGCCCGCAATGTGCCCTTGTGGCCAAGAAGGCCAATGGCATCCCGGGGTGCATTAGAAGGGGTGTGGTTAGTAGGTCAAGAGAGGTTCTCCTCCCCCTCTACTCTGCCCTGGTGAGGCCACATCTGGAGTATTGTGTCCAGTTCTGGGCCCCCCAGTTCAAGAAGGACAGGGAACTGCTTGAGAGAGTCAATCGCAGAGCCACAAAGATGATGGAGGGATTGGAACATCTCCCTTATGAGGAAAGGCTGAGGGAGCTTGGAGGAGAGGAGACTGAGGGGTGACCTTATTAATGTTTATAAATATGTAAAGGGTGAGTGGCATGAGGATGAAGCCAGGCTCTTCTCAGTGACATCCAATGATAGGACAAGGGGCAATGGGTGCAAGCTGGAACATAGGAGGTTCTGCATAAATGTGAGGAAGAACTTCTTCCCAGTGAGGGTGACAGAGCAACTGGCACAGGCTGCCCAGAGAGGGTGTGGAGTCTCCTTCTCTGGAGACATTCAAAACCCGCCTGGATGCGTTCCTGTGTGACCTGACCTAGGTGTTCCTGCTCTGGCAGGGGGATTGGACTAGATGATCTTTTGAGGTCTCTTCCAATCCCTAACATTCTGTGTTTCTGTGAAAATTCTTCTTACTTAAAACACTATTAAATAAAATAAGCCTTAGCTACTCCTTCCCCTGCTTCCTTTCCTCTCCCTGCTCCCCAAAAAAGACTGAGAAAAAATGAAATGTCTGTTTACTGGAAACTTACACAACCTCCAAAAATTTGCATTTACAGGTGAATTAGAAGTCCTTTGGTTTACACTATAGTGGGGCTTCAGTTTTGGTAACTTTTTCCAAAAGGTAACTGAATTTTTCATATGAAATTTTAGAAAAAATGTCTACTAAATGCACAGAGATAATAGTTTAAATGCTCCCCTTGTGCATATGGCCTTTTCCAGCACAGCAACTTTTCTCCCTCTACTTAATCATCCACTTTATTCCCTGCCCCCACTTATCCACACAAGCATTTTTTTTTCTTTAAAATTTTGAAAGTGTCTCTTAACTGAGGCATGAAGTGCAGTTTATTCCTTGCCAGACGACTGAACTTTAGCTAGACCACCCAAGAGAGCTCCCAGTTTCCACAAACTGTTGATTTCTGATCTTTGCCACCACTTCATTTCTCTGGAGAGTTTTCTCAGCAGCATCACACAACTACATGGTCCAGATGTGTCCACTGGATACACAAGTGGCCTTGGGGAGCAAATCAGACTCTGAGTACAATATGGAGAGTGGGAATATTCCTGAGCACGTGCAACAGGACAGAGAAGACAACATCCCACTGCCTCCACCCCAGGCTTCCCAGGATCCCTAAGGCTCAGCCAGAGGGACAGGACAGGATGGCTGAGTCTGAGGAGAGGCACACAAGGGAACAAGGACATCAGCTAGTTGGTTTCCTCATTCTGGTTTAGCATCTGCGTGGATGGGAACTGCCATGTAACGCTAAATTGTGGAGCTCCCACCTCTCTCAAGTGTCTCCATTTTTTTTAAATTCTCAACAGATTTTTAAAATTAAGAAGCTCAGTCACAATCTGACCTCGTGCCTGCATTCTAAAGGTTAATACAAGCATCCAAGAGCCAGATTAACATAACAACAGCAAAAATCAATCCAGCATAAGATTGAATGCACTAAATTCAGCCTTAATGCCAACTATGGCCTGTTGTTATCAGCTTTCAATTTTATTTAAGAAATTAACTCAATCATAATTTCCCACCTCCTAGACCTTATGAGGAAAAAAACCCCAACAATCAAAGCAATTTAAATAAAACAGAGGATTGACAAAAAATTCCCTTTTTCACTAATACATAATAACCTTCTTCTAAAATCCTTCTTGGAAAACACTTCATAAAATTTTTCTTGAAGCACTGTGAGTCTACAAAATTAGAACTTGCCAGTCGTGTAAGGACAACGCCGGGAAGGATGAAGAGGAATGAAAGAGATAAAAAGGAATAATGGACCTAGATCCTGTTTGCAATATGGGTACAACATATCAAACAGTATTTTGCATGCAGTAAAATACATATATATTCTGCCAAAATTAATATCTAGTGTAAGTTCATAGTTTAGAAAGTGCCTTTGTGCCATCCTTGAAGTCACTGCATTCAAAAGGATGAAAACAGGAGTGGAAGAACACCTTTAAAATGCATTTCACGTTTTCTTCTAGTCCAAAATTACAAGTACTACACACTTTATAAGCCTGCAGCCAGTTTTAGTAAACTGCTACGTACAGCTCTTGCACGACGTCCAACAGATGAAAGCAGTGAGTGAGAACTCTCATTCATTGCTGCTAGCAATCCACTGCCTTTCTGATCTCTTTCTTCAGAAACAAAGATTAGGTGGGGGGGAAATAAGGTAAAGGGTTATTTTTAAAAGTCTGTATTTTTAAGTCACCATCCAGGAGCTGGCTGAGTTGAGCTCTTAATAGTTGCCTCTCATCTCCCATTTCTGTTTCCATAGAAACCTCACAGCAACATCACCTGCCTCACTATCCTGAACTCTTCAGATTCAGTCAATGCCAAACCTGGCTGGGCAAGCCAGCAGAGGATAATGGCAGCTCTGCTTCACTGCCTAGGTCCATGTTCCTGGCCTCCCATCATGTGGAGACCATGTATATATAAAAGTCACCGCTACTGTATTGCACAGATTGGGGCAGAAGGCTGATCCAAATCCCAGCTGCTTCTCTTTTCTCCATCACCTCCAGACAGATGCATACATGGACTGGGATGAAGGACTGAAGTGCTGGGGTCTGAACCCCCAGCCCTGAATTAAGGTTGACATATGGGTGGCTCCCACAGCCCTTTAAGAGGAGGGGATGAGTTTACCTTTTGGCTTTCCTCCAGGGTGCGGCCGGCCTTGCAAGGAGAGCCCTCAGGTAAACAAGCCCCAGGTGCCCCCATTGGGTCAATGAGTGCCAGGTGTCCTGCTGTGGGGATAAAAGCTGGGCCCACTTGCAGGAAGGGTTGGAGAGTCTGTCTGTGGAGTGGGCGCACTTCACAGAGTTTTCCTGTTGGGGAAGGACCTCCGGACTCCTCATGGAACCGGGTCCCAGTCAGGTCTGGCACATTCAAACATGGGCTTTGTGGGGAGGCAACATGGGGTTACTTCTGTCATAGGTAACTGCCTTGTTCTCCTGGTTGTCTCCCATCTGCTCTGTGGGTTATCTCGTGTCTCTGTTTGTTCCATCTGTTATGAGTGATACTGTGTCATTCCTGGGGTC
Source organism: Podargus strigoides (assembly GCA_028020825.1). NCBI lineage: Eukaryota > Metazoa > Chordata > Aves > Caprimulgiformes > Podargidae > Podargus > Podargus strigoides. The sequence continues at coordinate 61,239,923 of CM051662.1, forward strand.
GCTGGGGTTGGTGTCTGTTATTCGTGATCTATCTGACTTGTCTGTACCCCCAGCAATCCTCTATATACTGACCCCTTTGCGTGAAATAGAACCTGCGTACTGGATTGTTGGTCTGCTGCTGGCTGTGTCCTTTTTACTGGGCCTATTAATTGGCAAAACGAGGACACACCTCAGTCCTCACAAACTAAAACCCACAAAGGTTGGAAAATCAGTGAAATAGAAGGCTATTGATCTACATAATCAGCACAGTGAGAGTCAGATGGCTGTTAAGCAGAGGAGTTAAATTCTTGCTCCCTTTTCCCTGCTTCTAGTGTAGTCGACAGTGTCAGGAAATGGATTTAGAAAAAAAATTAACAGAGTGAATATTCAGAGGTGCATTGTAACAACACCTGTAGGCACGGGTAGGCTTAGAGGTTACACAATAAGCATGATTAACATGCAAATATATATGAATATACACCCACAATGCAAAAGTTATAGATAATTCTTATCTATTGTTTTTAATGAAATGCTAAAGCAAACAGACAATCCAAATGTGTACCATGATGCAAGAATGCATTTGCATAATTGGCTTTAATTATATCTAGAGTTGTGAAAGGTGATGAACTGCAAGGAAAAGCCTCAGTTTTGTGCAATAACAGTTTTGAACCAATATGCTGAACACAGAGAGCAATGATTGCAAGTTACTTCTCAGGAAGACTTATTTTCTACAATATCAGTACACATTTATTTACGTTGGCAAAATTTTGTGTCCAAACCACATAATAGTTCCTTCTTCCAGAAAGCAATTTTCTAAAATCATGTGCTTCAGCCTACTAGTAAATAATTTGTTTTTCAATAAAACTTTTCAAAGGTATAATTTATGGGGCAATAATACTCAGTATTATGGATTTTTACTTTTTTTAATGTCCGTTTCTTTTCACTGGATGTTAAATGTGAATTTGGGTTCTCATCATAGGAAAAAAAAAAAAAGCACAGTCTGCTCAAATCAGCGTTCCTGGTATGGGACAGTACAGTTCCCATCTGAATCAATGCAAAAACCCTACCGAGACATGCCAAACTGATTGTTTCATTTAACAGAGAAACTTACAGTGCCCCAATCACTCTCACTCTCTCTTTCAATTTGACATATTTCATCACTGATGGAAACCAAGGTTACTGCTATGGTTAACTAGCAAAATGAAGGTTGGCTCAGTTTCCAATGAGTTCATTTTTCAAATCTATAGTTTCCAGCTCATGACCAAGTAAAAGTCTTGGAGGCCTCAGTTCTCCATTCCCAGATGCAAAGGCCCTGTCACAATAACAGGAATTAATATTTTCAAGAAGATATTAAACGGTAATGAAAATAAGATTTCTACACAAGTTATTTGTAGAGATCACATTGCTGCCTATGTAGTATAGTTAATATAGGAAAATTAAAAAATTTAATGCCAAAAGCTGAGAATAACACTACAAAAATGGATGGCTTCAGATTCAAGTCATTGCCATAAGCAATGAATACACCACCACCATTTTCTGATGCCACAGGCCCAGAGGAAGATGACAGCTGCTATTGAAGATAAAGATGATTTTGTGAAAGTGCTTGAGGAATTACTAGCAAGAAATGAAAGAAAAAACTTCTCCTACCTCTTTAAAGGAGATGGCTGGAACCCATGTAATTAGTAACAGCAAACTCAGTAAAAGCAAACAAAGCTAAAGGAAATACCTTGATTGGCTAGAGAAAAACCCACAGAGGTAAGAGAACCCTCAGGAAAATGTAACCTATCAATTTTAGCACTGCACTTGCAATTTAATCACAGGATGGCACACTGAGAGCATTGAGAATTGAATCTGGAATTCAAGGGGGTCTCCACTCTCATTCAGGTTAAAGGGAATAAAATTTTTGTCTAAGAGACTGACCTACAGACTGATTCAAATGTATTTTTTGCAAGAAATTACGTTACCAGTCTGGAGCAAGAAACACCGTATCAGATCCCTTTCAAGATGCAAGCGCAGAGAAGAAAAGCATCCTAATCACAATGCTATTTGACACCAAAATCACCAAGGCAGGCGGCTTTTGCTCCAGAAAGTACAGGAGCAAGAGGGACGGCATGGTGTGTCAGAGCTGCTTTTCCACAAACTCTGCTTTAGCTCCTGCTGGAGCCTCATGACTGCCCCTGCCAAAAGGGCTGACCTGCCCTCTCCAGCCTCGTGCCACGTCACAGCTGCCTCTCTGGTGCTGACACCGGAGCGTGAGCAGCTGTGCAGTCAGCTGGATCAGGTGATTGATCTGTCTGAAAACTAACCCTACCAGGAAAAGAAAAGAAAGATTAGTTTTCAGTTGATCAGCAAGCTTTAGAAGTCATTTCTACAACAAAGATGAGGCAGAATCAGCGCTTTCAGTGGCATTGCTGGCCCAGGTCAGCTAAACTGCTTCAAAGGCTCTTGCTCACTCCTTCACACACACAGCCCTGCATCAGGTGATTGCCCATAACCATCTGCATACACACCCTTTAGAGAGGTATTTAGTTTAGTGGAGGGTGGCTTAGCCCACAATTCAAGAGGAGTCAAATTACAGAGCAGCTGCTCCAAAAGACCTCCAGCCAAACAGATGGTAACTACTTCTTCCTTGCATTTTGCAGAGAGAATGATACGTCATTCCATATTTTGAACCTGAAAATATTTGATATGGTTGGTCAAATAGTATCATCGGGATGACTGAAGATGATTAAATTGATAGAGAGAGACAAAGCAAATTGCTCTCACTCAGCCAGGCTCTGGCAGAATCTATTGATTTACAGCAAACAAAACAATACGGGAAACAATATTCAGACAACCTTGAGGGTTTATTCTGGTTGCTACTTTATTTCAACAAAATGGATGCTATTCAAAGCTGTAATTCTCACAAACTGTAAAGTGACGACATTCACATACTATATATATATATATAAACACATGGAAATTAATCTTAAATATTAAGATAGAGGGTGAAAATTTATCAAACAAACAATAGGAGAGGTAATAAAATTAATGCTGATTACGAATTCAGAATGGGACCTTATGATACTGTGTTTAATTATACAACTACCTTTTTTCTTTTTTTGATAGGACCCTTAGCTCATTAAGTGTAGAGGAAGACTGTCACTGAGTAATGGATTATTTCGTCCAAATTACTCTGTTCTTGGGCATCTTCAGTCTGCAAAGTGATATACAGACAACAGTAAAGATGGGAAAGAGGTCCAGTGGAGAAGAGAGGGATGACATAGAGATATTACCTGGGTCAACCATCAGATGTTAAAAGGGGTTGTGCTATTACCATTGAGCATTACACTTAAAAGTCCTTCTCTGCAGGACTTGAGTCACCCAGTCTCTGCTTCTACCCTTCGTGAGTCTTTAGTCAATAGGACACCTCAAAAGAGAGACCAGAACATAAAGTCCCGTGGACAGTCAGACACTCAAGCAAATTATGCCAGGAAATTAAGAATAAGAATGAATTAGTAGCCTTAGACCAACTAGATAAATGCAAATGCATGTCTGGTGACAGAGACAGTGATAGAGACAAATACATGTGTGTTCGCTTGTGAGAGAGGATTGCCCCAGCCTGTGCTCAGGGCGATTCAGCTGTCCTGATGCAGGGAATGGGAGTCAAAGGCATTTTCCCCAAAGAACCACTGATATCTTGCCCACCATTTGTGGCCAGGAGCAAGAGCAGGCTGGGTAAGCCAGACCTCATCTGGGAGCTACCTCACTTGGTGTCCCTGACACGTAATCTGTACCAAAATTGCCAGAAAATTCAAAGGAAAAAAAATATCTTTAGTTTATAATTCCTCTGCACAGTTTTACCTGTGTGTGACCTACTGTAACCTGGTACAGTTTAAAAAACCTTAGTCAAAACTACATACATTCCAGAAATTTATTCATACACAGTTTTGGCTTCATCCAAAATTTGGTCAGTCATGAGAATTGGTTTTATATGCCACAGATTGCTCACTCTGAGCACATGTGAGAGAACATGCATACATCTCATGAAAAACACAAGGGAAGGGAAAAAACCCTAAGATTTATGAGTTTGCACCAATTTACACTTGTGTTATGATTTATTCTTCTACTTCTCTTCTAAAGATAAGAAATATTAGTTAACATTGTTAAAGGAATCCGCAGTAAATATATCTAAAATATTTACATGTTATCAGCAAGATTACATGCAAAATCATGCATTTTAAAAAGCAATAATACAGGATTCTCCACTGTTACACCTTTATTTCAAAACCTTGACTATAAATTAGCTGATAAGCCAGCTGTTGACAAGAAAGAATAATGATTAACTTTATTCACAGATGAGCACTTATTAAAATAAGCTCACAAATACTTCCTGTTTTCTTGCAACAATTTGATGGATCTTACTTATATAAAGTTTCATAAATAGAAAGTCTGCTACAGAAATTAAAACTGTAATACCAGTAAAGGAAACTCGTTTCATAAGCTGGAGGGAGTCCCAAAAAATCCAATGATTTTATTTTTTTTCTCACACTTTTGTACTCCACTGAGGTGGTGGCGACATTTTTGCCACTTAGTCAATACTGTTGTATTGTGCATTACTGAAATATGAAGATTAATGTCTGTATTTTGTTCTTTTAAGTAGAATTCTGTAGCTCTGAGGCAAGTATTTCAATTATTATATTTGCATTTTAGAAGACCAAAATGTAACAAGGACAAGAATAAGGACATACTGTGTGTCTTGATCCTACAGACTCTTACTCCAAAAGCAATTTCTGCCTGTGTATGCAGGAAACAGTTAACTTCAGCACAGGTGTGAAAGAGACCAAAGATATACACCCTTCAACAAAACTTCTTTCATTATTGTGCGATTAAATTCAAATTTTTCATAAGATTAAGGAACTATTTTTTCCTTACGTTCGTAGAAACAAATAGTGAACACTGAAATACCATCATAGTCACAATAAATTACTTCTGCTGAGTATTTTTAAATGTTTTTCTAAGATATTTCTCTTTCAAACACATTCAAAAAAACAAGGTCTTTTTCCTTGGTAGTACTTACATTTTTTTTAAAAAAATATATATCAAAAAGTCTTCTTCCAAGTGTGCAGGACGGGTTTAGCAGTTTTTTATTGTATAAAGTAGCCAGTATATGAACATTGGACTATTACAAAGCACGTCTAGAAGAAGAACATCCAGGTTAGTTCAGTAACTAGCATCTCAGACCATTTTTAGCAATAGCTACTAATAACCGTTACTCTTAAAAGCCCTGGAGCAGTAGCACTATTGTGAACTAACCCCAAGGAACTGCCTCTGCAAATTCTGCTATCAATCTGACACTGAAAAGCAGCTCAGTAGTTCCAGAAACCTTTGTAAATTCCATCTCTTTGAGAATTTATTCCAGTAGCAAATATCATCTACAGTGTACTGGGAAAATCTGTCACCACTGTAGATTCAAATTTTTAAAATTCACCTCAGGAAGACTAAAAATTGCCTCAATGGGCTCAATTAAAATACTTAAGGTTCACTGTAGTGTATTATTGAAAATAAGCTATGAAAAAACAACAGATTTCAGGAAATATTACTTTTACTTCAAGTACATTAGCTTAAACAGAAGAATTATTTTTTGCTCCACATGTGCTTAGCTATGCTGACCTCTATTACAGGAAGCTATTCCTTACATTTTTAAAAAGCAAGTTTGGGTTTTTTTTAAGCAATACATTAATAATATTATCAAGTACTAAGATCAGCAATTGATCTGACTTTTCCCTCTATGGACTAGTAAATCTATGGTAGCCAATTTAGTAGAAGTCATATTAACATCCAGCTCCATATAGTTTTATTTCTTTTTTATTACTCTATCTTACAAAAGAAAAAAACCCAAAAATAAATAATAAAATATTTTGCTGCTTCTATTGTGTATTCAGTACCATGTTTGATCAGTTCATGTACAACATGAATGACTACCAGCAATTTTAATGCAACAAAATTATTACTGCTCATATTATAAAAACTACTTTATATTCTCAATTACCTCTTAGAACAGCTCCTACAGAAAAAAATTCTAATATATGTGAAAGGCTAAGCAGCATTAAGAACCACACGAGTAGTACATGTCTGGTAGTAACAAATATCTGATATTACTTGAATTCAAGGAACTTGCCTAAGAAACTGGGAATTTCCTACAGCCAAGCCACGGTTTATTTGACTGCAAATACTTTTACAGTTAGTAATAACGAAGTGGCAGGCAAACAGCATAAGAAATTGTATTCCTGACTTTTTAATATCTATACAGAATAAATAAATTCATAATTGATCAATTATATATTCAAGCATGGAAGCACAACGCTAGCCTTTCATTGTCAATTGACATACAGTCTCATCTCCAGAGAGCACAAATGAAATGCTAATGGCAGAGAAGATGAATGCCAATTTCCTTCACTTTGCTCCAAGTTTCAGTGGCTCTCTACAATAAAAGATAGCTGTTTGTGGAGACTGGCTTGTTCCATACCATTAACTCAGAACAAAACATATTTTTAGTGGGACAGCAGTGTTTACTTGTAAGAACTGATGAATTGTACACCACCATTTATCACGTGTAGACAAAGACATTGAGGCACAATTTTGGACATAAATCAAGGTACATGCTCCTAAATAAAAAAGGGGCTGCTTAAGTCCCTAAAACTGCATAGATTGAGGTCAGATTGGCCATAGCAACCAAGAATGGTACTTCGGCCTCCAGTAAGACTTAGCAACCAATAAATGAGCTCAGATCTCTTTTCATCTCCACTGATGTGAAAGCCAAAATTAAAAAGATTAGATCACGCTGCACCCATCACAATAGACTTCACAGTGAAAAAGTCATTTCTAGCCTTTGATTCACATCAAATAAATAACATTCATCCCTTTCATAATGAACGACTTTCAAAGTAAATTGAATCTCCATAGTGCTGCTTTCCCTTGCTGCACCGTATTTACATAACAATATATCACAGGAAGCTCAGAGTGGGTCTTGCAAATGGAAGACTGAGTATAACGTGTCTTTAGTGCTGATTACACTATATTCAGCTTTAAAATGCCTACCATTTAAACATAATGCACTGCAGTTTATAATAATAAACAATGGCTTAAATCTTGTGGTATGAAACTTTGTCATTATTTCAATATGGAAATTTCATAGTAAGCAGCTCCCTCCCCCCCTTTCCTTTCCAGTCCTTCCATTTGAGGATATCCAGCAAATTCTATTCTCCAGAAGCATCAATGATACTATCTGTCTAGCACTTCCAGGAAAAGGGATAGGACATTATTTCATTTTTACTGACTCTTTTCACACTGTTGCTATTGTCCTTTATATATATTTTCCAGTACTCCAGCAATTCTTTTTAACATTCCAAACACATTAGTAACCTATTACTCCAGTCTCACACCAAGTATTAGGTATTGCTGTTTTTCCTCTCCCTAGAGCAGTAGTTACTTGCAAATAGGTGAAGTTGATCACAGCTGCAGGAACCTAACACAGATCGAATACATGAAACCAGAAAACATATCCAGCAAATGTGTGTGTTGTATTGTCACTGTATGCCCTGTATTTCCTGCTCTCAATTTGTCATTATTAAAAATGGATCATGATTTCCTTCTTACTGCAGGTTGCATTGTCTGACATTTAAAGGAAAGTGTTTGAAAGCGATATTTTGTAAGAAAAATTCTACACCTAATTAAAAATATGCAGAAATAATTTCAGCCCTCTGCAGCAACAACTCATGTAGATTATACTACTTGAACTCAGCAGGGAACCTCATTAATTTTTAAAACTCTCTGACCCCAGTGCAGTTAAGGGTGTCAAAATAATTACAAATTAGGGTTGAGGGAGCACTGTTTTAATCTTGCATGTGCTATCAGCTACACAACATTTTATCGGACGTGGATACTTATTATAGCTAACCATAATATTAACATAGTCAAAATGAAGCTTCATGGTTAATTTTAAGGATGCAAAATTTAGAAATGTTACATTTTTAAGAACGTAATTATAGTAGCCACCACTTCTATGGAAAAACCCTGCCTGCTTTCTGCAAACATTCTTGTAACACAAAGCACGGCAATTACAGGTTTAAACGCTAGTAACAGCCTGGATACAGCAGTAAACTGAAACATTTCTATAACAAGGCATGTTTGCAACCTAACAATTTCTAACTTATTTAGAAGGCTATAAAATACTTGGCTGAGAGTATAAATATTGTCTCTTACCTAAAACTTGTCAGAAGAAAGATCCTTCTCCATTGTTGTCACCTCCAGTGCCCCCTCTTGCCACCATGGAGATTGGTTCTGCTATGTTTATTGCTCTGTGCCTCAGTTACAGCCATGACACTAATCTGCCCGCACAGACCAGCAAAGGGGGGTGTGTGTATGAGTGCATGTGTGTGTGCATGTGCGTGTGTGTGAGAAAGGAGAGCCTGCTGACTTCAGGACTGGGAACCTAAACCTCAGGCCAAGTCAAGGCTGAATGAAAATGATCAAAGCTCTGTCCCTCATCAACAGAGTAGACAAGATTTCTCTCCCCCCACCCTTCCTCCCCCAATGAGAAGTAAGGCTGTCATTAGGGATTCCCACTAAAAAGCCTCTAACATAGGCAGACCTCCAGATTTCGAGTGCCTGCCCAGCCATCAGTGCAGAATACAGGTAGCTTTTGTTCCTGAGACAGAGATGTAGCCAGCCACTCAGACTCTGACAGATCTCAACAAACCAGTGAGCCTGCCTTCAGTTTAACTCTTTATTTACTAGTGCTTTACTTTTGACAAAGATCTCCTTTTGCTCTGGAGAGGGAGGGGCAGAGGAAAAAAAAAAAAAAAGATCAGTTCTGGTTTTGTTAAGAAAAATGTAAATATGTTTCAGGTTTCACATACAGAGGCAGTAATCCTTTGCAAATTTAAGAGTAGTGATTTTAATTTTGGAATCGCATCTAGCCTGGTGTTGGACAACACAGCAATATCACACTTCAGCATAAAACAAGGTTCCATTTCTGTAAGGTAAATAACTCCTGCTCTTCCTTCCTCTGAATTCTCATAATTCATGGGGAAATAAAACAGTTTGAATAGATAATAACTAGAATATTTGAGCAAAGATGTATGTCAAGAAAGACAGCAATTTAGTGCAAATGTTTCAGGAGTTTTTTCATCAGAAATCAGTTTTCGGCATTGACTGGAAATGAAGTTATTGTCTTCGACAGAAAACTGTGCTGGAGCAAGTAGATAGTTAGCTAATTAGTTGGCATAAGAAGCAGCAGATACTCATTTCAGTCTTGCAGCAGTTTTACATTTCGATAAGGAGATTTTACTTGCACAAAAAGGTTGGGTTTTTTTATTTTATATGACATGGAGCTTAAGAATTTATTCACAAAGTCACAGTCAATGAAGCTATTAAAGAAAATATCCTGACATTTACACTCTGTGTTTGAATTTTAGGAAGTAATGTGTTACTACATGAAAAGCTAATGATTCTGCATTCTGTATAAATATTGTATAAGTTCAACCCAGGTTTATATGTCAGATTTAAAACACTTTTTTCCCTTCTTCTGTTTAAGCCAGTCTTAACTTTGTTTCGAGCAGGTTGCTGTAGGATGCGTATGTGCGTGAGTATACTTGCTTTTGGGTGGGTGGGTTGGTTGGATTGTTTTAAGACAATTTTAAGGTGTAAGGGTTGGAGATTACAAGATCACTTTTCACGTGGCAATGAAATCAGATTTATAAAATGTTTTAGCAGTCTGAAGTGCTGGGGTCTGAACCTCCAGCCCTGAATTAAGGGTGACATATGGGTGGTTCCCATGGCCCTTCAAAAGGAGGGGATGAGTTTACCTTTTGGCTTTCCTCCAGGGTGCGGCCGGCCTTGCAAGGAGAGCCCTCAGGTAAACAAGCCCCAGGTGCCCCCATTGGGTCAATGAGTGCCAGGTGTCCTGTTTGGGGATAAAAGCTGGGCCCACTTGCAGGAAGGGTTGGAGAGTCTGTCTGTGGAGTGGATGCACTTCACAGAGTTTTCCTGTTGGGGAAGGACCTCCTGACTCCTCATGGAACCGGGTCCCAGTCAGGTCTGGCACATACAAACGCGGGCTTTGTGGGGAGGCAACATGGGGTTACTTCTGTCATATGTAACTGCCTTGTTCTCCTGGTTGTCTCCCATCTGCTCTGTGGGTTATCTCATGTCTCTGTTTGTTCCATCTATTATGAGCAATACGGTGTCATTCCTGGGGTCGCTGGGGTTGATGTCTGTTATTTGTGATCTGTCTGACTTGTTTGTACCCCCAGCAATCCTCTATATACTGACCCCTTTATGTGAAATAGAACCTACCTACTGGATTGTTGTTCTGCTGCTGGCTGTGTCCTTTTTACTGGGCCTACTAATTGGCAAAACACAGTCTGAATATTTTTTTTTTAAAAAAAAACCCTACAAGTGCAAATTAGAGACATGACATCAAAACCAATATCTTAATCTGGTAGTACCTACCAACTCAGAGAAGCCTCCTTACCCATTACACAAATAATCATTTTAACAGTAACTTCAAAATAGCATTTTAAAAAAAAATGCATGTGATTTATACTGAAAGTTGCCAACGGTCACTTTACAGCATTTCAAAGAAATCTTTTCTGCATGTTTGAGAATTTTATTACACTCCCATAAAAATGCCAGTCATCCATTGCCTTTCAAAATTCTCCCAGTGCAGCAAGGAAACAAGCAGACAAACAGGAAAGCAAATCATTGTTACTCAGTGTAACGCACCCTGTGTGGCAGAATACCTCTAGACTACCCAATGCGTTTTAAAGAACCAGGACTCTGCACTCACTCTGTTGCTGTTTAATTCCAGAGTATCTATCTCATTTACATCAACTGGAATATCAGTCCTTAAGGACAGAGACACCCATTGGACCATACTATTTATCATCAGCTTATGTAAATACCCAGCATTAGGTAGGAAAAAAGTTTTCAATTACAGATGTATTTATGAATTGTGTTCTTAAATAAAAAAATTAATTTATTACAAGTTCTGAAGCATTCTGCACTGGTTTCCTTTGTGTTTTGAGCAAACTGGTAACAAACTGTTGCCACTAAAATCAAACGCGTAATTAAAAATTGCTGGGGAAATATATGCCAGGCAGATTTTCTGATACTGGTATAGAGTGTGGAGGAGCCATGCCAGTCCCTTGCAGGTGAGAATCTGCCATGAAGCCCTAATGCCAAAGGGCAGTGGAGTACACATCACTGCCTGGAATTGCCTCCCCTACCCAGCACATGCATACCAATGCAGAATGGAGACCAGTGATATCGCACTGGGAAAAGAGTGGTCTGAAGCTCAATGCAAGGACCACGTGACAAGCTCCTGAGCACAGTCATATTTGATTTCAACCTCTGGTTAGGCCTCATTCAGTGTAATATCCTGGGATATTTCATCCTGAACTGAGCCTCCCACACGTCATCCAGCGCTGAGTTATCACAGTACATCCCCATCAGTTGCTGGCTTGGTATCTACATGAACACCCACAGCATTCAAAAAGAACACAGCATCAAAAAATACAAGTTATAAGAGAATGAAAAGGAAAACTTTCTGTAGCAAGCTCAGGTCAGAGCTGGGCACCTCGCAGGAATGTGGAGAAATCAGCACAACAGACCTCATCCTCAGAAACCCTCCCTGCTTTGACTGGAGCAATCCTGAGCCTGTGTCTGTGAGGGAAACAATTTTCTTCAGGTTTTGAGACAAGCATGGAGAGAAGTATTCTGCCCGAAGACTTCGTGCCCTCTCTGAAGGTCACCTTTGAGTGAGAAGATGGATGCTCTTACCAGTCAAGTCTACCACAAGTCACTGGTAACAGACACCTTGCTATAAAGTATGAATTATTGGATTTATGTAAAGGATGATGTAGGTTTATACTGATTGGTGTGCCTTTTTTTTTTTTTTTTTTTTTAACAACAAAAACCGCACAAGCAGAGAGAGGGGAGGAAAAAAGGCTGCTTAAGGAGGAAGAAAAGCAAGAGGGTTTTTTCCTACTTTTTTTTTTTACGTGTTCAGCTCATTTAAAAAAGCAGGCATGATGGGCACAATATTTGATAATTAGTCTCAGATATCATAAGATATTTGAACAGTTTGAACTGATTTCCCAAAAGGAGAGCATAAAGAAAGCCAGATATGTCTTGTACAATAATCCTGCACCTGAGCATTTTGCTTGAGAATGGGCTGCTGGAGTCATTTCTTTCAGCTAACCCACACAGTCCCACTTTGGTGAACAAAGCCACATACCAGTATCACATATCCATTTTCCTTCAGAGATCCCATTTTAATGATTCTTTAGTAAATAGCTTTGTATTTAGAAATTATTCATACCAGATATAAAAAAAGCACACTGTCTCAGTAACTGTGTTACAGAGGTGAAATGGACATAGTGTATTCAAGTCTGTAACCTCAATTAACCTTTTGCCTCAGTTTGTAGACAAACCTGTCTCTAAAAAGTGAGCTCTCCCCGTGATCAAAAATCAGTTTTACAACTTCACATTGTTTGTGGCTAGTTCCCTATATAAAAGAACATAATGTGAGGAGATATTTATGAGCTGCAATTCAAATTTAACTCTCTGCTATTCTTGATCTTCATTTCATTAACATAAAAGTTACTGCAAAATGTCATATGAGAAAGCACTGATTTTTTTTTTTAAAATGCATTTATTTAAAATGTAGTAACTAGACTTTATATATATCAGAAAATACTTCAAAACATAAAACAGCAAACGCAAATATATAAAAATATTTAGATTAGAGCCAGTGCCTGTTTTGCTTAGGATATAGGGAAGTACAGCACACAGTTTAGAAAAGAACGTACAATTAACAGATGCTCAACTATATTTGTATATTGTGATATAAAATAAACAGGAATTACAGTTGATAAAATATCCTTAGCCTTCCTAAAATTTGATATATATACTATTAATGAAATAGCTTTTCTTTAAAATCCCATGCTAAAGAGCACAACTTTTTTTTCCCCTCAACTCTTTCACAGAAACATAATTAGGGTATTGCATTCTACACTAGATGCGTTGTGAAAGCAAATGTCAAGGATTAGGACTCAGCAAGATAATTACAAACATTCTACACAATAACATAGGAAACCAGCATCAGAGGTACATTTCACCAGTTCATGTTCCTCTTACAGATTACACTTTTGATACATGATCTGTTGGGAAAAATGAGTAGAAGTTGACACTATCTTTTTTTTTTTCCTTCCCCAATTACTTTAGAGCTATAATCAGCAGATCAAGCGACTGTTCAAATAAATGCTTTTCTTTTTGTAAGGTTTCAGATTCTGAGTCCCAAATACATACTTTACAAAACCTCCCACCATTCAACACTGAGCCCAAACACTTTCCTAGCTAACTGGTAGTACCTGAATTACAGCAACAGGACATAGTCACACATTGTTGAGTAAGTTAAACCATTTCTTTTCAAAAAGATTACTTTTTAAATCTATCTTGTATCCAGTTCCACATCAAGACAAGAGATAAATAGAATAAATAGAACAAGATATTTCCTTGTTAAAAAAAATAACAAACCAAAAAAAAACCACCACCAAAAAAACCCCAAACCAAACAAGAGCAAAAAAACCCTCACAAAACCCACTCCAAACCCCCAAAACAACACCCCCCACCCCAAATGTGATGAACCCGAATAGATTTTTTTCCCCTTGGTTCCTTAAGAACAGCGGTTTAAGTAGCTGGAATACATTACAGATATTCCAGTTTGACAATTCACTTGGTAAGAGGAATTTGTATTTATCAATTGTTTTCATCAGCTGAGATGGATTTGGGCCTACTGCTTTAAATGCTGATCCACGAGAATTGCTGGTTTCAAACGGCCAGAACTAAAGTAGCTGGATGGAGAAAAATCATTCAAGATTGCCCCTGTAGCTTCAACCTGCCATACATAGTTTTCTTCCTCAGAATCTTTTGATAAAAGTCAGAATACAACATGATTTATTAATGTAGTAAAGTCATTACAATTCAGAGCTAAAAATGTTATTGGATTTCCCTCCAGCTAGTGCTGTTTAAGGAAGCCTTTAAAAAGCAATTTAATTCCATTCCACAAAGTCAAATTTTCTCCACAGATAATTGGTTTTCATTATATGTACAAAAAGCTGCAATGAAGCCAGTACGTCAAACTATATCTTTTTTAGGATTTATATTTATTACTGAAAGACTGACCTGCTTTTGCAAGAATTGTATTGTTTCTGTTTTGCTACTGTTAACCTGAAATCTTTACTAAGATAAGCACACACTATAGTAGCATTCATCAATGTACATGAAATCTGAATATAATGAAGAATTCTTCTGGCCTCTCACATTTATAGACAAATAATCTCATGCTGTCACCTGTCATAGGGTAAATCTTCACATATAAACTTTTTCAATAAGAGTTAAAACATTCACACTGCTTTGAGAGCTTGAAACAGTTGGAAAGTACTTGCCTGGCTTGGGTCATTATTAGTATATTTTAAAACTGCCATACTAAAACAAATATTGAAGTCTGTTATTGTGTATATATATAATATACAATATGTGTTATGGCATGTTTACATTCAAAGAGCCTAGGAACAACAGCGCTCTTTTGAGCGTCTTGAAACATCAAACTTGCAAAGCTTATACACTAGTTACAGCAGAGCAACAAAACAAAGAAATCTGAAAGCTATCAAAGTTGTAAATGCAAAAAGAGGCATTACATTTTTCCATAACTAAAAAACTTAACAAAAACCCACACTCATTCAAGCCCTAATCCTGTTTATAGCAGATACATATAACTAAAAATAATCTTAAAGCTAAAGCAACCAAATGCAATAAAAATGCTTACCAGATACCTCATCTTGCTTAGAATGCATGTATTTTTCTTTCTTTTTTTTTCCCTTTTTTTTTTCTTAAATAAGACAAGGAGATTCAAATGTAAAAGCTGTGTTAGCTACTGTCCTGTTCCTGCAGCTCTTCAACTGTAGGTACAGAGAAGCTTGGCTGGTATTGTTTTGAGATAAAGAGACTGGCCTGTGTGAGCCAAAATATTCTGCACTGTATGAGGATCTCTGCAATGCTCTTAAACTCCTCCACCAAGACAGGTATTTGTTGCTGTCTGTTGTCCAAGCAGGTTCCTCAGAGCTCTTACAGTCACTTTCATTTTTCAGTTGTGGAGGTCCTACGTGCTGAGAGGAGAGAGGTTTCTTTCTCTCAGTATTTGCTTTTGGATTGGATGAACAGGCTCAGAGATTTTCAATTTGAGATCAAAAACAGGTGCATGCAATGGGACGAAACATAGTTTTCTCAGTTGTGCTCAGAATAGTAGTCCCTGAGTTCCCACATTCAGCCTTCCCAACTCCATAAGCTCCACGGAGGAGAAAAAGATGGATAGTTATATATATACATGCACACAGGCGTGCACACACACACACACACACACACTTTAAATATATTAGTTTTCCACCTTGCAGCACTGCAGTCTCTCTATTGTCAAATAACAACTGTATCTGAAAAGAAAATACTTAATAAGGCTAAGGTCAGACTGCTTAGACTTGGCATTTGCTGCGATAAAAAATCAGAAATGATAGCATCGTACAGATTTATGAATTTTTTGCCCCGGCAGTCACAAACATCAGACGTTTACTTTATAAAGAAAGCTTTTAGATTCTTCCTGCAGTTTCCATAGTGATTTCATTTTTTCCCTTTTATCACAGATTGGCTGAAGTACTGCTACCCTTTGTGCTTTAAAAGGCTTGTGCTACCAACTGTTGATAGAAAAGCACTGTAGCTAAAGCACACATGCAACGCACACTGTCAAAAATAATTGAAATAGATAAATGCCGGCTAAAAAAAGGTTTTGGTATTTTCTCTGCTTGTCCTGAAGAGTACAGTAGAATAGTATTTCATCTGAATAAATGTAATTAACTTGAGCCAACCATAGTACTGTTCCGTTTCCCATAACCTATGATACTTCTATTAGAGCACTCATCACACAAAAAAATAATCTCTTCACAAAAAGCTTTAATACAACTTACATCATGCAAAATGCCTATCCTTGTTAAATATATAATGAAAGTGCTTTCATTAATTTGACTCTTTTAAAGACAACATTTATGCCAATGATATTTTTCCTCTTTCTAATAAGTTTATTCTTTTAGAGAACATAATGGTTTAAGGAACAATTACACTGTTTCTGTCAAAGCAAACAATGCTCTCTCTTGCTGGAAAGATAACCACCTTTCAAAGTAAGCCTAAAGGATTATTTTTTTGTTTAACCCCTTGCTAAACAAATGAGACTATCATCTCCTCAACAAAACAGAACTCAGCTAAGTAAACACTTTTTTATTCAGTTATCGTGCCTTGAAGAATGCAGTCTTTAGATTGTAGAATGCAAGCCCAGTATTTCCCTACTCCTCTTTCAACTGGCTTAATAGAAAGTGGGTGCATGGTTAACCCTAGCCAGCTGCTCCAGTCTCATGAGAGCTTCTATTCTTGTAAGTCAGAAACAGTTTAACTTATTAAAAATCTTGAATTGATATCATGTAATCATAAACATATCACAAAAACTCAGAGCTGGAAATTTTCCAGGTGACCACAAAAATAGAGAGATTACTTATTTTCATAGAAAATTGGCAAAGTTAATGCAAAATTCACATGGACAAATATTTTAAAAACCTATAGAATACAGTACAGTTAAAGAGACATTTTAATTTAGAAAAAAGAAAAATCAGGCAACTTTATTTTGGATGTATTTATGAAAATGAATTATTTATTTCCAAAGAGATTATCTACGGAAAACTATCAAACTCCCTACTTTATTGTAATCTATTTATGAGGGGAATTACACAACTAGCTTTGGTTTTGGAATATTAAAATCAACTGTTAGGCATTTACATCCATTAAACAGGCAGTAACTGTGAGCGTGAAGTATGATAATGCTTACCGTCAATAAAGTTTATTAGAAGAAAGAGTTTGCAGTATGGTATAAGTGAAGGACTAAATGTAAATTGATTACCAATAGAGATTTAAAATAAAAAGCAGACAGTTATTACGATTATGTTGATTACTGACAGACTCCACAAGTGGTCCTCGCCAAAATCGATATGGGCGGATGCAGTAGTTTTGGGAAAGCAGCCAGTACAGCTGATGCTGCCCTGGGACAACATGGTGGGCTAGCCATGCTCCCAATTGTCCTGTTGCCCCTCGGTAAGCAGCCACCAAACTCACTTGTAGCAAACCTGGCAGAATCTGGACCTACTCTTCGTACCAGGGGGACCATGAAGGCTTGGCGAAATGGGCACACCAAAAATGTGGGCATCTTGGGGAGAAGGCCACTTACAAGTGGGCCCAAGAGCGTGGCATAGTCATGTCACTGGACATGATCAAAACAATAATTGCCCAATGCCCCGTGTGCCAACACACTCATAAACGCCCGGTACCAAATATCATAAAAGGAGAACTGGGAAGAGGGAAATTGCCAGGACAAATCTGGCAAATGGACTACATCGGACCTTTACCCCAGGACCGAGGGTGCAAATACATCTGCACCGCTGTAGACACATACTTGGGATATTTGATTGCTTATCGCTGCAAGAAAGCCACACACCACAGTACTACTTCTACCATAGATATAATGATTTTGTACTATGGGATCCCCCTGGGCTGTTGAAGGAGCAGTTAAAAAAGCTGGGAAATGGAAAGCTATCCCGATGGAGGACTAACCTCACGGATGCACTCCATACCTTCAACAACAGGCCCATCGGGGAGATGGAGACGCCCTTGATGCGCATGACTACGCCCAATCTGCAGATACAGCCTTTAACGGGCACTGAAACGTTGATCTACTGGGAAATTGTCCCGGGTGCAATGGCCCCCTACTGGGCCACTCCAGAGGCTGCTGGGCTGGATCTCTATGCATTAGAACTGGTAAAGATAAATCGAAACCAGACAAGGGTTATTAACACTGGGATAGGAGTCCAAATTCCCCCAGGACACTTTGGTCTGATAACTGCTCGCTCAAACTTAGCCCTGAAAGGCGTTCATGTCATGGGCGGAGTGATTGATGGCGACTATCAAGGAGAGATTAAAGTAATCCTGTTAAACAACGGTGAACAAGATTTGGTTATTCGACTCAAGGATAGAGTAGCACAGCTATTAATATTACCAATTTTGAAAACAACAGTAAGGAGGGGGGACCCACCCCAAGTTACTGCTGTTCGTGGGGACAAAGGATTTGGATCCACCAACTTTAGTAATGGGGCAAAGGTATGGGGCCAAGGGCCGAGTGGGCCCCCTGAGCCAGCTGAAGTAATAGCTGTAGGAAAAGATAACACCATCCTAATCATGAGACCCGGACAGGAAAAATGGGAAATAAATGTTATTTGCGGGAATAACTAAATGGTATAGAGTTTTGTCCTGTAGATCTTGCGCGGCGCCACCAGGGGTGTGAGAACACCTATGTGAAGAAAATGCATACTGAATCTGATCTTGTGGATTGCAATGCGACTTAATGCTGAACTGTGCCGAGTAGATGAACCCAGCTCCAGACCACAGTCAACCTGGTCTATCGTGGCATCCTGGAAATGTGACTGAACCTGGTCTTCCAATGAAAAAGACCGTGACAGTGAAGAACATGAAGCAACGACCAAGATGACTGCAGCAGCGTCTATAGTTGATGGACTGAGGTTAAATGCAAGATAAAGAAAGATGCCTGTACACCTACGGATGGTATGGAGGCTGTGGTCCACCCATATGTCAAAGGGCCAAATGAAATGCTGGAGTCTTAACTCCGAGCCCTGAATTAAGGGTGACAGATGGGTGGTTCCCACAGCCCTTCAAAAGGAGGGGATGAGTTTGCCTTTTGGCTTTCCTCCAGGGTGCTGCTGACCTTGCAAGGAGAGCCCTTGGGTAAACAAGCCCCAGGTGCCCTGCATTGGGTAAATGAGTGCCAGGTGCCCTGCTGTGGGGATAAAAGCTGGGCCCACTTGCAGGAAGGGTGGGGTGTCTGTCTGTGAGGTGGATGCACTTTGTAGAGTTTCCTGTTGGGGAAGGACCTACTGACTCTTCATGCAACTGGGCCCCAGTCAGGTCTGGCATTTACAAACGCGGGCTTCGTGGGGGAGCAATATGGGGCTACTTCTATCTTGGGTGATCAGCCTATTGACTTGGTTGTCTCCCATCTCTTCTATGGGAGATTTTCTTGCTTTGTTTATTCCACCTATTATGGGTTGTGCTGTGTCACTCCTGGGGTCCCTGGGGTTGGTCTATTATGTGTGATCTATCTGTTTGTACCCCCAGCAATCCCCCATATACTGACTCCTCTACATACAATAGAATCTGCTTACTGGATTGTTTTTCTGCTGGCTGCGTCCTTTGCACTAGGCCTAGTGATTGGCAAAACACAAGGGTGCCCTCTCATCATTGGAAATCAACAACTAATCACCAAGAGAGAAATCCTTTTTAAGTCATATCTACTTGCACATTACATGGGAGTGTGCTTATGCATGACTACTTCTGTACATGCATCTTCCACAGCTGCGAATGTAACTATCTATCTGTAGTTACTACAATGCATGCATTAAAAACAATAACTGATTTTGGTGCATGAGCAAGTATACACACATTAAAGCCTTGCCTTAATAATGCCAGAGCATTTCCTAAAACGGCATCCAGCAATATGATTCATATCTTTCATATTATTTGTTCCTCTGCCTTTTTTCATGGCTGAGAAGAATGTTTGAGGAATTAAGATGACGGAATCCGGGAGGGGGGTGGGAGGTGGTATGTAATTGCTTTCTACATATTGCTGTTTATTTACACAGCCAAGGTTAAAAATGTTCCTACCAATGAAAGCAGAGATTGAAGTGAGATTTATGATGATTCTTAGCTCCTGGGAGAATCCCAGAGTCTTGACATGATCCCCAAGAATGTTCTGTGTCCTACATAGATGATTTTTAATGCTACCAAATAAACTTATATTGCAGCAAAAGAATGACACATTCAACTAAATCTTCATTTTGGAGCTTTAGGTAACTTTTACACTGGAAGAGTCAATGGGAGAAACTCGCTCAGAATCCCTGACTAAAGTAAGGTTAATTTTAATATCACATCATAATAGCAAGAACTGGCTTCAAGAAGTAGTACAACAGTATTTAGAGAAAAAGGAAAACCACATTCAGCATACATACACATATACACACACACAGAGACATGGCTAACTTTACAATAGACATAGATAACTTATCTGTAGTTTCTGGTGTCAAGAAAGCACATCCTAGAGTCCTCTAAACTTTTTAGAACAGATATTATTCCTTGTCTCTATGCTGCATCTTTTAATTTAATTGATGGAATTTTCCAGTAATACCTCTGATTTTAAAGCAAGCCTGAAACAGAAAACAAAGAACTGCAACACTCATCTTTCAAGGGATATTGAGAAAGGGATCTTGGACCTACAGTTTTTCTTGATTGATACCAATCTAATTAAACCTGATGAGGCACAAAGCCAGGCACCCCAAAACCCCAATATTTTACTCTTTGTCCTCCCATCCTAAAAAAACAGAACCCATTTTTACTATGTAATTTATTTTTACTTATGAAATATTGAAAGAATGCCAAATGAGTGTGATTTTAAATTATATTCTTCCTTTATACTGGAGCCTGAAGAAAATAACTTAATATCTGAAGAAAAACATTTTACATATGTTAATACAATAACAAGCATATATATATCCTTCAGAAGGGAAAGACCTGTACAACATTTGCATTTCAAAGACTATGTCTTTCAAGAAAACTGCTATTATGTGCAAAGCTCTACTAGTTTTATGCAAGTACAAGTTAGCTTTTTATTAAGACAAGTCATAAGTGTTTTCAGGAGTTATTTTTTTAAATCCCTTATTAAATTCAGGAGAGGCTTTGTGAAAATCTAAGGTAATCAATACTGAACTTTACCCCATAAATCTGTGAATTAAGACCCAAACTTGATCATTTTAGAATGCAATAGATCTTTTAAAATAGTACTTAGCATTTATTACCTACACTAATTAAGCTTCAACATGCTTGTGAGGCAGGCAACTAAAACCTCATTTTACAGACGAGAACATTTAAAGTAGACAGAAAGGTTGTGTACATTGTCACCGATTAGAAAGAAAAATCTGTGACCCATAGTAGGAATTCTTTGAGCAAATTGTCAGCTCACATCCACACTGTCAAGTTCCTCCTTCAGCAACTTACAGAGTTTGCATTAAGCATGGAACAAGAAGAAGTTAAACAAATACAGAAATATGAACAAACAAATACAGAAATATGAACGTATTCTCAAGCCAAAAAACACTCTGGACAAATAATATTAGGAGAAGTGATCAACAGTATGCCCTGTCATACTTCGACTTTCTCAGCATTCACAGAAATACAAAGATGGAAGGGAAGTGGGGAGACATAGAAAAGTATCGATAATTATAAAAATGCTAAATCCCATCTAGATCTATCCAAGGACTTGAAGACAAGTTTTTATTAGAGTTCTGTGGTTACCTATGGGTCAGGCATGGTAGAGAAGTGCCCACAGATGCAATGCTGCATTCTACTGAGTAGAAAAATATCCCTCAGGGAACAACTTTGCTCTTTTCTGAAGGAAACCGCAAAGCACTTGGTATTGTCTTGGATAGAAAGGGTGATCTATTTGTGGTGTTTGCTCCCATCTGAAAGAGTGACTTGGTTACTAAGTCTTTCCAAACTCAGCTGTAGGAAGAGCTGCTCCTGTTGTTAACATCTAGATGTACCCTGTCTAGCGCATGCACTACTGCAGAAGTGTTGAGCAGGTGAATGTGCCACTTAAAATGACAGATGGCCTCTGAGCTGAAGGATCTGAAATACACTCTTTGTAGCAATTTATGTAACACACCCACAGTGGTGGCAAGAAAAGATATAAATGACAACTCTGTTTAAGTTCTTTCATACATAACAGATTTCCACTTGCATGCAAAGCTAAACATAGTAAGATTAGCTAAATTCTTCAACATGTTTTAGAGGCATCATTATGTAGAAGAATTGCAAGAACTGATGTTTAAGAAAATATGAACAACCATCTCTGACTCTACCTTCTGCCACCCCCATTTCCCATCACCCAAAGCAGTCTTATACTCAGTCTGGAAAACCAGGACTACTAGAATTGGAAACAAACTAAAAAAAAAAAAGTCACAAGGAATCTCAGGTTTTACACATCCAAGTTGCACAGTGTGTATCCAAGTATCTCAAAACAGTGCCTTGAAAATTGAGATAGCATTACCTGAGTACAGAGACCAGAGTCTTGGAGTCTTCTTAAAATGAAAGAGACTTAACCTGCAAAGAATCTATAGACATTCTGTTGGTCTTCTCAGCTGAAGTAAAGCAATATTTCTTTCAATTTATTCACACATACTTAGGATTTACAATCAAGAAGGTATAGCCTGCGTTTTTTTCTAAAGAAAATTGGATCTTTTAGTAATCTACACTTTATTCTGCTAAAGATATGGAAAGACTGGTTTATTATGCCTTCATCATCGTGTTTGCTGCCAGATTTACTAAATACATCAGGTGAAGTAAAGAGATTAAATGGCAGTTTTGCATGGGCTAATAAAGCTCAAAGAGGAAACAGGCATTTCCATACCGATTTTGCTATGGTTTACTTGCCACCTCCTTAGGGATGCCGTCACTGCCTCTCTTGCCTCCCTCTTATATTTGCCAAGAGAGCAAAATAACCACGGATGAGCCTGTATAAAGGCCATACTGAACCTAGAGAACTTGAAAGTTTACAACTCTAGAATGCTGAAAGGCAAATTAATGTAACTTAAGATGAAGATAATTTTACTTTTGTCATGTATTTTTTCATTATTTTTTTTAAATGACACCTGCTATGTTTCCTCATTTGGTAGAAGGACTATCAAAGAAGGCAGCAAGGTAGTGAAAACATAAACAATGCCTTGAGGGAATTTGAAGTAACTGGCCTGCCTAGGCAACAACACTCAGAGTTTGTAAAATAAACACCAAGTAGTTTGCTGACAGCAGGAGGTAGAGGGTTCTTCCATAAGTACACATAGAATGCCCCCTTATTTTGGTCAGTTAATACAGAGTAACAGGTGCGGAGACGGGACTTGGAGGAATCAGGAACGACTCAATGTGAGTTATCCCGAAAGCTCGTTTTATCGCGCAGGTACATTCACTTATATATCATTCTTCTGTCAAATCACCACGACTAAGCATATCTTATTATCTTAGGTTTTCATTAGACCACTTCTACATCAATCATTAACTTTTAACCTGTGCTTCAGCCTCTAATTATCATATTCTCCGCCTTGCCTGTTAGTTCCCTATCTTATGTAACTTAGTTTCTTGTACTACTCTGCAAGGACAGTACGTCCTTGAGGCCTAATCTTGGCTGCTAGCGCCTGCACAGTAGCCTGTTCGTGCACCTGCTCTAACACTACATGTCCGTTATTCACAAGCCAAACTCCCACAAACAGGGAGCAACACCGATCACTGGAAGGAGTGAAGGAACAGCATGACAGAGATCCCAGCCCCTGTCTGGGTCATACTATGACAATATTCCTTTGATACAAGGAAGATTTCTTTTGGCCTAGATTTTGTGATATTTCAAGGCTGGGATTTGAAACATGGTTCACAGGTAGCCTGAATCCTAGAGAATTTGACTCTCAAACTGTTGCTCACACCTCTAAACCAGTAGTGATTCAAAATCTTCTCTCAACATTAAAGAAAGCGTAAATGAGATCACTTCTATGCTGATATTTGTATATTTTGAAGAAGATTAATGACTCAGGTTTATATTACATTTGCATTCTGTGTATTCATGCCGCTGTGATGCTTGGCTGGTGGTAAAGCTGTTGCTTTTCCCTAAGAATTCCATGCTCAGGAACTCCTGGCGGTGCTCAGCACCTCGCATACAGCTTTCTCTCACCCGTGTGATGGAAGCACGTGGCCAAGCCCACACAGAGCTTGCTAGCTCTGGCGCTATCAGAAGTAAAGAGTCCAGAGGAGGCCCTGCTAGGTGTCCGATGTTTATTTCTGACCAGCTCCCATGCCAGGCCAGGTAGCAAGAGAGCGGGCCCCACCCACCGGGTTCTTTATCAAGGGACACAGACAGGGGAGGGACCACAGCTGAGGGCCAATGTGGTGTGACCTAAGGTTAGAGTGACTGTCTGGCTGTTGGCCAACCAGGGGGACCCTCCTCACACAGGTCACAAGACCAGGTGAGGAGGTTCCTGGCTTGTGGGGGGTGTCAGATCTCTGAATTCACCCACCACTGAGCTGCTGGGCTCCCTGGTCCCCCAGGCATCCCAGCTGGTGGCTCGGGGACTACAACATATTCATTCCATGGAAACAATGCATTAAATAGCATATAATTTGGGTGAACAGCAGTAAAGCTTGCATCCTACTCTCAGCATTGGCTTTCCACATTAACATTGTTGCTAGACACTGAAACAATTAACTACATAAGTGAAATACACTCATTAGCCTTAAAATGATCATAACAGATCTACACCATATCTTCAAATTGCTTTTCAAAGCCTGGTTTCTATTTTTTTAATCAATTTCCTAACTAAACTACATTCATCATTATGAAAACAAATCATGTAAGTCATACACACATTTTTGTCTCCTTGTGACAGACACTGATTGAGAAAGGAACAACTAGTTTCAACCTCCAGTAAACAGCTGGTATCCTTAGATAAGAAAATCTCTACACACAGCCAAGCTTCCAATATTGTGAAAAAATGATGCAGGAGAAAGAAAAAGACAATAGACGCCCCAAGTGCTTACATGAGACAACATAATTTATAACCAATATTCATAACATAACTTAATTATCACATTCCTTTTTGTATTCTGTCACCAAAGTGCAACCACAGATTCCTTTGGCATCATTGGATTTGTTCCTGGGAAAATAAAATGCATCACAACAGGAAATATATGACTACTGGTATGAAAAGATCAGAGGCGAATGATTGAAGGATAAACTTATGCAATAATTAAGCTTTGATAGAAGACAGTTCACCTTTCTTGACTCATTCTTAAGATCTTGTCTTGGTTTGAAAGACAGGTGTCTGCTAAGGAGGGCAGGAGCCCCCCTTGGAATGGAAAATACAACCCCCTTCCCTCCGAATTATTATAAAATTGAAATTAAGGGGCTTTCAGGCAAAGATATGAGGAAAATGGGAATAACAGTTTTTACTAATATATAGAACAAAACAATAATACAGAGAAACTGGTTTAAAGCCTGACAGAGTCAGGGATACAACCTGGCACCCTGCCGGGCAGGGTGCTGGTAGCAGTCCAGTGTAGTGGTAGCTGCAGCTCTCTTTGAAATGGTCCTGTTGAAGCGGTGATCTTGTAGAAAAGAAGTCTGGTCCTCCTCCGAAAATCCGGTGGTGGTGTAGTCCTTGTCCTCTGGGATCCCAGCGGGTAAGGCTGCTCGTGCTGTTCCAAACCCCAGATTTTATCCCCGGTGGGAATGCTTGGCTCCCTCCCCCTGGCCTGAGCATCTCACAATGGGATGGTGAGTCCTGGGGCAAGGCACTGATGGGCCCATTAACAGAAGAATGGTCCAGGTGCAGGTTATCTATGGGTCATGCAGCAAGGCATTGTTGGGCCTATTAACAGAAGCTAGTCCTGAGGGAGGAGGCAAGGAACATCGGCATACCTGGTTTCAACAGCTCATGGTAATAGAATACATTGTAACCCAGGACATTATCCACCCCTTATTCTATTACCATTTGCATCATCCCAAATCAATACCTTTCTTAAACTCTGCACACACAGACATATATATATCTATACGTACATATACAATGAAACTCTACACTCATTTCTCACTTAAAACAAGGTCTCCTTGTGGTATACACCGGGTTTCCCCATCTTTCTGCATTACCCACCAAGTACAACCTGGTCCCTGAGCAAAGACAACCCCACGGATGGGTTTGTCTTTGCCCGAGGCAGAATTAACCCAAACAGTTTTCCCAAGCATACCTCTCATGTGCACTACTGGAACCTTATCCCCGTCTGTTGTTTGTAAGGATTCAGACTGAGCGGGGCCTGCTCGGTTCGTGGAGCCTCGGGTGTTAACTAACCAGGTGGCTTTTGCTAAATGCATCTCCCAGTTTTTGAAAGTTCCTCCACCCAGTGCCTTCAAGGTGGTTTTAAGCAGTCCGTTGCACCGTTCAACTTTCCCAGCTGCTGGTGCATGGTAAGGGATGTGGTACACCCACTCAATGCCATGTTCCCTAGCCCAGGTGTGGACAAGGCTGTTCTTGAAATGAGTCCCGTTGTCGGACTCAATTCTCTCAGGGGTGCCATGCCTCCAAAGGACTTGCTTTTCAAGGCCCAGGATGGTGTTCCGGGCAGTAGCGTGAGGCACAGGGTAGGTCTCCAGCCATCCAGTGGTGGCTTCCACCATTGTGAGCACGTAGCGCTTGCCTTGGCGGGTTTGAGGCAGTGTGATGTAGTCGATCTGCCAGGCCTCCCCATACTTGTATTTGGACCACCGCCCACCATACCACAGGGGCTTCACCCGCTTGGCCTGTTTGATCGCAGCGCACATCTCACAGTCATGGATAGCCTGGGAGATACTGGCCATGGTTAGATCCACCCCTCGGTCTCGTGCCCACTTATAGGTGGCATCTCTGCCTTGATGGCCTGAGGCATCATGGGCCCACCGAGCTAAGAACAACTCTCCTTTATGCTGCCAATCCAAATCTATCTGGAACACCTCTATTTTTGCAGCCTGATCTACCTGTTCGTTGTTGCGATGTTCTTCATTAGCCCGACTCTTGGGGACATGAGTATCTACATAACGGACTTTCACAGGTAGCTCCTTTACCCGAGTGGCAATGTCCTTCCACTCATCAGCAGCCCAGATTGGTTTTCCCCTACGCTGCCAGTTGGCCTTTTTCCACCTCTCCAGCCAACCCCACAGGGCATTGACTACCATCCATGAATCAATGTAGAGGTAGAGATTTGGCCACTTCTCTCTCCCAGCAATGTCCAGGGCTAATTGGACGGCTTTGAGTTCAGCAAATTGGCTCGATCCACCCTCTCCCTCGGTAGCTTGTACAACTTGTCGTGTGGGGCTCCATACAACAGCTTTCCATTTCCGGCTAGCACCTACAATTCGGCAGGAACCATCGGTGAAGAGGGCATATCGTCTGTCACTCTCTGGTAGCTTGTTATATGGAGGGGCTTCCTCAGCACGTCACCTGCTCTTCCTCTTCTTCAGAAGATAATCCAAAAGCCTCACCTTCTGGCCAGTTTGTAATTATTTCCAAGATCCCAGGGCGATTTTGGGCGCTGTGTGATGAGGGCAATTGTTTTGCCAATTAGTAGGCCCAGTACAAAAGACACAGCCAGCAGCAGAACAACAATCCAGTGAGTAAGTTCTATTTCACGTAAAGGACTCAGAATATAGGGGATTGCCGGGGGTACAAACAAGTCAGATAGATCACAAATAATAGATATCAACCCCAGCGACCCCAGGAATGACACAGTATCACTCATAATAGATGGAACAAGCAGAGACACAAGGTAACCCACAGAGAAAATGGGAGACAACCAGGACAATAAGGTGGTTACATATGATAGAAGTAACCCCATGTTGCCTCCCCACAAAGCCCGCGTTTGTACGTGCCAGACCTGACTGCAATCCAGTTGCATGAGGAGTCAGGAGGTCCTTCCCCAACAGTAAAACTCTGTGAAGTGCGTCCACTCCACAGACAGACTCTCCAACCCTTCCTGCAAATGGGCCCAGCTTTTATCCCCAAACAGGACACCTGGCACTTGTTAGCAAAATGCAGGGCACCTGGGGCTTGTTTACCCAAGGGCTCTCCTTACAAGGTCAGCTGCACCCTGGAGGAAAGCCAAAAGGCAAACTCATCCCCTCCTCTTAAAGGGCCATGGGAACCACCCATATGTCAACCTTAATTCAGGGCTGGGGGTTCAGACCCCAGCACTTCAGCAATCCATTTGCTCCAAGTAGCGTCGGTGGCATGATGCGTGGAGGGAGCCTTTCCCTTGAACATCCACCCCAGCACCGGTAGTCGGGGTGCCAGGAGGAGTTGTGCCTCTGTGCCGATTACTTCTGAGGCAGCTCGAACTCCTTCATAGGCGGCCAAGATTTCTTTCTCTGTCGCAGTGTAGTTGGCTTCGGACCCTCTGTAGCTTCAGCTCCAGAATCCCAGTGGTCGGCCCCGAGTCTCATCAGGCACCTTCTGCCAAAGGTTCCAGGACAGACCCTTGTTCCCGGCTGCAGAGTAGAGCACATTTTTCACCTCTGGTCCCGTCCTGACTGGGCCAAGGGCTACCGCATGAGCGATTTCCTGCTTGATCTGAGTGAAGGCTTGTTGTTGTTCAGGGCCCCAGTGGAAATCGTTCTTCTTGCGGGTAACCAGGTAGAGAGGGCTCACGATCTGGCTGTACTCGGGAATGTGCATCCTCCAAAAGCCTATGACACCTAGGAAAGCTTGTGTTTCCTTCTTGGTGGTCGGTGGAGACATCACAGTGATCTTATTGATGACCTCGGTGGGAATCTGGCGCCGTCCGTCTTGCCACTTTACCCCCAGGAACTGGATCTCTCGGGCAGGTCCCTTGACTTTGCGTTTCTTGATGGCGAAGCCGGCCTCCAGGAGAATCTGGATGATTTTCTCTCCTTTCTCAAATACTTCCACTGCCGTGTTCCCCCATACAATGATATCATCGATGAACTGCAAATGTTCTGGAGCCTCACCCTTTTCCAGTGCAGTCTGGATCAGCCCATGGCAGATGGTGGAACTGTGCTTCCACCCCTGGGGCAGTCGGTTCCAGGTGTACTGCACGCCCCTCCAGGTGAAGGCAAACTGAGGCCTGCACTCTGGTGACAGAGGAATGGAGAAAAATGCATTAGCAATGTCAATAATGGCATACCACTTTGCTGCTTTGGACTCCAGCTCGTACTGGAGCTCCAGCATGTCCGGCACAGCAGCACTCAATGGTGGAGTCACTTCATTCAAAGCACGATAGTCCACAGTCAATCTCCATTCTCCATCAGGCTTGCGCACAGGCCAGATGGGGCTGTTGAAGGGTGAGTGGGTCTTGCTGACCACCCCTTGGCCCTCCAGCTCACGGATCACCTTGTGGATGGGGATCACGGCATCTCGATTCGTCCGATACTGCCGGCGGTGCACCGTCGAAGTGGCAATTGGCACCCGTTGCTCTTCCACCTTCAGGAGCCCAACTGCAAAAGGGTTTTCTGATAGTCCAGGCAAGGTGTTCAGCTGCCTAATGCCTTCTGCTTCCACAGCAGCTATCCCAAAAGCCCACTTAAATCCTTTTGGGTCTTTGTAATAGCCATTCCGGAGAAAGTCTATGCCCAGGATACATGGGGCCTCCGGGCCAGTCACAATAGGATGTTTCTGCCACTCCTTCCCAGTCAGGCTCACCTCGGCTTCCAACAGGGTCAACTGCTGCGACCCCCCTGTCACCCCAGCGATAGACACAGATTCTGCCCCCACATGTCCCGATGGCATTAGGGTACATTGTGCTCCAGTATCAACCAACACTTCATATTTCTGTGGCTCTGATGTGCCAGGCCATCGGATCCACACCGTCCAAAAGACCCGATTCTCCCGTGCCTCTTCCTGGCTAGAGGCAGGGCCCCCCTAAGGCCTGGTTATCATTCCTTCCCTGGGCATACATGCTAGATGTTTCTTCAAGGGGATCCGACATATCATCCTCCCTTCTGTAATACCTGGCAGCTCGGTCACGGGAGGCTGAGGCTACTTTCGCTTTAGTGGAACCCCCTCGGTTAGTGTTTTCCCTTTTGAGCTCACGAACCCGTGCTGCCAGGACAGAAGTGGGTTTCCCATCCCACCTTCTCATGTCTTCCCCACAGTCACACAGGAAGAACCACAGCTCAGATCGTGGGGTGTACCCTCTCTCTCTAGCTGGGGGATGTCGGGCTCTGACTCTGGGGTTTATGACCTGCACTGGTGTCACATGAGAGCTGCTCTTCCTCACCTCCTCCATCACCTCCTCCCTAATTTCTTCTTTGAGGTCCCTAGCCACAGCAGTGACATGAGCTTTCATTGGGCCATTGACTAAACTCTCATAATACCTGAACCTGTTGGCAACAGAACCCACTGTCTCTTGGTTGTCATCAGCATTAATTGTTGCAATGAACGTGGCATACTGCTGTGGCCCCAGCTTTGCCAGGTTCCACAGCATCTGCCCTGTACATTTGACCTTGTCGGGGTCATTATCATGCTGTCCGTCCCTCCCAAAGAGTACCTCTAACACGGCCACTTCTCTCAGCTGTTGGATCGCTTCCTCAAGGGTTTTCCATTGCATTCTATGATGGTACTCCTGCATTCTCTCTCTGTGGACAAACCTTTCCCTCACACTCATTAAAAGCCGCTCCCAGAGAGAAAGGGGCCCCGGCTCCCTTACGAATACCTGGTCCACCCCTGAGTCTTGGGCCAAGGATCCCAAATACCTGGCTTCACCACTATCCAGTTGTACGCCTTTACCCATAAGGTCCCAAACCCAAAGTAACCAGGTTGTATAAGGCTCACGCCCCCGTCACGCAATGTCCTTTTGCATATTACGGAGACTGTCGAACGACAGGGATTCGATGATAATTTCAGGCTCTGACTCCCCTGCAGGTTGTGAGGGCTCTGGCTCGTCACCATCATTAACTGGGCGTACTGATTTGGCCTTGCACTTCCTCCTCTGCACAGGGGCGACTGCTGCTGGCTGTGGCTGTCCTTGTGGTTCAGCTGGACCCTGCACAGTTGTAACATCTGTGGGTTCCACTGCTGCACCATCAGACTCTCCCTCTTCAGGACGAGATTTCCCACTTGTTTGGGAGGTGTATTCCATCAGCTTCTGGCCCATCTCGCGTATTTCCTTCACCAGTACCCCCACCCAATTCGGCTGGTCCATTTCTGAGGTGGGCTGTTGGGCAATGTCAGGTTCTGGGGCAGCATTCCTAGTCTCTGGGGTGGGTGCCCGGGAAGTTTTCCAAGTCAATCTCACCTTATCTCTGATGGCTGAGTAGGCCTATTAGCAACACCTGGATAGCATCTAGGGGAAATCTAAACCCTTCGAAAGCTGGTGGAGTAGACCCAAAGAACTGGTTGAATGGTTGGGAGAAAACTTCCCCTGGTGTTAGTTCCTCACAGAAGGTACCATTTTTAATGTAATCCCAGAAACATACACTGAGCATGTGATAGCCCTTTATCCATGTGCCCGCATTCCACAGGAAATTAAAAACCCATGAATTCCTCACCTTACCAACCCATAGTGCAAGCTGGACAGCAGCCACGGTAGCCTTAGTCAGAGGACCCATGGTTAGATAAGGGGCTGCAAAGGGGAACAGTATAGCCACGACCACGTGCCACCCGAAGCAAGGTAAACTGGACCACATGGTGCTGCCTAACAAAGTTCCTATGTTCAGCACACAAAAAAATCAGGTTACCCAGGAACTGTTATTCCTTTTTCACCCTTCTTCCTCAATGCCTTCAAGCCCCATGTTGGGCGCCAAAATCTGTCTTGGTTTGAAAGACAGGTGTCTGCTAAGGAAGGCAGGAGCCCCCCTTGGAATGGAAAATACAACCCCCTTCCCTCCGAATTATTATAAAATTGAAATTAAGGGGCTTTCAGGCAAAGATATGAGGAAATGGGAATAACCGTTTTTACTAATATATATATATATATATATAACAAAACAATAATACAGAGAAACTGGTTTAAAGCCTGACAGAGTCAGGGATACAACCTGGCACCCTGCCGGGCAGGGTGCTGGTAGCAGTCCAATGTAGTGGTAGCTGCAGCTCTCTCCGAAATGGCCCTGTTGAAGTGGTGATCTTGTAGAAAAGAAGTCTGGTCCTCCTCCGAAAATCCGGTGGTGGTGTAGTCCTTGTCCTCTGGGATCCCAGCGGGTAAGGCTGCTCGTGCTGTTCCAAACCCCAGATTTTATCCCCGGTGGGAATGCTTGGCTCCCTCCCCCTGGCCGGAGCATCTCACACAGGGATGGTGAGTCATGGGGCAAGGCACTGATGGGCCCATTAACAGAAGAATAGTCCAGGTGCAGGTTATCTATGGGTCATGCGGCAAGGCATTGTTGGGCCTATTAACAGAAGCTAGTCCCGAGGGAGGAGACAAGGAACATCGGCATACCTGGTTTCAACAGCTCATGGTAATAGAATACATTGTAACCCAGGACAGATCTTCATGTACTGAAAAGTCAGAACCAAACTCAATCCCACTACCATTTTAGCAATTAACTCACTGTAGAACTGCAGTGCCTGATTGTCATTTCAGCATAAATACTGCAAGAGCAATTCAAATACGTTTCTCTGCTTAGAAATCTTATCACTGTATTTATTTTATTTAAAGGCATGCCTTTTATAAAAAAATGACTCAGATATCAAATTCGGAAAATACATTAAACGGGCAAATAAAGACTAAAACTCGAATAGAGATAATTATTGTTCAAAGTCACACTCCGGCTGATTCATAGGGATGGCATATAAGAGTCCAAGCAACCAGCTTGCAGTGACCATACATAATTTCTTTCAAAATGAATTCATAGGAGAAATATTACTTAGTGATGAAAGGGTAGAAAGTAGAGGATTTCTTTGTAAATAAAACCCCTTTCCTCTTTTTGTAACGAAAAGAAAAAAA
The DNA here is from genome assembly GCA_028020825.1 of Podargus strigoides. Classification (NCBI taxonomy): domain Eukaryota; kingdom Metazoa; phylum Chordata; class Aves; order Caprimulgiformes; family Podargidae; genus Podargus; species Podargus strigoides. Next base: position 61,272,626 of record CM051662.1, read on the forward strand.
GATGCAGATGTTAAATGCCCTCCTTTTTTTTAAAAAAAAAAAAAAACAAACAAACAAACAAAAAAAAAAACCAAAAAAAAAGTATTTTCCATATCTTTTGCCAATGTAAAAGGAAAACCAAAAAACATTCCGCATATACTTAATCTAGACTAGGCCATCACAATCCTTCCTAAATAAGAGACAGAGAACTATGATCTCCTTATTGGCTCCCCCCTTGCTTCTCCAGGATGCCAGTTAAAAAGAAATCACCAAAGAAGCTGTTGTCCCTTCTATGCAGTGCACCATACTTTGGCAGGCTAGGCAGGAACAAAAAAGCATGCGTGGTCCTTCAATTAAGTAATCAGGGCAGACAAAGTGTCCTTCAACTTCCATAATTAAAGAAGAAAAAGGCAATTGGCTTTCAGGCCATAAACTCTTGCTGAAAGAGCAGCTAAGGTATGAAAGAAGCAGGAAGAAGTAAAGATCCAGATAACAATGCTTCTAAGTAGAAGAAGAAAATAAATAAAAAAAAAAAAAAAAAAAAAAAAAGAACAAAAAAGAAGAACAAAGTGAAATCATGCACACAGATAACTATCAAGAAGGGAATTTTTAAACTCTTCTTTTGTTGTTTTTTTTTTTCTTTAACTCCTTACTCCTTTTGATCAAATGCAATTTATTTAGATTTTTAAGTAAGCATAATCACTTTTCAGAGACTGTAGATTATTTTCTGGTTTAAAGCAAAAATTTAAGCTATTGAGCTATACACATCAGCAACAACAAATCATACCTCCAATATTTTCAGTCAACAACACTCAGCCATAATTCCAAACACAATTTTGGTTATACTGTGTCTCATGTCATTCTGAAGTTGCTTGTTTATTGGTGTATATTGTAGTAAGATAGGTGGTGGTTCATAATGGCTGGCTGCAAAATATGTTTTCCATACTCTTCAGGAAAAGACCATTGGGGCCTGCTTGTGGGATAGGAATAGGGATCTGGGACTTTATGAGTTTCACTACTGATGAACATTTTACCACTAGAACTGTCCAGGAACACCCACACACAAAGTAGAAGGAGGCAAAAGTAGGTTGCTACTACTTTTATTACTGAAGAAAACCCAAAGCACAGCCTCCTTTTCTTTGGGTTACCTATGAAATAAGGTGTTGATCTCACATACTGTGAATCCAAAAAGGACCAGGTGTTGTACTGACTGGGTGAAAAAATGACAAGAATTCTCTAAACATTTTTAAAGGGGCCATAAGGAGATGGAAAGGAGAAAGAGATTAAAGTTATATGGAGTCATAATTGCTCTTTACCTATGCAGTAAGCAAAGATCTTTAAACAGAAGCTGCCTCTATGCAGACTCCCTACAATGATACACCAGTAGGCTCATTTGGTCCAGTACCTCATCTGGAAAACAGCTAAAGCTTGCCGCTGCTGTTGTCCTGCACAAAGATTCAAAGGATGACATCAGACTGAAAAAACAGCACAGAGAAACTTATCCTTCATCTCCAATGTCTGATCCAACCAGAAGCATCTGCTCACACTGTCTGCCAGTCTGTTCTGCAGACCTAGTAAAAATGTACAGCTGAAGAGACAGACAATTTCAAACACATTAAATCATAGCCAGACTGCTAGTTGGCATGAGAAGGAGGTTGCCCACTCCTTTTCTGTTTATGTATAAAAATGCATTTGTATTGCCTGTCATCATTTGGACTGACTGACCTTGAGGGATTATGTTTTCTGTTTCGTTTCTGTTCCATTTTAATGTGCATCCTGGATAAAAAAAAACACTGCACACTGTGACTCGGGGGAAGACTTGGATAGGATGAGTTCTCTGGTTTGTTGTCCATGATGAGCTGAATTGCTGTTTCACACAGCTCTTTCCCAGCGTCTGTAAAAAGAACTGATTGATTGCTTTCACCAGGAGACATTTATATGTCATTCCCATAAACATTTTAACACATGCTCCCCACAGTATTCCAGTCCTTGGAAGTATTGTATGACTGCTGTGGCAGCGCAGCTGGAAGGCTGAGCAAAGCTTAGAATCATAGAATAATTATGGTTGGAAGGGACCTCCAGGGTCATCAAGCCCAACTTCTATCCCATCATATTCCTAACCATTAGACCATGGCCTTAAGTGCCTCATCAACCCGTTTTTTGAACACCCCCAGGGACAGCGACTCCACCACCTCCCTGGGAAGCCTGTTTCAATGTCTAACCACCCTCTCAGTAAAGAACTTCTTCCTAATATCCAACCTAAACTTCCCCTGAGCCACCAGCTTCTGCAGCAGAATGCTGTGGGACACAGTGTCAAATGCCTTCCTGAAGTCCAGGCAGACAACATCCACCGCTTTTCCCTCACCCACTAGGCGGGTCACCTGATCAGAGAAGGAGATCAGGTTGGTTAAACAGGACTTGCCCTTCGTGAACCCATGCTGGGTGGACCTGATCCCCCCGTTGTCCTGCACTTGCCACGTGATCTCCCCCAACATGAACCGTTCCATAACCTTCCCTGGCACCGAGGTCAGGCTGACAGCCTGGAGTTCCCCGCATCCTCCTTCCTGCCCTTCTTGTAGATGGGGTCACATTGGCAAGTTTCCAGTCGTCCGGGACCTCCCCCGATAACCAGGACTGCTGAGAGATGATGGAGAACGGCTCGGCAAGTTCCTCCACCAGCTCCCTCAGCACTCTCGGGTGGATCTCATCCGGTCCCATAGACTTATGGGTGTCTAATTGACTCAGCAGGTCCTTCACTACTATTTCCTGGATTACGAGGGGTTTACTCTGATCTCCATCCCAGTCTTCCAGCTCAGGGAACTGAATACCATGAGGAGAACTGGTCTGACTGTTAAAGTCTGAGGCAAAGAAGGCATTAAGTACCTCAGCCTTTTCCTCGTCCTTGGTAACAATGTTCCCCCTCACATCCAATAAGGGATGGAGATTCTCCCTGCATCTTTTTTTATTGTTAATATATTTGTAAAAACTCTTCTTATTATCTCTTGCAGCAGTGGCCAGGCTGAGTTCTAGCTGAGCTTTTCCCCCCTAATGTTCTTCCTATATGACCTAAGTAAATCCCTATACTATTCCTGAGTAGCCTGCCCCTTCTTCCAGAGGTGGTAGACTCTCTTCTTTCTCCTAAGTCCCAGCAGAAGCTCCCTGTTCAGCCAGGCCGGTCGCTTTCCCCGCCAGTTTGTCTTATGACACCTGGGGACAGCCTGCTCCTGCATCTCTAACAGTTTCTTCTTGAAAAGAGTCCATCCTTCCTGAACCCCTTTGCCCTCTAGGACTGTTCCCCAAGGGACTTTCTCCACCAGTGTTCTAAACAGGTTGAAGTCTGCCCTTCGGAAGTCCATGGTGAGAGTTTTGCTGCCCCCCTCCTAACTGGGCTAAGGATCGAGAACTGTATCATTTCATGATTGCTTAGCCCAAGATGGCCTCCGACCACCACATCACCTCCCAGTCCTTCCCTGTTCGTGAACAACAGGTCTAATAAGGCACCTTCTCTGGTGGGCTCACTTACCAGCTGAGTCAGGAAGTTATCTTCCATGCATTCTCGGAACTTCTTGGACTGTTTTCTCTCTACTGTGTTATATTTCCAGCAGATGTCTGGGAAGTTGAAGTCTGCCACAAGAACAAGGGCTTGCGACTTTGCAACTTCTGCCAGTTGTCTACAGTTCATCGACCTCTTCATCCTGGTCAGGTGGCCTGTAGTAGACTCCCAGCAGGATATCCGCCTCGTTCGCCTTCCTCAACCCATAAACATTCAACTGGCTCATCATGCTTATCGATCTCCATACAGTCAAAACACTCCCTAATATAGAGCGCCACCCCACCACCCTTTCTACCCTGCCTATTCCTCCTGTAGAGCTTGTAGCCATCCATTGCAGCCCTCCACTCATGAGAGTCATCCCACCACATTTCCGTGATGGCAACTACATCATAGTTGTCATGCTGAACAATGGCTTCCAGCTCCTCCTGTTTGTTGCCCATGCTACGTGCATTTGTGTAGAAGCACTTGAGCCGGGCTGACGACTTCCTTACCAACTGTGGCCTGCCACCTTTGGGTTCAACTTTAGCAGGCCCAATTTTATCCCCTTCCCCCTTCGAACCTCATTTAAAGCCCTTTCAGTGAGGCCAGCCAGCTCGTTTGCCAGGATTTTTTCCCCCTCTGAGACAGATTAGCTCCATCTGTCGCCCGTAGACCCCGCATAGTATAAAGCTCCCCATTTTAAGAAGCTTCCAATTAAGAAGCTTCTTCCAGAACATTAGTTTTCTGAGGAACAGGAGCACATTACCTGTGAAGGCCACCTTCTGTCTGATATCTAACACCCACCAATGCTACAGAAGTCCTTTTCCTGAGGTGAAGACAGTGTATGCACAACATTGCTGAAACTAAAATGATAATAAATGCTTATGAGGACATTGTCATCTGCATTCTTTAATGTTGGAGGAAGTAATTATAGACTTGCGATGTCAACTAGACCCTCACAAGTCTATGGGGCTAGATGGGATCCACCCAAGAGTATTGAGGGAGCTGGCAGAATAGCTCACCAAGCCACCCTCCATCATTTGCCAGCAGTCCTGTTCAACGAGGGAGGTCCCAGATGACTGGAGACTTGCCAATGTGATGCCCATCTACAAGAAGGGCCAGAAGGAGGATCCGGGGAACTACAGATCTGTCAGACTGACCTCGGTACCGGGAAAGGTCATGGAGCAGGTCATCTTGAGGGTGATCACACAGGATGTCCAGGACAACCATGGAATCAGACCCAGCCAGCATGGGTTTATGAAGGGCAGGTCCTGCTCGACTAACCTGATCTTCTGTGACAGGGTGACTTGCTTGGTGGATGAGGGGAAGGCTGTGGGTGTTATTTACCTGGACTTCCATAAAGCCTTCAACTCCGTTTCCCACAGCATTCTCCTAGAGAAGCTGGTGGCTCATGGCTTAGACAGGTGGACTCTTCGCTGGGTTAAACACTGGCTGGCTGGCCAGGCCCAGAGAGCTGTGGTGAATGGAGTTAAATCCAGTTGGAGACCAGTCACAAGCGGTGTTCCCCAGGGCTCAGTGCTGGGGCCGGTCTTGTTTAATGTCTTTATTAACGACTTGGATGAGGAGACTGAGTACACCCTCAGTAAGTTTGCAGACGACACCAAGTTGGGTGGGAGTGTTGATCTGCCCAAGGGTAGGAAGGCTCTGCAGAGGGACCTGGACAGGCTGGATCCATGGGCTGAGGCCAACGGTATGAGATTCAATAAGGCCAAGTGCCGGATCCTGCACTTGAGTCACAACAACCCCATGCAACGCCACAGGCTTGGGGAAAAGTGGCTGAAAAGCAGCCTGATGGAAAAGAACTTGGGGGTGCTGGTCAACAGCCAGCTGAATATGAGCCAGCAGTGTGCCCAGGTGGCCAAGAAAGCCAACAGCATCCTCCTGGCTTGTATCAGAAATAGTGTGGCCAGCAGGACTAGGGAAGTGATTGTTCCCCTGTACTCAGCTCTGGTGAGGCCACACTTCAAATACGGTTCAGTTCAGTTCAGTTTTGGGCCCCTCACTACAAGAAGGACACTGAGCTGCTGGAGCGTATCCAGAGAAGGGCAACAAAGCTGGTGAAGGGTCTGGAGCACAACTCTTATGAGGAGCAGCTGAGGGAACTGGGGTTGTTTAGTCTGGAGAAGAAAAGGCTGAGGGGAGACCTCATTGCTCTCTACAACTACCTGAAAGGAGGATGTAGCAAGGCAGGGGTCGGTCTCTTCTCCTGGGTAACTAGTGATAGGATGATGGGTAATGGCCTCAAGTTGTGCCAGGGAAGGTTTAGATTAGATATTAGGAAAAAATTTTTCACTGAAAGCTATGTCAGGCACTGGAACAGGCTGCCCAGGGCAGTGGTGGAGTCCCCATCCCTGGAGGTATTTAAGAAACGTGTAGATGAGGTGCTGAGGGACATGGTTTAGTGATGAATTGGCAGTGTTAGGTTAATGGTTGGACTTGATGATCTTAGAGGTCTCTTCCACCCAAGGCTATTCTGTGATTCTGTTTAAGGATCTTTATGAATGGCCATGGTTCCAGAAACCTTGTGTGGTAGAAAAGTTGCGCTTCATGAATTAAGAAGGCCCCTACAGAGACGATCATGTGTGCGTATGCACGTGCAAGCAATAGCAGGACTATACACATTTATCTATATAATAGAGAGATATATACACACATACACTCCTACTGTTAGAGCTCCTCAGAGTATTCACAGTCAAGAAAATAGTCATGCAGCATCAATTTGGGATGATGAGGTGTCTAAGTTTTCACTGAGACCTCTCCTTCTCAAATGGAAAAACACTTCAAGAATTCTCAAGCACACCAGCCAAAGTAAAGGAAGGAAAGTTGTAGATAAAGTGTTTACCACAAAACCAAGACAGTTATGAGTAACTTGGTGTACAAGAAAGATGGAAATGAGCACCAGTTGCCAAAGACATGCAAGCTGATGTAGGGAGAAAAAAAAGGATTAATTCAAGGGAATGTCAACACAGGGAGCTGTAACTTTCTGTCTGGAGTACTGAGGTTTCTTCTTTCCCCTTACTCTGCACGTGTGCAGTAGGAGATTGGGCAAGGCTGACTCCGAAAAGAATTTCTAAATTATATTGTATTACCTGCAGAATCTGTTGGGTAGAAAATAGGCTGATTTGAGTTTATAATCCCTGGAGACATGCATTTAAATTCAAGCCAAAGGTTATTCCCTTGGCTTTAAAGTTTTCCATTCCTACATCTAAAAGGAGAAAATTTTGACAACTGAAATTTATATCTTCAAGAAAATAATAAAAAGAGTGAATAAATGTCTCTGAATATGACACTTCAGGGGTCCTCCTCACAAACTGAGAGATACCTAAATAACAGTTCTAGACTTTTAAAAAGGGAATTAATTTCCCTTTTAAAAAGGGAAATTCACCATCTTTAACTCAGTTTTAGGAAACAAAATGGACCACCTTAACAATATTGAGAAGAACCCAAAGTAACCAACCCACCTCATGAACTTGAGGGACAAAGAGAGTCCTGAGGGCACATTTTTGAGCTGCTTGACCTTCAATTACCCAATCTTCTTTGATCCTCTGGAATTACTTTGTTGAAATATATCCTCTTCTGTGAGCAATATTAATACTGCTACATCACAGTCTATTTGCTATGCTTTTTCCAATGGAAACAAAGGAAAAAAACACTTCTCTTTCCTTTCTTTCTTGCATTGTTTAGCAAAAATCAACAAGCGCACATCTCCTCATCGATTAGCTACTGTTGGTCTTCACACCCATGAGGCAAGGTCTCTCAATTCACTCTTCGTATGTTAAAAAACACAGCTTCCCAACCCCTACAGAAAACAGATGACAAAAGAAAGGTGAAATGCTTGGGCTGTTTACTGCAGTTCATGAAGTTTAAGACAAGAAGAGAAGATTTACTATTTCAGGGAAAAGCAAAAGTGTCAAATACTAGATGGAAGGTTTTCTTCTGAAATCCAAGCAGAAGTTTTAGAGCTACGATAAGTCTATTACAAGACTTGAGAATCTTCAGGCATTCTCAGAAGATTACTTTTCTCCAGCTCAATTTTTCCTTCACTGCTAGTTTCCAGTATCCCACATAATACACCAGCTCCTTCCTCTCCCCTGACAGCATTAGTCACTAAAATCAGAATTACCATCAGATCTGCAATCCTCAGTTCCAGACTTGCTCTGCTGATGATAAGAGGTCTCACTGTATGGGTTTCAAGGGTCAAATGTTCTTTGGGAGAATTTCCCCCTTGAGCCAATTCCATGTGTCCCAGTCCCATTCTCACACCATTTATCAGCAGAGAAGTCAGAGATAGCCATTAAACTCTATTTACATGGATGCACTCTTTCCATAGAGACAGGTTATTTCTGAGCCCCGAGTGAGGTACAGAGGCACCCCACACAGCCTTTCACCCCACCCCTCCTGGGCTGCAGCTGCCTGTGCTCTAATAATGGTGCTACTGAATAAGCTTGGATGGGCTGCTGGGAAAAGAGGGAAAAGAGCTGTGAGAAACCTGCCTCTGTGCCTCAGCTCAGGAGCTGTATTTAAGCTCCAGCCCTTGGCCCTTTCCTGCGCTCTCCTGGAGGTATGTACACCTTTGTCTTGCTGATCCTCATCCACTGGTCCTGGATGGACCTAACCTCCACCAGCCCTGGCCCAGCAACCAGGTTCCTGGCCCGGGAGAGGGATGCTCACCATGAACTGAGGCTACGAGAAGGAGACGCGGGAGCAGAAGGCAGCACACTCAATGCTGAGGATACCTCTTCAGTCCTCAAAAGTGCAGAAAAATCCAGACAAGCACTTTAAAAAGCCCTGCTACATGATCTCACTGTCTAGCTGCACTAGCGAGCACAATTCACGATCAGAAATACATGGAGCATAGTTGAAGTAGTGACAGTTTTCATTTATAAACTTCCGCTCTATCATTTTTATTAAGTATGTTGGCAAATAATAATTGTGGGCAATAAAAAAAGGCTGTTGCATAGGGAGGTAAAGATAGGTGAGCTGTATGAAATGGAAGGAAGATAAGGCTGAGAACCAGACCTGAAGGAAACACAGGATATCAAATGACTTAGTTGCTTATTTCCTTGCTTTTTGTGTTTTGCGTTGGAGGGACACAGTCTAGCACATTTTACTCACTCTTGATGACATTTTCAGATGTGCTGTTTTACATTTACATTTCAAAACATATACACAGTTAAAATTAAGGTTACATCAATATCATCGACAATCAAGACTCAGGAAATTAAAATCTACTTCTACTAATTGAGCTTAGCCAAGCTGTACATCCCATCCTTTAACCATTGCTATTAGTGCTGTTTAGTTATTGACAGTGTACAGAAGGCAATGTATACCTTGCAAGAAAGGCAATTTCTTCCATGAAGAGCAAAATAAATGGTAATATAATAAGCATTAGAAATCTGCAAAAAACACTTAAAAAAAAATAATCTATTTGTGTAAAGCAGCTGAGCTAGTGTTACCACAAGAACATTTACTTTTTCATTTCCTGACTTCAGAGTGTCAAAAAAGCATACTTTTGTTAGAAAAACTAATCCAAAACTTCTGAGCTCTCCCAGTTTTATTTGTTTCTCTTCCATAACGCAGACAAGCATCACCACAGATGAGACTGCTAACCCCCAACTTCTGGCTCAAACATATAAACCCAGGTATTTCCCCATTTTTTCTAAAGAATTAAGATGGGGATTTCAACCAGAGAGAAAACACCTCCCTCACCATACCTTTATAAAATGAGAGTCAAATGTTGTGTTCTTTCCAAATGAATTTGAAGGACAAAGGGAAGAGACTTCTGCTCTTGCTGTAGTTTCAGGTTTTACTTTATCACTAAAATAAATAAATGAGCGATTTACAAACAAGCTGTACTATCAGTCTCAAAGTTCCACCAGAGTTTTGCTCATTCATTACAAGAAATTCTCTATGAATCACTACAGTATAGGCAACCTGGGGCATACACTGACTTAGTAATAGGCATCAGTGAAAGCCAGTCTACCTGCCTATTTATATCACACTTATAACGGCATACATTTTCCTTGGAACTATAACTTACTGTGAGTGATTCCCACTTCCTATACCACACAACAAGGAAGCATTAGAGGTTATATTTATTTTCATGTTCTTTTTAAACCCAGTTTCCTATCTAAACAGGTTTATGTAGTCAATACTATCTGCTCTGTCAGCCTGCTTACCACTCTCATTAATCACTCTCTGAACTGTCAGTGTTGCTGATATTTAACTTGGGGGTGGAGGTGTTAAATAGTCTGTTCCCATAGGTACTGTCAAAAGAGACTTCTGGTGAAGGGAAGAGACCTCCAACACACACCCTCAAAGAGGAACAGGCTGTGGCATGAACGTACACACCAGAGAAGATCCCACAGGAAAGAGCTCAGGCACAAGACCTATGAAAAGTTTCAATCTTTGTATCTCCAAAGTAAAACTAACCACAAGATCAAATCAGTAGAATAGATTTCATTAGTATCAGTGCTCAAGAAACTAATTGCTTTTATTATTTTTGCAGGGTGTACGAAGAAGACAAATGGTCTTCTTACATAAGAAATACTGTATTTATTATGTCATGAAAAAAAGGAAAGTAAATGGTAAAATGGTGGTATTGTAAACAACTCTTTTTTTCATTTGTATGTGCTGAAAGGAAATAAATTCTGTCATAATGTTGACTTCGTAACGATTTTTCATTAAACAGCAAGAAAGAATAATGCCAGCCTATTCTCTCTTTCTTTCCAATTCCTGTTTGCCAAGAAAAGCAGAATGAAAAAAAGCAAAGGCACCATTCATATATATAAAACTTAATAATAGCCTTATATGCATTGAATGGGGACTGCTGCTTGCATTAGTGTAGACAACTAAGGGGAATCCACAGCTAATAGAAAATATTTTTTTAAAAAAAAGTTGTCATAAAGTATATAGAACATATAGAACTAAAACTACTTTAAAAGCATAAGAATCCCATGTTCAACATAAAAAGATAAATATTTTTAGTTTTTACTATTTTAGCCCCCTATCTTTCTTAATAATTGTGTTAATTGTTAAAAGGAATTCTGCTACTCCACTACCCATCTGGTAGCATGTGGATCACACAGATTTTTAAGGTTATCACAGAGGTAATGAAACATTCAATGAAGTTAACATCTCTACACACAAATTTTGTGGACATTGGAAAATGACAAATTCCAAGGAAGATTTCAGTAAACCAATCTAACATGAAACAAATCAAACTTCCAAATGAAGAACAATATTGCCTTTCAACAAAAATGGTCTTGACAGAATTTATAAATGCACAAAACTTTGCAGAAAATCAAGGATAGACCTAAACTAGAAAACAACTCTTTAAAAAAAATATTATTAATTCCCTTTGGTTAAGCAGTTTTAAACGGTTCTGTGAAATACTGTTCCACTATCTTTAGCAACTAGTATTATTTCTATTTTAAGTAATTTAAAGAGATTTACTTTATGTATCTGTTGCAGAATGGCGGAGAAGGTGAGGGAAGCAAGACGCAACTCAGTATGAGTTATAAGCAAGCTTCTTCTTTATTTGAGTTCTGCTATGCCTTTTATACACTGGAGGTTAATTATGCCTACTTATGTTAAATTATGCCTACATATCTATGTCTAATTGGCTAAGCACAAATTATGCCTACTCATCTATATTTGATTAGTTAAGCATAGAGCTACATTTGCATATTCCAGCCTCTTGCGGTTATCTACTTCCGGATTCTTCCCGCAGGTTCTACCTTGCAACTTTCCACTAGCTTCGGGCTTGTCCTGACTTGGAGCTTTCTGCAAGCTTCCAGGTCAGAGTGACCCTGGGAAGCTACAGCTATCAGCAGTACAGCTCCCGTTATCAGTACTGCTCGCTCACAGCTGCTACATTCGGCCCTGTTCAGCAAGCCATTCCTCCACATGTATCCTCACAACACAATATACATGCAACACTGTTTTGTCTTCCAATAGGAAAAGAACAGATGGAGCAGGCAGGCTGCAGAGCAGACAGTGTTTCCTTCAAACTTATTAAACTTCTATAGTGAAGAACAGCCCTAAAGCACACAGCAGACTAATCTTACCAAGCATCATTTCCAAAGTGTGCTTTGTAAAACTGCAACCATTCTCCAGGAATCTCCACACTCCTCTAGGCTGCTGCTGCTCATGTCCAACTCCTGTGTGTGGTTTATATCAGCAGCTCCTCAGTTAGGGTCCTAAAGTGCTGGGGTCTGAACCCCAAGCCCTGAATTAAGGTTGACATATGGGTAGTTCCCACAGCCCTTCAAAAGGAGGGGATGAGTTTGCCTTTTGGCTTTCCTCCAAGGTGCAGCTGACCTTGTAAGGAAAGCCCTTGGGTAAACAAGCCCCAGGTGCCCCCATTGGGTCAATGAGTGCCAGGTTCCTGCTGTGGGGATAAAAGCTGGGCCCACTTGCAGGAAGGGTGGGGTGTCTGTCTGTGAGGTGGCTGCACTTTGCAGGGTTTTCCTGTTGGGGAAGGACCTCCTGTCTCTCCCTGCAACTGGGCCCCAGTCAGGTCTGGCATTTACAAATGTGGGCTTTGTGGGGGAGCAATATGTGGCTACTTCTATCGTACGTGATCAGCCTATTGACTTGGTTGTCTCCCATTTTTTCTATGGGATACTTTGTGTCTTTGTTTATTCCACCTATTAGGGGTTGTGCTGTGTCATTCCTGGGATTGTTGGGGTTGATGTCTATTATGTGTCATCTCTTTGACTTGTTTGTACCCCCAGTGATCACCCATGTACTGACTTTTTTATGTGCAATAGAATCTGGTTACTGGATTGTTTTTCTGATGGCTGTGTCCTTTGTGCTAGGCCTAGTGACTGGCAAAACAGATCCATGTGCTGTAAGACAGGGTGTACTGATAAATGGGGTCAATAACCCACGGGATATTTGACTGCCACAAGTGAATTGTAACCCAGATATGTGTCATGAGCCTCTGAGAGAGAAACTTTGGGAACTGTTGTTCTGGTCAGAAAAATGAGAGCAGTAGGCAGGAGGGATGTGGGCCTCGTGAGCCAGCAGCAGGTAGTATGCAGTTACTTGACTACAAAAGGCAAAGAAGATGAAGGGGGAAAAAAACCTGTAGAATATGGCTCATTTCCTCAGAAAATTCATATTGTTTTTCAGGTTGCTGCCTGATAAAACAAGGAGGCTGTAGGACCTGTTCCTCTCAGTGTCAGGCACAAAGCATATTATGAATGCTTGAGGATAGCTCTCTAGATACCTGGGAACAGCCATAATTTGACCCCAAAGGCTGCTAAGATGACAGTGGCAAGGAGAGAGAAGGCAGGTCCTCCCTAAAATTACCTACCTGACTTTGGAAGCAAAATTGAAACAATCCTCACAGTGTTTTGAGACCAACTCACCCAAAACAGAAGGCTGCAGTAGGAGTACAATGTGCTAATAAAACATCTGTTTTATTTGTATGGAAAGGCCCAGAATTACAGGCATAAAGATACTGGAAAGTACCTGAAAGAATATATTTTCTCCCTATAAAATATTTATGACTGATCCAACCTTATATTAAATCTTTCTTAATAATGGCAAACATTTGAGGCATTATAGTCAATCAATTCCTAGGGAATGTCATCAAACTAAATGCTTAAAACATAGAAATTACCTTTAAGTCATCTCGTTTGAATGAAATTATAAAATGTGTTCTATTCATAATTTTATGTAGATTTTATTTTAATAAACAATGCAGTTTGGTTTATGGAACAAAGGTATCTTAATTAGATCTTTCTTAAATAGACACAAGTTTATTAGTTAATGTATCCTGGATAAACCATTGCAGCTAATGCTAATGTTTTAATTCTTGCCAGTTGCTAGAGGAGTTATTATACACACAGCATGGAAGCTTATACTCATGCTTCTTTGACTGCGCATGAAAATAAAGGACATTGAACTCAAGAGAGAGAATAGAAAATTAACAATTTTAAGCCTTAGACTAATCTACATTTCCAATAGGAGAAAAGACAAATAGATGGACATGGCTTGATAAATAAAATATGTGCTTTAGCATTTCCTAGTTTTAGTTGACAATTTGATTTATATTTCTCAGGTAAGAGACAACAAGGAATACTTTGTTTTTGAAAACTGGCACATTACTTAGAAGTTGGATTTTTTTAATTTCTATAATTGTCTATTAATATTCTAATGCATGTTAAAACATTAGAAGCTTTGCCTCTTCTCTTTCCTAAGTATGACTTTCCTTATGACAGAGAGAAATTTGTCCAAACTCCCTTCCTTCCAACTCCTTTCTGTCAACACAGTTTAAGTTAAACAAAATCAGTGAGAAAAAGGAGAAGCATTTTGTTTTAAAGAGTCATCACCTGTGTTACAAATTCACAGGTATCAAAATAAATGAAGGAGAAAACTGATGAATTAGAGATGAGATCAGCCAGTAATTAATCCCCACTCCCACCTCAAGATAAAGCCTTGGTTCTCTTTAAAAACACTGATATAAACAAAATTATTTCTACATTTTCCTACTATGAGCACTGTATCTTTTTGTCTTCTTTTAACACTGTTTTGGCCTGATTTCTGAAGAAATTGGGCTTAATAAGATCATGTTTTTTCTTGGTACAGTATTATTTTTTTAACTTGTTTGCCAAATTCCAGTAAATCTGAGAGTGGGATAGTCATCTCAAGTCTAAATAGCATTAGAAGTATTTTATTATTTCAGTAGCTTACTGTGGTAAGCACAGTGAGCACATCTCGGAATACAAACTAACTTCTCCTCAGATGCACAGCCTGCTGAAATCCAACAGTAAGCCCTGTAGAAAAATTTGAAAGAGAAGGTTACGTGTTGAGTTACTTTTATTTTCCCCTTATTCTTCCTTTTAATGGAAAATAACCTTACTGAAATTGTAACAATAAAAAAAATGGTAAAATGGTAGCTTTTCCACCAGAATTTTAAAGACAAAAATTCACCTGGCATTCTGAAGTCACCTTTCCAGTTTTAGCATAGTTTTATTATAATAGTTCATGATGTATGTATTATATTTATCACTTAATTGTGATATAAGCTTTATATAGATAAAAATGTATTTTACATATATGAATGTGATATACTGAAGGCATTGAAGTGCTGGGGTCTGAACCCCCAGCCCTGAATTAAGGTTGACATATGGGTGGTTCCCACAGCCCTTTAAGAGGAGGGGATGAGTTTGCCTTTTGGCTTTCCTCCAGGGTGTGGCCGGCCTTGCAAGGAGAGCCCTCAGGTAAACAAGCCCCAGGTGCCCTGCATTTTGGTAACAAGTGCCAGGTGTCCTGTTTGGGGATAAAAGCTGGGCCCACTTGCAGGAAGGGTTGGAGAGTCTGTCTGTGGAGTGGACGCACTTCACAGAGTTTTACTGTTGGGGAAGGACCTCCTGGCTCCTCATGGAACCCGGTCCCAGTCAGGTCTGGCACATACAAACGCGGGCTTTGTGGGGAGGCAACATGGGGTTACTTCTGTCATAGGTAACTGCCTTGTTCTCCTGGTTGTCTCCCATCTGCTCTGTGGGTTATCTCGTGTCTCTGTTTGTTCCATCTGTTACGAGCGATATTGTGTCATTGCTGGGGTTGATGTCTGTTATCCATGATCTATCTGACTTGTTTGTACCCCCAGCAATCCTCTATATACTGACCCCTTTGTGTGAAATAGAACCTACGTACTGGATTGTTGGTCTGCTGCTGGCTGTGTCCTTTTTACTGGGCCTACTAATTGGCAAAACAGGCATACATATATTGAATACCTGCATACATATGAATATGTATATATACACAAACACATGCACCTAAATGTGTCAGTTGAAACATTTCATCCTTTCTTAACCAAAAGATCTTCTGTTTGTACTATAACATAACAGTTTAGCATGTCTAGTAACAGAGTTTTGAAACCACTGTGAAAGGAAGATTAAATGTAACTGAAAACATAGAGTACTATCATGGGTTTCTGGAAAAACTGAAAACAAAAACACATGCCAAATGGATTTTCCTTGTGAAAATAAACACATGCAGGTTTGATACACAGAAAAAAAACCAGGAATTTGAATAGTTCACAACATAAAATGTACACAGGGAAATGTAATATGCATAAGTTTGTACAAGCCACAGGCCAAAATAAAAAAGGAAAAGGCAAATTAGTCCTAGCCCTCACCATAGTATGCCTTTAAATTTTCACTCACCACTTTCAGAAGCAAGTACTTTCTTTCTAGTTTAAGGATCAGTTACTTTTCTGCATTGCCTTTACACATAACATAATACTGTTCAGCTCTCTCAAGCTCTTCATTGGCTTCAGGTAGGCAACTCCCTTCTTTGCCTTCTTGGCATACTGTAATCTCACTCTGTGTCCACTCTATTTGATTGTAGTCTATATAAAAGGTGAACTCTCACAGCTATTACAGCAGAGGAAAATACAAATATTTTCCACCAATTTGAAGAAAAAACAGATAATATGAGCCATATTTTGTTTAGACATAAAATATGAACAAATAAAATAAAGATTTTTAAAATCCAGGGCACAGCAGCTGATGCAGCTATACGACAAGACAGTTGGCTAACAAGTTTCTCATTTTTTTATTATTATTTTTATTTAAAACTCATTGTTCTCCAAAGACTTCAAACTCCTATTCAAGGAAGTGACACCATTTTGTATACATAGACTACATAGATTTCATTATGTAAGACTTAGTATACACCTGAAGTGTCTAACGATCTGCAAAACCATCTATTTTACACAATATATTGAGATTATTCAATGGCTGCCCTAAAGATACTTGCCTAGACAAGTATAAGAAGATTTTGTTTGTTTGCTAGAATTTATTCAAATATTTCAGTGTTGAAATGAGGGTATAAGGCAAGGTTTAGGGTGAGGAAAATATGAAAAAAAAAATCAACAGAGAAATCTTACATGAGTAACATAAAACCAATTTCTGTAGAGTTAGGCAAGCAACATGACTAACTCTTTGGATTCAGGGCCCATTTATGAGATGTGGCTCATGGTAAAATGGATAAATAGAGAATATGCTAAAATAGAAGCATTTGATCAGTGCTTAATCTCCTCTTCAGCTTCCTCCTCCTTATAATTGCATAGTACAACATACTAAAATAATGATAGGATGTATTATTGCTTTTAATATAGGAGGTTATAATTTAGCAACACTACCACTCTGTTGAAATTCACAAAATTTAATTCATAGTAGACCTAAATAAAATATCTTTGCTTACGAAAATAGCATTAGAAAGAATACCACCCAATTGTGAATTATGGGTTACACATTTTAAATAGATTTCCAAGAGTATCAATGTTGGGATAGAAAAAACTATCACCATGAAAAATATGATCTTTCATTTGTCACCAAAAAATAAAGTGAGAAAATTATAAAATTTATTTTGTTAAATCAAAATGAACACATGGTATGAGTACATTTACCCTTCCTTGGACAATCCATTTCTTCTTCTTTTTCTTTACATGAAAAAGTCTAAAGCAATATTCTGCCTTTATCCCTCTGTCTCTTTTGATTATTTTTTCCTAGACAGAAAAATAGCAGAAGTAATGAATCAGAAAAAAAATAAAATTATAGATCTCAAATTAAACACCAGAGACCTATTTAAAATAAAAAAGTTATCTATTTATCACTACAAATTTGGCACTACTGTGCCAATATGGACTAGAATTTCAAATCTTGTGGTCAATGAAGCGCAAAATAGATTGTCAGAAATACTGTCTGAAATATGAATCCACTGAAAAAAAAAAATGCCTGAAAATAACTAAGATAATTTAAGAGAATCAAGATTGGCTGGATATATCTCCAAAAAGTCTCTGCCTCCCTTTCTCAGTTCATAAATGGCTTTCTCCTAGGTGAGTGTTTCACAGGAATAGTAAAAGTAAGTTTCTGATTTCCACATTTGAAAACACTGTACATTTTTGTAGTAAGCCAAATCACCTCTTATCTGGAAATTATTTACTCTGCAGTACAACCTAATAGCAAAACAGTAAGATTTTCCTCATACTGAAGCCATCTTCTCAGAAAATTTGGGAGACCCACTGTCATGAAGCCCATGGTGTGCTAACCATGTTGTTATATAAAGTAGAACATTACCACAGAAAACATAACTTTTTGTCATGAAGAGGCACACTAATTATTTTTTTTGTGGCTGTAACTCAAAATGGAATTAAAAGAGGACTTTAAATAAATAAATCATACTACTTATACTCCAGTTGAAAATAATCATCCCTCAACACAGATCTGAATTTTGGTCAGCCTGAATTCTACTGTTCCACATTAAAGCTCATTAAGGATAAAGCTGGCTACAATAAGTTGTGATGATTCTCTTACCAGCTTGACTGACTGGATAAAACCAGGTTAATGAAGTGCTATGCACACCACTTAGTTTTGGCTGAGATGGTTTTGGCTCTGCTAACTCTGTTCCATGGCAAGGTGACTCTTTGTTTTGTGATCATCCTTTCATTCTTAAATGATGATGTTGCAAAACTAAAAAAAATTCAACCCCAAAATAAAAGCAGTTGTGTCAAGAAGGAAAAGGGTAACAAATATCCATCTAGCATTATGCATTCACTACTACCAACAATGATTAAAAGAGTATTTAGCAAGCTTTAAGTTCCTTCTTATCCTGATAGTTCATTGAAAAAGATCACAAGCTAATCTGTTGACATACTAAATGAGGAAAAAGATATCTCTCTATTCTGACTGTATTTTCTAAATAAGAAGAAACATGTCTGGAATTATTTTTTAACAAGCCAAAATTCATAAGCAATGAAACAGCAGTTTCATTAATATTGAAAAACATCAGTCTAGACTCAGAACGCCCAACTGTGGCTTCTTTCAAAACACTGACGGTCTCCAACACAGAATTCCTGAATTTTGTAAACAATCTCTCACCTTTGTTTTGACCAGTGGAGAAGAGGGACTGCGGAGGGAAGCATACGAACAGACTGCAAAGAAATTGGAGTCATTGCTACAGAAAGATGGCAGCAATCCAGGGTTGAACCAACCTTGCCTCTTGATGCCAGCACATTGAGGGTTGTGTTATTTGCAGCTGGAAATGGGAGATGTCTGATTGCTGATAGAAAAAGAACTGATGGCCAGGTAGAAGGAAGGGGAATTAAACAATTGCCCTTTCATTAAGCAGCTACTAGAAGGGACTCCAAAACTTCAAGCTTTAATTTTTGCCTTATTTCTTCCCCTTCTGCCCCACTGCATTCAGTCCCTGAAATCACACAATACCCAGAACACTTTGGACCAAACCATTTGCCAGATATGGAATCAGGAAAGACTGGGTTGGTGGTTTTGTTTCCTCACTGAGCCCAACTGGTGAAGATCTGGTAGCTTTTTGCATTATTTACAGTGATTCAGAGGTAGGGCCATAGAAAATAAGATTAACGTTGATTTGAAAGTCTAAGAGGCAAGCTGGGAATGAGTATCCCACTGCAGCTTTCAGCCCATATTCGGAGGCAAAGACATCCAATAACTCTCAGCAGTAAGCCCCAAGACTGTAAATATAATGGCAATTTGAAATCTTCATGAGTTTCCATTTAGTATTCTTACACCGTGAGTAGAAACCCAATATTTACCTGTGATTGATATCTGAGGAACATAATCTGTTTTACACCAGGTTATTTATCTATACAGCTCTGCCTCGAGACGGAGTGGATGCAGATGCATGCCCTGTACTCGATGCCAAACTGTGACATTCTATCTAAAATGCCTTAGGTGGTGCATCTTCACTCAATCATATGGAAAGCAATGGCTTACTCGTGTTAGTAAAAGAGTGCAGCCAAGAACTCCTGTCTCCTCCTCCTAGTTCAGATTCCTTCATGGCTGGGATTCTTCACGCACATAAAAACAACCAGCAGTATTTTAAACATATCTTCTCGGTTCTCACTGACTTATCTGCAAACAAATCAAACCGTGAACTCGGGAACACCATACACACATGAGCATGCATAAAGCCAACTATTATTCTTTTGCTTGAAAAAAAAAGATGAGAGCATATTTGCAGCTTAGTGCAATGTTCATTATTTTTATGAAAAGAAAGTGAAGGAAGGTAGTTTATGGGTATCTGTGGCCAACAGCATTTCAAACTTATTAGCTGCTTAGAGGGTAACTGAGTCCATTCTGAATAGTAGAAGTTTGTTATTTAAAATGTTATGACTTTTAGATTAAGGGATGATTCCTCAGTAAATTCCTAAGTAAATTGCAATAGTGGCCAGGATTCATTCTCAGTTTTCCATTCTTTTGATGAAAGCATTTAATACAGAATTCCCACACATCCCTTCTCAACATATAAGCAGGCAAATTCCACAGAGATGTTCTTGAGGGTTATGTTGTTAGTGTTTATAAAAAAAGTCTTCAATGATGAAAATTATTATATAAAGTCATATTCATATATGACATGTTATCCTTCCATTCAAAGTTCAGAAGGCTGCAGATCTGAAAGGCAGGAAAATCTTTTGTTTCTGCATCACAGGAATACCTGGGAGAATCACAAGAATAATTAAAATAAATAAATAAATAAAGTTTTAATCCTGAAATACCTCAGACTTCAGAAACATGCAAGCCTACCTGAACTCACATTAATATATTTGGCACCTATAAAATTAGCATCAAGCTCCTTCAGGGCATGCTGCTGTATGGGGTATCTTTATATGCACATCTTCAAGCAAGGACTTGATCTCTCTGTGACTGATAGAGGCACTTACTGCAACCGAATCATAATGAAGACCGAAGTCCTCTGGAGAAATAAGAAAAAATAAAAATTGCAGTAATGCTTTAATATCCTACTAACCAAGAATCATTTCTGCTTTCCTGAAACTTAACATTTTTTCCCTATCATTTACATCGACAAAATGATGAGACTAACTGGTATCACTATGACCACGCTCTGGTCTTCTGCAGAATACCAGCCATAATTAAACAGCAGCATGATGAAATAGCATACACATACAACAAGTCTGGGTTTTTTTATATAAGTATTTTTGAAGTTTAAGGACTTGCCTATGAAGCAGAAAGGAGAAGCTTGAAAGAACAAAGGACAATTTTATCATTCCACGAAAGCAAGAACCCCAGCATTTCGGACCATGAGTTTATATGCTTCCTGAAAACAGATGCATTTGTGAATTCTAGGGGGACAGAGGACTATAAGAACCTGCAAAGATTTTTATGTTTGGACGTATATGAAATGTGTTGTTTTGGGACAGCGAGGACAGCCGATGAAAAGCTAGTGAAGAAAGGCTGGGTAAGGGGCTGGATTTAGAATAACAAGACATGAATTACTGGGGGGAGAGGAAGAAGCAGTTAACAATGACACAAAATGATTTGCACTTCTCTCAGCCCTGTGTTCTTTCTGCAGTTTTTGGACACAAGAGACTGGGGGGGTGCAGGGAGTGGGGAAAAAGAAAAAAAAAAATCATCTTATTCCACCTTCTGGTGCTAAGCACCTTGAACAGACAGGAAAAGGTAGCAAAAGCAGCAGTACAAATGAACAGGGTAGACTCTTACATGCAGTAGTAAACAGAGAGAATGCAAGAACAGGGCATCCTACCAAACACATAAGGCAAACAGACAAAAATGGAGACGAAGGTCCATCAGAGGAGTCACCCAAGGTAGGTCGGTCTCCCCCACGAGTTAGGACCATCTCTAACAAGGAAAAGGGTAATTGTAGTTGGTGACTCCCTTCTGAGAGGAACAGAGGCCCCCATATGCTGGCCAGATCCGCTCCACAGGGAAGTCTGCTGCCTCCCTGGGGCCAGGGTCAGGGATATCACTAGGAAACTCCCTAGTCTCGTCCGGCCTACGGACTACTACCCACTACTAGTTATCCAGGTTGCTAGTGATGATGCTTGTGAGAGGAGCCTGAAGACAATTAAAAAAGACTTCAGGGCCCTGGGGAGATCACTTGAGGCATCAGGAGCCCAGGTGGTGTTCTCCTCAATTCCTTTGGTGGAAGAGAGGAATACTGCTAGAGGGAGGAAAACCCACCTGATAAACAAGTGGCGGAGAGACTGGTGCCACAGACAAAATTTTGGGGTTTTCTCACATGGGGAGCTTTATACTATGCGGGGTCTGCGGGCAACAGATGGAGCTAATCTGACTCAGAGGGGAAAAAGAATCCTGGCAAAAGAACTGGCTGGCCTCACTGAAAGGGCTTTAAACTGGGTTCGAAGGGGGACAGGGATAAAATTAGACCTGCTAGAGTTGAACCCAAAGGAGGCAGGCCACAGTTGGTAAGGAAGTCGTCAGCCCGGCTCAAGTGCTTCTACACTAATGCACGCAGCATGGGCAATAAACAGGAGGAGCTGGAAGCCATCGTTCAGCACGACAACTATGATGTAGTTGCCATCACGGAAACGTGGTGGGATGACTCTCATGAGTGGAGGGCTGCAATGGTTGGCTACAAGCTCTACAGGAGGAATAGGCAGGGTAGAAAGGGCGGTGGGGTAGCACTCTATATTAGGGAGTGTTTTGACTGTATGGAGATTGATAAGCGTGATGAGCCAGTTGAATGTTTATGGGTTAAGTTGAGGAAGGCGAACGAAGCAGATATCCTGCTGGGAGTCTCCTACAGGCCACCTGACCAGGATGAAGAGGTCGATGAACTGTTCTGTAAACAACTGGCAGAAGTTGCAGGCCCTTGTTCTTGTGGGGGACTTCAACTTACCTGACATCTGCTGGAAATACAGCAGAGAGAAAAAAATCCAAGAAGTTCCTAGAGTGTGTGGAAGATGACTTCCTGACTCAGCTGGTAAGTGAGCCCACCAGAGAAGGTGCCTTATTAGACCTGTTGTTCACGAACAGGGAAGGACTCGTAGGTGATGTGGTAGTCGGAGGCTGCCTTGGGCTAAGCGATCATGAATCATAGAATCACACACAGAATCACACAGAATGTTAGGGATTGGAAGGGACCTTAAAAGATCATCTAGTCCAACCCCCCTGCCAGAGCAGGAATACCTAGATCAGGTCACACAGGAACATGTCCAGGCGGGTTTTGAATGTCTCCAGAGAAGGAGACTCCACAACCTCTCTGGGCAGCCTGTTCCAGTGTTCTGTCACCCTCACTGTGAAGAAATTCTTCCTCACATTTATGTGGAACCTCCTATGTTCCAGCTTACACCCATTGCCCCTTGTCCTATCATTGGATGTCACTGAGAAGAGCCTGGCTCCATCCTCATGACACTCACCCTTGACATACTTATAAACATTAATGAGGTCACCCCTCAGTCTCCTCTTCTCCAAGCTAAAGAGACCCAGCTCCCTCAGCCTTTCCTCATAAGGGAGATGTTCCACTCCCTTAATCATCTTTGTGGCTCTACGCTGGACTCTCTCGAGCAGTTCCCTGTCCTTCTTGAACTGGGGGGCCCAGAACTGGACACAATACTCCAGATGTGCCCTCACCAAGGCAGAATAGAGGGGAAGGAGAACCTCTCTCGACCTACTAACCACTCCCTTTCTAATACACCCCAGGATGCCATTGGCCTTCTTGGCCACAAGGGCACATTGCTGGCTCAGAATAATTATGGTTGGAAGGGACCTCCAGGGTCATCAAGTCCAACCTTTATCCCATCATATTCCTAACCATTAAACCACTAGACCATGGCCTCAAGTGCCTCCTCAACCCATTTTTTTAACACCCTGAGGGACAGCGACTCCACCACCTCCCTGGGCAGCCTGTGCCAGTGCCTAACCACCCTCTCAGTAAAGAACTTCTTCCTAATATCCAACCTAAACTTCCCCTGACGCAACTTGAGGCCATTTCCTCTCATCCTATCATTAGTCATTTGGGAGAAGAGACCAACACCAGCCTCACTACAACCTCCTTTTAGGTAGCTGTAGAGGGCAATGAGGTCTCCTCTCAGTCTCCTCTTCTCCAGACTGAACAACCCCAGTTCCCCCAGCCGGTCTCCATAAGGCCTGTGTTCCAGACCTCTCACCAGCCTCGCTGCCCTTCTCTGGACTCGCTCCAGCACCTCAATGTCCTTCCCATACTGCGGTGCCCAGAACTGGACACAGTACTCGAGGTGTGGTCTCACGAGTGCCGAGTACAGGGGCACAATCCCCTCCCTGCTCCTGCTGCTCACACCGTTTCTGATACAGCCCAGGATGCCATTGGCCTTTTTTTTTCCCTTGTCTAAACCTACTACATAATTTCACCGGATTCCTCTGGTTCTTATGAAAGATGATGAACAGCTATTCCCTACTGCAGCGATCATCTTTGTATTCACCTCTGCCATAGCACTTCCCACACACGTACTACTTCTATGCTTTAAAGTTCCAGCGTGTTCAGCCTGCCCTCATACAGAAAGTCATCTAGGTACGCTTTCTTGGATTTTTTCTTAAGACCATTTGATAAAGAACTTGATAAAAAATTACACTGAAATTCGAAGTAAATTAGAACTATTTTTCCCTCATCAAAAGCTGAAAAGTTGTGTTAACTATTCTCCACTATAACACATTTTTTTTATTTATTTTGAGCACTACACCACAGCAGCCCTCTAGAACACTTTCAAACATCTGGAATTTATCACCTTACTCTTTTACTGAGTATTTTGTTGTAATGAAAAAAATAGGCTAATGAGAACTATCAAAATCATCTTTTAGAAGATGATTTCAGCTTTTTTATTTCTCCTTTTTAAACCAGCTTTCATGCTCAAATTTTGCTGTATTCTCTCCAACATTATGTGAAATAGGATGATATAATATTGCACTGAGTATTTGAAACACCATTCCTATCACTATTTAGAAAGGCATACTAACAGATTTTGACTTCTTCATTCCCATTCCTTATGTCTTGTGCTGTATCCATGCCTCTTCACCCTGTAATTAGAAAACTGACCTGCCCTGACTGATGGCAAAATGCAAACAGCACAGCATACAGGACATGACAGCTTTCCTTCTCTCTACTTGAGACCTCACAGTTGGTCGGTGCCTCCTAAATTAGGGTTTCTGTATGTAAAAATAAGCAAATATAAATAAATAAGCACACAATGAAGAGTAAACATGACTGGCTAATTCTTCTCACCACACACAAAAAGTAATTTCTTAATGTAGTAATGCATTTTTAGCCTTTTGAAAAGAAACACTTGCTTTCATTATACAAATCTGGTTTAAAGAGTTGAATGCTATAAGACACTGTAGAAGCCAGGAGCTTCTATCTTATGGTCTAGTGGTTAGGGAGATGTTGGGAAAAAGGTTGGACTTGATGATCCTATAGGTCCTTTCCAACCATAGTCATTCTATGATTCAGTGGACCTTTTCTTTTTCCCTCAGATTATCAAAAGTATCCTTCAAGAGAAGAGCCAAGAAGGTATCCCTTAACTGGGTAGGAAGTATTTACCTCAACAGATAGATTGCTTTATTGTCATCCAGCAAAATATTTTTTGTATTTTCCTGTGAATAACATAGTACAGCCAAAACAGGACACTAAAGACAAATCACAGCTTGATGGATTACAAAATACATTACTTATGCAGCAAAGGCCCTTGACATTGCAAGGAGGACTGAGCAATTTGCCCAGTCATGATTTTCTTCACTAATTGGATTATGCCATGAGGGTTTGGGAAGTGAGGGGTTGTTTTGTAAATGTGTTTCAACTGGCCACTGTACACTCAAGATCAATTTCTGTTCCTTCATTTTTCAACTTTTACAAATAAAATAATCTTTAATAAAATTAACATACAAAACACTACATTACATCTTCTCAGTTGGGCTGACCCCTTTTGCAACTTCTGGCATTTGAATATACTTCATCTGTAAAAAACATATTTTGTCTCCTCAGAGAAATTTATAAAGAATGTTGCAATATTTTGATAAACTAGAATTTGATATGATTCAATTTGTAGAAGGAAGGTTCAAATTTTAAAAGGATTTCTGTGCAGTGAAAATTTAAAGAGTTGTTCAGAAAACCTAATACATAATATTCCCCTGAACTATCCTGAAAGGTCTCTCTGAGAAGCAATAAATATGGGCAACATGATGTTCAACATATTCATGTAAATAAGGCTTTTGTAAGACTACAGTGTGTTTTTTCAAGAATATACTTTTCTGAACATGCCCAAGGTCAGATTTTATATTATCCGTAACTGTCGTATTTATTTTTAACTCATTTGAGAAATGGAAGTACATTTAGGAAACAAGGAAAGCTGAATTTATCAAAACTGAATCTAATACATGAATATGCTGTAAGTAATTATTTGAGGAATATTAACTACAATCTATTGAGACCATCATACTCCATTCCAACGTATATCACGTAGATGTCATGCAATTCTTAAAGCTTAAACATGTTTTTTCCTATTTAGTGTATTTCAGAAAGTCAACAATGTAACCATTTTCAAAAAAAAAAAAAATCCTGGGGGAAGGAAGATTAATTTTTTTTCTTTATCAAATATACTGATTTTTGTCTAGATTATGTTGAAGACTTTTCACAAACAATAAAGAAAGATGATGGTACTCTGAATTCTGTCATCATGCCCTCTTATGCCAAGCCTCTAGACACGAAGATGTCAGAAAAGAAGGTTCTTACTGATTTAATACAATGACTAGCTGGAGAAGAAATTAAAACATAATAGTGAAAAATACTCAGAATCAGTAATCAATATTAATATTGGGGGAAAAAAAAAAAAAAAAAAGGACTAGATCCAAAACAATATGTTAAAATAAGGTCACTAAGATATATTTTGTGCATATTGTATCACTGATATTAATATACATCAAAAAACCTACTAAGAATATAGTATTTAAAAACTAAAAATTGCATGGTATGTTCTAACTGCTTCAACTGTCACATAAGATATAGAAGGTCAGATAGGATTGAAAGCATATATAAACTTATTATTTTTTCTTTCTTTGTAATATATTTGCAATAATGACATTACCTAAATTCAGCTTTGATAATAACTGAAATCAAGACACCGTGCATACAATATATTGCTATGTATCAAGAAACATAGGAGCTGAGCAGGCCTTTCCTTTTAGTTACATAGCAGTGATATGGTCATAATTGACATTTTTGTCACGTTGCTGCATAAGTCCCAGTTTGTGCTGCTTAAATGCACAGAAATTCAGCTGCATTTCACCGCTCTCTTCCCCTACCTGCCATTTTACTTTCTGCTCTCTTCCTCTCTGCCTCTTCCTTCCAGTCTTTCATCAAATGTGAGAATTCAATGTTTTTTCTTCTGCTTGACAGGTAAAAAAAGGTTATAGTGTCTGTGGACTACATGGTCCTGAACAAGAAATCAGCAAAATTGCAATCAGTGTCCAGATAAGGTCCTCTAAGTTCATTCTGAACATGAAGCATAATTTAAATCACAACAGTGCTAATGCTGAAGTTAAAAACAAACAATACCTCCCTCTTAAAAACAAACAAAAAATCAAAAAAAAAACCCACCAAACCAGAACATGTTATGAAATGACGGAATGAGATGTGATTTATGTTCTATGTCTAATTCTAATTTTTAGAGAATAGATTTAAGATAGAACATATCAACCATATTAATATTCAAGTCTATCCCTTTAAGTATCACACAGTCACTAATCAGAGCTGAAGGGGACTGAGCTTTTCTCACAGTGTTTATTCTCATTTTGAAATGACTTAATTTTGAACTATTTTATATTCAAAATGCTTTTCTTTATCTGGCACATAACTCCTACAGTTCAAGTAGTTAAACAGCATCTAATTTGATATTCTGTAAAATTAATTTCAATGGGGCCACTGATGAAAAACAGAAAGGTTTTAGTATTTTATAGGTATTTCTAAAGCTTGTCCCTCCAGAATTAAATCTTCATAGCAGACACTTCAAAACCAAGATTTTTTTATGAGGTGTTACATATGCAGTAGAATATATTTCACAATATATTTCACAATAGCATCTGGTTGTGCTATTAAGAAAAAAGCATATCATAAAAAAATTAAAATAACACTTACTGAAAAACAAAGACTTCATCAGAGAATTACAGCACAAACATACCCAAAGCCAAATGGTGCTCCTGGCACCACAAGACTCACACATGGGTTCTGTTTAGCAGCAATGTTTCCTTCACAGAGTTATCACCTCTCATCCATCTGAAACTCTTGGCTGAGCTTTTGCTTTTACAACAGGCCCACTGATGCTGTATCTACTGGATTTTCAAATCATCAATATTTACTGATTTCATTGTATTTTACTTTTTTTTTTTTTTTCTTTCTGATAATAACATTCAGCTCATCTTGTCACACTTCAATTGCCCAAGATAATCCTTGCTTTCCCAGGCTGACATTGGTTACAAAATAGAATTGTAGGAATGCCAAGGGAGACTTTTTCCAAGTCCTATTCAAACATCCAGACTAACAAGATTTTTCCTTTTGAACGTCACATAGAAATTTCAAGTATCTAAGAAGAGAGACAAGATTTATTAAAGCAACATGGAAAGAGATAATATGAATACCTTAGCTATTGTTAGCATTCCAAAAGCACAGTGACAAAAGCCTGGGCTGATGCTACCAGAGAAGAGAGCCTCTGAGGATGGAGATGGCCATGAGAGCAGTTCAGACCAAACTTCTCCCCACTCCAACAGTGTCTAAGCAAAATCCTCCTACCCATCCAGTTCAGAAAAAGGAGAGGAAACTCACAATGCTGATCTAGGAGGAGACAAGGAAGTTTGTTTACAGGCAATGAATTCAAATAGCACACTAAGAGCACTAATGGACCCTGGGAGCAGATACCAAGGCACACAGAAGTAGAAGGGCCAGCTTGTCTCTGAACTATTCTTTCAGATGCATTAAAATCTAATTGAATAGATCAGTCCCATCACTTTTCTCCATATTTATTTCTGGTTCCACTTATACAAATAGCCAAGTTCTCGTGGCTGAAGTCTCTCCCTCCCTCCTTTTCCACGTAACTTTTCAAATCACACACAGGCTTCACTATGGCAGAAAGAAATGGGCAGGGAGATCTTTCCAAATCTGGACAAGAGACAGACCCTTCTAGGGCTTCCCGATTTCTCAGTATTGCCATTTTGACATGAGTATCTGACGTATACGTCTTTTCTCTTTAAACCCATATATTTCACTCACCTTCTCTCCTTTTTGCTAAGTCTGCTTGGCCACAGCACTCCCTGAAACCCTTTACACTGTAGGAAGACAGCAGCAACCACAGAACATATTGCAGAGATTAAATGAAACTTAAAGAAATCTTTTCTCTCTGAGCTTTTAGAAGCAGTAAGAATTCAGAAGGGAGCAAAATAGTGATATGAATACAAGCACTTACTGCTTTCTGAGCATGTCTTTTACCACATTTCCACCTTAGAGTAATATGGTGGTCTTTTTTTCCTCAAGCTACAAAAGCCTCACATTCCCATCCCCTGATCAAAGGCACAGGCCTGCATGAATACACAAGTCGTACTTACTTTGTCCCATGAATTTGGACACTGGTAACTCTCCCTTCAAAAGCCTACAATCAACTCTATGTAGAGCCTTTCCTACACCAACAGAAGCAAATTATTTTAGGGCCTATGAAGCATTTAGAGGAGAGAAAGACTTTCCTAACAGCTCACACTGCTTCCCATCATAAAAGGGCATTCCTGTGATTCCACCCACAAAAACAGTCCTGAGGGGCCAAGTTTTCCAGCCACATCTTGTTTCTTCCATGAGGAAACCCCCTCTCCTGTTGAGAAAATCCTGTCCTTTTAAAGGACTGTGGGAACCACCCATATGTCAACCTTAATTCAGGGCTCAGGGTTCAGACTCCAGCACTTCACAGTCCTACTGACCTCAAAAAGCAATGGATTGGGTCCCGTCAGACACAGAAAGCAGACATCTGCTTCGCTGCAAATGCAAAGAGGAATTCATCAAGTCAAGCATAGTCTTATTCCAAACCAAACACTATTAACATTTGAAGTGCTTAAAATTTTTAACTCATGTAAATTCTCTTCAAAGTCTCTTGATTTCCTGTGTTAATGATAAATGTTCAAATCATGAATTTTATGATTTCTTATTATTTTATTGTTTAATTCTGTTGCGACTCCTTGATACTTTCCCTGCGCTGCTCCTCCCTCCCTGTTCCATGTGTTTCTCCCCCCTGCTGTGTGCATCTGCTGTGTCTCACTCGCTCTCTTCCTGCTGTGTACATCCACTATTTCTCCCCACCACTCCTATATGCATGTTTGCCATCTATCTCTCTCTCCCCTCCTGCTGTGTGTATTCACTGCCTCTCCCCCTCCCCCAGTACGTGCATCCATAGTGCATCTTCCTTTGCTTCTGCTGTACACATGAGCCTTTTCTCAGCAACTCCTACAAGCATTCATGCACACTCTCCGTCTGCGTCTTCCCTCATGCTCTCTCCTCTTCTTTCAGCCCTGCTTTGTGTATCCCTTATCCCTGCTTATCTTTATCCTTTTCTTTCTTCCATCTTTTTGATATTCTGGTTCTTTCTCTCTCCTTTGTGTTGAATAGTGACAAATACTTCCTCTTTCTGTAAAGAGTCAAACTCAAATCCATCCTATGATTTTTCATTTCCCTTTCCAAATTACGCATAATAATAATGACTTAGTCCTTCAGTAGTCAACTAATCATTCCCAACTCCTTCCTCCTCATCAGCAAATTTCATCAACTTGCTCTTGCTTTCAGTGTCCAAGTCACTTGAGGAAAAAATTAAGACTGATCACAAGACTCATCCTTCAGAAACTCTACTAGTGACACCTACACAACCCTGTACTTTCTCATTCAGCACTAACCAGTGCTGTTTCTTATTTAGCTAATCACATATTTTACTTATACTGATCCCCAGTTTTCCAGTTTTGACTATTAATATCCAGATATTAATTTCCAGATATCCAGTACAGACGGATGACCTCAACCACACCTCCTTGATCTAGAAATTCATTAAGTTTAACAAAGAAAGATCCTCTCCACCTGGCATAATGCAACTTTAGTAAACCGCTGCAGCATTTATCCCACTTTGCATTATCTTCAAGTCTTAAATATCTATATTTCACGTAAAATGTGTTCTATTGGCTTGCTGAGGCTTTGTTTAGTTTTTTCTTTTTTGAACATTTTTAGTGTGGCCAGCAGGTTGAGGGACATGATTCTCCCTCTCTACTCCACTCTCATGAGAACCCACCTGTAGCACTGTGTTCAGCTCTGGGGCCCCCAACATAAGAAGGAAATGGACCTATTTGAATGAGTTCAGAGGAGGGCCATGAAGACAATCAGAGAGCTGGAGCACCTCTGCTCTGAAGACAGACCAAGAGAGTTGGGGTTGTTCAGCCTGGAGAAGAGAAGGCTCCAGGGAGACCTCAGAGCAGCCTTCCAGTACCCAAAGGTGCCCTACAAGAAAGCTGGAAAGGGACTTTTTACAAGGGCATGTAGTGATAGGATGAGGGGTAATGGTTTTAAACTGAAAGTGGGTAGATTTAGATTAAATATTAGGAAGAAATTCTTTACTGTGAAGGTGGTAAGACACTGGCCCAGGTTGCCCAGAGAAGTTGTGGATGTCCCCTCCCTGGAAGTGTTCAAGGCCAGGTTGGATGAGGCTTTGAGCAACCTGGTCTAGTGGATGGTGTCCCTGTCTATGGCAGGGGGGTTGAAACTAGATGATCTTGAAGGTCCCTTCCAACCCAAGCCATTCTATGATTCTAACATACATGACAGATTTGCTAAATGCCCACATCCTGGTCCTACAACATGTGCTAGTTCTTTTTCAAAGTCTAGGATGGAAATTACACAATCTTTGAGGAAAAAAACAGTTAATTTCCACTTTGGCTCTGCTGACGTCCACTCACATGCCTAGTCTAGTGATTTCCACTTATGTAAGTGGAAGCCTAGTCTAGTCACATCTCCTTTGTCACTTTTGTTAATCATGACCACCTCTGCAGCTACCTATTTTGTTTGGGATTGAAGTCCTAGCCAGTTTTCTAATCCCCCTAGACCTCCTCTATGCATCTTTCTCTTCTGCTCCACTGCAGGTGGTTACATCTGGGAGACAGAGTGGCACCATGGCAGAAGCAAGGCTGCTGGAGCTCCTGAATGCTCTGCTCTTCCACCCCCCTGAAATACAACAGAGTCATTTCACAGGCAAAGTTGTTGTTCTTGGTTATGTTACTCCCACATGTCTGCAGTATGTCAAACCTAGAAGCACTAAAAAAACGCCATCAGATACTGGCGTTTGAGAAGGCATACAGTCTTTCTCAAGTTTTCTAAATCATCATCTACTTAAAAATAGACAGGAGCTACAAATGTTCCCACTTGTTGGTTCTGACCCTAAACTTCCTGCTCCAAAACCTGCAGTCAGATCTATAGTTTTTTGTCAAAGTCTTCTATTATTGTGGTACCTTACCAGACAAACTGGAAGTACTTTCGCAGCTCCTGACAACTTTTATTGAACCATATGTGAGATTGTAACACAGTCAGTAAAATATTCCCTGATACTAAATTCAATTTACTTTTCTTCCATCACAGAGAAAACTGCTAATCTTTTTTTTAAAATGAGGCAGAATTTTTTATTAAAATGCATAATCACACCTGCTTTACATTTCGTATTAAATAAGTACATTTTGTTTTAAGAGTGCATGAGCAATGTCATTGTAGCAGAAGGAAATTTTGGCAGATGCACAGAAAAAAAGGATGAAGGATTTGATGCTTCAAAAATGACCTGGGATTGAGAAAAAGGCTCAGTTGCTGAATACCTCTGTGAAAGTGATCAACACAAAAATAGATAACATTGTCACTGACATTTTTATCACACAGTTTGAGTGTTGACACGCCAAAGAGATAATAAGGACAGACCAAAAGATCAAAGTTCCAGTTGCAGGCTTTCTGCGCTTTCAAGGAGATGATGGTACATCAATTAATACTTGGTTCAATATTCAGAAATGTTCTTTTTCTTTCTTTATTCAAAGAACTTTAAGATGCATCTACATGACTTTGTGCTAATGAATAGATTCTACAGAGAATCACAAAACAGGCAGGTCCACACCTATATATAAAAGCTTAAAAAGTCAATTAGGATATTTCTAATGAAAAGCACTCTATAAACATGAAAGAACAGTGGGGAAATATTCTTTTCCACATAAAAATATCTGTAATATTTTTTTTACCATATCCCAACTAGACTAAAAGTAATATTATCTTGGTCATCTAGAAACAAGTCAAAACAGTTCTGAATTTCCCATTTCTTTTGCCAAACAAACGTTCTTCATCTGAGAATAAATTTCCATGCCCGGATGGGGTAAGCTGCTCACAGGAGAGTGATCTAACAAAAATGAATGAGGTTCAGGATTTGAAAGTAAAACTGATTGCTTGACTTGCTCTGTAACACAGCTCATATCATGCATATGCACCTGAGAAGCTATTATGATTTGCACATCTTCTGTCTCAATGACTGCCATCCTAGCTCTAATAACTACCAGTTAAATCACCATCTGTTTCACAGGCTTTCTAATGTTTATATATCCCTTTTCTGTCCGAAAAAAAGAACAAAATTGTTTTCCTGTATTGTATGAGAAGCAGCATCTCTGCACTCAGCTGGAGAGATAAGCTTAATATCTTATCTGTATGAAACCAAGACATAGATTTTAGCATTCAGATAAAATTAAATTAAATCCATGGTCCTGCTTCCCCTATAGAAGGCAAGACAGACCAAGAAACACATTACATATTTTCCTTCCTCCTTCCATTCCATCTGGTAAAGTTCCTTAAATGCTAATGTAACAGGTGATAATGAATGTACAAGAAACCAATCCCTGACATTTACCAATAGAAATGACACAGCATATACAGGGATCTCATGTAGGTCCTAGGTCAATATAACCAGAGGAAAATGGAATTCTCCCGGCTAAATTATAAAATTTGGAAACTACAGGCTCTGTCCTCCACACGCTCATCAACCAGAGACTGAGTAGCTTCCATACTGCTATTCAAACCTTCATTATGGAAAAAAACACAATCAAACAAACAAACAAAAAACCTACAAAAAAACCCGACCAGAAACTCTAAAGAAAACAAAAACCCAAAACCAACAAAGCTACATTGACCTAACCTTGTCTACAAAACTCAAGGAAACAGGACACATGCCCTCCACCATCAGGGGAGTCCATATCAGAGAATCACAGAATGTTAGGGATTGGAAGGGACCTCAAAAGATCATCTAATCCAATCCCCCTGCCAGAGCAGAAATACCTAGATCAGGTCACACAGGAACATGTCCAGGTGGGTTTTGAATGTCTCCAGAGAAGGAGACTCCACACCCTCTCTGGGCAGCCTGTGCCAGTGTTCTGTTACCCTCACTGGGAAGAAGTTCTTCCTCACATTTATGTGGAACCTCCTATGTTCCAGCTTGTACCCATTGCCCCTTGTCCTGTCATTGGATGTCACTGAGAAGAGCCTGGCTCCATCCTCATGACACTCACCCTTTACATATTTATAAACATTAATGAGGTCACCTCTAAGTCTCCTCTTCTCCAAGCTAGAGAGACCCAGCTCCCTCAACCTTTCCTCATAGGGGAGATGTTCCACTCCCTCCATCAGCTTTGTGGCTCTGTGCTGGACTCTCTCAAGTAGTTCCCTGTCCTTCTTGAACTGGGGGGCCCAGAACTGGACGCAATATTCCAGATGTGGCCTCACCAAGGCAGAATAGAGGGGGAGGAGAACCTCTCTCGACCTACTAACCACCCCCTTTCTAATACACCCCAGGATGCCATTGGCCTTCTTGGCCACAAGGGCACATTGCTGGCTCATGGTCATCCTCCTGTCCACCAGGACCCCCAGGTCCCTTTCTCCTACACTGCTCTCCAACAGGTCAGTCCTCAACTGATACTGGCACATGGGGTTGTTCTTCCCCAGATGCAAGACTCCACACTTGCCCTTGTTATACTTCATTAAATTTCTCCCTGCCCAACTCTCCAGCCTGTCCAGGTCTCTCTGAATGGCAGCACAGCCTTCTGGTGTGTCAGCCACTCCTCCCAGTTTGGTGTCATCAGCAAACTTGCTGACAGAGCACTCTATTCCCTCATCCAAATCATTGATGAATATATTGAATAGTACTGGTCCCAGTATTGACCCCTGAAGGACCCCACTAGATACAGGCTAGACCCTGTCCCATTGACCACAGCTCTCTGGCTTCTTTCCTTCAGCCAGTTCACAATCCACCTCACTATCCGATCATCCAGACCACACTTCCTCATTTTAGCTGCACGGATGCTGTGGGGGACTGTGTCAAATGCTTTACTGAAATCAAGACAGACCACATCCACTGCTTTACCATCATCTATCCACCGGGTTATGTCCTCATAAAAGGCTATCAGGTTGGTCAAGCATGACTTCCCCTTGGTGAAGCCGTGTTGACTGCCCCTAATGGCCCTCTTATTCTTGATATGCCTAGAGACAGTCCCCAGGATAAGTTGTTTCATCACCTTTCCCTGGATGGAGGTGAAGCTGAGTGGTCTATAGTTACCTGGGTCCTCCACACACACAGCTTTAGCTAAATCTTTCAGGGTTTGATGGGCTCGTTCGACCATTGCTTGTCCTGTGGGGGAGTGAGGAATGCCAGTGGTGTGCTGAATACCCCAAATGAGACAAAATTGTTGAAATCTACGAGAGGTATATGCAGGGCCATTGTCAGTCTTGAGGGATAATGGGACTCCTAAAACTGCAAAACTGGAATATAGATGTTTTTCAACATGCTTAGCAGTCTCTCCAGTTTGAGCTGTCGCCCATACAGCCATAGAAAATGTGCCAATGACAACATGGACATATTTCAATCTGCCAAACTCTACAACATGTGTCACATCCATTTGCCACAATTGCAAGGGCCGCAGTCCCTTAGGGTTGACCCCGAGGCCAACTCCAAACCCTATTTTCTGACAGGCTGGACAGGACTTCACGATCCCTTGTGCATCTGTCAAGGGCAAATGAAATTCTCGTGCTAACATTTTTGCTGGTTGGTGGAAAAATGCATGGGAATTTTTTGCTTGCTCAAAAATATTTACAGGTGGACCAGTCCAAGCTGGAGCTACCAATTGATCAGCCTTATTGTTTCCAATGGCCAATCCTTCAGTCATTAAGTGACTGCGAATATGGGTGATGAAATATGAGTGACGTCTGTCATTTAAGGTCAATAATAATTCTCGCAACAGCTCAGCAAGCAGCTTATTCGAGACCTCACGAAGCACAGCCCTTTCGATGCGCCACACCACTCCAACCACATAGAGAGAGTCTGATACAATATTCAGTGGTTGAGCACTCCAATGTTGAAATGCCCATATTACAGCTCGGAGCTCTAATGTCTGCAAGGAGTCTATAGACCCTCCCTGGATGATGTGACTATCCCATTGAGCAGGCTCCTCTTCCCAGGTGACTCCTGCCTTTTTAGTTTTCTTTCCTGCATCGGTGAAAACAGTGATACCGTTTACCGGTGTTTCAGACCGATACGGCTGTTCCTCAAAGGTCTGGTTTTGCAGCATAGGGATCATGCGGTGAGCAGGATAAACATTTGTGAGGAGACCCGTGAAATCTGCACAGGCAATTTGCAGAGCAAGAGAATTTCTAATGAGCCATTCTAAATATTCCTGAACCAATGGCACAATAATTGATTGTGGATCCGCTCCTGCTATTTCTTGAATTCTAGATCGTCCTTTCATAATTAATTGCGCAATTATTTCAATTCGGGTCACAACGGTTTTTCTCTGCCTCATTGGAGAAAATATCCACTCCAAAATGCATAAAGGATTTGGCTCTTCCTGCACCCATTGGATGATGAGGGCAAGTGGCCAATCTCTACCTTGTTGTGAACTGACAATCATAAGGGCAATAGGATACTGAGGATTAAACCGAGCTGCATGACATTGAGACATTTTTTCACTGATTTTGCTCAATGCACACTGCTGTTCAGGACCAAGCTCACGTTTCTTGTTAGCTTGAGTAGAGGTGCCTAATAACTGAATTAAAGGTTTTAAAACATCATTTGTTATGCCACAGATACCTCTTACCTATTGAATATCGCCAACCAGCTTCTGGATATCATTGAGCGTTTTGATGTCTGATTTGATTTCTAGTTTTTGTGGTCTGACACTACTTCCTGTGATGATCCAGCCCAAATATTTCCAAGGTGATTGCTGTTGAATTTTTTCTGGGGCAATTTTTAACCCCCTCTTGTCTAATTCTCTGGTCATCGCTATTAAAATGGTTTCTTTTTGCAAATGTTTTCCAGCAATTAATATCTCATCCATATAGTGATAAATTATCAATTGCGGATATTTCTTTCAAATTGGTCCTAAGGCCCAGGTAGCAAATGCCTGGCACATGATAGGAGAATTTTTCATGCCTTGAGGCAAGACCAGCCAATGATATCTTTCTGCCGGTTCGGCCTTGTTAACAGAGGGAACTGAAAAGGTAAACTTTTCTACATCGTCTTTACACAGTGGAATTGTGAAAAAACAATCATCTTTCAAGTCAATAATCAGTAAATTCCAATCCTCAGGTAGCATAACAGGAGATGGCAAACCCGGCTGCAAGGATCCCATATTTTCCATGACTGCATTAACTACCCTTAAGTCATTCAACAATCTCCACTTCCCACTTTTTTTTTTTTTTTTTTCTGGGAATAGTGAGGATTGGTGTGTTCCAGGGGCTGTTTGAAGGAAAAATATGTCCTGATACTTGCGGCGATCCTGTTGAGCCGAATCCCCCGTCTCCTCGTTCTGCTATACCCGGTCGAGGAACACAAGATTTAAAAGGAAACAGTTGAGCTATGTGGCTACCTTTTGGAATAAAAACAGGTGGTGTTAACAAATAAAACATTATTTTTACAATTCCTACAAAATCAGCATCAATTACTCCAGGCAAAACAGAAATACCCTGTCTAGAGGTTGAAGATCTCCCTAGCAATAAGGCACTAAGACCATGACCTAATGGCCCTTGAGTACTGCTATCTATTAGATGCACTCCGGTGTCGTGTAGAGTGACGTCTACGGCTGTTCCACGTCCACTCCGGCACTTCCAGCTGTGGCGGAGAGAATGGTATCGAGGCATCCTTTTGCTGTTGGGATGCTGCCCAAGCCCCCTGCATTTGTGTCATCGCGCGAGAAGGCGTGACGCTCCTGTTCCCGTTTCCCTTACCTTTACCGTTGCATTCTGATGTGTTATGGCTATCCTTTTGACAATGAACACACCATTTTGATCGTTTTAAAGCTTTACATTGACTTTTCCAGTGACCTACTTTGCCGCAATTAAAACACCTCTTATCTTTTTTCTCTTTCCCTCCCCTTTTTTTGATTTAACAAGGGGGCAATGACTCCTTTCATAGTAGGAGCGATAGTTCCTCGCAAAGCGGCAGCAACATAGGCCGCATTATTCATTTGCGTGGTGCGTTCAGCCAAATCAATCATATCAGCTACCTCTGAATGTTTTGGTAGCGTCCCTAAGACCCGTTTGGTTTTTTCATTGGCATTATCAAAGGCCAGCATTTTGAACATTTGCTGTTTCATGGCCTCATCAAGATCAGGGTGACTGTCAATGGCAGAATATAATTTGTCTACAAACTGTGCATAGCTCTCATTTGGCCCTTGCTTGACATGCGTGAACCCGTAGGGCTTCCCTGGCTCATGCACTGAAAAAATGGCCTGCAGTGCTAGTTGTTGAGATAACTGCAGAGCTTCTGTTGAAAATTGAGACTGCATTTGTACAGAGGCAAAAGGGCCCATACCCAATAGCATTTGGGCCGGAATTCCATATAATGGGTCATTTCGATGGCATGGTTTAGCTTGCTCCGCATCACACAATCTCTGCCAAGCTCTGTGGAACATGAGCTGTTGTGATGAAGTAAGCAAAACATTTGCAACCTGCATACTATCAGCTGGAATCAACAAATCAGCGGTGAAAATATAGCCAATTATTTGTTGAGTGAGTTGTGACTGCAACCCATACTGCGCAATGGCAGACCGAGCTTTCTCTAGCATTTTCCAATCAAAAGACTCCCACTTTTGACCTGTTGGGGATAAAATAACAGGGAAAGCCTGCGGAAGAAAAGACCCCTCGACAATTGCATCTTTGATGATTGCTCTCCAGCGCTGAGCGGATTCCTGAGGATCTCTGGCTCCGGCGAAGAGATGCTCTGGAGGCGGCAGCGGCGGGGCAGGCGGTTGCAGAGCTGAGGCTTGTGGGGAAACGCCTCGTGGCGTGAAGGGGTTGAAATGTTTAGATCTGTCCAGTGAAGCAGCAGCCGCTGTTTTCTCAACTAGGGCGTGATGCTGTAATTCCAGCTCGCTGAGGCGTGCCATCACATCTCTCATGCATTCGTCCACTGATGGGGAGGGCCGGTCGGGGCTGTCCTCGGGGCTGGTGTCGTCACCCGAGGGCGGGGATGACGGGGCCGGCGAAAAAGGGAGCGGTGGGTAAGTACCCGCCCCTGGTCTGCATAATGGACCACCCACCGCTGTTTTTGCCTTTGTTGCTACTTCCGCCTTCGTCTCGGTCGGTTTCAGGCTGAGAAGCGAGGCGCTGCCCGGCAGAGCTCCGCCAGGTGACGCAGGGGGCGGCGGGTTAGGGGTGGAACGTTTAACTGGGGAGGTGGAGCCCCGAGGACCTGGAATCGCGATATTCCGCGCGAAGGGATTAAAGGGAGACGAAACCGCCATGGGTGCAGGGTCGGCCCCCTCCTTTTTCTCCTCCCCGGGAGTCAAAGCCGCATACGCAGCAGCAGCAGCCCGTTCCCCTTTCATTGTGCGCAAAGTCTCTCTTATTTGTTTCCACAGTATCGACCGTTTATAGGCTTCTTTGCCACTCTTTCCTCCGTTGCTAACTTCATCCCACAGACTCGTGCCTATGGCTTCCCAGGCAGACAGCTCAAACGCTGTGTTCACCCCGGATATCAGGCTTCTGTCCCGTGCCCACTGCAGCAGAGCCTTCAGGGCTTGGGCGTCGTAAGAAATTCCTCTCACAGAGAGCATATCTTGGAGGAGCTTAACTACCGCTTCCTTCACTTTGGAAAGCGCAGACCCCATCTCCTCCCCGACCGCTCACTGACCTTTAGTGAGAATTCAGAACAGGACCCGTTGTGCCCCGGTGCGCACCGTCTCCGTCCGCTGGGCACTGCGGAACGACTGTCGCCGGGGCAGCGA
Organism: Podargus strigoides; assembly: GCA_028020825.1. Classification (NCBI taxonomy): domain Eukaryota; kingdom Metazoa; phylum Chordata; class Aves; order Caprimulgiformes; family Podargidae; genus Podargus; species Podargus strigoides. Next base: position 61,312,262 of record CM051662.1, read on the forward strand.
CAACTTTCGGTCGGCTTTTCCACCCTCTCCGTCTGCTTCCTTCACGCTGACAGCATCAGCTTCTAGCAGCGGTCCTGAGGGTCCCTGTTCGGGCGCCAGTTGCGGGAAGTCATGGCAAGCAATCACACAGAGACCAATAAATCTCGTGAAAGGCACTTTACTGGCGTTACAACCCGGGTTATATAGACAGAGCACTAAGTCACAAGACTCTTCTCGAGACTCTTCTAACTACTAATTGGCTAACAGCACTATCGTGGCATAAATTGATTTGTGACTTTAAAGCATGCATTCACACCGTCACACCTTTCCCAGCTTCCCATCCTGCTTCAGCATCCGGGTCAGGCTCGAAGGTTGGATTGCTCACATGTCCGTTGCTTGCTAAAAACCCCCCAACAACAGTCCACTATCACATTATTGAGACAAACAGCAATACTCTTTCCTTAAAAGCAAAGAAATCCCTTTGCTAAACAATCCTCTCACTTCGTGACACCCCCACTCCAGTGAGGATCTTCATTTCCCATTCCCTCTGGGACTGTGTTTTTACTCAAGGGCAAACACCTCCCACCACCACCTTCCCGTCACACACAAGGAGACGAGGGCTTTTTTGGCTGAGACGTGGCAGATGGCACTCTCAGAGCAGAGATGCCCCAGGATCCTCTCCTCATGGTTGCCATGGCTCATTAAAGTAGGCAATAGCAATGCCAGCACTCGAGGACTGCCTGCATACCTGTCTTTTTTTTTTTTTTTTTTTTTTCCTGCAGCAGCAGCAGCGGTATTTAAAAGGAACAGCCCTTAAGAGCAGATTTCTTGATTTGCCTTGACTGGCTGTTAGGAGCCCTGAAGAATTGATATCACAGCCATGGAGACAGATCCAGAGAGCATCACATGGTCGCAGTCACTGACAGTCTGTGGCTTTTCCAGAAATGTCAATGCTCACAAGATCTGAGAAGAAGCAAAGAAAACACATAAACACAGCAGGTAAATAAATACCTAGGTGTATAATACCACAGTCATTTAAAAAATTACACTATTATACCATACATTACCAACATTACTTGATGTTTCTTTTAAAAACAAACAAAACCCCCCCCAAAAAAAACCAAAACAGAATTATTGTATGTATCTTTTTAAATACAGCATTATTTGCTCCACTTTTGAAGTGTATGTAAACATGTACATGTACCTCAACTTACCAGAACAGGCATGACAAACTACAGAAGTATGTTTAAAACTCTGTTCACCATACACCTCTGACCTCTTTACTTAGGATTAACATGCTAATTTATATTGATCAATACTAGTTCTATGATGGCAAGCTTCACAGCTTCAAAAACCTGTCTCTATGGGGAAAAAAAGCCCCCCCAAAATACAAACAACACCTAAAACATTCAGAAATATTTTCTCTTTTTATTCTCAAATACATAAATAACCCTTCAAATTGTACTGCCTTTAGGCTAGGATGGGCAATGTTGATTCAAAGTTTTATATTCTTTCCTTGTATCACAGACAAACGTGGGATCTTTCATTCCTTCCTCAGCTCTTCTGATATTCATTCTAACACATCAGAAAATCCCAGACCTTAAACCCTTCAACACTGCATGCCTGTATTTTTGCCCTGCCTCTTAAGCAAGCCTTTGGTTTTATGGCTTTCTTCCTGGTCCTTAACTTCATCAAACAATAGTAAATCTAAATAATTCTATTGACTTCAGAGATCAATTTGGGAATTCAATGCATTTCTGGATGAGGACCTGGGGGGGGGGGGGGCAGGCAGCAGCGAAGGGGGAAGGAGAGGGGCTACAAGGGGACCTGGGAATCACAGTATTCAGTACTGCATTAAAAAGCACCATGAGCAAGAATTATAAAGCTCCGGGGACCTTTTTTGCACATGTACAAGGAACGTGCTTTAAATAAAAGCTGAATGCCAAAATGCCTAGAGGGTCAGACAGACTCTTTGTGAACTGCCAGACAGAACCAAGACACTGGAAAAACAGCCAAGTACCACTGTGGATCTTGCTGTCAGTTATTAGGCAAAGAAATAATACAACCTGCACAGCAGAAAAGGCTTTGCTTCAAAACAGATATAGTGTCTCAGGGTATATATGGGTATCCATCAACAAACCATCTCTCAGCTTGTTAACGGAGGGTTACATGTCCTGGCAGGTCTCTGGAGGCTGTGTTGCACAGACCAAGAACATCTTTGTAGCAGTTTCAGCTAATAGGCCTTTCTGTTTCCTAATAGCTCCAAATATATCTTTTGTGATGCACACCTCTTGCTTTTAGCTAGCCAAAGTCTGGCGAATGATTTATCTCCAAAACATCAGCACAGATTATTTGTATGTGCCCAGTTCAGGAAAGCAGTCAATACAGGATTTCTTAAATCAGAATAGGTCTGGCAAGAAGTTATATCAAACTACAGAAGCTCAATACCAAACAGAACAGAGAGCTGGATCCAGTGATCATCCAAATAGTCCAACTCCCAATGGCAATTACCAAGGCTTTTTTAGCACACTTAGCGTCCTTCATACCTCATTCACAAATGACAAAAGTAGTTAACGTTATTCCAAGCAACATTTTTTCACAGTCTCTCTGTAAGCAAAAGGATAATAACCAGAATTAAACCAGAATAAATTCAGTCATAAATTTAAAAACACAACCAACCAAAAAAACCCCACCACCACACCAAACCAGCTTACTTATTTATAGCTCTCTGTGGGAAAGGATTGGGGGGGGGGGGGGGGGGGAATAAATTTTAAAAAATCTGCACTTTATCTGACTTATTTTATAAAAAATAATGGGAGCATAGGTATGTCTCTGTACACAATTAAAAAGCCCCAAGAAATTCTTCTCTAATGGCATTTTGGATAAAATTTTAGCAGAGTCTCCAGCCTGTCCAATTGCTATGATACTGTATGCAGCCTGCCTCAAAGCACAGAACATACGGCATCCTCAAAGGATTTGATACCATTTTTTCTTTAAAACACGCAAGTCAGTTGGTCATTGTTACCCCTCTGTGCAATTACTCAAACAGCTGCTACCTTCCAACTAAGAGGTAAGAAAATCTTTGTCTTTTTTGTTGCTGTTAATTTCACTGACACACTTCTGTCATATGAGAGTCAGTAATATGCCTATAATGCATTTTAATGTTTCATATTTGATCCATGGTATAAACAACACTTTGTTGAAGGCTGACATCTACAAAAGGATGCTTGCGAAGTAGTCTGAATCACATTTTAAATTGCAAAAAATTCATTTAATATCTACACCTATATGAATAATGATATGCTCTCGATGTTCATTTGAAGTGCTGGGGTCTGAACCCTGAGCCCTGAATTAAGGGTGACATATGGGTGGTCCCCATGGCCCTTCAAAAGGAGGGGATGAGTTTGCCTTTTGGCTTTCCTCCAAGGTGCAGCTGACCTTGTAAGGAAAGCCCTTGGGTAAACAAGCCCCAGGTGCCCCCATTGGGTCAATGAGTGCCAGGTTCCTGCTGTGGGGATAAAAGCTGGGCCCACTTGCAGGAAGGGTGGGGTGTCTGTCTGTGAAGTGGAGGTACTTCACAGAGTTTCCTGTTGGGGAAGGACCTCCTGATTCTTCATGCAACTGGGCCCCAGTCAGGTCTGGCATTTGCAAGCGCGGGCTCCATTTTTTCTATGGGATACCTTGTATCTTTGTTTATTCCATCTATTATGGGTCGTGCTATGCCGTTCTTGGGGTCGCTGGGGTTGATGTCTATTATTTGTGATCTGACTTTTTTGTACCCCCAGCGATCCCCTATATACTGACTCCTCTACATGCAATAGAATCTACTTACTGGATTGTTTTTCTGCTGCTGGCTGTGTCCTTTGTATTGGGCCTAGTAATTGGCAAAATATCACTTCTAAAGAATCACAAATGTGACACTTGAACCACCTTATAATTCATAAAAGGTAAAATCTTTAGAATTTTTTTAAATGCTTTATCACCAAATAAATTATTTCTTTTAAAATTATTTTTTGCTTCCCAAATAATGATTTCCTAAAATGTATTTTTACCTTATGATTGGAAAGTAGATGTGTCTAATAATACCTTATTCATTCATCATCTAGCAGGGTTATGAGTTTCATAGTTTTCTGAGTTCTTATCTTCCACGGTTCACAGATCATCTCCTTGATCATCAGGGTATCTCCCCAAATTGAACTTTTTTTTTTCCTTTCTACTCTTTCAAACTGACAAATTTTTCATTCTCTATCAGGAGATTAATGAAATAACAACCAAAGTGAGAAAAAGAACACACTACTAAGAGAAACAATGATAAATGACAAAAAAAAAAAACAATCTCACAATGTAGAGAAAAAAAATTAATGGAAATGAGAAAGGGAGATAATCATATCATGATCATGCACCATAGAAACTACATATGAACACCACATCCTCCCTCATGTGATAGGGGGAGGGGGGAAGGGAGCTCAAAATATTTTTTTAATTAAGTCATAGGGATATTCTTATAGCAGTCATCTTGGATCTAGCAAGACAGTTGCCTAGGCTTTGTTTTCTCTATTTTTTTTCCTCCTTTTGAGTTTTAGTTGTAGCTCACATTTCTTCATAACACATATGACCTTCTCTTGTGGTGGAAGATCACTAATTAAAAATAGTTAACAGTTAAAAGTTCTCAGAACCAGCAGGTGATAAGCATTATTTTTATAGCCTAAAGCTGTTACATTACAGTTTACTAATAAATAATCTGTACTATGATAAAAAAAGTGCATGAAGTCATTCTGATACTTCAGTGGTCCTCATTAAACAATATTTTCAAAATATTTTCATTAACTACAAAGATTCATTAACTTCAAAGACTTTTAGATAGCTCCTAACAGAGATCAGCAATGGTTTTGGCTTAATAAAATTACCTGCACCACCCGCTCCCCAGCTTCAAAGTAATGAGAAAGGCAGAGAACATGCAAATTAAATGTGTAACATTTTAGAATCTCAGCAAACCTAACTTTCAACAATTACAGAATTACCAATGATTCAAATAATTTATTAGAATTTATAATCTGGGATACGTCCTTTCATGTTTAGGTCCTGCCCAAAACTCAAAAATATGAAACACTTAAAATATATATAAACATATATATTAAAAAGTCTTTGTGCTACGATGCACCATTTTTCCTAGACTTTTATAGTTTCTCCCGTTTCTATACTGTCATAGAAGACATCCATCATCTTTTTTTTATCAAAAGTATCTTCTTTTTATCATGGCTCCCTCCCCCAAAAGTATTCCTATTAAGTTTTTCTTGACTAAATCTAGTGGATTGTTAAGAACATCGAAAAACTTTTCATTGGGATCTAAGTTTCCTTGAGAACAGACAGGTGCTTTTTTTTGGTGAAAATGTGAAACAGACATTTCTCAATTATTTCAAATTTCATGAGTTAGTTATAAAAGATAGTTGGATACATACACATGTACATTTACATCACACACATTACATGGTAAGGATATACTTTTGTCTATAAAGCCCATCATCATCTTGAAAATAAAATTACTGGTGAGGTGACACTATCATTCTCTTATGGCACGGCCAAAACATCCAGATAATTATTATCATTCTACAATTTTCACTGATGGAATTCAAGAGTTTCCATAGTGCAGAGAGATATTTTCTTGTCAAGTCGTTTGTAAGACCTGTCTGAAAGAAGCATTACTACATACTTTCCAAGCGTTATTTGCACTTAAGCCTGGTAGTATGAGAAACAACTTGTGTTTTTGCAGTGTTGTGAGAATCATGTTTTTGTAGAACCAAGAAAAACACCGAGGCCTTGTACATCCAGGTGCCAGATAGTGTAGAAGGATGTGAGAACCGACTGATGTTGTTGTGCAGCACTACAGAGAGAAAACCACCAAGGCCTTGTACAGAGATACCAAACTAGAAAGGAGCCTCGTACCTCCTGGTACGAGATAATGTAGAAGGAGAAGAGCTACGCATAACAACTTTTTTAGAATGTTGTGTCTTAGAGGGATCAGGAGATAGGGTGCACCTGAGAACATACTGCCATCCAGACTGACCAGATCTCACAGCTCTGCATAAACAGCCGGCTGGGAAAAGAAAGACCTATTATGGAAACCGGAAAGGCCTCTGCTGGAAACTGATTGTAAGAGAATGCGTCGGATAGGTGTGAGCCTGGAGTATCCAACCGATGGAGAAACAGGAGAGAACAGCCCGCGTCGGGATAAAATACTCCAGAAATGCTTTCTTTCCTTTGTAACGGGGCGCGTCTCTACTCCGGCCATGGGGTGGCGCGCCCGCCATTGCACTCGCGAATAAACGGAGCTGCTTCACTGTGATCCTCGCCTGAGCAAACTTTTTCGGCCAAAAACTTCGTTTCGCACATGAGTGAGACAGAGAGAAGAAACTGTGGTGGTGAGAAATAGCAGCAGTACTTATTTTCATAAACTAGAATTCACAGATGTCAGAGAAAAATGATTGATTGCCCTGTTTTCACCCAATATCGGTGCCCTATATACCCCTATTTGGAATAAACCCTCTAAACTTTTCTTTAGTGAATATACACTGTTACAAGACTGTGTCCACGTAAGCAACAGAAGGAAATATTTAGGATTAGTTTAGAATAAAATTTTCACTGGTCTGTTGAGATTATTCTTAATCCCCTATGTGTGATTTTTGTGTGACGATAATATTTATGTGTATCTGAAGTTTTGTATCATTCAGCACTGCTTACTCAGTAGTTCTGTGATAACTTTTTCAGGCAGGTGTCTTTGCAGAACCTTCCAACTCAAGTTTTCTGCTTTAATACAGTTACTGGTCGTGATTATTTTAAAAGCTAAAGGCCATGTTTAGCCTTCATTGATGTCAGTGGGATCAGACATAAAATGAGTGAATTTCATATAATGGATATTACATGGAATATGGAAGGTTACCTGTCGTTTAAATGTTTTCTGTTGTCTTGAATTTGGGGGAGTTATGTTGCTTAGAGATGTTGTGTGGGAATGATCCCTATTATCCCAAGTGATGCACTGGAATCTTACTTGTATGTTAGTTACTTTAATAGTAACTTGAAATGGCTTGTAAGAGGTGCAATAGTTTGGTCTTTTAAAAATTTCCTCTGTTCTATCCAGGAAATTTACAAGTCTTCAAGTCCATTTAACTGGGAAATTGAGGTCTACATTTTTTAGTGATATAAAGATACATTTTGCAGACACAGAAGATCAGAAGACATGAGTATGTGGCAGCTGGGACATGTGTGTTTAGAAAAGCTGAGATAAGCAAAATTTTTTTGTTGCATACTGCCTATTCTAGACTATACTAGACTTGGGTTTTATTTTGTTTTGTTTTCAGTGAGAGTCCGTGTCTCTGGGACATTTGTAGTTCAGAATAGTCTACAAATTTGGATCTGTGAGTGGAAAATGCAATGATATCTGTCTAATTCCTTAATTAGAGATTTTAACTGTCTGCTAGTGATGATTGTTTGTTTGTTTTTAATGCTTTGCCTCTTGATGGAGATACCAGTTGAGGTGACCCAAGCATGAGAACCTCAAGTCTTGTGAGTAGCTTCTTACTTTGTCATCTTTGTCAGATGCTCAACTATGTATTTAAATACCTGATTTTAAACATCTACATTTAAAATACAACACTTAAAATGAAGTTTGTGTGAAAGGCACAAATGATGTTTGGGACAGGACTAAAGAAATCTGTTCCTAGGTGTTAATTCTGGAAGGCATAAGGAGTACATGCCTGCAGCAGATTATAAGGGCGGAAAACTCACGTAAGATCCTGTGTCTTAGAAATTTGCCAACCACCAAATTTTCTAGGCTTTTAGAAAATGCATCAAAAGCTACCTCTAATAAAAGCAAGAATCCATCACTCTTCCCAATTGGCTTTTCTGTTTAATTTACAGTACATTAAAAAAAAAAGGGCTGGTCTGAAGCTCAGTAGTATCATCATTTTCCTCATGGTTGCTTCATTTTGAGCATGTCTCAGTACAATGCAGGTAAAAAAAAATACTTCTTTTTGAAGCCCGTGGGAATATCTCTTTTTCCTTTTCTCTCCACCAGTTCCAGCAGAGAGAACTTGATATATTTTCCCAAGGAATTAAATTCACTGAGAACTGTGGAGTTTACTCTGGAAGAACTTCAGATCATGTTTTCCCCCTTTTTCTCTCTCTAATGAAAAAAATACTTGCTTTTTTTGTTAACAGGCGCTAAGGGTCAAAGGGAGCCTTTTGTTAAAATAGGAGGTTGTCTTGATGTTTTTAACCAGTCTTTTTTTTTTCTTCCCCTGCTACTTACTGTGACGTTGGTTGGCTGCACCTTATCCATGCCTCAGTCTAAGAAATGACCGTTTTATACTTTTGCTGTAATGTGTTTATAGTCTTTGGAGTATTTTGGACTCCTTCAGACTCCAAATAAAACATTTATTTGAATATAGCATGCACTATTATCTTGCATTTCTTGTCTTATTACCAGATAAATCTAGCATTTTTTGTCCTCTGTGTGTTTAGATTTTATTTTATTCTAAGTTATAGTATTATCTTTATTATGTATTACCATACACTGGCAATTTCTACTTTATTTGCAGATATAGTTTTAGCATAATAATACAAGTATTAACTTGTTTGTCCCCTTGATTCCTGGTCTTTTGACATTTAGTACCAATATATCACTGAATTTTCTTCATTTTTTCACAATGATTAAACTAATTTATCTTTATGCTGGAGCCATTGGGGAGCAGCAAGGGCAGGCTGCTCCACCAGCGAAGATGGGCTGGGAACAAGGCAGGTGGGGAGCAGTGACCTCCCCAGGAAGGAGCCAGGGTGCTGAGCGGTGAGTCAGAGTCGGCATTAGGTTTGGAGACAGTGGTCAGGGTCTGAGACTGTCCAGTGATTGCCCAGAAAGTTCACAGTGAGTCAGGGCATGTCTGCACAGCCCAGCTATGATGCTGCAGAGAGCAGAGCCGGCAGTACAGCCCCAGCCAAAAAGTGTCTCCCAAGGGAAAGGTGAAACAGGACCTCCCTTCTAGCTTTCTTCAGTGAATCTTATCAGCAACAGAGCTAGACTTGAACTCAGCCAGCTAAACTGGACTTAGCTAGCATAAAGCCCACAAGGAGGATGTGGTCAGGGCCCTTACAGTAGCACATGTTTAATTCCTTCTTGTTAGTGTGACTACCTAGCCACAGGATCACAGAGGGGCTGAGGCTGGAAGGGACCTCTGGAAGTCATCTGACCCAAACCCCCTTCTCAGGCAGGGCCACCTAAAGCAGACTGCCTAGGACTATGTCCAGATGGCTTTTGAGTGTCTCCAAGGATGGAGATACGATGCAGTTAAAAGCTGAATTGGATCCTGAATCATTGGCACCCAGGAACTAATTAGCCACTTCCGGCTACCACACTGCTTGTAAGAGATGCATCCATGTAGTTTTCTGTATTCAATATAAGCCAATAGTCCCCAGCCTCCCCTAACCACAGCTGGAAATGCTGAGCAAGCAGTGAACAACACTGTATTGTCTTTCTCTTGGCCTAAATTTTGTTTTGTTTTGTTTTCTCTCTCTTAGCATTGGGGTTCACACAGGTGAATATCTGAGTGACTTCCATCTTCCATCCTCTGTTAGGGACCACTAATGTAAGGTTTTATGTGCAACGATGAACTATTTGTGCATTCCATTTCCTCTTAGCTGAGCTTAGATGCCCATTTGATCAAGAAAAATATCAAATGTCAACTTTATAGTATGATGCTAACTTCCTGCGTTGAATAAGCAGCTTCTTAATCCTTAGGAGGCTATTAATTACCACACATTCAGCTGCATGTTTCTGGTGTTTTCGGTTTTGCTCTTTAGAAACTACAGAGAAATATTGGATTACTTGTGTGTTAGAACAGATCCTGTTTGATCTGCATCACGTTTTTCTGACCATGTGCAGTCTGTTCTTCATGCTGAGTTTTATTTTGGTTTACTTTCTTTTTTATATTCCACACATCTGTCTTGTAAACTCGTATGCTTTCTTTGAGTGGCTGAAGATATGTTAGATTTACATTCTTAATTGGATGGAATGGGTCTTTACGTCACTGTCAAACTTGATGTTTAGTCTCCTTCCATCATCAAACTATGTTTTCTTGAAGACTTGACAAAAGGAATATCCAGTAAGTGATAAAAATTAAACACCAAAACAAAGTTACTGAGCATGGTTCTAGGCACCAACTTGAGCATATTTCTTTGTTCTCTCCCTTTCCAGTCTTCATCCAGTCTTACATATGGAATTAGTTGACTTTAATAATAATAGATTTTAGAAGGAAAAAGTGAATGTGCATACACTTTTGGGAGGAAGATTTTAAATATACTTAGGTTTTCTTATCTTTTTATTTTTAATCAGGAAATCTATAAATATATGAAGACAATAAGTCACCAAAAGAAGTCCTAAAGAAACAAACTAAAAACGAAGTGCATGCTAGATGCTAGAAAATCAGTCTGGCTCGGGATTTTCCATGTTAAAAAGTAATCTGTTTTCCTGAACTTTGTGGAAGAGAAACCTTGATAGTTCTGTGCTGTGAGATTGTAGAGGTGATGAGGTATCAGACTGGAAATTTAGCTGCCATGGATTTTAAGTACTGTTTCTTATCCTTTACTAAAGTATTTAACATTTGTAATCCTAGGTATAACATACATACAAGTTCTACTTAACTTAAATGTGCTAGTTAAGTTCAGATCTTCCACAGTTGTGAAAAGGTATTTTAATCTTTATCATTTCAGCAGGCTCAGATTTCTCTAATGATTAAATCTCTTATAAAGCTAACCCAAGGCGGGTGAGAACTGGGGGGTTTTTTTGTTTGTTTTACCAGCTGTCCATGTCCAAAGGAACAAAGGAAGCCCAGTATACTATGTTGTTCTCCCCCCACCTCTCCGCCTTTTTTTTTTTTTTTTTCTTTCTGTCCTCCAGGACAGATAGGGAATAGTGACATGACAAGACACCAAAAGCCTATAAATTGACAGTTGGAAGGATTAGGGCACCTCATACTGCTTTGCTTTTACTAGCATCTATTTAACTACAGTCCCTGACTGAATTTGAAAAAGATTGTGCTTTGTTAAAAGCTCAAACCCACCTGCTCTTTCCATTAATGTATGGCTTGCAGTCTGAAAACCTTAAAATTGAGATTTGACACTGATATTTCAGATGCTTAGAAAAAAAATAAAATAGGAAGAAAAACTGAATTTTCCTAAAGAAAATGCTTCAGGCAAAAGTCCAAGTTAAGAAAGCAAGCCAAAAAGCTACAGTCCTAATTTAGGAAATGTTTGCTAGATGAAGAATTGATATTCATTTAAACAAACCCGCGATTTCTTTGGAGACAAGATTGCTTTGGCAAACCATTTTTATGATATGAAAGTGAACTTAAAAATGAAATGCTTCTGAGATAGCATTCTTACAATCATCTGGCAATGATTTATAAAGCCATCGTGGTGTTAGTTGTTAGTTAACCAAAAACTAATGCTTGTCTAGCAGTGAAAGAATGAATTTGCATTGATGGTCGTTAATGTTGATACAACCTTAAAATAAAAGAATGTTTGAATGGTCTTATTCCACTCTGTTAAATGCAGTCCTGATATCTTGATTGTTTGTTTGTCTGTTTGTTTAATTATACTTAGATTAAATTCAAAACAGCCAGCTGATCTTAACAGCTGGTAAATATTTACTGCTCATTTGCTAAGTTTCTGAGAGCACACATTTTTGCTTTTTCTGTATCCTAATACTTAATGGATAAGAACTGATTCCTCAAAAAGTGCACTGTAAGAAGTAGGGGAGTAGCGAGGAGCCAAGACATTTTAGATACTCCTTTTGCATATGAAAAAAGGCAAATTTTGGGAAGAGCCAGATGCTGTCTGTGTTGAAAATAAAACGTCTCCTTTGCAAATGCACCGAGACTTGAGCGAACAGGTGGCTACCACTTGTGTTCTTCATGGGGTGTACCTGTGCCCATGTTTGTCATGGCTCTGTTAAGCACAGCTTCACCCAGAAGGCTCAGTATTTAAGAAGGAATAAGAATATTGGAAGAGGTGTGCTAGCTGGATTTGTGTGCTGAAGCAGTAGGCTTCATACTACGCTGAAAGCCACCTGACATTTGATTTAGAAGGTGCAGAGGAAAGAAATTTACTTTTTGAATCATACATCAGCTGTTGGGTACGTGGGTGTATCTGTTCTAGGGAAATGTGATGGACTGTTGTTAACCAGTAAAATGTATTAGCTGCTCAGAAAGTGACAACGAGTATGTTTTAGGCTGTTGTACAGCACAACTCCAGATGTCCCATGAAGAAAAAGTATGTTTGAGAGGTATGTGGCCTAGGTGGAACAATTTTAGAAGAGAATGGAATTGATCATTAAAGACCAGTAAACCATAAAACTTATGCAAAGGGATCTACATATCACTACTTCCCCCCTCCCCCCCGAATAAAATTAATGTATGAGACAAAAAACTTTTCTTCAAGCAGATTGTAGTTTGCTTGGGTCCTGAACAGAAGAAATGTTTCATGAGCTTGAAATCTGTAAACTTTTAAAAAATAACTTCAAAGTAGTTGTTATTACTGCGTTACTGTGCCTGTTTTTTACTGCCCCTTTTATTGGTTATTGCATTTTTCTGTGTTCTGGTGTTCTTCCCCCCCCCCCCCCCCCCCCCCCCAGTTACCTTCTGAGTTGGGGAACATCTTTGGAACTTGATGAGGTGTTTTTCATGAAAAAGATCCACTTATTTGTAGTCAAGTTATCAATTATATGAAGTGGACAAACTGAAAAGTCTAGATAACAATCTGAAAAGCCTTAACAGTGTTCCTCCTCTTACCTATGGTAATGTGAGATGGTGCTTTTAGCACTGTTAGTTGGCAATATAAAAGAATCTAGCCTCCTAAACAAAGGGATCTTGAACTTGACCATGTTTCTTGAAATTCAAGAGGGTTTATTTAAGTGGGATAGATCATTTGATGTCTTATTAATATCAGTTGGAGTTGTGCATTTAAAGAGAAAGGTAAAAAATTCCCAGACATTACAGTATGATAAATAATGAACAGAGGGGACAACTGATCTCTCGTTCTTGTGGTATTTTCATCAATAAGGCAATCACAGGCTATTTTGAATTATTCATGAACTCTTACATGGTAGTGACTGAGCCCAACCATGTCTTGCAAACTTTTTTGGATTCTGTTGCAACATGCATCTTCTTTCATAGCAAGATTATTTGTTTTTGCCACAGCTTGCTTAATTCTGGATGGATCTAGCTATTCGTGAACTCAGAGGAGCGGTCATGGGGAAATGAAGGGTTACTGTCTTGGCTTAATATTTCATAAAAGAGTGAATTGCATTGTGCCTCTAAGAACATAAAATTTCAGATCATGCCTCTAAAAACACTTCTACAAAGAAACTTTCACTGAAGCAATCATTCAGAGTTGGTTTGTGGGGTTTTTTCCCTTTTCCCTTTTGCTGTTTCTTGCATAATCATATGTTAATGCTGATCCTGCTCTCCTGACTGGCACTTCAGTGCCTCATGGCATTTGGATATGGGTTGCAACACTAGCAAATTGCCACATGTATGGAAATTGCCCATTTGCAACCAGTACTGTATCAGAGAGGCAGCAGGAGGTCCTTACTTCCTTTCATATGTCCTCTAAAGTTAATACTTTTATTAGCAGGGAGCTATGAAGAGGAATATGTTTTTTTTATTCCCAGGCTACTTTGCTGTAAGCTTTATTGTCAACTTTTGCAGTGCTTTTTGGCACAGTTTCCGTATTCAGTGATAACCAATTAATTAGCCTCTGTTTAAAATCTGGCTTTGAAGTTGGGATACAGTATTTCATGGCCTACCTGAATTAATGTTGCTTGTAAACATAATGTTTTCATAAATACATATGCAAAATGTCAGCATGAAAAAACAGGTTAGTTGACTTGCCTGAAGTAAAGCACCTTCTGCTTAAGTATTAAGTTCATGTTGTGCATTGAAGTTTTATAGTAGCTAGACAATACCCATGAGTTTATTTTTATAACTGTGTTTTATTCTTACTGTGTTCAGTTTTGGGCCCCTCACTACAAGAAGGACTTAGAGCTGCTGCTGGAGCACGTCCAAAGAAGAGCAACGAAGCTGGTGAAGGGTCTGGAGCACAAGTCTGATGAGAAATGGCTGAGGGAACTGGGGTTGTTTAGTCTGGAGAAGACAAGGCTGAGGAGAGACCTCATTGCTCTCTACAACTACCTGAAAGGAGGTTGTAGTGAAGCGGGGGTTGGTCTCTTCTCCCGGGTAACTAGTGATAGGATAAGGGGTAATGGTCTCAAGTTGTGCCAGGGGAGGTTTAGATTAGGTATTAGGAAAAAAATTTTCACGGAAAGGGTTGTCAGGCACTGGAACAGGCTGCCCAGGGCAGTGGTGGAGTCCCCATCCCTGGAGGTATTTAAGAAACGTGTAGATGAGGTGCTGAGGGACATGGTTTAGTGGGGAATTGGCAGTGTTAGGTTAATGGTTGGACTTGATGATCTTAGAGGTCTCTTCCAACCAAGACAATTCTGTGTGATTCTTTGAAATGATCATGTACTAATGTTATACTTTAAAAATTGTCTATAAAAACACCTCCAAACTTCCAACAGCCTAGATGAATAATTTAAATTGCCTCAAGTTTTCATAAAACTTGTGTGGTTTTACTGCTTCAGACAAGGAGTAGTGAATCAGAGGTCAACCTAAAGCACTTCATCTACATAAAAACTATGATTAACAGTGGATAATGATTCATGATATAAATTATTTTCTCCTATGAAATTTATGTGTTTACTAGGCAGGAAATATGTGATTACGTTGTGCTAATTAGTTTCTAGGTAGCAGAAAGAATATGGTGCTAAGGAGATAAAGTTCAGTTATTATATACTGCCCTTACTGTCTCCTGATGCAGTTTCCAGATTGAGTTTGGATTTTAAACTGATTACACAACTGTAATGTACTTACCATGTACACATTTGGTAGATTAATAACAGAGTTTAGCAGTACCTAGCTAATGGAGAAAAGATGGACTTGCACTTGTAAAATACTCTTAGCATGGCAACTCAGGAAATCAAAGAGCGGAAGGGGGGAAGTCATGATTAGAGATGATGGAGTGATACTTACTGCAGATAAAAAGCATACAAAAAGAGAAATTTTCTAAAGATCCAGCCTGAAAAAGAAGGAACAGCAATATAGGATAGAAAGGAAATGACAGAAGAAAAGGGGAAAATGGAAGAGTCCAGAAAGTCTCTTGTTAATCCAGGGCAAGGTGAAAACCTAGACTAATAAATTTGTTTCCTACATTTTAAAATCTTCCACATAAATATTAAAGAGTAAATGTAATTTGTAATTAAATAATAATTAATTGGAGTATTACCACTTTTAAGTCCTTTGCACATATATATGTCTTGTAAGAAGAAGTTTTTGAGAACATATGTCAGGATCCTTCTGGCAAATAATAATAAAACAAAGGGATCGAGTGTACCCTCAGTAAATTTTCAGATGACACGAAGTTGAGTGGGAGTGTCGATCTGTCTGAGGGTAGGGAGGCCCTGCAGCGGGATTTGGACAGGCTGGAGCGATGGGCTGAGGCCAATTGCATGAGGTTTAACAAGGGTAAGTGCCGGGTCATGCACTTGGGCCACAACAACCCCATGCAGCGCTCCAGGCTTGGGGCAGAGTGGCTGGAAAGCTGCCTGGCGGAAAAGGCCCTGGGGGTGTTGGCTGACAGCGGCTGAACACGAGCCAGCAGTGTGCCCAGGTGGGCAAGAAGGCCAATGGCATCCTGGGCTGTATCAGAAACGGTGTGAGCAGCAGGAGCAGGGAGGGGATCGTGCCCCTGTACTCGGCACTCGTGAGCCCACACCTCGAGTACTGTGTCCAGTTCTGGGCACCGCAGTATGGGAAGGACATTGAGGTGCTGGAGCGAGTCCAGAGAAGGGCAGCGAGGCTGGTGAGAGGTCTGGAACACAGGCCTTATGGAGACCGGCTGGGGGAACTGGGGTTGTTTAGTCTGGAGGAGACTGAGAGGAGACCTCATTGCCCTCTACAACTACCTAAAAGGAGGGTGTAGTGAGGCTGGTGTTGGTCTCTTCTCCCAAATTACTAATGATAGGACGAGAAGAAATGGCCTCAAGTTGCATCAGGGGAAGTTTAGGTTGGATATTAGGAAGAATTTCTTTCCTGAGAGGGTGGTTAGGCACTGGAACAGGCTGCCCAGGGAGGTGGTGGAGTCACTGTCCCTGGAGGTGTTCAAAAAACAAGTGGATGGAGCACTTGAGGCCATGGTCTAATGGTCTAGTGGTTAGGGAGATGACGGGATAAAGGTTGGACTTGATGATCCTGGAGGTCCTTTCCAACCATAGTGATTCTATGAATCTATTCTATGATTCTATGACTCATTCACTTGCAGTTTATATGAGCAAAATGGTGCAAGCTGTTCTGTAAAATAAGTTGTAATTTAGTGGTGGTATTTATATAAATACAAAATATTTTATGTTAAATTAAATTTTGGAGAGTTTTCTATGGAAGTCAAAAGGAAAGCAATTTTCCTCCACTCCAGTTAATTTGTTCACAGGGAACATACTTTCCAAATGAACAAGCAAATCTTGTCACTTTGATTTTAAAAAATATATCTGTTTTTAATATAGAAGTGTGTAGGAATCTAGAGTTCTGAAAATAACACCACATTTATCATCTTAAATTAAAGAAGGTTCTGAAAAGCTGTGTCACTAAGTCTCGTGTCTCCTATCCAGGTTGAAGTAGATGGAGTGGAATGCATAGAAGGTTTTCAGAATGTTCAGACTAACTGCTGGCAGTCTCTTAAATTCACAGAGCCTCTTGAATAAGAGGACATATTTTAATTCTGTCTGACCCATATGAGCCTTTGTTCCAAATGAGATTGTTTGCACATTGTTTGATAGAAGAGAAGAGCCTGCTGCAGAACAAAACCTGACATACACTTCTGTTAGGGTGATGCACATCACTAGAAACATGACCTGTTTACTGAGCAGTTGTTTTAATTTTTCTTCCCCAATTTACTGGAGTTTGTGTCAGCTTTCAGGAACTAGTTTTTCTTCTCTTTGTTCGATACCAAAGGAATTTTGAATGATGGAAACTTGGTAGGCTTCAGGGTACATAGAGGTTTACAGCTACATCTGTATCTTTTCTTAACTTTTCTAAACATGGTTACAAACACTATCTATTACCTATATACTATCTCCTGAATTTGTCACCAAATTCTTCCCTGTCATCAGTTCACTTACTTTTCACTCTCTTTCTTCAGTACACTAAACTGGCCATGTTGGCATTGTAAGATGGTGTAATTTGTTTATGATAAATGTCTTAAGGTGTATATTGGTAAGCTATGTGAAATGCTAACTGACACAGGAATTGCTTGAATGGATTAGACCAGTAGTCCTCATTCTCTGTTACCCTCAGAGGAAGGTATCAAACTTCCATGATGGAAAAGTGAGCAATGGTAATATCTTTCTGTTCCTTTCTGTTGCAATGTACTGGGGGCTGTGTCCCCTGCAAAGGTCTATACAGCCTAATAACACTGGAGATAGTCTCATTAATTTAATTGATGTTTGCTTTTCTTTGGACTTTTCATACTTTTTATATTTCCTACCACTTATGTTTTACTTCTCAGAAGAAGCAGAAATGAGGACCCATAAAGAATATGTACTGTGGTCTAGATATCATTTTAACAATATAGTTTAATTCTGTATCATAACCATAATGAAACTGGGCAGTATTTTTGTTGACTATTGTTGTCAAACCCATTTTTGGTTAATTCTACCTTCTTTTTTTCATTTTATAGTTTTGTAGTTTATTTAAGAGCCCATCAACGTGCAGCAATGATTGAAATGCTCTTTTCTGCAGCTCTTGTCAAGTCCTGTTGTCAAATAGCTTTTTTTTCTTAAATGTCTTCTACAGCTTTTCAGTGCCTCTCCTACTTTCACTAACCTAGATAACTATCAGGAGATTTTGCTGTGTGGTTTCTACTTGCCCCTTCAACTCCAGTATATTACCCCTATTTGTTTTGAAGTTTTCTCCCTTATCTTGATGGGGAGGAACAAGTTATTTTATATTTTAAAAAGTTAAAAATATATATTCTAGACTCTAAATATTTATGCTTCAATATGAAGGAATGCCATGTTCTGTAGGAAAATTTATCTCTTCTTTTGAAGAGAGGACTACTCCTCCTCCTCTAAGGGCAGTGAGGAAAAATGACATCTGCCTGATTATCAGAAGTGATTTTGTTGGAGTTAAAACTTCCTGTGCTTTATGGCAGTGGAAGGTAAGCAAAACAAATTGTCTTCTTGATGTTTAACCATGGCTTTTGTAGAGGAAGTGATGGTCAACAAGATTTTTCCTGGAGGCTGTGTGCTTAGGCCCATGGGATAATTTCCTGATTGGTTTTGGTGATCAATTTTCATATCTGTGATACATGGTACAAAGATTATGACTGTGATTCGAGTATTTAATACATTACCTAGTATTACTGTAAGAAGGAAAACATTTTTCAAATTATAAATAGTTTTCTTTTTCAAGAGAAAACAATTTTCTTTATGTTTTCATATATTACATTGTCTTGGCATTCCTTTATTAACTGTAATACTAAGTATACCAACTTTTAGACTAAGATTCTGTTTGAGTAACCTCTTACAATGTCAGAAGAAAAAAAAAGACCTTTACCTTAAAGGGTTAGAAGAGAGGAGGCAGCCATTTTGTACAGTAGGAGTAGGTAAGGAGGCAATGAGTGATACTGCTGAGGGTTGTGGGCAGTGGTGATGAAACCATTTGTTCTACAAAAGCTTTTTTAAAACCATATTTAAGTTAGCTTTACATTGTCAAGTCTTGTATCAGATTAGGTTTCATCTTTCTTACCAGAGCTACTATAAAGCCAGCAGAAATTTGATATTGTGTGTGATCTTGCTAATGTGGGAAAAAGGAGATTGTGTACTGATATTTAATCTGGATCAAATGTGTGTTGTTGAGTGATCCCGTAGCACAAAGATTTGTGGTGTTGGCACACTAGTATGGATATCTTCCGTTCTTTCATTGGGCTGCAAGATTCTGCCACAGGGGGACAGGCATGGGGCAGTTTTAAGAGAGAAAGTAAGAGAGGACAGTCCCCTGGCTCTGTAGCTATTTCGGGGAAAGCCTTTGCACCTGTGAGGGCACCACAGATAGAGCATGAAGGTATCTGCTTGAAAATTCAACAAATGGCTTGTATAGGTGTCCTGAGCTGACCAGACATGCAAAGCTGTGGTTTTACACTGAATGGCTTTGACAGGTAGGAATGTGTAATTATTTTATTTTTTTTTAGTGTGGTGTTGCTACTTGTACTTTATAATGTATGCTTTTTTTGTCTGCTTTCTGATAATCATAGTTTATTGGAGACAAAATTATTTTTATGACTAAAAATGTTTTGCTCAGTTTTTAATATCAAAGTGTATTGAAGTCTTTATTTCTGTAAAGCTCTTTAAGCAAAATGCTTTAAAGCAATTTTCATGCATATGTCACTGTCAGTATTTTTTGTTTTGTAAGTTTTATTTCAAGTGGTAGATTTAGATGATAGTTTAAAACAAAGGAAAAAAAGAATGAAAATTAACAGCTTATGAGTTTCTGTTCCTTGGCTATTTTTTTGTTCTATGATGGCATGCGTTTTTATTTTTACACATAGTGATGATTTACTTTCTTTAGGTCTTCTACAGGGAACTTTGTCGAAGGCTGTTTGGAAACTCAAATTAATATCAGTCTGTTCTCCTTTCTCTGTTGTCTTGGTGAACTTTTCAGGAACCATGAAGGACAGGAATGACATAGTTTTTCTTTAAAAAAGATATTCTCCTTTCCTTCTAATAGTTATATAACGTAATATTGCTAATATTTTCTTGTTATTTACTGAGTTACCTATCCGATGTTGTAAGCAGTCAGCTTATTTGCTGTTCTTCAGTCACCTGTAACTTACATTTTTTATCTTAAATGCTCTGTTGTTATTAGAGGGCGTGGAGGTGGTGGGTGGTGAGAAAGAAGCTGTTATGTATAACTCATTTCATGTTTGAGTTTTGCTTGAATCCTTTAATATCAGAATATAGAAAAAATATTATGTTTTCCACTATAATGTCAGATAATCAGTTGAATGCAAACATACATCATTTACATCATTACATCTACAAAGAAACATTCCAAGATGTTTTCTGCTGTTCTATGTTCTAGACAGAAAAGGTAAGTGTGACTGGAAAGGGAAGGCAGACTTCGTCCAGGGTAGGTGGTGGATCTCACTGTAGGCCTTTTGGGATGGAATAGGGTACTTGATATCTAGTACAGATCCTAAATGGTTAGTGTTATAAACATTTCATGTAGGATGAAGGAGACATAATTTGGTTGTCCCTAAGAATTTTGGGTAATGCTTTGGAAAAGATCAAAATGAGGTAAAATTTAGTGTCTCAAGTCTCTCTGAACCCCACGCTTGTGTAGTCCTTTCAGCTTTTCACACCTCTCTCCTTGTTTGTCCATGGTCAGGAAGCATGGAGCCACTGACAGCTGCTTTTAGCTGTGTGGGACTATGGATGCAGAGCGTGTTCTGTAAACCCACTTAAAAGCAGGAAACTTCTGATTGTCTTTGCCTTTCTCTTGTGTTTTGGCTTCTGTCTTATTAAGTTCTAAGATGACTTGAGGTGATTTAATATAAATTGAAATACGTAATTGAATTTCCAGGGAGCTGTTTTTAGCAGGTGAGTTTTGTGACTACACAAAAATCTTCTGTGGCTTTAAAGAAATTTTGCTGATATCAAGTATTTAATTACTTATCTAGAAGCTGTATCTCATTTCATAAGAAGTTTTTCTGTAGATGGTGCAGACCCTTATACTTGGTTTCAGAGACAGCAAAATTAAGTAGAATACATATGCCATGTATTGGCATATGGCCTTGGCCTTTATCAACCGAGATGCTGTGGCTGTCATGCTACTTAAGTGAAAGTAATCTCTTACATGCAATTTTAAAAATACTGCTACAGAGTATTTGCTTTGTAAGGATGCTAGAGCATCTCTGATCTGTTTCAGTGCTTGTAGCAAGCCCAAGCTACTTCCAAATTATTTCACTGTTTATAGTTTCCTTAAGAAACAAAAGGCATTCTGAAGAGCGGTCTTTGAGGTATTTAAATGTTTAAGATCTGGTGTGTGTGAAGGCTTTAATAATAAATGAACTAATCTGTGAGGGCTGACAGAGGAGGGGAGAAGGGCAATAATTAGTCACTGGGATAAGACGTTTGATGTAACATTGTAAGCAACCTGTGTCTGACAGATGTGATGCTTTAGGAGAGTGTGCCAGGTACAAAGTCTGTCTTTCAAAATTTTACTTTTTCTAGTTTCCAACAAACATACTCATCAGAAGAAACAGAAATTCAGGGTTAATGTGACTAGAAATGAAGGATAATGAGACTTTAACATGAAATTTTTCCACTTGCAATATTCAGTTTAGAAACGGCTTTCACCGATTAGCGCTGAAGCAGGTGTGCTGGGAGTTTTTTCCTATTCTTTCTCCAGTATAAAATGTATGTAATAAGTTTTTATATTTTTAAGCCAACATAAAAGGAGGATCGTACCTAAATTGCAGCAGACAAGCAAAAAGAAACCCCCAAAGCCACGCTCGTCAAAATGATCTCTTTCCATGCCCCTTATGCTGTTTAGATTAAGAGTGATTGGATGTCGAATTTTGATTTCTGGATAACTAACTGGCAACTATACTAAAGTATTATTATTATTATTTTTTCTCTTACCATTGGCTAACTGACATTCCCATCACTCAATATGATCTATGCAAGGATATCCTTGCATTAACACAGAACTTTGCAGGTGCAAAATGGTGAAAGCCTCTCCAGCATAGAGCAAATTACAGAATCAAGAGGTACCTTAAGAACGTTAAATAACTTGCAATAAATCTTGCAGTTAACAGTGTAAGTCTGTGTGAAGTGTCTTGTAAATCTAGTAGTTGATTTAAACATCATATCTGGAACTATTTTATTTTCCTCATGAGTTTGAAGAAGCTTGTTTTTTGCTGAGTGCAAAATATGCATATGGATTTTTTTAGAGGGTATTTGTTTGATAACTTAACTTACTGTCATTGACAGTACTATAATTGCTCTCTACAGGATTCTAAGAGCAGGAAAATAATCACTAGAGGCTGAATGTTCTTAAGGTGCTTCAGATGGAGTTTTATTGCAGATGCTAGATAGGGAAAAACCCGTCTTTGGTATTCAAAAAGTAGGGAAATATTTCTTTGGTTTGCAGTGGATCTATTTGATAAGCCATGACCATTCAGGTAAAAATCTGTTCTCTCTCTGAAACTGCCTTTACAGACTGTCACTTTAGGAATCTCCAGGTTGTGTTGGAAGTTTGGTAACTTGTTCATGCCATTAACCATATTAGAGGCTACAAGCACATGAGTTTTAAAGGATCTGTTTGTTTCTGACAAGTAACCACAGAATTACCCCTTCATGTATCTTAATTTAATCTTTTTTTCTGGTAACAAAAGTAGTTCACCGAAACTTCTGTCTTAACATTTTTCCAGATACAAAAATGCTCTTACATGACTTAACAATAACTTACATCTTGAACCCATGTTTCTAGATGTGTAGAAATATTACTCTATGATATGAAGTATGCAATCAAGTTACAGTTGCTTAAAGTCACTGCAATAAACAATCTGTGCATGCAATGTTAGCATGCAGCAAGTCTGAGGTAATTTGTCCAAGTGCACTAGAAACTCAGCTAAGTGCATGTAGAAGCTTACAGTGGCCCAGCTGGTTGGTGATGATCCATTCAGGTGTTCTGCTTAGCAGTTTTTCTTAACTCAAAGTCCTACCAGATTTCAATTAGACTTGAGATTCTATGCATCCAGATCATTTTTATAAATTGAAGTTTGGCCACTAGATCATTGAAACTTCCTCATGTTGGGTTGCTTAGCCCTTCATTCTTCATGGCAAACGTCATTTTCAGGTACGAATATTCTGTGCTTTTCTCATTTCGAGCTTCTGCTTGTACAGTGAAACTTAAGACTTCACTGGTTTTGATTCTGGAGATCACTGGGACCTTTAGAGTCAGTACTGAAGAAGAAAAATTGTTCTAAATTTGAAATGCCTGAGGAACTGCAGCACCCAGAGCATTGTTGTTTGAGGGATAATTTCTTGGAATGTTTTTTTTTTTTTTTTTCTAATACACAAGTAATTCGTCTGGTGGTGCTCCACTAGTAATGATCTATTGGTATCTGTGGGAAGTTTGGATATACATAGTCAGTCAATATGACCTGAGATACTGAGTCACAAGAACAATGAGCTATATTTAATGCCCCTGACATTGGCAGAATATCCAAAAAGGCTTATTATGGCTTGTGTTAGGAAATAAAGCACTCTGAAGCTTTAGTCCCTTCTGTGACCCCTGTGGGGCTCCCAGAACATGCAGAAGTATCACTGAAATAAAGGTCAGGGGAAATCTGTATGAAATGATTTTAGTCTTTTGACAAGCTACCCAAGCTACTGTGCAGATTTTGCTCTGCAAGAACTTGTCATTAAAAATGCATTTTGTAGGCTGAGACATATGGATCTTGTCCCTGAAGCCAAATTGTGTATGAAGCACTATTGGTCTTTTTTTGTTCTCTACTCTGATGGTAGATTAAATGGTTTGTAATGCTTCCCAATATGTTGATGTTCATGTAAATCAACACATAATCTATCAGCATTGTATCCTTTTGTCTAGTGATATTTCTCACTATTGATTTTGTATAGGATTGAATGCAGAATAATGGAGGAGTGATTACCTTAGTTATACCATTCTTGTAGCTTTAAAACATGAGATCGTTTTGATGCATTTTATTTCTGGTTTAAAAACTCCATCCCCCAAAACAACAGCTGACATTCATCTTAATGAAGAGTTAAGACTGATGATATGAGTACTACAAGCGCAAAAGTTACTTGATGATGTATTATAATGTTCCCCAAGCAAAGCATTGCTAAGAAGTAAAAGGAAAGCATAATGTAAAAGATAAATGTGAAAGATGTTAAAGAGAATCCACAGACTTGATATATGGATATACACTTCCCCTGAGGCAATCTACTAAGTGCAACACTGAGTAATTGTACTATTTCTGTTCTCAGAAAAGATGATTTTAATAATTAGCATCTTGGCTAACTATAGAATGCAGACCTGAGACTGGGACTGCAACATGTTCACCCTGCACAAGAGAACACATGCAGTTCTCTCCTGAGCTAACAGTAACCACTTAGCTCCAGACCTAAAAGGCAATGTAGCTGCAGCAGGAGGATGTAGCACATGAGGTTTTTTTATTCACATCAGGCATTCTGAGGGCTTCTGATGCAGAGATGTAAAATGTTTCTAAACTCTCATGACACTGACTGATTCTGACCTTGTTAGGTATTTCTAGTGTTTGCCTACAGTGTCTGCTCAAGACCACATGTAACACATTAGGATCTGAGCTTGTCATGAGTCTAGGATCTTACTGACAACATGGCTTTCCATCTCTGAAAGAGGAGTTAAATCGCTTGTTAATTAAATCAACGTTAATTAATTTAATTAAAAGACTGTGGTTTGATGTTGTAAAATGTTCTGGCAGGATCAGTTTGATGTTGCTGCTCCCTGATGCCCATTTCTGCTGTCAGCCATCCATCTGTATTGGCAGAAGTGCCGGTGTGGTCAGTGCAGTGACTGAATTAAGGGACTAATCCAGCTGAAAAAAAAACAGTGAAATGAAATGTTGTTCCCCATCTTTTACTGCTTCTTACACCCAAGACCAGCTCCTCAATCTTGTATGTCCTCACGGAAAGTTAAGAAATTATGAGAGGCAGGATGAAGCAGCAGGTGGAGAATTTAGGAGGACTTCATGATAACCGACCACAACTGCAGATGGCAGGGACTGCAGAGCTTTATTCCTAGCTCTTCACAGAATCACAGAATCACAGAATCACAGAATGTTAGGGATTGGAAGGGACCTTAAAAGATCATCTAGTCCAACCCCCCTGCCAGAGCAGGAATACCTAGATCAGGTCACACAGGAACATGTCCAGGCGGGTTTTGAATGTCTCCAGAGAAGGAGACTCCACAACCTCTCTGGGCAGCCTGTTCCAGTGTTCTGTCACCCTCACTGTGAAGAAATTCTTCCTCACATTTATGTGGAACCTCCTATGTTCCAGCTTACACCCATTGCCCCTTGTCCTATCATTGGATGTCACTGAGAAGAGCCTGGCTCCATCCTCATGACACTCACCCTTGACATATTTATAAACATTAATGAGGTCACCCCTCAGTCTCCTCTTCTCCAAGCTAAAGAGACCCAGCTCCCTCAGCCTCTCCTCATAAGGGAGATGTTCCACTCCCTTAATCATCTTTGTGGCTCTACGCTGGACTCTCTCAAGCAGTTCCCTGTCCTTCTTGAACTGGGGGGGCCAGAACTGGACACAATACTCCAGATGTGGCCTCACCAAGGCAGAATAGAGGGGAAGGAGAACCTCTCTTGACCTACTAACCACTCCCTTTCTAATACACCCCAGGATGCCATTGGCCTTCTTGGCCACAAGGGCACATTGCTGGCTCATGGTCATCCTGCTGTCCACCAGGACCCCCAGGTCCCTTTCCCCTACACTGCTCTCCAGCAGGTCAGCTCCCAACCTGTACTGGTACATGGGGTTGTTCTTCCCCAGATGCAAAACTCTACACTTGCCCTTGTTGAAATTCATTAAGTTTCTCCCCGCCCAACTCTCCAGCCTATCAAGGTCTCGTTGAATGGCAGCACAACCCTCTGGTGTGTCAGCCATTCCTCCTAGTTTGGTGTCATCAGCAAACTTGCTGAGGATACATTCTGTACCCTCATCCAAGTCGTTGATGAAGATATTAAACAACACCGGTCCCAGTACCGACCCCTGAGGGACTCCACTAGTCACAGGCCTCCAACTAGACTCCGTCCCATTAACCACAACTCTCTGGCTTCTTCCCTTCAGCCAGTTCATAATCCACCTCACTACCTGATCACTAAACCCACACTTTATCAGCTTATCTACAAGGATGCTGTGGGAGACAGTGTCAAATGCTTTACTGAAATCAAGATAAACCACATCTACCGCTCTACCATCATCTATCCACCTAGTTATTTCCTCATAGAAGGCAATAAGGTTGGTCAAACATGACTTACCCTTGGTAAAACCATGTTGACTGCTCTTAATGATCCCCTCATCCTTGATGTGCCTCGAGATCGTGCCAAGAACAAGCTGTTCCATCACCTTTCCAGGGATGGAGGTGAGGCTGACCGGTCTATAGTTACCCGGGTCCTCCTTCTTGCCCTTCTTATAGATTGGAGTGACATTTGCTATCCTCCAGTCCTCAGGCACCTCTCCTGTTCTCCATGACTTACCAAAGATGATGGAGAGTGGCCTAGCAATGACCTCTGCCAGCTCCCTCAGCACCCTTGGGTGCATTCCATCTGGTCCCATTGATTTATGGATATCCAGATTGCTCAACTGATCCCTAACCCAATCCTCATCTACCAAGGCAAACTCCTCCTTTATCCTGACTTCTTCTGGGGCTACAGGGATCAGGGGCTCCTGGGGAAAGCCTGCAGGAGTAAAGACAGAGGCAAAGAAGGCATTCAGCACCTCTGCCTTCTTTATATCCTCTGTCTCTAGGGCACCCCCCTCATTCATCAGTGGGCCTATATTGCCTCTAGTGTTTGTTTTATTAGCTATGTATTTGAAAAAGCCCTTTCTATTGTCCTTGACCTGGCTTGCAAGGTTAAGTTCTAAGGAGGCCTTAGCTTTCCTAATTGCCTCTCTACATCCTCTGACAACTGTCCTATATTCCTCCCAAGTGACTAGCCCCTCTTTCCATGATCCATAAATTCTTTTTTTCCACCTGAGTTTGCCCAGCAGTTCCTTGTTTAACCATGCTGGTCTCCTAGCTCCCTTACTTGATTTCATACCCATTGGGACGCTCTGATCCTGAGCTTGCAAGAAGTGGTCCTTGAATGTTGACCAACTATCTTGAGCCCCTTTACCATCTATCACCCTGTCCCATGGGACTTCCCTTAACAATTGATTAAGGAGGCTAAAGTTGGCCCTGCGGAAGTCCAGGGTTCTGGTCTTGCTTGGTACACTATTCCTCCCACACAAGATCCTGAACTCCACCATCTCATGATCACTGCAGCCAAGGCTGCCATCGACCATCACTGCTTCAACAAGACCCTCCTTGTTGGTAAGTACAAGATCCAGCAGCGCTCCTCTCCTAGTCGGCTTATCCACCATTTGCATTAAGTAGTTATCATCAATGCACTGGAGGAACCTCCTAGACTGTGAATGGCTGGCTGTGTAAGTCTCCCAGCAGATATCGGGGTAGTTAAAATCCCCCATGAGGACCAAGGCCTGTAGTTGCGAGGCTGCTTTCAGCTGCCTGTAGAAAGCCTCATCAACTCCCTCGTCCTGATCAGGAGGTCTGTAATAGACCCCCACAACTGTATCGCCCATGCCTGCCTGCCCCTTAATTCTTACCCACAGACTTTCAACTTGCCCCTCATCAGCCCCTGGAGAAAACTCAATACATTCTAGTTGCTCCCTCACATAAAGAGCAACTCCACCACCTCGCTTCACTGACCGATCTTTCCTAAAAACAACATAGCCATCCATGACCACATTCCAGTCATGTGAGCTGTCCCACCACGTCTCTGTAATTGCCACCAGGTCATAACCTTTAGACCGCACACAGACCTCTAACTCCTCCTGTTTATTCCCCATACTGCGTGCATTGCTGTGCAGGCATTTCAGGTAGCAAGCAGAGCGCACTGGTGGGACCCCTGGGAGGCAGGAGGCCTCGTGGTCAGGGCCTAAACATCTATCCCTTCTCTTCAATGTTTGAAAGTCCTCCGTAGACCACCTTCCTTCAGGCCCCAGCATATTGCTCTTGGGCTTGTCTCTAACAGACTCAGTTGTCCCCCCTTCCCCCTTCACATCTAGTTTAAAGCCCTCTCAATGAGCCCTGCTAACTCCTGCCCCAAAAGCCTTCTCCCCCTCTGGGACAAATGCATTCCACCTGTCACCAGGCCAGGTGTCTCATAGAGCAGCCCATGATCAAAGAACCCAAAGCCCTGCCTTTGACACCAGTTACGTAGCCATTCATTTATCTGCACAACTGCAGATGGCAGGGACTGCAGAGCTTTATTCCTAGCTCTTCCACTGAGTAGTTGAGTGACTTGGAATTTATAATTTTCCTGCTGTTTGTTATTCTTTTAAGATTCTACTGAAAGCTGAAGAAAATACTTTTTCATTGGAAGATGCTAGCTCAGAGAATTGCAAGTGTTTCAATTTTAGCAGACTGCTGCCAGAGCTTGTACAGTCTCCCAAGGCTTTTGCATCAGTCTGAGAACCCTGGGAATCCCAATTTTACCAAGAGGCTTTCAGAAATTCACTGCCATTTCCCTTTCCCATCAGGGAGAACAAGTTATATTCATGCAAGTCAAGGCACAGTGGTTGTCTTGGCAGCCAGAGTAAATTTTTTCTTAAATTGGAAGTTTCTAGTATTCAGATGACTGATTTTTTTTTATTTTTTTTTCCAAAATATTTGACTTCTGGTGGCAGGAACTCTGTATTTTGATCATCCATTTTTATGCTTTTGCTTGAGGCATCTTATCTATTTTAAGCATGCTTTTTGTTTGTTTATGTTCCTTCGTTTGTTTGTTTGTAACACTCTTTTCTGGAGGATATCCTATAAAGATCAGTTTAAGAGTACATTTGAGTAATCCACTTTCTTCATCCTGTGAGTTATAGCCCTTTTGGGTCATCACTGGAGTCCTTCCTTTCCTTTAGCTGACATTTACATGCCTTAGTCTCTCTCAGAAGATCATTTATAGGTTTCTGTGATCCTCCTCTAGCTAAGCTGTTCTATTGAGGGATTATTACATACTGTAAATAGATAACTACAAACACATTTGACAGAACACAATTTGACAGACAAAATCTTTTGTATGCAGTATATTAAAAAAAATTTGTGTTCAACATAAGATTATTTTCTTTTCTCTGTCTAATTTAGTGCATCTACACACTGATTTAGTAACGGACATATGAAAGGAGGGATCTGAACAGTCTTTAACTTTGCATATATGGAGATCTTGGACCCTGTTACGCATTGTCCTGATCTGGAGGTCACCCAGAACGTGGTTATTCTGGAGTGGAGCAATAAGATGGAGGTTACAGACCAGGAACTTGATCTTGTGGCTGAACATATGCTGTATGTCATAAGCATGCTTCTTAGCTACGGCATTACAGCTGAAATGTAAGATCTGATTGTGACATTTCTGTGGTGTGTCTCAGGGCAAGGTGAAACAAGCCCATACTGCAGATGATGTTTAAATCTTACTTTCATCAACATTGCCTTTTCTGTACAGTATTAGACTGATCTTCCAATAATATGTTCTGTGTGGCCAGTTGAGCTTGACTGATGCATTTTCAGCAGCAACTGGGACTAGTGGCTACGTATAACTGGACAAGAATTTGTTTAGTGTTGAAAACAGTAAGGAGAGGTGCGCGCACAGTGTATATACATGCATTTGTGTGGACTGCTGAAGCTGAATTTATCACTGTTCCAGTTTATCACAGTTCCAGTTCAGTTTATGATATTGACATTACAAGTAAATTTGATTTACCATTTTATTTAGTATATTATTATTTAAGATACCTGAATACACTCACTTGTATCTGGTTTTATTACTAGTACTATAGATTTTGTTTTGAAGAGGAAAATTAAGGTAGTCATTTTTCCTTTTCTCCCTGTCCTCATCAGTTGTCTCCACCTTTTCTGCCAGACTGTTTCCAGTATTCCATTTATGCAATTTTTCCTGTTTTTTAATCTTTGTTATCTAGCATCACCAGAGTACAGCAAAATGAGTTGTTTTACATTTCTGCTGAATAGAAGCATGGCTTCCAGGCAGTCATGTATATTTACAGAGAATGCTCATGACATAACTTTGATTTTAAAAAGCAATTCTACTCTGATATGTGATCCCACAAAGTACTTTATTCCCCACTAAATGTGTGTGTTTTGTGAAATCATGATTATATCTGAATGCTTTAGTTTATTTTTAAAAAAAAATTTAAATGTAAAAAAAAAAGTCTTACCAAGATGAACAACAAAGTTTGTCTTACCTTTGACTGTCCAAAGCTAAGAATAAAGGGCAACTGAAAGGAAGTGAGCTGGATTTTGTTCATTTTTGGTATATAATTTTTTGGCATTATATACATAGCTGCAAGTTATCCCTGTGCAAAATCTTTGGAGGCTCTTTGATTGTGCTAGTGAAACAGAGAATACAGTTTGAAGATGATGAAATTACTAAACAGCTGCACTAGAGTATCATCTTTGGAGATGTGTTTCCTTTTATTGCTGATGCTAATTAATGATGCAAGGAAGGAATTGCCCTTCTGCATAAGATGCTGAGATGAGTGGAAGGATCTAGTGCTTAATTTTGAACAAATACCGTATTTTCATTTAAAAATGATGGTTCCTTAGGAAGCAGTAAACACAGAATCCCACCCTTGGTGCCATTTTTTTAGAATTCATATGGGAAGTACACTGCAAGACATGGTACCACAAACAAAACAGCACATTCTGTAGAGATCTGTAGCAGTGTAAATCCCCAGAACTGTTGTTTAAGCCCTGAAAGCTGATCTTTGGCAGGATTCTTAACTCTGTGAGATCTTACATTGTGATTGTTTTTAAAAGCTAAGACATTTATTTATTTATTTTACTTGAAGCTTTGAGCTGGCGACCTGGTGATTTCTATAAGCTGCACTGCTTATGATGTAAAAACCACAATATTTGTGAGGCCTGGAACAAACAGCTTATGGTTTTTGAACCAAAGTGTACAGCCAGTTTGTTTAATCCTTTTCGGTTTTAAGCTGCTCTGTGGTTGGAGCCCAGTTTTTCCTGACTGAGGGCTTCAAAATGTTCTGCTTTCTTCTGGGTGAACAGGCTACCAGTGGGTTGGGATAAAATTTTTCTTAGATTTCTGTACATCTAGAATGGATTTCCAAGTTTAGATTAGATCAGTTGCTTTTTTGGCATCCTGCAGACTGCTTTTGCTTTCAGTATTTTTTTATTTTTTTTTTTTAGTTTCCCAGCCTCAATTCTTTCTCTTCATCTGAACCTACTTGCTGCTTTTAAAGTTGTCAAATTAGTGCTCTGTACTAAAGTGTCTCTGTAGTGCTTTTAAATTTAAGTGTTAGTCTGTAGCTATAAAAAAGCACTTTTGTGCCTGCCTATGCAGAAGATGGGCAGAATTAGTACTTCACTGACTGCTGTGAAACGCTGGATAAAAAGCTTCTATTAGTCGTCTTCCTTGCCATTTCCAGTCTTCTCTGGCCATAACTAACAAAAGAATCACTGATCCTTTGGACATAGGCTGAGATTACTCCAAGTGATTTTACTGGCTTGCTGCTGCCAAGAGTGGCTTTTTTGCATCCTGGGTCTCTTACCAGGTATTGCATCCTTGCTGGCACAGATGCTCACCTGATCCTCAATGAATCACTTGAATTCACTGCACTGTTAGAAAATTAATCTACAGAAAGTGGGGGTGGGGGTGGGTGGGAAGGGAATTGCTTTCTCCTGGTTTAACAGTCTGGACCTGCTAACTTGAGAGAACTGGGCCAAGGAGAGATCCATGGTGGTGCTAACTACATTTATCAGATTTGGCACAGAACTTACAGTGACTTTGCTACCTGCCTGATTTTCTCTGATTGTGGATAACCAGACCTACAGCTGTGATTTGAGCACACAAAATCAGTATCTCCTAACACAGTGGGTTGGAGCCTAGAACGCTGTGCTGTGCCTGTATAGTGAAGATATATTATTTGGGTGCAAACATGCCATCCTGTGAGAGTAGCCGATAAAAACTGGCAGCAGTCTAAACTGTACTGAGAAATTTTTTAACAGTTTTCACTCCCTGTGGGTAAAAATCCAGAGTTCAATAATGTGACAGTAAAATATCATTATCCATTTCACTAAATGAACAGTGGAATACTTCTTCCTACTGGGTAAAAAAGAGGCAAACAGTTGAAATCTTTAAGCCAATAAAATTTAAAATGGAAAATGTTTTGCTTCTTAATAATGTGCACCAAGGCCAGGATTTCATCTAGAACTCTGTCCCTGTTCTCATTTTGTTCCTCAGAAATTCAAATCAGAAGCGCTTCCTTAATTTCTAATGCTCCAGCCTTATAATCTAAGTTTAAGAGTTTTATATGTTTTTATCTTAACTGACATCAGCATTCCTTCTATCTGCCTCCTCTAATAAAGAGACCAAAGAGCAGTTTTGTCAGCTCTGTGTAGTCCTACCAGTAACTGCTCTAACATTGTGATCTGCAGGCTGTCAACCAGATAATCGTCACTTAAGTCTTTACCTCGTTTTACCACAGGAGGTCAGTCTACTGTATTTTGACATAATGCTGGTATTAAACTGCTGGAATCGACCCTGTTCACTCCATGGATTGAAGCAGAGGTTTTTACTTCCCTGTCTGCAGCTCGATGATTCTGGTGTCTCTTCAGCATATGCTAGCACCATATGTGAGAAAGGGAGGTGTTAGCTCTTCTCTCTGTGCGTAACCTGGAAAGCTGTGGGTGATGCCTTGCATACGTGTGAGGAGCACCGACTGCCATCCGTGTGTGATCAGAGACGGCTGAAGTTTTGTGCTGCAATCTCACAATGGTATAGATGGCTAGTTAAGAGTCCTGATTATGGAAAAATACTAACTTAAGCAATTGTGTACATTTGCAATAGGAAATATATACAGCCAGCAGCAAGAGGCTAATATACTAGTTTAGAGTTGCCAAACAGGAATGCTTAGTAGGATAAGGGTAAAACTGAGAGACTCGCTCTTGGGGGATGGAGCAGGTGGCCTGGGTGATCAGACAGTGTTGGCTAAGAGGCCCAAAGACAACCCTCCCCCAGGAAGGAGGGACTGATAAGAATCACAGTGCTAATCAAGGGGTCCCAGGGGCCAGAACAGACCGGTCTGGATGTGCAAAGCAAGCAAAGGTGAAAAGGACACCGCGAGGAAGACTTGGAGCCTTCCTCCTGAAGACCCCCGAGGACGACCACCAGGATGCACCACGCAGGCGCAACCGGGCGGAGCCAGAGGCGTGGAATATTATAATGATTTACCTCCCTGAGCCCCTCCCAATGATGGAATCCCCATTCCCACCTGATGTAAACTTATGAATATGCAACACTTTAGGCTGTAAAAAGAGCACACTCCTGGCCCCAGGTGGGCTCGTTAGGAGGAGCAATCCCCCGAGTCCCCGGATCCGCAATAAACGAATACCTGCTGCTAAAGATTTTCATCTTTACAGTTATTTCAAGATGCAGATTTTGCGCTAATCAGTCCTGTCCTACCATCTTCTTCCTTGCTGAATGTTGTGGTTTAAAAACATTCATACATTCAGGGGTGATTTTGTTGTTTTGTTTTTTTTCCCTCAGTTCATTAAACTGCATTTCAAACTACAGTCTTAGGTTAACTGCATGGTCCTTGTTTGTCCGTACAGAAGTGGCTGAGGAATCAATTCGTAACGGTTTAAAGCAGACATCCTTCAGAGTTACTTTTATGAAATATCGTATATGGAGGTACAGCAATAAAGGGCATTTTTCTTTAACTGAGATGGCAATGCAGAAGAGGGAATGAGTTTTAGGGGCAGGAGGGGGAGTGGGATGGTGGAGGAGATGAAGCTGCTTCAGTGGGCATTGCCAAAAGAAATGTCTTTCCCCTGCTCTGAGAGTCACTGAAGTAGATTATCCATTTGCTTACCTGCTTTCTGGCACTTAATGAAGAAAGTTCACAAAGGTGTGAAAGGACCATTACGGTGTCATCAGCAATGAAAGGCTATCACTCGCTGGGGGAACCCGGGATTCCGCTTTCGAACTGTCTTTTGAAGTCTTGAAATTCTTCTCAGCTCATCTCAGCCTGATGTCACCGCTGGAGGAGCATGGGGCTTTTTAATTTTGACTTTTTGGTTGACTAGTTGTCAAAATATTACTTCCCCCCTTTCCCCCCCCTCCAATAAAAAAACCACAACAACCAACAAAAACTCCCAAACAACACAAAACCAAAACAGAAGGCACATTTTCTGATTAAGGATTCCTTCCCCTGCTTAGGGGAAGTGTGGCTTTTGACAGGAGAGACCAAAGTCTAAGATGTCCTCATAGGACAGAAAAGAACACAACGAATGGAGCTGTCATGTGCATGCGTGCTTATTTCTTCCCTTTGATTTTTGTGCAGGCTTTAGGTTGTATGTGCAAGACCTTTTTTACTTTAGAGCTCACACAACTTACCAAGCCATTAAAGTTAATGATTGATAGTCTTTGTTATACAGCTCTTAATTCCAGGAGCTGCATAGATGCACTGTGGTTACTTCCTTTTTTTTTTTTTTTTTTTAAAGTTAACTAAACTTGCATGATCTAATAAGCAAGCAAACTACCTCAAGTACTAGTGTTTAAATGTCTTTTGTTTCCCTACACTACTGTGCGAAACGAAGTTTTCGGCCGAAAAAGTTTGCTCAGGCGAGGATCACGGTGAAGCAGCTCCGTTTATTCGCGAGTGCAATGGCGGGCGCGCCACCCCCTGGCCGAAGTAGAGACGCGCCCCGTTACAAAGGAAAGAAAGCATTTCTGGAGTATTTTATCCCGACGCGGGCTGTTCTCTCCTGTTTCTCCATCGGTTGGATACTCCAGGCTCACACCTATCCGACGCATTCTCTTACAATCAGTTTCCAGCAGAGGCCTTTCCGGTTTCCATAATAGGTCTTTCTTTTCCCAGCCGGCTGTTTATGCAGAGCTGTGAGATCTGGTCAGTCTGGATGGCAGTATGTTCTCAGGTGCACCCTATCTCCTGATCCCTCTAAGACACAACATTCTAAAAAAGTTGTTATGCGTAGCTCTTCTCCTTCTACATTATCTCGTACCAGGAGGTACGAGGCTCCTTTCTAGTTTGGTATCTCTGTACAAGGCCTTGGTGGTTTTCTCTCTGTAGTGCTGCACAACAACATCAGTCGGTTCTCACATCCTTCTACACTATCTGGCACCTGGATGTACAAGGCCTCGGTGTTTTTCTTGGTTCTACAAAAACATGATTCTCACAACACTGCAAAAACACAAGTTATCTCTCACACTCATGGGAACACAAAAAAAAAAAAAGCAATGCAGCCCCAAGAGAAATATGCTGTTCTGGAAGAAATATTTTTACTACAAGCTACTCTTTGGAGAGAGAAAAATTAAGATCAATATTAAGTGACCTCCCAAAATGTTGCCTGTTCAGGAGATTTTTATTTTCTTTCCTGCACCTCCCTTGGTTAGGCTCCTAAAGGAAAAATTACCTCCTATAGACTTACTGTGTCAATTTACACAGTCATCTCAGATTCCCCAAGGAGTTGCTGCTAGATGCTGTGAAAGAAAAACTGTACTGAATTAAAAGTTTTGGCAGATGAGACTTCTCAGGCTTTTTGGCAAAAATGATACTAAAGAGAACAAAGAGTTTAATAAAAAGGTATGTCCCTTCTGAAATCTTGTTATCATCTGCCTATGATTCATAAATTAGATGTAGAACACACACCACCTCTAAATAATACTTAATATGCTCACATTTACATTTACTGTTAAATGGTTAACGAAGAATACTGGCTTCATCTTCAGTTTATGGTCTGATATTTCCAGTGTTCACATTCTAGAAAAAAGCATTTATTCAATCCTAAGCAGTGCTAATAAACAATATTTTCAGCCATTTTCTAACAAGAAGTGCTACCAGCTGTCACCTGGATAATGTAAATATATGCATGCAACTTAGATACAGGGACAGAAAAGGAATCTAAATGTTTATAATTAATATTATTGAGGTTTTTTAATATTTCTTTAGGAAAAAAAAGATAACTTTTCTTTGCCTTCTACTTCACATTGTTAAATATGTTCTCTGGGCTGGTCTTTAATTTTTAAACACTAAAAAAAAAACCCCTAAGAATTTTGACAAAAAAAGCTCAGTTGACAAGTGACTTTTCCCTGCCACCTTCTCAGCTTATAGGGCTTCCTGTCTGGAACCTTTTTCCCTGGAACCTTTTTCCCCTCCCATAATTTTACAAAGTCCATTTAATTACAAATTCCTTTATGGGATAATTAGACTTTAAAGGCTAAACCAGATAGATTTTCTATACTTCATTATTTCACATATACACAGACATCATCAGTGACATCTGGGGTTGAATGCATGAGGAATGTGCAGCCTCTAAATTATCTTGCAAATATACTAGTACTAGTATCTCAGGCATGCATAATGCATGCATACACAGATTGCTACTAGATAGAAAGATTCAGTAGTGAAAAATTTTGAAATATCTTATGTTGTCTGATCCTCTAGCTTACAAGCTGTCACTAGAAGAACATGCTAAAGAATTCCCATTAGATAAATAGAGCAATAAACCACCAAATGCTTTTATATCAAAGCTAGTTCATTATTTTATTACCACTCAGGACTAAAAAGAGAGAAATCTTACATGATCACTTAATATTCCAACAGCTTTGTATCCTACAGCTTTTCCTGGTCCTTGATCATAACAATACACATACCTGCATGAGATTAAAAAATATTGTAAAAACATTTTATATGCCACAGTATCATCCAGTGCTGAGTTTTCCTCCAGAAATATTTCCCGCACATATTGAAATTGCTTGCTATCATGCTTGACATGAGGTATCCACTTTTCCAAAGTTTCCCTCAAATTCTGCCATTGCTTTCTTTACCCAAAGTTCCTTAGGCATAAAATAAAATTGCATTTAATCTACACTTTTAAAACAGAATTTATAGAATACAAGTATCATTTTCTTCTATAATTATATAAAAATATATTCATACTATTTTTTACAACTTTTAACATAAAACATGTAACAACATTAAAATAAAGTGGTTAAGAATTAAACTGAATACCAACCATGCTGTTGAGCTATGGTATACAAATAACTACATTTTTTTAAGAGTGTGATCTATTGCTGCATTTAAAAATCCATTTGAAAATATAAATTCATGCATGTTACTATATTAGTAACGATTAGAATATAAAAATAAAGATAACATACAAAAGGCCTCTTGAGTAGACACTGACCTTTTCAGGCTTATTCCAGTACTTTACTTGCTCCTAATTATTGTTCAATATTCCTTTCCCAAGAGCACATTAATAATAATAAAAGGAGGCTAACAGCTATGATGGCTGATTTAGAGGTTCAAATTCTTTACTGTAGCAATGAGATGGTTTTTAAAAAGGCAAAATGCCAGTCATGAGATCCTACCAGACTATTGGTAAACTACTGACAGCAGCACTACAGCAAATCAATCAACAATGCAAAAAGTGGACAAAGAAAGAAGAAAATAAAAGCTTGCACAACTTTGCAGTTTACAGGCTTTTTTTGATAAATTGGGCTGCCTAACAACATTTTATCTTGTATTACCAGAGAATTCCAGATTTTGGTGCTAGAACAGGTCAACAAATTCTAAATAAATTTCAAATTTAGGAATACTTAAAAAAAAATTCTCTTCAGACTCACAAGACAAAAGCATAAAGACATCCACATTTCAAAACAGAAATAACTACCATAAATGGCTTTAAAAATCAAAGAACTCTGATAATATTTTTTGCCACTTTTACAGGTTGCTATTTTTAACTAAATTATTTGTATTAAACTTGAAATCTAGTTGGGAGTTAGAAATCTCTCGGTTAGGGCTAATTGACTTTGCCTCACATGCATAAAAACTCACTAGATCAAATTACAGGCAATCGGTGGTATTTTTCATTTGAAACAGCCCTTGGTGAGCCTCATTTATAAACAAACGAGACACAGGATTATTAATTTATTAATGGACTCAGTGTAGTATATAGTGGCATCATTAATACCAAAGTCACTTCTGTTCATGTAACTAATCAGAGTTCTAAGAGGGGGAAAATTAATGTGACAAATGTTTGGGAGAAAATATGGAAACAGTAAGTATGCAAAACAATTTTTTAAAAAGCCTATTGAGATCAGCGGCTGACGAACTTCAGAAGAGAAAAGGCTGTGCCCAGTGGTCAAAAAGGAAAGGTGGAATCGGCTTGCCCATCTGAAGTACCCCAATATCACACCAGTATAAACTGACTGTCTAAAGCACTGACAATAATAAGCTTTAGAAAACATCAGTACTATGTATTGTTGCTTATTTTATTCAGGACCTTCTTGAGTATCAATAAATAGGTCTTGCTATCCCTGTCCAGCCTCCTCCTACCCTGTCTACTGTCCAGGACCCCATTTCAGCTCAGCCTGGGGCCATCAGTCCCTGCCCCAGCAACACCACAGCCATGCCGGTCTGTAGCTCTACGTCCTGGATGGACTCTCAACCTGGGTCATCACTCCCCTGGCCCAGGGCTGTCAATGGAACATGGCACCAGCACCCAGCTCTGGGTGCAGACCCCTTGAGACTGTGCCCATGGGTGAGGGTCACCCTCAGCTTGCCATCCCTTCGGGACCTGCCAGCTCTTGCTGCTGCTCCCTGACAATTTTAACTGAAACTGAAGCAGACAACTACATCAAAGACAGATGGTAGTGCACTGAAACAGGTTTTATGTTCACAGAATGAACAGAATTTCCAGTTACGTCTGCCTATGCACACATTTAAATAGTTTAGCTGAGGATGCAGGGTTTTTTTTAACTATATTGCCAGATTTTGTTCCTTACTTACAATACAATCATTTTAGAAGATTCTGCAGAAACTTCACAGACTTTTTAAGTCCGCAGTAAACACTGGTTTTAGCACCTCCATTTTAATTCATGCTTCTCTTTTTCTCTCTCAAACTGCATGCTTGGGGAAGGGAACATCCTCCTGTTCTGCTGTCCCTGCCAAAACTACCAGTTCCTCAACTCTCAGCCTTCAGAGGCAGCAGGAGGCACCACAGCAATGCACCTCCTGCAGGTACCTCTCGATCTCCATGCAGCTCCTCAACAACTCTCAGAATTACCAGAATACCTCCTGGGCAACTGCTTGTTTGGGACCAGCCATCCTGCAGGAGCCTCGCTTGGCTCTTTGAGAGCCTTCCTGATGGCAATATATGCACCCAGAAAATATGCTGGAGTTGGTAATGAGCCCTGTGTAGCAGGTGTGGAGAACAGCCTCCCCCAGACCTCTTTGATGTACTACTTCTAATTCACCATTGGCATTAGGAGACCACTTGGCAGCTCAAGCTACGCTTCTCTTGGGCAGACATAAAACAGAAACACGGAGTTTGTTTTAAGACCTTTCAGCTTTTTTCTGTGGCAAAAAAGAACAAGTGAAAGAAACAGAAGTATGCAAGTTAAAGCAATAATTTATAAAATAAAAACCTTGTCCACCCAACAGCTTTCCAAGTCGCATCTTATCTCCTGGCTGGACGTGGCCCAGCTGGCAGGTCTTCACATGCACCATGTCAGACTATGGGCAGAGGGATTCTATGCAGAGGTATGGATAAGGCAGAAAAAGAAAAGTGGGGATATGCATAAAGACAGCAAATGTCTTCAGATTCTTAATTTTTCCAAGAACTGTGAAGCATACTGTGTGCATTTATTTGCATCACTGCATTAGGTCTTTCCCCGATAAGCACATCTTGCCTCCCGCCATTAAACCAATTCTGCAGACTTTGTATAAACCCACCAACAGGCTCAGCCACTTTCCCGGGGGGGGGGGGGGGGGGGGGGGGGTAAAAAAAAAAAAAAAGGAAAGAATATCAGAATAAGGAAAATTAATCCAGACAGCTGGAAATATTTTTTACCCCCCTGAAAGGACAGGAATGGAGAAATACCACTTCAAGAACTTTGTTCACTTTTAAAAAACACCCTGGTTTCCCAGGAACAGCCCCCCAGCCCAGCCATGCAGGCAGCCATGAGTAGCCCTGAGTAGCTGGGAGATTCAGTCAGAGCAGCTGCCCCAAGCTGACTCACAGGTGTATCCCATAGCACTGACATCATTATAAAAGGAGGGAGTTTAATGAGGGCAGGGGTTCCTATTCCTGGGGCTCCTTCCTCTTGGCCTTCTGCTCCTGATCCTAAGGACAAGGCTGAGTATAAGCTTGTATACTTTACATGGGTGATTGTATTAGTTTTGTTATTTCATTAAATCTGTTTCTACTTCAACCCACGGGGTTTTCCCCTTTTTCCCCCAATTCCCCTTTCTCAGCTGGGGAGGGTTCATCGGGTGGTAGAACACCTGATACAGTTTAGACCCGGGTACAGGTTAAATATAGACAAAAAGTCATTCTGAATTGATTTAACCCAGAAAGTTTAAACCTCCTTTCACAAAATCATGGAATATTCAGAGTTGGAAGGGACCTCCAGGGATCATCTAGTCCAACTCCCCTGCTTAAAAGCAGGATCCCCTAGAGCACCTCACTCAGGACTGCATCCAGGCAATATGCTGCATTATAGTGAGGGCTTGTCTCTCCAATTAGCATTGAGATACTGAAAGAATTGGTTAACATTTATTCCTGTATAGATTATGACAGCAATTAATTCTGTATTTCCATCTGCAATTGATCTGAATGCACATGTGACAGACCCAGTCCACAGAAGCAGAATGAAGTAATGTCCCTACCAAGAAAGGGTAAATCTGAACTAAGCTAGAAGCTGACTATCAAGCCATAAAGCAATAAACGTTTCCAGTGCATATCCATATATCTTTCTCTTGTCATATTTTGGAAGAAGACATGTAAAGAAATGCCAAAACCAAGAGCATGTTCTATACCTGATGTGCAAAAAAAAAAAATTAGGCTTCCCAGAGTGAGAAGGAAGCCAAATTCACTCCTATGCCACTGAAAATTAAAAAGCACTTGGCATACAACATTCTATATATAATTTCTATATAAATTATTAAATTTGCAAATTTACCTACCTATGTGTGGTGGTTTGACCTTGGCTAAACGCCAGGTACCCACCAAGCTGCTCTATCACTTCCCCCCCCTCTTCTCTGAGCAGGGCAATAAGGGGGAAAGAAAATAAGATAGAAAAAAACAACCCTTGTGGGTAAAACAAAAGCAGTTTTAATGCAAGCAAAGCAAGGTCCGTGCGCGGAAGCAAAAAGAGAAAACGGATTTATTCTCTACTTCCCATGAGCAGGCCATGTGGGGCCTTCTCAGGAAGCAGGGCTGCGATACGCATAGCGGTTGCCTCGGAGGACCAAGGGTGACCCCACCCCCCTTCCTCCTTTTCCCAGCTTTATACTTGAGCAGACATCATAGGGTATGGAATATCCCTTTGGTCAGTTGGGGTCAGCTGTCCTGGTTGTGTCCCCTCCCAAGATCTTGCCCACCCCATCCCACTGGGGGGAAATGTTGGAAAGAGCCTTGGTGCTGTGTAAGCACTGCTCAGCAGTAGCCACAGCACCAGTGTGTTATCAACACCCTTCTAGCTCCCAACATAAAACACAGCACCGTGAGGGCTGCTATAGGGGAAAATCAACTCCGGCTCAGCCAGACCCAGTACACTATGATAAAGTCTAAAATTTCCATACATTTAATAATGGAGAAAAAACATTGAATCACAACCAAAAATGTTTTGTTTGTTAGTTCCTGTAGTGAGGACATGCAGCCATCTGTTGATACCAGAGAAGCCACTGACATGAAAGAACTTGAGATGTACTCAGGATGTGAGACACACTGTCTGGATAGGGAATATTTTGCTGGGTAATTCCATAAGAATGATCCCAGCTTTTGGTGGCCTAGGTGATCAATAGAATCTAAGAATAATTTAAGTTGGAAGTAGCCTCCAGAAGTCATTTGGCCCCAAACTCTCCTTCAAACCTGTTGCTGAATCTTAACTTCAAAGTTAGATCATGTTATTAGGGATGAGCAATACTCAGTTAAGCTTTGTGCATTTCCACTGACAGATATGCCCTCTCTGTGCACTTCTTCTAGTGCAAAATCCTTATCATATGGGAAAAATTATTTCCTTCTAATATCTAATCAGATTTCTCTTGTAAATTGTGCCAATTGATTCTTGTTTTAAGACTCTAAGACAGGTCTTCTCTATAAGCCCCCATTAGATATCTGAAGATAGCACTAAAGTCACCCCTGAAGCTTCTCTTCTCCAAACTGAACAAATCCAGATACTTTACTCCCTCCTGATGTATCATTTTTCCAGAACTCATCTTGGTGACCCCATACTGGACTCTCTATGGACAACATCTTTCTTGTGCTAGAAGCCCAAAGTTGGATACGGTGCTCTAGCTGCAGAGTAACAAATGGCAAGAGAAGATGAAAAAAAAATTACTTCCTTCAACCTGCTATCTACATTCTTCCTGTTACAGTGTAGGAATCGACGGAGGGAGACTGCACTCTCATATGAGGTCGGCAGAACTCGATTTATTGCGCAGATACATTTACTTATATATCATTCTTCTGTCAAATCACCACGATTAAGCATATCTTATTATCTTTTTCTTAGGTTTTCATTAGACCACTTCTACATCAATCATTAACTTTTAACCTATGCTTCAGCCTCTAATTATCATATTCTCCGCCTTGCCTGTTAGTTCCCTATCTTATGTAACTTAGTTCCTTGTACTACTCTGCAAGGACAGTACGTCCTTGAGGCCTAATCTTGGCCGCTAGCGCCTGCACAGTAGCCTGTTCGTGCACCTGCTCTAACACTCCATGTCCGTTACTCACAAGCCAAACTCCCACATTACAGCCCAACAGGCAGTTGGTTTCCATGACACACCTGTACTGCTGACTTGTGCCCAGCCTGTCCCACAAAATCTGCAGGTCTTTTTCTGCAGAACTGTCTTCCACACTGCCCTTGCACACAGACTGAGATGCTGTTGCACAGGATAATTGTCAGGAACAGTAAAACCACCACAGCCTTACCAATTGCTTCACCTATGCCAAAGTCCTGAAGGAGAATGCTGTCTGTTGCAGGATAAACCAGCATATGAAGGTTGGGGGCTCTGTCACAGAATGACAGCTGGATGCTCCACCCCAGCAGTTGAAGTCTTTTCTTCCACATGTCTATCCTTGCCCCTAACAAAACAAGCTAAATCTAGACTCTAACCTGAAGTGTAGCTAATCTGCTTGCCATAAAGCTGCAACAAGTTGTTCCATTTCAACATAAATCTGAACTGCCAACAGAAGAGGATTTACCAGCTTTTGTCATCAGAAAGTATTTGAGAGAAATACTCAAAAGGTATTCAGCATTTCAAATTTCAAAACTTTATAAGGACTTAACACAAACTTTTATCTAATATACAGAGTAAGGAAGTGTAAAAGGCCGAAGCAAAGTATTTATGTGTAAGCCACAGAACAGGGTATCAGGATGGGAATTAGAAGATGCAAAAGCCAGCCATACCGTATTCCTCCTGTAAAAATGAAAAATATGTCTTAATCAGGCTAAGGACAGGAACTTCATAGGCTTTATCCACACCTCCCTTCAAAGTACCGCTCCTTTTTTTTTATATGCATTGCAATAGGAATACAAAGCAGAAGGTATATATATCCAGTATGTATATTCAGTCTATATATTCAGCAAATTACGTTTATCTCCCTCAAACATCTGATAATACACTTGTTACTTCAGTTTTGATTCGGTAAGGTACTTTACCTAGCAAGCTATTACCATTTCAAAGTCCTCCCAACTTCTTGACTATGATCATCATACACTATTTCAAATATTTCCAGATGATACAGTATTGCCCAGGGGAATATATCAACCCTTTACAATAGACATTAAAGGATCCTACTATTTAAGCAGGACTTTCTTTTTTGCACAATATTTAACATCAATTGCATACAGCTTATTATCCTAATAACAATGAGCCTCTCCTTCCCCATGCCAAAAATTCGATAAACATTCAAATACATGAGGTGCCATCATTTTTTGATAATGGATTAAACAGTGGAGTTGCACTTTCCTTAAGGATGGCTAAACTAGAGACTATCTGGAAAGGAGAGTATACTCAGTCAACATCAATGTATTCTTTAGTTGAGCAAATAGAACAGACTTTTTAAAATTATTTGGCTGGCTAATGGATTGAAAACAATCCAGCAAATCCTTAAGAGAAAAAATATGATCCATACAAAATGTTAGCATGAAGGTTTAGCCATGCTTGTAGCATAACATATAAAATGGACAGCTGAATGGTTAGTTATGACTCCCAAGGTTCCAAAAATTATAGTTAAATCCCTATATGTATTTTGCTGCTATACTATAATTCTCAATGAATGGCAACTTTTAACCACTCTATATGAAAGAAGCAGTGCTAAGCCCCTCAACAGTGCAGCTTCTCAGTATGCATAGAGATTTCTGTTGAGTCTGTCTGAAAAGACAGTGTGGAAACATGGGATTCAGAAAGGAAATGCAGTCAAGATGTTGTTCAAAATAAAATGAAAAAGGAGAATCACACACAGAGG
Organism: Podargus strigoides; assembly: GCA_028020825.1. Taxonomy (NCBI): domain Eukaryota; kingdom Metazoa; phylum Chordata; class Aves; order Caprimulgiformes; family Podargidae; genus Podargus; species Podargus strigoides. Next base: position 61,356,733 of record CM051662.1, read on the forward strand.
TTGGAAGGGATGCCAGCAGGTCACATAAACTAATCCCCATGCTCAGAGCAGGGCCAACTACAGCAGGATGACCATGGCCATGTCCGGTTGGGTTTTAAAATGCCTCCAAAGATGCAGATGCCATAAGGGCTCTGGGCAGACTGGTCTAGTCTTTGACCACTCTCATAGTAATAAAACTTCTTATGTTTAAGTTGAATTTCCTATATTTGCATTTGTGTCCATTGCCTGTCACTGGGTACTACTTGGAAGAACCTGGCTTGGCCTTCTTTGCTCCTTCCCATAAGGGAAGGAGTGGGGCTGGAGGGAAGTATAGGGAACCAGAGGATCTGGAAATAATCATCACTATTTGTGAACTATAGCTTACCTATCTGCATTAGACTTGTACAAAGTCCAGACGACTTGCAGACAATGTCTTCCTCATTTGTTTTTAGATACTATTTCTGAATTTCCAGGAAACTACACTATATATAGAATCATAGAATAATTATGGTTGGAAGGGACCTCCAGGGTCATCAAGTCCAACCTTTATCCCATCATATTCCTAACCATTAAACCACTAGACCATGGCCTCAAGTTCTACACTATAGAATACAAGCAGAAAGTAAACTCTCATGCTCAACATCTTTCCCCAGTTCACAAGCCACAGTAATGCAACATTCTTAGAAGACTTTTCTCAGTTTAAACTCAAAAAGTTGTGAGGCCACATATAGTGGTAAAGTCTAGGGACTTCTTACATAATATTACATGTTCAGTATTCATGAATTACCACGTGAAGGGAGTCATATGGAAAAGATGAGGGGAGGCTGGTGAGAGGTCTGGAACACAGGCCTTATGGAGACCGGCTGGGGGAACTGGGGTTGTTTAGCCTGGAGAAGAGGAGACTGACAGGAGACCTCATTGCCCTCTACAGCTACCTAAAAGGAGGTTGTAGTGAGGCTGGTGTCGGTCTCTTCTCCCAAATGACTAATGATAGGACGAGAGGAAATGGCCTCAAGTTGCGTCAGGGGAAGTTTAGGTTGGATGTTAGGAAGAAGTTCTTTACTGAGAGGGTGGTTAGGCACTGGAACAGGCTGCCCAGGGAGGTGGTGGAGTCGCCGTCCCTGGGGGTGTTCAAAAAACGGGTTGAGGAAGCACTTGAGGCCATGGTCTAGTGGTTTAATGGTTAGGAATATGATGAGATAAAGGTTGGACTTGATGACCCTGGAGGTCCCTTCCAACCATAATGATTCTATGATTCTATGATTAGATTTGCTAGCACTTTCTTACATTGCTGTGCCAGCGTAATATAATTAGAACATGTAGCTCAGTTCTTTAAGAATCAAAACTAAAGTACTAATGTACTGAAAGGGAATATGTTTGGATGGGTTTAATGCTGTGTACATTTTACAGTTTTAATAGTGAAAAATCTCTGATAAGTGAAAATGTATGCTTTTAAAGAATTACAGCTCTTTGATGTTTTGTACTTTATTTTCTCTCATCCTAAATGGTTGACTGATCTTTAATATAGCATGAAATAACAGGATAGAGTCAGTGATTATTTACCTAGCCAACGGAAGCCACAAGCAGCCTGAAAACATAAACATTGAACTGAAAATCTTGATGTTTCTAATCTTGACAGGCTTTGTATTATAAGCATAAAGCAGTAAAATCTGTAAAAGAGATGGAATAGGTAAGCTATAATGTAGTATGGTATAGAAGACCTGAGCTATTTCAGTGATACTAGATTAGAATAACTATCAAATACACTGTACTGATGAAGACTTAGATAACTGACTTTGAAAAAAGGGAGGAAGTCACTTCATATGAATTTGTGCTGTACTCAGTTTTTATAGGTGTTAAAACAATTTATTTATGGATATAATTTATATGAGTTTGAAAATTAGTTATATCCTGTAGAGTGACCATCAAAATCCTAGTCTTGTCCCAATCCTGATCAATTAATCCCACTTATGCTCATGTCCAAAGTTTCAACTTCAGGTAGAGCTGAAGAGACAACTTGTTCTTTTTCCAAAGGCCCTATGTAATTAGTTACATTTACTATAGGGCCTTGTGCATGGCTGTCATCATACTAGGTTTAAATCCATGAAGTGCATGTAACTCAATCTAGTAAAGCTGTATCAGTAAAAGAGCACAAGAAAATGAAATAGAATGTTCTCATCTTTCACTGAATTAATTTGCTATTATGATTGAAAATATGCTTCCTAGTGGTAGCTGATTTTGACTATATGGAGAATGTCGAGAATATGGCCTTCATATATTAGTCATTTTCAAGAGTTGTCTCTGGATCTCTAATATTCTGTAAGGTCATGCTAAAGTAACCTGCAAAACTATATTGAAAAGTATATTATTTGCACTAACTTTACAGGGCTTCTATCAGCTTACTAACAGAGATGAAAAGGGTCTAGCATAAATTTTGACACTGATCCACTATGTCAGAAAGTCTGGAGATCATGGATCTCTATTGCAGTAGCAGAAATTTTACCTACATGCTGTTCCTTTGTTTAAAAATAAATTCCACATCCTAGTGTCTTGCTTTCTTGCAACCCTTCAGTCTTTCTCATCTTTTATGTTTAGACTGATTTCTTAGGGCAATGAGGTTTACAAAATCCCGTTTTCCCTGTATATCTTTGCTTTTCCGACAGCCTCCCACCAAACAGTGTAATTCAAATGTATTGGTCAGCTCTATTCAAACTTAAGAGTTAAGCTCAAGAAGTGGGCCCATGTGAACCTCATGAGGTTCAACAAGGCCAAATGCAAGGTCCTGCACCTGGGTCGGGGGAACCCTCGGTATCAATACAGGTTGGGTGATGAAGCAATTTAGAGCAGCCTGCAGAGAAGGACTTGGGGGTGCTGGTGGACGAAAAGCTAGACATGAATAAGCTATGTGTGCTCGAAGCCCAGAAAGCCAACCATACCCTGGGCTGCGTGAAAAGCAGCATGGCCAGCAGGTCAAGGGAGGTGATTCTGCCCCTCTACTCCTCTTTGGTGAGACCTAACCTGAAGTACAGCATCCAGCTTTGGAGTCCTCAATACAGGAAAGACATGAACCTATTGGAGCAGGTCCACAGGAGGGACATGAAAATGATGAGAGGGATGGAACACCTCTCCTATGAGGACAGGCTGAGAAAGCTGGGGCTGTTTGGCCTGGAGAAGAGAAGGCTCCAGGCAGACCTTACTGTGGCCTTTCAATACTTAAAGGGAATTTATAAGAAAGATGGGGACAAACTTTTTAATAAGGCATGTTGTGATAGGACAAGGCATAATGGTTTTAAACTAAAAGAGGGTAGATTCAGACTAGATATAAGGAAGACATGTTTTACGATGAGGGTGGTGAAACATTGGAACCGGTTGCCCAGAGAGGTGATAGATGCCCCATCCCTGGAAGCATTCAAGGCCAGGTTGGATGGGGCTCTGAGCAACCTGATCTAGTTGAAAATGTCCCTGCTCACTGCAGGGGGTTGGAACTAGATGATCTTTAAGGTCTCTTCCTACTCAAACTATTCTATGATTCTAAGACATCAATGACCAGCAAAAGGCATGAATACAACATGGCCTGGAAGCTCTCTATGGTCAACAAAGTCTATCTTTGGCCTGCCACCAAAAAACTGCCAGGGCATTCTGTTTGTCCTGCATAGCAGGTTTGTGGCAGAGTAAATATATAGCTCCCAGCTTGCCAATCAGCATATGTATAATTCAATAAAAAACTGATCAGTCAGAATACCAATATTCATTAGAAATGAGACTTAATTTATTGCAATACATAAGGAACTGCTTTGGTGTAGTTATACCTTAGTCTCTGTATCATTTGATGGCTTTGCCAGAGAAGGAATGTACCACTGAATTTTAATTTCCTTATTTGACGCATTTTGCTGCCCTACTCTCCATCTGACTGTCTGCTTCTGTGATGACAGAAACTGGAGAAGCTATTCTGACATGTGACATCTTTGATGTAATTCCAGTAATTTCAAGAGACATCTGAAACACAACAGAAAAATTATATTTTTCTAATGTAACATGCAAAATCTGTTATAATCTAGTGTCTAGTAGAATCACAACAACTTTCACTCCTGCACAAATATACACTTGTTAAGGTAAATGGGTAATTTTAAAAGGTATCCATTTTACTGAGCTCAGGCTTTTCAAAGTTCACATGAGACATTTCTAAAGGTAACACAAAGGACCTCTGGGCTGACTTGGAGACACCTACAGTAACAAAGGAACATTTATCTTCCTTATAGCATTATGAGTTTTGCTAAAATATATTATTTGACATGCTGACCATACAAAATGTAGTGCTGAAAGAGTAATTTGTCTGCTATACATAGGACAGGACAATATCGATAATTAAAATAGTAATCTGAATGCTAGACTAATGCTTTATTTATGTTTACCTACTTGTTTTCTCATTAGCTGTGCAACTAACAAAGGGTGATACCTACTGAAAATTCAGTCACTTAATTTGTGAGGATTTGTCACATGTCATATTTACTAAAATACATACAGAACATTAGCAGGCTATTCATCAAACAGTTATTGTTTGGCCATCATTTAACAGGAAGCAATGAAGGAATACTGTCAACCAACATTCATTCATGAATAAAAGCCTTTTTTAAAACTGTAAAGTATTTGATTTAAAGGCTGAGCAGCACCATACCATTTCTACTTTTTAAAGTGTTATGCAGCTCTGCAAAGAACAGAGGAGGCCAAACTGACATTTTGGGGGAATGCTGAAACTATTTGAAAAGGTTGTTAGTGTCTCCTTCATTGATTCCAAAATGTGGACACTGAAAACAGCTGCCTCAGGAGTTAGTTCTTTTTTGATTTTTGAATGTTCATCGCTTTATTTTCAGAAAATACAGCTCATGACTGATATTGAGCATTGAGGTGGGCAGAAGATGGATTTTTCACAGTGACATAATCTTACTTCATAAAGCCAGTTCCCATCCCACATCAAAATATGGTAGAAATAAAGATACAGATGAAGTTATGCTCAAATGCTTGACTCCAGCATGCACATGTATATGCCTTCAGTATGGCATGTGACAATTAACTGGAAATGATTCATGCCACTAGACTCTAAATACTGAGGCAATGTTAACAGTGGCCATAACTCATGGTATGCCATGAGGTGTGTGTGCACAGATCACTCACGTTCTACAAGGATCTTCTACATTCAGGATGTTGCACTTTAGTTTTGGCACTGAATCAATCACTATTCTGCTAGCATGGAGAGTGAACAAAAGTATGAGAAAACATAGATGGAGGTAGAAACAACCTAATTTATGGCGTGCCCTTAAATTCGAGCTCTTAGAAGTCCATTTTACGATATATTTCTTTCTAAAATGTGTGGTATGTTTTCTTTTTCACTGAACTTCACATTTTTGTCATTTACATCATACTGAATCTTTTTGAGGAAGAATATTACAACTGCCTTTGTCAAACTAGAGGGTTGCTGAATTACATACATAAGTATCTATTCAACTTTCTCAAAAGCCTGAAAACTATGAACTCAGTTAAGTGTTTCCAATCTCCAATCCTACATACTATCATGGAGTGGAATAAAAAACAAACATGCAAAATGTAACAGGGCACGCAACTTTAATTATAGCCTTCTTAATGTAATTTGGGTGCTTTGTTCAACAGAGCTGAAAAAAACTTCGATTAAAAACAGAATTAGAAAGACACATTTAAGTGAAACAAGCTATACATAAAAATCATTCCTTCAAAAATTATATCTATTTGTACTGTTAAAAATCCTAGTATCAAATTACAGTAACATATTTAAAAATAACTTATATAGCCTTCTGAATAAAGCTCCTAAAAATGTTGTGATAAAAATCAATGGAGCTTAGAATTAAAAAAAAGTAAGAGTTTTATGCTTGTTAGCAGTCTACAACAGTGAAGCTAACACATGATTATGCAGCTTGCACCTGTCACGAACATGACAGTGAGCTCTGAAGCTTATTCTTCTAGGACAGTGTGATACTAATTATGTCAAAAGAAGAGCAGATAGAGTAAAATAATTTTTGATATACGATGGCTGTTATAAATGTCACATACCATCATCAAAGTACCAGTACCTAGAGTTTCTCTAAAGACATTTTTGTCCATTTGCACATTCAGACCATGAGTGGGCAAGCTTGCAGTCATTGTGCTGGAGACATCCTAGCCCTGAAAGTTTTAGGGTCTTGAAACAACAACCAACCAACATCGACTGAAGCACAACATGAGAAACAAGGTGGTCTTCATGTAGCATCCACACAGTGCTCTTATCCAAACACTGTCTGGCCCTCTGTCTACATTTAGCCTGTATCCAGGGCTAAACTGTAGCAGTTAACCCCTCCCCAGCTGAGAAGGGGAATAAAGGAAAAAAGGGAGAAGCTCCATGGGTTGAAATTTAAATGGATGAAACCACAAAACTAATACAAACACCAACATAAAGTATAAAAGCTTATACCTAGCCTAGCCCTTGGGAAGCAGGAGAAGGCCAAGAGAGACAAGACCCAGGAAGAGGAACTTCCCACCCTTAGTAAACTCCCTCCTTCTATAATGAGCATGATATAAGTGGTATGGGATACACCTATGAGTCAGCTGCCTTAATTGGATCTCCCAGCTGACCTGGGGCTACTCATGGCCTGCTTGTCATGGCCGGCCCATGGGTCTGTTCCTGGGAAACTAGGACACTATTCCACCCCTTATCCCTTACCATTTACATCATGCCCAAGTCACTGCTCTTCCCATTTCTAAATATTTACAGAAGTATCAGTCCTTTTAGTCCATAGCTGGGGGTTCCATGTCACGAGAGTCCTTTAGAGTATGTCAAAATGGTGTGACATGCATCTGGAGCTCTCATCTGGTATACTTGGTTCAGTTGGTATTCACAATTTGTAGTGAGGATGCTGACCTTGGTAAAATCACTGGGTGCTTGGAGCTGAGGTTCATTCTTCATATAGAGGGCTCACAATCTGACTGTAGTCTGGGATATTGTTTTGCCAATCACTAGGCCTAACACAAGGGACGTAACCAGCAGCAAAACAATCCAGTAACCAGATTCTATTGTACATAGAAAAGTCAGTATATGGGGGATCACTGGGGGTACAAACAAGTCAGATCACACATCATAGACATCAACCCTAGCAACCCCAGGAATGACACAGCATGACCAATAATAGGTGGAATAAACAAAGACACAGTCTCCCATAGAAGAGATGGAAGACAACCAAGTCAACAAGCTGATCATATAGGATAGAAGTAGCCCCATATCGTTTCCCCACAAAGCCCGCGTTTGTAAATGCCAGACCTGACTGGGGCCCAGTTGCAGGGAGAGGCAGGAGGTCCTTCCCCAACAGGAAACTCTGCAAAGTGCATCCACCTCACAGACAGACACCCCACCCTTCCTGCAAGTGGGCCCAGCTTTTATCCCCACAGCAGGAACCTGGCACTCATTGACCCAATGGGGGCACCTGGGGCTTGTTTACCCAAGGGCTTTCCTTACAAGGTCAGCTGCACCTTGGAGGAAAGCCAAAAGGCAAACTCATCCCCTCCTTTTGAAGGACCATGGGAACCACCCATATGTCACCCTTAATTCAGGGCTGGGGGTGCAGACCCCAGCACTTCAGATATGCATTCGCCAGAAACCCACAACACCTAAGAAAACTTGTGTCTTCTTTTTATTAGTCAGTGGAGACATCACTGTTACTTTGTTAATTACGTCCATCGGGATCTGGCAATGCCCATCCTGCATTTAATTTCTAGAAACTGGATTTCTCGAGCAGGTCCCTTGACCTTGCCTCTTTTGATGGTTAAATCAGCTTGTAGTAGAATTTGAATTACTCTCTCCCCTTTCTCAAAAACTGTGTTACCCCATACAATGATGTCATCACTATACTGCAAGTGCTCAGGTGCTCCACCCTTTTCTAGTGGATCAGTCCATGGCAAATCATGGGACTGTGCTTCCACCCCTGGAGCAGTCGATTCTAGGTGTACTGGACACACCTCCAGGTGAAAGCAAACTGTGGCCTGCACTCCACTGCCAACAGAATTGAGAAGAACGCATTGGTGTTATCAATCATGGCGTACCACTTGGCTGCCTTGGACTCCAGTTCATACTGGAGTTCTAACATGTCCAGCACAGCAGCACTCAGTGGTGGTGTGACTTCATTCAGGCCACATTAGTCCACAGTCAGTCTCTGCTCTCCATTGGACTTCCACACTGGCCAAATAGGACTATTAAAGGGTGAGAGTGTCTTGTTAATCACCCCTTGGCTCTCTAGTTGGCAAATCAGCTTCTGGATGGGGCTCAGGAAGTCTTGATTCATACAACAGTGTCACCGGTGCACTTTATGTTGGTGATTGTATTAGTTTTGTTATTTCATTAAATCAGTTCTCCCTTCTCCCTTTTTTCACAGTTCCTTGTTTCTGTCCTCATACATTTTTAAGGCTATAAGAACAACTATATTGGGTCAGATCACAGATAGAATAAACCTTCTATCTCATGTCCAAAAATGACCAAATGACTACTAGCCATAGTTTTAGATCTTATCAACGCTTATAAATACTTAAAGGGTGGGTGTCAGGAGGATGGGGCCAGTCTTCTTTCAGCGGTGCCCAGTGACAGGACAAGGGGCAATGGGCACAAACTGGAACATAGGAAGTTCCATGTAAACATGAGGAAGAATCTCTTTACTCTGAGGGTGGCAGAGCACTGGCACAGGCTGCCCAGAGAGGTGGTGGAGTCTCTGTCTCTGGAGACATTCAAAACACACCTGGACACCATCCTGTGTACCCTGCTCTAGGTGATCCTGCTATAGCAGGGGGGTTGGGCTAGATGATCTCCAGAGGTCCCTTCCAATCCCTAAAATTCTGTGATTCTGTGATAGATTTATAGAGAAACAAGGAGCTAAGATTTAATAGAGCCTTAATCACATCACGTAGCTAATCATTTGCACAGCCCCTCACTTCACCCCACTCCCTCCCCCTTTAGATTAGGGTTGCATCCACCCTAGAAAGAAATGTTTAAGGAAGAATATAAGATAAAGAACAAGATAAGGAGTGACCCTCCCTCACACAACCATTCAACTTTTGCAGTCTAATTAGAAACTTCATTGCTTCCTCAAAAATTATACTTCTGTTTGGTAAGCTGTACTAGGATACAATTTTTAATTAAAAGAATCACAGACACATTCTCCTCTGAGGACATTGCAGATTCTGTTATCTGTTGTACAGGCTATAAAGAAATTTTATGCCCCACTGATGAGAAGGCAATTTTCTACGGACAGATGCTGGTACAAAGCTCGACAGAAAGACTCCTATTGATTTCAAAAGACTGAAAGGAGGCCATAAAGAATCTACTTTTAGCATCAATAAATTCCAAAATCTCCAAATTTTAACTATTTATTTAATAAGAATAAAATAAAGTCCACATCATCATCATCAGCCTAAGTAATCAAAGACAACTTATAGGTACTGGAAAAAGAAAGATGTTGAAGGTTGCAGTGGGGAAAAGGAAACCTGCATGACATTTTGGCAAGGCATAGGTTCATAATTTCAAAGTCTAGGTGATTGACTGTAGAAAGAAAGATCAAATCTTCTTTCACATTTCCTGCAATCTGCATGTGCGCACAACATATGGGGATGTGCTCTTTCGTTGTTTTAAGTCACTTAATTCTTTCATCATAATGAAACTTCTCATGGAAAATTTGACAACACTCAATATCCCTCAAGATCCTTCCATTTTTCCTCCTTTTGTAAAAAGAGTAATACAAGCCTTAATTATACAGAATATGAAAAACTGTGATAAAGAATTTCTACCATAAGATTTTTTTATTACCTCCAGTAGCTGCCTTTGGGAAGAAGTAGTTAACTCTTCAGGGAACTTCAGTGCAGCCTTTTGCATCAAAAAGATTGCTCTGGATAGTTTATTCTTTTTTATTTTTCTCATTATAAGTTCCTCTGAAAAATAGATATTTTAAAACATTTATAAAACAGCAGCAATAATTTATTATACTTCTAAAATCTTAATTAATAATCCTTACCTGTTAAATAATGGAAATCTTTAATACTCTTCACATGAGACTTGCTAGACTTAAGACTTGTGTCATCCTTTTGATTACCTATGTGGGAAGGAAATCCTCAGTTACTCATTCTGACAGTGCTATTGAGAATCTCAGCAAGAGGCATTAATATATAGTTTTGTACTAAAGCTCTGCACCATCTCATGTTCTTTTCTTTGGTTCAAGGAGAATTAATTGGGCTGACCATGCCATTTAAAAAATTCCACCCTCATGCTCTAAAATCTTTAGTAGTTATACTAACATCACAGGAAAAGAGGGATCTTGTTTGATCATAGGGAGTGGTGCACAGGGGAGCTCTGCAGTGTCAAACTAATACTAGCTTTTAATTTAAAAAAAAAAAAAAGAAAAACAAAACACATCATAAAACCAAAGACAAAGCAACCACACACCAGGAATGGGAGACCAAGTAGAGTTTTTTCAGAAGGCATTTGGATTTGGCAAGATTGATATATCAACTTGTTGAGGGTTTTTTAGCAAGCAACGGACAATCCAAGCAATCCAACCTTTGAGCCTGACCCAGATGCTGAAGCAGGACGGGGAGGTGGAAAAGGAGTGACGGTGTAAACGCATGCTTTAAGGCCGCAAATCAATTTATACCGCGCTAGTGCTATTGGCCAATCGGTAGTTAGATGAGTCTCGTGATCTGGTGCTCTGTCTATATAACCCGGGTTGTAACGCCAGTAAAGTGCCTTTCACGAGATTTATTGGTCTCTGTGTGATTGCTTGCCATGACTTCCCGCAACTGGCGCCCGAACAGGGACCCTCAGGACCGCTGCTAGAAGCTGATGCTGTCAGCGTGAAGGAAGCAGACGGAGAGGGTGGAAAAGCCGACCGAAAGTTGTCGCTGCCCCGGCGACAGTCGTTCCGCAGTGCCCAGCGGACGGAGACGGTGCGCACCGGGGCACAACGGGTCCTGTTCTGAATCTCACTAAAGGTCAGTGAGCGGTCGGGGAGGAGATGGGGTCTGCGCTTTCCAAAGTGAAGGAAGCGGTAGTTAAGCTCCTCCAAGATATGCTCTCTGTGAGAGGAATTTCTTACGACGCCCAAGCCCTGAAGGCTCTGCTGCAGTGGGCACGGGACAGAAGCCTGATATCCGGGGTGAACACAGCGTTTGAGCTGTCTGCCTGGGAAGCCATAGGCACGAGTCTGTGGGATGAAGTTAGCAACGGAGGAAAGAGTGGCAAAGAAGCCTATAAACGTTCAGTGCTGTGGAAACAAATAAGAGAGACTTTGCGCACAATGAAAGGGGAACGGGCTGCTGCTGCTGCGTATGCGGCTTGGACTCCCGGAGAGGAGAAAAAGGGGGGGGGGCGACCCTGCACCCATGGCGGTTTCGTCTCCTTTTAATCCCTTCGCGCGGAATATCGCGATTCCAGGTCCTCGGGGCTCCACCTCCCCAGTTAAACGTTCCACCCCTAACCCGCCGCCCCCTGCGTCACCTGGCGGAGCTCTGCCGGGCAGCGCCTCGCTTCTCAGCCTGAAACCGACCGAGACGAAGGCGGAAGTAGCAACAAAGGCAAAACCAGCGGTGGGTGGTCCATTATGCAGACCAGGGGCGGGTACTTACCCACCGCTCCCTTTTTCGCCGGCCCCGTCATCCCCGCCCTCGGGTGACGACACCAGCCCCGAGGACAACCCCGACCGGCCCTCCCCATCAGTGGACGAATGCATGAGAGATGTGATGGCACGCCTCAGCGAGCTGGAATTACAGCATCACGCCCTAGTTGAGAAAACAGCGGCTGCTGCTTCACTGGACAGATCTAAACATTTCAACCCCTTCACGCCACGAGGCGTTTCCCCACAAGCCTCAGCTCTGCAACCGCCTGCCCCGCCGCTGCCGCCTCCAGAGCATCTCTTCGCCGGAGCCAGAGATCCTCAGGAATCCGCTCAGCGCTGGAGAGCAATCATCAAAGATGCAATTGTCGAGGGGTCTTTTCTTCCGCAGGCTTTCCCTGTTATTTCATCCCCAACAGGTCAAAAGTGGGAGGCTTTTGATTGGAAAATGCTAGAGAAAGCTCGGTCTGCCATTGCGCAGTATGGGTTGCAGTCACAGCTCACTCAACAAATAATTTGCTATATTTTCACCGCTGGTTTGTTGATTCCAGCTGATAGTATGCAGGTTGCAAATGTTTTGCTTACTCCATCACAACAGCTCATGTTCCATAGAGCTTGGCAGAGATTGTGTGATGCGGAGCAGGCTAAACCATGCCAACAAAACGGACCGTTATATGGAATTCCGGCCCAAATGCTAATGGGTATGGGCCCTTTTGCCTCTGTACAAATGCAGTCTCAATTTTCAACAGAAGCTCTGCAGTTATCTCAACAACTAGCACTGCAGGCCATTTTTTCAGTGCATGAGCCAGGGAAGCCCTACGGGTTCACGCATGTCAAGCAAGGGCCAAATGATAGCTATGCACAGTTTGTAGACAAATTATATTGTGCCATTGACAGTCACCCTGATCTTAATGAGGCCATGAAACAGCAAATGTTCAAAATGCTGGCCTTTGATAATGCCAATGAAAAAACCAAACGGGTCTTAGGGACGCTACCAAAACATTCAGAGGTAGCTGATATGATTGAATTGGCTGAACGCACCACGCAAATGAATAATGCGGCCTATGTTGCTGCTGCTCTGAGAGGAACTATCACACCTGCTGTGCAAGGAGCCATTACTCCCTTGTTAAATCAAAAAAGGGGAGGGAAAGAGAAAAAAGATAAGAGGTGTTTTAATTGCGGCAAAGTAGGTCACTGGAAAATTCAATGTAAAGCTTTAAAACGATCAAAATGGTGTGTTCATTGTCAAAAGGATAGCCATAACACATCAGAATGCAACGGTAAAGGTAAGGGAAACGGGAACAGGAGCGTCACGCCCTCTTGCGCGATGACACAAATGCAGGGGGCTTGGGCAGCATCCCAACAGCAAAAGGATGCCTCGACACCGTTCCCTCCGCCACAGCTGGAAGTGCCGGAGTGGACGTGGAACAGCCGTAGACGTCACTCTACACGACACCGGAGTGCATCTAATAGATAGCAGTACTTAAGGGCCATTAGGTCATGGTCTTAGTGCCTTATTGCTAGGGAGATCTTCAACCTCTAGACGGGGTATTTCTGTTTTGCCTGGAGTAATTGATGCTGACTTTGTAGGGATCGTAAAAATAATGGTTTATTCGTTAACACCACCTGCTTTTATTCCAAAAGGGAGCCGCATAGCTCAACTGTTTCCTTTTAAATCTTGTGTTCCTCGACCGGGTATAGCAGAACGAGGAGACGGGGGATTCGGCTCAACAGGATCGCCACAAGTATATTTATCCTTAGACACAGCGAAAGCAAAACCTGAATGTGTGATAATCATGATAGCAAAAAATGGCCAGAAAAAACAGACAAAGATGCTAATTGACACAGGGGCTGATGTGACAATCATTTCAAAATCACAGTGGCCTGATACATGGCCTACAGTTTTTGCCACATCCGGTATTTATGGGATTGGCGGAACACAGTCAACACAAATTAGCAAAGAGGTGATTGCATTTCAGTTTCCTGACGGTGTAATAGTTACTACCAGACCCTACATCATGAATGTGCCTATTACGCTAATTGGCAGAGACTTACTAAGTCAAATGGGAGCTCAAATGGTAACTCAGCCTTTTTAGTGGTGGCCGCTGCTGAGCAGCCAATCCTGAAATTGAAATGGAAAACAGAAGAACCAGTATGGATAGATCAGTGGCCGCTTACACACGAAAGGCTGCTAAAAGTCAGAGAACTGGTAGAGGAGCAATTAAAAGCAGGACATATTGTTCCTTCTAATAGCCCCTGGAACACACCAATCTTCACTGTTCCCAAGAAAGGTGGGAAGTGGAGATTGTTGCACAACTTAAGGGCGGTTAATGCAGTCATGGAAAATATGGGATCCTTGCAGCCGGGTTTGCCATCTCCTGTTATGCTGCCCGAGGATTGGGATTTACTGATTATTGACTTGAAAGATTGTTTTTTCACAATTCCACTGTGTAAAGACGATGTAGAAAAGTTTGCCTTTTTGGTTCCCTCTGTTAACAAGGCCGAACCGGCAGAAAGATATCATTGGCTGGTCTTGCCTCAAGGCATGAAAAATTCTCCTATCATGTGCCAGGCATTTGTTGCCTGGGCCTTAGGACCAATTTTAAAGAAATATCCGCAATTGATAATTTATCACTATATGGATGAGATATTAATTGCTGGAAAACATTTGCAAAAAGAAACCATTTTAATAGCGATGACCAGAGAATTAGAAAAGAGGGGGTTAAAAATTGCCCCGGAAAAAATTCAACAGCAACCACCTTGGAAATATTTAGGCTGGATCATCACAAGAAGTAGTGTCAGACCACAAAAATTAGAAATCAAATGAGATATCAAAACGCTCAATGATATCCAGAAGCTGGTTGGCGATATTCAATGGGTAAGAGGCATAACAAATGATGATTTAAACCCTTTAATTCAGTTATTAGGCGCCTCTACTTAAGCTAACAAGAAACGTGAACTTGGTCCTGAGCAACAGCGTGCGTTGAGCAAAATCAGAGACAAAATAGCTCAGTGTCATGCAGCTCGGTTTAATCCTCAGTATCCTATTGCCCTTATGATTGTCAGTTCACAACAAGGTAGAGATTGGCCACTTGCCCTCATCATCCAATGGGTGCAGGAAGAGCCAAATCCTTTATGCATTTTGGAGTGGATATTTTCTCCAATGAGGCAGAGAAAAACCGTTGTGACCCGAATTGAAATAATTGCGCAATTAATTATGAAAGGACAATCTAGAATTCAAGAAATAGCAGGAGCGGATCCACAATCAATTATTGTGCCGTTGGTTCAGGAATATTTAGAATGGCTCATTAGAAATTCTCTTGCTTTGCAAATTGCCTGCGCAGATTTCACGGGTCTCCTCACAAATGTTTATCCTGCTCACCGCACGATCCCTATGCTGCAAAACCAGACCTTTGAGGAAGAGCCGTATCGGTCTGAAACACCGGTAAACGGTATCACTGTTTTCACCGATGCAGGAAAGAAAACTAAAAAGGCAGGAGTCACCTGGGAAGAGGAGCCTGGTCAATGGGATAGTCACATCATCCAGGGAGGGTATATAGACTCCTTGCAGACGTTAGAGCTCCGAGCTGTAATATGGGCATTTCAACATTGGAATGATCAGCCACTGAATATTGTATCAGACTCCCTCTATGTGGTTGGAGTGGTGTGGTGCACTGAAAGGGCTGTGCTTCGTGAGGTCTCGAATAAGCTGCTTGCTGAGCTGTTGCGAGAATTATTGTTGACCTTAAAGTGTAAGCTGGAACATAGGAGGTTCCACATAAATGTGAGGAAGAATTTCTTCACAGTGAGGGTAACAGAACACTGGAACAGGCTGCCCAGAGAGGTTGTGGAGTCTCCTTCTCTGGAGACATTCAAAACCCACCTGGACATGTTCCTGTGTGACCTGACATAGGTATTCCTGCTCTGGCAGGGGGATTGGACTAGATGATCTTTTGAGGTCCCTTCCAATCCCTGACATTCTGTGATTCTGTGATTCTGTGACAGACGTCACTCATATTTCATCACCCATATTCGCAGTCACTTAATGACTGAAGGATTGGCCATTGGAAACAATAAGGCTGATCAATTGGTAGCTCCAGCTTGGACTGGTCCACCTGTAAATATTTTTGAGCAAGCAAAAAATTCCCATGCATTTTTCCACCAATCAGCAAAAATGTTAGCACGAGAATTTCATTTGCCCTTGACAGATGCACAAGGGATCGTGAAGTCCTGTCCAGCCTGTCAGAAAATAGGGTTTGGAGTTGGCCTCGGGGTCAACCCTAAGGGACTGCGGCCCTTGCAATTGTGGCAAATGGATGTGACACATATTGTAGAGTTTGGCAGATTGAAATATGTCCATGTTGTCATTGACACATTTTCTATGGCTGTATGGGCGGCAGCTCAAACTGGAGAGACTGCTAAGCATGTTGAAAAACATCTATATTCCAGTTTTGCAGTTTTAGGAGTCCCATTATCCCTCAAGACTGACAATGGCCCTGCATATACCTCTCATAGATTTCAACAGTTTTGTCTCATTTGGGGTATTCAGCACACCACTGGCATTCCTCACTCCCCCACAGGACAAGCAATGGTCGAACGAGCCCATCCAACACTGAAAAATTTGCTTCAAAAACAAAAAGGGGGAGAGCCCAGTACACCAGCAGAAAAATTAGCTTAAACTGTGTATGTATTAAATTACCTGCGTCTCACAGGAGAAAGAAAAGATCCACCTATGGTAATTCATAGAGCAGTTTTAAAAACCGGGCTAGATGAACAAAAAAGAATTTTGGTGCAGTATAAAAATCAACACAGGACTTTGGGAAGGACCAGCTGAAGTGAAACTAACTGGAAGAGGATATATGTGTTTGCTCACAGGTGAAGGTCTCCGATGGATTCCTTCTAGATGGGTAAAACCATGGAAGGAGCCGCAGTGCCAAGACTCGTCTGTAAAGGCTTTATCATCAAAATAAATTGTTAAAAGCCTCCTATGTTCCCCACGCTATTAATCTCAGACAGAACATGTGGGTGACGTGGGCAAATTGAATGGGAAATAATCCTTTTGTTTATCAATGGCCGCATCTGGTGACCTTTTTTTGAACATGTTTAATCAGAGTGTTAGAATTTGTCAAAAATGCTTTAAGGGGTTTGTAAAAATAAGTTTATATTGAATTTGTTACTGAATGACAGTTATTAGGTAGTGATCCCACCCCCAAAAAAGAAGTCAAGTAATAATAAGAGGCTATTTTAACACCATAGATGTCAGAACCAGATCCGCAGATGTCCTAGGCCGATATATGGATAGTTCCCATGGTCCTTTAAAAGGAGGGGATGAGTTTGCCTTTGGCTTTCCTTCAAGGTGCGGCTGACCTTGTAAGGAAAGCCCTTGGGTAAACAAGCCCCAGGTGCCCCCACTGGGTAAATGAGTGCCAGGTGTCCTGTTTTGGGCATAAAAGCTGGGGCCACTTGCAGGAAGGGTGGGGTGTCTGTCTGTGAGGTGGATGCACTTTGCAGAGTTTCCTGTTGGGGAAGGACCTCCTGCCTCTCCCTGCAACTGGGCCCCACTCAGGTTTGGCATTTTGAAATGGAGGTTTCGTGGGGGAACAATATGGGGCTACTTCTATATGATCAGCCTATTGACTTGGTTGTCTCCCATTCCTTCTGTGGGAGACTTTGTTTCTTTGTTAATTCCACCTATTATTGAATTCCACCTATTATTGGTCGCTACTGTATTAATGGTTGTACTTTATGTTTTCGAAAAGGTAACAAGCATGATTAAAGATACCATGAAGAATGTATGGCTGGCTCAAGAAGAAAAAGGGGGAATTGTAGGAATGTATTTTAAAAGAAAATAACCACATAGTGAACCAGCCATACGGGATGTTGGCCTAGGCACGTAGCCGCATTCTAGAAGCTACTTCAGAGGAAGAAAAAATAAGCAAGAGCAATGACTGCTTGCAGGAGCGAGCAGATAAGAGTGACCAATTGGATACTGCATGAGAAGAACTCAAGAACCAACAGGAGCTGAACTGAGCTGCATGTTTGCCTCGTGCCAGAGACCTTTAGCAAATTAGATAATGCGTGACCGCGTGTAGGGAAAGAAAACCTGTTTAAAAGGGACAGACAGAATTAACAGAAGATTTAGATAGTGTTAGGCATGCTGTGTAGTAAAATAAGAGCCGCTGTTGAATTTTTCTGTTATTAGCCCTAGGTTACGGTTGTGAAGATTTAGATGGAATGTGTTGCATGAATCTGTCTGATCACTCTTTCTCTATTCATAAGCAACTGCAGCAATTAAGAGAGAATATGAAGAAACTCACCGTCATAACTTCTTCATTGTCCCCATCATTTGTTTGGATTGCTCAAAATTAAGAAGGGGGATTTATTGGGGCGTTTTTAGCAAGCAATGGACATGTGAGCAATCCAACCTTTGAGCCTGACCCAGATGCTGAAGCAGGATGGGGAGTTGGAAAAGGAGTGACGGTGTAAATGCATGCCTTAAGGTCGCAAATCAATTTATGCCACGCTAGTGCTATTGGCCAATCGGTAGTTAGAAGAGTCTTGTGATTTAGTGCTCTGTCTATATAACCCGGGTTGTAACGCCATTAAAGTGCCTTTCACAAGATTTATTGGTCTCTATGTGATTGCTTGCCATGACTTCCCGCATCTACTGACTGGAAAGAAACAAGGACAACTTCATAGGAGTAGAAATTCAGATTACAAAGAGCATTGAATAAAATATTCAAGTCATTCTAGAGAGAGAAAATTGGCATTACAGGAAAAAAAAATCTGCAGAGCATTCCCCAGTTTGCCATTACTGACACTGTAAGAGTTAACATTGTAACTGAAAAGCCACAACAAACTGTCTAGGAATCGAATCCAGTAGCTGTTAGCAAAGCTTAACTCTCATTCGTTGAGTAGAGGTCAGAGACTAGTATCATGTGGTAAATCTAAATTCTGCAAATTCAGTACATTATTCCTGTCTGTATGTGGCATACAAACTGCCCAACATCAGATCCTCTTCAGAAAGTAGATACTCCTTTATTTCTTAGTATTACAAAAACAGAGGACTAAGTTATGAAAATCATTTAGCTTTACAGAAACCTACCTTGTGTTGTTTTAAGAAGTTTCACAGCTATTCGATGTTGGGCCTGAATGAGCTCCAAGTGTAAATCCATTACGAAACCATTACCAAAACAGAATTCAAATTCTTATCGTTTGAGTCCACCTAATAAATAGGAAGTGGCAATTAAGCAAACAAATTTTTATTAATTAGCTTTCTACATTTATCTTTATATTGATATTATTACGTCAGTAAATTGACAAACACTGAAATGTGGCATATCTGTGTAGTATGCAGTCATTCAGGAGAACATGGAAAGAAACAGAATGATCAGACAGAGAAAGCATGGATAACAGACAAAGAATACTGGGGAAAAACTGCAAATCGATAGGAAACTTGATTGATAATAAATATGAAGCTGCAGGAAAAAATTGTTTTATTGTGTTACCAGTCCACAAAACAAAGATCATATTGGTGTAGAATGATAATATTTAGAAAATCTGAACTCCCCTCAAGAGCAAAAATTAATTTTAGTAATAAACAGTTGCAAGCAATAAATATGAAAAGTATTTCTGCTTTTATTTTATAGGAGAAAGCTACAAATTATAATTCTTGTCAAAACAAAATAGCAAAGAAAACCTAAAACATTTTATAGTTCATTACTGAAAGAGAGAAATGCTATTTCTACTACATAGAGATTTATTTTTTCTATTCTCTTCTTACATGGGGTGGGAAGATGAGGTACATTTGATAATGCTAAGATTTCTAAGTATGAAGAAAATATGAGTTCTCTGTCATCAAAATCCAATATATTATTTATAGATTTATTGCAGTGTAGCTTTTTGTAGACTTTACCTTTGTACAGCAGTTGTCAAATATCAACTTTCTATCTGGTAGCAGGGTCATTAAGCAAGATGTGTTCATTACATTAATTGCTTTTTCAAGAATTTCATAAGCAACTTGTAATTGTTCTGTAGGACTTCTCTGAAATGAAAACACATTTTATTAGATAACAACATTAAAATCTACCATATGAACTATCAAAAGTAATGTGCTGTTATCCTAAGCTGATGCAGTTTAAAATCTGTCAATTTTTACATAGGCACTGGTTCCCATACATTCATATACTAATATCAATGTTTTAAGTTTCAAGTAGTTTTAATTAATTTAGGACTGATTTTCCTTCAGCTCTCAAAAAACAATTTATTACCTCAAAAAGTTAGCTTATAGCAGAATGAAACTGAACTTAAAGAATTAGGTTGACAAACAGTATTTTTAACAAGCAGTTTTTCCATGTTCCATTAGATGCTGCTAAGAAAACACTGACTTTTCAGAATAGAATCATAGAATGTATTGGGTTGGAAGAGACCCTCAAGGGACATCTAGTCCAATCCCCCTGCAGTGAGCAGGGACATCTTTACTAGATCAGGTTGCTCAGAGCCCCATCAAGCCTGACCTTGAATGTCTCCAGGGATGGGGCCTCCACTACCTCCCTGGGCAACCTGTTCCAGTGATCTACCACCTTCATAATGAAAAACTTTTTCCTTATATATAACCTATATCTACCCTTTTCTAGTTTAAAGTCATTACCCCTCATCCTATTGCTACATGCCCTTGTGAACAGTCCCTCCCCTGCTTTCTTATAGGCACCTTTAAGTAGAATGTCACTGAATTAAAGCTTCTCCATGTCTGTAAGCATTAAGGCATATCATTGACAAAATTTCCAAGCACTCAGACTAATGTATGTCTCTTCTTAAAGTGTTTTAGTAAGTAATTTTGAACTATTTGACTGGACACTTCTGCAAAGTGCTGAGCACTGAACACGCTGCCCAAAGCAAGGACACTCAGGATGTTCCATCTCTTCCACATCACCCTTACAAAAAAAAACAAGTAAAAGTACAACTCAGAATATTTTCCTAAATGAAGCAAGGACTAAAGTTTGTATGATTTTAAAAACGTGCTATTAAACCATTTAAAGCTAGTACTATACATCGGCATAAAAGAAGAGCGTACAGTGGAAATCAGTATGATCATGTTGTTAAAAAAGTTTCAAATCAAACTTATTCCATATCACAGATTACCAGAAACGACTACAGGAAAATTTTTCTGATTTTATTTAATTTGAAAAAAATCTTTGCTTTTTTCCTCTGCACTAGCATGATTCTGTGAAACACTACAGCTTTATAAAACTAAATACTAAATGGTATTAAAAGCTTCAAGCAGAAATACGTGTTATTATGCTTTTCAAAAACACTGTATTAAAGAAAACAAATTAGACGTTACCATCAGTATTTCAGGAATATCACAGGTTTCATCTGATGAGAGAGAGGCATTTCCTTTATTATAGGAAGAAAATTAGAAAGTGAAAATGAAATATACACAGAAAATTTTAGTACCATTTGATTAGATGTACTACTAACTTAAGAGTCTGGCAATAATTTAGTTCTTCAGTAATTGACTATAAGTGCTAATTATATTGTTTCTTGAAAAGCTTTGAGGGGTTCAAACAGAACAGCTACAGATGTACAATTATACTAATTATCCAATTATGTAGCTTTTTTAAACGTACCCTATATTTCATAGCAATATTATATACAAGCCAATGAAACTCGGACTCACTTTGTAGGTCCCCACATTGTCATAGCATTCATATCAGTTTTCCATTTTTAAATCGATTCAAATCTATTGTTATCTAATTTGCAATGTTTTCACACTTTATTTTTTAATTTAACTTATATGAGGAGTAAAAACTGGACTCCGCACGATTCAATGTGAATCAAACAGAAGCCGATTTATTTACTTTGTCTGTCCCTTTTATACAATCTTTCTTTCCCTACACGTGATCACGCATTATTTAATTGTTTAAAAGTCTCTAGCACAAGGTAAACATGCAGCTCAGTTCAGCTCCCGCTGGTTCTTAAGCTCTTCCCACGCAGTGTCCAATTCGTCACTCTTATCTGTTCACTCCTGCATTCCTTAGTGAAGCAGTCATTGCTCTTTTCTTATTTTTAGTTCCTCTGAAGTAGCTTCTAGAATGCGACTACGTGCCTATGCCAACATCCCGTATGGCTGGTTCACTATGTGGTTATTCTCTTTTAAATACATTCCTACAATTCCCCGTTTTTCTTCTTGAGCCAGCCATACGTTCTTCATGGTATCTTTAATCATGCTTGTTGCCTTTTCGAAAAACACAAAGTACAATCATTAACACAATAGCGACCAATAACAGGTGGAATTCAATAATAGGTGGAGTTAACAAAGAAACAAAGTCTCCCACAGAAGAGATGGGAGACAACCAAGTCAATAGGCTGATCATATAGAAGTAGCCCCATACTGTTTCCCCACAAAGCCTCCATTTGCAAATGCCAAACCTGACTGGGGCCCAGTTGCAGGGAGAGGCAGGAGGTCCTTCCCCAACAGGAAACTCTGCAAAGTACGTCCACCTCACAGACAGACACCCCACCCTTCCTGCAAGTGGCCCCAGCCCCCATCCCCAAACAAGGACACCTGGCACTCATTTATCCAGTGTGGGGCACTTGGGGCTTGTTTACCCAAGGGCAACCCCCACAAGGCCGGCCACACCCTGAAAGAAAGCCAAAAGGCAAACTCATCCCCTCCTTTTAAAGGACCATGGGAACCACCCATATGTCAGCCTAGGACATCTGCGGATCTGGTTCTGCCAGCCATGGTTTCACCCACTTTGCCGGTACCCATTTGGATCCATGATCTGTAACGACACATGCACATCCCCTTCCCCAGATTATTAGCTGTGCCGGTCCTTCCCAAGCTCCTGTCACTCCATTTTTAACCATAACTTTACACTGTCCTTGTTTTACCTTGTCTAACTCCCCTTTCAATCCTGCTCCATGCTTCACGACTGGCGGTACTAGACTATCCTGTGGCAGACGTAAAAAGTTCAATACATATATAACCTTATTCAATCTATCTGCAGGTGGCAGTCCTATTTCTCCCCCTATTTGTTTTTGAAGCAGGCACTTGAGTGTCTGGTTCATCCGTTCTACAATATTCTA
This sequence comes from Podargus strigoides, assembly GCA_028020825.1. Classification (NCBI taxonomy): domain Eukaryota; kingdom Metazoa; phylum Chordata; class Aves; order Caprimulgiformes; family Podargidae; genus Podargus; species Podargus strigoides. Next base: position 61,379,451 of record CM051662.1, read on the forward strand.
CAATAGCTTGACCCGTCAGAGAATATGGAGTACCTGTAACATGCACTATGCCCCAGAGTTGGGGAAAAAAAAAAAAAAAAGGACTGAGTGGATTGAGCCACATATCCCGGTCCATTGTCGGGTTTGATTTCCCGTGGGATGCCTAGGGCCGCCATTGCAGAACGCATGTGCCTTTGAACATGCTTACTAGACTCTCCAGTTTGGGCTGTGGCCCACACAGCAAGGGAAAAGCAATCTACAGAAACGTGTACATATTTCTGCCTGCCAAACTCTGGAATGAGCATGACGTCCATTTGCCAAATTTCTAATGGACCAGTGCCTGACAATCTGTAATAGCCACCTCCTTCCATTGTCCATTTTCCTGCCAGGTTAATGCTGCCTTCTGAGATTCCCCGCCAGCGTCTGTAAATACCGTATCACCCCGTACCAGATGCTCTGACAGTGTGGATTGTTCTTCTAACTGACCAAGCTGCAATATACTGAAATATTTATGAGGTGGCAAATGCACCTTTAATTCCCCGTCATAGTCTAACAATGCTACCTGTAACGGTACTGAGTGACACAATGACCACTGTAAATACTCAGCTACTAAAGGTATCACTGTGAAAGTGGGTTCAAAGCCAGCTATTTCTACAACTGTATGCCTACCTTTCATTACTAACGGTGCAAAAGCTTCTACTCGCGTAGTGATTGTGCATTTCGGCTGCAGTGACAAAAACACCCATTCCAAAACGTGCAGTGGGTCCTTCCCTGAAATTCACTGCATTATCAAAGCAAAAGGATGTTGTTCATGATTAATAATCAATAGCCCCATCCCGTACTCCAGGTTCCAACGATGCGTGTAGGCTGTGACAATCTGTCCTGGGTTACAATGTATTCTATTACCATGAGCTGTTGAAACCAGGTATGCCGATGTTCCTTGCCTCCTCCCTCGGGACTAGCTTCTGTTAATAGGCCCAACAATGCCTTGCTGCATGACCCATAGATAACCTGCACCTGGACTATTCTTCTGTTAATGGGCCCATCAGTGCCTTGCCCCGTGACTCACCATCCCATTGTGAGATGCTCAGGCCAGGGGGAGGGAGCCAAGCATTCCCCCCCCCGGGGATAAAATCTGGGGTTTGGAACAGCACGAGCAGCCTTACCCGCTGGGATCCCAGAGGACAAGGACTACACCGCCACCGGATTTTCGGAGGAGGACCAGACTTCTTTTCTACAAGATCACCACTTCAACAGGACCATTTCGGAGAGAGCTGCAGCTACCACTACATTGGACTGCTACCAGCACCCTGCCCGGCAGGGTGCCAGGTTGTATCCCTGACTCTGTCAGGCTTTAAACCAGTTTCTCTGTATTATTGTTTTGTTATATATATATATATATATATATATTAGTAAAAACTGTTATTCCCATTTCCTCATATATTTGCCTAAAGCCCCTTAATTTCAATTTTATAATAATTCAGAAGGAAGGGGGCTGTATTCTCCATTCCAAGGGGGGCTCCTGCCTGCCTTAGCAGACACCTGTCTTTCAAACCAAGACACAATCTTAGTGCTTATGTGATTTAGAGCTTGCTTTGCTTCTCTGTTAATGTCCGAGGTGCCTCGGCACCACCTCCTCCTTTCAGCCGTTTCATTAGCGGCGCTAGCTCTGCATTGGTAAGGCCACATACTGTCCTTACCCAGTTAAGATCTCCTCACAATTTCTGGACATCATTTAGGGTACATACTTCTGTCCGAATTTCTAATTTTTTGGGCGTAATGGTTGCCTTGGTAATTTCCCGGCCAAGGTACCTTCACACCTCTGTTTTTTGTACCTTTTCAGGAGCTATTTGCAGTCCTCCTAATTTTAGCACATGTTCCAGCTCAACTATGAACCGCTCCCCGTTCAGTCGCTCCCCTGCTATCAGAATATCATCCATATAATGATATAGGAGTAGTTTCGGATATGCTTTTCGTATAGGAGCGAGTGCCCAGGCCACATACAATTGACACATTGTGGGTGAATTTTTCATTCCTTGTGGTAATACTACCCAGTGATATCTTTTCATGGGTTCACCTTTGTTTACTGATGGCAAACAAAGCAGATATCCTGCTGGGAGTCTACTACAGGCCACCTGACCAAGGTGAAGAGGTCGATGAACTGTTCTGTAGGCAACTGGCTGAAGCTGCAAAGTCGCAGGTCCTTGTTCCTGTGGGGGACTTCAACTTCCCAGACATCTGCTGGAAATATAACACAGCAGAGAGAAAACAATCCAAGAAGTTCCTAGAGTGCGTGGAAGATAACTTCCTTACTCAGCTGATAAGTGAGCCCAGCAGAGAAGGTGCCTTGTTAGACCTGTTGTTCACAAACAGGGAAGGACTGGTAGGTGATGTGGTGGTCGGAGGCCGTCTTGGGCTGAGCGATCATGAAATGATACAGCTCTCGATCCTTAGCCCAGTTAGGAGGGGGGCAGCAAAACTCTCACCATGGACTTCCGAAGGGCAGACTTCAACCTGTTTAGAACACTGGTTGAGAAAGTCCCTTGGGGAACAGTCCTAGAGGGCAAAGGGGTTCAGGAAGGATGGACTCTTTTCAAGGAGAAACTGTTAGAGATGCAGGAGCAGGCTGTCCCCATGTGTCATAAGACAAACTGGCGGGGAAAGCGACCGGCCTGGCTGAACAGGGAGCTCCTGCTGGGACTTAGGAGAAAGAAGAGAGTCTACCACCTTTGGAAGAAGGGGCAGGCTACTCAGGAATAGTATAGGGATTTAGTTAGGTCGTATAGGAAGAATATTAGGGAGGCAAAAGCTCAGCTTGAACTCAGCCTGGCCACTGCTGCAAGAGATAATAATAAGAGTTTTTACAAATATATTAACAAAAAAAGAAGATGCAGAGAGAATCTCCATCCCTTATTGGATGTGAGGGGGAACATTGTTACCAAGGACGAGGAAAAGGCTGAGGTACTTAATGCCTTCTTTGCCTCAGTCTTTAACAGCCGGACCAGTTCTCCTCATGGTATTCAGTTCCCTGAGCTGGAAGATTGGGATGGAGATCAGAACAAACCCCTCGTAATCCAGGAAATAGTAGTGAAGGACCTGCTGAGTCAATTAGACACCCACAAGTCTGTGGGGCTGGATGAGATCCACCCGAGAGTGCTGAGGGAGCTGGCGGAGGAACTTGCCAAGCTGCTCTCCATCATCTCTCAGCAGTCCTGGTTATCGGGGGAGGTCCCGGACGACTGGAGACTTGCCCATGTGACCCCATCTACAAGAAGGGCAGGAAGGAGGATGCGGGGAACTCCAGGCTGTCAGCCTGACCTCGGTGCCAGGGAAGGTTATGGAACGGTTCGCGTTGGGGGAGATCACGTGGCAAGTGCAGGACAATGGGGGGATCAGGTCCAGCCAGCATTGGTTCACGAAGGGCAAATCCTGTTTAACCAACCTGATCTCCTTCTCTGATCAGGTGACCCGCCTCGTGGGTGAGGGAAAAGCGGTGGATGTTGTCTGCCTGGACTTCAGGAAGGCATTTGACACAGTGTCTCACAGCATTCAGCTGCAGAAGCTGGCGGCTCATGGTCTAGACAGGTGGACTCTTCGCTGGGTTAAAAACTGGCTGGATGGCCAAGCCCAGAGAGTTCTGGTGAATGGAGTTAAATCCAGATGGAGACCGGTCACAAGCGGTGTCCCTCAGGGCTCGGTCTTGGGGCCAGTCTTGTTGAATGTCTTTATCGATGACCTGGATGAGGGGATCGAATGCACCCTCAGTAAATTTGCAGAGGACCCGAAGCTGAGTGGGAGTGTCGATCTGCCTGAGGGTAGGGAGGCCCTGCAGCGGGATTTGGACAGGCTGGAGCGATGGGCTGAGGCCAATTGCATGAGGTTTAACAAGGGTAAGTGCCGGGTCATGCACTTGGGCCACAACAACCCCATGCAGTGCTCCAGGCTTGGGGCAGAGTGGCTGGAAAGCTGCCTGGCGGAAAAGGACCTGGGGGTGTTGGCTGACAGCGGCTGAACACGAGCCAGCAGTGTGCCCAGGTGGGCAAGAAGGCCAATGGCATCCTGGGCTGTATCAGAAACGGTGTGAGCAGCAGGAGCAGGGAGGGGATCGTGCCCCTGTACTCGGCACTCGTGAGCCCACACCTCGAGTACTGTGTCCAGTTCTGGGCACCGCAGTATGGGAAGGACATTGAGGTGCTGGAGCGAGTCCAGAGAAGGGCAACGAGGCTGGTGAGAGGTCTGGAACACAGGCCTTATGGAGACCGGCTGGGGGAACTGGGGTTGTTTAGTCTGGAGAAGAGGAGACTGAGAGGAGACCTCATTGCCCTCTACAACTACCTAAAAGGAGGTTGTAGTGAGGCTGGTGTCGGTCTCTTCTCCCAAATTTCTAATGACAGGAGAGGAAATGGCCTCAAGTTACATCAGGGGAAGTTTAGGTTGGATATTAGGAAGAAGTTCTTTCCTGAGAGGGTGGTTAGGCACTGGCACAGGCTGCCCAGGGAGGTGGTGGAGTCGCCGTCCCTGGGGGTGTTCAAAAAACGGGTTGATGAGGCACTTGAGGCCATGGTCTAATGGTTAGGAAAATGATGGGATAAAGGTTGGTCTTGATGACCCTGGAGGTCCCTTCCAACCATAATGATTCTGATTCTATGATTCTGCTGAAAAGGCAAATTTTTTATAATCATCTGGGTGCAGTGGGACGGTAAAAAAGCAATCTTTCAAATCAATAATTAATATGTCCCAGTTTTTTGGAATCATGTTTGGAGATGGTAGACCTTGTTGCAAGGCTCCCATATCCTCCATTACTTCATTGATTTTCCTAAGATCCTGTAATAATCGCCACTTCCCACTCTTTTTTGGAATTGTAAATATTGGAGTATTCCAGGGACTTGTGGTTGGTTTGATATGGCCTTTGTCTAATTGCTCCTGCATGAGAGCCTCAAGATGGGTGATCTTTTCTGTTGTTAGTGGCTACTGGTCAACCCAAACAGGGGTATGCGTTTTACAAGTTAATTTCAGGATTGGTCGCCCTTCACCAATGGCCGCTGCTGAAAACCCTCATTGCTCATAACCAATCGCGCCCCTATTTGACTTAGTGCATCACATCCCAATAGGCATATGGGGGCATTCATCACATATGGCCACACTGTACATACACTCCCATTCCGCAAGGTACATTGAATCAAGCGCACGCTAATTCTGGTAGACTGTATACCTCCCACTGCCATGATTGACGACGAAGGTACTTCAAGTGGCCACGATGTTGGCCATGCATCTCGACTGACAATAGTGACATCAGCCCCGGTATCAATCAACACAGTGATTACACAGGTACTGCCCCCTGGTTCTTTTAGTGTTACTTGCTCTGTTAGTTTTGATTTACCAATATCCATTGCCAAATAAATTTCTGCTTGACCTGTAGAGCCAAATCCTTCTGCTCCTCTTATGCGATTACCGGCCACGGGCACTGCTGTTTTGAATGGCACGAGTTGTCCAATTTTTGCTCCTGCTGGTATGTGTACAGGGGGTGATGGCGTCCATACCATTATAGAGATAGTGCCTGTAAAACCAGAATCAATTACTGCAGGGAATGCAAAAAGACCTTTTTGGGTTGTAGATGAACGCCCTAACAACAGGGCACTTAACTCATGTCCTAGCGGACCACTCATATTAGTTGGGATACATTGTACCTGTGAATCAGTCAATGTTGTTTCTATTGTTGTTTCCATGTCCACTCCGGCACTCCCTGCTGTGGCGGCGGCGACGCCATCCAAGCAGCCTGAGACCGATTTTGTGTCATCGTGCCTGGCCTCCGAGCGCTCGCTACCCCATTTCCCAAAGGTGTCCCATTCTTTGTCCTTTTGGAGCGACATTCACTAGCATGGTGCCCATAGTTCTGACAGCGATTACAGACACCATCAAAGCCTTCTCCTGTGTTTTTGGGTTTTGGAGCTTTACATTGTACCCTAATGTGCCCAGACCTTCCACAGTTGTAACATTTTGAGCCTCGATTACTGTTACCTTGTTGTACCAAGGGCCGAATAGCCGCAGCAAAAGCTGAGGCCATGAAACCAGCATGCTCTTCAGGTGTTCCTACCCGCGAACAAGCATCCATCATTTCAGCAATACTGGAGTTTCTAGGCAGACTCTGTAAAATACGCTTGCAGGTTGGGTTAGAATCTTCAGCACCTAAAGACATGAGTAATGCTTCTCGTGCAGGATCAGACAAAGGTGCCCTATCAAGCGCATTTCGCAACCGATCTAGAAATTGCATATATGGCTCATTTGTACCCTGTTTTACTGAGGTAAATGGGGATATTGTTTTTCCATCTTCAGAGAGAGTCTTAAGTGCCTCTCTTGCCAGTTCAGCGGATTGCCGCAGTACAGCGGGATCTAATCGAACTTGGCGCTGGGCATCAGCAAAATCTCCCTGACCCATAAGCATGTCAATAGTCGCTAAGCGCAGTGGGTCACCATCCGGACGATCTAAATTTGCTGTTGCGGCAGCTCCTACTGCATCCTGCCACCAAGAACGCCACAGAACTTCCTGCACTGGTGTCAGTATCATTGACATAAGTACCCTACTATCAGAAGGAGTCATAAGGTTAGTCATGAAAATGTTATGAATAAACGATTGAGTGTACGGCGATTGTAGACCGTTCTGTTGTACTGACTTACGGGCTTCCTTAATTAACTCCCATGGGAAACCCACCCAGCGGTTCGGGTGTCTCGAACCTCCCGATGTCCCCCCCAGCATTACCGGGAACGCAGTCGGAAGGATTTCCCCTTCGATTAATGCATTTTGAATAACTCCTCTCCATCTTTGACCCGGATCAAATCCTTTCCCCGCATTTCCTGCCTCCGCCCCCTCTCCATCTCTTGTCCCAGCTTTCCCACCCCCCAACCACGCTCCTTTTGAAATCTTGCAATGACTTTCCCCTCCTCCTCCCTCAGTCTCTCCCACTTGTAGTTGTCCGTTTCTAACTTTTCCAGCTTCTCCAACAGTTCTTGCACCCAAACGGTTCAGCCACTGCTAAGATCAGGCGGCTTGGCGGGGGACGTGGGCGTGGGTGGTGTAGGAGGTAATGGTGGATACTGTGGCCGCTCACTCAGGTGAGGTGGTTTAGGTGGTGGGTCAGATGTTTCAGGAACGTTTGGTTCAGGCGGTAGGGAGAGCGGCGGCGGCACGGGCCAGTGTTCGTCTGTGTCCATTGCCTCTCCTTCCGTCCCAGACACCTCTTCCAACGGGGGCGCCGATGGAACGGGGGGGATGGAACAGGCATTCGGTCGAACACTCTGATTCTGGCAGGAAACGCTCCCGGTGGCGAGGGCCCTGAAGCCGCGAACGCTCCAGCCGCTGCCGCAGTGCATGGGGGGGCGGTGGGGGGGGTGGGGGGATGGTGATCGCGCCGCTCCGCTGCTGCCCGCTCAGCCTCCATATCTTGTAAAGTTGTTAAAATCAATCACCAAGTGATAGCTAACCCTTTTAAGTCTTTTTCTCCTCTACTGACCGCCTCCCACAGGCACTTCCCAATTTCTTCCCATGTCTCAGTTCTAAAGGCATCTTGAGGCTCAGCAGGGAATCCGTGTTCCCGGCACCAAATTAACAGCCTCCGGAGCAGTAAGCTCATCGAGTTTAACTCCTCTCATAGAGAGTGTAAGTAGGAGAAGTTTCACTAAGGCACTCTCTTCTTTCGATACGTTGTGCCCCATCTCCACTCCCGGCTGCTCACCTCACTGGGTGTCCCGTCCCGACGGATGTTTCCCCCTCCGGATCGGACTCTGATCCGCCCGGTCTCTGGCCCTGCCATGCCGTCTATCTCCAGCTGATCCTTCTCCTTCTGGGCTTTTCCCCTGTACCTTCTTCTCTTGCTGCGCAAGTCAGTATCACGTCGGGGTCACCATCTGACGAGTAAAAACTGGACTCCACACGATTCAATGTGAATCAAACAGAAGCCAATTTATTTACTTTGTCTGTTCCTTTTATACAATCTTTTTTTCCCTACACGCGGTCACGCATTATCTAATTGGTTAAAGGTCTCTAGCACGAGGCAAACATGCAAGTCAGTTCAGCTCTCGTTGGTTCTTGAGTTCTTCTCACGCAGTGTCCAACTGGACACTCTTATCTGCTCGCTCCCGCAAGCAGTCATTGCTCTTGCTTATTTTTTCTTCCTCTGAAGTAGCTTCTAGAATGCGGCTACGTGCCTAGGCCAACATCTCGTATGGCTGGTTCACTATATGGTCATTCTCTTTTAAAATACATTCCTACACTTGTAGATGCATTTTTAAATATTTAAAGTCATATTTTTATTATATAAGCTATTTCAATATTTCTTGAAGGGGTATTATCACCTTATTAACATTCATTTGAATTGTTTAAATTATTTTCATTTATAAAGATGCATCCATAATTGTGTTTTCCTTTCCAAAACAAGAAGCAGCAGCCAAAACAAGAGAAAGCAGTTTCTTTAGAGGGCTGTAACCAAGAACAGTCTGTCAAAATTTTATTTCTTTGCTGAGATAAATTCAGTTTTTGCCCTTTCAGAGGAACGATTTTCTAGTCAGTCCTGTGCTCCTTGTGCCACTTTTGCCTGTTTATTTCTGCTTGTTCACTGTCTCCCTCATAAAGAAGAAAACATATATTCATTCAGCATTCATTCAGTAAATAGAGTCTTCTCAGCATAAACATGTGCTTGACTATCAGCCTGTTTTGATCAATGGCTCCTACCTATTGAACTTTTTTCCTCCACAAAGACATACTTAAACTGAATGAAAAAGAAGAGCAGTGATGCCTCAAAAAGGATTCATCCAGTCTCCATCAAATTGGTGTGATTTTCACAACATGACAGAAAACAATACCTCCTCTACCTTTATAAGGGATAGTAGAATTCCAGAATTTTCTTACTTTCAAAAGAGCAAAAGGTATTGTCATTCTCTTTTGTTCCTAGATATACTCTAAAAGGGTCCTTAAAATCTACTCTCTACTTACTGTAAAACATTTGTGAGAACTATGATTCAGATTCCAAGATCCTACATCCACAACAACAGAGAACAGTGTGTCTAAATACTCATATTTTACAGCATAAGTCAGGATTTGGAATGAAATTTGTTTAATGTGATTTTGATTGCATTATATCCCAATAATGTCAGCCAAGTTAAGTTCAATTTCAAAGACAATTTAACTCCTATACAAAAAAAAAATAATCAAGACTCGTATAGAAAAGAGATTCAAATTAATGACTCAATAAAAGTAAAAGCTTGAGTATGACCTCAATATTTCCCTCATTTGTTTGGCTTGCCACCAGTCAACTAGCACTTGAATGCTCCAAATGAGCCACAGCACATACTGCCTTCTGCCTAGCCAATATTCAGAGAACATGAGAGTGATCTGAGGCTGCTCTGAAGGGGCTACGAGACATTTAGAAGATATGTGGAGAGAGCAAGTCATAAGAGATGTGATTCAAAACGGGCTTACTTCGGTAGAACTGGAAATGTAAGAAAATAAGGCATAAATCCATTGAAAACCAGGTTTCATTAGCTCTGATTATGGATGAAATTGTGTGCACATAAAATTATCATTCTTGTCTCAAGAATGCCTTTACAATAATTTCTGAATACGTATATTTGTCAAAGTTTTCAATTCAGAAGAGTTCTAATCTTGAAAGACATTCTTGAAAGAAAACTAAATCACAGAATCACAGAATGTTCGGGATTGGAAGGGACCTCAAAAGATCATCTAGTCCAATCCCCCTGCCAGAGCAGGAACACCTAGGTCAGGTCACACAGGAACATGTCCAGGCGGGTTTTGAATGTCTCCAGAGAAGGAGACTCCACAACCTCTCTGGGCAGCCTGTGCCAGTTGCTCTGTCACCCTCACTGGGAAGAAGTTCTTCCTCACATTTATGTGGAACCTCCTATGTTCCAGCTTACACCCATTGCCCCTTGTCCTATCATTGGATGTCACTGAGAAGAGCCTGGCTCCATCCTCATGACACTCACCCTTTACATATTTATAAACATTAATGAGGTCACCCCTCAGTCTCCTCTTCTCCAAGCTAAAGAGACCCAGCTCCCTCAGCCTTTCCTCATAAGGGAGATGTTCCACTCCCTCCATCATCTTTGAGGCTCTGCACTGGACTCTCTCAAGTAGTTCCCTGTCCTTCTTGAACTGGGGGGCCCAGAACTGGACACAATACTCCAGATGTGGCCTCACCAAGGCAGAATAGAGGGGGAGGAGAACCTCTCTCGACCTACTAACCACTCCCTTTCTAATACACCCCAGGATGCCATTGGCCTTCTTGGCCACAAGGGCACATTGCTGGCTCATGGTCATCCTGCTGTCCACCAGGACCCCCAGGTCCCTTTCTCCTACGCTGCTCTCCAGCAGGTCAGCCCCCAACCTGTACTGGTACATGGGGTTGTTCTTCCCCAGATGCAAAACTCTACACTTGCCCTTGTTGAATTTCATTAAGTTTCTCCCCGCCCAACTCTCCAGCCTATCAAGGTCTCGTTGAATGGCAGCACAACCCTCTGGTGTGTCAGCCACTCCTCCTAGTTTGGTGTCATCAGCAAACTTGCTGAGGATACATTCTGTACCCTCATCCAGGTCGTTGATGAAGATATTGAACAACACCGGTGTTGGGGGGTTGTTAACAAGCAATGGTCATTTGAGCAATCCAACCTTCGAGCCTGACCCGGATGCTGAAGCAGGATGGGAAGCTGGGAAAGGTGTGACGGTGTGAATGCATGCTTTAAGGTCGCAAATCAATTTATGCCACGCTAGTGCTGTTAGCCAATTAGTAGTTAGAAGAGTCTCGAGAAGAGTCTTGTGACTTAGAGCTCTGTCTATATAACCCGGGTTGTAACGCCAGTAAAGTGCCTTTCACAAGATTTATTGGTCTCTGTGTGATTGCTTGCCATGACTTCCCGCAACTGGCGCCCGAACAGGGACCCTCAGGACCGCTGCTAGAAGCTGATGCTGTCAGCGTGAAGGAAGCAGACGGAGAGGGTGGAAAAGCCGACCGAAAGTTGTCGCTGCCCCGGCGACAGTCGTTCCGCAGTGCCCAGCGGACGGAGACGGTGCGCACCGGGGCACAACGGGTCCTGTTCTGAATCTCACTAAAGGTCAGTGAGCGGTCGGGGAGGAGATGGGGTCTGCGCTTTCCAAAGTGAAGGAAGCGGTAGTTAAGCTCCTCCAAGATATGCTCTCTGTGAGAGGAATTTCTTACGACGCCCAAGCCCTGAAGGCTCTGCTGCAGTGGGCACGGGACAGAAGCCTGATATCCGGGGTGAACACAGCGTTTGAGCTGTCTGCCTGGGAAGCCATAGGCACGAGTCTGTGGGATGAAGTTAGCAACGGAGGAAAGAGTGGCAAAGAAGCCTATAAACGTTCAGTGCTGTGGAAACAAATAAGAGAGACTTTGCGCACAATGAAAGGGGAACGGGCTGCTGCTGCTGCGTATGCGGCTTGGACTCCCGGAGAGGAGAAAAAGGGGGGGGGGCGACCCTGCACCCATGGCGGTTTCGTCTCCTTTTAATCCCTTCGCGCGGAATATCGCGATTCCAGGTCCTCGGGGCTCCACCTCCCCAGTTAAACGTTCCACCCCTAACCCGCCGCCCCCTGCGTCACCTGGCGGAGCTCTGCCGGGCAGCGCCTCGCTTCTCAGCCTGAAACCGACCGAGACGAAGGCGGAAGTAGCAACAAAGGCAAAAACAGCAGTGGGTGGTCCATTATGCAGACCAGGGGCGGGTACTTACCCACCGCTCCCTTTTTCGCCGGCCCCGTCATCCCCGCCCTCGGGTGACGACACCAGCCCCGAGGACAACCCCGACCGGCCCTCCCCATCAGTGGACGAATGCATGAGAGATGTGATGGCACGCCTCAGCGAGCTGGAATTACAGCATCACGCCCTAGTTGAGAAAACAGCGGCTGCTGCTTCACTGGACAGATCTAAACATTTCAACCCCTTCACGCCACGAGGCGTTTCCCCACAAGCCTCAGCTCTGCAACCGCCTGCCCCGCCGCTGCCGCCTCCAGAGCATCTCTTCGCCGGAGCCAGAGATCCTCAGGAATCCGCTCAGCGCTGGAGAGCAATCATCAAAGATGCAATTGTCGAGGGGTCTTTTCTTCCGCAGGCTTTCCCTGTTATTTCATCCCCAACAGGTCAAAAGTGGGAGGCTTTTGATTGGAAAATGCTAGAGAAAGCTCGGTCTGCCATTGCGCAGTATGGGTTGCAGTCACAGCTCACTCAACAAATAATTCGCTATATTTTCACCGCTGATTTGTTGATTCCAGCTGATAGTATGCAGGTTGCAAATGTTTTGCTTACTTCATCACAACAGCTCATGTTCCACAGAGCTTGGCAGAGATTGTGTGATGCGGAGCAAGCTAAACCACGCCATCGAAATGACCCATTATATGGAATTCCGGCCCAAATGCTATTGGGTATGGGCCCTTTTGCCTCTGTACAAATGCAGTCTCAATTTTCAACAGAAGCTCTGCAGTTATCTCAACAACGAGCACTGCAGGCCATTTTTTCAGTGCATGAGCCAGGGAAGCCCTACGGGTTCACGCATGTCAAGCAAGGGCCAAATGATAGCTATGCACAGTTTGTAGACAAATTATATTGTGCCATTGACAGTCACCCTGATCTTAATGAGGCCATGAAACAGCAAATGTTCAAAATGCTGGCCTTTGATAATGCCAATGAGAAAACCAAACGGGTCTTAGGGACGCTACCAAAACATTCAGAGGTAGCTGATATGATTGAATTGGCTGAACGCACCACGCAAATGAACAATGCGGCCTATGTTGCTGCTGCTTTGCAAGAAACTATTGCTCCTACTATGAAAGGAGTCATTGCCCCCTTGTTAAAACAAAAAAAGGGAGGCACAGAGAAAAAAGAAGTGTTTTAATTGCGGCAAAGTAGGTCACTGGAAAATTCAATGTAAAGCTTTAAAACGATCAAAATGGTGTGTTCATTGTCAAAAGGATAGCCATAACACATCAGAATGCAACGGTAAAGGTAAGGGAAACGGGAACAGGAGCGCCACGCCCTCTCGCGCGATGACACAAATGCAGGGGGCTTGGGCAGCATCCCAACAGCAAAAGGATGCCTCGATACCATTCCCTCCGCCACAGCTGGAAGTGCCGGAGTGGACGTGGAACAGCCGTAGACGTCACTCTACACGACACCGGAGTGCATCTAATAGATAGCAGTACTCAAGGGCCATTAGGTCATGGTCTTAGTGCCTTATTGCTAGGGAGATCTTCAACCTCTAGACAGGGTATTTTTGTTTTGCCTGGAGTAACTGATGCTGACTTTGTAGGGATCATAAAAATAATGGCTTATTCGTTAACACCACCTGCTTTTATTCCAAAAGGTAGCCGCATAGCTCAACTGGTTCCTTTTAAATCCTGTGTTCCTCGACCGGGTATAGCAGAACGAGGAGACGGGGGATTCGGCTCAACAGGATCGCCGCAAGTATACTTGTCTTTAGACATAGCAAAAGCAAAACCTGAATGTGTGATAATCATGATAGCAAAAAACGGCCAGAAAAAACAGACAAAGATGCTAATTGACACAGGGGCTGATGTGACAATCATTTCAAAATCACAGTGGCCTGATACATGGCCTACAGTTTTTGCCACATCCGGTATTTATGGGATTGGCGGAACACAGTCAACACAAATTAGCAAAGAGGTGATTGCATTTCAGTTTCCTGACGGTGTAATAGTTACTACCAGACCCTACATCATGAATGTGCCTATTACGCTAATTGGCAGAGACTTACTAAGTCAAATGGGAGCTCAAATGGTAACTCAGCCTTTTTAGTGGTGGCCGCTGCTGAGCAGCCAATCCTGAAATTGAAATGGAAAACAGAAGAACCAGTATGGATAGATCAGTGGCCGCTTACACACGAAAGGCTGCTAAAAGTCAGAGAACTGGTAGAGGAGCAATTAAAAGCAGGACATATTGTTCCTTCTAATAGCCCCTGGAACACACCAATCTTCACTGTTCCCAAGAAAGGTGGGAAGTGGAGATTGTTGCACAACTTAAGGGCGGTTAATGCAGTCATGGAAAATATGGGATCCTTGCAGCCGGGTTTGCCATCTCCTGTTATGCTGCCCGAGGATTGGGATTTACTGATTATTGACTTGAAAGATTGTTTCTTCACAATTCCACTGTGTAAAGATGATGTAGAAAAGTTTGCCTTTTCGGTTCCCTCTGTTAACAAGGCCGAACCGGCAGAAAGATATCATTGGCTGGTCTTGCCTCAAGGCATGAAAAATTCTCCTATCACGTGCCAGGCATTTGTTACCTGGGCCTTAGGACCAATTTTAAAGAAATATCCGCAATTGATAATTTATCACTATATAGATGAGATATTAATTGCTGGAAAACATTTGCAAAAAGAAACCATTTTAATAGCGATGACCAGAGAATTAGAAAAGAGGGGGTTAAAAATTGCCCTGGAAAAAATTCTACAGCAATCACCTTGGAAATATTTGGGCTGGATCATCACAGGAAGTAGTGTCAGACCACAAAAATTAGAAATCAAATGAGATATCAAAACGCTCAATGATATCCAGAAGCTGGTTGGCGATATTCAATGGGTAAGAGGCATAACAAATGATGATTTAAACCCTTTAATTCAGTTATTAGGCACCTCTACTCAAGCTAACAAGAAACGTGAACTTGGTCCTGAGCAACAGCGTGCGTTGAGCAAAATCAGAGACAAAATAGCTCAGTGTCATGCAGCTCGGTTTAATCCTCAGTATCCTATTGTCCTTATGATTGTCAGTTCACAACAAGGTAGAGATTGGCCACTTGCCCTCATCATCCAATGGGTGCAGGAAGGGCCAAATCCTTTACGCATTTTGGAGTGGATATTTTCTCCAATGAGGCAGAGAAAAACCGTTGTGACCCGAATTGAAATAATTGCGCAATTAATTATGAAAGGACGATCTAGAATTCAAGAAATAGCAGGAGCGGATCCACAATCAATTATTGTGCCATTGGTTCAGGAATATTTAGAATGGCTCATTAGAAATTCTCTTGCTTTGCAAATTGCCTGTGCAGATTTCACGGGTCTCCTCACAAATGTTTATCCTGCTCACCGCATGATCCCTATGCTGCAAAACCAGACCTTTGAGGAAGAGCCGTATCGGTCTGAAACACCGGTAAACGGTATCACTGTTTTCACCGATGCAGGAAAGAAAACTAAAAAGGCAGGAGTCACCTGGGAAGAGGAGCCTGGTCAATGGGATAGTCACATCATCCAGGGAGGGTCTATAGACTCCTTGCAGACGTTAGAGCTCCGAGCTGTAATATGGGCATTTCAACATTGGAATGATCAGCCACTGAATATTGTATCAGACTCTCTCTATGTGGTTGGAGTGGTGTGGTGCACTGAAAGGGCTGTGCTTCGTGAGGTCTCGAATAAGCTGCTTGCTGAGCTGTTGCGAGAATTATTGTTGACCTTAAATGACAGACGTCACTCATATTTCATCACCCATATTCGCAGTCACTTAATGACTGAAGGATTGGCCATTGGAAACAATAAGGCTGATCAATTGGTAGCTCCAGCTTGGACTGGTCCACCTGTAAAGATTTTTGAGCAAGCAAAAAATTCCCATGCATTTTTCCACCAATCAGCAAAAATGTTAGCACGAGAATTTCATTTGCCCTTGACAGATGCACAAGGGATCGTGAAGTCCTGTCCAGCCTGTCAGAAAATAGGGTTTGGAGTTGGCCTCGGGGTCAACCCTAAGGGACTGCGGCCCTTGCAATTGTGGCAAATGGATGTGACACACATTGTAGAGTTTGGCAGATTGAAATATGTCCATGTTGTCATTGACACATTTTCTATGGCTGTATGGGTGACAGCTCAAACTGGAGAGACTGCTAAGCATGTTGAAAAACATCTATATTCCAGTTTTGCAGTTTTAGGAGTCCCATTATCCCTCAAGACTGACAATGGCCCTGCATATACCTCTCGTAGATTTCAACAGTTTTGTCTCGCTTGGGGTATTCAGCACACCACTGGCATTCCTCACTCCCCCACAGGACAAGCAATGGTCGAACGAGCCCATCAAACTCTAAAAGATTTGCTTCAAAAACAAAAAGGGGGAGAGCCCAGTACCCCAGCAGAAAAATTAGCTAAAGCTGTGTATGTGCTAAATTACCTGCGTCTCACAGGAGAAAGAAAAGATCCACCTATGGTAATTCATAGAGCAGTTTTAAAAACCGGGTTAGATAAACAACAGAAAATTTTGGTGCAGTATAAAAATCTCAACACGGGACTTTGGGAAGGACCAGCTGAAGTGAAACTAACTGGAAGAGGATATATGTGTTTGCTCACAGGTGAAGGTCTCCGATGGATTCCTTCTAGATGGGTAAAACCATGGAAGGAGCCGCAGTGCCAAGACTCGTCTGTAAAGGCTTTATCATGAAAATTAATTGTTAGAAGCCTCCTATGTTCCCCACGCTATTAATCTCAGACAGAACATGTGGGTGACATGGGCAAATCAAATTGGGAAATAATCTTTTTGTTTATCAATGACCGCGTCTGGCGACTTTCTTTTTTGAACATGTTTAATTAGAGTCTTAGAATCTGTAAAAATAGGCTAAGAGGTTTATAAAAATAAGTTTATATTGAATTTGTTACTGAATGATAGTTATTAGGTAATGATCCCACCCCCAGAAAAGAAGTCAAGTAATAATAAGAGGCTATTTTAGCACCATAGATGTCAGAACCAGATCCGCAGATGTCCTAGGTTGTCACATGGGTGGTTCCCATGGTCCTTTAAGGACGAGGGGACAAGTTTGCCTTTTGGCTTTCCTTCAAGGTGCGGCCGGCCTTGTGGGGGGGAGCCCTTGGGTAAACAAGCCCCAGGTGCCCCACATTGGATAAATGAGTGCCAGGTGTCCTGTTTTGGGGACAGGGGCTGGGGCCACTTGTGGAAGCGTGCAGTGTCTGTCTGTGAGGTGGACGCACCTTGCAGAAATTTCCTGTTGGGGAAGGACCTCCTGACCCTCCATGCAACTGGGCCCCGCTCCGGTTTGGCATTTGCAAAAGGGGGCTTCATGGGAAAACCATATGCAACTACTTCTATATAATCAGCCTATTGACTTGGTTGTCTCCCATTCCTTCTGTGGGAGACTTTGTTTCTTTGTTAATTCCACCTATCATTGAATTCCACCTATTATTGGTCGCTATTGTATTAATGGTTGTACTTTATGTTTTCGAAAAGGTAACAAGCATGATTAAAGATACCATGAAGAACGTATGGCTGGCTCAAGAAGAAAAAGGGGGAATTGTAGGAATGTATTTTAAAAGAGAATAACCATAGAGTGAACCAGCCATACGAGATGTTGGCCTAGGCACGTAGCCGCATTCTAGAAGTTACTTCAGAGGAAGAAAAAATGAGAAAGAACAGTGACAGCTTGTAGGAGTGAACAGATAAGAGTGACCAATTGGACGCTGAGTGAGAAGAACTCAAGAAACAACGAGAGCTGAACTGACTTGCATGTTTGCCTCGTGCTAGAGACCTTTAACAAATCAGATAATGCGTGACTGCGTGTAGGGATAGAAAACCTGTTTAAAAGGGACAGACAGAATTAACAGAAGATTTAGATAGTGTTAGGCATGCTGTGTAGTAAAATAAGAACCGTTGTGAAATTTTTCTGTTATTAGCCCTAGGTTAAGGTTATAAAGATTTTAGATGAAATGCGTTGCATGAATCTGTGTAACCATTCTTTCTCTATTCATAAGCAACTATAGCAGTTAAGAAAGATTATGAAGAACCTCACCATCATAATTTCCTCGTGGTTCCCATCATTGGTTTGGATTGCTCAAAATTAAGAAGGGGGATTTGTTGGGGGGTTTTTAACAAGCAATGGTCATGTGAGCAATCCGACCTTCGAGCCTGACCCGGATGCTGAAGCAGGATGGGGAGTTGGGAAAGGTGTGACGGTGTGAATGCATGCTTTAAAGTCACAAATCAATTTATGCCACGCTAGTGCTGTTAACCAGTTAGTAGCTAGAAGAGTCTCGTGAAGAGTCTTGTGACTTAGTGCTCTGTCTATATAAACCGGGCTGTAACGCCATTAAAGTGCTTTTCACAAGATTTATTAAGTCTCTATGTGATTGCTTGCCATGACTTCCCGCACACCGGTCCCAGTACCGACCCCTGAGGGACTCCACTAGTCACAGGCCTCCAACTAAACTCCGTCCCATTGACCACAACTCTCTGGCTTCTTCCCTTCAGCCAGTTCACAATCCACCTCACTACCTGATCACCAAACCCATACTTTATCAGCTTATCTACAAGGATACTGTGGGAGACAGTGTCAAATGCTTTACTGAAATCAAGATAAACCACATCTACCGCTCTACCATCATCTATCCACCTAGTTATTTCCTCATAGAAGGCAATAAGGTTGGTCAAACATGACTTACCCTTGGTAAAACCATGTTGACTGCTCTTAATGACCCCCTCATCCTTGATATGCCTAGAGATAGTGCCAAGAACAAGCTGTTCCATCACCTTTCCAGGGATGGAGGTGAGGCTGACCGGTCTATAGTTACCTGGGTCCTCCTTCTTGCCCTTCTTATAGACTGGAGTGACATTTGCTATCCTCCAGTCCTCAGGCACCTCTCCTGTTGTCCATGACTTACCGAAGATGATGGAGAGTGGCCTAGCAATGACCTCTGCCAGCCCCCTCAGCACCCTTGGGTGCATTCCATCTGGTCCCATTGATTTATGGATATCCTGATTGCTCAACTGATCCCTAACCCAATCCTCATCTACCAAATCAAACTCCTCCTTTATCCTGACTTCTTCTGGGGCTACAGGGATCAGGGGCTCCTGGGGAAAGCCTGCAGGAGTAAAGACAGAGGCAAAGAAGGCATTCAGCACCTCTGCCTTCTTTATATCCTCTGTCTCTAGGGCACCCACCTCATTCATCAGTGGGCCTATATTGCCTCTAGTGTTAGTTTTATTAGCTATGTATTTGAAAAAGCCCTTTCTATTGTCCTTGACCTGGCTTGCAGGGTTAAGTTCCAAGGAGGCCTTAGCTTTCCTAATTGCCTTTCTACATCCTCTGACAACTGTCCTATATTCCTCCCAAGTGACCAGCCCCTCTTTCCATGATCCATAAATTCTTTTTTTCCACCTAAGTTTGCCCAGCAGTTCCTTGTTTAACCATGCTGGTCTCCTAGCTCCCTTACTTGATTTCATACCCATTGGGACGCTCTGATCCTGAGCTTGCAAGAAGTGGTCCTTGAATGTTGACCAACTATCTTGAGCCCCTTTACCATCTAGCACCCTGTCCCATGGGACTTCCCTTAACAATTGATTGAGGAGGCTAAAGTTGGCCCTGCGGAAGTCCAGGGTTCTGGTCTTGCTAGGTACTCTATTCCTCCCACACAGGATCCTGAACTCCACCATCTCATGATCACTGCAGCCAAGGCTGCCATCGACCATCACTGCTTCAACAAGACCCTCCTTGTTGGTGAGTACAAGATCCAGCAGCGCTCCTCTCCTAGTCGGCTTATCCACCATTTGCATTAAGTAGTTATCATCAATGCACTGGAGGAACCTCCTAGACTGTGAATGGCTGGCGGTGTAAATCTTCCAGCAGATATCGGGGTAGTTAAAATCCCCCATGAGGACCAAGGCCTGTAGTTGTGAGGCTGCTTTCAGCTGCCTGTAGAAAGCCTCATCAACTCCCTCATCCTGATCAGGAGGTCTGTAATAGACCCCCACAACTGTATTGCCCATGCCTGCCTGCCCCTTAATTCTTACCCACAGGCTTTCAACTTGCCCCTCATCAGTCCCTGGACAACACTCAATACATTCTAGTTGCTCCCTCACATAGAGAGCAACTCCACCACCTCGCTTCACCGACCGATCTTTCCTAAAAATGACATAGCCATCCATGACCACATTGCAGTCATGTGAGCTGTCCCACCATGTCTCTGTAATTGCCACCAGGTCATATCCTTTAGACCGCACACAGACCTCTAACTCCTCCTGTTTATTCCCCATACTGCGTGCATTGGTGTACAGGCATTTCAGAAAGCAAGCAGAGCGCACTGGTGGGACCCCTGGGAGGCAGGAGGCCTTGTGGTCAGGGCCTAAACATCTATCCCTTCTCTTCAATGATCGAAAATCCTCCCTAGACCACCTTCCTTCAGGCCCTAGCACATTGCTCTTGGGCTCATCCCTAACAGACCCAGTTCTCTCCCCTTCCCCCTTCACATCTAGTTTAAAGCCCTCTCAATGAGCCCTGCTAACTCCTGCCCCAAAAGCCTTCTCCCCCTCTGGGACAAATGCATCCCACCTGCCACCATCAGGCCAGGTGTCTTATATAGCAGCCCATGATCAGAGAACCCAAAGCCCTGCCTTTGGCACCAGTCACATAGCCATTCATTGATCTGTAAACTCTTCCTGCTTACCTCTTCACCCATCCTTGCAGGAGGTATGGAGGCAAACACTACTTGCACTCCAGACCCCTTAACCAGCCGTCCCAGGGCCCTGAAGTCACTCTTCATTGCCCTTGCACTTCTTGTAATCATTTCGTCCCTGCCAACCTGAAAAAGCAGCAGTGGGCAGTAATCGGAGGGCTTTACAAGATCAGGAAGTTTCCTTTTAATGTCTCTAATCCGAACCCCAGGGAGGCAGCAGACTTCCCTGTGGGATGGGTCCGGTCGCCAGATGGGCCCTTCTGTTCCCCTCAGAAGGGAGTCGCCCACCACAATTACCCTCCTTTTCTTCTTAATTGAAGAAGTCCTAAGGCATCAGGGTGACTGACAAGCCCTAGGTGATTCAGGAGACTGATCTACCCCTCCAACTTCATTGACCTCTCCCTGAAGTTCCAAGGCCTGGTACCTGTTACTCAAGGGCAACTGGGAGGGTGAAGGGGGTTGGGAGGGTTTTTGCTTGCCTCTCCGCGGATGGACCACCCTCCATTCCTCCCTGTTTCCTGAGCCCTCTCCTTCTGTCTGATGACAGGAGGGGAGGGGATCCATCACTTGCTCACCCTTTTCCGACTGCCCTTGCCTCAGGGTGAAGCTCCACCCATCTATTTCTCTTTCACACTCTCTAATAGTTCTTAGCCTTTCTACCTCCTCCATCAGTTTAACCACCTGCCCGAGCAGACCATTTACCTGCTCGCACCGCACACACGCGGTGTCACTGGCTCCCTCCGGTACCAGTGCCAGGCTCAGGCATTCGCTGCAGCCACAAACCTGCATGGCTGCGTGTCTGCTCGGAGGATCCCTCTGAGTCCCCATATTCTTTTTCACAACAGTTTTTGGGCGCGTTGCAACCATGGTCTATGTGGTCTATGGTCTATCTAGCTAGTCCTCTCCGCGTGCCACTCTCCTCGCGCCGCTCTCCGTGCGCTTGCCTCTTCGGAGACAGCCGCCACTCTCTGCTCCGCGTGCCGCGTGCTCTGAGGGAGCTGCCGAGATGGCCGCTTTTAAAGTTTGCCGCGGTTCTCAGTCACACCCCCCGCCACGTCAGCCTTTCAGTTTCTCTCAGGTTTCTCTCAGGATTCCCGCTCAGACTCGGGTTTCCTTGCTCTGCCCCGGCTTCACCATCTCCGGGAAGCAAAAGCAAACAGCACTCACCGCAGCCGCCCCACTGCTCCCACAGCCACCGCTCTCTGATATTTGTTGTAAGGTTTACCTGCTTTTTCCTGAGATTTACTTGTAGAATCAGCTACATTTTCCAATATTGCAGTTTGACATAAGGTTATCTCTGCAAGCATTATAACATTAGTGTCCAATATCTTGCTCTTCTGAGTTACTTCATGTATTATCCAGAGTACATGAACCCACTAAAAATGGGGGGAGGGGAAAGAAAAATAATCAAGACAGAGTTAAAGCCAATTTTTGGAAGATATTTATGTTTTACCGAGGTAGATAGGGGTTTGCACTCAGAACTGTTTAAAAAAATTCAGAAATATGGACACAATTCCTTTCCTGGATTTTACTTCTTTTTTTGAATGCCACCAGACTAAGATGCTGAATTTATGCTACTCCAAAACCCCTATTTCTTCAGACAGCTAACTTATTTTAGAATAATATTACTTTTTATTGTTTTAGAAAGATTTATCAATGTGCTACAGGCCCAACTTCTATACTTCATCATAGCGTGACAAGCCTTCCAGCAAATTTGATCATTTGCCTCTCTATGCTCATATCTTCCCACTTAAACAGTATAAAAGAGACCTGAATGCTCCTGTTGTACACACAGAGGAAAGTAACTGTACACTACCTTCTAGTGAATCTCTGAATAATTTTATTATAGTGATCAGGGCCAAAAAATGAACTCTTCTGGAAACTGTTTGAACAGCATCAACTGGCAGCCCAGTGAAACTAGTGTAAATTATCTTTCAGAAGACTGTATTTCACCAAGAGCTGCTTAGTCTCAGCAGAAGTTCAAAGTAAGGCCATGGCTCTATCAAGTGGGCCAAATACTATTGACTCCCATCTCCCTTGTCCTAAGCTGTAAGGTCTGTATCACTTTCTTCAACTGATCTAGGGAACTTACTTGCAATATATTGCTATTTTCCACAGTACACCAAATGCTGCTTCTTACATCATTCCCAAATGCTTTCACTATTTTAGCTTCTTTTCACCATGGCCCACTGGCAGAGAACGGGTTACTTTACTGGAAATAGGAAAAGGCTAAGAAATATTTTGCTATGGGCATATGGGAGCACAATGAGATCAAAATGTATATACAATTCACATGTCCAGTGACATTTATCTGAATTTTACCATAAGAAAACGTACTTAGACTGGATACCAATATTTTATCTTGGCTTTACTATAATAGACAACATTCATATTAAGAGAAATACATTATAATAAAGAAATACTTGTCAAGCTTTGTGTTTGTGGATATATTTTAAGTAGTCACTTCTACTCATTTGGATATGCTGAAGTCCCATTTTACACCTCTGCCACAAGGACATTATTACATCAACAAGTATTTCTTTTTCTTTTAGAAAGAAAAAACACAATATGACTGTAGAAACAGGTATGTATGTAAACACTCTCAAAACAGTATGTAAACAGGCTCAAAATTTTTCAAAGTAAATAAACCATTATCATTTAACTTTCTGATAAGGGATGACAACATTTTGAAAGCTTAAGAAATATTTTTTAAAAAGTAATTTCTGATCACCCAAGCTTTTCTTCTCCCAACAATACAAGCGGGTTGAGAGGTTAGGGCTTTATTTCTTTATTTTTGTCAAGCTCTTAAAGGTAACACAGACAAGGAAAGTAGTGAGCTGAAAATTACATGGGAAAAACAAGGAAATTAATATCTGAAGTGTTATAATAGTTAATACATTTTGGTGAAACTAAGTAATGTAATTTAACAGGTTTTCAGTTTTAAATTACAGTATTTTTTTATTACAGTATTTAAATATTTGCAGAATATCTAAATTAGTAAGTTTCATTTCACATTGACAGAGTACTTCCATGGGTTGTTACTGCACCTCAGATGAGGGAGCAGTGAAGAACAACTTAAACTAGAAAACAGGTTGGAGTGGAATATCTAACTGAAAGAAATGTTAAAACATCTGCATCGTGCAAAGAGAACAATTAAATTCAAAACTCTTTTCAGTTAACCCAATTAATACATTTTAAAAGGCAATACAGTTTGTCTACACTGTGTTAAACACATTCTAAACAGTGACTAAGGATCAGGACACATATTTATTGTCATTTATACTAGAGCTGGACTAGTATCTTCGGTACAATGAAAATCAAGCCTGCTATATCCACACTATCTGTACACTTATATCCACACTATCTGTACACTTGTATGCATACGAGTGTAAGATCTCAGGGATATTGATAGAGAAGTGAGGGGAGGAAAACATGAAAAAGTAAATCAAGATGATTTTTGCCACTTGTTTGGTGGCAGCAAGCTGTTAGACTGGCTCAGCTATATCATGTAACTTCACTGTCAGTGAATTCACTGTTAATCAGGGGAGAAATTGTTTTTCCTTTCTGTTTTGCCAATTAGTAGGCCCAGTACAAAAGAAACAGCCAGCAGTAGAACAACAATCCAGTACGTAGGTTCTATTTCACATAAAGGGGTCAGTATATAGAGGATCGCTGGGGGTACAAACAAGTCAGATAGATCACGAATAGCAGACATCAACCCCAGCGACCCCAGCAATGACACAATATCGCTCGTAACAGATGGAACAAACAGAGACACGAGATAACCCACAGAGCAGATGGGAGACAACCAGGAGAACAAGGTGGTTACCTATGACAGAAGTAACCCCATGTTGCCTCCCCACAAAGCCCGCATTTGTACGTGCCAGACCTGACTGGGACCCGGTTCCATGAGGAGTCAGGAGGTCCTTCCCCAACAGGAAAACTCTGTGAAGTGCATCCACTCCACAGACAGACTCTCCAACCCTTCCTGCAAGTGGGCCCAGCTTTTATCCCCACAGCAGGACACCTGGCACTCATTGACCCAATGGGGGCACCTGGGGCTTGTTTACCCAAGGGCTCTCCTTGCAAGGTCAGCTGCACCTTGGAGGAAAGCCAAAAGGCAAACTCATCCCCTCCTCTTAAAGGGCCATGGGAACCACCCATATGTCAACCTTAATTCAGGGCTGGGTGTTCAGACCCCAGCACTTCACTTTCCCAGACACAGGTACCAAGGAGATCTGTGGGAAACTGTACAAGAACCAGAAGAGTTTAAATCCAGGTAACCTGCCTCCATAATACAGTGGTCATGTAAAAAAAAAAAAAAAAAAAGACAAATCATGCTATGTAAATATATAATTACCTCACATGCAGGATATTTTGACTGAAAAATCACAGAATATTCAGAGTTGGAAGAAACCTCCAGAGATCATCTAGTCCAACTCCCCTGCTTAAAAGCAGGATCCCCTAGAGCACATCACTCAGGACTGCTTCCAGTTGAGTCTTGAAAATCTCCAGAGAAGTAGACTCCACAACCTCTCTGGGCAGCCTGTGCCAGTGCTCTGGCACCCTCACTGAAAAAAAAGTTCTTCCTCATATTTAAATGGAACCTCCTATGTTCCAGCTTGTGTCCGTTACCCCTAGTCCTGTCACCGGGAACCACTGAAAAGAGTCTGGCTCCACCCTCCCTCAACCCACCCTTTAGGTATTTATAAACATTAATTAAATCACCCCTCAGCCTTCTCTTCTCCAGGCCAAAGAGTCCCAGCTCTCTCAGCATTTCCTCATAGGGGAGATGCTCCAATCCCCCAATCATCCTCGCTGCCCTCCACTGGACTCTCTCCAGTAGGTCCCTGTCTCTCTTCAACTGGGGAGCCCAGAACTGGATGCAGGATTCCAGTTGCGGCCTCACCAGGGCAGAGTAGAGGGGGAGAATGACCTCCCTCGACCTACTGGCCACACACTGCCCTATGCAGCCCAGGGTGGCATTGGCCTCCTTGGCAACAAGGGCACATTGCCGGCTCAGGGATAATTTACTGTCTACCAGGACTCCCAGATCCTTCTCCTCAGAACTGCTTTCCAGGAGATCCCCCCCTAGCCTATACTGGTGCCTGGCATTCTTTTTCCCCAGGGGCAGCACCCTACACTTGCCCTTATTGAACCTCATGAGGTTCTTCTCTGCCCAGCTCTCCAGCCTGTCCAGGTCCCGCTGGATGGCAGCACAGCCCTCTGGCGTGTCACCACCCCTCCCAGCTTGGGATCATCAGTGAACTTGCTGAGGATACACTCTGTCCCCTCGTCCAGGTCATTGATGAATATTACACTAAAGCTAAAAAGTGTGTGCCCCAGTTATACTCAAACTGGGGCAATATTCAAATTCTATCTAAAATTCATTTTGCAGTTTAGATATATACCATGTTAGTAGAACACAATTTTTCTAAGGAAGATTTTTCATTAGTCTTTTGGATTGTGAACTATTTTACTGTAAATGCTAGTGGAGATATGGCACTCTTTTTTTTTTCCTCACAGTAGCACATCAAGGGAAATCTCAGTTTGAGCAAGTAAGCTAAAAGTGATTACTCTGGGAATAAGCCATCAGACATAATGGCATTATTCTGTAGTACAGACCAGCACAAAAAGTTCCCTTGCCTTTGATTTTGAGGTTGCTGCTGCTTGTTTGTGAAAAGTGAGCATTGCTATTTTTGGAAAATTTTGAAGATGTTGGCAGGTTTTTGGAATGTTTCACAATTAAGCTACAGTTTTTCTTGCTTTGACAACAAGAAGTTTTATGTGGAACACTTTTTGCTGCTTTATGCTGTTACCTAAGAGGATTTCCAGGCCTGCAAAAAAAAGCTCTGAAGTGACATCACGAATTTCATTTTCACCAGGAACAGGTGGAGCAGGGCACAACACACACTTGCTACTATTGGACAGAGCTTCCAGGATGGCAAGGAACTGAGCTGCGGCACCAAACATCTGTCAGCAGCCGTTCAGTAGCAGTGCAAGGCCATGGCAACTAAGTAAGAAAAGGTAATGTAAGCCTTGTAATATCAAAACTGAGTTACAATAAAGCAAGATTTCTTTCAAAACAGTTGTCCGCCAGAAAGTAAGTACATGTTTAAAACAGAAAATATACTGTAAAATATATCATTGTTATGAATTTCATGCTTCAAAGGCATAGCAAAGCCTCATGCTAAGTGGGTACAGTACAGAAGTGCCATAATTTCATAGCAACCACATGCACTGCTGCGTGGTATTTTACTTAGAAAACAATACAATTGAAATTATGAGTATTAAGGCCATGTAGTTAAAAGCCACCCAGATCTCTCCTTAAAATGATATAGACTTGACCATAAGGAGCCAAAATTCTACACACTTGACAGAAAATCAGAGAAAGATTAGAATGCTCAGCACTGCAGTGACAGCAAAACACTATTATGTTCTCTCACTTGCATGTTTTGAACAACATAAGATAAAAACACAAGGCAGAACACAAATATATTTACACTATTGACTATTTGCACTATCTACATAAGAAAATTCTTAAATTTTATTTCAATGTTCTGTTTATATGGTTACTAAACCACTATCAGACATAATGTAAATCAGAGATACAGTACTTTAAAATGTTGCTCATAACCCATCAACATTTCAATTCTATTTATTTGGCACTTTCCCAAATAAAAACACTTTAGAACAGTTTCTAGGCACATTTAACTGGAAAAAAAAATTGGGAATTTCCTTCTCACTTTGCTTGATCCACATGATTTTAGTTTCCAAATTAATACTTACGGACAAGCTCAGATGTGTACCTGATAAAAAAAAAACTGGTCTGTTCAATATCTGACAATATTTAGAGTATTTAAGCTAATGGGTTATCTTTGTTCTCTAACATGTATAATAAGTGAGCCTCATCAATACTGTAACTGTCTTTTCCAAAGGAAGAACTATTTCTCCTGGGAGTATAATAAAAGTGAAAACAGAAGATAGTTAATATTGGATACTTACGGAGCAGCTAATCCTGGAAGCTATTTCCAGGCACTTGAAGGACAACAAAGCCATCCAGAGTGGTCAGCATGGATTCACAAAGGGGAAGTCATGCTTAACCAACTTGATAAAATTCTATGTTGAAATCACTTGCCTGGCAGACAAGGGGAGAGCAGTGGATATTGACTACCTAAACTCTGACACAGTCTTCCATAACCCTGAGCAAGTCTGCAAATGACAGAAAACTGAAAGGAGTGGCTGACATGCCAGAGGGACCTCAACAGATTGATAGGAACCTCATGACATTCAACAAGAAGTGCAAAGTCCTGCACCTGGGAAGGAACAAGCCAATACACCAGTACATGCTGGGGAGTCACCCAGCTAGAAAGCAGCTTGACAGAAAAGGACTTGGGGGTCCTGGTGGACACCAAGTTGAACATGAGCCAGAAATGCAGCAAAGAAGGGTGACAGTACCCTGGGATGCTTTACGTGAAGTACTGCTAGCAAATCAAGGAAGGGGATCCTTGCCCTCTACTAGTGAGGCCACACCTGGAGTACTGTGTCCAGTTCTGGGCTTCCCAATGAGAGACATGGATATACTGCAGAGTGTCCAACAAAAGGCCTCAAAGATGTTTAAGGAACTGGAGCATCTCCCCTATGAGGAAAAGCTGAGAGAGCTGGGTCTGTTCAGCCTGGAAAAAAGAAGGCTCAGCAGGGATCTCAGTGTATATGAATAGCTGAAGGGAGGGTGCAAAGAGGACAGAGCCAGGCTCTTTTCAGAGGTGCACAGTGACAGCACTAGAGGCAAGGGACACAAATTGAAACACTGAGGTTCTTCCTAAACATCAGGAAACACTTCTCTTTGAGCAACCAAGTACTGGCACAGGTCACTCAGAGAGGTTGTATGAGGAGAAAAAACTGGGCTCCGCACCATTCAGTGTGAATCAAACTGAAGACGTTTTATTTACCTTGTCTGTCCCTTTTATACAATCTTACTTTCCCTAGACCTGGTCACGCATCATTTAATTGGTTAAAAGTCTCTAGCACAAGGTAAACATACAGCTTAGTTCAGTTCCCGTTGGTTCTTAAGTTCTTCTCCCGCAGTGTCCAATTGGTCACCCTTATCTGCTCGCTCCTGCATTCCTTAGGGAAGCAGTCATTTCTCTTTTCTTATTTTTTCTTCCTTTGAAGTAGTTTCTAGAATGCAGCTGCGCACCTAGGCCAACATCCCGTATGGCTGGTTCACTATATGGTCATTTTCTTTTAAATACATTCCTACAGTTGTAGAGTGTTCATCCTTAGAAATATTCAAAAGCCTTCTGGCCATGGTTCTGGGCAACCAGCTCTATGTGGCCTTGCTTGAGCAGAGGAGTTGTACCAGATAGCCTCCAGCGGTCTCTTCCAAACTCAACCATTTTGTAATTCTGTGATGCATTCTCCTAGCAAAATAACTCCTCCAAATTAAATTTAACTTCTTTTTAAAATAAATCCTTATAATGGTGTTTGCAGACTAAAAATATTTCAAAGCAAACTATACATTTTTTTTTAATTATTGTGTCATTGTATTCAATATATGTTTTTCCCAACACTGCAGATTATTTTTGCCTAATGTTTTGATCTGATTTCTAGATAGGGCTCATAAAAAAAAAAAATCCCATATTTTCACACTTACTTGACACTTAATAAACCTACAAAATATTCTGAAATACTTATTAAAACAGTACTTTCAGATTTTACATCATTCAACAAGTCTTGTAAAACTACAAGAGACATGCAGAAACAAATATGAAAATTCAATACAACTCCTTCTTAAGGTAATGTAGTACAACAGTTCTCATTTTAGAAGCAAAAGACTTTTGATGGGGTAGTTACGAACAGCGTAATTTCTAACAATTTGTTGCTAACTTCAGGCATTCAGTTTTGTCAGAAAGTCAAACAGACAATCAATTACTGAAGATTTTTCAAGCTTCTGGAGATCAGATATGAGATTCCTGCTATGTGACATACACTGGTTCCTAGTAATATGATGGGTGCCTGACAAGCAAATGCCCTTATTTGAATGCATGCAGAGTTCTTAATATCCTAGCTGTTCAGGAAGACTTTTAGATTATCATCATTCAGAAGTACTTAAATCTTCCAGAATCAACTGACCTCAAGAAAGTTGACCAGTATGTGCAAACCACACATACTTGAACATGTTGAGGCTAGGACCCTATCATGGATAATGGGAAGTTTCCAGTAAGTGAGGTCTGGAATAGACCAACTATGCTGTCCACACAGCTGTTTAATATTAATTACAACTCAAGTGAATGATTTGAAACTCAAGTACTAGATAATCTTTTAAAAAGCTTTGATTAATAACTTATAAAATGGAAACATTCAATACAATCAGATCATATATTGGTATAGCTTCATTAATCATAATCAGTTCAAATGAGCAATTTCAGTTGCTTCTGATAAGTCTAATACAGCCAATTTTCTTTAAAAAGAGAACATAATACAGACTAATTGCAAAGAAATAATTAAATTAAAATTATATCAATATTAAATAATTAAGAAAGAAAATACATCATTGTTATTTTGAATTATTTGGCTTTTACTGTACCTAGTTATCTACACTTAGTCTGTATCCAGAGCTAAACTGTACCAGTTGCTCCACCACCTGATGACTCCTCCCCAGCTGAGAAAGGGAATCAGGAAAAAAAAGGAGAAGCCCCATGAATTGAAGTTTAAATGGATTTAATGAAATAACAAAACTAATACAAATACCAACATAAAGCATACACACATATACTCAGCCTGGTCCTTGGGAACCCCAGAAAGAACAGAAAACCACAAGGGAGAAACCTCAAGAACAAGAACTCCCCACCTTTACTAAACTCCCTCCTTTTATAATGATGTCAGTGCTATGGGATACACCCGTGAGTCAGCTTGGGGCAGCTGCTCTGACTGAATCTCCCAGCTACTCAGGGCTACTCATGGCTGCCTGCATGGCTGGCCCATGGTTCGGTTCCTGGGAAACCAGGACTCTAGTGCAGTACATGTTTTTACATGTAGCTTATCCCAAAGTATCTTATGAACAAATTAGATATTTATGAACAAAAAATATATCCAGATTTAACCTATTAGTTCAGCTCTGAATGTTTGAATCCATTCTAGCATCATATAAACTGTGGCAAAGAAGATGTCACTTTGTAGTATCTCTTTCCTTTTGTCTTTCAAAAAATGCAGAGATTCCTCAATTTTGCCATTATATTATGAGGTACATATGTAATGCATCTGTATCTACATCACGAGAATTAAAGGATGATGGAATTTCAGTCCAAGGAGACCTTCAGAAACCTAAGGAAGTAGTTCTACTGGGAGAAGTGCCAAGCTCTGCATCTGGGGAGGAATACATCTGTACAGACTGGAAACCAACTTTCGGAGTAGCAGCACTGCCAAAAAGACCTGGTTGTTAAACTTGAGCCTGCAGTGTTCTCTTGTCATAAAGAAGGTAAACTGCAGACTAGGTTACACTATGAGAAGTGTACAGCACATTGAGAGCTTATTTTCTTCCCTCACTTGGAACTCATGAGGCTCCATCTAGTGTACCATGTCCACATTTGGGCTCCTCCGTGTAAGAAGGATGTTAAGAAACAAGCCAGAGTCCCATGCAGGTCTACAAAGATGAATAAGGGCACCAAATGTAAAATAGGCTGAGGAAGCCTTAGTTAGGCTGGCAAAGAGGAAGCTAATGGGGTGACTAGATGATTTCAATTCAGATGACTCTGAAAGCATCAGCAATGACTTGCAGACTGGACATTACAAAAAGTATGATAATTAGGAGGGTAGTGCAGTACTGGAAGAGGCTATCTAGACTAGGGAATCTCCTTAATTGAAGCTCTTGAAGACAAAGCCACATATGATTTGATCTATCATTGGCAAAAGTCATGCTTCAAGTCAGAGGCTGGAGTAAACAACTTCCAAAAGTTCTTTACTCCTATAATACCACAATAACAGCAATTCTTCCTGATGCAATACTTGCAAAAGAAAATAATTTACTCCATAAAACCAAACTATTTTTATATCACCATCAGTTAACAACATTTCACAGAATAATGGGTTTTGTCACAAGAATGTGTCACAGTGCAAAGAGATCATGATATTTTGCTTACACAGGTGCAAAGCATCCCAATGAGCAGGTAACATTACTCAGTAAAAGAGTATGGTTTTGGGAGCTTGCTGATTAGTACTTTCAGTCACTCCTCTCTGCCAGCTTCCCATGGAATATCGCAGGAATTTGCGGGAAGTCATGGCAAGCAATCACATAGAGACCAATAAATCTTGTGAAAGGCACTTTACTGGCGTTACAACCCAGGTTATATAGACAGAGCACCAGATCACGAGACTCATCTAACTACCGATTGGCCAATAGCACTAGCGTGAAGTATAAATTGATTTGCAGCCTTAAAGCATGCGTTTACACCGTCACTCCTTTTCCACCTCCCCGTCCTGCTTCAGCATCCGGGTCAGGCTCGAAGGTTGGATTGCTCACATGTCCATTGCTTGCTAAAAAAACCCCAAGAGGAATTAAATTTATTTAGATCACAGTTGCAAACAGTAGGAAAGCAGAACAACCATCTGTTCATCACAAAGGGAATAACGACTCAGAAAGAAGCATCATCTTTGGCACAGTGAAATCAAAATGTCAGCTTTTGAATCTATCTGTGCAATCCCACATCTAGGAAAGGTCTTGAATTCAAAAGACCCATCTACCTATGACCAAAACTGGATGACACAATCTAAGACACATAACCATTGCAAACCTACAAAGTAGCATAATGGCATGAAGATAAACTAAACTACTGAAGTTTGATAAAGTCTGCACGCTGACCAAAAAAAGGGATAATAATGCACTCACACAGAAAAAAAGCATTTTCTTGGAATATTTATACTCCTTATCCCAATGGATCACTCTTTTTTGACACTAGCTGTAAAGAACACAAGGAAAGAGAGTGAAATTCGAGGAAATTCATTGCTTCCTTAAAAGTGTCCTTTGTATCCTCTCTCTAATTCATGGTATCTTGCAGAAAAGTAAGTGGCCTTCAAAAATGATCTCTCAAGACTTAAGAGAATTCTCCAATTGAAGTGCTGGGGTCTGAACCCCCAGCCCTGAATTAAGGGTGACAGATGGGTGGTTCCCATGGTCCTTCAAAAGGAGGGGATGAGTTTGCCTTTTGGTGCAGCTGACCTTGTAAGGAAAGCCCTTGGGTAAACAAGCCCCAGGTGCCCCCATTGGGTCAGTGAGTGCCAGGTGTCCTGCTGTGGGGATAAAAGCTGGGCCCACTTGCAGGAAGGGTGGGGTGTTTGTCTGTGAGGTGGATGCACTTTGCAGAGTTTCCTGTTGGGGAAGGACCTCCTGCCTCTCCCTGCAACTGGGCCCCAGTCAGGTTTGGCATTTGCAAACGTGGGCTTTGTGGGGAGACAATATGGGGCTACTTCTGTCTTATATGATCAGCCTGTTGACTTGGTTGTCTCCCATCTCTTCTATGGGATTCTTTGTTTCTTTGTTTATTCCACCTATTATTGGTTGTGCTGTGTCATTCCTGGGGTTGATGTCTATGATGTGTGATCTGTTTGACTTGTTTGTACCCCCAGTGATCCCCCATATACTGACTTTTTTTTTGTTTTTCTGCTGGCTGCGTCCTTTGTGCTATGCCTAGTGATTGGCAAAACACCACTGTAAGTACAAAAAAATTTTGAAACGCGGTAGCTTTTTTTCAAAGTACTCCTTTATTTTCACAGTAATTTAACACAGCAGGGCAAACTCAGGACTCCCATGTACTTGGTATGAATTTGAACAGGATTTCTCTTATTTTTATTGCTAACATAATTGCTGGAGGAAAAAAATGCTGTAAAAAAATTTTTCTAAAGTAGTAATTACTACGTCTTCCCTTCTGTCTTGGTTTGAAAGACAGGTGTCTGCTAAGGAAGGCAGGAGCCCCCCTTGGAATGGAAAATACAACCCCCTTCCCTCCGAGTTATTATAAAATTGAAATTAAGGGGCTTTCAGGCAAAGATATGAGGAAATGGGAATAACAGTTTTTACTAATATATTGAACAAAACAATAACACAGAGAAACTGGTTTAAAGCCTGACAGAGTCAGGGATACAACCTGGCCCCTGCCGGGCAGGGTGCTGGTACCAGTCCGATGTAGTGGTAGCTGCAGCTCTCTTTGAAATGGTCCTGATGAAGCGGTGATCTTGTAGAAAAGAAGTCTGGTCCTCCTCCGAAAATCCGGTGGTGGTGTAGTCCTTGTCCTCTGGGATCCCAGCGGGTAAGGCTGCTCGTGCTGTTCCAAACCCCAGATTTTATCCCCGGGGGGGAATGCTTGGCTCCCTCCCCCTGGCCTGAGCATCTCACAATGGGATGGTGAGTCCTGGGGCAAGGCCCTGATGGGCGCATTAACAGAAGAATAGTCCCGAGGGGGGAGGCAAAGAACATCGGCATACCTGGTTTCAACAGCTCATGGTAATAGAATACATTGTAACCCAGGACACCTCCTTTGAAGTTTGTTCTGAGTTTTAATAATAAATTATGTAAACTATGAAACAGAAAGAGTAAAACTTTCTTCTTATGAATAGCCTATGTGTATTAAACAGAACTATATCACATATTCATTGCATGCAAATAGTAAAGAAAGAGAAGGATTATACAAAATGTTAGACTTGCATTTTGTGCTCCTTTCAGTTTAACTTTTAACTTAGGTCGAAAATAGCCTTTCGCCTTTCTTCTGGATTTATACACTGCTCTCTTGAAAATCATTACTGACATCTGACACAAAGAAGAAAGTAAGTAAATAACTATGTTATGTGTTCTGTTCACAGAGATCGTAACTACTCTACTTGTTTATAGTGAATTACAAAATGATACCTTTAGAGTGGCCTGTCTAAAAATCTTTTTTGTCTCTGAGTTTTCCAGCGAAGAACTGGTATTTTCTAATTGCTTCAGTTCATCAATCTTAATCAGACCACGATGAGCAAATATCTGTTCAGTGTATTAAAAAAAACAAACAAAACATCACATTTTCATATTCTGTATGTTGGTATTTAATTTTAGAATCATACTATTCTTGAATTAAGACAACTGCGAAGAACTGCAATGAAAGCCAGGTCATGAACAACAACTTGAGAAGGAAAAGAATACCTTTGCAAAATATCTTTTGTATATTTGCATGGGGACTGACCACTACTTAATGCTAGAAATCTATGACTATTATTATATTACAAGGTACTGTTACCACGCTTACATATAGCTTGTAGTAGAAGTAGTTGTGCTAAGGCTCTTAGGGCCTGCTTTGGGGAAAAGAATTCTGTAACCTAGCAAATGTAACCTAGCAAATGTCTTGTTGTGTATGTAAACATATTCTTTATCTGATCATTAATAATGTACTTCTATTATTTTATCTAAACTGTGCACCTGAAGGAAATGTCTTGTATCTTGGGCAGAGGCCTGGAACGTACCACCCGGGGAATACCCGAACTACTAAATGACTAGACATGTATTTTCTTGAAGTTTAATTAACTTTGATTATTTGTATCCTCTGAAGCATAATCTTAGCAGCAATATATCTGTCAAGACATAATCAATGATTAATAAGGTAGTTCTATCTTGTTGTGCAGTTTTACACTATATAAACCTGTGTAATTTGACTGAAAGATGGGGCTCTGACTTTGGACACTAGTCCTCAGGCTCCCGGGCCCTCAATAAAGCATCACATAAACGACTTTGGTTGTTTGTGTTTCTTCGGACCGGGCAACAGTTTTCTGGCGACCGCGGCAGGACTCCGAAGGCGGCTGGGGCGGTTCGCACTCTGATCCACTCCATGCCGGCACCGAGGGATTCTCGGGGAGTCATCGGTCTGCGCCCGACCCCCGCGCCTGGCGGACAACTGCGAAAGGTAAGCCCGGGGTGCTTTATTATTTGGTATTGGGTGCCTGCCTATAAGACGAGGCGGCGATCCTCGCTAGGTTGGGCTAAGACGTCTTGGTTGGTAAGCCTAGGCGCCGGCTGTTAGACGCGGCGAAAGCTGCGCAAGTCCGGCACTTGCCCCTCGCGGCGACGAGAAGCGGCAAGTTGGTTGGTTTGGTATTTATTCTGGTATCTATACGTTGTCTTGTTAATAAGTCTATTTTGTTGTGTTGATGAGTTTATTTTTGCTGCTATTATTTTGCTGCTATTTGTGAACGAGTAACGAGTGATTGTGGTAAAAGTGTGCTTGAAATAGTGTGATAAAAATATTGAAATGATGCCATTTAAAACTGTAAAGGCGATGTTACAGTCAAACAATAAGATACCTGGCAATACACCGTTAGGTTGCATATTGAAACGATGGAAAAGTGAAGGATTTTATCAGGATCTGGAGAAAGGAAAAATGATTGAATATTGCAATCATTGGTGGCCTGAGTACACTGATAGAGAAGGGCCAATGTGGCCACTGAATGGATCAATCGATCCCGGTACAATTACTCCATTAATGCATTTTCTGTCTCGAAATGAAAAATGGGATGAAATACCGTATCTAGATGTATTTCGTTACTTAGGAAGGAAACCGGAATGGCAGAGGGAATGTGGTATAATGTTATTAGAGGTTCAGAATACGGAATGTGGGGAATGTAAAGGGAGAATGGAATGCTCAAAATGTTTGGCTTTAAACACCCGACCAGAAGAGGATTTGTCTTTATTAATATCCCCGGGTGCTCCTCTAGAGCCGAGCGCACCCCTGGAAAGTGACAATGAGAAAAATTATAAGAGTGAAGGTCAGGAAGAAGACGGGGATATTGAAGGGGGAAATTCTGTTAAAATGTCACTCCGTCCCCTAACACCCTCCCCTGCTGCTCCTCGGGAAATACAGAGAACACCTTTAGCCGCTTGTACTCGGCAAGGGCGGAGAAATCTCGGGGAACCCCAGCTAATTGCCCCCTTACGGGAGGCAATGGAACCCCAGGGAGAGAAGGTGCTGGTAAAGGTTCCTTTCTCCCCAGGCGATTTAATAATCTGGAAACAATCCGCTGGAAACTATCGGGAGGACCCCGAACGAATGGCATGGGTGGTTAAAATGATTATGAAAACTCAAAATCCTGATTGGAATGATATACAGGTGTTATTAGATACTTTAATGGACTCAACTGAAAAAGATATGGTACTGCGGGCAGCTAAAGAAAAGGCTCGGGAAGGGATGAGGATGCAAGTGTACGGTGGTACGGTTAATGATTTGGTGCCTTGCGAGGACCCCTATTGGGATCCTAATACAGTTCGGGGCATGCATGCCATTAGAAATTATCAGAATTTAATCCTGGAAGGGGTAAGAACAGGCATCCCGAAAACTTTGAACTGGTCAAAACTGTATTCAGTACGACAAGATAAAACTGAGTCCCCATCTGCCTTTCTGGAAAGACTAAAAGAAATAGCCAGAAGGTTTACCAATTTGAATGTGGAAGAAGAGGCTGGAAAATTGCAGCTAGCCCTGCTATTTATGGGACAGTCCCAAGAGGATATTAGAAAGAAATTACAAAAGCTGGAAGGAGAGGACACCCGTAATCTGGATAAAATGTTGGAAGTGGCCTGGAAAGTATGTAATAATAGAGAAAAAGAAACTTCTAGGAAACAACAAGCTAATATCTTAGCAGTAATACAGCAAGGCAGAGGACGTGGCAGAGGATTTGGGAGAAATCGAGGAAATGGTCGGGGAGGAATGGGTTTGCAGAATGCGGGTGGTCGAGGGATGGCGAACCCGAACCTTTATCAATCAGAAAGGTTGGGTCCTAACCAGTGCGCGTTTTGTCGTCAAATAGGACACTGGAAAAATGAGTGTCCGGCTAGAGCTGGTACTGGGGGAATAAATGCGAGCGGTCCGGCCGCTTACCCATTAAATCCGGCAGGTGTCGCTCAGGCAATGGTCTTGGGGGAATATCAGAGTCAGAGCTGACTAGACCAGGATCTGAAGGTAAGGATAGATATAGGGGGCAGGGAACAGGAATTTACTGTAGACACCGGAGCAACCTATTCTGTTTTAAATGAGCATTTGGGGCCAATTAGTGACACCACTGTTCAAGTCGTTGGGGCTACCGGACAGTCAGAGGAAAGATCCTTTTTGCAACCACTTAATTTAAAATTTAGGGGGAAGGAATTAGATCATCAATTTTTATACATGCCTAACTGCCCAAATCCACTGTTGGGGAGAGATTTACTGTCTATCTTAAATGTCAAAATCATTTTCGAAAATGGGAGAGTAAAATTGGAGATCCCAGAAGAAAATATCGCAAAATTGTTTGTAATCAAAGAAGTGGAACCCTCCCCAATACCTAAGGAAATAGAGAATGCAGTAATACCTTGGGTATGGGAAACCGGTATCCCGGGAAAATCTAAAGTAGCTCAGCCAGTGGTTATAAAATCAAAAGAGGGAACCCAGCCAGTAAGAGTAAAACAATACCCTCTCAAATTAGAAGCTAGAAAAGGGGTTGCTCCATTGATTAAACAATTCTTAACCCTAGGGATATTACAGGAGTGTGAATCTGAATATAACACTCCGATTCTGCCAATAAGAAAACCAAACAGTAAGGATAGATTAGTACAGGACCTACGAGCCGTTAATGATGTTATTGAGGACCTTCACCCGGTGGTTGCTAATCCATACACTTTGCTAACATCTGTGTCGGAAAGATTTCAATGGTTTACAGTAATCGATTTGAAAGACGCATTCTTCTGCATCCCTCTGGCATTTGAAAGTAGAAAATATTTCGCTTTCGAATGGGAAAGTCCGGAGACTGGAAGAAAGCGACAACTAACTTGGACCAGGCTACCGCAGGGATTCAAAAATAGCCCAACGATCTTTGGAAATCAACTGGCGAAAGAATTAGAGGAATGGAAGACGACGGAGGTAAGAGAGTCTCCTTTCTCGTACCTCGTGTTGCAATATGCTGATGATATCTTTCTAGCGACAGAAGAAGAGAAAGTCTGTTTAAACTTAACAATATCTCTCTTGAATATGCTGGGTCAGGCCGGGTACAGAGTCTCGAAAGAGAAAGCTCAGTTAGTGAGACGCAGTGTGATATATCTGGGATGTGAAATTACAAAAGGACAGAGAAAGTTGGGTGTCAATTGTATTGAAACAATTTGTGCTATCCCTCTTCCGAGAAATCACCAGGAACTGAGATCATTCCTGGGAATGGTGGGATGGTGCAGACTATGGATCCCAGACTTTGGGCTGATAGCCAAACCCTTATATGAAGCGCTCAAAGAAAAACAACTAGTGTGGGACAAACAACGAGAAACAGCTTTCCAGAAATTGAAACAGGCACTGAAGGAAGCGCCTGCTTTAGGCCTCCCGGACTTAAACAAAGATTTTCAACTTTATGTGAACGAGAGACAGAAGCTTGCCTTGGGAGTGCTAACCCAGAAACTTGGATCATGGAAACGTCCCGTGGGATATTTTTCAAAACAACTGGACACTGTAAGTATTGGGTGGCCGTCTTGTTTGAGAGCAGTGGCAGCTACAGTAATCCTCATCCAAGAGGCTAGGAAATTGACTTTAGGAAGAAAGATCGAAGTGTTTGTGCCACATATGGTAATAGCTGTCCTGGAACAAAAGGGGGGTCATTGGCTTTCGTCAAGTCGAATGCTACAATATCAAGCAATCTTTAGAGAGCAGGATGATGTGGAACTAAGGATAACTAATCATATTAACCCAGCAGAATTCCTCCGCAGCCAACTGGAAGAAGGAGAATTAGAACATGATTGCGTGGAAATAATTGAACAGGTTTATGCCAGCCGCCCGGATTTGAAGGACGTCCCGCTAGAAAATCCAGACTGGGAACTCTTCACGGATGGATCGAGCTTTGTGGAAAATGGTACCAGATACTCAGGATATGCGCTGGTAACCGTGAGTACTGTTATTGAAGCTAAAGCTCTACCCACAGGTACCTCCGCCCAGAAAGCTGAGATAATTGGATTGGTACGGGCTTTAATTTTGAGTACAGGAAAGAAGGTAAACATTTGGACTGATTCAAAATATGCCTTCGGAGTGATCCATATCCATGGGGCACTCTGGAAAGAAAAAGGACATCTAAATTCTCAAGGAACAACTATTAAACACCGGAATGAAGTACTGGCGCTACTGGATGCAGTGCACAAACCTAAGGAAGTAGCGGTGATGCATATAAAAGGACACCAGAAGGATGAAGGAAAAATTTATGACGGGAATCGTTTGGCCGATACTACCCCTCGAGAGGTGGCGAGGCATGTATGGACTCAAATGGCACTGATACCTACTAAGGTAAGCCCTGTTACCCCGTTTCTAACAGAGAAGCCAAAGTACTCAGCAGAAGATGAGAAGCTGGCAAATTTGCTTGAAGCACAGAGAGATGCAGCTGGATGGTACAAAACATCAACAGGACAGGTAGTGGTCCCTGGAAAAATTATGAAGATAATATTGGAAACTGAACATAACAAATGCCATTGGGGAGCAGAGGTAATGGTAAAATTTTTTAAAACGAGAAATAATTTCTAACCAGATGTTAACTTTGGCCAAACGGGTGAATGCTATGTGTCCGATTTGTCTAAAGAACAATCCTATCGTCAGGAAACAAATCCAGTTAGGAAGAATACAAATAGGGCTGGAACCAGGAGATTACTGGCAGGTAGACTTTTCGGAATTACCTAAAGCACGGGGTTTCCGATATATGTTAGTGTATGTGTGTACATTTTCGGGGTGGCCGGAAGCATTCCCATGCAGAACTAATCAAGCGAAAGAAGTAGTGAAAACCCTGTTAAAAGAAATTATCCCTAGATTCGGGGTTCCCCTGGGCCTTTCATCAGATAGAGGTCCCCATTTTGTCGCAGGAATTGTGCAATCCATTGCCCGAATGTTGGATATTACCTGGGGTTTACATACCCCCTGGCGACCACAATCTAGTGGTCAAGTAGAGAGGATGAATCAAACTCTAAAGGGTCAAATAAAGAAAATTTGCCAAGAGGCAAAAATACAGTGGCCACAAGCTCTGCCATTAGCCCTCCTGAGGGTTAGAATTAAACCTCGGGAAAAGATAGGAGTGAGTCCTTTTGAAATTCTGTATGGAAAACCATATCATGCGACTACTCTAAAAGGAGATCCACATGTCCAGGGAGAACAAATAATATTTAACTATGTAATGTCATTAAATAAAACTCTTAATGATTTAAGGGGAGCCCTACAGTGGAATCGACCGCTGCCACTGGAGAATCCGGTACATGATATCCAACCTGGAGACCATGTATACGTGAGGAACTGGTTCACCGACCCACTGAAGGAGACATGGGACGGTCCCTACCAGGTGATCTTGACGACCTTCACCGCCGTCAAGGTCGCAGGAATCGAGACCTGGATCCACTACACTAGCGTCAAGAAGATACCAGCCCAATGGGAAACGCAAATGGTGTCTCCAACTCGAATGATATTTCGCGCAAAGTAGCATTTTTGATTATTCTGTTTCTAGTCCTGTTAAAAGTAACTCCCTCCCGATGTTTTGTTGTGGTCACCACCCCAGAACCGATATCAGGAGCGATGGAAGAAAGGTCGTTACCAGACCTAGCACAAGTAAACAACAACACTCAGATTCAAACCTGCGATTTGAATGGCTGGGGAAAAGGTGTAGAGAGACAACCACAGGTAAAAGATAAAAGAGTAATTAAACGAGAAATAGGTAAAGAACCAGATACAGAACAGGTAATATCGGTACCAGGTAAAACGCAAGAAGAAAATTTAATGATAGGTTTGATCAAAGAATTTGCAAAATTACAAAATGTGTCACAAATTACTGCTTGCCTGCCAATTCCACGAGCAGTTGGAGAATCAATTCCATGGGGAATTTTGACAATGAATCTGACTACAGTAGAGAAAAAAAATGAAACTACCCCCTGTAAACAGAAGCCGGTAGTAGAATGGCAAGAAAAAGTAGAGAAAATTAGAAAGAGATGGAAGTTTCCAGGGAATAAAGACGATTGTCACAAGTTGCCAAATTCTATTTTTGAATCAAGGGAGCCAACAAGCCAAATGCGTTTTCTTTGTAGTGGGCCAACATGTGATGGTAGAAATAGAGGGTATTGTTCTTACGATGAACAAATAAAACGAAATGTATCTAGAACAATCATGAAATGGGAATGTGAAAGAGCTAACCGAACCACAGGACTAGAAGAGAAGTGGGAATCCATTTGGTCTACAAGCATACTTTTACAATTTCAGTACATGGCAGAGACATCATGGTGTTTTACATGGGATGGACTAAAATTTTCAACAAATCCAATTGTAATAGATAAAAGTACATCTACAAGGGAAAAAGAAAAAGTAGTTCCTTGGTGGCAATGTAAACAAATATACAATTGTAGTACAGTGAACCAAGCATTTCAACGCATACCCCCTCTAGCAGCGGCTCTAAAATTTGGGTGCTTATGCCGGGGACTAGAAAATAATTTGAATGTAACTAGTCTCTGGAAGGTTAGTTGCCAAAGGTATGCAATTCCGAGCCCTGGGCATTTAGTCTGGGTAATGAGTGATGGTACCTGGACCACACATTTAAACATTGACGGAAAAGTTAAACAAATAACATTGGGATTACCCACATTATGCCCTATATGGAAAAAGGCTCCCTTCAAGGGAAATCAAGAAAATTTGCACATAACACGACTAAAAAGATCAGAAAGAGGAAACGAAGATGATGAAACCTGGAATGATCCAGGAGCAGGGGTGAAAATAGGATGGGTATTAGAATCTCTCCTAAATCCTATAGCGTCCTATAGAAATAGAAAGTGGTTGTATCAGCTAACTGGACAGGTTGAAC
The DNA here is from genome assembly GCA_028020825.1 of Podargus strigoides. NCBI lineage: Eukaryota > Metazoa > Chordata > Aves > Caprimulgiformes > Podargidae > Podargus > Podargus strigoides. The sequence continues at coordinate 61,421,742 of CM051662.1, forward strand.
GGTTGGCAAATGTGACACGCAGAGGGTTCAGAAAAATGAATATACAGTTGCAGGCTACATCAAGGATGGCTTTACAGAACAGGATGGCACTGGATATCCTACTGCTAAAGGAGCATGGTGTGTGTGGATTTTTAAGAGATAGAATAGACCATTGTTGTGTACATATTCCAAATGTAACTGAAGATGTCGAGCACAATCTGGAGTTATTAGGAAAAATAGAACAAGAAACACACGAACTTAGAGAGGACATGTCGGAAAACTGGATAGGAGCCTTATTTGAATCCTTAGGGCTCCAGGTTTCTGGATGGATTTCATCGCTACTGCAATATTTGTTATTGTTTCTGATTTTAATCTTTGTTGGATGGTTATGTTACCGTTGCCTTTTGAGTATCATTACCAGAGAAACAGGACGAAACCGAAGCTTACTGAAAGCAGTGGCAAGAGCGAGCATACCGAACATAATCCTTCCACCGCCAAGATATGAAGAAGCCGTGAATCGAGAGAATCCAGGATCTATGGAAACTCAGAATTGAGCATCCTTGCAGAAGACTGAAGAATGCTCAAAAGGGGGGACTTGTTACCATGCTTACATATAGCTTGTAGTAGAAGTAGTTGTGCTAAGGCTCTTAGGGCCTGCTTTGGGGAAAAGAATTCTGTAACCTAGCAAATGTAACCTAGCAAATGTCTTGTTGTGTATGTAAACATATTCTTTATCTGATCATTAATAATGTACTTCTATTATTTTATCTAAACTGTGCACCTGAAGGAAATGTCTTGTATCTTGGGCAGAGGCCTGGAACGTACCACCCGGGGAATACCCGAACTACTAAATGACTAGACATGTATTTTCTTGAAGTTTAATTAACTTTGATTATTTGTATCCTCTGAAGCATAATCTTAGCACCAATATATCTGTTAAACATTATAACTTTGATTGTTTGTATCCTCTGAAGCATAATCTTAGCAGCAATATATCTGTCAAGACATAATCAATGATTAATAAGGTAGTTCTATCTTGTTGTGCAGTTTTACACTATATAAACCTGTGTAATTTGACTGAAAGATGGGGCTCTGACTTTGGACAATAGTCCTCAGGCTCTCGGGCCCTCAATAAAGCATCACATAAACGACTTTGGTTGTTTGTGTTTCTTCGGACTGGGCAACAGTACTATTGCATTTAACTTTGAATTGATTACTCATTTACATGTGGAAACACACCTCCACTTTGCAGTTAAATTTTGGAATATGGACAGAACTCTAAATACATATGATCTGATAATAAGCAGGAATATTTAAATATTTATGTCCCATTTGATTGCATCTGAAATGCTACATATGGTAAATCAGGATACCTCTCCATGAATGCCATCTTGACAATCAAAATAACACTGAGAAACTGCAGTATATAGGGTGGCTTTCCATGTCAAATAATGTGCAGATAAGAGTGGAATGGATGATTCCATATATATATACTCATCCACAATAAGTATTTCAGGATCTGTATTGAAGAAATCCAATTTCAAACAATTCATTTTAAACTAAATAAATATACTAAAGGACACATACAAAAATTTACCCAGTAGGACAAATTAAAAGAGGGGGAAAAAATCACAGAAATTATTTTAAGTTTTAACATGTTTTATGGACTACAAAGTATTCCTCCAGCACATTTATGGGTTTTTTTTCCCACCTGAAGCTGTGGTCAAGCATTATATTTTAGTCTCCAAGCTACTTTAACCACTCCAGTTCACTATAGCCTTGCCACTAGACAGAGGTCCTGCCCTTTTCTCGAATCTGCTCTTATCTTGAGAGTTCTCCCTCTCCTTTGTGTCAGCTCTAGTGATTTTTTTAAGACAGTTTTCAACTAGATCAGCAAGCTTATTTGGAATGCAATGGAGTCTGCCTTGTTTGGTGAGAGTCTGCACTTACATTAATTTGCAGTCATGGAACTACATTATCAGCTCTTAACTTTAGGGCTAACATAGCCATTGCAGCAGTCTAATTTTAAGAATTATTCCTACTAAATTGATTGAACAATATCTTCCCCTTTTATTTTCTTTGGAACAGCTGTTCTCTTGATGTACACAAAGTACACACAACCTTAGTTCTAAATTAAGTCAATACACAGATTTTCTTTCTGTCTGAATTAAAAGTATCTGAAATACCTATGATCAATTCCTCTGTTTCCTGTATAGTAAAAGCCTGAATACATTAAAGGAGGTGCTAAATCACTTCTGATTTCAAGAAAAGATGTTCAAAGAGAAAAAAAAAAAAAAACAAAAATCTTTCCTGCTCATTAATATAACCGACAGATAAGAAAATATTCTGGATTAATCATAGACTCATAGAATGATAGAATGGTTTGGGTTGGAAGGGACCTTTAAGATCATCTCGTTCTGACCCCCCTGCCATGGGCAGGGACACCTCCCACCAGACCAGGTTGCTCAAAGCTCCACCCAACCTTGCCTTGAACACTTCCAGGCAGGGGGCAGCCACAACTTCCCCGGGCAGAGAAAGCTGAATCAAGTTTTAGGAGAAAAAAGTAAAGCTAAGACAAACAAAAGTTATTTTCATAGTTAAAAAGAAAAAGGCATAGAGAAAGGCTAGGTGATTTTTATCAAGTATTTACAACTAAAAACCTAGCCACCAGGTGTCAGTACATTTCCACATTTACGAAACAGAAGATCAGTTCTTGGGATTTGATACAGTTGCCAAAAAAAAACAACATCTAAAGCCCAGTCTCAAAGACCAGCAAGGCATTACGGTGGCCTCCATTCCACAACTGAGGAGGAAGCAAAGTCATGAAGGCATGAGGGCTTAGAAATCAGCCATTTTGTAATCTAGACATTTTATTCTCTTGTGACAAAGTGCTACTATTGGCAATGACAACAAAATAGAAAAGTCAGGGTACAGTGTTATGCAAACTGCAGGTGCATTTTCCAAACTTCTGTAAATTTTTCAAATGTTTTTATTTATTTTGCCATACCTTAGCAGACTGACTTATCATCATCAAATGTCTGCATATGGTGTAAATATGAATAGTACCTGCAAAAATAAATTACAATAAATAAAAGACAGGCAAATTTTATAATCCTACGTGAAATTTGTTATGCTAACCAACTGAAACTTTTTCTTAATATCTGGGTTGTTATTTCCAGAAGCTGAAAAATAAACTAATGATTTTTCTAAAACTACTTTTAAATTAGAGAAGATGAAGCCCTTAAATTCTTGGTCGATATTAGCTTCACAAATACCAACACAATGAAGTAGCATAATAAAAGAATGAAAACTTAAACATATACTAGATCAATTTTTTATTAAGTAGTCGATAGAGAGAAAAATGTTATTTTTATCCTCAAATAAATAATATTTTTATCCTCTTAAAAAAAAATATTACCTCTCCTAACAGGCCTTACCTTAAATGATTCTTTCGTCTGTCATGGCACTGTCCTGGCAGACACCACCACTATTATGTGATATTAGATATGATAAGTAAAATGAAGAAAATGAATTATGACTAGAGCTTTCAAGAGCATCAAAGTGACTTAAAAATAAAATCCTGTCAAAAATTTACTGAATTTAGGCTATGTCACAAAATTGCTTTTCAAAAATCAGCCCTAGACATATAAAAGACATTGCAGTTTGGTGGGAGGGGGAATCTATTCTTCTATCTGTATGAATGTTCAGAAAGGAACACCTGTAGCAGCAGGAGGCATCACAATGTCAACTGTCATAGCTAAAAGGGTGTTATTATCCCAATAAGCAAAAATGGAGCAAGCATTAGGAAGATTTCTTTTATCAGTCAATTATGTAATGAGGCACAAAATCTATTGCCAGAAATTGCAGAAAAATGCTCAGGAACTGAGGAAAATCTGAATTATTGCCTACTTCTAATTAGTTTAGATTAATGGCTAGGCTTAGTACAGAGACCTGTCCCACAGACAAATAGTGGGACTTAAGAATGGCAGGTGAGTATATTTCAATTTTAATTCTTCTCCAATAGAAACAGACAAACAAAAAACACACCTCAAAAGTAGGGACTGAGGGCAACTGCAGTCCCAGCAAAACGAAAGGATAAGAATCTTGACCAACTATAGCTCAGAGAAAGTAAATTTTCCAAAATTAAATTAAAGCCACATTATCTCCTCAATTTATATTGCAACAATTGACCATAGTAGAACAAATTAATAATAGTCTTTTGACTTTTGACTCAGTAATATTGCCTTTTAAAGGAAATATATACTGCTGTTGTTCTTGAAATAAAAATCTTGACACATCATTCTCTGTGTATCTAGTTCACGGAAGTTCCATTTTTTCCTCCATTTTTTTCCTAATTCAAGTATTTGTAAGTAGCACACTAAAATCATATACAGAGATTCAAATACTTAAATGTCATATGGTATTTTTTAGGATAGTTTTATTAACTCTAGCCTTAAAGATCATTTGAAAAAATACAAAAATGTCAGACAATCATTTTCTACTCTTAGATCTGCAATCCTGTTTTCAAAAAAAACCTAAAAAAACAAAACCCCAAACTCATTAACACAAACATTTTATTGATTAAAAAATCCTGAGGGTTTTTTTATCAGGGTTCACTCAAAAAGTGCCCTTATGATGCTGTCAGATTTCATTTCATTAGTACACTCTAACCACAGTTATGATGAAAAGGCTATTACTTTTACAACAGTCTACCTGGAAAAGGCACACTATGTAGAAATTTCAATCTTAAAAAAATTTATTTTAGGAGAAAAAAAAGAAAAAAAAAAAAAAGACAAAAAAAAAATCTACTGTGATTGAAGACTAACTAGAGATTTATTCATGACCCTTAGGTTGTCCTTAAAGAATATGTATAAAGTTTCCCTCCACTGGTTTACTTAGCAAAGAAATGTAAATGAAAAGCCTGAGGTACCGTTGTAGATAAGCCAACACAAATTCTCCTGAGGTAGAGCCACTTGCATAGTGAGTCATAAGGAGGACAAGAAATTTAAACAAGTCTGCAGGGACTCTTCATTCTGGAGATTTCTGTCACTGCTGCAAACCATTTGATAAATGCAAACATTTCTCTCTTGCAAAGCATGGAACTAAAACACATGGCAACATACAGAAAATTAATACATATAGTTAAAATAGATGCACATAGCAGTTTCACATCAGCAAAGTACAACAAAATGGTGAGTATGAAAAGATCAAGTACACTAGAAAAAAAAAAAGTATGACATCAAAATGAGCATTAGAATATGGAGAAAATGCTGAAGCTTTAAGGTTGCTGTACCATTAGCCTCAGACAGTTTCCACTGTGTCACAGGATGAAAATGCACCTAGTGCATGAGGGCTGCTGAAAGGAGAATAGAGGAAGGATGAATGAGGCATTAAACCAATTAAATCCAGAGAATATGGCTTTAATTCTTGGCTTCTCTGTGGATGTCCTCTGTAAATTAAGGCAAGTCTTAACTTCTCTGCACTTCTCCATCTGTATCACAGATATCTTATTTCTCACTCTGTTACTTTTCTCTTCTACAGATGCGTTGTTCCTTCTTTTCCTTGTAATACCTAACATAATGTGATCTCAGTCTTGTCCAGTATCATGTGAACAAATCAACATGTGAGAAAATGAGTTAAGTGGGACACAGCCAGTCGATACGTATCAACCTCTCAGAAGCCTACTAACCTGATAATATTTGAAATCATATTAATTTTTGCAGTTAATTCACTGAAACTGGAAGTTTCAAGGCCTGGAACTCCACTTCTAGGATTTCCTTAGTGTTACATTTAAAAAAAAAAACCAAACAAAAGCTAGCTGCAGAAACTTGGCAAAAAAGAATTGCATATAAAGTCTTTAGATGTAATAATTTTACACATTATCATTATTCATTTCCAATTGTAGAGATAATTGTCAAACTATATTCCTTATCTGAAAATTTAGGGATATCTCAGCATCTAAATGCCAAGTTATAGAACAAGCATTTTAGTATAGACTCATGATAACATCTGGCACTATGACTGGTTCAAGGTCTAGGCAGACATAAGAAAACAGGAGAAACCATCTCTGGAACCCCAAATTTATTTACAAAGCATTTTTTAAAAACCAAAATAAAATGGACTAACATAGCCATTGATCATATTCTCTCTAGGAAGCTGAACTATGTTGGAAAAACAAAACAATAATATAAACAGAGTGTACCCCTTCTACCATGGCATTTGCTTCTAGATTTTAAGCAAACTGTCTGCTTTTTTCTCCTCACTAAACACCTATTTACAACCTAACTCTGACTAGAGGAATATGAATTTGATTAACTCAATACACAGGAGATGCCTACAGTTTTCTTTTGTTGTTCTTGATCACAGAATAACTTTCATTAGTTCATTTCAAAATATCCACCATGTACTGAAAATAGAGCTTTCCAACAAAGAACTGCTTAAGGTAAAATTGACGCATTTTTAGCATTCCCCCTATACCTACTTTCTTCCATGGTTACAAAGGATAAATTGCAAGCCACTACCTTGATAAGCAACTAACACAAAAGGATGCCAACATATTCTTGAGGTCGCTCAGCTTCTCAGAGCTTAGAGCACTTAGAAAACTATTCAGCATTCTGCCTCTTTTGTTCATAGTGAGCAAATAAGCTATTGACAGTAATGCAATGCTGCTTTTTTACTATATGTCATGAGCTTTTTTACATGTAGTTGCACATTCATGGTACAAATTACAGTACAACATTTTACTTGCACTCTGACCAGTTCTTAGATCACACTGTACAGAAATTTCTACAACAATTGCAGAACAGTTATCAAATTTTGCCCATATCCTGATTCTGTCAGTGGTTAATAGCAACTATTTCACAGCAAAAACTGCTGTAGACTGTTACAGAATAACCCGTTCAGAGAAAAATTCCTTTTTAACACTAAATTGATAGTGGCTGATTTATGCCACAAAAGCATAAGCACTTATATCCTCTTAAAAACGTATACCAACTCTGGATGTTCATATCATACATATGACTGTTAAATCTCAATACAATCTATATCAACACACTATTAAACATTAGTTAATAATTAATATGAAGTACATATGTGGAGGATAAAATAGGCTACTTATTTTGAATCTGTGAATGTCTTTGACAAAAACAAACAAACAAAACAAACAACCTACCGTAAGTGCTGCATTTTTGTCTCTGAAACCATTTGGAAAAAAAGTGGATTTAAAGTGGTGCACATCATCTATAATATCAAGGTTTACAGAAGAGAACTGCTGAAGGTATCTTCCATAGCACTGTAGAAGTGCCAACTTATATTCCTGAAGAACAAATACTATGTTCTTTTTATAGTTGTATATTTGTATACTTTTGTTTGTTTGTATATTACATTTCTATTTCTATAAAATGTGTTATTATTTTTTTATGTTTATGTAAAAACATATCAATGTGAAAGAGCAGTTGGAATTAAAACACTAAAGTTTCATACAGACATTCAGCCATGTAATTTCTAATGTGAACACTCAGCACATGAAATGTTGAAGTACTTAGAAGAAGAGCTAGTGGTTTGGGAGTCTCTTTTTATTTTAATCATAAATATGACATATCAGAGAATAATTGTAAAGTATGATCTTGGGCTAATGTAATAAACTCAAAGGGTTCTTGGAATGCCCTGCAGCTTTGCAACAGTAATGATAATGATACTATACTTCTGAGAAAAGTACTTAATAATGTAGAACTTTATAAACAATATACATAAATCATAACTTCTCTCTCCCCTGTTTCACTGATGTCAAAGCCCTTTTTTTGTAAAAGCAAGAGAGGAAGAGACAAGGAAGAGTAAGATGCACTAAAAAAGAATGAAACGTGACAACTGGAATTTACATACGGCCAAGAAGTCAGCATTAATAGACCAGAAATTGCCACTGGGTCTTTAAGAACTGTTAACAAACGGGATGTTGAGCTTTATGTCTCACTCAAAATACAGCTCCCCAGCAGCATGTTGAACCACTCTAACATCATATGCTGAGATTGTGGTTCAGCTCTGACTCAGAGCTGGAAGTGCCATTTACTGAATCACCTCCACCACTTCCTACAGCAAAGATTATCTAGAGGTTTCTCTACCAACTTCACTAATTCTAGCACACACATACACACACACAAAAATCATGATAAATTCTGAGGAAAAAAGTAACTAATTTGTATTCATAAAAACAATCCTTCAATGTTTAATCACAGAAAATTCAAAAGTACTCCTTGCACTCACTTTTTTCAATAGAAATTCCTACCACCATGGTAACACTCTGAATTTTTAATCATCTGGGGAGACTAACTCACATAGTCCTATTGTCCTCTTTGTGTGAAAGAAGCAGCAGCCTGAAGTGCTGGGGTCTGAACCCCCAGCCCTGAATTAAGGGTGACATATGGGTGGCTCCCACAGCCCTTTAAGAGGAGGGGATGAGTTTACCTTTTGGCTTTCCTCCAGGGTGCGGCCGGCCTTGCAAGGAGAGCCCTTGGGTAAACAAGCCCCAGGTGCCCTGCATTTTGGTAACAAGTGCCAGGTGTCCTGTTTGGGGATAAAAGCTGGGCCCACTTGCAGGAAGGGTTGGAGAGTCTGTCTGTGGAGTGGATGCACTTCACAGAGTTTTCCTGTTGGGGAAGGACCTCCTGACTCCTCATGGAACCGGGTCCCAGTCAGGTCTGGCACATTCAAACGCGGGCTTTGTGGGGAGGCAACATGGGGTTACTTCTGTCATAGGTAACTGCCTTGTTCTCCTGGTTGTCTCCCATCTGCTCTGTGGGTTATCTCGTGTCTCTGTTTGTTCCATCTGTTATGAGTGATACTGTGTCATTCCTGGGGTCGCTGGGGTTGATGTCTGTTATTCGTGATCTGACTTGTTTGTGCCCCTAGCAATCCTCTATATACTGACCCCTTTGTGTGAAATAGAACCTGCGTACTGGATTGTTGGTCTGCTGCTGGCTGTGTCCTTTTTACTGGGCCTACTAATTGGCAAAACAAAATTGGCGACGAGGATGGCCCCGTCTGATGTTCCCGGTTGGGAAGATCCTGTGTACAGTTCGCTGGCTCTTGAATGGGTTAAATTTGGGGGGCCATGTGAACAGTGGGAGAAACAGTTGGCAGAGGCTGAACCACAGGATGTATTGGAAACTATTCAAAAGTTTTCCAATAAGGCACGGGATGCTGTAACCTTCAGGAGACGGGGATGGATTTTGTTAACAGCGTATAAGAAACAGCACCAGCAGAAAGAACAGTTACTGGTAGAATGTTCCCACATGCGAGATCAGATTATGACTCTAGAAACCCTAAATAAGCTCCTTACTGACAAGCTGGACACTTGCCAAGCTGTGCCTGAGAAGGCTACAGTGCAAGTTGCCCAGTGTAAACGTGGGAAGAGAAGGGGGCACGCTAGTCATAAGAAGGTCCACTCAGAAGTTGTAGAGGTGGATGTGCACTGTAACCCTGATGACTCGGATGATGATATTTGGTACCCTGCGGAGTCTAATGGGGCTGGTGCCTCAGATGACTCTGCAGATGCGAGACCAGTCATCAGGAGAAAGAGAGAATTTTCCGAAGACGAGCCGCCGGTGAACAAACCCACAATGGAGGATTTTACACAGCAGGAAGTTAATGATATCCTTGCACGGTTTAGTCAGAGGCCAGGAGAGCCCCTGCTTGCTTGGATGGTACGTTTGTATGATCAGGGAGCATCAGGGGTTAGCGTGGACAACTTGGACTGTAAAAAGTTTGTGACACTGAGTTTTGACCCTCTTGTACAGGATGCATTTCGAAATAATGATCAAAATACCAATCTATTGGCTGTAGCTGCTGCAGGGTGCAAGGCAAAATATCCCCTGGAGAATAGCTGGCCAGGCTCTGACCGACCGTGGTATACTCTGTGGGATGGTATACAGCAGGTAAAGGAAGAAGGCATGAAACTGGCCATTCATGTGGGATATGTTGAGGTATTAATGCAGCTTAGATTGTCTGTGCCCATGCGAAATGTGATCATTAAAACTGCTCCACCGGCATATAAGAATGTTCTTGTGACTCTCCTACTTAGTGAAACAGGGAATCCCATTAGAGATGTAATTGAGAAAATGCAGCAGCTGGGTGACCTTGGAGACTGGGGCCCCCGGGAGTGTCAGGGGTATCGAGAATTCCGACGTCAACGGGGCCCCTGGGAGAGTACAGGGACTCGAGACACCCGACGCCGTAAAACTACCGAATATAGGATGTCTCGAGGACAAATGTTTAAAAGTTTGCTGAAAGATGGTGTACCTCTCACTAGGATTGATGGTCTTGATACCAATGAACTATGGAGGATGTATAAACAGAGAGGGTTACAGAAACCCCGTAGGAAGGTGCAAAATTATCAGGCATATGATTCGGGAGCTGCTCAGCCTACAGCACCCCCTCTGGAACCTCAGCGGGACCCCGCCTCTGCTCGCGGCAGGCCCTCTGTTGCTCCAGAGAGGAACCACGAGTGGCAGCGGTACTCTGACTTATATCCCTCACAAGAAACTAGGCATTATAATTCTTTCTGAAATGTTGGCCAAGCTCCGGTACATTGGGCGCGGGAGGACCGGCGACCTCATGTGGAGCTACAGATATTCTGGAAAAACCGGTCCTCTCGGATAGTAAAAGCTTTAGTGGATACCGGAGCGGAGGCCTCCTTAATCTATGGGAACCCTGAGAAATTCAAAGGGCAGTCTGTGATTATTACAGGGCTGGGCGGCAAGCAAATCGAGGCGGTACAAACCCAAATTAATATGAGAATTGGACACCTTCCGAAACGGCAGTATACAGTTATGATTGTTCCCATTCCAGAGTATATAATTGGAATGGATATTCTGAAGGCGCTTACTTTGAATCTCCCTGATGGTCGGTATCAATTTGGAGTAAGGAATTATATCACTAATAAGGCAATTTTAGTTGGAAAGATAAAGATGCCTCCCGTTCAAATTCCAGCTGCGACCAACGTCGTATCCATGAAACAGTACAGGATTCCAGGTGGGCATGAAGAAATTTCTCAAACGATCAAAGATTTACTGGCTGCAGGAGTTATAAAACCGACTACCACCGTGTGGAATAGTCCAATCTGGCCAGTTAAGAAGGCTGATGGATCCTGGAGAATGACTGTGGATTATAGGGAATTGAACAAGAGCACCCCGCCTCTTGCGGCCGCTGTACCTGATATGGTCACCTTGATAGAAAGAGTTCAGAGGCATCCTGGCACGTGGTATGCTGTCATCGATTTAGCCAATGCATATTTTACGATCCAAATTGCAGAAGAGCATTGGGATCAATTTGCATTCACATGGCAAGGGCGACAGTACACCTTTACCAGGTTGCCTCAAGGATGGGTGCATAGTCTAACTATTTGTCATAGAATAGTGGCTGAGAACCTGGATGAGGTACAGCTTCCCCCTCATATGCAGATTGTCCACTTTATTGATGACATTCTGATTCAGGGGAGCAATGAGACTGAAGTACAACAAATGCTCGAAGTGCTCCTAGTGCACATGAGGCAGAAAGGCTGGGAGATCAATCCAACTAAAATCCAAGGGCCGTCTCAGACAATCACATTTTTAGGAATCCATTGGCACTGTGGTCATCGAGAGATACTACCTAAGGCTCAGCAGAAGATCCTTGACTTTGCAACACCACAGAATAAGAAAGAGGTGCAGAGATTTATCGGGCTGTTTGGTTTCTGGAGACAACACATTCCCCATTTGGGACAGATTTTGGCCCCATTATACAGGGTGACCAGAAAGAAATATGAATTTGAATGGGGGAATGAGCAGCAGGCTGCCTTTGAGTTGGCTAAAGAGGCTATTCAGAGGGCTTTAGACTTATGGCCCATGCAGGACGGCGAAGTGGAACTGAACGTATCTGTAAATGGGTCATATGCTAATTGGAGCCTCTGGCAAAAACAAGGGAGGAGAAAAGTCCCCTTGGGATTTTGGGGAAGAAAGTTGCCAGAGGCAGGGATCAACTATACGCCCTTTGAGAAGCAACTGTTAGCCTGCTATTGGGCCTTGGCAGAAACTGAACAGCTTACGATAGGCCACGAAGTGGCTCTGCGCCCTGAAATCCCTATTATGCAGTGGGTTAAAAGCTCCCCAAAGACCCACCGAATAGGGCATGCTCAGGAATCCAGCATTATCAAATGGAAATGGTACATTCAAGACAGAGCAAAGGTGGGACCTGGTGGTGTTGCTGCCCTTCATGAACAAATAGTGGCTGCCCCCATGCAGGATCAAGAGGTAAATCCTGATCCTATAGTTGACCGGGAATCCCCTGTGCAGTGGGGGAAGACCCTGGATCAATTGCTACCTCTTGAAAAGGAACATGCATGGTTTACGGATGGGTCAGCTAAATATATAGGAGGGAAAAGGTTTTGGAAGGCAGTGGCTTATCACCCTCACACAGGAAAATTTTTTGAGACCACAGGAGAAGGGGAAAGTAGCCAATATGCTGAGTTATATGCAGCATATATGGCTTTAAAACAAGAGGATTTAGGGGAGTGTCATCTGTATACCGATTCCTGGTCAGTGGCTAATGGATTGGCTACCTGGTTGCCAACATGGGTAGCCAAGGATTGGAAAATTTATTCTAAGACGGTCTGGGGAAAAGAGATATGGAAGGATATTTGGGAACTAGTTCAAAGAACAAAGGTGACAGTGTTTCATGTCGACGCTCATAGCAACATAAATTCGCTTGAGCGACTTTACAATTCTGTCACTGATAACCGGGCAAAGATTAACCAAGCCGGACTGGAGTTCCCTCAGGAAGGGGACCATGAAGGCTTGGCGAAATGGGCACACCAAAAATGTGGGCATCTTGGGGAGAAGGCCACTTACAAGTGGGCCCAAGAGCGTGGCATAGTCATGTCACTGGACATGATCAAAACAATAATTGCCCAATGCCCTGTGTGCCAACACACTCATAAACACCCGGTACTAAATATCGTAAAAGGAGAACTGGGAAGAGGGAAATTGCCAGGACAAATCTGGCAAATGGACTACATGGGACCTTTACCCCAGGACCGAGGGTGCAAATACATCTGCACCGCTGTAGACACATACTCGGGATATTTAATAGCTTATCCCTGCAAGAAAGCCACACACCATAGTACTACTTGCACCATAGATATAATGATTTTGTACTATGGGATCCCCTTACAAATTCAAACTGATAATGGGTCTCATTTTCGAAACAAATTTGTACAACAATATGCGGAGCAGCATAATATTCAGTGGGTCTTTCATATACCATACTATCCCCAGGCTGCAGGATTAATCGAACGAATGAATGGGCTATTGAAGGAGCAGTTAAAAAAGCTGGGAAATGGAAAGCTATCCCGATGGAGGACTAACCTCACGGATGCGCTCCATACCCTCAACAATAGGCCCATTGGGGAGATGGAGACGCCCTTGATGCGCATGACTACGCCCAATCTCCAGATACAGCCTTTAACAGTAACCGAAACATTGATCTATTGGGAAATTGTCCCGGGTGCGATGGCACCCTACCGGGCCACTCCAGAGGCTGCTGGGCTGGATCTCTATGCATTAGAACTGGTAAAGATAAACCGGAGCCAGACAAGGGTTATTAACACCGGGATAGGAGAATAGATTCCCCCAGGACACTTTGGTCTGATAACTGCTCGCTCAAACTTAGCCCTGAAAGGTGTTCACGTCATGGGAGGAGTGATTGATGCCGACTATCAGGGAGAAATTAAGGTAATCCTTTTAAACAATGGTGAAGAAGATTTGGCTATTCAACCCAAGGATAGAATAGCACAACTATTAATACTACCAATTTTGAAAACAACAGTAAGGAAGGGGGACCCACCCCAAGTTACTACTGTTCGTGGGGACAAAGGATTTGGATCCACCAACTTTAGTAATGGGGCAAAGGTATGGGGCCAAGGGCCGAGTGGGCCCCCTGAGCCAGCTGAAGTGATAGCTGTAGGAAAAGATAACACTGTCCTAATTATGAGACCTGGGCAGCAAAAATGGGAACATGTCCCCGCAAATAAGTGTTATTTGCGGGAATAACGGAATGGTATAGAATTTTGTCCTGCAGATCTTGTACAGCGCCGCCGGAGTATGAGAACATCTACACTGAATCTGACTTCATGAACTGCAACGTAACGTACTGCTGAACTGCGCCAAGTAGATGAACTCTGCTCCAGACTACAACATACTGGAAATAGGACTGCACCTGATATTCCAATGGGAAAGACTACGACAGTGAAGCAACGACCGAGATGACTGCAGCAACATCTGCATCTAATGGACTGAGACTAATTCAAGATAAAGAAGAGACACTTGTACACCTACGGACGGTATAGAGACTGTGGTCCACCTATATGTCAAAGGGCCGAATGAAGTGCTGGGGTCTGAACCCCCAGCCCTGAATTAAGGGTGACAGATGGGTGGTTCCCACAGCCCTTTAAGAGGAGGGGATGAGTTTACCTTTTGGCTTTCCTCCAGGGTGTGGCCGGCCTTGCAAGGAGAGCCCTTGGGTAAACAAGCCCCAGGTGCCCTGCATTTTGATAACAAGTGCCAGGTGTCCTGTTTGGGGATAAAAGCTGGGCCCACTTGCAGGAAGGGTTGGAGAGTCTGTCTGTGGAGTGGACGCACTTCACAGAGTTTCCTGTTGGGGAAGGACCTCCTGACTCCTCATGGAACCGGGTCCCAGTCAGGTCTGGCACATTCAAACGCGGGCTTTGTGGGGAGGCAACATGGGGTTACTTCTGTCATAGGTAACTGCCTTGTTCACCTGGTTGTCTCCCATTTGCTCTGTGGGTTATCTCGTGTCTCTGTTTGTTCCATCTGTTATGAGTGATACTGTGTCATTCCTGGGGTCGCTGGGGTTTATGTCTGTTTTTTGTGATCTATCTGACTTGTCTGTACCCCCAGCAATCCTCTATATACTGACCCCTTTGCGTGAAATAGAACCTGCGTACTGGATTGTTGGTCTGCTGCTGGCTGTGTCCTTTTTACTGGGCCTACTAATTGGCAAAACACAGCCATACACAGAAACTTTTACTTTCCAGGGCCAGCTATGGGCAGTCGGTCACTTGTGTAGTCTACGACATAGATTCAGGCTGTGATAACTCTTAGACTCCAAAGTCATGGATCAGAATACCATTAAGCTAGTTACTGATATATAACAAAAAGGTAATTTCTCTCCCAAACAGTTTAAAATACATGTATATGACCAGAGATAACAGGCGGATACAGGCAGAGAGGGTGGGGAAAAAAAGATGAGTCAGTACTGGTCAGTATGATGACTAATGGGCTGATTTCCAGATATATGACATCATGAATTTAGGTGTGTCCTTGAAGTTACATAGCAGATGTATAATAGGAAGGAATCTGAAGTGAGAAGGCATTAAAAAAATAGCAGGAGGACAGAAAGCTAAGTTGGTACTTACCCATTGACTACTCATATTCAATAATTCATTTTTAAAGTCTATACATCATTAAGTATTATATAACATAACAGAGGATTAAAATGTAAAACAGACACCAGAAGTTTTCAACTAGAGGTCAAGAGGGGTACTTATGGAATTGGCTCTACCCTACCTATCACAGAACTTGGTGTTACACCACATTCATCTTTCCTGTAATGCATTACAATTTGTAACTAACATCCATCTCACATTTTTTTCTTTCTTTTTTTCTCCAGGGAAAAAAATTGGATAGAATGAAAATTAAGTTTGTGAAGTCAAAAAAACGCACCTAAAAATGGGAGTTCCAGAGAGAGCTCATTTCACAGTTTTAGGCTGGCCAGCAAAACAACTTTTTCAACAACATGGATAACTTTACCTTTACTGTAGAAAACCACATTACACTAGAGGATTGAAGTTGCAAGCAGAAGCCTTTACTCAAAATTCTAGATTATTATTAGGCAATCTAGGGCCAGGTCATTAAGCACCTTGAACATAACGACAAATTACTACATTTGAGTTGTGCTATGGGAAGCCAGTATAAAGTACAGAGAGCAGAGTTTGATGCGTTTGAAGCAACCTTACTGAGTATGCTGTGAGACCAACAGTTCCCGAGCACTAAAAGCTTCAAGTAATACTCCAAGCAATTCCTAGGGCCCAGAAGCTATGAAAACTTGAGGAAAACATGAACATGAAGAAAACATGAATGAAATTGCATAGGCAATGAAGGAGGTATTAACAAATGCAGTTATTCAAGCTTCCTTAAGAATTTCTGTGAGAATTCCTAAACCTACACCACGAACGAGCCTATACCTTCAGTTATAATGGCTCCACACTTACGGACTCTTCTATATGCCTTCTTCAACATACCAGTAAGTGTTGAGTGTTGCTGAAGTTCAGCTTCAGCTTGCTGTTCTTTATTCAGGAGGCAGGCCAATTTTGCAGAATTCTTTAGGGCAGATGCAGTGAAGGACATATAAGACTTAATAACATCTGCATGATACTAATACCTCTGCCATGGTCTGCAGAAAAGCTTACCTAGTAGCCACATATATACACTTCCCATAAATAGCATAAATAGCATTTATCCTTGCTGGATTCCATAAGCAAATGACATAATACTGTAAGAACAGTTTCACTGGATGTGTTTGTCCAAAAGATGGCCCCTCAAACTATCTTGATACATTTCCAATTATGCCCTCTTCTTTTCCAGGGGAAAAGAGGGAAACTGAAAGTCATATGCTGCAGAGAATGAAAAAGGGTGAATACAGGTGACAACTGGCATTTAACTGCTTTCCTACTGTAAAAGTCAATAGACGGTTCTTAAAAATTATTTTCAGTTTAAACACAGTATCAGTTATCTGTTTTTCTTGTCAGGTGAGAAGGAATTAAAATTTAATGCTTTTGTTCTGAAAAAAAATCCCAAACTTTGTTTAACCTTTTTATTCCCATCATGTTCAAAAATTAGGTAGAAGTTACAGAAATCTTTCCAAAAGCATTGAAAAATTCTACTAATAAATTATAGACTTTCACTGACTTTTGTGCTATAAATATATTTTTTTAATACAATCAACTTTTTATAAGTCTAATATAAAAAATCAGTGTCTGAAATAGGCCTGAAAGACTGAGGGACATAGTTAAAATATATACTTGACTGCCTCATAACACATACTAAAATACTAAATAGACAGAGTTTTGAGGTAGGAAAGTATTATTGACCAAATATCTTCTAATATGTTCATGGCAAAAAGTAGAAAAATCCACTGATGGATCATTACAAACACAAAATCACACTAATCAGATAGCATCTATTTAGGAGCTGTCCCTTACTCTAAATTATGTTAATTCTCTACAAACTTTAAGCATATTCTCTCAAGCAACTTTTCAAGTACTGAACCTTTATAATAAATTAACTGTCCTGGGTTGCAATGTATTCTATTACCATGAGCCGTTGAAGCCTGACGCCGGTGTTCCTTGCCTGCCCCCCCCGGGACTGTTCTTCTGTCAATGCGCCCATCAGGGCCTTGCCCCAGGACTCACCGTCCCTGTGTGAGATGCTCCGGCCAGGGGGGGAGGGGTGGAGCCAAGCATTCCCGCCGGAGATATTTGGCGGGTTGGAGCGGCGCGAGGGGCCTTACCCGCTGGGATCCCAGAGGACAAGGACTGCACCGCCGCCGGATTTCGGAGGAGGACCGGTTTTCTTTTTCTGCAAGATCACCGCTTCGACGGGATCGTTTAAAAGAGAACTGCAGCTGCCACCGAAATCGGATTGCTCAGACTTTTCTTTTCCTTTTCCTACGGACCACCGCTTTAACAGGGCCATTTCGGAGAGAGCTGCAGCTGCCGCTGGATCGGACTGGTACCAGCACCCTGCCTGGCAGGGGCCAGGTTGTATCCCTGACTCTGTCAGGCCTGTAACCAGTTTCTCTGTATTATAGTTTTGTTGTATACATTAGTAAAAACTGTTATTCCCATTTTCCTCATATCTTTGCCTGAAAGCCCCTTAATTTCAATTTTATAACAATTCGGAGGGGAGGGGGTTGTATTTTCCATTTCAAGGGGGGCTCCTGCCTGCCTTAGCAGACACCTGTCTTTCAAACCGGGACATTAACCTATAATTCCGTAATCCTTGAGTATTTCTGCTTCATAACTGTATCACTCAGGACCACACACCCTTCTTTGATCCTAAAAGGAATGACTTGCAACTAGCTTTCAGCTGTACATCTTTGAGCTGCTTCTGAGTGTTGTTTAGTAATAACCCTTGAAAGCCCCAGATTTTACATGATCTTCTGATGTAAATATCACTGAGGTAATAAGTGGCACACTTTCAAGGGCTTTTTATCCAGCAGACACAAAGGACAAATATTATATAAGCATATAACATAAAACCAGCCTTATTGAGTCAGACCAAGTTAGTAGCCCAGTATCCCATCTCCAACAGTAGCCAGTAACAGTTGACTAGGTAAGAGTATAAAAATAGAGCTATCATGTTGTGAAACACCCCCCAAATACTCTCAAAGTCTTCAGCAATCTAGCTCCTGAATCTTTTATAGTTGCGATTTATCTCTTTTGAGGAGACCAGAAGTGCACACAGAATTCAAGATGCAGGATCATCATCAATACATACAGTTGTATAAAGTGTAATTGCGCTCTGGTTTTTGTTCTCTGTTCCTTTCCTGATAATTCTTTACATTCACGTTTGGCTAACTGAGCTCTAGGTTTGTTACCATACCTATGTGTATTCTATAGCAGTAGTAGTTATGCTAAGGCTCTTAGGGCCTACCTTTGGGAAACGAAATTTTGTAACTTAGCAGATACCTAGAATATGTGCATGCAGATGTATTTCTTTAAGAATGTACCCCTATTATCTTATCTAAACTATGTGCCTGGAGGGGTTGTCTTGTGCCTTGGGCAGGGGCCTGGAACGTACCACCCGAGGCATGCCAGAATTACTAATGACTAGGCTAGATACGTATCTCTTTGAAATGTAATGTATCTCTTTGAAGTGTATTCTTTGAAGTAGGATCTTAGCAGCAATATATCTGTCAGACACTAATAAGGTAGTTCTATCTTGTTAAGCAGTTTTACACTATATAAACCTGTGTAATTTGACTGAAAGATGGGGCTCTGACTTTGGACAATAGTCCTCAGGCTCCCGGGCCCTCAATAAAGCACCACATAAACAATTTCGGTCGTTTGTGTTTCTTCGGACCGGGCAACAGTTTTCTGGCGACCGCGGCAGGACTCCGAAGGCGGCTGGGGCGGTTCGCACTCTGATCCACTCCATGCCGGCACCGAGGGATTCTCGGGGAGTCATCGGTCTGCGCCCGACCCCCGCGCCTGGCGGACAACTGCGAAAGGTAAGCCCGGGGTGCTTTATTATTTGGTATTGGGTGCCTGCCTATAAGACGAGGCAGCGATCCTCGCTAGGTTGGGCTAAGACGTCTTGGTTGGTAAGCCTAGGCGCCGGCTGTTAGACGCGGCGAAAGCTGCGCAAGTCCGGCACTTGCCCCTCGCGGCGACGAGAAGCGGCAAGTTGGTTGGTTTGGTATTTATTCTGGTATCTATACGTTGTCTTGTTAATAAGTCTATTTTGCTGTGTTGGTGAGTTTATTTTTGCGGCGACGAGAAGCGGCAAGCTGGTTGGTTTGGTATTTATATTGTCTTGTTGGTAAGATTATTTTTGCTGTTATTATTTTGCAGCTATTTGTGAGTAAGTAACGAGTGATTGTGGTAAAGTGTGCGTGAGATATTTTGAAACTGAGATGATGTCATTTAAAACTGTGAAAGCAATGTTGCAATCTAACAATAAGATACCGGGTAATACGCCGCTAGGCTGTATACTGAAACGATGGAAAAGTGAAGGGTTTTATCAGGACTTAGAAAAAGGAAAAATGATTGAATATTGTAATCACTGGTGGCCTGAGTATACAGACAGGGAAGGTCCGATGTGGCCATTAAATGGATCAATCGACTCCGGTGTAATTACTCCACTAATGCATTTTCTGTATCGTAATGAAAAGTGGGATGAAATACCTTATTTGGATATATTTCCGTATTTGGGGAGGAAACCGGAATGGCAGAAAGAGTGTGGCATATTGTTGTTAGAGGCTCAGAATATGGAATGTGGGGAATGTAAAGGGAAAATGGGCTGTTCAAAATGCTTGGCTTTAAACTCTCGGCCAGAGGAAGATCTGTCCTTATTGATATCCCCGAGTGCACCCCCTGAAAGTGACAATGAGGAGGAAAAAAAATGAGAGTGATGGCCAGGAAAATGACGGGAATGTGGAAATGGGGAATTCTAGTAAGAACATTTTACTTCGTCCCCCCGACACCCTCCCCTGCTGCTCCTCGGGAAGTACAGAGAACACCATTAGCCGCTCGCACTCGGCAAGGGCGGAAAAATCTCGGGGAACCCCAGCTAATTGCCCCCTTACGGGAGGCAATGGGACCCCAGGGAGAGAAGGTGCTGGTAAAGGTTCCTTTCTCCCCAGGCGATTTAATAATCTGGAAACAATCTGCTGGAAACTATCGGGAGGACCCCGAACGAATGGCACGGGTGGTTAAAATGATTATGAAAACTCAAAATCCTGATTGGAATGATATACAGGTGCTATTAGATACTTTAATGGATTCGACTGAAAAAGATATGGTATTACGAGCGGCCAAAGAAAAGGCTCGGGAGGGGGTGAGGTTACAATTGTACGGCGGCACTGTGAATGATTTGGTGCCTAGCGAGGACCCCTATTGGGATCCTAATACAGTTCGGGGCATGCAAGCCATTAGAAATTATCAGAATTTAATTCTGGAAGGGGTAAGAACAGGCATCCCGAAAACTTTGAACTGGTCGAAACTGTATTCAGTACGACAAGATAAAACTGAGTCCCCATCTGCCTTTCTGGAAAGACTAAAAGAAATAGCCAGAAGGTTTACCAATTTGAATGTGGAAGAAGAGGCTGGAAAATTGCAGCTAGCCCTGCTATTTATGGGACAGTCCCAAGAGGATATTAGAAAGAAATTACAAAAGCTGGAGGGAGAGGACACCCGTAATCTGGATAAAATGTTGGAAGTGGCCTGGAAAGTATATAATAATAGAGAAAAAGAAACTTCTAGGAAACAACAAGCTAATATCTTAGCAGTAATACAGCAAGGCAGAGGACGTGGCAGAGGATTTGGGAGAAATCGAGGAAATGGTCGGGGAGGAATGGGTTTGCAGAATGCGGGTGGTCGAGGGATGGCGAACCCGAACCTTTATCAATCAGAAAGGTTGGTTCCTAACCAGTGCGCGTTTTGTCGTCAAATAGGACACTGGAAAAATGAGTGTCCGGCTAGAGCTGGTATTGGGGGAATAAATGCGAGCGGTCCGGCCGCTTACCCATTAAATCCGGCAGGTGTCGCTCAGGCAATGGTCTTGGGGGAATATCAGAGTCAGAGCTGACTAGACCAGGATCTGAAGGTAAGGATAGATATAGGGGGCAGGGAACAGGAATTTACTGTAGACACCGGAGCAACCTATTCTGTTTTAAATGAGCATTTGGGGCCAATTAGTGACACCACTGTTCAAGTTGTTGGGGCTACCGGACAGTTAGAGGAAAGATCCTTTTTGCAACCACTTAATCTAAAATTTAGGGGAAAAGAATTAGATCATCAATTCCTATACATGCCCAACTGTCCGAATCCACTGCTAGGGAGAGATTTGTTGTCTATCTTAAATGTCAAAATCATTTTTGAAAATGGAAGGGTGAAGTTAGAAATCCCAGAGGAAAATATTGCGAAGTTGTTTGTAATCAAGGAAATAGAATCCTCCCCAATACCTAAGGAAATAGAGAATGCAGTAGTACCTTGGGTATGGGAAACCGGTATCCTGGGAAAATCCAAAGTAGCCCAGCCTGTGATCATAAAACCAAAAGAGGGAACTCAGCTGGTGAGAGTGAAACAATACCCTCTCAAATTAGAGGCCCGAAAAGGGGTTGCCCCGTTGATTAAACAATTCCTAACCCTAGGGATATTACAAGAATGTGAATCTGAATATAATACCCCTATCCTTCCAGTAAGAAAGCCGAATGGTAAGTATAGATTAGTACAAGATTTGAGAGCTGTAAATGATATTATTGAGGACCTTCACCCGGTGGTTGCTAATCCATATACTTTGTTAACATCTGTGTCGGAAAGATTTCAATGGTTTACAGTGATTGACCTGAAAGATGCATTCTTCTGCATCCCTCTGGCATTTGAAAGCAGAAAATATTTCGCTTTTGAGTGGGAAAGCCCGGAAACCGGGAGAAAGCGGCAACTGACCTGGACAAGGCTACCGCAAGGATTTAAGAATAGCCCAACGATTTTCGGAAATCAACTGGCAAAAGAATTAGAAGAATGGAAAACTACTGAGGTAAGGGAATCTCCTTTCTCTTACCTAGTGTTGCAATATGCTGATGACATATTCTTAGCGACCGAAGAAGAGAAAGTCTGCCTAAACCTAACTATATCCCTCTTGAATATGCTGGGTCAGGCCGGGTACAGAGTCTCGAAAGAAAAAGCTCAGTTAGTAAAACGCAGTGTAATATACTTAGGATGTGAGATTACCAAAGGGCAGAGAAAATTAGGTGTCAATCGCATTGAAACTATTTGTGCTATTCCTCTTCCGAGAAATCACCAAGAATTGAGGTCCTTCCTGGGAATGGTAGGATGGTGCAGATTATGGATCCCAAATTTCGGGTTAATAGCTAAACCCTTATATGAAGCACTCAAAGAAAAACAGTTAGTGTGGGACAAACAACGCAAAACAGTGTTCCAGAAATTGAAACAGGCCCTAAAAGAAGCGCCTGCTTTAGGCCTTCCGGACCTGAATAAAGATTTTCAACTCTATGTGAATGAAAGACAAAAACTTGCCCTGGGAGTGCTAACCCAGAAACTTGGATCATGGAAACGTCCCGTGGGATATTTCTCAAAACAGCTGGACACTGTAAGTACGGGGTGGCCGTCTTGTTTAAGGGCAGTAGCAGCCACAGTAATCCTCATCCAGGAGGCAAGAAAGCTGACTTTGGGAAGGAAAATTGAAGTGTTTGTGCCTCATATGGTAATAGCTGTCCTGGAACAAAAGGGGGGTCATTGGCTGTCATCAAGTCGGATGCTACAATATCACGCAATATTAAGGGAACAAGATGATGTAGAATTAAGAATAACTAACCATATTAACCCAGCAGAATTTCTTCGCAGCCAGCTGGATGAAGGAGAATTAGGACACGACTGTGTGGAAGTAATTGAGCAGGTTTATGCCAGTCGCCCGGACCTGAAGGATGTCCCGATGGAAAATCCTGATTGGGAGCTTTTCACGGATGGATCAAGCTTTGTGGAAAACGGTACCAGATACGCAGGATATGCGGTGGTAACTGTAAGTAGCGTTATCGAAGCCAAGGCTTTACCCACTGGTACGTCAGCACAAAAAGCTGAAATAATTGGACTGGTAAGGGCTTTGATTTTAAGTACAGGGAAAAAGGTAAACATTTGGACTGACTCCAAATATGCCTTCGGGGTGATCCATATCCATGGGGCACTCTGGAAAGAAAAAGGACTCCTGAACTCGCAAGGAACGACTATCAAACACCGAAACGAAGTACTGGCGCTACTGGATGCAGTGCACAAACCCAAGGAAGTGGCGGTGATGCATATGAAAGGACACCAGAGAGATGAAGGAAAAATTTACGATGGAAATCGCCTGGCTGACACCACCGCCCGAGAAGTAGCTAGGCATATATGGACCCAGATGGCATTAATACCTACTAAGGTAAGCCCAGTTACCCCGTTTCTAACAGAGACACCAAAATATTCGGCAGAAGATGAAAAGCTGGCGAATTTGCTTGAAGCACAGAAAAGATGCAGCTGGATGGTATAAAACATCAACTGGACAGGTAGTGGTCCCTGGAAAAATTATGAAGGTAATTTTGGAAACCGAACACAATAAATGCCATTGGGGAGCAGAGGTAATGGTAAAATTCCTAAAACGAGAAATAATTTCCAACCAGATGTTAACCTTAGCCAAACGAGTGAATGCTATGTGTCCAGTCTGTTTAAAGAATAATCCTATTGTTAGAAAACAAATCCAGCTAGGAAAAATACAAATAGGACCAGAGCCAGGAGATTATTGGCAGGTAGATTTCTCAGAGCTACCTAAAGCACAGAATTTTCGATATATGTTGGTATATGTGTGTACATTTTCAGGTTGGCCTGAAACATTCCCATACAGGGACCAGTAAAACAAATCACCTTAGGGGTCCCGACATTATGCCCTTTTTGGAAACAATCCAAATTGAATTCAGGGCACCAGAGGAATAAGAGGGATTTAAATGAGTTAGAAGAGGATCAGTGGCATGAACCTAGTAGTGGAGTCAAATTTGAATGGGCACTGGAGTCAATCTTTGCTCCCGTAGCAGCATATAGAAATAGAGAAATGTTGTATAATCTTTTAGGACAGACAGAGCGACTAGCTGCAGCCACGAAAAAGGGGTTTAGAGATCTAAATCTCCAATTACAAGCCACAACTAGAATGACTGTGCAGAATAGAATGGCATTAGATATGTTGCTTCTAAAGGAACACGGGGTTTGTGGGTATCTAAATAACAAAATTGACCATTGCTGTATCCATATCCCAAATATGACATTAGAGGTGGAAAAAGACATCTCACAATTGGAATCAGTAGAATCAGGAACGAAAGAAATTGAAAAAGAGGCTCAGCATAATTGGATAGGAGCCTTATTTGAATCCTTGGGGCTTCGGGTCTCTGGATGGATTTCATCGCTCCTGCAATATTTACTGTTGTTTCTTATCCTGATTTTTATCGGATGGCTATGTTACCGTTGTATTTTGAGTATCATTACCAGAGAAACCGGGCGGAATCGAGGTCTGCTGAAAGCAATAGCAAGAGCAAGCATACCGAATACATCCTTTCCGCCGCCGAAACATGAAGAAGCCGAGAGCCGAGAAAATCCAGGACTTAAAGAGACTGAAATTGAGCATCCTTGCAGAAGACTGAAGAATGCTCAAAAGGGGGGACTTGTTACCATACCTATGTGTATTCTATAGCAGTAGTAGTTATGCTAAGGCTCTTAGGGCCTACCTTTGGGAAACGAAATTTTGTAACTTAGCAGATACCTAGAATATGTGCATGCAGATGTATTTCTTTAAGAATGTACCCCTATTATCTTATCTAAACTATGTGCCTGGAGGGGTTGTCTTGTGCCTTGGGCAGGGGCCTGGAACGTACCACCCGAGGCATGCCAGAATTACTAATGACTAGGCTAGATACGTATCTCTTTGAAATGTAATGTATCTCTTTGAAGTGTATTCTTTGAAGTAGGATCTTAGCAGCAATATATCTGTCAGACACTAATAAGGTAGTTCTATCTTGTTAAGCAGTTTTACACTATATAAACCTGTGTAATTTGACTGAAAGATGGGGCTCTGACTTTGGACAATAGTCCTCAGGCTCCCGGGCCCTCAATAAAGCACCACATAAACAATTTCGGTTGTTTGTGTTTCTTCGGACCGGGCAACAGGTTGACATCCCAGTGGAACAAACTACCACTGCTCTATCATTGCCAATTTGTATTTAAGCAGTGTCTACAGGCAGAGTCAGATACTGTACTCTACCATGCTGAAACAGCAAACAAATATTAAAGAAAGATTTTGGGATGTTTAAAAAGGCAATGGGTGCACAGAAAATATAGATATAGAAAATATATCAAAATCAGGGCAATTTTACAATAATAAGCAAGAGATACAAACCACCAACTCTCACTGGAATTATTTTTTTAAAGATTTGTTACTTTCTAAATAGCTTCCAGTAAAATATGATTAAAAATTAAAGTGGCATAGAAGCATAATGAAATAAAGACTGTGACTGAGCCTTTTCTGTTTTCATGCAACTTACTTTGATCTGAGTAAGGGAATCATCAACTTTCAGAAGTTTTTCATTGTAATATCACTCTGGCAGTCGAGGCTTATATTTGATCCAAATATTAAACAAAGTGTTTGCTCTAAAAAAGATACAGGAGAAAAGCTTTCAGATTAAACAGGCAGTAGACCTGTCATAACAAGTAAACAAATCAGGAAAACTGCAAATTTTGAAAACTCTTTTCTTCCAAATATATTTGAACCTCTACATATATCAAAACAAGCGCTCATTAAAATTAGATGTAACAAGCAGCCAAGGACATTTCTGGGTTTCATTTCTGTCACCAGATTTTATCACACATTTAAAATAGGATGAATTTTCTCCTGTGTAAATTTTTACTAAAATGTCTTAGTATTAATCCTTTTGCATTGTTCAAACACGGTCACAAGTGGAAAATCTGTCCCACCTTTCAGCTAGTATTTGAGAGGTTCTGTTTGAAGAAACAATTTGATATTTTCACAGAATCACAGAATGTTCGGGATTGGAAGGGACCTCAAAAGATCATCTAGTCCAATCCCCCTGCCAGAGCAGGAACACCTAGATCAGGTAACACAGGAACATGTCCAGGTGGGTTTGAATGTCTCCAGAGAAGGAGACTCCACACCCTCTCTGGGCAGCCTGTGCCAGTGCTCTGTTACCCTCACTGGGAAGAAGTTCTTCCTCACATTTATGTGGAACCTCCTATGTTCCAGCTTGCACCCATTGCCCCTTGTCCTATCATTGGATGTCACTGAGAAGTGCCTGGCTCCATCCTCATGACACTCACCCTTTACATATTTATAAACATTAATGAGGTCACCCCTCAGTCTCCTCTTCTCC
The DNA here is from genome assembly GCA_028020825.1 of Podargus strigoides. Classification (NCBI taxonomy): domain Eukaryota; kingdom Metazoa; phylum Chordata; class Aves; order Caprimulgiformes; family Podargidae; genus Podargus; species Podargus strigoides. The sequence continues at coordinate 61,448,469 of CM051662.1, forward strand.
AAGCTAAAGAGACCCAGCTCCCTCAGCCTTTCCTCAGAAGGGAGATGTTCCACTCCCTCCATCATCTTTGTGGCTCTGCGCTGGACTCTCTCAAGTAGTTCCCTGTCCTTCTTGAACTGGGGGGCCCAGAACTGGACACAATACTCCAGATAATTCCAGATTTTAAAGAAACTCAATGAATTACACCTCAGAGTAATTATTGGACTGGAAACTTTTAACACATAGAAATTTAGAATAGAACACTGCTCAGAAGAAAATCAACTATTTACCTTTAAAGACACCGATGAACTTTAATCACATAATGTACCTAAGTGAGTAGGGAGAGCTACAAGAGAAATGCACAGTCTATAAAAGACATATGCATGCACTATGAATCATACACTGATCTCAGTTGCTCTATTTTAACTGCATTACAAAACCTAGGTTTATGCCTACCCACAGATATGCATGTATGCGAGCAAACAAATATGCACAATTATACTTGCCATATGCTCTGCCTGCATCTATGTGTATAAAAATATACCAACGTAGACATAGACATATGCACAAAAGAGCTGTGTGGTGTTATCCTCATGTAGCCCTACTGTGAGCGCACCTTTTAGAGGCATGTACGTGCCCACACGATTTCACCCTCGCACGCAGCGGCACATGCTGGTGGGCTGTCAGTGCTCCAGCACTGTGAAGGGATTTTCCTACCAGAAAGCTCAGGCAGTCCTGATCAGCCAACAGTGATGCTGCTAACTTCCACAACACCTTGTGCTTTTGCCCTAAAGCATTAACTTCTAGCAAGTGCTGAAAAAGGAGGTGTTCAGATTTTGGAGGGGTTTTAATTTCAGAAAAAGAAAGCGGACTGCCGGTGTTCCGGCAAAGTGCTGGCTAGCTCCCAGGGCAGGGGCAGCGGGAGGGAAGGGGCTCTCTGGCCTGTGGTGTGCAGGGAGGGAACCGGGAAGGAGGGAAGGGGCCAGGCGGGGCCGCGGCGGGGCAGGCGGCGCGGAGAGCCCCGCTGAGGCGGCGGAGGAAGAGGGGTTGAGGCGGGGGCTGACGGGAACGGCAAAGTGGCTCCCGCAGCGGGTGGCGACGCGGGGGTGGCGACGCAGCCCCTACCCGCGGCGGTGCAAGTCGTGCTGCTGCGGCTCGGCCTCCCCCGCACCTCCCAGCTGCCGCAGGAAGCCCAGGACGTCCCGCAGCTCGGCCTCGAAGCTGTCCACCACCTGGTTGCCCGGCGCCACGGCCCCGAAGAAAGAGGCCGGTGGGGGCTGCGGGACCTAGGCGGGGAGCGGCGGCCCGGCGGGCTCCGCCATGCTCCGGCCCGGCCGCAGCGGGAACGTGCCGGCGTCGCCAGGCAACGGCCTCGGGCAACGGCCCCGCAGGCGCGCGGGGCGGCGGCAGCCCCGAAAGGCCCTGGGCCCGGCCGCGGCGTAGGCCCCGCTGAACCCCCCCTGCGCAGGAGTGGCGGCGGCGGGATTAAATCCGCCTTCATTCCCTGGGGAAGGGGTCCTCGGCTCGGGGAGCGCGTGGTAGGGGTCGCACAAGTGAGGGGTCGCACACAGCCGGAGGGGGACCAGCCCCGAGTCCTCACACCTCTCTCCATCAGAGAAAAGTGGAAGAGCCTTTTCCTCTCTCTGAGGCTACATACTGCCAAGAGGCAGCTGGCGGAGCTTCACGGCACCGTGTGCCATGGCAGTGAGTAGGGACCGTTGCCAGCAAAAGGCAGTGCAGTACTGAGGTCGTTTGCCGTGCAAAGGCTGCTGGAGGGAGCTTGGATACGGCACCTCCCAGGTGCCTCATGGGATGTTTTTTCAATAACGTATTCCACAAGAGACGTTGTTTTGAACTTGCAGATTGCACCACTGAGCCTGCCTACTGCATGACTACAGATAAGAGAAGGAAGTGTGCTAACCCTCTAAACCGTTATATCTGTCTATTTAAAAAGATGGCAAACTAGGAAACAGCCAGGCTGTATTTATCAATGTTATAGGAGGCAGCCGTAGCAACTTCTGTGTTTTCCAGTTCTTTATAGGCATTATGGTAAAGGGGTTTGGGAGGGATGTGAAGGAAACTGACTATGTTGCCATGTTCATCATCATGATGAGCATAAGGAACAGCTTAATTGAAAAAATGAAAGTGAAAGCTTAGAAATGCAGTGAGTGAACAACGAATCCCAGCAGCCGGGGCCACTTGGAGGCAGTTTCTTCACATTCAATGGAAAAGGATCAATAGGAAGGGGTAAGGCGAAGAAGTACCTGAAAAATGCATCCAAGTAATTCATAGATGACAGCAAAGGAACTATCCTTGAATGGAGAGACACAGCACTGGCATGCTGAATGATGGGAACCAGAAAATACAGCATCAGCCAGGTCAGAGAACTGACATGGGAATGATTTAGATACTATGAGGAATACACAAAAAGTTTAATTCATTTATGACTAACGTGTCTGACTCATTTTACACACTGATTTTGTATTGTTACCTTCTAGGAGTTGTGTGGATCCATCACCCCACAAGTACTGTGTGACTACAGGAAGGCGTTAGCAGGAATCATTAGAGGCGATTCCTATGCGTGGAGTTAGTTCCAGCGACAATGGCTATGCATTTAGGTGGGAGCAAATGGCTGAGTGCAAGAGGGAGCGGGTTCCTCAGATTTCTGTGGAGGCAGTAGAAAACAAAGCCTGCAAAGAAAAGACATGGCACAAAGGTGCTGATGCTGGGATTTAGAAATCGCTGAGTACAGAGACAAATTTTATAAGACGACTGAAATATGAGAACTTGGCTTGGAGAGTAATTACTGCTACATTTAAAGATTTTGCCTGTGCTATGCCACACTAACCAAAGAGCTTCCTGTGATGGATTCCAGATGACTAATAAACAGTGGCCTCTTGTGCCACTGTGAGTACTGCTGGTGGCATCTGTTTCAAGTCCCTGTGAAGATCTGAGCTAGCTTGCCTCACTAGATGGTGCTATATCCCAAATGGCTGATCTTCACATTCACGTGACGCCGAGACATGCCCTTAACAAAAAAGCAGCAGTGCCTAAAAGCTTCAAGGGGAACTTGAGAGACTGGAAACGAGACTGATGAGTAAAACTTTGTGTATCTCTAATATTCGGCTACCAGACGGTGGACTGAATGTAATATTAGTAGTATGAATTAGTGTTTCAGCCACAGAAACAAACTGAGTAAAGAAAACAGTAAGAGCAAGGAGTACAGCCATTTCCCAAAGGGGAAGATTACAGAACTGTGTAAAGATAAAGCTTTAACCACTGGGAGGTTAACCAGGGTGTAGCTCATCAGCCAGCTCATGAAGAGTGTTCAGTCTAAAATTCCTGGGTCAGAGCTCAACAGAGTCCAAGTATGTACTCCCTGCTAGGTGGAGGTTTAGTGTAAGGAGGGGATCTCCGACCCTTTCAGCACCCAGGGTGGAAAGCCATGGAGAACCATAGCAAGGAACTACACCACAGCAAGCATGATGGTGTGTATGCTATTTCAATTTTGGATGCTTACAATATTGATTCCAACTGTTCTGGAGCAGACTCAAATTTACACTTCAAATAGTCTCCATCTAACATTTAATGAGTCAAAAAGTCAAAAAAGGCTCATAGTTAAATGAACAGAACTTTTTAACTTCAGAAATATTATAGATTCTTCAGAAGCCTTCAGTGTGCATAATCTGATGTTTACAGAGAAAAGCACAGTGTATAGCAACAGTAAGAGTGGTGGCTATTGAAGTTGCAAACAAGATAGGAGAATTTCCTCAAAAAATGAAGTATACATATTAGTACCTGTATGACTTGGAAAGTTTATAGCAATTCTTTGAATTACATGTGTCCCTAAACTCTAAAAAGTGTGATTTGTTGATTGGAAGGCTAATGACCCACAAAGAGTTAATAAGACTAATTGTTTCACAGTACAGATCTGCTCCGATTGCACTGCTTTCCTTGTTAATATAGCCATAGCTATATTTGCTAATCAGGAAAAAAAATTTTTTGAAGCAGTATGAAAAACAATTATGCCATTTCTGGAGAGTTGCTTTTTAAAATATCTACACTTGAAGAAAAGGCCTTCTAAGACACAACTGCTACCTCTGCTTTTCTTTGCAGACAGAGGAGAGAGAAATTGCTTAGAAACTTTATGCCACAAGTTAAACATTTCTTACTTGTCACAGAACTACATCTTCTGTATGTCTTAAAGAGCTAAAGAGCAGATTTTCAGTGTCTCCTCAGTGCTGTTAACATAGATGACAAAAATGCAGTGATTACAAATACCTAACAAAGCATGCCAGCTCATTGCATATGGTATCGCATCTGTTTCAAGGTTAAAGTTTACAAATAGGGCCTATGCCCCTGGTTTGTACTTTGTCTCATGATTTAGTTAAGAAGAAAGGACCACATCATTAAGCTCTGCTACGAAAAGCGTTCTCCAGCTCTGCAATTACAATGTCCTTTTCTTTAGATCTTTGGTTTACTTCCTTAAAATAAACTTAATACATTATATACTTTCCTAGGAGGCTGTATTTTTTCCAGGCTACTCTCCATAGGCCATATACATGTAAATGCTGTCCCTAACCCAGAGACCACTTGCCTGTGCAGCTCAGATGGTAGGCAGCAGATCAGTCACAGACTGGAAGATAAAGTGTGATGGCTCTGTTCACACCGTTTTGCTACAATAGTTTGCAGGGACTGAGAGAATAGAGAGCCTGCTCTTATCTGTGCTGCAGATGGGCATGGTTCCTTCAGAGAACCTATAATAATTTCCTTAAAACACATACTAAGAGGCATGTCTGAGAATAATGTCTATTCTACTATAATTCTGTTCTGAACTCTGCTGTTCTTTCAGATATCCCAGCAATACCCACCTAGCCCTCTCTCAGCAACATGCATGCTCCAAAGAATGTGCTTATCCTCTGTGACTTTTCAGCACCTATATGATCTATAGTTTGCAAGAGCCTGTTAGTTCAGAAAGAGTGAAAATTGGTGTTTTCAGGGAAGTATAAGAAGAAAAGGAAGTGAGTTGACCAGTGCCATAATGCCAAATCCCAATTTCAGTAAGAGGTCGGATGACTCTGTTGCCAGTCCCGATCTGATGTAAGATGCAGCATCTGAGCAAGCTCTAAACAGGCTCAGCCACTTGGCATATGAAGTGCTGGGGTCTGAACCCAAAGCCCTGAATTGAGGGTGACATATGGGTGGTCCCCATGGCCCTTTAAGAGGAGGGGATAAGTTTGCCTTTTGGCTTTCCTCCAAGGTGCAGCTGACCTTGTAAGGAAAGCCCTTGGGTAAACAAGCCCCAGGTGCCCCCATTGGGTCAGTGAGTGCCAGGTGTCCTGCTGTGGGGATAAAAGCTGGGCCCACTTGCAGGAAGGGTGGGGTGTCTGTCTGTGAGGTGGATGCACTTTGCAGAGTTTCCTGTTGGGGAAGGACCTCCTGACTCCTCATGCAACTGGATCGCAGTCAGGTCTGGCACGTACAAACGCGGGCTTTGTGGGGAGGCAACATGGGGTTACTTCTATCATATGTAATCACCTTATTGTCTTGGTTGTCTCCCATTTTTTCCGTGGGTTACCTTGTGTCTTGGTTTGTTCCATCTATTGCGGGTCATGCTGTGTCATTTCTGGGGTCACTGGGGTTGATGTCTATCATTTGTGATCTGTCCGACTTGTTTGTACCCCCAGCGATCCTCCATATACTGACTCCTTTACATGCAATAGAATCTACTTACTGGATTGTTTTTCTGCTGTTGGCTGTGTCTTTCGTACTGGGCCTAATAACTGGCAAAACAGCATAGCACTGCACTGTGTGGAAATACCATAACAATGTAATTACAGCAGAAGGACGTATCAGAACAGTCTGTTTCTGAAGTTAGTGTATCTGGGATCATGTTGTGTATTTCTGATAGGGTGCTATTTTGCATAGTGTGGGTGCACATTTAATGGCCAGTATTCATAGTACCACAGGTACACAAAGTGAAGGATCTGGGAACATAAAAATATGGAGACAAGATGAAAAAGACTGTTGCTAGGGGGATGCCCTAAGAGACTGTGATTTGTCTTGGGAAGCTCAAGGGCTGTTAAGATGTGGCATGTGGCTTACAGGGAAGAGGAAATGCAGTAGATGATACTCTAAGTTCTGTTGCAGTTGTACAGGATGGAAAAGAGCACGCAAGTGATATTCTCTGTGGGCCAGTGTTTTGCCAATTACTAGGCCTAGCACAAAGGACGCAGCCAGCAGTAGAACAAACCAGTAACCAGGTTCTATTGTACACAAAAAGGTCAGTACATGGGTGATCACTGGGGGTACAAACAAGTCAATGAGGTTACACATAACATCAACCCCAGCAACCCCAGGAATGATACAACACGGCCAACAATCGGTGGAACAAACAAAGCAACAAAGTCTTCCATGGCAGAGATGGGAGACAGCCAAGCCAATAGGCTGATCATACAGGAGAGAGAGTGTTTTGCCAATTACTAGGCCTAGCACAAAGGACGTAGCCAGCAGAAAAACAATCCAGTAGCCAGATTCTATTGTATGTAGAAAAGTCAGTATATGGGGGATTGCTGGGGGTACAAACAAGTCAGATCACACATCATAGACATCAACCCCAGCGACCCCAGGAATGACACAGCACAACCAATAATAGGTGGAATAAACAAAGACACAGTCTCCCATAGAAGAGATGGGAGACAACCAAGTCAATAGGCTGATCATGTAAGACAGAAGTAACCACATATTGTCTCCCCACAAAGCCCGCGTTCGCAAATGCCAGACCTGACTGGGGCCCAGTTGCAGGGAGAGGCAGGAGGTCCTTCCCCAACAGGAAACTCTGCAAAGTGCATCCACCTCACAGACAGACACCCCACCCTTCCTGCAAGTGGGCCCAGCTTTTATCCCCACAGCAGGAACCTGGCACTCATTGACCCAATGGGGGCACCTGGGGCTTGTTTACCCAAGGGCTTTCCTTACAAGGTCAGCTGCACCTTGGAGGGAAGCCAAAAGGTAAACTCATCCCCTCCTTTTGAAGGGCCATGGGGACCACCCATATGTCACCCTTAATTCAGGGCTGGGGGTTCAGACCCCAGCACTTCATTTGGCCCTTTGACATATGGGTGGACCACAGCCTCCATACCATCCGTAGGTGTACAGGCATCTTTCTTTATCTTGCATTTAACCTCAGTCCATCAACTACAGACGCTGCTGCAGTCATCTTTGTCGTTGCTTCATGTTCTTCACTGTCACTGTCTTTTTCATTGGAAGACCAGGTTCAGTCACATTTCCAGGATGCCACGATAGACCAGGTTGACTGTGGTCTGGAGCTGAGTTCATCTACTCGGCACAGTTCAGCATTAAGTTGCATTGCAATCCACAAGATCAGATTCAGTATGCATTTTCTTCACATAGGTGTTCTCACACCCCTGGCGGCGCCGCGCAAGATCTACAGGACAAAACCCTATACCATTTAGTTATTCCCGCAAATAACATTTATTTGCGGGGACATGTTCCCATTTTTCCTGTCCGGGTCTCATGATTATGTGAGAGATAACTTGTGTTTTCGCAGTGTTGTGAGAATCATATTTTTGTAGAACCAAGAAAAACACCACGGCCTTGTACAGAGATGCCAAGTTAAAAGGAGCCTCGTATAAAGACCGTCTTGTTCAGTGCATCCTGGTACGAGATAATGTAGAAGGAGAAGAGCTACGCATAACAACTTTTTTAGAATGTTGTGTCTTAGAGGGATCAGGAGATAGGGTGCACCTGAGAACATACTGCCATCCAGACTGACCAGATCTCACAGCTCTGCATAAACAGCCGGCTGGGAAAAGAAAGACCTATTATGGAAACCGGAAAGGCCTCTGCCAAAGGACACTTTAAAGACCCTAATACGTTGTTTGATGTAACGGAGTGGAGAAAGTGTGGGGACTCTTTGTGGGACAATGTTATTGACAGTGATAAAACGGCGAAAAAATTGCCCCCGCCCCCCCGCGCGCTGTGGCAGCAGCCAGAATGTTCGCGGCTTCAGGGCCCTCGCCACCAGAAGCTTTTCCTGCTGGAATCAGAGTGTTCGACCAAATGCCTTTTCCGTCCCCCCCACCTATTCCAGCGGCGCCCCCGTTGGGAGAGATGTCTGGGACGGAAGGAGAGGCAATGGACATATATGAACAAGTGCAAGATTTCAACAGGAGCGTGGTTGGGGGTGGGCAGGCTGGGACAAGAAATGGAAAGGGGGGAGGAGGCGGGGAATGCGGGGAAAGGATTTGATCCGGGTAAAGAGAAAATGTAAAAGGAGGGGATGACTTTGCCTTTTGGCTTTCCTTCAAGGTGCGATCGGCCTTGTGGGGGGAGCCCTTGGGTAAACAAGCCCCAGGTGCCCCCATTGGGTCAATGAGTGCCAGGTTCCTGCTGTGGGGATAAAAGCTGGGCCCACTTGCAGGAAGGGTGGGGTGTCTGTCTGTGAGGTGGATGCACTTTGCTGAGTTTCCTGTTGGGGAAGGACCTCCTGCCTCTCCCTGTAACTGGGCCCCGGTCAGGTTTGGCATTTGCAAATGGGGCTTCGTGGGAAAACAATACGGGACTACTTCTATATGATGAGCCTATTGACTGGGAGACTTTGTTTCTTTGTTAATTCCACCTATTATTGAATTCCACCTGTTATTGGTTGCTATTGTATTAATGATTGTCCTTTGTGTTTTCGAAAAGGTAACAAGCATGATTAAATATACCATGAAGAACGTATGGCTGGCTAAAAGAGAATAACCAAATAGTGAACCAGCCATACAGGATGTTGGCCTAGGCAGGTAGCCAAATTCTAGAAGCTACTTCAAAGGAAGAAAAAATAAGAAAGAGCAATGACTGCTTCACTAAGGAACGCAGGAGTGAGCAGATAAGAGTGAACAAATGGACACTGGCGCTGATGTCACCATTGTTAGTTCCACACGGTGGCCACCTGACTGGCCATGTCACCCAGCTGCCACAGGTATCGAAGGTGTGGGAGGAGCCACCACAGTAAAATGCAGCGCTTCTCCTGTGTGCATCACAATTGACGACAAAAGAGCCCACGCAGTTGTGAACATTTTGTCATTGCCCGTCGGAGTCGATGCTCTCATCGGACGGGATGTGCTTTCTCAGCTGGGACTGCGTCTCACGAATGACCCTTTTTAGGGGCGGTCACTGCCCAGTGGACTTTCCCGATCCAGTTAACGTGGCTCACCGACGAACCAGTATGGGTCGAGCAGTGGCCGCTAAAACAGGAAAGTCTTCTGCAGGCCCAAGCACTTGTCTCAGAACAGCTGCGCCAAGGCCACATTCATCCTTCAACAAGTCCTTGGAATACCCCAATATTCGTAATTTGAAAAAAATCAGGAAAATATCAACTCCTTCATGATCTGCGAGCAGTGAACGCACAAATGCAAGCCATGGGAGCCCTACAACCTGGAATGCCCAGTCCAGCACTGCTCCCAGAGCACTGGCACCTCTTGGTTATTGATCTCAAAGACTGTTTTTTCACCATCAGTCTGCATCCACGTGATATGCAACGGTTTGCGTTCACACTTCCATCATTCAACAGAGCAGAGCCTGCTCAAAGATATGAATGGACAGTTTTGCCACAAGGTATGAAGAATAGTCCTACCCTTTGTCAGTTATTTGTTGATGTAGCACTCCAACCAATCCGTGAACTGTGGCCAACAACCATCATCTACCATTATATGGACGATATTTTGCTGGCGCAAGAAACACCTTTCTCGCAGGCACAGGAAAGACAGTTACAGCAAAGCCTGCACAAGTGTGGCCTAATTATTGCACCTGAAAAGGTTCAGCGAACTCCAACGTGGAATTATCTTGGGTGGTGCATTAGTGACAGTCAAATCCGACCGCAGAAACTGAAGATTAAAACGCAATTGGCCACCTTGAACGACGCACAGCAGTTGCTAGGGGACCTGCAGTGGCTACGCCCTGTCATCGGATTCACAAACAGTGACCTTGATGTTCTGCGACCACTACGTTATTTATTATGAACTATCTATGCATTTTTTCAGATCAGGAAGCACCCCCTGCACAGATACATGGTCATGCAGTCAACACAGAGACTGAGAAACCTATGTTAGTGATGTATCGAGATCCCCAGACAGGTCAATGGCGTGGTCCAGCTGAAGTGAAATATATAGGGCGGGGTTATATGTGTGTGCTTACTCCCACAGGTCCGCAATGGGTTCCCGCGAAATGGACCAAGGTTGCACCTTCTCCTGCTGACAACGATGGGGATGCTGTCGCAAGTGCCACCTACAACTCCTCTTCATAAAATAGAGAACAGGCAGAATATGTGGGTAACTTGGGCTAACATCACACATAGCCCAGAATTCTGTTTGAGCATGCAATCAGCCACTGCTCCCTTTAAAACGTGTTTAATCGGAATTCCCATAACAGACATGGCAGAATTCCATAATTTTTCCAGATACACTACGCATAACGTGTCTCAACCAGCCAACTGTATAGCTAATCTCACACCTCACATAATTAATAACTTGAACATGACTCTGAACGTGACCCTTCCATGGGACCCACAAGAATTAGAACTCTTGGGGTCCCAATCCATTGGTACCGATACAAAACATTGGACCAAAACCTGCTTTGTGTTTGGAAATCAATATCAAACAATTCAATTAGGTATGGCGAGTAATTGGACTGGCTGGACACGAGTTGACCCTTTAAACAGTCAGAATTATAAGTTTGCACACAAAGGTGATTATTGCAGAACAAATGAAGCTAAACAACAAGGATTAGGGGCTTGGGGGGCAGAAAAAACCGCGGGGCAACGAGACACAGTATGGAGTAATGACACTGCCAAAGCTCTACCTCCAGATATGTTTTTAATATGCGGAGACAGAGCTTGGCAAGGAATTCCACGCAATTCAATTGGGGGGCCATGCTACTTAGGGAAATTAACACTCTTGGCTCCTACCCATCGAGCATGGCTTAATATAACATCTACATTGAATAAAAGAAGGAAAAGAAATGCTGTTCACCACCTAGACCCCAACTGCAATGACGAACTGCAGCTGTGGTCGCTCACTGCCCGCATGTTCGCATCCATCTTTTCACCCAGTGTACCAGCTGCCCATGCCCTTAAAGAGATCGAAAGGCTAGCTTGCTGGTCTGTTAAGCAATCAAATATTACCACAAATATTATTAATGAGTTGTTAGTAGATCAAAATAGTTTGCGACATGCTTTGCTTCAAGATCGCGCCGCTATTGATTTTTTGCTTTTAGCACAAGGCCATGGTTGTGAAGACTCCGAGGGTATGTGTTGCTTTAACCAATCTGATCATAGTAATTCCATCCACAAGCAGTTAAACTGGCTAAAGCAACACACCAATAAGATCACTGTTAATAACAATCCGTTTGATAAATGGCTATCTTCTATATTTGGGGGATTAACACCATGGCTGCTTTCGCTTGTTAAAGAAGGCTTGCGCTGGATAGGAATAGGCATTGCTATTGTAGTTGTTGCTAAAATTGCTTATAACTGCATAATGAAACAAGTAGCTCAACTTTCCAACCAGATACTGCTCGCTCAAAAAGAAAAAGGGGGAATTGTGGAGGAATGGCTTGCTGAACAGGGCCGAATGTAACAACTGTGAGCACAGGGCTGAATGTAGCAGCTGTGAGCGAGCAGTACTGATAACCGAAGTAACTTCCCAGGGTCAGAATGACCTCGAGTCTGGAGGAAAGTTCCAAGGCAGAACCTGCGGTTAACTAGAATGGGAAGAATTCTGAAGAAGATAACTGCAAGAGGCTGGAACATGCAAACGTAGCTTTTAATGCTTAGCCAATCAAATATAGACAAGTAGGCATAATTAGGAATAAGTAGGCATAATTAACCTCCAGTGTATAAAAGGCATAGCAGAACTCGAATAAAGTATTGAAGCTTGCTTATCACTCATATTGAGTTGTGTCTTGCTTCCCTCGCCTTCTGCAATAGATTGCCCCCTTCTCTTCCCACGTTTACACTGGGCAACTTGCACTGTAGCCTTCTCAGGTACAGCTTGGCAAGTATGCAGCTTGTCAGTAAGGAGCTTGTTTAAAGATTCCAAAGTCACAAACTGATCCCGCATGTGGGAAACATTCTACCAGTAATTGTTCTTTCTGCCGGTGCTGTTTCTTATACGCTGTCAACAAAATCCATCCCCGTCTAACGAAGGTTACAGCATCCCGTGCCTTATTGGAGAGCTTTTGAATAGTTTCCAATACATCCTGCGGTTCAGCCTCTGCCAACTGTTTCTCCCACTGTTCACATGGCCCCCCAAATTTAACCCATTCGAGAGCCAGGGAACTGTACACGGGATCTTCCCAACCGGGAACATCAGACGGGGCCATCCCCATCTCCAGTTTTGTTTTGCCAATCACTAGGCCTAGCACAAAGGACACAGCCAGCAGAAAAACAATCCAGTAGCCAGATTCTATTGCACACAAGAAAGTACATGGGTGATCGCTGGGGGTACAAACAAGTCAATCATATTACACATAACAGACATCAAACCCAGCAGCCCCAAGAATGATACAACACGGCCAACAATCGGTGGAACAAACAAAGCAACCAAGTCTCCCATGGCAGAGATGGGAGACAGCCAAGCCAATAGGCTGATAATATAGGAGAGAAGCAGCCCCATATTGTTTCCCCACAAAGCCCGCATCTGCAAATTCCAGACCTGACTGGGGTGGGGCCCAGTTGCATGAGGAGCCAGGAGGTCCTTCCCCAACAGGAAACTCTGCAAAGTGCATCTACCTCACAGACAGACACCCCACCCTTCCTGCAAGTGGGCCCAGCTTTTATCCCCACAGCAGGAACCTGGCACTCACTGACCCAATGGGGGCACCTGGGGCTTGTTTACCCAAGGGCTTTCCTTACAAGGTCAGCTGCACCTTGGAGGAAAGCCAAAAGGCAAACTCAAGGAAAGTGTTTCATCCTGAGGGTATAAATGGTGGAGTGTTTCTTCAGGGTTGTTCCTGAGCAAAGGGAGCTAGGGAGGTTCAGAACAAGATGATCTTCTCTTCATTAGTGAGCTGTAAGAGGTCCCAGTGTGTTTTGGAAGGCTTGAAAGATTGCTGTTCATAAGTGCCATGGGATGTCTTTTCAGATTCACCCTGCTGTAGCCTGAATGATTTGATAATGCTTTGTCTACACTACACTTCACTCATCTAGGGATGTCTCTGTACTTTATTAATTTTCTTGGTAATACATTTGTTACTCAGTTTTGATCTGGTGACTTCATTTTGTGTCCATTTTTTTTTTCTTTAATTTGATTTTATTTTCCTTCTTTTTTTCTTTGCCACTTAGTGTAAGGTGATTACTGCATCTTCACAGAATCACAGAATGTTAGGGATTGGAAGGGACCTCAAAAGATCATCTAGTCCAATCCCCCTGCCAGAGCAGGAACACCTAGGTCAGGTCACACAGGAACATGTCCAGGTGGGTTTTGAATGTCTCCAGAGAAGGAGACTCCACACCCTCTCTGGGCAGCCTGTGCCAGTGTTCTGTTACCCTCACTGGGAAGAAGTTCTTCCTCATATTTATGTGGAGCCTCCTATGTTCCAGCTTGCACCCGTTGCCCCTTGTCCTATCATTGGATGTCACTGAGAAGAGCCTGGCTCCATCCTCATGACACTCACCCTTTACATATTTATCACCATTAATGAGGTCACCCCTCAGTCTCCTCCAAGCTAAAGAGACCCAGCTCCCTCAGCCTTTCCTCATAAGGGAGATGTTCCACTCCCTCCATCATCTTTGTGGCTCTGCACTGGACTCTCTCAAGTAGTTCCCTGTCCTTCTTGAACTGGGGGGCCCAGAACTGGACACAATACTCCAGAGAGTATCTTAATAACTGAAATTACTGCAGCATTTTGGAAGTAAAGAGTTGATCCCTAGTTAGGCTGAATCCAGTTCCCTTTAAAAGGCTGGTTATGCAATGACAGCTCACATATGGTGTTAAAGAACATAACAGTAGCCTCAAACGTTTCAACGCTGTACTATTCAGTGAGTAGATAAATTTGTTAGATTTCAATATTAATAGTTGCTCAGGCATCATTATTATATGTGAATTTGTTAATAATGTTTTTCTGTTCTATGCACTTCTGTAGCACTTCTGTTATTATCATAATTCAGTACATCTCTATCATTTCCTTTGACTATTATTTTCAATAAAAAATACCTGAAAAGTGGACTCAATTAGATTACTGAATAATGCAAGCCACAAGAGAGATTTACAGAGAGGAAAAATAAAATACAAGCTAATGGCTAGTTCAACCCTCATTAAATACAAAATGTAACTTTTATGATAAGGTTTCCGAATTCCTTTAGCATTCTTTATAGCTTACAGCCTTTGTTTCAACCCTAGAGCTGTACAGCCCCTCCATTTAAAGAAGACAATAATTGTTCAGAGGAAGGGAGATTTTTGCATTTGCAGATGCATATGCATTCAGTAAAATACTTTCCAGCAACTGCTGAGTAAAATTCCAGTTCTCCAGATCATTTCTACCTCAGTGTGTACACTACCAGGATGTTCTAGTGCAAAGCACTAAAAATCGTCATGGTGAATGCTTGTATCACTCCAGAACACATTATGATTTTAATGACTGGGCCTATTACAAAATAGGAATGCTGCTTCACTGTATGCAGAAAGAAAGTAATATTAGTATGTGTATATGTTATTAGTACATATACTATACATATACTAATATGTATACTAATATACATATATAGTTATATGTATATTAGTATATATCAAGCTCTGCCTTCAAGCTATTTCTTGATATGCATCTCTTCATAGCGCATGTCACATGAGTATGTTTTAACAGGATAAATTGAAGCAAAGCAAGTATCTTAATTTTCCTTCTCTGGTTTTTGAGAGAAACAGGAAATACAAAAGGAAATTAATACATCCAGCACTCTTGAGTAATAATTATCACAGGGGTTTGAAAAACAGTCACACAGAGAAGAATATATGCAGAGACCACAGTGACCTCCCACACTGTGAAGTTCTTTAGAACTACTGAAATTATAAAAAAAGTAAAAGCTCTTCTTTCCCAAACAGCCGCCTCGATGTCACTTGTTTCCACATTCTGGCTTCTGTCGCTGCATCCCACACTCTCTGTTGCTAAGTGCTTTAGGCTTCTGCAATATGTTCCAGCAGCTCCGTGTTTCTCTCAGATCTCCAAACGTGCTATCATCTGAGAGCAGAATGTCTAGGTTTATTTGACATAGTAAGAAAAAAAGATTAAACTGTACAAATTACAGCTTCCTAAAGAACACGAGAATTTTCCATACCAAAAAATGTCTTTGTAATCTTGCATGCACTTTCATACCATTTTATTAGAACTTGTTTTCAATTCACAGTAGGATATGTGAGGGATGGGGGCATCTTATGGCTCCTGGGAGCAGCTATAACTAAACCTTGACTGTAAGTAACAATAGCAGCACAGAGCACAGAGTACTTGCATAAGCTTAGATCAGTGTTGTCACTGAGCTATGCAAATAAAGAAGCTCATAAATAAATGGAAATAATAGGAAAAGTGGGGAAAAAAAGACAATACAACAGTTAGGAATTTATATCATTTTGTAATTGGATTAGTAAGTATTGACAGTTAAATCTATTCATCATTCTGGCTTAAACGTTGTTTGGTTTCTTCTACCCTTGTAGTAGGCATGCAGTAGCTTCCATTTTGGAGAGAATGATATTGTCACAGTTATTCACTCAGCTATGCCTGTCTTTTGAGTTTTTTTCTTGATGGGTAGTGTCCTGGTTTCCCAGGCACAGACCCATGGGCCAGCTGTGGCAGGCAGCCCTGAGTCAGCTGGGAGTTTCAGTCAGGGCAGCTGCCCCAAGCTGACTCACGGGTGTATCCCATATCACTTAATCATGCTCATTATAAAAGGAGGGAGTTCAGGAAGGGTAGTGTTCTTTTTTCTAGGACTCCTTTTTCCTGGCCTTCTGCTCCTGCTGTTGATGTTATATACTTTATGTTGGTGATTGTATTAGTTATTTCATTAAATCTGTTCCTATTTCAACTCCTGGGGCTTCTCCCTTTTTTCCCCGATTCCCCTTCTCAGCTGGGGTGGGGGCATCAGGTGGTAGAACAACGGCTACAGTTTAGCTCCAGGTACTGGCTAAACATAGACAGGTAGGCATCTTACTGAGTGCAGTTTTCAGCCTATGTGCCTTTACCCATCCTTGGGTACAATTCTACAATTCTCTCCCTGTATCCTTGGCATCAATTCCAGCATACCTGCTACTGTGATTGCTGGAAGGTTTTGCTGTATCTCTTCTCTTCAAGTTAAGATTAGCAACATAAATAATGGTTAAAGAGCTGTCTTAAAAGCCAACATATGTATTTAAACTGGGTGCACATCCCCCTATTAGAAACATTCTAGGTACATATTTCTGTTAGATTTACCATATTCCAAAGCCAGCTCAAGGTACAGGCAAAGTGGGCAGTATTTTCTTAAGAAAGTAGTTCAGCATGTTAGGAGTGGATCAGTAGAATTAAACAGTTGATACTGAGGCACCTCACTTTTCCATGATATATGTTTTGGGAGTTTCTTCTGGATTATATTTAGCCTGGTCCCTGGAGTCAAACACCTCCGCTACACATGTGTTTCAAAGCTTTCTGAGAAGTGTTAGGTATGTGCTAGAGGACCTTGTGATGATTCAGCTCACATGCTATTTTGGAACTTACTGTCCCAATTAGCACTAGGGTGCATGTGGAGCAGACTTGAAGCAGAGTTTCTGTTTTGATTTCCTACTTAAGTAGTTCAGTTTATGTGTACCAAAACCACTCTGAGAACTGAAACACCACATGGTAAATGGAGACAATGACAGGCTTTTCCTCCAAACTGCACTACTGCTTTGAAAAAAATTGCTAATGTAGACACAGCCTTTGACAGCTGCTGAGGGCAGCAATCTGCCAGTTCCACTATGGCTGAGGAGACATCAGCTGCTTTAGGCTGAATCTCTGTCCTCCATATAAAACTCACATCAGAGTGAGTTTTACGAAGGGGTTCAGAGATCAGACTGTTTCTAACATTTCTAATCTTTCAATATCACTGCAAGTCTTCCTGCTTTCCTATCAGTGCTCTGTCTTCTTCCTTTTCCCATATGCATTCTCACCACCAGGAAAAGGCCCCTGGCCTGCCCCATTACCATCCATGTGGAAGGTAAAGGAAGCAAACTGTGGTTGCTGAAAGATGATGCAGGCTGTAAAGTGAGGACTGACAACTGTGTGAGACCTGAGCATGGAGATGCCATAGCCACAGACAACTGAGGGAAGAGTGTCTCTAGGGTGGGGTGGGCATAAAAAGGTGGTGAGAGGGGTATAAAAATCCCCATGGCTTCTAACATTCTGCTGCTTTTTTCACACTGTGGCCTCCTCTTCTTTCATCCTCACTCAGCCTCCTAAAACATCACTGGCAGTTCATAGCACCCCAGCATTCCCCTGGAACACAAAAAAAAAGACCCCTCTCAGTGTCCCCATTTCTTATTCCGAAATAGCTTGCCTGCTAGTGCTGCAAATTTTGGTTAACTACACAAGTACAGAATTTTTAAAACCATGTGTCAGCAGATGCTTTCCCTCTGCCTCATTTTCCCCACACAGAGGGAAAGAGTTTCTTTTTAAATCTGCCTGTTTTCCCCTGGATCCTAGGCCTCTTCTATGTCTCCAGGCATGTTCTTTTAATAACTGCACACTGTGACAAGAGATATCTTGACTCTGTCTTCATTCCTTGTGGGAAACCCATGGCAAGCAATCACACAGAGACCAATAAATCTTGTGAAAGGCACTTTACTGGCGTTACAACCCGGGTTATATAGACAGAGCACCAGATCACGAGACTCATCTAACTACCGATTGGCCAATAGCACTAGCGTGAAGTATAAATTGATTTGCAGCCTTAAAGCATGCGTTTACACCGTCACTCCTTTTCCACCTCCCCGTCCTGCTTCAGCATCCGGGTCAGGCTCGAAGGTTGGATTGCTCACATGTCCATTGCTTGCTAAAAAACCCTCAACAATTCCTTCAGTTAGTTTGGGCCTGAAACCAAAGCTGATAACCCTTAATCAAAACCCAGGATAGGATGTTCTGCTGCTTGACATCTTAGAAGCCTGTGTGGAGGGCTGGGGTTAGGACACCCTCTACCCTACAGTAGTGTTAAGTGGCCTGGGTTATTTTGAATCAGAGGAGAATACCAGCCAAAGCAGACATTGCTCTCAGCTGGGATACAGCGATTAAGAACTTAAAAGCCATCTAAGAATCAGCTGAAAAGCAGCCTTGTCCTTTTCTAACTGGACCAAATAATGGCATGGCTCCCACCCAGTCTGGGTCTGAGGCCCAGGCCAAACATGTAGGGTACACATAGCCCTTGCACCACTCTCTACTTTCTGCTGCTTCTCCCCTGAAGCACTAATTAAATAGGTTTTACAGTGTAGCCATATGCTTAACTTGCCAATAATCAGCTCACTGTAAATATCGACATGGTGTTGCAGAGAAGCTCAAATGCCATCGTAATTGTTCCCCTGGATCGCTTTAGAGAGAGTGCTGCGTGTGGAAGGAACAGAGAGACAAAGCTGGGATCCAGAGGACAAACAAGTGCCCCACAGCAACCAGGAGAGAGCAAAAAGGAGAAAGGCAAAACAGTCAGAGAGTTGGTAAAGCTATGGTTGTCTGGAGTCATCCAGCTGGATGCTGACATGTTTGAAAAAGGAGTGTTCAGCAGAGCAACTATAGATCCAGCTGAGGTGACACCAGTGATAAGATCTCCAAGATTTTTCTATGTAGAAAGACTAGGAAAAAAATCAGGGGCAGGAGCCAACACAGTTTTGAATTCAGTTGACAATGGCCAAAAGCAAAAAGTGTTTGTGTAGTTCATTGGCTAGTATCCAATTAAAACAGAACCAAAAAATAAAACTCCAGCTGTAATGGACAGCAGTTTGACATCTTTGCTGATATGTTCCTACAAAGGCCAAGGAATAATGCAGGCAGAAGTGACCTCTATCTCATGTGTAAGGAGATCAATCTAGGAAGCACCGAGACATGTGTTGCAGTGCTGTGCCCACTACAATTGCAGGACAACTCTCATATTCCCTTTAATAACAACAAAAGTCTCTTTAAGGGTATGTCTTGCCAATTAGTAGGCCCAGTAAAAAGGACACAGCCAGCAGCAGACCAACAATCCAGTACGCAGGTTCTATTTCACATAAAGGGGTCAGTATATAGAGGATTGCTGGGGGTACAAACAAGTCAGATAGATCATGAATAACAGACATCAACCCCAGCAATGACACAATATCGCTCATAACAGATGGAACAAACAGAGACACGAGATAACCCACAGAGCAGATGGGAGACAACCAGGAGAACAAGGCAGTTACCTATGACAGAAGTAACCCCATGTTGCCTCCCCACAAAGCCCACGTTTGAATGTGCCAGACCTGACTGGGACCCAGTTCCATGAGGAGTCAGGAGGTCCTTCCCCAACAGGAAACTCTGTGAAGTGCGCCCACTCCACAGACAGACTCTCCAACCCTTCCTGCAAGTGGGCCCAGCTTTTATCCCCAAACAGGACACCTGGCACTTGTTAGCAAAATGCAGGGCACCTGGGGCTTGTTTACCCAAGGGCTCTCCTTGCAAGGCCGGCCGCACCTTGGAGGAAAGCCAAAAGGTAAACTCATCCCCTCCTCTTAAAGGGCTGTGGGAACCACCCATCTGTCACCCTTAATTCAGGGCTGGGGGTTCAGACCCCAGCACTTCAGGGTAGTACATGCAGATGCAGTGTATTCTCTCAACTCCATTCTCAGTATGTTACTAAGATATGACTGTTTCTATGGAGAGCTTATTGGTGGGCAAAATAAACTGTTTTGATGAATTATAAAAAAGGTAAATTAATCTTTAAAACAAAATATTGCATGAGAATGCTAATTATATGAAATCATGCTAATACTGAATTTCAAGTACATACCTCCTCTTTTTTACTATTTTTATTTTTAATTTCTAGCAGACATTTACTCAAAATTCTGTATAGTCTACAAACTGATAAAATTAATCTGTCCTGAAAAATACTTAACTGTAACAGCCACCTATCTAAAGGCTACAAAAGCTCCAACTGAACATTTGTTTGGTTTTAAAAGCTAAGTATAACTGTACAACAATTTACTGTGGATTATAAATATCTACATGACCACGAATATGCCATGTTGTGACGTGAACAAAAGAGCTTTGAAGAACGGTAAAGGCAAAGAAGGAGAGAACAAATAAGTATGTTAAATAAAGCTCAGCATTTAATTTTAACATGCTTCTGTGGTAACAGCTAGACTCTACAGATGACAAGTAATAGATATGTGGGGGTTTATGGCATTCCTGCTTCTTCCTTGTTTATAGCTCTAATTATTTTTTTACTGTGCTGAAACAGACCTTGAAAAATGCTATGCTTGACTTAGAGAACAGTTTAGTTGATCAATCAATGATTTGGCAAAGTAAATAACAAGAAGCTACACAAAAAGAAATCAGTGAGGAATTCCACAATTAAATCAATTGGAATTTGCAAGTGACCTTTTTTTATCTTTACATCTGTAGAAATTATTCATCTCATTTGAAGGTGCACTTTGATATTTTCAGTGTCAGAAATATTCCATATGTTACATATTAGTTTAATAAATTGTCTTTATTTTTTTAGTTCTTCATAAGAAAGCCAGCCCAGGATCAAAATTCAACCTTAAATACACATGCAGAAATGTAAAGTTTCTCGCTGGCACCTAAGAAGGAACTTTTCTTTCCATGAGCAGGTAGAAGCTACCATCTATACCTTTCCATTTTTATGCCACCTGTTTTTCTCTCTCAATTGGTTGCAGTCTTCCAAATCTAGCAGCAACATATGAATACACACACGGCTGCCTAAAGCAGGAAGATTCATAGGGCAGCAAAAATTACTTAAGAGAAGCCTGACTGATCTGGCTATGCTGATTTTAAAAAAAATACAGACCACACTGCTTTGTCCCTTCCATCTGCCAGAGGGTACTGTCCTTGTAGGAGATGTGGCAGAAGAAACTATAGGCATCTGACTCACCTACCTCAATGTCCTCACTGGTGGTTAAAGCTAATTGCCACACTATACAGGGAAACAGGTACAGTTCCTGTCTCCTCTCCTTCAGGGTGTAACAACTTTCAGCAGAAGGGTAGGGCAACTTGCTGGGGCAGTAATGCATTAAAAAGTAACATCTTAATTCTACCTATCTGTTGGGGGGTTTTTAGCAAGCAATGGTCATGTGAGCAATCCAACCTTCGAGCCTGACCCGGATGCTGAAGCAGGATGGGAAGCTGGGAAAGGTGTGACGGTGTGAATGCATGCTTTAAAGTCACAAATCAATTTATGCCACGATAGTGCTGTTAACCAATTAGTAGTTAGAAGAGTCTCGTGAAGAGTCTTGTGACTTAGTGCTCTGTCTATATAACCCGGGTTGTAACGCCAGTAAAGTGCCTTTCACGAGATATATTAAGTCTCTGTGTGATTGCTTGCCATGACTTCCCGCAACTGGCGCCCGAACAGGGACCCTCAGAACCGCTGCTAGAAGCTGATGCTGTCAGCGTGAAGGTAGCAGACGGAGAGGGTGGAAAAGCCGACCGAAAGTTGTCGCTGCCCCGGCGACAGTCGTCCCGCAGTGCCCAGCGGACGGAGACGGTGCGCACCGGGGCACAACGGGTCCTGTTCTGAATCTCACTAAAGGTCAGTGAGCGGTCGGGGAGGAGATGGGGTCTGCGCTTTCCAAAGTGAAGGAAGCGGTAGTTAAGCTCCTCCAAGATATGCTCTCTGTGAGAGGAATTTCTTACGACGCCCAAGCCCTGAAGGGTCTGCTGCAGTGGGCACGGTACAGAAGCCTGATATCCGGGGTGAACACAGCGTTTGAGCTGTCTGCCTGGGAAGCCATAGGCACGAGTCTGTGGGATGAAGTTAGCAACGGAGGAAAGAGTGGCAAAGAAGCCTATAAACGTTCAGTGCTGTGGAAACAAATAAGAGAGACTTTGAGTACAATGAAAGGGGAACGGGCTGCTGCTGCTGCGTATGCGGCTTTGACTCCCGTGGAGGAGAAAAAGGGGGGGCCGACCCTGCACCCATGGCGGTTTCGTCTCCTTTTAATCCCTTCGCGCAGAATTTCGCGATTCCAGGTCCTCGGGACTTCACCTCCCGAGTTGGGCGTTCCACCTCTGCCCCGCCGCCGCCCCCCGCCCGGCCTGCGCCGGCGCCGCTTGCGCCGCCCCCTGCTTCACCTGGCGGAGCTCTGCCAGGCAGCGCCTCGCCTCTGAGCCTGAAACAGTCTGAGGCGAATGCGGAAGTAACAACAGAGGAAAAAACAGCAGTGGGTGGTCCATTATGCAGACCAGGGGCGGGTACTTATCCACCGCTCCCTTTTTCGCCGGCCCTGTCATCCCCGCCCTCGGGTGACGGCACCAGCCCCGAGGACAACCCCGACCGGCCCTCCCCATCAGTGGACGAATGCATGAGAGATGTGATGGCACGCCTCAGCGAGCTGGAATTACAGCATCACGCCCTAGTTGAGAAAACAGCGGCTGCTGCTTCACTGGACAGATCTAAACCTTTCAACCCCTTCACGCCAGAAGGCGTTTCTCCACAAGCCTCAGCTCTGCAACCGCCTGCCCCGCCGCTGCCGCCTCCAGAGCATCTCTTCGCCGGAGCCAGAGATCCTCAGGAATCCACTCAGCGCTGGAGAGGAATCATCAAAGATGCAATTGTTGAGGGGTCTTTTCTTCCACAGGCTTTCCCTGTTATTTTATCCCCAACAGGTCAAAAGTGGGAGGCTTTTGATTGGAAAATGCTAGAGAAAGCTCGGTCTGCCATTGCGCAGTATGGGTTGCAGTCACAGCTCACTCAACAAATAATTCGCTATATTTTCACCGCTGACTTGTTGATTCCAGCTGATAGTATACAGGTTGCAAATGTTTTGCTTACTCCATCACAACAGCTCATGTTCCAAAGAACTTGGCAGAGATTGTGTGATGCGGAGCAAGCTAAACCACGCCAACAAACTGACCCATTATATGGAATTCAGGCCCAAATGCTATTGGGTATGGGCCCTTTTGCCTCTGTACAAATGCAGTCTCAATTTTCAACAGAAGCTCTGCAGTTATCTCAACAACTAGCACTGCAGGCCATTTTTTCAGTGCATGAGCCAGGGAAGCCCTATGGGTTCACGCATGTCAAGCAAGGGCTAAATGATAGCTACACAGAGTTTGTAGACAAATTATATTCTGCCATTGACAGTCACCCTGATCTTAATGAGGCCATGAAACAGCAAATGTTCAAAATGCTGGCCTTTGATAATGCCAATGAAAAAACCAAACGAGTCTTAGGGACGCTACCAAAACATTCAGAGGTAGCTGATATGATTGAATTGGCTGAATGCACCACACAGATGAACAATGTGGCCTATGTTGCTGCTGCCTTGCGAGGAACTATCGCTCCTACTATGAAAGGAGTCATTGCCCCCTTGTTAAAACAAAAAAAGGGAGGCAAAGAGAAAAAAGATAAGAGGTGTTTTAATTGCGGCAAATTAGGTCACTGGAAAAGTCAATGTAAAGCTTTAAAACGATCAAAATGGTGTGTTCATTGTCAAAAGGATAGCCATAACACATCAGAATGCAACGGTAAAGGTAAGGGAAATGGGAACAGGAGCGCCACGCCCTCTCACGCAATGACACAAATGCAGGGGGCTTGGGCAGTATCCCAACAGCAAAAGGATGCCTCGACACCATTCCCTCCGCCACGGCAGGAAGTGCCGGAATGGACGTGGAATCAGCTGTAGACGTCACTCTACAAGACACTGGAGTGCATCTAATAGATAGCAATATTCAAGGGCCATTAGGTCGTGGTCTTAGTGCCTTATTGTTAGGAAGATCTTCAACCTCTAGACGGGGTATTTTTGTTTTGCCTTGAGTAATTGATGCTGACTTTGTAGGGACTGTAAAAATAATGGTTTACTCATTAACACCACCTGTTTTCATTCCAAAAGGGAGCCGCATAGCTCAACTGGTTCCTTTTAAATCCTGTGTTCCTCGACCAGGTATAGCAGAACGAGGAGACGGGGGATTCGGCTCAACAGGATCGCCGCAAGTATACTTGTCTTTAGACATAGCAAAAGCAAAACCTGAATGTGTGATAATCATGATAGCAAAAAAATGGCCAGAAAAAACAGGCAAAAATGCTAATCGACACAGGGGCTGATGTGACAATCATCTCAACATTACAGTGGCCTGATACATGGCCTACAGTTTTTGCTCCATCCGGTATTTATGGAATTGGCGGAACACAGTCAACCCAAATTAGCAAAGAGGTGATTGCATTTCAGTTTCCTGACGGTGTAATAGTTACTACCAGACCCTACATCATGAATGTGCCTATTACACTAATTGGCAGAGACTTACTAAGTCAAATGGGAGCTCAAATGGTAACTCAGCCTTTTTAGTGGCGGCCGCTGCTGAGCAGCCAATCCTGAAATTGAAATGGAAAACAGAAGAACCAGTATGGATAGATCAGTGGCCGCTTACACACGAAAGGCTGCTAAAAGTCAGAGAACTAGTAAAGGAGCAATTAAAAGCAGGACATATTGTTCCTTCAAACAGCCCCTGGAACACACCGATTTTTACTATTCCCAAAAAAGGTGGGAAATGGAGATTGTTGCATGATTTACGGGCAGTTAATGCAGTTATGGAAAATATGGGATCTTTGCAGCCGGGTTTGCCATCACCTGTTATGCTACCCGAGGATTGGGATTTACTGATTATTGACTTGAAAGATTGGTTTTGTTTTTTTTTTTATTTCACAATTCCACTGTGTAAAGACGATGTAGAAAAGTTTGCCTTTTCGGTTCCCTCTGTTAACAAGGCCGAACCGGCAGAAAGATATCATTGGCTGGTCTTGCCTCAAGGCATGAAAAATTCTCCTATCATGTGCCAGGCATTTGTTGCCTGGGCCTTAGGACCAATTCGAAAGAAATATCCACAATTGATAATTTATCACTATATGGATGAGATATTAATTGCTGGAAAACATTTGCAAAAAGAAACCATTTTAATAGCGATGACCAGAGAATTAGAGAAGAGGGGGTTAAAAATTGCCCCTGAAAAAATTCAACAGCAATCACCTTGGAAATATTTAGGCTGGATCATCACAGGAACTAGTGTCAGACCACAAAAACTGGAAATCAAATCAGATATCAAAACTCTCAATGATATCCAGAAGCTGGCTGGCGATATTCAGTGGGTAAGAGGTATCTGTGGCATAACAAATGATGATTTAAAACCTTTAATTCAGTTATTAGGCACCTCTACTCAAGCTAACAAGAAACGTGAGCTTGGTCCTGAACAGCAGTGTGCATTGAGCACAATCAGTGAAAAAATATCCCAATGTCATGCAGCTCGGTTTAATCCTCAGTATCCTATTGCCCTTATGATTGTCAATTCATAACAGGGTAGAGATTGGCCACTTGCCCTCATCATCCAATGGGTGCAGGAAGGGCCAAATCCTTTACGCATTTTAGAGTGGATATTTTCTCCAAAGAGGCAGAGAAAAACCGTTGTGACCCGAATTGAACTACTTGCGCAATTAATTATGAAAGGACGATCTAGAATTCAGGAAATAGCAGGAGCGGATCCACAATCAATTATTGTGCCGTTGGTTCAGGAATATTTAGAATGGCTCATTAGAAATTCTCTTGCTCTGCAAATTGCCTGCGCAGATTTCACGGGTCTCCTCACAAATGTTTATCCTGCTCACCGCATGATCCCTATGCTGCAAAACCAGACCTTTGAGGAACAGCCGTATTGGTCTGAAACACCGGTAAACGGTATCACTGTTTTCACTGATGCAGGAAAGAAAACTAAAAAGGCAGGAGTCACCTGGGAAAAGGAGCCTGGTCAATGGGATAGTCACATCATCCAGGGAGGGTCTATAGACTCCTTGCAGACGTTAGAGCTCCGAGCTGTAATATGGGCATTTCAACATTGGAATGATCAGCCACTGAATATTGTATCAGACTCTCTCTATGTGGTTGGAGTGGTGTGGTGCACTGAAAGGGCTGTGCTTCGTGAGGTCTCGAATAAGCTGCTTGCTGAGCTGTTGCGAGAATTATTATTGACCTTAAATGACAGACGTCAATCATATTTCATCACCCATATTCGCAGTCACTTAATGACTGAAGGATTGGCCATTGGAAACAATAAGGCTGATCAATTGGTAGCTCCAGCTTGGACTGGTCCACCTGTAAAGATTTTTGAGCAAGCAAAAAATTCCCATGCATTTTTCCACCAATCAGCAAAAAAGTTAGCACGACAATTTCATTTGCCCTTGACAGATGCACAAGGGATCGTGAAGTCCTGTCCAGCTTGTTAAAAAATAGGGTTTGGAGTTGGCCTCGGGGTCAACCCTAAAGGACTACGGCCCTTGCAATTGTGGCAAATGGATGTGACACACATTGTAGAGTTTGGCAGATTGAAATATGTCCATGTTGTAATTGATACATTTTCTATGGCTGTGTGGGCGACAGCTCAAACTGGAGAGACTGCTAAGCATGTTGAAAAACATCTATATTCCAGTTTTGCAGTTTTAGGAGTCCCATTATCCCTCAAAACTGACAATGGCCCTGCATATACCTCTCGTAGATTTCAACAGTTTTGTCTCGCTTGGGGTATTCAGCACACCACTGGTATTCCTCCCCCACAGGACAAGCAATGGTCGAACGAGCCCATCAAACTCTGAAAGATTTGCTTAAAAAACAAAAAGGGGGAGAGCCCAGTACCCCAGCAGAAAGATTAGCTTAAACTGTGTATGTGCTAAATTACCTGCGTCTCACAGGAGAAAGAAAAGATCCACCTATGGTAATTCATAGTGCAGTTTTAAAAACCGGGTTAGATGAACAACAGAAAATTCTGGTGCAGTATAAAAATCTCAACACAGGACTTTGGGAAGGACCAGCTGAAGTGAAACTAACTGGAAGAGGATATATGTGTTTGCTCACAGGTGAAGGTCTCCGTTGGATTCCTTCTAGATGGGTAAAACCATGGAAGGAGCCGCAGTGCCAAGACTCATCTGTAAAGGCTTTATCATCAAAATAAATTGTTAGAAGCCCCACACTATTAATCTCAGACAGAACACGTAGGTGACGTGGGCAAATCGAATTGGGAAATAATCTTTTTGTTTATCAATGGCCGCGTCTGGCGACTTTCTTTTTTGAACATGTTTAATTAGAGTCTTAGAATCTGTTAAAATAGGCTAAGAGGTTTAGATAAAATAAGTTTATATTGAATTTGTTACTGAATGATAGTTATTAGGTAATGATCCCACCCCAGATAAGAAGTCAAGTAATAATAAGAGGCTATTTTAACACCACTGATGTCAGAACCAGATCCGCAGATGTCCTAGGTTGTCACATGGGTGGTTCCCATGGTCCTTTAAGGACGAGGGGACAAGTTTGCCTTTTGGCTTTCCTTCAAGGTGCGGCCGGCCTTGTGGGGGGGAGCCCTTGGGTAAACAAGCCCCAGGTGCCCCACATTGGATAAATGAGTGCCAGGTGTCCTGTTTTGGGGACAGGGGCTGGGGCCACTTGTGGAAGGGTGCAGTGTCTGTCTGTGAGGTGGACGCACCTTGCAGAAATTTCCTGTTGGGGAAGGACCTCCTGACCCTCCATGCAACTGGGCCTGCTCAGGTTTGGCATTTGCAAACGGGGGCTTCATGGGAAAACCATATGCGACTACTTCTATATAATCAGCCCATTGACTTGGTTGTCTCCCATTCCTTCTGTGGGAGACTTTGTTTCTTTGTTAATTCCACCTATCATTGAATTCCACCTATTATTGGTCGCTATTGTATTAATGGTTGTACTTTATGTTTTCGAAAAGGTAACAAGCATGATTACATACACCATGAAGACCGTATGGCTGGCTCAAGAAGAAAAAGGGGGAATTGTCGGAATGTATTTTAAAAGAGAATAACCACATAGTGAACCAGCCATACGGGATGTTGGCCTAGGCACGTAGCCGCATTCTAGAAGTTACTTCAGAGGAAGAAAAAATGAGAAAGAACAGTGACAGCTTGCAGGAGCGGACAGATAAGAGTGACCAATTGGACGCTGCGTGAAAAGAACTCAAGAAACAACGAGAGCTGAACTGACTTGCATGTTTGCCTCGTGCTAGAGACTTTTATCAAATTAGGTAATGCGTGGCCGCGCGTAGGAATAGAAAACCTGTTTAAAAAGGGACAGTTAGAATTAACTGAATATTTAGATAATGTTATGCATGCTGTGTGGTAAAATAAGAATTGCTGTTAAAAATTTCTCTGTTATTAGCCTAGGTTAAGGTTATAAGATTTTAGATGAAATAAGTTGTATGAATTTGTTTAATCACTCTTTCTCTATTCATAAGCAACTGTAGCAGTTGAGAAAGATTATGAAGAACCTCACCATCGTAATTTCCTCGTTGTTCCCATCATTGAGTTTGGATTGCTCAAAATTAAGAAGGGGGATTTGTTGGGGGGTTTTTAGCAAGCAATGGTCATGTGAGCAATCCAACCTTCGAGCCTGACCCGGATGCTGAAGCAGGATGGGAAGCTGGGAAAGGTGTGACGGTGTGAATGCATGCTTTAAAGTCACAAATCAATTTATGCCACGCTAGTGCTGTTAACCAATTAGTAGCTAGAAGAGTCTCGTGAAGAGTCTTGTGACTTAGTGCTCTGTCTATATAAACCGGGTTGTAACGCCATTAAAGTGCCTTTCACGAGATATATTAAGTCTCTGTGTGATTGCTTGCCATGACTTCCCGCACCTATCTACCCTGCATACTTAGTGTTGCTGAGATGATAAGACAGTAAAAGCCTGTGGCCTAGGCTGCCAAGTAAAGCCCTACATCTACTTAACTCCTAATTTCCTGTGTTCTTTTTCCATATTTTCTCTCTTGCATTCTTTCATCCATGCCAGCTCTCCTCCTGTCCTCCTTCTCTTACATTAGTGCTTGTTTTGCATAGACTATCTCCCACTGACATCTCAAAAACTACCATTATAAATTTGAAAGCAGTCCTGACAGCCAGCTGCCAATGTGTTGGGGGGTTTTTAGCAGGCAATGGTCATGTGAGCAATCCAACCTTCGAGCCTGACCCGGATGCTGAAGCAGGATGGGAAGCTGGGAAAGGTGTGACGGTGTGAATGCATGCTTTAAAGTCACAAATCAATTTATGCCACGCTAGTGCTGTTAGCCAATTAGTAGTTAGAAGAGTCTCGTGAAGAGTCTTGTGACTTAGTGCTCTGTCTATATAACCCGGGTTGTAACGCCAGTAAAGTGCCTTTCACGAGATTTATTAAGTCTCTGTGTGATTGCTTGCCATGACTTCCCGCACCAATGCACAAAAAACTCCAAAATTCATTTGATCTGAGCATATACATGGATCTCTAGAATATATAAGGAATTCTTTGTGCATTGACAATACATCGTATACCCTTGACTTGCACTGCAGAGAACAATGTGTGCAGTACTCGGTCCTCCTCACAGTAGTCTATATTTCCCTCAACCCACTTCATTCTGTCCCCAGATTTCCTGTACTTCATTTTATCTCCAACATCCACTACATATCCTGGTTCCATTTTCATGAACCCTTTTTCATAGTGTCTATATTCTCTACATCAAATTTTAGCTCCATTCCCACTTCTTTTATTCCCATGTTTCTCCACACCTTCCTGTCCAGCCTTAAAAACATAAATTTGAGAATGATCTGGTTTCATCTTTGTTGGAACAGATACCATCTTTGCTAGAACAAGCTTGATTTTTATGTAACAGGATTACAGGAAAGTAATCAGCTGTCATGACTGAAAGCAATTTCTCTTAAATCCTAAAACTCTCTGGAGAGAGCCACCATTACAATAAGGAAAAAATCAGAAGTTTGACACCTATAATCTTGTAGCTGCAGGAGTCTCTGTGTATTTTGGGCTTTATTTTCAAATCCACTAAGTACTTTGAATTGGCAACAGTACAAATGTTCTGAGACTCACTGATGGCATTCTAATCAATTCAGTGAGTAATGACTGCAAATTTCTATGAAGCAATTTACTTGCAATGAAGAAGAGAAACAGATGCTTGCTATTTTGTCCGAGACACTGAACCTGCATGAAAGAAAGAGAGGAGAAGAATAGAAGCCTCTTCCCCTGCCATTTCAGATTTCTGTTTCATAAAGGGAGAGGGGATAAATGGTACTCAAAAAGCAGAAGCAGCAGAGGTGTGCATACACAAGTGACCAGCTTTCATTACCTGCAGATCTTCATTTTTTCACTCAAATTATTTTCTCTGGTTTTAGTCTCCAACACAAAATGTAAACAAAATATGAAAAAAAATCTTTCTTTCACTAGGCTAGAGTTTCATAGTGACCTATCTTCTACTGCAGAAACATCATTTTTAGACAATCGACAGAAAATACCTTACCATTTCCTATCCGAGTATGATAATGGTACTGGGTTGGGGAAGGCCTAATATCTTTGGTTTAGAAAAGCCGGATGTCCTGCTTTTCAGAGCAGTAGCAGAAAAAAAAAGGAGTGTCTAGCCATTTGTTTGCAAACCAGGGCAGAAATGTGCAGAAAGAGTCTCTCTCCATGCTATTAACTTCCTTCTAAAAGGATTAACCTGACTCTTGCTGAAGTCAATGGAAAGACTTCATTTATATAAGTTGGAGAAATCTCCAACTATAGAAAATAAATCAAGAAAAATCAAGCAATGAAACTAGATTTTACAATAAACAGTGCCTCATATCTCAAAAATATGCACAACCAGCAGACCCTTTCTAGGTCTAAGTCCCAGAAATGCTGGATATAAATAAAAGCATCAACTCAGGTACTGGAAAGACAAAAATTACTACCTACATGAATGATAAATAATCTTCAGAATTTAGTGATATAATGTATAAGGAAATGAGAAATAATATTTAAGTAGCGTTTTGATAGAATGTTGTGAAATTACACATGGGAACTGAAAGGTTAAACAACATAAAGGAACAGGAAGAAGAAAAAAGTGGACAATTGTATGTCACATGTATGGGTCATGTCATATATAATAAATATTTATATGATATAAAATGACAAAATAAGGAGATAACAGCTAAGCACAGAATGACACAGACCTTCCACTAATGGTAATTTCTCCAGCAGTTGATCAGTCTCCAAACACCAATATAGCTACGCAAATGCAAATCTCAAGTGTAGTTAATGAACACCTCGCTATTTGTACTTTGGGAACTCTTTCCTTCTTGCCAAACAAGCAAGAAAAAATAGTAGGTTTTCCTATTTCTATCTGAAATATACAGTGCAACTAAGTCAATGACCTGTTATCAGTTACTCAAATCATGGTAGAAATGGCTACAGTTCTTTTTAGAAGAAGTACATTGCTTTTTGTTTCTTGCAAGGGTGACCACCTTCTTGTTGCTACTTCCTGCTTCCATTCATTCGAAGAGGAAGGGGTTTGGTCTTCCAGTGATGTTAGAGAATTTTATTTTTTTTTTAGCCTAGAGGCCTGCAAGTATTACTTTGTACTAAATCCAAGTAACTCAGAAAATATTTGATATGAATACCAGCTTGGTATAAAAAAGCAAGAAACTATCTGAATTTGATTATTTTAAATGGATTGGAGTTTTGCAAAGGTGGAAGATGATCATTGTAGAAAGCAGTGCTACACAGACTAATATATAAATAGCTGGTGCTGCAAGCAGAACAATAGCTCTGTTTCTTTTCTCAGAGCACAGATACAATTAGTTGGAGGATATTGCATTCTTCCGAAATTTTTGGCATCCAATAGAAAAAAAACAATTGCGTTTCAAAACAAAATACTGTATTTGAAAATCATTTCCCTTTTTAATTACCTGCCAAGACTTTCAGTCTTTCCCCTGCAAAGGAACACATCTCTTGTAGTTGAGCACAATGCTTTCCCACACTGCTGGCTGGCTGTAAGATTGCTGACTCCTGCTCCTGCAACACAGAATCCTCAATTTGGCTGTTGGCAGGAAAGTAACCGCTTTCCACATACATTGTGTTAAAAATACATATGTTTCCACAAGGTTTCAATCTACCATTATTTGAACTTCATTGATTTAACTCCTATACTTCTGCTGACACAAAATAACTACGTCCTTCTGTTCAATAAATGCAGAGGCAAAGCCAGTGTATTAATATTCAAAGCAGGAAATCCTGGTCCCCTGTCAGCACTGTATTCCTACTGCTGGATTTATATTCTAATGGCTGATGTAGATTTCATCAGATTGTCCAGCAGCAATAATCCATTTTGTGTAATCTGGGTGCACTCTGTTCTCACTGGCTTAGAGAGCAGACCTACTGCACTCACGAGCCAATCCATCTTAAAACTAGTTAGACGGAAATATGATTGATTGCTACGTATTCCACTAAATAATAAAAGAAATCAATAGCTATAGTTATAAAACGAGACTCATGGGATAAATTAATCAAAATCAGTGCCTATGTTTCAAACTTATGTCTGTTACTCTATCTTGCTTCTGTACTGTCTTTTGCCCAGATATGAAAATCTTTCTTTGAGGGCACCAAGTAGTGGTAGACACAAAGGCCAAATAGATATCAAGTGTTATACTGTTACAAATTCTTCACTGTTAACAACTCATTATTCTCCCCATTATGAGTGGAAAACCTTAAAATATTCTCATTGCACTACAGTCAGTGTTGACCCCTTATTTCTTGAGTGATTCATCTTAACTGCTCATTTTTTAGTTTTTTCTTTCATTTGTCTGAAGTGCTGGGGTCTGCACCCCCAGCCCTGAATTAAGGGTGACATATGGGTGGTTCCCATGGCCCTTCAAAAGGAGGGGATGAGTTTGCCTTTTGGCTTTCCTCCAAGGTGCAGCTGACCTTGTAAGGAAAGCCCTTAGGTAAACAAGCCCCAGGTGCCCCCATTGGGTCAATGAGTGCCAGGTTCCTGCTGTGGGGATAAAAGCTGGGCCCACTTGCAGGAAGGGTGGGGTGTCTGTCTGTGAGGTGGATGCACTTTGCAGAGTTTCCTGTTGGGGAAGGACCTCCTGCCTCTCCCTGCAACTGGGCCCCAGTCAGGTCTGGCATTTGCGAACGCGGGCTTTGTGGGGAGACAATATGTGGTTACTTCTGTCTTATGTGATCAGCCTATTGACTTGGTTGTCTCCCATCTCTTCTATGGAAGACTTTGTGTCTTTGTTTATTCCACCTATTATTGGTTGTGCTGTGTCATTCCTGGGGTCACTGTCTATGATGTGTGATCTGTTTGGCTTGTTTGTACCCCCAGCGATCCCCTATATACTGACTTTTTTGTATATGATAGAAACTAGTTATTGATTTTTTCTACTGCTGGCTGCGTCCTTTGTGCTAGGCCTCTAGTAATTGGCAAAACACTGTCATAATTACTTTTCCTGTCATAACAGAAGTATCATTGGCAGATGTGAATATGTATAAAGTAAAACAAACACATTTTACTGATATTTTAAATACTTGAAAACAAAAACACAGCTTCATAAACTTCCAATCCACCTTCTCCCTGCGCTTCATTTATGAAGTATAATTTACTTGATGTACTGCAATAAATGCACCCACTGCTGTGCTGTTTTAAGAACTTGTTTTACAAATCGTGTATATAACAAACTTGTGCACAATCATTTATAATGATATTACCTACCCAAAAGCGCTTTCAAATTGAATAAGATAAAACAAAGCACAAATTATCTTGTTAGCATGCAAAGATCAGGAGAACTGGTAAGTCTAGCATAAACTGGTAGGTCCTGAGTTTTAAAGGAGATTGTAAGGGATATCTTTGCATTACCAGGAAGTTCAAAGCTTGAATGTCTGCTTTCTCTGTGTTATTAAAAATCCCACAAGTTTTGCTAAGGTAAGGTAGCTATCCTATGTCTTGAAAACATTAAAAAATACCTCAGTAATCATGTTTTGTCTCTATGAACCACCAGGTTTGTTTCTGAGTCGTATCCTAAACTGATTTCACCAGAAGTTTACATCAGCATGAGTGAAGTGACTTTGTATGCATATAAAGAAGTAATTTCATGCTTGCACTCCTTTTTTAGGCAGGAGCAAGTGGCTTCTGTTTACTGGGAAACTGTGCTCTGGTTTGCTTGTGCTGCTTGAGGGATGCAATGGAGCTGGAAGCAGGGGAATTTTCAGCTGGCACTGCTCCTGTGAAGGCAGCTCCTGCTTGACCCTACTATGGAGACAAACAGATTAGAATAAACTGCACATGTAGTTCCTCAAGCTCAGGAGCTTGCTGCTGCAAATTAAAATATGCTCTGGTCTCCACCTAGGCACAGCATAGCGCAGACCTGCCTGCAGAGTGATGGAGCTTTGCCTCAGCACATACAGTTTTGAGAAAAGGCGCTGTGGTGGTGATGCTGAACTTCAGTGGACAAAGTAAGAGGGAGTGAGGTGGCAGGCAGCAAGGATCAGTGGTGTCCAAAAGGAGATAAAAACCACAGCAACTTGCCAAATTCTGCCCTAAGTGTACCTATGACCTGGTTCTCAGAGTTCAAATCTTGTCACTAAAATCACTTCAGATTTGGCCTTCCTATTGTATTTTGTTCTTAGTGTGGTGGAAATACAAAAACAACAGATAGTGCAGAGTAACTGGCTCACGAGACTAATTTTTAGCTTTAGGTCTTGTTTGGTAACACACAAAGGCTAAGAAATGTAGGGGTTGAAAGGGCTGAGAAGTGAGGGAATGCCAACTGTATCACTTTGAGGGGAGAAAGGATTCCAAGGGCAGGCAGGAAGCATATTTGGCGATGGTGGTGGTCACAGGGAAGCCAAGAGGGACCATGAGTGCAAGAGACAAAGGAAAGAGAATGCCGCAAGAATAAATACGGGAAGGATGTTTTTGTAGCTACTGAGTCAGAAATCGATCTGAAAAATCTGCATGTCTCCCCTTCAGTTACTGACTAGTCAGCCAGGGGGGATGGCTGCTACCTCAGAAATAGGCTACATCACCCCGCAAAACCGAGAGGAAACACTGCCAGGAGCCGGAAAACAGAGAGCAAGCGGCCCTTACCACACTGCCCTCCCGAAACCGCTTGGGGACAGCCCCCGGCCGGCGGCGGACAGAGCCTCGGGGCGGCTTTCCAGGCCGCGGGAGACCTCCGCCGGGGAGATCCTCTTCCTCCCGCGGAAGGAGGCGGCTGCGCAGGGCCGCTGAGGAGGGAGCAGCAGTGGCTCGGCTCGGCGCTTCCCCGCGGGGAGGGCGGCCCGGGGAAGGGCTGCGGCGAAATTCCCCCCTCTCCGCCGCCCGGGGCATTCCCCGCGGCCGGGGCCTCGCGCTCCGCCCTCAGCCCCCCCCCCGCTCCCCTCACAAGCCACCGACTCTGCTGGGGCCGCCGCGGCCGCTAGGTGTCGCTGGCGGCTGGGTCTCCCCCGCAGCCCTTCTTGCGCCTCAGTTGCCGGCGGGGCTGTCTCGGTGCCAGCCTCCGCGCTGTGAGCAGACGGAGGCGTTAGCCCGCAGCGGAGACGCGCGGCTCGGCTCGGCTCGGCTCGCCCCTTCCCCGCGCATTCCCGTGGCCCGGCCCGGCTGACGCGAGGCCACCCGGGCCGCTCTTGGCACCGCCAGCGCCCGGCCGGGCGGCTCCCAAGCACGGCCTACGGCCGCTCTCCGCCGGCGGCGGCGGCGGCAGGGAGCCGCGGCAAGGCGAGGGCGGCGGTGGGGGGAGCAGCCATGTTGGAGTGGGGAATAAAGTGACTTTCCTCGGGGAGGGAGCACGGCTGGCGGCTCGGCGGAGGCGGCGGCGGCTCTCGGGACAGCGAGGGGAGTGGGGGGCTCGGCTCCTGGCGGCCGGATACCGCTCTTGGGCGGAGGAGGAGGGGGAGGAGAAGAACCGCCCGCGGACCCACGGAGCTCCGGCGCTGCTGGTGAGTTGTGGTTGCTCGTTGCCTCCGACCCCGGGCTGCGGGTCCGGCTGGCGGGGTTAGGGCCTGCCCCGCGGGGAGCCCTCGGCCTGCGTGTGCGTGGGACGTCGCGGGGGGGGGCGAGGTGCAGACGCAGCCCCGGAGGAAGGGGGAAGGTGGTGGGAGCTGGGGCGAGGGGGGAGCCCCGCCAAAGGGCCGAGGGTCTGCTCCGGGAGCCCTCGGCGCCCGGCAGGGCCGGGCTGGGCCCGGGAGGGCTGCGGGGGATTTCCGCTGCTCGTTGGCGACTGGGAGCGGCTCGGCGGGGGCCGGTGCGGCGGCTGGGCTGCCTCTGGGGGGCTGAGCCCCGCTCCGGAGGGAGCCGAGGGAAGCCGGGCCCGAGGGGTGAGCCGGGGCTTGCAGCTGGGGGGCACCGCGGGATTTTGGGTCATCCTGTGTTCGTAACCGTCCTTCCCCCTCCGCCTCCTCCCCGTCAAACGAGGCTGCTTTTTCCTGACAGCTCTCCTCCTCGCAGCCTACTCAGGTATGACACATTGGCTGCTATTGCAGGTCCCCCCCACGCACACCCAAAATATGTCGGTTTCTGTGCGTGGCAGAAGAGTTTTTGTGCCCGAGCCGTGAGTTAGTAGATGACAGGATACATGAACATTTGCTGACCCTGAACTTCTGTGAATTCTCTTCTCCCTCCCCTTCCTCTCTCAGATATGTAATGGCTTGAGTCCACTGAGCAAAATGGTTCTTCTCTCACAAGGACGGGGGGAAGTTAGATGGCATTAGGTGTATTTCATATTTGATAGAAATTTACTGCACCCACTGGTTCCAGTACCGTGTTTATAGGAGTGGATTAGCTGCTGCGTTGGAAGAATGATGACCTTGATCCTCTTTGTCTCTCCTGCAACAATTTCAGTAGCTGGCTGGAGTTGTTTTAAACTCATTGCAGTCTTTGGCACTTTGGTAATGGTAATTAACAGTGTTACCGGTGTTGTGAGGAAAACAGGACTGAAGTATATCATAATCTAAACTAAATAATTTGAAAAGCATCTGTTTACATTTAAAAAAAAAATAAAAATAAAAATTGGTGAATAATTTATATGTGTTTTTCCTTTTTGTCATTTAACAGAATATCAATAGTAACTTTCTTTTAGTTATCATGGCATAGATAGGAGGAGAGAAAGCCTGGCTTGACATTCTTCCATTCCCCCTCCTTTTTTAATTGTACTAATTGAACTGGAAGCTAGATGACCAAAGGTTAAATACTCAGATGATGTGGGGCAGAAGAAAACATTTATGAAATTAGACTTGGTACCAAATTGAGGTTTGTTTTCTTCTTAGAATTGGGTAAAAGTGAAGTAGGTGGTCTGGTATTTTATGTGCTTAAGATGACAAATAAATTGCCATATTGCTTTGTTGTAGGAATTCTGTATCCTCGTATGCAGCTCTTGTTATTTATATCTGCACTTCTATAACTGATGTGAGAGGGACTTGTTTTGAATAATTAACACAAAAGTAACAGATATGAAAACATGAAATTGTATGTTTGAAATGCACAGTGAAGAATTTCCTTAAAAATTATCCATACTTGAAAGAACAAACTGAATTTACTTCTGCAACATAAAGAAACCATTGTAATGTTAACTTGGCCTTCAAAGGGCCACTTAAATTTGAAAGATGAAAGCATCTTTTTTGATGGCATTATTTAAATACTGCCTTGGCAATAAGGAGTCTGTCTTACAAAAATGTTTAGTAAGGATAACTTATCAATATCTTCATCAACGACCTGGATGAGGGTACAGAATGTATCCTCAGCAAGTTTGCTGATGACACCAAACTAGGAGGAATGGCTGACACACCAGAGGGTTGTGCTGCCATTCAACGAGACCTTGATAGGCTGGAGAGTTGGGCGGGGAGAAACTTAATGAAATTCAACAAGGGCAAATGTAGAGTTTTGCATCTGGG
Organism: Podargus strigoides; assembly: GCA_028020825.1. Lineage (NCBI taxonomy): Eukaryota > Metazoa > Chordata > Aves > Caprimulgiformes > Podargidae > Podargus > Podargus strigoides. The sequence goes on from CM051662.1 coordinate 61,486,382, forward strand.
GAAGAACAACCCCATGTACCAGTACAGGTTGGGGGCTGACCTGCTGGAGAGCAGTGTAGGGGAAAGGGACCTGGGGGTCCTGGTGGACAGCAGGATGACCATGAGCCAGCAATGTGCCCTTGTGGCCAAGAAGGCCAATGGCATCCTGGGGCGCATTAGAAAGGGGGTGGTTAGTAGGTCAAGAGAGGTTCTCCTCCCCCTCTATTCTGCCTTGGTGAGGCCACATCTGGAGTATTGTGTCCAGTTCTGGGCCCCCCAGTTCAAGAAGGACAGGGAACTGCTTGGGAGAGTCCAGCGCAGAGCCACAAAGATGATGGAGTGGAACATCTCCCTTATGAGGAAAGGCTGAGGGAGCTGTGTCTCTTTAGCTTGGAGAAGAGGAGACTGAGGGGTGACCTCATTAATGTTTATAAATATGTAAAGGGTGAGTGTCATGATGATGGAGCCAAGCTTTTTTCAGTGATGACCAATGATAGGACAAGGGGCAATGGGTGCAAGCTGGAACATAGGAGGTTCCGCATAAATGTGAGGAAGAACTTCTTCCCAGTGAGGGTAACAGAACACTGGCACAGGCTGCCCAGAGAGGCTGTGGAGTCTCCTTCTCTGGAGACATTCAAAACCCGCCTGGATGCGTTCCTGTGTGATGTATTCTAGGTGTTCCTGCTCTGGCAGGAGGATTGGACTAGATGATCTTTCGAGGTCCCTTCCAACCCCTAGGATTCTGTGATAATGCAGTGGAGTTCATACCTTTCATTTGCATATTGTGTGGTGTAGCCCTGTGTTTACCTGAGATGGAGCTCTACACAAATCAGTAGGTGAGGTCTGCTTACATCCATACCGAAGAGTTTGCAGATTAAGCCGGTGTTGTCTGAAGCAAATTACAGTTTCTAAGTGGCAAGTCATTTATTTTAAGCTTGGCTAAGGATGTAGTGTATTAATTGGTCATTTTAATATGTAAAACACCACTAACATGGTGAGATACTTGATTTATCATTCTGTCGGAGTCGGCGGGAGAACAAGCAACACGACCACCAAAGATGATCAGCAAGTCTCGTTTATTACAGCGGTTAGCACCTCTTTATACAGTCGATAATTAGGTTCATACATATTGCAAAAGCTAAGCTCATCATTGGCTATTTCTTCAACTGTTAGTTCTTTTGTTGTGCATATTTGCGGTTACAGTTCTCAGGCCAACTTCTCTGAACTTCGGTCATGATGACCTACCACATCCAATTATCGTCTAGCTTCAGCACCTGCAAGGATATGCTATCTTTGCAATAATTAGTGCCTACATAGCTTCTTGCTTATCTGCTGTTCCTCTGGTTGACTAATGCTATGGTGTCTACGTGTCCCCTGTCACGCAGCCAACTATGAGAAAAACTCTCCACATCATTCCAAATGTAATTAGATTGAGAATAACTGGAAACCAGAATAGGGCTGTGTTTTTCCCCTGAATGTTCTGGCTTCAGTTTTTGTCCACTGCTATGTGAAAATGTGACACAGGTTACGATATGGATGTTAAGATGTTCTGTATTCCTGTGTTAATGTTAAAATGTGGAGCTCTTACAGTAAGACTATGCAGAACTTCCTGAATGGCTTACTAACATAAAAAGTTTACTAATTTCTTAAATGACTACATGTTGCTAGAAGGGAAAATAAAAGAATGCTTTACTAGGCTTAATAAATATTGGTTCAGTACAGCAGGTTTGAGTAATTGTACCTAATCAGGAAAGGCTTTGTTGGAGACTTGATTCATGAACAGTCTGCATTAAAACCTTAGCCGCATGCTTTTTAATGCTTGCTTTTTTATTTTTACAGCAAGCTCTGAATATTTGTCTACTGAGGCAGCTGGGCACTGCTATAATCAATGGCACTTCAGAATTTGATAGAAAACACTACTGCACAATTTTAGCTTTTAAAAATACTTCTAAAATGTCAAATGTTTACTTGACAGTGTCCTGGGTTGCAATGTATTCTAATGTATTCTGGATGGCCTGGCACATCAGAGCCACAGAAATAAGAAGCGTTGGTAGATACTGGAGCACAATGTACCCTAATGCCATCGGGACATGTGGGGGCAGAATCTGTGTCTATCGCTGGGGTGACAGGGGGGTCGCAGCAGTTGACCCTGTTGGAAGCCGAGGTGAGCCTGACTGGGAAGGAGTGGCAGAAACATCCTATTGTGACTGGCCCGGAGGCCCCATGTATCCTGGGCATAGACTTTCTCCGGAATGGCTATTACAAAGACCCAAAAGGATTTAAGTGGGCTTTTGGGATAGCTGCTGTGGAAGCAGAAGGCATTAGGCAGTTGAACACCTTGCCTGGACTATCAGAAAACCCTTTTGCAGTTGGGCTCCTGAAGGTGGAAGAGCAACGGGTGCCAATTGCCACTTCGACGGTGCACCGCCGGCAGTATCGGACGAATCGAGATGCCGTGATCCCCATCCACAAGATGATCCGTGAGCTGGAGGGCCAAGGGGTGATCAGCAAGACCCACTCACCCTTCAACAGCCCCATCTGGCCTGTGCGCAAGCCTGACGGAGAATGGAGATTGACTGTGGACTATCGTGCTTTGAATGAAGTGACTCCACCATTGAGTGCTGCTGTGCCGGACATGCTGGAGCTCCAGTACGAGCTGGAGTCCAGAGCAGCAAAGTGGTATGCCATTATTGACATTGCTAATGCATTTTTCTCCATTCCTCTGTCACCAGAATGCAGGCCTCAGTTTGCCTTCACCTGGAGGGGCGTGCAGTACACCTGGAACCGACTGCCCCAGGGGTGGAAGCACAGTTCCACCATCTGCCATGGGCTGATCCAGACTGCACTGGAAAAGGGTGAGGCTCCAGAACATCTGCAGTTCATCGATGATATCATTGTATGGGGGAACACGGCAGTGGAAGTATTTGAGAAAGGAGAGAAAATCATCCAGATTCTCCTGGAGGCCGGCTTCGCCATCAAGAAACGCAAAGTCAAGGGACCTGCCCAAGAGATCCAGTTCCTGGGGGTAAAGTGGCAAGACGGACGGCGCCAGATTCCCACCGAGGTCATCAATAAGATCACTGCGATGTCTCCACCGACCACCAAGAAGGAAACACAAGAATTCCTAGGTGTCATAGGCTTTTGGAGGATGCACATTCCCGAGTACAGCCAGATCGTGAGCCCTCTCTACCTGGTTACCCGCAAGAAGAACGATTTCCACTGGGGCCCTGAACAACAACAAGCCTTCACTCGGATCAAGCAGGAAATCGCTCATGCGGTAGCCCTTGGCCCAGTCAGGACGGGACCAGAGGTGAAAAATGTGCTCTACTCTGCAGCCGGGAACAAGGGTCTGTCCTGGAGCCTTTGGCAGAAGGTGCCTGATGAGACTCGGGGCCGACCACTGGGATTCTGGAGCTGAAGCTACAGAGGGTCCGAAGCCAACTACACTGCGACAGAGAAAGAAATCTTGGCCGCCTATGAAGGAGTTCGAGCTGCCTCAGAAGTAATCGGCACAGAGGCACAACTCCTCCTGGCACCCCGACTACCGGTGCTGGGGTGGATGTTCAAGGGAAAGGCTCCCTCCACGCATCATGCCACCGACGCTACTTGGAGCAAATGGATTGCCCTCATCACACAGCGCGCCCGCATTGGAAACCAAAATCGCCCTGGGATCTTGGAAATAATTACCAACTGGCCAGAAGGTGAGGCTTTTGGATTATCTTCTGAAGAAGAGGAAGAGCAGGTGACGTGCTGAGGAAGCCCCTCCATATAACAAGCTACCAGAGAGTGACAGACGATATGCCCTCTTCACCGATGGTTCCTGCCGAATTGTAGGTGCTAGCCGGAAATGGAAAGCTGTTGTATGGAGCCCCACACAACAAGTTGTACAAGCTACCGAGGGAGAGGGTGGATCGAGCCAATTGGCTGAACTCAAAGCCGTCCAATTAGCCCTGGACATTGCTGGGAGAGAGAAGTGGCAAAAGCTCTACCTCTACATTGATTCATGGATGGTAGTCAATGCCCTGTGGGGTTGGCTGGATAGGTGGAAAAAGGCCAACTGGCAGCATAGGGGAAAACCAATCTGGGCTGCTGATGAGTGGAAGGACATTGCCGCTCGGGTAAAGGAGCTACCTGTGAAAGTCCGTCATGTAGATGCTCATGTCCCCAAGAGTCGGGCTAATGAAGAACATCGCAACAACGAACAGGTAGATCAGGCTGCAAAAATAGAGGTGTTCCAGATAGATTTGGATTGGCAGCATAAAGGAGAGTTGTTCTTAGCTCGGTGGGCCCATGATGCCTCAGGCCATCAAGGCAGAGATGCCACCTATAAGTGGGCACGAGACCGAGGGGTGGATCTAACCATGGCCAGTATCTCCCAGGCTATCCATGACTGTGAGATGTGCGCTGCGATCAAACAGGCCAAGCGGGTGAAGCCCCTGTGGTATGGTGGGCGGTGGTCCAAATACAAGTATGGGGAGGCCTGGCAGATCGACTACATCACACTGCCTCAAACCCGCCAAGGCAAGCGCTACGTGCTCACAATGGTGGAAGCCACCACTGGATGGCTGGAGACCTACCCTGTGCCTCACGCTACTGCCCGGAACACCATCCTGGGCCTTGAAAAGCAAGTCCTTTGGAGGCATGGCACCCCTGAGAGAATTGAGTCCGACAACGGGACTCATTTCAAGAGCCGCCTTGTCAACACCTGGGCTAGGGAACATGGCATTGAGTGGGTGTACCACATCCCTTACCATGCACCAGCAGCTGGGAAAGTTGAACGGTGCAACGGACTGCTTAAAACCACCTTGAAGGCACTGGGTGGAGGAACTTTCAGAAACTGGGAGATGCATTTAGCAAAAGCCACCTGGTTAGTTAACACCCGAGGCTCCACGAACCGAGCAGGCCCCGCTCAGTCTGAATCCTTACAAACAACAGACGGGGATAAGGTTCCAGTGGTGCACATGAGAGGTATGCTTGGGAAAACTGTTTGGGTTAATTCTGCCTCGGGCAAAGACAAACCCATCCGTGGGGTTGTCTTTGCTCAGGGACCAGGTTGTACTTGGTGGATAATGCAGAAAGATGGGGAAACCTGGTGTGTACCACAAGGGGACCTTATTTTAAGTGAGAACTGAGTGTAGAGTTTCATTGTATATGTACGTGTGTATATATATATATCTCTGTGTGTGTGTGTGCAGAGTTTAAGAAAGGTATTGATTTGGGATGATGCAAATGGTAATAGAATAAGGGGTGGATCATGTCCTGGGTTACAATGTATTCTATTACCATGAGCCGTTGAAGCCTGGCACTGGTGTTCCTTGCCCCCCCCGGGACTATTCTTCTGTCAATGCGCCCATCAGGGCCTTGCCCCAGGACTCACCGTCCCTGTGTGAGATGCTCCGGCCAGGGGGGGAGGGGTGGAGCCAAGCATTCCCGCCGGAGATATTTGGTGGGTTGGAGCGGCGCGAGGGGCCTTACCCGCTGGGATCCCAGAGGACAAGGACTGCACCGCCGCCGGATTTCGGAGGAGGACCGGTTTTCTTTTTCTGCAAGATCACCGCTTCGACGGGATCGTTTAAAAGAGAACTGCAGCTGCCACCGAAATCGGATTGCTCAGACTTTTCTTTTCCTTTTCCTACGGACCACCGCTCTAACAGGGCCATTTCGGAGAGAGCTGCAGCTGCCGCTGGATCGGACTGGTACCAGCACCCTGCCCGGCAGGGGCCAGGTTGTATCCCTGACTCTGTCAGGCCTGTAACCAGTTTCTCTGTATTATAGTTTTGTTGTATACATTAGTAAAAACTGTTATTCCCATTTTCCTCATATCTTTGCCTGAAAGCCCCTTAATTTCAATTCTATAACAATTTGGGGGGAAGGGGGTTGTATTTTCCGTTCCAAGGGGGGCTCCTGCCTTCCTTAGCAGACACCTGTCTTTCAAACCAAGACACCAATCCCCCTGCCAGAGCAGGAACACCTAGGTCAGGTCACACAGGAACATGTCCAGGCGGGTTTTGAATGTCTCCAGAGAAGGAGACTCCACACCCTCTCTGGGCAGCCTGTGCCAGTGCTCTGTCACCCTCACTGGGAAGAAGTTCTTCCTCACATTTATGTGGAACCTCCTATGTTCCAGCTTGCACCCATTGCCCCTTGTCCTATCATTGGATGTCACTGAGAAGAGCCTGGCTCCATCCTCATGACACTCACCCTTTACATATTTATAAACTTTAATGAGGTCACCCCTCAGTCTCCTCTTCTCCAAGCTAAAGAGACCCAGCTCCCTCAGCCTTTCCTCATAAGGGAGATGTTCCACTCTCTCCATCATCTTTGTCGCTCTGCGCTGGACTCTCTCAAGCAGTTCCCTGTCCTTCTTGAACTGGGGGGCCCAGAACTGGACACAATACTCCAGATGTGGCCTCACCAAGACAGAATAGAGGGGGAGGAGAACCTCTCTTGACCTACTAACCACCCCCTTTCTAATACACCCCAGGATGCCATTGGCCTTCTTGGCCACAAGGGCACATTGCTGGCTCATGGTCATCCTGCTGTCCACCAGGACCCCCAGGTCCCTTTCCCCTACACTGCTATTCCCCTACACTGTATATTTTTAATTTTAAATGTGGATCATCTTTGAGGTGGGAATTATGAAAGGAAATAGGATTTTTGGGGTGGAAATTGTTAATGTTGGAGGAAAGAAATCTAAGTAAGCTGAAAATAATTTTTGTTTTTCTTGAAAATAATATTTAAAAACTGAAATTGAGCTATGGTAGGAGTTAAAAATTTTTTTTTGAGTAGGCAACAATAAAAAGAAAATCAGTTAATAACTATAGAGGTCATATTTTTAAGGGGCCCAATAGGGGAGTCTTGCAGGGTCCTTGTTTTTTCTGAAGAAGTGATCATCTCAGGAGAGACATGATGAGATCTTTGGCTGCTTTGAAGCTGCAGTTTGGATTTGACTGAAACTTACACTGAGTGTTCTTGAGAATAATGTCCTGTACAACACTCTGATAAAGCAATTTCAGAGACAATTCCAAAAATTTAAGATTCTCCATAGTGTTTCATTACCTTTGTCAGTATGATTCAGTGGGTTATAGCAAAGAAGCAAAATATTTTAAAGCTTATGCTATTTACATTCAGGATTAAACAAGATAAATGGCTTACAGTGTTCCCGTTTGCACAAGTCACAGTATTTTTAAACCTGCTGCTTGTAATTCTGGGTTGTTTATCAGGGAATGCAGTTAAACTAAATGTTTTACTGTGGCTTGTTTCTGATACGTCTCAATTATAATTCTGAAAAGCAAAATGTTTGATCCATAAGCCAAAAAACCATTTATTTACCATGTATTTAAGCAGAAGGCGGCCTTCTGTTATTATGCATACTCTTTTTTCTTTTTTTTTTTTTTTTTCTGGGCAGCACAGGAGAAACAACATAGTGGTAGATCGTAATTAGTGTACTCAGTAGGTATATGCTTTTCTTGAATTATGCAATTTTACTATTTTCGGAGCAATACAAAGTAGATTGAGTTCTGAAGGTGTGGATTTGATATGCTTTGGTATTAAGCTTAGATACTGCATTTTAAAATGTGTTTGGTTTTAGTTTGTGTAAAATGTAGAGTGTTGTTAACAGTGTTCTGAACCTGCTTCCTTTAAAATGGGCTTTTAAAATTTTTTTCGGTGGTCTTAGATAATAGTTTTGGTTTCCTGGTATTTGTGAATATTTCTGGTAGTGGAAGAGGTAGACATTAGTTGAAGGATTTAAGTCATAAGTTGTTTGTCATTGTTAAATGTTATTTTGGGGATGAATGGATAGCCAGTGAAGATTTGCACCTGTACCTGCATCTTAACAAAACTGTTGTATTCTTTTTAATCATCTGTATCTAGGAGTGGGTAGATAAAACCTGGATTTTTTTTCAGCAAATAATTTATTCACATCTAAAATACAAATTGTGCTAGATTGGCTGATTTGAGTTTTGGGGTTTTTTTATTTATTTTTTTTAAATGCTCTTCTCTATAATCAGTAGAGAGAAGTAGGTTCAGAGGGTAATCCAAAGATCTTAATACAGAGCTGCCTCTCTTCCCCTGTTTACTTTGGAGGGAGTCCATCACAGTCATCGTTGTACTGCATTACAGTTTGAGCTGAATTAAGTGAAATGCTGGGGTCTGAACCCCCAGCCCTGAATTAAGGGTGACATATGGGTGGTTCCCATGGCCCTTCAAAAGGAGGGGATGAGTTTGCCTTTTGGCTTTCCTCCAAGGTGCAGCTGACCTTGTAAGGAAAGCCCTTGGGTAAACAAGCCCCAGGTGCCCCCATTGGGTCAATGAGTGCCAGGTTCCTGCTGTGGGGATAAAAGCTGGGCCCACTTGCAGGAAGGGTGGGGTGTCTGTCTGTGAGGTGGATGCACTTTGCAGAGTTTCCTGTTGGGGAAGGACCTCCTGCCTCTCCCTGCAACTGGGCCCCAGTCAGGTCTGGCATTTGCAAGCGCGGGCTTTGTGGGGAGGCAACATGGGGTTGCCTGTGTCGTATGCGATCAGCCTATCGACTTGGTTGTCTCCCATTTTTTCTATGGGATACCTTGTATCTTTGTTTATTCCATCTTTTATGGGTCGTGCTATGTCATTCCTGGGGTCACTGGGGTTGGTGTCTATGATGTGTGATCTCACTTGTTTGTACCCCCAGCGATCCCCTATATACAGGTTCCTCTACGTACAATAGAATCTGCTTACTGGATTGTTTTTCTGCTGGCTGTGTCCTTTGTACTAGGCCTAGTGATTTGAAAAATTTACTTGTATATTGAGAATGATTTTCTTGGGTAGGTTGACATTATTTGCCATATTTTATGCTAGTTTAGTTAACCTGATGACGATGTTATTTTAGGATATAACTGCAAGAGGTTTTGTGTAGTGACATTGGCCAGTTTTCATGGAAAGTAGTGCATCACTGGCTAAAGAAGTATGAAGAGATGGATTATGTCAATTTTTGATTGCTTAACTTGAGGCTTCTTTAAGATGCTAATCCTCCAGGGTGTGAGTGCTGAGGGTGTTTTGAAAATCAGCCTTCACAATGTCAGCTGCAGAGATGTGTTAACAGAAATAATACTCTGACAATGTCTGAAAAACTAGTGGTATAGATTCTGGTAAACATTTCTAGGAAACAACTGGAGAAGAAGCAAAGATAATGAATCTATAAAATACCGGTAAGCCAACTTTATACTAAAGCAGTAGAAGAATTTTCCCCTTTTCTATGGCTAGGTGGTATCTTACTCTCAGTGTTTTCATACCAGTGTAAATTAATGTATCCTGGACTATTTAACCTACTTAATGTTTTACGTCTCAGTCTATGTAATTGCACTGGTGCCTTTTCCAGTCATATGTCAGATGGAACTAACACATACGTAACCTCGCTGCTTCCAGACAGGTCTGACACAGAGTTGGAAAGCAGTCCTGTTGACTGTCTTCTACGGAGCATATTCTCTCTTAGCTATATTCCAGTAGTAGCCTTTTTTTTTTTTTTAGTAGTCTTTGTTACTTAAGGAGCAAAAAAACCTCAAACCTCTGATAAAGCACAGGAAGCAAAATTGTTGACGGAGAGAATTCCTTTTCTGTATAGTGACTTTTATGAGAAGAGCCACACCTCAAAGGTAATATATTTAACTGTTAGTGGGTCCTGGTGATATAATAGAATGTTTTTCACCTGTGTTCAGAGGTTTAAAAGGGATAAAGAAAATTATGTGGGTTAATATCCTTTCAAAGTTATTTGTGGTAGTTGCCACATTATTTGTGTTATGTTGTAATTTAAAAATATTTGTCTCTATGATAGTAAGAGGCTTCTGAAAAATAACATGTTCTGTTATGGGCAAAAGTGGAAGATGTTTATGATGGTGCTTTCATCTTGTTTAACTCCTGACAAAGCTTCTTCCACAGTGTGCACAAGCCTTGCTTTTTCTGCTAGCTTGTAATACTGTTCCAATTGGACTGAGTTATCATGGCTCTTTATCATGAAGTCTAGGAAGCTTTTTGATTAAGAAGTCTGAACCAAAGGAGAGCTTTACAGGCAGGGCATGGTACTCTGGCATGCTGCATCGAGAGTAGGATATTACTGTAGTGTGTTCTTGTGAAAATATTAGGAATCTGGTGGGGTTTTTGTTTTATTTTTAAGCCAGAGGGAGACTTTCAAAACCCGCCTGGATGTGTTCCTGTGTGGCCTACTCTAGATGATCCTGCTTTGGCAGGGGAGTTGGACTAGATGATCTCTAGAGGTCCCTTCCAACCCTCAACATTCTGTGTGATTCTGTGAAGCCCTAGGGGTTGTCTTAGGGCTTTGTCATCTGTGCTATCAACAAGATTTTGATCTAGGAAATCGGACATCTGTGTTTATGTAGCAAAACTTGGCATATGTAAATCTGCTCTTAGATCCCTGTACTGCAGGGTTTTTTTTTGAGATGCTGCATGTAATATTATTCATGATACATGCTGATTATGTGTTCTGAAGATAATTGTTTTTAACTTTAGTAGGCCATAGGGGTGTATCGAGGTATCCATTTATTTTTTAAATTCCAGTCATGAAACGCTGTAGATTGAATAACATAATGATGTAGAAAAGCTAGAGGTGATTACTGGGTGGTGCAGTTCATTGCTCTCAAACACACACTCTGCAGCATCAAAAGTTTTATGACAGAGGAGACTGAATTGAAGCTAAGAAATGTTTTGGATGTCCTAACGCATTACCTGTAGTGATACTAATTTAATTTTATCCATGGTTCTGACACAATTTTTTGTTGACCAGCCCTTGAGTGGAACACTGTTCACTTCTGCACTATGAATGGAGTGCTGGGCTCAGAATTATACCACTTTTTTTTTTTTTTTTTAAACACCTTGAAGCTTTATGTGTATGAAAGTTAAATATTGGGAATTCCAATAATAAGGTTTAAACTTCCTAAAGGCAAAAAGCAGCTTTTCTCCTTAATTTCCAGTATAGTTTTATTATCTTTTTTGTCCATCAACATTTTGGGAAGTGCTGTTTCCTACAAAATGTCAGTAGGAAACATCACAAGAGGCATGCTTTGTTGGACATTTTTATAAGCTTAAAATCTTAGCTTTTCTGGTTTTTGTCCTTGTATTTTTTAGTGATTTGGATGCTACTATAAATTATAATTATTTGAATTTTAGACTTTTTTTAAAAATTGAATTTTAGATAAATTTATTTTGAGAGCCCTTGGAATAATTTTAATCTTCTCATCAGATGTCAAAACTGATGTTTTTGGTGTTACTTCAAGCATCCAAGTCTTCATCTGAAAATGTACTATTATGTATTTTAAGTTTAAAATTGATTTTATGTCTGTCTTTCATCTTATGTAATTTCCTAGAGTGGGGAAGCTATATTTGAAAACAATAGAAGCAGTAGAATGATTTGATTCTGTGTCATTTTGAGACACTACTTAGAAACAGTCACTCTATCATACTGAAGTTTTTTTAAATGTTGAATTTTGTTTTATAAGTGGTATGCAATCTAACTTTAAGTTCAAACAAATAAAAAGAGAAAACGTAATCACTATTAAATGTTAATTAAATACATAGAAAATAGAAGGACATTATGTCCTTGTAGAAAACAGAAGATATTTAGGATTATTTTAAGCATTAGTAGGCTTGCTGTACCACAGGCCTTTGTATATTTTGTTAGAGAAATCTGAAAGTAACTTTAATAAGTGTGACTTATTTTTAGATTTCATTTGTCTTTTGGACTATTAGAAATCCTGCTTATGGTGTATTTGGAACCGGTTTTACTTGAAAGATGCAATGAAAGTTTCAGAAATCTCCTAAGTGAAACATTCATGTATATTGAGAGGAGGAGATTAAAATTGCAGTTTTATGGCTGAGTGAAACTTGTATATAGCAAATGAGATGTAAAGAAATGCAACCATATTTTCTTCACATGTGCAAGACCATGTTCTGTAAGCAATTTCTACAGTTTTCTTTATTGCACACTTCATGATTAATGTACGTTGGGCATGTTATAAATGCATATCTGGCATATCAGAATATGATTTATACTGTGTAAATCATAAATACTTTATTCAGTATTTCACTGCTCATTACACAGAATTGTCTAGCAGCACTTAAGCGAGTAAATGAATTCTCTTAAGACCTAAATGCTATCAGCAATATCTGCATGTTTAAATTCTTGACTGCATGGGCTGTAGATGGTCCATTTCTTTAGATAATCCACTGTAAATAAAGAATGTTCAAGTCTTTGTCATGCTAAAGTAGGAGTTTAGTGCAAACACTAAATCGGTTTAAAATACTGTTCTTTTTTGATATTGAAACTATCTTTCAAATTTGGATATCTTGTCTCAAAAATAGCAGTCATGTAGTAGGGTTGAAAGAGAGAGTTGCTTTTTAACAGCTCTTTGTAATTATTCAATGTTAATGGTTTCTTTTAAAGGGGAAAGTGAACTTTCTTTGTATGAAATGGTGTACAGTGCTAAAATTAACCTGCTCTGTAGCATGTGATGTACTGTTTATCAAAATGATGCACTGCAATTTAGGATTGTTTAGTAAAAATAGCAATAACTTCAAGGTGGTTTTATTTATACAACCAGATCAACATGAATAATTAGAATTAAAAACAGAGTTTGAGCCTTTTTTACAAGAGGATGTGCCTCTCCAGGAGTACGGGTGGCTGGGAGTGACATTCCTGTCTCAGGGGGGTGTAAGGCTGACAGGGGTCAGGGTATGGCAGGATGGGGCTCTTTGTAGTCTGACTGTGCCAGGGACAGTAACATGGCCACCATCGCTCCTCTTCTGGTGGCTCTAGTGGGTGCATTCTTTAATGATAAAACTATCTTGCTACCTCAAAGCTCAGAAAAGTATCTTAAAATTGCTGCATTAATGCTTTTTCTAAGAACAATATTTGGTAAATTCCTATGTTCCCATTCCTGTCTAGTCTTACTAATTTGGTCATTTGTTCTTGCTAGTTGGCAGACTTACACCCTATGAAAACTTAATGTTGGTACCAAGATAAAGGTTTCTGTCTCTAGGGAAGAGATTAGGTTGAGTTTATTGTGAGCTACAGGGGAATGAACATTCATTTGCAGGGTGAATAGTTCACCTGTTTGTGCTTTAACTGTTTTAAGGATAAAAAGTTGCAGTTTAATAATAAAACAGCTTTGAAGTGAATATCTGTTTACTGTCACCTCCAAAAGTCATTACTGACTAGGTTATATACCAGTGTGGATGAGATTCTTTTGTGGTAAGGTATTTCCTTAGTTAACTCTACCGTCCTTATAAAAGCTACTAAATCTGTGTGGTGTTCTGACATTTATTTTTAGTTCATAAATTTGTGGTGTGAGGCACAAACAAAAACTTTGCTTTGATGTTCTGAAAAGGGTTCTTGAACTGAGGATTAATGCCTGGCGTTACCCCCTGCTATTACACAGATCTAGTGGAAAAATTGATTGTAAGCCGGCTCTGGTGGTACTACTAAATGTCTTTGTATGTAAAGTCAGGATGGATTTGTGTGTGTTCAGTACTAGGCTGTTCGAAGCTGAACCAACTTGAGTAAATCCTGTTGTACTATACATGAGGTTGAAAATAAAGGTGGAATTTTGAAAAAGTAAACTGGAAATAGCCATGTGTAACACTAACTCCACTCTCTTTAGCCCTGTCCCCACCCTGTGTTTTTCATGCGATGTAGTAGTCATGAGGCTGGAGTAGAAAGATGGCCCTTTCCATCACCTGGTGCTCCAGAGCAGCTTTCCTGCTCTGCGGGTTTCACCAAAGGAGGGTTCCTACAATAGGACTGGAAACAGCATGGTATATACGCAGAGCTTTTCTGTCTGGGTGGTAGCTTAATTTAATGTCGTTTAGTGGAGTTAATGATTAGTCATCTCTTTCTCTTATGTCAGTTATTTGCTGTGAAGCTATCTGCTGTATATGCTTGTTGACCTAAACATTAATGTGTTGAACTGCTGTTCATCAAACATGTACCTTCCAAAAAATTGCACATTTTCATTTGTCCTCCAAGATGCTCTGCAAAAGTACATGTAGTGTTTACATAATGGAGATGGTTAGGTTGACTTGGTGACTAAATTAGGTAATTCTCAGAGAGGATACTTAGACACTGGTCGTAAATTAAGTGATCACAAGAAACCTGTTTGTTACAAGCCTAATTAATAAACATTTATTCTACACTTACCTGTCATCCTCATCGTGATTTTTTTAAATGTTGGTTAGGATAATACATAATTAAAACATTATGAACCATTTCTCAAGTATCATAATAAATTGTGAAACAAATGATGTCAGTCCTGTAAGTCACAACAAAACAAGCTGCTTTTTGAGCAGATGAGGCTGTCTTAAGGAAATACATTTAATAAGAAGTTTTGCTGGTGGTTTGCAAAATGTTAACTGCAGTAGAAGTGAAGTTCCAGAAATTTGTTAAGCAGTAGGTAGAGTAATACTGTTTAGATAGTAGTAGAAAGACTTTGATCCTTATTCTTGCTTTTATTTTATTGTGAAGACTGAGTATTTGAGTACAAGGGGTTTAGCATGGTACTTAAAACCAGATGTTTTTGCTATGTCTGAGAGTGGAAAGTTGAGCAAGGCTTCTTGCTAGTGTGAAAGGCAGTATCTCTGTTTTGATTCTTTGCCGTGATTAGCGCAAAATCTGCGTCTTGAAAATAACTGTAAAGGATCTTTAGCAGCAGGTATTCATTTATTGCGGATCCGGGGACTCGGGGGATCGCTCCTCCTAACGAGCCCACCTGGGGCCAGGAGTGTGCTCTTTTTACAGCCTAAAGTGTTGTATATTCATAAGTTTACATCAGGTGGCAATGGGGATTCCATCATTGGGAGGGGCTCAGGGAGGAGATTTACAGTAAGTCATTATAATATTCCACGACCCTTGCTCCCCCCCCCCTGGTTGCGCCTGCGTGGTGCATCCTGGTGGTTGTCCTCGGGGGTCTTCAGGAGGAAGGCTCCGAGTCTTCCTCGCGGTGTCCTTTTTACCTTTGCTTACTTCATCCCTCCCGACCGGTCTGTTCTGGTTTCCAGGACCCCTTAATTAGCACTGTGGTAATTATCAGTCCCTCCTTCCTGGGGGAGTGTTGTCCTTGGGGCCCCTTAACCAACACCGTTTGATCACTCAGGCCTGGCTGCTCCCTCTTTCAAGGACGAGTCTCTCAGTTCTTCCCTTATCTTACTAAGCATTTCTGGTTAGCAGCTCCAAACTTCTATCCTTGCTGGTTAGTTTTTTAACTCTAAACTATATTAGCCTCTTTCTGCTGGCTGTATATATTTCCTACTGCAAATACGCTAATCTGTACACAATTGCTTAAGTTAGCATTTCTCCATAATCATTCCCCCCATTACTTGATCATATGTAAATTCTTTTACATTTCTAAATTATCCCATTTTCCATCCGTTGTGCTATGAATTTACCATAATTCTTAACTCCTGATTGGCAACACATCAATATACAATAGCTACTTCCACAGGTGAGTATTAGTAATGCAATTATAACGAATATTGTTACAAACAGGTGCTTGATCCATCCAAATCCTGGTAACCATGATGTGAGAGTTTCCCAAATATGTTCTGACCACTCAACATTATCCTTGGTTACTTCATGTAAAATTCTTGCCTGTTCCCAAATAGCGTGTACATCTTTGCTTATCTTTCCTGATTCATCCACATAGGTGCAGCAACTATTATTTATCGGGGTGCATACTCCCCCCATTTGAGCTGTTATTAGATCCAACACCATACGATTTTGGAACATCACAGCCTTGAGGGACTCTACTTCGATCTGAAGTCTCCCTGTTGCATCAGCAGTAGTGTTTGCTATAACCTCCAGCTCTGCTGAGATATTCACTATTGCTTTTTCCAATTCTATAATGCCCAAAGATGGGAGCAGGGCTCTAACAAAACTGTGAAGTCCGGTATTACGACTTACCAAAGGATTGCTGGGGATTCTTTTCACAATTCTTTTTCTCCAGATTCCCCTAACTACACCCCTTAAACGATCAGTGCCATTGACCACTTGTATTGACGGTACTAAAAATCCTACTGTACAGTGTCCTGTCCAATTGCCTGGCAAGCTTTTTCTTGCCTTTTCATCCCCACATAGCCACCAGTACCCATCTGGTAAATTGCAGGTGGCTGGAATATTAAAACTAGGGTTATAGGTGTGTCTCCCATATAAATAATCTTCCCACTTTTGACTGACCGATGTATATTTTGGAAACCGTATCGGAGTAAAGGTTGTGGTATCTATTCCCAAGTGGGCCATTATTTTAGTCCAGTTCCCGGCCGATTCACAGGTACCAAAATTTGGGCCTGTATGATTTGAGGATACATATTCAACAGTGGAATTCACTAACTCTAGTCAATACCTTGGCTCTCCCATTGGTACTGGATGTTCTTTACATCCAGAAGAGGAATTTAACAGTACATAGGGGTTTATGTCTGTCCAGTTGCTACTAGGTACTCCCACTAATGGGGATTCCCATTGTTGCACTTCTCCGCATAGCCAACAACCATGTAACTTAGTGTAGTTGGTAACTGCTTCAAGCAAAGCAATGTATTTATTTACATCAAAATCAAAAATGTAACAACATAGTGTACAAAGAATCACAGTTCTTACAATCAAACCCATTTTAGGTCCGCTGTATTTTTAAGGGCAAAGGGTTCTCTTCAAATGTAGTGACAGTCCATCCAGGCTTTGGAGATTTCTTGATACAGGAGTAGTGAATCCAGGTGGGCTTCTCCTTGACTCGAACAGCCGTGAAAGTTGTTAAGAGTACCTGGAAAGGTCCATCCCACTTTTCTCCCAATGGATCACCTGTAAGGGATTTCACAAATACCCAATCGCCAGATTCAATATTACGTACAGGGTGGTTCAAAGGTTGTGGTTGATTCTGTGCAACAACCTTGGCATTCTCTTTAAGTTTAGTATTAAGTTGCTGCAAATAAGTTCTTAAGTACCCTTGTCCTACCTGAGCCAAGTTCTCGCTGTGAACCACGTTTGCCCCGTATGGTCTTCCATACAAGATTTCAAATGGGCTCAATTTCTCTTTTAATCGTGGTTTGACTCTTATCCTTAAAAGGGCTAAAGGTAATGCTTGATACCAATATAAATTGGTCTCCTGACAGATTTTAAAAATTTGTGTCTTAATTAAGTGGTTCATCTTCTCTACTTGTCCACTTGCTTGAGGCCAATAGGGGGTATGCAATTGCCAATGAATTCCCAAAATTTTACCTACTTCCTGTACTACCTGTGCTGTAAAGTGTGGTCCCCTGTCAGATGATAATGCTCTGGGTATTCCAAATCTAGGTATTATTTCTTGCAACAGTGCCTTAGTTACTTCACTTGATTTGTTGCTCCTACAGGGGAATGCCTCAGGCCATCCAGAAAAGGTATCTGTAAGTACTAGCAAATATCGATATCCACCCCGTCTAGGTAGTTCTGTAAAATCTATCTGCCATGTATCTCCTGGATATGTTCCCTTAGGTATTGTTCCCTGCTCCACTGGCTGAGCTGGTTTAGGATCATTCCTTAGACAGATCTCACAGTGTGCTGTGGCATCCCTTATCAATTGTTTCAATCCTGTTATAGCTATTTTCTGTTTCAAATAGACATACAATGCCTCTGATCCCCAATGACTCTTATCATGTTCCTCTTTTATAAATGCTTTAGCTATTCTTAAGGGAATTACCAATCGTCCCTTATGTTTGGCCCACCCGTCTGATCCTACAAGGGCCATCTTTCTTTTGATCCATTCCCAGTCTTGTGGTGCATACTGTGGTGCTCCCCTAGGTTCAATGTGAGTGGGTATTAAACCTAACTCCTGGACTTCCTGAAGTGCTGCTTCCTTGGCAGCTTTATCAGCCAATGCGTTTCCTCGCTCAGGCAAAGTGTCACCCTTAGAATGTCCTTTGCAGTGCATAATGGCGACGCTAGACGGCAGCCTAATAGCATCCAGTAATGGTAGTATTTCTTCAGCATTCTTAATTTCTTTCTTCTGTGTGCTTAGCAGTCCCCTTTCCTTCCATATAGCCCCATGAGCATGCACAACACCATATGCGTACTTAGAATCAGTCCAAATATTTATTGCCCTACCTTGGGCAAGTGTCAGTGCCCTGGTAAGTGCTATAATTTCGGCTTTCTGAGCTGATGTCCCACTGGGCAACGGTAAGGCTTCTACAACATTGGTGACTGTGGTAACTGCGTATCCCGTGACGCGCTTACCTTGACTGATGTAACTGCTACCATCAGTAAACCAGTGCTCACCCTCAGGAATAGGTGGTTCTTTCAGGTCCGGTCTGCTGGAGTAGACCGCCTCTATGGTCTCCAAACAGTCATGGGTTACAGGATTTTCATCTGTCTTTCCCTGTAAAAAGGCTGCTGGGTTCAAGATATTAGTAACCTTGATTTCTACATCATCGACTTCAGCAAGGGTTGCTTGATATTTCAGGAACCGTTGTGGTGACAGCCAGTGGGATCCTTTTTGTTCCAGTACAGCACATACTGTATGAGAGACAAAAACAGTCATTTTCTGTTCCAAAGTGAACTTTCGGGCCTCAGTGATATTCATGATTACTGCTGCCACTGCCCGCAGGCATCCTGGCCATCCTTTACTCACAGTATCCAATTGCTTAGAGAAGTATGCCACAGGTCTTTTATATGGTCCCAATTCCTGAGCCAACACTCCAAGAGCAAGGCCTTGTCTCTCATATGAAAACAACAGAAAGGGTTCAGTCACATCTGGTATTCCGAGAGCTGGAGCTTGCATTAATTCTCGTTTTAAGGTTATGTATGCTTTGTCTGTCTCAGGGGTCCAAGACAAAATGTCATCCTTTATAAGCTGGTATAAAGGTTTCACTATTAGACCATAGTTGGGAATCCACAGTCGACACCAACCTGTCATTCCCAAAAAGGTTCGGAGTTCTTTTACTGTCTTGGGTTTTGGTGATTGACAGATAGCCTCTTTTCGGCTGCTCCCTAAGGCTCTTTCTCCTCCAGACATTTCATATCCCAGGTACGTTACCCTTTGCTTGACCAATTGTGCCTTGGCCTTAGAGACCTTATATCCTCCCAATCCCAAAAAGTTTAGGAGGCTGACAGTCCATGTCTTGCATTGTTCTTTGGTCCTGGTAGCTATTAATAATCATCCACGTATTGGAGTAGTGTTCCTTCGCCTTCTGGAGCCTGCCATTCTTCCAGTTCTTTAGCTAATTGATCCCCAAATATAGTGGGGCTGTTCTTAAATCCTTGGGGTAAAACAGTCCAAGTCAACTGACTTTTTCGGCCTGTGCTCGGATTCTCCCACTCAAAAGCAAAACTCTTTCGGCTTTCTTCTGCTAGAGGCAGGCAAAAGAAGGCATCCTTTAGATCCAGGACAGTAAACCATCCCCACTCAGATTGAAGTTTCGTTAACAATGTGTAAGGGTTAGCCACCACTGGGTATAAAGCTTTAGTGATCCGATTTACTGCCCTAAGATCTTGCACCAATCGGTAGCTACCATTTGGCTTCTTAACTGGTAGTATAGGAGTGTTGTATTGTGATCTGCATTCTACCAGTAGTCCCTGATCTAAAAATTTAGTTATAATTGGTTTGATCCCTTTTCTATCCTCCAATCTTAGTGGATATTGTTTGTGACATACTGGATGAGCATCATCTTTCAATTCAATTTTTATAGGGGTTGCCCTTTTGGATCTTCCAGGGGTCTCAGTTTCCCATACCATGTGGAATACGTGATCAAAGATTCTTTTCTCTATTTCTGGATCATTTTCAATCGCTAACTGTGGTGTGATATTTAGGATGCTTAAAGCTAATATCAGTTTTTCTTCGGGTATTTTCACAGTCATTCCCCCACTGCCAAATTCAATCTTGGCTTCTAGTAAGGTTAACAGATCTCTTCCTAATAAGGCTTTAGGTGAATTTGGTTAATACAAAAACTGATGTGTTCCTATTATCTTTCCCAATTTCAATTTCAATGGCTGTAAGAAAAATGCCTTTTCCTTGGCACCAGTTGCGCCTGCTACACAAACAAATTCCTTCCCTATCGGGGTCAGAGTCTGGTTCAAAACTGAGTACGTGGCTCCGGTATCTACTAAAAATTCTCCCTGTTTTCTTTCTCCGAGCTCCAGTGTAACCAGCGGGTCTGCTAGGGGAGAGCCAGCCGGTCCCCGTCAGTCCAGTGCTAGTTGGTTCTGAGGGGACCCTTGGCCTGCTATCTCTGTCACTGAGCTAACATTTCCTGCAGACGAACAGTTTCTTTTCCAGTGACCTGTGCCTTTGCAGATAGCACACTGATTTTGTCCCAGGCGCTTTCCTGCGCTCGGAGCGCGCCCCCCACCACGGCCGCGACCTCTTCCCCGTCCAGGGAAACCCCCCCTTTGCACCGCTGCTACGGTAACAGGCTGAGCTCTATTTTTGTACACTTGCCAAGCTTCGGCCAGGAGCTTCTCTAAATTCCTATTATCGGGTTCTCTAATTTTCTGTAGCTTCCTGCAAATGTCAGCTGCTGACTGACCTAACATAAGAGATACAAGCTGTTGCTGCCCCACTTCTGAGGCAGGGTCTAACACAGTATGTTTTCTCATGCCCTCACGCAGCCTGTCAACAAAGGCTGACGGGGACTCAGTAGATTCCTGGTGAGGAGAAAAAACTGGGCTCCGCACCATTCAGTGTGAATCAAACTGAAGACGTTTTATTTACCTTGTCTGTCCCTTTTATACAATCTTACTTTTCCCTAGACCCGGTCACGCATCATTTAATTGGTTAAAAGTCTCTAGCACAAGGTAAACATACAGCTTAGTTCAGTTCCCGTTGGTTCTTAAGTTCTTCTCCCGCAGTGTCCAATTGGTCACTCTTATCTGCTCACTCCTGCATTCCTTAGGGAAGCGGTCATTGCTCTTTTCTTATTTTTTCTTCCTTTGAAGTAGTTTCTAGAATGCAGCTGCGTACCTAGGCCAACATCCCGTATGGCTGGTTCACTATATGGTCATTTTCTTTTAAATACATTCCTACAATTCCCCCTTTTTCTTCTTGAGCCAGCCATACGGTCTTCATGGTATATGTAATCATGCTTGTTACCTTTTCGAAAACACAAGGTACAATCATTAATACAATAGTGACCAATAATAGGTGGAATTCAATAATAGGTGGAATTAACAAAGAAACATAGTCTCTCACAGAAGAGATGGGAGATAACCAAGTCAATAGACTGATCATACAGAAGTAGTCCTCAATTGTTTCCCAATGAAGCCTCCATTTGCAAGTGCCAAACCTGACCGAGGCCCAGTTGCGGGGAGAGTCGGGAGGTCCTTCCCCAACAGGAAAACTCTGCAAGGTGCGTCCACCTCACAGACAGACACTCCACTCTCTCCGCAAGTGGCCCCAGTTCTCATTCCCAAAACAGGACACCTGGCACTCATCCAATTTGGGGCATTTGGGGCTTGTTTACCCAAGGGCTCCCACCACAAGGCCGGCCGCACCCTGAAGGAAAGCCAAAAGGCAAACTCATCCCCTCCTTTCAGAGGACCATGGGAACCACCCATATGTCAGCCTAGGACATCTGCGAATCTGGTTCTGACAGCCATGGTTTCACCCACTTTGCCGGTATCCATTTGGATCCATGATCTGTAACGACACATACATATCCCCTTCCCCAGGTTATTAGCTGTGCCGGTCCTTCCCAAGCTCCTGTCACTCCATTTTTAACCATAACTTTACACTGTCCTTGTTTTATCTTGTCCAACTCCCCTTTCAATCCTGCTTCATGCTTCACGACTGGGGGTACTAGACTATCCTGTGGCAGACGTAAAAAGTTCAATACATATATAACCTTATTCAATCTATCTGCAGGTGGCAGTCCTATTTCTCCCCCTTTTTGTTTTTGAAGCAGGCACTTGAGTGTTCTGGTTCATCCATTCTACACTAGCTTGACCCGTTGGAGAATGTGGAGTACCTGTAACGTACTAAGTGATGCAATGACCACTGTAAATATTCAGCTACTAAAGGTATTACTATAAAAGTCAGTTCAAAGCCAGCTATTTCTACAACTGTATGCCTACCTTTCATTACTAACTGTGCAAAAGCTTCTACTCGTGTAGTGATTGTGCGTTTTGGCTGCAGTGACAAAAACACCCATTCCAAAATGTGCAGTGGGTCCTTCCCTGTAATCCACTGCATTATCAAAACAAAAAGATGTTGTTCAGGACTAATAATCCATAGCCCTATCCCGTACTCCAGCTTCCAGCGATGCCTGTAAGCTGTGACAATCTTAGTGCTTATGTAATTTCGAGCTTGCGTTGGTTCTTCTGTTAATGTCCAAGGTGCCTCAGCACCACCTCCTCCTTTCAACAGTTTCATTAGCGGCGCTAGCTCTGCATTGGTAACTTACATACTGTCCTTACCCAGTTAAGATCTCCTAACAATTTCTGGACATCATTTAGGGTGCATACTTCTGTTAGAATTTCTAATTTTTTGGGCTAATGGTTGCGTTGGTAGTTTCCCAGCCAAGGTACCTCCATAGCTCTGTTTTTTGTACCTTTTCAGGAGCTATTTGCAGTCCCCCTAATTTTAGCGCTTGTTCCAGCTCAGCTATTAATTGCTCCCTGTTCAGCCGCTCCCCTGCTATCAGAATATCATCCATATAATGATACAGGAGTAGTTTCGGATATGCTTTTCGTATAGGAGCAAGTGCCCAGGCCACATACAATTGACACATTGTGGGTGAATTTTTCATTCCTTGTGGTAATACTACCCAGTGATATCTTTTCATGGGTTCACATTTGTTTACTGACGGTACTGAAAAGGCAAATTTTTGATAATCATTTGGGTGCAGTGGAACGGTAAAAAGGCAATCTTTCAAATCAATAATTAATATGTCCCAGTTTTTTGGAATTAAAAACCCTCATTGCTCGTAACCAATCGCGCCCCTATTTGACTTAGTGCATCACATCCCAATAGGCATATGGGGGCATTCATCACATATGGCTGCACTGTACATACACTCCCATTCCGCAAGGTACATTGAAACAAGCGCACGCTAATTCTGGTAGACTGTATACCTCCCACTGCCATGACTGACGACGCAGGTACTTCAAGTGGCCACAATGTTGGCCATGCATCTGGACTGACGATAGTGACGTCAGCCCCAGTATCAAGCAACATAGTGATTACACAGGTACTGCCCCCTGGTTCTTTTAGTGTTACCTGCTGTGTTGGTTTTGATTTACCAATATCCATTGCCAAATAAATTTCTGCTTGACCTGTAGAGCCAAATCCTTCTGCTCCTCTTATGCGATTACCAGCCACAGGCACTGCTGTTTTGAATGGCACGAGTTGTCCAATTTTTGCTCCTGTCGGTATGTGTACAGGGGGTGATAGTGTCCATACCATTATAGAGGTAGTGCCTGTAAAATCAGAATCAATTACTGCAGGGAATGCAAAAAGACCTTTTTGGGTTGTAGATGAACGCCCTAACAACAGGGCACTTAACTCATGTCCTAGCGGACTGCTCATATTAGTTGGGATACATTGTACCTGTGAATCAGTCAATGTTGTTTCTATTGTTGTTTTCACATCCACTCGGGCACTCCCTGCTGTGGCGGCGGCGACGCCATCCAAGCAGCCTGAGACCGATTTTGTGTCATCGCGCCTGGCCTGCGAGCATTCGCTATCCTATTCTTTCTCCTTTTGGAGCGATATTTACTAGCATGGTGCCCATAGTTCTGACAGCGATTATAGACACCATCAAAGCCTTCTCCTGTGTTTTTGTTTTTTGGAGCTTTACATTGTACCTTAATGTGCCCATACCTTCCACAGTTATAACATTTTGGGCCTCGATTACCGTTACCTTGTTGTACCAAGGGCCGAATAGCCGCAGCAAAAGCTGAGGCCATGAAACCAGCATGCTCTTCAGGTGTTCCTACCCGCGAACAAGCATCCATCATTTCAGCAATACTGGAGTTTCTAGGCAGACTCTGTAAAATACGCTTGCAGGTTGGGTTAGAATTTTCAACAGCTAAACATAAGAGTAATGCTTCTCGCACAGGATCAGATAAAGATGCCCTATCAAGCGCATTTTGCAACCGATCTAGAAATTGCATATATGGCTCATTTGCACCCTGTTTTACTGAGGTATATGGGGGTGTTGGTTTTCCATCCTCAGGGAGAGTCCTAAGTGCCTCTCTTGCCAGTTCAGCCGATTGTCGCAGTATAGCGGGATCTAATCGGGCTTGGCGCTGGGCATCGGCAAAATCTCCCTGACCCATAAGCATGTCAATAGTCGCTAAGCGCAGTGGGTCACCATCTGGACGATCTAAGTTTGTTATTGCGGCAGATGCTACTGCATCCTGCCACCGAGAACGCCACAGAACTTCCTGCATTGGTGTCAGTATCATTGACATAAGTACCCTACTGTCAAAAGGAGTCATAAGGTTAGTCATGAAAATGTTATGAATAAACGATTGAGTGTATGGTGATTGTAGACCGTTCTGTTGTACTGACTTACGGGCTTCCTTAATTAACTCCCATGGGAAGCCCACCCAGTGATTCGGGTTTCTAGAACCTCCTGATGTCCCCCCTAGCGTTACCGGGAATGCAGCTGGAAGGAATTCCCCTTCGATTAATGCATTTTGAATAACTCCTCTCCATCTTTGAGCTGGATCAAATTCTTTCCCTGCATTTCCCGCCTCCGCCCCCCACTCCATCTCTTGTCCCAGCTTGTCCACCCCCCAACCACGGTCCTTTTGAAATCTTGCAATGATTTTCTTCTCCTCCTCCTTCAGTGTCTCTCGCTTGTGGATGTCCGCTTCTAACTTTTCCATCTTTTCCAACAGTTTTTGCGCCCAAACGGGCGGTTCGCTGCTAAGATCAGGCGGCTTGGCGGGGGAGGTGGGGCGTGGGTGGGGTAGAAGGGGGTAGTGGTGGATAGTCTGTCCATTCACTCAGGTGAGGTGGTTCAGGAAAGTCTGGTTCAGGCGGTGGGGGGGGGCGGCGGCGGCTCGGGCCATTGCTCGTCTGTGTCCGTTGCCTCTCCTTCCATCCCAGACACCTCTGCCAACGGGGGCGCCGCTGGAATGGGGGGGGACGGAACAGGCATTCGGTCGAACACTCTGATCCCGGCAGGGAACGCTTCCGGTGGCGAGGGCCCTGAAGCCGCGAACGCTCCGGCCGCTGGCGCAGTGTTCGGGGGGGGGGTGGCGGGGGGAATACCGATCGTGCCGCTCCGCTGCGCTGAGTACGGCCCCGCCGCCGGCTGCCGCAGTGCGCGGGGGGGCAGCGAGGGGCGGGGGGGCGGAATGCCGGTCGAGCCGCTCCGCTGCGGTGGGTACGGCTCCGCTGCCGGCCGCCGCTGCCGGAGTGCGCGGGGGGGCGGGCGGGGGGATGCCGATCGCGCCGCTCCGCTGCTGCCCGCTCAACCTCCATATCTTGTAAAGTTGTTAGAATCAATCGCCAAGTGAAAGCTAACCCTGCTGAGTTTTTTTCTCCTCTACTGATTGCGTCCCACAGGCACTTCCCGATTTCTTCCCAAATCTTAGTTTTAAAGGCATTTTGAGGCTCAGCAGGGAATCCGTGTTCCCGGCACCAAATTAACAGCCTCCGGAGCGCACGCTTATCGAGTTTAACTCCTCTCCTAGAGAGTGTCTGTAGGAGAATTTTCACTAAGGTACTTTCTTCTTTCGATAGTTTGTGCCCCATCTCCGCTCCCGGCTGCTCACCTCACTGGGTGTCCCGTCGTAACGTACGTTTTCCTCTCCGGGTCGCCGTCCGATCCGCCCGGTCTCCGGCCCTGCCGTGCCGTCTATCTCCTTCTGGGCTTTTCCCCTGTACCTTCTTCTCTTGCTGCGCAAGTCGGTATCACGTCGGGGTCACCATTTGAGGAGAAAAAACTGGGCTCCGCACCATTCAGTGTGAATCAAACTGAAGACGTTTTATTTACCTTGTCTGTCCCTTTTATACAATCTTACTTTCCCTAGACCCGGTCACGCATCATTTAATTGGTTAAAAGTCTCTAGCACAAGGTAAACATACAGCTTAGTTCAGTTCCCGTTGGTTTTTAAGTTCTTCTCCAGCAGTGTCCAATTGGTCACCCTTATCTGCTCACTCCTGCATTCCTTAGGGAAGCGGTCATTGCTCTTTTCTTATTTTTTCTTCCTTTGAAGTAGTTTCTAGAATGCAGCTGCGTACCTAGGCCAACATCCCGTATGGCTGGTTCACTATATGGTCATTTTCTTTTAAATACATTCCTACATCCTGGTGTATGCTGAATAGCAGTGACCAATTTACGGTTTTGGGAATTGCATTTCTCAGTCCCCATGACGCCAAGTCTCTATAGGCTCGTAATAGTCCATAATCCCCTGAATCATCTGGATTCCAGCGTGGATCCTGAGTGGGAAATATATCTTCCACCCGTCCTTGCAATGCCCCGGTAGTTATTTGCCCTAGAACATGATTTTTCACAGCACTTATAACTGTTCCTTTTTCTGTTTCAGTCAATTCTCATAGCATAAGATCTACATCCCCCCAATCAGGATCCTGGTTTTTGACTATTAAATCAAATCTCTTTGCCACCTTCTCAGGATCCTCTCGATACTGTCTGGCACATTCTCTCCAACCATCTAAGTCTGCGGCTGTAAAGGGTGCCTTAACCCTGGTCCTATCCCCATCAGGTCCTACCACCTGTCTCAAGGGAGCAATAATCTTATGTCCCTTAACTTTCTTGCTTCGAGTTCGGGATGATATGCCTGATGAACATTCGTCTCCTGATCCCCCATCGGAACTATCTCCCGGAGAGTTAGTACTTTCAGTGGCTCCCAGACTGTCATGGTTACTTCTCATCTTATGAGTAGGGGCATGCATCCTGGCAGGGAGGTATGTACTAAATTTCTGAGTATCTAATACATCTTCTTCATCTGCAAGTTTCAAACACCTTTGTTCTATGCTACAAGCTGAGCAGCATCTTTTGAGTCTGCCTTCCTTCTTAGCCTCCTTTTCTAGTGCTAAAATTAAAGTATCCTGTGGAGCCAAATTAATCCCACACTGTTTTTGCCATTCTGGTTTATTTCTAAGAGTAAAAAACATGTCTGCATAAGCCGTCTCACTCCATTTTCCCTCTCTTCTCAAAAACAACATGAGTTGCAAAAGAGTATCATAATTCAAAGTGCCATTTTCTGGCCACTTTTCTTTACCACCTAATTTATATAAGGGCCACCACTGATTGCAATATTTGATTAAATCTCTTTTTACTAAGGTACCCCCAGGGATTCCTCCTAATTCTTTCCAGTGGGCTAATACACATCCCAAGGGGGTCTTTCGGGGTACCTCTTTACTGGCTGATGAACCCATTCTTGCCCCTTATCTCCTTAAACCTCCTCTTGCACTCCTCTAAGGTACTATTCCAAGCTTGCTCTTTTACGGTCCACACCCGGGGGATCGGTGCCCCCCCCCCCCCCCCCCCCCCCCACACACACACACGCTCTGCCTTGCCGTTTCTCTTTCCTTGCCTCTCGCCACAGTTCCTTTAATCAGTTACTACTTTCCTCCTTGCACCCTGTAAGAGCTAAAAATCTTAATGCCTGTGCCCTAGTGTGTAATTCTTCCTTTCTGCAATCTCGACACCAGGAAACACAATACCACCTCTGATTACACTTTGCAATTACACAATGTCCAGGCCTTACAGTTTGGTGCACAACTTGAACAAATAGTTACAAACTTCTTATAAATTGTCATCAATCACTCTGCTTTTCGCTTCGCTTTTCTCCGGCCGTCTCAGTCGCCCGAGAACGGAACCGCGGATAGAGCTCCTCACTCGCTTCGTACCGTGGTACGTCTCAAGCACACATCACACTCTCAATAAAACAACACAAACCCACAAAAACACCTCTGCACCGGTCAAATTACTTTTCCTGGGGACTCGAACCCCTTTGTGATGCCAGTTCACCGGTTGGGGACTCGAACCCCTAGTCTGCTAGCAGAATAATCTTTGAAGGGACTCTAACCCTGGCCTCGAGGTCTTGTGTGGGGACTCAAACCCCACATTATTTATATAGCGCTTTACATTTATCACAGAACGAATGCCTTCTTGTTTTGGAGCAAATGGTCCTTGTCCGCCCTCGCAGAGGGATTCAAGAAAGGGAGCTCCCCCAGGAAATCCCGGGCCGCGGCAGGGAGGTCGCCTTACCTGGAGCCGTGCGAGGTGACGGAGAGTCCCATCTGGGGTGCCAGCTGATTAGCGCAAAATCTGCGTCTTGAAATAACTGTAGCGCTGACGAGGATCTTTAGCAGCAGGTATTCATTTATTGCGGATCCGGGGACACAGGGGATCGCTCCTCCTAATGAGCCCACCTGGAGCCAGGAGTGTGCTCTTTTTACAGCCTAAAGTGTTGTATATTCATAAGTTTACATCAGGTGGGAATGAGGATTACATCATTGGGAGGGGCTCAGGGAGGAGATTTACAGTAAGTCATTATAATATTCCACGACCCTTGCTCCCTCCCCCCTGGTTGCGCCTGCGTGGTGCATCCTGGTGGTTGTCCTCGGGGGTCTTCAGGAGGAAGGCTCCGAGTCTTCCTCGCGGTGTCCTTTTTACCTTTGCTTACTTCATCCCTCCCGACCGGTCTGTTCTGGTTTCCAGGACCCCTTAATTAGCACTGTGGTAATTATCAGTCCCTCCTTCCTGGGGGAGTGTTGTCCTTGGGGCCCCTTAACCAACACCGTTTGATCACTCAGGCCTGGCTGCTCCCTCTTTCAAGGACGAGTCTCTCAGTTCTTCCCTTATCTTACTAAGCATTTCTGGTTAGCAGCTCCAAACTTCTATCCTTGCTGGTTAGTTTTTTAACTCTAAACTATATTAGCCTCTTTCTGCTAGCTGTATATATTTCCTACTGCAAATACGCTAATCTGTACACAATTGCTTAAGTTAACATTTTTCCATAATCAGCCTCCCCTCACTTATTTGATGTTTTTGGCCTCTGCTTATACCAACTGCATTAGGATGCCAAATGTATGTAGCTTAGTTTAATAGTCTTTAGATTCTGGTTTGTTTTTTCTCAAAAAAGGTATGTTCTTTCTACTAAATAAAAGAATTTACTCTGACCTACTATGTTTTGATATTCTACATAATCTTTCTGGGATACACATGAGCCTTTAATTTTCTTTACTGAAATTTCTAATCAACTAGGAGTCTCATCTGCTTGGCTCTCATGTTTGAATAAGCAAGAGCTAACCTAGTCTGGAAAGAAGCAGGATACGTGCTTTATGTAACTTTATTGTCATAAATTTGTGCAAAATGCAGGGAGTATGTGTTGCAAGAATAGGCTTAAAAAGCGTTGGTAACAACCTTTCTTTGCTTTGTAAATCAGATTTGAATGTTTAACGTAGAAATTTAATGATAAATATATAGTTGAAAAACAAATCCATGTTAATTTTATTAACCCTGCAGACAGGAGATTCGGACCCAAGACCACGTTGCCGCTGCCCCTCCCCCACCCTGGGATGGGGACGGGACAGGGAGTGAAATACAAACCCCGGGGCTGAGATAAGGAAGATTTAATACAGCAGTGCAACAACAGCAATAACACCCCCAGCGATAACAATGTACAGAACAAGAGCTGTACCGCAGGGACACAGCACGAGGGACAGAGCCGGCCAAAAGCCGCTCCCGCCCTGCCCGCGCCTGGGCACCCGGACATGACGTCAGCATGGGATGGAATAGCCCGGCTGTAGCTCCCTCCCAGCTGCTGGCAAAAATGAACCCCATCCCGGCTGAACCAGGACATGGGGTAATAGAGATTTTTATTGTGTAGTCTTGTTAGCGTGTTTGAGATGTGGAAGACGGACATGGGAAATAGGGTAGCTCATATAGATCAGTCAGTCTCATCCCTAGGGCATCCTGACTGTGTGTGAGTCTCTGACATTCAGTATGTGAACTCTGCATTTTTTTTCCTCTGATGTCTAATATGGGACAAATAGTAAATTTCATCCCAATTTAAAAATCTTTCCAATTCAAAATTCAGAGTTTTTTCCAGCAGGTTGTCAGGTAGTTGCATAATTAGTTACTTTGGCTCAGAAGTTAAATGTGCAAATATGTTAGTTTGTTCGCTATTGAAGGGAGAAGGTGCTCTTCAGGCATTGCTTTATCAGGTGCGGTATAAATGTATCAGCATTTGTCCTGTTCTCTACCTGAGTCTAAGGTCTTGATGTGTGTAGGCATGCAAGCTGCATATAGGTATGTTTACATGTTCAATTTTATTTTTTTTCCTAGTCTCTAACACTTCATAAAATTCTTGAAACTTATTCCAGGTACTGACTGAAGGTAGTTGATCTGTACCTACACAATTTATGTTGCATGTGGGAAGTGTATGATCTTTGTTAAGGAGCTGATTAGAGTTCATGGAAGCATGTCATGGGGAATTAGGTGTTGGGAAAAGAGGTACCTCCATGCTTGATTTGTTTTGGATTTGCTGTGGTAATGTTTGAATGTCTTTTTTTTGCTGTCAACGTGTCATCATTTGGATCTTTCCCAATGTTTTTATTCAAGTGATAGGAAACAGAAGGGAAGGAACTAATTGGTATGAGACTGGAAAACATGTTCTGAATATACGTACAAGCATTTGTGCTTTCTTATCCAGATTTTCAGCATGTGAGATATGTGACGGCAGAAGCATCGTTCTGGGAATGTAGCTGGAGCTCTTAGGGAATCTAAAATGTATTTTCATCCTTATTGTCACCAAAGGAAAGTGTGGGTATTTCTCTCCTTTATTCAGGTTCTGTTAAATTCTTGCTTTATAATCAAGAGCTTGTCTTGCTACTTCATTAGTAATTGCTATCTCCTACAGTCTCTTTTGTCAGTGGAGGGTAGGTTTTCCTCCTATGCCTGGGGGGGGGGGGGGGGGGGGGGGGGAGAAAATTAGATAGTGATAGAGGCTAAAATTAAAAGAAATTTGAGAAGAAATAGGCCAGGCTAATATTTAGTTCTTTAAGACAGCAATTCTTTAGATTTTAGGTGGAAAAAAAATCGTTCTTTTCTTGACAGTGGTGTATTTAGGGGGCCAGACAACACTGATGTTGCTGGGCAGAGAATATTTCCACATAGGTCATCTGCTTGTACTTGGACTAGCAAGCATGTGTTGATGTTACATATTTGATTAAAGCATTTCTTCAATTGAGAAGCAGTTGCACCTGATGCCTTGGTTGCCTTACAGGTGAGGCCAAGGCACTTCTAAAACTTAGTGAAAACCTGAACTGTGAAAGCTTACAATTCTATTTGTGCTCGGGCATATTGCAGTACTTCAAACAAAACCATGAGAGGAAATAGTTTGTCACAACTGTAATGTGGTGGCTTGCCTATCTTTTTCAGGCAGCTTCTAACTTCCTTATGTGTTCAGAGATGCGTATGAGCTTAAGTGGTCACGATCCCTCTTAGAATCATCAGTAAGAGTTGTGATACAACAGGTTGTCTGGCATTATTGACACCTTACTCTACTGAACTAGAAAATTGCTTACAAATTCTGGCCTTTAGACCAAACCTTTCTTTTTTTTTTTTCTGCATCTGGAAATTCAGGAAGTTGGTTTTCAGGAAGTCACTTTTGCCTTTTTTCTTCTTTATTTCTTTAATAGCTCAATTATTTTGCCTATTCCATAGACAACAGGTGTCCACAAGCATGATGACAGTTAGTATTAATTGACTATTGTATTGTCAGTCTAATGGCAAGATTTAGATATAAGTTTCTATGGAAAAGACAAATAATACTCATTAAAAATAGAGACAGAAGAAAAAGTAATGCATTTTTAAGTGTGAAGAGTATGAAGTTTGTTTAGATTCAGACAACACTTAAGATTTTTAAGGTTAAGGTGTAACATTAATACATTTGTGTTGATTCTCCAGTCTACATGATAGATAAGTGTTCATTCTTGGGGGTCAGTACTTTGGGTGAATGTTTTGATGCTTGATAAAGAAATGAAAAAAACATTTCAGATTTGCTATTGATGTGCAAACTAGAGAGTTCAGTCAGAAAAGTTAAAGCAAATGGGATCTTTATTTTTCAGAGGACTTCACAGAATCACAGAATGTTCAGGAATGGAAGGGACCTCAAAAGATCATCTAGTCCAATCCCCCTGCCAGAGCAGGAACACCTAGGTCAGGTCACACAGGAACATGTCCAGGTGGGTTTGAATGTCTCCAGAGAAGGAGACTCCACAACCTCTCTGGGCAGCCTGTGCCAGGGCTCTGTCACCCTCACTGGGAAGAAATTCTTCCTCACATTTATGTGGAACCTCCTATGTTCCAGCTTGCACCCATTGCCCCTTGTCCTATCATTGGATGTCACTGAGAAGAGCCTGGCTCCATCCTCATGACACTCACCCTTTACATATTTATAAACATTAATGAGGTCACCCCTCAGTCTCTTCTTCAGTCGGTGAGGCGGCAGTGGCAGCAGCGCCAAGACCGAGGTAAGGCGGAGGCGGTGAGGGTTCGATCGCGTTGTGCAGAGGATTCCTGAGCCAGGGACCGCAGCCCGAGCCCCAACGGCTCCCGGAAGTCCGCGGCAGCCAATCAGGCACGGCAGAGGCGTGGCCCCGAGCCGCTTTTAAACGCCCCTGGAGAGCGTGAGTGACCCAGAGAGGGGCAAACAGGGGTGTGGCACGGGGAAGGTGCTAAGGAGCTACAACCTAGAAGAGGAAGCAAAGAACTGAGCAGGACCAGCGATGGCTGTGACCTGGTCAAAAGCTCCTGTGAGGAAGATGGTGGCAACCCAGTCAGAGGTCCTGCGGAAGCATGCAGGTGTCCAGGTCTCCGGCTGCAGAGAGTGCCGAAGCCTGACACTGCTAGCTGACAATGACAGATATAACACCTGTGTGCGCTGTGAGCAGGTGAATGATGTGCTCAGCATGGTGGTTGAGCTAAAGGAGGAGGTGGAAAGGCTGAGGACAATAAGGGAGTGTGAGAGGGAGATAGACTGGTGGAGTCAGGCCCTGCCATCCTTGAGGACAGGGCAGTGGGTGGAGGCTCCCCTAGAGAGAGAGGATCCCCTCCTCCCTTGCCATTGGGTACAAGGAGAGGCCCTACGAGACGAGGGGGAATGGAAACAGGTCTCTGCTCGGTGAGACAGGCGAATCCCCTCCCGGCCTCCCTCCCCTTCCCGGCTACCCTTGCAGAACAGGTATGGGGCTCTCGAAATGGAGGGACAAACAAATGAAACTGGAGATGAAGGTCCATCAGAGGAGTCACCCAGGGTAAATTGGTCTGCCCCACACATTAGGACCAGCTCCAACAAGAAGAAAAGAAAGGTAATTGTAGTTGGAGACTTCTCTCTGAGGGAAACGGAGGCCCCCATATGCTGGCCAGATCCACTCCATAGGGAAGTCTGCTGCCTCCATGGGGCCAGGGTCAGGGATATCACTAGGAAACTCCCTGGTCTGGTATGGCCAACAGACTACTACCCACTGTTGGTTATCCAGGTTGGTAGTGATAATGTATCAGAGAGGAGCCTGAAGACAATTAAAAAAGACTTCAGGGCCCTGGGGAGATCACTTGAGGGATCAGGAGCCCAGGTGGTGTTCTCCTCAATTCCTTTGGTGGAAGAGAGGAATACTGATAGAGGGAGGCAGACCCACCTGATAAACAAGTGGCTAAGAGACTGGTGCCACAGACAAAATTTTGGGGTTTTCTCACATGGGGAGCTTTATACTACGTGGGGTCTGCGAGTGGCAGATGGAGCTAATCTGTCTCAGAGGGGAAAAAGAATCTTAGCAAATGAGCTGGCTGGCCTCGATGAAAGGGCTTTAAACTAGCTTTGAAGGGGGAAGGGGATAAAACCGGGCCAGCTAGAGTTGAACCCAAAGGAGGCAGGCCACACATGGTAAGGAAGTCGTCAGCCCGGCTCAAGTGCTTCTACACTAATGCACGCAGCATGGGCAATAAACAGGAGGAGCTGGAAGCCATCGTTCAGCACGACAACTATGACGTAGTTGCCATCACGGAAACGTGGTGGGATGACTGTCATGAGAGGAGTGCTGCAATGGTTGGCTGCAAGCTCTACAGGAGGAATAGGCAGGGTAGAAAGGGCGGTGGGGTGGCACTCTATATTAGGGAGTGTTTCGACTGTATGGAGATTGATAAGCGTGATGAGCCAGTCAAATGTTCGCCTTCCTCTACTTCACCCATAAACGAAGCAGATATCCTGCTGGGAGTCTACTACAGGCCACCTGACCAAGGTGAAGAGGTCGATGAACTGTTCTGTAGGCAACTGGCTGAAGCTGCAAAGTCGCAGGTCCTTGTTCCTGTGGGGGACTTCAACTTCCCAGACATCTGCTGGAAATATAACACAGCAGAGAGAAAACAATCCAAGAAGTTCCTAGAGTGCGTGGAAGATAACTTCCTTACTCAGCTGATAAGTGAGCTCAGCAGGGAAGGTGCCTTGTTAGACCTGTTGTTCACGAACAGGGAAGGACTGGTAGGGGATGTGGTGGTCGGAGGCCGTCTTGGGCTGAGCGATCATGAATGATACAGCTCTCGATCCTTAGCCCAGTTAGGAGGGGGGCAGCAAAACTCTCACCATGGACATCCGAAGGGCAGACTTCAACCTGTTTAGAACACTGGTGGAGAAAGTCCCTTGGGGAACAGTCCTAGAGGGCAAAGGGGTTCAGGAAGGATGGACTCTTTTCAAGAAGAAACTGTTAGAGATGCAGGAGCAGGCTGTCCCCAGGTGTCATAAGACAAACTGGCGGGGAAAGCGACCGGCCTGGCTGAACAGGGAGCTCCTGCTGGGACTTAGGAGAAAGAAGAGAGTCTACCACCTTTGGAAGAAGGGGCAGGCTACTCGGGAAGAGTATAAGGATTTAGTTAGGCTGTGCAGGAAGAACATTACAGGGGCAAAAGCTCAGCTAGAGCTCAGCCTGGCCACTGCTGCAAGAGATAAGAGTTTTTATAAATACATTAACAGTAAAATAAGATGCAGAGAGAATCTCCATCCCTTATTGGATGTGAGGGGGAACATTGTTACCAAGGATGAAGAAAAGGCTGAGGTACTTAATTCCTTCTTTGCCTTGGTCTTTAATGGCCAGACCAGTTCTCCTCATAGTATTCAGTTCCCTGAGCTGGAAGATTGGGATGGAGATCAGAACAAACCCCTCGTAATCCAGGGAATAGTAGTGAAGGACCTGCTGAATCAATTAGACACCCACAAGTCTGTGGGGCTGGATGAGATCCACCCAAGAGTGCTGAGGGAGCTGGGGGAGGAACTTGCCAAGCCGCTCTCCATCATCTCTCAGCAGTCCTAGTTATCAGGTGAGGTCCCGGACTGCCGTTGTGATGCTTGGCTGGTGGTAAAGCTGTTGCTTTTCCCTCCAGGGAAATTCCAGGCTCAGGAATTCCTGGCGGTGCTCAGCACCTCGAGTACAGTTTTCTCTCACCCGTGTGATGGAAGCACGTGGCCAAGCCCACACAGAGCTTGCTAGCTCTGGCGCTATCAGAAGTAAAGAGTCCAGAGGAGGCCCTGCTAGGTGTCCGATGTTTATTTCTGACCAGCTCCCATACCAGGCCAGGTAGCAAGAGGGTGGGCCCCGCCCACCGGGTTCTTTATCAAGGGACACAGACAGGGGAGGGACCACAGCTGAGGGCCAATGTAGTGTGACCCAAGGTTAGAGTGACTGTCTGGCTGTTGGCCAACCAGGGGGACCCTCCTCACACAGGTCACAAGACCAGGTGAGGAGATTCCTGGCTTGTGGGGGGTGTGAGATCTCTGAATTCACCCACCACCGAGCTTCTGGGCTCCCTGGTCCCCCAGGCATCCCAGCTGGTGGCTTGGGGACTACAACACCAGACGAGTGGAGACTTGCCAATGTGACCCCATCTAGAAGAAGGGCAGGAAGGAGGATGCGGGGAACTCCAGGCTGTCAGCCTGACCTCGGTGCCAGGGAAGGTTATGGAATGGTTCATGTTGGGGGAGATCACGTGGCAAGTGCAGGACAACGGGGGGATCAGGTCCAGCCAGCATGGGTTCACGAAGGGCAAGTCCTGTTTAACCAACCTGATCTCCTTCTCTGATCAGGTGACCCGCCTCGTGGGTGAGGGAAAAGCGGTGGATGTTGTCTGCCTGGACTTCAGGAAGGCATTTGACACAGTGTCCCACAGCATTCTGCTGCAGAAGCTGGTGGCTCATGGGCTAGACAGGTGGACTCTGCACTGGGTTAAAAACTGGCTGGCTGGCCGAGCCCAGAGAGTTGTGGTGAATGGAGTTAAATCCAGATGGAGACCGGTCACAAGCGGTGTCCCTCAGGGCTCGGTCTTGGGGCCAGTCTTGTTGAATGTCTTTATGGATGACCTGGATGAGGGGATCGAATGCACCCTCAGTAAATTTGCAGAGGACCCGAAGCTGAGTGGGAGTGTCGATCTGCCTGAGGGTAGGGAGGCCCTGCAGCGGGATTTGGACAGGCTGGAGCGATGGGCTGAGGCCAATTGCATGAGGTTTAACAAGGGTAAGTGCCGGGTCATGCACTTGGGCCACAACAACCCCATGCAGCGCTCCAGGCTTGGGGCAGAGTGGCTGGAAAGCTGCCTGGCGGAAAAGGCCCTGGGGGTGTTGGCTGACAGCGGCTGAACACGAGCCAGCAGTGTGCCCAGGTGGGCAAGAAGGCCAATGGCATCCTGGGCTGTATCAGAAACGGTGTGAGCAGCAGGAGCAGGGAGGGGATCGTGCCCCTGTACTCGGCACTCGTGAGCCCACACCTCGAGTACTGTGTCCAGTTCTGGGCACCGCAGTATGGGAAGGACATTGAGGTGCTGGAGCGAGTCCAGAGAAGGGCAGCGAGGCTGGTGAGAGGTCTGGAACACAGGCCTTATGGAGACCGGCTGGGGGAACTGGGGTTGTTTAGTCTGGAGAAGAGGAGACTGAGAGGAGACCTCATTGCCCTCTACAGCTACCTAAAAGAAGGGTGTAGTGAGGCTGGTGTTGGTCTCTTCTCCCAAATGACTAATGATAGGATGAGAGGAAATGGCCTCAAGTTACGTCAGGGGAAGTTTAGGTTGGATGTTAGGAAGAAGTTCTTTACTGAGAGGGTGGTTAGGCACTGGCATAGGCTGCCCAGGGAGGTGGTGGAGTCGCCGTCCCTGGGGGCATTCAAAAAACGGGTTGAGGAGGCACTTGAGGCCATGGTCTAGTGGTTTAATGGTTAGGAATATGATGGGATAAAGGTTGGACTTGATGATCCTGCAGGTCCTTTCCAGCCGTGGTGATTCTATGATTCTCCAAGCTTAAAGAGACCCAGCTCCCTCAGCCTTTCCTCAGAAGGGAGATGTTCCACTCCCTTAATCATCTTTGTGGCTCTGCGCTGGACTCTCTCAAGCAGTTCCCTGTCCTTCTTGAACTGGGGGGCCCAGAACTGGACACAATACTCCAGATGTGGCCTCACCAGGGCAGAGTAGAGGGGGGGAGAACCTCTCTTGACCTACTAACCACCCCCTTTCTAATACACCCCAGGATGTGTCAGCTCTGCATATTGGGCCCTCAGTTCCCTTCAGGAGCGAGTCCCCAACAACTAGCACTCTTCTCTTCTTCCTTGGGGAAGAGGTGGTTAAATGGCTGGTAGGTTTACCTGTCTGTGGTGAGACCTCTGATGTAGGTTGCCTATCCACCACATCCTCACTAGTCTGGCTGTGTTCCACCAGGGCCTCCTGTCTATTTCTCAGAGGCACCTGGGGAGGCGAAGGTGGGCAAGGAGGGCGCTCGCCTTCTGCCACGGCCATTAACTTGCCTCCACTCACCCCTTTCATTTTGGATTCTGTCATCCTCCTGAGAGGGGCAGAGTACAGGGGCCCCTCCATGCTGGGTGTTTTCTGGCGGGTGCTCCCATTTCTGCTGCAGGGAGGGCAGAGCCTGGCTCCACCCGTCTATCTCCATCTCAGCCTCCCTGATGCCTTTCTGCTTTGGCTTGAAGCCTTTCAACCAGATCTTGCAGCTGTGCTGCTCGGCTGAGCACATCATTCACCTGCTCACAGCGCACACAGCCCCTGTTACAGGGGGATGCTGTGGCATTCCCTGCAGCCTGCACAACTGCATCCTTTCCTGGGAGCTCGGTCTGGGTTCCCACATCCAGTTTGGCCTTCCTCTGCCTGGTGGAGACCATTGTTCTTGCAGTGCTGACTGCCCCCAGGAGCTGATCTCTGCAGCAATCAGTTGTTAGCACCTCAGCTCCTCGCTCCCGTCCCTAGTTCATGACTCCTTAGCACCTTTCCCTGTGCATCCTGCCCCGTGCAAATTGCCGTGCCACCCTCCTGGTCGCTCGCGTTCCCCAGTGGTGTTTAAAAATCTCCCACACGGTTCGGGGCCACGCCTGATTGACTTGACTGTGTATATCTTTGCTATGATCTCTCTTCAGTTCTTCAGCTTTTTTTCACAATAACTTACTTGACTTTTTTTGGGAACTTCAGAAAAATGATTTTTACAATTTCTCATT
Source organism: Podargus strigoides (assembly GCA_028020825.1). NCBI lineage: Eukaryota > Metazoa > Chordata > Aves > Caprimulgiformes > Podargidae > Podargus > Podargus strigoides. The sequence continues at coordinate 61,524,820 of CM051662.1, forward strand.
GTAAACATGCAATATTGGATATTTTCATTTATAGTAAAAGTTGTAGTCTATGTTTAAACTAACTTTAGCCTAGCTTGAAGGTAGAAATTTTTAAGATCAATGCTGGAGGAGGAAAAAACAGTATTAAAAGTATTTGTTAAGATTTCAACCTCGTAGTAGGTAATTTCTGATGCTTTCAGTACAAGCCTCAGTCACAAATTACTTTTTTGTTCTTCAGATTTCAAATCCTCGTTGTAGCTTTGCTTGATTGACTGTGTGTATCTATTTTTTTACATGCAGAAAGGTTACTTAGGGCAGAGGAGGAGAACTTAGTCTCGCCTATCTAGTGCAATCAGGAATAAGCTGTGACACAGAAAGAAGAGTAAACTAAAGAGCTGAAATACATATTGAAGTACATTTATAAAAGGAGAATATTTTTAAACTATGCTGGCTTAGTGGTGCAGATGTTGTAAAGGCACTCTCATATGGTCTTATAAACACGTGGAGTTAAAAAAACGAGACAGTCTTATCTTGAGCATAAGACTTTTGATTCTGTAGAGATCATGGAGGGTTGAGAGATTAAATCCATTGTCAGTGCTCTTTCCTATTTTGCTTTGAAGATTTGAGGGGTTATTTAATGGGTTTTTTTGTTGATTTTACTTCAGAGCCAGATTCAACTTGCATGCAGTTTGCAAGAGCTTTCACATTTTCCTTTTTTAAGCTTTTACTGAAGAAAAAAAAACAAACAAAAAAACCAAACAAACATAAAAAAGGAGCAAGAAAGATAAAACACAGAAAAAGTCCCTCTACCTCTAAGGCATACTCAAGATTCTGAAAATGCTTTTCTGAGCAGTGTCCATCATACTGGAATCTGGATCAGACCAGGAGCAACTGTAGAATGCATTTCCTTCCTTCCATTGTTAGAATAGCAAGATGTTAATTTCTAATTATGGCTTTAATATTTGATTAGAAGATAGAAAAGTGGATTCTGAAACCAAGTTCATATGCTTTGATGTCAGGATTTTAGTTGAATTTGTAGCAAGGTAAATTGTCCCAAAAATTGTCAGGAAAAATGGGTATGCTTCTGTAGTATTGACTTACTGGCCACTTTATATTGTTCCTTGTTTGATTTTGATGTTTCACTATTCTGAACCTGTTTAATGTTTCAATTCCTTGCAAACTTTTCATCCTAGCATAGAATCCAGATTTGTCTACTGCATGACTTAAATGATCCCTACGGAGAACTGAAGATTGCTACACGTGTTTGTCCAGAGCAAATCCTTCTTCAAAGATTAGTATATAGGTGTATTGTTTACATTCTTTTATTTCCAGAAGTACTGGCTTTGGATTCTGTACTTTTCAACAGTAGACATGTAAATAAAATGAAATAAGTTTTTTTTCATGTTCACATTAATATTTCTCTTGTTAAATTTATCCATTTGGGGGAAAATGTTGAGACTATCCACCTTCAGGGATGTAAACATCAAGTAGCTGGTTGATGTGTCTGTATTTATATGTATTTTTTCTGTTCTATTAGGTAGTACAGAATGTTAGGGATTGGAAGGGACCTCAAAAGATCATCTAGTCCAATCCCCCTGCCAGAGCAGGAACACCTAGGTCAGGTCACACAGGAACATGTCCAGGAGGGTTTTGAATGTCTCCAGAGAAGGAGACTCCACACCCTCTCTGGGCAGCCTGTGCCAGTGCTCTGCTTCCCAGTGAGGGTAAAAGTTCTTCCTCACATTTATGTGGAACCTCCTATGTTCCAGCTTGCACCCATTGCCCCTGGTCCTATCATTGGATGTCACTGAGAAGAGCCTGGCTCCATCCTCATGACACTCACCCTTTACATATTAATAAACATTAATGAGGTCACCCCTCAGTCTCCTCCAAGCTAAAGAGACCCAGCTCCCTCAGCCTTTCCTCATAAGGGAGTTGTTCCACTCCCTCCATCATCTTTGTGGCTCTGCACTGGACTCTCTCAAGTAGTTCCCTGTCCTTCTTGAACTGGGGGGCCCAGAACTGGACACAATACTCCAGATGTGGCGTCACCAGGGCAGAGTAGAGGGGGAGGAGAACCTCTCTTGACCTGCTAACCACCCCCTTTCTAATACACCCCAGGATGCCATTGGCCTTCTTGGCCACAAGGGCACATTGCTGGCTCATGGTCACCCTGCTGTCCACCAGGACCCCCAGGTCCCTTTCCCCTACGCTGCTCTCCAACAGGTCAGCCCCCAACCTGTACTGGTACATGGGGTTGTTCTTCCCCAGATGCAAAACTCTACACTTGCCCTTGTTGAATTTCATTTAGTTTCTCCCCGCCCAACTCTCCAGCCTATCAAGGTCTCGTTGAATGGCAGCACAACCCTCTGGTGTGTCAGCCACTCCTCCCAGTTTGGTGTCATCAGCAAACTTGCTGAGGATACATTCTGTACCCTCATCCAGGTCGTTGATGAAGATATTAAACAACACCGGTCCCAGCACCGACCCCTGAGGGACTCCACTAGTCACAGGCCTCCAACTAGACTCCGTCCCATTGACCACAACTCTCTGGCTTCTTCCCTTCAGCCAGTTCACAATCCACCTCACTACCTGATCACCAAACCCATACTTAATCAGCTTATCTACGAGGATGCTGTGGGAGACAGTGTCAAATGCTTTACTGAAATCAAGATAAACCACATCTACCGCTCTACCATCATCTATCCACCTAGTTATTTCCTCATAGAAGGCAATGAGGTTGGTCAAACATGACTTACCCTTGGTAAAACCATGTTGACTGCTCTTAATGACCCCCTCCTCCTTGATGTGCCTAGAGATAGTGCCAAGAACAAGCTGTTCCATCACCTTTCCAGGGATGGAGGTGAGGCTGACCAGTCTATAGTTACCTGGGTCATCCTTCTTGCCCTTCTTATAGATTGGAGTGACATTTGCTATCCTCCAGTCCTCAGGCACCTCTCCTGTTCTCCATGACTTACTGAAGATGATGGAGAGTGGCCTAGCAATGACCTCTGCCAGCTCCCTCAGCACCCTTGGGTGCATTCCATCTGGTCCCATTGATTTATGGATATCCAGATTGCTCAACTGATCCCTAACCCAATCCTCATCTACCGAGGCAAACTCCTCCTTTATCCTGACTTCTTCTGGGGCTACAGGGATCAGGGGCTCCTGGGGAAAGCCTGCAGGAGTAAAGACAGAGGCAAAGAAGGCATTCAGCACCTCTGCCTTCTTTACATCCTCTGTCTCTAGGGCACCCACCTCATTCATCAGTGGGCTTATATTGCCTCTAGTGTTAGTTTTATTAGCTATGTATTTGGAAAAGCCCTTTTTATTATCCTTGACCTGTCTTGCAGGGTTAAGTTCCAAGGAGGCCTTAGCTTTCCTAATTGCCTTTCTACATCCTCTGACAACTGTCCTATATTCCTCCCAAGTGACTAGCCCCTCTTTCCATGATCCATAGATTCTTTTTTTCCACCTGAGTTTGCCCAGCAGTTCCTTGTTTAACCATGCTGGTCTCCTGGCTCCCTTACTTGATTTCAAACCCATTGGGACGCTCTGATCCTGAGCTTGCAAGAAGTGGTCCTTGAATGTTGACCAACTATCTTGAGCCCCTTTACCATCCAGCACCCTGTCCCATGGGACTTCCCTTAACAATTGATTGAGGAGGCTAAAGTTGGCCCTGCGGAAGTCCAGGGTTCTGGTCTTGCTAGGTACTCTATTCCTCCCACACAGGATCCTGAACTCCACCATCTCATGATTGCTGCAGCCAAGGCTGCCATCGACCATCACTGCTTCAACAAGACCCTCCTTGTTGGTGAGTACAAGATCCAGCAGCGCTCCTCTCCTAGTCGGCTTGTCCACCATTTGCATTAAGTAGTTGTCATCAATGCACTGGAGGAACCCCCTAGACTGTGAATGGCTGGCTGTGTGAGTCTCCCAGCAGATATCGGGGTAGTTAAAATCCCCCATGAGGACCAAGGCCTGTAGTTGCGCGGCTGCTTTCAGCTGCCTGTAGAAAGCCTCATCAACTCCCTCGTCCTGATCAGGAGGTCTGTAATAGACCCCCACAACTGTATCGCCCATGCCTGCCTGCCCCTTAATTCTTACCCACAGACTTTCAACTTGCCCCTCATCAGTCCCTGGACAAAACTCAATACATTCTAGGTGCTCCCTCACATAGAGAGCAACTCCACCACCTCGCTTCACCGACCGATCTTTCCTAAAAATGACATAGCCATCCATGACCACATTGCAGTCATGTGAGCTGTCCCACCATGTCTCTGTAATTGCCACCAGGTCATAACCTTTAGACCGCACACAGACCATATATATAATACATTTATTCCTAAGTATTTTGTAAGCTGTCTTGGTTTGTTTCTTGCTGTTCACTGAAGTTCAAATAGTTTAAGAAAATGTTAAGCATTGAGGAAATGTACAGAAAAATCAACATGGATCACCATGTAGCCTTTAACTGTAGCTTATGGCCTTTTCATAATAAGGAAGAATTTTTTTTTCTCCCAAGAAATCAATTCTGTTATTAATATTTAGACTTAAGCACTGTGTTATTATATGGCTGTTACTGCATTTCTCTTATTTTAAGGATTAAAAAAAAAAAGTTGCAGGTTAAAAGTTTATTGTTTTGAAAAAATTAGTTGTAATTGCTCCAAAACCAGATATGAATATGCATTGTGACAGCTCTGAATTATATAAAATATCAAACCTTTCTGTCAAATTGGCTGAGTCACATATTTTTCTCAACTTTTTTTTCTGTGGCTATTTCAAATTTAAGAAACTGCTATGCAGAGTACAAGATAATTAGAAATAATAGCACACTTCAGTATTTTTACTTGAATAGTTTCAGTTGCATGAAATTTAAATTGGCCATCTAGGCTAAGGGGCTGAACACAGATGGCAGAGTAATGGCTGGCTAGTGAGCTGCTTGATACTTAAAAGGACTAGCCTAATTTTATGGGCAAGGAAATAGTTTTAAAAACGTAGAATAGAACTAATCAAAGATCTTTCAGAGCAGGCTGTTTAAAAAGCAGTAGAATACATGATATTAAAACTGAATTTGTAACTTATAAGTGATTTGTCTTTGCTTTAAGATATGTCTGATTTAATAAAAATAGTATTTTTGTTTTGCAGTGCACATTGAAAATGTTAGCTAGACTTTCTAAGTAAGAAGTTTGTGTTCTGCTCTTTCTCTTTCTGTGTATGAGTCGTCGTTTGTTTTTTTCTGCAAATTTATTCATTAATTTCACTGTGGATCACCCATGAGTACAAACTTGATCCAGATGAAGTATAAGCAAATAGTAACACCACACTAGTGGTTCAGTCCCCAGCACTTCATTATTATGCAGAAGGCAAGTTTATGCATGCCTCACCAGATAAAGGGAAGAGGAGTGTGTCAACCTATAGTCCTTTTTTGGCAAGGAATCTTACAGTCTGTGGTCACCATAGTGTTATAGTGAACAAAGAACCTCAACTACTGAACTGCTGAGGCAACAGAGATCATCTAGAAGAGCTGGGAAATCCCCAGATTATGTCAGAAGTGCTTATTTAAATACCATCACCATGATACCCTGGTAAAAATCCATTTCACAACGTGTTCCTTATCTCTACTAGGGACATACCTGGATCAGAGATGGGCAGTGGATAAATGGTGTCATGAGTTTCACCAGCTGTGGGTAATAGAAGATACAAATATCCCAAAAGACTGTTGAAGTAGGGAGATGGTCCCAATTGTTTGAAATTACAATTAAAAAACCCAACAACAAACAAACAAAAAAACACCTAAAAAACCCCCCAAAAAGCCAGAGTCCATGAGATTAATCCAGTCAACTGATATCTGACTGTAGTATTTTTTAAGTGAATAATCTTCATTTAATAATTTTTAATGTAACGGGATCTGGAAACAGAACCTCAAATTTGCTCTGTTTCAGTAAATTTAGTCAAAAGGGTATAGTGTGTTCCAGTGACTTATTCTGATGCAGGAAATGGTGATACCTAAGGATATGGTGATACCTACAGGATTACTGTTAGAGAGAGCACTGAAGTGCTGGGGTCTGCACCCCCAGCCCTGAATTAAGGGTGACATATGGGTGGTTCCCATGGCCCTTCAAAAGGAGGGGATGAGTTTGCCTTTTGGCTTTCCTCCAAGGTGCAGCTGACCTTGTAAGGAAAGCCCTTGGGTAAACAAGCCCCAGGTGCCCCCATTGGGTCAGTGAGTGCCAGGTGTCCTGCTGTGGGGATAAAAGCTGGGCCCACTTGCAGGAAGGGTGGGGTGTCTGTCTGTGAGGTGGATGCACTTTGCAGAGGTTCCTGGTGGGGAAGGACCTCCTGCCTCTCCCTTCAACTGGGCCCCACCCCAGTCAGGTCTGGCATTTGCGAACACGGGCTTTGTGGGGAAACAATATGGGGCTGCTTCTCTCCTATATTATCAGCCTATTGACTTGGTTGTCTCCCATCTCTTCTATGGAAGACTTTGTGTCTTTGTTTATTCTACCTATTATTGGTCATGCTGTATCATTGCTGGGGTTGCTGGGGTTGATGTCTATGATGTGTGATCTGTTTGACTTGCTTGTACCCCCTGTGATCACCCATATACTGACTTTTTAATGTACAATAGAATCTGGTTACTGGATTGTTTTGCTGCTGGCTGTGTCCTTTGTGCTAGGCCTAGTGATTGGCAAAACAAGCACCTATGCTACATGTACCATGCTGGGAAAAAGAAGATGCGAGTTCATTGTGCTATATAAATATATAATATACCTTTAGGTGGGATATCAACTTCAATCCAGCTGTTTCTTTCATATGATTAAAATCAGAAAAGGCAGAATTGAGAATTCTAATGAACAGTTCAGCTGAAGGAAGTATGCACCATTCAGTAGATAGAAATAAATCGCTTTTCTGTTTCCCTGTTGAATGATTGCTATAACCAGGCCTTTATTAAAACTATGATGAGGGTGGTGAAACACTGGAACAGGTTGCCCAGAGAGGCTGTAGATGCCCCATTCCTGGAAACATTCAAGGTCAGGTTGCATGTACCTGCTTTTGTTGACAGTATCCGTGTTGCTTGCCTGGTATTAGTCACAGTTATTTATTTTACCTTTTTTGATTCTGTTAGGAAAAAAATTCTTGAGACTACTTGTCTTTCAGGTTTTATTTCCTAATTATTCATGTCTGGTTTAATGTTATTGACTGACATTAATAGTCGTTACTTTCCCACATTTCCTGTATACTAATACTGTCTTATTGATCTGTCATTTACTTACAGATAAGTATTTTTCCACTTTTGCTGGTGGCCATTTGTTTCCTCTTTACTGAAACTAGCTGATGTAGAATTGAGACAGTGACAAGATATAACCTGTTTTTTATTATTGTTTCTTAATCTTCTGCTGGTCTCTGTTCAAGGTCCAGAAAACTTGCTTGGATACCTTAAGGTAGAGAACTGGTTATATTCTGAGAGAAGGTAATGTAAAGTTTGAGTAGTGTCCTTTGATGTGCTAGACTGTTTGCTCAGTCTGGGAGTGGTCTCCCAAACTGATTAGCCAGAGTTGCTCAAATTACATATTTGTAATTTAGTTCTTTTGCTTTATTTCAAAATTTCAGAGCCCTTGTCTGGACAGTCTGTTTCCTGGAGGGAGAGCAGTATATAAGATTGTGTGTAAAAGTCACACAGGGAAGAATTACCACAGGCAAAGAACAAGGTACATGCAGTGATACAGAAAGATCTTCGGTCTCCAAATCTGTTAGTCTCCATGTAGGGTTCTTGTTTTTGAGTCAACAGTGACTGTTGTGACACCTTGATGCTTGGCTGTTGTCTTATTTTCTATGTTTAAATTAAGGTGTACTTTTTTTCCCCTCTTGCTCCTTGATTGTACCCTGAAAAATACCTTTTGTGAGGCTGGGCAGGATGACTTAATTTGGGAGTGGGATGTTGCTGCAGGACAAGTATAGAGACCGAAAAGAAGAATCTGCGTGTGGTTATTGTGTGGTGGGAATCGTAATGGCCTGAACTACTGCAGAGAATGAAGGCACTTGTGCTGAGTGCTTTTACGGTGCTGAGTGCTTTTACGGTGCTGAGTGCTTTTACGGTGCTGAGTGCTTTTACGGTGCTGAGTGCTTTTACGGTGCTGAGTGCTTTTACGGTGCTGAGTGCTTTTACTTTATACCCATTTGTTCTTGTTTTCCTGTGTCATCTTGCCTTAACAGCATTTGCTGTTGTCCTTTTTGTTCACAGATTGCATTTATTTCAGATCTCAGTTTTTGTTTAGCTAGGCTAAATAAGCTTAAGGCAAAACTCTGCAGTTTTTCAGGCTGCTTTTCTGGTACACAAGAGTTATACCACGCTGCTTGCAGTGAGGACAGTCTTACCTTGCATTTGATATGCACTAGTGATCAGTGCTCTGCTTCTGGGAAGGTATTATGTTGACTTAAGCGGGCTTATGCTTTCTTCTCTGCCTCGTAGGGGCGTATTGCCACCATTTTTTTGTTGCCAACATAACTGTTTGTGAAGCTGCTTGTTATAGATTAAGACCAAAGATTTCTCCAATTATAAAGTAATTTTATTGAAGAAGGTAAACAGGCAAAACAGCGCTGGGCGGCCACGGGAGTCTCCGCTCCACCGATGGCGCAACCCCTCCCCATCAGAGTCTCTTATTTATAGTCCATGGTTTCCGGGTTCTTAGCTGACGTGGCCTTCACAACTCGGTGTCTTCTACGGCTGCGCGTGTTATTGCTAGGGGGTCGTTTTCTGCCCTCTGATGGTCGTGGGTGGTCGTGGGATGAAGGCCGTAGTCTTCCTCTGCGCCGTAGGTCATGTCCTGGTTTCTTGAGACATGCGCCTTCATTGCGAAAAGACTCAACATATTTCCTTATCAGGCAAACATTGCTAGCTTTGTCTTGTCTACTTAGCCAGATACTTAGGCAAACAGGTCTTGCAGGGCAAGCAGGCCCCGCAAGGCAAGCAGGTCTTGCAAAAAGCGTGTCTAGGCCAGTTTCAGGGCTTATCATTTCCCACAGAGCTAAAAGGCATAATGGTTCGGTTTGATCAACAAATTTATTATGCGCACTTATTACAATCTCCCCTTTTTGTTTTTTTTACCATTTTGTTGATCAAACCGAGCAGCTATTCTCTGAGCTAATGAAATATCGATAGCTTCTTGTTCTATAGTGCCATCTTCTAAGTTTTGCTTTAGTAACATAAGGTTTGCGGCTTCCAGGCGATCTTTAATTAACCTGGTAATTCGGTTTAATATGCAAGGCCCAAAGGTTAAAATAAGCATTAATATTGCTAGTGGTCCTACTATGGTAGACAATAAGGTAGTTAACCAGGGAGATTGGGTAAACCATGATTCATACCAACTCTGTTGGGCTTCTCTTTCTTTCCTTCTTTTCTCTAATCCCTCTCGTAGTTTTGCCATGGTATCTCTAACTACTCCCGTGTGGTCAGCATAAAAGCAACATTCTTCTCTTAAGGCTGCACACAATCTTCCTTGTTGCAAGAAGAGAAGATCCATTTCTCTCTTATTTTGCAATACTACCTCCGATAATGAAGTTAGAGATGTTTCTAATGCTGTCATAGATCTCTCTATTCTTTCTACGTCTTCATCTACCGCAACTCTCAGGGCGCTAATTCCCTGGTTTTGTTGTATAAGAGAGGTAATCCCTGTCCCTGCTCCTACTGCTCCAAGGCCCAATAGAGTAGCTATTGTAATAGCAGTTATAGGTTCTCTTTTTGCTCTGTGTTGTGTTTCTGTGTTCCAATAGTCATAAAGGACATTTTCTTGGTGATATAGCACTCTTGGGACAATAGTGACCTGTATACAATATTCTTGAGAAGGATTAAACACATTCAGAGATATACAGGGAGTAAGCCCGGTTTTTGAGCAAATCCATCGAGCTTCTCTTTGAGGAATAATCCATTTTTCTGTGGTTTTGTTAAAGTTGGTTTCAATAGTGCCACAAAGTGATTGCTTAGCTCTTGGTACCTTACCTATACATGTTCCTACTCCAGTAACATGTTGCATAGTTATTCCCGTTTTTCTATCTTTCCAGGAGCATTCGGAGGGCATAGTTTCGGAGCTTAAATTATACGTGGTGTTCACTCCAATTGCTTCATAGAAAGGTGGATTAATATCATAACAAAGCCAACAGCCTAATGTCAGGTTCGGCTGAGAATAGTTTAAAGTTTGATAAGTGGCTTGTATAATTTCCCACAGGGGATCGGGTTGACTCTTCTCTCCAGGGGTTTCCTCTGTTGTATTCTCTCTATTTATCATCGTATTGTTTTGGGGAAGTTTTACTTTAGGTCTTTTGAGTACAGGGTTAGGACCCACTGCTCGTGTAAATCCATTTTTTTTCCTCTTTTTATCAATATGAGTACTCCCCTGTCTGTCCCAGGTTCCCAAAATCTTACACCCCAGGTTTTTCCTATTGACCATCCAGGGTCTTGGGGCTGTAGTACTTTAAGTTCTAAAGACTTGCAAGTACCTGCCTTATTAACATCACCATCATGGCTATAAGTAGGCTTTTGACAACCTTTGGGGATCCAGTCAACTTTGAGGTATTTATCAGGGGTAGCTACAGTCCAGGTGGTGGCAATTGATTCACAACCCCAATAAGCACAATAATATTGTCCTGGATAGTTACAGTACTCTTTTCCTGGGTTTGAACTAGGGCACCAATAGGTAGGTTTGCTGTTGGTCGCTCCCCAGGTATATTGTTGTTGGGGGTGGCACCCGTGGGTGGTAGTACTCCCACCATATCCTATCAGTATTCCCAATAAGTCGCAATTAGTTACGTTGAAGGAAGGCGATCCGGCAGTGACATTAGTTGCTATAACCTTGGAATCTTCCCATCTGGCTAGGGTCCATTTATAAGGTTGGTGGGGGTTTCCCTTTCCTTGGGTAATTCCTAAAGCTATTATTAATAATCGTATTATCCACAGATTCAATTTTAGGTTTAAGGAAAGTGGTGTGTCTGTCTTTATTCTGGGGTTTTAGATATTCATCTTGGTATTTTATCTTATTTTCCGAGAGGGACAGAGTATTTTGGAGGAGTCCAGGGGTCTTTTGGTGTGGGGGTTTTAAATCAAGGGGCTTTTTTTGTTTACTCCAGAGGCAGTTCATTAACCTCAATCCCCACCGCAGTACGCCTCTGCCGCCTCCTCTGCCCCCTCCTCCTCTGCCTTCTCCGTTGCTTAGAGCAGCAGGGCATACCATCTTCTCGGCAGCAGTCGTATTCTTCAGGGGAACTTCTTTCGTTTTTAGCCCACCTTGACTTGTATGCCTCCCAGTTTTTATTCTTTACTTCTGGAACTCCACACGTTTTTTTAATCACAGTCCCTCTACAGATTATTTGGGCAATTTCAGCTTCTATTACGTTGGGCTCGTTAGAGTGGAAACAATATACCTCGGGGTTTATTCCTCTGGTAAAAATTTTCCACCACTCATGAGAATTTTTGACAATTTTTCCCGTAATTACTCCTACCTTAAGGGCTTGCTCAGTTAGTTTTCGTTCTTGGTTATAACATTGGTCGCAAATAGGATTAGGAGGAACACCGTCCCGGCAGTGAACCCACCACTTTTCTCTGCACCGTTTACACTGAAAACATACAAAGGGGTAACATATACAATTAGGAGTTATACAAAATAATGTGTCAAAATCAAAGCTGTCACCACTTCTAGAGATACTCATCCGTTTTTCTCCGAAAAGTCACTTTCAAGGTGTCCGGATCTCCAGTGGCTTCCCAGTGAGAGCTTTGAATTGGTCCTTTTACTCTGCTTGCATGAGTCCACCCTCTCTCAGCAGTCCGGATTGCAGTATCTGTGGTGAGCAAGACAAGAAAAGGTCCCTCCCAACGGGGAGTTAAAGATGATTCTTTCCAAGTTTTGATAAGCACCTTGTCTCCCGGTTTAATTTTATGTATCGCGATGTCCAGAGGTGGTCTTTGTACTATCAGTCCTCGTTTTATTAGCTCTTGCCTTCTTTTCATTAGTTCTACAATATATTCCTGCAAAAATTTTTCCTCTACTTTTGGGTGTTCAATCGGTTTCTCTAAATTATAAGGCATCCCATATAACATTTCAAAAGGAGAAATCCCTGTGTCTGCTCTGGGTTGCGTCCTCACATTTAAGAGGGCTAATGGCAGACATTTCACCCAGCTCATTTTAGTTTCAATCAACAATTTGGTCAGGTGCTTCTTAATTTCACCATCCATTCTTTCAACTTTCCCCGAACTCTGTGGGTGCCACGCAGTATGATATTCCCATTTTGTTCCCAAGGGATCTAGAGTTTCTCTGATAGTTTTAGAAACGAAATGAGGTCCCCGATCTGAATCAATTATCGCTATGTTTCTGTATCGTGGTATAATGTTTTCTAACAGTATTTTAACTACTGTTTTTGCAGTGGCTCGGGCCACTGGAAAAGCCTCAACAAAGTGGGTCAAATGATCTACTAGCACTAAGGTATTTATATCTGCCTACCTTGGGGAGTTTGGTAAAATCAGTTTGTAATTTCTCAAATGGTCTCTTGGCCAATTCACGCCCTCCAGGTACTTTTTCTCTAAGTTGTTGTTTATTTACTTTCTGACAAGTTAAGCACTCCCCAATAATTTTCTTGGCTATATTATATATTCCTATACACATATATTTATTTGCAAACTGGTCTACTAAACTAATACTACTGTACTCCCCAGTGGGTTTGCCTGTGAAATTCTCTTAGTATCCTCCATGCCACCCCCTTTGTGAGTACTTCTCTCCCATCAGGGAGCAACCATTTTCCCTCTTTTTCTGTGACTCCTAATTCCCTGAGTTTCGTTTTCTCTTGAGAGGTAAAGCTCATAGTGTGGTCTGATTTGTTGGTTGTTGGATCAGTCTCTTTTAGTATTAGTAAGGCGGCCCTTTTAGCTTCTTCATCTGCTAGATTATTTCCCCGTATTTGAGTCGATACACCTCTTTGGTGGCCTTTTACATGTACCACTGCAATTTGTTTGGGCCCCCTCAAAGCCTTTAAAGTTTGCTTTATTAGGGCCTCATGCACTAAGCTCTTCCCTTGGGAGTTTATTAGCCCTCGCTCTTCCCAGATTTTTCCAAAGGTATGGACTACTCCGAAGGTGTATTTGGAATCCGTAAATATAGTTCCCACTTTATCTTTTAACATTTGTAAAGCTCGTAATACTGCATATAATTCACAGGCTTGAGCTGACCAGGTTGCATTAAGGGGGCCAGATTCTTTTACCGTTACAGTGTATCCGTCTACGATGGCATATCCAGATTTTCGCTTCCCCTCCACCACTCGTGATGACCCATCCACATATAATTTTCCCCACTCTGTAGTTCTTATTCTTCTAAATCCTCTCTAACTTTAGCTTGATATTCTATTAGTTGGACACAATCATGGGTTAAACATTCACTCGGTTCCCCATATAGGAACTGAGCTGGATTTTGCAAACTAGTTATTTCGAGTTCTAGTTTGGGGGAATGAATTAAAATACCTTCATATTTCAATAACCTTGCATCTGTAATCCATTTATCAGCTTTTTGCTGCAATACCCCCCATATATTATGAGGCGTATATACCTTTAACTCCCCCCCCAAGGTTACTTTTCTAGCTTCTTCGACTAAGAGAGCTGTAGCCACGATGGCTTGCAAGCAGGTAGGCCACCCTCTACTAACTGGGTCCAACAGTTTTGAAAAATAGCCTATAGGTTTCTTTTTCCCAGCCCATTCTTGGGTTAGTACTCCAAATGCCGTTCCTTCTTCTGTATTTACAAACAAATAGAAGGGTCTCCGGATATCGGGTAGGCTTAATACTGGAGCATTCACCAAATCAGTTTTTAAATTCTCTAAGCATTCCTCGTCCTCCTTGCTCCACTTTATTAATCCTTCCCCTACTCATTTTTGATATAGGAATTTTGTTTTATTACTATAACTCTCAATCCACTGTCGGCAGTAACCTAAGAGACCTAGTAACTGCCGTATTTGTCTCTTATTTTTAGGGGCTTGGAGGGATAAAATACCATTTACTCGCTCGGGGTCTAATCTCTTAGTCCCCTTGCTTAGCCAGTGTCCCAGATATTTTATTTCTTCTTCAGTAAACTGCAATTTAGATTTCGAAACCTTTAGCCCCTTTAAACTCAAAAAGTTTAGTAATTTAATACTTTCACTTCTAACAGCTTCTTGGTCTTTCCCTGCTAATAATAGATCGTCTACATACTAAAGTCACTTCTGGGTTTAATTCAAAAGTCTCAAGTACTTGCTCTAGGGCCTGCCCAAATAGATTCCGTGATTCTGTGAACCCTTGTGAGAGCACAGCCCACCGGTGCTGCTGTTTCCGATGGGTCTCAGGGTTTTCCCACTCAAAAGCAAAATAGTCCCTACACTCTTCCTTTAGAGGGCAAGCCCAAAATGCATCTTTTAAATCTGTCACGCTGTGAGAAACAAAGTTTTATGCCGAAAAAGTTTGCTCAGGCGAGGATCATGGTGAAGCAGCTCTGTTTATTCGCGAGTGCCATCGCGGACGCGCCACCCTATGGCCGGAGCAGAAACGCGCAGTGTTACAAAGAAAAGGAAGCATTTTTATAGTATTTTATCCCGACGCGGGTTATCCTCTCCTGTTTCTCCATCGGTTGGATACTCCAGGCTCACACCTATCCGACGCATTCTGTTACAATAAGTTTCCATAAGGGGTTTTTCCGGTTTCCATAATAGGTTTTTCTTTTCCCAGCCGGCTGTTTATGCAGAGTTGTGCAATGATGGCAATATTTTCTCAAGTACACCCTGCCTCCTGATCCCTGTAAGACACAACATTCTAAGAAAAAGTTGTTATGCGTAGCTCTTGTCCTTCTCCATTATCTGGTACCAGGAGGTACTGAACAAGACGGTCTTTATCCTGGGCTCCTTTCTAGTCTGGTATTTTTGTACAAGGCCATGGTGTTTTTCTTGGTTCTACAAAAATATGATTCTCACAACACTGCAAAAACACAAGTTGTTTCTCACAACACTATACCATTGCAATTCCGGGGAGAGCTGACTTAACAGGGTATAAGGGTTGGCTACTACTGGGAATCTAGCAATGGTTCTTTTATTTACTTCTCTTAAATCTTGTACCAATTGATAGGACCTGTCTGGTTTCTTTATGGGTAAGACAGGGGTATTATGTGGAGACATGCAAGGTTCTAGTAACCCTTGCTGCAGCAGTCGGTCAGTCACCGGCTGCAGTCCCTGTCGCCCATCTTGTGATATGGGGTACTGCTTAACTCTAATGGGTACTTCTGGATTAGTAATGGTAACTTCAAAAGGAGCAATATCTAATTTCCCCACTGACTCTGGAGTATACCATACCTCAGGGTTAATTTTGGCTTCATCCTCCGTTGTCAGAACACATAATTTTACCACTATTTCCTTATCTTTTGCTTCTAAACTGATTCCCAATTCAATCATTAAATCCCTCCCCAACAGATTATATTCTGCTTCAGGCACTAGTAAAAAGGACCCCATCCCAAACCGGGACGGAGCTTCTATTTTTACTTCTTTGATTACTGGTACTTGGAAGGGTTCCCCCTTTGCTCCTATTACTCGTAGTTTCTCTGAGGAGGGTGTACATCCCCAGGGTACAACTTGGACAGTAGATCTTTCTGCCCCAGAGTCCACAAGGAACTCTATCTCTTGGTGCTGGGGACCCAGCTCCAATTTTATCAAGGGCTCTGTTCCCTTTGAGGTCCCCAGCAAATAGAGCCCCTGACTCCCCTATTCTGCATTAAACACTTTCTTGTCTTGCATGCGCCTTCTACAATTCCTCCTCAGATGTCCTTTCTTCTGACAATAGAAACACTCAACTTCTCTCAAGTCTCTCGGACCAACTGGTTTTCCCGGAGGTCTGTCTTTCGGCCACGAATTCCCAAAGCCCCCTGCCCGGGGTGGCCTCTCCTTAGGGGGTGCCACTTTCTGTCCTTCCCGGACTGTTGCCACAAGAATCCTCGCCTACCTTTTCTGGGTTTCTTCTTCCCGTCTAACATACACTTTCTGAGCTTCTCTTAATAGTTCATCCAACCCTCTCTCTTGCCAATCCTCCAACCCCTCCAATCTCTTTCCAATATCTGTCCAAGACCTCGCCACAAACCGGGTCCCCAACAAGGCCTGCCCCACCCGAGCAGCCGGGTCCAGCCCCGAACAAAGCTGCAAACCTCTCCGCAACCTTTCCAACCACCCAGTGGGGGCCTCATCCCTCCCCTGATGTTCACCAAACGCTCCACTAATATTTTGTCCCCTGGGAACAGCCCCTCCGATCCCCTGGATAACCACCGTGCGCAGATCCGCCACACGGGCTCTACGCTCCGCGCCCCGGCCGTCCCAGGCAGGCCGCTGCAGTGCCCATCCTATATCCGCGCCGGGACCCCGCCGGCGCCGCCGATCCCAGACTCCCACCCCCGCTGCTCGAATCACCTCCCCCACATTTCCGGAACCCGGGGGCACCGACACAAAACCCGTTCCGGGCCGGGGACCCCCCATTGCTATTTCCCTTAGAGGATATAGCCCCTCTCCTAATTGCTTCTGTTTTCTGGTTTGACTTCGTGTAACCCTGCGAGTCTCCTCTGGGGAACTGGCAGAGTCTGAGTCTGACTCGGGGTTCGGTGCTGTGGGGAGAGGGGGAGGTGAAGGAGGGGACGGGTTAGGAACGGGAGCGGGGGAGGTGTAAGGAGGTGGAGGTGTGGGAAGGTCTTCAGGTTGTTTACTTTTTTTTTTTTTTTTTTTAAGGTTTCTTCTCACTTAATGCTAACAAGTGAGTTCTTGGGTCCAATCTTAACCACAACTGAGCATATTCACTTTCCTCTACACTAAAAGGTTCCTTGGAATTTGCATAAATGTTTAAAGCCTGACATATCCAATCTTCGAATGATCCAAAAATCGGCCAAAACAAAGGATCTCTTCTTATTTCTTTACCTCCCCAAGCTACCATACAATAATGAACCATTTTGTCTCTGCTTTTTCCTCGCCTAGACAGATAACTATCCCAATGGGCAATCATTAACCCTAGGGGACTGTCTAGCGCTATCTCAGGTAACCCACCCTTGGGGCTCCCCATGGAGTCAGAAGGCTTGCTCTGCTTCTGCCCCATCTTCTGAAGTGCTTTCTTTCACGCACACACCTGCGCCCCTTGTTCATGCGCGCTTCAGGAAACCCACCCCGACCGAACGGAATCACGCAACATACTTACCCTCCCTGGGGTCTTCGTCCGGCTCTTTGTGCACAAAAATTACGGGGTACTGCAGTTTTCTTTTGCCTGTTTACCGAATTTGGGGTTCGGAGGTAAAGGTCTCGAAGAGGCTTTTGTCCACTTCAGGGCCGTCCAAAAATGGGACGGGGCGCCTCCCTGGAGTTTGGAATCCAAATCGAGTTAACCTTTATCCGAGTCACGGCACCAAAATTGTTATAGATTAAGACCAAAGATTTCTCCAATTATAAAGTAATTTTATTGAAGAAGGTAAACAGGCAAAACAGCGCTGGGCGGCCACGGGAGTCTCCGCTCCACCGATGGCGCACACCCCCCTCCCCGCCAGTCCCCTCTTTATAGTCCTTGGTTCCCGGGCGCGGCTTTCACAACTCGGTGTCTTCTACGGCTGCAGGTGTTGTTGTTAGGCGGTCGTTTTCTGCCCTCTGATGGTCGTGGGTGGTCGTGGGATGAAGGCCGTAGTCTTCCTCTGCGCCGTAGGTCATGTCCTGGTTTCTTGAGACATGTGCCTTCATTGCGAAAAGACTCAACATATTTCCTTATCAGACAAACATTGCTAGCTTTGTTTTGTCTACTTAGCCAGATACTTAGGCAAACAGGTCTTGCAGGGCAAGCAGGCCCCGCAAGGCAAGCAGGTCTTGCAAAAAGCGTGTCTAGGCCAGTTTCAGGGCCCATCATTTCCCACAGAGCTAAAAGGCGTAATGGTTCGGTTTGATCAACAAATTTATTATGCGCACTTATTACACTGCTCAGCAAACATATGTCAAAACTCTTCTTGCTTTCCCAGGTTGTCAGCTAGATCATCATTTGCAGTAGGAGCACTGTCTTTCGCCTGTGTGTTTAGTATCCTTGGCAATGTGTACTGAAATGATCCGTGTGGTCGTGTCCAGTTGACCATTAAATGGCAACATGAACACTTCAGACAGACATAGCAACATTTGTCTGAATGTTGTAACAGAACAAATTGGTCCTGTGCTGGGATGTCTTGACTGCTATGTAAAAAAATACAGCAGAAAAATATGTAATTGACTTACTGTTCAGAGATTTTCTGTTAGTGAGGAATCTCTGAAGTTGTACCAATTACAGGATTGGAGAAAGGAAGAAAAGACAATAATTTGTGAGGTTTTAAAAAATACTGAATTGGAGCATTTTATAAGTTTAGGTGAAAGATGTTTATTAATTTGAACAAATTTTTGAACCATAGTTCAAAGATTGTTTATTGCAGGGATTAGTTTATTTACTGCCCCTTTGGAATTACCTTTAATATATCTCAGTGAAAGTATTACACATACTCAGACTGACTATGGGAAACTTGTTTAGGCAGTTGTTTCTGTCAGTAGTTACTTTCTTAGTTGTAGCCAAGGTATTCCGTGTCTCTGTTATTTCAGAAATAGTAATAGTACCACAGCTCATTATTGTCAGAATTCTCTAGAAAAAGAGAATAGACTGGTAAATCTTATGCACACTATACAGAATGTGTATTGAGGTTCAACAAGTAATGAATCCAAAAATTTGACATTTGGAGGAAAAATTGTGAGCTGTAAATTTACAGTGATTGTACTGTTTAACCATAGAAAATTCATTTTTTATGATGGTCTTCATTTTGTCTGCAGTTTTTATAATTACAAAGCTGCTTTTCCTAGGATGAGCTCTGTTGTAGCTCTCACTTGGTGGTTAATTTCCAGGCAGGCCATGATAAGGTTTTCTTAACAGCTTCCCCAGTGTAATTAATTTCTGTTTTAAGAGAAGAAGGCAAAAACCTTTTTATTTTTTTTAGAAACTTACCACTGTTCTTTGCTTATCCAAATCAGGAGTGTCTTTAGTTTTTATCTTAGTTTATATTGCGATGATGTGTTTGTTGTCTCTCCTGGTGTTGATTCAAGAATATTGAAATAAGTTGAAAGCTTTTCATTGCCTTAGGTCTTGGACTGTAAGTAGAACTTTTTTGTGAGCACAACAAGAAGCAAATGTTGAAGACTCTGGTCATGGGAGTTCAGATGCTTACAGGACAGGTTGTGCTGGGCTGAGAGCTATTGGAGGTTGAGGTGGTTCTTCAGTATGCGATTCTTTGATTTGATGCCTGAAATGTGGTGGGAGGGGGAAAGCAAGCCTTTAGATTTTGAAAGATCATGCCTTTTATTGACAAAATTACTCAGGCTCTCAAAAAACTGCAGATGCTTTTCAGTCTTAGGACTAGCATTGTCTTCTTGAGCCTACAAGAGGCTTTTCAGCTCAGTTTCCTTCCAAAGGCTGGCTCATTTGTAAGACTGGGGAAGGTGGTCCCAGAAGTGACGACTGCAACGTTATGAACCTGTCACTAAAATAATCTCATCATTAGGGAGCAGCAAGCTTTGTGTGCACATTTTTATTTTTATTTTTTTTTCTGAAAGCTGTATTAAGCTAGTAAAATTACAGACATTGCTTTTGATTTTCAGTGCTCATTATATCTTTCAAGATGGAAAGTTCCATGGCTCGTTGGTAGTATATATGCTGCATTCATGTAACCTTCTAGTTTTTGCCTCCCCCTTCTAGTTTTTGCCTCCCCCTTCAAGAGAAAAAAGACTTTCAGTTTATGGATCTGACGGCAAATGCAAGAAGCTTTGCCAGTCAGCTCATTTGTTTTGTTGGCTTAAATGTCAGACAATTTAACCAGACTTGTACTGTGTTTTTTGACTTGGCTGTTGAGAGAACAGAACCTTTGATAATTAACATAGAGCTATTCATCAGTACAATCTAATCTAGGGAGATCATTCAAATAGAATGTCAGATAAGCATAGAATATGAGAAAAGGAATGTGAGATTTGATTCTTTCGGCAGATTTGGTGTTTTTCTTTCTTTTAATATCTGTACCAGTAGTATAGTTAAGTATGCCTGTAGTAATGATCAATATATTTTTAAACTCAAAATATTTTTTTTAAACAAAAACTTCTTTTGATTTCTGTACTTGGTTACTCTTTAGAGGAAAAGGGATTGAGGGAGTGGAGATAAGGAAAAGTATTCACAATCTAAATTAAATTAGGACATGGTAATTTCCATATATTTTCTCTGTTCGCAGAGGTTCAGTTGATTTAGATCAGGAGCTGAATATAGATGCTCTTACTCGCTTTGGGAGGAGCCTCTTTGCCTATTTTAACTAGGAAAACTAGCTTTGGATAAGAAGTTAACCTTTGTGAATACTTTTCTACCTCCAGTTTTCAGTAATTGTTTGGCTCCAACTTTATAAATATGTAAAAAGAGGCTTCACCTCAAAACTTTAATTCCATATTGAATGTGGTTTTATTCATAAGGAGAAGGCCATGAGGGTCCTTTTGCCCTTTTTTCACTGAGAGGTCAAACTGGGCTGTGGTATCTGACTTCGTAATTATTTTTCTTTCATCAGTAACAAAAGCCTTGTTTGTCAGATGTTGCTTATATCTGTACAGTGTCAGTTCTTTGACCTAATGCAGCATAAAAGATAATAAATTTTTAAGTAGCTCTGTTCCTGACAGGAGAGTCTAGTTAGCTAGAGTCATGTTGCCTTTAAAGAACAAGCGTGGAAAAATGCAGTAGAAAATTTTTTCACCACTGTGAACACATGAGAGTTGAAACAAATACAAAGAACAGATGCAATGAGTAAGATGCCATATTTATAATCCATTCTTGTAGAATAGAATTGTGATTGTAAGGAAGTTCCTCTGTATTAGATGTGAATTTTACAAGTGTAAACTGGTGGTTTATGTTCTTAGATAAATTATCCATATATTTCTCGTTAGTGTAATTAAGAGCTTGCTGTGTGTTTGATGTGCCAACATGCTTATGTGATCAATAGCTTTTTTTTTCTTTTTTTTTTTTTTTCTTTTTAGTTCAGGTAGATTGAGGACAGTTTAATAAATATAAACACTGTGGAAAGGTGGGTTTTTTGTTTGGTTTTTTTTTTTTTTTAGATTAAGGGGACAATATCCTTGACAGTTGTTTCCTGTTTCTGTTTTTAATTAATATTGTTTGCAGTACAAAAATTTTTCAGACCTCTTTGTGACACAAGTTGGATTATCACCTTCAAAAATACTTATTCTTAAATTAGATGCATCTAAAATTATTAATGCAGCCAAATGAATGATGCATAGTTTATTGTGTGCTTGAAAATACTTAACAGACCTATCAGTTGATAATACCTTACTTGATTTTCTGTCTTAGACCCAAAAAAATGCAGGTGTCTCATCACATTCTTCAGATCACTTAAAAACTCTGCAACAGCGTACACTTTTTTGCAATTTTTTTAACAATATTTACACAGTTTGGCCCACTGCTGTGTAAATGTACCCATTTCATTGTAGCAATTTTATGAAAACAGGTTGTTGTCTTTAGATGTTTGGAAAACACCTACCACTGTGTAAAGCAGCTTGTAAAAACGGTCATATAGTTACTTCAGTGTGTATCTAAGTGGAAAAGTAACTTTAAAATGCTTAATCTCTATGTAGAGGCATCTTAATGCAATACAACATCTGGAAACAGAAGAGTCTTAGTCTGATCCAAAGCTAATTGAAGTTGAAGGACAGGTTCCCATTGACTTTGGAGGGCTTTGAATCAGCCAAATTTTACTGAGCTTTTGGTATTTGTGACCCTCCTGAAATAAACTGGCTAAAATTTAAGCTATTAAATAACTTCTCTGCTTTTGAAAATTTTCTGATTTTGTTTAAACTTACAAGGATTAAGCACAAAGCATATATTGTGTATGAAGATCCTATGCATTCCTTTTTTCCCTCTCAATGTACCAAGGGTCTGGGAGCTTGAGGAGAGTGGTGGGGTTTTTTGAGAATTTTAGCTATCAGCATTATAAGGTCTCTGATTTTTGGTGAATAGATGAATGCAGAATCAAGCTGAGTTATTACTTTCAGATCAAAATGCTTTATTGTCTGTCTGCTGTATAGCCAGGGTGTTGTGGACATCTGTGTTTCCAAAATGAGAATTGCTTTACTACAGGTACTGTGGGAAGGATTGGTCTGATACAGATAAAGGGAGCCAGAGCCCACTTGTTTAAAACTGGTCTTACCTGGATGATTAAAAAACTGTGGAGTTTGTTTTCAGAACTGTATTATAGAGATTGCTTTTAAATGACATTGACAGCAAAGCATGAGTGTAAGACTACTGAAGGAAACTGAGTTAATGACAATGAATGCTGGGAAATACTTTTTCTGCAGGTTTTAAGGAGAAAAGTGTGTATGAAAGGTAAATTTTAGCATAGTTTTCAAGGATGAACTTGTGTTGTTTCTAAAGACAGAAATACTAACTTTTCAGGGTTAGACTGGAGATTGTTTGTAAGAAACTGTGGTTCCTTTAACACATTGTCCCTTCCTTCATATCAGTATAAGGACTGAACATGTATGTCTCTGCCACCTTTTCTGGGTTGTATCGGATAGTATCGTCTCAGATTGCTTGTCTTCATTCTGTCTGCAGAAGACTAGAATTTGCATTAGTTACATTCAAGTGTATGCATCTATCTGCCATGACATCTGAAATACTTCATTTGGGTACAACTTACTCAGAGTAGATAAATTTACTGAATAGTATAGTCAAGCCCTGGGCTCTGTTCTAAAGCTCAAAAACAAAAATAACAGTGCGTATTCTTCTCATAACTGGTAAGAACTTGGGGGAACATCAGGAGTCACTGCATCTAATCATAGCCACTAGATGTATATTACTAATCAAGTAATTCCATTTTGGAATTAAATTAGATTTCCTGTTCAGTGGAGAAAATAACGCGTTTGTTGAATTGCTGAAAATTAATATCAGAAAATTTCCCTTTAATTTTGTTAAACTGAATTGAAATTGACTTTTCTGTGAAATTGCTGTTATTTTAGAGAACCCATGCTAGCTTTGGATTGTGTAGTTCATGTTTTTCAAAGCTCTGTTCACTGAGATCTTGTCTCAGACTACCAAGATTTAGCAGGTACTGCAAATTTGGCAGAAGTGATAATAAAGAAGTCAAAAAGTTAGAGGACATTTCCAAGTGCTAGATACTGGTCACTCCTCCTCCTTTTTTTTAAAAAAAAAAAAAAATCAAATATATGCATGCTTTACACATCTGAATTTTAAAGAATCATTATTATTGTAGGCAGGAATATTTGGTTTCATGTCAGTGAGCATCCTTTTCTTTAAAAAAAGGAATTCTATTTCAGTAGAAGGAAGCATTTATTCACACATGGATTCCCACTCCTGATTATTTTTTACTGTTAATTTCTTTCAAAATCAAGCCCTGAACTTAATTCAGAATCTTTGTAAAAATGGTGCTTCAGTACTCCATGAAACCCTCCTTTAACAGGAGAAATTTTGTAACTGTAGTTAACAAAATATTTGCTTCTATATTAGTTTGAGATTTAGAATATCTCTTGGTTTTTCTAATCCATGGGTCTATTAATTTATGCTCCTCAGCAGCAGACCTTCTTTTTTGATTAAAAAATTGTATAGGCTTAAATATTTGCAAGAACAAAAGCCAGGAACAGCTTGTTTCCATATGACGGCATCTGTTTTTTTCAGTTACTGCCCAAGTGGAAAATTGGAAAGAAATTATTGTGCTGTCAGGTAGCTTTAGGGCATTACATAGCTAAAAATTGCACATCCTTTTTTGAGAATAATACATGTAGGAAGATGCAGGTTTCAAAGAACGCTATAGGAAAATTGAGTAAAACCACATACAAATGAGGGGGTTAACAGGAAGAGTCAGCAGATTAACTCCTGGCTCCGAGGCTGGTGCAACCGGTAGGATTTCGGTTTCTTTGATCGTGGGTTGGTCTTCAGGTCACCAGACACACTGGCAAAAGGTGGGGGAAGCCTAACCTGAAGGGGGAAGAGGGATCCTAGGACAAGAGCTAGCAGGACTCATTGCAAGGGCTTTAAACTAGGTTTGAAGGGGGACGGAGTTGAAACCAGAATAAACAAAGCGATGCCAGTGCTTGTGGGTAATAGTGCTGGCAAGCTCTTGCAGTCTGCTGTCTCAGTGAAGGTAGGGGATGGTGATTCAAGTAGTAGCAGAGACGTGAGAGGTAATGATAGGCTGGAAGCCACAGAAGAGTCAGAGAGTAGTCAGGTGGGAATTAGGGCTTGTCCCCCAAAAAAAGCGGTGGGACAATTAGCCCAGCTGAAGTGCGTCTACACGAATGCACGCAGCATGGGCAACAAACAGGAGGAATCAGAATCATAGGTCAAAGGTGCCCAGGATGGCTGGGCATATTTCAAGGAGCAGCTCTTAAAAGCTCAGGAGAAGGCCATCCCCAGGTCCTGAAAGACGAGCTGGCAGGGAAGAAAGCCAGCCTGGCTAAATAGAGAGTTTTGGCTGGGCCTCAGGAACAAAAAGAAAGTCTACGGCCTTTGGAAAAAGGGGCTGGCAATTTATGAGGAGTACCAAAATGTAGTGAAGCTGTGCAGAGCGAAAATTAGAAGGGCCAAAGCTCAAGCAGAACTCAGCTGCTACGGTTAAGGACAATAAGAGGTTCTTTCAGTACCTCAGTAGAAAAAGGAAGGCTAGGGAAAATGTTGGCCCACTGATGAATGAGGCGGGCGCCCTGGTGGTGGAAGACACAGAAAAGGCAGAGGTACTGAATACCTTCTTTGCCTTGGTCTTCACTACTAAAGCGGTCTCTCGTGAATCCCGAACTGTGGAGGCAAGAGGGAAGGTCTGGAGAGACAAAGACATCCCTCGATAGAGGAAGACTGTGTTAGAGACCACTTGGCCAAACTGGACATCCTGAAGTCCATGGGCCCTGATGGGATGCACCCGCGAGTGCTGAGAGAGCTGGCAGATGTTATTGCTGGGCCACTCTCCATCATCTTTGAAAAGCCGTGGAGAGCAGGAGAGGTACTTGAAGACTGGAGGAAGGCCAACATCACTCCAGTCTACAAAAAGGGCAAGAAGGAGGACCCAGGAAACTACAGGCCGGTTAGTCTCACCTCCATCCCTGGGAAGGTGATGGAGCGACTCGTTCTGGAGGTCATCTCCAAACATATTGAAGAACAGAAAGTTATTGGGAGTGGTCAACTTGGATTTACCAAGGGTAAATCATGCTTGACCAATCTGCTAGCCTTCTATGATGTTATAACCAGTTGGCTGGATGAGGGGAGAGCAGCAGATGTCATCTACCTTGACTTCAGCAAGGCTTTTGACACTGTCTCCTGTAACATCCTCATTAGGAAACTCAGGCAGTGTGGGTTAGATGAGGGGATGGTGAGGTGGACTGAGAGCTGGCTGTGTGACAGATCACAGAAGGTTGTGATCAATGGAGCAGAGTCGAGTTGGAGGCCTGTAACCAGTGGTGTCCCCCAGGGGTCAATTCTCGGTCTGGTCTTGTTCAACATATTCATCAATGACCTGGATGAGGGGACAGAGTGTATCCTCAGCAAGTTCACTGATGATCCCAAGCTGGGAGGGGTGGTGACACGCCAGAGGGCTGTGCTGCCATCCAGCGGGACCTGGACAGGCTGGAGAGCTGGGCAGAGAAGAACCTCATGAGGTTCAATAAGGGCAAGTGTAGGGTGCTGCACCTGGGGAAAAAGAATGCCAGGCACCAGTATAGGCTAGGGGGGGATCTCCTGGAAAGCAGTTCTGAGGAGAAGGGTCTGGGAGTCCTGGTAGACAGTAAATTATCCCTGAGCCGGCAATGTGCCCTTGCTGCCAAGAAGGCCAATGCCACCCTGGGCTGCACAGGGAAGTGTGTGGCCAGTAGGTCGAGGGAGGTCATTCTCCCCCTCTACTCTGCCCTGGTGAGGCCGCAACTGGAATCCTGCATCCAGTTCTGGGCTCCCCAGTTGAAGAGAGACAGGGACCTACTGGAGAGAGTCCAGCGGAGGGCAGCGAGGATGACTGGGGGATTGGAGCATCTCCCCTGTGAGGAAAGGCTGAGAGAGCTGGGACTCTTTGGCCTGGAGAGAAGGCGGCTGAGGGGTGATTTAATTAATGTTTATAAATGCCTAAGGGGTGGGTTGAAGGAGGATATAAGAATATCCTGCTTTTGAGTGAGAGAGAGCAGAATTATTCATACTGAAGTGTGGTTTTATTGCATATACAGCAACGTATTAGAAGAGCAGTTTTGAAACTGCTGGCTTAACTATGTCTACAGCAGTTTTATTTCACAGAATCACAGAATGTTAGGGATTGGAAGGGACCTCAAAAGATCATCTAGTCCAATCCCCCTGCCAGAGCAGGAACACCTAGGTCAGGTCACACAGGAACACATCCAGGTGGGTTTGAATGTCTCCAGAGAAGGAGACTCCACACCCTCTCTGGGCAGCCTGTGCCAGTGCTCTGTTACCCTCACTGTGAAGAAGTTCTTCCTCACATTTATGTGGAACCTCCTATGTTCCAGCTTGCACCCATTGCCCCTGGTCCTATCATTGGATGTCACTGAGAAGAGCCTGGCTCCATCCTCATGACACTCACCCTTTACATATTTACAAACATTAATGAGGTCACCCCTCAGTCTCCTCTTCTCCAAGCTAAAGAGACCCAGCTCCCTCAGCCTTTCCTCATAAGGGAGATGTTCCACTCCCTTAATCAGCTTTGTGGCTCTGCGCTGGACTCTCTCAAGTAGTTCCCTGTCCTTCTTGAACTGGGGGGCCCAGAACTGGACACAATACTCCAGATGTGGCCTCACCAAGGCAGAATAGAGGGGGAGGAGAACCTCTCTTGACCTACTAACCACCCCCTTTCTAATACACCCCAGGATTTCCTACATATCTGTACCCAGTGCCTGACTATTTTTGCTTATAGTAGCTATGGTTGTCAAAGATGTTATCCCTTGGATGCAGTTGCTTCTTTGCTAGTGATTGTACTGGTCATCTCAGACTTGTCTCAAATCCCAAAGGTCTGCTTGTATCCATCCTTATGTGTTACTTACTGTCCTGTGCAATCTAGTCCTGTCGTAGTTTAGTCTATGTATGTGTTCTACCACCAACAGACACTTCCAACTTGTTCCACCAATTTGTTCTCCTTTTTATTATGTAGCATCTAAACAAAGAGTAAGATACACAGTTGAAACATGTATATGTTAACAGATGATGTTGATATAAAAGTCATCATATTCACAATATTTTGTTAAATATACATCTTTGGAGTATTGCTGCTTGCATTTCTCTGGAGTAGGACATTGAGGAAAAATTGGTTTTCTAATTTTGTATGTGAATTACGCATTTTGGAGTTCGAAGAGGCTGACAGATGCTGGGGAAAAAAATATATGAGCAGCTCAGACTTAAAAGTATTCAGTGCTTGTGTTTGACAGTGCCTGTGTTACTTTTGGAGGCTATGAGCAGATAAGCAAGTTATTGTGAAATAATACCTAGGGTGAATTGTCCATATGGAGTAATGAAGGACAGAATTGTGCTTATTGTCATGTAAGGACAAGCATATGGTACACTGCCAAGTTCACTTACCAGCTCAGGCTTGTGGCAACGTGTTTATCAGCCTGAACCTTTGTTATTATTGCTTGTTTGCTTATTGCTTTCCATGGAGAAAGTGCCTTCTGCTTTGTTCCCAGTTTAGTCTTATTGCCTGACTGTACAGAAACATCCATGGTAGCTGTTGTTATCAGGCCCTGGCTATCTATTTCCCTAGGTGGGATCGAGTTTGAGAACTGCTTTTGTGTTTAAGGCTTCTAGTGTTGTCCCCTTCCTCCTTTTGTGAAAAGGGCAAATTATAAAGAAGTTCAGTAACTTCTCATCCATAAACAAATGGGCTGAGAGAAAAAAGGTTCCAGCCTCTTCCTCCTCATCAGGTTCCTGTGTGACCTGACCTAGGTGTTCCTGCTCTGGCAGGGGGATTGGACTAGATGATCTTTTGAGGTCCCTTCCAATCCCTAACATTCTGTGATTCTGTGAAAGAGGCTGTGGAAGAAGAACACAGTGTGCACTTAAGTTTTTAGATGATTATTTTATTATTGGATTGTAAAATTAGTGATCAAATCAGTTGATTTGTTTTTGTAAAATAACAAAGTTCCTCATTTTCTCTGATATAAAATTAAAATTGCAAAATTTTATGGGCACTTACCTCTCAAGACCTTTTTCTTCAGTCCGGTAGAGTAAGCCTGCTTTAAGGATATTGTTTTAAGGATAGCTTGCATATTGACTAAACTTTCTTTAAGACTTCCTGTGTTTTTATGTGAGGTAATTAAATTTTGGTTTTGGTGAGCTAAATTTTTCTCACTTTTGCTTTTTTAATACTTTTTTCAGGCTTCCTTAAGCCAGACTTAATATTGATAGAATGAAAAAGTTTAAGAGGAGACTTTCCTTAACCTTGCGTGGAAGCCAGACCATTGATGAATCGCTGTCTGAGCTAGCAGAACAAATGACAATTGAAGAAAACAGCAGCAAAGATAATGGTAAGTATATCTTTCACTTTCCGTAAAATGAAAGAATTTTAACAGGCTCCACTCAAGTGAGTGTTCTTGGGTTTTATTTCTAGTTTTCATGATCGCATTGACTTCCTCACTAACCTGTTATTTTCATTTATCTTACATTTGTCACATACAGGTTTGGTTTGCTTTGATATTACACTGTTATACAGCTATTTATCAAAAGCTATCTAAATAGATATTTTCATGTGGTGTGTAGCAAGGATCATAGATGCTCTTTTAGTAAGCAAACCCATTATTATATGAATTTAGTGGGTCTCACATCAACTTCATATGGCTTCAAGTTTTTTCCCCAAAATCATTATTTGGTAATAAAATTGATAGTAATTGCTTAAGTATTACAAATAAAACTGTTTACCTTATTGGTGATGCAGTGCAGTACTCTGAGAATTCTGTTGCACCTTCATGTCTCTGAATAGTCCTTTTCAGCAATATGAAGGCAGCTAGAAATATTCAGGATAACTAGCTTGTCTGTGTATTCTTACGCAAGTCTTTAGAGCATCCAGTACATTTATGGGATCAGCCAAAGTTCACATTAATGATGATACCATTTTTGAATGCAAACTGCAGTAATGACTGGAAGATATTTTGTTGCTTTTCTCTGTTTACTGGGCTGCAGCTTTTGAACCATATTTGATCTTCTATGTTGATTAGTGTTATTTCTTGCTTTGTTGGCATCTAAGATTTTTTTCAAGTATCAAGTGATCTGAATTTTTTTCTTTTTCCACTATTTCACACTGATAAATGATTCTGAATTTTCCCATTGAAAACTGACAGGGCTGGGAAATTACAGTAGAAGTAGGGGCAATGGAATTTGCCCTGCAGACTTTTAAAACCCCATCCAACATCTGTTGCATATCAAGCTTTTGGAAGCTGCACTTAACTTTGGCAAAATGAAGCTATTCATATTTTTCTTTTTTACCCTTAATCCCTGCTATATTCACTGCTATTGTTCTGTCTTCATCATGGGCCATACCCAATAGTTTGGAAAAATGATGTTTATTACAACTTTTTATGTGTTGATACAACAGGTCTACTTTGAAACAATAATGGTAGAATTTTTACACTAGTATCTGTGAAATACTTTGAGATACTGAGCAGTTGTTCCATGTGTTTTCACTCGTATTAGTCTTTGTTATTGATGCATATTTTATTCAGACCTGTATATACTTCTGACAGATTGATTTCATTATGCAAATTAATGCCAAGAATATTACCTTCATGCTGGGAAATGAGCATCAAAAATTGTCACCAGCATCAGTGAATGTATGAACTGGGTTGCTGTGAGAGATAACTTGTGTTTTCACAGTGTTGTGAGAATCATATTTTTGTAGAACCAAGAAAAACACCATGGCCTTGTACAGAGATGCCAAGTTAAAAGGAGCCTCGTATAAAGACCGTCTTGTTCAGTGCATCCTGGTACGAGATAATGTAGAAGGAGAAGAGCTACGCATAACAACTTTTTTAGAATGTTGTGTCTTAGAGGGATCAGGAGATAGGGTGCACCTGAGAACATACTGCCATCCAGACTGACCAGATCTCACAGCTCTGCATAAACAGCCGGCTGGGAAAAGAAAGACCTATTATGGAAACCGGAAAGGCCTCTGCTGGAAACTGATTGTAAGAGAATGCGTCGGATAGGTGTGAGCCTGGAGTATCCAACCGATGGAGAAACAGGAGAGAACAGCCCGCGTCGGGATAAAATACTCCAGAAATGCTTTCTTTCCTTTGTAACGGGGCGCGTCTCTACTTCGGCCAGGGGGTGGCGCGCCTGCCATTGCACTCGCGAATAAACGGAGCTGCTTCACCGTGATCCTCGCCTGAGCAAACTTTTTCGGCCGAAAACTTCGTTTCGCACAGTTGCTGAATGGATTCAGTTGAAAACTAGATCCAGGAAGAAGAAAAGGATTTATTTTTGAATTGGATCACGTTCTGAGTATCAGTTCAAGGGACAGAGGACAAAATAATTTATTTACAGTATGTACTTATGCCATCCTTAAACCATACATGAAACTATTGACAGTTTATATTACTTATGTGAGAGTTATGTCAAAGAGCAATACTTAGGTGTCTTTTGCATGACTTTACCAAACTTAATTTCTTGGTAGATATTTAAAAGGATAGAAATAAAATTGAAGAAAATGCTTCTAATTACAAATTCATTGTTTAGCTTTTAGCGTTCCTTTTATTTTGCTTTACACATTATTTCATTGGCCAAAAGGAAGCCTATATGCTAATATTGTGTGATACAGTACACGCTATGCTCACAACTGCAAAATGTTGTTAATGCCTTAGTGTGCCTTTGGATACATTGAAGTGTTGTTGATCCTCTTGAAAGAGGAAGGATAGTAAATATAAACTGTACTGTTGCTATGTGTAATCTTTAACTCATTGGTTTATGTAATTTTTAATAGTTTTATTGACATTTGCTTCTTTTTTCTGATAGTTCTAGAATATAGATATTAGTATCTGTCCTATTTTTCATCTCTCAGAGGTGAACAGGATACTACTTTGTGGATTTTTGTCTGCTTTTTTTTTTTTTTTTTTTTTTTTTCCTTCCAACCCTCCTTTTCTTAGAAAGTAGGGTTGGAAAAACGCTTGCTACACCAGCTAGTCCTGCTTTTCTAAAGGAAGCTCTAACTTCCCACAGATCACGATATTTTTGAAAGGATAGTTTTCAGGTAGACCATAGGAATCAGGGTTTGGGTGACAACAATTGCTGGAAAAAACAGTCAGGAAACGAGTTCTATCTTTTGCTGAAAGACAAGTTTGGTAGAGAACATAGCCTGGAAAAAATCTTCCAGTGGACATTATTTTAAAAAATTACTTAGAGGAGTGCTTAAATGAGAACAATTTGTCTCAGCATCTTGTAAAATCAGAGTGGCTAAGAAGACACTACTAACTGTAAATCCCCATCTCAGACACATGAGAGGATGTAGTCTCTTGAAGAATAGATTATAAAGTGATAGTTGCATTAAGATCTTGAAAATATGTCTTTTACTGTGATGGTGCTGATCTCAGAAGGCAGGAGTAACCACCTCCCTAGTTTTTGCTTTTAAGAAGAATAAACAGCTCCTTTACCCCATGGAGCAAACAAAAATGTGCCCAGTTGGCAGGCTTTGGATTTATTCTTAAAGAAACTTAAAAAGCACAGTCTAGTAAATCAAAGGCAAACCAATATCTTGATCTACAGAGAATCAAAGTGAGGGATACAAAGAGTCCTCAAAAAGTGGTTCTTCATATGTGGTTTATTGTCAACTGTTACTGCATCATGAACTTGAGAAATGAGAGCTGAAGGGCGTTGCAGCTGTTCTCATGACGGAAGGCAAGGATAGACCCTGAACACTAAAGGCCTTTACAGTAATTTTTTTTTTCATTGTTGTTGTCCAATTTTGTTTTATTTTTTCTCTTCTTAGCAAATCACCCGTCTTGTGTCCTGTCATTCCATTCTGATGGTGGTGTTCACTGAAGGATATAATTTTATACAAGCTAGCTTTTTCCTTCCTGGAAAATGCCTGTGTTACTGGACCTTAGAGGTGGTAGAGGCTGCATCCATAGAAAATCACATCTGTGTTGACCTGGGATCCACACTCATCTCTGTCTGATTATCTTTATTTTAAAATTCCGGTTCAGCACTGCAATTCCAGATGTACATCACATGCACATAGTACCAGGGACCTTTTCACAGGGTCACCCTTCTGCAATAACCTGTCTTGTTCAGCCCTCTGGCACACATTTCCTCTCCCAGAACAATTGCCTCTGATTTCAAATAACTGTTGCTCCGATCCACAGACCCACCTTGTCATTAGCTCCAGCTCTGAGTGGGTTGTTTGAAGATTTACTTTTAAAGAACAGTACTCCTAATGCAGAACATATTGTCCCATTTGCAGTTCTCAGGCATAAAAATAGATAAGTAGCTTTTAATTTCTTCACAGTGCATTGATACCACTGAATCAGCTAACCTTTTGTATGCAATCTCATTTCATACGCAGCCTCCTTCATCGTGTGATGTCAGTACAATCTCAGTATGCAGCACTCATCCATCAGCAGCAAAATGGGATTAGCAGGGATCAGCCCATATTGTTTGATGCTATTGCACTGAATGTAGAATAATCAACAGTTTTGCCTTTGGTTTTGGTTTGTTGGGGGTTTTTTTGGAACACCATCAAATTATTTAGTGACCAGAAACCTATATATACTTAAATCTGCCTTATAAATTATGCTCATCATTGGCTTCTGGGTGAGGAAGCATTGCAAAATCAGATGCGTAAACCATAAAAATAGAGGGACCAGTGAAATGCCTAATATATATCTGAAGCCTTATGAACTGTGCACTGTATGAAGCATACTTTGGGCTGCTCTTATCTAAGTACAGAAGCTTTTCATGGTCTCTGTTTCAACATATCAAACCAATTAATTTGATGATTTGCTTATTTTTCATTCTGTCTTGATTCAAGCGCACTAACCATGTGCTGGCTTTGCTTTTTTAGTTCTAGGTTCTACCTTAATGTATGTATTCCGATTAATATTGAAAATACTAAATGGTGATTTGTAGCAGTTGACAACTAAATTTGCTCCAAAAAATTTTCCTTGCCAACGACATACTAATGAAATTTGGCTAGAAGTAACATCCAAATCATGCCTATTTAAAGCCTAATTAACTGTAAAATTTATGCAAATATCTTAAATACATGAGAATATGCTCTCTAATGAAAGCAAAAAATGTGACTGTATTGTCTAATATTACGAAATACATTATCACAAGCTCCAAGCATGCTTTTAAGAGTAATTACGAGATATGTTAAAAAAACCATCCACAGCTCTTGCATTAATATATCAGTAACTAGGAAAGCCATTCTATATTGCTAGGTTTTATTTTTATATATAGATATATATACACACACACATACTAAAACAAGTGAGGTTTTGATATAAATGGCTTCATGAATTTCTAGAATAATACTTATCTCTATTTGATCTGTTTTAGCTCAGTGATGTGATCATAGGATCCAGTCTCACAAACACTTGCATAATTTTTTTGTAATTTTACAGGTGTGAGTAATAATGGAAGAATCAGCTACAGTAAAGTGTGTAAGTGTTTTTTAGGTTAAAGGCCTTTAATGACTAGTTACTACTCTGGTAAGAGGAATGAATGTTTATAAAAAATTGACACATTGCAGTACTGTCTCAGAACATCCAAGTATCTTTCTAGTTGTAGTAATTTCATTTCATCTTCAGTACAGCTGAGAAATTCCCATTCCATCTGCTGTGTGTGATTCCTTGAGTGTGAAAGGAAAACACTACTGCAACATATTTCCAAGATGTTCTTAAATTTAAAATACAAGCACAGAAATACTTATTGGTAATAAATCAATACAATTTCTCTGTGAATACTAGAGAAAAGTATCAATATAAAAATATAAGGGGGGAGGGAGGATAAATCCCCAGAAGTGCTAGAGCTCATTCAGGAGCTAGAGATTACTGCAAATAACTGACAGTTGTCACATTTAAATACTGAATCTTGTACTGAACCTTATACCGTACTGATGATGTTTTTATTATAGTCTGTATGTACCCTTCTGTGCTGTGGCATACATCAGTTTTTGTTATTACCGTTCAGTATGGTTTTTCCATCCCAAGTATGCTGTACAACATAGTTTTCTTTCTTACCTTCTGTTTTAATTTTCTTCTTCCCACAAAACCTAGAGGCTGTATTCATGGGTGGAAGTGCTTATAAAATCAAATGAGCATGAAAATTCAGTGCCTGAAAGCATGCTGCAGAAACTTGTAATCCTGGGGGGGTAGGGGGTGTTACCCACTTGTGTTTTCCTTCACAAGCAGAATGCAAGTTTGTCAGGAGAACGTGGTACTTAGGTGTAGAAGTGGACTCTGTAAATACACCAGATTTCTGCTAGCATAGACTCACTGATGGATATGTAGAGATTTGTTCTCAAATAACATTCAGATGGGCTTGTTAAGTACAGAAAAGTAAAACAGATGTAACTAGCCAACACAGTTATGTCTGAAAGCAGAGCAAAAATGAGCCAGACTCTGTTTCCTGATTTGGTCGGCAGTGTGGCCTCACAGATGTTTGTGTTTGGAGTTACAGGGTAGTTGTGTGGGGGGATGCAAGGATAGAAGCCAGGGATACTTGTATCTTGGCTGCAATACTGACTCACATTGATTTAAATTGTACCTGAAACAGTGTTCTGAAGGATTTGATGTAGTGTGATGCCTTCTGGAATTACACTTTTTAAAAGGAAGATTAGTAACTGGGGATAAGTCATGCATATATGATAGGAGGTACAGGACTACTATGCTTATGTTCTAATACATGTTCTGATGACCAAAAATAGTCTTGAGAATTATCTTTTAAACAGTATGAAATACACAAATTTCAAGGGCAGATTTTCAGCTTTGAATATTTTTCATTGTGATCTATTTTGTCTCAGTGCCTAGACTGAAGGCAAAAACTTACTGTACATGAAGTCAGCTTTGAAAGGCTTTTTGTAGTGATTTTTAGATATCTTGATTTCATTTTTTGCCTTGTGTATTCTCTCTTGATTTTGTAGTTTAAATGAACACCTTAGAAAAATTTCTGCCCTTTTCATCCCAAATTACAAAAAAAAAAAACAGTTTACAGGACATTACAGTGCCATTTCAATTATTGAGGTACTTTATTTCTGGGAGAAACTTGAAGTCTGTGTTTCTTTAGGTTTCTGTCAGCACATTTCTTCAAACATACTGCCAATACTTTTTGCCTTGTGTCTTCCAAGTGAAGAACATTTGCTCTGGACATATCAGGTCCCTTGAGGTTCTGATAAGTATTTAATATTGTAATAGTCAGTAGT
Source organism: Podargus strigoides (assembly GCA_028020825.1). NCBI lineage: Eukaryota > Metazoa > Chordata > Aves > Caprimulgiformes > Podargidae > Podargus > Podargus strigoides. Next base: position 61,560,260 of record CM051662.1, read on the forward strand.
TTGAAGGTTTCATCTTATTATTTAATGAATAAATAGAGTTCTAAGTGGGTTTGAGCGGCTGCTCTATTTTTAGAGTGACTTAATGTTTTCCTGAATATCACATAATGGAATTCAAGGAAACAACCCCATAAAATAATCACAGAATAGCCTTGGTTTGAAAAGACCTCTAAGATCATCAAGTCCAACCATTAACCTAACACTGCCAATTCCCCACTACACCATGTCCCTCAGCACCTCATCTACACGTCTCTTAAATACTTCCAGGGTTGGGGACTCCACCACTGCCCTGGGCAGCCTGTTCCAATGCTTGATAACCCTTTCAGTGAAGAAATTTTTCCTAACATCCAGTCTAAACCTCCCCTGGCACAACTTGAGACCATAAATATACAGTATTTTATATAGTGCTCCTCCTGCAGCTCCCTGAGAGTACAGATATAGCAAACATATGACTGCTTCAGCTTATTTAAATATTTCCTCTATTGGAGTCATCACCTGCAATCAACTAATTTTACTGTGTGGGTCTGACAGCCTTACAGCAGTGTAATTAAATATTTTACAGTGCAGCATACCAGCTCTAAATGTCAGCAATTCACTTGCTTACATTCTAGGATTTCTGAAGAAATAAAGGGCTTCTTGACAACAGCTTCTTCAGGAAAGCAATTTGTTCAAAATATTTTGTATTGCAAGTCCAAAAAGAAAATTAGTCCTTACTGAGTAATCATTAATAGGGCATACATTCAGGTTAGTTAAATGAATGTGTAGTAGATGATGACAAAATATGATTAAGTTATACCACAGTAACATTTGAGACAGTTGATATAAATAATTTTAAGAGGTTATTGTGATGGATCGCAAGCTTCCTGAATGCAGGGCTGATTAGAGAATGAATATTTAGTTTCATGTACATAGAGTTTTGACACTTGCCCATTCTCAAAATGGAAAAGAAAAAAAAAAGGCAAACCAAGCTTGGAAGTTTTCTGGAGCCAAGGGTGAGGTCAAGGTGGGTGGAAAAGAAACTGCATAGAGTCCTGTCCTACAAAACAAACAAACAAACAAACAAAAAAAACCCACTAGTTGATTCTCAGGACATTTAGTGAGAATTTGTTATAGTTGAGCTGGTCCACAGTCAAGCTACAGCTTGAAGTGGTGGGTGGGATTCTGCATCCACCCTTCTGTTAACACCAGCACTCTGCATGCCTTGTGATGATCTAGTTCAATAAGCTAAATCAAAATTACACTTCTTTTTTGCTGGGGGAGGACCTTGAGCCACCTTGTTGTTAGCATCAGTGAATTGTGGCAGGCTTGCCATCACATAAAAGTTCATCCTTACTTAGACTATGGAGCATGCCTGGGTTCAATCCCCATTACATACCCCAATCAGAGATTGTAAATGCTACGTCTCTGATATCTGTCTTCGTTTGATTAGAAAAAAACTCCTCTTGTGTACTTATGTTTTAATTTCATACAAATAATTTATGTATTTGTATGGTTTTCATGTCCAGAATGGATAATGGTTACTGAATAATAGGTTTTCTTGCAGACATATTCAGCTCTATCAGAGATGCTCACATTAAGGGAAAATGTCACCGTGTATGATAGGTGATTTTGATTCTTTGTTAAAGCTAGCTGAAGCAAATATCATTCCAAAATTTAGGCAGTGAAATCTGGAAGCCAGCTTGGTTTTTGTCCTGGTTCGGCCGGGATGGGGTTCATTTTCGCCAGCAGCTGGGAGGGAGCCACAGCCGGGCTATTCCATCCCATGCTGACGTCATGTCCGGGTGCCCAGGCGCGGGCAGGGCGGGAGCGGCTTTTGGCCGGCTCTGTCCCTCGTGCTGTGTCCCTGCGGTACAGCTCTTGTTCTGTACATTGTTATCGCTGGGGGTGTTATTGCTGTTGTTGCACTGCTGTATTACATCTTCCTTATCTCAGCCCCGGGGTTTGTATTTCACTCCCTGTCCCGTCCCCATCCCAGGGTGGGGGAGGGGCAGCGGCAACGTGGTCTCGGGTCCCCGCAGGGTCTGAACCACCACAGCCTTTTTGTCACATAATAGAGATACTCATGGGACATAAAAAAATTAAAAGTAGTTGAATATCCGGTATTAGGTATTCATAAAGTGTGTTTTAAAATGCATTTACATTCCTAATGAAGACAACTTTCTTTCTTTAATCCAGCAGCTGACTGATGTGTGACAGTATGTTAGTTGCTGAGCCCTTGCATAGAAACGCCAGGCAATTCTGCTGGCTCTCTGGAACTTGGATTAAGTAAATCCAGTTAAGTAAATTCGGCACAGGAAAAAAAAGTGGTAGTGTGGCTCTTTAAGATAGATGGACAAGAAAAAGAAACATTAGGGATTTATTGAAAAATTGCTTAATTTGGGAGTAATTTCAGGTCAGGTTTTGTGGTTAAATTGCAGTTAAAGGAAAAAGAGGAGGCAGCTTTATAACCCTATAAGATAGTTGGTTTTAACTAATTTCTCAGACAAGCTTCTTGGTCGTATACACTATTGTTCTACTCAACTCTGGCAGTTTTGATAATTATGAAATTAAAATCACTTCCACTTATGTTCAAGCATAAATTTCTGTCACTTCAGAATTGAAATATTTCAGCAGCTCATTTGAGTTATTTTCTGTTCTTGTATGTTTGTAGAGCATTGGTGTTGGCATTATTTCAAACTTTGTAAAGCAGAGGTACCTAACTGGGTACTGTATTTTCTTAAAATATATGTGTATATTCTACATCAGATCAGCAACGTGGTCTAGCAACTCTTACAACATTAGTAAGCCAACATTGATTGTATCTTAAACAGTATTTTCTTTGAATGGTGCTGTTGTAGTTATTTTGCATTATGCCAATAATAAAAGAAGTTTGAATGACAGGATGCAAGAAATACAAGAAAATGATCCAAATGAAAAAAAACAGCAGCTCAGCATTTGACAAGCTTGAAAATCAAGTAATACAGCAGTGCAGTCACCATGCATTGCCCGGTTTTAAACCTTGCTGAAGGTGCACACTTAGCAAGATAACACGGATGTGGCATTAAAAAAGTGTGTTGTATATATATATGTGTGTTTGTGTGTATGTGTATATATAAAAATTTTTTTAAAGGCAGGATACATTCATATTTCAAGAAGTGTTCAAGGGCATTGAAAAGAAAACCACGTGTTCATCCTGTATGCCAGTGTAGTATTTCTAAATAAGCTCATTCAGAATGTTTCCTTTAACTTTTTTCACATTTAAAGACTAGATTCGCATGATATCTTAGTAGGTCTCATAAGAAATTTAAGAATTTAGCTGACATGCCTTGAAAGGTGAGTGAAATATAAAGTGTTTTGTAACCAAAATAAGATGATATAACAACTGGCCAAATACAATTGAAAAAGAACCACTAAGAAGTCTCTCTTTCAGCTTGCTTTCCATGTTTACAAATGTTGTCAGTTTGGAATTACAGGTTATAGAGCAGAGTGAGGAAAGAGAGCTAGAGATCAATAATTAATAAGGCCTTTCTGGAATGGTTGTGCCAGCCTGAGCCAACACAAGCAAACTGCCCAGGTGCCACAGAAGTCTTGTGCCATAAGGAGGGCTAGAGGTCTACCTCGCTGTTCTCCAGTCTCTGAGGATGACAATTAAGGGCATGTCTAAGATTAGAGCCTAAAATATAAAAGCATTTCCCCAGAGGACTCTACTGGTTTCTAGTTCAGAGACTTCCTGAACTAGGCAAGTCTCTGTGCAGTTAGTAACCCTGAACAGATTTCTTGTTCGGTCTCCCCTTGAGTCTTGTAAACTTCTGAGAGTTGAAACATCCTGTGGTTAGGAGTTTCCACAGACTGCGCAGTGTGAAGAACCACTTCCATGTGCTGTATGCAGCCTGCCACAGCTGGCTTTTTCAGTGACCCTTGCTCTTGTGCTGGAGGAGCTGCTGGCTGCAGCTGATTTCCTAGGTGCTTTTCTCAGCCCTCCTGCACATCTGTGGGTTCAATCACACTTCTGCAGTTTTAATCTGAGAGAAGAAGACAAAAACTGTGCATGATATTCAAAATGCAGTAGATCCATACACTTGCATAGTAGCATAGTGATTTTTCTGGTGTTTTTCTACTCCCCTCTTAATTTCTGTCATTAATTTTGGCTGTGGCTGAATATTAAACCAAGAGCACTATGAAAAAAATATCTGCTCTGCTACTGGTTACTGAGTTATATTTACCAAGTCTAGTGGCACTAACATAAGGAATGTTTGTGAGTTTTATATAGAGAAACATTTTTTTAAAGGTGAACCAAACATATAATTACAGAGATAAAATGGTAAGAAGCAGTTTATAGATGTATGTAGTAAAGACATTTAGTTTTTACAGTTTTAACTCCTCTTACTCAAGACCAAGCAGTTGCACTAAATTCACACCTTTAAAACTGCATCATTACCCTTTAAATGTATTGATTTGACATATTAATAATCCTGAAATAAAATTAATTATTTAAGTGAATTAAATAAAATTGTAACTTTGGAAGAAGTACTTAGGGATCTTCGGACAGAGGGAGTTAAATACTTCAAAAGCACTTTCTTTAAATCTCGTATCTTATAAATACACAAAAATAAAAATAAGCAGTCTTGTAAATTCATTTCCAACAAGAGCTTGCTTCACCGTTTTCAATATTTGATCCAGCTCTTAGCTATTATTGTCATGTTTGCAGGGAGGAGGCAGCACACAGTGCAGTATTCATGTGAATTCATTCTTTAAAAGTTTCCAGCATATGACAATGCAAACTTAACTGTCTATAAGGAAGATACTTTGCCAGACCATAAGTCTATATGTTATACCACGATAAAATGTCGTATGATCCCTCATTTTTGTAAATTAATGTGTACTAGGATTTAAAAAAAACCCAAACAAACAAAAAATAAAAAAAACCCCACCACATTTGTAAGCAAATACTATTAATACTTTTCTTAGTCAGAAGTATATTAGTAATCTGGGAGTTTTTGTAACCTTCATTTCATTATATGTCGGTAGTTAAGCCTGTCCTACTATATGACCTGAATTATTGTTGCTAAATTTTATAATGGGCTCTGTAATTTAGAACAGTACTTATGACAGTGCAGGAAGGTAATAGTTGCCTATGATGGCAAAAGTTATTTCTCTGTAATTGGATTGTATTATGTCAACCATTTGTCTGTCTTATTTTTATATGCATTTTTTATTTGCTTATTCATGTTGTCTGTGTTTATCCTTATATCTGAACTTATCATATGTTAGGATATTGTAGGAATTTTGTTTTAAATTGTAAAATATGTGGAAATCTACCAGTGCCATGAGGAAAACAATTTTTTAAAATAATCATCTCTGTTCATCACACTGTTGTGTTAGTAATGAACATAAAACTGAATCTCTACTTAGTCGTTCAGTGTATTCATAAACTCTGGCCTTTTTTTCGTGCGACAGTTAATGGAGATAGATTAATTTTAGCATGAGTAGACAAAAGCCATAACATACAATGGAAATTATCAACTCTGTGCTCTGTGAGTGCAGCTGTAGTCCACATGTGTGCATGTGCTCCAGTGTGGTTATTGATACTGGAATCCTCAGTGGCTGCGCGTGTATGGAGGTGGGTATGGGTGGCCAGGACAGCTGAGGCCATGTGCTGTCCCACTCACAGGTAGAGCTTTGCTTCCAGCTGTATGGCCCTGCCTCTTTCTGTGCTGTCTTTGGTGCTTCTTTGACCTTTGTTGAGATTTATCCTGGCATCTCAAGCTTCTCATTAGGATGAGAAAAGTAACATTTACTTTGATGCAGAATTTGCATTTTTGTGTGAGAGACAATAATCTTGCCATGGGAGATACATTTTCAGTAACCAAGCATCACTGTCTCAGCACTTTGCTCAGGCTTTAAGTTACCCTCCAAAGTGTAAGGCTATTGTCACTAGTGGCAGAACTAAGAAATATTTGAGTGATTTCTAGCAGTGCATTCCCTTACTAACAAAGAAAATAATCTGAAAACTCTCTTCCTAGGTTTATTTATTAGGGCTGTAAAACAGAAAAAAAACCTGAGGGACTTTTGCTTTGCTTGGTGTAGCAGGGCTTGGTCAAAGGAAGGAGAATTTTGTTGCCCAGAGTTTCCCAGAAATTAATATATATTGTTAATTGCTTATGTAAGGAATACAAATGAAGTAATAACTTTAAAATTATGCAAACTAGCCACTAAATTCCACCAAGCATCATGGTTCTAATCAGTGATGACTGTCTCAACAGAACTTTGTACTCACCAGGTATTTGGATTTTCAGCATTATCATTCATTTGTTCAGCACTGCATATAAACTCAGTGTGAGGTTTTTAGTCTAGAAACTAGATCAAATTCAAACCAAAGATTAGTAAGAAAGTTGGAAAGCAGAAAGCAAATTTTAATATATAAAAAGTAAAAGCAGTATTTATGCTGTATGTCAACCTGTGTTTCTTGTCATGTGGCAGTAGTAATAGATTCTGTTCAAAAATTGGTGAGGAATTTGGTGCCTGCTGCCCTGGAATAAATCTTCTGTTGAAGGCACACAACAAGGAAGCTGATGCCACTCTTAAAAGGGATGATTCAATGTATTAGAAACAGAAATAAGGATTTGGGACAGAGATGTGCAGAGTTTTGAAGGTGAAGATGCAGATTGTACTTCATGAGCATTATACATGGATGTATAGTGTATTTTTCCTCATGTTCACCCACTTTGGAGCTGTGTTTATGAAGGATGCTAATTGAAGCATGCAGGTGGGTTTTTAACAGTGCTGATGTGTCCTTTCACATTCTGTTTTCCGTCTGAAGCGCTTTTTTTTTGCTTTTGTTTTTTTCCTGCAGCAGCTGAGTTAAAGGGATTTTTTTGTCTTTCTATATTATTCATGTTTATATGCAAAAATTCCTTGTACAATTAATTTTTCAAGTCATTGGCCTGTCCTTGGGTAGTTCTGTGTGTGTACTTCTGTCTCTTTGCTTTAGACCAATCATAGTAATATATCCAAAAGCCTTTTGTGCATGTGGGGAGGGAGCAGGTTCCCTTTGGGATCCTGTTTTCCTTAAGTTATCGGGTATTTGTTGCTGTTATTTTCTTTCACCACTGAAATTCTGCATTCCATAAAATAAGTTCTCCTAGCTATGTTATTCTTCCTATATTATTTTGGAAGGGAAAGCAAGATTGTGGGGTTCCTGCATGTGAAAATATAAGTTGGAGTGATGAAATAGTATCTCAGATTGCTCCCTGTCCCAGTAGGCATGAGTGAAGCTCTGAGCAGATCCTGGCTGTGTTACACCCTGGGAGCAGTGGCTCCAGAAATAGCTCGGGAGGTGACACTCCATCCAGCAGCACTCGTGCAGCAGTTGCTCAATGCGGGGATGTTGCCATTTCTGTCTTCCGAATAATACCAGACAGCACATATCTGTAATGGTAGTAGGAATCAAATGATGGAAAAATAAAATTACTTGAATCTAAAGTTAATTGGGCACGTGTTCTGGTCTTTTTTCTAGTACGGGACAGTGCTTGTATGTAGCTGCTGGGTGTCTCTCACCTCTGGGTCCTTTTTCTGTAGTGAGATTATTTCTTTAATTTCTTGTATGAATTACTTCATCAGTAGTTTGGATAAGCCCAGTTTTGTGACAGTCAATACAAGCTGACATCTGTTCTGCTTCTTGTTGGGGTAAAAAAACCTCTGTTTTTAGAGTCAAACTGCTTCTAGTACCATGGCAATCCTTGAGTGATAGTTCACATGTGCAGAGGCAGGCTTGCTGAAAGAGCACAAACACTCCATTTCTGTGCATATTTGTGAGTGTGACCTGACCTAGGTGTTCCTGCTCTGGCAGGGGGATTGGACTAGATGATCTTTTAAGGTCCCTTCCAATCCCTAACATTCTGTGATTCTGTGATTTAGACTGTATATTCAGGTCACTTACTGATCCAACAGCAGAGTGATAGAATCTAATAAAATGAAATTTGGGTAATATTTAATGCCTTGTTTTGTATTAATTTGTTAATAGAGAAATGGTAGTAGTATTATGGTCTACTGTTAGTATGCAAAAGAATCTTACCAGAGTGGTGACTTCCTGTCTAGTAACTGTTTTTTTTCTTTTGTCTTTTTTTTTTTTTTTTTTTCTTTTTTTCTTTTTCTTCTGACATGTTCCTGACACTCCTACTTGCTTGTGGGAATGAATATTTTGATCCTTGTGAATTGTAGAGCCTATTGTGAAGAATGGCAGGCCTCCAACGTCTCACAGCATGCACTCATTTCTCCACCAATACACAGGATCTTTCAAGAAGCCCCCTTTACGGAGACCACATAGCGTCATAGGGAGCAGCCTCGGCTCTTTCATGGCAGTGCCCAGAAATGGGAGCAGATTAGGTAATTTACTACGTTGTTTATTTAACTTCATTTTTCTGTGAAGAATAATGTCTATATTGATTCTTATCAAGAGATACAGATATTCTAATGTTTTAATAAATCTCTGGGAATGCAGTAATCTCTTTCTGAGGTTGTTAGAGAAAATTCTATTTAAGGTACTGAATGTCTCTTAAGATTTTCAGGAAGAAAGCAATTACAAGAACACACAGAGGTCACCCATGAATTTTTGACAAGTTGCAAAGTTACAAAAGTTACAAAATATTCTTTCTTAATACTTTGCAAGAAACCCGTGTGTCCAAATCAGTTAAGCGTTGGTGAGAATTACAATAGATTGAATATGATAAAAATAGAGGATAATAATCCTATATGTGGAATTTAAAAAGAACTGGTGTATTACTTAGACTTTTCATTATTATAAGAAAAAAATTGCGCTTTTCTTCAGTGATAAATTAAGGCCACTCAACCATAATTATCTTTTTGTTGTGGTCTTGAGCTGTATTAGTAGTTCTGTGGGGAAAATAAGTTATGAAATTTTTTTGTCTTCTCCTTCGAGTAATTTGTCATTTTGTTGCCTCCAGTCACTATTAATGTTTTACCCTGCTTTTATGTTATTTTAAATTACACTTAATTAATTGATACTAGAAAATGAGAGCAAGTCACAGTTTAATTAGAATTTTGTGAATTTTTCCATCTTCTGCCCTCCTTTAGTAGTATGTAATAAACTGATCTCCTTCAAGGTTAAGCTATGAGTCTTCAAGATAGTAATCAAACCACTTATATCCTCCTCTGCTGTAATATCACTCATGTTCAAAACCTGGCCTTTTTGCTGTTTGTGCTACAGTTCAAACTGAAAAAAGATTCTGTCCTCGTGAATGGACTTCAGCAGCTGTTGTTATCACAGAAGAAAACAGGTTTTGCTGTGCACATTTTGACTACTATATCAATTCCTGATTTCACTCAAGTCCTGTACATTGTTTTTGGTTTTTTTTCTTCTTTTTTGCCTAGCCAAGTTATGCTTAAGTTGCCAAGAATCTAACAGGAAGACAAAGTTTAAAAGAAAATAATTGTGTACTTGAAGAAATCTCTGATTAGGTATATTTAGTCTTTAATGGATTATTTGTCAAATCAGATAGATATAAACTGTGTACAGGAACAGCAGAGATGCATGTTTCTACGCTCTTGTTCTTGTGTTGCCTTTAAAAACATTTTATAGCATTTTAAAATGTAAATATACCAATAACTTGTTCCTCTTCAAAATTTCACTATGAACTGCAAATCAGCTTAGCAAAAGGAAAATTCATAAACCGTTTTTTGTTTTCTAAATGATTTTCCAGTTTTCTCAAAGCTTTATTTTTCACTTGAAAAAAATACTAATATGTATGTGTTGCAGAAGAATGTCATTATTTTTAAAATTTTTTAGATGATCAGGTATTTAAATAGCATTTACAATTTTAATATGTTAGTCTGTAGGAAGTGTTAAAATAATGTCTTTTAAATAGCTACAGATTCCTGTAGAATTTGTAATTTCTTTGAAGTAGGGTGTACACATGTATATGTTAAACACCTTTTTGTTTTGGTTGCAGTGATGCCATTGATGATTCCAGGTTTTTGTAGTCCTCATTTGATACTTGTACATGATATCTAGTGGTAGATAACATTAGTAATTATGCTTGTACTTGTGCTCTTTCTGCTCCTTCTTCACATCTTTCCTCCTTTTCTTCCTGCCATATGAGAATGGTTATTACTCAGCAGGATGCTGAGTTTTTCTTCATTGGGATAATGACATCAGAAATGAAACAGTCAAATATTCCACACTACAAGACCTTTTTTTTCTTTGTTTTCTTCATTCATCTTCTTTTCTTTCCTCTTTTACCTCTATTCCAGTGGTGGAAAAATGCTGTCAGAGAGATATCTATGAAATATTACAAAATGATGGCGGTTAAAGGATGGTTATTTGGTTAGAAAACAGATTAAAATAAGACCTGCCACAGGTGCATCATCATGCTGCTTGCTTTTGAATGAGATTTTCAATATAAAAATTGGTTGAGAAGCCCAGGAGGGTTTTGGAGTTTTGTTTGTTTTCTGAGCACTGAACATGAGTTCCTGCTGTTGTGATATTTTGGGATTTTACAGGTTATTTTTAAAATAATTTCTACTTGGAAACACCTTTTGTTAACTGTAGGTTTTGTAAAATGTTTTGTAAAGACAGAAATTCTGAACTGATCTATAAAAAGTGTGCCTTAGTTTAAAATTTTGTAATAATTATTAACTTAGTATTCAGTTATGATGATGATTTTAAATAATGTAGATGACTCCCAGGCCAAATTGTGAATCAGCCATGCCACTGATGCGGATGAAGGTCTAGCTGAGGGGTTTTTAGCTCACGTGTATCTATGCAGCTTCTAAAGTCTTGTACCTCCAGAAATATTTAACTGCTGCAGTCTATGATGGAGCCAGAGCTAATAAACCCTGTTTGGACCTGACCTGACTGAATGCAGAGCCAACTTAGTTGTCCTTCTTTCCTTATTTATAATACTGGGAACACTGGAGAGGCGCTTGGAATGTCCAAAGCCAACTGAAACTGACCCTCCTGGTGAACCTCAATAGCAGCCAGAGAGTTCATCCCTGCCTTTGCCAGTTGTGTTGATACAGGCTTTGTTTCTTTGTTACAAATGTTGGAATTGAAAGGAATGATGTTTTCAAACAGCTTTCATAGATTGGTAATGTTAACAGCAAAGGCAATTTCTCACTGTTGCCTTCCTCATTTTGCATCGTTATTAGTGAAACTAATTTAGCCACTTCATAGAAAAGTAACCTTTGAAAAGTGCACCTCGGAAGGAATCCAATATGCAAGTCACGTGATCATTTTTGTAGTAATTTGAAATAAGATGGTAAGATCATGCAGTCTGACTCACTACTGACTAATCAGTGGATATTATTTAGGAGTTCTCATTTGCTGCACTCTAGGTTTGTTGTATGAATTTCTTCTGTGTTGCATTCCCCACAGCTGAAACGAGGACAGCCTTTTCTTTTAACTGTACTTCCATAGTTTTCCTGTTATATTGTAGTCATCAACAGCTTTTTATTATATGGCCATACTGGATATTTAATTAGGTATCTAGAGTACATTAAAATAAACATCCATGTAAGAGAATGGCTTGGGTATTCAGTGAAAGCAATTCAATAAATTATTGAACCATTAAAACCTCTGAAGACCATACAAGCTGGCTTTGGTGCAGGTGAACTTGCCTATAGAAAAGCTTAGTGAAATTAAGGAAGTATTTGTGTGATTTTCATCATTGCTTAATCAAATATTATCATCATGCATCTGTGTAAAATGATTAAAATGACTAGGTGAAGTGCTGGGGTCTGAACCCTGAGCCCTGAATTAAGGGTGACAGATGGGTGGTCCCCATGGCCCTTCAAAAGGAGAGGATGAGTTTGCCTTTTGGCTTTCCTCCAAGGTGCAGCTGACCTTGTAAGGAGAGCCCTTGGGTAAACAAGCCCCAGGTGCCCCCATTGGGTCAGTGAGTGCCAGGTTCCTGCTGTGGGGATAAAAGCTGGGCCCACTTGCAGGAAGGGTGGGGTGTCTGTCTGTGAGGTGGATGCACTGTGCAGAGTTTCCTGGTGGGGAAGGACCTCCTGCCTCTCCCTGCAACTGGGCCCCAGTCAGGTCTGGCACGTACAAACGCGGGCGTTGTGGGGAGGCAACATGGGGTTACTTCTGTCATAGGTAACTGCCTTGTTCTCCTGGTTGTCTCCCATCTGCTCTGTGGGTTATCTCGTGTCTCTGTTTGTTCCATCTGTTATGAGCGATATTGTGTCATTCCTGGGGTCGCTGGGGTTGATGTCTGTTATTCGTGATCTGACTTGTTTGTACCCCCAGCGATCCTCCATATACTGACCCCTTTATGTAAAATAGAATTCACTCACTGGATTGTTGTTCTACTGCTGGCTGTGTCTTTTGTACTGGGCCCTACTAATTGGCAAAACACTAGGTTAATGCCTTATTCCTGGGTTTGTGCTATTAAAATAATGAACATAAGGCTCTACTAATGTCTTTTTAATTGAATAAAAGGATACATTATATGACACAGTCAACATATTTTTTAAAAAGCTTAAAAGTAGCCCTATTTAGAATATAATTAAAACATGTGCAAGCCCTTATAGATAGCAGCAGTATTTAGCCCATCAGAAATTCAGGCATGCGCTTAATGATAGATTTTTGCATGATACAGACAGTATTATGTTTAAACCCTTTTGGTTATGGGTTTGAGGCTTATCCAGACTTACCAGTATTAATCATATCACAACAGTATTCCAAATTAGACAGACCATCATCTTAAGATTGAAATACTACATTTTTAGACTTGTGCAATACAGACCCACTTTGTCTTCTGATTTCTGATCTATAAAGAGCAGAAACTCCTTGCAGTGACATTACTTGCCCCAAATATATAGATTTGTGTTACTAGTTGTTGAAAGATTCCTTAGTTGTGTATTATTGCATAGGTGGTCTTTTCGGTAGAATTATCTTTGTCAACTAGGATGCTCTTTGGAGTTCTGTGTGTTGCATTTAAAAGTGTCATTCTTTTACAGTCATTTCATAATACGTATGTTTTTGTGAATTGGACATTGTATATTTTAAGATTAAAAGTATGACCGTATCAATCACATGATTACTTGAGTAAGTGTCAGTCTTTTTAAGGAAGAAATTATGTAATTGCTCCATGGCTTAGAATACAATACTTTAATTTTGTCAGTCTTATTTTGTGAGGATGTCCAGATAACTGTCTCTTGTCTAGCTTCTCTAAAGAAAATAGACTTTGGGGCCAAATCAATAGGCTTGTACAAACATGAGGATAAATAGACCGGGGAACGATTGTCAGTAGCTGTTACACTTAATTTTGCAGATAGAATCTTGAGAGCTGTAATTGGTAAAATGAATTATATTACTGCTCAGAAAAGTATTTTAAAAGAGATTCTTTATTAAAGAACTGATATGGTGAATGTGCTGTTTACCAGGTACAACAATGCTGGCGTAACAACTTTGCTGCAAATAGTATTTTCAATAATGCTTTTATATTACTAAAAATCATTTTCTACAGTTTGTTAGATAATTTTAAAAAGACAGCTATCGAGTCATTACAGAGAATAAGAGATTTTTTTTTTTTAGAGACTTGGCAACAAAGTCACATTTTGTCTGCTTAGTTTAAGGTTAAAGCTGATCTTTGGGGACCACTTTCTGAAAATCTTTTCCTCTGGTTCAATCTGCCATGCCTTTAGAAGCACTGATGAGTGTTTACCTTGTTTGAAACCAGAAGGTTGGTTCTTACACAAGGAGTGCAGCTTTTTTTTTTTTTTTCCTCATTCATTCTAAATCTGAGCATGACTTGCATGGAAAATTCTGATGCGATCCACACTGCTGCTGGAAAATTTACTTTGTGCATGAGATGCACGCTTAGTTTGTGTGTTTAATTACAGTACTTTGAGTTAAAATACATGGTGCCAATACTTTACGAGTTAATCTTTTTATATCCATTCTATTTTCCGTAAAAGGAAATTCTTTGTACTGAGGAAGAATTTGATCCTTTGAAGTCTACATGATTCTATGTGAGCCAAACTAGACAAACATTTCAGATTTTCTGATAACCAAACATTGGCCTAAAGGCTTTTTTTTTTCCTAGAAAATCTGTCGTTATTGCTTGTTGATAGTGATAAAACTTGCATTCTCTCTCTTGGTTTGTTTTTTGTGGGGTTTTTTTTTGGGTTTTTTTTTTTTTTTTTTTACTGCTGTATTGCTGTGCAAATGTTAAATATTTTCAGGTATGTTGGTGTTAAGGCTGAATTGAGCTCTGTGTGTTTTGTTAATATTAGCATTTTGTAGGGGCAGAGTTCTGAGATTTTTAGTTGTTCCTCATGTTCTCTTTCACCATGTACAAGATCATGCTCAATACCAAGGATCAGGAGAGCACAGGGAAGCTGGTGTCTTTTGAACCACCTCCTTTATATGTGCAAGTACTTAATATCCACAGTAATTTGTAGTTCAAATATTTCAGAGGTGATGATGGAGCATTACTCAGTGAATTGCCTGTATGACCAATTTCCCATTATGTGTCCTTTTGCAAGTCATTTGGTTTTTTATGCTATTAATGACACCACCTTGATCTTCTCTTCATTCGTTATGGTGTTTTTCTTCCCAAGTCTGAAAGATCCTGTGGTACTTAAAAGTAATGTATATGTGTGTATACATAATATATGTAAAGTCTTGCATGTGGATGAATCTACAGGATTGTATTGAAAGTACCAATTTCAGTTGACATGAAGATCCTGCAACATCATATAACTCAGGCAGTCTGTTTACTTAAATTCCTCCATAGGGTCACAAATTTCATTTAATTCCTAAATATCAGGTCCTCTGCTGAATCCGCTTGTACGTAGTAAGCCTCTTTTTAGACGGTCAGAATACATACCCCTCCTCCACACATGCGTACCAGTGGTTTTTGTATCTGAAGTTTCCACATTTGGCATTTCTGAAAATAATGCCTATACCTCTCAGGTTATTTTAAGTTTTCTGAAGATACATTTAGGTTGCTAACATCATGTAGTCTGATTCTCAGTCATGTTTTGTATTCAAGAGCAGCTAAAAGAGAAAAGGTATTGAGGGAGTTTGGGAACTGAAGCCATGAGGGGAAGGTGGTTTATAGGAATTAAAATTGGGATTGGACTGCCTGTCTTTTGTTTTGGAAAATTGAGTTCTGCTGCAAACCAAATAAGAAAAATAATGATGAAGCTTGTGTAGAAGTCATGTAAAATAATCCTCTTCATCTTGTGATTCCTGAGCCATAAAAAGTGTTTTCCATCTGTATAAGAGAGATGCCTGGTGGAATACTGATTAACTGTTTTCAATTCTTTGGATTATTTTTAAGATATTGTTCATGAAAATCTGAAAATGGGGTCAGATGGTGAAAGTGACCAAGCTTCTGGAACATCATCCGATGAAGTTCAGTCTCCCACAAGTGTTTGTCTCAGAAACCGGATACACAGACGAATCTCAATGGAGGTAATTTACTTTTCAGATAAGGATCATTTAAATTGACCAGAGTATTGAGGGTTGCTTTAGTTGTTTGTTATAACTGGTTGCAATCTCAATTAACTGTAACCCTTCTGACATATATTTCATGCAGAGAGCATTATTTTAATATTACTTAAAGTTCTGTCATGATTTGTCACACAGAAATCAGATGGTTATCTTAAATTGTTTATGAGCTGTTCATTTTGAAAATCTAAATATGTTTTGCAACTTGCATTTTTGTGAAGAATTTAAGCATAGCATTTGAGTATCTTCTGTCACATTTTGTGAAATTCACTGAATATATTCAAGAAGATACACTGTTTAGATGGTTCTTACTTAAGACAGTTTTCTAATCTTTCTAAAACTAGTACTACAGCAGCGATGGTCCTGACTGCTTCAGCCTTTCCCTCTCTTGCTGTTTTTTAGTGAACAGAACTTTACAGGATGGTAAACAAAAGGAGGAAAAGTACCTTATGAATAACTGTGCACATAATTTCCTTTATTTATGAGTCTCATAATGAATACTAGCCACCCTTGTGCTTGCTTTGTTGTCATTTCCCTTGGCAAAGAAAAACACTTCCCTGTTTCTTGAGTGTGTAAAAGTTAGTTACAATGATGCCTTTGTTACAGAAGCATGTAAAATTTTGTAGTTGCTGCTTTATAGCATACAAACCAATACAAATATATTGTAAGACTTTAAATCTTCATTCAAAGCCTGATGCCTAATACAGGCTTGGGGAATCAGATCTGGATAAGTTACAGTAGGTTGTATGTGCCAAAAATTTTTTATTGGTGAGGCGTTGTGGCAAGTAAGGCACGGACTTCCCAGGTAGTGCAGAAGGAAAGACCCTTTATTGGTACATCAGCTCCAATTTATACTGTTCCAGTGGCTATTAATAGGTTGGTGCACATTTATACTGTAGCCATTAATAGGTCAGTTCATATTTATACCCATAGCTCAGTAGTTTACCTTTAATACTCCTATCATCTTGCAGGCTAATTGAACACATGCTACCTATCCGCTTCTTGTTCATGTTCTGTTATTGTATCTACCTCTTATCTCTATGCACATAGCTAGTTCTGGTACTTTCCCACTAGCTCGGCCTTGTCTTGCTTCCTCACGAGGCGTTCTGTTATGCTAGGAATTCCAAGACTCCCAAGCATGTAATGCTGATATGATTCCAAGAACTTGTGAATTGGCTCTAATTATGTTGTTTCTTGCAGCTGGAGGGGTTTTGTCTTCAAATTCCTAAATTTGTATGTTAATCTCAGGTTTGATCTAAAGTCTGTTAAACCATTTACTTGGGAGAACTAAGGTGGGTCTATTGATTTATGCAGGATGCTTAAGTTAAGGAAAAAAAAGTCATTGTGAAAACTTGGACATCAGAATGTATGCTGGAAAAACTAAAAATCAAGGAAATAATATAAAAGGATTATTTACTTTTTATTCTTTGTCTGTTTTCTCTGCATTTTGAAATGCGTATTTAAAACAGGAAAGAAATAAGGAAATTGATACACAATGAAATAAACAAACTGAAATACAAATGTGTCAAGTCTTTCAGAGAGGGCTAAGAATCATTGAAGGATTCTCTTTTAGATTAGGGTTCAAGAAACTCTAAAAGAAATCACAAATGAACTAAAGAATAGTCATTAAAGTTCAGGGAATTCCTGTGTAATTTTTCAGAAGTTATCAAATAAAAGCGTCTTTTCATTGGCCTCTTCTGAAACAATTCTAATATTACTGCTTTTATTTAAGTTTTGTTTATCCAATGCTAATTTTCTCATTTTTCCCCAAATGCTTGTTTCTGATTGTTGAAATTAACATTATTTTTTCATTGACTGGCTCAGTCAATGAGAGCACTAATTTTTTGACAGCTATTCATGTATATTCTGTGAGAGTTGTAATGTTGCCCCCAAATCACTTCAGTATTGATATGGTGAGTTTTCCAGTAAGGTTTCAAGCTAATGTCTGCAAATACTCTCACTTCTGAATTTTAAGATTGCTGTCATTGAGAGGTATTTTTGCTTGCCTTAAGTTTTTTTCTTAGAAGTGCTTTGTAGCAGAGTATGTGGGAGCTTTACTTGTTTGTGCATTCCAGAGGAAAAAACTGTAACAATCTGTAGCTTTGGTTAAAATACCTTTTTAATCATAATCTTTTCAGTTGACTTTCTCATTTCCTAAGTGAAAAGGTCTTAAGTGATTACATCATCTGCCTGTCTTTCCCACCTCCTAATTTTCCCGTGGGTCATTTTCTGTCAGTTTTGACAGATGGATAGAAATCTCATATGCTAATTTTCTATTAATTTCTGGGAGGGGGGAAAAAAAAAAAGCTCTGCATTGGGAGAGATTGCTAATGCATCCACTGCTAGGAAAGATGCAGCCATTATTGAACACCGAAGTATCCATGAGTTGAGTCACAAGATGTACATCCATAGAAAACCAGGTTTTACTGGTTTTGCTGTTTGTGGAATGGGATCACTTACTTCATTGGACTTTGAGGGAACCGAATAAAGGTTTCTTCTCATATCAAATCTTGCCTGCATGCCTTTGGCAATTTGTGCCATGAAGCTGGCTGTTTCATCTTTATATAATAAAGTTACTACTATTGAACAAATCTTTGTTGTGAAGGAACTTTCTTTTTTGTGTTTGGTTTTGCCAATATTCACTGTATTTGTGATACTTTTGTACATAATTTCATGGATATATATGTTTGTATCTCTCTACTTAATTGACAGAAGTCCCGATTTGTTTTGAAGGTAACTAATCAGGTAGAGCTTGAAACCTTGGAACAGTCCTTTTTACTTGTAAGACCTTTGTATATATAACCAAATTTTTCATGCTCAGCTTGAACTTCTTCTAGAATTCTGAAAATTAGCAGCCCATCAGAAAAAAAACCCATTTTTTAAAAAAAGCTTGCTAATTTGCCAATACTGAGTATTAGTACTCCTGGGATGTTTTGTACATTAGAATACACATTTTGATTCTTTGTGTCCATCTCCACTGCAGTGAATCATACAATAAAGCTGCTTTCTCTGCAATTGTTAAATATTTCAGACCTACAAATAAAATTGTAATGTTGTCAAATAGCAGACATTCTCTTGTCCAGAGTGTATGAAAGATTTTTTGGGGGAAAGAAAACTGGATATTTCTAAAATTTTTGTGTGGAGATACCCTGGAAGATAAAGTGCAAAACAAACTATAGAGATGCAACTAGAAAATGTGTTTGTTTGCAGTAGAATCTCCATAGCAATAAAAAGCTGATATTTCATAACCTTAGGTTGACCTGGTTTAGATAGGAAATCATCATACTGCAATGTAACCTAAATATGAAGCATTTTAGATATGATGCGGTGATACTGCAATGAGAATAATCCTGCTCCGCAGTTAAAAATCAGTTGGGGTGAAAACTTTCCATCCACAGTAGCAGCCATGGAGATGGCAGTTTTCAATCTATCGTCCCCCATAAATGACATAAAATTTAAGCCAGCATGACTGTTACAGACAGGGAGCTGATATGTATTTGCTCCTGAATTCAACAACACTGCAGTTGTGGGACTAGATTATTTTAAAAAAAAAAAAAAAAAAATAAAAAAATTGTTCATTGTTATCGTGTGCTTAGAAAAACAAAGAGAACAAACTAGAATCTTGTTGTGTTGCCTAGATAAAGTTTATTTTGCCTGTAGTCCACAGGCTACAAATGGTCCATAAAGCAGTTGCTTTTTTTTTTTTTTTTCTCCTTCCTTCCCTTCATTCAGGAACCATGCTGACAGTAGTTGCAAGCATCTATTGTGTGAGGAATTTGGCTTCAAACAGCTGTTAGGTTTTAATTAAAATGTCTACTAATTTTATGCTAATATTAATGATTAAATCAGTAAATCAGTAAAACTCTATATCGAAACAGATGTATGGAATATTTCTTTCAAGCACCAGAAGCAATACAGCCTAAGAATGAATACATGTGTGTCTGTATTTTAAGTGTAGGTGCTTTCATCATGTAATTAGAAACACTTCTCCAGATCATAGAGTTACAGCTTAAAGCATTTTCACTTTAATTTGCTGGAAAAGAAGACATGGGCAGTAATGCATTAATATAAATTCATTATTCAAGCTGTAAGTGTTCACTGGGGGCCCTGTGGCCCAGCACTGGATAGTGAATGCTTCATTAAAAACTGTGATGAATAAAAAATAGGGAGATAGCCTGTGCAAATTGAAACATCTGTTTCCCTTTCCCAGAAGTCCAAAGTCACAAGCTATCTTCACATGTGAACTGGCAGAGGGCCATAACCCACTGTTCACCAGCCTGTTTCCCAGATATTTTATCCTGAGAAACAGTTCTTATCTGTCTGTCACATTAGTGACAAGAGCGTGTTCCAGATCAGGCTGCTCCTACCACACTGCTACAGGGCATAATTCTCCCCTGGGAGGATTAGCTGCAGGGTTAGTGCTGCTGGCTGAACAGAGAGAAATACAAAGGTGATGAAGTGATCTTGTAGTCATATGTGTGTTGTACTGGTCACCTCCCGAAAGAAAAAACGTAAATGAGAATTAAGTTTTTGGTGAGCTCCACCCTTTCCCAGGGGTGTGACTGCTTCGGGGGTCTTGACACAGCCTGAGTAACTCGGTCTGCTGTTGGTCCAGCTGGGCAAGTGTATCTTCTCTAGAGAAAAACCCACAAAATGAATTGATGCTTCAACTGACATAGCGTTAAGATTTTTCTGTTTGTAGGCTTCAGATTAGAACATGGTTCGTAGGTCCTCATTCGCATGTGCAAACAGGGCGCTCTTGGCTCTGTACAGTTGTTTAAATTCTTGAACAGCAGACTGGATGGCAGTACTGACCCAGGCTTTTGGTCAGGGGCAGTACAGTATTTTCTCCTGTCAGTAGTTTTGGAAGCAGGAAGCACTGTATCAGGCAGCCTGAGCGTTCAGCCCTAAGTGTCTGCCACTCGAGAGGCTCCCTTGGATCCCTAGCAGGTGTTACTACATGATGTCATCTGAGCAAAGGTTCTTCCTTCCCCCTTCCTTCTGTGCTTGGCAGCCATATAACTCTTTCTACCTTATTTACTAGATTTTGTGCAATTTCCTTCTCTGCGCCTTCTGAGAATGCGTAGCTTTTCTTCTGATCGTCTCTTCTGTCAATCTAAGCATGTGGTCACCTAACAGAAGATTTCAGTACTAGACAGAAAAAAGTAGAAGCTGAATACAATCAGGACTTTTTTTTTTTTTTTTTTTATTTTCAGTGGTCACTGTATTATCTCCATTCAGGCATGCTTGACAGTTGTCTCAACCGTTTGCAAAGTTACAAAAATAATACCGTATTTTCTAGTGTAAACTTCTGCTTTCATGTTCACATGAAGCCTGATCTTTTCAAAATCCCTCTTCTGAAAACACAAGTGCATGTTGTAAGTTACTAGTATGGTTGTGATGAAACTGATGGACCTCCTTTTAATCTATTTGATTAGCAGACTTTCATTTTTTCTACAGAAGAAAACTGACATTACAACAAGAAAAATAATTTCTGCTTGGATAACAAACTTCCTTAACCTGCCTTTTACTAGATTTTGTAGAGGTAGTGTTGTCAGCAATTGATGCTTTTTTGCCCTTCTATTAGGAACCTTTGTAATCCTGATGTTAATGTTCTTGCATTCCACTTGGAAATGCTACTTAGAAAAGTTACTGTACTAGTCAGTACCCTTTCTGTAAGGACGGGATATCTGCTTTTTTGGTTTTGCTTTTTCATAACCTGGTTTTCCGTTTAAGTTCCATTTAGTAGTCACCTGCTATCACATTGGATGTGTTCGGCCATTTACGAAACACATCTCTAGTAATCACTAGAATGCAGCAGATGAGAAGTGAGTACTTGGGTCCAGTTTCATACCCTGCACTCTAGCCTCACTGTCCTGTCCAGGAAGGTCAGATTTCCAGTTTCTGTATTCAAGAAGTTGGTTTATTTTGAATTAGCCAGTTTCTTCATGGGATTTTCCCTTTGGTACTTCCAGCTTTGTGTGGTTGCGAATGGTTCGCATTAGTACATTACACAGAACTGTTTTAAGGGTCCAAGTTTGCCTTTTTGCAGTGATATGTTCTGTTTTGTTTCTCATGGCATTTTTTCCGGTTCCCCTCCCTGCCATCTTATTCTTCTTGTATGCTGATAAACTTATGCTACCTTTTTCTTTTGGACAGTTTCTCCTACTACTCTGTTACAGAAACTGATGAAAAAATACAGAAATCTATGTTTAAAAATCAGGAAGGTGTAGTAGGAAATGAGTCAGAGCTTGATTTATTAGCATCTGTTACTGCCCAGCACCTACCACTGAGTCAAACAGCCGTCAGACCCTGGGTTTCGGCAGGGTTTATGTTGAGGCTAATGCCATAGAGTGATATTTTGTTAGGTGATAATTAAGCCAGACAAACAAAATCAGATGTGGTCTTTCTATGGCTATTATTATTTTTCTTATTCTTCCTTGTGCTCTCTTAAGTTCCCTTCCTTACAAACTCTGAGTTGCAATAAAATAATAACAAAATAAAAAGAACACCCAACAAGAATTTTTTAAGTATTTCTGGCATAATTTGTCACAAATTTCCTGTGTATATGCTTGATGAAAAGAAAGTAATATCTCACATATGAGTTTCATTTCTCCTTTCTCAGATTTTTCAAAACTGTTTTTGTCATGCACACTTGTTTTGTTTGGTTTCATGGATTGTGAAGAGTATCTCCTGGAAGGCAGTTTCTGAATACTGTATATGTGCTGAACAGCTTCAGCCGTTCGCCTTAAAACTGCTAGGAGATATGAAGTAAATAAAAAACTGCCTGTGTTTTTTTGAAAAAAGAATGAAAGAGCAGTTTTTATTCAGCTAGTCGATAGTCTAAGCAGCATATCCATGAAATTAAAAATCCTGTTAAAAGTATTTTGAAGAAGAAATTCATATTATTGACTGCTTACATGAAAAAATCCTGTTGACCTAAAATTCTAGTTTTGTGGGTTCAAAAATACTAATTGTTGCCAATACTACTGAAAGGTTACTTAGAAGATTTCTTTTCAGAAGTTTTTCGTTGTGCTAAAGTAAATAAAAGTAAAGCTATCTGCTTGCAAATCTGGTTTTTGTGCTTTTAAAAAAATTATTATATATTTTTATTTGAGTGGCCATAGCTGCTGTACATACTGGCGATAACTTTCTTGAACTACTGGCAGCAAAGCCCTTGCTTTGTGGATTGATGATAGTAGATGAAAACATGAATCTTGGTCCCAAAATAGGGTTTAAACCTTAGAATTCTCAATAATATCAATATTTCGCTGATTACACTTTGCTCTTTGTCGGTTTTTGGCATCTCAACATCAAATCTGACAAACTGTTTATGTTGGGGAAGCAGCAGAAAATATGCTGTATCTGTGGTCATTGGTGCTTTTTCTGGATCTGAAATAGCCTGCGGACTCAATTTTGTTATAAAATCCCTGAAAATACTTTGTGTACTTGATTTGATTAGCATGTTGGAAAAAACTCTTGATTTAAGTGATGAATGAATTCCATACTTCGAGTCATTTCTGTCCCAAATATAAAAAGCCGTCTGATTCACTGTTCAAAATAGATGCTTTCTTAAATTGTGTTGCATTTCATTAGACTGGCTGAAAACCAGCTTGGATTTATGCAGTGAGAGGTAGCAGTGATCCTTTGTGGATGGGTCTTAAAATTATATTATTATGCAGTATTTGGGTATAAGCCATTTTGCAGAAGGCAGAAAAAAATGCACTTTCTGCATCACAGTAAAATTCTAGTTACACCTGTCAGTTGAGTTGGGGAAATGATGATGGTTTTACATACCTATAAGGAAACTTGTATAGATAACTCATCCCACCTGTTAAAATAGTCTTTTTGGTTGCAGTAATCAAGGCTTATGTATAAAAATAGCATGCTGCAAGAATGCTGTCGATTTCTTTTGACGGATGTGTATGCTGATGTTTTGCTTCAAGACCTTGGAGGTCTACAGGGCTGAACCAAACAACAAAATTCTCTATAAATATATTCTCTGATTTGGGGTTGGTTTTTCTCTATTTGCTTTTGCCTCTAGCAGTCTTGTTGCATGTCATAATTCTGTAGAGGATCCAGTTGGCTTCAACTGTGCTAACTCTGTCATTTGACAAAAATGTACTGAAATTTGATAGAGCAACTGTCAGAAAAAACTTCACGTGGTATTTGATACTAGAACAGTACAGTAAGTACATGCATATAAGGTTGTATATTAGAATGTTTAAATTGTCATTGGCATAAGCAAATGTTTTTCAAATAATTTGTTTGCTTTGTGTATCATGTAGTAGCATGTAATACACATTTTTATTTGAAATAAGCAAGGAAAGAATACTATAAAAAGTGCTGTTTGTTTTGTTGGTTTTTTTTTTTTTACAGTAAGCATGTCATGAAGTTGAACTGTGTTGCATAGAGGGTTATATGACGTAGCATTTTCGATCTTATTAAGCATTCTTCAGTGAACTAAATCACTGTGACTTATTAGCGAACAGCTTGTGGTTGCAGCTGACATGTCCCGCTGGTGCTTGCTAAAACTGGTGAGAAGACTAATTCAGACCGATGCTTACACAAGACAGCAAAGCGTTTTCATTTATCTATGGTGGATTGTTTGGGCTGTCAGACCAATGTCTGTAGACTTAGAACAATTCTTTTTCTTTCTGAGGCTGTAACAAAATTTTATTGATGGAATTTAGCAATATTAACTCTTAAAAGATAAGCAAAAATTTCAGGGAGAGGTGGAGAGCTTGTTGTCTGCTGCCATGTAGGTAAGTACATACCTTCGTTAATGGTTGGTCTGGAAATGTAATTTCTCAATAAACTGAAGAACCAAAGCAGTAAGAGTTGGTATATAATGATGCGGCTTGGCAATATAGTGTGTCATCCACTGACTACCTGCTCCTGACAGAGCCAGCTTCCTTCTCCTCTTGGGTCTTAAACTTGCAGCAGCAGATAATTGCTCACTTTGTTTTGAAGGGGCAGTATTCTGCCAGTTGACTTTCTTACAACACATCACTGCGTCATTAGCTTAGTGCCCATTCTTCTCCAAAAAGCCATGAGAACATCTGGCCACAGGCAATGATATATCGGGTTTGGAGGTAGTCAGCTGTTAGATTAGCTAAATGAAACATTGAGGGAATAGTGAGCTGAGGCTGATGCTGTCATGGTTTTCACTTTCAGTTTTTCTGATGAGTCGTTTGGTACTACAGGATTCCCATTGTTTTTTTACCTCCTACTGCTTCACTGGCAGACGCCTGAATCTTTCTTCTCTTGCTGCAGTTGTGAGTGCAGTAGCAGCCTGAGAGAGCCTAGCAGTTGAAAGATTGATGGCATTTGTAGCCCAACAGATTTGAGAAAGATTTATTAGTGCTGCTGCAACAAGAAATAGACAGTCTGCAAATTGGCACATTTGTTACAGAATAAAAATAAAAGTAGTCTCAGTTTTTCCACTTTTTGTAGTATAGTAAGAATTGGACTCATTAAGACCTCAATGAATCCTTCTCTGGGGCAATTTTCTGATTATTTTTTATTTTTGATTATTGTTACTCTGTTTTGTGAAAAATATTAACGTTTATTGTCTAAATATGTTATGCAAGTCAAAGACGTAATGACTTGAATTATCAGAATACAGATTTAAAAGTGTGAATATTACAAATTGCTTCTTTTTAGAGCAGTTTTAACATGTAGAGTTCAAACATTCTATATCCCGAGTTAGAATCACCGTTATTTCACTTCAGTGAAATTTACTGAAGTCTATAGTGCATTTTGGCAAAAATAAATGGTGAGTTAAGGAAAACAGAAGTCATTGGTTTTAATATCTGATGTAAAGAGCTAAAAGTTAACAGTGTTGCTTTCACAAGTAAGAATAGGTTCAATCTCTGGAAAAATGTACTTTTTGGACAGGGTTTCAGAGAAGTGAAAGCTGATCTGTTGACCGGGAATGAGACTTTCTGACAAGTGTCACCCTATGACACTGGAGAATATTATATGGGCCAAATCAAGCAATTAAGAAGAGGAATAGCTGGTAGGTTTATATTATGGAGAATAGGAGATGAGAAAAGAATAGGTAGCAAAGGAATGGAGTTGTCTGAGAGTCAGATGTGAAAACCAGAATGTGGTAAGAAGATTCTAGTATTCAACTCTTGTGAATGGTTTACTATGGGTGGCAAGCCAAGGCACTGATATTTGGAGCAGTATTTTGGGCCATCCAAAAGGGGACCAGAAGTAAAGAAATAAAAAATATTGTTTTTTTTGTTTTTTCCTTCCAAGTATGTGTGAAAAAAAGGAGGTGTGGTTTTTGTGGGCTTCTTTTTTATTATTTGGAAGATATATATGTTTACTTATAATGTTAAAGTACTCATCTCACAGGATCTGCAGGATTTAAATTGAAACACCTGCCTCCATTTCTCGTGCCCAAATGTAAGTATTTGGTGGTAGACAGAACATCCGCATCAAGTTACAGCAGCATGGTTGGATGCTAGCCATAACTAGATGAAAGAAAAGGCTCAACAAAGTGTAGCTCTCCTCAGAGCATTTGCTGTAGCTGGTGTTAGAAATAGATGGTAAAGATAAGCACAAGTTGGGATAGTTTATCTCCACAGAAAACAAAGTGATATTAGTGTCACAAGTGCTTACATGTTTATCTGCCATCAAGCAGAGTAGGACAAATGTGATCCTCATTTCGGGCAAATTATAAAAATAGTATGCATTTCTCTGCCAGTAATACCAGTAATAAAGCAGGATTGAGAATAAGCATTGCACATGAGGGTAGAAAATGTGGTTTTAAGCTGTAGAAGGAGGAGGAAAATGCTGCAAGCATTCTGGTTACCCTAGCAAAGCAAATGGTGCCTGAATATGTTCTCCGGAATATATTCTGGAACTAGATCAAAAAAATAGCTCATTAAGCAACATAAGGTTAACTGTAGGCATTTGAGCATTTAACAGTACCACATTTACTGAACACTGTTATATTTTGTTGCGAGTTGACTGTAAAGATAACCTTAAAAGAATCAAACTAGAAAATGTTATGAACTGATAAGAGCTTTTTCATAAATTAGACCTCATTTGGAAAAGTAAATCTTAAGTGACATACAAGAAAATACTATAATTTTAATTTTCTAAAAGGTAGTTTATTTTACCTGAAGTACTTTCTTGTCCCTGAAAGCTAAGGTTTTGCATTCCAGTAAACCTTTGCTTGTTAAGAGTTACAAAGGAATGCACCCAGATTCCCTCTGCATAGTTGAGTGTCTGTGTACACCACTTACACACCTGTTATGTTTAAAAAAGGTTACATAAGATAACATAGGGAGTTACTCTAATTTACTACCTTTAAAAAATGAAACAAAAATTTAGAAGATTTATAAAGGGATGCAAAATTAATTGGTGTTAAAAATGGACATGTAACTCTGTAGTGTTGACAAGCTCAAAATCTTAAGTATCAAAAATTAAAGAGTGTAGGGAAAATTATTGGTCCTGCCATTAATTTTACATGCTTCCCTATTACTTCTTTAAACAGCATTGTAGCAGGATCTTGTAACACCCTGCATTTTTAACAGCCTGCTAATAATTTCCATGATTTAAAAAAAAACAAATTCTTGGATTTAGTTATTTTCCTTGGTTTAAGTTGTGGTTTTTTTTCTTCTGAGAAATGCTAACACATTGTTAGATTCAGTTGGCCATTGAAATTAGTGTGGACAGAGTCTTCTGTCCAGAAATTCTTTTTCATTGTTTCACAGAATTCCACAGCAGTTTAAGAGAATTAGAAATTCTTAAAAATCACTCTTTCCTACTGTTGCTTGCACTCCAGCCTGACGTCATGACAAAATAGCAGCAAGCCCTGGGGTTCAGAAGAGCAGGTTGTGCACTGAAGCAGCAATAGCGAGATTGCATTGGGCTGGCTGCACTAGCAGCACGAGAGAGCGGAGATGGTGATTGCGTGTAACATGCAACTCTGGACTTCACATGTCAAGGCCAGCGCTCAGCCTGGACATCCTCTCCCTAAAGGCTGTTCAGCACCAGCGGGGTAATGGGTTGCTTCCACCAGGCTCGACAGCTGACCCAAAGGGATGTTCTGTACCATCTGATGTGGTGCTCAGCAAAAAAAGCTGAAGGGGAGGAGGAGGAAGGGGGGACATTTGTGGCTATGGCATTTGTCTTCCACTTCCCAAGCCACCGCCGGACATGCTGAGGCCCAGCTTTCTGGGAAGCGGCTGGGCACCTGCCTGCCGATGGGAAAGCAGTAAGTCAGTTCCTTTTTCCACACTGCTTGGGCACGCAACTTTTGCTTTTCCTATTAAACGGTCATTACCTCCACCCACAAGTCTCTTCACCATCCTTCGGTCGTCTTTGCATCCCACAGGAGCAGGGAACAAGTACTCAGCTGAATTCGCCATGGTCAGCCCACAGCAGGGAATGTTTCTGGCTGCGGTCAACTGAACAGGTTGCCGGAGCCTCAGCAAACTGCCTGGTCTTGAACGCTCCAGGCTGAAAATTGATTGGTGTATGGCAAGGTTCTTGCTTTTCTTTTTAACATAATCTCAGTTAAATTAACTAGGTTTTTCAACTGTATCAAACTCATGTAATTTTAGTTTCCAGTTTTTCTGTTTAGCCACCGGGAAACATTGCGCTTATTTCTCTCGTGCACATCTAACGAATCCCCTTTCATGTTGCTGTGTAGCATTTAATTATGATTGCTTTCTTTTCCCAAGAGGTGGTTGCTTCAATTATTGCAAAAACTGGGAGAAATTAAGGTGGTGCAGTCAAACAAAACATAATAATTTTTCTTCCAGGTATTTGGGTTTGCAGTCTAAACGACTTTCTTCCCCACAAAGCCCACGTTCGCAAATGCCAGACCTGACTGGGGTGGGGCCCAGTTGCAGGGAGAGGCAGGAGGTCCTTCCCCAACAGGAAACTCTGCAAAGTGCATCCACCTCACAGACAGACACCCCACCCTTCCTGCAAGTGGGCCCAGCTTTTATCCCCACAGCAGGAACCTGGCACTCATTGACCCAATGGGGGCACCTGGGGCTTGTTTACCCAAGGGCTTTCCTTACAAGGTCAGCTGCACCTTGGAGGAAAGCCAAAAGGCAAACTCATCCCCTCCTTTTGAAGGGCCATGGGGACCACCCATATGTCATCCTTAATTCAGGGCTGGGGGTTCAGACCCCAGCACTTCAGGGGTACCGTCGACTCAGTTATTTCATGAGGCCTTTGAGCTGTGGTCTGTGATTTCAGTATCCCTATAAACAGGCTCTGTTAAAATACTTACTGTCAAGCAAGTGCTATGGGACAGTGAGAAGAAAGCACTACAGCAGGTTTCTATGCCATAGAGTTAATAGGAGTAGGAGAAAGCTATTTTGCAACGTGGTATATAGCATAATGATATCTACTGTTTTCAGGAAGTTATATTGAAAAACCCAGCTCAGTGTTCATTTCTTCTGCTGGCTTGGAATTTATCAAATTTCTGCTTTATGTTCTTGAGCAATGGGAGAAAGAAAATCAGGATATTACTCCATTGTTGATCTGGGATTACAATAGAAAGGTGGAGTAGAGACTGATGCTGGTTCTTCTCCTGCCATCCCTGTCTTGTTGCAGCAGTTCCATGGTTTCCTGCCGCAGACAAGGATGCTTCCTTTAAGGCAACTTGGAGCTCTTTCCTTTGTGCTCATCTGTTTTGATGAGCTACCTGAATTTTCTGAAGAATGCAATAAAATATAGGGTGAATTTATTTATAATAATCTGAAGCCCTCTTCAGTAGTGGAGAGCCATTTCTCTTTTTAGATTACTCTAGCTTCACTGGATTTTAATTGCCTATTACCAAAATGGCATTAGCAGAGCCTGTCAAAAAGAAGGAAAATTCTTTAGTGGAAAATACTGTTTTACTATAGGGTTTACTGCTGGCTCCCATTATAATTAATTAGTTCCTCCACTCTCCTGAAAACCACACAGTTTTAAAATTGCCAATGTTTTGAAAACTTTAAAATACCAAAGTTGAAAATAAAGAAAGAAATTGGAAGCTACCAAAACTGAGTCATCTTTTGTTTTCTTTTAATTTAACTTCAAAATGTTGGTCAAAGCTGCCATTCTGTGAACAATTCTTTTGTTTGAAGACAATTTAAAAATTCTCTACAAAATAAGAAATACTGGCACTGATTTTTCCAGTTATGCAAAGAAGCTGTTGGCAGCAAAGTAGAAGCTAACAGACTTTGTGCTGTGTACCAAAGGAAGTTTGAGGAACAGAAGGGAAGCAAGGAGGGTCAGCTGCCAGAAGTTAAAGCTTTGCTGGCATCTCCCTAAAAAATTTCTGCCTGTATCTGGTGGCCATAGTGAATACATACTGCATATGTAGATCAATCATCTGGGGGAAGTATATTAGCACTTCAGTCCTAACTGAAATTCAGCTAATTGCCAAATTACATTCATTTTTTAAATATATATTTTTAAATTTTATTTTTTGCTCTGCTGTTGCTCCAGGTACATGTACAGATCATGCATGTACATGATTCAAATACATTATCAACACTGAAAGCTTAACAAGTTGTCCACCAAGATATCAAGTCCTGAAAAATCTGATGGTCCAGATCTTTGGCAGCCTAAGCTAATTTAGCTGCTGGCTTCCCGGGCTTGCCCTGCTGCCTCTCTTGCCCTGTGTGCAGGCTTTGAGCTTGTCTGACCTTACACTGAACCTTTTTGGAGCACAAAGCTGGCAGGAAGCGATGCACTTCGCCTGAGATGGTTTCTCGATGATTTAGCATGCCGAAATAGTTCAAAGCTGCTGCAGACACAAGTAGAAACACTCGGCCAAGCGTGAGCAGAACTGAATGGGGATGTCGCTGCCAGCAATTAGGTTAGCTTGAGATGCCCAAAATTCAAAGCCAGAGGTGATAGGTAAGATAGAAGAGGGTAACATGAAGGGCTTACTGCCCTTAGGTCAGTATTGATTAAATCTGAGGTCCACCAGTAGAAATCTGGAGTTTCCCTCTTCTGATAAAGTGTGAAAAGTAGTGGTTCCAGGGATGTCCTCTTAACTTCAGGGTAGAATCTGTGGGAGAAATTGTATAGTTTGATGCTGAGCATGATTTTCTTTACTTGGATAAACTACCCTTACAGTTCCTGCTGTTCTGGAAATTACTTCCCATTTTTGGGGAATCTGGATATGTTTCCCTTGTATCTTTGTGGTGGTCACTGGCTGCTTTAAGAGAATATTTGGTATTTTGTTATCTTGCATGTTTGAGATTAAAGCCAAACTAAAAATAAAAAATTGCTGAGAATGTGCAGCCACTCTCAAAAAAATCTTTTTTTTGTTTGCTGAAAGTTGAAGTAATTTTGTTTCCCTCTTGTCTTAGAAATTACACATGTTGTTGGAAAAATGTACTGGTGAAAATCAGAATCTGATGTAAGGAAAACTATATTTACCTAATGGCAGTTTGGTTTTCTAATGATCCTATCAGAATAAGTTTGAAAGAGAAAAATGTATTAACATTTGTAATAGTTTGGCTCTAATAATGAAGTGATTCTGTTTTGCAACACTGGAAAAATGGAAATTGAAATAAATTTATAACTTTTCGTAGTCAGAGAAAGAGAGGGTGATATATTTTGAATCTGGAGATAGCTTGTTAATGTAATTGCTATATGAAAAGAGAAGGATATTTATCAGCCTCTGAATTCTCAGTTTCTGATATTCCAAGTATGTGTAAATATTCAAGTAAACTCAATACGTTTATCCACCATGTAATTAATTGCATTTTAATATATAATTCCTCTTGCTAGAATAATGAGTTTGTAAAGCACTTCTTTTTTTTTTAACGTGTTATCTAAGCAAATTGAAGTATTATTAGAAGATAATGTTTTTAAAACAATTTCTGTGAGATTACTTATTTTTCATTCATATAAATATTTCAGTTTTAAATACTAACACTGTCAAACAGTAACACTACAGGTGTTAAAAGATGTTTTAGGAAATTCTGAATTATACTTGATCCTTCTCTTTGTAACATTATTTACTGCAGGATTTGAACAAGCGTTTATCCCTGCCTGCTGACATCAGAATACCCGATGGCTATCTTGAAAAGTTGCAGATTAACAGCCCACCGTTTAATCAGCCAATGAGTCGACGTTCTCGTAGAGCATCACTAGTAAGTGTAATGCATCTAAACCAACCTCTCAGGTCTTCAGATTCTATTTAATGCAGATGGCTGTATACCATAAGTACAATTCAACTTCATTTACACCTTGTTTTTTATGTCCTGAGAGATAGGGCACTTCGTGAACCTGTCAAAATCCATGGAAGAATTTCACCCTTTCTTTCATTTCTCTTCTGCAAACTTGTCCCTGTCATTTCTCAGTGAAGGTCTTGACCCATTGAAGTCAGTGGCTAAACTCAACTCACAAAGTGCATACTTAATTCCTTTTGCATTTTAGAGCAGGGATGATCTGTTTCAGCAAATAGGTCAAGTCTGGGGCTCTCATCTGATGTAGTAGGATGCTAAAGCAGCATATTATGTGAAGGCAGGTCCTTTTCACTGTTCTTTTTGTATTTGATAAAAAAATCTGCTTTCTGAAAATTGCTGTTGAGATGATAGATTTTTTTCTTTTTTTTTTTAAAAGCATATGTGAATTTCTAAGAATATGAATGAGTAAATTCACATATACCTTTTTAGATTATTGGGTTATTTTAAAAAATAAGTCTTTCCTTGGAGATGGCAGAATGAGGATTCCTATACTGTAATTAAAGTATAAATGCTAGAAATCCTGGATGCTCATATAAAATATGCATGTCCCTGAAATAGTCGAAAAAGTTACTGTCTTATTTTTACAAAAATTGTTACATTTCAATCATAATTTGATCCATCAGCTTTCTTAATGTTAACTGAGGTCTTACAGAATTGCTAGACCATTACTGTCTTCCGGTGCAAATTCATTAGCAAGAACTTCTTTGCAGATTAAAAATGAATAGGTTTATGAAATCCGCACTGTTCTTTGTTTCCTTGATTTAATGGCTTATTTGCTGAAAAATAAATATGAAAGTACGTGTAGCGAATTAGTTTTATTAATTGTGAAATATCTTTATTTTGTGAATATTTCTTTGTGAATTAATAATGTCTGTAACAAAGTAATGGTTGAGTTTTATCATGTATTTTTCCCCTGAAAAAATACAATTTAGTGAGCTATACTGAAGCTCTGATCTGCATACTGCGTTTACAAGAACCATATTAAAAGAAGAAAAGATTGGATCAATGCAATGGAAGTAACAATAATGTAGCAAGCTTAAATATTTGTGTCAGGATTTTGTAGCTCATTAACCACTTAGTTACTGATGTAGCATTGAACTGAGAAATAGACACCCCTAAAACTTCTCTCTTCAGATGCTGGTGAAGTACTTTTTCAAGTAGAACCTTTTCAGTGGAATGTAGTATTTGGGGCTGTGGGGAGTTTCCTGTATATCTAAAATTCACTTGCTCTTCAACATTGAGCCCTGAGAGCACTTGAAGTTCTCTCCTCCTTATGTTCTAGAAGACAGACAGAAAAACAGTGCCCTCTAATGAATAAAGTGTGTGTATGGAATTGGCTTCCTGTCTCAAGGTGGTTTTGTTTTGCCTTTTAAAAACACTTTCAGGGCTTAAAAGTCCAAAATGAAACCTGCCAGCAGTGCTGTGGTAAACAGGCATGCATTTGCTGCAGTGTCCTTTCATGGTTTCAAACTAACCTTTTAAAAAAGGAAATCCAAGGACTCATTATTCTGAGACTGTCATTGAAAGCTTGCTAGCAGGCTGTTAATTACAATATATGGATATTGTGCTCTGCTTCAAGGGCATGTCTCTTTTCAAGGCTTAGTAGAAATCAAAGGGAAAAAGCTATAAAAAGTATCAAGTGAGGACTTGTTACATTTTAGGTCTTTCATATTTCTTTGAAATACAACAAAAAAATAGCTTTTATGGTAATTGTATTTTGTGTTTACATGTACATGCATGTGCAGTAGCATAGGTGTAACTTATGCAACAGCCATTAGAAGTAAGAGACAGTAAATACAGTGCATCAGTGTTTCTATGTAAGTCAAGATAGACAGATATGTATTGCAGGGAAAAATTAATTCAGAAATTATTTTGAAGGAAAAAGGATCTTAATTTGAGGAATCTAAAAATTAGTTTTTCTTATGAGAATTGGTCAACCAAAATGTGATTAAAAATATTAAATACATTGAAAGGCAGGTCTTGAAGAACATGTGTCCTCTGGACATAGGAAATAGTGTATCATTTTGTTGTCTAAAGATTATTTTAAGTTTGTTAGTCTTGATGGACAACATCAAGGTTTCTTAGAAATCAGACTTCTAAGTTGTATTCCAGACTGTCTGGCAATAACAAGGCCAACAGCTGAGAGTTCTCCTCTGGTTACTCCTGTAAACTAAGCAGCCTGTCTTTTAATTCTAATATTGCCTAATACTTACTTCAAGATATGTTTGTTTAAATAGGTCAAAAAGCACTTTGGAAACATATTTATTTTACTAACATTGTAGCTCTGTCAGTGGTATGTTTGAAATCTCAGTGGAATTACAAGGGTTGTCAAATATTAACTTTGCTTGTATTTTGAGATAAACAGCTTGGCTTCAACAAGCTCCTAAATATGCTTAATGATAAAGTATCCTTATGCAGTTTTAAAACGTTTCAATTCTAACACTAATTCAATAAAGCAGAATTACTCTTAATACATAGTATGTATTAAGAGTAATTAAAACATAGTATGTGCCCATTTTTTCTCTTAGATATGTCAAATATTTTGCAGACGAGATCTTATACTTCAGATGCATGTGTTTTCATGCATGTGTTCTGAAAATTAAGTATTAGTCCAGTTTTTCTTAGTATACCTTCATATTATATTGTTGTCAAATCTTACTACAGTCAGCAGTATTTATGTTACATTGTGTTACCATGAAATAATATGCAACTTATATCCATCAGATTTTAGGAGCAAATCAACTTATTCAGACTTGTGGGCATAGGTGCTGAAGCAAGTCTGGGATCAAGGTATCATTCCTTAGAAAGAAATAGCAAATGGAGAGCTATGTTTGGAACTGGAATGAGGAGGTGATACTAGGGAGAAAACAGTTTTAGTGATCGATTTTATTTCCATTTCTTTTCATTGCAGTCAGAAATTGGATTTGGAAAAATGGAAACCTATATCAAGTTAGAAAAGCTTGGAGAGGTATGTATAGCTTTCTTTTGAAATGATTACTGCTCTGATGACGACGTCTTGTGTAAAATTTTACATAATTGTTAACTGAAAATCTCCGTGTCCCTCAAAATACCCATTGAATTTACCTTTTCAGTAAACCAAACATATTCAACATGTAACTGTCACAGCCACACAAATGTTCCATGCATATATAATAAGAAAAAAAAAAAAAAGCAGGAAAGCCATCACTGAGCTGGGTAAGAGCCAAAACTCCAGTAGTGAATGACCTGTGACCTTCTTAAGTAGGCTGGATTTGTACACAGATAGGCAAAATTATTCTGTCAGTAATAAAACTATTTGTCTGTTGTCTTCCTGCCATGAGTTAGGTGTTAGGGAGTGCTCATGCTGGACAAGAAGCCAGCATTTGTAGGGAGCAGGCAATAGCTATGCATGTTCTGGTAGGGAAGCCTGAGCTGGGCAGCCAGCTGGGTGCTGCTGAGCAAAATACATAACAGTAAGTTTGCCTTTCATTCTGGAAGGGCACCAATATGGCTTTCTACCTCCACCCAGCCTCTGACTTCCAGAGAAATGGTAGAACTCATCAGTGCCCAGGTGTCAGTCCTGTCCAATTTGATTGAGATTGGCCAACGAGATCAAAAATGGACAAGGAGCACTGGAATGGGACAGGCCGAACACTGCAGAAGCTGGGCTGGCCAGCATCTCTGCTGTGAATATTGCAGCTAGTCCTCAGTTTGCAACGTTTTAATTTCAAATGCATTTGGTTTTTATTTTGCCTTTAGTACTTGTTAGGTGGGTCACTAGACATGATATAACATTGTGTATCTTTGGAGGAATGTTGATCTAGTAGCTATCAAGTCATAGTTATGGGTGTACGTCATCTTATTTGCTTACAAAGTATAGTGGACAACACCAGGTATGTACTATAACCTCAGGCAGTTTCTGTAGCTTTGTTGCTTCCTTTTTGCAATTGTTGGGATTAGTTGTACCTACATCCTGTTCTGTAAGAATTTCTTGTCCTTATGTAACATGCCTTGAGAGTTTTGAATCTCTTCTTGTCTAAGAAAAGAAAAAAAATTGAGAAAGACAAGCTTCATAATATTCACTGTTCATTATGTCAACCAAACTGAAACCTTGACAACTCCCTCCCCCATCCCCCCCAAAAAAATTCTCACATAAAATATGTAACGAAGACAAGAAGCTATCAAAAGGAGTTCTGTGTTTTCATAAAAGTAAGGGAAGAGTATGTCTGCAGCCTTCGGTAACATAATTGCAGTGTAGTGTAGAGATACCTGAGCTAGTTTTAATGAAATAGAGGCTTTCAAGAGGGTAAATGATCCCAGCAGTGAACTTAGTGAACTTAACGCTACCTGATCTGACTTCTGTAGTAGCTATATGGTGTATAGCTTTCCATGTAATTTCCAGAGTTGTCAAGCATACACATCCCTTGTGTCTTCTGTATCTTCAGGCCTGTGCTTACAAAATATTTTTGTAGTTTTACATATATCAAAAGAAGACAATGTAAAAACTATTCATATCCAAAATGAAACCTATTAGAACCTCAGACAAGTTTATATTTTCCTTTTTAACTGATCTTTGAATGAAGGAACAACTTGTAAAAGTTTCCTTCTTTTTGCATTTTGTTAGGGTACTTATGCAACAGTTTATAAGGGGAGAAGTAAATTGACAGAGAACCTGGTAGCTCTGAAAGAAATCCGCCTGGAACATGAAGAGGGAGCACCATGCACAGCCATAAGAGAAGGTGGTAATTTTTTTTTTACTACTTAGAATTTCTGATACTTCTGGATTTCTTTTTGACCAAAGTACAGTTGGTACTTGGAAATACATAGGCTACATGGGAGATGGATTAAATTGGTATTAGTTTCGTTGAGGAAAATTTAAGTCTAGATGTGTTAGTGTTTCAGATTTACTTACTTTATGGGGGGTGGTTGCGTTCTCAAACGCAATGTTATAAATGGATGATTTTGTACTAAATTAGACTATTATTAGTGAGTAACTTTCAGGGATTCAGAACACATGTTGCCAAATGACTGCTTCTGTCTAAAATGTATAATTTAGGAAATATTTACAGTTTGTTACTCAAGTGTCTGGTGTTTTGATTAAATACCTTTCTTATTAACTTAATCTATATGAGTATTATGTTCTTAAAAATAACTTCTTAATCTAAAAAAATAAATAGCTTATATGCATGAACTTGCTAGAAATGCATTTACTGCTCGTGTGTTTTACGTTTATTTTATACTTACAATTCTCTTTTGCAGTGTCATTATTAAAAGATCTGAAGCATGCAAATATTGTTACATTGCATGACATTGTGCACACAGACAAGTCTTTGACTCTTGTTTTTGAATATCTGGTAAGTGCTTAAATAACTAGTGAGCTTTACATTCAGTTTATTGTTCCTAAGTAACACAGACTTAGCAAAATTCTATACTCTTTTTAAAAATACTGAGACTGTTCCAGTGTTCTCCTGCAACTAGGATCATTCAGTGGAAAATGAGAAAACTGTATTCAGTTCTTAAATTGCTGTAAACTAGTAAATACTGTTCCGATCATTTCAGTTTCATTAACAGCAGTTAGTGGTGATCTGCCTGAGCAAACTGTCTACTTGTACCAAAATTAACTGTAAAAAAAGATAATCATGCTATTATTCAAACAATATTTTTCTGTTGTGATGCAACTCTCACAAGTTAGCTAAGGAAAAAAACATACTTAGAAGTGAACAACACTTTCCATCTTTTTGTAACAATCTTTAAAAGCAAGTGTCCACAATTACATATCTCACTTGCCTCTTGCATTGTGGACTTCTTACTTTCTCACTGAAGCTTTACCTAACGATCTTTTTGCATAATATGCTGGAGTATATAAGCATAATAAGAGGGATGAAGAAAAACTCTTTACTTCCAATATAATTGGAGAATATAGCCATTTCATAAAATCCTGTGCCACTACATTAGAGGAGAAGACAATAACATATTAGTACCTAGCAAGACCAGAACCCTGGACTTCCGCAGGGCCAACTTTAGCCTCCTCAATCAATTGTTAAGGGAAGTCCCATGGGACAGGGTGCTGGATGGTAAAGGGGCTCAAGATAGTTGGTCAACATTCAAGGACCACTTCTTGCAAGCTCAGGATCAGAGCGTCCCAATGGGTTTGAAATCAAGTAAGGGAGCTAGGAGACCTGCATGGTTAAACAAGGAACTGCTGGGCAAACTCAGGTGGAAAAAAAGAATTTATGGATCATGGAAAGAGGGGCTAGTCACTTGGGAGGAATATAGGACAGTTGTCAGAGGATGTAGAGAGGCAATTAGGAAAGCTAAGGCCTCCTTGGAACTTAACCTTGCAAGTCAGATCAAGGATAATAGGAAGGGCTTTTTCAAATACATAGCTAATAAAACTAACACTAGAGGCAATATAAGCCCACTGATGAATGAGGTGGGTGCCCTAGAGACAGAGGATATAAAGAAGGCAGAGGTGCTGAATGCCTTCTTTGCCTCTGTCTTTACTCCTGCAGGCTTTCCCCAGGAGCCCCTGATCCCTGTAGCCCCAGAAGAAGTCAGGATAAAGGAGGAGTTTGCCTCGGTAGATGAGGATTGGGTTAGGGATCAGTTGAGCAATCTGGATATCCATAAATCGATGGGACCAGATGGAATGCACCCAAGGGTGCTGAGGGAGCTGGCAGAGGTCATTGCTAGGCCACTCTCCATCATCTTCGGTAAGTCATGGACAACAGAAGAGGTGCCTGAGGACTGGAGGATAGCAAATGTCACTCCAGTCTATAAGAAGGGCAAGAAGGAGGACCCGGGTAACTATAGACCACTCAGCCTCACCTCCATCCCTGGAAAGGTGATGGAACAGCTTGTTCTTGGCACTATCTCTAGGCACATCAAGGATGAGGGGGTCATTAAGAGCAGTCAACATGGTTTTACCAAGGGTAAGTCATGTTTGACCAACCTTATTGCCTTCTATGAGGAAATAACTAGGTGGATAGATGATGGTAGAGTGGTAAATGTGGTTTATCTTGATTTCAGTAAAGCATTTGACACTGTCTCCCACAGCATCCTCGTAGATAAGCTGATAAAGTATGGGTTTGGTGATCAGGTAGTGAGGTGGATTGTGAACTGGCTGAAGGAAAGAAGCCAGAGAGTTGTGGTCTATGGGACGGAGTCTAGTTGGAGGCCTGTGACTAGTGGAGTCCCTCAGGGGTCGGTGCTGGGACCGGTGTTGTTTAATATCTTCATCAACGACCTGGATGAGGGTACAGAATGTATCCTCAGCAAGTTTGCTGATGACACCAAACTGGGAGGAGTGGCTGACACACCAGAGGGTTGTGCTGCCATTCAACGAGACCTTGATAGGCTGGAGAGTTGGGCGGGGAGAAACTTAATGAAATTCAACAAGGGCAAGTGTAGAGTTTTGCATCAAGGGAAGAACAACCCCATGTACCAGTACAGATTGGCGGCTGACCTGCTGGAGAGCTGTGTAGGGGAAAGGGACCTGGGGGTCCTGGTGGACAGCAGGATGACCATGAGCCAGCAATGTGCCCTTGTGGCCAAGAAGGCCAATGGCATCCTGGGGCGCATTAGAAAGGGGGTGGTTAGTAGGTCAAGAGAGGTTCTCCTTCCCCTCTATTCTGCCTTGGTGAGGCCACATCTGGAGTATTGGGTCCAGTTCTGGGCCCCCCAGTTCAAGAAGGACAGGGAACTGCTTGAGAGAGTCCAGCGCAGAGCAACAAAGATGATGGAGGGAGTGGAACATCTCCCTTCTGAGGAAAGGCTGAGGGAGCTGGGTCTCTTTAGCTTGGAGAAGAGGAGACTGAGGGGTGACCTCATTAATGTCTGTAAATATGTAAAGGGTGAGTGTCATGAGGATGGAGCCAGGCTCTTCTCAGTGACATCCAATGATAGGACAAGGGGCAATGGGTGCAAGCTGGAACATAGGAGGTTCCACATAAATGTGAGGAAGAACTTCTTCCCAGTGAGGGTGACAGAGCACTGGCACAGGCTGCCCAGAGAGGGTGTGGAGTCTCCTTCTCTGGAGACATTCAAAACCCACCTGGATGTGTTCCTGTGTGACCTGACCTAGGTGTTCCTGCTCTGGCAGGGGGATTGGTGTCTTGGTTTGAAAGACAGGTGTCTGCTAAGGAAGGCAGGAGCCCCCCTTGAAATAGAAAATACAACCCCCTTCCCTCCGAAATTAAGGGGCTTTCAGGCAAAGATATGAGGAAAATGGGAATAACAGTTTTTACTAATGTATACAACAAAACTATAATACAGAGGAGCTGGTTACAGGCCTGACAGAGTCAGGGATACAACCTGGCCCCTGCCGGGCAGGGTGCTGGTACCAGTCCGATCCAGCGGCAGCTGCAGCTCTCTCCGAAATGGCCCTGTTAAAGCGGTGGTCCGTAGGAAAAGGAAAAGAAAAGTCTGAGCAATCCGATTTCGGTGGCAGCTGCAGTTCTCTTTTAAACGATCCCGTCGAAGCGGTGATCTTGCAGAAAAAGCAAACCGGTCCTCCTCCGAAATCCGGCGGCGGTGCAGTCCTTGTCCTCTGGGATCCCAGCGGGTAAGGCCCCTCGCGCCGCTCCAACCCGCCAAATATCTCCGGCGGGAATGCTTGGCTCCACCCCTCCCCCCCTGGCCGGGGCATCTCACACAGGGACGGTGAGTCCTGGGGCAAGGCCCTGATGGGCGCATTGACAGAAGAATAGTCCCGGGGGGGGCAAGGAACACCAGTGCCAGGCTTCAACGGCTCATGGTAATAGAATACATTGTAACCCAGGACAGTTGGACTAGATGATCTTTTGAGGTCCCTTCCAATCCCTAACATTCTGTGATTCTGTGATATAAAGTTGCCTGAGATGATGCAGCTTCCTGGAAAACGTGGGCATTTAAATTCTCTGGAAATCCTCCAGTTTTCTGTATATTCAGGCTTTTGGCTTGTTTATCACTGAATGTCTTTTGCAGAAAACTCATTTTTCTGGTTAACCTTTTCACTTCTAACAATAAATAATATTCAAGTAATCTGTTGTCCACAATTTTACTGAACAATGATGGTGTTTTGACAGGACAAGGATCTGAAGCAGTACATGGATGACTGTGGTAACATCATGAGTATGCACAATGTAAAGGTGAGTGTTTTCAGTGACAATGACTGTCTTCCAGCTTTCTCTGTTCTAAGAATTACAGAGAATTTAATAATCAGGAACTATGGCTTAAGAACTTTTTAAAAGAAATTAAAATGAAACTAAAACTACAGTTGACAACAGATGGAGTCTTTTTTTTTTTTTATTGATGGCTTTTAAGTGTTTAAAACACTAAAACCAAGGGATTATATAATTTACAATATTTTCATTCTCTTTGAAGTTATATGTTTACATTAAAAACTTTCTAAAAAATAATACATTCATAACTGTTGGCCTCTTCTTGTCCTTCTATTATTTTACACTAATTTATTAAGTCTGTAGTTTGTTATATCCTCAAATAAAATTTATATATGCACATTGAAGAAAATGTAGCCTCAGTTATGAATGTGGGTTTGGATGCCACTGTCTGCCACACAAGTAAGAAATTAATAATATATGTATTTAAGAATGAACAATGCTCATCTTTCCATTAGTAATAAAATGGAAATTATTTTCATTTAAGGTTTAATTGTCGGTTGCTTTTAACTATGGCTGTGGCCAGGTCAAGTGACTCAGTTTCCAATCTGGCCTGCTGGAACTAACTCAAGTTCAAGTATTACCTCTCTTGTACAGGTTTTGACTTGGAAAAGTGGAATAACTGTTTATGTTCTTTAATACTTACGGCTTTATAAACAAGATTCCAAAAAGAAGACCATACTATCTTGAAATGAGTGAAGTTGTCTGAGGAGGCTGGGTTACCAGTATCACCCTGCTGTGTTGCAGCCTTATTCTTGTACAGTAACACGTGGGACAAATGTGGTTGACAACACAATGTACTAAATACTGTGAAGCGATGGGGTTTGTATGTATTCCAGTAGAGTTGTCATCCTTGTTTGTGGCTTAGCTGTGTGTTGAGAAATCTGTTCTTAGTTGAATTACGTATGGGATTCAGTCTAGATATTGGCTACTATTTGGATAGGTTTTTCTTTTATTCTGTTGTCACATTGCAGTATCTCTAGGGAAAGACATCTGCCTTTAACCTTTTCTTTTGCTTCCTTTGAGAATCTGCAAAGGGAAATTCTTTAATTTTTATCTACTTCAGAGATACAGCAAAAAACATAATTACCTCTTTGTTTTTAATTAACTACAAGTTAATAAGTAGTGCTTTAAGCTTAAAAAAAAATAAAAGCTGTAAGTGGGAAACTGGCTCCTGTAATAAGTGCAGTTAGAGAACAAGCAGAATCTCTTGTGGTAATCTGAGGTAAGCAGAGGAACTGTTTTTCCTTGTTTGCCTGTGTTTTGAGCTGTGCTATAAGAACAGATTTATACAGTCAGCACCTTTGGCACTGGGAAACCAGAACAGCTGCTTAACTGTAGTAGCACACAGTAACTGTGGGGGTTTGGGTCGTTATTAACATAGAGAGACCTCCCTGTCATCATTCCACTCACATTCCTCAGCTAATTTTAGGTTTTTGAGTTTTAACAAAATGAAGATGTATAATATAAAGATGTGTGTGATCTCTGCAAGTATTACTGTTTCAAACAAAATTTTGAGCTAATACAGGTCATCCTGTGCATTTCCAAAATGATCTGTGCCAACTGTGGTGAAGATCCACAATTTCTGTAGAATAATCTGCTTTACCTTCTTGACTAATCCTTGCAATCCCAACGCACGCTGAGGATAGCTATTGATTTCCACAGCAGTCCTGTTAATATTACTTGAGTACCCCTACAACAGTATGGACACTAGTAGATGGAACAAGATATTTTGCTACTCATTCTGCCCTTGGAAAAAGAAAAGAAAGAAAAAAAAAATCTATCCCAATTCCTTTTTTTGTAGTACAGATAAATCCCATGTAAGCAGACTGAGAACAGATGGATGTAACCTACACCTGCTGTGTATTTGTCCAGTTTAGGAAAAAGAATTTGGTGTTGTCACCTGGTATAAAAATAAACTGATGTGTTAGAAAATGGTCATATAAAAACATTTTAGTGTTTCTCCTCATATTACATGCTGACTTTATCACATTGGTAAACATTGCCTTCTGTAATGGTGTATATTTTTTCGTTGTACATTTGATCATCTGTACTGCCTGAGAACTGTTGTGTGGTAAATGCCAGCAATGGCTACCTAGAAGTCCCATGTTTAAGATCAGAGCCTTTATACTTACAGAAACTGTAAAATAGTACTTCTTTATGCAGGGATGTAGTAAACTTGGTTGGCTGCCCTCCGCTAAACCTTTCTTCATCCCGTACTGCTACTTTGTCTATATATGTGCAGCATTAATATGCATGACTGAAGTTGCTTGCTTGACTTGCTATTCCAAAGGACTAAAATAAACCTGTGTGTGTCAAGATGAGAGGATGAATATAAATGTCAGAGGCAGTTGGGCTGTTTTAGTAATCCTCATTTCCCAGTTCTCCATGTTTCATGAGCTGGTGAATCCAAGTATATTTTTCCAATAGCATGACAAAATTTTTTTACAGAGTTTAGCACATTTGGATAGAAAGGATGC
This sequence comes from Podargus strigoides, assembly GCA_028020825.1. NCBI lineage: Eukaryota > Metazoa > Chordata > Aves > Caprimulgiformes > Podargidae > Podargus > Podargus strigoides. The sequence goes on from CM051662.1 coordinate 61,603,563, forward strand.
TGAGCTGCATTTTCAGAAGGGATTCTGTGGCAGAAGGGAACTGGAGTATAGTCGGAGACAGCTACCTTTATAGACATTAGTGTGGGCAAAAGCACTGGTAAATGCTTACTTAAAAATAAACAGCACTGTGATTCTGTTCAGTTAAGCAGAACAAATTGCTCTTAAAATGTTTGTTGTAAAGTACTGTGTTAAAGCAGTGCATTAGCATAAAGGGATTTTACATCTGTAAACAATAATGATGATCAGAATGTGTTCATACAGAAAAGTAACTTTTTGAGAAGTATTTTTGTCCTGCTTACAAACTTAACTCTGAGAGACTTAACTCTATAGTGCCCAAATAGACTGTTTTAGTCTCATAATCTGTAGGTTTTACGTTTTCCTCTAATTTATACAAATGTTCTCTTTTGTAGCTATTTTTGTACCAGATTCTTCGTGGTTTGGCATACTGTCATAGAAGAAAGGTATTACATCGAGATCTGAAGCCGCAGAATCTACTAATTAATGAGAAAGGAGAACTGAAGCTTGCAGACTTCGGTATGGCCTGAAATTATTCTGTAAGAAATATTTTCTTCACTCAGCAAAAGAGAGGCATCTTCCTTTATAAAGGAAAGATGAGAACACTGGGTCTGTAGTGAACTTGTGCCTTCTCAGATGGAAAATGAAAGTCAGCCTTTTACAGGATATTAGTAATTAAAGTAATAGGTGTATAGGTAATAATGTCACTTGACTTGCGGTTTGCAAGTAGTCTTACAGCTTCCTTTGAAATTGATACTTACTCAGACCCTTCAAGGTGGAGCTCAAGTTGCTTTTCCTTACACTCCACAGTCACTCCAAAGCAAAGTAACCATGATGGGAGAGGGAAAGGGTCTGTCCATGTGCTAAATTGTCAGGTGTTACTCCATCACTGATGCACCAAGTTCCTTTGGGATTTCCAGGAGAGTGGGGCATTCACAGTTTCCCATTATCTTCTGTGTCAGGAAGGTCCTTTGAAAGTTGTGCTACAACTGTTTTTTTCCCCTTGTGTCTGAATAAAAGTTGCTCAGAAGATTGCATCTAACACAATAGACCTAAATTTTATTGAAGATTACTGAGAAACTGGCAATGTTAGGGTGGGAAAACCCCTGCTGGTCCAACACTGGTTTGTTCTTTTTCCACCATTTCAGTATTCATTTCTTGCCTTCTGCCTCTTGCAACATAATTCTCAAATGGAAATAATGCAGAAGGGTTTTCACAGGGGGAGGTATCTTATTGATCTAATGCTTTGTTGTTTTAATGAAATTTATAGGATTACTCCAGGACTTGATCTATTTACCTGCCTTCTGTGCTTAAAATGCTGATCATAAGATTGCTGTAAATACTAAGAGGCAAATCACAAGTTGTAGAAATGTATTTATTAGGGCTTTTTAATGAACATAATTGGGAAAGGTTTTATCAAGTATAATAAGGTTGATTTAGCTCTTAAAAATTCTTTGTCAATTCCATGAAAAAAAATATTTGAGCAAGCTGCACATGACTCATTATTTCCCTTTTTATGAAGGATTGGCTAGAGCAAAGTCTGTTCCTACAAAGACCTATTCCAATGAAGTTGTCACGTTATGGTACAGACCACCTGATGTTCTCCTCGGATCTTCAGAGTATTCAACTCAAATTGACATGTGGTTTGTATAGCTTTGTCTAATTTAAATTTTTGTTCTCAGTCAAGTTAAAAAAATGTCAAGACTTTATTATTATGTAGTAGTATTCAAATACTAACCCTTTGAATTTTTGAAGGCTACAACTGAGCTAGATTTTTAGAGAAAGGAATGGCAGACGGGGAAGAAGCTATTCTCTGAAAATGCAGAGTACTTTTTTATTGCTTAGAGTAAGCAGGCATTAGGCCCACAGTGTTAGGGGAAAAAAACCAAACATATTCTCCTAATGACATAACATGGTATTTCATGATGAATTTTGATTGATAAACTTGACATCTGAAGGAAGAGGATATAATATAGCTATGACATAGGTTTTGTTTAGTCTTCAACACTTCTTTTGTTGCTACATACCTTTCAAAAAAATATTTTAGTAACAGCATGTAGCTAACAACTAATTTAATAATTTGTTTTAATTGACGAGAAATCGCAGAAGTCTTTAAGAGCTGAAAGCTTAAATTGTATTGTTTCTGATTTATTTTTTTCTCTTTTAATAAAGGGGTGTCGGATGCATATTTTTTGAAATGGCGTCAGGAAGGCCTCTTTTTCCTGGTTCGACTGTAGAAGATGAACTGCACTTAATTTTCAGACTTCTGGGTAAATGGATATTTTTAGTAGTAATGTTAATGCTGGATGTTTGTTCTTGTAAACACTTTTTCCATGAGGACTGTAGATCTTCATCTATAAACAATGATATTTTATATTGCATTGTAATTAAAGTAAATGAGTGTACTCTTGATCAAAAATGATTGAGCTGAGTGCACAGCTGAGTTTGTACAGCAGAGACTCATGGACTGATTTCTTTTTCTCTTTCCTGTTTAAATTACAGGATTAAATGCCTATTTATGTCAAAGATGTTTCATTACATTTCTTTAAGTTGAATTTGTTGCTTTTTTTAAATGCAGGAACCCCGTGTCAAGAAACATGGCCAGGCATTTCTTCCAGTGACGAATTTAAAAACTACAACTTTCCCAAGTATAAACCACAACCCCTCATCAACCATGTGCCAAGGTACTTCATGTTTTATTACTAGAAAATATGCAGCCCCGTGGCTTTGTCTATTAGTGTGAGCATGTTTCCAAGTACAGTCTACTACTGAGTGCTGGAAAAACTACACATCACTCGTGTTATTGTGGGCAGATAGTAATGCAAAGCATAATACTGGTACTATGCAATTACTTTGTCTAATATCATTCAAGGTACCTGAAGTGCTGGGGTCTTGTTGCAGAATGGCGGAGAAGGCGAGGGAAGCAAGACGCAACTCAGTATGAGTTATAAGCAAGCTTCTACTTTATTCGAGTTCTGCTATGCCTTTTATACACTGGAGGTTAATTATGCCTACTTATGTTAAATTATGCTTACATATCTATGTCTAATTGGCTAAGCACAAACCATGCCTACTCGTCTATATTTGATTAGTTAAGCATAGAGCTACATTTGCATATTCCAGCCTCTTGCGGTTATCTACTTCTGAATTCTTCCCGCAGGTTCTACCTTGTAACTTTCCACTAGCTTCGGACTTGTCTCAGTTCCCAGGTCAGAGTGACCGTGGGAAGCTACAGCTATCAGCAGTACAGCTCCCGTTATCAGTACTGCTCGCTCACAGCTGCTACATTCAGCCCTGTGCTCACAGCTGCTACATTCGGCCCTGTTCAGCAAGCCATTCCTCCACAATTCCCCCTTTTTCTTTTTGAGCGAGCAGTATCTGGTTGGAAAGTTGAGCTACTTGTTTCATTATGCAGTTATAAGCAATTTTAGCAACAACTACAATAGCAATGCCTATTCCTATCCAGCGTAAGCCTTCTTTAACAAGCGAAAGCAGCCATGGTGTTAATCCCCCAAATATAGAGAATAACCATTTATCAAACGGATTGTTATTAACAGTGATCTTATTGGTGTGTTGCTTTAGCCAGTTTAACTGCTTATGGATGGAATTACTATGATCAGATAAGTTAAAGCAACATATACCCTCGAAGTCTTCACAACCATGGCCTTGTGCTAAAAGCAAAAAATCAATATCGGCGCGATCTTGAAACAAAGCATGTCGCAAACTATTTTGATCTACTAACAATTCATTAATAATATTTGTGGTAAAATTTGATTGCTTAACAGACCAACAAGCTAGCCTTTCGATCTCTTTAAGGCATGGGCAGCTGTTCTGTGACAAGTGCTTGGGCCTGCAGATGACTTTCCTGTTTTAGCGGCCACTGCTCGACCCATACTGGTTTGTCGGTGAGCCATGTTAACTGGATCGGGAAAGTCCACTGGGCAGTGACCGCCCCTAAAAAGAGTCATTCATGAGACGCAGTCCCAGCTGAGAAAGCACATCCCGTCCGATGAGAGCGTCGACTCCGATGGGCAATGACAAAATGTTCACAACTGTGTGGGCTTTTTTGTCGTCGATGGTGATGCACACAGGAGAAGCGCTGCATTTTACTGTGGTGGTTCCTCCCACACCTTCGATACCTGTGGCAGCTGGGTGACATGGCCAGTCAGGTGGCCACCGTGTGGAACTGACAATGGTGACATCAGCGCCAGTGTCCATTTGTTCACTCTTATCTGTTCACTCCTGCGTTCCTTAGTGAAGCAGTCATTGCTTTTTTTTTTTTTTTTTTTTTTTTTTTTGAAGTAGCTTCTAGAATTTGGCTACCTGCCTACGCCAACATCCCGTATGGCTGGTTCACTATTTGGTTATTCTCTTTTAGCCAGCCATACATTCTTCATGGTATATTTAATCATGCTTGTTACCTTTTCGAAAACATAAAGTACAATCGTTAATACAACAGCAACCAATAACAGGTGGAATTCAATAATAGGTGGAATTAACAAAGAAACAAAGTCTCCCAATCAATAGGCTCATCACATAGAAGTAGTCCCGTATTGTTTTCCCACGAAGCCCCATTTGCAAATGCCAAATCTGACCGGGGCTCAGTTGCAGGGAGAATCAGGAGGTCCTTCCCCAACAGGAAACTCTGCAAGGTGCGTCCACCTCACAGACAGACACCGCTCCCTTCCTGCAAGTGGTCCCAGCCCCTGTCCCCAAAACAGGACAGCTGGCAGTCATTTATCCAATGTGGGGCACTTGGGGCTTGTTTACCCAAGGGCTCCCCCCACAAAGCCGATTTCACCTTGAAGGAAAGCCAAAAGGCAAAGTCATCCCCTCCTTTTACATTTTCTCTTTACCCGGATCAAATCCTTTCCCCGCATTTCCCATCTCCGCCCCCTCCCCTTTCCATTTCTTGTCCCAGCCTGCCCACCCCCAACCACGCTCCTCTTGAAATCTTGCACTTGTTCATATGTGTGGGCACCGCTGGAATGAGGGGGGGGGGGGGGGGGGGAAACGGAACAGGCATTCGGTCGGGGCCCTGAAGCTGCGAACGTTTCGGCTGCTGCCGCAGCGCGCGCGCTCCCTCCCCCCCCCCCCCCCCTCCACGTCCCTCCAAGCCGCGAATGCTCCGGCTGCTGCCGCAGCGCTCGCGCGGGGGGGGGGGGGGTGGTGTTGGAATGCCGGTCGTGCCGCTCCGCTGCGCCAGGCACGGCCCCGGCGCCGGCCGCCGCTCCAGCCGCCGCCGCGGCGCTCGGGGGGGGGGAAAAAACGGAGGGGCACCGCTCACCTCCCGCCGCGGTCCCCGTAACTTTTTCGCCGTTTTATCACCGCTAACAACATTGTCCCACAGAGAGTCCCCACACTTTCTCCACTCCGTTACATCAAACAGCGTATTAGGGTCTTGAAAGTGTCCTCTGGCATACCCCCAAGCATATAGGGAGCCCAAAGTCTTTTTACTTATGTCCAGTCCCCGCTTTTCTAAAAAGCATAACAATAAAGCCACAAGCCCCGAACCATGCTTTAGGCTTTCTAACCCCTGCTTTTCTAAAAAGCATAAAAGCAATTCACAGGCTACCTCACGCTCCATGACCTTTTTGGCTGGTCCAAGCCGTCACTCCTCGAAGCCTCTCTCCGCTTCGGCAAACTCCTCGAAGCCTCTCTCTGCTTCGGCAAACCGGATAGCGACAGGAGGGTTCCCTCTTAGGGATCTCCCGCGACCCCTACACCGGGTCTCCCGCTGTGCAGCACGAACACCCCCCTCTCTGGGTGTCGTCCAGAGCGTAGCCTTAAGCGGATAGCGGGTCAAACAGCCTCTGTTCTGTTCCCAGGCGCGGATGCGGAATCCCACTGCATAGCAGATCGCCGATCTTTCGCCCACCGGTTCGCTGCTAACCGGTGCTCTGTTCCGCTCTCGCCTCCTCGGTCAGAGTTCCGGACCCCTGAGATGTAGAGTGGGGTCCCTAGTTCGGGCGCCAGATGTTGCAGAATGGCGGAGGAGGCGAGGGAAGCAAGACGCAACTCAGTATGAGTTATAAGCAAGCTTCTACTTTATTCGAGTTCTGCTATGCCTTTTATACACTGGAGGTTAATTATGCCTACTTATGTTAAATTATGCTTACATATCTATGTCTAATTGGCTAAGCACAAACCATGCCTACTCGTCTATATTTGATTAGTTAAGCATAGAGCTACATTTGCATATTCCAGCCTCTTGCGGTTATCTACTTCTGAATTCTTCCCGCAGGTTCTACCTTGTAACTTTCCACCAGCTTCGGACTTGTCTCAGTTCCCAGGTCAGAGTGACCGTGGGAAGCTGCAGCTATCAGCAGTACAGCTCCCGTTATCAGTACTGCTCGCTCACAGCTGCTGCATTCAGCCCTGTGCTCACAGTTGTTACATTCGGCCCTGTTCAGCAAGCCATTCCTCCACAGGGTCTGAACCCCCAGCCCTGAATTAAGGGTGACAGATGGGTGGTTCCCATGGCCCTTCAAAAGGAGAGGATGAGTTTGCCTTTTGGCTTTCCTCCAAGGTGCAGCTGACCTTGTAAGGAAAGCCCTTGGGTAAACAAGCCCCAGGTGCCCCCATTGGGTCAATGAGTGCCAGGTGTCCTGCTGTGGGGATAAAAGCTGGGCCCACTTGCAGGAAGGGTGGGGTGTCTGTCTGTGAGGTGGATGCACTGTGCGGAGTTTCCTGTTGGGGAAGGACCTCCTGCCTCTCCCTTCAACTGGGCCCCAGTCAGGTCTGGCATTTACAAACGTGGGCTTTGTGGGGAGACAATATGTGGCTACTTGTATCTTATATGATCAGCCTATTGACTTGGTTGTCTCCCATCTCTTCTATGGGAGGCTGTTTCTTTGTTAATTCCATCTATTACTGATTGTTGTGTGTCGGCACTGGGGTTGATGTCTGTGATGTGTGATCTGACTTGTTTGTACCCCCAGCGATCACCCATGTACTGACTTTTTTATGTGCAATAGAATCTGGTTACTGGATTGTTTTTTCTGGTGGCTGTGTCCTTTGTGCTAGGCCTAGTAATTGGCAAAACAGTACCACAGTTGCATAGTGACCTGTAGAACTATAAATTCCCATTAATAATGCCAGCATAGTAGGAGTATTAGAATCATAGAATAATAATGGTTGGAAGGGACCTCCAGGGTCATCAAGTCCAACCTTTATCCCATCATCTCCCTAACCACTAGACCATTAGACCACGGATTCAATTGCCTCCTCAACCCGTTTTTTGAACACCCCCAGGGACGGCGACTCCACCACCTCCCTGGGCAGCCTGTTCCAATGTCTAAAAACCCTCTCAGGAAAGAACTTCTTCCTAACATCCAACCTAAACTTCCCCTGACGTAACTTGAGGCCATTTCCTCTCGTCCTATCATTAGTCATTTGGGAGAAGAGACCAACACCAGCCTCACTACTCCCTCCTTTTAGGTACCTGTAGAGGGCAATGAGGTCTCCTCTCAGTCTCCTCTTCTCCAGACTAAACAACCCCAGTTCCCCCAGCCGGTCTCCATAAGGCCTGTGTTCCAGACCTCTCACCAGCCTCGCTGCCCTTCTCTGGACTCGCTCCAGCACCTCAATGTCCTTCCCATACTGCGGTGCCCAGAACTGGACACAGTACTCGAGGTGTGGGCTCACGAGTGCCGAGTACAGGGGCACGATCCCCTCCCTGCTCCTGCTGGTCACACCATTTCTGATACAGCCCAGGATGCCATTGGCCTTCTTGCCCACCTGGGCACACTGCTGGCTCGTGTTCAGCCGCTGTCAGCCAACACCCCCAGGGCCTTTTCCGCCAGGCAGCTTTCCAGCCACTCTGCCCCAAGCCTGGAGCGCTGCATGGGGTTGTTGTGGCCCAAGTGCATGACCCGGCACTTACCCTTGTTAAACCTCATGCAATTGGCCTCAGCCCATCGCTCCAGCCTGTCCAAATCCCGCTGCAGGGCCTCCCTACCCTCAGACAGATCGACACTCCCACTCAGCTTCGGGTCCTCTGCAAATTTACTGAGGGTGCATTCGATCCCCTCATCCAGGTCATCCATAAAGACATTCAACAAGACTGGCCCCAAGACCGAGCCCTGAGGGACACCGCTTGTGACCGGTCTCCATCTGGATTTAACTCCCTTCCCCACAACTCTCTGGGCTCGGCCAGCCAGCCAGTTTTTAACCCAGCAAAGAGTCCACCTGTCTAGTCCATGAGCCACCAGCTTCTGCAGCAGAATGCTGTGGGACACTGTGTCAAATGCCTTCCTGAAGTCCAGGAAGACAACATCCACCGCTTTTCCCTCACCCACGAGGCGGGTCACCTGATCAGAGAAGGAGATCAGGTTGGTTAAACAGGACTTGCCCTTCATGCCAGCTCCCTCAGCACTCTCGGGTGGATCTCATCTGGCCCCATAGACTTATGGGTGTCTAATTGACTTAGCAGGTCCTTCGTCCTGCTCCTGCGAACTGCCCCGTGCCTTGCCCCTGTTTGCCCGCTCCTGTTCGCCGCACTCCCCAGGGGCGTTTACAAACCTCCCACACTGCACTTCCTAAATAACCCAAATTCTCTTCTGTTCCGTAATAGGTCCATTGTTAAAATGGCAAGGTTTCCTAGAGTGAGCTCTTGAGACCATGCTAAAATCATTATGAGGAATTTGAAGGTTCTGCATAGTTATTATAAATAAACTTTATAGCAAAGACTACCACGTTTTTTATTGACTGAAGAAAAAGATCTAACAGTGTGTCCTAGTAAATGTGTAGTGTTAGGCTTTTAAAAAAATTAAAAAAAAATAAAAAAATTGCTTTTTCAGTAAAATAAACGGTGCAGGTCAGCCTAGTAAATCACAATCCAAAACTCAGGATTTGCCTGTCTCCAGTTTTTTTTAAATAGTCTTATTCTGAGATACTGGTACTTTTATGTATACACATTAACATGCAGCATAGTTGTTCAGGTGAAAGCATTTCTGTGTTTAAATTAAATTTGCAGGTTTGATATCATTTAATGAAGTCAGTTCCTTTGCAGTTTTTCTTTTGTAAATATAGTTCAATAACTGTTTTAATTTTAAAAAATATTTTTATTTTTAGGCTAGACATGGAAGGAATTGAATTGATAGCGAAGTTCCTTCAAGTAAGATGTGTTTTGTGGCTTTACTTTATAATAGTGCAAGTTTAGAGTTTTAATATATTATTTACAAAATGTATTAGAAGCTGTAGTATCTGTTAGATCAATCTCAAAGTGAAATAAGCAGCTGAGTCTGCAGAGGATGACAGATTTGGCAAGACAAGTGGTTTTGGGAAGCCTATGTACTGTAAGAATTTATAACCTGATGTTTAATGTTTTTATTTTTGCTGACAGTCATTTCTTCTCCTGCTACTTTGTGCAGAAATATAATTGATTTTGTGTTAGCCATTCCCTGAAAAAAATCTCTTGTGAAATATGGTATTAAAACAGAGCTTTTAAATACAAATACTAAATTTCTGTCATGATTAACTTGGCTTACTACTAGAGAAGCAGTTACTAAGCTGTAATATTACTCTTGGATCTTGCAAACTGTATTCAAAAGGTGAAGTAGTATGTGGGTTTTATCTTTTAATCTGTATTAAAATATGAGCCGGAAGCAAGAAGGGGGAAAGCAAGATGGAAGGCCAACTCTTAAATTTTTGAGTAGATGCAGAAGCACTGTACTTTCACAGTGTTAAAAATTCTTGGTACATAAGGTGGAGTTACTCTGCTTTGCAGCCTGTGATTTTTCTGCATCAGGTCTTCATCTGTTTACACACTGTGTCAGAACAGTACTTGCAGTCCTTGTTTAGACTTTGTTCTTATTTGTAAACAGCTTTTTAAATGTCTGCATCTTTGTCCAAATGTCCACATATGCCAAGCAGGAGACATTTGAGTGCAGATTGAAGACCGTGTTGTCTAAAGTTCCATTTTATGCAAAATGCTGCAGCATAGTTCATCGAATTGGAAAACTTGTGTGATCTCATGTTAATAACATTTCATTGCAATTTAATATTAGAATATAATGTAGACAGAAGTCTGTCATCTAATTGTTGTTACGTCTATAAATAAAGATTAAGTGTATTTTTTACTTGAATCCATTTACAGCAGTTATTTTGACTACTTTAGCAATCTTGTTATATGTTGATGATAATGATTTAGATAATATATGTTAGATTTTCATGTGTGAAATAAAAGTAATGAAAACAAATTTGTGCTAGTGAGTTGGCAGGAAATACTGATCAAGTAGAACTCTGTTTCTCACTTTGATGGAATCACTTGATGCAAACAGGTTTTTTTAATGAAAACCAATTTGTATTCTTTTATGTTAATAGTATGAATCGAAGAAGAGAATTTCAGCAGAAGAGGCCATGAAGCATGCATATTTCAGAAGTCTTGGAACAAGAGTACATACCTTGCCTGAAAGTAAGAGAAAGAGTAAAGTAGCAGAGTACTGTTAAGATAGTGCATTAAAGCTAAGTACATTGCTTAAGGAAAAACTCTCAAGTCTAATCTATTAAAGAAGTCTGGTATGTATTGACTTAAATATTTGGGAATAGAAAACATTTTTTTATCTAAACTGTATAATTAAGAATAGAACTTTGTTCAATGAAGCGTAGTTATGTTTGGATGTGAATTAATTTCTTTGTTATGTTCCAGGTGTTTCAGTATTCAGTCTAAAAGAGATTCAGTTGCAAAAAGACCCTGGCTTTCGAAATTCCACTTACCCAGAGACAGGTATGGAAAGCTTAAGATTTTCTCATATCTGCAAATGAAATGCTGTGCCAGAGACATTTGGAACTGAAAAATACTTTGATAAATTGGTCTGTATGAATGTACTCGCACAGATATCGGGAATTATTTGCTCAGATTTCTGTAGAGACATATAAGGTAAACGCACAGAAGGAGGCGAGCTTTACAAGGAGTGGCAGGGGGACTGTTAATATGAAAACGTCTGGGAGTTTCAGACTGTTACTGTGTGGGCATCGAATGGTGGCAAAGTAAAAAAAAAAAAAAGGCAACAAGTGCAGTTAAAAGAAAGATGCTGATATTGGTTTAAGCACAAAGAAAGGATATTCTCTCGAAATAGAAAGACAGAAGATGGAGGTAATAACTGAACACTGTTGTGTGAATGCTTCAGTTTCTTACCATGGTCCATGTTCTGTTGCAGGACATGGGAAGAACAGAAGGCAGAGCATGCTTTTTTAAAGTGGGCAATGCGGAGTCAAGCCCAAGCTTATCCTGTCAGTCAGGGACTTGGATCTGAAGGCAGTGCTCTCTGTTGGTGGACTTGGAATCGCAGTTTGTCTACACTGTCCTCTTCACAGTGGAGTCTTTTTATTTCCAACCTGCAGATTATGTTTTTATATTTGTTGTCACAGTGTGACAATTTTTTGTACAGTTGGTTTTAAGGTCTCCTCTGCCACTAGAGCCAGTAGGTTACAGCTGTTGATGTAACTGTAGCTGCAATTTTTGTGCAGGACTGAGAAACACAGTGCATTATTTATTGCGGAATCATTGCTGCTAAATTACTACTGTCTGTATAGTTAACACAGCAGTTCCATGCCTGAAGAAGTTGCAATGGCTTTATAATATGTGAATGCATCTGTTTCTCTTCATAAAATGTTCTACTGCTGTGGGGTTTTTTTGTATTTCTTAAACTGCCGTGTTTCCTGGAATGTAAACATAGCTTTGCTTGGCTATAGGTGAACCATCTTTAATGCTCTAAGTTCATGGCACTTAATTCCTTGTTTAACATTGGAAGTATGTGTTGAAATAGTTGAGAAATTATACTGCATATTATGTTTTTGTAAAACACATGGTGTGACAGTTGATTCAAACAAGTGAACAGTAACTATTATTTGCCGTCAGATCCTACGTTAGTTATTGATAAGTTAGAGCATGGAGACTGGATGATAAATTTTGTCAGGCTTACTCCAGCATAAGGTATTTGCACGCTGTTGTGCATATGGGGCCTGCCGAAGCAATGACTTTTTTACCTTGTTTTTAACTTAGACATACAAACAGTAAAACAATGATTCATATATGTTGGACCCTGGCTTACTTTTGAAACTTAGAATCTTTTCATTACAGAGGAACAGGACAACTAATTACAAGAACATGGGAATAATGTCACGTTTCCCACCTTGTTGCTCTCCCATTTGTGCATTATTCACTTGAAATCAACTGGAAAGATGCGAGTTTGTACTTGATAAGAACTTGCTGTACTACAGCGCTTTTACAATGGTAACTTAGTTTTTCAGATCTTAGATGTTATCTGTTTACCAGAGATAGTAAACATGTTACTACTATGTTTTTGCATCTCAGTGAGTATCATAAGTACACCCTTGGTGATGGTTACAGTATTTTTAAGCATTTGTGTTCACCTTTATGAACCTATTTGTTTAGTGCATCTTAAAAGAGACTAAATCTTTATTGGTATATTTTGAAATGGTCATGTAAATCTTTGTCTGGCATATCATGAAAATAGTCATAGGTAACTTAATTTTTCCTGACATTCACTGTAAAACATTCAGGGGTCCTACCATTTCTGTTCAGGAAATCTTGTAGTTTATTGTTATTTAACAGTATTAAGTGAATTTTTTTATATTTCATTATAACTTTATTTGTGAATAGTGATTGTGGCATGTTTGGGGGTGTTTTATTAATATTTCATTGATACTGGTAAATTTGAATTGTTGGGGTTTTTTATTATTATTTTCTGGAAGAGAGAAATTCATGTGTAATGGTGACTATTGGACCACTACTGCTTTTCAGCATTTGTACACCAGTTTTATGTTAAATCTTGTAGACCTAACAAACTGCTGTTATTTCTAACTGACCAACCTGTATTAATATTGTACTTTTGAAAGTATAAATATTATGTGGAATTCTTTGGTTTTGTTTTGAAATTTATAACAACAAAGGCTCTGCGTTGTTAAAAATACAGACTAAGTGAGCTTGCGGTTCTTGGGGCATTGTTGGAAACTTTTAGCTAGATCTGTGTGTTGTGAGAGTCATCAGTTTTAACTTTGGCCACTTATTAATTTGTGCAGCGCAGAAGCAGTGGCAGTGAAAAGTAACGCGACTCATCCGCAACTGAGGCCATTCAGGATCTTACCACGAACATGGTCCATAGTCTCATTGTTAGCAAATGAGTCCTGCATGTCACACGGTATCGGAAGTCTTGCCTAGGTCTGGGAGGGTAACGGGTGTCTCGGGACACAGGCGTGGGTCTCCCACTGGTACCAGCAGGAGCGTTACGTGCATGTCTCAGAGGCAGGTTTGGCACTGATGAAAAAAAACCTTTGTCCTGAAATAGCTGTTATATATTTTTTAATAGTTGCTATTGATCTGATCTAGATTTTATACTGATTAACTTTGTAGGAAATATGTTGTAGACATGATGGTGTCAAAGAAAGTATTAGAAAAACATCTCCTTTTTTTACCAAAGTAGTGAAGATAGAGAATAAATGTTCACTGTGGATAAATGTGGGATTTAGCATTTTTAGAACAGTAATGTTTTATAGGTCATAAAAGAACAAGTAATAATGTGACACTAATGAGTAAAGGACTTAAAGGTTTAACTGGTAAAATGAACAAATTTAGAAAGGGATCAGCTGTGGCCAACAAAAAGAGGTATCTGTTTTAAGTAGAAATTCAGCTTTTTGGTTACAGATGTAAAGATCTTCCATGAAAGGAAAGTACTCTGTCTGTAAAGAGATTTTTCTAAGAACCTGCAAGTGAATCTGTTTGCTTCAGTAGGAGATAGCTTTAAAGACTGTATTTCTGAAGAAGCTTGGCATCTGTGGGCAAACCAGTTTGTTGGTTTTCCTTTTTTTTTTTAATTGTCTGTAATTGAAATTCCTGCATCAGCAGAGACAGTTCTGTGGCAACTGCCAGTTTGAGGCAGTAGTCAGTGAGTCTGAAGTCACTGTGCATTTCTCTGACATCTTTTTCATGCAGTTCAGCATTCTGCCTCCTGTCTGACAGCATCAGGCGCTACAGACTGGCTTTCAATGTCCCCGGGAACTGTAGGGACTGTTGGCCTTTTTGGGAAATGACCTCAACCATGACAAAAAAAACAAGCAGATAGTCACTAAAAATGGATGACTTCCAGTATTTGGTATGGCAGCCTTTGCTTGAAGATGAGTGCTCAGTTAATGAGAAATGGCCTGCAAGTTGTTGCTGATTAAGCAATTATTTTTAGAAGATAGGCAGTGTATCCCATCTGCCCGGAGGTAGGAATGCCAAGGTGTGAGTGTAGGAATAAGGTGGGCTTGAGGACAGGGAAAAGGCAGGTGGTGATGAGGATAGGTGCACATGCAGGTGAAGGCTGAAGGGGGAGAGAGGGTGGGAGGGGATGGGGATTGACAGGACAGGGCAGAGTGGGCAATGGAAGGGACAAACCACCGGCTCAGCAATGCTCTAGTGGAACACGCATCTCAACACAGCTGTGTTATTTTTGTGCTGCTTTACCACAGCATTAAGTAGCCAGAGTGTATCCCTGAACTGGGCAATAAAAGTTAAAATAAACAATTATTAAAGAATCAACATACTTTGTATTTGCAAATCCTTTGAAAAACTGCAAGGTAGCATTCTGTGGGCTGCTTGCTTGTTTGTGCATCAGTTTTTTCACTGTAATAAAGGTACATTGTTAGGTGGATAGATGATGGTAGAGCGGTAGATGTGGTTTATCTTGACTTCAGTAAAGCATTTGACACTGTCTCCCACAGCATCCTCGTAGATAAGCTGATTAAGTATGGGTTTGGTGATCAGGTAGTGAGGTGGATTATGAACTGGCTGAAGGGAAGAAGCCAGAGAGTTGTGGTCAATGGGACGGAGTTTAGTTGGAGGCCTGTGACTAGTGGAGTCCCTCAGGGGTCAGTACTGGGACCGGTGTTGTTTAATATCTTCATCAACGACTTGGATGAGGGTACAGAATGTATCCTCAGCAGGTTTGCTGATGACACCAAACTAGGAGGAATGGCTGACACACCAGAGGGTTGTGCTGCCATTCAACGAGACCTTGATAGGCTGGAGTTGGGCGGGAAAAAACTTAATGAAATTCAACAAGGGCAAGTGTAGAGTTTTGCATCTGGGGAAGAACAACCCCATGTACCAGTACAGGTTGGGGGCTGACCTGCTGGAGAGCAGTGTAGGGGAAAGGGACCTGGGGGTCCTGGTGGACAGCAGGGTGACCATGAGCCAGCAATGTGCCCTTGTGGCCAAGAAGGCCAATGGCATCCTGGGGTGTATTAGAAAGGGGGTGGTTAGTAGGTCAAGAGAGGTTCTCCTTCCCCTCTATTCTGCCTTGGTGAGGCCACATCTGGAGTATTGTGTCCAGTTCTGGGCCCCCCAGGTCAAGAAGGACAGGGAACTGCTTGAGAGAGTCCAGCGTAGAGCCACAAAGATGATGAAGGGAGTGGAACATCTCCCTTATGAGGAAAGGCTGAGGGAGCTGGGTCTCTTTAGCTTGGAGAAGAGGAGACTGAGGGGTGACCTCATTAATGTCTATAAATATGTAAAGGGTGAGTGTCATGAGGATGGAGCCAGGCTCTTCTCAGTGACATCCAATGATAGGACAAGGGGCAATGCGTGTAAGCTGGAACATAGGAGGTTCCACATAAATGTGAGGAAGAACTTCTTCCCAGTGAGGGTGACAGAGCACTGGCACAGGCTGCCCAGAGAGGGTGTGGAGTCTCCTTCTCTGGAGACATTCAAACCCGCCTGGACATGTTCCTGTGTGACCTGACCTAGGTGTTCCTGCTCTGGCAGGGGGATTGGACTAGATGATCTTTTGAGGTCCCTTCCAATCCCGAACATTCTGTGATTCTGTGATTGTTTCTGTTTTGCAATGTTAAGATGGGATTAAAGGTTAAGAGTACATTCAGTTATTGAGAACAAAATATATGAAAGGTATGTTGTAAATATCTCCAAGCTAAGTATTGTAAACCCAAGAAATACCCAGAATTAAGGTCAGATTTGAAAGAAATCCAAACAAATTAGGGTATGGAAATGCACAGCTATAGTACATAGTGACACTGAAGAAAAATTAGAAGTCACCTTGTGTGTGACAATGCATAGTCACAGACGTTTGGTCGTTTTATCTGGTTACTAATGGGCAGAGTTGAAAGAAACTGTATACCTTGTTAGTGCATTTCAGTACCCTTTTCCTCTTAGAAAAATTTGGCTTTGAAAGAAATGCAACATTTCTATGAAATTTCTTAATTTGGGGGAAGAACTTGAATGTTTACTTTTTACAGATTTCTTTTTTCTTTCTTTTTTTTTTTTTTTTTTTTTTTTTCTTTCCAGTCTGGGCTGTCAGAGATTCAGAGATTTAATGCTACTCTTTGGCCTAGATGTGGGTGAGCAACATGCTTTGTGTCTTGCCAACATCGATATCAGACCAATTTAAGAGATTGACAAGAGAACAAGTATAGATTATAAAGCGTAAAGAAATGGCTGTACACATGTTTAGCTAATTGGTGTATTGTAAAGTAACCTCTGGCTGTACAGGTAGGATGATTATGAAAAGCCAAAGTAGATACGTGGGCTTTGTAATTCATACTGTACAGCCTTTTCATCTCTGCAGTTCAGTGGCAGAGAAATCACACTCTGGTTCTCGGCTGCAGTGAAAGTTCATGTTGTCAGAACTGTGATTAGAGTTTAGCTAGTCTAGATTATTTTGTTTTAATGTTTTGTGTGTGATTTTCACTGGGCTGTACGGTGCCTCTCTGTTAACTGAAAGAAAAATATGTCAGTGGAAAAAATGTGTACATTACAACTTTCCATTATTTTCACATTTCCTAAAACTCCTTAACTCTTTTAAGTTCTGTAATTTTTGAGCCAACTGAAACTGTGAATGTACACATACGCACACACCTACTGTTGTAAATAACTGCTTAATTTATTACCCTGGCTGCATCCCCCAGTATCACTTGAGCAGCAGGCCTGCCTGAGCAGATGGCTTTTATGGTCCTCCTGATGAAATACGAGTCTTGCTCAGCTCAGATGCCACACCTTGAAACACATTTTCCCTCAGAGAGCTATGAGGTTCCTTCATTTGGTGCAGTGGGATCTTCTTGCTGATGGAAATGCCATTGCTGTGGATTGCAAACTGGGGAGAATGCTCTCCCCTCTCCCAACATGCTCTCGCAGAGCACCTCCCTCTGAGGCCCCGCATGGCAGCATCAGCACTGCTTACTTCTTCTCTTCCACACCCTGAGCTTACTTTTGAAAAAGACTTTTTTCCCCCTCTTTTCCATGTCCTTTTCCTTAATTTGCAGGAGGAAGCAGCTGGCCTGGAGCCATGTTGGGAATAATTAAGGTTAGGTTTATTCATTTGCACTTCTTGCAGAGTGTACCCTCCTCACCCAAGGCAGGCCATGATGCTGATTGCTCCAGAGTCCTTGCCTGAGGTTCATTCTCCTTTTTTCATTTAAATAAATTTATACTTCTCACTAATGCTGTCAATCCCTTTGTCTTCAAGGAATAGGTTTGTACTCCATCTGTGTAGGCAGAGCACTTGCATATTAATTGGTAAGAGCAGTTACAGTTTGGGGCTAAAAGGGGTTTCAGAAGTTGTGGTTTTCTGAAGACTTTGTAGAGGTATGCTTAAATCTGAGTGACCTGTGTTTTTTTATCCTACAGGATACAGAGACAGTCCCAAGATCAGAGGGGAACAGCAATGCCCTTACATAAAAGACTCCTTGTAGTTACTATGCCTTTTCTAAATTAATTTGGTGGTCAAGGTGGCTCCTAAAGATGTTTCCTGTAGGCACAAGATCACATAGCCTCTTAATGTAGAGACTCGAGCTACAGTCAGTTTTAAAGGACCATCTCCCCTTTAAACAATCATCTTGTTGACAATTCATTACTACTTTGGTAGGTATTTCCAGACTGGCAAGTGCCTGATGAGACTAGTTTTCTTCAGACAAAACAAATTGTTCTTTGTTGATATAATGGACGTGTCAAATCTTTCTTTTTCTGTAGCTGGTTATCACCCATCACTGTTTTCCCCACCCTGAAAGTTGTCTGCAGAACTGAAGCCATTTACCTGTGCCAGGGCAGATGATGATGTGTGATCTCTTGGCAAAGCTACCCCGTAGCTGCGGGCCCTACTGGTGGATACTTGCTTTTCTGGGAAAAAAAACAACAAACAAACCACAATGTAATGATGAGCCAAAAATAGCCTAATTGTGCACCCAGCCTATAGAATATTGAAAACTTTATGTATTGCTGAAGTATGAAAAAAGTGTAAATCTATCCAAAAAATCCTCCATGTATGCTCAAACTGCGATTACTACCAAGAATATTGGAGAGAGTAACTCCAGGTTTCTTCCCCAGGATTGTTGGCTTGGAGCTCTCCATGCCACAGAAATATTATTTCTTTTACATACATTCTTTTACATACATTTATTTGATTTTTCTCAACACTTGAAAAGATATGTTAATTAAATTCAACAGAAAATTATGAATAGAATATTTTCTTCTAAGTATAAGGCATAATAATCAAGTGTTTCAGGTAAGTGCTAGACTTTGAGAGGCTGGACTTCATTTCTATAAATTCTTCCCAGTAAGAAAAATTTTTGTTCCACATAATTGACTCAGTTTGAAAAGCAGATTTGACTTTTTTTTTTTTTTTAAAAAAAAAATTTAAAGTCAACCAGCAAAAGATGTGTTCTATTGCTATTTTTTGTTCTCTCAAAGACAAGACAGCACTGCTTTCCTATTTCTAGGTGTCTTCCCTTAAATTTTATTGAATTCTCTCAGATCCTTTATAGTAATTTGTTGCAACAGACTTTTGTCCCAGAATTGTTATTTTCTGCTATCTTTAAAAGAAAAACAAAGTCACTCAAGGGGCAGGGGTGTGGGAGGGGAGGAGTGGGTGTGTTGAGCCTTTTGACAAGAAAAAAATCTGCCTTAGTAATAGTAAAACCTTGGAAGAATCAAAATTATTAGAATCTGGATGCTTTTAAAAAATCTCTTGTCACACACTCCCTCCTCTTCATCTTGTTTTTTTTGCAGTGTGGTATTCAATACTTTTTATTGAGTCAAAGACCAAATTTTCATGAGTATCTATCCTTTTTAAACTCGTGGTGCAAAACTCTTCATCTCTGTGCCTTGTTCTCCCATGAGCGATGCTGGCATGTACTAGGTGAGACTCAGTATACTGAAGTTGGCATTCATGCTTTTTTAAAACTGAGACAAGAGTTGACTCTTGTCAGCAGCTGCCTCTCTGTAACTTACTGAAAAATATTCCATGTACCTGGGAGGAATCCACTGAAAGAGAAATGTTTGATCTGCGAGCCCTTGTGATTTCATTTCCACAAGACTAGTCAGTCCCATCAGTTTCATGCTGCCTTTTCTTCACACCTATTCTGATTTTACTTCATATAAAATTTCCCTTCACTCTTAAATTTTATGTAGGTTCATCTTCTGGTTTAGACTCCATGGGGTATCATCTCTTGGAGCTCTTAAAACGCTGAACCAAGTGAATGACTTCCCATGTGTTTTATTCTTTGTCTTGCATCTAATTGCTCTGTTTATCAGGCACAGATACGGCAGGTTTTTATCCCGTTAATTACTGCAAGTGAAACTGAGGAGTCATTTTTGGTTGTGCAACCCAGAAGCCGCAGGAAAATTCCTGCTGTCTTTTGTCAGACTACCTCTGCCCCAAAAATGGCTTTTCAACATCACAACTGCATTAATAAAATGTTTATTTAGCACCTTTCAGGTTGAAGGATCCAAAAGCACTTTACAATTAACTACACACACCACTGAAATGCATCCAAACAGAAAATCAGCAGACAACTCACTGCATAAATTTCAAAAAGCTTGACCAGCCGCTTGGTCAAAAGCAAAATAGAAGCTTGGATGACCTGTAGCAAACAGGATTCTGATTTTTGGTTTGGTTTTTGAAGGTCTCATCTGAAAAATCTACACGGTAAAGCTGCATTCAACCCAATTTAGCCACCTTGGAAAACTGAAGATTTGCATCAGCCCTGCCAAGATTAGAATCTCTGGTGCCAGGGAGTCTAGCCTAATCCTAACCTGACATTTAAATGACAAAACCATCACCTCAAGGTAAAGGACATACTCATTAAATTCAAGTTGCAAGTATATAGTAACACAGTGCTGTTTTTAAATCCAGAATTCAGATGTTTATACATAAACATCCCACGTGTACAGTGTGCCTCTTTACAAGCACCAGGCATTAATTTGCAGTCCTGTAACTTTTCCAGCTTTGGAGGAAGGGGAAATGCGACCTTCTGAGCTTTAGCAGCTAGAATAACCTTTCCAGGGAAAGAGTAGAAGGCACTTGGCACGACTGAACAAAGCACCTGGAAATTCTCTATCAGGAATGATCCTCGTTCCCTGGGAGGACAGAGATTACCTGCAGTCTTTCCAGCTGTAATGTTGACAGTTCGTAAGAAGCATAAGCCGAATAAATTCTGAGCAACATTTCCTCTTCTACAGAAGTATTCTCAAATGCTGGAAATGTCTCATGAATATGCACAGTCCAGTTCCTCCCTGTTGCAACACCACAGAAGAATTTGGGCATAAATGTTTAAATGTGGCTTTGTTACTCCTAAATGCATCTCCTGACTATAATGTTATGTTTTTCACTTCAGCAAAGAAACATTATAAGGCTATTTTTATACAATTTGAAAGCACTTAATACAAAGTTACATGAATACACTGTATCATATGGCCTACCCGTGGAGAAAATGCTGAGATACTAGCATTGGGCTATTCAATACTAGTTTTGTCTTTCAACTTTTTATCTTAATACTAGAAAATATATAAATCATTTACATGACATTATGCAAAAGAAGGCACAGCCGGTTATAGTTTACACAAGCACAATGCATAACATGCAGAAAAAGGGATTAAAAAGAAACTTCACATCCTTATTAGATACATTGTTGCAATCCATTAAGAAAAGTACTTCATCAACAACAGAAGTGTTCAACACTTGAGAGCTATGATATAAAAAAATTATAATTCATTTAATGCAAAACAGGTTTATGTATACTTTCATATATAAACACTGTTTAAAAATGCTAATGTAATAAAAGTAGATTATCCATGTAATCAAAAGTGCAAACCAAAGGAACAGAGGGTTTCACAATGTCCTTCTCATGACACAGGAAAAACTAGCCCATAGGAATGAAGTGTTAAATCCACCAGTAAGTCCTTAGCGTAATGAGGCGTCATCAGGATTTCCGAGTGTTTGGAGAGAGCAGTACTGGAGAAGAGGCTCTGTCCAGACTGGGGAGTGGCACTGGTATGTGGCCATTTAGCAGAGTTGGAAACTGTAAGATGCCAAAAGGTAAAAATTACTCTTTATCTCAAAGCATTCTGCCCAGAAGTGTGTTTAGCATGAGCAACCGACTCCAGATGTTTTCAAGACTTGTCATTTCTGTACAGTAAGATGCATACAAAATCCTGCATCAGCCATTAGGAATGTAAAACAGAAGGATGAAACCTGAATAATCTGTAAATGTATGGGGATGTGTAAATCTATTATTGGCTATATTTTATATAAAAGTTCACATAACAATACATCTGTCATCACCCTGGGAAAGTGAATACTACAGAGAAATGTTTTGCCATCCATTCTGCTTCCAAAAACGTTTTTCAATCTACAAAAGTGAAAGTTGAGATGTAGTTTTAGGGCAGAAAAAGTACAACTGCATATATAAATCTGGGGAAAATTACTCTCAAATAATTACAGTTTCTCTCTGTGGTCATTAAGAATCTGTAAAATAGCTACGCCTGATTGTTCAGTATGTGAAGCAGAATACATTGTAAGTTAGTATTAACCTTCTACTTCTGAAATACTGTGCAGAAAATACTAATTCAATACATAAGGCGTATATTCTGCATTCATGACAGCATCCTGACTGTAACTTGCCTGCAGTGATGTGTTCTTAAGATCTGACCTGAGAAAAACCACAGCAAGTAGGTGGCATAAACCTGCTACAGCATGAGGCAAGGACTTATCCCTGCAGTAGATGCCGATCTGGCCTCAGGGCCAGGCTGGGTTGGCTTGGGAGAGACAGAGCTGAGTAACAGAGCTCCTGACTTCAAGTGTCTAGTGTATTTTTACCCCTTATCAGATCAGTCCTTCAGCTGTCAACTGTGGTGTAATCAACCTCTACACATGCATATAATCTGCTTATAAAAGGATTACTCTTTCTCTGAGATGTTAGTTAATGATATCTGTTTTCCAGTGTTCAGTTGAGAATCCTGTTGAGCAGCACAGACTCAGCAGTGTGATGCGGGGGGCTGGCACCACATTCCTGGTGGTGGCCAGGACTGGCTGATACCTCTATTTTAACCAAACCTCAGGAAATGTTTTCTATCGCTTCTGCCAAGATTCATTAAAGCACAGAACTTGATTACAAGCTGTTGCTTTTCTAGTTTAGGTTTCTAAAGTGAAACATGTAAATTACAATGTGCTTCCTGTGATTTCTTAAGCTAACAAAACAAGGGTTGTGTGGGATCTTTGGTGTCTGTCAAGGCGGGTGGCATGCTGGCACTATGGCCCAAGACACAAACAATACTAATGTCACAATTTCACCCTTCCCCTGGTCTCCACCCCAATCCAGCTCTCTTGTTCTTCTTCCTGTTGTCTATGTAGCCCCTGGGGCCAGGACGATGCTCTTCATTCATATGCCTCTATGCAGTGGGGATCTAGGACTTGACTGTGCCCTCTCAGTGTTACTGTCTATACAGCAGTAACAATGAAAATACACTTAATTTAGTTAGTGCTTAATTCAAGCTAAGTTGATAGTTCTTAAGTATGGCTGAATTTTTCTTGAATTAACCAATTCTGTGCAAGTCTTGCTGTTCCAGTTATGTGGTAATTTCAAACTAATGATGAAACATCAAATTAAGTTTAATTACAGAGCAGCATGGCTTCAAAGGGAAGACTTTCCAGGTAGGTCAAAATATCAAGGTAAATTGTGTGGAAGGAGACTGCAGATTTCAGTGGTGCTCTACATAAGCTGTAGGGTGTATAGGCATAGGTGTATGGAAGTTGCTTTCACCGTATAAGCGTTGAAGGAGAGGTTTTTATCAGTTAATAAGCATCTACGTGCTCTGTGAGGGAGTATGCATGTAGTTGTGTCCAGCAGTGCCAGAACAAGCTCCTCCTGGTTCATTACAGGAGGGGACCATACATTCCCATAGGCTTGTCCTGGGCTCAGTGGGACCATGGATGTGGATGGCCCATCCTGGTCCTTGTATTATACAAAAACTAGTACTAAAAAACTGTAGGCATAGTGCTATTGTGAAAAGCAGCACACACCTGAAAGACCATCTCTTCTCCATGCACACCAGCAGGCAAGGGTGCAGAGGCAGGCAGCCAGCTGCAGGTCTGCCCTGGTCTCTAGGTGCTGGCAGGATTTTGACTCCAAGAACAACCCCAGTGAGGACTGTACCTGAGCCAGAGCACTGGAGCTAAAGCCCAGTGCAGGAGCTGGGCAGTTAGTCTCCCTGAAGGTTCAGAGACTAACACATGGTCCCTGTCTAGCAGCAGTTCCCTCCTCTGTTAGTGCTGGCTCTCCACAGCCATTGGGGAGTTCATTCCAGAGATGTCCCTGCATTCTTCGGCTGCTCAGGTGGCCATCAGCTTCTTGTGCTTCTTGCCAATCAGCAGGTCAGCATCATTTCTTCTCTAACTTTCTGAATCAGCTGTTTCACAGCAGCTACAGCTGCTAATACCATCCCCACCATCTTCTTCCTAAGCCTGGAGCAAATTCTGCAGCTGAGTGATGTGACCATTGCGGTTTACTTAACTTTTGTATTTACCACATCTCTATAAAACCTTGAGACTTTTATTCTCCCAGTACCCATGAGAGAGATGGGACAATGCTACCTTTTTACTGTTACATACAGAGAGGTCATGCTCAGAGATATGAAGTAACTTGGTTGAGGGCACATGGATAATTTGCAGGGGAACTGGAAATGGAGCCTTCAGGTTCAGAGTGCCCGTATTGTAAATACAACTATGCCCTCTTTCTGAGTGAGAAGAAGTAGCTCATTAAGACAGAAGAATAAACCTACATCCACCTTACTGTGCGATACCCAAACCAGTCTTGGTTTTCCAAGAGTCCATGTTACACCACTCTACTGGCTGGTCCCTGACTGGTCTGCACTCTCTTCCTGAAGCTCTGAGAGCTCAGTTACCCACTCTTACTGGGGTCCAGCATTTATTTCTGCTTCCTTCATAGAATATGTGTGTGCTTGCTGCAGTAGACACTGCCCTGTAGGTTCTGACTGTGCTGCCAAGGGTCTAAAGAGGGTACAAGTAAGTAGGCCTCTCTTTAAAAGTGCCTGTTAACTCCCATATTTTCTTAAACTATTTGAAAAGCTCCAGACCAATGTGAGGACACGCTGCCCTGATGTCTCACCCACATGTGCACTTTCAGAAATGAAACCTGTACATTGAAAAGACCTACCTGGAACAGAGTGTTTGGTCCCTGCAGCCTGGCAGGACTCAGAGGAGCAACAGGACTGAGGCTGCTCCAGAAATGAATGCTAGACAGCAGCGGGCTTGGGGTCAGCAATAATCCATTTGGGGTCTGCAAGACACAAAAGCATCCCATGAAGCACGCTTCAGGAGTTACAGCTCCGTACAGTAGTCACCACCCCTGAAGTCTTACACTTCACCTACCAGCTCTTTTTCCCAGTATGCCGAGTACACTGGATGGCAGCAACTGCCCATCCAGCCCTGCATCCTGTCTCCACAGCGGTCAATACTGGATACCTATGTATTTAATATTCCTTCATATGCAAATTTATTTCATTTCTATTGCCATTTACTTACGGAAAAGCACAGTTATTGTTTACTTGAACCACGCTCATGCAACTGCATAAAATACCATGTGTCTGTGAACACAGCCTCCTTCAGAATAATTTTTTTACCTTTTGAAGGGCAGCTGTTGCTTGAACTGACTGCAGCTTTTAAAGCATTAATGCAATTGTGTGTGGTGCCAAAAGAGCCACTGCCAGCCTTTGAAGTTGGCTCCTCTGATGGCGCCTGTTCAAAATGGAAGAAGTTTCAAGAACTTCACAATGCACAGGTGTTTTGCCAATTAGTAGGCCCAGTACAAAAGACACAGCCAGCAGCAGACCAACAATCCAGTACGTAGGTTCTATTTCACGTAAAGGGGTCAGTATATAGAGGATTGCTGGGGGTACAAACAAGTCAGATAGATCACAAATAACAGACATCAACCCCAGTGACCCCAGGAATGACACAGTATCGCTCATAACAGATGGAACAAACAGAGACACGAGATAACCCACAGAGAAAATGGGAGACAACCAGGAGAACAAGGTGGTTACCTATGACAGAAGTAACCCCATGTTGCCTCCTCACAAAGCCCGCATTTGTACGTGCCAGACCTGACTGCGATCCAGTTGCATGGGTGGTCAGGAGGTCCTTCCCCAACAGGAAAACTCTGTGAAGTACATCCACTCCACAGACAGACTCTCCAACCCTTCCTGCAAGTGGGCCCAGCTTTTATCCCCACAGCAGGAACCTGGCACTCACTGACCCAATGGGGGCACCTGGGGCTTGTTTACCCAAGGGCTTTCCTTACAAGGTCAGCTGCACCTTGGAGGAAAGCCAAAAGGCAAACTCATCCCCTCCTCTTAAAGGGCCATGGGAACCACCCATATGTCACCCTTAATTCAGGGCTGGGGGTTCAGACCCCAGCACTTCAACAGGCTGACACAGCGAGAGGCAGGTGTATGGGTTGGGTGCCCAGAGGGACGGTGGAGAGCACAGCTAATTGTCTGAAAAGAACCAAAATGGCAAGAACTAAGAATCCAAGGCTTTTCCCAACTCGGAGGTGGCTCTTTCCAGTGCCATGGTGCATAAGGATTTCTGGGAATGCTCTCAGCACTTCTAAAGCACAATCGGAATTAAAGCACATGCCCATCTCCATTCAAAGGAAGAATGATGTCTTGATCTCAAGTGACAGCTCTTGTCAAGGTATCTGAGAAAAAACACTTGACAGGCAGGCACTTGTGAACAGCTCCTTCACAAAGACCCTCTTCCCAGGACCACAGTGCTTTCATGGGGCAGGAAAAAGGTAGTACCAGTGAGAGCAGCTTTCCTGTGCTGCATTATAAGCTGATGCTCCGTGGACAGGTGGCTATTGATGGGGATTTACGAGACTGACACAGAACACACTGAATTAGGTCATGATAAATACTCAGAGTTCTACTTACAGAAGAGCCTACTAACCTTAAAACCAAAGATGTATGCAGCGAGACCCAACAACATTCAACTAAGGACATGGTATTGTGCCAACTGTACTACAAGCTCCAACAAGCTATGCCTTGGTTCTTTATTTTTTCTCTAAGAAACTGCAGCTATCCAGAACTGAAAATGCAGTTCTTCAGAGGGTCTTTTGAAAATAATGAAGAAAACTTGGAGTTGTTTATTCCTACCTGGATACAGCCAGAGTAAGTCTTCAAAGAGAGAAGAAATTTGAAACTGAGCTGTCCTCCATTCATCTCTGGAAGCATGTTAACATGCCTAACAACAGTGCTAAGCAAAAGCTCATACCCTTTAATGATCAGAGCACTAATGTCTGCAAGTTTTGCCAGAGCCAAGAGCCAGCCAAAGCAAGCCTCCAAATCTGTTAATATTTAATGCAAAAGGAACACAGGGCCTCCCAGGCTTCTTCTCAGTATCGCTATCAGCCAAGCATCAAAACCACCAGAGGAAACATAAGTGTAAACAACACCACAGCACAGGCTATCCTTAAACTACATGTGGAAATTGATGTGTCACTTCATTTTCTGCC
The DNA here is from genome assembly GCA_028020825.1 of Podargus strigoides. Classification (NCBI taxonomy): domain Eukaryota; kingdom Metazoa; phylum Chordata; class Aves; order Caprimulgiformes; family Podargidae; genus Podargus; species Podargus strigoides. The sequence goes on from CM051662.1 coordinate 61,630,404, forward strand.
CTCGTGCAGCTGTACAACTGGTATTAGATGTGGAGCCCAGTGGGAAGTTCCTACTTAAATAACATCATTATAATCTAAGCATTGGAACAGTTTAAATAGAAATAATTCATTGCACAGAGATGATTATGTTAAGCAATGATGCTCATGGCTCCTGACTTTCCTGACAGAGAATGTATATGAGCGCAATCTTTCTTATCGCTTCTTTCTTATCACTTCTAGCTGTCAGATAATGGACAAGTGCTGTCACACATACATTACTTCCCAGATCATTAGGCATGTGCTGGAGCCTGGATGGTGTATGTGGATACAATACAGACCATGCACATGCTGGCTGCAAGCACACTACTTTGTCCGTAAGGAAACAGCATGTTGTAAATGCTACAAATGCTAAACAGAGGCCTGAAGAAAAAGAGTGAGTCAAGATTATACACCCACATCAGCCAAGGGAGATCCAACAAAAATAAGAAGCATAAGTAATCTGTAAAAGAAGCAAGTACTGAACAAAATCTAATTCTCTCTCTTTGAAGCTAACCGAATGGAAAGCTGATGTTTCTCTACCAAAGTACGATACGGTATGCACAGACATCTTCAAACCCATTTTTCTGTTCTGAAACTGGTTGTGCATATCACATGCCCTTTCAGAGGGCTCCACTTGGTTTTCCTTGTGACCAGCAGGTACTATGGAGAGCCATCTGAAATATCCTCTTAGGCAGCAGCACCTTCTCTGAACCTGCATCACTCTTGGAGCAGGAACCGGTGTCTGACATTCTGTTCTTCACCTGCCCCATGGGAATGGGTGTCTACCACTGGGACCTGACAAATCAGAGATCATTTGATATATGATGCATGTTCTTCCTAGGAGAATGGGATGAACTGCAGACTCCCAGCCTAAATTTTGGCTTCAGATATTTTGCATTGTGGTTTTACAGTTACCTAATCACAGTTACTGTATAGTTTTTATTTTATATTCACTAGGTCAAGTATTTAGGATGCAGGGTGCTTCTTATCCACACTGGAAATAGAAGGTTAAAAGAGAAGAAAAGAGAAGAGAAAATCTATGTTGCTGTATATCCAAAAGTTTAAATAAATGGACCCAGGGACTCCTCTACACAGGTGCCATCTGCCTCTTCTGTGATAGGACACCCTGTAAAAAAATATTTGTAATGGCATTAAGTCAGATAACAACCATCACGGCCTTAGCTAGCCATCCTGCTAAAGGAGAGCCACAATCATCTACCTAATTCCCTTTGATGCCTTTCAGGGGTAGTAAATACACCAGTTTATAAAGGAATGAGAAAAATAAATGTTCAAAGAAATAACTACAAAATGAGGAAAGAAATCTCTGTTCATACTGAGTTTTGGGGCAGCAATAGATTAAAGCGAGCTTGTAATAACTCACAGAATCATTGTGTCTCATTGGCATCTGATATGACTTATTTGCTGGATTTGCTTCCTGCAAGCAAAATACTTACTGTGATTATACCACAGTTAGAGGTTATGAGAGTCTATCAACACACCTCAGTTTTGGTTTGCCACACTTCTTCCTGCCAGACACAACTTCACTTAAAGTCTTTACGATGTCAAAAATGACAGATAATGGCCCACAAAATTCTCTTTCTTATTGACATAACCTCATATCCCAGTAGCCTACAGGTGTGTCTGAACTGCAATGGCTTTGCACAAACTTTCTTTGCAGCCAGCTGAAAAGCTCAATAAGAGCAAGTGTTGTGCTGGCCGAGGGCACTTGCTGACACTCTCGACTCTGCCAGGCTTTCTTGCCATACAGGCACACAATGCTGCCCACAGGCAGTTCAAAGACCTCTAACACCTGGCTGCACTGCAGGCATCATCTGAGCAAAACCTCTTTGAACAGGGAAGCAGGGAAGAGATAAGAGGATTGTGGATACAATGTGACCCCCAGACAGCCTGAAGTAAATGACAACTTGTAACACAAACCCTTGTATTTATTTATTTACTGCTCAGTTTGTTTCATTCAATGCTAATATTTGCATCAATTTCAGGGCAGAGGGGGAGGATGTTAAGGGGTGTTCCCCATTGACATAATTTTACTCTTGGAATTTTTAGTCTAATTTTGCAGTGGTAGAATAAGACAAAACTCACCATTGAACACACCAGGTCATTATATACCAGGTCACACTAGGTCTATGTGATATTTCTTGTCTCTTCTAACCGCTAGGTTTTTTTCATAGACTCACTTGAAAATGAGAACTCACCATTGACATTACCACACATATGTGATTAAAAAGAACAAAATAACCTACTGGTTATTCAGTACGTCTGTGCTGAAAGGAAGCTCCAGCAAGTACTCCGTAGGTTTGTAAAACTTCGGAAATCGAAACTGGCTTAAGAGCCTTGTCTTAGAAACCACGTAATTTGTTCCGTATTCAAGAAGTAATGAAAAGGTGACACTGTTTGATCTGGTAGAGGAGTCTAACTGAGCATCTCATAATGCACATGCTCAAGTCGTGACCTACAAAAACTCTTGTTGGCTTTTTCCTGCTTGTTTTGTAGCTCTGGAGGCTGGTTTGAACTGGTAAGCGATTCATTCATGTTAACTAACAGCTGCCCATCTCCTTATCCTTCAAGGCAGACTGTAAACTGTGACGGCTTTTCCCACACTCATGTAGGAACCCCAGGAAGAACCTACTTTCCACCCTTTGTTCAGACCTCTGCTAGGTTTCCCTCTACCTCACGGGTTGTTTTTTTCCCCAGCTGATGACAGACCCATAGAGTTCACACTCTTGGCCACAGGAAGAGAATATCTGGCTAAAGCAAGAGTACAGGAGACAAGCAGGTCTTACCTGTGCAGTGAAGAAAGCTGGAGTCAGGGATCCCGAAGGAAGCGCAGGGCTGTTGAGGGCAATGGAACCGATGTCGGTGCTGGAGAGAACCATAGTTGGGGCGGAGATTTCCAAGCCTTTGGGTTTTTTAGCCTTTGGGGGAAGAGATGGAGATTTTGCCTTAGAGCCTGAGGAGAGGTTCAGAGGCTCAAGGGAATCTGCGTCATGGCAACTGGACTCAAGGAAGAGGCTCCTGTGTTCTACAGGGAGGGGTGAGGTGGGAGACAGAGATGGTGACCTGGAGGAAGATGATGATAGAGATGAAATGCTGGCACTGTTGGGTAGAATTAAGGAAGATATTTTAGCTGATACTGATGAGCTGAGAAAAGCAGAGGCAGCTGCTGTTTCAGAGGTGGAAGGCAACGACACCATAGGCCTCATAACTTGTTTGTCTGTTTTGTTTGTCACAAATCTTATAACAGTCCGAACTTCTTCGACTGGTGTGTTTCCTTCTGACTTCTCCTCCAGTTGTTCTGTTTTGATTGGCTTATAAGGGTCTGACTGGTTCTGCAGAGAGTTGATAGTGAAAGAAGAGTACAGGCCAGAGTGGATATATTCATTACGGCTTGTGCTTTTCAGTGTTGACAAGCTGTGCTTGTGCTGATCCCTGCTCTCAGAAGGCATCTTACAGTCACTGTCTTGCAGCAAAAGGCTCTCTCTGCTGATCTCCACAGCATGTGGATCCGTTTTTAAAATCTCAGGAAAGGAGACAAACTTGTACACAAATTTTTGTCCAATCACTTTCTTGATGATGTTCTGCAAATACAAAAACAGATGCTAGAAAGATCAGCATTTTAGAGGCATGGAGTACAGCAAACATAAGGGGGTTAACAAGGGTAGGGGAGCATTGTTCCCTCCTCAAGCTGAGCATGTCATTTCAGTGGGACTCCTAACACTGCTCATCCTTGGCTCATCCCCACACCTCTGCTCAGCCAGGGAGACCACCCACTCCTCCTCTTGGTGCCTAACAAAATCACCATTACTAGGTGATATCGATCTATTGGTCGGCTGGTTTCCTCCCACTTTCTCTGAGGCAGCTTGGGATGTTTTCTTTCCAGTAAAAACAATTTTGCTGCCTTGCAGACTTGAGTCATTGCCACCATTTGTGTTTCACAACAAAGGCAAACTCCTTTATTTATGCCTCCCAAAACTGACACCAACTACCCTGAGTATGAAATACTCTCAGAATGTCTGCAAGGGACAAAACCACCTCAGCCTCCCTGTTCCAGTCATTTACCCTCTCCTCCTGACCGCATGCAGAAGGATTGACCTAGGCTGATGATGACTATCCTTTCACAGTCATGAACTATGTCTGTCACAAATGCAATAACTTCCATGGGTTGTGTCCTGCTGTATCCCCTGTGCTATCTCCAGGCTTGCATTAGGCTCAGGATGCTCACTGGTGCAGGCAGGTTTTCATCAGCCTAAACTAGCTATTGAAATTAATTATTGAAAAAAATCCCAAACCTCTCAAAGGTTTGTAGAACTATTTTCCTCCATATTTGCCATAATAAAAGCATCCCCTTTATGGAAAGAACTGATTCCCTCTGAAACTGAAATCTTTCTTGAGGGTCCCATTCCCAGTCCGAGCTCTCTTACTGCAAACGCAGGTATGCTGCCTGCTCTAATACAATGCACGGTATCCCCAAGGACATGATGTGAGCTCCTCTGCAGAGGCACTTTATGGCACCAGGTGCTGGCCTGGCCTAGGAAAAGGACTGGAACATTTACAACCCTAAGCCAAGTGCTGTGGAAGACAAGAAGCAATATTTCCTGAGATTTCCACAGTGATTTCTCTCTTCTTGAAGCCCCCAGTGGAGAGTTTGTCTTTAAGTCACCCCTGAAAAACCCTTTCCAAGAAGCTTCCCTTTAGTGCAGCACATCTGCTGCACCTCCAGCTGATACTCTGCAAACAGACATTTCCTTTCCTGTACATATGGGAAGATAAATATTTACAATATTCCTAAAAATCTCATTTGTTTTTCATTCTACCACAGATTTTGAGACCAGCAGAGGAAACATTTCTTAAATTGATTGAAATTTCTTTTAAAAAGGAATGCAAACATCATCCCTATACATATATGGACAGTACCTAGTGCTGGGTGCTTGCAGTGCCTGCACTACACCTTTTTTGTCACAAAAGGCTCATTTTGGGAAACAAGAGTCTACACATGGGTATCAGAACCTCTTCTGCCTTTCAGTTGAGCTACTGCACTCTGTAATTCATCTATCTGAACGTCTTGGCATTTCATTCAGGCACCTTCTTGAATACAAAATTAATCCTACAAAGAGCCCTGGGATGAAGCTTTGCTTCACAGGTCAGGAGCTGTGGCACAAATGGAGAAAGTTGTTTCCCAAGTTGATAACAGGGATCTGTAGCAAGGAGAAGAATTAAGTTCAGCAAGCTCAGACTAAAGGCACAAAACTACCCTCTTCCATGCCGAACTATATGCACGTCTACCCACCTGGCAGATCCTGCAATGCCTGTTTTTACCCTCCAGAAGTTCAGGACATAGTTAGCCCACAGGATCTCAGTCTGCAAGAGCTTTAATTCCCATGGCTTTGGCCTTGGCCTAGATTTTTTTATTTTGTGCTAATTAGGTAAAGCATTAGATGCATGCACTTTTTCTGCACTCTCAATATTACATTCTTCTTGAAAAAGGCAAAATCTCAAAACTACTCACATACAAAAAGAAACATCCCAACTAGATTTTGTTTTCTTTCTTTAATATATATTTTTTAATTTAAAGTAATCCCTCCCCTCTGCTCCTGGCAGCTTTGAGTTATTGTTACATCAAGCACTGGCAACTGAGATCCCACTTGGAAAACGTGACTTGCATCTGAAAAAGATTAAATGTATTTAAGGATGGCACTTTTACACTGATGCAAGCTTGAAATGGGAACACTGCTATAAAACTCAACTGAACAGGCTGGTGAGTTTACGCTTCCTCTGTTGTTATTAAATACGGTTATATTTTTAAAAAGTCTCTCAGTGTGGCTCCTCTGACTTGTAAGCCTGCAGCAAAGGCCCATTTAACAATGGCTGGAGATGAAAAGAATTCAAGGACAGATCTCTCAAGCACTTTGCAGGCTTCACGTAAATGTGGAGCCTAAGGAAATCTCCATCAGCATGTAAGAGAAAATAAGGACGCACATTAATTAAATGCCTCCAAAATGCCACTGCCTTTTCTGAATTTTTTTTGGCAAATAGTTGCAGCAAAGGTAAAAAGCAGATTATTTTTACCATCACCTCAGTGATCTGTCAGAATCATTCTGTGCTGTGGATGATGGTTCAAACCACAGAAGACAATGACAGGCATCATGCCAAGCAGGGGTCCTCCACCCTCAGTTTGAAAGGGCAAAGAAGGCTTCCTTATATTAAAGACTGTATTGACAGGGAGACTAGATCACTTGCTTGGTAGGAGGAGAGCAAGCATATGTGCACATTTAGCCCTTTCTTTTGTTGTTTGAATTTTCTAGGTAAATTCCCTCAGGGACAGGCTTGCAATGAGTGCTAGTGGCTGCCAGCCAGGGCTGCAGGGAGCTCTGGGACTGTGCTGCCAGGGAAGGCAACTGCTGGGCCAGTGCAGCTGCTGGGGAAGAGAACTGGACAACCAGGCCAGGAGCAGGGGCTCCAGTCCAACAGCTTAAAAAAAAAAAAAAATATTTTCAAGAGACAGCACACTGACATTTAAAAAGATGGCAGGGAGCTGGGAATGCCCCTCTTCTGTTGGCTTCTTGACTGGTTTCATCACTTAAACACTTTACACTTCCCTCCTCTCTCTGCCGTCTCTAAAACAGTGACTACAGCAAACGTGACCACCCCCCATTGCAAAGTGCTTTCAAAGCTGCTGATACAAACTGGGTACAGCACTGCCTGATGCCTGGTCTAGCACATCAGCCTTGTTAGGGAGCACAGGCTTATTCACACCACATCAATTCAGGCACTCACCTCCAAACCCAGCCGTACCCAAGCACTCTGAATCACCAGCTGGAGGGATGGGTCTCTCCCCCTGTCCTTCTCCACAGACCAGCTGGCAGAGCTAGGTGCTAAAGGCTCGGTGGCCTGGTTCCCTCTGCAGCTTAAACCAGGCTGTAATGTGGTTGTGGGTTTTTTGTGTCAACTATACATATGCACTACTACTTTTGGAAGCCCTCCCAAAATAGACAGGAGCTGTTTGCCCATCTCAACTGCACATGACCCCTGGGTTTCTTTCCATTTTTTTCTTTCCCCCCAGAAGTTTTCCTGTGCATTGGTGCAACTCAGACTTCACTTGTTCTATTGTGTTTTATTTTCATCAACTCTGACTCTGTTTGAGCCATTTAGAGCCAAGGTGTAACTATACTACCAGCATGACACAAACGTTCCTGCTTGGCAAAGAAGAAGGACCAGATCTGTAGCTGCTGCACTTAAATCCTATTTGAATGTGCTGCAAGTTCTCTAGCTCCAAGAGTACTGAGAGATGCAACACACGTGGGGACACTTAGGCTATGAATTCTTCACAGGACTCTATGAGGAGAGAAACAAGCTGCTTCCAGCTATTGGGAACCCTACCCAGAGAGAGGGCTGCTCACACTCCAATGTCTCAAGTACATAAGCTGGCAGGAGGTACCTGTGGCTGCATGGTTTGCTCCAAAAACCAGGATGTGCCTCCACATCAGCACGTGCAGGCAGGCAGATTCTGTTAACATCATACTTTATGCACTTACGCTTATTATACTGTGTGCGTAGAAGCTAGATTTTGTGAAATTTTGGTGGAGGCACAGGTGCTACTAGATTGTGCATGTGTATGGACCTTTGGAAGTGCAAGGGTCTCATTTAGCTCAATTTCAGTCTTTCCTCACCCACCTCCATTTGGAGGGCACATTTGGCCAGGTTCTCTGCTCTCTTTGCTGCAGTTCACTGGGCATCTCTTTCCTCTCACATTAAACATTCATTATTTGTCTAGCTTTTCAGGGGGGTTCTTGGGTTTTCTCCTCTACCCATCACTTCTTACCGAGTATCAAATTCTTTACTCCCATCTTTCCATTAAGGACAGCACTCAATAACCACTTTTATGTCATTTCAGACAAGCACTTTCTTGACTTCCACAGTTCACTCTTGAAAGAAGCTCCTTCCAGTTCTCTATAAAGCTATTTTCTAATGCTCTTTCAAGTATTTCTGTAGGCAGACCAAGCAAGGGACCCTCTTCCCAAAACAATTATTGCGTGCTGCCACCCACACCTGTGCATTAAAAACAGGAACTAGTAACCAGGCTACGGGTCTGACCTGCCATGGGAGTGGAGGGAATGTCATGGGCAACTCTGAATCCTAAGGCACCTGAGACGCTGTTCCCTACAATGCAACAAACACTAAGAAGCCCATATTATTTATATACTGTACATCATACTGCCAGCCCATCTAAACAAGCAGCCAGCCATTAACTGAAACTAAAATGATTTATTCTGTCTTTAGAAGACAGATTGAATAGCACTCACTGAGTAAAGCCTGGGGCCACGTACTGTTCAGAGAGGATGCAAAAAATATTGAATAGCAGCTCATCACAACAGTACATGACTATATAATTAAAGATGCAGCATAACTCATGCAAACATTAAGGTTACCCAGGGAACTATGATTCTTGCATTTCCTAACTTCTGAGGGCTTGACTTCCACAACTGTTACATCCTATTAGTGTCAGTATCAGCATGTAATTTCCTGCATTCGCCCTCCTTCCCTCAAAAAAAACCTCATGGGGAAAACTCACTAACTCCCCCCTTGTGGTGTCATCCTGAAATATTCATGGGGACCTTTAGTAATCCTGAAACCTCTAGAGAATTCCAAAATGTATCTGTCATTACCATTATCAGAAAAACAAAGTAACCGGGCAGCTTCTACAAAAAGAAACCTACTAATATTACTTATAAAGGTATTTTAGTTCTATACGTCAAGCTAAAGTGCTCTGCATGGGAATAGATGTGAAGGGTTTCCTTGCCTGAAAGCATTACAAGAGATTTCTGACTGGCAGAAGTGTGTGACATGATGGACATGCTGCTCAAGCTATAGGTAGAGAGAGTACAGGATGCCCTTCCTCAGCGCTATGTATGTCATCTGTTCTGCTGCTTTGTTGAGGCAACAAGGGAAAAGCATTAAATAGAATCATAGAATCATAGAATCATTATGGTTGGAAGGGACCTCCAGGGTCATCAAGTCCAACCTTTATCCCATCATATTCCCAACCATTAAACCATTAGACCACGGCCTCAAGTGTCTCCTCAACCCGTTTTTTGAACGCTCCCAGGGACGGCGACTCCACCACCTCCCTGGGCAGCCTGTGCCAGTGTCTAACCACCCTCTCAGGAAAGAACTTCTTTCTAATATCCAACCGAAACTTCCCCTGACGTAACTTGAGGCCATTTCCTCTCGTCCTGTCATTAGTCATTTGGGAGAAGAGACCAACACCAGCCTCACTACACCCTCCTTTTAGGTAGTTGTAGAGGGCAATGAGGTCTCCTCTCAGTCTCCTCTTCTCCAGACTAAACAACCCCAGTTCCCCCAGCCGGTCTCCATAAGGCCTGTGTTCCAGACCTCTCACCAGCCTCGCTGCCCTTCTCTGGACTCGCTCCAGCACCTCAATGTCCTTCCCATACTGCAGTGCCCAGAACTGGACACAGTACTCGAGGTGTGGGCTCACGAGTGCCGAGTACAGGGGCACGATCCCCTCCCTGCTCCTGCTGCTCACACCGTTTCTGATACAGCCCAGGATGCCATTGGCCTTCTTGCCCACCTGGGCACACTGCTGGCTCGTGTTCAGCCGCTGTCAGCCAACACCCCCAGGGCCTTTTCCGCCAGGCAGCTTTCCAGCCACTCTGCCCCAAGCCTGGAGCGCTGCATGGGGTTGTTGTGGCCCAAGTGCATGACCCGGCACTTACCCTTGTTAAACCTCATGCAATTGGCCTCAGCCCATCGCTCCAGCCTGTCCAAATCCCGCTGCAGGGCCTCCCTACCCTCAGGCAGATCGACACTCCCACTCAGCTTCGGGTCCTGTGCAAATTTACTGAGGGTGCATTCGATCCCCTCATCCAGGTCATCGATAAAGACATTAAACAAGACTGGCCCCAAGACCGAGCCCTGAGGGACACCGCTTGTGACCGGTCTCCATCTGGATTTAACTCCCTTCCCCACAACTCTCTGGGCTCGGCCAGCCAGCCAGTTTTTAACCCAGCAAAGAGTCCACCTGTCTAGTCCATGAGCCACCAGCTTCTGCAGCAGAATGCTGTGGGACACTGTGTCAAATGCCTTCCTGAAGTCCAGGCAGACAACATCCACCGCTTTTCCCTCACCCACGAGGCGGGTCACCTGATCAGAGAAGGAGATCAGGTTGGTTAAACAGGACTTGCCCTTCGTGAACCCATGCTGGCTGGACCTGATCCCCCCGTTGTCCTGCACTTGCCGCGTGATCTCCCCCAACATGAACCGTTCCATAACCTTCCCTGGCACCGAGGTCAGGCTGACAGCCTGGAGTTCCCCGCATCCTCCTTCCTGCCCTTCTTGTAGATGGGGTCACATTGGCAAGTCTTCAGTCATCCGGGACCTCCCCCGATAACCAGGACTGCTGAGAGATGATGGAGAGCGGCTTGGCAAGTTCCTCCCCCAGCTCCCTCAGCACTCTCGGGTGGATCTCATCCAGCCCCACAGACTTGTGGGTGTCCAATTGACTCAGCAGGTCCTTCACTACTATTCCCTGGATTACGAGGGGTTTGTTCTGATCTCCATCCCAATCTCCCAGCTCAGGGAACTGAATACCATGAGGAGAACTGGTCTGGCCGTTAAAGACCAAAGCAAAGAAGGCATTAAGTACCTCAGCCTTTCCTCGTCCTTGGTAACAATGTTCCCCCTCACATCCAATAAGGGATGGAGATTCTCTCTGCATCTTCTTTTTTTGTTAATATATTTGTAAAAACTCTTATTATTATCTCTTGCAGCAGTGGCCAGGCTGAGTTCTAGCTGAGCTTTTGCCTCCCTAATTTTCTTCCTACACAGCCTAACTAAATCCTTATACTCTTCCCGAGTAGCCTGCCCCTTCTTCCAAAGGTGGTAGACTCTCTTCTTTCTCCTAAGTCCCAGCAGAAGCTCCCTGTTCAGCCAGGCCGGTCGCTTTCCCCGCCAGTTTGTCTTACGACATCTGGGGACAGCCTGCTCCTGCATCTCTAACAGTTTCTTCTTGAAAAGAGTCCATCCTTCCTGAACCCCTTTGCCCTCTAGGACTGTTCCCCAAGGGACTTTCTCCACCAGTGTTCTAAACAGGTTGAAGTCTGCCCTTCGGATGTCCATGGTGAGAGTTTTGCTGCCCCCCTCCTAACTGGGCTAAGGATCGAGAGCTGTATCATTTCATGATCGCTCAGCCCAAGACGGCCTCTGGCCACCACATCCCCTACCAGTCCTTCCCTGTTTGTGAACAACAGGTCTAACAAGGCACCTTCCCTGCTGGGCTCACTTATCAGCTGAGTAAGGAAGTTATCTTCCACGCACTCTAGGAACTTCTTGGATTGTTTTCTCTCTGCTGTGTTATATTTCCAGCAGATGTCTGGGAAGTTGAAGTCCCCCACAGGAACAAGGACCTGCGACTTTGCAGCTTCAGCCAGTTGCCTACAGAACAGTTCATCGACCTCTTCGTCTTGGTCAGGTGGCCTGTAGTAGACTCCCAGCAGGATATCTGCTTCGTTTATGGGTGAAGTAGAGGAAGGCGAACATTTGACTGGCTCATCACGCTTATCAATCTCCATACAGTCGAAACACTCCCTAATATAGAGCGCCACCCCACCGCCCTTTCTACCCTGCCTATTCCTCCTGTAGAGCTTGTAGCCATCCATTGCAGCACTCCTCTCATGAGAGTCATCCCACCACGTTTCCGTGATGGCAACTACGTCATAGTTGTCGTGCTGAACGATGGCTTCCAGCTCCTCCTGTTTATTGCCCATGCTGCGTGCATTAGTGTAGAAGCACTTGAGCCGGGCTGGCGACTTCCTTACCATGTGTGGCCTGCCACCTTTGGGTTCAACTCTAGCTGGCCCGGTTTTATCCCCTTCCCCCTTCAAAGCTAGTTTAAAGCCCTTTCATCGAGGCCAGCCAGCTCATTTGCTAGGATTCTTTTTCCCCTCTGAGACAGATTAGCTCCATCTGCCACTCGCAGACCCCACGTAGTATAAAGCTCCCCATGTGAGAAAACCCCAAAATTTTGTCTGTGGCACCAGTCTCTCCGCCACTTGTTTATCAGGTGGGTCTGCCTCCCTCTGTCAGTATTCCTCTCTTCCACCAAAGGAATTGAGGAGAACACCACCTGGGCTCCTGATGCCTCAAGTGATCTCCCCAGGGCCCTGAAGTCTTTTTTAATTGTCTTCAGGCTCCTCTCTGATACATTATCACTACCAACCTGGATAACTAGTAGTGGGTAGTAGTCCGTAGGCCGGACGAGACTAGGGAGTTTCCTAGTGATATCCCTGACCCTGGCCCCAGGGAGGCAGCAGACTTCCCTGTGGAGCGGATCCGGCCGGCATATGGGGGCTTCTGTTCCTCTCAGAAGGGAGTCACCAACTACAATTACCCTTCTTTTCTTCTTGTTGGAGCTGGTCCTAACTCGTGGGGGAGCCTGACTTACCTTGGGTGACTCCTCTGATGGACCCTCATCTCCATTTTGGTCTGTTTGCCCCTCTATTTGCCCCTCCATTTCGAGAGCCCCATACCTGTTCTGCAAGGGTAGCCGGGAAGGGGAGGGAGGCCGGGAGGGGATTCGCCTGTCTCACCGAGCAGAGACCTGTTTCCATTCCCCCTCATCTCTTAGGTCCTCTTCCTGTACCCGATGGCAAGGGAGGAGGGGATCCTCTCTCTCTAGGGGAGCCTCCACCCACTGCCCTGTCCTCAAGGATGGCAGGGCCTGACTCCACCAGTCTGTCTCCCTCTCGCACTCCCTTATTGTCCTCAGCCTTTCCACCTCCTCCTTTAGCTCCATCCCCAGGCTGAGCACATCATTCACCTGCTCACAGCGCACACAGCCCCTGTTACAGGGGGATGCTGTGGCATTCCCTGCAGCCTGCACAACTGCATCCTTTCCTGGGAGCTCGGTCTGGGTTCCCACATCCAGTTTGGCCTTCCTCTGCCTGGTGGAGACCATTGTTCTTGCAGTGCTGACTGCCCCCAGGAGCTGATCTCTGCAGCAATCAGTTGTTAGCACCTCAGCTCCTCGCTCCCCTCCCCAGTTCATGGCTCCTCAGTGCCTTCTCCACACCCTGATAAATAAAAAGGGGGGAGGGGAATTCGGGTAACAAAGGAAACAGGAAATGGAAAGTCTTCAGATTATCTACAAACCTATAGCAACCAGAATTATGGTAGCGAATTACAATCAAGACATGCCATACTCTACATTTCCTAGGGTGCTTTATATGTGAATTTAACATAAATCTATCCATCAGCCTCAACAGCACATCATGCTTGCTTTCAAAGCCAGGCTAAGGAACTTGTCCTAATTGTGTTATTTTTCTCCAGTATGGGAATTAATTTACTTTTAAGTTCAGATGAATCAGATGATGAATTTTAACAAGCCAGTGTTCCCCCCAAGCAAAATGCCAAAGCTCATAAACCTCCATTTATCCAGTGATCAGGTTTTTATTTCTCCACAGTGAATAATTTCAAAGACAAACCATGAAGCATTAGCTCAGTCAGTCAGCTGTATGCAGTAGCAGCAGAGGACAGTCAAAGAAAGGAAGGTCCATCCCATGTGCCACCATCATTTCTAAAAAATCACTGCCCTTTGCCTCAAGCTCACATGCTGCCAGATCATTTGGGTTATAGGTAGAGAAGTCCCTGTTGATAATTCCACAACTCAAATGAAGTCTTGTCCAGAGTTCTGCATCTTGCCTTTCCTGCTGCCACTCCCCAGCCTGCAGCACAACGTTTAGCCCATTTGCTCAGTGTGCATCCCATTTGCCTCAGCACATCCAGCTGCCAAAACATCCATTGCCGCCAACAGCAAGGGGACAAGGATCTCAGAAGGCTCCTTAAGGCTACCTCAGGGTCTAGACTGCTCTTAGTCAATTCACAAATTGGTAGATAGTCCAGGGGAGAGGAGTGCAAAAGTCTGAGAGAGGCTCTCACACACACAAATAGCACACTACAAATAATATATGACAACAGTACTCTGAGCTCAGTTCAGCAACAACATCTAGTTTTCTCTGCCTTTTGCAAGCAGCAAGCATCGAATACTGGTGTGACTCACTGTATAATCTCATCTCACTGCCTTTTCTGAAATTCCAGATGAGAACAGGCCACTAAGCATGGCAATGAAGTTTTCCTTTTTAACACATAAGGTTTATAACAGTCCTTTTGAATATTTAATCTTCAAGAATATAAGAAATAGTAAAACCTATTAATTTAGACATATTATTAAAAAATATCCATTTAAGGGGAACTAATCCTGGAAAGATTTAATATTAATTAGAAAAACAATATAATGTTCATGCAAAAGAGGCTGGAGAAACAATTTGGAAACTACTTGAATTTGCTGCAGTCTACAATTGAGAAAGGTGAATATGCAAGATATCTTAGCACCTTCATATTTGTGTTCTACATTTTTTTTCCTTCTAGTATCTTGATACATCTGAGAGATTCCCTTCAAGTATCTTTCTGTTATAGCAATCTAATACATATCCTGGTTACTCCCTGTTCTCATTTTTGCATTCTCTGCTGCACTGTTGCCACCTTGCTCCATGCTGAAGAATAAGACCAAGGACTAAATATCAAAGTGAAGGATGGTTTCACAAGAGTGACAGTGATCTTATGAACTCCCACTATACTGCAGAAATTTTATTTTCAGAGGCGCTAGCTACTAGTAACCTCTACTGACCTCTTCTAGATTGTGGGCATGCTCATGACATCTGAAAATCAGAAGCAAATTGAGTGACCTAAATAAGTTCAGATTACTATGTTCAATATGTTATTATTTCAGGTTTCATTTTTAAATAAAGAGGTTGAAAGTGGAGCTCTCAACAGTCAACAGCTCTGCACTAAGTATATGCCTACACTATCTGCCTGTAGCCAGCTTCTGAGGGCACGCAAATAACCACAGCTTGCCAGTTATAAGGTTGCTGCCTGGACTGTGCTGACTCCTGGGTCTCATTAGTTCTATCAAACCTCAACAGATGTATCCATGAAGGAGGGGCAAAATTCAGTAGGTCTTGCAAGGGCAGAAAAACTGGATGAAGAAACCCCTACAAAAGCACACGTTCCACTAGTTTGGCTTGAGATACCCAGAAGGTAAGTTCCCAACTGGGAATAAATTTAACACTCTACAGCAAATAAAGTCTTCACCTGAAAGGAGCTCACCATGAGACTACTACCTTGACAACAGACCCAAACATATCCCTGCTCTGACATCCACCATCTGACTGGCCGCTTTTCCCTCTGCTTGCTACTGTTATTCTGCACTTTCAACCAGTAAAACATCGCATTAGTGCTCTCTCATAGATATTCCTGCTCATTAAGTGACAGCAACATATAATCTAGACTACTGTTGAAACTAACACAGATTTTGTCCTAAAATGACACAGTGGAAAATTTCCAAACTCTTAGAAACACTAAGCATTAACAAAGGAATCATTACAGTGAGATACTGTAGAAGTGTTTCAGCATTGTATTTCCAGCTAATAAATTAGGACCCAATAAAATTGTGGAAAAGATTTACCAGAAAGCTCAGACAAGACTAGCTAAAACAGTGGCCAACACGATCTGTGCTCCAAAAGATGTCCCATGAAAACTGTGAAAACTCAACCCTGCCCTCTATGCTGTTGGGTTGTTGATGTGTTTTTTCCTTGTTCTGACATAGGTGACACCTGCTGGTAAAGCTGCCACTCTGCCTGCTGCATCGCAGTATCATTGCTTTCTACCACCTCCCTGCATTCCAGAAGATCCTATGCAGGCTGTAATAATCAAACAGTTCTCCATTATCAACAGTTATTTTATTGTTGTCAAAAGCTACAGAAAATATTGGGTAGTCAAATGCATGAGCACATGAAAGCATCAGCAAGTGCAAACCTAAGTCAAAACCTCCCCTCCTCAGGAAATGGGATGTACAGTGTCTTCCTGTGTACCTTTTAGCTGCCCTCTTACCTCCACCGTGATTGCCTTCAATGCTGTTGTCTGTTGTAAAAACTAGTTAGAGGAACTTTTGAATAGCTTCCACATAGAGGTAAAATATTAAAAGGTAGTGTTTCTATTTTTTTTGTCTGCACAAGAATAACAAAATTTACCTTGTCATAATAGTATCTGAGCGCTCGGCTCAGCTTGTCATAATTCATATTAGTTTTGTTTTTCCTGAGTCCCCACAGCTTAGCCACTTCTTCTGCCTTGAGTAGCTTGAATTCACCATCATTAGACATCCAGCAAATCAGGTGCTCATGTTTCTGGTCTAGCAGCAACTGCAAAAGGAACTGCCACAGTGTGATTGCACTCTCCATACCTACAAGGGACAAAGGAGAGCAACAGTGTGAAAAACATTTGGGAGCAGGTGTTCCACCCAGTGCTCATTTCAGTAATAAGCTCTGTGTAGGAGTCATCCTACGTAACTGAGCAAAGGAAGCTACTATATCATTTACAACCACAACATCCACACGACCCACAGGTCTTGCACTCCCATTTCAGTATTTTTTCCACTGCTATTTTCTGAAGGAACACATAAAATAGAGTATTTAGAAAAGCATTGCCCGCATAGTTCACATGGTACAGGGTCATCTCCAGTTGGTGTCTTCAACTCAGTGTATGCAACCACCCTTCAAAGGAACATATAGGTGAGGGGGAAGGACTTGATGTAACTATTCACTGAAATGAACCAAAAAACTGCTGTTTACCATCACAAGAACTCATTGAGGAAGAGGAGGAAAAGGGACAACCAGAGCAGTTGCCTTTGGTTAGAGAACCAGAACCAACACTCTTTCCCCGTCCCAGCACACGCACCCGCCTTCCCAGTGTCATACAGTCTTTACATATTTTGCTTTCTCCAGGGCTGAAATGGCTCTTGCTGCTTCTGTTTGCCAATTCAAATAGCTCAAAAGATGCTGTCTATTTTGCAGAAATGCTGCAAGTGCAGTACACTTAAGCACAGTAAAGTGATGTTTACCCTGAATCTTTCTCTAACAGGCATCTTTCTTTTCATTATCCTACGTATGACTAAGAACTACAAATATTTTTAACAGTGCCTGAGTCTCACTTCTAAGGTTGTTTGAATATTCTTTTTCTCTGCTAACTGCCTGTGCTACTGAGCCCCCTTGAGAATAAACCTTTTTTTCAGGCACTGCAATAGAAGGATAAACTTAATAATGACTATGATGCAACTCAGCACAGGAACATAAACAGCTTAAAACTTGGGAGCATTACCACTGAAAACAATTTATTATTGTAATGAAGATGTTTAAATGTCAATTTTAGCTACTACAGAACTACAAAATGAGATTTTCCCCCACTTTCAACAACATGGCCAGCCTTACCAGGTTAAAACTGTATCAAATCATTTTTTCTTGGCCTCTTTGGATACTTAATTTGGACATATTATGTCATAACTAGCACAGATTTAAAGATGCTGGTATTAATAGGTTACCCGACTATGCTGCTAATGGGGCTAATTATCACCTGACTTATCTTTGCACATGTAACAATGGATATTTTTGTCTTTATCTAAACCAGCTGATGATTTTTCACTTCCTTGCTCATTTTGTTTCCTAACATTACTGTTTGGGTCCTAACAGATTACAGGGCCAGACTGTGCCAGGCTTCCTGCCTGACGTTTCCCCTGGTGTGTTGACCACAAGAGGGCACAAGGCTCCTATCTACCGCACGGAACAGTACCGCGGGCAGCCAGGGAAGGTTTGTCTTCGCCAGTCCGCCCCAGCAATAGGGAAATCATGTTTCTGCCTTCTTACTAATTTACTAGACGCTGCTATATGCTTCCCGTTACAACACGGTAGTTAAAAAGGAAAATATACCGCATAAGCTTCACTAGTATAAAGGAAAATGAATTGCATAAGTTTCACTAGTGTAAAAGCGAGTTAAAGATACTAGAGAATGTTGTCAGTAGATTTACAGGTAAACAGAATTTGGAGCTCTGTTTTGGTCCAAACCATTTCTAACTACACTGGCCAAACAAGGGTTTGCAGAATTAATGATGTTTTATTATCCCTGCAAAAGCCTCATTTCTCTAACTGAGAATTCAGCCTGAATGACAAGGACAGAACTGTCTATCCCTGACAGCCAGCTGTGGAACACAGCAACTCCATAGCACCTTCGAAAGCGGGCAGAGGTTCCCAGCACTATTCCCTGTCCTTAACACAAAACTGCCTATAAGGATGGTCTGGCACTTTCAAAGCTTTGCATTGGCTTCATTGCATTTTTTAATCACTTTATACAAATCCTCTTCCACAAAAAAATGTATAGCTAGAATTAAATATACATGAGTTACATACTCACTTTACAGTCTTTAAAAGTTTCTTTGAAGTACACTATCTGTACAAGTATTAACATCTTTAACTGATTATTTATCTATAACATCATATCTAATAAAGTATCCCTATTAATCTGGCATCATACATACATACTTTTAAATTAATCTTTATAAATTTTGCAAGTTACTTCACTAAACACGCATAGGTATATACAGCCATATTACTTCAAAATAATCTTAGTTTCTGTATATTACATATTATAGAGCAATACTCTGCATAATTTCAGCTTGTATCATACAACTCTTCCAAACAAGAAATCACAAATAGAACTTTTTTTTTTCTCTGGAAAATTAGAAGTCACTTACAAATATCTTTCTTCAAAATTATGTTAAAATGCATACAGGTGTCCCACGCTACAAAGACCTGTCAGTAGAACTTCAGCTGAGGAAATCAAAGATGAAAGAGAGTTATAGAAGCACCAATACAAACTCCACCACCATGTCATTAGCCAAAACAGTACAATACCTCAGAGATAAAATTCTCTCATCCAGACCTTAAACTACATCTTCCTTCAGGTCATCAGCAAACACAACTCTTCAGAGAGTTTAGGTGGAACTGAACTCACAGTGAAGCATGTTTTGCTGCAGTCTCCTCCGTCCCCATTCACTTCTGCTCAAGAACACTCACAGGGTAACCCACAGCTAACGTTGCACTACACTTTCCATGATGAACCTGTTTTCTGGTGCTTATCATTTGTAAAATATAAACGGTTTTGGATTCCAATTTATCTACTGAGCATGAACAGTGCAAGTCTTGGTGAGAACATCCTACAGGAGTACCCACTCCACACTATCTGTCTTGGTGACTAAGGAAAGGTGACTTCCATCAGGTTATTATATAAAAGGTTATTGTCACCTTTTTCAAAGTGGTTCAGTTTGTGGTGATCAGTTCTTCAACCAGCTGAGATACACACATCATGTCTGTGGGCCACTTCAAGTGCTGGATCCAGGCCAGACGGCTAGAGTGGGATCAGATTTAGGCAGCTCATCACCACCTTCCTTGCCTTACCATCAACTCTCCAAGTCATAGCTCTGAACTGGCTTTATAAAGGACCTGCACACCTCAGAATTCAACACTGATGTGCTTAATTGGTACATTCACAAACCTTCTACTGTATATGACCCAAGTCTGCCCATACAGAAATGAGATTAGAACAGCTCAATGCTGCACTGTACTCCATCCCTCCATCTGCCACTCAGTTCCTGTACAAAGCTTCCCAAATTGCTTGTATAACAACTGTACACACGATTCCCACATGAGGCAAATCATGCAAATTACATTTTGAGCTGATCACTAATTGTATGGTCGTTTTCTTCTAAGCATCTGACTTGAGGAGTTCAGGTCTGAGTTGCACTGAATATTCACAAGTGTAACTACCTTTAACAGAAGCTTTGTGCTCAGCATATATGGTGATGTAAAAATTTATCTACCTTGAATTTGGTATTAATCTTTGGTGTTAATCTTTGCATCTCATTTCCATTCTCTAAAATGTGTTTTGCAGGGGAATAGTAAAAATCTAAGATCCTGCAGTGAAAGGATTTTTAAACTGATGCAAAATATTTCATCTCCAATCAGGTCAACAGAAGTATTAACCTGCCTTTCTCACTTAGGGGTTCCACAAAGTATTAACCATCCTCTTGGGAGGACAACGTGGCCCCTAAGCCTTAACTTGTCCCTCACTGGAGTGGCGAAGCAAAAGAATCACATGACAGAGGTATTACAAGACATGTAATTTAACCAAAAATGTGCTACCTGTATTAAAAGTTATTATAAATTATAATTGGGAAGAGTCGGAAATCTTCAGAAAACATTGTATTTCATTTATGTATTTTCTAATTATTTTGAATTTTTAATCACTCAAAGGGAATTCAGTGTCTTACCTTAATTTGACAGAAACGAGTGTTAGAATGTGGTCACTTCCTACAGGGCATACATATATTTCACATTTCATCGAACTCTTTATTAATATTAAATAGTAATAATAAATATTCCTGTTACTTCTGTGCTAAGTACAGGATTTGAATGCTGGCAACCAATAATACATGGAACCACATACTGAATTACATGGACTAGAAGAGAAATAGCTTTTAAAAAAACACTTATTTAGATAGCGACATCCATCTATGGTACAGAATGAGACAGGCAACCTACGTAAGAAACATACATTCTGTGTCACAGAAAGCCTCATCAAAATTCATACAAAGAGTCAATTAATTTTTTTATCGATTAACTTTAACACGTGGTTTTGCCATCTTACTATTTTTTAAGTATTTATACAATGTATTTGACAGTCAAAGATATTTTCTAAAGCCATGAAACAAAATTTTCTAGGTTGACCTGACCTAAATAGCCTAGTAATTTTACTTTGGGATCAGTTCCACTACTGCTGATGCAAATAATCACTGGCATATCTAGAAGGAATTATACTTGGAAATGCTGTGTTAGACAGCAAAGAGGTATTTCAGGACAGAGTTTTCTGAAAGTCCATTTCTCAGGCAGCTGTGACAGGTAACCACACTAACAGCCTCTGCCTTACCGATTTACATTCTTTCAAATGTGTGCCCCTCCATACTGCATTGATGAGTGTAATACAATGTCACCTCCACACATCAAATTTTAAGCTCAGGACTGATGTGGGAAGGAGGGTACACAGAACATCTGTACTGATAACACTGCCAAAATAAGGGACAAAAGGAAGTGCCTAACTTGGAGTGGCAGCAAAGTCAACACTGTAAGCTCTCCCTGAAGAGGATAACAGAAAAGGACAGAGAGAAGCACAGGGCAAAGCATCCCATTTTAGAGCTGATTTTCCTATAAAGGGTGGGCCCACACTCCTCACTTAGGTGAGGGACCTAAATGCCAAACACTGGCTCTCCCCTTAGTCCGTGGAGACTGACTTCTACCAGCATTATGAAAACATTATGCAAGTCACACTAGAAACGGTTAAGATGCATGAATACATGTGATGATGAGCTGCATTACCATTTTTTTTGATCAAGACAATACATACAAATTGCATATGACAAAATGTCAGTAAAGTGGCATTAAGGTCCAAAAAAAAAAAAAAAAGTCATTAATATCCTGGGCAAAATAAAACAAATAAGCAAGCCATCTTAAATGCAGGAGTAGAAAACCAGGAGGCTCCGAGACAAAGGGAGCTAAATAAAAACCTCAGTATCAGAAAGATTTACATGAACTGTGAGATCAGTAGGATACTCTTTGGGGCATTAAGTTTTGTAGGACTCTTGCACAGGAAAAGCTAGAAGAAAAAGGCAGAAAGCTGGAAAGCAGTTCGCTAACATTCAGGACCTCTGCAGAGGTCCTTAGTTTCCATACAACTATGTTACAGCTGTGTTCTTATCTTCCATTCTCCCACGTACTCCAGGTTTCCTACCTGGATTCTTTCTCCCCACTCCATGTTAGCTCCCCTACTCCCCCAAAATAAAAGAGATATACTGCTGATCCTGGACAACCAATATGAACAAGTTCTGAAGGCTAAAACTAGGAATCCCTCCAGGTATTAGGATAAAAAACAGGCCCTTATTGCTTTAGAGGGTCCGCAGAGGAACACCCAGGACTCTGAGCTGTAAACCAGGTCGTGGGACTTGGGGCAGAGGAGGGACAGCTGAGTGGGAGAGACTGGTTGGGGAGCCCAGAGGCTGAAAACATCAGCTGAAGACCAAATAAATCAGGAAGACATAAAAGATGTGAGCCATCATTTTGCACTATAGGTAGTCACAGAGAGATGGTGATCAGACATGTACATGAAAAGGATTAAGAGGCAGAGTCAGGGCAGGGAAATCAATTTCCTTTACTGTATGAAGAAACTGCTGATTCCTTCTGTAGTCAAAGCAGCTGCAAAAGATTCATCTCCTTTTCATATGCCCCACCATAGCAGGCACACACCTCCACTGATATTTCCCCTACAGGCAAGTGTGTGCTTCTGCAAGCACACAGCATTTCTCTGTAACAGATGCCTTTTTTTTTCTTTTTCCTTTTCAACTACTCTGGAAAACGTGTGTATATTTTTTGTATGTCCATTTACTGCTTTTATATCCTAATTCTGGCCACCAGCACGTTTCTACGAGCAGCATGACGTGGGGCATTGTTAGGTTCTCATTCACATTAGCATTCAGCTTCCTTTATTTCTGCAGGTTGCAGCCAGGAAACTGGAAAATGGGCCACAGGAAACCTGGCCTCCTACATCTGTCCCAGTTTGTAATAGCAGCTCTGGTTTTGTTTTTCTAAGTGTCTCAGGTTCATTTTAACCCTTGAGATGACTGCTGCAATAACATATGAAAGAACGTGACTGTTTTGTCATTATTTTTTTAACCACCATTTCTCAATACTAGAAATTGAGATTTTGCTAAACCATACTCATTTTTAAAGTTATGCGAGTTTAAAAAAACTTGTGTTGCAAATCACCAAAACAATTCCATTCTGTAATGACAAATATCAAGGAGTATACTTAGAGAAAAACACGGAATAAGGCAGTCTCTAGCTGTTTCAGCTATATAAATTTTTAACATAGTTCTAAAGTGAATGTCCATATGGAAAGTTGAACAGCTTACAAATCCTAGAGGATGATTTTTCTCTTTTACATTTTAGTTTCTATAAAAAAATTGAAGCACACTTGTTTTGCATTTGATAACAGAAGCAAAAGGGTGCTGATCAAGAAAAGACACTTTTCTAGAATAATCAAAAAATCAGTCAGCCATAACATTTTCCACTGAAAATTCATCTGTATAACAATGAGTATATCATGAGAGGTTAAAGGCAACTGCCAAATCTGCCTAAATGTTTGCTCAGAAACATTTGAAAGAACAAGGCAAAAGTCTGACTCAGTCCTCACACTTTATTTCTCAACAGAGATGCTTCAAGGGTGATAAATAGGATGTGGTTGGTGAAAAGTTAGTGATTCTGCCAGAAAGGAGGAAAAACAAATATCAATTTGTTTACTCAGAACGTTTTCAAATACTCATCAAAGGAGATCTTACTGCTAATTTAATTGACCTTGAAAAAAATAAGCTCGCAACTAAGTGTGTAAATATACCTATTTTAACTTCATGCAGAACTTTCTCTGTTAAAGGTAATGAATCAAACTAATGATGCAATCCATACCCAGGGCACTTTAGGGAACTGACTGTGTACATGATACAGAATGCTGATAATTTTTCCACATCCAGCAACCAGGACATTTCCTGCCAGAGCATCCTCCGAGTTCTTCCATTGTGTTGAAACTGCAAAAACTTTTTAAATCAGGACTTCCTCCTATTATATTTTAGAGGCGTCTTTCTGGGAAATGCAGATTCAAGTGGGAAAAAAAAAAAAAAAAAAAAAAGGAATTCCTGCAGCACCACCCAGTGGAAACATTAGAAAAAGTTAGTCCCCCAGCACACAAGTTTCAATTCGATGCAAAACTACAGTAATAATGCCACACAAACCCAGACTGGTTTAAGGATGTGCCAAAAGAGCACAGAGGGTTTTGCTGGCTGATGCACTTGACAGAGTCACATGAGGAATGCCTACTCTGTCACTCCTGCATAATAGTCTTCTCTTAACTTTATATTTCAATCTAAAAGATTATTTACAGTAATAATTTACAAGGCATTCTTCTCAAGTAAGAATACCCACTGTTCTGGCCCTGCACATTTAAAAAAATAAACAGGCTCCTGTGGTTAGGAGCAACACAAAAGAGACAGCAGCAAGATATAGCAAAATATTATGATAACATCAAGTTCCACTGCAGAAAAGAAAGCACTCACACACATATCCAGTAATGCATCCAGCAGGCACATTTGGTAATACCATGTTTGCAGTTTTTAATTTTTTTAACTAAGTCAAAGAAAGGCTGAGGCAGATGTCCAAAGGAAGAAAGTTCTGCAACCTCCAAATTAATACAACTAAGGACTGGTCGCCTGCCAAGCAGAAGTGTGAGGACACCGCCTCTAAAACATGAGCGTTTTCAGATTCTCCATAAGGATGCAGTTCAAGAAACAGTTTTAATCCGACTGGAGTAAAAGCCCTTAGCAGGAGGGAATACGGGTAGTTGCCTCCCAGTGAAAGGCTTTAAAAAATTAACCTGCTCAACTATTTCTAAAGCTAGCTGTAAACAAAACTACATAGATCCATAATGGCTCCAACCATTCACCTTGGGACAGACATAAAATGAATGCAGACTCCTCACACTGCTTTCTGTCTGCTCACATGGCGCACATCTGCGGCATGCTGGCAATACACCACACTGCAGTCTGAGGGACTTCTGCAGCTGACACTGGCAGTCAGAGCCCACCTTCCTACGCACACCAAATTTTCAGAATTTGCTGGATTAGCAAAATGAGTCAGGCTTACCTGTATATTCTCATGTTGCAAGGGGAGTCAGTCACAGCATTATACTGAAAATGGTGTGACACAATTCAGTAGATGATAACCTACATACATACATACAGAGACATTTTACCCGGACAATTTCTTCCCAAAACATTAGTGCTATTGCAATAGTTCTTGGAGCACGAGCCAGGGTGCAGGTTCCTTTATCACAAAAAAATAAGCATCTAGTCACAGCACTAGTCAAGGTCTGTATTTTTCACTTTAAATGCTATTATTTCCATGTACAATGGTCGCGTAGTAAAAATCTAAACTAAGAATCACTCTTACATGTCAAAATCTCAAAAGTGTGCTATTCTCCTTCTTTCTCAATGCTAATCAAATCTCTGATATTCCTGTTTATCACATGCTAAGCTAAACTGAAACCTAATTAAAAGATTCTTATCTTTTGACATTATTCACTTGTCTGCTACACCAACAAGAACCTGAAGATCACACCTACACACTTCCGCTAACATTGTTCATTAAACACTGGAATACCCAACAGAGTGGATTATAAAATACATGAGATTTCAGCCAGCAGAAGATCTGGCTGTTACTCTCCTATACTGTGTCCCATGTACTTAAACTAATTCCCAGGGCTGCTGTGAACTATGAAGGAGACACAAATGGGAAACTATTTCAACGATTACAGCAAACATTGTTGTACATGATGTCCCTAGATTGCCTACGTTTAGAAGTGACATCAATACACCAACTGGTTTGCTAGCGTCACATAACAGTCACTATTTTGATTTGAACGCTGAATCCTGAATAAGATTCCATGTTTAAATAAAACCTAAACTCTATCCCCTCTCCTCAACTTGGATGAGACGGCAGTCAGTTTTATTGTACCCTACTCCCAGGGAATCAATCCAGCCTTGATACTACTCTGCTTTGGAAGCATTTACATCACAGAGCTTCAGAACTGAGGCAGCAGTACAGAAGGAGTGCTGCAGTCATACTTTCTATACCAGCCCTATTCCACGCTCACAGTTTGCTAAACTAACCACACACGCCAGTTACTCTGAGTCTGCTCTGAGTCACCAGACTTCACAGAGGTCTAGATCTAGAATCTAACCCCACATTCTGAAGTGCTGGGGTCTGAACCCCCAGCCCTGAATTAAGGGTGACAGATGGGTGGTTCCCATGGTCCTTCAAAAGGAGGGGATGAGTTTGCCTTTTGGCTTTCCTCCAAGGTGCAGCTGACCTTGTAAGGAAAGCCCTTGGGTAAACAAGCCCCAGGTGCCCCCATTGGGTAAATGAGTGCCAGGTGTCCTGCTGTGGGGATATTATCCACTTATTGGCTTGGCTGTCTCCCATCTCTGCCATGGGAGACTTGGTTGCTCTGTTTGTTCCACCGATTGTTGGCCGTGTTGTATCATTGCTGGGGTTGATGTCTGTTATGTGTAATCTGATTGACTTGTTTGTACCCCCAGCAATCGCCCATGTACTGACCTTTTTGTATACAACAGAATCTGGTTACTGGTTTGTTCTACTGCTGGCTGTGTCCTTTGTGCTAGGCCTAGTGATTGGCAAAACAAAACTGGAGACGGGGATGGCCCCGTCTGATGTTCCCGGTTGGGAAGATCCCGTGTACAGTTCCCTGGCTCTCGAATGGGTTAAATTTGGGGGGCCATGTGAACAGTGGGAGATGCAGTTGGCAGAGGCTGAACCGCAGGATGTATTGGAAACTATTCAAAAGCTCTCCAATAAGGCACGGGATGCTGTAACCTTCGTTAGACGGGGATGGATTTTGTTGACAGCATATAAGAAACAGCACCAGCAGAAAGAACAATTACTGGTAGAATGTTTCCCACATGCGGGATCAGTTTGTGACTTTGGAATCTTTAAACAAGCTCCTTACTGACGAGCTGCACACTTGCCAAGCTGTACCTGAGAAGGCTACAGTGCAAGTTGCCCAGTGTAAACGTGGGAAGAGAAGGGGGCAATCTAATCATAAAGTCCACTCAGAAGTTGTAGAGGTGGATGTGCACTGTAACCCTGATGACTCGGATGATGATATTTGGTACCCTGCGGAGTCTAATGGGGCTGGTGCCTCAGATGACTCTGCAGATGCGAGACCAGTCATCAGGAGAAAGATAGAATTTTCCAAACACCAGCCGCCGGTGAACAGACCCACAATGGAGGATTTTACACAGCAAGAAGTAAATTATATTCTTGCACGGTTTAGTCAGAGACCAGGAGAGCCCCTGCTTGCTTGGATGGCACGTTTGTATGATCAGGGAGCATCAGGGGTTAGCCTGGATAACTTGGACTGTAAGAAGTTTGTAACACTGAGTTCAGACCCTCTTGTGCAGGATCCATTTTGAAATAACGATCAGGGTACCAATCTATTGGCTGTAGCTGCTGCAGGGTGCAAGGTGAAATACCCCCTAGAGAATCCCTGGCCAGGGTCTGACCGACCGTGGTATACTCTGCGGGATGGTATACAGCAGGTAAAGGAAGAAGGAATGAAACTGGCCATTCATGTGGGACATGTTGAGGTATTAATGCAGCTTAGATTGTCTGTGCCCATGAGAAATGCGATCGTTAAAACTGCTCCACCGGCATATAAGAATGTTCTTGTGACTCTCCTACTTAGTGAAACAGGGAATCCCATTAGAGATGTAATTGAGAAAATGCAGCAGTTGGGTGACCTTGGAGACTGGGGCCCCCGGGAGCGTCAGGGGTATCGAGAATTCCGACGTCAACGGGGCCCCTGGGAGAGTACAGGGACTCGAGACACCCGACGCCGTAAAAATACCGAATATAGGATGTCTCGAGGACAAATGTTTAAAGGTTTGCTGAAAGATGGTGTACCTCTCACTAGGATTGATGGTCTTGATACCAATGAACTATGGAGGATGTATAAACAGAGAGGGTTACAGAAACCCCGTAGGAAGGTGCAGAATTATCAGGTGCACAATTCGAGAGCCGTTCAGCCTACAGCACCCCCTCTGGAACCTCAGCAGGACCCCGCCTCTGCTCGCGGCAGGCCCTCTGTTGCTCCAGAGAGGAACCACGAGTGGCAGCGGTACTCTGACCTATATCCCTCACAAGAAACTAGGCATTATAATTCTTTCTGAAACGTTGGCCAAGCTCCGGTACATTGGGCGCGGGAGGACCGGCGACCTCATGTGGAGCTACAGATATTCTGGAAAAACCGGTCCTCTCAGATAGTAAAAGCTTTAGTGGATACCGGAGCGGAGGCCTCCTTAATCTATGGGAGCCCTGAGAAATTCAAAGGGCAGTCTGTGATTATTACAGGGCTGGGCGGCAAGCAAATCGAGGCGGTACAAACCCAAATTAATATGAGAATTGGAAACCTTCCAAAACGACAGTATACAGTCATGGTTGTTCCGATCCCAGAGTATATAATCGGAATAGATGTTCTGAAGGGACTTGCTTTGAATCTCCCTGATGGTTGGTAGCAATTTGGGGTAAGGAGTTCTATCACTGCCCGGGCAATTCTAGTAGGAAAGATAAAGATGCCTCCTGTTCAAATTCCAGCTGCGACCAAGGTCGTAACCATGAAACAGTACAGGATTCCGGGCGGTCACAAAGAAATTTCCCAAACAGTCAAAGATTTACTGGCTGCAGGAGTTTTACAACCGACTACCACCATGTGGAATAGTCCAATCTGGCCAGTTAAGAAGGCCAATGGATCCTGGAGAATGACTGTGGATTATAGGGAACTGAACAAGAGCACCCCGCCTCTTGCGGCCGCTGTACCTGATATGGTCACTTGGATAGAAAGAGTTCAGAGGCATCCTGGCACGTGGTATGCCGTCATTGATTTAGGCAATGCATTTTTTACGACCCCAATTGTAGAAGAGCATTGGGATCAATTTGCATTTACATGGCAAGGGTGGCAGTACACCTTTACCAGGTTGCCTCAAGGATGGGTGCATAGTCCAACTATTTGTCAGAGAATAGTGGCTGAGCACCTGGATGAGGTACAGCTTCCCCCTCATATGCAGATTGTCCACTTTATTGATGACATTCTAATTCAGGGGAGCAATGAGGCCGAATTACAACAAATGCTCCAAGTGGTCCTAGTGCACATGAGGCAGAAAGGCTGGGAGATTAATCCGACTAAAATCCAAGGGCCGTCTCAGACAGTTAAATTTTTGGGGATCCATTGGCACTGTGGTCATCGAGAAATACTACCTAAAGCTCGACAGAAGATCCTTGACTTTGCAGTACCACAGAATAAGAAAGAGGCGCAGAGATTTATCGGGCTGTTCGGTTTCTGGAGACAATACATTCCCCATTTAGGACAGATTTTGGTCCCCTTGTACAAGGTAACTAGGAAGAAATATGAATTCGAATGGGGAGATGAGCAGCAGGCTGCCTTGAATTGGCTGAAGAGGCTGTTCAAAGGGCTTTATTTAGACTTATGGCCCATGCAGGAAGGGGAAGTGGAACTGAACGTATCTGTGAATGGGTCATATGCTAATTGGAGCCTCTGGCAAAAACAAGGGAAGAGAAAAGTCACACAGAATCACAGAATCACAGAATGTTAGGGATTGGAAGGGACCTCAAAAGATCATCTAGTCCAATCCCCCTGCCAGAGCAGGAACACCTAGGTCAGGCCGTGTTGTATCATTCCTGGGGTCCCTGGGGTTGATGTCTGTTATGTGTAACCTCATTGACTTGTTTGTACCCCCAGCAATCACCCATGTACTGACCTTTTTGTATACAATAGAATCTGGTTACTGGTTTGTTCTACTGCTGGCTGTCCCCTTTGTGCTAGGCCTAGTAATTGGCAAAACACATTCCTATCTCAGCTATATTAGTATAGCATGGAAGAAATTCTCTGAAGGTAGTCAACTTTCTCCAGATTTCACTAACAGAGCTGCAATAGGAATTTGTTCTTACTTCCTAAATGCTTTTTAAAGATTGTTTCTTCTCGTGAATTACTGTTAATTGATGGGAAGAGATAAAAGTGGTACTTGAGTCTATAAACTTTTGTTTGTGCTGTATTGTGATTTGATACAACAGAGGCCCCTCAACATTACTACAATATAAACATTTAAAAACAGTAACACTCATTAGCATCTTTCCCAAAAAGCTTAAACTGAAATCTCTGATCAATTTTATTAAAAAAAATAAATAAAATAAATATACAGAGATACAGCAAAGAGGTGCTGTCACCACGTTAGAAGCAAATGGATGCGTAATAGAAATCTGTTTTCCAAATCTGTCAGCTGTTTTGCAAAATGAGGATGGGAAACTTCTAGGAGGACATTTGCTTAAAAGCATTTAGATCCTTTAGATGAAGTATATAATCCAAGTCTACTCTTTTTTTATAACTGCAAAAGCCTATTTTACAGCAACTTCTTTGCTTGTTCGCTAATACTTTCAGAGAAAGACCCATCTTGTAAAACTGTATTAACAGGACTTAATACTTAAGTTAGTGCTTAGAAAGCTTTTACCAATTCTGAATGATTGGCAAGAATCATTAAAAATTACAACCAAATGATTCATTGCATAATTTAACAGCAGCTAAAACTAAAAGCCAATGTGTAAGACACAATTTTTCCTCTCCTAGTACCTCAAATGATCTTCAAGTTAGGATCCACAAGATACAAAAATCATATACTTTAAAGCTGAAGAAACTAAGACAGGGTTGTTTGCATGAAAACCAAAATACATTAACACGTAGTATTTGCAAAGATTATCCAAGTTATATTCTGAATCTTCAAATATTGAGTAGTAAATTGGCAAGCAGAGACACAGACGTGATTGAAATGACTCTCTGAAATGGGTCTGGGGGAAGCCATAGAATGGGCAGTATCCTTCACACACTCAGTACATCCTGACACTGCAAAACTTCAAACAAAACTACTGAAAACTAGGAGGATACTTGCATAGAGCAAGCAAGAGCTACTCCAATGACTTAGTTATGTTCAAGGCTTAAGCTAGCATTTAAATGTTTGCAACATACAGTTAGTCTCAGGGCATTAACAGAAGTGCTGACTCACTCAAAAATAAATACATGTTTAAGTGCTTTAAAAGATCAAAATTAAGTAAATTTGTGGCTTCCTACAGAAATTCTTCTCCTGAAGACCCTGAGCTTTATCTAACCACTCAGATGTAGACAGAGCACATGATATAGTCTTTAGAAGCTTTTCTTTACATAGTTGATTGATATTTATCCTTGAAGTTCATAGGTGTCATCATACAGGTAAGCAGTTTTCAACATGTGGCCTATGCATGCAGGAGGCAACGGATTCCTCCTGAAGGAAAGGCAAGAGTACCACAGCACTACTACTGTAGGCTCAACCGCAACACAGGCATCTGCCCAGCTGCTCAAAAATAATTACAGATCCACAGATAATGAAAAGGACAAACCCCACTGCTCTAGATAGCCACAGCAACACTACCTGAGCAAGCAGGCCAAAATCAGACATGGTGTTGGTAACTAACACCACAGGAGTAAAAATATAATTTTCAGCTGAGCTATATCTGCTTAGGGCATGGCAAAATTTGGCCTCCAATGTTCTTTACTGTAACATAACCTTAAAATAATTACTTAACTATTTAGTTATTCAGCACACTGTGAGATACTGACCATGAATTACACTGATTAAGCAGATCAACAGTTCCAGGGTACTTTTTGGTACTGCAAAAACTACCACAGTATTCATACAAAATTAAAAATTCATAATGACTTTACAGTTATTAATTGGCATTGAATTAGTGACTTAGTGATATTTTCATATCAATGCTTATGGCAGGTATTTTCTTTAGTTTTTGCTTTTAGAAAAGCAGCAAATGTCCTTCAAAGAGCTTTTGAATTAAAATCCACCCTTCACGGCAAACACTGAAGAATTTGAATTCTGATATAATTACTGGCATATAAAACCACAATGAGTTAAATAAAGTTTTAAGAACAAAGATGCATTTTCTTTTTGTGAAGTGCACAGATAAGAGGTACTTTATGCTTCATCTGCTTTGTTTCCATACATGCAGCCTTGTGTCTTGCAGTGCAGAGAGCTGGACTTCCTGTGCCTACACCTTGACATTCTCCTCAACATCATGACTAATTCTTTAATCTTTCATTATTCAACAAAATACTTCAACATGAGAACAGACATATTCAGTCATTCAAGAGCTCTCAACAGCCTCCAGAATATTAGTTGATTCATGTAACAAGCCACAGATGAAGTAAGCATCTGTCTAATGATTCAAGACCATGAGAAACACTGAAGAGAAACTCATGGTGAATTAATCTGGGGATAGACAGCGCAACACGATTTTCAAAGGCCAGTAAGTGACAGCCTGTTGCATGAACCATTGGGTGTGGTTACAAAAGAATACGCAGCAGCCCAAAACCAACAGTACTCTGAAACTGGCCCTGGCTAACAGTGTCCTATAATCAGTGTCACGGTTCTAAAATGGATTCAAGCAGCAGGGTCCAGGCATGCTGCACATTGGAGTCACCACCACCAGAAGAAAACCATAGAGTGACAAATAGTCTGAACTGCACAAGTGAGTCCAACTTGCCCTGTCCTTGTGGGAAGTACTAGCTAATTTACCAGTTCTTTGCTACCTTGCATTATTTAGTACTATGACAAAGAACTCCTCACAGAGAAAACTGTTACTACATGAACATAGAAATTTTATAGATGTCACAAAGATAAAACAGCTAAAATAACTTTTCATAAATACATGCATCACAAATAACTATGTTGGTTCTCTCAGCCTTACTCCACTCTCCCTTATCTTTAGTAGCCAAATAACTTTTTATTTTGGCATCTATTTATTTTCTTTGATTTTCTGAAGCAATATGTTATCATGTGATGGCTTTCCCAAGGCAAAGATTTGTGTTTTCTGTAACAGCTGATGGACCTCAGTGTCCGTAAGTAGTATATATACCTGTTTTCCTACATGTAAACATACGACCCTCAGAGTAAGCAACAAGCGCCACACACCTTGGTGAACCTGTAAAATTACTTTCATTCTGTGCCAAGTCCTCCAGAACAGGTTGTTGAAGTAGGGTAGATTTCAGCTTCAGTTATATAAAATCACTTGAGATGTAATACCTTCCCATAGAAATTCCTCTATCATAGCATACCCTGAAGCTGGCCTCCATCCCAAGGACATTACAAACAGAAGGTAAAGTTCACATAATTGGACTTCATGCATAGCAAAGAGGAATACTTCAGTCTTTGGAGTGAGATACTTCATTTGTTTTTATGATGTAAGCTGAACAAAATAACATCAAGTAACAGGAGGAAAGAACCACTGTAAGTCAGTAAGCAGTGAGAAATGCTAACAAATAAAACAAAATAGATGTTTGTTTCTGCATATGAAAGCATCCATGTGCTCAGTGGTTTATAAACAGTTACAAGGAAGGCTGCAGCTGAGTCTCTTCCCCCAAGACTGTTTCACTTACTTCAGCTGCTGCATCTATCTAGATGGAGTTGGTGATATCAGAAACGATGTAAGCCTGTAGGTTTTTTCTTTTCAGGAACAACTCAAAGCCATTGACTTTTGAAGTGAGTCCTCATGACTGTTCTGTAAACAACTGGCAGAAGCTGCAAAGTCGCAGGCCCTCGTTCTTGTGGGGGACTTCAACTTACCTGACATCTGCTGGAAATATAACACAGCAGAGAGAAAACAGTCCAAGAAGTTCCTAGAGTGCGTGGAAGATAACTCAGCTGGTAAGTGAGCCCAGCAGGGAAGGTGCCTTGTTAGACCTGTTGTTCATGAACAGGGAAGGACTGGTAGGGGATGTGGTGGCCGGAGGCCGTCTTGGGCTGAGCGATCATGAATGATACAGCTCTCGATCCTTAGCCCAGTTAGGAGGGGGGCAGCAAAACTCTCACCATGGACTTCCGAAGGGCAGACTTCAACCTGTTTAGAACACTGGTGGAGAAAGTCCCTTGGGGAACAGTCCTAGAGGGCAAAGGGGTTCAGGAAGGATGGACTCTTTTCAAGAAGAAACTGTTAGAGATGCAGGAGCAGGCTGTCCCCAGGTGTCGTAAGACAAACTGGCGGGGAAAGCGACCGGCCTGGCTGAACAGGGAGCTTCTGCTGGGACTTAGGAGAAAGAAGAGAGTCTACCACCTTTGGAAGAAGGGGCAGGCTACTCAGGAAGAGTATAAGAATTTAGTTAGGCTGTGTAGGAAGAATATTAGGGAGGCAAAAGCTCAGCTAGAACTCAGCCTGGCCACTGCTGCAAGAGATAATAAGAAGAGTTTTTATAAATATATTAACAATAAAATAAGATGCAGAGAGAATCTCCATCCCTTATTGGATGCGAGGGGGAACATTGTTACCAAGGATGAAGAAAAGGCTGAGGTACTTAATGCCTTCTTTGCCTTGGTCTTTAATGGCCAGACCAGTTCTCCTCATAGTATTCAGTTCCCTGAGTTGGAAGATTGGGATGGAGATCAGAACAAACCCCTCGTAATCCAGGGAATAGTAGTGAAGGACCTGCTGAGTCAATTAGACACCCACAAGTCTGTGGGGCTGGATGAGATCCACCCAAGAGTGCTGAGGGAGCTGGGGGAGGAACTTGCCAAGCCGCTCTCCATCATCTCTCAGCAGTCCTGGTTATCGGGGGAGGTCCCGGATGACTGAAGACTTGCCAATGTGACCCCATCTACAAGAAGGGCAGGAAGGAGGATGCGGGGAACTCCAGGCTGTCAGCCTGACCTCGGTGCCAGGGAAGGTTATGGAACGGTTCATGTTGGGGGAGATCACGCGGCAAGTGCAGGACAACGGGGGGATCAGGTCCAGCCAGCATGGGTTCACGAAGGGCAAGTCCTGTTTAACCAACCTGATCTCCTTCTCTGATCAGGTGACCCGCCTCGTGGGTGAGGGAGAAGCGGTGGATGTTGTCTGCCTGGACTTCAGGAAGGCATTTGACACAGTGTCTCACAGCATTCTGCTGCAGAAGCTGGCGGCTCATGGACTAGACAGGTGGACTCTGCACTGGGTTAAAAACTGGCTGGCTGGCCGAGCCCAGAGAGTTGTGGTGAATGGAGTTAAATCCAGATGGAGACCGGTCACAAGCGGTGTCCCTCAGGGCTCGGTCTTGGGGCCAGTCTTGTTGAATGTCTTTATCGATGACCTGGATGAGGGGATCGAATGCACCCTCAGTAAATTTGCAGAGGACCCGAAGCTGAGTGGGAGTGTCGATCTGCCTGAGGGTAGGGAGGCCCTGCAGCGGGATTTGGACAGGCTGGAGCGATGGGCTGAGGCCAATTGCATGAGGTTTAACAAGGGTAAGTGCCGGGTCATGCACTTGGGCCACAACAACCCCATGCAGCGCTCCAGGCTTGGGGCAGAGTGGCTGGAAAGCTGCCTGGCGGAAAAGGCCCTGGGGGTGTTGGCTGACAGCGGCTGAACACGAGCCAGCAGTGTGCCCAGGTGGGCAAGAAGGCCAATGGCATCCTGGGCTGTATCAGAAACGGTGTGAGCAGCAGGAGCAGGGAGGGGATCGTGCCCCTGTACTCGGCACTCGTGAGCCCACACCTCGAGTACTGTGTCCAGTTCTGGGCACCGCAGTATGGGAAGGACATTGAGGTGCTGGAGCGAGTCCAGAGAAGGGCAGCGAGGCTGGTGAGAGGTCTGGAACACAGGCCTTATGGAGACCGGCTGGGGGAACTGGGGTTGTTCAGTCTGGAGAAGAGGAGACTGAGAGGAGACCTCATTGCCCTCTACAGCTACCTAAAAGGAGGGTGTAGTGAGGCTGGTGTTGTTCTCTTCTCCCAAATGACTAATGATAGGATGAGAGGAAATGGCCTCAAGTTACGTCAGGGGAAGTTTAGGTTGGATATTAGAAAGAAGTTCTTTACTGAGAGGGTTTTTAGACATTGGAACAGGCTGCCCAGGGAGGTGGTAGAGCTGCCGTCCCTGGAGGTGTTCAAAAAATGGGTTGAGGAGGCACTTGAGGCCATGGTCTAGTGGTTTAATGGTTAGGAATATGATGGGATAAAGGTTGGACTTGATGACCCTGGAGGTCCCTTCCAACCATATATATTCTCTTCTATGATTCTATGAAAAGATGCTGCATTCTATAAACGTGTCTTAGCGCTACACCCCTAAGTAAATAAAGATGTAACTTGTCTCCCTTTCAACTGCAATGTTAGAAAGGCTGACAGGGCTTCACAAAACCCTCCTGTGTTAGGGAAGGGAAACTCCTAATGAGATATGTTGGTGTGTGTGCAGACATTACTTAGCCATGACTAAATGGGGTCTCTTCCTGCAGCCAGTGGAAAATTAGGGAACTTTTTCCCCCTGCAGCACCAGAGTCCCTCTAACCTTCAGCAAAGCCAGATCCAAAAACAACTCTCCACTTTCTCTCTCTCTCTCTCCTTTTTTCGGTTGCTGGTGGAAACTCCACATTGGCCAAGGGGTCTTGGGGCAGGGGGTGGCTGAGAAAAGCAGGGAGGGGGAGGGCCGGGGAAAATGCAGAAGACTACAAAGGAAACTGTAAAAAAGGAGCAAACATATAAACCTGAGAGGGAGAAAACCACAGAGTTTCTTTGTGAGCTGCAGTGACTCATTTTCAAGATGTTGTCTGCTGCCAGTTTCAAACCGGAAGCGCATGGCAATTAGTCTTGCTGTTTCCAGACAAGCCAGAAACTCTCCCGACACTTTTATTTTTTTTCTTTTTTAAAGCCCCTTCTGCAGTTTCTGCAGCAGCCTTCCCTTCCCCCCGCGGCGCCCCCCACCGCCCAAAACGCCGTTATCACGATGATGCTCGTACGGGGCAGGCCCACGCGGCCCCGGCAGCTGGACACCGCCGGGGAGGGGAGCAGGACACGACCCGCCAGCGCCGAGGGGGCGGCGGGTCGGCGAGGAGCCCCGGGGCTCCCCCCGACCCTCTGCGCCCTGTCAGACAGCGCCCCTCTCCCGGCCCTCACTCTCCTCACACCCCAGCCCCTTCCCGCCCGCCGTCCCCCCCCAACACGCTCCATCCCCTCACCTACACCCGCAGCTCGACTCGGACGGAGGCGACGGGAGCTGCCGGGCCCGACCCTGAGGCGGGACCCTCGGGTCCCCCGGCCCCGTGCGGAGCTCCGAGCCCCGCTCCCCCCGGCGCTCCTCACCTCCAGCCCGCGGTCTGCCCCGCGGTGTCCCCCCGCAGCAGCCGCCGGCCTCCCCATCCACTCCCCGCAGCCCCCCAAAACTTTGCAGGAGCAGGGGCAGACGCCGCAGCACTTGTACCTACCCAGAGCCTGAGGGACTTTTCCGCTCTCTCCTGGTGGTTTAGGTTTAGCTGGGTAAAATCCCCTGCTTCTCCATGCTGATAAGTCTCCTGCGAACGCTCTGTTGCTCTTGTAACGAGACCCTGATTTTTTTCCCCTTTTTTTTGTTGTTTCGGCCGGGCTCTGTGTGTGTGTGTGAGCGAGCAGGAAGTCAGGGCAGTCAGAGAGCCGGCTCACTTCCTTTCCTGCATTATTCCCCAGGCGGTTTGCAGTCTGTGTAAACAGGCTTTTCCTCCCCTCTCCCCTCGCTCTGGCCACTGATGTGCAACATGGCTGTAATATAAGACACACACATAGTAAAGCGAGTAACGGTAATTCCGCCGGCTGCCCCCACCTCCACCTCTTCCTGTGCTACACCCCCGGGGAGGAACTTCCCGCCAGCCCCGCGCTCGGCCCCGGCGTCACATGGCCACCCGCCGCCCCAAAGTGCCCTGCCGAAGGGCGCCGCTTCTCCCCGAGAGGAGTGGAGCGGTGCTTCGTCCTCCAGCAGCATGGCGAGGGGCCCGGGGAGAGACGGCCGTCCGTGTCCCACCTAGCCCCCTGCGGGGGCGGCGGAGCGAAGCGTTGGGCGCTTGAGGCTGGTGGAGGTTGAGGGGTTGCTGGTGTGTGTGGGCTCACTAGGTATGCTGGCTGCCTTCCCGAGCTGGGCCTCGCACTGATAGCAAAGTACGGAAACGGAGCAACATGTCACAACATCATTAACTGAGGGAAATGGCATACTGAAAGTCAAGGGGCGCTCGGATTGTCAAATGTGAGATGGATCTTCCATCTCCACATCATATCCCAGAGACAGACCACTGGGACTTTGCTGACTGGGATTCAGATTTTGACCCTCCAGCTGTAGGCCTGTAGGTCTAAACTGTTGGTTTGGATGTATTAAAAGGGACATGTTTCCACTGTCTGGAGCTTACATCCTTTGTGCCTTTTCTTGCATCTCATGCATCTGTACTGTACTGTCTATTTCTAACTTTATTTTGAAATTCTCAGAGTGAGTGACATTATCTTCTGTCTGCCCAGTACATCAGTGATGTTCAGTGCGTAATATTTTAAAATCAATACTGCACTATTTCTTTTAACAGTCACAAGATTTATCATACCAGCACAATAACTGCAGTTCAGAATGTTCTTGATGTGTAATGACACAGGAGCTATGATTATTTTTTATCACTCTATTGGGTGGTTGTTTACGATGTCATTGGGAACAAAAGTATGCTTTGATGGAATTAAAAAGATCATCACAGTTGGCCATTAAGCATTAGTCAATAGCATCCGAACAGCTGGAGGTGAGCAAATTGCAAATCTCTTGTGGACATCCATCGGGTTTCTTCCTTCTCATCTTCTAACATGCCATGAGGAAATAAGATAACACAGTACTGACACACCAAATGATGTAACTTTGTTATTTTCCTTAAATAATTCCCTTTTAGAAGTCATTCTGAATTAAGAATACAGATGTGAGGTCTGCTAAATCCTCAGTTTGTGCTTCCCAAATAAAGAAGCATTAAAATGTTTAACTTGAGATAGTATATTTTCTAGATTTAAATGCACAGTGAATGAAGTTCTCACTGTGTTAGTTTAAGTCATTAGGATGCAGGAATCTATCTTTCTTTGGAACTACAACTGAAGACCCGGGTTTGCAAAACCAGAGCAGCTTTTATGGTACCAATATGCAATGTTGGACTGACAGCTGGAGGTGCCAGCATTCATCTTCTACATTTGTCTTTCATTGATTTTGTGAACAAGAGATGAAGCAAAGATATTCCAGAGTTGCCTTGACCAATTATTGGTGTGGAGAGCTGAGAGAACAAACTCTCCAAACCAGTAAAACTTATTTTCTTTTTCAAAAAGTAAACACCGCTATGGCTTTAAAAAATGTTTAAAAATTAAAATGTTTCTTTTATTTATTGTGCTGTAACTTGATTGATAGCACTAGATTTTTTTTTACAGCACCAGTCCTTTTTTTGTCTAGATAGTGAGGTAGAAATGGAAATAAAGCTGCCATGCTGGAGGCTGGGTGGCCACTGGATGAGGGCACTTCATATTACCCTACGGATGCTGGAAAAGAAAGTGCAGAGGTTGTTGAATGAAATAATGTCACCAGGATATGTTGCAAAACACGAGGAATTCAGAAAGCTCTGCTGGAAGTGGAAGAAAATGGGAGCTTTTGGCCAGGGCTACTGATTCTAGCACTATGGATATCATCGGGAAAATCTTTTTGGAAACTGCATCTATGTGCTTGATAAAAATGCTGTTGCTGAAACTCTCATCTGTGATATCTGCTTGGCTAAATTAATCTAGACTTCTAGTTATCCTTAAGGATTATGTGATACAAAAATACAAGAGGATGAATGAGGAAAATTGCAGGTTTTTATTGTGTAGGAGCCTTTTTCTTCTACAAAATCAATTCCACTCAGAAAACCTGTTTGCTAATGTAGTCATAAAAATGCTAGTTATGTTTTTAGTAGAATCACTAGTGAACTTCTGTGTCTCAATTCACATCCATTTATCAGCACATATTGTCATTACAACTGTTAATTATAAAGCCTGAATCCTGTCCTCAGGCTGTGAAGAGTTGGGGTTTTAGCTTTGGAAATTCTTGTTCCTTGCTTAGAGTAGGTCCAGACAACAGCTGTTGCACTCGTAAAGGACTGAGTTGGTCTAGCCTTTAGTGTAATTTCACTCTGAGCCTCAAGTCCTACTGTAATTAAATCATTAAATTAAATTAAATAATTGTAATGTCACTTTGCAGTACACAATTTTCCTTAAATGTACATAGATGCTTATAATCATGTGTAATTATCAAGAAAAAAGTTGAAAGCAGTTGGAAATAATTGTAATTTAATTTAATATTTTAATTGCTAATATATTTAATGAACATATACATTGTTTCACCCTCTAAACATTTTGTATTTCTTTCTAGATTACAGGCTCTATAGTGAAGAGGCTTCAAATTTGTGTCTGCCTTTATGACAACTAACACAATAGGTTCTATAGGAGAATCACTCATAACCATTCTTCTCTCTTATTTTCTAGTAATTCTAGCTTGAATAACCACCTTCCAGGTTACAGGGGGATTTCCAGGGGATTTTGGAAAGTGGGTATATAGAAACTAATTACCCGAGTTCAAATGACAGCCTAATTTGTGTAGAATTCTTGGTTGTCCTTCACAACATACTATTTAAATACATTGCAAATGTTGCATCAATATTGATGAATGTTGCTCTAGCAAGTTTGGCTTTTCTCTTTCACACTTTCACACTTTCCTGAACAAACACGGGCTTCAGAGCCAACTTCATCATTGCAAAAAGTCCTGGGGGATCCATACAGCTCACAAAGTGGCCAGGTCCTCAGTTTTATCTCGTCTCGCAGGCAGGTTCACTGGCAAGAAAAGTACTGTCTGCAGTACTGTCCAGTGCTACCTCCAGGGTGTAACACTGACTCTAAATCCCTGATAGCTCAAGAGACTGGACTGCATGTTGTCTCCCAGCAAGCATTATTTCTTCCTGGGCTTTTTGCTGAGCTATCTAGAGTAAAATTGTGAGCTTTAGAAAAGGTTTTAGATGACAGACATCGACAGAACTGTGTGTGCTGCTGAGAAACCTCTTGTTCAAAATTGGATCAGATTAGTGGGAAAAACAATTATATGTCATCATCAAAAGGTTCAAAACCTCATGCCACATTTTCTGGAACAAAGAAATTCTGCAGGCTTTAACCTAAAATGGTTCCTGTCAGAGGCAGGAGAAGGGCTAAGTGCTTCTTCACACCATGAAACAAGTACACTGTGCAGATGGTACAACTTCAGCAAAGAAGCGGGAGCCTCTTCCATCCTCCCAGGGACTTTTTTTTCCCTTGGGGAGCATGTTCCAGTCCCTTGTGAGAGAGGCTGTGAATGAGAATTACTGCTAGGTTGCAACTAGAAATCTGCCTTCAGTCTTAAAGGAATGATGTTTTAGAGACCTCAAGGTTTTCCTCTTCTCCCCTACCCACCCCCAGAAGGCTGTGGTGCTTGGTCAGGAAGGAGTGTTTTATTACTGCTTTTACACTCCTCTTCCTCTGGCACATTTTTGCTTTCCTGAATGTTTTGCTTTCCCTGTATGTTGTTGTGGAAGAAAGCACATGACCCAACATGTTTTGAGTAAAAGCATCACGTGCATGTACAATTTCATTAGGTCTGCCTTCTTAGTGAAAGATTTATAAGGAATTACCCCCTGTGTGCAATGTAATTGCCTATGATTTTTTGTCATTTCACGAATGTCATGTCTCTGTGTATTAAAGGATCCCACAGCACCTAAGTGAGCAACCTGTGAAAACAGGGAAAGAGGATTCCAGAATCTTTGAATAACCGTGAGGTCTAATCTAACTGCAAAGATTAACTATTTCTAAGGTCACCGTGCTTCTTTTAAATCTTCCAGTCTGTTCTACTGCAATTTATTTTCCAGGCTAATTAATTAAAGGCCTGAGCTAGAATTTTAGTTACATTTTATCGGTCCCTTTTCTTTTTTTTTCCCCGTCTCCCATCTGTCTATTTTAGTTTAACCTAATCTTTAAATATAACTTAACCAAGGTATTTCTACTGCCAAGTATCACCATAGCATCTGAATATAATTAAACTTTTTACTGTTCTCAGAAGCTTTTGGTCAACTGGAGCACGACTCACTGCCACTTCTCTTCAGCCCGCACTAATTCTAAGATTTTAGATGATGAATAAAATTATGCAGATTTGATCTTCAACATGTGACCTTATAGCTTTTTTGTTTCACAATACGACACACACACTTTGAGAGACATTTCTACTTTACAAATTTCAGTTAGGTGAAAATGACAATGTTTTTTTCTATTTACTGTGTATTTGATTATGATAGTCCAATGATTGTATTATTGTGTTAGTAGTTACAAAGTGAATTACGCATGTTCTTGGTGATGTGCAGTTTCTAACAGAATGATCAATGTTTTCTTAAAGCCCTCTCTGTTCTCATACTCCATAGCCATAATTATAAACCTCATAGACACTTTGGAAAAGCAAATAAAATTTAAAAATACCTTTGGGTTTTTAAAGTAAAAGCTAACTCTCTAACTAGTCACTGGTGCAGACCATAAAGTATATGCATTACGTGTTTCTTATGGGAAATGACTGCTATTAGCATAATTGTGGCTGCCTTTTGCATGCTAGAAAATCCTTTTTCCAAGTCACATTACACAAAA
Source organism: Podargus strigoides (assembly GCA_028020825.1). NCBI lineage: Eukaryota > Metazoa > Chordata > Aves > Caprimulgiformes > Podargidae > Podargus > Podargus strigoides. Next base: position 61,672,591 of record CM051662.1, read on the forward strand.
AATGTTAAAAAATGAATGTGTCTTAATACCTTTACCTTACATGTGCATTAGCACTCATTTTTCTTGATGTACAGTAACAGGGAGAGACTTCAGAAAACAATTCAAAACATGTAAGTTAGGACTCTGATATGAATGGTCCGGAGGTGCCTGCTTCTCTCCGCTGACCATGCAGGAACCCTGGGAAGTCTCCCCAGTTAATTCAGCTGCCCAAATTAGGTGATTAGAGTTAGAAGACATAGATATCCCTTAGATTCATACACTTTTCAGCTATCTACAAGGACATTTTATTTAGAGGTTTTTTGCTATACATTTGAACTACAAGTACAAAAAGCTTTCAGTGTAGACATACATTCAGTCATTTAAAAGTGACAGCATTTTGATCCTTCTAAAAACTCAAGTAATGTAGGCTTGCAATGCAAACTCAAACTCCCAGTTTGTACATCTTTCATATACTGGTTTGCTCTATATTAGAGCAGGACTGCTCTCCTGCCCGTACCTTAAATGTACACATGTTGAAAATCTAATACTCTTTTGCCTATCTGATAACTTTTATCACATACTAGTGATAGTTGCAGTTCTAAGAAGATTGCTGATGTTCAGCCCAAACTACAGTTATACGAATCTTGCCTGGGCTGTTGTGCACTCTCGACTGGGTGTTATCAAGAGATGCTACATTTACATGGAAAGATTTTTTGATACAAACTGTAGACTCCTTCATAACCAGACTTAGCAAAAGACCATAAACACAAGCCTAAGTCCATACTTACTAAACAAGCTCTTAAGAGTTAACCATGTGCTCTTATGTTGTGCTTAACACAAAACGACTTCAAGCAACCACAAACCTATGGGAAAGGCTAACATGGCTGTATCCCACCATTGGCACCATGCAGTGAAGCATGGCTGCTCCAGGTGAGAGGACAGGTCTTTGGCCATAACTCTCTCACCCACATTTCAGCTGCATGCAACACCAGATTTAAGCATGTTCTGAAGCTTTGCTGAAGTGAGATATTACATCCTTGTGTAAGAGGTGCTGAAGTCACAAGAAGTTTCTTTTGACTTCAGTGTATTTCAATCAGGGGTTTATTGTGGAAGTGGTCTTCAGGAGGGCTTTGGTTAAATACCAAGTTTCTTCAAAATCCTACACAGATTGTAGCATAGACTTGTTAGTCCAGCACTTGCTCATTATGTTAAAAGGAGGATGCTGTACCAAATAGATTGTTGCTTCCATTACTCCATGTAATATAGCTTGGATAATTCATGTTAAAAATTGCCTCGAGATGTTAGTGGGAGAGAAAATGTATACCCATAGAAATGTATAGTAAACTGTGCTGTAATTTAAGTGTTTTTAAAGAGAAAAAGGAAATGTTATAAACAGTTGGTAAATTTTTTGGATGCTGTTTATGTTTTAACTTTTCTCCGTTTTCCTGTAGAAACTTCCGTATCCTCTTCCTGTGTCCCTACAAAGTTTTCTACAATGCAGAACAAGAAATACTACAGGGATTGTGCTCCACCTTTCTCCTTCCTGCTGGGATATCCTCTCTGTAGAGAAATGTAAAGTGTGTGTTATTGTAGTAAAAATGTTATATTATTCTTTATCTCAGTCATTTTCTGTTATCTACAGCATATCAAGCTGAGTGTACATTGGTTGTGGAAGTACACCACTATTTTTACATTTTTTATGACATATGAGTTTCTCAGCCAAAGGTAGCTAAAATCTATTACAAAGTGTCTTGTTTTCCAGAGTCTTATCAAGGGTTCATGTCTAAGCCAAACAAGACAAGGGTGGGTTGGGTTTTTCTCTTCATTGTTTCAACTGAATTAACAGGAAGGGGGGGGGTGCTTTACCTGTCTGACACTAGAGCAATATTCATTAGCTCCTACTTTTCACTTGTCTGTCTGTCCAGACTCTGCATCCTTGTGGGAATTATACGGGAATTTCTTAACTCCTGGTAATAAATAAGGAAATTAGTAAGGGCCTTTGATCTGAGGTCTAGTCCTTATTCATTCTAAAAGTCAATACTTACAATAAAATAAAGAACCAGGACTTTAAAAGTTTAGTTAATGTTAATGGACTACATTCCTGAGCAGTCAATGCCAGCCTTTACTGTTATACTGTTCCTCTGTACGTTGTAGCTTGTTTTATAACACTACACACATATGAATGCAAATGTATATATGTATGTTTCTCATTTAGATAATTTAGCAGTTCTTCCCTAGCAATAGCAATAAGGCACAATGGTGGTCAAGACAGAAGAGAATTATCCTATAGTCTGGTAGACAGGAAAGATCAGAAAACAAACTGATTATTCATTTGAAATGAAGCTCATGTATGTAAAATAATAAATGATCCACAGGGCTACCACATTAAAATAATGCAAAAAGGCAGACACTTTAAAAAATACACAGAGGTTTCAGACAATTTGTTGATAGCATAGGAAGTAGGTGTTTTAAAACTTACCTTTAAAATAATACAGATCAAAACTCCTCCCTCTGCATGGATGAGATCTGCTGAGTTAAAAGTTTCTTACAGTTATCAGTCTTTTATTTTCCCCTCCACCTTTTCTGATAATGTCTATATTTTATTGGCTTTTTTATCTTTCTTTTTGTGCTAAATAGAACAGGCAAACAGAATAAGGGGAAATGTTTTGACTTGTAGGAAATTAATAGTATGAAGAGCAAAATAAGGATGTAGCCATCAAAATTCATTCTTTAAAATTTGTGCCTTTGCTGATTACCACACTGATTAAGAAGTATATATCAATTTAACCTTTATTTTATTTACATTTTATTTATCATACCTATTTATATTATAATGTTCTTGCCTGACATTTATTTCTATTAAAAGTATTTCTTTAATAATAAGTAATTTAGCACAAGGCTAGCACGTGGCAAGGAGTGGTCCCTAAAAAAAAAACTCCTGTGTTTAAAACTGATATGATGACACTGAAAATTGATGAGAGTGGCTTTTTCTAAGCAAATCACAAAATCACAGTTAGCAGTGGGAACTCTAGTTTTGCATGTGGCAAACATTTATGATTGTGTAAGAGCATTCTGCTTTTGTGGTTAATAAATTTGACTCCAATTCCTGTTCTGCCCAGGCTCCCTCATGTCTAAATTAACAGAACTGTACTGAAATCATTGGTGTTACTCTGAATTTTCATTGGGCTAATTATGAACAATTTCAAACCCTTGTTGGTGTTTCAGAAATAAACATTGGCTTCCCAATCCCAAAGAGACAGAAATGACTTTAGTCCATTATTTTTAAGAAATGAATCTTTTATGATCACACGTGATATGAGTACAGGCGAGAGAACCGATGTCTGTGCAACTGTAGATTTGTACACTTCGATGTGTTTGCATGGGGTTCTGCCATTTCTCCCTGATAAGAGGTAACCCAGCTCTCCTATCTCAGCCAAATTGACAGAAATGGTCTCAAAGGTCCAACCAACATTACTTTAACTTCCATGAAAATTCTGTGAAAATTAGCTCTTGGGAAGAAGACTCTGTTAATGCTACATCAGGAGGAAGTGTTACTGAACTCAGCAAGTCATGGATGCCAGTGAGTCCACATGATGATATGTTAAAAATGCCTTAATCATGTGATTAGAGTCAATTGGAGTTTGCACTTATTGCACCAAAAAACCCAGTCAAAATATGTAACGCCATATGATGCCAGACTTCATTACCTCTTCTTTTCTTTTTTTTTTTGCACAGCTCCACAGAGATATAAATTCTTCTCTTCTTGTCCAACATGTGCAAAAGGCTACTAGGAAAGACTGTCTTGGAGTCCAGTATTATGCCAATTAAACATAGATTACTTAACAGTCTTCAACCTGCTCTTCCTTCTTTATATCTTTCTTCTTTGGTCTTTCTGGTTCTATAGATAATCTTGGTTTTCCTACCTGAGCCTCATGAAACCACATTTCAGAAGGTATAGATAATTCCGTTCTGCTCTTTGGATTAACCTCAAAAGCAGTCTAAATTGTTCAGTACCTTCCCCCAGAGGTTGCAGGAGTCTTCTTTCCTTGAGGGCACCAGTGTGAAATTACACGTGCTAGTGATCTTAACAAGAACAACATTTATTAAAAACAAGGTGAAAACTCAACGAGAACAAAAGAAATGTGTATTTTACCCTAATTTATCAGTTACACTTCTGATCAGCTATATTACATAAGACAGTCTCAGCTGAGTTTTATAGAAGAAAAGAAATATAAACAAGTAGCTTGGTGAACAGTTTGCTTCAGTCTCCAGAGTGTTCTCTTGTTGCACAGACAGACAGACAGATTAGAACCAGTGGCTTTCTGAACTAGTTTCCCCAATTACCTTTATGCATAAGGCTGTAAACTCATTGCTTCCTCTAGGACAAGTAGAAACCTGTATATACCCAAACCAGCATTAGTAGAAGTGGAGTTATGAGACATATAGGTGGTTGGTTTCATGTGATGCTTATGTTAGCACATTTTTATCACTAAGTTATTGCTCAGCGGTGTCACAAGGGGAACCTAGGCTCCGTGGAAGTGGACAGGGGATGCTCTAGTGAAAGGCTTTTTACTGAAGGTGAAGAACAGCCTCTTGAAAGTTTAGCAGCTATTTCAGAGCCTGCATTTTCAGGTTGGTTTGTTTGTTTAAAACCTCATTACAAGCAGCTCCAAACAATCATTTCTTCACTCCAGAAAAACTGTTTCATAATTTGGTTAAATTTTTAAAAAATACCAATGTGTGTGTATCTATGAGGATTTTATTGAGGTAAAGACATCAAAAAGATGAGTGCTCTGTGCAATTCTGAGAACAGTGAAGCCAGAATCATGACTTGCGTCTCCTGTGGGACATAACCATGTTGGGCATTTACCATGATGCTGAAAGGCTTTCGTTCCTCTTCCCCATGCTTCCCCAATTAGCATGGTCTGCAAGACCTCCATGCATTCAAGGGCCACATCACTAAATCATGGCCATAAGTCATATTTGGAGCAGAGTGGCATCTGCCCTGGAGGTTCCACAGTCTCCACTTCCATTTTTCTCCCACATGCAAAAACCTTCCTTTGGGGCCTGTCGAGCAGAACAGCTGTCAAGGGAGTTTATGTTTGTGAAGAAACGAAAATGAGTCACAAGCTAAAGATTAATTCAATAATCTAGAAACAGATGCCCTTGAGGATGTGTGGTATAGTAGAGGAAACAGGAACTTCAATGATGCCTGTCTTTCTCCCAGCAAGAATCACCTCTGTCTTGCCTCAGTGCAGCTTTGCCAGCTTCTTTTAAGGTAGGTCTGCCAGTTTAGAGACCTCTAGGCACAAAGAAAATCTGGAGTTGTAGCATTTCAGTCCTTTTTAATGAATTCTTTTGCTCATGGAACTGCTTAATTTCCATGGAGCTTGAACAAAGTACAATCTGTGCCTTTTTTCCAAGATGCATGTTGTTTCATCACCTCTTTTCAAAGTTCTGTGTAACTGTTGAGTGGGGTGAAACAGGGAACTGAGATGTTCTGGGTCTTGTGGCAAGGGTGCCAGGAAGTGATGAGCAGTTATTGATAATGGCACTTGGCTTCAGGAATGGAGAACAAACTTAGCTGTTTCAAGGTCTTTGCTGAGCTGTGAGAATATTTTATATCTTTAAGGGAATATTATCTTGCAGTAATTTGCAAATTACTGTATTGTCATCCTTCTCAGGTCTGGAGAAAAAGGCATGTCATTTGCCTGGAAAATATGTGTTTGTACTTACATGAGGAGGAGGTGGAGCCCCAGGTGTCAAAGTTAGGGCTTCTAGCATTATCTGCTACCTTTTCAATTAAATTGCTTAGAAAGGGGAGGGCAATCTCTGCTAGTAAGATATCAATCACCCTGTCACTCTGTAACAGGTATATGCTATTTGAGTGGCTTCATGCAAGACTTACACCGAGTCTTCTGTCTGGAGATGAGGATGGGATTCTTTCAGGGTATAGAAGAGAAAATATCAAAGATGGAAAGGACACAAAAACCATTTAATCTAATATCTCTGACTTCCTTGTATGCAGCATGAAAAATTCTACTCCGAAGAGCTGTAAAGCAAACAGCACATTCTATAAGAGAAGAGAGGAGAGAGGAGAGAGGAGGGAGGAGGGAGGAGAGGAGAGGAGAGAAGAGGATTTAAACTGTGTTCAGTTATATCTGACAGCTTACACTATGTATATAAACATCCTAAATCAAGAGTTATAACATTAAATGTTGCTGTTTATGGGCTTAAACCCCCAACAGAAATTCTATGTGTGCACTAACATTAATGCTTATGTGTAGGATTGCTCTGGATTGATTGTGCCTCCATACGAAATTACAGTACACTACTGAGTCCAGCGTTAGGGGTTACAGAAAATTATTGTAAGGTATGAACTGAAGAAAGTTTAGAAGTGGTTGCATTGGGCTGTCACCATCGCTTAAGAAGTTTCAGAAAGACTTGTCACTGATGTCCTTATTAAAGAACTCACTTTTTTTGGTCAGTGACACCAATGAAATCTCCACCAAAAAAATCAAAACGGTTGTCACATTTTCTTTCCAATACTTTGGCAGTTGACATCTTGCATATTGTAAGGCAAATGCATGGAAGAATTAGAATCTGTATCTGTGTGTGTAACATCTTACATGTCTTAAAATTGTGAAGAAGAAAATCAGGTAACAACCAAAACCCTGGTTTTAGTCAGATACATACTTGAGATTTTTTGAGTGAGTCTGTATTTTAAACATTAAAGTTCACTGAGAATGAGGATTAATTTGCTAGTGGGAATAAGGATTGTAGCTGTGTGTGCTAAGTGTTCAACACATAAGGAGGAATCCTCTAACCCCACAATTTTTCTATGGGTTTTCAGTTGTGGCTTTTAGTATGTTCTTTCTCAAAATAGTGAGGAAGAAAACAGTTTATGTTATGTACATTAAATTGATTAACTTAGAGATCTCGTTGGGATGAATTTTATGCTTAGCAGATCAGTTGTATGTTTTACTAAACCTTTCAGCCTGGAAACAACCCACACACTGTGGTGGAGTGTATGTGATGTTAATATCTGGAAACTTCAAAGTAGCTTTAGTCTCCAATTTATAAAAAATAAGCAAACATTCTTTTAAGTAGCATGATGATCAGCTGCAGAAATGTTATACTACAGCCTCATTAGGGTCAGAATTTAGCAAGGAAATTCTTTATGAAGATAGCAGATCATCTTTCGAAGTGTCATCTATCAAATTTTTTTTTCATCTGTGATGCAGACACTTCCTTTTGCTAGCTGGGGTTATTGTATTTGCTCTCTACAAGTCATGTCAACATTTATTTGGCTTCTGAAAATCATCACTTTGTTCTTTTCATTGATTTTTTCAGGCCTATTGATGCTGTATTTTCACCTTTTTTTTCACATTTTCAAATATGTTGTTTCCATATATTGAGGATATATCAATAAATCTGTCTTTCTTTGCCAAAAAAATAGGTTTTACGGGTCTGGATTTTATTTTACATTCACGTTTAAATTTTTTTCACATCTGTTTCTTTTTTTCAAATATTCTAAGAGAATCACTTAGCTTGCATTTTTTTTCCGTTATAAAAGCACTCAAATTCTGTTCCTATTTATTTCAAATGTTTTCGTGTTCAGCTATCTGCAAAATAAAATTAATCTTCAGCTCATTCTTGTTTCAGAATAAAAAAGACTACAGTTTTAGGAGGCAGACAGGAAGTTACGCCCTTTTGACCCAAAGAACTAAGAGGAAGGTTGGGAGGAAGATGATAAAGAAAAAGCGAAGGAGAATATGATTTGTATGCACTGGTCACAGATCTTCAAAGTTTTAAATTATCCCAGTAGGAGGTATTTGGGGAGCAATCCCAGGCAGAATGTGGAAGCATGTCATAGACCACCACACTGTATTGACTTGTTCTTCCTGTCCCCTGGAACAGAAATTTGCATATAGCTATTCCAGCACATTTCATTGAAGACTGGGTTTCTATGATCCTTTGAAGTGCTGGGGTCTGAACCCCCAGCCCTGAATTAAGGGTGACAGATGGGTGGTCCCCATGGCCCTTCAAAAGGAGGGGATGAGTTTGCCTTTTGGCTTTCCTCCAAGGTGCAGCTGACCTTGTAAGGAAAGCCCTTGGGTAAACAAGCCCCAGGTGCCCCCATTGGGTCAATGAGTGCCAGGTTCCTGCTGTGGGGATAAAAGCTGGGCCCACTTGCAGGAAGGGTGGGGTGTCTGTCTGAGAGGTGGATGCACCTTGCAGAGTTTCCTGTTGGGGAAGGACCTCCTGATTCTTCATGCAACTGGGCCCCAGTCAGGTCTGGCATTTACAAATGTGGGCTTTGTGGGGAGACAATATGTGGCTACTTGTATCTTACATGCTCAGCCTGTTGACTTGGTTGTCTCCCATCTCTTCTATGGGAGACTTTGTATCTTTGTTTATTCCACCTATTATTGGTTGTGCTGTGTCATTCCTGGGGTTGATGTCTATGATGTGTGATCTGACTTGTTTGTACCCCCAGTGGTCCCCCATATACTGACTCCTCTATGTACAATAGAATCTGGTTACTGGATTGTTTTTCTGCTGGCTGCGTCCTTTGTTCTAGGCCTAGTGATTGGCAAAACATCCTTTCAGCACATTCTGTGTGAAATTAGTGTTTCTGAGCACAAAATGCTCCTGCACTGTTATGTCAATCTAGGAAGTGCACACTACCATGTAAGTGGAAGCCTCAGCTACACAGATACTTGGAATTGTGGTTTCTTTTCTGCACCTTCCTCTTCTTTACTCTTTCTCATTTTATCATTTTCTTCCCTTTACTTACCTACTTCTCTATCTTGCAGCTTTTTTTCTTTTTTCTTAAAATTTATGTTTAACTTTTTTACATCTCCCAGCCCTCTTGGTAATCTTCCAGTGCCTGTTGGAAAGGAAAATGGGGTAAAGCTTATCTTTTTCCATTCTGCAGATGAAAATCCAGAGGATGCATACAGAGAGATAGCAGGAAGGAGTGCTGTTGCTATGGGAGTCTTCTCTGCTTCCTCTCTTCTGCAAGAGCTTATCCTTGGAGAGCCCTGCAGGATCCTGGGGACAGGAAAGGCCTCTGAAACTCTTGCCCAAAATAGAAAACAGGTAACTTAATCCTCCTTTATTCCCACAGAAACCTGAGGATGAATGGATGTGCCCAGCAAGTGCGACAGCAAGGCAAGAAATTAGAAACAGTCCTGTGGAGGAGGAGGATAAAAGAGAAGAATAGGCAGAGATGTCAGGACGGTGCTGTATACATCTCCTTGGCACAGGAAGGACAGGGAAAGGCAAGGAATGGTGCTGACCTCCTCTTGCATTGGCCAGAAGGTACAGCTGGGTGGTGAGATAAGTCACTCCTGATGGTGAGATAAGGCACACCATCATTTCCCCAGACGAATGAGGACCTGGGGAGGAAGTCTCACTGCCAGCATGTCCCAGTGCTCCTCCTGGCCTGGGGCAGCTGAGTGCAGAGTTTTCCTGAGACCTTGAAGCAGGCAGAAGGGCCCAGCTAGTAAAGCAAAGCAATGAATTTGTATGGGCCTTTCTTATAAACTTAGCAAGGTTTTCAAAGTCTGTCGTGACATTTTATGCCTTGCCATAGATTTTTCTTGGTGAGTCAAATACCTTGTACAAACAAATCATTAGCTGCTGCAGTGACCTAAACTTGTCTTTAATTAAAACTTCTTCCAGACATCTCAGACATTTGAATTTGTGACCCTTATATTTATTAAACCAAATCTTTCATACATCTTTCATACACTGATTGCAGTGTTATTGGAACTTATGCTTTCAAGCACTTACAACACACAAATATCAGCTTAATAAATGTTCAAAGACTGTGGCGAAATTGTGGTAGGGAAGAATTTGGTCCAGTCTCTTCAGAATCAGGAAATCTATAGCTAGGTATAATAACCCTACTTCATACTTGCATGGGTAGATGCACATGAGTTTCTCATCAATTCAGTGACTTCATTCTTGTTGATCATATTTGACAGCTTTCACATACGCTTGCCCACTTAATATCTTCCAGTGCATTTGACAGTGAATAAAATGTAAAGTTGCTGATAAGCTAAATTGCATGTTCCCACTTAAATCTGCATGCCTTGTTGGGTTCTTATGTTGGTTTTCTTTAGAAACATCCCAGTATTTTGCCTACCATGTTTCATGTTTGCAGTATGCCTGTACTTAATACTCTTTCATTTCCTTTGTCTAGTACAAGATGCTGTTATTCCACAGAGTCCCAGGGAGAGTAAAAAAAAAAAAAAAAAAAAAAGAGAAAAAAAATTTTAATTTAGGAAGTAAATCTGCTCAGTGTTTTATCCCAACATCCTGTCCTCCTGCTGCTTTTTATATGACCTTTTGCACTGCACAGAATTCATTACCATTGTAAAAACCATGGGTTTATTTCTTACAAAATTTCAATAAACCCGTACACTGTTTTAAAGTAGATGGGATTCACAAATGGCAAAAACATGCCTTCTTCCAAATCCTTTTCATTCAGTAGCAACCCCACAAGTTTACTAATTAGACCCACTAAACAAAATCACCCCAGCAATAACACTGTGCAGAAGGAAAGGAGAAAACATCATTATTGCTATTTTATTTACCATGTCACTGCAGGACAACACAGGAACCTTAAACAGGTCAAGACTTCATTTTGTCAGGTGCTGTACACAGTAAATAGCAGTTCCTGCTTCAGGAAACATGAAATTTATGTATATATTTATAGACAGTTTTGTGGCCAGTATAGTTTCACTGCTATAGAAGAGTAATAGTGCCTTAGTGTAAACGGAGTGGAGTAAGACCCAATACACTTTGTCTTCTTTTACTGAAAGACACTTTATACAGATATGTTTACTGAGAGGCCTTTCAAAGAGGCATAATTACGCAGGCATCTCTGTGTAACTTGCCTGGGTCAATGCTAATATTAGAAAGTACTTATTCTGTGGGTCAGATGTATTGCTGCAGCGTGCAGTCCCTGGCCTGTGTGTCTGTAATAAATCACCCTACAGAAGAACTAGACTAACCTGTATCTGTCTCAGCTTTTTTAATTGTAGATCACAAACACTGATAGAACCTAAGATGTTTGCTCAGTCTAGACTGAGTGGAGAAATGTAGACACACATCGAATTTGCTCTTTGGGGAGTACCTTCCACTGCTTTTAAGGAGTCAAAGTCTATACACCACACCAGCAATGTCAGACTGTACAGAAGCAACAAATGCTAATAGTCCCAGGTAGTTCCTTAAAATTTGTTGAAATTTATACGAAATAATCAGGTTTGCATGTGGACTTTTAGAGTTTGGGAGTGTATTTAGTGTCTCTGGAAAGTGCTGGGTTGATTGTCCACTCAACAGGAGCAGCAGGTAGGACACTGCCACCATCCCATCCTAGAGGGGACCAATCCTTTTCTGGCTGAAATGAGCTGGGGAGCTGCAAGGCCTGCCAGCATCCCGGCCCTGGCATCCCTTCCTGTGCCCCCAGCTTCTGCAAGGGCAGGCGTGCAGGAAGAGCCATCCTGGCTGGCTGGCCGAGGAGGATGAACCTGTGACCTGAACCAGCAGGCAGCTGCGGGGAGGGATGTGAGCCTGCTCCTCCAGAGGACTGGGGCGAGGAGGTGAAGCCCTGTGGGCTGTGATGTGAGCGGGGCTGCTGTGGCTGCTGCCACCCCTCTGCTGGGAAGCTGGACACCCTGTTTTACTGGAGCTACATTAAAAATGGCAGCCAAGGCCAAGTGCTGGGGTATTTGCCATCTGAAAACCCCACGGCACCCAAGAGCACTCAGCTTTGAGTGACGGGAAGGGGCATGTGGGGCTGTGAGTCAGCCTCACTCTCCTCAGCAAGCCCAAGGCCACCATTTGGGTGAGACAGTCTCCATCTTGAACCACAGCGTGGGCCCCTGGGCCATGGCTGGCATGCGGCTCAAGCTCGTGGTTTTATTGTCTGCCCTCGGCTGGTGGGTTTGTCACAGTGCCCCAGCTCTTCTTTGTGGAAATTGCGCCTTCCATTGAAAATAAAAAGTCACTTTCTAGCTCTGATGGGGGCAGAGAAAAGCCCAGTGTGACTTAGAAGGCTCAGGGAGTCAGAAAGTAAATAAAACCAACTCCTAACACCATTTTTGTTTATTTGTTTTTATCATAAGAAATCTCCAGCCCAAAGGAGCCTGATTCATGATTTCTCTAAAGGTGGGGTGGGCCATGGAGATGCTTCTCTGACTGACCATCCCTTTTCCTGTGATTGCCACCTGGGGCACCCTGAAGGCCCTTCTAAGAGTCCCCAAAACAGTTGTTTTATGGGCAGTGTCAGTAACAATGGGAAAGTGCCCTGATGGGAGAGCTGCACTCAAACCAGGACCTCTGAAATGGTGTCCTCACAGCCCCAGTGCTCCCATCTGTGCCAGCCACCAGCACTGGCCATGGTGCCACTGGCCACTCTGGGGGCCCCTCATGCTGCAGCGGCACTGGAAGCCAAAGGCGGTAATTCCTGACTTGGCTGACCTGCATCCCAGTATCCGAGATTAAAAAAAAAAATAATAAATAAAATAAATAAAAAAGCAGTTAACTCTTTTCAACTGAGTTAATAATTGATGCATTTTCCAGGCTTGCCTCTTGTCTGTCTGGGAGCATGAAGCAATGCCCCTGAACACCCTTTGAGACACCATTTTCATGTTTTGCCTTGGCCCATGAGGGTCACAGAAGCATCCTACTGCCTGGGACGCTCAGGGCTGCTCAGCTTGTACAAGCACAAGCACCCAACACCCCCGCGTCCCTCCTTGGAGCCCAGGATCGATAGGCATCAATCTGCAGAAGGCTTTAAAGGGTTACCAGGTTGCGAGAGGGAAGGGTGGGGAGCGGAAGGTGAGGGGGGGACCGCGGTTCTCTTACAGTCGTCAGATCAAGTCACAGGGTGGAGGAGGATTTTCCAGATCTTCTGACCTTAAGGTTGGGGAGTGAAAGGAAGAGGAAGCACATTTGCACAGATCCTCTGTCGGAGCTTCCTGAGTGAGGGGCTCAGTCCTTCTGGCCCTTTGCTGCATGCAGGGCCATCCACACATACGCACAGCTAAATAAACATGGGAATGAAGTTCAAAGTAGACCCACGGGAGAAAATCTAATCTATGGGAACCTGTTATTAACACTTGTGTTCACCAGCCCCTCATATCTTAAACATTAAGTGTTTAACCAGCCATAAAAGACAAAATTTGCTGGGTACCAGGAATACCTTGCAGTCTTATAGCACATTCTAAGATTTTTCAATCACCTTATGAGCCATTAAGCCTGATTATGCCTTTGGGTAGGCACTTCTGAAGACTCAGAAAAGTAGGGAAATTGAGGCATAAAATATAAATTAGTTGGTGGGGTCACTTAGGAACCCTGTGGTAGTGCTGGGCAGGGAGCAGAGGCCCCATAGTTCCACATCACTTACTCTGCACCTGATCCAAAGCCCATTGAAGACACCAGGAATTTTTTATTGACTTTAATAGGCTTTGGCTTAACCTCTTCTGCCACAAAGACATCATCATTTGTATTTTATAGCACATCCGTCCTGCAGAACAGATGTCTAAATCCTCAGCATAGGTTTCTGAGACAGTAAGACATATTAGAAACAGGCATGAGAGAAACTCTCTCATTTCCTTATTTTACTTTTTTTCTCAAAAAGTGGTCATCAAAAGTAGCAATTCAAAGGTTCATTAACAATACAACCAAATTTCTCCTATGTTTTTCTCCTTCTCCCTTGTTTCTCCTCTTGGCATTTTTTTGTTTGTTTGTTTTTTTTTTTTCTCATTTTTTTTTCAAACTACAGGAAATGTTAGCATGGGCCATTTTAGATTAGACACAGTATTCAGTGGGCGAGACCCTCCCTACAGTAGATTTTGAAAAACAATTAGGACATTATAAATGTGAAGAGGCACTCCTGAATAATTGCTCAGTAGTTTATGTTTCCTAATCCTGAATAATTCACCTCCTGCAGAAGAATAAAAATAATAACCTAGCATGCAAGGAATTAATCTCCTTACAGTAGCAGAAAAACTGCCCCATCCAATGTGCCAAATTCAGAAAGTGCTCTTTTCAACAAGCATATTTTTCTGTTCCACGCATTATAAGGAGGTATGTGAGTGCCTGTGGCAGTGTAGCGTCCTGGCAGGTGAGCCAGTTGAAGGTAACTGAAACTTTTTCTTGAGTCACTAAGCTAATTTGGTGAGGGTAGAAGCCAAGTTAGCATCTCCATTGGCCCTGCAACTGGGTCCTCATCTCAAGTGGGAAGGCAGTTCAGTCTCCTCAACTGTTGGTCTGATCATTTCTTAGAGTTTGCCCATTGTTGGTTTGTCAGTTGTTTTTTTAACACATCTAAGTCAGGTACTCCTACATCTCTTCCTTTTATTGCTCCTATGATGCTGATATACACATAAATGATAGAGTTCTTCAAGTGACAGTATTTTAGTCTTTTGGCATGAGGTGGTGTTTACAGTGTTCTGTTCATTACAGCACAGAAGAAACAGACCCTTTAAACAGTGATTTAGAAACCCTTCAATCTGGCATTTTCATATCAGAGAGCCACTGGTTCTGACAAATGAGCCAACACAGCTGAACATTGGTATGCTCCATCTTTTTAATATTTCTTTGCTCCCAGTCATCAGCTCTGGTTTAGTCTATGTATTTCTTCCTCTTACATCTGAGTACTTCACTCCTGTGAAAGATATAATGACATTTATTGGCTCTTACCTTCTGGAGGTAATTTTATTCCAACAGGATAACAAAGACAGCAATAGGCCATTTTGGATTAGATTTTGTCTCTGCCCAATTGGCAAAAAAAGCGCCTAATTTTCACAGATAAGACATAGACAGAATGAGAGCATTAAATGCCCTGTCCTTCAGAGACAACTAAAATCTGTTTCCCTTCTGGTTTACAACTGCCTGTGAAAGGGCTTTGCCATCAGGAGGTCTGCCAGTAGCAAAACCCAGCCTCCAGCACATCCTGCTCACTGCTAGATTTCTACCAGCCATACCATGGTGCAGAGGCAGCACTGGTAATGCTGGTGAGTGACCTCTTCCAGGTCATCTACATCCAGGACCATCCTGCGAAAAGTCTCTAGGGTGTTCGGTGTAGGTCGTCTTCAAGAGGCTCCAGGGTGAGGAGAAATGGCAGGAACTGGCCATCCTCTTAGACCGAACTTGATGAGTGAGTACTGGCAATCACTCAGTCTCTCTGGAATACACAGTCCAAAAATTCAGCCTCATCTCCCAATTCTTGATAATGTCTGCCTGTACCAATGCCATCTTGTTAAATACTGTACATATAACCTTACTGTGTATTGAGTTTTGACCTGTTTTATTGAATTTTGACCTATTTAGACTCCTGAATGCTTCTGAATAACCCCAGTGTTCAAGACTGCTAAAACTTCATCGTCACTTTGTAGCTGCTGAGAAAATCACGACTCTGTAATAGCCTGCAGGCTGGACTTCTGGACACAGTGTCAGAGCATCTTTAGCATCAACGATTCATCCAGTAGCTGCAATTTGTTGTAGGTGTATGTGTATTTGTACAGGGAAAAAACTCCCTTCAGTACAAATTTCAATTGCTCAGTTCTTTGCTTGCTGAGCAAGGCATCACAGCCACATCACACTGATGTTCATCTTAACACTGGTCACCAACAAATGCAAAGTCCAGTTCCAGGTCTCCAGGTCCTTGCTGAGACAGGTCATTCCTTTCTGTCCATGACAGCACCCTCCTTTAACATCTGCAACCTCTTGGAGCATCAATATTATTACCACTAGGGGGAAATCCACAGGAATGGATTAAACCATACCCCTTACAGAAGAAACAGGAATGACTGCAGGCTTTGTGAGTGGAAACCAAAGGCAAATCTCATTTCTTCGACTCAGCATTTCTTAAGCAGCTCTTCGCACATATACAGGTAGTCTTAAGCAGTAATGTCTCATTGCCTGTTCTAAAGTTTAGTGATGTGGGTGAGGAGAGGAGAAAAACAGACAAACTTTCTCCTGAGGCTGCTATTCCTCCTGCCTAATTCTGGGGATGCTCTCCTGGACCTGGTGTCACGGGCTCTTCCATCAGCAGCCTCTGCAATGACGCTGGTGACTGCTTCCTCTCCCCTCTCCAGAGCCACCTGGAATGGGTCATGGCTGGATGGGGTTCCCACAGAAGGATTTTGTGATGTGAACGACCTACTGGGAAAACTGAAAATCAGCACAAAGCTAAAAGGAGGATGGAGTTTCCTCCCCAAGGTCAGAAAGAACAGTTTCCAACTTTTCAGTTGCATGTTTTTGCTCTGCCTTGTGTGGACAGAGTAGTCATATTTGTCTTGTTTCAAGGCTCCCAAGAGAGGCCAAAATTAAGCTACAACAGACTTTTACATTTTCAGGACAGGGACATATTGTGGTCTTTCAAGGAAAAGAAAAAACAGTGTTGCTGTTCACAGCTTGAGCCACCACTGGAGCAACATGGCGATGTCTTTTTCATAAACCAGCCTGTCTTTACTTGCTAACTGGACCAGTACACTCACATGAAGTCACACAGCTTGCATATTGCGCTCTGTGAAACTTGCACGACTATCCCATCTTGCCACCTGCAATAAGTGCTCTACCAGCTTTGGTCATGGTTCCTCTGTGTGGCGTTCTCTACTTTCTGCCTTTTTATGAGACTTTTAAAGATATGCAGGCAGAAATTTGAGGCACAGTCCCAGGTGAAGTTTTAAAAATATTTTGTTTTCAACTCCAGCGTCTGCTGCTTACACTAGCTGAGCGCTTTGAGTTACAAAAAGTAGTGGACATTGTTTAGAGGGCTTATGTTTTTTAACAATTTGCAAAAATTAGTATGGTATTGCATTAATTTTTGCAATACTTTGTGTTCCATCTGATTCCCATGTGGACACCTTCACAAGGGTTAGGAGGTGACATTTGGGAAGCTCTGATCTCATACATCAGTGTGCAGTACAGTGCAGAACAGTGCAGTGCATTTTCTTGTTCTCTACATCCCGTGATGTGACTTTTCCCAGGCAGTGACATTGATGGGACAGAGCCCAAGAGAACCACAGGCTGAAAAGCAGCAAGTCTCATCCCCATCGGCAGATGGTGGGACTGCACCTTGCCACAGTAGGGTCAAACCTTCTAATAGTGGGGGCCAAGTTCCAGCTCTGAGATAGTACTGTACAATGAATTCTAGTTATCAAACATCTAGAAATCTGACATAGATAAGCATGAATAAGCATCAGAATTTGTTTGGGCATAATTTCTCATCAGAAGAGGGAAGTGTCTGGGGAAATCCAGCAGTATGAATCCTCATTCCTCCTAACTTTTCTGCTCTTCTAATAAAAAAAAATACTGTGAGACAAACTTATCTAGAATTTTCATTTTCAAATTTCCAGTCCTGGAGTAGAGCACCTAGTTACCTGCTGACTTCTCAGGAGTGGGTTGAAGGAGTCTAAAGCTGCTCCTTGGCACCCATGAGCATGGGTAGAAGTGGCTCGAGGTGTGCCAGCAGGAGCGCGGAGGTGGGACACAGGCCAACATGGTGGCTCGGGCACACCACCGAGTGGGCTTGCACCTACACAGGAGAAGGCAGCAACAGCCCTGCATTGGGAGCATGCTGACAGGCTGCCCTCCTCCTTGGCTGCTGGAAAGGTGGATGTGATTAAGCCAACTGTCCTGACCATTAAAAACACCGGACCAGTAATTGCAGAGCCAAGGTGAGCCTGAGCTCTGAGTGTGGGGATGCTCAAATGTGATGGATTTGTTTAGCTTGTCACAGAAATGTTAACATTTGAAGTGTACTGGTCTCTGCAAGTGTTATGGTTTTTAGCTTGTGATTTCCTTTTAAAAGCCTCTCTCTCTTTCACTCTCTTATTATTTTTTTTTCTAACAGATAAGGACACTTGGATACTGACACTGGAGAGTGAATTATTCTGCAGCAGGAGCCAATAATGAATGAATCGATCGACTTTTCTTTCAGAGAGGAGGGAACAGAGGGTAGGAAGACAGGGGAGGAAGTGCTAAATGTTCAATTAACCAAAGGAACTAACAGGTTAAACTTTGGGGAATGCTTTATATGATATATTACCATGCAATTAAATGGCAGTATGGTGTTATGGTGTTGCATCAAATTCCATTTAATCTTCTGTAAACTCTCATGATGAAAATAGAGATGAAAACTGATTCTATTGATCTCTCTTGCTCTAACCTGATGAACAGCTCTTCAGTGGACAAGTGACTGTTTTCCTCAGGTTAGTTACATGAGCTTCATCTGGGCTTACACACTATGAGGTAATGATTTGCTTGTGTAAACGGCTTCACTGAGGCAACTTTACGTTTGCTTGCCTCCCTCCTGGGGCATATTTAAGAACGTAGAGTGTGGACATCTAAGGACCAAATCTTACAATCACATTCAAGAGTAACTATTCACTTAAAGCATAAACAAAGGCAATCAATAGGTTTGTGCGAATGAGGGAGATTAACATAGGAATGCATTGCAAAGTAGGGATGTAGCTAAGTATATTCTTAAATACTCAGGGCTTTAATGAAAACCCTGGTTGTTGGTCAGTTAATACAGCACTGAAGTATTATTATTTCATATTCCTCTCATAGGGAATCTGACTGGGTTTCATGCTAATCTCAAAATACATAAAATTGGTTGTTCTCCTTTGGTTCTCTTAGCATCTATAGCTTCTGTGGCATCAGTTGAGAGGAGCGTAACCTGGAGAAAGGAAGGAGTGTGGCAGGTTAGGACTGAGCTGAGCAGAAGAGCTATGACAAAGATTACCTGAGATACACCGAGGCCATGTCAGCTCCTACTTATTGATGTTAATTTGTAATTTTCATGAGTGCCATGATCAAATAAATATACAAAAACATAATCCAGATTGCTGGGACAGAGGAACACTGCACACAGGGCTGCTCTGACATTCTGTGTATTATTGGCCCAGAGCCATTGCCAGCTGCAACATTTTTCTGTTAGAGAGATGAAATTGCTGCTCCTGAACACACACACAAATATTTAAACAACCGACACAATATAAAGCAATGGATATAAGGACATAAGAAATAAAACAGCCTTTTGGTGATAAATCTTTTTGAGGGAGCAACGGCCTAATAAATCCCATTTAACTTTTAGCAGAGCCTTAGACTTAACACTGACCTCTGCTAATACATTTGTGTGTAGATTCACTAGGAATCCCAACAGTCTGGGGTCTTGGCTTTCCTTTCACCCATCTGTTACTAACACAGCACGTATTTGATGTGACTGTTCCACTTCATCTGAGGCCTGCCAAATAAAAATTCTCTTTTATTTACATGAGTAATAACTACTAATAATTTGCATTTACAGCACATTGCACCTTCTCTTGAAAACTGAAAGCACTTCATAAATATGAAGAACAGAGCTTTTTAATACTTCTGAGAGGTGGTGTATTATTTTCCCTATTCAAAACTACAGAAGCTATCATCAAGAAAGTGTCACATTCAGTGTTACGGCTGAAAGAGAAAGTAAGAGCGTTGAGGAGACTGCGAGCCCCTTGAGTGCTTTTGCCACCACAAAACCACCCAGCAGTAAATGAGAAAACTGCATGCACCATAAAAAGGGTAGTCACACTGAATGAAGTCAGTAGCAGTACCTATGAAATACTACGCCATTTTAGAGTCAAAGAATTTTTATGAAACCTGTTCATTTGAAGTATTTCCAGTGGGGCATTTTGAATCAGATTCAACCCAATAAATAGAAGGGAAAAGTGCTAACTCGAATTAAGTGAAAGGTCAAAGCTACACTGATTAGCAAATGTGGGAAAGAACCAGGCTGTCTGTGGTTCAACCCGAGGGATGCTGATAAGTGGAGACCTCAGTCCTCCCACCCCATGTTCCACAGCAGAGTCCTGCTGACTTGATGCTCCTCGTGGTGGCAAAGAGCTTCTTGCACAAAGGCACTTGATGGCACTGAAGTGTTCAGTAGGCTCCCTCTTCTGCACCGCAAGGGTGGAGGGAGCTCAGCTGATACAAAGCTGGGTCTGTACCATCTCAGTGCCTTGTGACGGGAACTACAGCAATATGTTGCCTAGTAATGATCTTTCTAGGGACTCAAAAGGCTTTATAAATTTTTAACGCTCCGAATTCATTTTCTGATAGCCTTAATACAGGTTTACTATTTCAGTCTGTGAAACAATAACTGGTGCGTGTTCCCAGTTATTAAGGTCCTACTGTATTTTTTTTGTTTAATTTTCAGTAGTATCTCAGTTTTGTTCAAGGTTATTTTTTTTAAGAAGTGCCACAACAATATTTTTATCAATCTCAGCTTACTGTTCCGGGTTGGGCACAAGATGGGTGATTCAGGTCTTGTGCAAATCAGTTTTATAGTGGATTTAACTCCCTGAGCTCCTTGTGGAGCTGCTCCTCCATTACACCTTTACATCTCCTTTACCCCAGGATAAGGATCAGGCTATTGGCATTCACACCTTCTCTTCCCAAGGATCTGTGCCACAGAGTCTGCCTCTGCGATATGGGTAGTTAATATATCCATTCTGCTCCACTTCCAGGCATTAATTTCCTGTAACATAATTTTAAGGCATCTCTGGCAATTCAGTGGAAAGAGATTTTTTTTTCTTTTTAATCTCTCTTAAAGCCCTATTACTACTTTTAATTAACACTGTTTAATTTTTAAGGTCAAAGAATCTGACAGACTTATTGAGCTGCTTAAGTCTCTTGTTAATCATTCCTAGCTAACACAGCAGCTGTGTCAGCCACAAGCCAAATGAAGGAGAGGGCAGCAGAGGCAGGGACCATACGTCTACCCACTTGTGTCCCTCTGTGACATGTTTATACCTGTGCTTCCCTGTTTTTTTGTCTTTTTAGTCCTTCTCCAATTGCGTCATAGACACATCAGCACTGTAAGGTCTGCAGGACCAAGACAGCCTTTGCCTCTCATGGTGGCATGTCAGGACCCCAGCTGTAGTGCCTCTTGCTACCTGTGATCCTCACACAGCCATCGTCACCACCGGAGCCACCCTTGCTGCCTCCTCTGAGTGGTGAAGGACCCAGTGTGTTGTCTCTCCCATCTCCAAGCAGGGCTAGTGCTGCTGGGCATGCCCAGCCTCAGCACTGGGGCTGACCCAGTTCAGACTATGGATGTCCCAGCCATCTCATGTCCCTGACGGACAAGGGGTCAAGTGAGCAAAGTTAGACATGGCATTAGAGCACAGAGCACACAGCAGGAGGATTCAGAAGGGAAAAAAATTCTTGTTTTCACACAACCCAGCTACTGCAAGCTGTGAAGCAGGTGAGAACACTGAGAGAGCATGTGCTCAGTGCTGCATGTCTGCAATGCAGCAGGTTTGCTTCTGCCTCCCTACACAAATCATGTGTGGTGACAGCTCACCTGCTGTCACCAACAGACAGCCTCTGATCATCATGGATATCAACTCCTTTCATGGATGAATCACAGAATCACAGAATCACAGAATGTCAGGGATTGGAAGGGACCTCAAAAGGTCATCTAGTCCAATCCCCCTGCCAGAGCAGGAATACCTAGATCAGGTCACACAGGAACATGTCCAGGTGGGTTTTGAATGTCTCCAGAGAAGGAGACTCCACAACCTCTCTGGGCAGCCTGTGCCAGTGCTCTGTTACCCTCACTGTGAAGAAATTCTTCCTCACATTTATGTGGAACCTCCTATGTTCCAGCTTGCACCCATTGCCCCTTGTCCTATCATTGGATGTCACTGAGAAGAGCCTGGCTCCATCCTCATGACACTCACCCTTGACATATTTATAAACATTAATGAGGTCACCCCTCAGTCTCCTCTTCTCCAAGCTAAAGAGACCCAGCTCCCTCAGCCTTTCCTCACAAGGGAGATGTTCCACTCCCTCCATCATCTTTGTGGCTCTACGCTGGACTCTCTCAAGCAGTTCCCTGTCCTTCTTGAACTGGGGGGCCCAGAACTGGACACAATACTCCAGATGTGGCCTCACCAAGGCAGAATAGAGGGGGAGGAGAACCTCTCTCGACCTACTAACCACACCCCTAATGAATACCTGACATGGTAATGAATACCTGACATGGGTGGTGAAGTGCTGGTGGAGATGGTCGATGCGTGGTATATTCTGCTATGTGAAGGGCATGGATAAGAGTCCCCTGTCTGCAGCTTTCCTCTTGCTTTATGCTTCTTCCTTTCTCTTAAGAAAACTTTACAGAGGGAAATTTCTGTATTTCAGGCAATTGCTCACTTCTATCAGTGCTTCTTGAAGAGCTCATGATTTGTGGTTATTTATCTGATGTGTGTAAATGAGAGTGTGTTATTTGGGTTGTGTTTGAATGGAGAGAACAAAATGAGTAATGGTACGATGTGTTAGGCAGCTTTTCCTCTTGAAGACATAATGAAGCTGTTTACTGCTGGATGATTTTCTGCAAACTCTGTTGTAAAATCTCCTACTGCCACCATCAGGACATCAAAACATAAAATACTTTTTTATACAGAACACAGCATCAAAGCCAAATAAGTGAGTACATCCAATAAAAACATGACTAGGATACAAATCTTTTGGATGTACACAACAATATGTACTGAATTGGAAATTACAATAGTGTGCCTCTCCAGAAAGGCATCCATAAGGAAAAGTATGGGGGAGGGTGGTGTCTGTAATTTGTGCAATAGTCATGTAGTAAATAAAAAATCTAAATAAAATAACTTGCTTTGCAAATGCAATCACAATTTTCTATGAATTATTCAACTATCTAATACTAAATACAGCCAGAAAGTACCATGCTTATATGGTATGCCTTGGCTATCATCAGGAAGACTCCGTTGTGCCTGGACTGGGAAGGGTGTCAGTAGATGGAAATTATCTCCTTCTAAAGTGATTTATATTGGCAGAGAATTTGGTCTTTGTATAGTTTTGTGTAGTAGCTTCATGTAGTCCAAATAAAGAATCACTAAGACAACAATGAATAATAAAGACATTTCTGAGTACATTGCGATGCAATAAACCAGATTGCTTTTACAACCAAGCATGACAGGAAAGCATGTGCTTTACTGCCTCAGCTGCATTAAGTTATTGTTTACTTTTATTCACTCATAAACAATGTCCCATTCCAGATGAATATGTTTTGTATGTTTTAGATTAAAATTATAACAGCCTTAAATCAAATTGTTTTCCTTAAAGAAGGTAAGCTACCCTGTGGAGGAATGGCTTGCTGAACAGGGCCGAATGTAACAGCTGTGAGCGAGCAGTACTGATAACGGGAGCTGTACTGCTGATAGCTGTAGCTTCCCAGGGTCACTCTGACCTGGAAGCTTGTGGAAAGCTCCAAGTCAGGACAAGCCCGAGGCAAGTCCTGACAAGTCCGAAGCTGGTGGAAAGTTGCGAGGTAGAACCTGCGGGAAGAATCCGGAAGTAGATAACTGCAAGAGGCTGGAATATGCAAATGCAGCTCTATGCTTAGCCAATCAAATATAGACGAGTAGGCATAATTTGTGCTTAGCCAATTAGACATAGATATGTAGGCATAATTTAACATAAGTAGGCATAATTAACCTCCAGTGTATAAAAGGCATAGCAGAACTCGAATAAAGTAGAAGCTTGCTTATAACTCATACTGAGTTGCGTCTTGCTTCCCTCGCCTTCTCCGCCATTCTGCAACACTACCCTCCTTTAGTATTAGTAGGTCTCTACCTACTGTGCAGTTGCTCCAGCCCACTGCTCTGCTGTCGCTGCTGTGGTTAAGCATCCCAGGAACCCTGGTGGGTTTGTAGGCAAAGCAAGTAAGTACGTATTTTTAAGGTACACTAACGGTAAGTAGATATTTACTGTCAGGAATTATGTGCATATCTGGGTGCTCATTGTCTGATGACATCATATATGATCTAAGGAAAGCACTTGTGACTTTAGTGTTTTAACCCAAATATCTGTGTAACCAAGCAATGAAAAATTTCTAGGAAGAACCTTTGCTACCCTGAATCGAGAGGGCCTGGTCTTTGATAGTAAGTTGTTTTGGGACATGTTTGTCCTTTGCTGATTGTATGAAAAAGAACTTTCCATAACTCCCAGTAATTAATTTAAAAGGAGAGGCTCGTTACAGTGGAAAGTAATGGGAGTAGGGGTTCTGAGGGAGTGAGTAGTCATTTGTTATGGTCATTTATGGGAACGGTTTTCAGAATAGGTGGGGGTTTCTCCACAGCTCAGTAAAGAGAAGCATTTGGCCCCAGAGGGGTTTCAGAAAAGATTACAGGGAAGTCTGTGGAGGAAGAGGCCATGGGAAATGAAAAGAGGTGCAGAGTGAAGGCAAGCAGCCTGCAGTTCTGTGCCACACAGCCGGCAGTCTGTTGTAGGAAGGATAGGGATTTCTTCTGGACTACATTTCTTTAAATGCAGGTCAGCAAGGAGGCAGGAAGAGCAGGAGAATACAGGGTACAGGAGGGCTGACAGGTCTGGGGTCTAGGTCTGAGGCTGGCAGAGGTCTTCCAGCCCTGGGAATGGGGCAGGAAGGTTCCCAGGAGGGGAACTCCCAGTAACTGAATTTTAACTTTGGAAGAGCTTTAGACCAAAGGACCAAAAAGCATAACAGCAGTCTCCCAGCCTCCTTAGGGTAGCTGATTCAGATGGTGAATCAAGGCATGATACCAGCTAGGTAAGTATTACTGCAGATCAGTAAGGACCTGCAGGATGCTGGCAGTAGGGTGCTGCACAGCTGAGGAACTTCTGCTGAAAATGACTCATGTCCTGGACACACATTTATAGACTTTCAGGAAAAATGCTGCCGATTATCTGAGTTTCCATGGAGGTCCATGGAGGGAGACATGGTCCTTCAGGACCAGCCTCTAAACCATTTACCATCCAGTTTTACATAGCGCTAACAGCTCAGATTACATCCAGATGGGAAAATGGTGTGGCTGTGTCATTCCTTCAGCCAGTTCTCCCCACTGTAGAAACAGCCTGCCCATGCTCTGCTAGCTGGAATGGACAACTAGCTTAATTGCATTGCCATATTGCCACTTGCACTTGAAGTAGCCATGATCTGTTAAATAACTATAAGCAGGAGGAGTAGTTTTGTGTGAGGTGGAACTAGGAAGGCCTGGTAGTGTCTCATGTTTGAACTATCTAGCATCTAAGGAGCTGTGAGCTCTAGCAGATGATTTTCCTCTTGTTGAGAAGAAATGGTTCATAATGGCTCTCCTCCATGATGCTTAAAAAGGGTGAAATGTCACAGCCTTCCCTTCCGTACAAGCACTAGTAAGATTTTTCTTCCCTTCCCAGTTACTTATTTTCATTTAATTTTACTGAGCATCATTTCTTTAGGTGACAGTAGCTGGGCTAAGCATAGCTGGTTGTTACCCCCCTATTTGGGACTAGTGTCAGACACACTGAGAGTGATTTTGTTTTGTAGATCCTCACCTCCAAGCCAAACCAACCTGTCTGCCCACACTAGCATACTGACCACCTGCTAGCCTTCCAGCAAAGAACTAGAAGAAGCCAAAGTTAGAAGGCGGCTGTATTCCTGACATAGCAGAGTAACAGGGCCATAAGTGGGTGTTTTTCTTTCCCTCTAGGGATGCTCTTTGCAGGAAAGGTACCCCTGTTTTCAGCTCTGGAAGACACATTGGGGCCATACTGAGAGTAGAACTGCAGAAAGCTGCTATTCTCTGCACTGAGCACAATACAGGGCATTCTGAAACAAAATTTAAGTGGGAACAACCACTCTTGCTTTGTGCTTTCCAGAACCAGAGGCAAAAACGCCTCCTGTGGGTATTAATGCACTGGATATGTGAATGGCTCCCCTCTGCTCTCTTTCCACATTTCAGCTATGTTTGCATACTGCATTACAATTATCTACAAAGGGGTTTTATAGGGACAGATTCCAATCTTGCATATTTAAATAGTCAGACTGGATTGCTCTATCTCGTTGTACAGAGACGAGATTCTCTTTGTTTCTATACAAAGGCATGGAAGGGCAGTGGGGGGAGGCAAGGGGGAATGTGGGAAAGGTGTGGAAAGATGAGGAAAAAGCCACCTGGAAAGGACAAAGGGAAATGGAGAGCACTCCACACACAAGCCTACTTTGACTCATGAATTTAACGTGTGTAATGTTTCTTACAAGAAGTCATGTGAGCAATTTAAACTAGCCCCTAGGCAAGTCTAATCCGAACAAGCTGCTCTGAGACAAGCTACAAATTGCAGGGTTTAATAAAAAAAGGGTTGGCCAGAGTCAGCAGGGCAGGAGGGGGAAAGGGCTAGTATAAGGTCAGAACTTGAAGTCTCCATGAACAGATCTTAATAATACATTACATTGAGATATCGAAGACTGAAAATGAGACATTGCATTAAAGTTCTGCACAGCTGGGGGTGTAAGTCCTATAAGATATGCTGACATTTACTTCATATCCATAAAGAGTGACAGTAATTTTTTGGGCCTAATGGTTGCCTTGGTAATTTCCCAGCCAAGGTACCTCCATACCTCTGGTTTTTGTACCTTTTCAGGAGCTATTTGCAGTCCTCCTAATTTTAGCGCTTGTTCCAGCTCAACTATGAACCGCTCCCCGTTCAGTCGCTCCCCTGCTATCAGAATATCATCCATATAATGATATAGGAGTAGTTTCGGATATGCTTTTCGTATAGGAGCAAGTGCCCAGGCCACATACAATTGACACATTGTGGGTGAATTTTTCATTCCTTGTGGTAATACTACCCAGTGATATCTTTTCATGGGTTCACCTTTGTTTACTGATGGTACTGAAAAGGCAAATTTTTGATAATCATTTGGGTGCAGGGGAACGATAAAAAAGCAATCTTTCAAATCAATAATTAATATGTCCCAGTTTTTTGGAATCATGTTCGGAGATGGTAGACCTGGCTGCAAGGCCCCCATATCCTCCATTACTTCATTGATTTTCCTAAGATCCTGTAATAATCGCCACTTCCCACTCTTTTTCAGAATTGTAAATATTGGAGTATTCCAGGGACTTGTGGTTGGTTTGATATGGCCTTTTTCCAATTGCTCCTGTCGGTATGTGTACAGGGGGTGATGGCGTCCATACCATTATAGAGATAGTGCCTGTAAAACCAGAATCAATTACTGCAGGTAACACAAAAAGACCTTTTTGGGTTGTAGATGAACGCCCTAACAACAGGGCACTTAACTCATGTCCTAGCGGACCACTCATATTAGTTGGGATACATTGTACCTGTGAATCAGTCAATGTTGTTTCTATTGTTGTTTCCATGTCCACTCCGGCATTCCCTGCTGTGGCGGCGGCGACGCCATCCAAGCAGCCTGAGACCGATTTTGTGTCATCGTGCCTGGCCTCCGAGCGCTCGCTACCCCATTTCCCAAAGGTGTCCCATTCTTTGTCCTTTTGGAGCGACATTCACTAGCATGGTGCCCATAGTTCTGACAGCGATTACAGACACCATCAAAGCCTTCTCCTGTGTTTTTGGTTTTTGGAGCTTTACATTGTACCTTAATGTGCCCAGACCTTCCACAGTTGTAACATTTTGGGCCTTGATTACCGTTACCTTGTTGTACCAAGGGCCGAATAGCCGCAGCAAAAGCTGAGGCCATGAAACCAGCATGCTCTTCAGGTGTTCCTACCCGCGAACAAGCATCCATCATTTCAGCAATACTGGAGTTTCTAGGCAGACTCTGTAAAATACGCTTGCAGGTTGGGTTAGAATTTTCAACAGCTAAAGACATGAGTAATGCTTCTCGTGCAGGATCAAAGGTGCCCTATCAAGTGCGTTTCACAACCGATCTAGAAATTGCATATATGGCTAACAAATCCTTTCCCCGCATTTCCCGCCTCTGCCCCCTCTCCATCTCTTGTCCCAGCTTTCCCACCCCCCAACCACGCTCCTTTTGAAATCTTGCAATGACTTTCCCCTCCTCCTCCCTCAGTCTCTCCCACTTGTAGTTGTCCGTTTCTAACTTTTCCAGCTTCTCCAACAGTTCTTGCACCCAAACGGTTCGGCCACTGCTAAGATCAGGCGGCTTGGCGGGGGACGTGGGCGTGGGTGGTGTAGGAGGTAATGGTGGATACTGTGGCCGCTCACTCAGGTGAGGTGGTTTAGGTGGTGGGTCAGATGTTTCAGGAACGTTTGGTTCAGGCGGTAGGGAGAACGGCGGCGGCACGGGCCAGTGTTCGTCTGTGTCCATTGCCTCTCCTTCCGTCCCAGACACCTCTTCCAACGGGGGCGCCGATGGAACAGGGGGGACGGAACAGGCATTCGGTCGAACACTGATTCCGGCAGGAAACGCTCCCGGTGGCGAGGGCCCTGAAGCTGCGAAAGTTCCAGCTGCTGCCGCAGTGCGCGTGGGGGCGGGGGGATGCCGATCGCGCCGCTCCACTGCTGCCCGCTCAACCTCCGTATCTTGTAAAGTTGTTAAAATCAACCGCCAAGCGGTAGCTAACCCTTTTAAGTCTTTTTCTCCTCCCCACAGGCATCTTGTGGCTCAGCAGGGAATCCGTGTTCCCGGCACCAAATTAACAGCCTCCAGAGCAGTAAGCTCATCGTGTTTTTAATTCTTGTCTCCTGTGTAATAAAGAACATCATAGACTGTTTTGACACAACTCCTCATCACTACTGAAATTCCTCTACAAAGATTTCTGGAAAACGGATCTGCAGCACTGTCTTAAAAGCATTAAAAATAAGAACAAGTTGCATATTAAAAAAACCTTTTCCCTTTCAATTATGATAGTAGAAATTAGCTGGTTTATTTCAATTTTTATGTCCCAAGACACATCTATTATTGTTTTTACTAACCAGAAACTTTTCTTCTCCTTTCTTCAAGGAGAACATGGACTTTTTCTTTAAACTATCTGGACCAGCCACATATATATAGTTTTGTCACAACTATCTAACATTGTACACATAAGTATAAAAAACCTACTACAATAAGCAAACACAAAAGTGTATAAAGTCTATATAAGAACATACGTGCCTTAATAATGTAGGATTTGTGTACCATGTAAGTAAAAAAACCTTAGATTTGGCAGCTAATGTTATGTTCTGTAAGTATGATCCTTAAGCAGAAAAAAAAAAAAATACTGAAAATAGTTACTGGAAAACCCTATTGACAGTAAGGTTAACAAGAAACGTGTTCAAATTTTATTTGGCATTTCAGAACTGGTGTAAAGTAAAAACTAACAGCTCTGTGCAAGAGAGGTACCAGCTTGCTAACAAGAGAACACACACAAAACTGACACACTCATATGCTTATTTTTAAAAAATATATCAAAACCATCACTGACACCAAAAGCACACAGAAGTCCTTGCTTCTGTTATCTGAAAGTTCCAGGTTATACATGCAACTCTCTGGAATTAACAATCCAACCATAAATCAGAACAAAGTTCAGCTAATCAGAGGATTTGGCCACCAGATAAGCTGACCAGGTATAACATATCTGGTTTATAACCAGTATTCCAAAGTACATATTTGACAAGAGAAAATAATTTGTATTACCATAAGGCACATACATTGCTTACGGAACAGTCAGACTTTCAGTTGTATTGCCTACCCCATCCTATCACTGTTTTATTGAGATTTACATGGGGGACTCTATCTCACACAAGATTATAAATTCTTACAATCACAACTCATAACTCCCTCTTTGTAGCTTTTTTTTGTTTCTTACAAGGAAATCTAGCAATTAAAAAAAAGAGCTGGAAGTCAAACAAAAGAAACAGGCTTATGTTTCTGCTGTGGCCTGTTTGTTCAAGTACTTCATTTGTTCAGTTTCATATCAGGTCATATCAGCGTTTCCCCAGAAGGGACAGCTGTTGTATGTTGTTCCTTTCTCTTCCAAATTATGTGTGTTTCTCAACTGCACTAATTCAGAGGGAAAAAAAATAAATCGGAAAACAGACATGAGTTTATAAAGGGAGTAACCAGTTTTGAAAACAAAACAGTAAGAAGCAACTTAGTATACAATTTTATTCAAACAAGGGAACCTCCCTCTACAACTACAGCTTTCAGCTTTGGCACATGAGATACCATGGAGTTACAAGACACAAAGCAAACTGCCAAAAAAGGTATTGTGATTTGGCAACAACTTTTTAATTCTTGCAATTTAAGAGGTAGATTACCTTCATTATCCATCATGCTGCCAAAACTCAAGTTCCAATTTTTAGCAACTTGGGCTTAGTGTAGTCAATACAATGAAACTTTTATTATTTGAAAACATGTTTCTACCTAATCATAGTGGTAACCTGCAGCTTTATAGAAATGCAGGATCAGCCCTTGTACAAAAGAAAGGGAAACAGGGTCTGTAACTCCCTATGTGCTGTACTGTAGCAATTCTGAACATGACAAAATTCAGGTAGTTGAAGCAGAAAGAATATTACTGATAAGAAGCAATGGAAAAACTGTGATACATTATACAATTTTGCTACTTTCTTTGACAAGTCATTTTGTACATGATATAAGACCTGGAAAAAGATACAAAGCTTTGGCTGTCTAATGAATGCTAAACATTAAATCCATCAACAAGATCACATCCCAAATAAATGCAACACCCTAACTTACAAGTCCCTTTGCAAGCTTTACCCTACAGGCACACAAACAGCTTATGCAGTGCATTTTGGAAACCACCTAAAGGGACAGGCAAAAGTGTGTACCTTCTTAGATCAAAAGGAAGTGTGATTTCCAGAGGGGTCCCGTTGAAACTGTGCTTTTCTCCAAAAACAAATTTTGCATCCTGTCCATCTATAGTCACTTTAAATACCTGTAGGTCTTTTGTATCCAAGACCTGTAAGGAAGCAAATATTACGCACTTGTTAAATAGGGTCATAATTAACATAGCACTCATCAAATCTTAAACACAAGTCTCTCTGAAGAAATAAGTATTTACGCTTACTAAGTAAGATCAGAAAAATTGAGTAACTAGAAATTTTATACAGCAGCACTGAACTTACAAAACTAGAGGGGAAAGAGAAAGAAAACCAGCTTCTGACCATAAAAGTGGAAACAGGAGTTTAAGTAAATTACAAAGGTAAAAGACTTCACAGGGCTACTAGGAGATAAGGTGAATGACAGGAGAGCCCCTGCCGAGGCTTCCATCCTGTAACCGGCCAGTTTGAATCAACTCTCATGCAACAGAAGATGAACTAAATAATGCAGCATTCCCGTCTGCAGCACGAGCAAAGTTCGGTCTTTATTATGATAATAGGATGGATTTAGTTTTTTTCTAAAAAATAAACGCCAATCACAAAAGGATTTTATGGAGCTAGCAGAAAAAACCCACAAAACCAAAACTTCGCTTTGCATATAAAGCTGAAGAGGTTCAGACGTTTATTTGCATAGGTAACGGAGAAAGTCGCTAGCATAATAAAACACACACGTGAAAAAGCCATGAATGTAGCTTTCCAATGGTTTATTCCCATGTTTTCGGCAACGGGCTCTTCGCCGTTTTAAGGGGAAAATAGGTATTTCTACGCTTCCCTGGCACAACGCGCCGGCTCTAGGCGCGACAAGCGGGAAACCTGGGCTGCCCAGCAGCAGCAAGGGAGCCCGACCAGCGCAGAGGCTTCGGCTCCGGTCGAGCAGGCGGCAGGGGCGGAGAATTCCGAGGGGGCCGCCAACGGCGGCTGCGGCGGGAGAGAAGGAAGGACCGGAACGATGGCCGGGGGGGAGGACGGGGGAGACAGCTGAGGGGAGGTGGCGCCGAGGTGGGAGGCAGGAGGAGACGAGACGTCCCCGAGCACAGCCCCCAGCACCCCGCCGCTCGCCCTTAGAGGGGGGCTCCGAGGCCGGCCCTCGCGAGCCGCAAGCCCGGCCGCCACCTCCACGCCTCAGGCGGCGCGGGGGTGGCGCGGGGGTCACGCCTCCGTCACGCCTCCG
The DNA here is from genome assembly GCA_028020825.1 of Podargus strigoides. Taxonomy (NCBI): domain Eukaryota; kingdom Metazoa; phylum Chordata; class Aves; order Caprimulgiformes; family Podargidae; genus Podargus; species Podargus strigoides. Next base: position 61,704,395 of record CM051662.1, read on the forward strand.
CCCCGCCTCGCCCCGCCCCGCTCCGCCCCGACGTTACCAGGCAACGCAGCGTCTCGCGCTCGGCGCGCGCGGTGAAAGCCGCCGTGCCCCGCAGTGCCTGCGCGGTGAAGTCCACGCGGCAGCGCAGGTAGAGATGCCGCGTGAGGCAACAGGAGGGAGAGGCGAAGGAACTCCAGTCCTCCGCCGCCATCGCTCGCACGCTGTTTGCCCTGTGCCGCGCGGCCGCAGGCAACGCCGCAGCGGCCCCGCCCACCGCGGGGAAGGGGGGTCCGCGCGCCGGCCCCTGGGAGGCGTAGTTCCGCCCTCGGCAGGAAGCCGCGAAGGTCGGAGAACTACAACCCCTGTGGTGCATTGCGGGAGGCTGTGGCATGCCGGGAAGCGTGATTGGCCGCGAGGAGCCACGGCCAGGTCACCGTCGGGCTGTGAGCCTGCAGAAAGCATATGAGGGCTGCTCGGGGAGCAATTTCTGAACAATTCCTCGTTAGTATAGTGGTGAGTATCCCTGCCTCTCACGCGGGCGACCGCGGTTCGATTCCCCGACGGGGAGGTAGGTAGAGCAGTTTTTTTCCCGTGTTCCCCCTGCCTGATGTGGCCTCTATCCTAGAGGCAAAAAGCAATTCTTTGCGAAAGCAAAGCTGCTGGAAGAGGACTGCGACTGTAAAACAGGGAGCACAGAAGAAAAACACAGCCGGGTCCTGGCAGCCTACCTGCTTCAGGCATGAGGCAGCCTGGGGGCCAGCAGGACAGTTGCAGGGTCTCACAAGCTCAGCTGCTTAACTGAGAGGACATGTGGGGGAGGTATTTAGGTATTTTCCTATTGAAATACCTCAAACAGCTGAACAGGGGGTTAATTAAGCTTTCCAAAAACATTCACCTTTTTTCTTAAACTAAGACGGACAAAAAAAACCCAGCCTCACCAAAACCTGTCAGGTAGAAACAATGGAAAGAGGGAGCGGTCAAAAGGACATGGCAGATGAGGGAAGGTGGAAGGCTGAAGGCCATCTCCTGGCCTGTGGTAACGCAGACCCTCATTATAACCCTCCAAGCAAGAACTTTGGAGACTGGGAAGCCGCGAGGCTGTGCCAGATCCCAGCCCGAGCCTGTGCTTCCAGCCAGAGGGCCCATGCTATCTGCTGCACTAGAGTACATTGCAAAGCAGCCATGAGACTCCAGCATCCGTGCTTGCATTTACTTAGCATCACTGAAAATTCTGTTTATGCCAAAAGGATTTATTTATTAACATTTTAGCACAAGAATACTAAAAGAGATCTCCTCCCTTCTGTCAGAGATCAGCAGATGCTGATCACCCAAATTTCTCTTTCTCCAAGTTAGGAAAGAGCACCACAGCCAATCACACATAAAAGGGGTAAGGAATTAGGACCTGAGACAAGAGGACAAGGCATTAAGTGGCGTGAGGTGTGGGCTGTGTGTGCCTGGTGTTCAGTGTGGGAGGCCTGGAGGGTCCTGCTCTGGCCCCAGCTTTGTGCACTCAGTTTCGATAAGATGAATTTGACACCCTGACCTGGGCATTGAAAGCAAATTATTCTGTACCATGGATGACTTTGCATCAACCACACAAGCACAGCAGCAAGCACTCAAGTAAGGACATACACAGGAAAAAATATCTCTGTGTACTAAGAGCTAAGATCCAATTTGACAGCAAAGTTTGGCAACAAAGGGCAATTACTCTTGACAAACCATTGCTGGAAGCCACAGACATGTAATGCTGAATGCAAGACCTTTTTCACCCTTAGAAATCAGTTCCTGAAACAGCATGTGTTCAGCCCATGTGCACACAGCCATGGGAGCAGCGCACCAGGAGCTGCAGGGAGCTGCAAGCACAGGAGGGATGCAAGGCTTGAGATGCGGTGCAAGACCAAGAGGTGCTTTCTGTGCGCTCACCAGCTGATGGCAAAGCCCATGGGCCTTCTGGGAGCATCCTACTGCCCCAGCTGTTCCATCTGGATGTGACCCTGAGAAGGGAATGTGAGAAACACATGAAGAAGAGGAGATGTGGCATGGAGCATATAGCTCCAAAACTGTGAAGCAGGACCTTCTTGGGAAAGGCCATGCACCTAGAGGAAAGGGCTCCTCTGCAGGTTTGTGTAGAGCTGTTCTGGACCATGAACTGCAGACCTTTTCCCCCTCTCCCCCTCAGCTCCCTGCTGAAGTAGGTGGGACACATTCCCAGCCCAAGGGAAAACCTTGGGGCTGCATCCTTACTGCCTGAGTCTGGTTGAGTTCAGATGGCCAAGGGCTGACTGAGATGATTTTTCAATGTACTCAGCACATGACCTGAAGGAAAGTCTTTGGTGAGTTGTCTGGGACCATCTTCAGCAGAACAAAAGGTTCAAGAAAGCCCAAGAGATCAGAACTGAAAATTCCAGCTGAACAAGAATAGCATTGAAGTACAGGCAGGCCCTCAGGCATGTTAAGAAATACTGCTTGTAACTGGTGGGACTCCTGTGAAGTGGGATCCTCTCATCCTGGGCACTTACCAGGATGCCTGGGCAGACACAGCACAGCATGCACTGAAGAAATAGCATAGATGGCTCTCTTTAGTAGGAGCTGGTGTCATTTTGGCTCAAATGGTCTCACTAAGGGGAAATAATAAGTTTGAGAGACCTCTTCAGAAGGCATGCTCAAATACATTTATTTTGTAAGTGCGTGCTTGATTTCTGCAGAACTCTGGCTGAAGTCCTGGGCAACCCATTTAGCTGACTGGAATCTGGTATCAGGCACTCCAGGGTGAGCAAGGGGGCTGCGTCCCCTCCATAGCTTTGAGAATTGGGATGTGTCAGGACTAGTGGTGAGACCTTCCTTCACTCATATTCTCTGTGAGCCAGGAGAGCAAACAGTCAGCCATGAAGGATTTGGGCTTTTGTGAGGAATACAGCATGTACCCCAGCTCCCCAGACTAGCACCTTTCAATCTCCTGCTCCCCGTTTAGCCACGGCTGGGCTGCAGGGAGCACCATGCAGGGCTGGCAGGGCATGCCCCAGCCACCCTCCAACATGCCCACGGCCCCACGAAGCATTGGCCATCTCCACTAAGGTGGGTCTCAGAAGCAGTGCCGAAAGACCATGGGTCTTATGCCAAAACCAGGTATAATCCCTTAAAGCCTCCCCAGTATCCCTCCCCACTGGCTTTTTATGAAGCACAGCACAAAGCCTTCTCAATGTCATTCCACTCCCAGAATATGAAAATGAATATTTCTACTGAGTCAATAAATTTCTCATTTTAGTGGTGGGGTTTTTTACCTTTCTCTTTTTCTTTTTTTTTTTTCCCCCTGACTGATTCCCCTCATTAGCTTACCAGCACCTCCTGGCAGGGTAAATTTTACACCAGTGTATGGGCTGCCAGATGGAGGCTAAAATTCTACAAAACACCTCAAAGAAATGAACATGCTGGGCAGCCCCTATTTCCTCTGGGACAACAACATATGTCTTATCAAAAGGAAATCCTCCATATGACCTTTCACACTGCACAGCCTCCCTCCCAAAATTTGTTAAAGCAGCTACACCCAGTTTTGACTTATGCTTGTATTTAATGTACAATTGCACCCCATGCCTATTCGCTGCTGGCGAACTGAACTGGAAGTTCAGTTGCCCTTTTGGGACTCACACCCACCGGCAGGTGAGATTTTCCAGCCGTCAAGTCCAGCTCATAGGGCATTGTCCGCCTTACACTGCCAATATCCAGCAGGATCCTCATTTACCCCCCCTCACCGATTTTCCTCCAGTTAAGCTCTGAGGCACCCTGAGTGTCTGAGACAGTCCAATGAGGGAAGTATTCATCCACTCTTGCTTTTAAATAAATACTTCCTACCAAACTCTAAAAAGGAGGAAGCAATATTGCCAGACAAATACATGAAACAATGCAAGAGGCTTGTCTGGACTTATTTACTTTTGTTGCTAAAATATGTAGCTGGACAATAGCTAAGGCAGGCTTTGACCCAAGTAATATGAAACAGGTTGTATGTTTATGTGAAGACATTGATAAAAGCTCAGGGAATGTATTTTTAAACATTTTTTAAAATAGATGTCTATAAAATCACAAGTGATCTGGAGGAGATGTACTGGGAATGGTTATTTATTGTTCCTCATAAAAGGAGAACTAAGAGGCACCCAATGAAAATTTTGGCAAGCAGGCAAGCAAAAGAAAGCACTTTTTCATGCAGTTAAATAATGCAGCCAAGTAAACTATGAAACTCATTTTCACAGGATGTCATGGACACTGGGAGTATAAACAGGTTCAAAAGAGTTAAACAGTCATGAAGCCTAAATCTAACAGTGCCTTTAAAACATTTTTGAGTGGATGCAGCTTCCAACTCCTGAAATCTATAAAGTGTGGATTTCTATAACCTGGAAGATTATACCAGGGGAAAAAATTACTCCATACCTCATCTTTCTTATGCTCTTCTCCTTAAACAGGGAGAAGACACTGAGTAAAGTAGGCCCTTGGCTTGGCCTGCTTCTGGAGGCTCTCCATCAATTATGTTCTTAATTAGATATATTGGTTATGTCCCTGGCAGGTCCTACATTCTACAAGGTGCTCGTTCGGACTCTGAAGTGTAGTGTCTGGCTGGAAGGACACAGGGCTGTTCAGCATGGATCTTGTTGCAGACACCAACTGGGATTTCAGAGAACATTGTCTGCCACAGACTCCTTGTGTGGCTCATTTTGAAATTTTTGCTAAATGAGAGTTGTTTCCCCTTTGTATATCTTGTGATTTTGAATACAAAGGTTTGTGGGGAAGGTGTATGGACTATATGCAGAACCTAGCATTGTGGGGCCTCTGCAGCCTCTTTGGATACAACTAATTTAAGAAGCAAGAGAACACTGAAAGGAAAGAAACTACATGTAGCTTCCTCCCCTGATAGGAGGATGGTGGAAGGTAAGAAGATAAGACTATTACCATGGGGCCCTCACACTTTTGAGCAAAGATTATAAATATTTTTAATTCCACATTGTGACTCAGGTTCTGTCCTTCAGTCGCTTGTTTATGTTGCTAAGTAAATATTGGTTACGAGAGGAAATGTTTACCTTGAATTTCCAAAGAATTCTTGTTTTTTTTAAGGTATTGAATTAATTGGAAAGATGTTGCTGGTTGTAGTCTGGCATTTCATGCCCCTGCCCTGGCCACTGTGTTCAGGGGGCTAGAGCTCTCCCAGTCTCCCAGGGAGTGGGGTCAGGCAGCAGCACCAGGAGCCAACAACTTCCTGGGTTTGCTTGAGGTTTTGTTAGGAAGCCAAGCTTGTGCAGATCTAATCTGGTTGATCTAGACATTTTGGCCACTGTTCCCAGTTTATGATGAAAACTTCCACATAAAGATTTATTTCACTCCATGAAAATTGCAGTGAGGATTATTGGCCATCCCTATAATACTGACCAGTTAACAAATTTTGCTGTAATTTCAAAAATCTGTTTTGCCAAGTGTTGCAGAATGGCGGAGAAGGCGAGGGAAGCAAGACGCAACTCAGTATGAGTTATAAGCAAGCTTCTACTTTATTCGAGTTCTGCTATGCCTTTTATACACTGAAGGTTAATTATGCCTACTTATGTTAAATTATGCCTACATATCTATGTCTAATTGGCTAAGCACAAATTATGCCTACTCGTCTATATTTGATTAGTTAAGCATAGAGCTACATTTGCATATTCCAGCCTCTTGCAGTTATCTACTTCCGGATTCTTCCCGCAGGTTCTACCTCGCAACTTTCCACCAGCTTCGGACTTGTCAGGACTTGCCTCGGGCTTGTCCTGACTTGGAGCTTTCCACAAGCTTCCAGGTCAGAGTGACCCTGGGAAGCTACAGCTATCAGCAGTACAGCTCCCGTTATCAGTACTGCTCGCTCACAGTTGTTACATTTGGCCCTGTTCAGCAAGCCATTCCTCCACAGCCAAGCAGATGACACTTGTCCCAAGAGTAGCTTTGTACTAACAGCATTTAACTCCCTTTAGTATAGTCTCTTCTCATAGGGAAGCTGTAGAGCATTAAGGCACATAAAACAGAGAAAAGAACACATTTCAAGCTCTGTTTTCCTCATGGAACAAAACTAGCCATGTTACCCCATGGTCACTTTGGACCCTGTGAATTCACAGATAAATGAGTGGTCTGTTGGGCAAGCACAGATGACATGAAGCCAAGTTGCACCACATGCGGGCTGCTTGCCCGTCAGGTGTAGTGGCAAAGGCTCAGTCCCAGCCACAAGTGGAAGATGAGCCAAGGAACAAGGCAAGTGAGGCACTCTGGAGGCCAGGCTGAAGCCTTCCCTCGCAGTTTTGAGGCTGAATGTACCCAGAAGGTGAACCTCAATATTGAGAACCTTAAACCAAACCATTCCAGCAATGTCAGGGGCTTTCGGGATCTGCTCAATCTCATCCAGTGCCACTCTTGCTGTCTGCCGCAGTAACTTAGCTTGTTACCCAGGAAAATCCTTTTGTAGGAGTAGCCTGGGAACTCTTAAGAAAGAAAGACTGCATTTGCAACATTAGACCAGACTTTCTAGACTTATCGCCTCAGAAATCTACTGCTGTGGAGTGGTGACACCTAATGGTAGGGGCACAATGCAAGACAGTACAGCAGGGGTGCAAATGAGCTAAAAACTGTCACAGAAGTATGTACCCTAAATGATGTCCAGAAATTGTGAGGAGATCTTAACTGGGTAAGGACAGTATGTGGCCTTACCAATGCAGAGCTAGCGCCGCTAATGAAACGGCTGAAAGGAGGAGGTGGTGCCGAGGCACCTCGGACATTAACAGAGAAGCAAAGCAAGCTCTAAATCACATAAGCACTAAGATTGTCACAGCCTACACGCATCGCTGGAACCTGGAGTATGGGATAGGGCTATTGATTATTAATCATGAACAACATCCTTTTGCTTTGATAATGCAGTGAATTTCAGGGAAGGACCCACTGCACATTTTGGAATGGGTGTTTTTGTCACTGCAGCCGAAATGCACAATCACTACGCGAGTAGAAGCTTTTGCACCGTTAGTAATGAAAGGTAGGCATACAGTTGTAGAAATAGCTGGCTTTGAACCCACTTTCATAGTGATACCTTTAGTAGCTGAGTATTTACAGTGGTCATTGTGTCACTCAGTACCGTTACAGGTAGCATTGTTAGACTATGACGGGGAATTAAAGGTGCATTTGCCACCTCATAAATATTTCAGTATATTGCAGCTTGGTCAGTTAGAAGAACAATCCACACTGTCAGAGCATCTGGTACGGGGTGATACGGTATTTACAGACGCTGGCGGGGAATCTCAGAAGGCAGCATTAACCTGGCAGGAAAATGGACAATGGAAGGAGGTGGCTATTACAGATTGTCAGGCACTGGTCCATTAGAAATTTGGCAAATGGACGTCATGCTCATTCCAGAGTTTGGCAGGCAGAAATATGTACACGTTTCTGTAGATTGCTTTTCCCTTGCTGTGTGGGCCACAGCCCAAACTGGAGAGTCTAGTAAGCATGTTCAAAGGCACATGCGTTCTGCAATGGCGGCCCTAGGCATCCCACGGGAAATCAAACCCGACAATGGACCGGGATATGTGGCTCAATCCACTCAGTCCTTTTTCCAACTTTGGGACATAGTACATGTTACAGGTACTCCACATTCTCTGACGGGTCAAGCTAGTGTAGAATGGATGAACCAGAACACTCAGGTGCCTGCTTCAAAAACAAAAAGGGGGAGAAATAGGACTGCCACCTGCAGATAGATTGAATAAGGTTATATATGTATTGAACTTTTTACGTCTGCCACAGGATAGTCTAGTACCGCCAGTCGTGAAGCATGGAGCAGGATTGAAAGGGGAGTTGGACAAGGTAAAACAAGGACAGTGTAAAGTTATGGTTAAAAATGGAGTGACAGGAGCTTGGGAAGGACCGGCACAGCTAATAATCTGGGGAAGGGGATGTGCATGTGTCGTTACAGATCATGGATCCAAATGGGTACCGGCAAAGTGGGTGAAACCATGGCTGGCAGAACCAGATCCGCAGATGTCCTAGGCTGACATATGGGTGGTTCCCATGGTCCTTTAAAAGGAGGGGATGAGTTTGCCTTTTGGCTTTCTTTCAGGGTGTGGCCGGCCTTGTGGGGGGAGCCCTTGGGTAAACAAGCCCCAAGTGCCCCACACTGGATAAATGACTGCCAGGTGTCCTTGTTTGGGGATGGGGGCTGGGGCCACTTGCAGGAAGGGTGGGGTGTCTGTCTGTGAGGTGGACGTACTTTGCAGAGTTTCCTGTTGGGGAAGGACCTCCTGCCTCTCCCTGCAACTGGGCCCCAGTCAGGTTTGGCATTTGCAAACGGGGGCTTCGTGGGAAATCAATATGGGACTACTTCTATATGATCAGCCTATTGACTTGGTTGTCTCCCATCTCTTCTGTGGGAGACTTTGTTTCTTTGTTAATTCCACCTATTATTGGTCGCTATTGTATTAATGATTGTACTTTGTGTTTTCAAAAAGGTAACAAGCATGATTAAAGATACCATGAAGAATGTATGGCTGGCTCAAGAAGAAAAAGGGGGAATTGTAGGAATGTATTTTAAAAGAGAATGACCACATAGTGAACCAGCCATACGGGATGTTGGCCTAGGCACGTAGCCACATTCTAGAAGCTACTTCAGAGGAAGAAAAAAATAAGCAAGAGCAATGACTGCTTGCAGGAGCGAGCAGATAAGAGTGACCAATTGGACACTGCGTGAGAAGAACTCAAGAACCAACAGGAGCTGAACTGAGCTGCATGTTTGCCTCGTGCTAGAGACTTTTATCAAATTAGATAATGCGTGACCGCGTGTAGGGAAAGAAAACCTGTTTAAAAGGGACAGACAGAATTAACTGAAGATTTAGATAGTGTTAGGCATGCTGTGTAGTAAAATAAGAGCCGCTGTTCAATTTTTCTGTTATTAGCCCTAGGTTAAGGTTGTGAAGATTTAGATGGAATGTGTTGCATGAATCTGTCTGATCACTCTTTCTCTATTCATAAGCAACTGCAGCAATTAAGAGAGAATATGAAGAAACTCACCGTCATAACTTCTTCATTGTCCCCATCATTTGTTTGGATTGCTCAAAATTAAGAAGGGGGATTTATTGGGGGTTTTTAGCAAGCAATGGACATGTGAGCAATCCAACCTTCAAGCCTGACCCAGATGCTGAAGCAGGACAGGGAGGTGGAAAAGGAGTGACGGTGTAAACGCATGCTTTAAGGCCGCAAATCAATTTATACTTCACGCTAGTGCTATTGGCCAATCGGTAGTTAGATGAGTCTCGTGATCTGGTGCTCTGTCTATATAACCCGGGTTGTAACGCCAGTAAAGTGCCTTTCACAAGATTTATTGGTCTTATGTGATCGCTTGCCATGACTTCCCGCAATCTAACATACAAAACCATGAGACTGATTTGTTAGAAAAGGCATGCGTTTTGTTAGATGAAAGAGACAAATGTGTCAAACTCTTGGATATGTGTGTGTGCTGAGCTTACCTAAAACTGCTTCTGCTTTTTTTGTTCCTGCATGGCCAGGCTGGTAAGAAGTGCAGTGGAGAGCAGCCTCTGTAAAAATTAATTTATAACCCAAAACCCATTGAGATTTGAAGTAATTTCAAAATTTCACATTAGTAAACTGGACATTAAAATGTAGGGCTATATTGACAATATTTTATAACCCGTCTATAACACAAGTCAACAGATGTAAATCTTTTCAAGAATATATTCTGTAGGTTAACATGTAAAATTAAAACACCTGATGCTATGGGTACTTTAATAAACTATATTGAAATTGTTTGGGAATAATAAATGGTGAAATAAAATTTTCTGAAATGTTGTCTCCAAGTAACTATGATTTAAAGTCTTACTTATTTAACTTTCTTTAGTCAGATAAAATGGAACTTTTACAGGCATCGCTGTATTATCCCCTCTTGTTTCCAGAGCACTAGAAGAAAGTATTTCTCTATAAAGATACTGTAGCTTTAGATTTATTTTTTTTTTCATTAACTAATACATTTATTTTAATGGCAAACATGGAAATCAAATATATTTTTTTTTGATTTTGCTGAATATTTTGTGTCCATAACTGTTCTTGTTTACTTGAATTCATTAAAGCTCTTCTGGCATCTTTTTGTGTGATACAATTGCCCTTTATCTGAGCAGTATCTCTTACCTTCTTCCTTCGTATTCATTCCAATTCCATTAAATTTTATGGAAAACTGACTTCCTTTTGAACAGTAACCAAACCAGTGGCATTTTTGTATGCTGTTATATATGCAGATTTTTTTCAGATAGAGGTGATACTTACAATTTGGTGGTCTTTGCATGAAACATCTGTGAAACAAGTACTTCTTGTAGATAAAGGAATATCATTTGGGGAGAAAAAACAATGCCTTTATTATAAAATAGGGCAGGGAACTATGGAGGAATTGTGCAAGCTGCTCTATTTACGTACCTTTATTTTCTTTGAATCAGTGGTGTTGATAACTTGCATTACAGATAAGATTTCTTTTTTTTTTTTTTTCTCATGTTCTCCATTAGGTTCCCCTACCTTGATACTTGATTGCTTTAGTGGTTGGAGCTTTAGAAAGCAGGTGAGTGAATCTGCACAAAATCTAAATCATAATAAATGTTCAGAGTTATCTCTTTTTTGTTTCTTGGTTCTAGTTATAAAAGGTCATAGAGGTTCAATTAACTTGTTTATTTGTATCAAACTGCAGGTATCTTGATTCACTCTTGTGTCATTTTTTTCTATAGGATATACTTTTGCTGTAAGTTAAAGAAATACCATGAAGAGTTTGGAATTGACTGGAACCACTAAGGGCTTTTTCTAGCTCAGGGAATAGTATCTTTTTCTCCAGTAACAGATAAGCACTGTCTTGTACAAAAGCCAGAAAATGATAGCTTCAGTCTCATTGCTTATCTGCACAAGGATCACAGAATCACAGAATGGTGGGGGTGGGAAGGGACTTCGGGAGATCATCTAGTCCAACTCTCCTGCTAGAGCAGGATCACTTAGAGCAGGTCGCACAGGATCACATCCAGGCAGGTTTTGAATGTCTCCAGAGAATGAGACTCCACCACCTCTCTGGGCAGCCTGTGCCAGTGCTCTGCCACCCTGACAGTAAAGAAGTTTTTCCTCATGTTCAGATGGAACTTCCCTGTTCCCTTGTCCTGTCACTGGGCACCACTGAAAAGAGTCTGGCCCCATCCTCTTGACACCTGCCCTTTAGATATTTATAAGCATCAATGAGATCACCTCTGTCTTCTCTTACCCAGGCTAAACAGACCCAGCTTCCTCAGCCTTTCCTCATAAGAGGATGTTCCAGTCAGGATGTGTTAATCTAGCCCATAATAATGCTTTTATATTAGAGCTTTACAGCATTCTAAAATCTGTAAATGTATTTTCTATTTATTTGTCCTGAACAGTGGATGTGTGTGGTTTGTTTTGTTTTCTAAAGCTTTTTCTGGTGTTACTTTAGCAGTGGAGAGGAAAAAGAGAGGAAGACTCTCTAATAAGTTTCTTCAGCAACATGGGTTACTCATGAGCGCAGTTAAGCATCTGCTTTCTGAATTAGTTTCCCACAGAATTATTTCCAGCTCATAGTGTTTTGGTGGCATTTTTACTTTCAACAGAAAGATTGGCCCAAGGACACTGGTGTGGGCTGAAAAGGAGCTAGTGGATAAATCGGCCTATGAATTTGCTGAGGTGGGTAATTAACAAAAAATGTTTTGTAAACTGTTTCACATGGTATTGGAAAAGGAATGTGTTTTGTTCATCTGTAGCCCTCCTTTCTCTACCTCCTACCTGAAAAAATGCTGTTCTCTTATCACAACACAAAACTACTACTGAACATAAATATTGATACAGTCTTGTACTCATTTTGCATGTGGGACATGCCAAGGTGAGAGAGAATGAAGTGTGGGATCAATAGCTTATTACTTGTTCAGTGTTTGTAGTCAGAGGTCATGTTAGAAACTAATATGAATTCTTGTTTCAGACTGAAGCTATGCTGAAAACAGCAGAATATTTAGCAGGACCCTATGTATGGGGACAGTATGATTTGTTAGTCTTGCCACCTTCTTTTCCTTACGGTGGTATGGAAAATCCTTGTCTTACCTTTGTAACTCCAACACTATTGGTAAGTTTAACACTGTTAAAAGTCAGCTTTTCCTTAGGGCTTGCTTATCCATCAAGTGATGGATATTAATCCACAAATTGGATTCATCTTCCCGCTAGAAAGGACTGTAAATTTTCCCGCCTCCTTTGGAGTTAGGGATCATACATGAAACTGCATTAAGTGTTTTGAGGTTTACTTGAACTGACAACTGCCTTGGTTTTTTGTTGTGTTTTTGGGGGTTTTGGTTTTTTTTAGGCAGGTGATCAATATCAAACGTAAGTGCAAAATAGGTTCATGTCTTCAAGTAGAACACAGTTTGAAGTTGTATCTTAACTTCCTTTGTAATAGATACCTGGAAACTTGGCCTCTTGTTCGTTAGGGGAATTAAAATTTAAGGCAGTAACTCAAGAAGTCTCAGTGAGTTTTAATTCTAAGTAAATTCTAGAAAACTGGAGACATATCTATTTTGTATAATGAACAGATGAAAATAACATAGATACCTGTATGCATAGGGGACAGACTGACTGAAGTTAGCTGCTCGGTAGTTATTTTCTTCTCTTGTGTATAGATATGTCTAAAAAACACAGCTGAATTGATCTCATTGAAATTATTTGTAGGAACTTTTTCCTCTATATGTCTGTCTGTGCACTAGAACTCACATTGCGTATGATTTTCTTTTAAAGTGGAAATCATGAGTACAATTTGAGTAAATTCTATTTTTTCTGGAAAGTTGAGTACTCTAGATGCTTTTGTATTTCATATGTCTTTCTACTAGGCTGATACACAGCTAAAAAAAAATGTTTGTCTTATCCCAAGAATACTGAAATATTTGACATGGATACTTTTTAATATATCATGAATCACCTCATTATCCTAGAGGTGACTTTGTTTCATGTTTGATTTTTTTAAAACATTCCAGCACTGCAGCAGTTGCTTAGGTGAGAAAGTAGTACTAGTCCATTATTTGACGTGGATCCAGTATTCTGATTTCATAAACAAATAACTGCACCATGCTACCAGAGGAATTATTTTTGCTCTATGACTTGCAGGCTGGACATTCGAAATTATTTCTGGAGAAGGTTGAGTAGGATAGTGTTAGTGCTCTAAATAAAATTTGTATGGATAAGTTTACAGAGCTATGAATGGTTAATGGCTTTGGGAATGTAGTGCAGTAAATGAAATCCCATTAGGATTTTTTTCTTTCTCTTGGAATTGGATGTTCTTTTTCCAGAGGAGTCTAAATGCTAGATCTGTCATTGTTTTCTGTGTTTTAGGTTATTGCTCATGAAATCTCTCATAGCTGGACAGGAAACTTGGTAACAAACAAAACACGGGAGCATTTTTGGTAGGTGTGATGATTAATGTAATGCAAATCATGTTTTAAAATTAATCAGTAAAGAGACCAAACAAATTCATTTTTCCATCCTACCACTGCTGATTTTATCAATGTATTTCCAGGCTGAATAAGGGACATACTATACACCTGGAACATAGGATTGGTGGTCGGTTGTTTGGTGAGCAGTTCAGGCACTTTAAAGCCCTAGGAGGTTGGAGGGAACTGCAGAATACAGTAAATATTTATAAAGTTATCATAACTTTATGTTTGGGCATGTATCTAGATAAAACAAAGCTAATTTCATGTGTTTCCCACACATAAGAGGAAAGCAGACTAGAAAAGTCTTATTAGAGGATGAATGTCTTGCCAATCACTAGGCCTAGCACAAAGGACGCAGCCAGCAGAAAAAACAATCCAGTAACCAGATTCTATTTTACATTAAAAAGTCAGTGTATGGGGGATTGCTGGGGGTACAAACAAGTCAGATCACACATCATAGACATCAACCCCAGGAATGACACAGCACGACCAATAATAGATGGAATAAACAAAGACACAAAGTCTCCCATAGAAGAGATGGGAGACAACCAAGTCAATAGGCTGATCATGTAAGACAGAAGTAACCACATATTGTCTCCCCACAAAGCCCACGTTCACAAATGCCAGACCTGACTGGGGCCCAGTTGCAGGGAGAGGCAGGAGGTCCTTCCCCAACAGGAAACTCTGCAAAGTGCATCCACCTCACAGACAGACACCCCACCCTTCCTGCAAGTGGGCCCAGCTTTTATCCCCACAGCAGGAACCTGGCACTCATTGACCCAATGGGGGCACCTGGGGCTTGTTTACCCAAGGGCTTTCCTTACAAGGTCAGCTGCACCTTGGAGGAAAGCCAAAAGGCAAACTCATCCCCTCCTTTTGAAGGGCCATGGGAACCACCCATATGTCACCCTTAATTCAGGGCTGGGGGTTCAGATATAATGGATATAATAATAGCACATATTGGGAGTGTAGAGCCTATCAATCAATTTATTTCAGATCTGAACTTTGATCAGTATAAGCTTTCAAGTAGGCGAAGTTAGATACTTTACCAGGCGATTCATCTTTTCGTGCTGGCAGCTCTGATATAAATGAAAGCATCACCATGCTCTGCCGTGATTGAGAGACGGGACACAGCTTGATGCAAGCAAAATGTTGATTTATTGTGCGCAACCATTTCTTTATATATGCCCACATGAGCTGTGTGTTCCAAACAGATTGGTCTTTTTGAACATACCCTGTTTACACAGTTGCATCCGATTGGTCAGTGATACATGGTCACACTAGCAACCTGATCTTATTTTGAGGGCAAAGTCCTTAAGGCCTTTTCGGCATGGCACCTGAAACTTGTTTCTCTCCGTGTTGTTCAGGTTTTACCACATTCCTTTCCCATTGTTTATGGCCTACAAGTTCCAACACGTCCTCGCCTATCAATTGAGCAGCACTCGGGGCTCTGCTCTCCAGGCCCCGTCCCACAATGCCCTGTTGGATTTTATTGATTCAAGGCAGCCTGAGTTCTTCCATTCAACTTTAACCTACATATGTCTAAATAGTTTAAATAAAAATGATAGAAAAATTAACTCCTAGGTGTCTGAGGCTCAAAAATTAGTTTAAATGCTTTTTATTGATATTTTGCCCCTCAGCTTTTAATGAACACAATAACATATTGGCTTTTTGGGAACAAAAATAGTGTAATTTCCTTGCATGTAAAGAACTTACAGGCTTTCTTGTGTTAAGGGCCTAATGAGCTGTTCCTTCTCTTCTTGCTACTCTAAGTAAACAATAATTTCTGCTGGAAAACTCGGTGAAAAGAATGTTTCTATATTTCAGATTAGAAATTCACACAGTTCATTCACTCAGAATTAATCTAATTAGGCTTCTGCTACAGCATCACCTGCATGAATGGGGATTCTCTTGGGTGAGGCTCTGGTAGGAGGGGGTGTATCTGGTGTTAACAGGTTCACTTTATAGTAGAACCTTTGTCTGCGAACACTACTCTGGGTAACATAGACTTAAGTGTGTTGTTTCTGTTTTACCTTTTAAGACAAAGGTATTTTCAGCTTCTGTGTCAACATGGTCATCGTTAAACTTTATTTTAGCACCATCTTAACAGGTGTTTCTCCACATCCCCTCTTTGCATCAGCCTGCAAAAGCAGCATGATACAGCAGCACCAGTCTTGGCAGTGGGCAGGTGTGGCCGAATATTTGTGCTCCCTGTTCTAGCAACATCTTGCAGACAGTGGTTGAGAGAAATCCATGAGTCATTTCCTCACCTACAATACAAAATTATGTTGTCCAGCATGGGACAGAGCAAAACAGGCTTGCTTCCTCCACTGCCTGCTCCCATCCTGCTCTGGAGAGAGATGCATGGGTATAGTCCAGTCTCCTTTCAGTTCTAGCAGCCACGACCAATCCATAGCAGGGGGAATCTCTTCCACCCCTGTCCCTCATGGAGCTTTTCATTAGTGTGATCTACAGCCACGTGACAATTCTGTTAATTTTTGTCAAACCCTTAGAACAGTTGCGTTCCGGTTTATTCTTATTTATTTATCTGTTCTTGCTACATAAACTCCAGCTCCTAGATTTTCATTTCTATTTCTATATTCCTGATGTGATCTTTAGAAAAAAAATCCTGTGGGAATAGGGTGTTGTTTTTTTCTCCTTTCCATGAAAAGGGTGTGCTCCCTGGGTTTGGTTTGATTGGGTGAAGTCAGCCAGATACATCGATCTCGCTTATTTACAAAGGTGGGGATTTTGGGGGTGGATTTTTGCCTCTATCTGATTGCCACACTGGACTCCAGCTAGACCCTGCTCCTCAGGCTGTCGTGTGGTAAATGTAAGGCACGCTGCAGCCCTTCTCGGTAAAGGGACAATTTTGGAGAGAAAGCATGCCGAGATACACAGTGCACGTCCGAGGAGAATGGCTGGCAGTGCCATGTCTAAACTGCACGAACACGATCAGGTGGCTGGGGAAGGAAGCTGTGAGACGCTACATGAAAAACAAACCTGACAATGGGGGACTTGCCTCAGTGGAAGAAGTAAAATTTTACATTCAAAGGTGCAAGGGACTTGGCCTGCTGGATCTTGATGATACAGTGGAGGAGGCTCTAGAGGACAACGAATTTGTTGAAGTTGGCAAGCAAGACCTTAAGCAATGCATCGCAGAGTGACTGCGTTGGCACCTGAGTCAGCAAACTGTCCTTTAGTTTCTAAAATGGCGTCTGAGATAGCATCTATGGTTTTTATGGAAAAATACCAAAACGCACCCTTAGTTTTTAAGTATAGAACTATATAAGGTATAGAAGCTACAGGATTCTTTATATGTCATTTATATATGATACCATATATGTGATATGATTGTATGGGATATGGAGCATGTGTCCAAGGGTCAGGCAGCTCTTTTGCCTTTAGAGTACCTTAAATAAGTTACATAGTCCCTTGTTATTTTCCTAGAAGCATACAAATATATTTGAGGCTGATAACTGCAAATTAGAATTCTCACTGGTGGGTATTGCAATGAATAACTAATTTATTTATATGTAGAATACAATTTAATCCTGTTCATGTTTATTTGCATATTTCTTCTAGTTATAGAAGGAGATATAATGTCTCCAGATTTCATACCATCTCAGCTAGGAGGAGTTCATTTGTATCCCTTTTTGAGCATTTTGTGAACTTTTTTATGATTCCAGATTTATAATTTTCTAGATTTCCTTTTTCTTTCTTAAAAGACATTGCTAGCTGTAATCAAATGGTCACTACCTGTGAAATCCTGTTTGCCCTTTATTTTCCTTTACAGAATTTTCAGATACAGCAAATACTATGAACCAGAGCAGGCAGGAATTGCTAGCAGTTCACAACTCGATATCAAATCCTGCTGTTCACCAGAACGTGCTGAGAGTTGAGCCACTGCAGCATTCACGAGGGCAGGGACTGTGAGATTGACTGGGTCTAGGAATCTCATATAATGTGTTTATTATGGTTTTTGTTAGTGAGTTCCTGTCTTAGGAATGAGTGTGAGTGAGCTTCCTGTCATTGCTGAGTTTTGACTGTTTGTTGGGGTTTTTTTATTCTGATTATTAAGCAACTTTATACATATATGTATCCCAAACTAAAAGGTGGTTCTTTGGTGTAGTATATTTCTTTAGATGGCAACAGCTTAACAACGGAGGACTTGGTCAATTTAGGAAAGGGGCTCTACAAGATAAAGGTAAAGATTCTGAACAAATGCGGCTAAAAATTACATGTTTATCTTTCTAAAATTAAAATTAAATAATGACAGATACACTAATATTTAAATTGCGCATGTTATCTTACTAAGCATTCCTGTTTAGCAGCTCCAAACTTCTATCCTTGCTGGTTAGTTCACAGAATCATAGAATCACATAATGTTAGGGATTGGAAGGGACCTCAAAAGATCATCTAGTCCAATCCCCCTGCCAGAGCAGGAACACCTAGGTCAGGTCACACAGGAACATGTCCAGGTGGGTTTTGAATGTCTCCAGAGAAGGAGACTCCACACCCTCTCTGGGCAGCCTGTGCCAGTGCTCTGTCACCCTCACTGGGAAGAAGTTCTTCCTCATATTTATGTGGAACCTCCTATGTTCCAGCTTGCACCCATTGCCCCTTGTCCTATCATTGGATGTCACTGAGAAGAGCCTGGCTCCATCCTCATGACACTCACCCTTTACATATTTATAGACATTAATAAGGTCACCCCTCAGTCTCCTCTTCTCCAAGCTAAAGAGACCCAGCTCCCTCAGCCTTTCCTCAGAAGGGAGATGTTCCACTCCCTTCATCATCTTTGTGGCTCTGCACTGGACTCTCTCAAGCAGTTCCCTGTCCTTCTTGAACTGGGGGGCCCAGAACTGGACACAATACTCCAGATGTGGCCTCACCAAGGCAGAATAGAGGGGAAGGAGAACCTCTCTCGACCTACTAACCACCCCCTTTCTGATACACCCCAGGATGCCATTGGCCTTCTTGGCCACAAGGGCACATTGCTGGCTCATGGTCATCCTACTGTCCACCAGGACCCCCAGGTCCCTTTCCCCTACACTGCTCTCCAGCAGGTCAGCCCCCAACCTGTACTGGTACATGGGGTTGTTCTTCCCCAGATGCAAAACTCTACACTTGCCCTTGTTGAATTTCATTAAGTTTTTCCCCGCCCAACTCTCCAGCCTATCAAGGTCTCGTTGAATGGCAGCACAACCCTCTGGTGTGTCAGCCATTCCTCCTAGTTTGGTGTCATCAGCAAACTTGCTGAGGATACATTCTGTACCCTCATCCAGGTCGTTGATGAAGATATTAAACAACACCGGTCCCAGTACCAACCCCTGAGGGACTCCACTAGTCACAGGCCTCCAAATAGACTCCGTCCCATTGATAACAACTCTCTGGCTTCTTCCCTTCAGCCAGTTCACAATCCACCTCACTACCTGATCACCAAACCCATACTTTATCAGCTTATCTACAAGGATGCTGTGGGAGACAGTGTCAAATGCTTTACTGAAATCAAGATAAACCACATCTACTGCTCTACCATCATCTATCCACCTAGTTATTTCCTCATAGAAGGCAATCAGGCTGGTCAAACATGACTTACCCTTGGTAAAACCATGTTGACTGCTCTTAATGACCCCCTCATCCTTGATGTGCCTAGAGATAGTGCCAAGAACAAGCTGTTCCATCACCTTTCCAGGGATGGAGGTGAGGCTGACTGGTCTATAGTTACCCGGGTCCTCCTTCTTGCCCTTCTTATAGATTGGAGTGACATTTGCTATCCTCCAGTCCTCAGGCACCTCTCCTGTTCTCCATGACTTACCGAAGATGATGGAAAGTGGCCTAGCAATGACCTCTGCCAGCTCCCTCAGCACCCTTGGGTGCATTCCATCTGGTCCCATTGATTCATGGATATCCAGATTGCTCAACTGATCCCTAACCTAATCCTCATCTACCAAGGCAAACTCCTCCTTTATCCTGACTTCTTCTGGGGCTACAGGGATCAGGGGCTCCTGGGGAAAGCCTGCAGGAGTAAAGACAGAGGCAAAGAAGGCATTCAGCACCTCTGCCTTCTTTATATCCTCTGTCTCTAGGGCACCCACCTCATTCATCAGTGGGCCTATATTGCCTCTAGTGTTAGTTTTATTAGCTATGTATTTGAAAAAACCCTTTCTATTATCCTTGACCTGGCTTGCAAGGTTAAGTTCTAAGGAGGCCTTAGCTTTCCTAATTGCCTCTCTACATCCTCTGACAACTGTCCTATATTCCTCCCAAGTGACCAGCCGCTCTTTCCATGATCCATAGATTCTTTTTTTCCATCTGAGTTTGCCCAGCAGTTCCTTGTTTAACCATGCTGGTCTCCTAGCTCCCTTACTTGATTTCATACCCATTGGGACGCTCTGATCCTGAGCTTGCAAGAAGTGGTCCTTGAATGTTGACCAACTATCTTGAGCCCCTTTACCATCTAGCACCCTGTCCCATGGGACTTCCCTTAACAATTGATTGAGGAGGCTAAAGTTGGCCCTGCGGAAGTCCAGGGTTCTGGTCTTGCTAGGTACTCTATTCCTCCCACACAGCATCCTGAACT
Organism: Podargus strigoides; assembly: GCA_028020825.1. Lineage (NCBI taxonomy): Eukaryota > Metazoa > Chordata > Aves > Caprimulgiformes > Podargidae > Podargus > Podargus strigoides. The sequence goes on from CM051662.1 coordinate 61,724,465, forward strand.
CCACCATCTCATGATCGCTGCAGCCAAGGCTGCCATCGACCATCACTGCTTCAACAAGACCCTCCTTGTTGGTGAGTACAAGATCCAGCAGCGCTCCTCTCCTAGTCGGCTTGTCCACCATTTGCATTAAGTAGTTGTCATCAATGCACTGGAGGAACCCCCTAGACTGTGAATGGCTGGCTGTGTAAGTCTTCCAGCAGATATCGGGGTAGTTAAAATCCCCCATGAGGACCAAGGCCTGTAGTTGCGCGGCTGCTTTCAGCTGCCTGTAGAAAGCCTCATCAACTCCCTCGTCCTGATCAGGAGGTCTGTAATAGACCCCCACAACTGTATCGCCCATGCCTGCCTGCCCCTTAATTCTTACCCACAGACTTTCAACTTGCCCCTCATCAGTCCCTGGACAAAACTCAATACATTCTAGGTGCTCCCTCACATAGAGAGCAACTCCACCACCTCGCTTCACCGACCGATCTTTCCTAAAAATGACACAGCCATCCATGACCACATTCCAGTCATGTGAGCTGTCCCACCATGTCTCTGTAATTGCCACCAGGTCATAACCTTTAGACCGTACACAGACCTCTAACTCCTCCTGTTTATTCCCCATACTGCGTGCATTGCTGTGCAGGCATTTCAGAAAGCAAGCAGAGCGCACTGGTGGGACCCCTGGGAGGCAGGAGGCCTTGTGGTCAGGGCCTAAACATCTGTCCCTTCTCTTCAATGATCGAAAATCCTCCCTAGACCACCTTCCTTCAGGCCCTAGCATATTGCTCTTGGGCTCGTCCCTAACAGACCCAGTTCTCTCCCCTTCCCCCTTCACATCTAGTTTAAAGCCCTCTCAGTGAGCCCTGCTAACTCCTGCCCCAAAAGCCTTCTCCCCCTCTGGGACAAATGCATCCCACCTGCCACCATCAGGCCAGGTGTCTCATAGAGCAGCCCATGATCAGAGAACCCAAAGCCCTGCCTTTGGCACCAGTCACGTAGCCATTCATTGATCTGTAAACTCTTCCTGCTTACCTCTTCACCCATCCTTGCAGGAGGTATGGAGGCAAACACTACTTGCACTCCAGACCCCTTAACCAGCCGTCCCAGGGCCCTGAAGTCACTCTTCATTGCCCTTACACTTCTTGTAGTTTTTCAACTCTGAACTATATTAGCCTCTTTCTGCTAGCTGTATATATTTCCTACTGCAAATACGCTAATCTGTACACAATTGCTTAAGTTAGCATTTCTCCATAATCACTGGGGGAGGGTTGTCTTTGGGCCTCTTAGCCAACACTGTCTGATCACCCAGGCCACCTGCTCCATCCCCCAAGAGTGAGTCTCTCAGTTTTACCCTTATCCTACTAAGCATTCCTGTTTGGCAACTCTAAACTAGTATATTAGCCTCTTGCTGCTGGCTGTATATATTTCCTATTGCAAATGTACACAAATGCTTAAGTTAGTATTTTTCCATAATCAGGAGCAATAGTTGGACCTGAGGTGATGGACAGGCTCTTTGCTCCAGGTTGGCCATTGCTTCTGCTGTCTTGTGCCCATTCTGTCATACATTCACTGCGCTGGATTTTTGCAGTTTCTGAGAACAAAGCCTTGTGCCACCCCTCTTCTGTGGATTCGCTCTCAACCAGTGCTGCTACAGAAGATCACGTGTCCATGGGAGGAGGCTGCAAGAAAAGCTTTGAGAGTTATTGAACACATGGAACAAGGTAAAATTAAAATGCTGATTTCCAGACAGACCTTATATATGTAACTAGATGAAGATATTACTGCCATTGTTTTTAGATATATTTTAAGAAAAAAGGAGTTAATGCATCTGAAAGAACTACCTTAAAAATATTATATTAAGTACTTACTTTTACAAGCCTTTGGATCTTTCTAACTGTCCCGGTTTGAAAGACAGGTGTCTGCTAAGGAAGGCAGGAGCCCCCCTTGGAACAGAAAAATACAACCCCCTTCCCTCCGAATTGTTATAGAATTGAAATTAAGGGGCTTTCAGGCAAAGATATGAGGAAAATGGGAATAACAGTTTTTACTAATGTATACAACAAAACTATAATACAGAGAAACTGGTTACAGGCCTGACAGAGTCAGGGATACAACCTGGCCCCTGCCGGGCAGGGTGCTGGTACCAGTCCGATCCAGCGGCAGCTGCAGCTCTCTCCGAAATGGCCCTGTTAAAGCGGTGGTCCGTAGGAAAAGGAAAAGAAAAGTCTGAGCAATCCGATTTCGGTGGCAGCTGCAGTTCTCTTTTAAACGATCCCGTCGAAGCGGTGATCTTGCAGAAAAAGAAAACCGGTCCTCCTCCGAAATCCGGCGGCGGTGCAGTCCTTGTCCTCTGGGATCCCAGCGGGTAAGGCCCCGAGCGCTGCTCCAACCCACCAAATATCTCCGGCGGGAATGCTTGGCTCCACCCCTCCCCCCCTGGCCGGGGCATCTCACACAGGGACGGTGAGTCCTGGGGCAAGGCCCTGATGGGCGCATTGACAGAAGAATAGTCCCGGGGGGGGGGGCAGGCAAGGAACACCGGCGCCAGGCTTCAACGGCTCATGGTAATAGAATACATTGCAACCCAGGACATGATCCACCCCTTATTCTATTACCATTTGCATCATCCCAAATCAATACCTTTCTTAAACTCTACACACACACACACACATATATATATATATACACATACATATACAATGAAACTCTACACTCAGTTCTCACTTAAAATAAGGTCCCCTTGTGGTACACACCGGGTTTCCCCATCTTTCTGCATTACCCACCAAGTACAACCTGGTCCCTGAGCAAAGACAACCCCACGGATGGGTTTGTCTTTGCCCAAGGCAGAATTAACCCAAACAGTTTTCCCAAGCATACCTCTCATGTGCACTACTGGAACCTTATCCCCGTCTGTTGTTTGTAAGGATTCAGACTGAGCGGGGCCTGCTCGGTTCGTGGAGCCTCGGGTGTTAACTAACCAGGTGGCTTTTGCTAAATGCATCTCCCAGTTTCTGAAAGTTCCTCCACCCAGTGCCTTCAAGGTGGTTTTAAGCAGTCCGTTGCACCGTTCAACTTTCCCAGCTGCTGGTGCATGGTAAGGGATGTGGTACACCCACTCAATGCCATGTTCCCTAGCCCAGGTGTGGACAAGGCTGCTCTTGAAATGAGTCCCGTTGTCGGACTCAATTCTCTCAGGGCTGCCATGCCTCCAAAGGACTTGCTTTTCAAGGCCCAGGATGGTGTTCCGGGCAGTAGCGTGAGGCACAGGGTAGGTCTCCAGCCATCCAGTGGTGGCTTCCACCATTGTGAGCATGTAGCGCTTGCCTTGGCGGGTTTGAGGCAGTGTGATGTAGTCGATCTGCCAGGCCTCCCCATACTTGTATTTGGACCACCGCCCACCATACCACAGGGGCTTCACCCGCTTGGCCTGTTTGATCGCAGCGCACGTCTCACAGTCATGGATAGCCTGGGAGATACTGGCCATGGTTAGATCCACCCCTCGGTCTCGTGCCCACTTATAGGTGGCATCTCTGCCTTGATGGCCTGAGGCATCATGGGCCCACCGAGCTAAGAACAACTCTCCTTTATGCTGCCAATCCAAATCTATCTGGAACACCTCTATTTTTGCAGCCTGATCTGTCTTTTCGTTGTTGCGATGTTCTTCATTAGCCCGACTCTTGGGGACATGAGCATCTACATGACGGACTTTCACAGGTAGCTCCTTTACCCGAGCGGCAATGTCCTTCCACTCATCAGCAGCCCAGATTGGTTTTCCCCTACGCTGCCAGTTGGCCTTTTTCCACCTTTCCAGCCAACCCCACAGGGCATTGACTACCATCCATGAATCAATGTAGAGGTAGAGTTTTTGCCACTTCTCTCTCCCAGCAATGTCCAGGGCTAATTGGACGGCTTTGAGTTCAGCCAATTGGCTCGATCCACCCTCTCCCTCGGTAGCTTGTACAACTTGTTGTGTGGGGCTCCATACAACAGCTTTCCATTTCCGGCTAGCACCTACAATTCGGCAGGAACCATCGGTGAAGAGGGCATATCGTCTGTCACTCTCTGGTAGCTTGTTATATGGAGGGGCTTCCTCAGCACGTGTCACTTCCTCTTCCTCTTCTTCAGAAGACAATCCAAAAGCCTCACCTTCTGGCCAGTTGATAATTATCTCCAAGATCCCAGGGCGATTTTGGTTTCCAATACGGGCGCGCTGTGTGATGAGGGCAATCCATTTGCTCCAAGTAGCGTCAGTGGCATGATGTGTGGAGGGAGCCTTTCCCTTGAACATCCACCCCAGCACCGGTAGTCGGGGTGCCAGGAGGAGTTGTGCCTCTGTGCCGATTACTTCTGAGGCAGCTCGAACTCCTTCATAGGCGGCCAAGATTTCTTTCTCTGTCACAGTGTAGTTGGCTTCGGACCCTCTGTAGCTTCGGCTCCAGAATCCCAGTGGTCGGCCCTGAGTCTCATCAGGCACCTTCTGCCAAAGGCTCAAGGACAGACCCTTGTTCCCGGCTGCAGAGTAGAGCACATTTTTCACCTCTGGTCCCGTCCTGACTGGGCCAAGGGCTACCGCATGAGCGATTTCCTGCTTGATCCGAGTGAAGGCTTGTTGTTGTTCAGGGCCCCAGTGGAAATCGTTCTTCTTGCGGGTAACCAGGTAGAGAGGGCTCACGATCTGGCTGTACTCGGGAATGTGCATCCTCCAAAAGCCTATGACACCTAGGAATTCTTGTGTTTCCTTCTTGGTGGTCGGTGGAGACATCGCAGTGATCTTATTGATGACCTCGGTGGGAATCTGGCGTCGTCCGTCTTGCCACTTTACCCCCAGGAACTGGATCTCTCGGGCAGGTCCCTTGACTTTGCGTTTCTTGATGGCGAAGCCGGCCTCCAGGAGAATCTGGATGATTTTCTCTCCTTTCTCAAATACTTCCCCTGCCGTGTTCCCCCATACAATGATATCATCGATGAACTGCAGATGTTCTGGAGCCTCACCCTTTTCCAGTGCAGTCTGGATCAGCCCATGGCAGATGGTGGAACTGTGCTTCCACCCCTGGGGCAGTCGATTCCAGGTGTACTGCACGCCCCTCCAGGTGAAGGCAAACTGAGGCCTGCACTCTGGTGACAGAGGAATGGAGAAAAATGCATTAGCAATGTCAATAATGGCATACCACTTTGCTGCTCTGGACTCCAGCTCGTACTGGAGCTCCAGCATGTCCGGCACAGCAGCACTCAATGGTGGAGTCACTTCATTCAAAGCACGATAGTCCACAGTCAATCTCCATTCTCCGTCAGGCTTGCGCACAGGCCAGATGGGGCTGTTGAAGGGTGAGTGGGTCTTGCTGATCACCCCTTGGCCCTCCAGCTCACGGATCATCTTGTGGATGGGGATCACGGCATCTCGATTCGTCCGATACTGCCGGCGGTGCACCGTCGAAGTGGCAATTGGCACCCGTTGCTCTTCCACCTTCAGGAGCCCAACTGCAAAAGGGTTTTCTGATAGTCCAGGCAAGGTGTTCAACTGCCTAATGCCTTCTGCTTCCACAGCAGCTATCCCAAAAGCCCACTTAAATCCTTTTGGGTCTTTGTAATAGCCATTCCGGAGAAAGTCTATGCCCAGGATACATGGGGCCTCCGGGCCAGTCACAATAGGATGTTTCTGCCACTCCTTCCCAGTCAGGCTCACCTCAGCTTCCAACAGGGTCAACTGCTGCGACCCCCCTGTCACCCCAGCGATAGACACAGATTCTGCCCCCACATGTCCCGATGGCATTAGGGTACATTGTGCTCCAGTGTCAACCAATGCTTCATATCTCTGTGGCTCTGATGTGCCAGGCCATCGGATCCACACTGTCCAAAAGACCCGATTCTCCCGTGCCTCTTCCTGGCTAGAGGCAGGGCCCCTCTAGGCCTGGTTATCATCCATTCCCTGGGCATACCTGCTAGATGTTTCTTCAAGGGGATCTGACATATCATCCTCCCTTCTGTAATACCTGGCAGCTCGGTCACGGGAGGCTGAGGCTGCTTTCGCTTTAGTGGAACCCCCTCGGTTAGTGTTTTCCCTTTTGAGCTCACGAACCCGTGCTGCCAGGACAGAAGTGGGTTTCCCATCCCACCTTCTCATGTCTTCCCCACTGTCACACAGGAAGAACCACAGCTCAGATCGCGGGGTGTACCCTCTCTCTCTAGCTGGGGGACGTCGGGCTCTGACTCTGGGGTTTATGACCTGCACTGGTGCCACACGAGAGCTGCTCCTCCTCACCTCCTCCATCACCTCCTCCCTAATCTCTTCTTTGAGGTCCCTAGCCACAGCAGCGACATGAGCTTTCATTGGGCCATTGACTAAACTCTCATAATATCTGAACCTGTTGGCGACAGAACCCACTGTCTCTTGGTTGTCATCAGCATTAATTGTTGCAATGAACGTGGCATACTGCTGTGGCCCCAGCTTTGCCAGGTTCCACAGCATCTGCCCTGTACACTTGACCTTGTCGGGGTCATTATCATGCTGTCCATCCTTCCCAAAGAGTACCTCTAACACTGCCACTTCCCTCAGCTGTTGGATCGCTTCCTCAAGGGTCTTCCATTGCATTCTATGATGGTACTCCTGCATTCTCTCTCTGTGGACAAACCTTTCCCTCACACTCATTAAAAGCCGCTCCCAGAGAGAAAGGGGCCCCGGCTCCCTTACGAATACCTGGTCCACCCCCGAGTCTTGGGCCAAGGATCCCAAATACCTGGCTTCACCACTATCCAGTTGTACGCCTTTACCCATGAGGTCCCAAACCCGAAGTAACCAGGCTGTATAAGGCTCACGCCCCCGTCGTGCAATGTCTTTTCGCATATTACGGAGACTGTCGAACGACAGGGATTCGATGATAATTTCAGGCTCTGACTCCCCTGCAGGTTGTGAGGGCTCTGGCTCATCACCATCATTAACTGGGCGTACTGATTTGGCCTTGCACTTTAAGGGGCAGGCAGGTATGGGTGATACAGTTGTGGGGGTCTATTACAGACCTCCTGATCAGGACGAGGGAGTTGATGAGGCTTTCTACAGGCAGCTGAAAGCAGCCTCACAACTACAGGCCTTGGTCCTCATGGGGGATTTTAACTACCCCGATATCTGCTGGGAGACTTTCACAGCCAGCCATTCACAGTCTAGGAGGTTCCTCCAGTGCATTGATGATAACTACTTAATGCAAATGGTGGACAAGCCGACTAGGAGAGGAGCGCTGCTGGATCTTGTATTCACCAACAAGGAGGGTCTTGTTGAAGCAGTGATGGTCGATGGCAGCCTTGGCTGCAGTGATCATGAGATGGTGGAGTTCAGGATGCTGTGTGGGAGGAATAGAGTACCTAGCAAGACCAGAACCCTGGACTTCCGCAGGGCCAACTTTAGCCTCCTCAATCAATTGTTAAGGGAAGTCCCATGGGACAGGGTGCTAGATGGTAAAGGGGCTCAAGATAGTTGGTCAACATTCAAGGACCACTTCTTGCAAGCTCAGGATCAGAGCGTCCCAATGGGTATGAAATCAAGTAAGGGAGCTAGGAGACCAGCATGGTTAAACAAGGAACTGCTGGGCAAACTTAGGTGGAAAAAAAGAATTTATGGATCATGGAAAGAGGGGCTAGTCACTTGGGAGGAATATAGGACAGTTGTCAGAGGATGTAGAAAGGCAATTAGGAAAGCTAAGGCCTCCTTGGAACTTAACCTTGCAAGTCAGGTCAAGGATAATAGAAAGGGCTTTTTCAAATACATAGCTAATAAAACTAACACTAGAGGCAATATAGGCCCACTGATGAATGAGGTGGGTGCCCTAGAGACAGAGGATATAAAGAAGGCAGAGGTGCTGAATGCCTTCTTTGCCTCTGTCTTTACTCCTGCAGGCTTTCCCCAGGAGCCCCTGATCCCTGTAGCCCCAGAAGAAGTCAGGATAAAGGAGGAGTTTGCCTCGGTAGATGAGGATTGGGTTAGGGATCAGTTGAGCAATCTGGATATCCATAAATCAATGGGACCAGATGGAATGCACCCAAGGGTGCTGAGGGAGCTGGCAGAGGTCATTGCTAGGCCACTCTCCATCATCTTCGGTAAGTCATGGAGAACAGGAGAGGTGCCTGAGGACTGGAGGATAGCAAATGTCACTCCAATCTATAAGAAGGGCAAGAAGGAGGACCCGGGTAACTATAGACCAGTCAGCCTCACCTCCATCCCTGGAAAGGTGATGGAACAGCTTGTTCTTGGCACTATCTCTAGGCACATCAAGGATGAGGGGGTCATTAAGAGCAGTCAACATGGTTTTACCAAGGGTAAGTCATGTTTGACCAACCTGATTGCCTTCTATGAGGAAATAACTAGGTGGATAGATGATGGTAGAGCAGTAGATGTGGTTTATCTTGATTTCAGTAAAGCATTTGACACTGTCTCCCACAGCATCCTCTTAGATAAGCTGATAAAGTATGGGTTTAGTGATCAGGTAGTGCGGTGGATTATGAACTGGCTGAAGGGAAGAAGCCAGAGAGTTGTGGTCAATGGGACGGAGTCTAGTTGGAGGCCTGTGACTAGTGGAGTCCCTCAGGGGTCGGTACTGGGACCGGTGTTGTTTAATATCTTCATCAACGACTTGGATGAGGGTACAGAATGTATCCTCAGCAAGTTTGCTGATGACACCAAACTAGGAGGAATGGCTGACACACCAGAGGGTTGTGCTGCCATTCAACGAGACCTTGATAGGCTGGAGAGTTGGGCGGGGAAAAACTTCATGAAATTCAACAAGGGCAAGTGTAGAGTTTTGCATCTGGGGAAGAACAACCCCATGTACCAGTACAGGTTGGGGGCTGACCTGCTGGAGAGCAGTGTAGCGGAAAGGGACCTGGGGGTCCTGGTGGACAGGAGGATGACCATGAGCCAGCAATGTGCCCTTGTGGCCAAGAAGGCCAATGGCATCCTGGGGTGTATCAGAAAGGGGGTGGTTAGTAGGTCAAGAGAGGTTCTCCTTCCCCTCTATTCTGCCTTGGTGAGGCCACATCTGGAGTATCGTGTCCAGTTCTGGGCCCCCCAGTTCAAGAAGGACAGGGAACTGCTTGAGAGAGTCCAGCGCAGAGCCACAAAGATGATTAAGGGAGTGGAACATCTCCCTTCTGAGGAAAGGCTGAGGGAGCTGGGTCTCTTTAGCTTGGAGAAGAGGAGACTGAGGGGTGACCTCATTAATGTTTATAAATATGTAAAGGGTGAGTGTCATGAGGATGGAGCCAGGCTCTTCTCAGGGACATCCAATGATAGGACAAGGGGCAATGGGTGCAAGCTGGAACATAGGAGGTTCCACATAAATGTGAGGAAGAATTTCTTCACAGTGAGGGTGACAGAGCAACTGGCACAGGCTGCCCAGAGAGGTTGTGGAGTCTCCTTCTCTGGAGACATTCAAAACCCACCTGGACATGTTCCTGTGTGACCTGATCTAGGTATTCCTGCTCTGGCAGGGGGATTGGACTAGATGATCTTTTGAGGTCCCTTCCAATCCCTAACATTCTGTGATTCTGTGATTCCTCCTCTGCACAGGGGCGACTGCCGCTGGCTGTGACTGTCCTTGTGGTTCAGCTGGACCCTGCACAGTTGTAACATCTGTGGGTTCCACTGCTGCACCATTAGACTCTCCCTCTTCAGGACAAGGTTTCCCACTAGTTTGGGAGGTATATTCTGTCAGCTTCTGGCCCATCTCACGTATCTCCTTTACCAGTACCCCCACCCAATTCGGCTGGTCCATTTGTGAGGTGGGCTGTTGGGCAATGCCAGGGTGTGGGACAGGGTCAGGCTGCGGGGCAGGATCTCTGGCCTCTGGGGCCGTGTCAGGTTCTGGGGCAGCATTCCTAGTCTCTGGGGTGGTTATCCAAGTAGTTATCCAAGTCAGTCTCACTTTATCTCTGAAGGCCAAGCAGAGTAGTCCTATTAGCAACACATGGATAATATCTAGGGGAAAACTAAACCCTTCGAAAGCTGATGGAGCAGACTCAAAGAACTGGTTGAATGGTTGGGAGAAAACTTCCCCTGGTGTTATTTCCTCACAGAAGGTACCATTTTTAGTGTAATCCCAGAAACATACGCTGAGCGTGTGATAGCCCTTTATCCACGTGCCCACATTCCACAGGAAATTGAAAAACCCTGAATTCCTCACCTTACCAACCCACAGTGCAAGCTGGATAACAGCCACAGCAGCCTTAGTCAGAGGACCCATGTTTAGATAAGGGGCTGCAAAGGGGAACAGTATAGCCACGACCACGTGCCACCCGAAGCAAGGTAAACTAGACCACATGGTGCTGCCTAACAAAGTTCCTATGTTCAGCACACAAAAAATCAGGTTACCCAGGAACTGTTATTCCCTCTTCACCCTTTTTCCTCAATGCCCTCAGGCCCCACGTTGGGCGCCAAAATCTGTCCCGGTTTGAAAGACAGGTGTCTGCTAAGGGAGGCAGGAGCCCCCCTTGGAACAGAGAAATACAACCCCCTCCCCTCCGAATTGTTATAGAATTGAAATTAAGGGGCTTTCAGGCAAAGATATGAGGAAAATGGGAATAACAGTTTTTACTAATGTATACAACAAAACTATAATACAGAGAAACTGGTTACAGGCCTGACAGAGTCAGGGATACAACCTGGCCCCTGCCAGGCAGGGTGCTGGTACCAGTCCGATCCAGCGGCAGCTGCAGCTCTCTCCGAAATGGCCCTGTTAGAGCGGTGGTCCGTAGGAAAAGGAAAAGAAAAGTCTGAGCAATCCGATTTCGGTGGCAGCTGCAGTTCTCTTTTAAACGATCCCGTCGAAGCGGTGATCTTGTAGAAAAGAAAACCGGTCCTCCTCCGAAACCCGGCGGCGGTGCAGTCCTTGTCCTCTGGGATCCCAGCGGGTAAGGCCCCTCGCGCCGCTCCAACCCGCCAAATATCTCCGGCGGGAATGCTTGGCTCCACCCCTCCCCCCCTGGCCGGGGCATCTCACACAGGGACGGTGAGTCCTGGGGCAAGGCCCTGATGGGCGCATTGACAGAAGAATAGTCCCGGGGGGGGGGCAGGCAAGGAACACCGGCGTCAGGCTTCAACGGCTCATGGTAATAGAATACATTGCAACCCAGGACACTAACAAAAATGAGGTAAATCTTTCATTAAGTGTTTCTTGTGAAACAAAACTGCTTACTGCAGGACACTCAGCAAAATTTTCTTGCTCACAAGGACAGATCGCTCTCTTGGGTTTTATTTATTTATTTATTTGGCAGATGGTAAGCTTAGATACACGTCAGCTGTTAGTGGAAGAGCAGAGTAATATAAGGCACACAAATACTGAGCTCACTTGCCCATTAGGTTTATACATTTGAGTGCCCTGGAGACTTAGTTCTATAGAAATACATTTTACGTGTGCAGAGAAACGTGTTTGAGAAACCTTGTGTTTCAACAGTGTGCTGAGAAACAGTGTGTCCTAGGCCGGGTTGGTTTACTCAGTTCCTTGGGTGAATTGGCTCGTGAAAATGAGGAACTAATGCCAATAATGACCAGGAGTGAAGTGGGCAGATATGGTGCAAACCTCTCCAGACAGAAGACTCTCTTCCAAAGCTCTGTAATTTTACTGGTGCTTTCATGTGGGCTCTTGCAAGCTTCATAGGCAGAACTTTATTTTATAACTCAGGCCCCTTTCTTCTCAGTCTTAAAGAGATTGTCTGACTTATGACTGCCATTAATTCAAGTATTCAAGATACCCTGGAAGAGATTCCTATGGATTTAAAACTGTGGTGACCAGGAGTTCCTGGCACACTGAAAGGTCTGTATGGCAGAGTACCCAAAATCTGCTTGCTAAAATGCTGAATGCTGCCCCCAGCACTGTCCATAAAATGATCCTGCAGCCGGGCTGCCTCTCTGGGGTGTGTGGATCCACCTGTTTTTTCACATTGCCTGAAACCATGTCATATTGGCCAGAGCAAACACCAGGGAGAGCTTTATAAGGGAAACCTTTGCCTTGAGTTGTACCTGCCAAAAGTCCCTTTTGCTGTTTCCTAGTTCTGGCTATTGAGCTGCTCGCAGCCTGCCAGGGCATTGAATTTCTACACCCTCTTGGTTGAAGGATCGCTTCATGGCCCCGGACATCAAAGCAGCTCACAGGCTGCTCGTGGAGCAGAAGGCAAGTGGTGACTTTTGGCATGTGCGGTAGGGCTGTCCTGAGGAGCATGCTGCAGCTCTGCTCTGGAAATTGCCCCTTCATGCATTCACTGGATGGCCTTGCTAAAAGCGCTCCTCTGCCTGGGGCGAACCCACCAGATTTCCTGAGATTTGGTTTTTACTTAGTTTTAGTGGGATAGATTTAGAAATCAGCTCCTAAACTTGCCCTGTGTAATAAATCGCTTACATTATTAAATCTGGCAGGGTCCAGCCATAGGTCCAACTTTGAATCATTTGAGGGCAGGGTCCTATAACCCCACAGATGTCCAGAGAAATAGGCAGTCTCTCCAGATGCGATCCTCATTCCTGGGGCAGGGAGTGTTCCCCAGCCTGGAGGCCCTAGGGCATGGTCTGGAAGCAATAAGGGGATGTGGATGATGGAACAGCAGTGGTGAAATGTGTTAACCTGGGCCAAGTGTTTGTACAGCTATGGGATCTATTTTCTTTGTAAAATATAAGTAACAGAAGAATTGAGGAGAGTAAGAAAATGTAAGAAGAAAATACCTTTTTTTTTTTTTTTTTGCCTTGCAGAGAGAGACAAAGGATACTGTAGAACATTTTCCTTTTCTGCCTTAAACCCCAGCTGCCATCCTTTCCCTTTTCCTTTGTCCATGCCAGCTGCCATTTTTCATCGCCATCCCCTTCATGACCAAGTGCTTTTGTAGCAAGTAACAGCAATCCTCTCCTAACTATTGCACACAGAGCATTAACCTCGTAACAAGCCAAGACGCAACGCTTTTGCCTTGAATCCTTTCATCTTGTCCCTCTGGCACTGTAACTTTTCCTGTCCCCTGTCAAGTCCATCCACACACTCTTCCTTAAACCTCACTCTGTCTGCCTCTCTGGTTCTGATGATTGCATACAGCAGATCTATGTAGATCTGTAGTTCTCACCTCCATCCCAATAACCTTTCTACAGGGTTTCCTGAACTCGTGCATTGATGTCTTACCTGACCATTTGTTTTGCCTCTGACTCTGCTGTTTCATTTTCTTGTTTCACAGGTGTGGGAAGTGGCTAAAACTTACATTGAAAAGTACAGGAGGGAACACATCCCTGAATCGAGACCCATTTCACCAACAGCTTTCTCACTAGGATTGCTGGAAATGAATACAGGTGTTGGTCATGACCACAGTCATCAGAATGAACTGTAAGAGTTGCAGTCCTCTGGTAAAGAGCAGAACCTCTCCAGGACCTTGTGTGAGGGTGGCCGTTCTACTCAAACTCAATGTGTTTTCTCCAGGTGACCCAAAGGACCTGACTGTCCAGCTCAGGAGCACATACAGATAGTAGAGAAATAGTTTGCTAGTTTCCTCATGTGTGAAAGACAGCTTTGTCATGATATGTGGCTGTGACTAAATTTCCTGAGCTTCTGAACACAAAACAGACTCCTGTTGAAACCAGTGGATGTTTTATACAGGGCCTCCTGTATTTGTTTTGTCAGCTCTTCGCTTGTTCTCTCTTTGTCTGTGCCAACAATACCAAACAGCCTAGGTTTCATGTTGCCACCATTATTTTTTTTCTTTCTCCTTTAGGTAACTGCTGTGGTCCCCTTCATTCTGCCACAAGCAAAATTTTCTTTACACTTAATTCTCTTCTCTTTTGCAGATCATATGTGAGGTACAGGTTCTTGTATAACAAGAGCGTATTTAGAGCAACTGCTTCACAAATCAGAAAAGCTGTGTGCATAAAAATGTGCTATGGAGATCATTGTTCCAGAACAAATACATTGTATTGTGGTGATGGACTACATTTAATGTAGCTTTCCAAGAGCTATGGGCTCACATCTGCAATAAATAAACTGAAGCTTCACATATGGCTGTAGCAACCTATTTTCCTGTCATGTCTGATGATGAAAATGTAAAGCAAAAGCTTAATTTGGAAATAAGGAGGGCAGGTGGAACAGGGGCCAGAAAAAGGGGGCAAGGAGGAGGAGGTGTAGGAGTGGTGGATGTGAACTGCTGCTGAAGCAATAGCACCAAGACCTACACTCCCATGGCTCACCAGGTACCCGCCTGGCTGCCAAGGGCCCCGTCCCCACAGAGAGGCTCGTGTCATAGTGTGCTCTGTGTTATAACACTGACCTCTGGCACAGGCTTTATTTTGCAAGGGAAGAGTCAGGACTTACTTAGACTTCACATCATGATGTAGTGACAACATGTAAAGACTGGTTAACAACCACCAGCCTTGGCACTACTGGCCTGATACCCATGAGCTGGAAATCTTCCCAGACTATCGGCTCTGCTGCAAGGGGCAGCCAAAGTGCTGGTGTGGGGCTATCCTTGAGTATCTGAGACCTGCCGTGTTAAACGTGCCCTGAGGAGAGGACTCATGCCTGTTGGCAAGCTAGCAGGGAGACACCTAACCTGGCCAGAAGACCTGGGAACTAGGGTACCCACCCATGGTGTGTGATGTCCCATTTCAGATCCTTCCTTCTGCACCGGATTTGCAGCATTTCCAGCCTCTGTCTCTCCCTCATGTGCCAAGTAAGTCCCTACCCTTTCAGCTTGAGGCTGGCTGTAGCAGGCATAGCTCAATCTCCCCCTGAAGCTGTTTCATTTTCTATAAAATCAGGTATTAATTAAATTCAAGTGTGAGCACAGCCAGGCTTATATTTTGTAGGGTCAACCATTTGCCTTCAGCCTCATGTTATGGCTAAATAATACGGCTCCTTCAGCAGCAAAGCCAGCAGAAGTTCCTGCCTGCTGCACTGTTACCTACGTCTCACTCCTAGCTGCTGCAGGAGCCAGCACGGTGAACATCATCGCTGAAGTGAGCCACATTAAAAACAAGCAAACAAATACCTTCCTGTGTTTCAGTGGGATGTGCCTTCCCTGGCAGCTGCACAGCCGCAGTGGTAACAGCACTGCAAACTGCACAATGGCTGGACCACATAGCTGGATGCCAGGAACTGCTTAAGCCAGCTGTGCCACTGAAGTATAACCACATCCTTGTAGAAATGCATTTAAAAGAGAATGGCCATATAGTGAACCAGCCGTGCGGGATGTTGGCCTAGGCAGGTAGCCACATTCTGGAAGCTACTTCAGAGGAAGAAAAAATAAGAAAGAGCAACGACTGCTTCACTAGGGAATGCAGGAGTGAACAGATAAGAGTGACCAATTGGACACTGCGGGAGAAGAGCTTAAGAACCAACGGGAGCTGAACTGAGCTGCATGCTTGCCTCGTGCTAGAGACTTTTAACCAATTAAATGATGCGTGACCGGGTCTAGGGAAAGAAAGATTGTATAAAAGGGACAGACAGAATTAATAGAAGATTTAGATAGCGTTAGGCATGCTGTGTTGCAAAATAGAGCTGCTGTTGATTTTTTGCTTTTAGCACAAGGCCATGGATGTGAAGATTTTGAAGGGATGTGCTGCTTCAATCTAAGCGATCGTGGGGAATCAATTCACCAACAACTGCAGTGGCTTAAAGAACACACTCAAAAGATTCAAAAGGAGACAAGCTGGTTTGATTCATGGTTACAAAAAATATTTGGCAGTCTGTCCCCATGGTTACTTGGTTTGATCAAAGAAGGCATTCGCTGGGTAATCATAATTGTCTTGTTAATTGGGCGAGGAATAGTATGGAAGCTAATAACAAAACTAGTCACTAGTCTAATGCATAAAGTTCTGTTCGTGCAAAAGGAAAAAGGGGGAATTGTGGGAGTTTGGCTTGTGAGTAATGGACATGGAGTGTTAGAGCAGGTGCACGAACAGGCTACTGTGCAGGCGCTAGCAGCCAAGATTAGGCCTCAAGGACGTACTGTCCTTGCAGAGTAGTACAAGGAACTAAGTTACATAAGATAGGGAACTAACAGGCAAGGCGGAGAATATGATAATTAGAGGCTGAAGCACAGGTTAAAAGTTAATGATTGATGTAGAAGTGGTCTAATGAAAACCTAAGATAATAAGATATGCTTAGTCGTGGTGATTTGACAAAAGAATGATATATAAGTGAATGTATCTGCGCAATAAAACGAGCTTTCCGGATAACTCACATTGAGTCGTTCCTGATTTCTCCAGTCCCGTCTCCGCACATCCTCTAACTGCAAACTCACCACTAATTATAGTCCTGGGGCATACTCCCAAATGGCTACTGAATTTGGCTGAGCTGGCTGGGCAAGTATGTGGTTTGAGGTTCCTGTCGGAGCTTATGCGTGAGAACAGAAACCCCTCACGTCAGCAGTTTCAGGCCATGAATGCCCATTCCTGTCCAGCAAGAGAAAACTGGAGGTTTTCCTTGCGCAATCTTGAGCTCTCAAATGCCTTAGGCACTTTGGAGAGTTCTTCATGCTTGTCAGGTGTAGTTTTATGACTTCACCTTCAGAAAGTTAAACCCTTTTGTTTCTGCAGCCACCATCCATTTCCTCAAGGATGCTGTGGCCTCCCAGCACCACCAAGTGCCATTCCAAATGTGCATGCCTGACCCCTGGCCCTCCATCACAGGTTACTTAACATCACTCTTCCCAATAAATCTTACCTGGATGCAAAATTCTTCATTCATTGGTGGGTTTTTTTGGTTGTTTTTTTTCCAAGTATAATAATTTTATAGATTAAAATTGTATAGGAAAACGTTTTTGGAAACTGTCTTATTTCAAATAGATACAATTCAAAATTATTTTGAGTGGAGAGAAAGACAACAGACATGGTGATGCACCAGATGAGTAATGCTTGGTAATGTTTATTCAAATAAGAGGGCTGGTAAGGTGAGTAGGCAAGCAACTTACCAGTAAATACAAATCTGATTTGTCTGTTGCTTTGAAATATTCCATACTAATTTGATTATAGTAGCTTCCTAAATTACTGTCTTCTCTCAGTAACTGCTCATTGTCCCACACCTCTCATTTTGATAGATGACTTTTCCTTTAACTATAACATAGTCAATCAATGCTTTGTGTCCCCCAAACTGGTAAATCAAGTATTCCTACCTAAAAAGACAAGAAGATGTTTAAGCATACCCAGACTTGCACAAAATCAGGTTACATACATAGTATACCAGGCAATTATGAAAGATTTGCTTGAATCATCAGAAAACACTCTTCTGTGTTTACATGTTGATCTCCTGCTGCATGAATACAGTGAATTAATGTACAAATCAGTAGAGAATTCCTTCCACAAAATAAACAGGTGTTATCTTTAGATAATTTGTAATTAAGCATGGATTATTTGTAACACTAGCCCAAAAAGTTTTAGGCTTTATTTTCCACTGGAGTGATTAAGGTGAATGAAAGTGGGTCTAAAATGCTAGTAGTGTCCCTTTTACCAGATGAAAACAACTTCTAAAGCACAAGGAATTCACTAACCTCTGCGGTATCCACAATATGGTGAAAATCAAAGTCCCTTATTTTAAATCACATTTTAAACAACAACAGAAGAACAAACCTTGATGCATTTATGATAACAAGATCCCCTTGCTTGCCAGTCTCTATGGAGCCATGCGTGTCCGATTTTCCCAGAGCATAAGCTGCATTAATGGTGGCAGCTGCTAGTGCTTCATTCATTGACATCTTCATGTTTACACAGGCCAGATGCATCACCATGGGCTAGGAAGCAAGTTAAGTGGAAAATGGGAGTTACCAGTAACACAAATGAAGCTGTTCATGCCTCAAATCCCTAAGCACTCTTCTCCCTCCTTGTGCAACAGAAGGAATTGTCCTGCATGATGCAAATCTTGCCAACTCCAAAATGAGAACTAAAATCAGGAACTTTGAGAGCCGTTTTTATAGATCTCTCAGTGCATATAAAGAATAGAACCCCTTCTGGTTTCAAGAATTTCTGGAAAAAGGTACCAAACCACATAAACAAGCATGAGCAATTGTCTAAGCTAGGCACAGAGCTCTCTTTGCAGATACAAAGACTGTTTTAAGTGCACGAGATCTATAAACAAGTTGTACTGGTAAGAGATTTCATAATTTTGTGGGGTCATAAGTATTAGCAATAGCTTACCATTGAAAAACAGTATGCATTAGGATTAAAATCACTGCCAAGAACAACTATAACTCCTTCTTCTAACATTTTTCTAGCTTGAGGCTGCTTCAGTCTAGTGGGAAAAAGACACTTGTCAGTATAATTTGCTTAGTTATTACATGATGATTCACAAGAGCAAAAGTCATCACTTGGTTTGGCTACAGTCATGCCTTCAGTTACACTAATCTTTTTGGAGACAAAAAGTCAAACTCTCCTCTTGGTTCCCTACCTATCACTCTATGGACAGGATAAATGGGAAGTGTAATCCAATGCTTTTGGACTAAAAGCACACAGCAGCAGCATATTGAGCATCAGGTTCCAGGCCACTGAAATTCTGGTATTTATCCAGATCTCAGTCACTTAAGGATTTACAAGGTGAAAATCTTCATTTCTCAAAAAAGTAATTTTCTAGTCCTTACAGCTTCACAGACAGGCTCCCAAACATGAGCAGTGGCATAAGCAATGCAATACTCTTTTCCCGATTCTGTTGGCAATTCAAAATAGTAAGCTGAGGCTGTGAATTTAATTTGTATACATTAGAAGACTTTCTCACGTAGCAATTTTAATGCAAAAGATATCTTCAGTAACTTCAATGCCACTCTCTAAGAAGTTTTAGCCATAGTTGCTGTAAAGACAATGTCACCAAACATTGTGGCTGAAAATAGAATAATAAGATCATAGAATCATAGAACAGTTTGGGTTGGAAGGGACCTTTAAAGATCATCTAGTCCAACCCCCTGCAGTGAGCAGGGACATTTTCAACTAGATCAGGTCACTGAGAGCCCCATCCAGCCTGGCCTTGAATGTTTCCATGGATGAGACATCTACCACCTCTCTGGGCAACCTGTTCCAGTGTCTCACCACTCTCATTGTAAAAAAAATAGTTTCTTATATCTAGTCTAAATCTACCCTCTTTTGATTTAAAACCACTACCCCTCATCCTATCACAACAGGCCCTACTATAAATTTTGTCCCCATCTTTCTTATAAGCTCCCTTTAATTATTGAAAGGCCACAGTAAGGTCTCCCCAGAGCCTTCTCTTCTCCAGGCTGAAAAACCCCAACTCTCTTGGCCTTTTCTCATAGGAGATGTGTTCCAACAGTCTGACCATTTTCATGGCCCTCCTCTGGACTCACTCCAACAGGTCCATGTTTTCCCTGTGCTGGAGGCGCCAGACCTGGACGCAGTATCAGAGTGGAGTAGAGGGGGAGAATCACCTCCCTTGACCTGCTGGCCACACTTCTTTTGATGCAGCCCAGGATATGGTTGTCCATCTGGGCTGCGAGTACATATTGCCAGCTCACATCCAGCTTTTCATCCCCTAGTACCCCCAAGTCTTTCTCCATAGGACTGCTCTCAATCCCTTCATCCCCCAGCCTGTATTGATAGTGGGGATTGCCTCAACCCAGGTGCAGGACCTTGCACTTGGCCTTGTTGAACCTCATGAGGTTCATATGTGCCCACTTCTAGAGCTGTCCAGGTCCCTCTGGATGGCATCCCAGTGTAACAATAAAAATGAAACAGTAGAACATCTGCTGCTCAAAAAAGTAGTATTAAAAGCTTTGCAGTTAACAGAAAATAACAATAAATGAGATCTCAATGAAGTGCTTATATTTGGTATAAGACAATCCTCTCCCTATAGAAGCCTCAGCACATTTAAGAAAATGCCACCTGCTCCTGCACAACACAATGCTCCGGGAGTTAAACATGTTTAAAAAGATTTGTTGAAGAGCTGTTCCCTGTCCTCACGTGTCCTTCCAGCCTCTGCATCCTCTGCTGTGCTCTGCTGCTGGACTACATAAAAGTACTGCAAGCAACAGTTAGCAAAGGCCAAAATGACAGCGTGCTTACCATTAAGCAACTCTCCAGCTGCACTCTTTGGCCCACTCTTAGCCATCAGGTGAAGCCCTGGCTGCTATTGCTTTTCTTAAAAGCAGGGGACAGTATAAGGAGCAGGACCTCTCGAAGTCTGAGCTCTCACCATTGGTGCTGAAGGAGCTGAGGGAGGCCAGCAAAGGATGTACCACATTGCCTCATAGCGACTTCTCGTACATTGCACAGCTTTCGACCCTCTAATACTTTTTAAACCGATTATCTGTTATACCTCTTCTTCATTTTTAGAGTGCTTTCAATAAACAGTGCATGAGACACTGGACAAACAAGGCCTCATTTCCTATGGCTCATTATTATCTCCACCTGAAGCTTATCCTGAGGTTATAAACTTTTCACCACATAGAGTCTCTGGAGTAACACATGAGTTACAGCCACAGCCTTTTCCCCAGGTGGCTGCGTCTATTGTCTCCTTTACCTCCCTGCCTGGGGTCAGTCTTTAGGACCATGTCCTCCCTGAAATCTGTATTTTGGCCATGCATATAGTTGCAGTCAGTCAGTGGTTCAAAAGCACTGGTGCAGGACACAGACAGCTGACTGCAAATAGAAACACAAGCATGGACCTAGAAGGGAGCACAGGGGGCAATTGCACTATCCTCAAACCCTCAGACAGCAGGCTGCTGAAAATAAACCAAAACCTGCTCAAGCATCTTCTCTTCACAGGAGGGAAGGTATTATTGGGTTGTGGTCCTCATCATCTAGTTGGCTTATTTTTGGCATTAGGGGTAAGCAGGTGATCCACCCATGCTTATCTAGAATATCTGCATACGGACAGTAATGCTCTTAAGGTGATTCTGCTCAGTTGTGTTGCCTGAGTAAAACCAGATGAGATTTTTAAAATGCTACACATGGTCTTTCAGCTCTTTAGATAACCAAAGGATTCATTTCCCAGCAAAACCTTCTGCAAGAGAGCAAATACATATATTGCAGATATAATTTGCCTGAAAAGAAGCCAATTTGGTTTTCAAAGTCTAAATGGATTAAAGAAAACCAGTCCAGTTTCTTCTTAAATTAATGCCTGATTACCACCTTAGCCTGTCATAAGGGTTAAATTCCAGTGTTGACTGAACCGCTCCAAATCTACTGCAAGACTTCTCAGAAGTAGGGTGTTGCCTCATATTTGAGGATCTCCATCAGGAACAAGATGTGGGGAGGCTCATTCCACTCTTTCTATTTGTGATTGTCTTCACTAATCCAGCTTGATCCTTAAGGCATAGATACAAGCTTACACTTTGATATTAAAAGACCCTAAAACCACAAACATGGTTTTGCTGTTAAAAAAGTTTTCCTCCAATCTAGGGGCCTTACCTTAGCACGTAGGCAGTTGTTGGTAAAAGGACAGCGGCACGCTTAGCTCTTGCCATCGCCGTGATACCTTCATCACTAACTTCTTCCAGGTGGCTGATAGCCCGGGCTCCTAGTTCAGCTCCAAGCTAAGCAAATTTTCAAGACAATTACTCACCTTTCTCAATTAATTCAGTAAAGCAATGTTGTTTTTAAATGACTGGAGGAGACTATTCACTATTAATATAAAATCTACTAAAAGAAAAATCATAAAGAATGCTTGAAAGAACAAATGGAATACAGAGACAAAATATTTGCTAATTTACTGCAAGAAAAGTTGATCACAAAAAGGCATTAACTATCCACCAAGTGGAAGCATATCTTCAGTGGTGTTTTTAACAGACTAATATGCAAACTATGAGACAGCTATAGATAAAACCATTATCAATTCCTGTTCACAAAGTATCCAACAGAAAATGGTTGACAAAACTGACACTGGTTGCAGAACTAGTAGTGTAACTTCTGCCTTCAATGGTGAAGCACCAAAAGGCTTTTATGATCAATCAAGTTTTTGTTTTGTTTTGGTTTTATTTTTTAAATACAGCAGAGAATAACTTGAGCAGACCTCACAGGAAGGAAGCAATGTTTAAACGATGGTGAAATATGGTCTCAGAGTGACTTTCTTTATCGAGATATTTGGGAGCCTATTCTCGACTAAACCATCCCTCTGAGTGCACTCACTGCATGCACATCTGACTTGTTGCTAACAGGACATTTAAGGAAAAAAGAGTTTTCAAGTTGCACAGAAACCATGGTTTTGTCATTTTTGGTTCACGGATATCCACCTTCCCCATCTGTATCCCATGTGGAAGATAAGCAAAGTCAATATTTGATTAGTCAGTGCATGTTAGTCCCAGAGGTCAAGGCTTCCTCCCATGTCCTTAACTCCAAAGCTGCACAAGGGCTGCACTTTCTATCGTCTGATAGAAATAAATGTCTACGAATGGTCTATTTTATAATGTCTTAGAAAAGAAAACCTTGGTTTTTAAAAGTGCAATTCTTTCAAAGATTCAGCTCTCACAAAAGCAAAAATGGCTTAAGTGAATGTTAGGAAAAACGTACCTCAGCAGATTTCATCGGATGGAGTTCGTCACCATGGAAGTTAATCTGTAACCCTATATATTTTCCAGCTTGAAGAATTCTCCTAGTAGACTCCAGATCAAAGACTCCCTTCTCACAAAACACATCTATATTGTTAACATGTATTTCACCACTTCGTTTGAGTTCTTTCAGTTTAGGGAGACGATTATTGATAATGTCATTTGCGGCTTCAGGAGCAGTTTTCCCTCTAATGAAAAGAAAATGTTACAGACCCATAAGAATAACATCCTTGAAGTCTGGGAACCATTCAAATTGTACATGCAATTACCAGATTATTTAGAAAATGATGCAAATACAAATCACTCAAAAACCCTTCAGATTAAACAATTTAAAATTACTGTAATTCATATACTATCAAACACTAATTACTTTCCATTCAAAGAATATTTTATTGCATCACTAGATATATTTTATAAAGTTACTTTCTTGGATGCTAACCAAGACATGAGAATTTCAAAATGAATTCTTCTCCTTTCCTATTCATATATTCTGACCTACTTATAGTGTATTCTAAAACACATTTAAAATACGTAACTGATGATTTAAATATTTTAAACCATATTCATGCAATATTTCTATGCAAGTATCAAAGCTCAAAGGGGATGTGCAGCACAATTATTTTAAATTGACCTCTCCTCCTTTTATATCATCACCCTGTATTACACAAAGACAACCCAGGAGAGATCAGTAAATGCCTTTGAAAGAGCAAACAATCCCCAAACCTGCAGCTGAGTTAGTATTTTGCAATTTTAAGATCTCAAGGTAAGTGATGTACCGCAACTAAATATCTATGACATCTCAATCCTCATTTCAGGCACTGTAACGCATGCATAGACCGGCATTATATGAGTGCCACATGTGGGCAAGTTGGGACTTTTACAGTGGCAGTAAATTCAAGAAGGCAAATTCTGTTTGGATTTACAAATTAGGTTGTACAGTTATATAAAGCAGAGCAGAACATGTCTTATGGCACTTGTTTTGTTCACCTCTTACTGAAACAGTTGTTGGGGTTGCTTGGGCTTTTACCATGCCAAGCCTTCTCCCTTTTCTTCTTTTACTTAGCAGCCTTTAGAGGAATTTGGTCTGAAAGATTAGGATCAAAGCCAAGACAAAACAGAGGGAAACGTAAGTCTTTGTTTCACTTTTTGGGGACCATAATGCCCAAGAATCACAAAACTGCTGTTGTTTTAATGTAAGAGACTTCTGTTCAGGAAATCACTTTGAAAATTTCTTCCTAAAGATTAAAAGAGCCTAGTGAACCCTTGCCAATTGAAAAAAAATAAATTAGAATCAGACATCCCCAAAATCATGAATTTGATCAAAAATTATGACTAGAGGGATGACAGATCAGTTATTTCTTTGCCCCCTGCTGTGAGCTTTTTAGGATTGTTTCCTAAAGAACTAGAGATACTCCAAGTCTGGAAGTTCCAAGACTGGAAACATTTTTTAAAAGCAATGGATGAGAACAAGGATCACTATAAAAAGAGCAGCCTTATTTTTCTCTAGGATGGCTCAGACTACAGTAGCCTGCACCACTTGGCACATACTTCAGTAAGTACTGCCTATTACCAATGCACTGTATCATGGTCCCACAGAATAATTGTGTTTGTAAGGACCTCTGGAGCTCATCTGATCCAACCCTCAGTGAAGCACAGGGCCCATATCAATAGTGCCTTCTAGAAGCAGAAAATTGGACTGAATTCTCAATATCTGGCCAAAGCTAATTTCCAGATGGGAAAAAAAAGAATAACCAGTGCTGGCAAGTCTGGAGGTAGGTTCTTAAGACTCCAGATATTGAAGCTTTACGAGACATGCCACATATTGCAAGACTTGGCAACGTGGAAGAGTTGACACCTTTATCAATTGAATGAACTTTCTGGTGATGCTTCTGCTGTAAGAGCCCAGACTTGGAAAAGTAAATTAAGCCAAGTTTAAGAAGCAAGAAAATGGCTTCACAAGAACCTAACAAAGCTTCTCAGCAGCAGCCCTGTGGGGCATCTAAGCAGCATTTTCCATGAGCAAGCATAACATTGCTCTCTTGTTTCACATTACATAGAATGATTTTAAATTGATTCAGTGTTAGCCGATTGGCAGTAACAATTTTGCACCACTATGATCATTCCAAGATCATCAGAAGATTATTAGACTTCTAATGGCTATCTAGTCAAGAGTTGCCATAAAGTACCTACAACAAAAAAAGAGCATTACGTTTTAAGACCTATATAACTCAAGAAGATTTAAATAAAAATAGTTAAATCAGTCTTATTCTTTTGTTTGTATGATTTATGCATAACTGAACTACAGGGCAGTTGTATGGAATATAATGATGAAAGAAAACTGGCATGGGCATAAGTGACTTGGAAGATGTCTGTTTAACAGTCTCTAGAATCCACAAGATCATCATCTCATTTGCATAAATAATATCAAAGGGCAATTCCCAGCCCCAAGCCTGTGGGCAACATGTTCTCCTTGTGATCCTACACTGCTATTCTGGGGACAGAACCGTGCAGAGAGTGAGATGGTACACCTGTCTTTGAAGCACATTTGATGCATTAGTAAAAACACTGGGACTTATTTCCTCAGTTTATAAAAATGCTTGAAATATTTTGGTGGGAAAGACT
Organism: Podargus strigoides; assembly: GCA_028020825.1. Classification (NCBI taxonomy): domain Eukaryota; kingdom Metazoa; phylum Chordata; class Aves; order Caprimulgiformes; family Podargidae; genus Podargus; species Podargus strigoides. Next base: position 61,749,560 of record CM051662.1, read on the forward strand.
ATTTATCGGGATTTTGACTGAAATTCTCCCAAGGCTTTTTAGGGAAGGAGGAAAGGAAGGGATAAGAAATATATATACTTTGAGGTAAAACTTAAACTTGATTTTACCATTAAGTCCTCCAAATTTTATTTGAGCTTCTTCAAAGAAATATTTGGTATTTTCAGCAGATTTTAGTTGCTTTATTCTTAACCATCTTCCAGTTACCAAAGATGATACGGGATTCCTTTTGAGTAGTTAGTTACATTATCAAAAGATAATTTGCCATCCTGCCCCAAATACACAATAATTAGATTGCAAATAATTTTTTTTGGTCATGTTTTCTTGAATGTCAGAAGAGGTACATTTTTGGAGTATGCTTCTTTTTTTAAATTACCATCTCTTAAATTTTGCCACTGTATCCCTGTGATGCTAGGCCTGCTTCCATCTTATATGCCTTGTTTTGCAGCAGTCTACTGCTTAGTCTGTCAAAATATAATTTTCACATACACCTACATAACTAAAACTCATTAATTAATTCACACAATGAAATCTGGTAACATGAAGATGTTATTTTCATCATAGGGAAAAAAATGTCAAAGTGAGAAAGGCTTCTTATGGTATGTCTACTTGAGCCATCAAAATAGTTGTGATTAAGCACATTTACTTTAATCTTCTACTCATCTCATACCTTTAAGATGCATGCAAATCTTCACTGCATGGAAGCATAATTAAGCTTTGTTTACTAAGGCATATAAGAATTAAATACAGTATTTTTTTCTGTTAGCTGGTCAAAATAAAAGCTCATGGCAGAGACTAAGCTTGAAGGGTAGCAGCAAACCCAAGCAGAAGAACTTTCTGTACAGGAAACCCTGTCATCTGCATTATGATCAGTGTGAGCATCAGCTGGAGGCAGGGATTCTGTCCTAAGCTTATGCTGGCTTTTAGAAGCCATTAAATAATGCTTCTCCATCTTCCTTCAAATTAAAACTTAGGAGATCCTTCTGTAAATACTGGTTGTTGTTCCAAATATGATATATTTTAGGAGGGCTGGGCAGAATAAACCTTTCTGAAAGTAACAGCCCATTTTCAATGCAAAGCAATAATACTTAACAAGAGCAAGAAAAATCGAGTCGTATTACATTGGCACAGAATGAGCTCCACAGTATGTTGATGAAATGCCAATATCTATGGATTGCTTAGCACGTTCGATCAGTCTGAGCATTTTAAGCTCTGTTTCTAAGTTTAGGCCATATCCACTCTTGCACTCAACCAATGTAGATCCTGCTCTGCACATGCGTTCGAGTCGGTGTTTGAAAGTATTGAACAGCTCTTCTTCTGTAGCCTTCCGAGTGTGTTCCACAGTAAAATGTATTCCTTCCCCAGCCTGGTGGAACTCCATGTAGGATGCACCTGCCAGCTTGGGGAAAAAAAAGAAAACAAAACCCAACCCCCTCATACAATTAGCTATTAAATGTGCATTTTCTATCCAATGGATTCTGGAAAGTGCCTTGAGGTCTCTGCAGTGAGAGAGAAAAAGAGGGAGGAAAGAAATCCCAATTAATTCTCTCTCCCCCTCCTCTTCTGTCTCCCCTCCACTTAAGTGAAGAAATTATGTAAGAAGTGGCATAAAGAGAATTACTCAGAAGATTTGTTTCCCCCCGAGCCCAAGGGGAAAACCTATCTCTAGCTCAAAAATTAATTTATGTGGAAAAAAAGGGGGAAAAAAAATCAAGATTTATATGGTAATAGAAGGCAGCACTCCTGTATTGCTTCAATTAATGCAAAAATATATCAAGGCTGGCTGTAAAGGCTGCAGTTAGACTCCTCTCTCAGCCTACTGGTATTAAAAAATCATCCCTCCTCCCTCAGTTAGATTATCTGACAGAAATCATATATTTTTCTACAGATGAAAAATGGAAGTCACTAGAAAGCAGAAATAGCTATGCATTAAAAAAAAGGAAGAAAAATCCAGCTGTGTAATTTTATGCCATTACCTTCATTGCAAACTCATGAACCCTATCACCAGCCCATACTGGATGCGTATGTGCATCTACCAGGGCTAAAGAAAACAAAATAAATGTATGCTTAGGTTATTTCACTGTATAAAAGAAAAGCTTATGAACATGCAAGCAAACGAAATGGACAGCAGAAGCTCCCCTATAATGCCTCTATAGGTTAGAGAAAAAGAAAAATCCAACCAAGAAAAATCCAGTCCAGATAATCTAGGATTTTCCTCAAAGGCTATTAATTTTCTTTCAATTTTTTTAGGTGTGACACCTTTTGTAAAATGTCTCTAGGTAAGTGCACCAGTTGCTGAGATTTTCATGTTGTTTCGATGGCGTCTTCAAACTGTGGAAGAAATGATAAACAACAAACTTTGAAAGAGTTCACTAGACTTTAAGTCTGTGTTCTTTAAAAAAACCAAAGTGCTTAGGCTGGGTTTAGTATGCTAGCACTTATGCTAGCAATAGTCCACTTGCTCCAGCAGGAGCTTTTTCTATGAGCTGTGAAACCAATGCTACTGAATGCCCAAGGCCATTGGAAACAAATCAGCGGTCTAACAGCTGCTCATGTGCTAACACCACTTGCAAAGTTTAACATTCAGTAGATTTGCCCAGGTTTATTTTTTATCAGGTAAAGTTGCAGAGTATGTGACTTCAAATCCTGTGCTGCCCTTTTGCCTCTAACCAGCTGCAGGCAGGATGGAGAGACCATGGCTGAACAGCTGATGGGCAGAAAGGGTAGAAAAATGCTGAAAAGTCACTCGATGGGTCAGATGCATTACTGTTGTGATCCACGATACAGAGGAAGAGATGAAAAACTAAACAAAAGGAGACAGAGCTCTACAATGAAGCCAAAAAAACCCCCATCTCAAATGCTGCAATTTTCTCCTTGCATCACTCCTGATGAGTGTAGGTATCTGAATCAAACAAGATGGAGGCAGCATGCTGCAAAGTTGGAAGCAGCAAGTCACAAGAATGTGTGGGAGTCATCCCTGCAGAGACGAAGGGGAACAGATAGAGCAGGGCCGCGAGTAGGGGGGCGGATCACGCGCCAGGGGGTAGCTCACACATCTGGGAAAGGGGGGTTGGTCATGCGCGGGCGATTCGGGTGGCGTTCGGGTGTACGGGTATAAAAGCCTTTGTGGCGCAGCATTAAATCGGAGCAGCTATCCACGACGTTCGTGCCTGTGGTTGTTCTTCTGGGATGGGATCCCAGACCACGGCGCACGGAGATTGTCGCCTCAGCAGCAGCGACAGATGAGGAAGCTACAATTCTCTGCCTCTCAACACAAGATATTATCAGACCAGTACTAAATACAGAGGAAAAAGGACAGAGGGATGTTTAATACACATTTGCTTTGCCTCTAATCACTTGGCATTGTGTCATTATGAAAAAATAAACCTACCTGGTAACACACACTTCCCAGAGCAGCCAATTATTCTTTCAAATGTTGCTTCTGAAAACTGATTGCGGATAACATCTGCCTGGCCCACAGCTTTGATACAACCATCTCTGCAAACAACAGACAGTGAACAAAGGAAGCATGAGCCTGTTTAGAAGTCAAATGCTTGTTGACAGAGCTTCTGGAGCAACAGCTCTCTTAAAGCAGGAGTAGGGACCTTCAGCAGGACTGAAGATGCACACAGGAGGCAGCTTGCTAATCTTAGAGATTCACAGAAAACGATGGGGTAATGCCATGCATTTCAAGTTGTTTGCCATAACACTTGTCTTGCCCTCTGCTTAGATCCCTCAGGACAATACCTTGGTACTCTTTTGTTCTATTTTCTCCTAGACAACATTTTTTTTTCTTGTGGATCAACAAATACACAGCATTCCTCTCCAAGTATCTGCAGGGCACTCTTCTCCTCACAGAAGTCAAACTGTCAACACCAGCCTCCACTGCCTGGACCTGAATCACACCCTGGTGCCCTTGGAAGCCATAGGGATAAATCTCTTCAGGGCTGATCTTCAGTTCAACACCAATTTTCTCCTGGTGGAGCTTGAGGATGGTACTGGGAATTCTACACTGCACTTGAGGGATCCTCTCCAGCCATGCATGGAGCTCCACCTCACCTATGTGAGAGGGGCTTCCCGGGGTGCATGCAGCACCTCTGCTCATTCAGCCTTGTCATTCTCCAGCTCTTTTCAAGCCACTGGAATAGCAACTGAGAGTCATCGTGGGTATGGCACCTCACTTGAAGGTACCTCTACGCTACACGGCTGAATTTTTAAGAAGCAGATAGCAGTCAGAGCATTTAGAAATGGGAGAGAAGCGATGAAATTATTTATGTTAATCATTAACTATAATTCCATTAATGACACAAATTATTTATGACTGTTATTAGTTCATGTCAGCTTGCCTAGAAACAAAGCAGAGGCAGAAGAGGGTAGCAATTACGGTCAGCACCAGGCTAGAAGCTATCTTTACGAGGCTGGAAGTGTGAACACAGCACGATAAGGGAAGAGATCAGGATACAGACTGAAATGATCAGAATTACGAAGGCAGGTGGCTGCACCCCTGCTGCCCCCCCCTCACGCACTCACAGCCCCACCACCAGGCTGGCGTTCCGCAGCACGGCCAGGCCGGCGGCCCCCTCCCGCCGCAGGTACTCCTGGCCCCGGTCGCAGACCAGCACCGGCTGCTGGGCGTTCTCCAGCAGCAGCCGGTGCCGGTCCGCCATGGCAGCGGGCAGCGCGGGTAATGGCCGGGGGCGGCCGCCGCTCGGCTCAAAGTTCCCCGGGCCAGCGCAGGAGCGAGCGCCTCCTGCCCCACCGGCCAGCCCCGCTTCAGGCCGGACCTGCGCCTCACACTGACCCTGACCCTGCCTGTGGAAGCCGTGTCGAACATAGGGAGGATGGATTGGGACTGATCAAGGATAACATTGGAATTTGCAGTGTGTTCCCAGACAAGCTTCACAGGACAGTAGCTGATGAGAGAATGAGAAGGTCAGGCTGGAAAACAAGCTGAGGGAGTGTGTGAAGATGTGACTGAAAACAGTCCCAAGTGTGGTGTGCGAAGAAGCATGTGTTATGTCCTGTTTAGCTTGATTGTTTTGGGAACGGAAATGTATAAGACTAACTGGCGAGCGAACAGCAAGAGAGAGTGGAGAGAGAGAGAGAGCTGCAGCAGAGCTTGGACAGAGCTTTTCCTTTCTTCTTGTTAGCTACTTGCTTGCTTACAAACTTGCCTTTCTCAGAAAAGGAGTTCTGAGTCCTTTTCCTCCCATACTTCATTCGCTGCACCTGCCCTGGTTGGTCTTTGCTGACCAAGCTCCCAACAGAGGGTGAGGACACGGAGGTGGAAAGCCAAGCAGGGGGGCATGCCAGGCGATTCCTCTGGGGTACGGGTCAGGCAGGTGGGGGTGACCATCCTCACCCATGTCACCTTCTGCACTTAGAAATTCAGGCTGAAAAAGCTACTGGGCTTTAAGAGTGCATTTGGCAGCAACCTGCTGTGCCAGGCAAGGGATGCTGTTCTTCCTGCACTCCGGGGTGACATGACAACATCCATGCATCGTGCGAGTTTAAGATAAGCTCCAAGACACCGGTGTTGCCAGCTGGGGATTCCTGGAGCCCTCTGGCCACACTGCACCACCTGCAGATTTCCCTTTGCCAAGAAAACAGGAGCTTCTGAATTGGGAGCACTGGTCTGCCCATGTCCTGCCTCCCCAGCGTCCATCACCTTGCCAGCATCCAGCACCAGCCCCTGAGGGACTGTAACACCTCTCACTGCACCTGATATTCAGGAAGACATTAATTTATCAAGGCAGATATTAATTTATCCAGTTCCACGATTGAAAGGTTTGTGTGATTGTGCTGCCCCCCACAGAATTACGGGTAGGAGAGTCAGGGAGCAAATATTCTCAGTGTGGATTTTTGGTTCTCTTGCTCTCTTCAAACATTCATAGTGAGTACAGGGCTCCAGTAATTCCCAGCTGGAAAACTGAGTGTTTTTCTAAATAAGTGGTCCCTCAAACACCTTTCTGGGGGTGGTAATCCTCTTCAGATGCCTTTTCTTTTAAAAAGAGGATTGATTTTAAATGCTTGTAACACACCTATGTGCATATACACGTTCCTGTACAGCAGAAACAGATATGTTGCTCCTTCTGGTGAAGTCTTGGTTGCAAATAAGGCAGGGTATGCAGCTAAAATTCAGCATTTTGCATTTAATAACAAACCTGAAATACGAGTAAAACTGTGATAGCATCAGGTGTTATCTTGGGATACTGCCTGTCAATATTGCAACACCACATAATCTTCACCTTCCTCCTAAAGGTAAGATAAATTCTGTGTAAAGCTTTGTACGTGTGAGAAGGGTGTTGTTACACTCCATTAGGATAAAATTCAGTTCTGTGCACTAGGCTTTTCCAAGAACCAAGGGCAGATCCTGATTTAAAACCTTAGAATAGGTGAAGATTTTATGCGCAGTAAGATAGGAGTGTATTTCATTCTCAGACTCACAGTAAAAGATGGAAAGACAGTTCTTTACAGAGCTGGTGGGTCTTACCTGCTGAAAAGGTGTTGAGGAATAACACCTTATGCTCATTTCACTTATTATTATTGGTTATTTTAAGTTCCTCAAGTTTGCCAGTTTGGGATGGAAAATAACTCATTTCACCAAAAAAATTAAAGTACGGTAGCAGAAAGAATAGAGAAGGAAAAAAATAGTAAAAGTAGAGATAAGTTAAAAGTCAGTTGAATATCAGATTATTAAGAGATTTCATCTCTTCTTGGTGCTTTGTGTAAGCATGTGATACACTTACTCCTCAAGGACCATCTTTTCAAATACTTTGTCAGGGTTACTTTAAAATGTTTATTCTTGTAAACAACGTGTAATTTAATACAGAAGGTCCAAGGTTGGCTACGAGTCTTAATCCAAATATTGGCTACATTTTCCTTAAATGTGCACATTACATTTTTTCTTCTGCTTAGTCCTTTACAATACTACACCTAGCACAAGCAAGTGTCCTGAAAGGAGACATTGTGCATGTCTTAATTCTTAATTGCTGGTGGAATTTACTGAATGCTATTTCCCTATTTAGAAAAGCAACAGAGGTTACTGGACCCTCAGGATCAAACACAGAAATTGCATCAAACAGATGAAACTGACTTTCAGATGTGGAACTGACACAGACTAAACCAAATATGACATGTGCTCCTGGCTCCCCTCATATCAGATTGAGGTTTAAGTCAAGATTTACAAATGTTTTTTGCATAGCTTTGCAAAAGTAATAATGAAGTAATTCTGCATTTTTTTTCCTATTCAGAAAAACTTTGCATCTTTTCATTAAGAACCGTTGATAGGTAAGGGACATTGTGTAACAGGGAACATTTGAAACATGGTTATGTTGTTCCTGCCAAAACTGTAACATTCCAATGCCTGGTAACAGAGAGAGACTTTCTTTTTATGACAGAGACTGGGAAAGCACACTCACATTTTGCAGTGTGTTGTCCTATTAATGCCACTGAAGTTTATGGACCTTTATAGCTGCCAGGAGGCTTTTGTTTGTGTGGATATTGGCTACAGAGTCAGTACAGATTTGTCTTTAATAATGATTGTACAGCCACACTTCAAGCTTCATGACTCAAAACAGCAGAATATTTCTTGGAGACACTGGGGTATAATGGATCTCCACATCTTACCTGCAGTGAAGTCTTCACAGCTATTTCCAAATAGTTTATAAACAGCTTTAAAGACCAAGTGTATTTAAAAATTAACTATTATTTAGAGTGCCATACTTTCCTGTGTTTCAGATAGGAAGATAACTGGTATTTTGTTCACAGCCTTCAGCCATTAAAGCAGAGAAGACAGCTAAGAATGAGGTTCCTGCAAATACTGCAGGTGACTTACAGTTTTTCCACGTAGAGGTTTCTACTGAAATAAGGCTATGAAGTGTTATAGCTGCATCCTCTTAATCAACCAATTCAGAGCTGAAGGAATCATTACCGTATCACCAGCAGTCTGCAGCAGGCACATCTGGATATTTTTTAAGAGTTGCTCATTCTGTAGTATTATCATCAGAAAGAACAGGCTATTCCTGTGGCTCCTTCAGTCTACTCAGCCATGCAGCTCAGAATGACACAAGAAAGTCACGTACACATGATGAAACATTCTTCACCTTCTATCATACACTAGTTTGCATTCAGTGTGACTGCCTGACAGCAGAGTACTGACAGTGATGCTAAACTGATCTGATACATGAATAAACCATCTATTTTCTTTCAGAGTACACAACTTTGAAGATTTAATTTATTCCATGAATCACTTAAATTCAGATATTTCCCTTGACAGAAATAGCATTTGTTGACATTGGTAATACTTAAAAGTTGGGGGGTTCTTTGTTTTTAAATATTCACTTTAATTCTCATATTTTCAGTTTTAAATTGAAATAATTGCCTATTCCTCCCGCAATAGTTTTTTGGACACCAATAAAATATTAGAGACCTTTGCAGGAGTTAATTTTCCCCATATTAAAATACAATGGGAAAAAAGTAAACACATTCTTACAAAATTATGGGAAAAAGAAAAAAGTTTATTTCCAGATATACAAAACACCTATTCTCTCATTTCTCCATCTTCTTCCTCTTCTTCCACTCCTCTAATGTACAAAACATTATTGCACCTGTAAAGAGAAACACAGGATTTCCTTAACTGTAAGCATTTTAATTTTCCACTCCTTATATACACTACTTCAAGCATTTTCCTGCTTGAGTGTAGCCTAGAAACAGCCAAATTCCACATAACAAATCACTGCTGTTGACATGCAGCTTTCCACAAAGTTCAGAACCACTGCAAAGACTCCAATTTTATAAAAGCAGTAACTGGTTGACAATGCTGCACAAGAAATTTTTACTCTTGGGTTAACAGTTATGGTCAAGTTTAATTTCCAAGCATGCAAAATGCTTTGAGTAGCAAAACACTAACATACTCTACTAATGCCAAGAGATTAATAGATGAATAATCTGAAAAACTAAGGTATTTAGTTAGCTGAAAAAGAGATCATTAATACTTTTTTACAAATATTTCAAAATTCATTCTTCCTCCCCTCAGAAAGGATCTCATAGCCTTCACATAAGTTACATTAACGCTTAGCATTTTAGTTAGAGAAGAAACACAGTATCTAGCAATAGAAGTTTTAATAGAAATGATAAGAAGATTTAAAGAAACCCTGTTCCTGCCATAAATGTCCTAATTACCTTATCAAAACTTCACCCAGGTGTCCGGACAGCGCACCGTCTATATACTCCTCTGTGTTCGCAAGCTTGAGAAGAAAACCAGCAAAACTCAGAAGGATGGTAACAGAAGCAGCTTCGCCAGGCACATCGTGAGTTCGCCCCGCAGCCCACCGCCCGGCTACAGTGACCGGGGGAGGCCGAGCGACTCAGTGCCCACGGGTGAGGCACCGCCTATGCTGGAGAAGCGCCTCACTCTGCCCCGCCAGGGCCGAGGCCCGGCGCCACCCCCGCCCCAGGCACCGCACCCGACGGCTCCTGCCCTTCCGCCGCCGACCCCGGCCCTCACCTGCATGTTCATGTAGCCGTCGACGGAGACGAGATATCCCTTGTACTCCATCCCCCACTTCAGCTTCACCATCACCGGCTTCCCCGTCAGCCCGTTCAGGAACGGCTTGGGGTTGAGGGGCAGGCTCTGCCGGGAGAGCAGCCAGTCAGCACCGCCCGCCTCCGCCCTTCCCCGCCCTCCCGGGACCGATAACGGCCGCGGCTCCTGCTGCCTGCGTGGCCCCCACCCCCTTCCCGCGCGCGGTGCGAGCACCGCCCTCACCATGGCGACGCGGCAGCAGCCTGAGAAGCACAGGCTCACGCGGAAACCCCTCGTGCGCGCCGCGAGCTAAGAAAGAATGGGAGGCAGCGCCGCTCCGGCTTCCACTTCCAGGGGCGCTGCTGCTCTCACCTCTGACCCTTCACCCTCGCCGCGCCGCACTTGCAATAGGCTGGGGCGCCCTCACGCGCGAAGCGAAAAGCGGAGCTTCCCATTGGCTCGGCGGCGCCGTGGGCCTCTCTCATTGGTCGGACTGGCTGCCCTCCCCCCTTTCCCCACCAATCGTTGGCATCGAGAGGCGTTCCGTGCTCTCCGGGGCGGGGGTAGCGCTGCGCTTGCCACTGCCGGGCGCCTCGGGCTGCTGTCCTCGGGGAGCCAGCGGTGGGCTGTGCGTTCCTGCGTACCTTAAGCCTGTAGGCCTTTCCCACCCTGCCGACTTGTGATCTCCTCGCCACCTTGTGGGGACCCCTATCTGATGAGAGACCCAGGGGAACCCCGAATCTTGGGATAATTTCTTTTAACAGAGTTTTCACTACTTCTTTAGCTTGGTTAGTTCTGCATGGGAATGCTTCCGGCCATCCTGAGAATGTACACACATACACTAACATATATCGGAAACCCTGTGCTTTAGGTAATTCCGAAAAGTCTACCTGCCAGTAATCTCCTGGTTCCAGCCCTATTTGTATTCTTCCTAACTGGATTTGTTTCCTGACGATAGGATTGTTCCTTAGACAGATCGGACACATAGCATTCACCCGTTTGGCCAAAGTTAACATCTGGTTAGAAATTATTTCTCGTTTTAAAAATTTTACCATTACCTCTGCTCCCCAATGGCATTTGTTATGTTCAGTTTCCAATATTATCTTCATAATTTTTCCCGGGACCACTATTTGCCCTGCTGAAGTCATATACCATCCAGTCGCGTTTTTCTTTGCCTCCAGTAAGTTTGCTAATTTCTCATCTTCCACTGAGTATTTTGGACTTTCCTCTAGAAATGGAGTAATAGGGCTTACCTTAGTAGGTATTAGTGCCATTTGAGTCCATACATGTCTGGCTACTTCTCGTGCGGTAGCATCAGCTAGACGATTCCCGTCATAAGTTCTTCCTTCGTCCTTTTGATGTCCTTTCATATGCATCACCGCCACTTCCTTGGGTTTGTGCACTGCATCCAGTAGCGCCAGTACTTCATTCCGGTGTTTAATAGTTGTTCCTTGAGAATTTAGAAGTCCTTTTTCTTTCCAGAGTGCCCCATGGATATGGATCACTCCGAAGGCATATTTTGAATCAGTCCAGATATTTACTTTCTTTCCTGTACTCAAAAGTAAGGCTCGCACCAGTCCTATCAGCTCAGCTTTTTGTGCTGAGGTACCAGTGGGTAGGGCTTTAGCTTCGATAACAGTACTCACAGTTACAACTGAGTATCCTGCGTATCTGGTACCGTTTTCCACAAAGCTCGATCCATCTGTGAAAAGCTCCCAATCAGGATTTTCCATCGGGACATCCTTCAGGTCCGGGCGACTGGCATAAACCTGCTCAATTACTTCCACACAATCGTGTCCTAATTTTCCTTCATCCAGCTGGCTGCGGAGGAATTCTGCTGGGTTAATATGGTTAGTTATTCTTAATTCTACATCATCTTGTTCCCTTAATATTGCGTGATATTGTAGCATCCGACTTGATGACAGCCAATGACCCCCCTTTTGTTCCAGGACAGCTATTACCATATGAGGCACAAACACTTCAATTTTCCTTCCCAAAGTCAGCTTTCTTGCCTCCTGGATGAGGATTACTGTGGCTGCTACTGCCCTTAAACAAGACGGCCACCCCGTACTTACAGTGTCCAGCTGTTTTGAGAAATATCCCACGGGACGTTTCCATGATCCAAGTTTCTGGGTTAGCACTCCCAGGGCAAGTTTTTGTCTTTCATTCACATAGAGTTGAAAATCTTTATTCAGGTCCGGAAGGCCTAAAGCAGGCGCTTCTTTTAGGGCCTGTTTCAATTTCTGGAACACTGTTTTGCGTTGTTTGTCCCACACTAACTGTTTTTCTTTGAGTGCTTCATATAAGGGTTTAGCTATTAACCCGAAGTTTGGGATCCATAATCTGCACCATCCTACCATTCCCAGGAAGGACCTCAATTCTTGGTGATTTCTCGGAAGAGGAATAGCACAAATAGTTTCAATGCGATTGACACCTAATTTTCTCTGCCCTTTGGTAATCTCACATCCTAAGTATATTACACTGCGTTTTACTAACTGAGCTTTCTCTTTCGAGACTCTGTACCCGGCCTGACCCAGCATATTCAAGAGGGATATAGTTAGGTTTAGGCAGACTTTCTCTTCTTCGGTCGCTAAGAATATGTCATCAGCATATTGCAACACTAGGTAAGAGAAAGGAGATTCCCTTACCTCAGTAGTTTTCCATTCTTCTAATTCTTTTGCCAGTTGATTTCCGAAAATCGTTGGGCTATTCTTAAATCCTTGCGGTAGCCTTGTCCAGGTCAGTTGCCGCTTTCTCCCGGTTTCCGGGCTTTCCCACTCAAAAGCGAAATATTTTCTGCTTTCAAATGCCAGAGGGATGCAGAAGAATGCATCTTTCAGGTCAATCACTGTAAACCATTGAAATCTTTCCGACACAGATGTTAATAAAGTGTACGGATTAGCCACCACCGGGTGAAGGTCCTCGATAATATCATTAACTGCTCGTAAATCCTGTACTAATCTATACTTACCATTCGGCTTTTTCACTGGGAGAATAGGAGTATTGTATTCAGATTCACATTCTTGTAATATCCCTAAAGTTAGGAATTGTTTAATCAATGGGGCAACTCCCTTCCTAGCTTCTAATTTGAGGGGATATTGTTTTATCCTTACTGGTTGGGTTCCTTCTTTTGGTTTTATAACCACGGGCTGAGCCACTTTGGATTTTCCCGGGATACCGGTTTCCCATACCCAAGGTATTACCGCATTTTCTATTTCCTTAGGTATTGGGGAGGGTTCTACTTCTTTGATTACAAACAGTTTTGCAATATTTTCTTCTGGGATCTCCAATTTCACTCTCCCATTTTCAAAAATGATTTTGACATTTAAGACAGACAACAAATCTCTCCCTAGCAGCGGATTCGGACAGTTGGGCATGTATAGGAATTGATGATCTAATTCTTTTCCCTTAAATTTTAGATTAAGTGGCTGCAGAAAGGATCTTTCCTCTAACTGTCCGGTAGCCCCAACAACTTGAACAGTGGTATCACTAATTGGCCCCAAACGCTCGTTTAAAACAGAATAGGTTGCTCCGGTATCTACAGTAAATTCCTGTTCCCTGCCCCCTATATCTATCCTTACCTTCAGATCCTGGTCTAGTCAGCTCTGACTCTGATATTCCCCCAAGACCATTGCCTGAGCGACACCTGCCGGATTTAATGGGTAAGTGGCCGGACCGCTCGCATTTATTCCCCCAGTACCAGCTCTAGCCGGACACTCATTTTTCCAGTGTCCTATTTAACGGCAAAACGCACACTGATTAGGACCCAACCTTTCCGATTGGTAAGGGTTCGAGTTCATCATCCCTCGGCCACCCGCATTCTGGAAACCCATTCCTCCCCGACCATTTCCTCGATTTCTCCCAAATCCTCTGCCACGTCCTCTGCCTTGCTGTATTACTGCTAAGATATTAGCTTGTTGTTTCCTAGAAGTTTCTTTTTCTCTATTATTATATACTTTCCAGGCCACTTCCAACATTTTATCCAGATTACGGGTGTCCTCTCCCTCCAGCTTTTGTAATTTCTTTCTAATATCCTCTTGGGACTGTCCCATAAATAGCAAGGCTAGCTGCAATTTTCCAGCCTCTTCTTCCACATTCAAATTGGTAAATCTTCTGGCTATTTCTTTTAGTCTTTCCAGAAAGGCAGATGGGGACTCAGTTTTATCTTGTCGTACTGAATACAGTTTTGACCAGTTCAAAGTTTTCGGGATGCCTGTTCTTACTCCTTCCAGGATCAAATTCTGATAATTTCTAATGGCTTGCATACCCCGAATTGTATTAGGGTCCCAATAGGGGTCCTCGCTAGGCACCAAATCATTCACAGTGCCGCCGTACAATTGTAACCTCACCCCCTCCCGAGCCTTTTCTTTGGCCGCTCGTAATACCATATCTTTTTCAGTCGAGTCCATTAAAGTATCTAATAGCACCTGTATATCATTCCAATCAGGATTTTGAGTTTTCATAATCATTTTAACCACCCGTGCCATTCGTTCGGGGTCCTCCCGGTAATTTCCCGCAGATTGTTTCCAAATTATTAAATCACCTGGGGAGAAGGGAACTTTTACCAACACTTTCTCCCCTTGGGGTCCCATTGCTTCCCGTAAAGGGGCAATTAGCTGTGGTTCCCCGAAATTTTTCCGTCCCTGCCGAGTACGAGCGGCTAGAGGTGTTCTCTGTACTTCTCGGGGAGAGACAGAAGAGGGTGTCGGAGGACGGAGTGAAATCTTTTTGCTAGATCTCCCCACTTCCACCTCCCCGTCATTTTCCTGATCATCACTTTCATATTTTTCCTCCTCATTATCACTCTTGGGAGGTGCGCTCGGGGATATCAATAAGGACAGATCCTCCTCTGGCCGGGAGTTTAGAGCCAGGCAGTTTGAACAGCCCGTTCTCCCTTTACACTCTTTGCACTCCGTATTCTGAACTTCTAACAACAGTATTCCACATTCCTTTTGCCATTCCGGCTTTCTTCCCAAATACCGAAATATATCTAAATAAGGTATTTCATCCCACTTTTCATTACGATACAGAAAATGCATTAGTGGAGTAATTACACCGGAGTCGATTGATCCATTTAATGGCCACATCGGACCTTCCCTGTCTGTATACTCAGGCCACCAGTGATTACAAAATTCAATCATTTTTCCTTTTTCTAAGTCCTGATAAAACCCTTCACTTTTCCATCGTTTCAGTATACAACCTAACGGCGTATTACCCGGTATCTTATTGTTAGACTGCAACATTGCTTTCACAGCTTTAAATGGCATCATTTCAATTTCAATATCTCACACACACTACACCACAATCACTCGTTACTCGTTCGCAAATAGCAGCAAAATAATAGCAGCAAAAATAAACTTACCAACACAACAAAACAGAACAACGTATAGATACCAGAATAAATACCAAACCAACCAACTTGCCGCTTCTCGTCGCCGCGAGGGGCAAGTGCCGGACTTGCGCAGCTTTCGCCGCGGCTGACAGCCGGCGCCTAGGCTTACCAACCGAGACGTCTTAGCCCAACCTAGCGAGGATCGCCGCCTCGTCTTATAGGCAGGCACCCAATACCAAATAATAAAGCACCCCGGGCTTACCTTTCGCAGTTGTCCGCCAGGCGCGGGGGTCGGGCGCAGACCCATGACTCCCCGAGAATCCCTCGGTGCCGGCACGGAGTGGATCAGAGTGCGAACCGCCCCAGCCGCCTTCGGAGTCCTGCCGCGGTCGCCAGAAAACTGTTGCCCGGTCCGAAGAAACACAAACGACCGAAATTGTTTATGTGGTGCTTTATTGAGGCCCCGGGAGCCTGAGGACTATTGTCCAAAGTCAGAGCCCCATTTTCCCTTCAAATTGTACAAGTTTATATAGTGTAAGTTTATTTAACAAGATAGAACTACCTCATTAATTATTGATAATGTTTGACAGATATATTGCTGCCATGATCATACATCAAAGAGATACCTTCAAAGAAATATATCTAGTCATTAATTGCTGCCATGATCATACATCAAAGAGATACCTTCAAAGAAATATATCTAGTCATTAATTTTGGTATGTTCCAGGCCTCTACCCAGGATACAAGATATCCCCTCCAGGTACATAAGATAATAGGGGTACATTCTTAGGGATAAGATAAAGAAATACATCTGCATGCACATATTTTAGGTATCTGCTAAGTTACAAAATTCCTTTCTCAAAAGTAGGCCCTAAGAGCCTTAGCATAACTACTACTACTATTAGATAGGTATGGTAACAACCTCACAGCCCCGCAGGCCCCAAGGGGCCGGTTTCTCCCCCTCAGGCCGGCAGCAACCTTATTTTGCCGTGGAAGTAGGCGGGCCCGAGGCCGGAGATGGACGCACCGATTCTGAGCAAGCGGGTGTGTGCGGGTGTGTCTGCTTCCCAGCAAGGAACTGCTTGCTTTTCACCTCGGGGTTCACCAGCCCTGAGGGCCGTGTCCAGCTCAGCAGCAGTTCGCGTTTCCGCCTCTCTCTGTACAGGTCGATCACCACGGGGCGGCAGTGCTTAACCTGTACGGTGGCTGTGGCACGTAACGGGAGGCTTCTGTCGAACTCTCCTGATGTTACTTGCGAGCCCTGCCGGTGGTGAAAGCGTGGCGACATCGATTCGTGTTTAAAAATAAATTTACGGACCAGTACATTTTCGCTACTCCACACGCACAGATAGAAAAGCTCAAAGTTTGTAAGATGTAAGCAACATCCTTGCCAATGTGCCAATGCTCTACTCGGTTTCATTTGACTCCCAGGAGATGTTGCCGGAGCTTTTCTTGGCTGCAGAGAGCATAAGCCTGTTCACAATCGTGAAACGTCAGTCCTGCTCTAGCTATAATTTGTGACTCTTAACCTTTGACAGGCAAATATGTTGAGCCAACGCTTGTACCTTTTATTAATTTGTCACACCTACACTAATGTCTTTTGCTACTCAATGTCTAAAGTCATCAAATGCCACAATGTGTATTTATGTTCCTGCATACAGTGTATTCCCTTCATCTTTAATGTATTGGATGCTGAATGTGGAAAACATACATTCAGGAACTAACCTTTCTGTAACAGAACTATGACATTTTTTGTACACTTTGCCTTCTAAAGGGCAGTCTAGTGCTCTAGTGTTGAAACCAAATCCATCATCACCTGCTTAAATCTGAGTGTTTAATGCTGTTGACTCAACAACCTATCTTCTCCAGATCCAGAATGTCCTCACACAAATGGTTGTGATATCTTTATGGATGGGTAGGAGTGCACAAGAGTTGGAACTGTGGTTCTTTCTAACTAGCATGTATCAAAAGTGCACTAAGATACTTGTTTCCGTGAAATAAGTGTGATTTTCTTTTAGGGTATATTGGATGGGCAAAAGAGACAACATCAAAATTATGCATCTTTCTGGTAGCAAGACTCACTACAGCTGAAAGAGTAACTTTTAAGATTTCTGTAAGGAAGTTTATGTTGAGATTATATAGGAAAAGCATGAACACAATGGGAAATGGTATATGTAGCAAAATTGTTCATACCACTTGAGTAAAGACTAGCTGGTTTCAAGTGATAACATGTATAACATGACAGAACGCAATGAATTTAGAGTGAGCGTCTTGGATAAAATCATACATGGGAGTAATTTTTGCATTTTTGTGACAATTGCCAAGGATAAACATGTATATCTGTGAATGGCAATATAACAGGTTTGCTATGTTATCTGTAAACAGCACTTCTTATTTTTACATACTGAACCAATTTTGATCACGATATGTCCTACTCATGTTGGGGAAACTTTTTGTGTACCAAGAAATACAGGAGCAATTACATTCAGCTTTTAATACACTCTGTCCCTCTGACAGACGGGTAAATATTCCATCCATGTTGTTATAAAGTTCTCAAAACCAGAAGAATTTCCCACGGTTATAGATATCAGCATAGTAGCCAGAGAGCAGGAGTGCTTGACTTCTAGTTTCATAATCGGCACATGAATTTATGCATCACTAATCTCATCAGCTGTAGACTGAGTCTGCAGCAGTTTTGTGTGGTGGTAGGGTAGGAAGGAGTACTGAAAGCACAGAATGCGTGACTACATCTGATGTCGTTAACTGGGTAACATGGTTAATCAGGAAATGAAATAGCTTTTGCTTTTTTTTTTCCCCTGTGAGGAATTTGCTGTTTACCTTGTTGACTGAATCGTTCTGACTCAGAAGTAGTTTGCTTACACGGGTCTTCTGACCTTCAGCACAGGGGTGAAGTTCACCTTTTGTCCTCTGTATTTCCGCGTGTAATAAGGGAAGTAATCGTTTGCATTCTTTTCTGCCTTTGGGTCAGGGTGTTCAGGCTGCTGCTCAACAGGAAATGAACAGGAAAGAGTTTTGTCCTGGGGCATGAGTGGGCTCATCAGCTTAACATGGACATTTGCCTTCATTTGGTGCCTTCCTTCTCCAGAGCAATGTCTTCTCTGTGGCAATTTACACCACAGGTAATGGGAGGGGCCAAGTAGGTAAGTAGAGGGTGTTCTTGTAATAGGACCTGGAGATGGTCAATAGAGGATCCACTCTTCTACCTAGGGATGCAGTGACAAACACACTTGCAAGGGTAGGTACTGACCAGGTGAGTGAAGAGAAGATCAGGCCCTGACCATATTGTTTACTGCAATGCAGGATAGAGATACTTAAGTTAGTTTGGGTAATAAAAACAATTGAAAAAAGCCTGCTTCTCTGCCAACAAACATATTCTGGTGTCTGAGCCAGCTCACTCTGACCAGCATGTGCAACTACGATAATTTGGAGAATTAGGGTATGTTCAAGGGTTAGACTGCGGCTACATTTCATCAAATTTTCACAACCGTAGGAAGAGGTGTATCCTTAACAAAGACAATTTATTATGACACTCAATTCTTTGCTCCAAAGCTTATTATATTTTTTCCCGAAGAAACATGTTTGTTTGGGTTTTTTTTTAAATGAGGGAAAAGGAACCTATTTTTTTCCCAAGCACCATTCTTGGAAATGACCTTCTTGGCTGAATTTTTCTTGAAAAATATCAGCTTGGTGCAGATATTTCCTGCTTCCAGGAAAGCTTTTCTAGAGATCTGTGTCCTGTAAATGTTTATACAAATGGTTAAAGGCTGCCAAAGTTGTAAGCCACTAAGAAAGAGGAGCTTAGAATGGAAAACAGTGAAACCTTAATAATAGCATTGCCAACTCCACTTAATAAACAGATGCATCTAATATGGATTTTATATAATAAACATTAGCTTGAAACTATTGTACCAATTTTTTTTTTTGCTACACAAAAAACAAAGATTTAGCATATCCATGCACAATGTTGAGTATTTTCTGGCAAGTTTGTATTTCTAAAATTATCATTAAGGTTGTTTGATCAGTTGTAGGTTGCAATGGACTGACATTGATGTTCCTTTTGTATGATGCTTCACATAAGGCAAGTGACTACTTGTTTTGACAGATTGTAAAAAATGTAATTAGAATGTGAAAAGGGCTAGTTCATACTTGTGACACTTTATGGATTTACATGCTTCTGTGAATTGGACATAAAACACTCCAGCTCATCTGTGGTTTTGTGGGTTCTTGCTTTAAATGCTCAAGAAGAAGCTCTTATCATTTTTTTTTTTCTCTGGGAAAGGAGATCTAGAAGATTAAATGATACAATTAAAGATTTATTTAAGAACAGACATCAAATGCATGGCTAAACAGTCTTGTTTAATTAACAGTATTATCATGTTGAGACCCCAAGTATTTTAATGGAGGTATGACTTTAGATTAAGTAGATGATAAGATAACTCACGATAGAGTCAAGTGGATGGTGATTCTGTGCCACTCTGAACTGGGTTGTCTGAGAAGCACGGTTGCGGCAGCGGGTGACAGTGCTTCTGTCCCAGCGTTAGGACACCAGCTCCCACCAGAAGATGCCAGCAGACACTTTATCCATCCAGAAGATATGAGTGGCTGGAAACCTGACTGCCGTGATATTTTTTCACTATTTAATAATTAGCTGAATTTAGGTCTGCGGAGGGACTTTCCCACAGGCCATGTTGACAATGGCCTTTATAATACAGCTCTACTTTTTGTGTTGCTTGGGAAGCAACACTTACCAGACTTAAGAACCTGTATTTTATGAGGTATCTTTGAGTTTATATATAACTGATCTCCATTCCTCTAATACACTATTCATACAATAGGGTTTCTTTATGGGTCCATTACTTGCAGTGCTAAACTTGGCAGAATTTCAGGGAGTTTATTCTGAAAATAAAAAGTTCATCAGCAAGTAATTTAAGTATAGATGGAAAATACTGCAGACTGCATTAGTGTTTCTGATGTTGAGCAAATATATGAGTATATAATAGCTTATACAAATGAAAAATACAACCTTTTTGATGTTGCCAAGTTGACTCGAGCCTCAGATAATGGGCTAAAAGGTGCAAGCTAAGCACATTGATCAGAGCTGTAATGTCTTTAGCAAATGGGGGAAATTGAATACCCTTTGCCGATATAACCTTTGCCTGCACTGGTTTTGCTTTATTCACATTTGGAAGTACACATCATCTCCAAGTATGTTTAAATAGCAGCAGGATGGAAGTAATGACTATGCTTTCAAGGGCAGAATGCTCCCGAGTTCCATGGGAACTGGATGCTTAGTTATACTAAAAATTCATAGAGCACACATGACTCAGCCTTGAGTTGTACATCTGAAATGTTGTTGTAATGAAAAGCATTGCTTAATTATCTTTTTTTATTTATAGCAAAGGAAAATCCATTTTATATAATTTTAGAATGTTTTACTTTCCATATTTTCTCTAGTTTAATATTTATGTGTGTATTTTATATATATGTGATACCACAAAACGGTGCAGACAATACTGTGCATATTAATCTATATTTCTGTGCTATGTGTATATATATATACACACTCTATATTATTTACTAATGACCAATTTATTTCAGACATCAGAAAAATGTGGAATTCCGCTGTGTCTGAGAGCACTGATTACATTCACAATGGTGAACAGATTAACCATTTAGTTGCAGGTATCAAGGTTGTCACTCAAACTGGCAGCACCTCAGAATAGCTAAAGCTTATAAAAAATTGTCTGGATTGGAAATGACAGCCTTACATGCATGAATGCGTCTGTATGGCTGGAAGACTGTTGAAGTGTGAAGTGAAGAAGTTCACTTCAGTTTATTTTTTATCATAATTACTGTATTTCATGAGGGAACATTGACTTGCCACATGATAAATACAAGGGGAAACAGACAGAAACTTCATTCTCTTATCATCTTTGTCTCCCGAAGGTCACCACATTTGAACAAAGTGTATTTGTTTCATTCCTTATGCATTTACGTAGCCATTTACTGTACTCTGTATAAGTGAAGCAGAATAATTTTTTGTGAGACTAATTAAAAGTTGCACGGTAGAAAATGTTTTTTTGATCACACCACCGTAACGAAATTGAGCTGTCTTTACCAACATGTGCTCCATTTACTGTTTTTTTTTAAAACATATTTCCCACACTTTCAGCAGATCATTGTTTTTTAAGAGCAAAAACATAGTACATTTTTTCATCCTAAGCAAAATGATATCCTTAAGGAACATACTTAGAAAAAAAAATCGTGACAATTTATCTCATCTTTGTTCTATTTGTTGTGCAGCTTTATACTGCTTCCTAGCTCTAGAAGCATCTTAGAAAACTTCCATGTCAAATCAAGAACAACTAAATCGCCTCTGGGTCAATATCGTCGATGCATAAAGTTTATTTGTCTCCATCCAAATGGCATTACAGTCTCCTTCAGTCCCAGCATCAAATACCAACCATGCAATTTTACCATGTTCTACATTTCCAGTCCCATGTGGAATAAATAGTTAGTGAATGGAAGAAGCCATTAGTTTAATTATATAGTTTCATCAGAGACTGTTAATGGAGCTGAGAGTTGCACTGAGAAAGCCTGGAGGTTTTAACATGACAAATGGACAAATACAAACTTTTATTTAAAAAAAAATAAAATAAAAATCCCCCAAGTTAGCCCAAACCACAGTTAATTCTTCCGAAAGACTGCCATAGGTGGGGAAAGGACTTAGTTCTGTGGCTGACGTTTTTGAGGACAAAATGGTCTATCAAAGGAAGTGGAATGTCCAGTTCTAACTGGCACAGCACTCCAAAGTGCCCATTTGGCTTCCACAGAGAATTGGGGAAGTTTTCTTTCTCAGGTGTTATGTGCCTAATTAAAATGGAAGAATTATTACTGCCCGTGTATGTACTCCAAAGCAACTGCTGTGTCTGAATTGGCTACTAGATAAAGTGTTGATAATAGCAGGAGTTCATGGTATGCCCCAAAAGACTAAAACATGTGGCAGCTTTGGTGCACTCTGTCATTATAGGTGTGGGGTCGGGGACTGGTCTTACTTCTTCTACTGGTCTAGCAAGTGGCCTTCAGCAAGTTGTTAAACTCCTGTTTGCAAAGCAGGGACAATTTTTATTATTCTGACCATTGTCACGTTATTTTATTGATGTTATGATGGCACCTAGAAGACGCTGGATTGAGGCTCTGCTTTGTGGGGCACTTGACAAACATGAAGAGGGTACCCTGCAGAGATATCAAACCATGGGTGGGAAAAAGGAAGCATCATTTAAAAGGTGGAGAATAAGTAAGAAAGATAACCCTTAATGCTCTACCTGCCATTCAGGAAGTGAAAAAGGCATTGCCAGGACATATTAGTTTTTGCTGCAAAGCTGTGACTGTCTAAAGTGCAAACCCATACTTGTATTTTTTCCTTCTCGGCAGCTGACCACATGAGGGAAGATGAAATGCCTCCCTTTCCAAATGCATGCAAATAACTCTTAGGTATGGATAGATATGGGATTGTCAACTCCAATTAGTTGGATAAATGACCTACTGTACTTCTCTTCTATAGGTATTACAAAAGCCGTTCAACCCATGAATTAGGTGTCGGTGAGAACTGAATTTAAGCCCACTATTGTATGTGAATGTCCACTCTGCTTTGCCACACTAAAGACATTCAGGCAGGCAGAACACCCTCCGCCGACTCATTAGGGCATACATTAGAGGTAAACTCACCGTGCTCACCTTGAACCCACACTGTGCTCTTGAATGGTAGCCCTTGGTGGACGCTTGCAGGGCAGGCCAGTTCCCACAGCGCCCCACTGATCCCCTGTGAACAGATTCACAGCTCCCCCCTGGCTGCAGAAATGGATTGCTTGCCCCATCCTCACCCGCCACTGACAACCCTCTGTTTTGCCAATTTCTAGGCCTAGCACAAAGGACACAGCCAGCAGTAGAACAAACCAGTAACCAGATTCTGTTGTACATAGAAAAGTCAGTGTATGGGTGATTGCTGGGGGTATAAACAAGTCAATGAGGTTACACATAACAGACATCAACCCCAGGGACCCCAGCAATGATACAACACGGCCAACAACTGGTGGAATAAACAAAGCAACAAAGTCTCCCATGGCAGAGATGGGAGACAGCCAAGCCAAGAGGCTGATAACATAGGACAGAGGTAGCCACATACTGATCCCACAAAACCTGTGTTTGCAAGTGCCAAACCTGACTGGGGCCCAGTTGCAGGGAGAGGCAGGAGGTCCTTCCCCAACAGGAAACTCTGCAAATTGCATCCACCTCACAGACAGACACCCCACCCTTCCTGCAAGTGGGCCCAGCTTTTATCCCCACAGCAGGAACCTGGCACTCATTGACCCAATGGGGGCACCTGGGGCTTGTTTACCCAAGGGCTTTCCTTACAAGGTCAGCTGCACCTTGGAGGAAAGCCAAAAGGCAAACTCATCCCCTCCTTTTGAAGGGCCATGGGGACCACCCATATGTCATCCTTAATTCAGGGCTGGGGGTTCAGACCCCAGCACTTCACCCTCATAATAATAACCTGCCTGGGAGGGGACGGGTTTCTGACAACTCATTAGCCTGAGATATGGTCAGTTCCTGCCAGGGATCGCCACCAGCACCACAGAGGCAGCGGGACAATGCCAGGCAACACCAGTTGGACCCTCTTGGCACCATCGTTTCCTGAAAAAGTTGCTTTCAACTTCAGAAAGGAGCGCCTGTGGAGGGTGGCTCTGTAAAGAATACAGAGGGGGAAAAAAACAGAAAAATTGGCAGCCACGAAGTGTTGAGGAGAAAAATGAGGCCAGCAGGGGGTTGTATGATACTACAGTGAAACCACAGCTGCTCAGAGGGGTGGGAGGCTGCCCTCTGCTCAGGCATGCACAGAGACATCATCCACCCTCAAGGCAGCAGTTCAGTTCTGAGGTCCTGGGTCTGATTTCAGTATTGCTTTTGGCTTTGCCAGGACAAGGTGAAGGTATCAGTCTGGATCAAGGTATCAGTCTGG
This sequence comes from Podargus strigoides, assembly GCA_028020825.1. Classification (NCBI taxonomy): domain Eukaryota; kingdom Metazoa; phylum Chordata; class Aves; order Caprimulgiformes; family Podargidae; genus Podargus; species Podargus strigoides. The sequence continues at coordinate 61,773,455 of CM051662.1, forward strand.
AAAAAGAAATCAAGAAAAGAACTGGGAAGACTCTATTAAATATTGCTTTTCACTGTTCTCTGCAGTTTCTGTTTTAAAATCCATGTGGATTGAAATACCCTGTAATTTTTTGGCCCGGTCAAGAACTACACCTGAGATACTGCCCACTCCCCTGTGTCGCTGAAGTGGCAGACAGGGCACTTCTGAGTCAGACATGATGCCTCTCACTTCTAGTCTAGAGCATACCCCTCACCCTGCTCTTGGCTGCTCTTTGGGTGTAACTGGTCTATGGAAACCACCAACTAGAAGTTCTTCAGGCTGGTTCAGTAGGAGGGGATGGGGAGGGCTGCGGGAAGTCATGGCAAGCGATCACATAAGACCAATATATCTTGTGAAAGGCACTTTACTGGCGTTACAACCCGGGTTATATAGACAGAGCACCAGATCACGAGACTCATCTAACTACCGATTGGCCAATAGCACTAGCGTGAAGTATAAATTGATTTGCGGCCTTAAAGCATGCGTTTACACCGTCACTCCTTTTCCACCTCCCCGTCCTGCTTCAGCATCCGGGTCAGACTCAAAGGTTGGATTGCTCACATGTCCATTGCTTGCTAAAAAACCCCCAACAAATCCCCCTTCTTAATTTTGAGCAATCCAAACAAATGATGGGGACAATGAAGAAGTTATGATGGCGAGTTTCTTCATATTCTCTCTTAATTGCTGCAGTTGCTTATGAATAGAGAAAGAGTGATCAGACAGATTCATGCAACGCGTTCCATCTAAGTCTTCACAACCTTAACCTAGGGCTAATAACAGAAAAATTCAACAGCGGCTCTTATTTTACTACACAGCATGCCTAACTCTATCTAAATCTTCTGTTAATTCTGTCTGTCCCTTTTAAACAGGTTTTCTTTCCCTACACGCAGTCACACATCATCTAATTTGCTAAAGGTCTCTAGCACGAGGCAAACATGCAGCTCAGTTCAGCTCCTGTTGGTTCTTGAGTTCTTCTCACGCAGTGTCCAATTGGTCACTCTTATCTGCTCGCTCCTGCAAGCGGTCATTGCTCTTTCTTATTTTTTTCTTCCTCTGAAGTAGCTTCTAGAATGTGGCTACGTGCCTAGGCCAACATCTCGTATGGCTGGTTCACTATATGGTCATTCTCTTTTAAATACATTCCTACAATTCCCCCTTTTTCTTCTTGAGCCAGCCATACATTCTTCATGGTATCTTTAATCATGCTTGTTGCCTTTTTGAAAACTCAAGGTACAATCATTAACACAATAGTGACCAATAATAGGTGGGATTCAATAATAGGTGGAATTAACAAAGAAACAGAGTCTCTCACAGAAGAGATAGGAGACAACCAAGTCAATAGGCTGAGAAGTAGCCCCATATTGTTTCCCCACGAAGCCTCCATTTGCAAATGCCAAACCTGACCAGGGCCCAGTTGCAGGGAGAGTCAGGAGGTCCTTCCCCAACAGGAAACTCTACAAAGGTCATCCACCTCACAGACAGACACCCCACTCTTTCTGCAAGTGGGCCCAGCCCCCATCCCCAAACAAGGACACCTGGCACTCATTTACCCAATGCGGGGCACTTGGGGCTTGTTTACCCAAGGGCTTTCCTTACAAGGTCAGCTGCACCTTGGAGGAAAGCCAAAGGGCAAACTCATCCCCTCCTTTTAAAGGACCATGGGAACCACCCATATGTCAGCCTAGGACATCTGCGGATCTGGTTCTGCCAGCCATGGTTTCACCCACTTTGCCGGTACCCATTTGGATCCATGATCTGTAACGACACATGCACATCCCCTTCCCCAGATTATTAGCTGTGCCGGTCCTTCCCAAGCTCCTGTCACTCCATTTTTAACCATAACTTTACACTGTCCTTGTTTTACCTTGTCCAACTCCCCTTTCAATCCTGCTCCATGCTTCACGACTGGCGGTACTAGACTATCCTGTGGCAGACGTAAGAAGTTTAATACATATATAACCTTATTCAATCTATCTGCAGGTGGCAGTCCTATTTCTCCCCCTATTTGTTTTTGAAGCAGGCACCTGAGTGTCTGGTTCATCCATTCTACAATAGCTTGACCCGTCAGAGAATGTGGAGTACCTGTAACATGTACTATGACCCAAAGTTGGAAAAAGGACTGAGTGGATTGAGCCACATATCCTGGTCCATTGTCGGGTTTGATTTCCCGTGGGATGCCTAGGGCCGCCATTGCAGAACACATGTGCCTTTGAACATGCTTACTAGACTCTCCAGTTTGGGCTGTGGCCCACACAGCCATAGAAAATGTGCCAATGACAACATGGACATATTTCAATCTGCCAAACTCTACAACATGTGTCACATCCATTTGCCACAATTGCAAGGGCCGCAGTCCCTTAGGGTTGACCCCGAGGCCAACTCCAAACCCTATTTTCTGACAGGCTGGACAGGACTTCACGATCCCTTGTGCATCTGTCAAGGGCAAATGAAATTCTCGTGCTAACATTTTTGCTGATTGGTGGAAAAATGCATGGGAATTTTTTGCTTGCTCAAAAATATTTACAGGTGGACCAGTCCAAGCTGGAGCTACCAATTGATCAGCCTTATTGTTTCCAATGGCCAATCCTTCAGTCATTAAGTGACTGCGAATATGGGTGATGAAATATGAGTGACGTCTGTCATTTAAGGTCAATAATAATTCTCGCAACAGCTCAGCAAGCAGCTTTTTCGAGACCTCACGAAGCACAGCCCTTTCGATGCGCCACACCACTCCAACCACATAGAGAGAGTCTGATACAATATTCAGTGGCTGATCATTCCAATGTTGAAATGCCCATATTACAGCTCGGAGCTCTAACGTCTGCAAGGAGTCTATAGACCCTCCCTGGATGATGTGACTATCCCATTGACCAGGCTCCTCTTCCCAGGTGACTCCTGCCTTTTTAGTTTTCTTTCCTGCATCGGTGAAAACAGTGATACCGTTTACCGGTGTTTCAGACCGATACGGCTCTTCCTCAAAGGTCTGGTTTTGCAGCATAGGGATCATGCGGTGAGCAGGATAAACATTTGTGAGGAGACCCGTGAAATCTGCGCAGGCAATTTGCAGAGCAAGAGAATTTCTAATGAGCCATTCTAAATATTCCTGAACCAACGGCACAATAATTGATTGTGGATCCGCTCCTGCTATTTCTTGAATTCTAGATCGTCCTTTCATAATTAATTGCTCAATAATTTCAATTCGGGTCACAACGGTTTTTCTCTGCCTCATTGGAGAAAATATCCACTCCAAAATGCATAAAGGATTTGGCCCTTCCTGCACCCATTGGATGATGAGGGCAAGTGGCCAATCTCTACCTTGTTGTGAACTGACAATCATAAGGACAATAGGATACTGAGGATTAAACCGAGCTGCATGACATTGGGATATTTTTTCACTGATTGTGCTCAATGCACACTGCTGTTCAGGACCAAGCTCACGTTTCTTGTTAGCTTGAGTAGAGGTGCCTAATAACTGAATTAAAGGTTTTAAATCATCATTTGTTATGCCACAGATACCTCTTACCCATTGAATATTGCCAACCAGCTTCTGGATATCATTGAGCGTTTTGATGTCTGATTTGATTTCTAGTTTTTGTGGTCTGACACTACTTCCTGTGATGATCCAGCCCAAATATTTCCAAGGTGATTGCCGTTGAATTTTTTCCGGGGCAATTTTCAACCCCCTCTTGTCTAATTCTCTGGTCATCGCTATTAAAATGGTTTCTTTTTGCAAATGTTTTCCAGCAATTAATATCTCATCCATATAGTGATAAATTATCAATTGCAGATATTTCTTTCGAATTGGTCCTAAGGCCTGGGCAACAAATGCCTGGCACATGATAGGAGAATTTTTCATGCCTTGAGGCAAGACCAGCCAATGATATCTTTCTGCCGGTTCGGCCTTGTTAACAGAGGGAACCGAAAAGGCAAACTTTTCTACATCGTCTTTACACAGTGGAATTGTGAAAAAACCATCTTTCAAGTCAATAATCAGTAAATCCCAATCCTCAGGCAGCATAACAGGAGATGGCAAACCCGGCTGCAAGGATCCCATATTTTCCATAACTGCATTAACTACCCGTAAATCATGCAACAATCTCCATTTCCCACCTTTTTTGGGAATAGTGAAGACTGGTGTGTTCCAGGGGCTATTAGAAGGAACAATATGTCCTGTTTTTAAATTGCTCCTCTACCAGTTCTTTGACTTTTAGCAGCCTTTCTTGTTTAAGCGGCCACTGATCTATCCATACTGGTTCTTCTGTTTTCCATTTCAATTTCAGGATTGGCTGCTCAGCAGTGGCCGCCACTAAAAAGGCTGAGTTACCATTTGAGCTCCCATTTGACTTAGTAAGTCTCTGCCAATTAGTGTAATAGGCACATTCATGATATAGGGTCTGGTAGTAACTATTACACCGTCAGGAAATTGAAATGCAATCACCTCTTTGCTAATTTGGGTTGATTGTGTTCCGCCAATCCCATAAATACCGGATGGGGCAAAAACTGTAGGCCATGTATCAGGCCACTGTGATTTTGAAATGATTGTCACATCAGCCCCTGTGTCGACGAGCATTTTTGCCTGTTTTTTCTGGCCATTTTTTGCTATCATGATTATCACACATTCAGGTTTGGCTTTTGCTATGTCTAAAGACAAGTATACTTGCGGCGATCCTGTTGAGCCGAATCCCCCGTCTCCTCGTTCTGCTATACCCGGTCGAGGAACACAAGATTTAAAAGGAACCAGTTGAGCTATGCGGCTCCCTTTTGGAATAAAAGCAGGTGGTGTTAACGAATAGACCATTGTTTTTACAATTCCTACAAAGTCAGCATCAATTACTCCAGGCAAAACAGAAATACCCCGTCTAGAGGTTGAAGATCTCCCTAGCAATAAGGCACTAAGACCATGACCTAATGGCCCTTAAGTACTGCTATCTATTAGATGCACTCCGGTGTCGTGTAGAGTGACGTCTACGGCTGTTCCACGTCCACGCCAGCACTTCCAGCTGTGGCGGAGGGAATGGTATCGAGGCATCCTTTTGCTGTTGGGATGCTGCCCAAGCCCCCTGCATTTGTGTCATCGCGCGAGAGGGCGTGGCGCTCCTGTTCCCGTTTCCCTTACCTTTACCGTTGCATTCTGATGTGTTATGGCTATCCTTTTGACAATGAACACACCATTTTGATCGTTTTAAAAGCTTTACATTGACTTTTCCAGTGACCTACTTTGCCGCAATTAAAACACCTCTTATCTTTTTTCTCTTTCCCTCCCCTTTTTTGATTTAGCAAGGGGGCAATGACTCCTTTCATAGTAGGAGCGATAGTTCCTCGCAAGGCAGCAGCAACATAGGCCACATTGTTCATCTGTGTGGTGCATTCAGCCAATTCAATCATATCAGCTACCTCTGAATGTTTTGGTAGCGTCCCTAAGACCCGTTTGGTTTTCTCATTGGCATTATCAAAGGCCAGCATTTTGAACATTTGCTGTTTCATGGCCTCATTAAGATCAGGGTGACTGTCAATGGCACAATATAATTTGTCTACAAACTGTGCATAGCTATCATTTGGCCCTTGCTTGACATGCGTGAACCCGTAGGGCTTCCCTGGCTCATGCACTGAAAAAATGGCCTGCAGTGCTAGTTGTTGAGATAACTGCAGAGCTTCTGTTGAAAATTGAGATTGCATTTGTACAGAGGCAAAAGGGCCCATACCCATTAGCATTTGGGCCGGAATTCCATATAATGGGTCAGTTTGTTGGCGTGGTTTAGCTTGCTCCGCATCACACAATCTCTGCCAAGCTCTGTGGAACATGAGCTGTTGTGATGGAGTAAGCAAAACATTTGCAACCTGCATACTATCAGCTGGAATCAACAAGTCAGCGGTGAAAATATAGCGAATTATTTGTTGAGTGAGCTGTGACTGCAACCCATACTGCGCAATGGCAGACCGAGCTTTCTCTAGCATTTTCCAATCAAAAGCCTCCCACTTTTGACCTGTTGGGGATGAAATAACAGGGAAAGCCTGCGGAAGAAAAGACCCCTCGACAATTGCATCTTTGATGATTCCTCTCCAGCGCTGAGCGGATTCCTGAGGATCTCTGGCTCCGGCGAAGAGATGCTCTGGAGGCGGCAGCGGCGGGGCAGGCGGTTGCAGAGCTGAGGCTTGTGGGGAAACGCCTCGTGGCGTGAAGGGGTTGAAATGTTTAGATCTGTCCAGTGAAGCAGCAGCCGCTGTTTTCTCAACTAGGGCGTGATGCTGTAATTCCAGCTCGCTGAGGCGTGCCATCACATCTCTCATGCATTCGTCCACTGATGGGGAGGGCCGGTCGGGGCTGTCCTCGGGGCTGGTGTCGTCACCCGAGGGCGGGGATGACGGGGCCGGCGAAAAAGGGAGCGGTGGGTAAGTACCCGCCCCTGGTCTGCATAATGGACCACCCACCGCTGGTTTTGCCTTTGTTGCTACTTCCGCCTTCGTCTCGGTCGGTTTCAGGCTGAGAAGCGAGGCGCTGCCCGGCAGAGCTCCGCCAGGTGACGCAGGGGGCGGCGGGTTAGGGGTGGAACGTTTAACTGGGGAGGTGGAGCCCCGAGGACCTGGAATCGCGATATTCCGCGCGAAGGGATTAAAAGGAGACGAAACCGCCATGGGTGCAGGGTCGGCCCCCCCTTTTTCTCCTCCCCGGGAGTCAAAGCCGCATACGCAGCAGCAGCAGCCCGTTCCCCTTTCATTGTGCGCAAAGTCTCTCTTATTTGTTTCCACAGCACTGAACGTTTATAGGCTTCTTTGCCACTCTTTCCTCCGTTGCTAACTTCATCCCACAGACTCGTGCCTATGGCTTCCCAGGCAGACAGCTCAAACGCTGTGTTCACCCCGGATATCAGGCTTCTGTCCCGTGCCCACTGCAGCAGAGCCTTCAGGGCTTGGGCGTCGTAAGAAATTCCTCTCACAGAGAGCATATCTTGGAGGAGCTTAACTACCGCTTCCTTCACTTTGGAAAGCGCAGACCCCATCTCCTCCCCGACCGCTCACTGACCTTTAGTGAGATTCAGAACAGGACCCGTTGTGCCCCGGTGCGCACCGTCTCCGTCCGCTGGGCACTGCGGAACGACTGTCGCCGGGGCAGCGACAACTTTCGGTCGGCTTTTCCACCCTCTCCGTCTGCTTCCTTCACGCTGACAGCATCAGCTTCTAGCAGCGGTCCTGAGGGTCCCTGTTCGGGCGCCAGTTGCAGGAAGTCATGGCAAGCAATCACACAGAGACCAATAAATCTTGTGAAAGGCACTTTACTGGCGTTACAACCCGGGTTATATAGACAGAGCACCAGATCACGAGACTCATCTAACTACCGATTGGCCAATAGCACTAGCGTGAAGTATAAATTGATTTGCAGCCTTAAAGCATGCGTTTACACCGTCACTCCTTTTCCACCTCCCCGTCCTGCTTCAGCATCCGGGTCAGGCTCGAAGGTTGGATTGCTCACATGTCCATTGCTTGCTAAAAAACCCTCAACAATGTCTCGCTTCAGAGTTTTTGCCAGCCTTCAAAGCCTGCATGCAGCTCAGATCCCCCGGATGGCCAGTTCATGAAAGCAACAACCAGGAAAGCCTACAGAGGGACCAGGTCACCTTCTTTTCCTGAGTGACAGGAGTTTCAACCTTAAGTGAGGACCCTGAGAGAAAGAAGAGACACGGGCAAAGGACGAAAATGTCTTAGGGAGCAGTCCTAAGGGCCAGAGCAGGTTACCCCACAAACAGGGGGAGCAGCAGCAGCACCTGCCTCTGTGAGCATGGGCAAGAGGGCTGCAGATCCACATCCACCATCTTTTCCTCCTTCCCTCTTCTTCAGGTTCACATCTGAGCCCTGCAAGGAGGCAAGAACCTCTCAGTGTTTTCCCCCTTCTGCAGTCGCTGGAGTGTCCCAGCACTTCAGCACATTGCAGGATGGAGATTTGCTTGATTTAGAAATTGAGCAGAATTTCATCTTCCAACACCTACAGCCGAAGTAATAGAGCACTGCCTAGAAGTAAGGGAAAAATGCAGTAAGAAAAAATTGGCATTCTGTTGAACAAAATTAATAACTAGAAAAATGCATAACTGTATGTTACAGGCAACATATGAGAAGCAGTATTAAGCAGAACCAATACTAAAAATGTATTCAGAACACAGAATATACAGAAATATCAGAGTTAGTTATTGTCAATAGAGGCTATGTGCCTGAATTGAATATTGTTTATTCTAATTTACATGTGCATACACAAATATTTCTAAAAGTCTTTAACCCATGTATATCTGTATCTGTAGGTCCAGAAAGCTGGTAGTTATTTATACAACTGTAAAGCCCAGAAGGCCTGGCCTGGACAGAATTGCATTTGCTGAGCATGACACAAATCTGTACCAAGAGCCTTTGCCTTACCATGTTTATTATAGTCCAACAAAAGAGAGGATAAGATTTTTTTTCTTTTTCTTTTTGAAAGATAGGGAGCTGTGAACAAAAAAGTTTAACAGAAACTGGATCTTACCAAACAAATCCAGATTCAGCCTTTGAGATCAAAAGACTAGCAAGTAAAAAATACCTGTTTGGGAGCAATGACTTTCATAAGATGCTCGACTGAGTAGTATATGTGTTTTCAACTTAAAAATAACAATTACAAATGAAAAAATGGCGCACAATACATGGCAAATACACACACGTTATTTATCATGTTGTACCTGTGAGTTCTCTTGATAGAAAGATTAGCCACCAGAGTGTGCACCAGCTAACTTACAGTTCTGTAAAAATCTAAGAACTGCCATAAAGCATACAATATTTATACATTAAAATTATACTAAGAGCTCTTCCCCCCACGCACTAAGGTCTAATAATACTTTAGTGTTTGTCTCCTGGGGAGCGAGAGCAGGTCTCAGGATTGCAACATAAATTGTTAAGCACAGATCATGAAGCAGTAAAAGAGAAAAGGAACACTATGCCCCTCAATTTGCAGGCACTGCAGCAAGTGGCATTAAAAAAAAAAAAAAAAAGATAATATTACTTTTCCTCGGCTAACCCATATAACATGTTTCATCTTTTGATACAGGTTTGTCTTTTTTTTTTTTCCCTTGCATCATTAGAGAGAGGCCATTTGAGGAATATGTTCTGCACAGTGATGTGATTCAGCAACTTTCTGGAAAACAAAAATGCAGCCATTTTCTTTGTGCATTAATGAAATGCAACTGGCAATAATTTTCTTCAAATTGAGCCTAACTGAAAGCAGGTGATGTACCATGTAAGCTGAAAATCAGTGGTATTGGATCACAATGTCATTTTGCATAGTTTTTTATATGATTGAATATGAGCTGAACATACCCTGCTGCTGAAATCAGGCCAGTGACAACAAATATGTTACTGTACGAGCTGTTGCTTTACCAAGAATGGCTCAGCAAATACATTTTCCTTTTTATCCAAATTTTAGGTAGCTTTTGTCCATGCCAACATGTGAGACTATTGTTTCTGAGTATCTCCCAAGGGCATATCCACAGAAAGGTTATCCTGCAGTTCCACAAGGGCAAAGCCCCCTGTCATGAGCTTGCTCTGTCATAACTTTTTTTTGCATAAGAGTATTGAATGGTACTGAGTAACATCAATGTAGAAACACTATATAATTTCACATATTTGGTCCTGGCTTAGGGCACATGCTGCTTTTTCTCCAAGCAAAATGTGGGACTGATGGGCAGCATGTGTCCAACATACCACCACGACCCCTCCTGCCCCAAGCCACAGGAGAGCTGCTATCGCAGCGTTGCAGCCGGCAGTGACGGCAACTTGTGAGGAGCGGGTCCCACCCCTCTGTGAACCAGCCTGAAGATGAAAAGGGCTGCATAAGCGCCCACCTTTATTGTTGTTGGCAGAGCTGCGTGGGGACATTTGCCCGCAGCGCCTGTGGGCTTGGCTAACTACTAACCAGCGTGGAGCCTTTCCTCTTAGAAGCACCAAGCAATATTCCTCAAACATATTCCCATTTTCAAAAGAAAGAGCCATTTTGACAACAAAGTCTTCCAGTGGCTAAGCGGCCAGTGTGTTGCTGGCATTAAATAGCTGGCAGAATTTCTATCATAAACATTGCTATTAGGCCATTGTATCTTAGCTGTAAAAACTTGCTCCAGGATGATATTTGTCAAACAGGATCCAGCAAGATAATCCTTTTTCAAAGGTATTCTCCTATGTGAGTAATCTACAGACATGTAAATAAAGACATCTGCAAGTGTGGGCTCCACTGGCATCTTTTCTGATGCTTCTCTGCTGATGTTATGGCCATTGGGGAAAGTGAGCACCTGGCCATCCCAAAGCGCTTGCTCCAGGGCTTTCCTTTCACCTCCAGATGCCTTGAATGGTTCAGATAAAAATGCTGGGGAGGCACAGGGCTGAGCAGACAAGCTGCAGTCAGTGACAAGACCCAGAGGAGTTTCCCCAGGAGAAAAGCCCATCTCCTGGAAACGAACACATAGCAAGACACTGATCACCTTTTTAAATAGGTAAAGAAGAGCAGATGCTGGAAACCCCCAGAGTCCTACCTAGCCATATACATGCCTCTTTCCAGATCCTGAGTAGCCAACTTTTCCATATAAATGAAAGAAAAATTGCACCTATTTCTATCTCAGAGGAAATGTCTGCTTTTGCTTCAAAGCTAAAACAGGTTCTTGGTCACAATGCTGTAACACTGCACTGGCTAAACAGCCCTCTTGTGCTTTGAAAGGTTTCCTGTGGACTCTACTACATCTGACAAATGCTTTGGTGGAAAACATGTAATCCACTGGCTCTTCTGAATGGAGATTTCCAGATCTGCACACAATATCCTTAGGACAAATAAGCAGTTAAATGCAACAGGGCTGGAAAATTCAGCACTGAATAAATGGCAGCAACTCTTTATCTATACATGTTAAAGTTTTCAGGATTTATAGTCAGAAATACTCTTTTCATTGATTTCATTATTAAAAGTCTGTAACAGTTAAGGTTTTTTTTAAAATGCTAATCTCATTTCCAAATGCCTTGAGGGAACAACAGCCACAACAATAAAATTAGGAACCCATTACCGAAGATAAAATTAGAATCACAGAATGTTCGGGATTGGAAGGGACCTCAAAAGATCATCTAGTCCAATCCCCCTGCCAGAGCAGGAACACCTAGGTCAGGTCACACAGGAACACATCCAGGTGGGTTTTGAATGTCTCCAGAGAAGGAGACTCCACACCCTCTCTGGGCAGCCTGTGCCAGTGCTCTGTTACCCTCACTGGGAAGAAGTTCTTCCTCACATTTATGTGGAACCTCCTATGTTCCAGCTTGCACCCATTGCCCCTTGTCCTATCATTGGATGTCACTGAGAAGAGCCTGGCTCCATCCTCATGACACGCACCCTTTACATATTTATAAACATTAATGAGGTCACCCCTCAGTCTCCTCTTCTCCAAGCTAAAGAGACCCAGCTCCCTCAGCCTTTCCTCATAAGGGAGATGTTCCACTCCCTCCATCATCTTTGTGGCTCTGCGCTGGATTCTCTCAAGCAGTTCCCTGTCCTTCTTGAACTGGGGGGCCCAGAACTGGACACAATACTCCAGATGTGGCCTCACCAAGGCAGAATAGAGGGGGAGGAGAACCTCTCTTGACCTACTAACCACCCCCTTTCTAATGCGCCCCAGGATGCCATTGGCCTTCTTGGCCACCAGGGCACATTGCTGGCTCATGGTCATCCTCCTGTCCACCAGGACCCCCAGGTCCCTTTCCCCTACACTGCTCTCCAGCAGGTCAGCCCCCAACCTGTACTGGTACATGGGGTTGTTCTTCCCCAGATGCAAAACTCTACACTTGCCCTTGTTGAATTTCATTAAGTTTCTCCCCGCCCAACTCTCCAGCCTATCAAGGTCTCGTTGAATGGCAGCACAACCCTCTGGTGTGTCAGCCATTCCTCCCAGTTTGGTGTCATCAGCGAACTTGCTGAGGATACATTCTGTACCCTCATCCAGGTCGTTGATGAAGATATTGAACAACACCAGTCCCAGTACCGACCCCTGAGGGACTCCACTAGTCACAGGCCTCCAACTAAACTCCGTCCCATTGACCACAACTCTCTGGCTTCTTTCCTTCAGCCAGTTCACAATCAACCTCACTACCTGATCACTAAACCCATACTTTATCAGCTTATCTACGAGGATGCTGTGGGAGACAGTGTCAAATGCTTTACTGAAATCAAGATATACCACATCTACCGCTCTACCATCATCTATCCACCCAGTTATTTCCTCATAGAAGGCAATAAGGTTGGTCAAACATGACTTACCCTTGGTAAAACCATGTTGACTGCTCTTAATGACCCCCTCATCCTTGATGTGCCTAGAGATAGTGCCAAGAACAAGCTGTTCCATCACCTTTCCAGGGATGGAGGTGAGGCTGACCGGTCTATAGTTACCCGGGTCCTCCTTCTTGCCCTTCTTATAGATTGGAGTGACATTTGCTATCCTCCAGTCCTCAGGCACCTCTCCTGTTCTCCATGACTTACCAAAGATGATGGAGAGTGGCCTAGCAATGACCTCTGCCAGCTCCCTCAGCACCCTTGGGTGCATTCCATCTGGTCCCATTGATTTATGGATATCCAGATTGCTCAACTGATCCCTAACCCAATCCTCATCTACCGAGGCAAACTCCTCCTTTATCCTGACTTCTTCTGGGGCTACAGGGATCAGGGGCTCCTGGGGAAAGCCTGCAGGAGTAAAGACAGATGCAAAGAAGGCATTCAGCACCTCTGCCTTCTTTATATCCTCTGTCTCTAGGGCACCCACCTCATTCATCAGTGGGCCTATATTGCCTCTAGTGTTAGTTTTATTAGCTATGTATTTGAAAAAGCCCTTTCTATTATCCTTGACCTGACTTGCAAGGTTAAGTTCCAAGGAGGCCTTAGCTTTCCTAATTGCCTTTCTACATCCTCTGACAACTGTCCTATATTCCTCCCAAGTGACTAGCCCCTCTTTCCATGATCCATAAATTCTTTTTTTCCACCTAAGTTTGCCCAGCAGTTCCTTGTTTAACCATGCTGGTCTCCTAGCTCCCTTACTTGATTTCATACCCATTGGGACGCTCTGATCCTGAGCTTGCAAGAAGTGGTCCTTGAATGTTGACCAACTATCTTGAGCCCCTTTACCATCTAGCACCCTGTCCCATGGGACTTCCCTTAACAACTGATTAAGGAGGCTAAAGTTGGCCCTGCGGAAGTCCAGGGTTCTGGTCTTGCTAGGTACTCTATTCCTCCCACACAGCATCCTGAACTCCACCATCTCATGATCACTGCAGCCAAGGCTGCCATCGACCATCACTGCTTCAACAAGACCCTCCTTGTTGGTGAGTACAAGATCCAGCAGCGCTCCTCTCCTAGTCGGCTTATCCACCATTTGCATTAAGTAGTTGTCATCAATGCACTGGAGGAACCTCCTAGACTGTGAATGGCTGGCTGTGTGAGTCTTCCAGCAGATATCGGGGTAGTTAAAATCCCCCATGAGGACCAAGGCCTGTAGTTGCGCGGCTGCTTTCAGCTGCCTGTAGAAAGCCTCATCAACTCCCTCATCCTGATCAGGAGGTCTGTAATAGACCCCCACAACTGTATCACCCATGCTTGCCTGCCCCTTAATTCTTACCCACAGACTTTCAACTTGCCCCTCATCAGCCCCTGGACAAAACTCAATACATTCTAGGTGCTCCCTCACATAGAGAGCAACTCCACCACCTCGCTTCACCGACCGATCTTTCCTAAAAATGACACAGCCATCCATGACCAGGATAACTAAATAACTGAACTCAACACTATACAGAGAAAATGTAGTGTTAAAATGTATGAGGTAAAATGTTTTCTAACTATCCCAATGTTAAATTTCATTTTGTCCTTGGAATAAGCAGGGGGAGAAATTTGTGACAGGCTACCACATTATTAAACACAACTCTGTTTTGTGCAAGTTACATGCTAAATCAGTATATTTTCTCAGTATAGTTATAGACAAAGAGGCTTAATAATATATTTTTAATTATTTTTAATTAACAAGACCTTTTTTTTTAATGCTTTTAACCCTCCCTTCCTTCAGGACTGTGATTCAGGGAAGTACTGAAAATAGATGGTTTACATTTGGTCCTGCTTACACAGGAGATCTGGAGGGATATCTCACGTAAAAGAGATTCTTTGCAAGCGTGGAGAAGCCACTGCTATCGCAACCTACCACCTCCATGGCAAAAGCAGCAGAAGGTGACAGGTATCTACCTATCTGTACTAGGGCAACCACTCAGACGATAGATACTTCATAGTGAAATTTCTTAACATAGGTAGGACTGGCATTTCAGAGCATACAAACTATCATGCCCTGGGTTGGAGTTAGGCTTCCCTTATCATTCCTGAACAAGTATCTTCACGAGATGGACATTCTCACACTGTCTGTGCACAGTGCATGCATAGGTTGTGCAGGCTGGAGAATGATGGTTCCTCCTCACAATCACAATGAAAAATGCATTCCTTTTTTTTTTTTCAGGAGGAAAAAAAGAAACCATGTATTTCCAAAACCAGAACTGTGTCATAATATCAAAAATGGGATAAGAAAGACAGGGGGTTGCTGTGGTCTTCTCTTTCTTCCCACATTAGGTAACTCCCCACTTCTTCCTCCTATTCCAGCCGCAAACACAATGCTGTTGTAAACTCATTAAGGGAATATTGTCAAATACATTCACCAAACATTCTGACACTGATGAAAAAGAATCATTGAAATGAAAAATTAAAAAAAAAAAAGGTAATGAAAATACTCTGTTTAGAACATTGCTTCACATTAGCGAATAGCTCATTTGCTATTCCTGGGTATTAGAGTCAAGCTCAGTGCTTTTGCAATAGATATTTTTAAATAAAGGTTAAGGAACGTTTGTCTTATGTTACCTACTCAAAATGCATGTGGAAACAAGCAAGCAACTGCTTCTTATGGTAGTGTCTATAGGTCTTGAAATGAGCAGACAGATGAAATACACATGGGTTTCACAAACTGTTCTCCAGAAAAATCTACACATATGAGCTGACTCCTTATCTCCACTTCAATCAAATGAGCTTAGTTAAAGTTTTACAAAGCAACTCAGCAGCAAGGTGAAAGATGAAGAGATTATCGAATAATATTTTTATATATTGAAGAATATTTTTAGTCAGCTCAGATGTATTCATGTATCTCTAAAAAGATACACCAGAAAAAAGCACTTGGAAAGGTACTAGCTGAATTCCAGCAAAAGCAACCTGACCGTCAGCACCCCATGAGGGCCGGGGGCTCCCTGGGGCTGGGGGTTCCCCATGGGGGGTGGCAGGGCAGGGCTCAGAACAGGGCTGCTGGAGGGCATCGAGACACCTGGGGCAGCCCCAGTCCTGGGCATCAGGCACCTCTCTAGGAAGGGGACAGGCTGAGGCTGAGCTGGGATGTGGACCTGTGGGTCCCACTTGGGGGGTCCATGGCCAGGCAGGGCTGTGGGGAGCTGGAGATCAGCCCTGCTGGGGCATTGCTGGGGCAGGGATTGACAGCCCTAGGGGGCTGAAATGGGGTCCTGAGCCAGGGGCAGGGTGGGGGGAGCTATGGGAGGCTGAGCAGGGGTAATCAGGGCTGGTGATGCCCTCAGGACACTGACATGCAGAGATGCAGAACTAAGAAGAAAGTTCCCATTCTTTCTGCTCCTGGAATTGATGAAGATAATATTTTTGCTTCCTTTTCATTCATAGCCGTATAAGGCCAGCAATCCTGTCCTTAAATTTGCAGCAGTTGGAACTGTAAACCCATTCCCAAGGTTGTTGCTTCCCATTAGGTTTCCTATGATGCTGTTAAATGCAGGGGCAACAATGAATTTGTAATGCTCTGGAAAGAACCTTCCCCGCATGCAAAAGAAGTACCAAATTCCAGCACTGTTCTGCTTCTTACTCTGCACCCTTTAACCGAGCGAGGAGCATTCCTCCATTATTATGGTTTGAAGAGACAGATTTTTAAAAGATCTTTTTGCTGCCTGAGCCAGCTCTCTCCCTGTTGTCTTTCTGTTTTAATGAAGATCACAGGGTAGTTGACATCTTTGTTCTCACCACAGATCCTGAGAGCCTCTGAAGAAGTGGAAGTATAATAACATCATTCACTTAAAAGCTAGGGAGATACTGACTGAAACTGCATCTACTGAAATGAAGTACCATTGAAGTATACACTGACTGCAGAGCATATAACTATGAGACTGTACACAATAGTGGGGTAGAAAATCTTTTAAAAGACAGGTGTAAACAGGGGAAACTTATCTCAGTAGTATGTAAGAAGCACAGCCTGTTACAACATGACTACCCCAAAGTACTGTATAGTGTGAAATGACTGAAACTTTGGTCTTTTGGGGCAGAGACAGCCATCAACCTGCAGCACCATGGAGCTCAGCACTGCCTATTTACCTTGATTTTCTGACAGGAAAATTTTGGTGAACTCCTTACCCCCCTAGATAGACTGCTTGCCCCCTAGATCTGAACTGGTGCTTGAGTCTGCAGCAGAGACATAGCCCACCATTTTTGGACCCCTGTCCAGCAGAGTGTTTCAGCACACATGTAGCTGCAAGGCACTGAATAGACTTGGCAACTGCATTAACTTAATAATGGTGAAGCATGTTGTGAGCTCCCTTCTGGACTGGCAATTCTCTCTGAAGGGTTTTATAAAATGCAGTAGAGCCTCACAAAGCAGAGAACAACAGTTATTCAGTTTCTCTTCTCTCCACCTGGATGCATTGGAATTAGGACGTTTTGGCATAAAAACCAGACATATTAAAGCAAATGCCAGAGGCCATCAATGGCCCAGCAAAGTCAGTTTTGGGGGGTGTGAGCAGGTACAGACAGGACACTTGTCTCAAAGCCAGACAAGCCCCAGTGCCAGGTGACAGAAGTCAGGATGAACACGGGCAACATGTGTTGGGAGGGTTTTAGCAAGCAATGGACATGTGAGCAATCCAACCTTCGAGCCTGACCCGGATGCTGAAGCAGGATGGGGAGCTGGGAAAGGTGTGACGGTGTGAATGCATGCTTTAAAGTCACAAATCAATTTATGCCACGATAGTGCTGTTAACCAATTAGTAGTTAGAAGAGTCTCGAGAAGAGTCTTGTGACTTAGTGCTCTGTCTATATAAACCGGGCTGTAACGCCATTAAAGTGCTTTTCACGAGATTTATTAAGTCTCTGTGTGATTGCTTGCCATGACTTCCCGCAAACATGGGACAGGAAGCCCTACGTCATCTTTCTGTGAGGACTTGGCAAGGCTACTGTGCCACTGCAGTGTGCAGGGCCCAGAAGGCTGCTTCAAGTAGCACAGCTTAGTAAGAAACCAGTGGTAAATAAAACTGTGGGTTACATTCTCCTTCTGGTGACAACCCTTTTAAAAAAAAAACCCCAAAACAAGCACCTTCAAGGGAAGAAAACCACATAAGAACCCCTCACGGAACCCCAGCCTGTACCCATACACACACACAAACACACAGAGACAAGAGTATTTATCTGAAACAATCTCACACAGGATCTCACTTCAGATCTTGCAGATCACATGAGAGTGGAGGGTCACCTGTAGAGGAATGGCTTGCTGAACAGGGCCGAATGTAAGGGCTGTGAGCGAGCAGTACTGATAACCGAAGTAACTTCCCAGGGTCAGAATGACCTCGAGTCTGGAGGAAAGTTCCAAGGCAGAACCTGCGGTTAACTAGAATGGGAAGAATTCTGAAGAAGATAACTGCAAGAGGCTGGAACATGCAAATGTAACCTTTAACGCTTAGCCAATCAAATATGGACTAGTAGGCATAATTAACCTCCAGTGTATAAAAGGCATAGCAGAACTCAAATAAAGTAGAAGCTTGCTTATCACTCATACTGAGTCGTGTCTTGCTTCCCTCGCCTTCTGCAACAGTCATCCACATGCAGATCTACTGCTTTTGCAGCTCTTTTGATCCACCATCTGCATCTTCCACTTCCTAGCTCCCTCAAAGTGAAGTTTCAGAGTGACTGAAATACTTGAAAATCTTCCTGCCTGCAGATTGCCCCATTTGGAAATGGCTGTGTTAGCTGATCTTCACCCCCTGTAATTGCACCATTTGACATTTGAATTTCTGTTTTTGTTTCTGGGGAATAATGCACATGCCTCAATTCCCTTCTCAGATGTGTCATCCCACTGCTATTCCTTTCTTCTTTAAGCTACAGTTTGGTATTCTTTTAAGTGAACACAATTGCCAGTAAAGCAGTCCCCACTTTCTCCCACTCCCACATCTTCTCTCAGATCATGAGCCAGCAATGTGCCCTTGTGGCCAAGAAGGCCAATTGCGGGAAGTCATGGCAAGCAATCACACAGAGACCAATAAATCTCGTGAAAGGCACTTTACTGGCGTTACAACCCGGGTTATATAGACAGAGCACTAAGTCACAAGACTCTTCACGAGACTCTTCTAACTACTAATTGGCTAACAGCACTAGCGTGGCATAAATTGATTTGCGACCTTAAAGCATGCATTCACACCGTCACACCTTTCCCAGCTTCCCATCCTGCTTCAGCATCCGGGTCAGGCTCGAAGGTCGGATTGCTCACATGTCCATTGCTTGCTAAAACCCCCCCAGCAAATCCCCCTTCTTAATTTTGAGCGATCCAAACCAATGATGGGAACAACGAGGAAATTATGACGGTGTGTTTCTTCATATTCTCTCTTAATTGCTGCAGTTGCTTATGAATAGAGAAAGAATGGTTAGACAGATTCATGCGACGCATTTCATCTAAATCTTTACAACCTTAACCTAGGGCTAATAAGAGAAAAATTTCACAGCGGTTCTTCTTTTACTACACAGCATGCCTAACACTATCTAAATCTTCAGTTAATTCTGTCTGTCCCTTTTAAACAGGTTTTCTATCCCTACACGCAGCCACGCATTATCTAATTTGATAAAAGTCTCTAGCACGAGGCAAACATGCAAGTCAGTTCAGCTCTCGTTGACTCTTGAGTTCTTCTCACGCAGTGTCCAATTGGTCGCTCTTATCTGCTCGCTCCTGCAAGCAGTCATTGCTCTTGCTTATTTTTTCTTCCTCTGAAGTAGCTTCTAGAATGCAACTACGTGCCTAGGCCAACATCCCGTATGGCTGGTTCACTATGTGGTTATTCTCTTTTAAATACATTCCTACAATTCCCCCTTTTTCTTCTTGAGCCAGCCATACATTCTTCATGGTATCTTTAATCATGCTTGTTACCTTTTTGAAAACACAAAGTACAATCATTAATACAATAGCGACCAATAATAGGTGGAATTCAGTAGTAGGTGGAATTAACAAAGAAACAAAGTCTCCCACAGAAGGAATGGGAGACGACCAAGTCAATAGGCTGATCACATAGAAGTAGTCCCATACTGTTTCCCCACGAAGCCCCCATTTGCAAATGCCAAACCTGACTGGGGCCCAGTTGCATGAGGAGTCAGGAGGTCCTCCCCCAACAGGGAAACTCTGCAAAGTGCATCCACCTCACAGACAGACACCCCACCCTTCCTGCAAGTGGCCCCAGCCCCTGTCCCCAAAACAGGACACCTGGCACTCATTTATCCAATGTGGGGCACTTGGGGCTTGTTTACCCAAGGGCTCCCCCCCACAAGGCCGGCCGCACCTTGAAGGAAAGCCAAAAGGCAAACTTGTCCCCTCGTCCTTAAAGGACCATGGGAACCACCCATATGTCAACCTAGGACATCTGCGGATCTGGTTCTGACATCTATGGTGTTAAAATAGCCTCTTATTATTACTTGACTTCTTTTCTGGGGGTGGGATCACTACCTAATAACTATCATTCAGTAACAAATTCAATATAAACTTATTTTTATAAACCTCTTAGCCTATTTTTACAGATTCTAAGACTCTGATTAAACATGTTCAAAAAAGAAAGTCGCCAGACGCGGTCATTGATAAACAAAAAGATTATTTCCCAATTCGATTTGCCCATGTCACCCACATGTTCTGTCTGAGATTAATAGCATGGGGAACATAGGAGGCTTTTAACAATTTATTTTGATGATACAGCCTTTACAGACGAGTCTTGGCACTGCGGCTCCTTCCATGGTTTTACCCATCTAGAAGGAATCCATCGGAGACCTTCACCTGTGAGCAAACACATATATCCTCTTCCAGTTAGTTTCACTTCAGCTGGTCCTTCCCAAAGTCCTGTGTTGAGATTTTTATACTGCACCAAAATTTTCTGTTGTTCATCTAACCCGGTTTTAAAACTGCTCTATGAATTACCATAGGTGGATCTTTTCTTTCTCCTGTGAGACACAGGTAATTTAGCACATACACAGCTTTAGCTAATTTTTCTGCTGGGGTACTGGGCTCTCCCCCTTTTTGTTTTTGAAGCAAATCTTTTAGAGTTTGATGGGCTCGTTCGACCATTGCTTGTCCTGTGGGGGAGGAATACCAGTGGTGTGCTGAATACCCCAAGCGAGACAAAATTGTTGAAATCTACGAGAGGTATATGCAGGGCCATTGTCAGTCTTGAGGGATAATGGGACTCCTAAAACTGCAAAACTGGAATATAGATGTTTTTCAACATGCTTAGCAGTCTCTCCAGTTTGAGCTGTCGCCCACTCAGCCATAGAAAATGTGCCAATGACAACATGGACATATTTCAATCTGCCAAACTCTACAATGTGTGTCACATCCATTTGCCACAATTGCAAGGGCCGCAGTCCCTTAGGGTTGACCCCGAGGCCAACTCCAAACCCTATTTTCTGACAGGCTGGACAGGACTTCACGATCCCTTGTGCATCTGTCAAGGGCAAATGAAATTCTCGTGCTAACATTTTTGCTGATTGGTGGAAAAATGCATGGGAATTTTTTGCTTGCTCAAAAATATTTACAGGTGGACCAGTCCAAGCTGGAGCTACCAATTGATCAGCCTTATTGTTTCCAATGGCCAATCCTTCAGTCATTAAGTGACTGCGAATATGGGTGATGAAATATGAGTGACGTCTGTCATTTAAGGTCAATAATAATTGTCACAACAGCTCAGCAAGCAGCTTATTCGAGACCTCACGAAGCACAGCCCTTTCAATGCACCACACCACTCCAACCACATAGAGAGAGTCTGATACAATATTCAGTGGTTGAGCACTCCAATGTTGAAATGCCCATATTACAGCTCGGAGCTCTAACGTCTGCAAGGAGTCTATAGACCCTCCCTGGATGATGTGACTATCCCATTGACCAGGCTCCTCTTCCCAGGTGACTCCTGCCTTTTTAGTTTTCTTTCCTGCATCAGTGAAAACAGTGATACCGTTTACCGGTGTTTCAGACCGATACGGCTGTTCCTCAAAGGTCTGGTTTTGCAGCATAGGGATCATGCGGTGAGCAGGATAAACATTTGTGAGGAGACCCGTGAAATCTGCGCAGGCAATTTGCAGAGCAAGAGAATTTCTAATGAGCCATTCTAAATATTCCTGAACCAATGGCACAATAATTGATTGTGGATCCGCTCCTGCTATTTCTTGAATTCTAGATCGTCCTTTCATAATTAATTGCTCAATAATTTCAATTCGGGTCACAACGGTTTTTCTCTGCCTCATTGGAGAAAATATCCACTCCAAAATGCATAAAGGATTTGGCCCTTCCTGCACCCATTGGATGATAAGGGCAAGTGGCCAATCTCTACCTTGTTGTGAACTGACAATCATAAGGGCAATAGGATACTGAGGATTAAACCGAGCTGCATGACACTGAGATATTTTTTCACTGATTTTGCTCAATGCACACTGTTGTTCAGGACCAAGCTCACGTTTCTTGTTAGCTTGAGTAGAGGTGCCTAATAACTGAATTAAAGGGTTTAAATCATCATTTGTTATGCCACAGATACCTCTTACCCATTGAATATTGCCAACCAGCTTCTGGATATCATTGAGAGTTTTGATGTCTGATTTTATTTCCAGTTTTTGTGGTCTGACACTACTTCCTGTGATGATCCAGCCCAAATATTTCCAAGGTGATTGCCGTTGAATTTTTTCCGGGGCAATTTTTAACCCCCTCTTGTCTAATTCTCTGGTCATCGCTATTAAAATGGTTTCTTTTTGCAAATGTTTTCCAGCAATTAATATCTCATCCATATAGTGATAAATTATCAATTGCGGATATTTCTTTCAAATTGGTCCTAAGGCCCGGGCAACAAATGCCTGGCACATGATAGGAGAATTTTTCATGCCTTGAGGCAAGACCAGCCAATGATATCTTTCTGCCGGTTCGGCCTTGTTAACAGAGGGAACCGAAAAGGCAAACTTTTCTACATCGTCTTTACACAGTGGAATTGTGAAAAAAACAATCTTTCAAGTCAATAATCAGTAAATCCCAATCCTCGGGCAGCATAACAGGAGATGGCAAACCCGGCTGCAAGGATCCCATATTTTCCATGACTGCATTAACTACCCTTAAGTCGTGCAACAATCTCCACTTCCCACTTTTTCTTTTTTTGGGAATAGTGAGGATTGGTGTGTTCCAGGGGCTGTTTGAAGGAACAATATGTCCTGATACTTGCGGCGATCCTGTTGAGCCGAATCCCCCGTCTCCTCGTTCTGCTATACCCGGTCGAGGAACACAAGATTTAAAAGGAACCAGTTGAGCTATGCGGCTCCCTTTTGGAATAAAAGCAGGTGGTGTTAACGAATAGACCATTGTTTTTACAATTCCTACAAAGTCAGCATCAATTACTCCAGGCAAAACAAAAATACCCTGTCTAGAGGTTGAAGATCTCCCTAGCAATAAGGCACTAAGACCATGACCTAATGGCCCTTGAGTACTGCTATCTATTAGACGCACCAATGATTTGGATGAGGGAATAGAGTGCTCTGTCAGCAAGTTTGCTGATGACACCAAACTGGGAGGAGTGGCTGACACACCAGAGGGTTGTGCTGCCATTCAGAGAGACCTTGATAGGCTGGAGAGTTGGGTGGGGAAAAACTTAATGAAATATAACAAGGGCAAGTGTAGAGTCCTGCATCTGGGGAAGAACAACCCCATGTACCAGTACAGGTTGGGGGCTGACCTGCTGGAGAGCAGTGTAGGAGAAAGGGACCTGGGGGTCCTGGTGGACAGGAGGATGACCATGAGCTAGCAATGTGCCCTTGTGGCCAAGAAGGCCAATGGCATCCTGGGGTGTATTAGAAAGGGGGTGGTTAGTGGGTCGAGAGAGGTTCTCCTTCCCCTCTATTCTGCCTTGGTGAGGCCACATCTGGAGTATTGTGTCCAGTTCTGGGCCCCCCAGTTCAAGAAGGACAGGGAACTGCTTGAGAGAGTCCAGCGCAGAGCCACAAAGATGATGGAGGGAGTGGAACATCTCCCTTCTGAGGAAAGGCTGAGGGAGCTGGGTCTCTTTAGCTTGGAGAAGAGGAGACTGAGGGGTGACCTCATTATGGTTATAAGTATGTAAAGGGTGAGTGTCATGAGGATGGAGCCAGGCTCTTCTCAGTGACATCCAATGATAGGACAAGGGGCAATGGGTACAAGCTGGAACATAGGAGGTTCCACATAAATGTGAGGAAGAATTTCTTCCCAGTGAGGGTGACAGAGCACTGGCACAGGCTGCCCAGAGAGGGTGTGGAGTCTCCTTCTCTGGAGACATTCAAACCCACCTGGACATGTTCCTGTGTGACCTGACCTAGGTGTTCCTGCTCTGGCAGGGGGATTGGACTAGATGATCTTTTGAGGTCCCTTCCAATCCCGAACATTCTGTGATTCTGCGATTCTGTAAATCAGACTTCAGTGCTATTACAGCAGCAAGGCTACTTAAGTGTGAATTTGTAAGAGTGGATCTTCATTTACTTTATTGTGTCTTCCAGAAAGATCTTGATTATAGAAAATAATTCTTCCATATAAATTAATTGAAAAATATATGCAAAATCTATATATGGCATAGCTCATATTTTAAAAGTATGACCTTCATGTTGCTGTAGGGCTTTTCATATGCTTTTAGAAGCCACCTTTTCACAAGCATTTAACATCAGTTTAAATTTTAATCTTTGTGAAAGCTTTATCTTAAGATTTGGGTCTCCAGAAGACACAATTCTGGCACGCAAAGAAGTTACTTTAACTTACTCCAGGAGATGAACACTCGGCATTTTGTCTGCCTCACTGTAATTGCTTGTCTATCTGCCCTTACACATGATAAGTGTGAGTAGCCTCTGCAAACAATTTTGATTGACACCTTTTAAGCTGGCACCTTGCAACACACTAATTTGTTCACCTCCCCTGCCCCAACCATAGCTGCTAATACAAAACTGGGCACTATAATCTTGATTGCAGTTCGTGCAAGGAATAAGGGAAGGGAGGACAGCAGGAAAGAAAAATGAAATCCTCTTGGTTGCATTCTTATGGTTCAGTATCTCAATAACTATATTTAGGATCCTCAGGACAGAACTCAGCCAGCATCAGGTGGCTTTGTTCTGTCCAAGGTAATGGAGCAACAGTGATGTATTCATCTGAAGATTTGGCCTTTTGATTTTACCACTGGTTCATTTTACTTTGGACCCTGGAAAATGTCTGTGGTCGAACGGATTAACAGAAAAGTTTTGGGCATCATCCCAGGACCAAATTAAACTAGTTCTGGACCCTGAACAAATGCAATTTTCAGCCTTTGCAACATTTTTGTCCTGGAAATTAAAAGTTCATGCTTCAGGGCATAAACTGGCTGCCAAGTGGGACCATTATGACATTCTTCTCTGTGATAGAAGACTGCACAATGAGGAAGAACTTCTCCAACAGTTTAGCTATGATTCACTGCTCAAGGAGACAGACCAGTAGTATGCTCAGTGCAACTATTCCCATGGCTTAATAATTAATTCCTAGCACAAGGCCTAGGATATCTCATGTGAAGCAGAATTTATTTTCTAAGAAGCAAGCTTTATAATAGAAACACTCATGCAAATGTCCCTTTGCACTGTATTGTACACATAACCCTATGTACTTGCTGCAGCATCCTCCTCCCATGCTCCTGGCCAGGAGCAACTCACAGGACTGCTCCCACACAGACCCTCCTCTCTGTGGTATCAATCTCCTTCCTCAGGCAGAAAGGAAAGCAATCATACAGACTTGGAGGAAATGCTAAGTAATAATTTTCTTCACCTGTTCTGTGCTGTTTGGGTTCATGCTGGACCCTGCTGTATTCCACTAGTGTGCTTTTGTTGAAGGTTGCTTCTGACACCAACTGAAATGTGATGTTACTATAGCATATACCTGGTAGCCAGTGACTGAAAACTGTTTTACCTTTAAAGAAATCTGCAGAAGGTTTAAAAAGAAGAAAGGAAAAAAAGAGAAATTGCATGAAATGTTCATTTTCTGATAATGCAACTGTACATGCTGAACTGGCAGTGTTTCAGATGTTTAAGCATTGCTCAGCCTGGTCTGAGACATGAAATCTAATAATTCAGTTTGCCAACATTTTTCCTGGCTGTCAAAGCCACTTTGCTACAGAAGGAAAAAAAAAAAAAAAAAAAAAAAAGCCCAGCACAAGACACATGAACTACTTTTCACAGGAAAGTGAACTGAATCTGGCAACCTGTTCCACGTGACACTGAATATCTCAAAGAGCATCTGACAGTTCCTGCAGACCTTTAACTGCTGCACGCAAAAGCCTCCTTGGTCTTTTGCTGACTGAGGCATGACGTTTGGGGCAGATGTTCAAAAGGCCATCCACCATGCAACTGAGTGAAAGCCGCGGTACTGAGAGCTGAGCTCACATCCACCATCAGCACACGTGTAGGCTGAAGAGAAGTTGCTTAGGGCTATTTGGCTATGGGAAGGAGTGTGCAAGTTGATTAGTGAATCTCTGAATTCAGGTTGTCTTTTTTATTTATCAGCAGCTGCAGCATTATAGCCACAGGAACCATGTATTAGCTGCAGAAGACAAAAATTACTGCTGGTATCTGTGGCAAGTAAGGCACGGACTTCCCAGGTAGTACAGAAGGAAAGACCCTTTATTGGTACATCAGCTCCAATTTATACTGTTCCAGTGGCTATTAATAGGTCGGTGCACATTTATCCTGTAGCTATTAATAGATCAGTTCATATTTATACCCATAGCTCAGTAGTTTACCTTTTAGCTAAACTAAAATCATAAAGTCATCAGAATCATCAAAGTCTGATCAGATTGGTAACAAATCTGTGTGAATCCAAATGCTGGATCAGGATTTAAGGCAAAATACAAACACTTGAAATGTGATATTTTGGTCTATGCAAGGGTAAGACTGTTGCATTCAGCTGAGGCTAAGGAAAACACATGGAAGCTTTTGCATAATTGTAGTCATACATTGTAACCCTTTTTGACCAATTGCTCTGCCATCTGTGAAAAATTACCCAGACTTCCACACCAAAGTATTCATCCATTGATAACATTGGTTTATATAATTTTAACAACTTAAAAGTAATTTTTTAAAAGATTAATCAAAGCAAACCTGAAATCAGCAGCTGAAGTTGCCTTGCCTCTGTTTTTAATCTCAGGCTTGAAGCTGTCTAGACTGGTTATCCTATTTGGACTGGACTTACTATACATTTGTTACCTTGTTCTCATGTTGGGTCAGATTTCTGGGTTTTCTTAGTTTCTTTCTTCTCAAGCTTATGGTTTTGCTGATAGGGTGATAGGACCTTAGGTACACTGTGGAATCTCAAAGCCCAATGATAAAAGCATAAATATATCTAAAGGCCAACTACTGTTATTTAAAATCTTACAGTCCTAGGACCAATTCTTTTTTCTTGAGGGTTTTATTTTGGGGTTTTTTGAATGCCAGGAGTTGGCAACACCATGTATATGAATTCCAAATAGGCAACTTAACACCTGCAGCATAAATCCAAAAAGATTATTCTTGTGGAAGAATTCCCATTAAACAAAACTACAGGAAGACAGGAGGTATCCAAACTACTAGAATTACTCTCTGAAGGAGATATCTAGCTCTTTGGTACAGGAACTACTTGACTGAATGAGTAAGTTGCAAACTACCCATAGCTGCCCACCCTACCTTCCAAATAGAGCTCGCAGCCTGTGAAATATGAAGGAGAAAAAGATACCATGGAGTTGGGAACTGAAAATATCAGATATTACAGCTTTCACTGGGAGTAAAAAAATTCTAAGCAGCAGCATGGCCTAATAAACAAAAATGCAACTCTAGATTAAAGCTTGAACTTTTCCTTCTCATTAATTATCATTAATCTGTTTTGAAATTCCTGTATGGAAGAAGTGCTTCTTGCTGACAGCTGGTTTGCAATTAATAAGGAAAGTGTTTTCAGCTGGCAATGGCTTAACATGCTCATGATATATGAAAACAAGGTTCAATTGCTCCATTCTCTCTACTACTAATAAAAGAAATATTGAAAATGAAATGATGTAGCTTAGGAAATGAAAAGTGTCAACCAAAGCCATGGACGTAGTGCTGAGAGCTGCTTCTCACCTGGTACTTGCTGGAACAGATATATTTAGAAAAGCTTAGTCATTGCCAAAAATTGTTCTTCAGTTGCAGGCTTTCAGAATATATTGCATTTAAGAGTATATGATCCTGTTTCTGTGAGATAAAACAGTCTTGATTTAATCATCTCTTTTGGGGGGATTTAAATGACTTACACTTTGTGGCTTTATTGGAAATCCTCTTGCCCCGATGCCCTTTTTAATCTCATCCTTCTTCTGCTCTACTCCACCTTCTGTCAGGAAGGAATGGTGGAGGCTTTGCTCCTCAGGATGTAAGGGATGGAGTAGCCAGACCATCAGAAAGCACATGGCAGGAACCAGCCTCTGCTCCAGAGAGACTGGCCTGATAACCAGATGCCTGTGGATTTTGGCTGACTGTGAATTGTATTCTGAAAAAACTGCTAGAGTTTGATGTTAACTGTCTTGATGAATATGAAATGTAACTTTATCATGAATATAAAATGAGTATCCTATGAATACCAAGGGAAATGGGTAAAAGTGAAATAATAGATTTTACTTCAGCAAAGTCTTTATTCTTGTCTTGTAGAATGCAGGATCTTTCCAGGTTACTGTCCAAGAAGACAATTGTATCATTGTCTCCCTTGAAGCATCTGATGTGGTGAGCTCATCCTCTGTATATGTTGTGAAGATAGCTGGAGAATCCAAGAACTACTTTTTCCAGTTTGAAGAATTCAATAGCACTTTACCTGCCCCTGTGGTTTTTAATGCCAAATACCATGGCCTATATTACATAGTAATGTGGAGGAATGGCTTGCTGAACAGGGCCGAATGTAACAGCTGTGAGCGAGCAGTACTGATAACGGGAGCTGTACTGCTGATAGCTGTAGCTTCCCAGGGTCACTCTGACCTGGAAGCTTGCGGAAAGCTCCAGGTCAGAATAAGCCCGAATCTGGTGGAAAGTTGCAAGGTAGAACTGTTACCAAACTGATCAGATTCTGATGATTTTATGATTTTAGTTTAGCTAAAATCAAGTTAGGCCTAATCGAATCATATGAGGGAGTGACTGTGTTTTGCTTTAGTAACCACAGAAAGCACACAGAACAAACAGGGGGTACCAGCAGCTAAAGGACATGAAGTGAACAGGGGGTACAAGCAGCTAAGGCCCAGCATTGTCTGTAACTAGAAACCGTGTAGTCAAGAAAGTAAAATATTATGTTTAAGCAACCACCGTGGAAACAATACAGTCATTAATCATATAGTGGCTAAAGTCACAGTGACCAGTTTATGCTGCTTAAAGATCCCCTTATCCCCCTCCCCATCCTAATCTCAATATCAGAGGGTACCATCAATAACGCGACTACGGCGTGACTACAGGTGACCAATGATTGTTATTAGAAATGAATATACATGAAGTGATGTAATCCGACAGATCCTTAGGGGCCAATCAAGGTAAAGGTTAATTTTAATGAGCAATTGAAGGCAAGCAGTGTATGCAGTTTTATGTTAAATAGCTTATACAATGGAACTCAAATATATAAAAACCCTGCTAAAGGTGATGTAACCCGGGATACGCTGGGCAGAGTTATCCCCCGTATCCTCCGTGCGTCAATAAAGAAGTGTCTGCTTATCTACATCACATTGGTGTTTGTCCTGTTTGGTGACAGATTCAAACTTTTAACTGGGGTTTATGCTAAGATCTGGTCAAAAACAAGTAAAGATTTTCTTATCCTTCCTCTTCCCCATTCTCCTTGCACTAAGAAAATGTGGAATAATTCCTACTTCAGATCTCCTGACATGGGAAAACAGGAGAGGGAAGGCACCCATGAACCGGCTTTCTGGAAGCACATGCACTATTGTATCACAGAAATCATGGTTGTCTTCCAAGACCAAGCAAGGAATGACAGATCTAATTCAGCAAGGATATTTCTACTTACTAAGCTTGAAGTGCATGTATTATCCCACTGAAGTGCTGGGGTCTGAACCCCCAGCCCTGAATTAAGGGTGACATATGGGTGGTCCCCATGGCCCTTCAAAAGGAGGGGATGACTTTGCCTTTTGGCTTTCCTCCAAGGTGCAGCTGACCTTGTAAGGAAAGCCCTTGGGTAAACAAGCCCCAGGTGCCCCCATTGGGTCAATGAGTGCCAGGTTCCTGCTGTGGGGATAAAAGCTGGGCCCACTTGCAGGAAGGGTGGGGTGTCTGTCTGTGAGGTGGATGCACTGTGCAGAGGTTCCTGTTGGGGAAGGACCTCCTGCCTCTCCCTGCAACTGGGCCCCAGTCAGGTTTGGTGCTGGTGAACATGGGCTCTGTGGGAGCAGTATGAGTTTGCCTCTGTCCTATGTTATCAACCTCTTGGCTTGGCTGTCTCCCATCTCTGCCATGGGAGACTTTGTTGCTCTGTTTGTCCCACCGATTGTTGGCCATGTTGTATCATTGCTGGGGTCCCTGGGGTTGATGTCTGTTATGTGTAATCTGATTGACTTGTTTGTACCTCCAGCAATCGCCCATGTACTGACCTTTTTGTATACAATAGAATCTGGTTACTGGTTTGTTCTACTGCTGGCTGTGTCCTTTGTGCTACACCTAGTGATTGGCAAAACACTCACAGAAGTCAGTAGGTTTCAACCTTCCATAGACTTGCATTTGAATGTATCACTAGAGGAAAGAGAATAGTGTTATCTCTAAAATTACTCTAGCCTTCCCTTGGCTTTGCCACTGAATTGCCTGGTACTAAACTCAACATGACTACCTTGCTGCGAAGAGACGGACAAAACAGCCCAACGAATTTATATGTGTCAACAAACAGTTCAAAGCAAGTTCCTTGTGTTTGGTGGTATTACAAATCATTTGTTATGTTAATCAAGTATAGCTGGAAATTAAGCATATAATTGCAGTTATAGACATTCCTAGGATATAATTAGATGCTTTCAGAGACTGTTCATATGGGGTGTGATTTTATTCTTTGGTTCTTTTGGGGGTATTGTATTAACCATGTTGAAAGCCATACTTTCATTTTTTGCCTCACAATGTTTTCTTGAATTCATAGCAAGTACCATTCAGCAAATGATCCACTAACCTTCTTCAGTAGTTCTCACATAATTAGCATAATGTGCCTCTGCTAGCTAAATACATAGAAATGTCCCTGATATATGTTGTTGTTACCTGTGACAACACCTAACTGGGGAAAATAAATTATTCTGAGTCCTTTACCTCCTAAGCATGTGAGGATTGTGAAATGATAGCCTCTCTCCTTCGTGTGCCTGTGTCCAGATGCTTTTGAACCACTGCTGCCATGGTGCACAGGCATATTTTGAGTGATATCTGTTTACAATCATAGAATCGCCTTGGTTGGAAGAGACCTGTAAGCTCACCCAGTCCAACCATTCACCCAGCACTGCCCAGTCCCCACTGCCCCATGTCCCTCAGCACCTCATTTCCATGGCTCTGAAATCCCTCCAGGGATGGGGACTCCCCCACTGCCCTGGGCAGTCTGTGCCAGTGCCTGATAACCCTCTCAGTGAAGAAATTTTTCCTAATATCCAATCTAAACCTCCCCTGACATAGCTCATCCATCCTGTGCCTATGCCCACCTGCCTAATTCAGCCCTTTCTTGAGCGGTACCTATTCTTTTCAGTGATTATGTAGCCCTCTTCCACACACCTGTATGTGCCCAGGCTTTTAAACTGCTGCATGCATGGGACACATGGTTTGTGGCAGACATTTGTTGTTTATTATCCATTGGCTCCTAAAATAATGTTTATCCTTTCATTTCAGCTCTAAGGTTTGGTTTATAGAATAAAGTGGTAGATAAGGGATGAATAAAAAGGCTTGGCAATTAATATGTCATAAGATGATATCACTTATCTCCTTTGGGATATAGATTTCACTTTGGCAGTGTTTTAAAAGAACAGATCATTCTGGGCATCCTGTTCTTCATGTTGTATGAGGTGAAGGTTACCAGCCAGCACTGGGCTTGTGATTTTTGAGAAGGCAGCTAGGGAAAAACCTGAATATTTTTTCCTAAGCACCACTGGAAGTGACAAACATGCCCCACTTAACTAGATTGTAAAGTCTGTGTGTCTTAGGACTGACAGCATCAGTATCGTAAGTACACATTTCATTACTTCTGGTCAACTATCTCCAGGATTTAATTTGCTGGTGTCACAGCTTGAGCGGCTGTTTCATGCCTGTGGGGGAATTTGGCAGGGGCTTGCACATTCAGAACCAAATGATTAGCTCCAGCTTCCTTCCTAGTTTATTATTACAAGCTCGTGCCACGAAAAAGCACTTAAGAAAAAAAAAAAAAAAAAAAGGAGTGGGGGGAGTAAATCCCACAATGTGATGCCTGTTCACAGTCATTTTCAGCACAGGGATGAGTCATGCTAGTGGATTTTCCAGCCAATAACCAGGTCCCAATTAAAATAAAAAGGAGGGGGAGGCAAGGAGATATACAACATGTCAAATAAACAATATTCAAAGAGTAATAGAAAAATAAATGGTGTGCAGGAGAGCTCAGAGTTCTCTTTTCAAAAATCTACATCCTCAGTTTATTTCCTTATAATAGTATGAGTTTCACACATGAGGAAGAGATCAAAGTTGCAAAACAGCTATTAATTTTATGTACGTTAGCTTTTGAATGCCTCGCCTTGAAACACATTGGGCCAGAACTACATTATCAGAAGTGCAAGTAGTTACATGTTCTGCTGACTTTAAGAGGAGCTGTGAGTACTCATCAGCTCTGTAAAATTAAATTACTGGTAAGTGCATCATGTTATACATGTCTAGCATTAGATAACTAAGACCCTGAACAAATCTGACTTCTGTCAGCTCTTATTGAGGAAATCCTGAAGCATCACAGAGTTTTCAAAGTAAGCATATGAAATCCCAAAGCAAAAGTAAATTTTAAAGCTATGAGGATTTACTTCTTAGGGCAAAAGTATCATTATGATCACCTACTGTATAATAGTGGTCAAAACCAACATCAATGCAAGTATTACAAGACAATATTGAACACTATATCCAGATGTCTTGGATGAAATACTGGCTGGTTTTGTGAATTAAATTTTGTTCCAGTAGCAAATAATGCTGATTACATTCTAAATCACAGGGTGACTCATTCTCACCAAGATTCTTCCAGGATGACCCTTTCAGATAGAGTACCTGTGGATTCATCTGAGATCTGAATTACTTTTGAATGTGCACTGAACAGCCAAGGGACCCATGCTCCCAGCTCGGCACAATTCCTTCAGTCTTTGTCACAGGTCCAAGTCTTATAACAAAGATAGGACTGGCGGCCAGATTTCAGATTTCTTGGCCTCTGCTATAGTCTTGCAGTGGTAGCTCCACAGAAAGCACATGAGAAATGTCATAAAATAAATAGTATTGCAAAACATGCATATAAGTCACATCACAGTATTTTTGCACCAGATTCTGAATGTATTTTTTTCCTCTGATGGTGACAAATGATACTGAAGAACAATTACAAGAAAACAGTAAACACTCATTTTATTCAGAAACTGGAATCTTATCTCCAATAAATCTACTATGTACTTGTTGGAAATGTATTGTTTCATGTGAGTCACTGTGCAGGGAACAGAGTCAAATTCTGGCCTATTTAAACTGTTTTAGTGATTTACTCTATTAAATTCTAGCCTGTACAGAGGGAGAGAGAGAGAGAGAGACTTAGTTTGGGGATGCTCCCAGTCACCCTCCAATCCTTTACAGCTTGAAAAAAAGAGGGGTCCATGAAAGTCCCTTCTGTTGCAATGTGATGTCACCAGCCAGAGCAGGCAACAGACTCTGGTTTACACAGTTTAGCTGTGTTTTGAAGTACTGAAATCTTTACTTTAGATGACCCTTCAGGTTCCCACCTTACTTCCATCATTACTGCATCATTTGGCTCAGCCCGATACCATATCTTTCTTATTTTCACAGCTCCCAATTCATACTCTTCAGAGTATTTTTTGCTCAATGTTGCAACATCAAACCTTATAATGTCTATGCTCCACATCCAGTCTCTTTACTCTTTTTTCAAAGGCTCTCAATAAAAAACCATTTCATATGACTGAAATTGATCTGGTTTCACAAAAAGACACAAGTGCTCTCAGAAAAAGCAGTTCTCATAACCATGACCTGAGAAAGATCCTCTCTGAGCACAGGTAAGGACTAGGTGGAAATTGCCCCACACCGAGGCTTCTTTGGAACTGCTAGCTATCATTATTAGATCCTACAGTTTTAACAAAAAAGGCAAAGTCATCCTTACAGAATTTAGGGAAGAAAGTACATCCTAAGCTTTCCACATGTTCCAGTGAATTCTGGACTTGAGTGTCCACTGCAAGAGGGAAGAATTATTTGAAACAGTCTTCAAGAGCGTAAACAAAAATGTTACAGACTTGTAACAAAAATGTAAAGACTTGTTGAAATTAAGGATATTTTTTCCTGGGGCTTTTGTTTTTATCTACACTTCTCCACAGGCTGTGCACAGAGAAATGGAAACCCCTATCTTCAAGATATTCCATGCAAAAAGGAATATTTTAAAAAGTTAAAAGATAGCAAAAGCAGCAGGTCTCAATAATTTGTTTGATTCAGATTAACGCACCATTTTTGGTATTCTGGTCTGTGAATATTGTCCTCAGCACTGTTGCTATTCTCAGTCTCAAAAAGCCAGTAATAACAATCTGCTGGTCATATTTTATAAATGAGCTTCAATATTTCTTTGCTTGGGGAGACAATTTTAAAGGGACAGGTATTTTTTTCCCCTCTCTGCACACAGATGCAGAATATGAGAGTGTTTTTTTAAAGCAAATGTCAATATGGTATGTACAGTCCACTGTGTTTTGCTACCATTCTGAAACTGATAATCTGGAAGCAAATTTTTCTTGACACTATCAACTGCTATTACAATAGCATTAAGTAAATGCCAGAATGACAAATATGTGAAAAAGAAATGCTTGGCATTCAGTAAGGCTAGTCGCCTTGTTAAGCATATCCAATATTTAATAAATTATTGCTGAATATATACTTCTATCCCATCTTTCTAGTGCAAACTGAAGAGGGCAAAACCCAAGCACAGCGATCCAGAGACCTTGATGTTGACAAAATTTAAAACTAGGATAGAACTTCATGGATGGCATTTCTCCCTATTATTGGTCCTGACTGCATGTATACACCCCAAATATGACAGGAATTAACACTCAGGTAGATATAGTTTGGTTTCTGTCCACTCTAGATTTTTAGCTTCTCTCTACTACTAAAATGATCTCAAAAAGGATAATTCTTCTGAAGGAAAATACGAATTTGGTCCCCTTCCCTGACTCAGGCCTTTACAGAGCCTCTGCAATTAAAGTTCAGCCATCCCTTGTGGATGTACTCAAACACATACCACGCCAGATGAACCATGTGCTTTAATTAAAATGCATCTTCCCACTTGAGCCTGTATGTGAGTAACAGAAAACAAAAAAGGCACAGGAAACATTACATTGCCTCATCAATTCCCTTAACTCTACCAAACTAGCCCTTGTAGTGATCCTCTCCAGTCAATACTTGTTCTTTGTCTTTGAGAGGAAAGTGAAAGCAAATTTCTACCTGAAATGTAGAAATGTAGAAATGTAGTAAAATGATCAGAGTTGTACATAGGCCAGATGGGAAGACGAGGTCATGTTAGAATCACAGAATCACAGAATGTTAGGGATTGGAAGGGACCTCAAAAGATCATCTAGTCCAATCCCCCTGCCAGAGCAGGAACACCTAGGTCAGGTCACACAGGAACACATCCAGGTGGGTTTGAATGTCTCCAGAGAAGGAGACTCCACACCCTCTCTGGGCAGCCTGTGCCAGTGCTCTGTCACCCTCACTGGGAAGAAGTATTTGTGTGGTACAGAGATGATACCAAATACTCGCTCTTCTCTCGTCTTGGATCCAGTTACGGTCCTGTAGTTCTGAAGAGGATCAGTCCAAGAGAATATCCCACATATTCTGTCAGGGGTCTCTGTTCTCTTCTAATGTCCTTAAGTACTACAGATCACTGTCCAGATGCAGCTAAAATTAGGAGACACTATGGATAGAGGCTGCAAATCAGAGATTGATGACTTCAATCTGCTTCAGGGCTTTTAAACATAGAAAAACACTCATTATTTCTGCACTTGCTTAACTCTATATTACTTTCTTGCTTCTCTTCTGTTCTCTCCTGAAAATCATGCTGGACAATTTCAAGCATTCATTCTTCTGGAGTTCACATATGTGCCTTGAGCAAGTCTGCAATGAAAGCCTAACCTTTGCCTGTACATAATGATGCAAGAGCAAAAAGGTCTATCCTCCTCTGTAGGGTTTTGACAAGTACAGCGGGAAAATGATCTCATTTCATTCTCCTTCTGAACTTTTCAGTTCCTCAGAAAATGATTCTGCATCTAGCCTAAACAGAAGTGTCTCAGCTGCTTTGATCACAGTGCTGTGCTCTCTGGGTGACACTGGTTAACACAAGGTATGGATGGGTCCCTCTTAGGATATCATTAAAGTTAAGCTCCTTTTGCATGACAAACTTGAGTACTAAGGAAGAATAGTTTCCATGGACAGCACAGGGAAATTCAAAAACTGATGTAAACACAAAGAAGGTCTAGGGGATGTCTAAACCACTGCAATTTATACCACCATTTGACCTTTCCCTTGAACATATTCGCAAAATCTAAAATTGGTAGATTCTCCAACATGGAGTACTCTAACACCTTGGGATTCTTTGGTATCATCACCAACTTAGCAAACATTACCAACTGGTAATGGAAGTGCAACAAAACCCAGAAGAATACGACAAACAATATAGGATAGGGGATTGCTATAGCTGTGTCAAAGTAGTCTGTCGTCTGCCACAGGTTACACCTTCATAAATCTCTGCTCCTGTGCACATACATGACAAAATTATAACCAGTGTATATACACTGAGGGACTCCACTGAGGTGTGTTTTTCTAGAATAGCACAAATTAGCTATTAGAAAATAGTACAACAGCAATATAGGATCAGCAAGTATGCACCTAGGGTAAAAAGGATGTGCAAATTTCGCTGTCAGTCCTTAGACAAACCATGGCTTGTGATCCTATTGCCAAAACATTGACAAGTCCAATTTTGGAAGGGTGCAAGTGCACGGTAGCAGTACAGAATGAAAAAAAAAGTGTCCTGATTGGGGAAAAATCACAGATGCTTCCAAAATTACTCAATTTTGCAGTCCTAAATGTATAGGGAGAGATTTAATCTAATGTAAAATCTAAACTCAAGTTTAACATGTCTTCTGTTTCCATTGTTGAAATCTTAAACATTGAAATAATGCTTCTAGTTGGTCCATTTCAAGAAATAAAAACATGAGTTACAATGCCAAAATTTTAGTGGAACAGCTCATAAGTACAACCTCAATCAGTCAATTAAAAAATAAAAGGAAAAATATAGAGGCACGAGAGGTTATCACTGGTCCTTCCTCAAGCCCCATCCAGTGAACTGTTGTTCAAATGAACTCTACAATACAGCTAGTCAAGATCTTTTCAAGAATTAATTCCTTTCCAAGAAATGCTGGTCTATTTAAGTAAGAGCTTTTCCTATGAACACACTATCCAGCTGGGAAAAGTTTTAGATTTCAGCAGAATCTTTTCTGAAGGAGAAAAAGGTGGCTCCTCTGCTAAATTCCAAAAAGAAGTTAGGAGGAAAGGAAAAGAAAGATTACTTTCTAGGAACAGGACTTAATTGAACAGTATGCTCCACATACATTATCTTAAGAATGTACATATTCTCCATCAATTGAGTAAGTGCTTTCACAGCACAGCATCTACACGTCAAAGAACATCCAACTATACTCCAGTTCCCATCTCCATCAAAGATAAAAGGAAGAACCAATCACCCCAGGATAATGTTGAAGAAGACAGAGTGAGTGAGAAACTAATGTGGATTTTGAAGAACTTAGAAAGAAATCTCTCCATGGTGTCAAATGATCTTTGAGGTGTCTTACATTTCAAAGTGCCCTATGGGAGATTAGAATGAATACTGGAAGAGACATGTTTTCTGGATCATGAAGGACAAATTCATTCATGCTGTTTAGTGCTTTAGCTCCAAAATTGTGGATTCACCTGTGCAAATGAGGGGAGTCTGTAATATAAGCTTCTGATGCTGAAACAGCTTCTGAACAGCTACTGGTGCTGAAAGGTGACATTAGAAAGTCGCACAGAAAATTCCTGATGTTCAACAGAACGTGAAGACTGATGTTGCATCACGAGAAAACTGTTACCATGACGTGCTCCATCACTGCTGTGCAGCTGAGAGGAACTTGACTGGTGTCAGCTGAACTTTGTCTTACATGCTCCAGCAGAGAGTATGACAGAGGAGTAGAGACTGAGCCTTATGGGTACTGCAAAAGTGAAAATGCCTTCATTTTGAATTGATAGGGTGCATATATACCCTCTGTATGTGCGTAAGTGAACTAGTTCTTAAAGACAGAATGTAATGATTTGCTCTTTGCATTATCTACAAAGATCACAGCAGGGAGGCAGAGTTTTTGTTTATCTGAGAAACTGGAGACCAAGGTGGTTATCCAATTCATTTGAAATCATAAAGCAACTTAGTGGAACATGGTGGAAGAGAACAAGATGTTCTGTTCCCCCCTGTGTTAATCTATAGGAGCACAGACTAGATGCAATGAATAAATTTATAGATAGAGACTATTCCAGGTGCCTAACTCCTTGTTCCATAATTCAAAGTGATTTAAAAGGGAATTAGGCAGCAAAATGCTCTTAAGTATTTTCAAAAACTCCATTTTTTCAAATACATTCTGATACTACTAGAAAGGTTTGGAAATTTTAAATAAGGAACCATTAATAGAAAAAAAAATCTTTTTCTGTTTCAGATCAGTTTTTCTGACATGAAGAATTCAGAAGTAAATGTGGGGTAGGTTTTGTACCCACCTAAGATGCTGACTTTAGTTTGGTCCGGAGTTCAGCTTAAACAAATGGCCTGCCTTACTGCTACTCACTTTTCTACTACCCCCTGCCCCTCAATCCCCCCAGAAAAAAAGCCCCAAACACCCACCACCCTTTCTTCACAGGTCACAGGAACCATGGCATGGTCAGGAAAAAAAGTCTAAATCCAGATCATCAGTCCTCCTGTTCTGTGCTCTAAAATACTTACTACCTTTTTGACCCCAAAAGATTGGTTACTCAGGTTCACACGCAGGTTTGTTTCATTTTCAGATTCATGTGGAACCGGATATTCTGTCCTTTGATTACCATGTTGTGTTCGTGAGTTCTCTAAATTGGCAAGAGCTGACCAGATCACCCACTGAGATTTTCTCATGTTGTTTACACATAGATCCTGTGGCTGAATGTTTTCTTTCTTGCTAAAGTATTTGCTGTGAAGGTTTCTGGGGGGTTGGTTGTTTTGCTTGGTGGAGGGTTTTTTTATTTTTCCCCATCTGTGCTCAAACGAAGGCAAGCAGCCAGTGCCATTTCCCTGATCACTAGCAAGAGATGAGCTCTGTAATCCTCTGTACAGCACAGGGTCAATCGCAAATCCACACAGAACATTTCAGTTGTTGCTACAGCCTGATTTTCAATTCATTTCTAGTGTAGGTTTAGGCTCAGCTCAGCCATTTGTACTGATTTGATAAATTCCTACCCGCACAGGAGTTCTCCATCACACTACTGCTGGTAACGTGCAGCTTGGTGGGCATGAATGCTACCAAACTCTCTAATGCTGCAAAAACTCATAGCTTGTCACTGCCACCTTCCCCTGCAGGGATAACTCCAGCAGGATTTATTTGGTCATACTGTATCAAGTGTTTAGGTTTTAGTACAGCTAAACAGCCACAGTTGTGGTCAGTGGGACAGGGTCTAGTTGGAGGCCTGTATCTAGTGGAGTCCCTCAGGGGTCGGTACTGGGACCAGTACTATTCAATATATTCATCAATGATTTGGATGAGGGAATAGAGTGCTCTGTCAGCAAGTTTGCTGATGACTCCAAACTGGGAGGAGTGGCTGACACACCAGAAGGCTGTGCTGCCATTCAGAGAGACCTGGTGTTTTGCCAATTAGTAGGCCCAGTAAAAAGGACACAGCCAGCAGCAGACCAACAATCCAGTACGTAGGTTCTATTTCACGCAAAGGGGTCAGTATATAGAGGATTGCTGGGGGTACAGACAAGTCAGATAGATCACGAATAACAGACATCAACCCCAGCGACCCCAGGAATGACACAATATCACTCGTAACAGATGGAACAAACAGAGACACGAGATAACCCACAGAGCAGATGGGAGACAACCAGGAGAACAAGGCAGTTACATATGACAGAAGTAACCCCATGTTGCCTCCCTACAAAGCCCGTGTTTGAATGTACCAGACCTGACTGGGACCCGGTTCCATGAGGAGTCAGGAGGTCCTTCCCCAACAGGAAACTCTGTGAAGTGCGTCCACTCCACAGACAGACTCTCCAACCCTTCCTGCAAGTGGGCCCAGCTTTTATCCCCAAACAGGACACCTGGCACTTGTTACCAAAATGCAGGGCACCTGGGGCTTGTTTACCCAAGGGCTCTCCTTGCAAGGCCGGCCGCACCCTGGAGGAAAGCCAAAAGGCAAACTCATCCCCTCCTCTTAAAGGGCTGTGGGAGCCACCCATATGTCACCCTTAATTCAGGGCTGGGGGTTCAGACCCCAGCACTTCACCTGGACAGGCTGGAGAGTTGGGTGGGGAGAAACTTAATGAAATATAACAAGGGCAAGTGTAGAGTCCTGCATCTGGGGAAGAACAACCCCATGTACCAGTACAGGTTGGGGACCGACCTGCTGGAGAGCAGTGTAGGGGAAAGGGACCTGGGGGTCCTGGTGGACAGGAAGATGACCATGAGCCAGCAATGTGCCCTTGTGGCCAAGAAGGCCAATGGCATCCTGGGGTGTATTAGAAGGGGGGTGGTTAGTAGGTCGAGAGAGGTTCTTCTCCCCCTCTCCTCTGCCCTGGTGAGGCCACATCTGGAGTACTGTGTCCAGTTCTGGGCCCCCCAGTTCAAGAAGGACAGGGAACTGCTTGAGAGAGTCCAGCACAGAGCCACAAAGTTGATTGAGGGAGTGGAACATCTCCCTTATGAGGAAAGGCTGAGGGAGCTGGGTCTCTTTAGCTTGGAGAAGAGGAGACTGAGGGGTGACCTCATTAATGTTTATAAATATGTAAAGGGTGAGTGTCATGAGGATGGAGCCAGGCTCTTCTCAGTGACATCCAATGATAGGACAAGGGGCAATGGGTGCAAGCTGGAACATAGGAGGTTCCACATAAATGTGAGGAAGAATTTCTTCCCAGTGAGGGTAACAGAACACTGGCACAGGCTGCCCAGAGAGGTTGTGGAGTCTCCTTCTCTGGAGACATTCAAAACCCGCCTGAGGAGAAAAAACTGGGCTCCGCACCATTCAGTGTGAATCAAACTGAAGACGTTTTATTTACCTTGTCTGTCCCTTTTATACAATCTTACTTTCCTTAGACCCGGTCACGCATCATTTAATTGGTTAAAAGTCTCTAGCACAAGGTAAACATACAGCTTAGTTCAGTTCCCGTTGGTTCTTAAGTTCTTCTCCCGCAGTGTCCAATTGGTCACCCTTATCTGCTCACTCCTGCATTCCTTAGGGAAGCGGTCATTGCTCTTTTCTTATTTTTTCTTCCTTTGAAGTAGTTTCTAGAATGCAGCTGCGCACCTAGGCCAACATCCCGTATGGCTGGTTCACTATATGGTCATTTTCTTTTAAATACATTCCTACACCCGCCTGGACATGTTCCTGTGTGACCTGACCTAGGTGTTCCTGTTCTGGCAGGGGGATTGGACTAGATGATCTTTTGAGGTCCCTTCCAATCCCGAACATTCTGTGATTCTGTGATTGATTTCAGTTCTCTACTGAAATAAAGGCATGCTGGCTTATGCAGGTATGCAAGATGTTGATGTAGTTCAGATTTTCAGTATTTGGCTTCTGTTTAGAGGATGAAATACCTGTTTCCATCTGGAACTGGGAAAGTCTTTGCCGTGATTGTGGTCTGAGACTTTCTGCCACGAATGGACTCCACAGAAAGGCACCTTTTAACCCTTCTGTCACGAAACCCTCTCACAGAGGTTATGGGGTTGGATAAAATGAATATTTACAAATCCCATGCTTGATGACATCAACTATATTGTAACAGCCTGAGATTTCAATATTAGGTCAGCACATGATATGAATTCATAGGCATTACCATACACACAATAATTAAAACAAATAACTTCCAGGGGTAATGTGACGAATTTAATCTGGGTTTTTTTATAGGTCTCTGCCCCAAGGATGAATTTTTATGTGCATTCTTTGGTATTTAGCAAAGGCAGTCACACTGCAGTCTTTCCTTTACAGATGGGTATCCATAGCATCTCTTTCCTCTCCCTGGCTGCCTATTTAAATTTCTGGGAAATTAATATCCTTGAGCCTTAAGTGCCTCTGTTGTATTTGCTGGAAATTGGCTGATGGATTCATAAGTTACTGAGGGGATGACAGGTGGACAGGAAGACAGATGCAAATAGTCACACAAACATCCACACAAATAAAGGATCATGCATTTCCTTGCAAGACTTGTCTAAGAGAATCCTCCTCTGATGTAAGACTTATAACTAGTGTCCTCAAGTGTCTATCATCTTCCTCTGAGTACTCAGGAACTGCTAACTTGGGAGAATAAAAAATTTGTTGCAAGGATGGGCCACTTAACTTACCTGGGTATGGCAAATCGAGCATTCCAGCAGTTCATCATCTAGGCTGTCTATAGCTCTTGTTGAAATACCTGGAAAAGGGAGTGAGGTATTAAAATTTGCAGTCATTTTGATTAGATTTAGAGTAAATGTCTACAGCCTGCCTATAAATTTAAGGAACTGTACAGCCATACAAGAACAATCCTTTTTCCGTCATTAATCCCATGTACAAAATCCAGAAACAAACCTCATTACCACCATACAGTATGTCAAATTTCAAAGCCATTTTGTACTATGGACACGTAACTGAAAATGATCTAATGGATGTGACCAAAGATGTCACTGCTCATCAGCTGAAGCCATTACCAACTGTGTGTGTGCTCTTATCCCACCCCAGTTGTGGACTAAAAGACATTAGCATGAAACACACTGGAGCCTGTAGCTGGAGTAAACCACGTTCAAACACATAAGGCTGCAGTGCCTCAAGCCCTAAGCTGCTGCAGCCGAATCCTTCTGGTCATGTGCTTGTAACTCACACTAAGTTGGAGGATTTTAGTGCTTAGAAATGTCAGCCTTTGAGTGGAAAAATGTTTTCAATCTTTGCAGCACCACTGGTGCTCTGCTATGCTATTTGTTCTACTTGGCACAATTAGTCATTGAACAGGTTTATTATTTACTCATGACCCTTTGTCTTGCACCCAATATGTAAAAGTTGCAGCTTTAGAACAGAACAGGGAACTGTAGTGTGTTGAATTACATATTATAGAGGCTACCAGTATTCCAGCAACAATCCTGCCAGGGATTTTGCTTCAGCACCTACAGACATAGATTCTTTCTTGGTTGAACTGATGTTTTTGGGCTGTACTTTTTTGGAAGGTAGGTGTGTGCCTGTGTGAGCAAAATGTTCTTTTCTGATATCAACACCTAATGGGTCGTGCCACAAGGCCCTCTTCAGTTCAGGGCTTGAAGGATGTAACTGCTCCTTCAGAATTAAATTTCCAGTTAATCACCCAAACCAATATGCCTTAACGATACTCCTTTAACGTGCATTCCTCAGCACTTTCAATAATGCACAGCTAAGAAAATACATACGGAGCTGCATTTGCGCTTTGCCTCAAACAGCGAGCCCTCAGCTGCAAGATCAAACTACAGTCTGTTTTCTGGCCAGGACCCGATTCCAGAGGAATGACAATACCGGGGGGTCCCCGCAGCTGCCGGACGCAGGGGCAGCCCCCGAGGGGAGCACGGCCGTGCTCCCGCCGGGGGCTGGAACCCGCCCAGCCTCCTCCAGTCAGCGGGCTGCTGGGCACTGCAGGCCGGGCGAAGGAAGGCCGAGGGCTGGGGGGAAATACCGCCGGTCCTCCCTTCTCTCCCGCCGGCGGCAGAGACAGAAGGCAGAGAGCAGGCGGCACACCAAGACCTGCGGTGCTGGGCCCGGCCCGGACCCCGGCGGAGGAGATCGGGTCGCAGACCCCTCGCCGCCAGAGCCGAGGGGCAGCCCCCGCCAGCCTACCTCCTACGCCCGGGCGCCCTCCGGCCTTTCTGCACCATTTCTTCTTCCCCCAGCTCCCCACGGCCGGGCGGTGGCAACCCCAGCCCTGTCCCCTCCGCGCCGGGCCTGGCCCGTCCCTCCCCGGGGCGGTGCGGTCCCGCCCCCGCGCGGCGGCTGTTACGGGGCGAGCGGGCTGTGCCGGGCTCTTGCGCGGCGGGGGCGGCGCTGCGCGGGGCTTTGTGGCTTCCCCCTCGGCCTAGCCGCAGCCGGCCGTGGCAGCCGGCCGTGGCATCCGGGCTCCGCCACCATGTTCAGGCGGATTCTGCAGCGGGTAAGGCAGCGAGACCCGCCCCGGCGGCGGCGGCGACGAGGGCGGCGTGCCTTGCCTTGCCGCTTCCTGGTGCTGGCCGGGCTGGGGGCCGCGCTTCCCGCGGTGGGGCCGGAGTCACCGGCCCGGCCGGCCCGGCCCGGCCCGGCCCGTCCTGCGGCGCAGGAGAGGGGGTAGGACCGCGGCGGTCGCCAAGGCCGTGAGCTTGTCCCCCGCCGCCCCCTTGGCCGCCGCGGGGGACGGCCCGAGGCCCGACGGGGCGGGACGGGCCCGCTGTCCCGCGCCGCGTCCTGTCTGGGGGCGGTGTCGTCCCACGGGCTGGGCGGGGGTGCCGGCGGCGGGCGGGCCCCTGTGGCTGGGCGAGGAGCCTGTCATGGGGCGAGGGGCGGCCCTGCCCCGGCCTGGCTCCTTTCCACAGCGCGGCGGCGTCTCCGCTCGCTTTTAGGACAGGTTCGGGGGAAGCCTGGACTGGGGAGAGCCGCCTCGGGGTTGTGGCCGCCACCGGCCAGCTCTCTCCCTGATTCAGGAATCGGCTTTTCCGGCAGCTCTGCCGGGTTTGAAAAGCGAAGTTGTGACACCCGTTTGTGAAACCCGTCTCGCCTTCCAAAACCCCCGCGTGTCTTCGCCGCCGTGCCTGTGGCTCGGGTGGAAGCTGTCAGGCGGTGCAGGCAAAGGGCAGGTGTCGGTGTGGCTCGGGGGTCCTTCACCGCTGCCGCTGGGCTGCAGGATGCACCGAAAAGGGTTGAGTCACGCCGGTGGTGGGAAGGCAGTGCTCCACAT
The DNA here is from genome assembly GCA_028020825.1 of Podargus strigoides. Classification (NCBI taxonomy): domain Eukaryota; kingdom Metazoa; phylum Chordata; class Aves; order Caprimulgiformes; family Podargidae; genus Podargus; species Podargus strigoides. Next base: position 61,818,220 of record CM051662.1, read on the forward strand.
CCCGCGGCGCAGCAGAGCCGTGTGGGGGCCGTGCAGAAGGCCTTCACGGACAGAGGGGAAACCAGCTCCCTCCGTGTTTTATCTGCTGTTCCGTTCGAAGCATGACACCTCTGAAAGTGTTTCGTTGGAAACACTGGCGTGCTTTCCTTCTCTGCCATGCAAGGAATTGTTCCCAGAAGAATGAGAGTTAACAGAGGGGAAGAAAGTACATCGGTATGCATACCACCAATTTTTTTGGTGTAAAGCGTGACTCAAACTGTATTTCCATCACAGACCCTGAGCAGGTAGACATTACTCCTAGTCTATTTGGAGCTTCATGTTTACAGGGAAGAACTTCCTTCCTGGAGTCTGATGGGAAGCCCTGCTAACAAGCAGGGAAACTTAGTATGGACCTAATTAAATATTGGCAGCACTTAACTGGATGCTCATTGATTCTGAGAAATAACAGGCTGTCAAGGAAATCATATATGATGGAGGAAAAAACTTGATACAGGGCCCAAGGAAATTTACTACAAGTATAAGTTCAGCTGATCACTTTCTATAGAAATCTAAAGTCAGTACAAAAGTTTTTGTGTGTTAAAAACAGATATATTCTCTGAGAAGTTTAAACAAATAACTATTCCCCAGAGGCTCCCGAAAATTACAGGATTACAGCAGAGCTAATTGCCAACAAAGGTGAAACAGACTTCTTCCTGCCTGAAAAGTAGAAAAATGCCAAGATTTAAAAAGGTGTTAATCTTTTAATTGATGCAAATAGCTATGCTTTTAAAAGTTCACCTCTTATTGAAAGGGCCTTAGGCCTTTTATAAAAGTAGTGATTGCATGCAAAACCTCATACGTACCTTTTTGATTTATAATCTGTGGTTGGCAAAGTATGAAAAAGACGTCTGATATACTTTGGTGTTAATAGTGAGCCTTAGCTTGCTGGCAAACTTGTTCACAAAGAGCATAAGTATTAAAATCTTTTATGTCTCTGAGGCAGTCATTTGAAGGCCAAGGACCCTCCTCTTGACCCTTTTCTTGTGCATCATTAATATAGCTGGCAAAACCCCCACCTTTCAGTCGCTGAAACACAGTTTCTTATATATGTATTTGGTTTATTATTTAATTATAGGTGATGCCATCCTTTCTAGCCAGGTGGCTAATCATTACTGGTGGTATAACTTGTGTTATAAAAGCATGTTTAAAAAAAAAAAAAAAAAAAGGAATTCCTTATTATATTCCTATTTTCTTGTAACTCAGCTGGCCTTCAAGTTGCAAAGGAGGAAGACAAATGCTGTGAAGATACTGTTTATAGTTTTAGTGACTGATTTGAAATTTTGATTCTTGGAAGTTCTAAAACGTCAGATATTTATTTTTTATACTACTTCTCTTCCCTGATCACCTTTTTATTTCTTCCACAGTTGCAATTTCTGTTTTTAAGAGCACCTTCACGGTGACTTTGAATGCAATATTTTAAAAATAGAAAATAATATACACTCATTACTACTGAACATTGCTCATTTAGTTTTGGAAGGTAGTAGCTCCATGATGTCTTCAATCAGGTCCTCATTTTAGATCCTTTCCCTGCCAGCTGTTTCTAAATTGTACATGTTTTCAGTGTGACATCTCAGGGATCCATCTGTTCTGTACATTTGCACCGTAAAACCACCTTTCATTCATTCTTGCCACTTTTCAGTTTTGTGCGTTGCTCATCATGCTGATTTATAAAAAGGTAGTCTTTCTCAAATGACATGTGGTGGAATGTCTGAGACACAGCTTTCCTGCCCAGATACCTTGATTTTTGTCAGCGTGCTCTTTAGAGAGCTGTCTTTCCCTTATTGTCTTTGACTCTGAAGGCCCTTTGTAACCATCGTGACCCCTTTCTGTTGTTCATCTACTAGTGGGTCAGTGGCTGTTGCCTCTGGTCTGTTAAAGCAGAGCTCACTTCTTACATTTGCAGGATACCAGAACCTGAAAAAACCCTCAAACAAAACACCTTTTGTAAGGAGGAGGTGTTTATTTTCAGCTGGGGGAAAACTGATTACTTTGACCTTCTGAGCCTTCTTCCCATTGCTCATGTTTTGTAGTGAAGGACTCATCTGTTGTGCCAGTGTGACTACTGTTTACATTAATTTCTGTCTTAATTCTTTGTGTTTAAGTGCCTGTCTACAACTGTGAGCAATTGTGCTGTGTTTGGGTGGTAAGATCCTGTTGCTCTGTTTCTTACAGTGTTTGAGTTCTTGGTCTTGAGATCCTGGGGTCTAGGTGGGGAACAGGGCTTTGCAGGCATTTGTGTAGCTCGGGTAGTACAGTCAGCTTTTCTTTTACTCCAGGCTCAGGAGCAGACTTAGTTACTTGTCTGGGATGCATTGCCGCTCATGCCTTACCTATGATTTTTCTTTTTTACGTTTATAATTGCAGGGCTCGCTAGATAGTGTATTTATGTGGATGGATGATGAACTGCAGCTGTGCATGTGCTCTCCCTGTGGGGTCGAAAGGAGCACGCGTGCCTCTTCCTGGGCACAAAGTCTGCTTGCATGGAACTGATGACATAGTGGGAAAGAAAGGTTTTATGCCCTATGAAGTCAGGAGTCATTTCTTTTTAGGAGTCGTAAAATAATGTCACGCTTCTTTAGAAGTAAACAATATTACTGTTTAGTATTGTACTGTACTCTGTTTCTACCTCTGAGAGTTTTTTGATAATAAGGGCTTTGATCTTCTTACCTTCTCATTCTTGCATCTTGTTTGTTGCTTCAGGCCCTTAATATATTTGGACAATAGTACTCTTCAGAAGTATTTAAATCTGTGCTGGGAAAACTGTATGAATCCATATTTGTTCAGACTTTCTCAAGACTTAACATATCTTTTCAAAGGTTTAATTTATTCTGATTTTAAAACTGCTGAAGAGTATCATAACTGAATGGAGTGTAGCTATAGACAGATAAAATGACTCGGCAAAAATGACATGGTAGCGATCGATATTTATACTCTGTCATTTTAATGCATTAGCTCAACTCATTCATTATAGAATTTTCTATTCCATTTCAGAAAGCAAGCTGCAATCGTTGTCATCCTTTTTGTTGGTAATGATGTTTCTTTACACTAGCTTGCAGTTTTGAGAAAAGAGAGAGAACAACATTATGAAGTTTAGCATATTACTTCTACAACTGTAGTGCTGGTAGTAGAAACATATGCTTTTCCCCAAAGTAAACAAATATAACTGGCAACTAGGAAAGAAACACGCTGGGTGAGAGACTCATTTTACATCAGTCTTTCAACTCCACCTATGCCTTTAAGGGTCAAATGTTAATTATGTAAAAACAGATACACAGAAGCCTGTGTGAAAATTTACTTTTCCATTGGGATTCATAAGTCATCCTTTTGCTCCACTGTGTAGTCCAACTGAAAACAAAGAGCATCGTTCTGAGTCTTTCCTTAGTTCGCAAAGTCTGAGTTGTTCAATGTGTTGTAATTTATTTATTTATTAATGGGATGTGATATAACAGTGGTCTGGGAGCCGCACTTAAACATGTGTGTGAACCTATTTGATCATGTGATGATCTATTTAAAAGACATTCCCAATTCCCCATTCTTTATTTGGATAGTGAAAGATCTTTAAATTGTATTACAGTCTTGAAAGATAAGTTAATTGTATTTATGGTCTCAGTTTCCATAACATCCCTCCAAATTTGTATTAAATTTTTCTTTATAGTCTGTATTACTTTGCAAATAGATGCTATGGAGTGTTTCTCCCAGTCTTGAAAGTTACTTAATGATCTCTTTCTTTCTGACCCTTCTTACCTGTGCATGCCACTCACCACAAAATGCCACCTATTTGTACTAAGCTTTCTAAATCTATCTTGGAATTATGCTTTCTCTTTTAAAGACAGTACATTGGTTTTTCAAAGGTTAAAAGGATTTTTCCAGGTACTATTTAATGATTTCTGTCTTGTATATCGTATGTAATGTAATGACAGTTGTCAGAGGATGTAGAGAGGCAATTAGGAAAGCTAAGGCCTCCTTGGAACTTAACCTTGCAAGTCAGGTCAAGGATAATAGAAAGGGCTTTTTCAAATACATAGCTAATAAAACTAACACTAGAGGCAATATAGGCCCACTGATGAATGAGGTGGGTGCCCTAGAGACAGAGGATGTAAAGAAGGCAGAGGTGCTGAATGCCTTCTTTGCCTCTGTCTTTACTCCTGCAGGCTTTCCCCAGGAGCCCCTGATCCCTGTAGCCCCAGAAGAAGTCAGGATAAAGGAGGAGTTTGCCTTGGTAGATGAGGATTGGGTTAGGGATCAGTTGAGCAATCTGGATATCCATAAATCAATGGGACCAGATGGAATGCACCCAAGGGTGCTGAGGGAGCTGGCAGAGGTCATTGCTAGGCCACTCTCCATCATCTTTGGTAAGTCATGGAGAACAGGAGAGGTGCCTGAGGACTGGAGGATAGCAAATGTCACACCAATCTATAAGAAGGGCAAGAAGGAGGACCCAGGTAACTATAGACCAGTCAGCCTCACCTCCATCCCTGGAAAGGTGATGGAACAGCTTGTTCTTGGCACTATCTCTAGGCATATCAAGGATGAGGGGGTCATTAAGAGCAGTCAACATGGTTTTACCAAGGGTAAGTCATGTTTGACCAACCTTATTGCCTTCTATGAGGAAATAACTAGGTGGATAGATGATGGTAGAGCGGTAGATGTGGTTTATCTTGATTTCAGTAAAGCATTTGACACTGTCTCCCACAGCATCCTCGTAGATAAGCTGATAAAGTATGGGTTTAGTGATCAGGTAGTGAGGTGGATTGTGAACTGGCTGAAGGAAAGAAGCCAGAGAGTTGTGGTCAATGGGACGGAGTTTAGTTGGAGGCCTGTGACTAGTGGAGTCCCTCAGGGGTCGGTACTGGGACCGGTGTTGTTCAATATCTTCATCAACGACCTGGATGAGGGTACAGAATGTATCCTCAGCAAGTTTGCTGATGACACCAAACTGGGAGGAGTGGCTGACACACCAGAGGGTTGTGCTGCCATTCAGAGAGACCTTGATAGGCTGGAGAGTTGGGCGGGGAGAAACTTAATGAAATTCAACAAGGGCAAGTGTAGAGTTTTGCATCTGGGGAAGAACAGCCCCATGTACCAGTACAGGTTGGCGGCTGACCTGCTGGAGAGCTGTGTAGGGGAAAGGGACCTGGGGGTCCTGGTGGACAGGAGGATGACCATGAGCCAGCAATGTGCCCTTGTGGCCAAGAAGGCCAATGGCATCCTGGGGTGTATTAGAAAAGGGGTGGTTAGTAGGTCAAGAGAGGTTCTCCTCCCCCTCTATTCTGCCTTGGTGAGGCCACATCTGGAGTATTGTGTCCAGTTCTGGGCCCCCCAGTTCAAGAAGGACAGGGAACTGCTTGAGAGAATCCAGCGCAGAGCCACAAAGATGATGGAGGGAGTGGAACATCTCCCTTATGAGGAAAGGCTGAGGGAGCTGGGTCTCTTTAGCTTGGAGAAGAGGAGACTGAGGGGTGACCTCATTAATGTTTATAAATATGTCAAGGGTGAGTGTCATGAGGATGGAGCCAGGCTCTTCTCAGTGACATCCAATGATAGGACCAGGGGCAATGGGTGCAAGCTGGAACATAGGAGGTTCCACATAAATGTGAGGAAGAACTTCTTCCCAGTGAGGGTAACAGAGCACTGGAACAGGCTGCCCAGAGAGGTTGTGGAGTCTCCTTCTCTGGAGACATTCAAAACCCACCTGGATGTGTTCCTGTGTGACCTGACCTAGGTGTTCCTGCTCTGGCAGGGGGATTGGACTAGATGATCTTTTGAGGTCCCTTCCAATCCCTAACATTCTGTGATTCTGTAATAAGACATGCCATGCAGTGCCTTTTAGTGTGATTATAGCATGTCTGAAGTGTTTCATAAAGCAAATACTTTAATCAACCATGTAGTAATAACACTGTACTTGTAATATAAGAACTTTCATCTTGGAGGATGTAATGATCTCCAGTTTGAGAATAACTAGCAGAATTTAATATGCAAATCTCATTGCAAAATGCAGTCAACTCTGGGGTGAAACGTGATGGGCGATTAACAATGCACAGTGGTTTTGTATAAGAAGTTACAATATAAAGTGAAGAAAATATTGTGTTAATTGTCACAGAAGATTCTTGGTTTTGGGATGAAATGATTCATTAGGTATGCTGAAAGCATACACTCAGATATTGCAGAAGTGGAGGTATATGCTGCCCATCTGAAGAGACAGTTGGACCATCTCTTATTGCCCTTGCCTAGTCTATCAACTTTTGCTCAGGTTCTCCCTCTGCTTTCGTGTCCAAGGCTACGTGAAGGCACATTCTTCAGTTTTTGGAGCCGAAGCATGGAACAAAAGGCTTCCATTTCTTGTAAAGCATTAGTAAAGAAGTGCATATCCATTAGTGCTGACAGTTTCTCTGTTTTCACTTGTGGATGTAGATGCTGGGACAGATAGGGGTCCAAGCTCTCAGGCTTCCTAGAAGAGAACAGCTGCCATAGCTAACTGCCATACAGAAGCCTTTTTATCATGTTCAGATTTCTGAAGCCTTTTTAAAAATTCCTCTCAGTGAGAAATTGATTCTTATGTCATGAAAGTTCAGCTCCTTTATGGAAGAAAGCTTTGACACCTGACCTCTTCATCTTCCCTTAGGTAGACATATGTATATGTACATCTTCGGATTCTTTGTTCTCGCACAAGGGAGCCCTGCCTCTGGGTTGCAAGATTGTAGTTTACGGCTTGCATGGAAAGGGAGGAACTGAAAAAAATTGTTTGTAACATTAGATACAATATTCTAACTTATCTATCTTACTGAGAAACTTGGCTACACCTTACCAATTGTTTTAGATCTTATTTCTCTGACTGTCAATGCACACGATCCACCTCTGCATTAATGGAGTTACTAAACCTGTGTTTTGGAGCCCTCTTGCAGGGCAGCGCTTTAGACATCACAGAGTAATTTGGGTGGGAAGGTTGCTCAGGCTGGGCTCCTGCTAATACAACCCAGGGTGCTGGTGGCCCTCTCTGCTGCCAGGGCAGGCTGCTGATTCCTCTTCAGCTTGCTCTCTGACACGAGCCCTGAATACTTTTCAGCAGCGAGGCCTGTGTTGCTGCCAGGGGTTTTCCTTCCCAGGAGCAGGACTCTGCATTTGTCCCTGTTGAATTGTGTGATGTTCCCATTGGCCCATTCTTTCAGCCCATCTAGGTCCCTTGGAATGGTAGCCCTGCCCTTGAGTGTATCAACTTAACCTTCCAGTTTGATGTCAGATGGAAACTTGATGAGCATGCATCTGCAGTCTATGCTGGGATGTGCCTTGTTTACTGTCTGTATCAGTGACCTGGAGGAGAAATACTAATGCCTTCACTTTGATGTGCTTTGCATGTGCATCATATTCTTTGCTTACACCCTTTTTTGCCTCTCCCATTATTAACTTGGAGAGCTTGCGTCACCTTGCCTATTGCTTTTGCATGCTGTACTATAAGGAAACTATGTTGTGTTCTTATTCTCTTTAGAAGCATAAAGCAGCTAAAATAAAAAAGACATGAGAACAGGAAAACCAATGTATCTTGGTCAATTAACTGGTGACCCCAGAGAAGGCTGGAATAAGGAGAGATGGTCCTCTCCATCACCTACTGTCACCAGCCCCAATACTTTGCTGCTTCATTCCTCCTCACTTCCCTTCAGCCAGTATTTGGAGCCTTTCTAAAATTGAACTGTGTCTCACTGGGAATTAAGTCCTTAATCAGTAGACTTGACCTTTTTATTACATTTTTTTTTAAAATTTGATTAGTAATGAAAGGCAATTGTCTTTATGAAAGTCGGAAATACAACATTCTTTTCAAAACAAAGTGGAAAATCTACTTAATTTTTAAAGTAGAGAAAAGCACGTGTGCTGCAGCTATCTTGTAAAAGGTTATATAGCTGTTTTGTCTGGAAAAAAAAAAAGGGGATATATTTGAGCAAGAAAATTCTAAAATAAAATAAGATTTTTGGAGACACCAAGATCTAGAAACTAAAGCTATTTATCTACTTCTGTCCTTCTCTGTAGATTTCCATCTATATGTTTAAAATTCTGTATCTTTAATCCCCCTCTATTAAATTAGAAAATCATTTATAACATTACAATATTTTCAGATGGGATAAAATACAGCAGTAGCATTACTTCATCCTGTTTGCAGTTGTCGTCATGGAATTGGATAATGAACTTTTATTTTTTGTTGAAACTAGGATTGTATAGCAGTATTAAGATAATTTCTTTACTGATGTTTGCTTTAAGAATGCTAATTCTTCTGCCATCGGTCAAGCAGTGGCATTCTGGAGATAAGTAAGAGAAGCTAAATCAAATTTAGATCAAAGTTACAGTTAAATAAGGATTATAAGATGCGATCCATCTATCCAGATTTTGAATCATGTAGTATTTCTGTTTTGTTCAGCTTGTTCAGAATGTAGACAAGTTATCAAGAAAGTAGTACGATACTACTTTACTACTTCTGAAACTGTTTAAATTGTAATTTCTAGTGTTTTCCTATTGGATATGGAGGCCTAATTTAACATCAGAGTGAGTGATATAAGGGCAGAGTTTAGCCTAATTCTTTTTTTTGTGTTGAGTGTTCATGAGAGGAAGTGGTTTAAAATCCTGGCTTTTGCTTCTGGTGTGTTTGATGCATGGAGAGTCTTGGATAAAAGCTTTTGTTCAAGTGTTGCACTAAAAATTGTATAATTGCTTGTCAGCTTGTTCACTTCATTACTCTTGTGGAGGGAAAATACTTCTGTATTCCAGCAAGTAGAAGAGAGGCCTTTGCATAGGATATGTACCATGCTTTATTAAATACAGTCTTGCAGCCATTCATTTTTCTGTCTCCCCTCTCTTTCAGACTCCAGGTAGAGGTGGGTCTCAGAGCTCAGATTTGGATTCATCAGCCACACCAGGAAATGCCATGGATGTGAACAACAAAGGTTCCTCTGAGGTACTGTGTGCCATACATGGAACTGGAGTCTTAAACCTTGGGTACTATTTCTCTGGTCCATGAAATAACTTTTGATGCCGTACTTAAGTAACAGCTGCACTAAATAAATACTCAGAAGCATCATCTTTTAAGAATTGGATGTTATTTAAATAAAAAAAGGAAGGCTAGGCCATATTTACATGTAACTTAATTAGGCTTATCTATCAATATGGTCACAAGCAATCCTTCCTGTAATCATAGAGATGAATTATTAAATTTAAAAGCAATGAGATGTAAGCTTAAGACTACTCAGTAATAAATCTTTTATGAGAGTTCCGAAAACACTTTATCACAATTATACTCCCTTCTCACCTCGCTTCTGTGAAGCTATTGTGTATACTGGAAACTTCCCCCTCCTTGTGAAATATCAAATGTGTTGGTTTTTGTTTGGTGTTGGTGTCTAAATATACCACTTCACAGAATCACTTGTAAATCCTATCCATTTTTTATATGCTGTATGCCATACTTAACCAGCAGAATAAGTTGTTATTCTTGCTTCAGTCCCTTATTACAATGTCTTTGGATTTACAGTATTGTCAAATATTAACTCTGAAAAATGCAAACTGACTTCACTGGCTGTTGAAGCTTGTTTGTGCTAATGTGGCCAGATTACCTAACTTGAAAATGTTTCAAGATTAGCATACAAATACAGTGCAAGGTTAATTACTCCTATTACAGCATTAAAAGGAGCAAAGTGCCCTTTCTTACACTGAATAAAGTGTATGATGATTCAAATGTCTGCTATGATAAGAGATAAGAGAAACTTTCACTGTGCTGCTTAAAATCCTAATTGCCTTCCATCTGTGTGTCTGCTTATTTCTTATTTCTTGAAGCTTTGTTACAGTCAGTGTAACTGGACATTCCTTAATATTTTGCTGCATGTTATACATGTCAAGCATTTGAGTCCAGATCTGTGTCGTATGCATATTTGCACTGTCCCTGAAGCAAATAAATACTCTTAAATTTCAGACTAAAATGTCATTACTTTGGTAGTTAATTAAGGCATAAAAATGTGCAATGAGATAATTGCTTCTTTCCAAAGTTTGGCTAAAGTTGCACAATTCTGTTAACATGAGTGCAATGTCACTGGCTATACAGCTGGTGGGTGTCATAAGGTACCTCAATACTAATGTAGTAGTATTTTCTTGTCATAGGATGAACTTTCAAAGTGGTGGTGTGCCTGCACTATTGCACCATTGGCTTTTCTTGCTACTGGGTCAGACCAAAGGCTGCCGTGTCACTTTTAGTGAAAAAGAATCTTTTAGTTGTCAATAATTCCACCATCTGTTGCATTAGTTACAAGTGGGGTGTTCTCCTTAGCATATAATTTCAAAATCTGTTTGAAACTGAGCTCTGAAGCTGGTGGTAGGTTCTCACTCTCCTGAGATTTACACATTACAGCACACAACTTGAGTCTTTCTGTTGGTCTTCCTTTTCCTGCTTGAGATATTGTCTCTCTGAGAACTTATCTCCAGGAGCACCGTAGCCAGACTGCAGAATATTTACTCGCAGTTTTATCATTATGTTCCCACCTGGTTCTTCAGTACTGTGTAAAGTCAGAAATCCAGTTGACTTTTCTCTCCGGTTTCTTGGCTGGATTTTCTACTTTGTATCAATGCAAGATTCAAATGGAGAATAATTATTAAATCTGCGTAGATTCTCACGTTTCCTACCTCCTTAAGCCTGTTGAAATCAATCCTGATTTTTGAGAATTGTAGTATGAAACAAAAGGTATGGGGAAGTCTGAATTCAAATTGTTCCTTGTTCAAGATGAAAATCTGTTTTAGTCCCGTCTGTGGCCACGTCAGCACTTAAGATCATGCGTAGACCTGTTATCAAGTCTAGATACATCTTTTATTCACTGTGCAATCTGCCCAAGGAGGAAATGTTTGAGCCTATCCTGTCTTTTTAGCTTAGGTCCCAATGCAACTCTGTCTGCAGTACAGGGTTGTTAAATACTCTAATCTTGCAGTGAGTCCACCAACGTGCTTACACTTTCATTAGTGTAATGTGGCTGCATTAGCCAGACAGGTTTGCCACAGACATCTTTTTTGGAAGGGGCCTTAACCTTTCCATGCGTGCATGGAGGGTGGTGCTTGGTCTGTTCTGCCTGCCTGTAGGGCTCTGCTGTGGAGGTGCAGGTGTCCTCCAGCCAGCCATGTGGACAGAGGCCCACAGCACTTCACTATCCACCTTGCTTTTTCCAGGTGTTTAAGCATATAATATATGTCTTGAAGATGTAAAGCTGTTGTTCTTCAGGAACTAATTTAACTTTTAGCTTTGGTAAATCTCTGGTGAGCATGCCGAGTTGTTTTTTTGTTTTTTTTTTTTAATTCTACTGAGGAAGGTGCATATTTTTCCCCAAGTGAGCATGCCAGCCTGGTGTGTGGCTGTGCTGGTGCCTGGGCCTCTCCTGCTGCTGCAAACTGACTTATTAACTTAGAGGGGCATTTCTGCAATCTCACTGCACCACCCTTATCTCTCTCTGTGAAACATCTGAACACCCTTATGGGAAACTGTGATGGATCTGATGCTGCCTTATAATGGTCCATTCACAGTTTGTCATCAGCTTATTCCTCTGTCACATGAAGGGGATACCAAGAGTGTCTGGAAAACACATAGCAGTGTGCAGCATGGCTCTAGCTTTTAAAGTGTGTTTTGGATTTGTTTATTTTCATGTTCCTAATAACTGTTCCTTCTTGCCTTCTCCATGGTACTGATGCGGTTTGCAAAAAATACCTTTCCAAAATGAAAACAGACTTGGCTTTTGGTGATTGTGTAGAACTTACAGCATAAGAATTTGAACAGCATTTGATTCTGAATCTGCTTTTTTGTCTTTATTAGTTTCTTGAAAACAAATATACATTTCGCAGGGTTTCATCTGTCCACTATGTATGAAAGTGTGTGTAACTCCTGCTGATCTGTCTGAACATTACCAGAATGAGCATACTGGGACAGAAGGAAGACAGGAGCTTCGTGACCTCCCAGCTGTTACTGTGGGTCTTGTTTATTTTGTTTTAATAGCTTTGGTAATGGGCTGCTTTAAATGAACATACATCTTTTCTTGTGGCTTGGGTGTCAGCTTTTTAAATTGTTTCTTTTGATTCCTTGCTGAAACATAATTTGATCTCTTATGCATGATTCCAAAGTATACATTCAGCAGAAGAATTAATCTATGTCTAGCTTTCTGGTTTGCAGTTGTCTCTCAGATGAAACATTTGTGGTATTGGAAGACTTGCAGTCACCAACATATTCTTTGTGAACAGCTTTTACTTGTTTTTTTTTTTTTTGGTAAATAAGGCTATTACATTATTTGGTTTACTTCACTTCATACTCAGTGTGGTGATAAATGCAGTATTGGATCTGGTACGTCCTTTGTGAAATGAAATGTTTCAAGCTCTTATTAGCTAACTATTTTAAAAGCAGATTTTTAGTGGGAGATAGGTACATTGTAAGATGGAACAGAGGACAGGAATATAAAAAAATTAGAAGCTTCTCTTCTTGAACACGCTTAAGAGCCTTACATATTGCAGCAACATTATAAAAGTAATTACAAACCCATTTTTTTAATGTAGCATTTTATTGGAATTTTTTTATGCCCCAACAAAATGCAAAGGCTGTTTCAGCTAATAGACATTATAAATAGTAGTGCATTTTTACACTCCACAATTGGAAGAATTAAGAACTGCACAATTAAAACAAAGTGTGCAGTTTTACACTCCGCAATTGTAAGAACTTAGATTCTGCAGGATAACAGCTTCCAGCTGCACAAGGCTATCTAAATTTTTTCTGCTGTGAATCTTCAGAGAGTAAATTTGACTTCAGGGGGCAGGCAGCTTGCCGTGCACTAAATGGGTTGGTATGGAGGTGAAGTTTTGCATTCTTTCTGCTGACATTACTTTGATTGAGTGTTGGAATCAAAGCGTTTATTCTCAGCTGTGTGAGCGATGTGATTTTATTGTGTTTGTTGCTGTATGCATTTGCTAAGTAGTGCTTTTTTCCTTCCCTACACTCAGTGGGTATTTACACTTCCTTTTTGAAGAGAAAACTTCAAATTGTGGGGTGTTATTCCCAAAGATGATGAAAGCCATCAATACACTGATTATCCTTGAGTTACTTGTGGTCTCTTTGCAAGGGTGAAGTGTCACCTGTTAAAGTGAGTAGAATCTGTGGTAAAACTGGGTCGTACTGCTCTCCTGGAGTGCTGGGGGACCTCCTCAGAGCCAGGACATCTGGGGACTGGCTTTTGATTGACTCCTCACTGCCTCCTGTTGAAGCAGATACCATCTGTATTGCTCTATTCGTGGTCAATCAGCTTTATATTTTCTTTATTATCTGGTCACAATGCTAATACCTCACTTGAGTAAGCTGTGACTTACCAGTGACAGACTCTGGCACTCCTGATGTGATGGTATCAGTAGATTGTGGTATGTGAGCCATCAGAGGTGGTTTCATTACCTGAAGAAGTTACTCTCTTTTTTAAGCTGGGTTGTTTAACATAGTTTCATGGAGTTGACTATGGGTTCTTGCCCACTTTGAGCTTTTTATTTTTCCACCATCAGTTACTTGTCAGTACTTTTTACTTGTCGATAGCTGATTACAACTTTTTAACTTGATAAAACTTGTGTATTGAGTGTAGCACATGAAATGTAAATTCAGTAGTTTCTAGCTGTTGCTGTTTACTGTTGCTAAAGCTGTATTTCTTCATGCAGTGATTCAGTAAATATTTGAAAGGTGAGAAACAAAGAACGCAAACATATCTGTGGGGTTTTTTTCAGTTTTGATCTCTTATTATATCAGCATGCATAAAAGCATTGAAAAAGTGGGGAAATCTGTTAATCACTGTCATCAATGCTAGTATGGAAGTTTAAAATACTTGACTACTGAGAAGCTGATGGTTTGCATTTGTTGATGGCAAGTGATAGTTTGTGTTTGCAACAAGCACATTGTGATTCTGAAACAGCAACACAACCAGGTTGTTACCCTTCTTTCCATCTTTGCCATTCCTGGGACAGCATTATAAGAATAATACAATGTTATCAATGTCATCTTATGTAGCAGGCATATGAAATATTGCTGAGTTTGGCTTGCTTAAACTGGTGTTTGGCTTTCTTTTGCTTGTGGGTACTACTGTGAAAAGTTCAAATACATTTTGTTGAAAACAATGCTGAAGAAGCTCCTGAGTTCAGTTTTATTGCCAGTGCATTTTCCTTGAACATAGAGATAAGATGTATTGCAAGGGTGGTGTTATCTCACTTTGTGCTACCTGAAAAATTGTCACTTGGTTGACAAAAGCATTAGTACCTTACTTTTAATTTTGTCTATAGCCTCATCAGTAACCTGTCTTCCATTGATATACCCTCCCTGCTGATGAAAATCTTAGTAAGTCAGGTTGTTTGCCCCTCTGTTCTCCTTGCCCTTTTCTCCTCTCCATCCTCCATGCAGTGAGAGTTGATCCTGTTCTTCAGTCACAGGTGTCCAGACCTGCAGTTCCTGAAGTTGTCCAATGTTCTGTTGTGGGGAAGGATCCTTGCCACTCATCTGCAGCCATTATTTATGGTCTTCCTCTTAAACTGATCTCTGTGCAGCTCTCATTTTTCAAACTAGGGATTGCATCATATGATAATTGATGAAAATGACAGTGAAATACTTTCCCCTGCCTCCCCAGCACTGGTGAAGCCTTACTTCAAAAGACAAAGGCTTATTCAGCTGCAGGAACAACCACCAAAATGTCGGCAAGTGTCTCTGTCCATATATAGCCAACTCAGCCAAACAAATGCCATATGGAAGTCACATGCACCGCCATGATCCCAAACAGGGACATTGTTCCCCAACTTTGATGTATACAGTGGTGTCACTGACAAAAGCTGTGTGGCTTCTTCTGTTTTGTTTTCTTTTTCCTAAGGGAATGATAGGTTTCTAAACCATGTCCAGCATTTCCTGACTCTGTTGGATGTTCAGGATATCTAAACAGTGAGTCAGTTAGAGAGGCTTAGTTTCAGACCTCACGGTTTCTCCTGAGGCATCCAAAAAAAACACTGTATGGTACTCCTGCAATATTTAGAATATAGTGGCTGATAACATCTATTGTCTTATCTACAACTAAGCTAAATCTAAGGCAATTTTTAAATGATTCTTTTGGGTAGGCTTCATAACTTTCCAGATGTTTAGTAAATATGTATTAGCTAATACAAGCAAGACATGACCCTGATGTTTTCTGAATAAGCTTTTTGTGGCAGGATTGCCTAGAGTGTAAATTGGCATACTAGTTTTGCAAATATGTGGGGTTTTCTTTGTCTTTCTTTGAAAAGACCTCATTCTTTATGGTGTTTTTTTCCCTGCTTGTATCTTACTGTAGATGCAATTGATTGCATCTTCTGGTTTTATGGATACCCTTGGAATGTTGCAGACTGGTTTTGCATAGAACATTGTGTCAATGCTCTAATGCTGATATTTTATTCTCTTTGACTGTTCTTTCAGTTCCTTCTCAAATCAGGTTGTGGCGACTGTTTTCACCTCAGCGGTACTTGCCTGCTTTGCACAGGAGCAAAAATCATTGGTTGAGCTACACTAGTACATTAATTTGCTGCAACATCTGAAGAATACTAAGAGAATGAAGAATTAGAGATACTGGTTTGATTTGACTTGGCCATGTGTTGTGACTTTTCTTTAAGAAATAGAGAATCCACTGGATTAGAATTTCTAATTGGTGACAAAATTGTAGTCTTGTAGATTGTGACAGAATTGTAGTCTTGCACATCAACATAAAAACAGAAGAGAACTGAACTAGAAATTATGTTGGTTCTATTCTTCTTCTCAGGAAGAACCTAGCTTCTTTTCTGGGAAGACACCGAGTCTGCAGTCTGGTATAAAATAAACTGTAGCAAGACACCTTTTTTCTTTTTGTCCAGAAAGTTAAATTGTAAGTATATACTTGTAAAATTGAAATGGACTGCAGATCTTAATTATATAAAACCTGACCTTTTAACCTACTTTTCTAATGGTTAAACAGAGATGTTATCTAAGGAAGCCACTGTCATCTTACTGTTTATGTAAACACAGAGGAAAAGGCTTTTTCTGGTGGAAGGCATGGAAAAAATGTCAAGTGTATTTTCCTTTTAACAATGTATGAAGGGAATGACCTAATTTATTTATTCTTTAACTTAAAATATCTCATGATTTTATTTTTTTTTTATCAGTACTTCTGAAATAAATTATGAAATGTTGTCTTGCCTTTGCTGTTTAGGCAGACAGTTTGATCTGCCTCTGAGAACTTCCTGAGGATTCAGTTAATTGCTTCGATATATATTTGAGAAATAAAACCTAGAAACTACTCGATACATCTTTCAGCTCTGAAATATCAGTATGTTTCTGTCCTCTGGCCCTAAGTATATACAGTTCCAAATCTTCTGTCCTGTAAAATTTTTCAGCCTTTAAATCACTGTAACTGGAAAATACCTGAGTTTAGCTTAGACTTACTTACACATCTTCACCAGCATTTAAATAGTATCTTGTATCAGGGAAGGTTGTAGAGGTTCATCTGCAGTGGAAAAACATGAATGGTGAATTTAGAATTTTCCCAAATATTCATGACATGTAAAAACTAAAATCAACTCCAGAAGAATGTTCATGCCTCTGAGCACATGAACATACCGTACAACTTCTGAACTTTTAGTTTTTAAACATGCTGGACTTTATTCACAGCATACAGCTTATCATACCGATACAGCTGTGAATCATAGAATCATAGAATGATTATGGTTGGAAGGGACCTCCAGGGTCATCAAGTCCAACCTTTATCCCATCATCTCCCTGACCAATAGACCATGGCCTCAAGTGCTTCATCCACTCATTTTTTGAACACCCCCAGGGACGGTGACTCGACTACCTCCCTGGGCAGCCTGTGCCAGTGCCCAACCACCCTCTCAGGAAAGAACTTCTTCCTAACATCCAACCTAAACTTCCCCTGACGTAACTTGAGGCCATTTCCTCTCGTCCTATCATTAGTCATTTGGGAGAAGAGACCAACACCAGCCTCACTACTCCCTCCTTTTAGGTAGCTGTAGAGGGCAATGAGGTCTCCTCTTCTCCAGACTGAACAACCCCAGTTCCCCCAGCCGGTCTCCATAAGGCCTGTGTTCCAGACCTCTCACCAGCCTCGCTGCCCTTCTCTGGACTCGCTCCAGCACCTCAATGTCCTTCCCATACTGCGGTGCCCAGAACTGGACACAGTACTCGAGGTGTGGGCTCACGAGTGCCGAGTACAGGGGCACGATCCCCTCCCTGCTCCTGCTGCTCACACCGTTTCTGATACAGCCCAGGATGCCATTGGCCTTCTTGCCCACCTGGGCACACTGCTGGCTCGTGTTCAGCCGCTGTCAGCCAACACCCCCAGGGCCTTTTCCGCCAGGCAGCTTTCCAGCCACTCTGCCCCAAGCCTGGAGCGCTGCATGGGGTTGTTGTGGCCCAAGTGCATGACCCGGCACTTACCCTTGTTAAACCTCATGCAATTGGCCTCAGCCCATCGCTCCAGCCTGTCCAAATCCCGCTGCAGGGCCTCCCTACCCTCAGGCAGATCGACACTCCCACTCAGCTTCGGGTCCTCTGCAAATTTACTGAGGGTGCATTCGATCCCCTCATCCAGGTCATCGATAAAGACATTCAACAAGACTGGCCCCAAGACTGAGCCCTGAGGGACACCGCTTGTGACCGGTCTCCATCTGGATTTAACTCCTTTCCCCACAACTCTCTGGGCTCGGCCAGCCAGCCAGTTTTTAACCCAGCAAAGAGTCCACCTGTCTAGACCATGAGCCGCCAGCTTCTGCAGCAGAATGCTGTGGGACACAGTGTCAAATGCCTTCCTGAAGTCCAGGCAGACAACATCCACCGCTTTTCCCTCACCCACGAGGCGGGTCACCTGATCAGAGAAGGAGATCAGGTTGGTTAAACAGGACTTGCCCTTCGTGAACCCATGCTGGCTGGACCTGATCCCCCCGTTGTCCTGCACTTCTTAATGTAAGTCTGGATTCTGAGACATGGGTAAACATGGCTGGAAGGCATTACAGCTCTGGGCTTGAATCACAGCTATTGCTTTTTGTTCTTGTGGCTCACTGGAAACAGGCTATAGGCTTAAGTGCTGGCCCAGTATTTCTGGAAGGTCAAAGATGAAGCCCAGAAACTCATATTTATTTAAACTTAAAGCCTGGTCATGTGAATGCCAAGCATGTTAAAGTACATACTGGATTGGGCTAAGGTGTCCTATAGCATGTATGTGGGTAGAATAGTCACTAACCTTTTCCATATGGTAAAAGTATCAATTATACTGAAATTCTGTAGGTTTTTTTCTTTTTTTTTTTTCCCTTCACCACAGTACTTAAATATTTTCCAAGAAGAGTTGTTGTGGAGTAGAATTGACTTCTCAGTGGAAAACGGCAAAGTTCCTTGGTTCTTCAAGCTTGACTCATGACATAATTGCTGGGATAAAAATTCAAGATGTTGCAGAAGCTCTATTTATACTAGAAAATATATTTCTGTGCATGTTCTTCACGCTATATGGATCTCTACCTCATACAGCTGTAGATCAGCAGCAATCTTAGCAGCCTAAATGGGACCACTTGTTCAGTTTTATGCAGTATTAAAATGGGATTGGAGAACAGACTAGGCAGTCATCAAGTATTTCAAGAAAATGCTAAGGAGGCTGGGTAGCTATGGCTGTGACTTTCAAACTTAAATAGGGTACCTTTTTTCTTGAACTACAACTGGATGAGCAAATCTGAATTCCATCCTGTAAAAACTGTTTTGCCCATGGGACTGTCCTTCAAGGAGTGTCATCTTCTTTCTGCCAGATTACTGCAGTTTTAATTTGTGAAAAAGGAGCTTTGAATAAAGTAAGCTATTCTTATTAATTGCTTAAGATTTCATATTAGCTCTAGAAAGACCATTTCATTAAAGCTCTGGGGAAAAAGGAGCAGTTGGCAGATGAAGACAGATTTAATGCAGGTATTACGTAGGTGTCTTACCAGTTATTGATGATGGAGCCCAGGGAGCTGTTATGCTGACCCTACATATGGTATACACATTTGTTAGGTTAGGTGACGAGTTTCTTCCTCCATTAACTGTGTTGAATAGCTCTCCATTGGTAGTGATTGGGGAGTAGTCATTTAGATGTAAATATTTAGATATTTTTTAAACCTCAAGCCGGGAGCCTTCAGCCTGTTGAGGGACTATCTTTGAAAATCTTCAAGTGTCTTTGGCAGTGAGGAAGGAAAATACTGCTTTTCAAAATATCATGTCACACTACACAACTTCATTAGGTCAAGTTTGTGCTGAATGGTGAGGAGAAAACTATTACAAGGAAGATAATATTCTGAGAAGGCTGAAATTTTCAGAAATATATTTTTACACCACTACTCTACTCCTCCCCAGTCCTACAGAGCAGTACAAGGAGAAGCCAGAGAAACAGAATCCATTCAGTCCTATACATTAATTTTGCTGTCACGTAAACTATTTCTGAATGATTTCGAAAATAGTCTGAGGATTAGGAGGGCTCTATGGTAGACTGCAGGCAGCCTGGTTGTGTGCCATGTGCCTGTGGGTCCGTGCCCCTGCTCTTGCTGGGCAGTGTGTTTCGATGTGGGAGGCCAAAGTTCTTCCAACAGTTAATAGCCTTGTAAATTATATTGGTACAATAAAAATAAATATGGTAGTTCTTGTGGCTGGAGTTTCCTTCCAGTGTTGCTTTTAGCATACTGGCGTACTTCCCAAAGAATACTGTACTAATGATTTGTACGAATATTAATGTTACCTGACAGGAATCATTTACTTTATATGCCTTATAGGAGAGAGAGCACTGAGAAGCTTAACTTTTTGTCAGGCCTGAAGGTAAATCTTAACTATTAGAGGGGGAAAATAGCTACAAATGTTCTACAGGCTTATTCATAAGTCTGTCTTGAGAAAGGCATGTAAAGAAGCCTCTGGTGCTTCCACAGTGTCTGACATCTTTGGTGAAATTTGGTGTTATTACTCAAGCTGAGGCAAGACACATTCCTACAAAACTCCTATGTAGCAATTTCTGTTCTGCTCTGAGTGAAACCGGTCTGTATTGGAGTCTTTGCACTGAGGAAGGCCTGTCCCACCACCTACAGCGTGGTGCTGTGGAGGTGCTGGGTGCTAGGCATGGCTCACAGTTGTCCACCTGACAGGGAAACATTTCCCTTGGGATCAGGAAATTGGGATTTGAAGTTTAGCATCTCTCTCGTTCTCATTAGAATGCCTTGACCACTGGGCCAGGGGCTATTTTGAGCTGTAAATTGTATGCTGACTCTCAGTGGCTTGTTCGTATGTATATGGGGTTTTGGGTTGGACTCCTTTTTTGCTGTTCTTGCTCTATCTTGCTTCAGCAATTCTGTGGTGATCTTAAGAACTCTTTCCTGATAAAAAAGTGTGCGTGTGATGGTTGTGGTTTTATTTTTGTTTTCCATTAACTAACAGGCATCTGCAAAAAGCTTTGGATTCAATAAATTATCATTTCCTGGTGGAAGGATTCTCTACTTATAAAAACAAAACCCAACTAATTATCGTCTAACTTCTTTTAGGCTCTTTTCTCCCTGTGGAAAGTGAAAGATAAAGCCTAATTAGAAACATGAGTTAGGGAGTTATGACTTACGGTGCAGCGCTGCAGGGGCTATAAATGATGTCTTTGCTTTTATTAAATGAAGAATATGAAATGTCTTTCACTTCTCTGTGGCTGAGCTTTATGCAAAGTAATTCCTAAATGCATTTTAAAATGAAACCTACCTAGTGTCTCTTGGCAAATACAGTCTTTGGAAAAGTATAACTGTGTGTGTTTTATATGGTAGCTTCCTTCTTGAAATAACAAGAGCATTGCTCTCATATGTGCTTCTTCTGTAAACGAGTTTGTTAGTTAAGGGAGCCGAGGCTTACTGAGAAGGACACTTCAGCTCCCCCAAGTTGTGGTGACCAGTAATACATGTCATGGTTGTAACTGTGCAATACCCTCTTTATCCAGGCCAGGCACGGTCCCAATATAGGAATATCTTGCATTTCATATAAATTCCTACAAACTAACAGAAATGCTTACAAGATTTAAGCATCTCTGACCATCAGGTTTCTTCCTCTCTTCCTTCTTCTCACACATTTGTCTTTAGATTAGTAAAATACAGTTTTGCATATATTTTCATAATTCATCTCAAGATGATGTTGAGATATTTTTACGACTGTATTTAAATTGTTTTTCAAAGAAGACTGTCTTGGTTTGAAAGACAGGTGTCTGCTAAGGAAGGCAGGAGCCCCCCTTGGAACAGAAAAATACAACCCCCTTCCCTCCGAATTGTTATAGAATTGAAATTAAGGGGCTTTCAGGCAAAGATATGAGGAAAATGGGAATAACAGTTTTTACTAATGTATACAACAAAACTATAATACAGAGAAACTGGTTACAGGCCTGACAGAGTCAGGGATACAACCTGGCCCCTGCCGGGCAGGGTGCTGGTACCAGTCCGATCCAGCGGCAGCTGCAGCTCTCTCCGAAATGGCCCTGTTAAAGCAGTGGTCCGTAGGAAAAGGAAAAGAAAAGTCTGAGCAATCCGATTTCGGTGGCAGCTGCAGTTCTCTTTTAAACGATCCCGTCGAAGCGGTGATCTTGCAGAAAAAGAAAACCGGTCCTCCTCCGAAATCCGGCGGCGGTGCAGTCCTTGTCCTCTGGGATCCCAGCGGGTAAGGCCCCTCGCGCCGCTCCAACCCGCCAAATATCTCCGGCGGGAATGCTTGGCTCCACCCCTCCCCCCCTGGCCGGGGCATCTCACACAGGGACGGTGAGTCCTGGGGCAAGGCCCTGATGGGCGCATTGACAGAAGAATAGTCCCGGGGGGGGTGGGGGCAAGGAGCACCGGCGTCAGGCTTCAACGGCTCATGGTAATAGAATACATTGCAACCCAGGACAAAGACATAAAGCGCTAGACCTACCAACCCAAGTCCCCAAACAAGACTGTCACCTGTGGCTAATAGTTGCAGGCCTAGGAAACCTTTATGCTTCTGGTTATTGTCTGGTGCCCAGGAAGATCCTGATGATTCTGATTTTCTTACTCTAAAGAAAACTGAATTAATGCTGCTTACATCAGAGTTACCATCTGAATAGAGCCAGATCCTGGGTTTGTGCAGTTTGAGGCTCTGATGTGTGAGCAGTGGTGCCTGCAGCTGCGGGAGCCGGCATTCCTACCCACCCCAGCTCTGCACAGGAAAGGTGACATTTTCCTTGGCAAAGATGCCCCATTACAGAAGGGTGATATCCTACTCTGTTAGAGCTTGTGCAGCAGACCTCTAGGAACCGCTGCATCAGAGTAAAGGGTGCATGTCACCCAGCTGTGACTCTCACAGTGCTAGGTCACCCGAAAGTGAGGCCAGCCGTGGTTGCAGCAGTGCCAGTGGAGAACCTGAGGCTGGAAGGTTTTGTTCCCTCTGCCGGTCACAGCGTGCCTGCCTCTGCAGAACTGCCATCTACCCTGTGGGCTCTCAGCTGCAGCATGTTCCTTTGACTTGGCAGCTCTGCTCTGCCTCTGGCTCCTCATCCTTGCAACCACTGCCTTCAGATCTGTCTGCCCACCTGGGAAATCTTGGGCTGACTTTGCCAAATAATTAAGACAAATGATTGATTGCTGTCCCCTCAGGCTAATTGTGCATATAATCTATTCTTTCCTCTTCTCTAGGACTCCTATTTCCACAGAATAAAACCCAACCACAAAAAAAACAAGCAAAGAAACAGACTTTGCTGTTTAAATGGAAAGAAAGAAAGGGCAAGAAGGAGAGGCCAGAGCAATTTTCTACATTGGTTCTTTCCAGATGGACTTACTGGTGCCAAGAGGAACATTTGGTTTTCTCTGTGAAGAGCAGACCTTCCCATCACTGGGAAGCTAAACTAAACCTTGAGAACCACTTGGTAATATTTCATCCCAAAAGGATGCTCTTGCAGCATCACTGTATGAGACTGACTTCTTTCACCTACTAGGAAAAATAAATCCCTTGCTTTTTGACCCCTCCTATAGTTCATTGCCATTGCTGATTGCCAGGAATCTCCCTCTGATTCTTTTGCTCAGGGTGACTGTCACTGTCATCATATAGCTATGTGCTAATTGTATCATATAAACGTGACTGGGTACCTAGTAGGTTAACCAATTTTCTGTACCTATTTTGGCACATATACATTTTTGTGAGTTAACTGGATTTAAACTGTGCTGATCAATTCTGGAAATGGGGGTAAATGCCTACTGTCTGCTTAGGAAGGAGTATACTGTTTTGTTTGATCTAATTGTGCCAAAATTAGTCTTCAATATGATACGTGGTGGGTTTGACAAACAACTGTATTTAGTTATTTATTTCTGCAACACTAAAGTATTAGCAGTTACAAAGTCCCTATTCAGTGCTCTGGAGCTCTGGCCACACTTGAGTAGCTGAGTATGATGGTTCTCGTGGGTTAAATTCATGTAAATGTTTGGTTGTTTAATTTTTAGGGACTAGTGAAACAGAATACTATGAATCTCAAGTTGGAAAACGAGTGCTACTGTGGTTATCAACATACACACTCAGTATGCTCCTTTTGTGCTAATATTTAAAGCTTTGTATCTTGTCTCATGACATCCAAAAACAAAGTTAAGAGGAGAAAAGGAGTATTGAAACTCTTTGTGTCCTTCAGAAAACATATGGGAGCATATATGTTTTGCCAATTACTAGGCCTAGTGCAAAGGACGCAGCCAGCAGCAAAACAATCCAGTAACCAGATTCTACTGTACGTAGAAAAGTCAGTGTATGGGGGATTGCTGGGGGTACAAACAAGTCAGATCACAAATAACAGACATCAACCCCAGCAACGACACAGCACAACCAATAATAG
Organism: Podargus strigoides; assembly: GCA_028020825.1. Taxonomy (NCBI): domain Eukaryota; kingdom Metazoa; phylum Chordata; class Aves; order Caprimulgiformes; family Podargidae; genus Podargus; species Podargus strigoides. The sequence goes on from CM051662.1 coordinate 61,842,141, forward strand.
GTGGAATAAACAAAGATACAAGGTATCCCTTAGAAAAAATGGGAGACAACCAAGTCAATAGGCTGATCATGTAAGACAGAAGTAACCACATATTGTCTCCCCACAAAGCCCGCGTTCGCAAATGCCAGACCTGACTGGGGCCCAGTTGCAGGGAGAGGCAGGAGGTCCTTCCCCACCAGGAACCTCTGCAAAGTGCATCCACCTCTCAGACAGACACCCCACCCTTCCTGCAAGTGGGCCCAGCTTTTATCCCCACAGCAGGAACCTGGCACTCATTTACCCAATGGGGGCACCTGGGGCTTGTTTACCCAAGGGCTTTCCTTACAAGGTCAGCTGCACCTTGGAGGAAAGCCAAAAGGCAAACTCATCCCCTCCTTTTGAAGGGCCATGGGGACTGTTATAGATTAAGACCAAAGATTTCTCCAATTATAAGGTAATTTTATTGAAGAAGGTAAACAGGCAAAACAGCGCTGGGCGGCCACGGGAGTCTCCGCTCCACCGATGGCGCAACCCCTCCCCATCAGAGTCTCTTATTTATAGTCCATGGTTTCCGGGTTCTTAGCTGACGTGGCCTTCACAACTCGGTGTCTTCTACGGCTGCGCGTGTTATTGCTAGGGGGTCGTTTTCTGCCCTCTGATGGTCGTGGGTGGTCGTGGGATGAAGGCCGTAGTCTTCCTCTGCGCCGTAGGTCATGTCCTGGTTTCTTGAGACATGCGCCTTCATTGCGAAAAGACTCAACATATTTCCTTATCAGACAAACATTCCTAGCTTTAGCCGGATACTGTGGTTATAACTTAAGCAAACAGGTCTTGCAAGGCAAGCAGGTTTTGCAAGGCAAGCATGCTCCAAGCAGGTTTTGCAAAAAGCGTGTCTAGGCCAGTTTCAGGGCCCATCATTTCCCACAGAGCTAAAAGGCGTAATGGTTCGGTTTGATCAACAAATTTATTATGCGCACTTATTACAGGGACCACCCATATCTCAACCTTAATTCAGGGCTTGGGGTTCAGACCCCAGCACTTCAGTATATTATATGAAGTGTGATAATCCCAAAGCAGTACTGTCATCTTGGATACTGGAGAGCCTTGGTTTTGCATTGGAGTACTGGCATAAAGGACTTAAGGGTAACATATAAATATGCAAAAGTGTATTTGAAATCAATTTAAGGAACAGGGGGTCTTCATCTTCATCGTATGGGCTGTAGTTTAAATGGGAATTGAGCTCAGAGTGGGCATGATAACCAAATGAATGAAGAACCAGTATTAAGTTTAGTCCTTAAACGCAGATGTAATAGGTTGCTAGGTAAAATAAGATGGGTGGTACTTCTGATAAATAGTAGCTTGGAGACTCTGCAAATGTTTAAAGGTACATAATATTTACTGTTTTCATTTGTCTGTGGGCTAATGGGTTGAATGAGGGCATTGCTCTGCTAAAATTTCACTCTGGTAAGCTTGCAGTAAATATGCTGGAATGCAAATGGATGATTTCTGATTCTTCAGGGTGTAGAGATCTGATTTTCTCGAGGAAGTATTTATCTGAATTGAATTTAATAATTAATTATATGCAAGGTAAAAAGTGCTTCTTAATCTTCTGGCCCATATTAAAGTCAGTAGCCTAAATATGGTGGTAGTAAGTTACTACTTCTGGTAGTAAAGTCACTGTGCTTTGGAGTAGAGTTTTGTGTCTCCTTTCTTTAAGACCAAACTTCAAACCCTACCTCCTCTTTGGAAGAAGAATCTGATTTTATGAAAAATTATATGGAAAATTCTTTTCTTGGGGGGAAGAAATTGCAGAGCAGTCCTCCTGAAGTGACTTCTTATTTTTCTGCATAAAGGTTTTGTTGCTAGTATGTAATGCTGTTGGGAAAAAAAAACACAAACCACTGAATAATGGAATATGACTTTTGTAGGCATTTTCTAACTTTTTAATTGCCAAAACTGTTATCAGAGCATGAGATACTTAGTATGGATCTTAACAATTGTATCTGCTACCTTTTTAGATGTACAAACAAAATTTAGAATTCTGGGTAAAAATACGATGGAAAAAAATAAAATTTGATTTCTCACCTCTTTTTTTTTTTTTTTTATGTTTTTATAATAGGGCTTTATTTGTCCTCTCTGTATGAAGTCTCATGGATCAGCTGAGGAGCTGTTCAAGCACTATGAAGCAGTTCATAATTCTGGCATTGATTCAACTCATAGAGGAGAAGGTCATCTGTCACTGGAAAGGTCCAACAGTACTCATTTATGCATGTGCTTTTGTGTCAATGTTGAGCTGCTTCTAATTACACTGAAGGCTGTATTAATTTGAGCACTTAATTATGTAGTCAAGTGTTTCACTGTTCATGCCCCATTTTCAACTACAATTAAAAAGCAGCTTGAAATTTACATTGGCTGATAGTGATCTGACAATAAATGAAAATCAGATACACATGTTTATATTGTTAATTAAATCACATGTTTCTGATGCAGCTGATACTGCAATATTATACACTGAAATGATTTTTAGGAGTGTGGCACAAGAAATACAAGTTCCTCCTAATTTCTGGCATAGAGCTGAAATTTCATCTTTTGAGGGTGGGGCAGGACAACTCTGAAGATAAAAGAAACCTGATTTTGTCCCTGGGTAGTCAGGGTACTTAGTAGGTAATTATAACATCAATATTTGCCTAAATAAGTTCCCATATTACCTAGTTTTTTTCGAATCTGAGAAGTTTCTGTCTGTGTAACTAATTCCCTTTCTGTGTTCCAGAAACACCATGCTGATCTTCAGAAATCTTCTCTAATTTATTTTGTTTAACTGTTTGGTCAAAACTGTATTATTAAATATATTCATAGAAAACATTATCAGGTTGTTTTATTTTTGAGACCAGCAGTATGTAGCAGGAACTGATAATGCAAAACTTTCTCTAGAAAAGTTTGAGTAGTCTGCCTGTGGTGGTTTGGGGAGCTTTATTTTAGGGGTAAAATTTACATAGGTTTCCTTTTGTTTCCTGCTAGTTCTTTTTCTGTTCAGTGTTTATTTTGGACTGTTGTAAGCAACAGTCCATACTGTCACACTCCCCCAAACTCCCTTGGTTTGTATACAGCAGTGTCAGAGTGAGCAGCTGCCTGTGTCCCCATTCAGCAACCAGAGGTACATGCCGCACAGCCCCGTGGGTGGTCACCTGCTAACGGAGCTGGCTTCTGCCCATGCTGGGAAGTAAACGGTTCACGTGTTTTGTCACTAGTAGAAACATGACCCAAAATGATAAATAATTACATTGAAAGAAATACATGTATTTATGGAACTAAGACAAGAGAGGGCGGTTCTTTGGTGAAAAAAGAGTGTGGAAAGTAACATGTTTCAGTTATCTGAATGAAGATCACAGAATCACAGAATCACAGAATGTCAGGGATTGGAAGGGACCTCAAAAGATCATCTAGTCCAATCCCCCTGCCAGAGCAGGAACACCTAGGTCAGGTCACACAGGAACATGTCCAGGTGGGTTTGAATGTCTCCAGAGAAGGAGACTCCACACCCTCTCTGGGCAGCCTGTGCCAGTGCTCTGTCACCCTCACTGGGAAGAAGTTCTTCCTCATATTTATGTGGAACCTCCTATGTTCCAGCTTGCACCCATTGCCCCTGGTCCTATCATTGGATGTCCCTGAGAAGAGCCTGGCTCCATCCTCATGACACTCACCCTTTACATATTTATAGACATTAATGAGGTCACCCCTCAGTCTCCTCTTCTCCAAGCTAAAGAGACCCAGCTCCCTCAGCCTTTCCTCATAAGGGAGATGTTCCACTCCCTCCATCATCTTTGTGGCTCTGCGCTGGACTCTCCCAAGCAGTTCCCTGTCCTTCTTGAACTGGGGGGCCCAGAACTGGACACAATACTCCAGATGTGGCCTCACCAAGGCAGAATTGAGGGGAAGGAGAACCTCTCTTGACCTACTAACCACCCCCTTTCTAATACACCCCAGGATGCCATTGGCCTTCTTGGCCACCAGGGCACATTGCTGGCTCATGGTCATCCTGCTGTCCACCAGGACCCCCAGGTCCCTTTCCCCTACACTGCTCTCCAGCAGGTCAGCCCCCAACCTGTACTGGTACATGGGGTTGTTCTTCCCCAGATGCAAAACTCTACACTTGCCCTTGTTGAATTTCATTAAGTTTCTCCCCGCCCAACTCTGGCCTATCAAGGTCTCGTTGAATGGCAGCACAAGATCCATCTCTCCCCAGTGTTGTGCAGAGCTGGCAAGCCAGTAACAGCCAGCGTTAACAGAGATCATGTCTTCGTGCATGGACGGGCCTTCTTTGTGGATAGCTGCCCTTTATCCCAGCTGCTGCAACAAAAGAAATCATAATTAGGGCTTTATATAGGAGAAAGCAGTAGAGTACTAGTGGAGTTATATTGGGCTTCCTATGTGCACATTTATTCAAGAACAAGTATTTCTTTGCTGTCTGATTTAAGCCTTCTCAGAGTGATGTAACTTAGACCTGAAATTCTACCCTTAGTAGAATAATAGCATTCACATGAGGGAATTATTGGCCATAACTATATTGTTTATATAGTTTATGAAATATTTATTTTTATGCTCGCAAGTTTCCAATGTCAACCAGATGTTGGCTGGTGAAATTTATTTATTTTTTTCCTGGCTCTTGAAAGTTTAAGAACAAGTGGTTTTGTTTTCTCTCATGTAATTGAAAAAGTGGACAAGGTCAGGAAGTTTGGATGGAGTAAAGGGGGTCTGTTGAGAGCTACTGTGTAACACGAGCTGTTTCTCCCTATTAGTGTGGCATTCTTGAATGTTCCTCAGTTACTGGATTGCTTGAGAAAACTCTCATTCAACATAAACATGTTTTTCCAAGACTTGGAATACTACATTAAAGAAATTTTGAAGCCTGCAGCAGGGAGCCATTCTGTTAGTGGTCTAGGAGTGAAGCTTACATGTAATTCGTAGGACCAAGATTGGGAGGTGAAGTTCCTTATTTAGTGAATAGAGAAATCCAGGTACTATGAATTACATTTGTGTCCTCTTTCCCCCATTCCCCCTATAAACTACCATAGTTAAGTGCCAAGAGTAAATCATGTAACTCTCCCCAGTGATTCAGCAAGGCCATTGGTACTCAGTGCTAGGATGGAGGCACTGGCATTACAGATGGGAATAGAGTGGAGCTGTAAGGAAAAGGTAGTAAGGATTTGCCAGGTGGTGAGGTTCAGATGTGCTGAGAGGAGGAAGGGATTCTGACAGCCCTAGCAGAAACTACTACAAACTGTTTTTATATAGCTCAAAACCTTTTATCTGCTACAAAGACTGGAGCATCTTAAATGCTTTAATGTTGCAGATCTTCTATATGTTCAACTTTAATATAGTTAACTGTTTCACCTGCCTGACATTTTGCTTATAATCTTAGGTATGAATATTACGAGATTCACTCTTATACTGGTGAGAAAGCTGCTCCCTGTTCTCTACCCACAACCAATGTATGGGTTTTGGATTACAGCTACACCTGGCTCAGTAAAGTTGTATTTGTGAACCCCCAGTGAATGTCTCACACAGGCAGAATAATGTGTAAATAGCAGAAAATCTTCCTCTAAAAAAAATTAGCCTCTCAATATCCCTTGTTTGTTTTGCCATTAAAATTGGTCCACCTTGGAGTTCTTGCTTCACTGGTTCAAGTGCATGTGTTTCACTTGCTTCTTGATGACCCTGACCTGATTTTAATATGCTAATGTAGGTTGAATCTATTCCTTCCCAGTTTAGCTAAAGAATAGCTTGCTTTGTTTTTTTTTTTTCTCATAAGTATGAGATAATTTAAAAGAATGTCTGTGGAGGAGGGGATAATGCAGCACAGCAGCAATGCAATTCTATGGTATAAAATTGAGATAATTTGTTGGGATTGGCACCCACACACATATATTCTGTGTACTCCTCAGTGTTGCTACTGTACAAACAATAAGAAAGGGTATGTTTGCATTATTTTAATTACCTCTGTGTTCTAGATTTGGAGTGGCTGTGTCTCAGTAATGCAACATTATCCTTGTATGTGTAGTTATGCAATTCTGTAAGGAGACCCACGATTTAGAAGGATGCTGTCTAAATCAATTAGTAACAATTGTAGCCTTGGATCTTGTGTTCTTGCATGGCTGGAGGCTTGAGCATGAAATTTGAGAATTTAAAATCCCAAGGCTTTAAGCATTCAGACCATTAAGGGAGTGTGTCTGTGGGGCATACTGAGTTGTTGTGTGGATGAAAAACTATGTAACTGCTTTTTAGAATTAATTATGTAGAATGTGTGTGTTCCTTTACATGATATGGGACATGAAGGAGAACAGACCTGTCCTTTTCGTAAAAAGCCGTGCAAAACAGTTAAATGTCCCAGTGCACAGTTTTGTCATTCTGATCTTGTGGTTGAGTTAATGCTGTGATTTAGATTTACATTGTTTTCATGAGACTTTTTGCATATCTATTTCTTTGTTATCCAGTTAATATGTTTAGCATTTTTCAAGTAATGTGCAAAGTGAACTAATGAGTATCTATTAATCCAGTTTGCTCCAAGTTTAAAAAAAATCTAAAAAATACTATTTATAGTTATGTAAGTTATAGTTATGTAGTACATGGCTGTCACTGCCGTTATTTAATACACATTGTAACCTGTATGTAATTGACAAGATATAACCACTGTGTATTAATTTTCCTCACTCCATGGATATATTTATTCAGAGATGAAATATCACTGCTCCGACAAGAAGTCCGAGACTTGCAAGCCTCGCTGAAGGTTGGAAATGTATTTTACTTGCACTTAGTTCTTTGTTTCAAATTGCAGTGTTCCACTGTCTTAAGCAACCAAGTTTGCAGTTCTCTCTCCCCATCTCCTTTTTTTGTTTGTTTTTTTTCCCCCCTTAGGAGGAGAGGTGGTATTCAGAAGAGCTGAAGAAAGAACTAGAAAAATTGCAGGGGCAGCAGCAGCAAGTAATTGCTTTAAAATACTTGAAGCAGGTTTATCATCAGCATTGACATTGAAGATTAATACCTTTTTGTAAGGCACGTGGCCTGATTTAGTTAGTTTCATAATTTGAATATTAACATGTTCTTGAAAACAAAGCTAGTTCTCTCTCCACAATGTAACTGTATATATAAATCTGAAGAACAAAGTCAGAATAGATAATGATTTTTCCATACTACTCACTACAAATTCAGTTCAGACTTTTCCTTCTGTTGGCTTATTCAGAACTCAGTTTATTAAAGAAAATAAATTGAATGTGGTGTTTTGTCTGTTATGAGAATGGGCAATGGGATCATTCTTGTAAGGACTTTTGGAGAACAGTAGTGTGATTTCACAGATGTCCAGATGAACTGAACAAACAAGGCAAGGCAAATTGTGGTGTGTTGTGCCCTAAGGAAGCTCTCACTTCTTTTATTACTATGAGCTACTTAGATACTTGATTGTTATAAACCTCAGAAATTGCTTTCTGACAGAATGTCTTCTCAGAATGTATTTAATGGCATTCTGTGACCTGTGTTTTTTGGGCAGATTTCAATATTGAGGAAAGGAAGGGGGTGGGGATTGTTACTGGAGTCTTGCAAGTCTGGAAGCCTGATAGTGTGATACATGAAATGGAAAATCATCTTGGCCTTTTCCAGTCTTCCAGATATAACTGTGTGAAATCAGGAATTTGTATACTGCTATGCAGTATTTGAGTACAGAAGTCTTTATTTCCCTGTCATTTCCAAAAATGAGATGAACTTTGGAAGGAGTAGATTTTGTTCCTACTGTCTAAAGATGCTTTTATTCTGTTTTCTTAAGGATTCTAAGGCTGATGGATTGACAACAGCTACATCTACAGGTGGCTAACATTTTATTCTATTGATTTCTGCACTGTTTTGGAATTTCTGATTATTTATTTTCAGTTTAGCTTTTAGGTTTATGAAAAAGCACTTTTCGGTAAATTAAAGAGCTAGAAAGCTGGATTGGTACAATTACTGGAAAGGAAGTTCATTGTAAGTGATTAAGATAACTCTTGATAGCTGTTGTCTGGGGAAATGTTCTAGAGACTCAGGGTTTGTAATTTCTAGAAGTGAGACAGGAGTTCTCCTGACTCTGAAAGCAGTTCTCGTGAGTAGTTTTGAATATGTTTTTAATCATTTAATATATTCAAGCATTCAGTACAAGTCTTTTCCTGGGAAAGACAGTGATTGTTGATATTTAAACTATAACATTTGTCAGTGCTGGTTTTATTTAGTGTTTTTCTGTACTCATTGCTAGCAAAGGAAACAATTACTTTTTTTTGGGGGGGGGGGGGGTGGGGGGTGGGGTGGGGTGTGTGTTTTGGTTGGTTTTTTTTGCAGACCAGTATTTTTTGGTTTATGTTTTTCTCCATGAGGCACTCATGGAATAAAATTTTCCTTATGTGTGCATAAAGTATCTGATTGATCATGATTAAAGAGCTTTTAATTGCAGTTTGGGACTTGGAATTCAGCAGCTGTTTTGCCAATCACTAGGCCCAGTACAAAGGACACAGCCAGCAGCAAAACAATCCAGTATCCAGATTCTACTGTACGTAGAAAAGTCAGTGTATGGGGGATTGCTGGGGGTACAAACAAGTCAGATCACAAATAACAGACATCAACCCCAGCAACAACACAGCACAACCCATAATAGATGGAATAAACAAAGATACAAGGTATCCCTTAGAAAAAATGGGAGACAACCAAGTCAATAGGCTGATCATGTAAGACAGAAGGAGCCCCATATTGTCTCCCCACAAAGCCCGCGTTCGCAAATGCCAGACCTGACTGGGGCCCAGTTGCAGGGAGAGGCAGGAGGTCCTTCCCCAACAGGAAAACTCTGCAAAGTGCATCCACCTCACAGACAGACACCCCACCCTTCCTGCAAGTGGGCCCAGCTTTTATCCCCACAGCAGGAACCTGGCACTCATTGACCCAATGGGGGCACCTGGGGCTTGTTTACCCAAGGGCTTTCCTTACAAGGTCAGCTGCACCTTGGAGGAAAGCCAAAAGGCAAACTCATCCCCTCCTTTTGAAGGGCCATGGGGACCACCCATATGTCACCCTTAATTCAGGGCTGGGGGTTCAGACCCCAGCACTTCAGCAGCATGTTGCAGTGATCTGAAGGTCTATTTGTGGCCAGTGAAAACCACCGTGTACTTAATCCTGCAGAATACTCAGCTAGTGACAGATTCCAGTATGATGCTTCTAGATTAATTTAATTTCAGTAAAATTGTTCACTTTGCTAAGCTAATTGGATGTTAAATGAACTTAGATTACTTATTTACCTCCTGTGGTTCATTATGTGCGTGAATAACTATTGTCCTAGCTCATCCAGAGAATAATACTGTTCTTTTTATGGAAATAGAATCTTTAGAACGACAACTAGAAGAGATCCAAGTAGAAAATTTTAACATTAAGCAAATGAAAGACTTATTTGAGCAAAAAGCAGCACAATTGGCCACTGAAATTGTGGGTAAGTATATTAACATGAGGTCTGATTTTGTTCTCTACTTGTGCAACTTCTGCAAGTGATCATTTATTCAACTTCCTTCTTGTTAGATCTTAAATCAAAATATGATGAAGAAATCAGCCTTTGGGAAGGTGCCGAACAGAAGGTGACAAACCTGACACAAGAACTGCAGAAGGAGAGAAGTACAGTGGAAGACTTAAAGACAGAGCTGGTATTCACATCACACTAATGTGGAAGGGACGTACTTAAATGATTGCAAATGCAGTTTTAAAGCAGTCAAACTCCATTGAACTTGGAGACATCTGCTTGTGGGCTGAAAAAGTTCAGAACACCGTTGTTTCTAATCTGTTTCACTGATGTACATTTTCAGTGTGTTTCCAATGAGGGAATATACATAGTTTCTCACTTATATATTAAATTTTACTGTATATTATATTAGAGTCTGCTTGTCTGATGCTCTGCTCTTTAGCAATTTTGCAGGGGATTACTTATATAGATGTGCTGTGCAGGCCTGTGCTTGGAGCATGCTATTGCTGACTTCCAGAGCTGTCTTCAGATGACCCTTTTTTCATGAGATGTTATGCTGTGACTGTCCCTGGACAGTTGCATTAAGAAGAAGTGCCCAGAGAGGTGTTTTGTGACATGACGGCTGAAAAGCTGGCAGCTTCTATCACCATGCCTATGTTAATGTTGTCCCTCTTGCGCCTGGCTAATAATACTCGTGTGTTTTCCAGGATCTTGGCTCTTGGTGACTTTTATGTACAGTCATGGCTCCACAGAGCAATCCCAGTGACTTGGCAGTCATGCTGCTTCCAAAGCAGTACTGAAGGGGACTTCCTAGCTTCTTTTTTGTCCTCGTTCCTCCGTTCAGCCACTGCTTAGACTCTGGAGGAAAATAGGACTCATTTATGCCCCTCCTTCCCTGTAGTTGGGGTGCCCTGAAGGACTCACAAGCCCTGCTTGGCCCTGCCTAGCCACTGGACCTATCCATTCTGTTTAGTTGTTTTTTGTCCTCCTTCTACCGCCTTACCCTTTTTTCCTGTAGCTTTTCTCTTCTAGATGCCAGCAATTCTTTTTCTCTACTTTCTTCGGTGTCCAGTATTGCCTTTCCCCCCACTCCATAGCTTTTCACTTTGAGGGACAGTATGGTTCTTTAGATGTAATTAACAACAGATTTTACCTATGGGTCTGCTATGAGGCATGTCTGACAGTACCTGCAAGGCTTTTCCTTCAGTTGCCCTTTTTTTGTTTGTTCTTCTGGCTTTCTGAAATAGTTCTTGAAGACAGATACAGTGTTATTAAAAAAGTCTGTGTAGTACTCGTCTGTTGTATCTCAGTCCTGAGAGGGTCTTGTGAGTATTGCAGCAGTATAGTATATACTTCTGTAGAGTAGTGGAGTCAGTGCAGCTTATGTTTCAGGGAATTTTGAGTTCAGATAAATTTTCTGCATGGGTTCCCTGTCACTTCAGTGTTTTCACCCAGGGAAGCTCTCCCTCCTATATCTAGCCATTTACCTACACGAAAATTACAGAAATTTTATCTTTGAGACCTTATACTTTTTGTCAGATTTGATTGAAATCCATCAACAAGTTCGAAGTTTAGTAGGCAAGGACTGACATCCAGCCATTAAATTTTGTTTCTTTTGGGAATGATATATACTTTTCAGTAGGTTTGGTATTTGTTTTTGGTTTGTTTGTTTGTTTTGGGGGTATTTTTCTCCACAGATGTAATACTGTATATGTCACTTTGTGTATAAATTGACGACTTAAAAGATTTTTAGACATTACATTGACGGCAGAAGCATGTCTGCCAATAGTGTGTCAGTCATTGCTACTCTTCTACTTCTCAGCTACAAAGGCCTGGTGTGGAAGATGTGGCTGTCCTGAAAAAGGAGCTGGTCCAAGTTCAGACGCTGATGGACAAAATGACTCTGGAACGTGAGAGGGAATCTGAAAAGCTGAAAGACGAGTGCAAGCACTTGCAGGCAGAGCAGGCTAACTCAGAGGTAATAGTCATACCTAAAGATGTGTGTGTTAGCTTTGCCATGATTTTCATATGAAAATGGAAAATATTAATTCTTCATAATGAAAAAGCCTCTTTCTTAACACAGTCTTCTAACTTATCTAATGGACATTTTTCTTCTTTACAGTAAATTGTGTAATTCTGTCAATATCCACCCTCCAAAAGCCCTCATGCTTTTTGTTGCAAAACCTTTCCTTGGCATAAAAAGCTATTACTAGAGAACAGAGCTGTACTCTTTCTATTGGGAGAGAAAAATAGAGCAGTACCGGTGTGATTCAAAGAATTGTTTACCTTTATCAGGTACATGCAGATAAAAACAGTTGTTACTGAAAACGATGGTTTTGGTTAATATTTGACTTGATGAGTCTGAAAATGAATGCTAGTGTGAGAGATAACTTGTGTTTTTGCAGTGTTGTGAGAATCATGTTTTTGTAGAACCAAGAAAAACACCGAGGCCTTGTACATCCAGGTGCCAGATAGTGTAGAAGGATGTGAGAACCGACTGATGTTGTTGTGCAGCACTACAGAGAGAAAACCACCAAGGCCTTGTACAGAGATACCAAACTAGAAAGGAGCCTCGTACCTCCTGGTACGAGATAATGTAGAAGGAGAAGAGCTACGCATAACAACTTTTTTAGAATGTTGTGTCTTAGAGGGATCAGGAGATAGGGTGCACCTGAGAACATACTGCCATCCAGACTGACCAGATCTCACAGCTCTGCATAAACAGCCGGCTGGGAAAAGAAAGACCTATTATGGAAACCGGAAAGGCCTCTGCTGGAAACTGATTGTAAGAGAATGCGTCGGATAGGTGTGAGCCTGGAGTATCCAACCGATGGAGAAACAGGAGAGAACAGCCCGCGTCGGGATAAAATACTCCAGAAATGCTTTCTTTCCTTTGTAACGGGGCGCGTCTCTACTCCGGCCATGGGGTGGCGCGCCCGCCATTGCACTCGCGAATAAATGGAGCTGCTTCACCGTGATCCTCGCCTGAGCAAACTTTTTCGGCCGAAAACTTCGTTTCACACACTAGAGTGTTAAAATGTATAAAAGGAGATGATTAATATAAAGTAGATAATTTAAATATTCTTACAGGACATATGTAATTCTTGAACTTTCACAAGCTTTAAAAATCTCAGTGGATACTGTAAACTGGTTTTCATTTTCATTTTTTCTAGTTTTTACTGTCAAATGAGTGGCCTTTTTACATCTATTATTTATTGTAGGAATATTTTGTGTGTAAGGTACAAATCTGTTCAGCACACATATCCCCCAATCCACTGTATAATGGCCTCCAAGTGTTGCCCATTATCTACTAGAGCAGAAAGTGAGTAACTGCCAGGCCTCATCATGTCTTAAGGTCAAGATGTCAGGATGTCACCTGTAATTTGTTTCCAGGCAACACCACCTTAGTTTTCCTCTCTTTGTTGCTCCAGTCTAAAGTAGAAAATAAAATCTATTGTTCTCATGCCTGCATTTGAACTTTTTAAATTAAAAGGGACCTCAGTGTCTACTTCAGTTACAGAATATGCTGGTTTCTTCACAAGTATTTTGTGAAGGCTTGCCTTTGCTTTGTCTGAGTTGGTGAAAGAAGTGGAAGAAGTTTAAATTGCTGGTTGGAAAATTGTAAATATTAGCCATTTTTTGTTGCTATTGCATATAGGATTGATGATAACTCCATGTTTAAGGAAGCAAAACTAACTGTCTCTCCCATAGCAGATATTCATTTTCCTTGGTTTTGGTTTCTCTGCTTTTCCACCAGTGAATGCTTTCACTTCCATGCAAGATGGAGAAAAAGGGATGCAATAGCTCTGACTTGGATCTTTAAGAGGGAACCTTACTCCTTGAACTGTCTCAGATCCCTTCTGGCTAAAGCCTGTTTAATGTTGATTACAATGACACTGAGGGAGATCTCTGACAGAGATAATGGCAAGAAATCCTAATAAAATAAAATAAAAATATAGTATTGCCAAAAAGGCTTTTATCCAATGTATAATTTATTCTACTGAAGAGTCGGTAAATCCATACCTGCAGAAGAATTCTGTTGCTGGGTGTTGTTGCATCTCACTAGTGGATTGGTTGGTATAGTTTTACAAATGAATGGCTTGACAGTGTAATAATCTTCACTGAAGACTGTCAGCTGTGTTTGAGACCTTTTAATTTTGCCCTCTCCCTTTTCTCTTGTCCCCCACCAATGCAGCAATGCCAGCAAAACTTGCTGATGCAGGGCTGCAGTCCCTAGTGAAGTGGGATCCTTGCAGAATTCCCCAGTGTCCTGGTTCGGCCGGGATGGGGTTCATTTTCGCCAGCAGCTGGGAGGGAGCCACAGCCGGGCTATTCCATCCCATGCTGACGTCATGTCCGGGTGCCCAGGCGCGGGCAGGGCGGGAGCGGCTTTTGGCCGGCTCTGTCCCTCGTGCTGTGTCCCTGCGGTACAGCTCTTGTTCTGTACATTGTTATCGCTGGGGGTGTTATTGCTGTTGTTGCACTGCTGTATTAAATCTTCCTTATCTCAGCCCCGGGGTTTGTATTTCACTCCCTGTCCCGTCCCCATCCCAGGGTGGGGGAGGGGCAGCGGCAACGTGGTCTCGGGTCCCCGCAGGGTCTGAACCACCACACCCAGCTTATGCGAGGGAACGCCTAGAGTTCCTGTAGGACTGCTTTCCTCTGTCCTGTTGAGATTTGTGCATGTGAAGGATTCCTGGCATCTTGTTATTCTGGTGGTTCATGTGCCCTAGATTTCAGAACTGCAGGTTTAACTTATTTCTTCATTTTCACTGCAGAGCTTTAGAGAAGGGCTGCCTGGCATTATTCTAAACTCCTTAGGGCTTTCCTTTCCACCTCCACCCCCAACAGATATGTAGAGCTCCAGGAATTGTGCAAGGGTAAAGTATTGTACTAAACATCAATCTACCATTGTCTTCAAGTTAAAATAATGTATGCCAAGAGCTTCATCGGATGTGTAAAAAGGAATATCACAGTTGGAGTTATGAATATAATGTGGTTATGTGGCCATGTAAGTTGCTAAATAATTGTAATTTGGTTTTAACTGTGAGATCCCACAACTATGCTGCAGAATTTAAATTTCATTTCAAAGTACTGTCTCTGTAGTCTTTTGTGGTTTGGGATATTTAGTTTTCATGTGAATATGAAATGACATGGTGACATGGGTGTAAAAAAAATCTTTCATCTTAAAACATTCTCACAGAAGCATGAATTGCCCTTGTTCCCCCAAATTAGGTATGCTTAAGTTTTGACTTAACTAGCCATTTTAAAATGTAGCTTTAAGGTGCAACCTTTAACAGGAGTTAAAAGTCAAGTGAAGAAGGTTTTTTCAGTCCTCCTGGAAGTAACAGCAGATGGGGAGAAGGCTGCATGATTCCCCTAGCTGTTACTATGTGTTCGTATAAGAAGTCTTATATGTATGGAAAGATTATAAACTACATTGAAGCGATTATAATATCAGATGTGTGTGTAGTATCATCGGTATGTAGGCTGAAGCAGAGAAGACCAAGTTGCTGCGTGGCAGAACACAGTAAGCAGTGGCAATCTGGTTCTTCTCAGAAATGTTACTGCCGCCTTTGCTTAGTTCCAACATATGGCAACAATAGCCCAAGACATGTTTGAAATAAAAGCTTCTCTGTTGATGTAAAATGACAGATCAAACCCAACAAAAACCCTCAAAGTCATTGTGGTGAAAACCTTTCTACTTTTTTTTTAAAAAAACACAATTGTGAAAAGAGTTAGCCGTAAGAAAACAAGAAATGGGAGTCCTTCATTGGCAGAATGGGTACAGTCCTGAACATAAAATTTTGGCCACGTTTCATCTCAGCTTTGCTCCTTAAGACTACCTCAAGGGCTGAAAGAGCAGTTCTTACACCATCCTTAGCTATTTTGCCAAGCTGGCTGAGGATGCTTATATTAATATCACTTTCCAAAGTGAGATGTCTTTAAAATAAGTTAGATTTATGGTGTGGGTGAAGAGAATAACAAAGATAATCTTAACCCTTTATGGGCATCTTCAAATGCTGCAGAAGAGGGATGTGGAGAATAGTATAGCTCTACAGTTGTTGCCTAAAGGTATTCATTGTTGTCTGTCTTTTTTTTTGTTGTTGGGTGTTTATGCCTAGTTTCAGAAGCTCTGGTGTCTACGTATCTCAGATGAGTGTTCATTCTGAGATACTCCTTCCATGTTTAGTTTCTCACTATAGTGACTCGTGCATAGCAAACACATTATGAAAACAGCTGTGCTGCTGTGAAGCTAAGTGTTTCTATGAATCTCTGCAGGTTGGGATTTGTTTCAGTATCTGATAAATCTTCATAAAATACAGGGCCTAGACTTGATTGTTGAGTGCCCACAGAATAAGATTAGTAGATTAAATTATTGGTAAATTTAATAAAGCCAGGACTGTTTGGTTTGTTGTTGTTGGTTTTTTTCCCACTAAACAAAGGCATTAAAAACACCAGAATATTTGAAAACAAATTTGAGTAAGTGTGTCTGCTAACAGCTTTTGTGACTGCTTATTTCTGTCTTTCATCCATCCATTTTATTTGTTCTCCTTTCTAACGGAGGCACTTAAATTTGAGGTAAATTTTTTTTGCAAGCTTTTTATTCTTATAGTAGCTTTCTATTGTATCAAGATAATTTCAAGAGGTTGCATTCCTCTTTGCTTATTTGTTCGTTAATCATACAGACACATCAGCCAGACAATATCAGGAATGAATATCCATGATATATTTCCATGTTAAGAATGAAATGTGGGACTGGCTTATTGAATTGTGAATGAGAGAAATGTATCTTTATGCATATAAATTACAATTCTAGTTTGAAAGGCTGCAGTGGTGTCCTTAGCAAGCTTCTGCATGTTTTCTGCATTATATTTTCTCAGTAGTGAAATATCCGTACTCTGTTTTCTGAGAACATTCTGGATTCATTTTCTGCCAGGATGTGTTTTAGCTAACAGCTCTGTAATGAAACAGCCTTGTAAAGCACAGCATTAAAGAAAGTCAGAATTAATAACTATATGTATTCATCTAATGTGTTCATATGTTCTCTTTGGTCTTGCTTTTTCTGTAGGAAGGTTGTAAATAGTATGTTTATTATCTGCTATTTCTGTTTTACTGCTTTAGTTCATTCTTGGATTTAGTATTTATACCTTTGTGCTGAAATCTGTGGTTATGAGAACAATAGGAAAGAAAACTTGTTCAAAAAAGTCACTGTTATACAGTGTATTCATAGTGAGTACATTCATACACAACACGTTTTAGGGCAGCCATTGTTACCTGTCTAAAGTGCTTTTCTTGTTTGCTTTCATTACTGTATTCCAATACTGTACAGTCATTGATATATTCTGTTTTGTATAAATCCTGTTTAATGGAGTAGTATTGTTACCCTGATTATGCTGACCTGCAGGGTTGATGCATCCAAAAGTCAAACACCAAGTTTCCATCAGGTGCCAGACTTGCTTCTAGAACCTTTTCCAGTACGTTTTCCTTTCCAGGGAGGCAAAGCATTTGGCCGTGTAACCACAATGACTTGGGAGGGTTTCACCTTGAGCTAGAACTGTGATAATGATTAATGGATAATCTGTGTGATTTTCATCGGTTGTGGGCTCAACCTGGCGTTTTCTATTGGACTGGGGCAAATTTATGTCTTCTGAAATAGGGCATGAATGAATCGCAGCTGGGAAATTATGCTCAGTGGTGCTTCTGTAGCTGACAGTGCTCTGAGATGAGTTTGCAGGTGATTTTTTTCTTAAATTGTTTATTTGTATACAAAGATGCTTTTTATTTTGCAGACATCTTGCTTTTATTTGGGTTATGCATGCAAAGCTTTGTTTTAAATGCGGATTTTTTTGTTTGTCTGTTCAGGCTACCATCAACCAGTTAAGAGCTGAGCTTGCCAAAGGACCTCAGGAAGTAGCTGTGTATGTTCAGGAACTGCAAAAACTTCAAAATTCAGTCAGAGAGCTACAACAGAAAAACCAGGTGAGAATGCTGTTATTTTCTATGCTTGTCAGTTCACATTAAAATGGAAACACATCACACATTGCCTTGGGAAGTGCTGAAGACTGTAACAAAACACTTCTTGCTGTTGCAGAAGTTGAGAATTCCTTTACCGTTTTGCTTAACACAAGAAATATCGTAATGTACAAGCAAACACTATATTTTAATGATAAGTATGTTACAACTGAAATCCTGAGGGTGGTTGTTATTGTAGGTTTCCAATTGCTGCAGTTTATACTTACCTATTATTAAGCAGTATTGCCATCTCACACTAAAAGAAAAAGCAGTACCCTTTGAAATATTACAATGTTTGACTGAAAAATCAAAATTCAGAAGACATTTTGAGCTCTCTTCATTGGTTTTCCAATTTCTTAGATTGTACTGCTGTCGTATTTTCTGATAGTTTTTCAGTCATGAATGGAGCTTGGCATGTTGTTCTTTTCCACAGATCAGCCATACTGAAACAAGCTTTTGGCAAAATTATTGCTATACAGTATAGAGCCCTTGCCTGAATATATTACTATTCCATTAACAACATGGAGTAAAACAGATTGATGCATAATATAAGCATACTTTAAGAGAGAGTCCTCTGCTATGTCAGGTTAATGCCAAATACCACTTGAGGAATAGGGAGAAGTGGCAGTGAACTACCTTTCCTCTTTCAGTTTCAGTGACTTAAAGCAGTTTACAGCCACCTCTTTATGCAGCTTTTTGAAAAGTGATATCCATAAAAATGGTATGCTAGCTAAGGAATCTTGTCCCTGGAGGGCTGGGACCTAGAACTGGAAAAGGTAGGACTGGCTTCCCAAATAGCAGAAATTGCTCCCACTTCAGACAGTTTGCCATCCTTGAGGAAGCTGTCAGAGAGGAGGGAGGAGCCATTAATGCAGGGTAGAATATATTGCATTTTGATATGTTTATAATTCCATTGCAATGTGGGAAGATATTTCTGTGCCTTGATGCTGAGTTTTTCAAGCTCATGTACAATCTCAAGCAGGCAAGCTGTTTCCTATCTTTTCAGGAGCTATACTGAGAAAAGAAGATGACAAGTAGATAAGATCAGTTCTCTGAGAGCAGCAGGAACTGCCTTTCCTTAATTTATAAAGCACTGTAATTATGGTCTTGGCTTGCCTTGCAGAGGCCAGTAACGGCCTGTAGCCCAGAAGAGATGTAATGTGTGAAAAAACAGTGTATTCCCTGAAGTATGAGACTTGCAGTAATTCTAAACCCATTGCATGTGGGGGTTTCTGTTTTCTTTTAGGAAAATTGTGATACGTTATCTACAGGGAAAAAAGCTTTCCAACCTTCTATTGACGTAACTATTCTGAAATTTGATCAGTGACCACAAAGTTTGTTCTTTAATGCTTGGCCACTGTCACCACTAACATGTATTTTGTGTATTTTTCCAAGCAGCAGTTATAAAAGAAGGGTTCGGTGTGGTGTCCCCCATTGTATCTTGTGAGCTTTGGAGACCCAGGGCTCTTTGTTGAGTGCTGTAACATACTGTCATTCCCTCCTTCTTTTCTGCGGAAATCAAGGCTTGGGGAAGAGAGGTGGCTTGTGCGTGCCCACATATCCCATTACATATCTGGGATACAGCTGGGACATGCATCCAGGTAGGAGACACTGCTAGGTCCACTGATGTAACCTGAATAACCATAGCTTGGCAGGCTCGCTGGCCTTGAGTCTGTTCATGGGCTTCAGTCACACACGGAGGTAGCAGACTGCTGGGCAAACCCAGCTCTTCTCTTGTGAAAGCAGCAGGAGCTGTTTGCAGCTCGCTCTGGCCATTCGTAACTGCAGAAGGCATTCAGCTGTCAGGGGCAGTGTCTTTCAACACTGGTATTCATTGCTGTATTGCTCATCAGATCAGGGAGGAAAAGAGAAGAGTAGCACAGGATGTGGAACAGCATCTCTAACTGTGTGTAGCTTTTGGATAGCTTATAAGGTGATGGCAAAGAGGCTTTTTGTTCTACATAGCATTCCTGAAAGCTAGAAGTGTTCTTTATTTTTATGTATTTTAATTGAAGGAGTCACTAGAGAATACAGTAGTCGCTGAAACTGCAGGGAGAATGCAAGCATTTAAAAAGTGTGCATAGTAATGCTCCACTAAGATATCAGTAAGATGCTGCAATGAATGGAACCTGCTGGTATATTTCAAGAAGATGGGATGAATCACCTGGGTTGAATGATGGCCACGGCCTTCCACTGTATTTCTGTGCTTCAGAAAGTGCCACTGGAAAACTGAAATGGTTCTCATGGCTTCTTTGTCCTGCTTGGAAATCTCTGAAATTCTAGTTAGCGCCTCAGCTAAGCTTGGGGGAAAACCTAACCTTTTGGAATTGTGTCTTGTCCATTAAGATAATTTAATTTCTATCTGAATATAGTTTTGATTATTTAATGAAATTTGATAAAAAGCATTATGTAACAGCTGAAAGTAATCTGTAAATAATTCTTTTTCCCATTATTTGTCTCAGCGTGTAAATTGGATAGTATGACCTTAGACCCTGCAATATTTACTATTGTTAATGTGATAAGAAAAATCTGACACTCAGTTATGTTCATGTCTTTCCTTTAGGGAATCCTAACTTTTAGTATTTTCAAACTCAAAGCAACCATCCTCTTTGAGCTGATTTGTATGCAAGGAAATTAGATGGTATGAATTAGAATGTAAAAACATCATCTTCTAAAATGAAGGTTAAATCATGAGTGTTTCATTTTATGATTTACCAACATCACAGATTTTATTAGTTTTCACAGGTTTTCTTCCATAATTTGGATAGCAGAACATAGCATAAGTATAGTAACAGGGCAAATTTAGGATACTTCTAAAAAAGACCAGTATGATGACTCCACAGGATTAGACAGGAATTAAACCACAAATGTTGTTGCTTAGGGAATTGTGTGAAGGACATTGGTATTGGAAAACTTTTTCTTGATACTAATAACTCAGATTACTATTTCATCTTTTCCCTAAGCAAATGCAGTTGTAATAACCTAGAATGTGAATGTTCAGGGAAAACAAATTAGTATTCAGGATACAGAAATAGAGTTTGTGTGGTGTTCTCAGTAAGAGGAAGTGGATTTATGTGAGAATATGAAAAACAGTATTTCCAGTTGAAACTCTGTGCTGTATAAGCTCCAGAATTAACTTGTGTAATACAAAATAGAGGTCAGTATTCCCTTTGAGCAAGTTCTTCACTGTTCATCATCAAAACTTGAGAAGAAATTTGAATAATGCATTGAATAGCTGTAAGCAGAATTGCACTTGAATTGCTGTGTAACTCTTCATAGAGTCTGACTGAGAAGCTGCTGAAGAAAGAACAGGACTACACCCAGCTAGAAGAAAAACACAATGAAGTGTCTGTGAGTAAGAAGAACATTCAGGCAAGCTTTCACCAGAAAGACCTGGACTGCCAACAGCTTCAGGCAAAGCTGTCTGCATCTGAAGCCTCGATACAGAGATTACAGACAGAGCTAGGTGGGAAGGGGGAAGCAAGCCAGAAACTTAAGGAAGAGTTGTCCGAAGTAGAGACAAAGTATCAGCATCTCAAGGTGGAATGTAAACAGCTCCAGCAGCAGAGGGAGGAAAAAGAGCAGCATGGCCTGCAACTCCAAAGCGAGCTTAGTCAGGTAAGGTTCCTTAAACCTCCTTAGACCATTCTATTGGGGTGGTTCCTTAAACCATCCCATTAGTGTTTTTTAAACTGTGCATGCTCATGCTTTTGTATTTCTTTATTGAAGGGGAGCAACTAACCAGTACTTGTATTTGAATAAATACAAAGATAACTGATATTTGACTAAATATAAAGCATTCTTCCTAACACTGCAGAGAATGAAATACAATCATCTCTTCCTCTTAGAGAAGTAAAGAAAAGAACGGGCAAAAAGAAGAGGCTGTGATAAGAGTTCAGAAACTCTTTGATATTTGTATGTCGTTACATCTGAAACTTTTTAGTAAGTCCAAACTCTTGTCAGGGGTAAATGAACATAGTTATAGCCCCTGTGTCACAATCAAACTCAGCAAGATCTATAGTTATGATGACCTTTTCCACATTTTTCTTTCTTGTAATGTTTGTCTATCTGTAGTATAATTCCCCCTTTTCTGCAAGGGGAACGTCTTACTAATTCTGTTCTACCTGGAACTCTTCTGTAAAATTATCTTTATACTTTCGGTTTTGAAGATTAAGGTTGAATGAGCATAAACTTTGTATCTTGTTTTTCATGTTCTGACTTGAGTTTTTCTTGCATGTGAATAAAAAAGGCTTTACCTGATCTGAGACAGGTTTTTCATCCACTCTTTTTCTCTCAGTGTTAAATGAACTCTTCTTTCATCTTACAATTTTTACCCTCCCCTTTTTCTGTTGATGCATTCCCTGAAATAAGGGAAATATTGTCAAATGAGAGGCAACCCAGAATATTGAGTTTCCATGATGAATATGGTAATAGACAAATCCTACGAAGTCAGCAAGGTTATTTATTATGGTTCAGTAAGATAGCTGAAGCTATAATCAATTCGGTTTATGTTAAAAACAAATTCAGGGAGAGTATCAGAAGTAGTTTCACTTCTAGTAGTGATTTACTGTTCTATAGGAAGTTTGAGAAAAGTGAATCTTTGTTTTACATTAGAACTGAACAATGCTTGATTTGCTTTAAAATAGAATAATGAGTACAGTAGGGAATACTTGGTGTGAAAATCAGTGACAGTATAAAGTCTTATTGCTTCCTTTTTCTCTCTCCACAAACACCTCTTTACATTGCTGATAACTATGAGAACACCCAGAGCAGACATTCCCCCCCACTGTGTGCGTGTTGTTCTGCTAAGTCCAATGTGCTACGGAAGCAGGACTTCTGTAAAACATTGAGCATACTGACATGTGAGGCTGGTTGAACTCTTTTTTATCTAGTGTCTTGGGAGTCATGTATTAGACTGGAGAAATATTTGTGCATCAGGAATCATGTCCACTCCCACGATGGAAAAAATAATCTGGTTTTTTTTTTTGTTAATATCACATACTTCATTTTAATCTCTCTCTAAAGCTTTATCACTTTAAAGTGAGTGTTTCTCAATTTTCAACCCTTTGTCAAGTCTGAAATAGATTAAGTTTCAAGCTGTGTGTGTATAGTTTATCTTGGGAGAACTGTCTCTTGGCAAAACTTCATTTATGTATGTATTACATCCCAGAATGACTTTCCTACTCCCATCAATCTTTTGTCAGGGGGAGGGGAGATAATTATATTATCTATCTGCTTAGGAATCTTCACTTGGTAAAACTGCCTCAGTATGCCTAGGCAACCTGTATCACAGAATCACAGAATGTCAGGGATTGGAAGGGACCTCAAAAGATCATCTAGTCCAATCCCCCTGCCAGAGCAGGAACACCTAGGTCAGGTCACACAGGAATGCATCCAGGAGGGCTTTGAATGTCTCCAGAGAAGGAGACTCCACAACCTCTCTGGGCAGCCTGTGCCAGTGCTCTGTCACCCTCACTGGGAAGAAGTTCTTCCTCACATTTATGTGGAACCTCCTATGTTCCAGCTTGCACCCATTGCCCCTTGTCCTATCATTGGATGTCACTGAGAAGAGCCTGGCTCCATCCTCATGACACTCACCCTTTACATATTTATAGACATTAATGAGGTCACCCCTCAGTCTCCTCTTCTCCAAGCTAAAGAGACACAGCTCCCTCAGCCTTTCCTCATAAGGGAGATGTTCCACTCCCTTCATCATCTTTGTGGCTCTGCACTGGACTCTCTCAAGTAGTTCCCTGTCCTTCTTGAACTGGGGGGCCCAGAACTGGACCCAATACTCCAGATGTGGCCTCACCAAGGCAGAATTGAGGGGAAGGAGAACCTCTCTTGACCTACTAACCACCCCCTTTCTAATACACCCCAGGATGCCATTGGCCTTCTTGGCCACAAGGGCACATTGCTGGCTCATGGTCATCCTCCTGTCCACCAGGACCCCCAGGTCCCTTTCCCCTACACTGCTCTCCAGCAGGTCAGCCCCCAACCTGTACTGGTACATGGGGTTGTTCTTCCCCAGATGCAAAACTCTACACTTGCCCTTGTTGAATTTCATTAAGTTTCTCCCCGCCCAACTCTCCAGCCTATCAAGGTCTCTCTGAATGGCAGCACAACCCTCTGGTGTGTCAGCCACTCCTCCCAGTTTGGTGTCATCAGCAAACTTGCTGAGGATACATTCTGTACCCTCATCCAGGTCGTTGATGAAGATATTGAACAACACCGGTCCCAGCACCGACCCCTGAGGGACTCCACTAGTCACAGGCCTCCAACTAGACTCCGTCCCATTGACCACAACTCTCTGGCTTCTTTCCTTCAGCCAGTTCACAATCCACCTCACTACCTGATCACCAAACCCATACTTTATCAGCTTATCTACAAGGATGCTGTGGGAGAGTGTCAAATGCTTTACTGAAATCAAGATAAACCACATCTACCGCTCTACCATCATCTATCCACCCAGTTATTTCCTCATAGAAGGCAATAAGGTTGGTCAAACATGACTTACCCTTGGTAAAACCATGTTGACTGCTCTTAATGACCCCCTCATCCTTGATGTGCCTAGAGATAGTGCCAAGAACAAGCTGTTCCATCACCTTTCCAGGGATGGAGGTGAGGCTGACCAGTTTATAGTTACCTGGGTCCTCCTTCTTGCCCTTCTTATAGACTGGAGTGACATTTGCTATCCTCCAGTCCTCAGGCACCTCTCCTGTTCTCCATGACTTACCAAAGATGATGGAGAGTGGCCTAGCAATGACCTCTGCCAGCTCCCTCAGCACCCTTGGGTGCATTCCATCTGGTCCCATCGATTTATGGATATCCAGATTGCTCAACTGATCCCTAACCCAATCCTCATCTACCGAGGCAAACTCCTCCTTTATCCTGACTTCTTCTGGGGCTACAGAGATCAGGGGCTCCTGGGGAAAGCCAGCAGGAGTAAAGACAGAGGCAAAGAAGGCATTCAGCACCTCTGCCTTCTTTATATCCTCTGTCTCTAGGGCACCCACCTCATTCATCAGTGGGCCTATGTTGCCTCTAGTGTTTGTTTTATTAGCTATGTATTTGAAAAAGCCCTTCCTATTGTCCTTGACCTGGCTTGCAGGGTTAAGTTCCAAGGAGGCCTTAGCTTTCCTAATTGCCTCTCTACATCCTCTGACAACTGTCCTATATTCCTCCCAAGTGACTAGCCCCTCTTTCCATGATCCATAAATTCTTTTTTTCCACCTGAGTTTGCCCAGCAGTTCCTTGTTTAACCATGCTGGTCTCCTAGCTCCCTTACTTGATTTCATACCCATTGGGACGCTCTGATCCTGAGCTTGCAAGAAGTGGTCCTTGAATGTTGACCAACTATCTTGAGCCCCTTTACCATCCAGCACCCTGTCCCATGGGACTTCCCTTAACAATTGATTGAGGAGGCTAAAGTTGGCCCTGCAGAAGTCCAGGGTTCTGGTCTTGCTAGGTATCTAATAGTTCTTAGCCTTTCTACCTCCTCCATCAGTTTAAGCACCTGCCCGAGCAGACCATTTACCTGCTCGCACCGCACACACGCGGTGTCACTGGCTCCCTCTGGTACCAGTGCCAGGCTCAGGCATTCGCTGCAGCCACAAACCTGCATGGCTGCGTGTCTGCTCGGAGGATCCCTCTGAGTCCCCATATTCTTTTTCACAACAGTTTTTGGGCGCGCTGCGACCATGGTCTATCTGGTCTATGGTCTGTCTGGCTAATCCTCCCCTCGCGCTGCTCCCCGCGTGCTTCTCTCTGCGGAGGCCGCCGCTCTCTGCTCCGCGTGCCGCTCGCTCTGAGGGAGCTGCCGAGATGGCCGCTTTTAAAGTTTGCCGCGGTGCAAGTTATGCAAGCTTCAGAAGCACAGCCAAGAGGTTGAGCTGAAATCTGGTTTCAGTCTGAGAGGGCATTTTCAGGAAGGATTTTTGGGGTGAGAAAATGAAGGAGGAGGAAGGTGAGTAAAGCATTACTGGATGAATTCCAATGACAGGAGATGGAAGCATCACATATTCTCTGGTGATGCCATTGGGAAGGAAGACAGTCTAAGCAAGAAAACCTGAACAAGCTGCTGGATCTCAGGATGTGTTTTAGAATTGTATTGTAAAAGAATAGTGGAGGAAAAAAGCCCTTCATACATGGTATAAAATAAAATTAAAGCCAAGCAAAATCTTCTCTTCCTCTCTCTCCCTTCAAACAAGAGTTCAGTTACTATTGTCATGAAAAGACTCAATTTCTTGTATTTCTTCACTTAATACTTTAATGGAATTACCTTTTTATGCATGGGGTCCAATAGCTTATGTTACCACAATGAATGCTGCTTATGAAGGTATGTGTAGTCAAACCACATTTTCAAAGAATCCTTGCCATCTTCTCAAAATTCATTTGAACAGATGCAGATGTGGTTAAGTCTGTGTATTTTAGAATTTAGGTGATGTCAAGGAAGTGATCTTCACAATTGAAGCAAACTTCAATGATGATGTTGGTTCCAGCACAGCAATAGGAAGAGGGTACCAGAAGAAAACGTGGACTCCATCAGTCTTGAAGAAATGTTAATTGCTAATAATTACTGTTGTTGTTGAGAAAATTTGAATCTACTTGATCATATCTTTGAAAGTCTGAATATTTTAAAATTATTTTTATATTCTGTAACATAGGTTAATTCTGGATTTTATGATTCTGTTCACTTAAAGTCAGTCTTAGTCCTTCAAAAATACTTAACTGTGCCTGTAATAAAAGTGACTCCTGTAAAATGTTGTTTGCTTATTTCCCCCTTTCCAAATATTCTCTGCCAGTATCAACATAGCCATGAATAATTATAATAGTTATCTTGTTGCACCCTTTCTTCATTATTTTTTTTTTCCTCCAGCTCTTGTTCATATTTTTAGTGAGGAGGAAATATTAATAATTTAGTGATTCCTGTGAAAAAAGACAAATGTTCTTGTTTACTAGAGGAGAGATTATGGTCTATTTCCTCACCCTGTCCTCCCTCTTCTACCTCTTTCTTAACTGTGTGGTCACAGTTAGCAGTCAGCATCTCGGCCACATGCCAAACAGCTTTTCATTCATGGTTTTTGTGGTTGTGGACACATAAACAAATAATTTAGCTTGGTTTCTTAATAAAACAAGGCACAGACGCATTTGTTTCCCTGTCTCCGTCCCCTGTAACTTTTGCATTGTTTGATAATTTCAGCCAAATTTTGACAGATGGCCCAAAGGTCTTCAGCATTAGGTTCTTCAGTGTTAAATTATTGTGGAAACAAGCAGCTGGGTAAAGGAGAGAGACTTATGTTTGTGCCTCACCCCCTCAATGCTTGGGAGGAAGATTTAATGTTATCAAAACCACTGTTCCTCTTTCTGTCCCGCTAGACAGTCGCTGATCAAAAAGTGGTAGCTGGCAGTGAGCAACAAGATTGTGCTGCTTTTTGCCTAGGTATTAGTAGGGATTTGAGGAAAGCGTTAGAATGGTTTAGGAATACTGAAAGCAGGATCTGGAGTTAAAAGGTGAATGGTTCAAGGGTCTTGGACATAAATTCGTAGGGAAGCAAGTATGAATCATTCTGATGCCTGTAGAAATTCCTTGCTATGCTGCAAGGCCTGATCCATTCTCTGTTTCTGCATTGAGTTGAAAGTTCATTTGTGTATCCGTGAATGTGTTCATGTAGAAGTAGGCAGGGGGTAACCCAGGGCTTGCAGTGACAGTTTCAAATAGAAGAAAAGCTGATTTTATGGAGAGAGCTTTTCATAACACTGAATTGTAAAAGGCTACCCTTGCACTTTGAAGATGATGCAGTACTGCTTTTGATGATTGAAAAAACTACAAGGTAGGCTTATGTCCAGCTGGAAGAGTGCATCCTCCTACTTACTCTCTGCTGCTGGGAGGTGCTGAGGTACAAGCCAATAAATTTACTGTGTACTCTACATCGAAGGTTTGTGTATCTCTTCTCTGCAGAGAGTGAATGCCATTGATGTAGGCAGATCAAGCTAAAAATCACACTTTTACTAGTCTAGCAATGCAGAACAGTAGATTGTGGGAGCCAACGGGGCAGGTAAAGGTATGGTGCTTCAGCCGCTGGATCTACAGGAATGAGGATGTGTGCTGTGTAAGATGAGGCTCATCTAAGCATCACTATTTTACATGATAATCCTTATGTCTTTGAAGAATTGCCCTCTGTCTTTCTGTTAAGTCTCTGTAGCTCATGTTGAAGGGCTTCTGTAGATAAATGAGGATGTTTCTGGGTCCCTCCAACCTACTTTTTTGAATATTTGTTCATACTTTCGCAGTTGATGCTGTTCTTTAACATTATTTGTGTTTCTGTGGTGTATGATGTGCACATATGACTTCAGGAGCCCACATAGTTGTTTTGTTCTGGGTTATGAAAACTTCTGGTAAACACCACCTAAAGTGTATCTAAAGTACAGTGCTGTTGGCTAAAGAATGGCTGAAAAAATTGTTGACTGTTTTTTTTTGCAGTTGCACAGTAAACTTCTAGAAACAGAGTGCCAGATTGGGGAAGCCCATGGGCGGCTCAAGGAACAGAGGCAGCTGTCTAGTGAGAAATTGATGGACAAAGAGCAGCAGGTGGCTGATCTGCAATTAAAACTTTCTCGTGCTGAAGAGCAGGTAGAGGCTTTTACGCAGACTCAAGTTTGCTCTGTTTCTGATGGTAGCTTGTATAGACACTTGTTGTGATGTTGCATTTTATAAAGTTTGTCCCTACGGGAATTTCATTTGACTAATACTGTTAAAGCCTTATGGTAAAATTGTCAAAATCTGCCTAAATGCCACTTGTATCACAGATTTTTGTCAGGCTAAATCAGATGTATGTATGTTCATGGTGTTTTATAGATGAACAAAAGATGTGCATTTTACACTTACAAGCTTTGTCTAAGGATCTTATAAAAAAAAGACTTAGGTGCACCGAAGCCCATATGGGTAAAGTTTTGTGTATAGACATTTTTGTGAGATAAAGCCCTACATGAAGAAAAAGTGAACATGACACAGCGGGTCATTGATAGTTAATAACCTGTGTGGGATGGATGGGCAGAAAACACTTATTTTATTAATTTTTATTTGTTTTAATGAGTATCTTGTATATGTTGCTGATTTCCTGCTGCCTGTATGGGGATTGGCCAAATATGTGAGTGGTATGATGTTGAAGCTTTAAAGCTTTTCTGTAGCTAATTTGCAAAGCCTTTACCAGTATAGAAGTGGAGAGTCTGCTAAACTGAAGTTGCTACTAAAACTGCTAATAATAGTAATGTTGTTTTACAGGTATATATATTATCAGTCATGTTACATCTTAACAACTGTTGTAAAAAAGCATACTAAAAATCTCTTATGTTTTAGATTTGAGAGCTAAAATACATATATGTTGGATAGATGTTTTATAATTCTCACTTGTGATATAGAATCTCATCTAGTAATAGTAATGAATACTTTGGTTAGATTTTGATTCTTTAACTAGCATCACACACTTTTATTTTTATACCAGTTTTCAAATATTTGTGTTTAGTGTAAAATCTTTTACCATTGGAATGAAAACTGAGCAGTGTTGGCATAGTGAATGGTGCTTTTTCACTCATTAGTCTGTTTTGTTTGTTTATTTGGTTGGTTTGTTTATTTGTGGCTTTTTTTCAGCTAAAAGAAAAAGCAGCAAATTCTACAGAATTGCAACATCAATTAGATAAGGCAAATCAGCAGCACCAGGAACAGCAGACACTTCAGCAAAATACTACAGCAAAACTACGAGAAGCCCAGGTAACAAAGTTATGTGTTCTCATGTGAAAAGTGCATTTCAGGATTTCATTAGTTTAAATATGTTTTCTCTGTATAAATGACTTGCATGACTTATACTAGTTTTAACGCATTAACTTGTAAATCTAGAACAGAATATACAGTGTGTCCAATATTTTATGAGAGTATCCAACATTTTATGCACTGGGAATAATTTCTAAGGTTCCTATAATTAAGGAAATTATTATGCAATTTTCTAGAATGATTTGGAGCAAGTTCTACGACAAATTGGAGATAAGGACCAAAAAATTCAAAATCTTGAGGCTTTGCTTCAAAAAAGCAAAGAAAACATTTCTCTGCTAGAAAAGGAAAGAGAGGACTTATATGCAAAAATTCAAGCTGGTGAAGGAGAAACTGCAGTTCTTAACCAGCTACAAGAGAAAAACCATGCATTACAAATACAGGTAAGGACTGGGAGACTTGTTTCTTTTCTCTCATTCTCATTACTTAATTGTGTTTCCATTTTTTCTGTCTCATCAAATATGCAATTAATATTTTCTGTACTTTGCTGTTTCTTTGATATTTACTTTAAGGATCTTATTGTAAATTCCACAGGACTCGTGTTTTGGTGACTTCCTTGCTATCAGCATAGGGGAAGGAATTCCTAGATGTTTCCTATGTACATATGCTAGTAATATGTGCTTACAAGTAATATTTGGATACATATACATGTTTGTTTCTCTTATTTTAAAAAGAGGTTTAATTCCTGCTTTCAACACCAAAATTCAGTTTAGCCTGTGTCCATTGTCTCCTTAATATTTTGGTGTTGTTGCAGTAAGGCCAAATTGACAAATCCCATTTGCTTCCATTTTTAACTGGTAACCTGTTTAAAAGTCTGGTATTGTGTGCAGGCTTTCTGAACTGTAATAGTTCAGAAAAAGAAATGTGATAGTGTTGAGTCTCCAAAGCCATGACAAGACATGCTAAAATTCAAAAGATTTATGACTTCCTTGGACATGCTATTCCAGCCTTCTCTTCTAATTACCTCCTTTTTTTTTTTTTTTTTTTTTAATGCAGGTAACTCAGCTGACAGAGAAACTGAAGAATCAATCAGAAAGTCATAAACAAGCCCAAGAGAATTTGCATGAGCAAGTGCAGGAGCAAAAGGCACATCTAAGAGCTGCTCAAGACTGTGTGCTCTCCCTGGAAGCAAACATCACTGAACTAACCAGCCAGCTGAATGAAAGTAAAGAGAAAGTTTCACAACTTGATATACAGGTAATAGAATTCTGTATTGTCTGGTGATGATAAATCCTGCTTGTGATTTCTGGATTCTCTCCAGAGAACGTACAAAGCAATTTGGGAGAAATGGCATGTTGCTACTAACAGACAAATGAAGTAGAATAAGGCAGATAAAACTGAGGAAAATGTAAGCAATAGATGACAAGTGTTGGTTTTTTTGTTGTTTTTGGCTATATTGTTTCTGGTTGGGGTTTTGGGGTTTTTTTTTGTTGCTTTTTTTTAAAAAATTAGACCCCCCCAAAGTTTATAACTGAGTTGGGAAAATCTGTCCTCAAGCATCTCTTGTTCTATTTGTAATGATTAGCCATCCTGCTCTTATCAGTCCTGGATTCTCTACACCAGAGTGAAAGTCTGTCAAGTCACTAAGATCTTGTTATGGGCCAGAAATTTCCTGGTGCCTTTTGTCAAAAAACAAAACAAAAAAGCTGCAGGCCACCTTGTTGTCAATTTAATTTACTAAACAAGGAAATTCCCTGGTATGGACTCAATGTGGACTCTCAATATTAAGTGCTACTTAAGCTAAAAGCTGCTAATTCATGTTCAGCTGTCCCAAAGAATAAATGCCACTTGATCAGAGGTTCTTGTATCGGTACACTTATAGCAGCTAGTACTGTTGTTGTTGGGTTAATACACTGTGATGTCTCTTGAATTAGCGTTACTCAAGTTTCCAAACAGGTCTAGGAACAACTTCTCGTGTAGCTTTGTGATGTTTTTACTGGACTTTGCTACACTATCTGTGCTGTTCTTTCACCAAGAGACTGGAGCTAGAACTGAATAATCTATGGACTGTTGCTATTCCTTTTTAAGGCAATGTGAGCTTCCTTACAGTCTTCAGAGAAGTAACATTTCTATTAGGGAGAAAACCAGTAAACCACAATAGCAAGTGACCCTGCATATTGCCTCTCTGTACCAACACTATTCATACCCATCTTCTAAATTTTGTTTGCTGAGTGTTTTTGAAGTAAGAGAGATTGCTCCTTAACAGGCACGTGGAAGCATTTTTTTGTTGTTGCTTATTCTCTTTGCTTTTAAAAATTTTGAAGGCCCTTAAATGCGCATGTAGTCTGAGGTTATCAAGGTATGCATGGGAGTGAATGCAGTAAATCTATCCCATTGTTCCTTGTTAGTAAGTAAAAATGTTTTCCTAGGATAGATGATGAGTGGGACTGATGTGATTTATTTTTTTTTGTTGTTGTTTATCCAGTTTTTTTAGCTCAAAGTTAGAACCAACTGTGGCTTAAAATCCTGATATTTTTCTAAACCTTGAAAATCTTTCTTCCTTTTTTTTTATTAAAAAAAAATAAATTAAAATGAGCTACTGTAAAATAGATGTTTTAGTGAAATACAACTTGTGTTTCAGGTAAAAGCAAAGACTGAATTGCTACTTTCGACAGAAGCATCAAAAGCTGCTCAGAGAGCTGATCTTCAGAATCATCTGGACACTGCCCAGCATGCACTGCAAGATAAGCAACAGGTTACAAGCAACATATAAATATGAAGTTTCCATGTTACCTAAAAAACTACTTAAAAATCTAAGAATAATCTGTTTACACACTAAATAAATGTGAATATGCATTTGGAAATCATAATTTAGGGTATTTTAACCATGTGATATGTATTCAGTTGTTTCTGCTATAGTCTGGGCCAGATATATTTTTCAGTGTAAAGAATTTACTTAGGAACCCACTTCTTGCTGTAGGATTATGGTTCAGAATATATACCCTATTGGGGTATAGAATTCAATTCTCACATGTGTGTTATGAAGAAAAGACTGTAGAATGTACTGGGTACAAGTGAAAACTCTTACTGCAGATTCAGGTAAATTCAGAATCAGATGCCTGTATTCAGAAATAATTATCTGTGTGCCAACTGGCAGAAAAAAACCAAAAAGACTGTTGTTAAAATTACATGTTTTAATGTGTGTTAATCATAATGAAACATTCCCCTGGCTGTTGAATCAAATATTTGCATTGTTAGAATCGGAGCTGCTGTGGTCTTCATGAAAACATCCAGCAGATGCTAACATAGCACCATATTTTAGGGTGGGAATGTAATTAATTGCTATAAACAGAAGACCTCTTTTTGCCACTATTAAATAATTAATTGTTAAATAAATCAGCCTAGTTAGCAGTGAGCTTTGTAGCTGTCATCATAATGGTTACTAGGTGAATATGTTGATGTCTCTTGTGGAAATTATGGGGTTCTTTTTTTTGTGTTGAACCAAATGGTCTGAAAGCATCTCTGGTATGTGGAGAACTGACTGTTTCCATGGTATTGGCTTTTCCTCTTCAATAGTGCTTGATTTCATGAAGATAGGAAAATTTTTCTCTAAGTTTTTGTAGTGTTACTTTCTAGTTACTGTTATACTAACTGCAGGATCTAGTTTGTTTATTACCTACAATTCATCTTCCATTTATAACTTCAAGATTTAACCCACAGTAAGTTTGAGAGGAATATTGAGGATTTAAAAGAAAATTTGTCAGTTTAACAGAGAGAATTTGTGCACGTATTTGTGTTTCCCCTCTCAATTTCCTGCCTCTCAGAATAAAAAAAGAAACATTATTTTCCATTTTAATTTGAACACGTTAGGTCATTTAAAGCATATGTGACATTAGATATCTTTGGAAGTTATTTAAAAACTAACAACCCTTGTATTTTTATTTTACCTCAGGAGTTAAATAAGGTCAGCGTTCAGTTGGATCAGGTTACAGCTAAGCTGAATGACAAGCAGGAATACTGTGCTCAGCTGGAAGCCAATCTTAAAGAGTACAAAGAGAAATGTCTTTATTTAGAACAGAAAACTGAAGAGCTAGAGGGACAGATTAAGGTTTGTATTGAACACAGTGTCTGAGCTTACAGAAACTGATGTTCTCTGTTGTTTGATAGTATGTGATATAAGCTGTGCTCAGTTATATCAATATTCTATAATATCAATGTAATACTATATATAATAGATCAGTAACACTTTTGTAGATTTTCTTTTTCACTAGTGTTTCCTGATCCACCCTGTAATCCTATTTTCCTCCTCTTCCATGGTATTACACTAAGAAGAAAGGGTTAAGACATTGCCACTATACTGTCATTTTCCTGTACATGTGCTTCTACCAACCTCTGTGCTACTTGGAAAGTATTATGAGAGGGAACGTGAATACTTCCCAAAATTAGAGTCTTCAACCTTATACACTTTACAGGTGCTAGCAGGGAGTATGCGTTACATTGTTTAGCCCAGGTTAACACTACCTGTCTGGTTTAATTTATTTCTAAAGCCTTTCAGTAGGCTTCTACAGAGGCTTTTTATCAATATTTTTTTTTAATCAGTGTTTTTCCTCTCATTTAATCTTGAGTTTTGCATTCAATTTCTAGAATCATTTTTTCTCTTAAAGTACACGTAATTCTGGCAGAAAGTTTGCAGAACTTTTTGGTGTTTTGAGATACTAATATTTTCAGTTAAGGATATGAATTAGTCCTAATGCTTAAGAGCTTTTAAATTTGGGCTTTAACCTTTGTTCAATATTTGTTAACTAGGAGCAGAATTTCTTTAACTGGTTTTTTCACTAATTTTGTTAACTCATTGTTAAGCATTCATGGTGGT
The DNA here is from genome assembly GCA_028020825.1 of Podargus strigoides. Classification (NCBI taxonomy): domain Eukaryota; kingdom Metazoa; phylum Chordata; class Aves; order Caprimulgiformes; family Podargidae; genus Podargus; species Podargus strigoides. The sequence goes on from CM051662.1 coordinate 61,876,290, forward strand.
CAAAATTCATGGTACATAAAAGCATATGATACAGGGATCTTAGGGGCAATGCAGAACAGGTCTTGCAGTGTTTGTCTATTTTGAGGGAGATTAGCAGTCTTTAAGATCAAGACTTGAGCAGGGTGAGTTTCCTAGTTTATGTATGTGCTCTATAGAAGAGAAGGAAGGTTGTTTTCTCTGTATGAAAATTTAAATCCAGTGCTATTAAAAAATAAAGCAGTCATACGTTTATATTATTAGCATAATTATTTTGTGCTTCGATCTCTCCTTTTGCACACTTTTTTTCTGGCTGCTTTCATTTGTATTTTTATTTTTCATCCTTTTGGTAAAGTTTCACAAGTAACCTGCAGACACAATGCTTGGGAGGAATACAGTGCTTGCTTGCACAAGATTTTATGAGGTTCCTCATAGCCGAGTGTGAAACTGAGCAGGGTTGTTGATGCTGTCAACAGGAATACAATTCTGTGCAAAATCTTGGTGTCATCACCATTCTTTGGGATTATTCCAGTTGAATGGGTGGTATTTTAAAAAAAATAGATTTAAAAAAAAAATAGAAAACAAAAAGCCCTCAGGAATTTTCTTGGAGAAACATGGCCAGTTTGTTTTATGGCCACTGCATGAAAATAGAAGTGCCTATAAAACAGCCAGTGTGTTGAAGAGTCTAAGCAGTGCCCATTTGCTGAAGAATCCTGTGTTCTTTATACTCAGTGTAAATGAATGAGTACCTTCTAAAAATAAAACAAGAAAAACCTCTTCCAGGTGAGCATAGGATTTCTTTACAGCTGTAGGTTGTGTCTTTTTGTTAGAAAGAATGACAGAGTTCTTGGGATATGTAAATCAGCAGTCATTTGAAACTGCTGAAGCTACTTGGTGGTGGTGGCTGAGAACCTGGCACCGAAGCTGAGCACTGTATATGGCCTTTGCTTGTATAGGTGTTTTGGATAGGCTCTTTAAAGATTTCTGCATTTTATCTATTACTTTGCAGTAAAATGTCTGCTTGGCATTTGATTTAAAGATGATTTCAGAATGTTTTACCAAAATAGTTCAGTTCTGGTAGAGCCAAGAGATTTGCAGAAACTAAATATTGAAAGATAAATAGCAAACGAATGAAACAGGTAGACAGTGTGTGAGAACTGTGATTGCTTTCTACAGTAAAGACTACTTACAGTAAATGCCACTCACAGACTTAGATGATTTCTGCTTTTTTATTGCTATTTTTATTTTGTTGGTTATGTTGTGATGGATCTAACTTTTCTTTTTTCTGTCTCAGAAACTTGAAGCTGACATTCTTGATGCTAAAGCAAGCAAAGAACAAGCTTTTCAGGAGTTACAGCAGCAGCGACAACAATCTACAGAATTAGACCTCCGAACAGCAGAACTGAGTAAACAGCTTGAAGCAGCAAGAGAAGTGTATGCGTTTCCTGTGTGATAGTAGTTTTCAGAGTCAGACATAAAACTAGAGTGGTTTGGACTAGCATTTAAATTTTGTTCTTCACTCCTGTGATTTCTTAAAATCATAGATAAAAGTGATGTGTTCCCTCTGCTACAAGAAGTGAGTTGTATCCCACCTGTTTTCCTTCACTCTATATGCCATGCAGACTCCATCTGCCATGTTGTCTCATGTGAATCACTGACTGATGTGATTCAATACACTTCAGTTTACTCACTTTGCTTGTCAGCTAAATATCTGAACAGTTTAATGTACTGAGGTCCAACTTTAAATATCCACAGCTCTGTAACTTTCAAAGACTAATTTGCAATTTATGCATAAGCAGCAAAAGGGTAGTTTCTGCTCATAAGATTTGAGGAAGAAAAATCCATCTCAAAGTACTATTTAGAGTTGCTGGTATGTCCTTATTGGAGAAACAAAATGCCTGTGTTCTAGATGAAAAAGGTATGCTTTGAAGTAGTTCTACAGCTAATATATTAAATAGTAGAGACATTTAATGATACAAAAGAACCAGTGAAGAATTTTTCTTTTTTAAAAATAACCACTTTATTTTTTTCTTTGTATTCACAGGATTTCTAGTGCTAAATTGGATTTACAGAAGAAGTCTGAGGCCCTTGAACAAGCGAAAGAGCAAATTTCAAAGGAGGAGGAGGAAAAGGCCAGCCTCAAACAAAACCTTGAGAAATCAAATCAAGATATGAGTAAAAAACTCAAGGAATTAGATTGTAAAATGCAAGCAGCAACGTCAGAGCTGCAACAAGTGAAATTAGAGAAGGATACTCTGTTAAAGGACCTTACAGCTACCAAAGACAAGCTCTCAAAAAATTCTGAATCCTTCAAAAAACGAAAGGAGGAATTAGAAAAAGAAATACAAAAAGGAAAAGCAACTGTGGCAGAAATGGTTAGTAGTTTCTTTCATTAGACATTGTTTGATGTATTTACAGTCTGATGAAATGTCCTTGCTTTCTATCTGAAAGCAGTGAACATACAATGAAAATGCATGGAAATTAATTGCCTTAAGGAAAAACAAATTGTGATTTTTAGTTTTTTATACACGTGTCCTACCTTAAAATTTTTTGTTTGGATGTTTGCACTGCTAAACATCAGTCATATCACATGACAGGATCCCTTTTTCCTTGCTGCATGCCTTTAATACGGTGAAGAAAATCAAGTGGAGGCAAGCGGTGAAACAATTTGATGGGACATGTCCCCTTTTTTAATAATACATCAGCCTTATTATTGCAAAACGTGGTTCAAAACCCTTTGCTAAAGTGCCGCCATGTTGAAGAAGTTGTTGTTTTTCTGAGGGCATTTTAGTTTCCTTTCTAGAGTCTTTTATATAGAACCTTCTTGTGCACTTGTTTGGACACACTAGAAGGCTGTGTACTGCAGGCAGAGTAACATCGTCTGTCATCTGGGGAGATGTGTAGCTTAAGGTATTATCAGAGTACTAGAATTTTGACAGAAATTTGAATTTCGGAGAGATTTCACATGTAGTAGTACAGCAGTGAGTGCTTGACCACCACAGCAACCTGTTATGGTAACAAGAGTGAACTCTCGCTAGCCTTGAAATACATTTTTTTATTTCCTCTTTTGTTTTGTTGGTAATATGAATGAGCTCTGTATCAATACATGTTTTATAAATTTTCTTATACAGTTGTTCTAACACCTCTGCCTCAGCCATGGTAGGGGTATATTTCTCATTCCCTTCTTGTCTTACATGTCACCATTTTCTAGAACCTGTTCATAGCTGCTTTTATTCTGATCTAAAAAAAAAACCTGCTCCTAGTTAAAAATAACATTTTTTCCTTTACTCTTTCACCTTTTAAAGATAAGCCTTTTTGTTTGCTTTACATAGTTACTGCCGTTTGTTTCTCCTAAAAAGCTTGAAGGATTTTCTCCCCAATTTAGACTTAAAGATAAGAGTCCAAATTCTGCTTCTAATTTTGTAGTCATTTGAAGGCCTGCCACTGACTTAAGTGCATAGTATTTGGCCTTAAAATGTAGCTGTATTTGCATTCAAATCCTGAAAATGTACTTGCTTGTGAGTTTTCAAACATCAAGAAATTCTGGATCCTGAGGAGAGCAATGAGCCTACTGCTTCCCACGAGAAGGAAGAGGGCTGCCTACAGCAGCTTCAGACAGGGAGACTATCCCTAATCAGAAAAATTCTTTGGCACATGGCTGCATTTGTTAAGTACAGGGTATCAGCTGTGTTCAGCTTAGATTTACCACTGTTAAAGTGTTGAGAAGTTTTTAGCTGAAAATGTGTCTGCAGCTGAGAAGGAAAGCTTTTTCACTGAAAAGGAAAGCATTATTTTTTTTAAGGGTTTTTAAATCCTGCAAAAATAACATGGTACCCTGTCTTAGAAGCTTACAGAAATACTTGCTTGTCTTCTGTTTTTTAGGAAAAATTTTGCCAAGAGATAAAACACCAGCTCCAGGTACAAACAGAGTCTGTAGCTAAAGAAAGGAATGAACTGAAAAACTCACTGGAAAAAAAGGAAGGGGTAAGCTGTCCTCTTACCAAAAATCTAGAGAACAATAATAGTAAATCCTTAAAAGATTTATTTTCAGTCTCACATACTGGGACTGATGAGAGATAAAAGAGGTTGCAGTTCTCAAATTGTAACCTACCTGGGGCACCAAAATAAGGTGATACTAAAAATTTCCAAGGTGTTAGTATGAAGTTTCAAAATACGAGTTTTACTCCTACCTTTCTGTGCCCCACATACCTTAGTGGGTGATTTTAGCCCTTCAGGTTTTATCATTAGTGAAAAAGCTATTTTGTATTCCCATGTCCTTATTTTTTTTCATACCTAGGGTCTGTGAAGGATGAAAGTTTTTATTTCATATCCTTAGATCTGTTTTAGTCTCAGGTTAGTCTGTTCTTTGTGTGGTTGATGGCACATTTTCAGATATCCTTGAAGGATTTAGTTGCTTTTGCAAACTTGTATAATTGCCTGTGACTGCATAAGGACCAAATGTACTTCTTTTTTAAAGATGAGCACTTGAACTGTAAAATCACGTAGTCCAGCTGGCAGCCTGAAGGCCAAATCTGCTTTCATGGATTTCTTTACCCAAGCTGTCACCTGTTCCCTAAAGGAATCAGAAAATACATGATCAGTGGACACAGTTTGATGGACTGTGATGGACTCTTACTGCCTGAAAGAGAGTTTGTGGTTGTACGGGTGTGATGGTAATTGCTCTGTGACTACTGTTGCTGCTTCCCTGGCTCCTCTCTTGATCCGCAGAAGCTCTGTGGTGCTCTGTGGCAAGTGGTATAGCTTGGTGTCTGGTCTCTGGCAGAGGAAAATAACAGGTGCCTAGAGAAAAGTAGAATAGGGCAAGCCTTTCAAACTCCTGTAATCAAGGGATTCTCTTCAACTTCTAGCAGTCTGTTGGGAGATGATTTCCTGTGGCTGTAATTTCAGCTTTAACAGCTTTGTCTAGTTTTTCATCTGTGAAATTGTCTGGTTTTTGAACCATGTAATTTGTCATCCATGTGGTTCAATAGGCAGTTGTACAAATAGGCATGTAAAAATTGTGATTTAAATTAAAATTATATACAGTTATTTAATATTTTTTGAATATAGATTTCTAAGCAGTTGTCAATAGAACTTGATTCAGCACAAGCACAAGTACTGGAAATTCAGAGTCTTCTGAAAGAGAAAGAAAAAAGTGAGCAACATATCCAGGGAAAGCTGAAAGAGTTAAAGGAATCTTTTGAGCAGAAGAAAAAACATAGTGAGACACTGCAAGCTGAATTAAAAACCGCCCTTTTAGAAAAGGTAAGACTGGCCTCTCTTACTCCCTTAAGAAAACTAATGTAAATTTCTCGGATAAATGCTGCAGCTTTTGTGTTAATATTTTTGTGATAAACAGCTGTTGCTCTAGTCTTTTTGGAAATGATAAGGTCAGGATGTAGAAACGGTCTTCAGATGCTGTTGGAAATTGAAACAATGCCAATAATAAAGTAAAAAGAACTAGTGCTGAAATATGGATTCTGTAGGAAATGAGTTTCAATAAAGTGATAAAAATTGCTAGATTGAATGTGTTTATTTTGCCTCAGGAGCATGCTATGAGGCAAGAGCTGCCATTTTCTTGAAAACCAGTAGAGTTTTCTGATAGTAATTTAGACAAACTCTGCAGTGTTTTGGAACATCCATGGCAGTTTTAAACCAAGTCTTCTCTTATTATATGAAAAGAATTTATCTGAGTGACAGTATGAAACTTATAAACTATAATGGAAAGAGTTCAAATGTCTTGCAACATTGCTCCGGCTTTGGCTGCCCTCTGATACATTGATCATATTTGTGCTTTAGTCAGTCAGTGGAAACTTTAGGGCTTGGAAACATTTATTTAGATTTTTAATGTTTGGTCTTAATGTGTTTCACTTAGTCTTCTGACATGAATTAAGTTTTGTTGTTAAATTAGTTAAATTAGTTACAAAATATTACTGTAAAATCACAAACATCAGATTACTGAACTGCTATTTCATAGGTGGAAAAAAAATCTCATGTTGCAGTAGAAGTGCAGTTTATTGAAATTATTAAGCTTACTGTCTAACTTGAATTGAAATTTCCTATGCTTGTGTTTCAGGCAGAACTGGAGAATAAACTGCAACAACAGTCTATTTTGTCAGCACAGGAGCTTAAAGCAGAGAAAGTCAAGCTAGCAGACTTACAGAAGACCCATGAAAAACATAAGGAAAACATGGAGAAGCTGCAGCTGGACCTTTATGGGAAAGAGTCTGAGCTGCTGGCAACCAGGCAAGACCTTCAGGTACTTATAGTAATTGTAATGCCATATCTGTTTTAAGACCATATATCTATTTTAAAGACCAAGAAACCGTGCAAGAACTGTATAGGGGGGTATAAAAGCTCTTCTGCTATATATATAATTTAGTGCTGTTCAATCTCTTCTCCTGGGACAAAGGACATCCTGAAACTAATATATAGCCAAGGGTATTTGCCAGCTTACCTGAACTACCCTTGCATTTGTGCAGCAGTAAGTGAAAGATTATTTATTTTTGTGCTCTTTTAAGAGGTACATTTTTTTGTTGCTTTTTCTTGTTATATATTGTAACTTTCAAAAAAATTAAACAGCATAGCTAATTAGGGCAAAGTTTCTGCTAGCAGGTGAGTAACTGCTATCTTCTAGATGATTTAACCAGAACTTTAGTTGTCAGTCTTTTCCCATGTCCTTGCCCCTTCTGCTACTTCCTGGCCAATAGTCGACTTCAGAGATGTCAATAGAAACACTAGGTTTAGGAACCTGCCTGCAATAGAGGTATCTGAACTTAGTCCTTGAACTTTTTGCTGTTCCTAAGCTAAATTGATCTGATTTGGTACTAGGGTGTGGTGCCTTCAAAGAAGTATTGCTGGGAATTGAGTCAGTCAGCAAAGGTGGGTTTTGTCTTTTTTTTTCTGTCCCCCTCCTTCATGTCAGTGCTAAGCCAATGCTCCAGTTAGTCCCAGGGCATATACTGTGCTGCAGAGACTGGCTGTCTACTGGCAAGATGTGTAGCTTTGGCACTTTTCACTTCAGATGAATCCCACTGCAGCTTTGTCTGTCTGTCTGACACTGTTGTTCTAGGCTCTTCTGAAGTTTATGGAGAGACATAGGTACTTTGGGAGGACAGATCATCTGATCCATATTAGATACCAGCTTCTGTTTGCTTTATAATGTATAAAGGGAGCCATTGCTGACTGCTTAGATCTCAGAGCTCCCTTTCACCTGTCCCAGTGGAGGCCCTTCAGTCACATCACTGAAATTGTTAAAAGTCTTGCGGCCGTTTCAGATAGGCCCTTGTGAGCTGTGGAGCCTTAGCCAAATTCAAGGTTCAGGATTATTTTAAGAAAAAGAAAAATAGCTCCTTTACATATAGGCCATTGGAGTTTTATTAATCACACTCCTCCTCTGTAGCACTAGATTAGCTGACACGTTTCCATGTAGGTTACAGAAGCTTTACTTATCAGTGTTTCTTGGTTGAATCGCTATGTAAAAGTCTGAAGAACTTCGACATGATTAACAAGCAAAGGTGGTTTAAACATACTCTTTCTTATGGTTAGTTACTATAGCACGCCTGTCTCTGTGAGTTAATTTCCTGCAATGCATTTAGATCAACATTTGGTAATGCAATGACCTGTAAAAGCATCAGATGTGCTTGATAACTGTTTGGGGTTTTTTTTAATACAGTTTTCATTTAAGTATTGCTTGTTGCAAAACCAGGTCTGAATAAGTATTATGAAACCATCTTGATGACCTCTAGTTCTGGCAAGTATAAAATAGAACAGTAGGCATCTCACATGCTTTTAAACCTGAATGGGAATGGTAGCAAGGGAGAGAGAGAACATCCATGCAAAAAAAGGTCAAATAAGGTGATGGCAACTGGAAAACAAGATTTTTAAGGTCATAGAATAGAATCGTTTTGGTTGGAAAGGACCTTTAAGATCATGAACTCCAACCATTAACCTAGCACTGCCAAGTCCATTACTAAACCATGTCCCTCAGCACCACATCTATATGTCTTTAAATACCTCCAGGGATGGGGACTCCACCACTTCCTGGGCAGTCTATTCCAGTGCTTGACAATGCTTTCAGTGAAGAATTTTTTTCCTAATATCCAATCTAAACCTCCCCTGGCACAACTTGAGGCCATTTCCTCTCGTCCTATCACTAGTTACTTGGGAGAAGAAATTGACCCCCACCTCACTACAACCTCCTTTCAGGTTATTGCAGAGAGTGGTAAGGTCTCCCCTGAGCCTCCTCTTCTCCAGGCTAAACAACCCCAGTTCCCTCAGCCGCTCCTCATCACACTTGTGCTCCAGACCCTTCACCAGCTTCATTGCCCTTCTTTGGACACTCCAGCACCTCAGTGTCCTTCTTGGAGTGAGGGGCCCAAAACTGAACACAGTATTCGAGGTGTGGCCTCACCAGAGCTGAGTACAGGGGACAATCACCTCCCCAGTCCTGCTGGTCACACCATTGCTGATACAAGCCAGGATGCTGTTGGCCTTCTTGACCAGATGAGCGGCCAGGTAACTTGATTTATTATGTGAGTCTCTGTGGAGCACTGAGAGCATGAGGAAGATTGGTTTCTCAGTACAGAAGTGATGTATCAATTTGGGGGCTGTTTGGTTTATTTACATTAAAAAATTAAAAATACGATTAGTGAGGTCTACTTGCCACCATTTTTTGCTGTAAAATGTAGAAAGTGGAAAAGATGGGGAGCAGATCTTTAATTGTGGATTGTCTGCCACATTGCAATGTTAACCTAAAGAAGCAGTAATAACTTGTCTTAGAAGACTGCAAAGGAAAAAGCATGTTCAAAAAGCCTCAGCATGATAATGTTAGTCTTGAGACCTGAATATTAAGATACCACTCAAGTCAGAAGAACTTTATGGCAGAGTTTCATATTTCAGTTCAAAGTCAGTTGTCTGGATTATGCTTGGCTTTAGGTGAGTTAGTTAATAAAAGTAGATAGTTTGAGCCAGAGCTATGGATTTTGGTTGTTTGGAACTGAAGCTGATGGGTGCGCTGTGGTTCAGATTGACTTAATCTCATTGGTAGGCAGTAGTAGAAGTTTATAAAACTTGTATGAAAGGTGAGCATCGGTGCCTTTCAGTGCAGGATTTTTAGTAGAGATATGAGCTCCCTGCACAGCTGTGTTCAGTCAGCACAGTTTGAAGCTCCATGTTGTCCAGGACAGGCATGGCCAGGCCATACCATGAAATCCTAGCAATGCAAGGGTTAGTTAAAAATATTGCAAGAGAAAGCTGAAATATTCCCAGGTGGTGTTAGCACCACGCTGTTGGTGAGGTCAAGGTTTTAGGCGTGGGGAGAGATGATAAAAGGTGGTACAGTGTAGGGGTGAGGTGAGGGGTAATAGGTGGAGCTCCTGGGAGGGGATGGCAGGAGTTGGGCCGTGCACAGAGCACCATCTGCTGGCATCTGTTCGGAACATCGCTGCTGGGATCTCTGGCTCCTCTCCAGCTGGGAGACTGAGGTGTGGCTGGAAAGGGAGCAAATCCTTCAGTTTTGCAGTTGAAGGTACAGCATTTCGAGAGGGAGAGCCACAGAGCAGGCATTGCTCTCTGGAGTGCCAACAGCACCCCTTAAAATCTGAGCGTCTGGTTCAGTAGCAGAAGATCCTAGCCACGTAGCTGTAGCCAAATGCAAACTTTTCTCTGTGGAAGGATGCAAGGTGGAATATGTACAGTAAGATATTGCTGCTGGAAATGGTACTGGGGTAGTTTCTTTTTACTTAGGGTAACCTTTTACCCTAGAAGTTTCTATGCTTTGTCAACATTTGAAGCTAAATGTTACACCCTATGTTATAGATTAAGACCAAAGATTTCTCCAATTATAAAGTAATTTTATTGAAGAAGGTAAACAGGCAAAACAGCGCTGGGCGGCCACGGGAGTCTCCGCTCCACCGATGGCGCAACCCCTCCCCATCAGAGTCTCTTATTTATAGTCCATGGTTTCCGGGTTCTTAGCTGACGTGGCCTTCACAACTCGGTGTCTTCTACGGCTGCGCGTGTTATTGCTAGGGGGTCGTTTTCTGCCCTCTGATGGTCGTGGGTGGTCGTGGGATGAAGGCCGTAGTCTTCCTCTGCGCCGTAGGTCATGTCCTGGTTTCTTGAGACATGCGCCTTCATTGCGAAAAGACTCAACATATTTCCTTATCAGGCAAACATTTTAGCCGAATACTGTGGTTATAACTTAAGCAAACAGGTCTTGCAAGGCAAGCAGGTTTTGCAAGGCAAGCATGCTCCAAGCAGGTTTTGCAAAAAGCGTGTCTAGGCCAGTTTCAAGGCCCATCATTTCCCACTTAGCTAAAAGGTGTAATGGTTTGGTTTGATCAACAAATTTATTATGCGCACTTATTACACCTAGATAATGATTTTTCCATGTGGAAGATGTTTAAGTGACTGTTGAGTATCTGAAGCTCTTATATGGTCAGATAATTTGCAGAGCTCTCTTTGTAATTAGTCCACAGAAGAAAAACTTGCTCTAGGTCAAGAAGAATTAGTTTCCAACAGAAATCGAATTGCTAGCAATAATCAGCAGATTCAGGAACTGAAGAAAGCAAAGTCTGCACTGGAGCAGGATGCATCAAAGAAGGAGCAGCAGCTGGGCGAGAAGACCAAAATGTTACAGGATCTTCAGAGTGACAGGGTAAGTGCCTTTGAAATCTTCACACAGAGGCATCCACCCCACACAGGCACCCTTTATAAGTTTCTGTTACATCTCTAAACAAGGGGTATTTTGGGGACACAGCACTGTTGTAGTGCATTGCAATGGCAGTTTTGCTGAACCTCTGGTGCAAAGACTTCTACCAGACATTTGAAGTGAATTTGGTTTGAAATAGGCTGCTAATTTGTTCTAAGTGGCTAGACACATGGAAAAAAATTATTCGTTTTAAATCTAAAAGTGCAAACATGCTGCTAATTGTTTGCATTATAAACTGTGGATAGAGGTAGGTGGTGGTTGTTTCTCCTTAATTACAAAGCCTCCAAGTAGGTTTTGGGCCTTGGATGTTTTTTGTTTGGTCGTGTTTTTTTATTTTGTGAACTTGGAAGAAGTAACTTTTCTAGCACTTTTTATTTCTCTTCAAGATTTTGAAAGAAAAAGACTTGGCTAATGAAAAATGTAAAACCACAGAGCTCCAGGAAATAAGGAGTAGACTTGAAAAAGAAAGTGCCAAGCTGGGTGAAGAGCTTAGAGCCTGCAAGCAAGAATTTGAGAAGGTATGTTGAGACAAACTAGTCCTCATGTGGTTGGTTATCTGATAAGGAATATGTGCCTTGTCAGTAGATGTTTTATGGAATGACTTTTGCAAAGATGGTTTCTGTAAATATCAGTATTACAGGTAAGGGTAGCAAAGCACAGATTTTGTTGTGGTTCCTGAGCAATGCTGACTTGATTAGTCATAATCCTGGTGTTCTTGGCCAGGTGGACCACGTAACTTGTCTTAGCTTCAAGATGGGTTATATGTCCTGGCTTTTCTTCTGTTTCACTGAAGAATGGCTCTGCATATCCTTGCTTGACTATTCTGAAGTGCAGAGAGATGCCCAAAAGTGTCATGAATGTGAAGTTTCCCAAATATTCCCAGAAGTTTCCCAGGCACATCTGGTACTTCTTAAGGATGCGTGGTAGAGTTGAAACTCCCTTGATGTGCTGTGGTTTCTAAAATGTCGTAAAAGTCACACTTGGGGAAGAAACCATGTCAGGAGCCTCATAAAAGACTAAATCTCTTCCCAAAACCATAACAATCAAATGAGCTCTCTAAAGGGTAAGTTTGGGGACTTTAATTAAATAATTTTTAGTGTTCAGTAAAACAATTTCTCGCCACATTCCAAGTATTTCATTTTTTAGTCTGTAGAAACAAACACTCCTAAAAGGCCCTAGTTTGTGTTTTCCATATTATACTATGAATAGTTATATTTGCATCTGTTAAACACACAGGGTTTAAGCTGCTGCACTAGTATAAATGAAGGTACAGTCCCTATATGCTAATAAAAAGAAAGTAATGTGATATCTTATGAGTTTCAGATGTTCTTTTGTTCTCCACTGTTTAGAAAATAGTCTCTTATTTTTAGAGGGAAGTCTGTACTTTGTTTCCGTCAAACAATCTATGCCCAGTACTTTCTTGGGTTTTGGGGAAAGGTTATTATAATTCTTGTCATGCTTAAAAATCTCTATTCTAAAGAAGAAAATTTGTAAAGATTTATATAAAATTTATGCACACCAATGGCAGCTTAAATTTCATCTCTTGATCTCCGTACAAACAATAAGACTAAAACAGAAATTTTCTCCTAAAGGCATACACTGTTTTCCCATCTCCTAGCAGGGAATGGATAGATACACATCTACAGGGCGTCCCCCTGGCCTCAGGATATGTTCTCTCGCTGCTTTTGGTTTGGTTTTAACTTGTGATTGAAATTTTGGTTTATGGAAAACTGGCAACCCCAGTTAGTACCTGCGTGATTGGCTGTGTAATTTTAAGGAAAATGATTCCTATAAATTTAACTAACTGTTCTACTTCAGAATTTTTGTATGTTTTATTACAGAAGAACAAGTGAAACTAATATTTAAAACCACATGTATCATCCTACTTGCTTGATTATTTACACATTTAAGACTAATAGAAACTAGCTTTCTTCCATCAGTGTTTGTTTTTACATTGTCATTATGACACTTTGGACCTCATTATTGCAACCAGAGAACAATGTGAAGTAAATTTTAGAACAGACTCTAAAAAATGACAATGGTATCTTTTCAAAGAACTGCAGAAAATAATCCAACAGAGCTTCCACTACTTTAGTAGAAACATATATTAGATTTATTTGAAAAGTTGAATGTTGTTAGTAATATAGCTATAAGTTTAAAATCTTTGATCATGAAAATCACTTTGTGCTATAAAATCATCCTTTCTTCCAGTGATAAAACTAAAAATTATTGCTGTCCTCTCCTTAGAAAGAATTACAGTAGCTTTGAATTTAAATCATTTATGCTTTCAATGTTGCTACTTTAACTTTGAGCTCTGTATCCTAATAGGAGATGGCAAATCTCAAGGATGCAAAGCAGCTATTGATTCAACAGAAATTAGAGCTGCAAGGCAAAGTAGATAATATGAATTCAGCTCTGGAACAGGAGAAGAAAAACCATCAAGCTGTCAAAGATCAGCTGAAAAAGAGAGAAGAGGAGCTGAAGAAAGAATGTGCTGAAATTGAAGCTAAACTGGTTAGTATGTTAGTATAAGACTTGTTTTGTGAACACACCTTTGGATTCTTACAGGGACAGAGAGGAAGCAAAGAGTTGACTTCTGTTTCACGTTACGTTAATTTTTAAATGACAAGGTCAGAAATCTTTGAGGCATGTAATGGTGTAGGAAAATTTAGTGGGATGACAGCCTTGTCTAATAAAGTTTGTTGATGAAAAGTAGTGCTTCTAGTACAGTAAGATTCTTTGCCTCAATTAAACATAGAGAATAGGGAAAGAATACTTGGCAAATTGTTTTTCATTGTTCCATTGTTTTCTTAGCAAACAGAGAAAAAAGAGAAAGAAGAAGAAAACCAGAAACATAAGGAAAAGGAGACCAAGCTCATCATGCAGGTCACAGCTCTGAATGAAAACCTGGCTACCATGAAGAAAGAGTGGCAAAGCAGTCAGAGACGAGTGAGCGAGCTGGAGAAACAGACGGATGATTTACATGGGGACATTGCCGTCTTGGAAGCAACAGTGCAGAACAATCAGGATGAGAGAAGAGCGTTGCTGGAGAGGTAAGCTATGGACATGATGGTGTGGAAGCATAGTTTGGGAAATGGATAGCCTCACAGTGAAAACTTGCTTCACTTGATTCAGGATTCTCTTCATGCTTTATTTAAATCCATGTTTGTTCCTGGTGCGTGGGCTGTGGGTGCAGTTTCCAGAGTGCAACCTTTTGTCATCCCTGCCAAAGTACAGCAAGGGGTGTTGGGAACAAACTGTGGTCTTTGTGGGTTTTGACAAGGTGACTGTTCTGTAAAAAATCAGGCAGGCTTATCAGGACCTTACTTATCACCAAAACTACAGCTCTGTGCTTGTGCTCAAAGATTTATGCCCATCTGTAAGAGCCTTCTTAAATCCATTGGGCTCTTCTGAACTTTGAGGTGTGTAGGTTGTGGCTTCTCATCTCATCTCTTGTGTGAACCTTGTAAATCCTGGCAGGGAGAGCTTCTCTTACATGAGTTAACTATCCTTCTCTGTCACTCTGAGGCTCCCTTGCCTTGACTCAATCAGAGTAGATGCACTAGTCATCCAGAAGCCTGGAAGAGACTGGAATTTGCTTAGAATCATAGAATCATAGAATGATTATGGTTGGAAGGGACCTCCAGGGTCATCAAGTCCAACCTTTATCCCATCATATTCCTAACCACGAGACCATTAGACCATGGCCTCAAGTGCCTCCTCAACCCGTTTTTTGAACACCCCCAGGGACGGTGACTCCACCACCTCCCTGGGCAGCCTGTGCCAGTGCCTAACCACCCTCTCAGTAAAGAACTTCTTCCTAACATCCAACCTAAACTTCCCCTGACATAACTTGAGGCCTTCTTAGGGACTTCTAGATATGCCTACTGCTCAATGGTAGGAGATAGATAGAATTTGTATTTGGATTAGATAGGCTAAGGTTCACACAGGAGGCATTTCCAGCATCTTCCTCCTGAAAACCTACACTTTTTTCTCCAATTCTGCTATTGTCTCTACAATATATTTGCATCTTGGGTAAGCAGAGCAAATTTCCTTAAGGCAGTGGGAGTTACCTGAAAGCAGCAACTACAAGGATAGAAGAGACGCCTGTGAGACAGGAGACTTTCTTCACCCTTAATTCCTGACATGTTTGGTGAAGGCAGAGTGGAAAACTTTTTTTGATACTGTCAAGCTTGCCGATTTGGTTTTTGAGCAGTAGACCTTGGGAAAGGATGGGATCAATTCAAGTGAGATCCTCTTTCTTTGGCAGTTCCTTACCATACTGTGCTGAACTCATCCAGTAGCAATTTACAGCTTGGCAGAAAACCACCCTTTGAAATTTGGCTTTCAACAGTTAACTGAATTTCAGCTGATGGGAAGTGGCCTTGCTAAAAGAAGAAGGTTTCTTTTCTGCTCTGTTTTCTGACCTGATCTGCTGCAGCTGGTTTGTGAGAGTGTCCTGTTGCACAGGGGTACTTACTGAGGCTTGCTGTTGATGGACTGTGTTGAGTACTGTCCCTGGTTTGGGGAGTAACTCCAGGTATTAATAAGCCACATATATTTGGGAGCAATGCCAGATAATCTTAAACAGATTGTTACAACAGAACATTTTTCCAGTCAAGGCATCCAAGAACTTTTCACAGTAAGGATATTTTTGGCTGGATTGTATGAGAATAACTCGTCAGACGTGACAATCTGCCCAAAGGAGGTGGTGTACATTGCCCTATATGCTTTGAGCTGACTATTTACTATTTTTCCTCAGGTGTATAAATAGTGAGGGAGATATTGAAAAGCTTCAAGCCAAACTTGTAGAAATAAAGAAAAAGCTGGACAACACTACTGCTGCAATGCAGGAACTTGGCCGAGAAAACCAGTCATTACAGGTATAAACTGATTTGGAGCACTTAAACCCGTTGATTTTCTGTGTGGAAACTTAAGAGAATTTCAAGTTTGTGTAAGATTGGGGGTGAGTTACCTTTCCAGAATAATTAAGATGTTATGCATGTGGTGTACGAGGGCCACATTGCTGTCTGTGGGTTCTTAAATCTGCTCATGGTTTCAAAACTTGGAAGACTTTCTCTCTGAACAAATATAAGCTCTTAGTATCATGGCAGAATTGGTGCTTTTGTATTGCACTGGGTAGTGCGTGCAGTGAAAATAGAGGAAATTAGTAGGAATTAGACATGCATTTTTTAAAAATATGTGTTTTTTTAATATCTTCTATATAGATCAAACACACTCAAGCTCTCAACAGGAAGTGGGCAGAAGACAATGAGGTACAGAATTGTATGGCCTGTGGAAAAGGCTTTTCGGTGACAGTGAGAAGGGTAGGTGTTTTTTACTGTGTGTCTGTGGGGATTTTCTTTTTCTATTGTTTTCAAACTCTTCAATGGGATACAAATGTCAGAAAACGGCCTTAACAGTGCTGTGGTACTCGGGACTTCTCAGAATACAGTTATTGCTTGCGGTGCCTTAAATATTAAAAATAAAGTTCATGGAGCTTACTTATTGATTCTTTTGCCATTTTAACAGCATCAGTTTATGAACAGTGTTAAAATAGTTCAGTCCCCTAAGCGAGCAAGCAAAATTACATGGTTGTAAGGGTATTTACAGTAAACTTATTTATAACCAGTCTGAACTGGGTTTACAGGTATAAAAGGAATGTAATTTTGTTGAAATTAGATATATGTAAAAATGAGGCATCAACATGATCTAGTGCTTTGTGACTGTATATTTCTAAACACTGACTAGACATGGAACAGAAGAAACAACTGGATGTGGTTTAGGTCTGTAGTCAGACCTTATTTGTGAAAACAGCTGTGATCAGCTTAGATGTTGGCATCCTTCAATTGGCAGGGTCTGCCCTTCACCCAGAGATTACCATCCCTCCAACAGGTCACTTGGCAATGAAGTAGATGAGGGATATTCATGAGGTGCTTCCTGACTTGGTCTTAGGTGGATCTCCCTGTCCTGCATTATTTCAGTGATGTTCTTTAGGTAGTCTTTGAACAAAGGCTGCTGTATCCTTTGATTCAAGGATACTTCTCAATGTGAAAGGTAGTTACACGTATGAGGAACATGTTTTATGTGACAAGAACAAGTTCAAGGGGAGAAATTCAAAAGGAGGATGAACTTCAACCAGTTCATTTCTGAAACGGGTATAGTCTCATGACTCAGTGAAGCACTTCTGAATATTTTACTCCTATATTCTCTAGAAAGGATTTAGTCCTATGCCCTTCTGTGTGCTATGTAACTACTATTTAAAAATTCAAACTAACCTCTGAAAACTGAGAGTTGACTTGGCATGATAGTGATCTTTATTAGTGATTGATGCCCTGCCACTGATGTTCAGCATGTTTGTTTCTTCTCTTTCACAGCATCACTGTAGACAATGTGGAAATATCTTTTGTGCCGAGTGCTCAGCAAAGAATGCCTTAACTCCTTCTTCTAAGAAGCCTGTCCGAGTCTGTGATACTTGCTTTAATGACTTGCAAGGATAACTGGCTATCACGAGTGACAAAGAAATGTTACACTAAAATTTATAATTTCTGTCGATGCACTTCGTTCTGCACTCAGACAGTTTGGAAAATGATTGTAACACTTGGCAAAATTTAGCATATTTTCAAATGTTTATTGATACCAAGTAAAACTATTGTATTTTTTGTGAGACATGGGCTCAAATCATCCATAGCTTATTGCCATTTATCCTGGAAAGAGCTTCTATGTCTAGATTAGAAATACACAGTTATTTGTAAATAAAGTTTAAACAGTAACAATGTATTTTTTTATCTTTTATTTTTTTTGTTCAAGAGGAACACCATTTATGTGATACTGCAGTTTATTCTTGTTTCCTTCAAAGAAAAAGGAAGATGCAAAAACTTGTGAGGATTTTATGTATCAAATGTTGCTGTAAAAGCATAACTAACTGTTGCATTTGATTGCATATCTGATGTTCTTTATAACCTTGTGATTTTGGTTTCTTTCTGTCTCTCTGGTTCTCAGACTTCTCTCTCTAAAGTTTAAACTCCACAGTGAGGGTAATGGTTGGACTCGACTCCAATTCAGTTTTATTGGCCCACTTACAACTTGTAGTAGTAGCACCCAGGTCCTTATCCAGCTACAGCACTTGGATACTGAAACATATTTGCACATACTGTATTGTGTAGTTTGTGTGTGTGTCTGAGAGAGTATGTGTGAACAAATGATGAGACAAAGTTTAGCTACTGTTGGAGGAATATTGCATGATACATTACAATATTCCATCCTATATTGATTTCACTGTTACATATTTGGTTGATGGATTTTAATATTCCAGAAACCCCTATATGTGGTTTTAAAAAGCAAATAAACAATATTGGTAGCCTGTAGTGCTTTCCCCTCTCTGCCCATACCCTGGAAGCCCTGAGAGGTTCTTGTGGTTCTAAGGGGTATTCACACCTCCCATGCTAGGTATCATACTAAGAAAAAGTCTTTGAGACTGCTGCAGTTTGTCTGACCTTTTCTTCTGTCCCTTCCCTCAGCTTTTAGTGGAAGAAGCTGAACTCCTGCTACACCTAACAAACATCAGTTTTCCACTGCTCCATCTGACCCCCATTACTGAGGGGTATTAAATGTTATGTTAGTTATATGATTTACTCTGCTCAGAATGGTGGTATGAATCTCCTGCTACTGGCTTAGTTATAAACCAAACAGCTCTAAATAAGAGGCCAATATATATATGTTTTTAGATATTTATTCATATTTTCTTTTCTGTACTTGCATCAGAGGTTTCTTGTGGAGTTCATGTAGGCTCCAAACTTCTTTTTTGTTGGGATTTTATTTACACCTGTTCATTCTTGCCTGCCTGTCTCTTAACTCTTCATCCCTTTGTATGTGGCATTTCAACTGTTAAGGTTTTCTTTGAGTTGGGGTTATGCCTTCCAGTATTTAGGGACCCTTTGTCTTAAATATCCTAAACAATTCCCCACACCCCAAGCCCTTCTGTGTCTTAGAAAATTTTGCCAGCTGCTCAGTGGACTGTGGCATGAATTCCTCTACTTCTTGCCCGAGGTAAGGAATCAAATTCTGTCACAGTAATGGAAGCTTAGCCATCATTAGGCAGATTAGTTTGCTTTTATCTATTGACAGCTCTATATGTGAACCAAGAAGTCTCTCTCTTATGGAAAATGTCTAGTCCTGATTCACTCTCAAGTGAAAAAACTTCTTAATCCCTCTTTTCCAGTTGTGTTCTATATGTTTCATATCCCTTTTTAGCTTACCTGTCTAGTTCTACATTTGCAGCCTTAAGGAGTCTTCCTCAAATTTTCTTAAAATTAAATTCTTGCATAATTCAGCTGGCTTTTGGGAAGTGTCTGGTTTTCCTCGCTGTGAAAGGGTTTGGGATACAACCATGGTTTATGTGAAATACTGACCTACTTTTCTGGTTCAAACTTGAGAGTTGCTCGCTCAAAACAAACGATTGCTGCAACAGTTCCATGTGAACAGAGCGTCTGGACTCACTGTTTCTCCTCATCAGTGTAACCATTTGGCATAAGAACCTTTTGAATAGAAAATATGAACAGAATCTCTGCCTCTGAGAATTTTTTTTCTACTTATTTATTGAGAGAATCTGAAGAGTGCTTTTGAGCCTTTCTTTGTCTGACGTGAGACTTCAGAAATATGGGAAAGGTAAAGATGTGACAGTCATGCTCCAGCCTAGATGTGCTCTGCCCCACTGTGTAACACATGGAGCCTCGTGCTGCTCTTGGGGTGAAGGATGACCATGTGGAGCAGAAGGGATTTTGAGAGGGAGAAGCTTCTCATGACTGCACAAGGACAAAACGCATGAGGCAGAGGAAGATGGAAATCTTTCAAGGGGAGCTAGGAAAATGGTTAAAATACTCACTTGTGTTTAGGCATTTTGCTTTTGAGTGGGGATGTATGAAAGCTGATGAGAGCTCTGCAGTAAAGACGAAGTGGTAGAAGCTCTAGTGGGGTTGTTCTTAATTCAGCCTTTTGGAATGCCTTTGTGTAAACACAAGCAGAGTCACCTCACTCAGCTGGCTGCTGAAGCAGTGAGGTGGTTGACTGCAGATCCAGACCTTGGTCTGGAGCTCCTCAACTTCAGGGGCAAAACCAGCTTGATTTGTGAAGGTTGCTTTTTGCTGCCCAGTTTTTTGAGGGGATGGAATGGCTTTTCAAATACACATTTGTGGAAAGAGGGATTGTTAAAATCTGGAGGACCAGTGGTGGGGTAGAAGCTTTCATGCTTGAGCTTTATATCTGCAGCAATAGGTCGGGACTTCTACAGCTTTTCACTGGAGTAAATTCACGACTCGATTGCTAAATCTTATGCTCCTTCTTTTGTGCTTATGATTCTTAGCGCTGGTCTGTATTTGTTGTCAAGTTGATGGTATAATAGGCTCTCTAATGCTCTCGGCCTCACTGCCAGGTTGGAAGTTGTGCTCAAGCTCAGTAAAATGATCTATGAGATACATAATAAGGGGAACTGGAAGGTGAAAAACTTCGTATTTATAAGTCTGCTTGCAGAGTGACTATTTTGATGGGCATGTTGTCAGTAGGAATGTGGGGGTTTTGTTGCACTGCTTTAAAATATAAATAATAGGAAAACCTAGTAAAAAGCCTGGTAACTTTTACCACGCTGAGTTAAAGGATTCCAGACAAAATATTTTAATGCACTGATTTTTCAGACTGCAAACACAGGAACAGAGGGAAAAACTAATAAAATGGGAGAAGAGACCTAGAGCCTTGGAACTGGAGGATGCTCAGTGGTGTGTTTTAACAGCCTGCAGCAAGAACCAGATTGCTCTGATAGACTGAGAGGCCATTTTAGAGCAAGAGGTGGAAATAATGGTAAAACTAGTGCTGAAACCAGTAGGTGTGTGGGATCCTCAAGCTGCCTTTGTTTACTAGCCATTACTGTGGCATCAGGAATGGGACAGTGAAGTGTGGGGTTTGTTTCTGAAACTGTCCTCTCTGCAGGATACTCCATTCACATTCAGAATCACTGAGGGTGCAGGACATAAGAGACCAGCTGCTACCAGACAAACTATGAAGGTGTTTGGAAAAGTGTAAAGGATAGTCTTGGTAAGGGTAGGGAGAGGTTCTTTAACTTCCTGGAGACATCATCTCTGTTCCCAGTCAAATAACTGCAGTCCCTTGGGTTGTTGCTTCCAAAATACTACTCCAGCCTTATGTCAGCAACATGTACTTCATACTTCCATCCTGCAATGCCTCTGAAGGCAGGTAGTGTTGCAGTGGTCAGTGGCAGGCTTTTAGCTGGCTGTGCTTTGCTGTTATTCTCCCCCTGTATTCCTTCCCTCCAGTAATCTCCCCTTTTCTGCGAAGGTTGAACAAAGAGGATAAAATTAATGAGTCACAGTAGGAAAAGTTGCTGTCTACAGATGAAGAGACAGAGGAATTTTCTGCTGCAGCTTCCAACAGAGGCAAGAGGTTTAGAGGGATCTTGTTTTTCAGCTGGCTTCATTCTCTGGCACAAGAGTCTGAGGCTCAGTGTGGGTTTTTTCCTCTATTTTTGGAAGGTATCAAGTAACCAAATTGCCGTGGAGCGCTAGGTACACAAGAACAACAGATAACTACTTTTGTTGGTGTTGGGATGATTAGGATTATTTGTGAATCCTCACTGAAAAAGTTTTCTTAGTGGTGCAGGAAGGGATTTCTGAGCAGAAGTGTGAAGTAACCTTGCTGTGTTTGTATTACATTAGCAAGAGCAATTGAGTCTCTCATGCTAGATCCAAGAGAAATGACATTCCTAAAGAGGGGACTTGGAAAACTCAAGTACTTTTCTGAATTGTTAAATGCCAGTTAAATGTTAAATGGGAACAAGTGCTTGTTGCAAAATTTAAAAAATTTATGACCATTACTCAGTGGCAGGCAGAAAACTGCTGGAGCTTAAGTTCAAACAGAATATAAACTATGCCAAGAAGAATGATACCATGGTTTGAGTGCGTTGAAACTGATAAATTACTCCTCCAGTTACCACCCCTCCCACTCTCATATTCTTGGAAGGACTAGGAAACAACCCTGTCATTTGCACTATGCACTTTTTGCCGTCTAACTGAATATAATCTAAAGTAAGTGGAATAGCATCATTGGCATTACATGTGTGAGCTGTAATCAATAGACAGAAGGTTTATCATCTTCAGCTGGACTTTTCACTGTATTACATCTGGCCCCCTGCTGTGTAAGGAGAATTGCACTCATAATTCCTTTGTACCAAAAATGCCATCATTGTCTGGGAGCACATGTAACAACAAAAACCATGTAGTCACACACACGTTGTCTTTGTAGAGCTTCATTTTAAGATTATAAAATGAGAAAACATAAATTTCATGTATTTTCAAGAGTCTTGCTGGTTGTCCAGTTCTTAATTTTTTAAGTCTTGATCTCAGCATCCCTTCTAGGATAAGTTTAAAATTATTGTCCAACTGTAGCCTCTCCAAAAGCACTAACTGGTGTGCTTTTAAAAACCAGCAATGTCCCACCATAGAATCTCACTTCTGGGGTTTTTTTGTTTTTTTTTTTTTTAAGGGGCACTGAATAAAGAGATTTGCATCTTTAGAGAGAACATTAGATGCCACTTAAGATCACAATAATGAAGAGGATAGGTACTAGTTAACTCTGCCTTTTATCTGTAGCTCACCACATACTATGCACTCACTGTGCAGCAGATACAGGAGTATCTGCTCAATTGAAGATTACTGAAGTCCTGCTAACCCTTTTGGATCAACGTTACTATGAAAGCAAAAGCTTCGTAGATGTGTTTTCCAATTTTTCCTCCCCTTATGACCTAAACTAGAAACAAATTCATCTGTATTTCCTGCCTTTTTTGGGTAAAGAGGACTGGGAGTGTTCATCAACAGGCCAGTGCTGGCAGGTCCAGGCTCCTGCTGTTGGCTTTATGGCAAAGTGCTCCATTGTGTCACGCTAAAGCTTGATTCCTGGCACAAAAGGGATGTTTGAAAGAATGTCTTGCTGGGTTAGCAAATACCAGAACTTTTTATAGTAATGTGTCCAAAATGCTGCTTGTATAGGATTTGTCACTTTTCTAAGAAAAGAAAAAAAAAAAAATCACAAAAAAAAATAATCATAAAACCCCTCACCATTTGATGCTGTTACATAAGATTTCATTTAAACTACCTCTCAGTGTGAAATTAAAACATTAGGTAAGTTTAATAAGGTTTGCTCACTGTCATGTTATGTAAAAGTTATAGTGAATGCCAAAATTGCAAAAGTTTATCACCAAAAAGGAAAAAAGTTTGGGTTGTTTTTTTTTTTTTTTTGTGTGTGTGTGTGTTTGAAAGTATCCAATAGTTCCAAATTATTGTAAACTCTATTTTATTCTTTTAACTTCTGTAGTTTAAATCTTGCAAACTCTAGCTGCTGGACAGAAAATAAATCATAACCACCAGCTTTCATAATCATGGTCTGCTGGGTAAAAACAATTTTGTATGCAGCTTTGTCATTTGGCTATAGATAACCTCATTCTCCAAATGTACCATTAATTTAGTCTTAGGGTTTTTTTCTTCAGTACTCAAGACGTGAACTTGATGAATGATACTCTGTAATGAATGTGTGCCACAAATTATGTTGTCTTGTTTGACTCTTTTCTGAATTTTAATGATAAGTTTATTATTGCAGATGTGAATATTGCACATACAACCTAATTTCTGTATAATTGTATAAAATATAAATGGAAAAAGTTTTAAGTTCTTACCCAGTATTTAGAGGTAATGTATTATACTAGCCTTATGTTGCAGTTTTACCTATGGAACACTGCACTTCTTTTAAACTGGATCATACCATCTTGGTAGGTGTAGATGGATTTTTTGCATGTGTGTTTTGGTTTTGTGTCTTTTTAATCTCAGCTGTTCAGTTCTCTTAAGTTCTGTTTTCAGTGTTTGTGTTTATTACTTGTGATCATGTAGATGTGCCTTACATTGTAAAAGAATTTAGTCCAGCATGCACTGTAATTCCTAAACTTTGCGATTTGGAAGGCGGCTGTGGATTTGGGTTAGAAAATGACACCATCAACTGGTTCTGTATAAACTATGATGAAATGTTATTGAAATGTCATTTTTGTTTTCTAACCTGTTAAAGGAATGATAAATGACAATAAAAAAAAATAAATTAGACCTTTCTAATAGACCAGTTCTGTCTTTCAAAACTACCTTGCCCCACTTCAGACAGCAAAGCTACTTATGACTGGGGGATGTATCATCTTACAAATAAACTGTTGGGAGGCCACACATGTAAGAACAAGCTAAACAGTTTCTTTGACTTGTGGGGAGCTGCAACGAAAGCTTTCATGTTCGTTAGCAGGCAGTGATAATGACTGTTTTTCAAATCTGTTTTTTCACAAGGCTGGATGTCCTGCGTTCAGTTTAAGTCCTGTTGCTGGCTGTGTTCAGACATCACATTCAATGCGGTCGACCAGACAATTGACATAACTGGAAGACTCAGAAGTAGCACTTGTTTTATTTTTTAGTCTAATGAAGGGCTCACTTGTGAGATGGAAACCTCTTTCAGGGTGGAACTGCATTGCAGAGAGAGGCCAGGTGATGAATGCGTGCGAGATCAGTCCTGTGACAAACCCACTATTGAATTGTAGGAGCATTCACCAAAAAAATGTGTTTAGCTATTGAAGTGGATCGTCCTGGGGGCTCTGTGTAGCCAGTGGCGAAAGATGGATAGAAGAGGTCTCCTGAAAGGCAATTTGAGAAGTTAATTTCTGCCTCAACTGCTTTCCTGAGGCGTCCTTCTCTTCAGACCACAGAAGAGCCTGTTGAGCTTAGTCTCCCTAAAGACAGCCTGTGTGTGAGTACTTCCTTCCCCTGGGGTACACACTCCTTGGAGATGTGCTGGCCTCCAGCAAATACTGAATCTCTGGGACTACTTAGTTGTCTGGTAAACTCACAGACCTGGCTTAAGGTCATTTTGGCAAAAAGTAGGCAAAGGAGTAGAACAGCCCCTCCCTTCTGCCAGTGTGCAAAGCACTGAGCTTAGTTTGTCAGGTGTGACTTCTCTAGGCTTGAAATATCTTTCTGTCTTATCAACATTGGTTTCAAGATACTGTGAGGTTCTGGTGAGGCACCAGAGGTGGCAGGGGAACAGTGTGACTGAGGGTGTGAGCTTGGGATGAAGGAGGTGGAGCACAGCTGTGTAGCCCTTGTTATGGCTAAGTGGTTGCAGTTTGTGTGGTGTCCTGGAGCAAATCTGTCTCCACTCTGTTCTGCTCTCCTGCCTTATGTGTTCACCACTTGGCAGGGAGCCTGGGTGGCTGTTCCTTTCCCAGGAAGCTGTGACAAAGACTTGCCCATCACAGGCACAGAGAGGAAGAGCAGGCATGTGTATTGCAGCGGCCTAGGCTTCATCTGGAGAGTGCCAAACCAGTAAGTACATACATATATAGAGCCTCCAGACCAGAGCTTGTATGTACAGGTGAACCAGCTCAAGTGTAAAAAATGTCCCACTGCATCCTGACGGTTGGAGCTGAGGAGGAGCAGAGTTAGGGCTAATGCTTGAACAGACGACTAATTTGGAATAATTTCTGACACTGAGGGGATATCTAAGGGCAAACTCTTCTGCTGAGGGAGACCAGCTAATTGGGCACAGTAAGTGGGAGAAGTGACAGAGTCACTTAAGAGTGGCTTTAGGGAAGTCTCCCTTTCTCTCTTGACTATGGCTAATCTCAGGGGATTAGCCAAGGCTAACCTGGTGAGAGTACCCTCCCTCAATGGTAGTAACCTGCATGGATATTGTGGCAAGGGGTTGCAGGCTGTTCTGTAGGTCTCTTTCAGTACCTCAAAAAGAGGGGAAAAAAAAGTGATTAACAGGCACACATGCTATGTGGACCACAGATCTGGGATAGCAGTGAAGTACTGAATGGTTTAATGCAAAAGGAATACGGTAATAATGGCAGTGGGAGACAGAAAGTGTGTGAAACGAAGTTTTCGGCCGAAAAAGTTTGCTCAGGCGAGGATCACGGTGAAGCAGCTCCATTTATTCGCGAGTGCAATGGCGGGCACGCCACCCCCTGGCCGGAGTAGAGACGCGCCCCGTTACAAAGGAAAGAAAGCATTTCTGGAGTATTTTATCCCGACGCGGGCTGTTCTCTCCTGTTTCTCCATCGGTTGGATACTCCAGGCTCACACCTATCCGACGCATTCTCTTACAATCAGTTTCCAGCAGAGGCCTTTCCGGTTTCCATAATAGGTCTTTCTTTTCCCAGCCGGCTGTTTATGCAGAGCTGTGAGATCTGGTCAGTCTGGATGGCAGTATGTTCTCAGGTGCACCCTATCTCCTGATCCCTCTAAGACACAACATTCTAAAAAAGTTGTTATGCGTAGCTCTTCTCCTTCTACATTATCTCGTACCAGGAGGTACGAGGCTCCTTTCTAGTTTGGTATCTCTGTACAAGGCCTTGGTGGTTTTCTCTCTGTAGTGCTGCACAACAACATCAGTCGGTTCTCACATCCTTCTACACTATCTGGCACCTGGATGTACAAGGCCTCGGTGTTTTTCTTGGTTCTACAAAAACATGATTCTCACAACACTGCAAAAACACAAGTTATCTATCTCTCACAGAGGTTTTCTAAATCTGAAGCATACCATGCACCTTGCTGTGGGGGACTACTGAGAATATATTCCCAATCACTGCTGATTCTGTCCATGAGAGGGCAATGATATGCATCTACAACACACCCACCATCCCCCTGAGTCTTGGGATAAGACCTGGGTAAATACAGTTAAAAGCATGCCCACTTCTGCAGAAAACAGCAAGGACAGGCATGAGCCTGTTGGTATCACCCCTGTCCACCTTCCACTTTCCAGCCTGAGTGACTAAACCTTCATTTAAAGCAGGATCCCTTAGAAACCCCTGTAAGCACACATATAGAGCACAGCCTGTGCTCATGACTCTGGCTCTGTAGCCACATGTCCTAATTGCTCTGCTACCATGCCCCTATGGGCTGACATAACTTACATTATTAATGGCTGGCTAAAGCTGTTGGAAGCTGCGAACCAGGTTTATTAAACAGATAAATGCACCACCTTGAAGGAGAATGTATACTTTACCTTTCATGGTACCTTCCCTGCAGTATTTATCCCCAGCTGTGGGGGTGAATTACATCGTGTGAAGAAGGCAATCAGGTCATAAAACCTGTAAATATTCCTACCCAGTGTGATTAACAGAGGAAGAGAAATGCAACTGCTCACATTTTTTCCAGATGCTCAGAAAGAATGGTGATTACATTTTGTTTTCTTATTTTAAAAAGATAAATAAGAATATCATCTGTCAAACTGCAAGAGTAGATCAACCAGCCTTTCATTCTCAGGAGACTTTCAAATTATCAATGTTCAGAGCGCAGGAAGCACACCTAGCAATATGTGCTGCAAAGCTCCCAGTACACTAGAAGTGCAATAAATAAATTATCATAACAATAAAGCTGTCTTGCACGTACATAACCGGTCACCTTGATGTTTAAATTTAGCACACACTATTTCCCACTGCACATCAGTTTTGATTTGCCTATGATAAGACCAAATCATTATGTGCTATTCTGATCATCATAACATAATGGTGCAAGGAATAGGATGTGAAAACTAGGTAAGGACAATTTAGGAGAATGAAAGAAAGAAAAAACACTCCTGGGAAATGAAACCAACAGATTTATATAAATCCAGGGGTCTCACTCTCTGCTACCTACAGAGGAAGCCTAGGCAGCCTGGCTGGCTGATGTGGTGACTGCAGCCATAGGATGCAACAGCTGGGCTGGTTAAGACATCATGAATGACTATCTTAAGTATCTAATGCTGGGGAAATGTGCCTTCCCTCCCCTATCCGATACTCCATTAATCTGTCAGTCTTTATACTATTCACACATTATTTCTCAATTAAGTCAACTGGTTTTCTTGGGGATTTTGGGGGGTTTTTGTCTTCTGAAGATCAATATAACTTACAAATACCCAGTGCAGAAAACAGCCTAGAAATATGAGAGGCAGGATGAAATACAACTTTAATTGTAGTTACATTTTTCCCTGACATAGCAGCCTACAGGATCTTATGCTTTCACTGCCTCCCATCAGGCAGCCTAAGAAACTTCAGACACTTTCCAGAGAAAGGAAGACAAAATGTGATGTTATTTTTTAAGAGCTAAATAATTTCCAGAAATGTGTTTAACTCATTATTTTTCAGAAAGTTTTAGTTTGGTTATAGAATTTCTTATAGAAATTCCATTTTCTGCTCCCTTCCAAAGCTTTGGCTTGGTTGTTTTACCTATCACATCGAAAAACCCTGGTAGACATAGGACAAGCTAGTTTTATTCTACTGAAGTTGGCTGGTCTGGAGTGTCCTAGGCTTCCTGCTCTGCTGGAGCTGAACACACAGCTCTAACCCATGTCTCCCAGCCCATCACAAATGTTGCTATATAAAACCCAGAAGCACGTTCCTCTAATCTTTGGAACTATGCAGAACCAACTGTATAGAATAATGTCCAGTTTTGGAGCTTGAACTATGACACAGAGACAGCTAAAGAAACAAAATGTGCTGCCATGAGATAAATGCAGCCAAAGGGGAAAGAGAAGAAAACTGGAGAGATCAAGAGGGCCAGGATGGACAGCATGTTGCATAGGAGCAATAACAGTACAGCATCCGTCCTTCCCCTCCTGCTTTACAGCTGGATTAGGTTACTCTTATAATTTATACAGATCTACTTTCTGGAGTTCTGTACTCCCTCTCATTGGTGAAATCCAGCAAAACAAAACAGATGCTCAGGTAATGGCCTAAGCAGGCAACCATGTAGAGGCACAAAGGGTTGCTATGCTCTTCAGAGCAGGGACAGATGGCAAACAGGCCTGAGCAGAAAAACAAGCCTTCATGTTCCCTTCCGAGCACCACTCAGTTTGGCTGGTTTGTAGTTCATTCCTGTCCAAACCAGCTACGTTTTCTGGATGTCACTTTTTGCCAGACATCACCTAAAGCTGGACAGCATTACTTCTGTCCCTTTTACTCTTCATGTCCATTCCCTTACTGTTCACGCAGTTTTCACTGATTATCCATAACAATCTGGTCTGAAAAAACATTTATTTTTATTTGTTTTTTCCAACTCTGTGCCATTCCTATTCTGCTAATTATTACTCCAAGGAACAATATTTAGCAGAATGGATTTTATACAGCATGTAGTCAGCAGAAGCTGTTGTGTGATGTTGTTAAAGAGAGAGTGTACATTCCACTGCAGCCAAGACTATTATGCCTGATCTCAGCTAAAAACAAGGATTTTCATCACCAGCTTACCATTTAGCTATTGTCACTGCAAGAAAGACTAATTTCTTTTTTAGGTTTTCAACTAATAACAGTTTGATAAATACATTATCTATTATTGCATATAAATGCATCCAATGTAGATGTTTTGGGGTTTTAAGCTATTTTCTAGGACATCCTATTTTTTATATCTTTTTAGACTGGATAACAAATAGGTTCCAATATTAGGAATGCTTTTTCTTAATTCTGTATTTTCTATATTGTGCCTAGATTTAAAAAACAAAGGGGTCCTGTAAGCCTGAAAACCCAACTGGCACCAAATTGAAACTGAAGTAGAAAGCTTTTTTAAATGCTTCTCAAACATTGTTTTAGGCTGGAATGTTTTTCTTGGCATACCTTGTTGTCTTTGAAATACACAGACCACCATTCTTGATATGTTCTTGTTTTCCTTGAATTTTATTTTAATAAGATGCATCCCTTGGGAATGCAGCATGGTGAGCCCCTTTTCATAGGGTGGCTCTGTCATGTACCTGTGACATCTCTTCACTGCCAAGTATGCAATGTATATTTTTGTTAAGTGTTCAGAGATTTTCACAGACCTAAGCAAGTGTCACAGACTTTGACACCAGATGTAAACCCCAGAAAATATTAAAAATCAAGTGTTTTGTTGCAGGGGAGCCAGGTAAGAAAGTCTTGGAGCTGTTCAAATAATGTAAAAACCTTCTTGAAATAGCCTCACTGAATTCAATACTTATACCTCTCCATTACCAGTTGTTCAGAAATATTCCAAGATCCAACACTCTGTTCTAACAGAATGCTGCAAAAAGCAGTTTCACAAACTTGGTTGACAGGTGATATAGGAACATGCAGAGAAGGATGGAAGGGGAAAAAATTGGTTTATAAAGATGAGTGTCTTTGATGAGAAGACAGTAACAGTACGACTCATAAAATACAACTTAAAAATGCTGTCCCCTAAATTTCCCAGTCTCATGATTTTTAATTTAGTATCAGGATTCTTTGGAGGGTCAAACTGTTAGCCTTACAGTGATTGGGCTGTCTGTACTGAAAAGATCTCAACACTTACAGATGGTGAGCAGTCCATGCAATCCATTGGTCTAATACAGCTGTAATGATTACTTCAAGGCTTTCTAAAACTTAAGTGTATTCATGGATGTTTGCCAAAAGGAGAAAAAAAGAGCTATGTAGGCTGTTTGGAACACATAGTTACATTAGTTCTCATAGATCCTTTCTGTTGCTGACACAGCCTAGAGGCTAAAAATTTTCTGTCTCACAAAAATTAAAAATAAAATCAGTCTACACTGGCAGAAAATTAAAACCTTGTCAGGAAAGCTCCAGAACTTTCAGTGGATGTAATGATCATACCATTCATCCAGCTTGCTGGCAGCTCATCTTCAAATCCACTATTGACACACTTCCATTATCCCACAGTATTTGAGGATCTCCTGAACAAAAAAAAAGGAAAGAAAAACAATTATTTCAGGAATTATTATGATGTTGGAGTTCACTCATGCTTTCTTGTACTTTGAAATAATTCAGTTTCTTTTTCCTTCCCTCTTTGCTTGATCCAAATATAGCACAGACCACTATAATGCAAAACTATATTCTCAAAGTTTCACTTTGATTCAGACTTCTTGGACATCCACACTGTATGTAAATCCTGTGTGTTTTCTTGCGCATCAGTCTCAAGTTCAAACTCTCTTGGAGTGTTAAAATATTTATTAGACAACCATATCTTCCTATCGCACACCTATTAAGCTTGGTCTTCATTTCCCCTTTTTTACTTCTTCTTCTTCTTCAAATAAACTGAAATTAATAGTTAATGTTGCTATTCATGAAGAGAACAGATTCCAGGGTTATATGATATGGCAAGAAAACAGAAAAACTGTCTGTCTTCTTGCATAAGCTGTACATATATTATGTTAAATTTGGTATAGAGAAAGCAAACCTTCCAGGTTCTTGGCAACCTAATTCCATCACTACTTGCAGATAAAATGAGAAGACTGGTGAAGGTAGGAGGGCAGAGAAGAAGAGTGGGTTTTAAATTACATGCACTTGGCAATTCATTGCAAAAATTAAGCCTAATAGGTACAGCTGCTTCACGGACATGGAGACTTTTCAAATGGCCAGCATTGTCCTTGACAGCAGGTGGTGTTTTGGATAAACAGCATCAGGAAGTAGCTGGCAAAAGAAACATGCTTGGGAAAACTGTGCTGGAATTTGATCAAAACATTTTCCAGACAGCTCAGTTCCTAAGAGACATGCAGATCATTTCAGTTCAAAAGCAACATCCAGCTGGGGAAAAATCCCAAAGACAAAAAACTGCACAGCACTAATACTTGGTCAAAAGGGCTTGCGTTACTTTAATAATCACTTGTGTGATACATATCAGCCACTGCTTCAGCTTTAATACCCCAATTTGAAGATCCAGTGTTAGACGTCAGCCTGAAAAAGCTGGAAAGAACAAAAGAAAAGGAGGAGAGGAATGTTCCACAGCAACACTTCTTCCAATGTGGAGTCCTCCTGGGAGCACTCTAACCTAGGTACTGCTGTCCCCCTCACCACTATATATTACAGAGAATCAGCACTGAAAATATGCAAGGACCAGATAGAGCTGCTGTGAGAACCACTCCTGAATGGGTGGAAGCCTAAGACCTGTATTTAATCATCTGCAGTGTTACTTTCAGTGTTACATCCTTATTGCTAAGGGATTCAGACGTTTGGGACCCCAAACACTTATGTGATATATAAACATATCCATGGAAAAATAATATCTCATCCACATGTACAAGATTTACCATATAAGAAGAAGTATCACAGCCCTTCACAATTATCATAACATGAGCTTCATAAAGTGTGGGTATGAAAAAGAATATCCAGTGTTTCCTAACAGGAAATAGCTGATGTGGGTTTTATTCAATTGTTTTCTGCCTTGCAAGGTAACGATCTTACTCCATGGATGCTACACCACACTTCTGTGGTGCCCCATACAAGTCTAGTTTTAGTAGCAGTCTATATTTTCAGTTTGTTCCAACATCAAGACATATTTCACATTGTCCTAATTCTTATTTTGCTCCATGTAAAGCTATATCGGCAGCATATAAATCTCAACCTCCTCAACAGAAACCCCAATTAATATTTAAGCTATGAAGACTATTTTAAAAAGAGTTATGGTGTGGCCCTCAGCCTGCTAAGCAAAAATTCAAAACATTGAAACTGCATGTTAAACATTGCAAAATGGAAAGTGGAGGTTACCAGCAGCCTGATCTATAAACATATTTAAGTCTTTTTGTTCTTGACAAGTATGAACTAAGCATTCGTTAAAAACCTAACCATGGTAATTGTCAGTAAACTTGTATATTTGCACACCACCTTGGAAAAAGGCATAAATAAGCCCAACCTTTTGCTGAGAATTTAGCAGCAGAGCTTCCACTGTATTTCAGGGTGTATACTTTAAGAAGAGGTCTGCATCAGATCCTAGGGAGCTCAACATAAACCCAGTGAGCAAGAATTGAGCACAGCATTCTTCTCTTCTTTTCATCTTTTTCCTCATGTGATGCAATAAAAGATATGACATGCTTCCAGATAGGTTGATCCAAGTGGATAAAAGGAAGATACTGAAGGAGTTTCTGCTATTACAGTACACTTGCCATAAAATAATTTTTATTTCCCTAGTCCTTGATTGCTCCTATTGCGTCTAGATGCATATGCTACTTCTGGCCCTTGTGCTACCTCAGCAATCTGCTCAGAGAAGCCTCTCAAGCTGTGTCTATACTGTGGGAACCAGCAGTGATTTGCAAATCTCAGGTATATGCATACCTGGCATGTCTTGTCTTGACCTGGGGCATATCAAGACTCAGGGCTACTTGCTGGCATCCAGCTTGCAAGGAAAGAAAAGTGTACAGATTGCTTTCTCATCCTTTTTCCTCCATAAACTCTATTTTCTATAAGAAGAAAATGTAGGCAGGCAGAGTAGGAGGGTATCACAATGTGGTCCAGTAGATGCTCCCATTTAGATCTTTCAAGAAACCTTAAAAGAAATTAAATAATAAGATTCGTCCTTCATAACGGTGCTTATCCACAATTTTGTACATCTTTAAAGGAATAATCACTCTGCAAAGTTACAGGCAACAACATAATTTTTTGTCTACATGTCAACTTTCTGCCACCTCAGCCAGAGCCAGGACTCCCTCCTGCCTGTTTTGTACCAGTCCTCCCTGGGAAACACACCATGTTGTCCAGGCTCAGAGCAGAGCTCCATTAGGATGCAGTCGCATGGATGTGCACAAGGTAGTGTGTGCTGTGATGACCACATACACAAAAATGAAGAGGACTAGAAAAACTGCACGTGGGAAGGGATCTTCTCTGCCATTTCAAGCAACAGTACGCTGACTCTGTCCCAAGGGCTACTAGGCCTATGTCAGGCCGTTAAACATTTTGTGGAGGTAGAGAGAGGTTCTCTCAGAAAGCCCATGCGTTTTGTCTAAATTCACAATTCTGCATTTCATAAAAATCAGAACTATTTTCACCCAAGTATCAACTGTACTTACACTGGGATTAAACGCACTGCTGCTTTTATAGAGGAGTGTGTTTGGCAAGCTTAACTATCAGCTGCATTATCTCAGCAGTTTCTAATGCTATACCACTAGCTCAAAACATGTTATCAGCTGTTGTATTTTGGATGTGCACTAAAAAGCCACCAGATACTTATCACAGTAATATTTCTACCACACAGTTAGCAAACCCACCTATATAAGTATTCAGCTTGCTGTTCCTCCAGTGTAGTGAAGTCATTACCTACAGCGTACAAAAGCTCTGTCATGTGCCTTAAGTGTAAGCTTTGGTTTGCATTAGGGGGGAAAAGTCATACCCATACAGCTCTGCTGGTTAAATTCATGATTTTGCATCAGTGTGGCTGCAACAATTGAAGTTCCAGTGCAGATACATATAGTCAGATTGATCTCATTCCAATGCAGACATTTGAAAGTTATATGTCTAAATCTCATTTGTGTTAAGCACCCTGTAGAGTCAATGGAGAGGGACTGACACCTCCAGGGTGATTTCTCTTAGATATTTTACATATGTATACTGAAGGTACTATTTCTCCCATTGACTAAAAGGAAACCCAGGACACTTGGCTAATTTATATGTGCCTAAATTTGGGAAGATGGATCCCATGTATAGCATCATAGAGTTTCATACAGGGAGAGTTTATTTTTCTTCTTAGACCAGAATAAGGTATGTCAGTATAAGCATTCCCATTTAAGTATAACTGCATCCCACTGGGATTTGGGTTGGTTAGAAGTACACTGCTCTGAAAAAAATGTCCAGCGCAAAAATATTCTGTGGTATTTTAAAGAGCCTGTAGCTGGCCACTTCCACTAGAGAAAGAGGCAAGTTCCATACCCCAGACTTTCCAAATCCCAATCTGGAATAATTTATTGTTTGAAAGAAAGAATTTACATGACCTACAGTATCTCAGTCAACAGACATAGCTTGCACATATTGAATTTTCTCCTGCATGTAATATGAAAATAAAAATAAAACACCACACAATCTTTCATTGTGACAACTCCCTAGAACCAGCTCCTTTTCTTCACTTTCTCCACATTACTACATTTTTTGTTGGGATCCTTGTCTTTTCCACAAGCGCTTCACCTTATCACAGTGCCTTTTTTATCAAAGTCTGTAAAGACAGGGGTTGTAGATAGCTTTCCTTACTAGCTCAGAGAAAAGGGTGATGTAGCTAAAAAATAGTAAGGTAATAGATAGAGTCCACTATTTACCTATTATAGCTGGGCTGGTCATTATATCTGGGCTGGTCCCCTAGGAAATTACTTATGTCTCCACTGCATTGATAGGATGTGGTCAGGGTCATCCCTCCTGCTATGATGAGAGTCTCATGGCAGAGGCTCCCTAAGGTATCACTACAGCCCAGCTCATGTTCATGGAGTAGGCTGGTCCCTGCTATCACTGCATTGCTGTGACTGCACACAAGGTAGTTGGGAGTGTAGCTCCCCTGGATATGGCTACCTGACTCATCATCACACTTCTGGCCACAGTCTATTCATGCCTATTTTTTCAGCATATGTTTCTGTAGTGATCTCAACAGTTTCAAGCCCTTCTCTTTCCCCATGAAGAATGATCAAGTAATATTAACTACCTTTTGCTGAGGAACTGCTCTGCAGGAAGGTCTAGCTCCTTTCTTCCCTGGCTATGAAGGGACTCCTTGTTTTGTGAAGAGGTACCCTGTGTTCCTATGTGAAGTCCTCTTGTACTCCTACTGTTTGTTTCCCACCAGGAGTCTTTTGTTCCTCCTCCTCTCACAGAGGCTTCTCGTTCCCATTCCTGCCCTAGGATGACCACCTCTGAACTCTGCCATCTGGGGCAGATCCAGATCCCACCTCTCCTCCTGGGCAGATTCCCTGCTAGCATTTCTGTTTTCATTATCCCAGCCAAGTGAGTGATCTCCACAAAAGCACAAACTGACCAGAGAATCAACAGCCCTTTTGCACTTCCAGCTTTCTCAAGGCCAGTGGGCCTCCAGCTGCCCCATGATTTTTATTTCACTTGTCAGGGACCTGGAGGAAAGAGGAGCTGATGGTCTTTGGTTACTAAACAGGAAAGCAGATTGTTTCCAGTATGATAAGGAGTCTGGTATGGGCTGCTCTCTCTTCACTCTGCCAACTCCAGACTGCTCCACAAAGGCTGCAATGACCAGCACATGGGCTAGATGTTTGCTTCAGAGACCTTCAGCTCTCTAACCCTATGCCGTTCAAAGTTAAGCACAGCTCAAATTACAATCAGATGTTGTATTTTTAAAGTGTTAAAACCAATTAACAAACAGCTGACTAAAGAAGAAAAATCCTACGTTCCCAGTAGCAAATAGATTGACTTCTGTTGTTTGTCATACTGTACTCTCTGTTCCATTGCCTGCTCCAGAAACCAAATACCTCATTTTATTCACATTTCTGAGATACTTTATCCACCATAGCTTAATATTTTCTTAGCATATAACTTTGTGAAATATGATCTCTCTTTTTGTCCTAGTTGAATGATTTTTCATGTTTTGATTAGTCTGAAGAGAATAATGGAGTACTCCACTTATACAGATGCACAATTACCGTATATGTATTGAATTTAACCAAGACTTGGAACTTCCAAGCAATCTATATTTTTTCTCACTGAAAAATAACAAATACAAGAAGCATCAAGATATTCGCATCACCACAAAATGAAACCAAAAATGTATTTGTGACAGGAAGGATAGAATTCACCTTTTCTAATGTAGGAGTTTAAAACTCAGATGCTGAAGTGTAGGGTGGTCTGAACAGGACTGGACCACCATGCATGTTTGCTAGTGTTTTTTTATTAGTCTCAAATCATAGTTCTTATTTATTCTCTCTTACCCATTCTTGTCATTTTTGCTTCTTCAAAGTAATCTTTTGCATTCTCCTCCCTTCCTAGTGCTCCTTACGCTCCCTGATACTGGTTTTACCCACACACTGACTCTGCTTCTCGCTTACTGTAAATCTTTGGTTCTACTTTTGTCTGTGCACCTACTGACTCTGCTGGCTCTGATGCTCTGGCACTCTGTCCTGCTCCACCTTCTCCTCCTGGGTTTCCTTCCTCTCCTCCCTCTAATGATTGCTTTCCCTAAATTCCAGTCAATAGAGAGGTCAGGAACAGGCAGCGTCACAACCACATGGAAAAGTGTTTCCTCTACTTCCCAATTTGAGATAATCCCTGTTCCAGATGGTTACAAGCATTACCTGTTTGTGAACTGCTAGTGTGGATTTGCTCTAAAATTAGGCAACAGAGTTTAAGAGCATTAAATTGCAAAAGAGAGAGAGACAGCAGAAACTGCCATGTTGGTTGTTACAGCTGCTTGCCACACCTATAATTAGCATTGTCTGACAATTTCCATTCAATGGTGTTTTTTTTAGTTCTGAATACTTGGCCAGATCGCCATCCCCATAGCTTAAATTTTCCAGCTAGACATCTGCTTTAAGAATGTATCAGTCAAAATGGTGCAACACTGTGTAAGAATGAATCCAAAGAAAAGCCTGCTTTGCTCACATTTTACTCGTGTTAAAAAACCCAGCTAAACTTTTTCTTTGAAAACTTTTATATGCCCATATTTGGGGACAGAAGTTTGAAGCTTAGCAGGGAATAACCTGGTGTAAGAGAAGACCTTTGTCTCACGTACATGGGAGGAGAGGAGATGGGGAGGAGGATAGCCAGAGACAGGAATCTTAAGGATTAAATTTAGGAACTGTGAAAAAAAAGGTTAGAGTAAACAGGAAAAAGCTGTCTACACAAGGCAGAAGGATCAAAGCCCTCTAGGACATGGTCCCATTCAGAGAAGGCATCTCACCATTCTCCTGCTGTAGCAAACACGACTGAAGTGCTGGGGTCTGAACCCTGAGCCCTGAATTAAGGGTGACATATGGGTGGTCCCCATGGCCCTTCAAAAGGAGGGGATGAGTTTACCTTTTGGCTTTCCTCCAAGGTGCAGCTGACCTTGTAAGGAAAGCCCTTGGGTAAACAAGCCCCAGGTGCCCCCATTGGGTCAATGAGTGCCAGGTGTCCTGCTGTGGGGATAAAAGCTGGGCCCACTTGCAGGAAGGGTGGGGTGTCTGTCTGTGAGGTGGATGTACTGTGCAGAGTTTCCTGTTGGGGAAGGACCTCCTGACTCCTCATGCACCTGGGCCCCAGTCAGGTCTGGCATTTGTGAACGTGGGCTTTGTGGGGAGACAATATGTGGTTACTTCTGTCTTACATGATCAGCCTATTGACTTGGCTGTCTCCCATCTCTTCTATGGGAGACTTTGTTGCTTTGTTTATTCCACCTATTATTGGTCATGCTGTGTCATTCCTGGGGTTGCTGGGGTTGATGTCTATGATGTGTGATCTGACTTGTTTGTACCCCTAGCAATCCTCCATATACTGACTTTTCTATGTACAACAGAATCTGGTTACTGGATTGTTTTTCTGCTGGCTGTGTCCTTTGTGCTAGGCCTAGTAATTGGCAAAACACACAACATGGGCAAACTAACCCCTTCCACTCTGGTGAGGGGACACATGAAAGATGGAAATAAGTCCATTTAATCTAGAGGCTTCAAATAGCTTACACAGGGCATCGATATCATTGCTATGTTGATGAAGTCTCTGCTGTTTAAAAATCTAATAAAGTATGCCTCATATTGTGAAGCATTTTCTATTTGCCTTTTAAGCTCTGTGAAGTGGCACACAACAAACCTGTCACAGAAAAAAAAAAAATCTGAGGCTGCAGAAAAGTCTTAAGAAATGGCAGAGTTGCTTACATTACCTTATCTTCATCTCCCCTGCACTATAATGTGCTCTACAATATAATCTTTCACTGCAGGAATACATACCATTGGTTTGCAAAGACCGTATACCTCATTCAGTGCACACAAGATCCTACTCAGAGGTGTCTTCCGGAGAAGACTGTTGGCTCTTCAGCCTTGCTTCTTTAGCTGCAGATGTTGTAAAGTGTGCAGTAAAGTAGATTTATATCTTCCAGAAGAGAACGAATCGTTCCACAGCTGAAAACTTTCAAGAATAAATGGATTCTATATTTGTCTCTGCCACAGGCTTCCACAAAAGGTATTTTATGGACCTGCATTGTTTCAGGGATATGTATAGCTCCCTAGTACATGAAAAGAGCAAAGTGTCTATGCTTAATAAATCCCTCGACTATGCTTGTTTTTCAGCCTGCTTGCCATCTTGTCCCTAAATACCTCAACTGGAAGCCTGAATCCCCACTACCCAGAACATGTCAGCCAGAAGACTGTGAATCAGAGATGGCTGGACTGCCATGTCCTGGATCCCAAAAATGTGGGAAAGAATAAGAACCTGCAAATCCTTCAACCCCAGAGCTAGTAATAGCAGCTATACTGAGATCAAGATACTTCTATTGAATAAAGGGTTTAATGACAGCAGAATAAGGAACGCTTTGTTTACTTTTATCTACCTAACTGCAAAGTCATAAGTAGAGACAAAGTACTCTTTGCATTTCCTGCAGCTGAAACCACCTCTATTTCCTCCTTCTGGTAAAACTGGACAGCCACTGCGTGTGAGTCATCCTGTAGCAAAAACTTTTTTCTGTTAGTGTCAGGGTCCTAAGTGCACCTAGAGGCCTTACGGGTGTTGATGAACCTCACCCGGGCCTCTCCCGCTGCCCTGCCCATAGCCCAGGACCCCATTTCAGCTCAGTCCAGAGCCATCAGTCCCTGTGCTAGTGAGTGCCAGCCTCTAGCCCTGCCTCTGTATGGATTTCAGATTCACATTGAAGCCTTATCGCCAACCCCATCTTTGGCCACATCTCCTTTTATTCCCAGATGGACACCCTGGATGGATCCTGAACCTGGTTCATCACTCCCCCAGTCTGAGGCTGTTGATGGGGCCTGTTACCAGCACCCCCTCTGCCCACAGGAAAGTACCCCATCATTTCGGGTACAGCCTGCACCAGGGTGACTGTCAGCCCCAAGGTCCCTGTCCCACAAAGGAGAAAGGTTCTATGAAGCACTAGATAGCCTACATTTGGGTTCACTTCTAACACGCTTAGTCTCCAGGTAAGAACTGGGTCAAGCTGTGACGAGAAATCGTTCTCCAGAATACGAGGTTAGATAGGCACTGCCCAAATCCTGCCTCCCCTGGACACAGGGCATATGTCCTTTAAATTCCAGTTTTCTTGTTCTTCCATTTCATAAATGCTGTTCACCTTCTACCAGAATAATCTGGTGACTCAACATCCATGCAAGTCAATGATGTTCCTCATTCATCTCCCACATACCTCCGCTTTTTGAAGACTATGAAGTACCACTAAAGCACCTTTTAAAAAAAAATGCTTTGGCAGTGCATCAGATCCCTCCACCCCCAAACATCTTTTGCTTTCAGAAACTGTATCTGAATTGGACACTGGCACCTATAAAAAGCACTCTCTTGAGTGCCATCTGTCAATGAGTCTTCAGCAAGGCTATAAAACAAGAGCACTGACAAACACATGCCAAAACACAATGCACGTCAGTTTGAGCATTTACAAAAAATATTCCAGGTTATATAACCAGAGCAGCAGTCCTATATGTTCCTCAGCCTCTTATACGTCAGCCTCCTATCAGAGCTATTCACTGTTGGCTTTGCGCCTTTTTCCATCAGCCAGCCTCAACAAAGGGGATATCATCTGCCCCTTTGCCAGTTTTAACACCAGAGTCAAGATGCTGAGCAGCCACAGCAAATGCAAACCCTGTGGTGTGATGTAGTTTGAGATAAGTAGAGATGATGTTTTCCAGGAAAAATGTATCCAAAGCAGACGTAAGCCTGTTGAACCTAAAGCATGAGTCTACAGATCAGTGTCCCGGTTTGAAAGACAGGTGTCTGCTAAGGCAGGCAGGAGCCCCCCTTGGAACAGAAAAATACAACCCCCTTCCCTCCGAATTGTTATAAAATTGAAATTAAGGGGCTTTCAGGCAAAGATATGAGGAAAATGGGAATAACAGTTTTTACTAATGTATACAACGAAACTATAATACAGAGAAACTGGTTACAGGCCTGACAGAGTCAGGGATACAACCTGGCCCCTGCCGGGCAGGGTGCTGGTACCAGTCCGATCCAGCGGCAGCTGCAGCTCTCTCCGAAATGGCCCTGTTAAAGCAGTGGTCCGTAGGAAAAGGAAAAGAAAAGTCTGAGCAATCCGATTTCGGTGGCAGCTGCAGTTCTCTTTTAAACGATCCCGTTGAAGCGGTGATCTTGCAGAAAAAGAAAACCGGTCCTCCTCCGAAATCCGGCGGCGGTGCAGTCCTTGTCCTCTGGGATCCCAGCGGGTAAGGCCCCTCGCGCCGCTCCAACCCGCCAAATATCTCCGGCGGGAATGCTTGGCTCCACCCCTCCCCCCCTGGCCGGAGCATCTCACACAGGGACGGTGAGTCCTGGGGCAAGGCCCTGATGGGCGCATTGACAGAAGAATAGTCCCGGGGGGGGGCAAGGAACACCGGCGTCAGGCTTCAACGGCTCATGGTAATAGAATACATTGCAACCCAGGACAATCAGGTAATAGGAAAATGGCCTGATAATTTGGATGCTGGATGCCCACCCCAGCTCTGCTACTAACATGCTATATGACCTTGAGCTATTTCTCTTTCTGCTCACCTCAATCCTTTTGTTCATATAAGCTATTCCAGTTAGAAACGTAACCCTTTCTCCAGTGACCTTATTTGACAAATCCTGTTACCATTTTAGCATTCTTTACATGGTATGATCACCTCCAGTGACTTGGCACATTCCTACATGGCAAATTTACATAGGACAAGTCCATACCATGCAAATATGCACAGCTTACTGGTGGTGGCTGGCTCCTGGAAAGGGAGTTATGTTCTTCCTTGGCAGCCACAGGAGTAGTTCCTGACTCCATGCTGGCCAATGGGCAGGTGCAGAAGGAGGTATCTCAGTGTCTGCAAGCTGCCAAAATATCTGCTTCCCATCATCTCCAGGATAATGACGGCAAACTGAATTTTGTTGTGTACACCACTTCAGCATAGCTGCAGTGCTGCTGTCAGCTTCCATTTTAGCCTGGGGCCACCTGCTACAGCTGACAGAACCAGTACGTGTTTGTAAAACAGTCCACTGCTGTGGAGGAAGACCTGTCATGTTTCCAACAGCAGTCTGTCCCTGTACCACCTCATCAGACTTGTGAGCCCAGAACAAACTCATCTGGCACTAGCCCAGGAGTGCCAGCATCACCTGGCCCTGCATGGTGCAGGGCTATAGTACAGCTATAGTTCCATGTACACCTGTAAAACCCCAAAAAAGACAACCCTCAAAGGGATCAGGCAAGTGTGGGGGAAGGAGGGGAAGGCACAGGGGAAGGCTACTCAGCAGTGGAGCAGTTGTGAGAAGAGGTGGTACTGAAATGGCAGCTAGTGACTGAACAGCAAATTTGACTAATGATCTTGAGTGCTGAATTCATTTCCAAAAACCCATGGGAAGCTCTTAAAAATAACATTCTTGCTGAAGACAGTGAGGAAGACAGGTATGTATTTCCCTGTCTTTTCTGACTGCCAAGAATTAATTTTTCAATTTTTATTCATATTCTTAACACTGAATGGGCCAGGAAGTAGTCATGAAGCAGAACAGCTGTGAAAACTGCCTCTACAGAAACATTTATCACCCATACCATTTTCTGCACTGGTTTCATAAGGAGCCATCACTGGGAAAAAGAGACAAATCACTAGGTTGGCACTTGCAGGTCCCAAGACCTTTCTTCA
This sequence comes from Podargus strigoides, assembly GCA_028020825.1. Taxonomy (NCBI): domain Eukaryota; kingdom Metazoa; phylum Chordata; class Aves; order Caprimulgiformes; family Podargidae; genus Podargus; species Podargus strigoides. Next base: position 61,918,564 of record CM051662.1, read on the forward strand.
GTGAAACTAATAATTTTAGTCAGAGGATATGATATGCAATGACATGTCTCTGGCTGTCACTGCATCCATCAGCTTAGGTCTAGGAGTAGAGAGAAAGGATGAAGATAACTCATGAAGAGCAAAGAAGACAAAATACTTGAGTTTTAATCTGAGATTTTAGGCCATATGGTATAAAATCAACTATTTAAGTCAGAATGGGCAAGTAATTATAGTATACTCTTCCACTCTATTATTTTGCTTTTATTTCAGAATTTCTCTTTCCTAAAACAGAACTTGAAAAAAAGCAGTGCTTTAGATATTTGAGGATTTACAGCTTCTCTCATCTCCTGTTTTGTTTAGAGCCTTTTCGGAAAAGCATCAACAATAGAGTCGAAAAGAGGACATGAACTGGGAATTCAACCACTAGTCCCAAAATAGAAAAGGAAGAGATAGTAGTCTTGTTTCCTGACATGAAAAGTCTCAGGAGGGAAGGCGGCAGGCTTAAAAAAGAAAAAACCTCTTCCTTCCAAGGCATTTTTCAGATTTTCCCCCATTTTTCTCATACCAAGATATTATCAACATCAAATGATTCTCCCCAATACTTTTGCATTAAAACAGCATAGTCTAGTAGAAAACTTCCATCAAAATGTCATGACCAACTCTATTCAGTAACTCCTGTTGCCATGGAGATCTTCTCAAGGTTACAAAGAGAGCATTAGAAATAATATTTTCTCAGCCAAGCTGCTCCTTGCTTACCCAGCAAAGAAGCTGGTCACATCACTGCTCCCAAGAGCATTCACCTGCGAGGAGGGAGGGGCAAGGCCAGCCTGAAATGGAGATTGTAACGTTTTCCAGGCAGACGGAGTCATTTTGTGAGCTACTTAGCCTACTTATAAACAGTTATTCCTGACTTTATTATTTAATTTATCTTCCTTTTCTAGATAAACATATCTGGGAATCTCTAGGCCCTACATAAATGTTTAATAATGTTTTCCTCTAAAGGTAATGTGCCAAACTCTCCACTCCTATGTCTGCATTTTAAGTTTTGTCTTTGCCTTTTTCCCCCTGCAAAAAAAAAATAATCCCGCCTTTTTATGCCTCCAGTTCATATGGTCTCTCTCTCTGTCTATTTTTAGAGAGCAGGGAATGGTAGACAGCAGATAGCTGTTGATACCAGGCAATGCCAGGTGAGAACTAGGCTCCAAGGATAGTCATTAAACTCTTTTTGTTAGTAGTGCTTCCAGTTTGAACCTTCAAAGTACAGATCATGCCTGTCTAGACTTAGATATTAAGTTTCGCAAACAATTACATGGTCTTGCCTGTGTTTGTACACATGGATGTACATATCTCTTTATTCAAATAACAGTAATGGGCTACATTACCCCGACCTGATAAAACCAGTGAAGTAGGGTATTTTAAGCAGCATCCCTTAGAGGAGTTACTATGGGATATATCTGCTCAACAGCAGGGAGCACACTAATACAAGACAGACCTACCTCCTGCTTTCATTCATTAATAAGAGGCCTTCTCGCAGCTGCCTGTTTAAATCCAGAGATTCTTGTTTCTATATCACTCCTCACACCATAGTTTTCATGAAGCTTCTTGATTATCAGCTTCAAAACTGTTACCAATCTGATCAGATTTTGATGATTTTGATGATTTTATGATTTTAGTTTAGCTAAAATCAAGTTAGGCCTAATTCAATCATATGAGGGAGTGACTATGTTTTGCTTTAGTAACCACAGAAAGCACACAGAACAAACAGGGGGTACCAGCAGCTAAAGTACATGAAGTGAACAGGGGGTACAAGCAGCTCAGGCCCAGCATTGTCTGTAACTAGAAACCATGTAGTCAAGAAAGTAAAATATTATGTTTAAGCAACCACCATGGAAACAATACAGTAATTAATCATATAGTGGCTAAAGTCACAGTGACCAGTTTATGCTGCTTAAAGATCCCCTTATCCCCCTCCCCATCCTAATCTCAATATCAGAGGGTACCATCAATAACGCGACTACGGCGTGACTACAGGTGACCAATGATTGTTATTAGAAATGAATATACATGAAGTGATGTAATCCGACAGATCCTTAGGGGCCAATCAAGGTAAAGGTTAATTTTAATGAGCAATTGAAGGCAAGCAGTGTATGCAGTTTTATGTTAAACAGCTTATACAATGGAACTCAAATATATAAAAACCCTGCTAAAGGTGATGTAACCCGGGATACGCTGGGCAGAGTTATCCCCCGTATCCTCCGTGCGTCAATAAAGAAGTGTCTGCTTATCTACATCACATTGGTGTTGATAAGTTCTTTGTCCTGTTTGGTGACAAAACCAGCTCTTTTCCACCTATCCAAGAATTGTCCTCAGTACTCCTTGCCCCAAATCCACCTGGTCTCACTCTTTCTGGTCTACTAATCTTCAACAGTATGGTAAATTCTCCTCCAAGGCAACAGGAAATGGACCCAGAAGTTCCATGGCCATGGGACATTAGGCACTCATCCAGTCCAGTATAAATTCACTCATCTGGTTCAAATGCAATAAAATATTTTTGACGGATTGATTATGCACTGGCAGTTTTTATGCCAGATCAAGCACTGCCCATCTTTGCATGGCCACTGTAAAGCCTGAATAAACACACAGAGCCAGTGTCCACAGCAGAATGTGTTTAACAGAAATATGATCATGTGCCCATCTGTCATCTGGCTCAGTTTTGTACCACTGGGTGACCCAGGAGGGGGTATGTCAGGCAGGAACAGTCATGGTACGAAGGCCTGGGAGAACTCACAGTCCATACAGAAGTGGGGGATTCTCCCCTGGACCATGGGATTATGATTAGGTCTGCAGAAACTGCTGTTTGCTGGGGCAACTTCTGATTTTCTAGCAGCACTACCTTTGGTTTGTTCTCCTCCCAAGGGTGCAGGGAAGGGCCCACACCTCAGTAATGCAGGCTAACTGGTTGTACCTTGAAGGTTTGGCCTCAGCCCTCTGAAGTTGGGCAGTTTCATCACCCTAATGAGGGGTGGACTGCACCACTCCTTGGTGACAATATCTGAACTCTTCAGAGCAGACTATTCACAATGATTAAGAGTCTGACATTTTACTTGCAAAGCTATTGATGATAGGTTATCACTCCTCAAACATGTCTTTAGGTTGGATAATTTTTAGCTACCTGTGGTTTTATAGCTTCCTCAACCTTTGGCCGTGCTATGCTTAAGCAATTCAATAAAAGTGACTGCTTCAGCAACAACTGAAGAAAGGAAGTAGGGAATAATCAGTGTGCTTTCAAGACCTAAGTGGTCAACAGTGGAATAAAATACTTTAATCTGCTCACAGAGTGAATCTAGAATACTCTCACAGTGGCCTTTTTGAAAAACAAATGGTTAAATAGTTGTTGTGCATGTCTTGGGTCCCTTTTAAGTAAGGCCAAAGACGCAGTAAGGAGGCAAGAAAAAGGCTTTGCTCTTTCTAGGGAAGATGGGAAATCTGAGACCATAGTTGCACAGTAAAAATCTTTTTGCAGAAACATCCTGTCCTGGAGCTCCACCTTCACCTCCCACTGGCCAAGCAGGTCCTTCACAGCTGCACTGTGAAACACCACCCCTGCACGACCACTTCTGAGACCCTGCTATGAACTCCACCAAGGAGCCAGTCCCAGTTAAAAAACCAAAACAAAGGTTATTTTTTAACGTAGATTAGTTCCTTGATCTGGTTCATGACTTCTGTGTTGGCTGACCAAGGAGCTAGTCTCTTGCAGTGCAGGGGAAGGAAAAAGTATGTGGAGGTACTAGGAGGAAGAAGCAGGAACCCCTTTATCTGGCACTGCCACCAGATGCCTCATACTGTGGAACCACAGCCTGAGGTCCGAACCTCTAAGAGGTCCAACCTCTTGAAAAAAGTCTAACCAACCTCTAAGAAAAATATCAGGCCATCTTCTGATGACTTGATAGGTTTGAAAGTTGCATCTTGCTGAATTACTAAACACTGCTGTGTATATGTTGCCTGGCAAAGAATCCTTCAATTTTTAATGATTTTGACAACTGTGTCTTGATTAAGACTCTTCTTTTGTTAAAAAAAAAAAAAAAAGAAAAAAAAAAAAGGCGCTCTCTCATCTATATTACAAATACTTAAGATGACGTGAGAAATGCCAAGGAAATTTTGAGGAGAAATCAACAGATACTTATGAGAAGCATGGACACAATTGAAAAGGGGATAATAAAAATACCTTAGTAACTTTGTTTCAATAAGCAATAATAACAAAATGTCATAACACAACTAGTTGTTCTTCTAGGAAATGAGCATGGTGACCAATATGCTCTCCAACCATAGTATGATCTAGGAAAAACAAATAGGTAAACCACATGTATTGTCCTTTCTTAAGTCACCAAACTACTGGGCAGTAGTTTATCATCATTCAACATAGTTGCCTAAAGCTTAAATTCAGCTGTATGATCATTATAAAAAAGCACTGTGAACTGTAACTGCTATTCTCAGCAGACGATAACCTCTGCTGTGGGACTTTCTAACCCCAGTTTGGGCCATATGACTAAGGTCAAGGAAAAGAGATTTTTACCAGCTTATCTCTGTCACATCTTTTTTGAAGAAATAAATCTGCCTTTAGTTGTGTGCATTGGTACTCAAAAAGAGAGCTAATAAAATCAGGAAATCAGTCTTAAGTGTTTCCCAATAAAGAGTATCTGCTTGTTCAGATCTGTCAGGTTTTGTAGGCCATTAAAAAATAATCAGTGAGATGAAAGCATAAAAGAGAAAGCTTGGTCCTTAATATGTCCTGTGCATTAAACTCTTTCTGAACGTTCCTGCTTGAACTCCATTCCGGAATAGCCTCATTAGTACGATTTATGAGTCATTAATTCACCTTGTCAATATTACCAGTTCTCTTCTATAGCTTGCCAGTTATTCCCTGTTCAGAGAAAGGAGAAACATGGCAGAGTTATAATAAATGAGTTCAGGGATGTGAGCTGCATTCACACCTATGCTGACAATTGCTCTGTGGTTTGCCCTGCAAGTTCTCCTATCAGTTCCCCTTACTCTGTTTCTGAGATTTGAAAATTCTTGTGCCCACATAGGACTCTTCAGATGGAGAACTGAGTCTTGTGGGCAGGCTAGTGTAAAACATAAACAGTCATTGAATCAAGGATAAGAAAGTCTCCCCAGCAGGGAGTTGTACCCAGTCATCCATAGCCTATCTACATTCTAACTTGTACACTCCAGTGGCCATCTACCCCATTTTTAAAGGGTGAACTTAGGTACCTAAAAGAGGATATGGATTCTCATTTAGCCTATGCACACTCCCATAGCCTAGGAAGAGCCAGGAGAAAGAAGCGAGGTTCAAATCTGCCATGCAATTCAGCACTTCATGTTTGATATTTTAAGTAGCTGCAGACTGCTTTGTATCTAACTCTGAAACACCTGCCTTGGAGCCACAGGGTCTAACAGCAGGCTGTGAATTCCACCCGGGGATCAGGGACCTTGCAAGGTAAGTGTCACTTTGATAATGCTGAAGTCCCCTTGTAGATTTAGCTGTTGGTGTCTAGCCAGTGCCAGAAATAAATAACTATTACTTTCAGCTGGCAGAGCTGCAGCAATAAATCCACAACTTATTTTTCTGTTGTCTCAGATAGTTTGCTGCTTACAACTACTCCCTGTGCTCCCTCCAGGCCAGATTTATTTGTTCTCTCTTGATACCAAGGCATTTGCAAGTCATATTCTTCAGGGTCATAAACTTCCAACTTGTAGGACTGACAAAACTGGACTTTGGAAAATTACTGTCTTTTTTTTGTCCATGGGGAAAAAAGAAAGTGCTATAGACATCATCCCACTTGAAGCTGTTTTCTGTTTCAGTTTGTTAAAGTTTTTGTTCAGCTTTGTGATTACTGGAAAAAAAATACGAAACCAACCACCATTCAGAGCAAACTCTGAAGTATTTTAGTTAAGGATATGAATTTTCCTACTGTGTTACCTTCCACACTACTGCTAAACAAAAATAGAAACCAATCTATGCAGTGCAAAAATTAAATAACCTTGCAGAAATAAAATATTATGTTACTGTGCATTTGACTAATAAAGAAAGTATTTGAAGATCTACCTCAAAAGATGCATGAGAAAATATTTAGTGTACTTATTCATGTTCAGTGAGCAAAAAATTTCCTTCCGTTCCAGGAAAGCACCCAGCAATAAGATAAGGAAACCAACCATGCTTAAAGCACAAGCTTGTGTCAATTTCTACACCTGCATATGATAAAGACAGCCATGTGAAAGGATAAGGGTATCAACTGGCTGATGATAGCAACATAAACCTCCTAAATCAGACGGCAAAGATAAATTAGAACTATCTGCCACCTACATCAGATGGTGAAGGAGGCAGGAACACAATGCTCTGGATACCAATTAGTGGTATAATGGAGTCAGTATCTCATGTTCTAGTGTGTCAAATTCCAGCAGTGCCAGTGAGATCAGAACAGAAGTCACAGCAAGGTCACTATGATCTGTCAGCAGGAGAGCTTCAGCCAAGTACTGCATCCTAATCCCTGGTTGCTGAGAATCTAGCGGAGGAGAAATGCCTGTAGTTAAAATGTGTCTAAAGCAATATCCTCCAAGGGCATCAGGCTGGAAGCAGACTAGTGTGCTACACAAGCTAATAAAACGCAGTTGATTTTAACTGTTAAAGGAGCACTTTTTGTTTTGATACAGGAACACACTGAAGTCTGCCTATTCACAGAAACAGCAAGGACAGCAGCAGCGTGGCAGGGACACATTACAATACAAACACCTTCAAGCTCACTCTGACAAGTTAGTCAGTCCAAAATATAATAACTGTAGCAACAGAATGCTACACAAATATTAGTGGATTTATCCTCCCAGCATCACTTGTCAGGCAGAGAAATAACATACCTGCTGCACAACGCATGAGGCACACAGCAAAACCCCTTGTCTTAACTTTTGCCAATACTAGAGAAAATTGAGAGCTTATCCCCCTGTGCTAGCCCACCCTGCTACAGTATGCTCACACTTACACCATTAGCATACTTCCATCATGTTTCATGCCTGCCCTGAGGATGTATGCAGCCATAGCAAGCAATACCGCTGCCAGAGCAAAGATGGTGAGGAGTACAATTTCTCTAACATGCTCAGAATGTCTGGAAAGGAGAATGGTCGTATGTTTGCGGTATGGTCCACTGGGGTTGTTGCTCTGTGTGTAGATACAGTCCTTATGTGCATGTTACAAAAATAAACTTTTTTTTTTTCTCCATGTGCATTGAAAATCCTTGATGCTAAAAAAGTAGCTGCCCTAATTTGGTCAATGTGCAAATATAATAGAGAGAAGGACCCACTCCTAGTGATTAGAAGACACATTAGTCCCATCTTTGTTCTTTTTGAGGTCCACTGTCTCCTGTTGTTTGCTCATTCTGCCATTAATCTTCTGTCTGTTGAGAATTGTTCTTAGAGGGACTTGTCCCCAGGGAAGAAATCTGGAGCTAAATTTAACTTCTAATTATTCAGAACAGTTGTTGAAGGTGGGTAGGCCAGTTAGTAGAAGACAATAGCAGCAATGGTTATGGTGTGCCCTTTTCAGACTTCTGCAAGATTTCAATTTGGGTAAAGTTTCACATTGCAGCTAGACAGATCCAGCAGCCAGATCTTGCTGCTACAAGGGGTGGGCTGCCTCCTCTACATTCCTGCTCCATCCCTTGCATGGCTTGGCAGTTCAACTGAACTGATCTGGCTCACTAAGTTATCATAAAAATATTCACTTTCTTGTGTTGAGTTCATTTTCCGTGTGTTCAGTGAGCTCAACTGGCCCATCAAGGGCAAGATGAGTGCTAGGAAAGAAAAAGGGAAGAGTTGCACAGCTGGTGACAGGGGGAAGAGTAAGAAGAGGGGAATAGAGGGAGAAATGAGAGAACTGAGCTCTTTCACATGACAGTGACCTTTAGATCTGTTGTGCTATACTGTGAGACCTCACCCTTACATACTACAATAGAAGAAAAAAAAAAGTTTTATTACAGTGCATGAGGTGGCACCTTCCATTTGTATCATGGGCATCTTTATCTTGCACTGAAGCTGCACAGGTAATCAAGTGACTGAACAGGGACTACAAACTACAGAAACAGACAAGTGATATTTTTCTTACAAAAAAACTACTGACTGGAATTCTAGCAAATGAAAAATTCTGTCTCGTTCCTCTTTAGAAAGAAACTAAAATCAGCTAGGCAATAGTCTGGTATGTGATATTCTACAGGCTGTCTAAATAAGCAAGTGGTTTGAACACCTACCAGTTTAGATTTGATCAAGACACAGACACAATGTTTTAAGTCTGAATATAAATGCTTCTCAAGTGAATTCTCAGATAACTCACACGCTGAGAAATGCTAGATTTCCTCTTTTTTCCTCTATTTGCCAGCTATTTTGAATTGCATGAATAAAACAGGGATCCCAGAAATTAGAAGAGTAGCATTTACAACCATAGCAGAGCCTCTCCAGTAACTTAGAGCTACAGCTGTGGTCACATGAAAAAGCTACCCAACAATACACTACTGCTTGCCTTTTCTGCCTCCTCATATCTGACCTGATTAGTCTGCACAGTGTGGTCAGGATGAATTAAGAAGAAAATGGGAAAGCCATTGGCAAATGAGAAAATTGGCAAATGGTGCTATCTCCAAACAGAAAGCTGAAGGTGAGCTTTCAAGATGAAGCACGGTCCTTATGTTTCACACTGTCCTTTGAAACAGGAATAGAGACAACTGTCTTCATCTTCCTGTCCTGAGGTGCTGAGTACCTAATCTGTGCTTCTTATATTCTTTGTGTGACAGACATCTTGTAGATCAAAGGTGACCTTTTTTCCAGTGCAGAGAAAAGCCACTTACCTCCCCCCACTTTCTTTCTTCCCTGTCCCTTTTCTGGATGCCCGAGTAGACTGGTCTTTGCAGATGCCATGTTCAACACAGATATCTTTGCCCTTGCCCCATGCTTCCAGAGAAGATCTGATCTTCAGACCCCCCAACCCTCTGGGCAAACAGCAGGAGCTTCATGTTCGTTGTTCCTCCTTCATTATTGAAATAACAGGTTTTGCTCTCTTCAGCTCAGAGTGATACCAGGCATCTGATGGGTTCCTGCAGTCAAGCAATTGGTATACTCTGGGGTTTCTGAGGGTCCACTGCTCTGCTGCTTAAAATGTAGAGATGAATGAAAATGAAGAGACTGTAGACAGGTTGGGATAATAGAAGCTAAGAAAACATTTTATGATGTCTCCTATTTCAGATTAAACCCAGATTAAATACAGGATTAGCAGGTAATGAAGATAGGACCTGATGCTAGAATCTCTCCCAGTAGCTGAGTCTTCCCTCATTAGCAAGGCAGAGAAGCAGAACAGTAATATTCCTGTCACAGTGTGAAGATTAATTGAAAAGTGAGGCAATCAATTTTTAAGTTCATAGCTTCTTTAGTTGCTATAAAAGTACAACTTTGTCATAATCCATTCATAAGAGATTGCTTGTTGCGCCAGCACAGATGACTTCTTATGCCATTGTACCTCCATATGGAATTAAAAGCAGCACAGGAAGCCTGAGTAAGTGAGCATGAAAAAAACATCAATAGCAGGGATAACACCATGAATAGTTCCAGACAGAAGAAAGATGTAATTTATAACTCTGCTTCAGTCTCAGTCACGAAGACTGACAAATGAAGAAAGACTTCCTTCGTTTCTGCTGGAATCTCATTTTTGATGAAGCTATTGAATTCAAATACCGATCCCTTGACAGGCTCTTCTTTACAGCAATTCATTTACTACTTAAAAACTAGCTGATACTGACAAAAACAAATATGATTTTGGTGAATAATTTGAGACTAAATCTCTCAATTTAGTGAGCACTGTGTTCTGTTGCTTATCATGAAGGACATTTATTGGATGGACGAAAATCCCAATAGTAGGAATGTATTTCAACATAAAATACCTACCATAAAGTTATTAATACAAACCTATTTTTGAGAGGCTAGGCAGATGGGACAAGCAAAGCCTTCTGAAAATAATGGATGACTTACAGAGTGTGACACTAGCTCTGTGCAGCTCACACTGGTATATGGTTATACCAGATATCTATTTTGCACAGACAGGCCTCATGATAGGTAAGAGTGTGTTACATAATGGATCCACATTGAATGGTGTCAATTTTGGCTTCTTCACCATTACAGGAAACTGCTCAGCTGACCAGAATTATGTAGTATGTGTAAATCAATCCCTCACACAGGATGTCAAAAGAAAAATCACTTTGTGCGTAGCAAGTGTAAGTGCACTGATTAGGGTAATAATTTATATCCCATCAGACTGTAAACATCCCCCATGCTTCCAGCATTCACGTTCTGTCATTTTAACCAGCTGCATCAGTAGGTAAGCAAGGTAACTCCAACACAGAGTCCAGAAATATGCTTAAAGATGGAGAAGTTTAAATCAAGGGCTGGGGATCAGAAATTCTCAGCCCCATGTCCTCTTCTACCACTGCAAGGCAAGAGGTCATACGGCAAGTCATTAGCATGTCATTACCATTACCACCATGCCTTGTGAAAAGCAAAGATGGTTCATCCTTCTGAAAAAGAAAACAGTTGGATTATCTACTTCAGAGTAGTACTGAGAACAGTAATTAGGGAACTAGTCTTTTATCTGATCTCGATTTCAGTCTACTTCTTCCATTATATGGTGATAGGTCCATTACTAGCAAAGAGAATTTCACACGTGAAGAGCCAAATATTGGAGCATAAATCTCACTTTCCAAATCATAGCCTTTTTCTTGTTCATTTTCTTTTTTTATCCTTGAAGATTAACAGAATCAAATCATTCTAGTGAAAGGATGAAACAGAACAGATCATGTACTCCAGTGAATGAAACAAAGTAGAAAAAATAGAAGTAGAAAAAAAATAGACTCATATGACTAAGTAGAGAGAGTCAGAAGAAACACAGCAGCTATAGAGGAAGATTAAGAATAGTAAAGACAAGCCCAGTGACTGAAAATGTGAGTTATGAAACAGACTCTCCACACATATGAATGAATGCTTTGGCTTTCACACTGGAAAAAGAGAAATCTTTTCATTTCAAGGTACAGAATTCTAATCCAATTGTTAAAAAAAAAAATCCCAGAGTGTTTATAACAACAACTGCCCTTCTCATATGAACAAATGCATGTCTCCTTCAGTTTCATTATCCCTTTTAGTGGCAATGCCAGGTTAAACAACTCCCACCTTCTTCCCACCACCAGCTTTTTGATAGTGTTCTCTTCTTCATGAGGGCAGATGTTTGGGAGGTCCCAGGGCAAACAGGTTTCAAACTGCCTGTACCCCCAGTCCCCACCTAAACCCTGCTTTTCTTCAGCTGGGTCAGTTTCCCAATGGCACAAACAGCAGCCTGGGAGACTTAGGAATTAGAATAAGCTGCCTGAAAGATAGGGCTGGTGTCCAGAAGGTGCTTAGGACAGCTTAAACAGACTTGCCATCACTTGACTTAATTTGGTGTTCAACAAACACTTCGTTTTAGCATTAGCTGGCTCTGCTTCTGAGAGTAGTCCCTTACCTCATGGGTCCACCCACTCTCTCCCATCCCATGTTTCCATTTCCTTTTGGCAGATGCCTATGGTTTTTGCAGCTTTACAACAAATGGGAATGGTGAGTTTACCCAGCTGAAAAATAGATTTTGCCTTTGTTTTGCTCAAGTCAGTTCTCAAAAGATTAATCTTTCACCTATTTCACCCCACATGTACAAACTCAAGGCTGCGAGCCAGTGCCTGGGGACAGGGAACCACAGGTCTCGCTCTGGATGATGCACATGAAAACTCAACAATATATTTGCAGGGCAGAACTGCTATTTTCAACAGCAGTGTGGTCTTAAGCTCACTGTGAAACCATACCTGAATCTATGGCAGACGTCTGAACACCAAAAATAGCCTACAAGATTCATAGTAGAATTGCAACTTACTCTTCCGCTGCAAGGAAGTTATTTGGAATTTTAAGAAAGGCTGACTGCTTCTTTCTGTAAATATATTTAATAATAGCAGGCTTCCCCTGTCTTAAACCCTGTTGATCTGAAACTCTGCCATACTGTCACACATCTACCGAACGACTAATCAGCCAGAAGCCCCACTGAGTTAAATATGTGGGCAACCTGATGTTGACTGCATATTTCAGAGTGGGGATACTTTGGATAAGGATTCCAGAAGGAAAAACAAAAATTGCTTAAGCTCTCTCAGGACACTCAATATCTTTTTCAAAATAGAGAATTTGAAAAAAATAAATAACTTTAAACATATTATTGCAGCTATTTGGCTGCTGAACTCTGGGACCCCTCAGTGTTTGCAAGGAGAGCTAGAGTGTAAGCTTCAGCCAGTTGCCTACAGAACAGTTCATCGACCTCTTCGCCTTGGTCAGGTGGCCTGTAGTAGACTCCCAGCAGGATATCTGCTTCGTTTATGGGTGAAGTAGAGGAAGGCGAACATTTGACTGGCTCATCACGCTTATCAATCTCCATACAGTCGAAACACTCCCTAACATAGAGCGCCACCCCACCGCCCTTTCTACCCTGCCTATTCCTCCTGTAGAGCTTGTAGCCAACCATTGCAGCACTCCTCTCATGACAGTCATCCCACCACGTTTCCGTGATGGCAACTACGTCATAGTTGTCGTGCTGAACGATGGCTTCCAGCTCCTCCTGTTTATTGCCCATGCTGCGTGCATTAGTGTAGAAGCACTTGGGCCAGGCTGACGACTCCATGTGAGAAAACCCCAAAATTTTGTCTGTGGCACCAGTCTCTCCGCCACTTGTTTATCAGGTGGGTCTGCCTCCCTCTATCAGTATTCCTCTCTTCCACCAAAGGAATTGAGGAGAACACCACCTGGGCTCCTGATGCCTCAAGTGATCTCCCCAGGGCCCTGAAGTCTTTTTTAATTGTCTTCAGGCTCCTCTCTGATACATTATCACTACCAACCTGGATAACTAGTAGTGGGTAGTAGTCCGTAGGCCGGACGAGACTAGGGAGTTTCCTAGTGATATCCCTGACCCTGGCCCCAGGGAGGCAGCAGACTTCCCTGTGGAGCGGATCCGGCCGGCATATGGGGGCTTCTGTTCCTCTCAGAAGGGAGTCACCAACTACAATTACCCTTCTTTTCCCTTTGTTAGAGCTGGTCCTAACTCGTGGGGGAGCCTGACTTACCTTGGGTGACTCCTCTGATGGACCCTCATCTCCATTTTGGTCTGTTTGCCCCTCTATTTGCCCCTCCATTTCGAGAGCCCCATACCTGTTCTGCAAGGGTAGCCGGGAAGGGGAGGGAGGCCGGGAGGGGATTCGCCTGTCTCACCGAGCAGAGACCTGTTTCCATTCCCCCTCATCTCTTAGGTCCTCTTCCTGTACCCGATGGCAAGGGAGGAGGGGATCCTCTCTCTCTAGGGGAGCCTCTGCCCTGTCCTCAAGGATGGTAGGGCCTGACTCCACCAGTCTGTCTCCCTCTCGCACTCCCTTATTGTCCTCAGCCTTTCCACCTCCTCCTTTAGCTCCATCCCCAGGCTGAGCACATCATTCACCTGCTCACAGCGCACACAGCCCCTGTTACAGGGGGATGCTGTGGCATTCCCTGCAGCCTGCACAACTGCATCCTTTCCTGGGAGCTCGGTCTGGGTTCCCACATCCAGTTTGGCCTTCCTCTGCCTGGTGGAGACCATTGTTCTTGCAGTGCTGACTGCCCCCAGGAGCTGATCTCTGCAGCAATCAGTTGTTAGCACCTCAGCTCCTCGCTCCCCTCCCCAGTTCACGGCTCCTCAGTGCCTTCTCCACACCCTGCTCGTGGGAACCGCCCCGGGCAAACTGCCGTGCCCCCCTCACAGCCCTGCCCCGCTCCTGTTTGCCCGCTCCTGTTCCTCTCTCCCTGGAGCTCGGCTCTCTGATCAGCTCTCCCGGCTCTCAAAACCCCTGAAATTTGCCTTGGTTTATCGCGATTCCCTGCTCTTCTGTGGGACAGCCCAACCTCGGGCTGTGTCCTCAGCAAATGACGAATGATGAATCTATCACCATAAGAGACTGGAGAGGTGTTAAAAGAGAAAGTAAGTAACAAAGTAAGGTGGCAAAATCGGTGTGTTTGTGCTGAGGTAGGACCTGCTCAGGGACTTTGCTTGTTTACAATGGACAATTTCTCACCATGTTGTTTATTGGTGCTACTAAATCAACCTATTAACCCTTGGAGAGGAGCAGCAGACATAACTGAGGAAAATGCATTGCTACTGATATTTCATGGCTTAATCTGTATTGCAGAATATCTTGAGTTCAATTAATAGGAATATACATTTGGTTTTGAAGTTGCATATACACACAGAAATCTTCACAGAGCTAGCTGACAGTCAGACACACTATCTACTGTTTCTACAAACTGAAATTCAAAAAAACCCACAAAACAACAGGAGAAATGCAATTCCGGCAGCTGCTGCAAACTCCATCTTTATTCAGAGATCTTCCAAGATGCCTCTGAAGCAGGGAATTTATAATTACTTAGACTTTTCTTGTTACATCTTGTAATCCAGGCATAGTCATTAAAGCTGTAACTTCCTTTCAGTTTGGTAGGAAACAACCAATATTCTCTTCTCAGAAACCTCAAAGTTCAAAGCATTTTATCACAGGAGAGATCTATATTTTAAAGCACCACCAGTTTTGAGGGCAGGCTAGATTGTGCAGAGCTTCTTTATTTACCCAATGACTGGTTCCTCATATTTTAGGTGAATAAAAATGTACCTTTGAAGGAATCCTTATGTTTTCTTCATTCTAGCAAAACCTGCCTATATCAATACTTCTATTTTCAATAAATAGCCTGCTGAACTGAACAACAAGCACATAGCAAATAGTTGTTTCTTAGGGTCATTAGAAGGAAAAATACTCTGTGGCTGTAGGAGACACCATGGAGATTGCTATTGCTTTAATAGGGTTTTTGTTACTGTCACATTTCCGTAATCAAACATGGGAATATTGTCAAGTTACAGATTTTGTATGCTGACTGCAAAACAAGTTGGAAAACTGTATTCAAAGAGTAATTTTCACTATAAGATTGCTACAAGTAATTTCACACTCTAAGAGTACCTTACACAGAGTTTCACGTTAGACAGGTGTATCGGTCTTACTCTATGTTTTCATTACTGTCTAGGCTGATAAAGTAGCAAAGAAACCTTTCAAATGATGACAAGCTGCAAAGTATTGCAAACATCACAGCAGAAACAAAAATACTTCAAAACGGCCTTGAAAAAACTCAGGACAGGTAGGATGCAATTCAGAAAGTTTGAAGTACTACACAGTGCGAATTAATTGCATAAACGCAGTGGGCAGAAATTCTGAAGAACAAAACCTGGGAGTATAGGAAACCACAAACAGAATAGAAGCAATCCATTGTCATGATATAAAGAACCCCAGAACTGTTTCAAGTTCATCCTCAACAGAGTGGATAATCTTAGGCAGCCACCATTTTTCTTAAAACTGCATGCTGACACAGGTTTCTAGATAGACCTGCAATAGTTCAGATAATTTAAAAGGGAACAAGAAACTGAAGTCCACTTATTCCTTAAAAAATAAAAATCAATTACAAACATAAGGTGTCATTTCAGGGTTAATAGGAGCAAAATTACATCTGCCAGCTTGTGCATGAACCACTTCTCTCCCTTTTCACCTCGTCAGCTTTTTTCTGAGAAGCCAATGCACTGTATTGAGAACTTAAGAGCACAGGACCCTCATAGTGCAAATGCCTAACTCTTTCAAGAATGACACTCACATTTATGCAATAACAGTATAAACAGATGTAGTGGATGCAACTGCAAAGTTATCTAGTGTTAAGTACGTGTCCTTGTGAAGTCACTTAAGACCAGCTGTTTAAAAATTACATACAAATGTCTCATTTAAGTGACTACCAATAGGCAGAGAGCAGTGTTACCTACATAGGTAATTTTTCTTAGTCAATCAAGCATAAAGGTGTCTAAAAATATTCAAGTAAAAAAAAAAATCCATGAGTTTTTGTATGTCAAGTACAATATATGAATAAAGCATTTCCTGTATTGGCATAGTCTCTTACCTCTGGAAGCAACTGTACTTCAAGGATGATTGTTTTACTTGTCATATCTGAAGTCTAAATATCCACAGTTATCAGGATGACACAGGAAAAGTTTTTTACAGGAAATTTGTGCAGCTGGATATATTAGTTTTATAAGTGTTCACTTAAGACATTTAAATTAATCTAAGTACTTGTACCTTATTTGATGAGCAATGAAGGGAATAAAATTTGATACAATCTTCCATCTTTCCTATTCCATTTGTTATAAGCTACTAAAATGCATCTTTTATTCTTTCCCCTTAGCGTAACTCAGTAGTAATCACATCTTTAAACTCCTTACCACCGACCTGAATGATTAAACATATTTCTGATGTTGGAAGATACCCTCTAACACCTTCTTCAGTTCCAATAATGATTATGGGTCAGAAAGAAAGGAAGCCTGCAGCTTTAAATATCCTCCATTGTCAAAAGGCTATTATTTAAATGCCTTCAGTTCTGCCTACTGGAGGGGAATAAAAATCAAAAGTAGCAGGAGAAGAGAAACCAAGGAATAATGGAAGATATGGCCATTCAGCATGTCACTTGTCACAAAATTCAGAAACTGCATCCAGGCAGATTCATCAATATCAGCCAGTGGCTGCCCTGCCAATAACACTGCTTCATCACTTGTGGCTGGATTCCACTGTTAACAGTGAGTGCAGAAAGCTGGCTTGAATCTCTTGAACATGATTTTACCTTTCATTGAAGTGAACTGTGAAAAAGTCCTCAAGGTTCTTTGGGAGAGCAGATGAAATAATGGGGTTCTTAAAAACATAAACCAGGAGTTTTTTCCTTAGTTAACATTAAGCAAGACTGAATGATCAAGGCAAAAGGACAGCAAGATATGTCAGTGGTTCATCAGATGCACAGGGTATAAAACAAGCAGGTCACAGCAGAGCAATAAGAGATGAGTTTCATGTCTGGCAGCAGCACTATTTCATCTGGTTTCAACAACTTCTCCATCTTAGCTCCCTTCTCTGCTCTACCAGCTGAGCTGTTTGAGCAACCAAGCAATGAACTTCATCAGAGAGCTGATAAAACACCTCAGCAAAATAGATGGTTATTTCCAGATGAATCCATTCCCAGTCCTGTTAAGTGTGCAAGTGCCCAAACAGATCTGACAGCACAATGGAAGCAGCACTGCATGGACATGAATGGGAAGCTGGGAGCAGTTGATTAAGTTGACAGTGGCACTTAAGAAATACACAGAATGACACTTAAAATACCACAAGGAAAAGAAAGCCTGACACAGCCACACAAATACAGGTATTGCGACCTTGATCCCAGTCTTGCAACAGATCAAATCCAGCAGTGACTCCGACTTAGGAAGTCCCTGTCCTTCCAGCAGCTGTTTGCGTGTCCCTTAAGCGTGCTAATCAAACAGTTTCTATGTTGAACTGAAAATTGGTTTAAGAAAAGCAACTGGAGTAACAACAATGCTTGAAAGGAAAGAAAGCCAAACAGGTATGCAAGAGTTCAAGGAAAACTCAGTATGAGAGTATTTCCTATAGAAGCTTATATCAAAATACCTAAACTAGCTGTAATTCATATTTTCTACTGTCATGTAAATCTGTGCAATGGAATAAGTTTTAATTTAAAAGTTCCCAAATATGATTTGGCTCAAGTTTTTTTATTATTTTGCAGCCACATAAGAGAAACTAAGGAGTATGGCCAAGCAAAATGAGGTGGCTATGATGTACCGTTTCATCATGCCCAGGGAAAGAAAAAGAAGCACTGGTATATACATCTCCAACACTCAGCCATCAAAACAAGCTTTTTTTTTTTTTTAAATTCTGTTTATTTGGACAGGCTTAGGAGGCTGCCCATTTCATAAAATAGAGACCATCTCCATGCCTCTCTCCTGTTCATCATCCAGCTGCCTCCCATTCCTTTCTCTGTTCCCCCCAGCTCAAACTAAACACTGCAGAGACAAACTATCAAGAATATTTTCAAAGGAATAATGCAACATATTCTTCCTTTAACCTGCCTTTCAGAAATGGCTTGATCACTTGGCTGTTATTTGTCAAAGCTTTTCACCTTAAGCATATGTCAGCTATGGAAAAGTGCAGCCAAAACTGCTAAAGCTTCTCACAGTTATGAGCAACTAAATACAAAGAGTCATACCAGGACATGTCATGCAGCCTTAACAACACACAGTGCTATCTACCTCTCCAGGAATCTTACTTATATATAGGTGTAGTGATTTCACTTAGATTATTGGCTTGAGTAAATATCCATTAGCTCCATTAATTTTAAACTTGCATCAGTGAGAAATATTGGCCCTGGTTAAATAAAAAGGATGCTCAGCTTCAGCTTTTAACACACAGACTACTGAAAATGCTTGCTAAAAATTCCACTCTTATGCATGTGGTAGTTATGCGACAACTGCAAACAAGCAGCAGAGCTTGCTTGCCAATGTTGTACAGCCACCCTGCTATCAAATCTTTGTAAAAACATGTTAAGAAGTACACATTTAAAGGCAGACATTTGACTCAAGTATGTCTAAAGGTTATATGATCTGACATTTCCAGTATATTTGTTTGTTTCTTGGGTTTGCATTTTGTCTGCATGTAATTTCTTTGTATCTTACCAGGAACTCCACTTAATTTTTGGTAGCTTTAGGAACCCTAAGCCATGTAGGAAAAGTGTGCATACAGAGATGTATGTGAAATTCTCAGGCTTTCATTAAACAAAGACCATACATGAAGTGCAAAGACCCTTACAGACTGCATAGCCATAATGTTTTAAGCATTTCCTCCCAGAAACTTTGCTGAAAAGTAGACAAACACATAGACACCCCACCCCCTGCCAGTGTCCTCAAAAACATGTAAACTGAGTTAATTCTGTTTGAATTAATTTTATCTTGAAAAAGTACATTACAGAGAATTTTGGTAGGTAAAAACTAAAAAAAAAATTAAAAAAAAAATCAGGTTTGCCAGAGCCACGTAATTAAAACATGACATACTTTCCAACACAGGAGGGACCATTCCTGGCAATTTCTTATTAAAAGTATTGATGTCAAAAGAAATTCAACTCTCTTTTGTGTACTTTCAGGCAAGAATGCTTTAAGAATATACCTAGAAGAATACGCCTGATAGAATTAACTCAGTGCTGGATCCAGCACAGATACCCCTTGAGGCCTTTGGCAACATCCTTATCCATTTTCACGTCTGTAAAATGAAGACAGATCTCACTCTTCTTTGTCTTACATGGCTACAGAGATTAAGCAGATACCAGATTACTTTACATTTTACCAGTATAACACTGCAAACAGACTTTTTTCCTGGGGATAGACAAACTCCTAAAAGGACCTGGGGCAGAACAAGGTGGCACACCTACAAAAGCCTTTCACCCTGCATGTTTGTGAATTTCTAATTTCATCTGCAAAGTAAACAAGAACAGGATGTTCTTTTGATTTACATTTATGATTTGTTTTACGTTTTCTATTTGCAGAAATTCTTCTGGACCTCCTAGCTCCATCACCAAAAAAAGACTTTTGGTTCACTGACCTTTTCCATGAGATGTGAATCCTGCAGACAGAACAGAATCCTCTTCCCTTCTTGTTTAAACATTCCTTAGCTCTCTTATATAATATTTCCTTCTGGACAATCTAGGCTTTGAGAGGTGCCAAAATAGATAACTGATTGACAACTGTAGGTAGAACTTAGACCTTCTGAATAAAGCCCTAGATGGTCATGAGTAGAATTCATCATGCTGGACTAGATGGCTGAAGAGAAGACCTGAGCAGGTCAGCAATGACACACTTGACCTGTTTTGGACATTGCCTTTAGGATGAAACGAAACACGCTACAAAGTACCCACTTCTCTTCCCTGAATTCAGAGGTAGCTCATTTCTAGATATCAACATTTCATTAAATAAATCCCCCTTTCAACTCAATTTTGGAAATAGGATTTAAATCTCTAAATCTTTTCGAGAATTCATCCTGTATTTTTTTTGTAGTCTAGCACAGACTCTTAACAACATATATAGCTAAACTGGCATATTGGCAATT
This sequence comes from Podargus strigoides, assembly GCA_028020825.1. Classification (NCBI taxonomy): domain Eukaryota; kingdom Metazoa; phylum Chordata; class Aves; order Caprimulgiformes; family Podargidae; genus Podargus; species Podargus strigoides. The sequence goes on from CM051662.1 coordinate 61,938,672, forward strand.
TTAATAAAAGCAGCACATAGATGTCATTCAGTAGTGTGTCCTTAATTCTCCAAAAGCTTCACCAGAATTATCATTCCTGCTGTATAGAAGTGAAAGCAGAGAGGCAGATATATTTTTTTATACTATCTGGCAGTAATATTCTGATAACTGGATGATGAAAAAGAAGAACTTTTCTGGGAGCAATTTAGAGCAGTGTCTTAACTTAGCCATATTTAATCACATTTTGGAAGAAGGTATTGATTGTGGAATTAACTGTGCATGCAGAGAGCCTTGGGAGACTACTGCATTGGGCTTAACAGAGCTCTAGTAGCCCTTGGGCTAGATTGCATCACATACGGATGTTTGCTGCTCTTCATTAACTTTTTCCTTCAAATATGACATTTGCTTTTTCTCAGATACATCCTCTTCATTCTTTTTTTCATGCACAAAGATTATATTACATTTTTAAAAAACAAAAAGTACATTCAGTAATTCATACTGCTTACTCTTCCTTGCCGTTGCATGTGATTCCCATGACTGTACTTGGTAACAGTATTTCCAGTGCACAGAACATTCCTTCACAAAAGGCGGGGGCTGGTTTTATTTGCTTATCCTTTCCTTGACACATTTCTAGAATGTCAATGCTGACATTTTGTATTTTTGCTGAAATTCTTCTTTGTGGTCTCAGAATTATGGATTGCAAATTTAGTCAGAGCTGTAACTGAGGGTGAAGTTAATCAAATACAAATGTTTATAAACTGAAGTTTTAAATGCTATGAACAAAAACATTTTTCTGCTTTTCTTCAGAGTTCATTCTGTTCCGTAAAGCTTTTCTAAGACTTCTTGATGTAAAGGTGTAGGCCTATGCTAGTAGTTTAGTTCAAGATTCAGTTCTGGGTGACTTTGAGAAGTCAGTCTGCCTAGGCTTCGATTCTACCAAGTACATGATGGGGATGATAATACTCTCGAGAGGGTCCCTTTCATTCTTATTCATACTGATTGCACAGAAAACTATATCAAAAGGTTTGATTTCAACAGACACAGTGGTGTGAAATCAATTAGAACAGCTACTGCTTTAGCATGAACTGATGTTCATATCATTAAAAAAACCCCCACAGCTCCATGAAGGGAGTGAGAATAGTGCAACCAGAAAGACCAAACCAGCTACTCATCTTACATGTGGGCCATAGAGATCAAACTAGGGGAATATTAAAGAAATGCGATAAATATACTAGAACAACTGACACTGCTTGAATCAATTAACAGTGGCCCTCAGTTTTGTCACTATCCTGTTCAAAAAGTCCTACAGTGTATAATATCCCAAAAGCCTAGTCTAAGGAATAAAAAGGACACAATATCCCTGTCACAAGAAACCTATTGTTTAGATCAAAAGTAAAATTTTCAGTTGCTGTTCAAACAAAAGACCACCAACTTCTGGCTGCTTCTGCAACAGTTTTGCTGTTCAAAATTGCTACAAGTACAAAACATGTCTCTGCTTGTGTATACAATACATCTATTTAAAGGCCAAGAAAACATCAATACACAGTATATCATTATAATGAATTTTAAATCACAGGCACCTATGAGCAGTTTCATATTTGTATACCTTGCGTTTATAGAATTGGCCAAGTTGTGGATAAAACTAAATAAACAAAAAATTCTTTTCAAGTTCACCCAGAATATTTTACTTAGGCTAAAAAAAAGAGTATTTAATTTCATCTCTACATTGACAGACTTTCTATTAAATACCTTAAAAAGAGGACAATTTCCAAATGAAAATGCCATTTCAAGAACCAAATTTTAAACTTAAAGTTACGAAATTAAATACACTGACTTCTCATGTTTCTTTTTTTATGGAAAATCTTTGAGTATATGACCTAAAATTACTACTTTCACTCCTTCTAAATCTACATTTTCTGGCATTTTGCTATTCACAAAAAAAAAGTCATCAGCAGTTTGATGTTCACACTACCACCCAGAAGATAATAATTGTTTCTTAGAAGCATTCAAAGCTCCAGAGTGTCATGATACTGCTTATCAAAGTATTTGAAGTTTCTTAATATTCATGTCTCTTTAGGCAAATGAATTGGGGTATTGACATATACAAACATACCCTGGTCATAAAATTAGAGCACTTGTAGTTAGGCATTAGGGTGTGCAACAAAGCTCTCCAGTTAATTCTGAGAGGTACAGCTAAATGAGATGGAGCAGTTACCTTAAGAAGTGCTCATCCTTTCTCCCAGCTACCAAAATGCTGTTCCTGCACTGCAGCTCACATCCCAACAGTTGTACCAATACAACTGTTGTGGGGATGTTCTGTAAACTGGATCACACAATTGATACAGGCTAAAAATAATTCTGTAACTATTTTCCTTATTTTCCTTAATCCAAAGTGAGTAAATTAAGGAAGATGTCATCTCTGCTAGGAAGGAAAATTGGTGGGGAGAGGCAAGATCTTTCATTAGACAAAGTGCTGCTCTCAAAGAAAGCAGACAAGTTTTCAGGGACAAATCTTTCTACACATCCAAAACAGAAGTAGCAAACTTAAGCTAACTACATTTTGGAGACAGTCTCTCTGAATTTTTCAGTTACATTAACCTACTTGATAATATCAGAGAAAAGAGTAATGGAAACAAGCAGATTAGATGAGAAATATAGCCAGAGGAGTGATGATAGGACCGAGTGGGGAAAGATGAAAGACAAGTGACACTTCTGTTCAAAGAAGGGAGCATTTACTGTGGTGGTTATAGAATGTATGTATTAGTTTTTCATTTGTTGTTCTGACACAGTTTGGTTCCACTAGTGATACATGATGTTTGTGGGAACATTGTTTCTGATGATGAGTTTGGTGATGCTGGGCAGAGATGGCAGTTTCTTGGTGCCTTGCAGTGAGTGGGTTGGGGAGATTTTTCTTTCAAATTGAGATCTTGTGATAAGCAATCCAGTATAACTGGAAAGAGATTAATTAAGGCCCAAACATCAGTCAACTTAAGAGTTTATCAGCTAAGCCACAAAACCAATACACTCTTAGCCTTCAGTAAAACAACATGATTCACTGCCTGCTAAAATTAGTCAATTACCTTGTGTTTGTTGATAAAAATGGGCACATCTGTGATTACCACGTTTCAGAAGACCTGCAGAAGCTTGTGCCTGGTCTCCTGTTTCTGACTCCTTACAAGAACAAAACAGCTGGCCAGAGACAGGCTCATAGACTAAAAGTGAGCAAGACTAATGGCAAGACCACTGTCACTCACATGTGTCCTTTACTTAAGGACAGGAACTTCAATGCAGATTTTCACAGGAAAAAAAAATCAAGTATGGATGCCTTCAGCAAGACTCCAGAGCAATACTGGCTCACTGGCATGATGACACATGGGTCCCAGCTCAGGCTGCCAAATTCATACAAGCTGATCTTTCAAATATATAGAGGATCTCTTCTATTGGGAAAAAATACACTGTTTTAGTATGCTAAGCTAATTCAGGTAGGCTTTTATGGAATGCTGTAGAAATAATTGAATAGTCCTTGTTAAGAACATTGCTGTTGCTTGTTTGCAGTACTAATTGCACAAATGTTTATGCACAACAGACAATATGTTCAGTGTTCTCAATATCTAAAAACCATGTTAAGAATAAACACTAATGACTTATTTTGCAAGATACATAATCTGTTTGTTTATGTGACTCAATATGTCTAAAGAGGAGATTTTTGATTATTTTAATATAGTCCTGTGGTGGCTATTGTTGACTTTCCAATAGGCAGATGGACAGTCCAACTTGTCTACTTGAAGAGGTTCCATATTTAAATATCTCCAAGAGCTGTAATTTTCCAAATTCATTAGATACTACATTTAGGTTAAGACATATAATAATCCAAGCAATATAATGGTCAAAGAAATATCTTAGTTTGTTAACACACAGGGGAGCAGCTGGAAAAATAATGTTGTATTGTCAACATGAACTTGTACTTGGTCAATGCAAAATAAAATTATTGCAAATGTTAACAAAATATAATTCCCAAGTACTTCTGTAGTTAAACTTCTTTCTTGTGAACCTCCCACCCCACCAAAGTAAGCAAAAACCAAAAGCAGATGCAATATATTACTATTTTACAATATACTTAAAAAAAAAATTAAAAAAAATCACATCTCTTCAGAAGACAGAACACTTCAAATGAATATTCACCTTTAAAAAACTTAGAATTTTTACAGGTAGATAAAATTACAGCCATGCTATCTCATCTTTCCCCTCCAGCCTATAAGTCAACATTCCATACACAAGATCATCATAGCCTACATTAGCACCCAGAAAAATGAAAACAGCTGCCTAAGTTTTCATTCAAACATAATAATATCTGACATAGTAGAGAAAAAATACCATATGTGTATTATTTCTTCACATCTATCCCAAAAATAGTACTTGTAAAGAATTAATATACTATTAGGAAATGTTACGTATTATGCTTTTATTAAAAGCTGACAATGAGTTAGGGATTGTTCAGTGAAATTTTTAGCAAAGTTTTACTAACCATGCTTTACACAGCTTCTTTACTTAAATAAAAATATAACACAAGCATAGCAATCAATGAAATTATAGCATGAAATAGTACAGGAGTACCCATATTCTTGAATTGATTGTGTTGTTCTTTGGGAAAAAGTAGTTTATGGGAAAACCCTCCAGCTTTGTTGCCAAGGAATTTGGATTGCTTTGCAGCATGTCTACAATGCTGAGTTTTTTGGTGCAGTGGTACTATCCCTTGCAAAGACGCAGCCCATGTGCTCAAGCTATGGGAAAGTAATGTCAGTATTACTTAAGACCTGCTCTTGTTCCTTGCTAAAGTTAACCCAGTGTATAATCATTTATGAGAAAAGATTCTTCAGTGCTTAATAAACAACAGTGAGTTTCAAGAAAAATATTATAATTTTCAGTTTGAGGCTGCATTTTTACCTGCTTTGTGAGAAAGAATTCATCTAGGCTATTTGTTCAGCTGCACTACAGATTTGTATTTACATAATTACAAAAAAGTACAAGATTTGAGTAATTATTAGGCAGAAAATGGGAGGCTGCACTCATCCATACTCAGCATACAGAAGTCTGAATTCCTCTCAGAAAAGGGTGTTTATTCCCTCTCACACTACAGAAAGTTCCATAATTGTCATGCTGTTAGTACCAGCTGTCATGTTAACTGGGAGTTTTAAAATTAGACTAGATGGGAAAAAAAATGAGGTAAAGAAGATACCTTGCAATTGCAAGGAGATGTGGACTCTGATCTATTCGATGTTAATGATTGAAGGGACCTATAATTAACAATGAGAGCACTGCAAAGGATTTTAATGTTCTATTGCTGTGAGACATGTCACAGACACTGAGTATTAATCATGACTTTTTTTAATTCTTCTGTCCTCAGTGACCCACTCAAGTGTCACTGAGGAAGGCATCTCTGAGGGTGTCTTCACCCTCATGTGTTCAGTCTCACAGAACACCCTGGCATGATTTCCTTCCTACAGCAAAGTTCAATTTGTTTTTCCAAGCTGCCTCTTCTCATTTTGCAGTAACTCACAAGCATTGCCCTGGGTCATTTTGTTCACTGGATACATTCTCTCCAGGACAGTTTTCACTAGGAATCTTTCCAAGGATGTGACACCCTGAGTTTGCCTTGTATTCAGATCTTAGGTAACTATTAAAACCACACCAGCTCAACAGCTTCTTCCTGTATCTAATTAATGAAAGTTGTGCAAAATAGCAGAGTCCTATCAATTCAAAAGCAAAGAGAATCTGATCAACAACAAGATAATCATAAAGCAGCATTCTCTTCAGGGCTATAAAAGACTAATTAGGAGCAAAGATGATCAATGCTTTTAACTGAGCAAGGAGAAAAGAATTTGAACAATCAGTATGACTAGAGCACCAGTTTCAAACCCACACAAGCAAATTGGTACAAGACTCTCCATGAATGTCAGTGAGTGATTCAAACTTGCCTCAGAGAGGAAGATGTAAAATGCAGGATTACTATTCCCATAAAACTGTACTGTTTTAATAAACTAAGTCAGTTTTAAACAGCACCTTTCATATAAAGGGTAGTTCTATTCATGTTTTCACCCACCACCAAACCAATAGAAGAGTTTTCTAATGTTCTTTATCCTTGGACAACTGTTTTTCTTCTTATTTCTGGTGTGCAACTACCTATGTAGGACTGTTGTTTAACACAACATCAACTGAACTGTCAGAACTTAAAATAAGGAATGGGAATGGCATTTTAACCTGAATCATTTCACTGATCAATTTACAGTCAGCCTCACATAGACTCCTCAACAGCACAACTGAAAAAAAGAGTGAACGGCAGCACAAGAACAGGAAACAAGTGGTTGCCTATTTAGAGGAGAGCTGAAGGTAGATAAAGAAGTTACTTTTCTAGTTCTCTGGCTGTAGCCTGATGACAAAAGAACTTCAGTGGCATGACTGAGCAAACACAGCTGTTTTCCTGCCGCTCTTCTGTTGTGCCAGTGAAGCTCTCTGTGGGGTTACACTGAGGAGGAGATCAAAGAGCTGATCTGCATTAGGAGTAATGTGTTCACTCTGGCAGGGGTTTTAGCACCACCAGGGAGGCTGGGCACTCCCATAAGGCAGTGTTTCTATCAACATCCCTGTCTTGTCAAATCACATCCTCATGGTGAATTTCTGTGTATCAACGTACTTTTATGCAAACTGTGGCTGGTCATGTTTCAGCGTTTGTCTTTAAAGTGCATTGCAAATTATCCAAAATTAGTATTTCAGTAAACATAGCTAACTGAGAAATGACATCCTCTGTCCACAAAATAAGTTTAATATCTCCTGTAGACACATCCAGTCTTTAGCTTCTTCATGAAATCACCGATAGAAATACTGATCATAAATGGACTGTGGTAACATCAGAGGTGGTAGTGAGCATATTTAGACTTTGTCCTTGAGAAACAGATTAAACCTAAATTTTCACTTTGAGCAGTGTTGAGCAGACTTAAGCATTTTAGTTATTAGCCTAAACTGGTGTTTGTTACCCCCAGAGTTTAATGCTTTCATTTTACTGACAATCTGCTATGTCTCCAGGACTGAAAAAGTCCTAGTTACATCCACACACTCCTAATTCAGTTCAATGTACTGTGGGTAGTTTGCTTCCCCTAATTAAACAGTCATCACTGTAATGGGAAAGAAATTAAGTTTGCTGAAGTACTACAAATTTAAATCACGCAGCTGGTCCATTGGTGATGGTCCCTAGGGGGCGAAGACAGATCATCAGAGCTAGAAGGACAAGATCTACATGCAGAATGTGCGCAGTTGAAATCCAGCAAGGGCTGACTGGCCACCAGCCTGTGATGTTATCTGGGATTTGCTATTGAAATCAGAAATCAATTATTTTCTAGGCAATAATAAGATAGGGAATCACTCCATAAGCAAATCTAGATTTTATCTTTCCATTTTTTTTTTTTAAAAGGGAAAAAAAAAAATAATCTCCATTTACTTTACAATCTCCATTTGTTATTTCATACTGAGCTCTACATTTCTTTCAAAGTCCTGCAACTAGTTCCAAATACAGCACTACAGGTTCCAAACACTAAATCTTCTCCAAACCGTTTATCTCTTGATTTTTACACTGATACAGAAAGACAAGGGCTGTCCTTCTGTCTCATGCTGACACCTCAGTTTCATGATACAGGGGATTTTGACAACAGAATTCTTCTCTACCCTCTCTGCCAGTCACTTGTTTTGCTCTGCACTGAATCTCTCTTACTCCACATGAAATGACAATTATTTGCACAGGGTTTCCAGAGGTGCACTAAGCTAAACTAATAGCTTCCTGAAACTATAAGCAGGAGGTCATGCTTCTGCTGTTTATCTCCTATTAGCTGTGGTACTCACCAGACCCTCCTTTGAGCTAATTTAATGTGCTAAAATGACAGGGTAAAAAAAAGAGAGTTGAATACTTTTCTGCTGTCCTATCTTGTAAGCTAAATCAGCTCACAGAAGGGTCTGACAAATAATGAAGCCGTTGCTCAGAATGGGGAGAGAGACAGTGTAAAGCACAGCTCAGGGAAGAAGTGCAAAACCTCCCCCCTTCCACAGAAGTAAGCAGTACCTTCACCTGCTCCCTTTTTGTTTGCATTTTTTTTTCATCCTTATCTGGTTCCCTGATCCAGTTCACAGTCCCCAAACAGTTCTGTAAACAACTGACAGCCCAAGTGTAGAATTTCTTCAGTTAGTTTCTCTCTACAGGACACGTTGTCTCAGCAGTATTTTTCTTCAGACATGTCTATTAGGTTCATTTAAATAAGACCATGCATCAAGGTGTTAATAGGCATGAAAGATGAAAATCTGGTGCATTCAACTCTTATCAAGGTTCTGTCAGTCCACTGCATTCTCTGCTCTACTAGAACATGAAAAATATTATGTATGATAGGCAGCTGTGATCTATTCTACAGCCACCACTTTCATGTTCATCTTCCTACTTACCAGGTTTAGTCTCTACACAAACTAGAGATAAGCTTGCATTCCTTATTAACACTAATAAATTTACACAACTACTCTCTACAGATGTAAGAGATCTGCACTAAAGCTGCTATGACAATTCAGAGTTTCTCTCACAAATCATTCCAGAATATCTGAACAGCAAGAAAGGACCTAATTCATCAATAAGCTGGTTCCTATACTTGGCTTCAGGGATGCATTTCAGAAAAGCACTTTCAACTATCAGAAAGTTATATAGCGATAGACAGCATTTCATAAGTAGCAAGATAAGTTTAATACCTTAATTTGTTTGATCGTCAAGGCTGCAGAAAAATCATAGGGGTGCATTTACCTGACTAGGATCTTCTGTGACTACAAGAGTTCAGAAGAGGAAGCTTCAGCCAAAGTACAGTTGAGTTTGGGTGGCCACTCAACTGACATATAGGAAAATGCCTCAAAGATGCTGATGCCTCAGTCGTCAGGACCCCAGCTGTACATTCTGTGAAACTTTTGTCTCCGCTAGATTTATCAACTCTGTGGGCTGGCTAGACAAAGAAGATTAAAACTTTATGCTGATACATAGTCGTAGAATCCTTGCCTGTGACATTTATTCATCTGTTTCCCAATGCAAAGAGTTTCTTTGGTGCATTTTTACCTCATTGATAAACCTTGGCCAATGTTAGCAGAAATTTCAGGTTAGTCTGGGAAACACTAAGCACTTGCATTTCCCAGGGAGTAGGAAATAACAATACAAAGCCAGTAATTTCATTTCTTTGAAGTATTCCCACTTAAATGTTTATTGTCACAGCTGTAAAGATCTACGTGAAACTCCACCCTTCCTGCAAGTGGGCCCAGCTTTTATGCCCACAGCAGGACACCTGGCACTCATTGACCCAATGGGGGCACCTGGGGCTTGTTTACCCAAGGGCTTTCCTTACAAGGTCAGCTGCACCTTGGAGGAAAGCCAAAAGGCAAACTCATCCCCTCCTTTTGAAGGGCCATGGGGACCACCCATATGTCATCCTTAATTCAGGGCTGGGGGTGCAGACCCCAGCACTTCAGCCTTATAAAAGGGCCTTTATGGAGGTCTATCTTAGTCCTGTTTTGTTTGTCTGCCGACACTAGGATTTGCACAAAATTATGACCTTCAGTACCTTTGCTAAGGAACAGTGCAAATGACACGTTAACACGAAACTTCAGTGAGTTTAGCTGGCAAGCTGCTGCTAGCTTGGTTAACATATTTGGGGTATTGTTTGATATCTCTGTGCTCTGGAGAAGCATTTCTATGAATCAGCAAATGCAGGGAAATATCTGTAGAGATACAATATGTATAGAGGTCAATATTGGTCATGTTTTAATCAGGCAGTATATCTTTGTTTTCTTTTGTGGCTTGAGTTAGACTAATCTGCAAGCCTGGATTAAAAAGAATAATAAAACACAGTTCCTTTAGGTAGCTACTGTTGATTGCTTTCCTCCTATCAAGGGAAAAGCAGGGCAGAATCAGAAATTGGACCTTCCTCATTTGATCCTACATAAGAAAGGAGAAAAAGAGTAAGTAAAAAGAGGCTATAAGCAATCCCTGTTGGGATTTTGCCAGGTGTTTCTTACCCATCATGAGTTAATGGAAAGACCAATGCCCAGAATTTTCATAGCCTAGCTCCCACTACTTCCAAGTATGCCTGTAAAACCTTCCCATTACCAATGCAGAGGCTGTCTGTAGGTGACTCATCCTAGGGCCTCCTATTTTCCATTGTTTTTCAGGTCATGTCTGACAAAAGCTGAGTCCTTGGTCTCTTTGTTTTGTTTTACATTTTTAAAGGATATTTTTCACACATTAAGGAGGAGGCCCCTGCCTTCTGTTAGGAAAGGAGAAGGAGGGTCCTGATCTATCAGCATTCTATTTTTGCTAATAAAATTCTTCAGGTCAGTGTGATACTGATAGTTCAGAAATCAATAATATACCAATAAGAGCTTACTGGATTGAATCAAGGCACTAGGATGAACTCAAGGCATAAGAATATGAATACAAATTTAAAAAGCCAGTGTTTCTTGTACAAGCCCAGGGTCACAAGACTGCTACAAATCTAATGCACCCATTTCTTACACTTTGTTCATCATATAAACCAGCAAAATGTGGGTTTAGATTGCTGTAGCTCTAGCTAAGAAAACTGCAGAGGCAGGATCCAACCTTTACAGTTTGTTACCTCAAGCATCAATAGAACAGTCTTGGAGACATTGCCCTAGTCATTTATGGCAGAGATTCAACATGTACAGTGAAGAGTTAACGTCATGAAAAAGGATGTAAAATACTTGTTGTGCAAAGAAAGACATTTAACTGCTAGATGCAAAAGAAGTAGAATCAACCTCCCTTCTCTGCCTGGCTCTACCTTCTTTCTCACTGCAGAAGAAAAAGTGCTAGTATTACTGTTAGCTGTGTAAGGTAGCATTAGCCACTTTTAAAAGTGCAACTAGTATGTAAAACTTCACTCCATGTTTCATATCAGCCTAACCTGAACTGAAAAAGAAAACAAAGACATCTCATCTAAAGAAAGCAACTTAACTCATACGAAAAAGTTACAGTGTAGAATATGGCACTACCTGTTCTACTCAAATGTTTCAACCATGCCACACTGCCAGCCCTGGAGAATCTCTAGTCACTAGAGAAAGAGTTTGACCCCACATCCAGACATTCTTTGGCCTCTGAGACTTCTAATTAGCCCATCAGTCCTGTTTACAGTATGCCAGCTGTAGGCTAGTCTAAAAGCAACAACTAATTATAGAAAGGCCCTATAAAAACCATTAAATGCTAACAACATCAGATTATCTCAGCTTTTAGGTGTGCCAGAAGGTGGAAGTTGCCATATCTCAGACCTTGCCCTGCCATACTGCCCTTTCTTCCCTCTTTAGGCTTTCTATAGCCTAGCCTCGAGTTCACATTTTTAAATATTTCACAAAAGCTGCCATATAATCAAGTACTTCACTGTCAAAGCTGTGAAAGCTAGCAAAGCTGTGGTTATCATCCCTCTTAAACCTAAGGTGCAATAGCAGTGCAAATAGCAAAGCAAAAGAATGCTTTAGAGAAAAATGTCATCCATTAAAACTTGACTTATTGTAAGACAGGCTTTATACTACTTTAGGAACAGCTGCTGAGAACTGCAGTGCCTCCACGTTTCCCAGAGTCAGTGTGTCTATTGGGTAGGTGAGGAAGGAAGAGGAAAAAACAGCGGAGACAGGGCAGCACACAGCAACCCTCAGGGGAAGGGAAGCTGAGTGGCACTCTAGTCGTCCCAATGTGCAAACACCTCTTCCTCTTGGGAAATCCTGGAAGAACATGAGCTATTCCTGCTCCCCACTCTACAACTTCTGCTCCGTAGCTGACTGGCACAGCTCTTTCTTTTAGCTCTGGCAAGAGGTCAGTCATCACATAAGCACTGCTGAGTGTATTAATTACTGTGTTCACATGGTCACTGTGTCTTATTGCCCAATTATTTGATAACTGAGGGCTATGTACTGCACCAGATCCAAGCACACAGCTCTCACTGACTTCAAGGGCTCCCTTCACACATAGGTCTGTTGGAATCTGTTTTTCATAACTTCATTTACCTGATCTGTAAATATTTTTGAGAACATAATGATACTTTTGAATGTTTGTATATTTGCCTTGTCTACGCACTGAAGTTGTACTTACACATATATCTCTTGCAGAATTCATTCATGAGGAAAACTATAAAAGTTTACAAGTTAATCATTTTCCTGCATACCAAAATCCAGGGCAGATCAGGATGTGCATTGTGCTGGCAGAGCTGCAAACCAGGCTGTTTTAGTATTAATAGTAAACTTCCCAGCCTCAGTAAGCCTTTTAATAATTTTTGCAGCAGGTTACCAAGTAGCCGTGGATATTTGCCATAAGTAATTGCAAAGCACAGGAAAAAAGTGTAATTAATAAAAAAGTGGCTTGAGTTTTCAATTCAATAGAAAACAGAAAGCATCCAGTGCTTTCTTTTAGCTTTCAGCTTCAGAGTAAGACAGATTGTCTGCCTTAGTAAGAAAGAACAGGGATTTCAAGAATCCAATGATTAGCACATTTTATATCTCATATGTTCCAAATGAACATCTGCTAAGATTTTGTTATGGCTGCCAGTTGTAGAATGTGGCTGAGTAGCTTATACTACATAGGTTCAAGCTTCAGCTACAGGATCAATGAAACCAAAAAGGCAATGCTCAGCTGCATAGAGCAGTGTGGCAAAGAATGCCTTAGCTGCTCCACCTCATCATCTGGCAGATAACAAAACAAAACCCACCTTGTGAATCGGACTGATGACTGGCATGCTGATACACATTCTGCCATTCTGGTTTCAGGGATAGCAACATTTGACAAGTGTAATATGAACACCCGAGAAAGAGACTTTTCTCAAAACACAGACTATTTTTGCCATCTACCTTAGTAAGATAAAAAGCAGTGAAATCCTTACAATCAGTCTTCAGAGATAGCCACCCCCACATCAGCCACTGGTGATAGCCAAGAGAAATGAATCATTCTTCTGGGCTTGTATTTCATCAGACACTAGTATTCTTTCATCACTCCCCCTCACTCATTTTCTTTTGGTTATAAACGATGAGATACAATGCGTGTGTAAGCTACTTAACATTCTGCCTCTCTCATCTGCCCCTTTTTCTGTCATCCCTAAGTTTGCTTCTTGTGGTTCCTTACAGAGTGCAAGTAGAAAGTAGGTCAGACCAATGGGCAGTCAGATGACTAGGTTGATGACTAGATGACAGAGACAACAACTAGACATGTTGTTGTCTCTGTAGTACCATAGTGTGGGAGTTTGGCTTGTGAGTAACGGACATGGAGCGTTAGAGCAGGTGCACGAACAGGCTACTGTGCAGGCGCTAGCAGCCAAGATTAGGCCTCAAGGACGTACTGTCCTTGCAGAGTAGTACAAGGAACTAAGTTACATAAGATAGGGAACTAACAGGCAAGGCGGAGAATATGATAATTAGAGGCTGAAGCATAGGTTAAAAGTTAATGATTGATGTAGAAGTGGTCTAATGAAAACCTAAGATAATAAGATATGCTTAGTCGTGGTGATTTGACAAAAGAATGATATATAAGTGAATGTACCTGCGCAATAAAACGAGCTTTCGGGATAACTCACATTGAGTCGTTCCTGATTTCTCCAGTCCCGTCTCCGCACCATAGCAAGTTGTTACAAATCCTTAAAAGTTTGTTTTAGCCTGAAAGGCTATTAGACTTACTCAAGTGGCAAAGGAGAAGGCTTTCTGCAGGAATTTCATCTGGTTAAGACAACAGAGCTCTGCCTGCAGAGCACAGCTTCTAAACATGAGCCTTCATTTTGTATAGTTAATTCTTCACCTATTCCTGTTTATAATGAAAACACTTCAATGCCTAAACAACTGGGTTTTAGTTTCCCTTCTCCCCTCACCTTTGCCCACATACTCCAACCCCAAAGTCTCAATCAGTTATTTTAGTTTTCAGTCATAACCAGCACTGGATACACATGCTTCACTTATTGATATGCTTCATACAGCCACATGATAGTGTCCCATCATGTGATGAGGACTGCACACCACTCTGGGTGGTGCTATGGCAGGGAAGGGGAGCAGGATTTACAGTTCTTTTAAAACCCCCAGTAAAGCCACCACCAGTCAGTTATAGTGGCAAATAAAATAGTCTGACAGAAGCATGACTGAAGTTGACATTGGTCCTCCAAACTTCAGCCGGGTTTCCAACAACGTTCACAGTTTTAGTGAATTAATGGCAAGTAAAACAGTATCTGCTTAATTAGTTCCGTGGTCTGGGAAGGCCAGAATGACTATTTTAATAGTTTGATGTCAAATCCCCTGTCAGAACAACTGTCTGTTGCCTTTAGATTCCTGTCACATGTGTGAAACATGGTACAGTAAATAACTGTAGGCTGGTACTTTGTTAGACCATATTATTACATATTATAGGAGTAACCTCAAGCAGTGCTTCAACTCTAGTCACAGCAAAACCCTATTCAGATTTATTGACTTAAAAAAAGGGACAGCCACTTCCTCCTGTTCTCAAAAAACAACACAGCAGGGCAGAAGTGCAGAGAAAAGAAAGTTCAGAGTGGCCATACCAGAGGTGAAATCTCAATACCACTAAAATCCATGGCAGTTTTGCTACTGCATTCAGTGGGACCAAAACTTAACTTTCTATGTTTGGGTTTGAGTTGCTCAGTGAAACTAATAGAACCAATAGTGGTCATCATTCCTCCCATCCACATGGAAGCCCCTAAGTGGTGGCACGCCAACAAATGGGAATATATTGTTAAATTGGGATCAGAAGTGGGTAGAAGTCAAAGTAAAAATTTCTCCAGTAATCTGGACCATTCCCTTAGGAAAAAGTCTATAGGGAACTGTTTTACTGGACAGAATACAGAGCAGCCTTTAAACTGGATGAAACATACAGGGAACAGAAAATTGGACCCCTCCTCATATATATTCCACACATTATGCCTAATGTAAAGGCTTACATTTCCCACTGCATATTTCCTGATGATATATTCGAAACACCTATATTTGAACATATAAAAAAGTTCATGTAAAATCTTGCCCTAAGAAATAGGATCTCTTCCTTTTTTGGAGGACACTGAAATTCCTATGATGGCTACAACTTAGAATTACTTACTGTAAAAAAATACTAATTTAACTACTGTGGGTGGGATCTGTCTGTCCTGAGGAATCTCTATAGCCAGATGGAAGTTATGTGCCCATTCTGACCAGCTGCACAGGCATGCCATACTAAGAAGTTCTGACACTTTAATGGGACAGTTCCTCCTATCCTAAAACAAGCATTCAAGAGGAATGACACCTCTGGAGACCAATTCAGCTGTTTTGCCAATTACTAGGCCTAGTACAAAGGACACAGCCAGCAGAAAAACAATTCAGTAAGTAGATTCACAGAATCACAGAATGTTAGGGATTGGAAGGGACTCATCCCCTCCTTTTGAAGGACAATGGGGACCACCCATATGTCAACCTTCATTCAGGGCTTGGAGTTCAGACCCCAGCACTTCATCAGCCCACTTATTTTACACTATTTGCTATAAACGGAGCACTAAGTTTCATCCTCGAATTGGCTAAAATTATATGAGAAGTATCTCATCCTAAGCCTTTATGCTTAGAGCATACATGATCCAGGGGCTTCTCACTTAAACTTCTTTTAGAAAATATTTTCTAAGCAAATGTTGGTGTGACTAATCTCATTAACTCTTCAAATCAAGTAAGTCATGGATCCAAGTAAGGCCATGAAAATGAGTGCATTATTACCACATCTAAGAAAAACAGTTCTAATACTGTTAAGATGCAACTAGTTTCCTTTGCAATAGCAAGTTATAAATGTTCTGGCTCATAAAATCATGGCACATGATAGATTTTGCATCTTATGCTTTATCATGATACATGGATATTTCTAGTTCATTGTATCTGTGAGTGTTCAGTGTGAAAGCCTCAACAGTGCTCAGGAGTATTCTCAAAAATTCCTCAGTTATCTCACAGCACTCAGTTCAGAAAACAAAGTTAAGCACAGAAGTCAGCAAGAGACTTTCCGATTTCATAAGGTCATCCTAGCCACTTAGTCATGTGCCTTCAGCAGCTATTAAGCTTTTGGTTGATAGTTTTTCAATACTGTCCATTTAGTGCTTCCTTCCTGAACACAAGTATTTTCAGTGTTCCAAATCAACAAGTATTAAAACCAGATCTCTTTACAAAGTACATTGCTAATGATAAGAAATCCGAGTGCCACAGTCTTATAGTTAATAGCTTATTTATTTTGCAGCAATCATCAGTTATATACATGTACCTCAAAACTTCATCCCAACCTGCTGTTTCTAATCACTAATGTTAGTGGTATTGCTTTGCTGATACATTCAAAATGTAATTTCAGTGTTCATCTAGTTTTATGCCGTTGGAACTTGGACTTTCTTCCATAAAATTCCAGACACAAATAATCACAAAATGTCAGCTATATTAAGTATTTCAAGTGTATAGTAAAAGACTGTAAGCACAAGATAAGCCCGTTCTGCTGGGTGCTATACAGTCTAATAGGGCATGCCTACATTTCCAGCAAGGCATGACTGCATTACATGAAGGTATACTTAAACATGTAGACTGCAAGAACCATAGCACTGAAGCTACAGAACTTGGCACAGATTGCAAAGCCTGCCTGAAAAGCAAATTCAGAAAGTTAATCTGCATTGAATTTCTTTGCTGCTAGTACTACACTGATAGCAGTATTTGACTGATGTTAATTAAACTTCAGACTAATTTAAGAGTTCATGTAAGATGGAGTCATAAATGTGATCTCTATGTAAACATCTTGGTAGCAAGACATGGTACTTTCTTGTGGCTGCCAAAATTAAAGAATGGTAATGTCACGAGACAATGGGGGGACAGTGAAGCCAGGTGGCTTCCTTAATTTCCTGCTAAAAATGGCATCCACTTACTGATACAAACTGCCTAGCATGAACTACAGTGAATGGATACAGAAACAGATAATTTCTAAACTTCAGTCTCTACATATTTCAGAAACAGCATCTGTGGTTAAGACAGCCCAACATGCCTTACTTTCCTTTATCAGCACAGTGTCAACTTCACTTCCCAAATTCTCCCTCCCATTTCCTCAACCTAAGAAAGAATAACAGCAACTCACAAGTTAGCAGAAGCAAGAGTGACGCCCATCTACAAGAAGGGCAGGAAGGAGGATGCGGGGAACTCCAGGCTGTCAGCCTGACCTCGGTGCCAGGGAAGGTTATGGAACGGTTCATGTTGGGGGAGATCACGCGGCAAGTGCAGGACAATGGGGGGATCAGGTCCAGCCAGCATGGGTACACGAAGGGCAAGTCCTGTTTAACCAACCTGATCTCCTTCTCTGATCAGGTGACCCGCCTCGTGGGTGAGGGAAAAGCGGTGGATGTTGTCTGCCTGGACTTCAGGAAGGCATTTGACACTGTGTCCCACAGCATTCTGCTGCAGAAGCTGGCGGCTCATGGGCTAGACAGGTGGACTCTGCACTGGGTTAAAAACTGGCTGGATGGCCGAGCCCAGAGAGTTGTGGGGAAGGGAGTTAAAGCCAGAGTGGCTGGAAAGCTGCCTGGCGGAAAAGGCCCTGGGGGTGTTGGCTGACAGCGGCTGAACACGAGCCAGCAGTGTGCCCAGGTGGGCAAGAAGGCCAATGGCATCCTGGGCTGTATCAGAAACGGTGTGAGCAGCAGGAGCAGGGAGGGGATCGTGCCCCTGTACTCGGCACTCGTGAGCCCACACCTCGAGTACTTGTGTCCAGTTCTGGGCACCGCAGTATGGGAAGGACATTGAGGTGCTGGAGCGAGTCCAGAGAAGGGCAGCGAGGCTGGTGAGAGGTCTGGAACACAGGCCTTATGGAGACCGGCTGGGGGAACTGGGGTTGTTTAGTCTGGAGAAGAGGAGACTGAGAGGAGACCTCATTGCCCTCTACAGCTACCTAAAAGGAGGGAGTAGTGAGGCTGGTGTTGGTCTCTTCTCCCAAATGACTAATGATAGGACGAGAGGAAATGGCCTCAAGTCACGTCAGGGGAAGTTTAGGTTGGATGTTAGGAAGAAGTTCTTTCCTGAGAGGGTGGTTAGGCACTGGCACAGGCTGCCCAGGGAGGTGGTGGAGTCACCGTCCCTGGGGGTGTTCAAAAAACAGGTTGAGGAGGCACTTGAGGCCATGGTCTAATGGTCTAGTGGTTAGGGAGATGATGGGATAAAGGTTGGACTTGATGACCCTGGAGGTCCTTTCCAACCATATTGATTCTATGATTCTATCCTGCATTGTTTACTCAGCTCTGGTTCACACTTGTACTCAGGGTATCACCAGTTACTTCACAATTACTGTTGCTGTAGTGAAAAATCCAGAGACAGTCTTCTACAAGAACAAACAAACAAAAAAACCACCTCTGAATAAAATAAACCTTTGGTACCACACTGTGGCAGTTCCTTTCAGTAGTATATCCCATGCAATCATAATTTGATACCCAGTATTCCTACACTGCATTAACAAAATATGAAGCAATGCATTATTGCAGAACTACTGCAACTATGAATGTGATAGCACTGTAAATGTTAATTATTTACTGATGATTTGACTGTTTCACAGTTGTTGCTGACTTTCATGTATAGACAGACCATATAACAGACTTAGAAGATCAAAAGCTTTAAAAAATACAAAAGCCTTGAAGATTCGAGCCTCTTGACGAGTCTAAAAACCAAGGGCCATTTAAGAATCACATCTCCAAACAAAAAATATTATTTCAGGCATTAAAGATTATTTCCTAGCACAATGAATACCCGATCTTAAAGGAGAGAGGGGGGGGAAAAAAAAAAAAAAAAAAAAAGCACCTCTCAAAATCCCTCCAGGTCAAAAAAACAACACATCCTTCCACTTCACTTTTTAGGATTCATCTGTCATTAATTTTTAATATTTTTCCATATTCACAAAGTTGGGTTTCTTCCACTTTGTAAAATAAACGTCCAATTAAATAGAGGCAGAAGTTGAGGCTTTCACGAAAATAAAGAGAGCCCCAATGAATTTACAAATCATTGAAGCTGTTATTGTGTTCGAAGATATGTGGACTAGCAAACGTAACTACAGCTGGCCTACTGACTGGCCCATCTCACAGAGCTCTCTTCTGTCTCTTACCTCTGTGATATGTGACTAAGAAACCATTGGAGTTTCACAACAGAGATAGGATTTGTGTGTTGTGTTCTGGCTTGGCAGTCAAGTGTTTTGTTTATTTTTTGGGGGTGGGAGGGGCAAGTTGTACAAAAGTGGAAAACCTGGCCTAAGCACATCTGACCTTTGGACACTGTTCTTGTCAAGTATAAATCCTACTTTTGAACTTCTTCCAACTGCATGAGAGGTGAAGCCTCCCAAAGGAAAAAAAAGATAATTCAGAAAGAGCCATACTGAAGACTTAAAACGTGTTTGTCTTAAAAGGTAAACCTTGAAACAGTAGCTCAAAGAACATCCCAAAGCAAAATAAGTTCTGCCATAACGTTCTACTATAAAAAACAGACCAAACGCAGGGGTTTTTTTTCCACTATATGCATTACATGAATGCACATCTATGCTCTTTGTCAAGATGTACCTTTAAAACTACACAGGAATACAGCAAAGGTGGCAAACACAAAATCGCAGAAACGTTGGTGCAATGACTAACAGAGATATTAATTTTTAGCCCTTGAGTTTCATTACACCATACCACATTCCTTTTTCTGTATTATCAACAACTTGAATACAAGCATCAAAACTATGTTTTTATTCCTCAGCATTCTCCAAGGTTTCAAATCTCAACCTTTTAAACTTTGAACTCAAAAATTCAGATACTAATTGTTTTCTGAGGCGCTTTCCTCAGAAAAAAGATTTTATTCTGACTAGGAATCCATTAAATACCTACTAGAATCGTATGTAGCCTGAGGCCTGACTAGTGACAGGTATGAATAAATGAGACCTGTCTGGATCTGCACTGAATCAGGAGAAAAAGAAATCTAATCTTCCAGTCCATTTGCTAAGTGGCAAAAGTGGCAGGGGTCTTCTTAAGAAAAACATGCTTATACAAGTAATCAAAGTGTAAAAGCAAATTAAATTTGGAGTTTCTTAATATTTCGGTGCTTGACTTTATAGCCTATTGTAACTTTAACAAAATAATGTAATTCAATACAATTGTGCTTTCCCTCCTTTAGTTTCCATGGTTTTCAAATATGGCATTGCACTGACTGGTTCATTGCACTGAGTTTATGCTCTGACGAACGTTAGGTGCAAATTTCACTAAGAACCAGAGCAACCAGTGATGACAAACCAATCCCCTTCCAATGCATGCCTCAAAAAGCATATAAAAAGTCTGACTTGTTACAGATCAACAAAACTGTTAAAAAAACCAAACCACCTTAGGATGAAAAAAATGTGTCCTGGAACAAAAAGATAGAAGTAGGACAGAAGTTTAAAGTACATTAGTCCACTCTTAAAAAGCAAAGGAGCCTACTGAACATCATTAAGACTCAGATGAGGGAAGAAGTTTACGGAACAGTTTCAATGGTGATGTCTATAAGTACAAGTATGCCATTGCACACTACATTCCACTGGTTAACATGACTAAGCAATGTTTCCCACACAAGCAGCAAGTACTTTGATGACTACTTGCAATCAACAGCTTCCATGGACATGGAAAAGAACAATATTCCCTTGGTTTGCTTTTAGGGTTTTTTTTAATGATAATGAAAACACCTAGTGTCTATGCTTAGCCTGTAGCAGTTATTCTTCTACCTGACAACTCCTTCCCAGCTGAGAAGGGGAACAACGGAATAAAAAAGAAGCCCCACAGTTTGAAATAGAAACTGATTATAATGAAATAATAAAACTAATACCATCATCAACATAAAGCACACAAGGTTCTATTCAGCCTGGTCCTTGAAGTCAGCTGCAGGAGACCAAGCATGAAGAGCCCCAGAGAGTGGAAGTTGCACCCTCCCTGAGCTCCCTCCTTTTCTAATGGGCATGACGAGGTGGTGTGGGATACCCCTGTGAGTCAGCTGCCCTGAGTGGAACTCTCAGCTGACTGGGGGCTGCTCATGGCTGGCTGCCTGCATGGCTGGCCATGCGGCTGTGCCTGGGGAACCAGGACACCAAGACTTTCACCCTAATAGATCATTATAGATGTATGTGGACAGGAGGACTTTTTCTAGCCTGTCATCAGTATTTGGAATGCCTTTTATCCATCTTCAGATTCTAAATAATGTTATTACACAAACAAACAAAAAAGCGGCACAGGCTGTCTGCTTTCCCAGCCTGCATACACCAGGATCTTCTAAAAGTAAGTTATTTCACAGAATCACAGAATGTCAGGGATAGGAAGGGACCTCAAAAGATCATCTAGTCCAATCCCCCTGCCAGAGCAGGAACACCTAGATCAGGTAACACAGGAACATGTCCAGGTGGGTTTGAATGTCTCCAGAGAAGGAGACTCCACACCCTCTCTGGGCAGCCTGTGCCAGTGCTCTGTCACCCTCACTGGGAAGAAGTTCTTCCTCACATTTATGTGGAACCTCCTATGTTCCAGCTTGCACCCATTGCCCCTTGTCCTATCATTGGATGTCCCTGAGAAGAGCCTGGCTCCATCCTCATGACACTCACCCTTTACATATTTATAAACATTAATGAGGTCACCCCTCAGTCTCCTCTTCTCCAAGCTAAAGAGACCCAGCTCCCTCAGCCTTTCCTCAGAAGGGAGATGTTCCACTCCCTCCATCATCTTTGTGGCTCTGCACTGGACTCTCTCAAGTAGTTCCCTGTCCTTCTTGAACTGGGGGGCCCAGAACTGGACACAATACTCCAGATGTGGCCTCACCAAGGCAGAATAGAGGGGAAGGAGAACCTCTCTTGACCTACTAACCACCCCCCTTTCTAATACACCCCAGGATGCCATTGGCCTTCTTGGCCACAAGGGCACATTGCTGGCTCATGGTCACCCTGCTGTCCACCAGGACCCCCAGGTCCCTTTCTCCTATACTGCTCTCCAGCAGGTCAGCCCCCAACCTGTACTGGTACATGGGGTTGTTCTTCCCCACATGCAAAACTCTACACTTGCCCTTGTTGAATTTCATTAAGTTTCTCCCCGCCCAACTCTCCAGCCTATCAAGGTCTCGTTGAATGGCAGCACAACCCTCTGGTGTGTCAGCCACTCCTCCCAGTTTGGTGTCATCAGCAAACTTGCTGAGGATACATTCTGTACCCTCATCCAGGTCGTTGATGAAGATATTGAACAACACCGGTCCCAGTACCGACCCCTGAGGGACTCCACTAGTCACAGGCCTCCAACTAGACTCCGTCCCATTGACCACAACTCTCTGGCTTCTTCCCTTCAGCCAGTTCACAATCCACCTCACTACCTGATCACCAAACCCATACTTTATCAGCTTATCTACGAGGATGCTGTGGGAGACAGTGTCAAATGCTTTACTGAAATTTCAAGAAGGGATTCGCTTTCCCTGGCAAAGCTACCCCCTCACTGCGGTACCTGAGGCACGTGTGTCCTCCACCTACGCACCCCGCAGCAGGGAGAGCCGCCCTGTCCCGCACACCTCCGCTGGGCTCCCTGCCATGGGGGCTGCCAGCACGGACTGCATCCCTGCCGCGCTCGGAGAGCCGCGCTGGACAAAGGCCCGGGGCGGCTAGAGCGGCGCCTGTGGTAGCCCTGCGGACCCGGAGGGACGGCCCATCGCCGGACCCCGCTGGCGGAAGGCCCGCTCCCACCGTAGGGGGACATTGGATCACACGAGCCCGGCGGTGACTAAGCACGCCAGCCGCCGGGCTATGACCGGTCTGTCACCTCCCCTCCCGACCCCGCCCCCCGCCACCGCCCCGCCTCTCTCTCTCCCTCCCTCCCTCCGCCTCGCCCAGCGCCTGCGCAGTGAGGCGCAGGAATGTGTGTTACAGTTAAATAGTGGGCGCAGGGGCGGCTGCTGCGGTGCTTGGAGTTGGGGCTCAGTCCAGTCCAGTCCAGTCCATGGCGTGGCTCCTGGGGGGGCCACAGTAGCGGTGCGGCGCTGCTGTGACAGGTGCTTGGCAGCTGGGACTGGCTTTTCTCCTGTCCCACTCCCGAGCGGGGCCCTTGCGCAGGCGTCCCGGGGGCGCGGCAGCGCTGGGAGAGCGGACCTGTGGCGGCCGGGGGCAGCCGCCGTGTTACCGCCTCTATGATGAAATTTAAACCGAACCAGACGCGGACGTATGACCGGGAAGGCTATAAGAAGCGGGCGGCGTGCCTCTGCTTCCGCAGCGAGCGAGAGGACGAGGTGAGCCCGCCGAGCCGCCGCGCACGTGGGGCGCCAGGTCCAGTCCGGGCGGGGCTGCTTTTCGGTGCCGTGTCTCTTTGTCTGGCTGGGGAGTGCGGGTTCTTTCCGGGGACACCTCCCGCACACGCAGAGTCGTGCCGGGGCTCTCTCCCCAAGCCGGCAGAGGGGGCGGAACTGTGCGGATCCCTGGTCCGCAGCCTGTGCTGGGAGTGGGGACAGTGGTTGGAGCCCCCCTGCGGGGCCGGGCCGTGCGGCGCGCCTCTCGCCCGCCATTTTGGGGCGGCGGGGCGCGGGCCCACTTGCGTGGCGCCCTCCTTTGTGCGTGGCCACGGCCCCGCGCGGCGGGCAGTGCCCCTTGGGGTGGGGGGGGGACGGGGGGCGCTCCCGGGGCGGGGTCGGACACCGGTAGGAGCTCCTGCGTTATCCTTTGTGTGCCCGCAGTGCGCAGAACGTCAGTGGGTGTGTAAATGGCGCACTTGTTGCCCGGTCCGAAGAAACACAAACAACCGAAATTGTTTATGTGGTGCTTTATTGAGGCCCCGGGAGCCTGAGGACTATTGTCCAAAGTCAGAGCCCCATCTTCCCTTCAAATTGTACAAGTTTATATAGTGTAAGTTTATTTAACAAGATAGAACTACCTCATTAATTATTGATAATGTTTGACAGATATATTGCTGCCATGATCATACATCAAAGAGATACCTTCAAAGAAATATATCTAGTCATTAATTGCTGCCATGATCATACATCAAAGAGATACCTTCAAAGAAATATATCTAGTCATTAAGTTTGACATGTTCCAGGCCTCGACCCAGGACACAAGATATCCCCTCCAGGTGCATAAGATAATAGGGTACACTCTTAGGGATAAGATAAAGAAATACATCTGCATGCACATATTTTTAGGTATCTGCTAAGTTACAAAATTTCTTTCCCAAAAGCAGGCCCTAAGAGCCTTAGCATAACTACTACTACTATAAGATACACATAGGTATGGTAACAAGTCCCCCCTTTTGAGCATTCTTCAGTCTTCTGCAAGGATGCTCAATTTTAGTCTCTTTAAGTCCTGGATTTTCTCGGCTCACGGCTTCTTCATGTTTCGGCGGCGGAAAGGATGTATTCGGTATGCTTGCTCTTGCTATTGCTTTCAGCAGACCTCGATTCCGCCCGGTTTCTCTGGTAATGATACTCAAAACACAACGGTAACATAGCCATCCAACAAAGATTAAAATTAGAAACAATAACAAATATTGCAGGAGCGATGAAATCCATCCAGAGACCCGAAGCCCCAAGGATTCAAATAAGGCTCCTATCCAATTATGCTGAGCCTCTTTTTCAAGAGCCTTAGGTAGTTCTGAGAAATCCACCTGCCAATAATCTCCTGGTTCCGGTCCTATTTGTATTTTTCCTAACTGAATCTGTTTTCTAACAATAGGATTATTCTTTAAGCAAGTCGGACACATAGCATTCACCCGTTTGGCCAAAGTTAACATCTGGTTAGAAATTATTTCTCGTTTTAAAAATTTTACCATTACCTCTGCTCCCCAATGGCATTGGTTATGTTCAGTTTCCAAGATTATCTTCATAATCTTCCCCGGGATCACTACTTGCCCCTTTGAGGTTACGTACCATCCAGTTGCATTTTTCTGTGCTTTAAGCAAATTTGCCAGCTTTTCGTCTTCTGATGAATATTTTGGTGTCTCTGTTAGAAACGGGGTAACTGGGCTTACCTTAGTAGGTATTAATGCCATTTGAGTCCATACATGTCGGGCTACGTCTCGGGCAGTAGCATCGGCCAGACGATTTCCGTCGTAAATTTTTCCTTCGTCTCTCTGGTGTCCTTTCATATGCATCACCGCCACTTCCTTGGGTTTGTGCACTGCATCCAGTAGCGCCAGTACTTCTTTTCGGTGTTTGATAGTCGTTCCTTGCGAGTTCAGGAGTCCTTTTTCTTTCCAGAGTGCCCCATGGATATGGATCACCCCGAAGGCATATTTGGAGTCAGTCCAAATGTTTACCTTTTTCCCTGTACTTAAAATCAAAGCCCTTACCAGTCCAATTATTTCAGCTTTTTGTGCTGACGTACCAGTGGGTAAAGCCTTGGCTTCGATAACGCTACTTACAGTTACCACCGCATATCCTGCGTATCTGGTACCGTTTTCCACAAAGCTTGATCCATCCGTGAAAAGCTCCCAATCAGGATTTTCCATCGGGACATCCTTCAGGTCCGGGCGACTGGCATAAACCTGCTCAATTACTTCCACACAGTCGTGTCCTAATTCTCCTTCATCCAGCTGGCTGCGAAGAAATTCTGCTGGGTTAATATGGTTAGTTATTCTTAATTCTACATCATCTTGTTCCCTTAATATTGCTTGATATTGTAGCATCCGACTTGATGACAGCCAATGACCCCCCTTTTGTTCCAGGACAGCTATTACCATATGAGGCACAAACACTTCAATTTTCCTTCCCAAAGTCAGCTTTCTTGCCTCCTGGATGAGGATTACTGTGGCTGCTACTGCCCTTAAACAAGACGGCCACCCCGTACTTACAGTGTCCAGCTGTTTTGAGAAATATCCCACGGGACGTTTCCATGATCCAAGTTTCTGGGTTAGCACTCCCAAGGCAAGTTTCTGCCTCTCATTCACATAAAGTTGAAAGTCTTTGTTTAAGTCTGGGAGGCCTAAAGCAGGCGCTTCTTTTAATGCCTGTTTTAGTTTTTGGAAAGCAGTTTCTCGTTGTTTGTTCCATATTAATTGTTTTTCTTTCAGTGCCTCGTATAAGGGTTTAGCTGTTAGCCCGAAGTCTGGGATCCACAATCTACACCATCCTATCATTCCCAGGAAGGATCTCAATTCTTGGTGGTTTCTCGGAAGAGGGATAGCACAAATAGTTTCAATGCGATTGACACCTAATTTCCTCTGCCCTTTGGTAATCTCACATCCTAAGTATATTACACTACGTTTTACTAGCTGGGCCTTTTCTTTCGAGACTCTATATCCAGCCTGTCCCAGCATATTCAAAAGAGATACTGTCAAGTTTAAACAAGCCTTTTCTTCTTCTGTCACTAGAAATATGTCATCAGCATATTGCAACACTAGGTAAGAGAAAGGAGATTCCCTTACCTCAGTAGTTTTCCATTCTTCTAATTCTTTTGCCAGTTGATTTCCAAAAATCATTGGGCTATTCTTGAATCCTTGTGGCAGTCTTGTCCAGGTTAATTGCCGCTTTCTCCCGGTTTCCGGGCTTTCCCACTCAAAAGCGAAATATTTTCTGCTTTCAAATGCCAGAGGGATGCAGAAGAATGCATCTTTCAGGTCAATCACTGTAAACCATTGAAATCTTTCCGACACAGATGTTAATAAAGTGTACGGATTAGCCACCACCGGGTGAAGGTCTTCAATAATATCATTTACAGCTCTCAAATCTTGTACTAATCTATACTTACCATTCGGCTTTCTCACTGGAAGGATAGGGGTATTATATTCAGATTCACATTCTTGTAATATCCCTAGGGTTAAAAATTGTTTAATCAACGGGGCAACCCCTTTTCGGGCCTCTATTTCCTTGATCACAAACAACTTTGCAATATTTTCCTCTGGGATTTCTAATTTTACCCTCCCATTCTCGAAGATGATTTTTGCATTTAAGATTGATAATAAATCTCTTCCTAACAGTGGATTTGGGCAATTGGGCATGTATAAAAACTGATGATCCAATTCTTTTCCTTTAAATTTTAAATTAAGTGGTTGCAGGAAAGACCTTTCTTCTAACTGTCCAGTAGCCCCAACCACTTGAACAGTGGTGTCACTAATTGGTCCCAAACGTTCATTTAAAACAGAATAGGTTGCTCCGGTATCTACAGTAAATTCCTGTTCCCTGCCCCCTATATCTATCCTTACCTTCAGATCCTGGTCTAGTCAGCTCTGACTCTGATATTCCCCCAAGACCATTGCCTGAGCGACACCTGCCGGATTTAATGGGTAAGTGGCCGGACCGCTCGCATTTATTCCCCCAGTACCAGCTCTAGCCGGACACTCATTTTTCCAGTGTCCTATTTAACGGCAAAACGCACACTGATTAGGACCCAACCTTTCCGATTGGTAAGGGTTCGAGTTCATCATCCCTCGGCCACCCGCATTCTGCAAACCCATTCCTCCCCGACCATTTCCTCGATTTCTCCCGAACCCCCGTCCGCGCCCCCTCCCCTGTTGTATCACTGCTAAGATGTTAGCTTGTTGTTTCCTGGAAGTTTCTTTTTCTCTATTATTATACACCTTCCAGGCCACTTCCAACATTTTATCCAGATTACGGGTGTCCTCTCCCTCCAGCTTTTGCAGTTTCTTTCTAATATCCTCTTGGGACTGTCCCATAAATAGCAGGGCTAGCTGCAATTTTCCAGCCTCTTCTTCCACATTCAAATTGGTAAACCTTCTGGCTATTTCTTTTAGTCTTTCCAGAAAGGCAGATGGGGACTCAGTTTTATCTTGTCGTACTGAATACAGTTTTGACCAGTTCAAAGTTTTCGGGATGCCTGTTCTTACCCCTTCCAGGATTAAATTCTGATAATTTCTAATGGCTTGCATGCCCCGAACTGTATTAGGATCCCAATAGGGGTCCTCGCTAGGCACCAAATCATTAACCGTACCACCATACACTTGCAACCTCATCCCTTCCCGAGCCTTTTCTTTAGCTGCCCGCAATACCATATCCTTTTCAGTCGAGTCCATCAGGGTGTCCAATAGCACCTGTATATCATTCCAATCAGGGTTTTGAGTTTTCATAATCATTTTAACTACCCGTGCCATTCGTTCGGGGTCCTCCCGGTAATTTATGTATGTATATATATATGTGTGTGTGTGTAGAGTTTAAGAAAGGTATTGATTTGGGATGATGCAAATGGTAATAGAATAAGGGGTGGATAATGTCCTGGGTTGCAATGTATTCTATTACCATGAGCCATTGAAGCCTGGCGCCGGTGTTCCTTGCCTGCCCCCCCCCCGGGACTATTCTTCTGTTAATGCGCCCATCAGTGCCTTGCCCCAGGACTCACCGTCCCTGTGTGAGATGCCCCGGCCAGGGGGGGAGGGGTGGAGCCAAGCATTCCCGCCGGAGATATTTGGCGGTTTGGAGCAGCGCTCGGGGCCTTACCCGCTGGGATCCCAGAGGACAAGGACTGCACCGCCGCCGGATTTCGGAGGAGGACCGGTTTTCTTTTTCTGCAAGATCACCGCTTCGACGGGATCATTTAAAAGAGAACTGCAGCTGCCACCGAAATCGGATTGCTCAGACTTTTTTTTTTTCTTTTTTTTTTTTTTTTTTTTTTCCCAGTTATTTTGAGATATTTTACCATTGCCTCTTCTTCTGTCCTAGACACTTCTCTCTCGCCGCTGGAATAGGTGGGGGGGGGGACGGAACAGGCATTCGGTCGGGGCCCTGAAGCTGCGAATGTTCCGGCTGCTGCCGCAGCGCTCGCGGGGGAGAGGGGCGGGAGAGAGGGGGGGGGGGGGAGTTGGAATGCCGATCGTGCCGCTCCGCTGCGCCAGGCACGGCCGCCGCTCCAGCCGCTGCTGCGGCGTGCGCGGGGGGGGGGGGAATGGGGAATTGTTTACCTCCCGCGCGGTTTTTGCAATTTTTTTTTTTCGCTCCTTTTTTTTTTTTTTTTTTCTTTTTTTTTTTTTTTCTTTCTACGGACCACCGCTTTAACAGGGCCAGTTCGGAGAGAGCTGCAGCTGCCACTGGATCGGACTGGTACCAGCACCCTGCCCGGCAGGGGCCAGGTTGTATCCCTGACTCTGTCAGGCCTGTAACCAGTTTCTCTGTATTATAGTTTTGTTGTATACATTAGTAAAAACTGTTACTCCCATTTCCTCATATCTTTGCCTGAAAGCCCCTTAATTTCAATTTTATAACAATTCG
Source organism: Podargus strigoides (assembly GCA_028020825.1). NCBI lineage: Eukaryota > Metazoa > Chordata > Aves > Caprimulgiformes > Podargidae > Podargus > Podargus strigoides. Next base: position 61,967,901 of record CM051662.1, read on the forward strand.
GAGGGAAGGGGGTTGTATTTTTCTGTTCCAAGGGGGTTCCTGCCTTCCTTAGCAGACACCTGTCTTTCAAACCGGGACAGATTTTGGCCCCCAACAATTTCCCGCAGATTATTTCCAAATTATCAAGTCACCTGGGGAGAAGGGAACCTTTACCAATACCTTCTCTCCCTGGGGTCCCATCGCCTCCCGTAAGGGGGCAATCAGCTGGGGTTCCCCGAGATTTTTCCGCCCTTGCCGAGTACGAGCGGCTAATGATGTTCTCTGTATTTCCCGAGGAGAGACAGGGGAGGGTGTCGGGGGACGAAGTAAAATGTTCTTACTAGAACTCCCCATTTCCACATCCCCGTCATTTTCCTGGCCATCACTCTCATATTTTTCCTCCTCATTGTCACTTTCAGGGGGTGCACTCGGGGATATCAATAAGGACAGATCTTCCTCTGGCCGAGAGTTTAAAGCCAAGCATTTTGAACAGCCCATTTTCCCTTTACATTCCCCACATTCCATATTCTGAGCCTCTAACAACAATATGCCACACTCTTTCTGCCATTCCGGTTTCCTCCCCAAATACCGAAATATATCCAAATAAGGTATTTCATCCCACTTTTCGTTACGATACAGAAAATGCATTAGTGGAGTAATTACACCGGAGTCGATTGATCCATTTAATGGCCACATCGGACCTTCCCTGTCTGTATACTCAGGCCACCAGTGATTACAATATTCAATCATTTTTCCTTTTTCTAAGTCCTGATAAAACCCTTCACTTTTCCATCGTTTCAGTATACAGCCTAGCGGCGTATTACCCGGTATCTTATTGTTAGATTGCAACATTGCTTTCACAGTTTTAAATGACATCATCTCAGTTTCAAAATATCTCACGCACACTTTACCACAATCACTCGTTACTTACTCACAAATAGCTGCAAAATAATAACAGCAAAAATAATCTTACCAACAAGACAATATAAATACCAAACCAACCAACTTGCCGCTTCTCGTCGCCGCGAGGGGCAAGTGCCGGACTTGCGCAGCTTTCGCCGCGTCTAACAGCCGGCGCCTAGGCTTACCAACCAAGACGTCTTAGCCCAACCTAGCGAGGATCGCCGCCTCGTCTTATAGGCAGGCACCCAATACCAAATAATAAAGCACCCCGGGCTTACCTTTCGCAGTTGTCCGCCAGGCGCGGGGGTCGGGCGCAGACCGATGACTCCCCGAGAATCCCTCGGTGCCGGCATGGAGTGGATCAGAGTGCGAACCGCCCCAGCCGCCTTCGGAGTCCTGCCGCGGTCGCCAGAAAACTGTTGCCCGGTCCGAAGAAACACAAACGACCGAAATTGTTTATGTGGTGCTTTATTGAGGCCCCGGGAGCCTGAGGACTATTGTCCAAAGTCAGAGCCCCATCTTCCCTTCAAATTGTACAAGTTTATATAGTGTAAGTTTATTTAACAAGATAGAACTACCTCATTAATTATTGATAATGTTTGACAGATATATTGCTGCCATGATCATACATCAAAGAGATACCTTCAAAGAAATATATCTAGTCATTAATTGCTGCCATGATCATACATCAAAGAGATACCTTCAAAGAAATATATCTAGTCATTAAGTTTGACATGTTCCAGGCCTCGACCCAGGACACAAGATATCCCCTCCAGGTGCATAAGATAATAGGGTACACTCTTAGGGATAAGATAAAGAAATACATCTGCATGCACATATTTTTAGGTATCTGCTAAGTTACAAAATTTCTTTCCCAAAAGCAGGCCCTAAGAGCCTTAGCATAACTACTACTACTATAAGATACACATAGGTATGGTAACACACTGAGGCACGGCCGGTGCTGCTTGCTGCTCTTAAGAGGGACACACACACCCCCGCCGTGCTCGGGTGGGATAAAAAAACGCTTGTGTCTGAAAAAACCCGGTTTTCTTACCAAGAGAGTAAAACGGTGCTTAATACTTTCTGAGGGAGCTCGGGGGCGGGAGAGGGTGTTGGTTGTAGAGGGGTAGCGCTTAGCCGGGATTGTGTGTTGCAGCAGAGTCGGGAGGTGGCAACCAAGTTGTCCTATACTACTAGCCAAGGTCAGTCGTGCTGGCCGTTATCTGGGGACTTCGGTGGTGATTTCATTGCGCAATGCATCTATGCGCTGGCTCAGGCTGGAAGTGTACTCCTTTCTCATTTCCGTTTTCATTTTGATATTTAATAGCTATAAAATAACTGTAAAGTTTAAGGCTTGGAGTTTTTTCCTCCCCTTATCTATATGCTGGAAGAAGCCAGTGTCCTATCAAAGCTGCCAATATGGCAAATTTCTTACTTAGTTTTAAACATCTAATAAGGAATATAATGCAGTGGGGAGAGGCCTGACCTCAAAATACTGACCTTTGAGTTGAGGCAAAAATTTCACCTGGTGTTCTGGTATATGCCATTCTGTATGTGGTGTAAATACAACCTTGGGATCACACTGATCAGGTTTTCCTAATATTATAATGGAGAAAAGTGCCCAGCAGAAATCTTGCTACTTCTTGCTATTGGTCTAGCTTTTCTTTGGTTTCGGCAGCACCTCTAGTGCTCCAGTGTGCTTCCCCATTTATGTCTTCAGTATTTGTTTTTGGATGCTACTAGAGCTCAGACTTGTTTGGAGCTCAAACATCTGAGCCAGCCACTGTTATAGCTTTCTTGCAACAGTTGCAGTTGAAACTTCATGGTTGGGGTCACCTGTGTCAGTAATTCTGTTCAGTCTTCATTTCATGCTGCAGCTTCTTATATTCTTGTCCAATCTTGTATCCAAATGAGACAGACTACTGGCTGCTTCAGAAATTTGTGCATAAGAACACCTTCCAAGGCTAAGGCTGGTAGTAGCAGCTTTGCTAGACTGCAAGAAGGGTGGATGCTGACACTTGTTGCACTGGAGTGCTTTCAGGTATTGTGGATGGAACACCTGTATGGATGACATGAGGCTGGGCTTTGGTGTTGTGCAAGTAGACACACCTGAGGATGCAATGAATTGGTAATACTGTGTCAGGTTTGGGAGATAGATTGAGTGAAAACAGTTCACATTATTTTCCAGTATGTTATTTCCAGAACAGCAGTGCGACATCTTGAACTTTTTTAGCTGTTTTCCAAGTGCCAGCTCCATCTGTGTCACTACAGAACCTATTCCTGAGAGGATTAATGCCTGACAGTGGTTTGTAATTAACTTGTATCACCAGCCACATTCCCCAGATTGGCTGGGTGAGGCTTGCTTCTGTTGTTCTTGTGCACTGTTGTGTAGGTCTACTTCAAAATCCATGTGATTATCTTCAGTGTTTCCTTTCCAGTTCTCTAGAGATTGTACTATTGATTTTCAGCTGACCTACATCTCCAGGGTTCTTTAAGTGTAGGGTAACCTCTGCTGTGAAGCAGCACAAAGGCAGTACCTGGATGATTGCAGGGAGTGGAACAGCAAACTCTTGTAGAAGCTGTTGTAGGGGGAGAAAAGAAAATACAGTTATTTTAACCTACAGGGTTACTACCCCATAAACAGAGAGTTACTTGGTACTGGAAGAAAAGCAATAGAACAGGCAACTGAAAGTAATCTTTAGCAATGCATTTCTTTTTAGGAGTCTTAAAGCAAGAAAACTAAACCTCAATGGGTTTTTTTTCTGGAGATACTGTCTGCAGGACATTCTGAATAAATCACGTTGTGCTTTTCAGCTGGTTGGTTTCTATCTGAAGGAATGAGTACCTGCAGCAATCTTCTGATACAAATCTTAGAATTAACCTGTCTTCCTGCTTCTGTTCTGACTCTGAAAGGCCAGTCCAGAGCCAATTGTGCCTGTGCTTTTTTTCTTCCCTTCTTGCCTTCTGACATATCTGTAGTCAGCAGTCATTCCTTTCTTAGTGCTTTTTTGATGGGCTTGAAGTCTTACAGCCTCGGCTTCTAAAACCGATTTTCTTTTTCTGATCATCATGGTAGCTCTTTAATCTCCTTCAGTTTGACAGCTGTATTTTTTGAACGTGGGCAACAGTTGTGGTTGCTGTAGATGGAATTTCACCATGGTGTGTAAAAGGTTACTAATACTTCTCTAGCTATACCAGAAAAACCCCATTGTGATAGGACTTGTCCTTATCATGATAGTAAAGCTGTGGTATAGTCATCTTGTGACTAGTGGTGGTATCTAAGTCTCTAACTTGTTCTTACCTTGTGAACTGTCAACTTGTACCAGAAATTTTTAGTGGCCTGTGCATTAGATTTATATGTTCTTCTTAACCAAATGTGATTCTTCTGCAACTTCAGTATAAGGTCCCCTGTTGATATCATGACTTACAGACACTGCTTCTTAATTTGGAGATGTACAAATTTCAGTAACAGCTTTTTTTGATTTGACCAATGAAAACTGGGCCAGTCACTAAAACATTTAATATTGCTATTGTTAATATTCATCTAGCAAAATCTGCATGTTATGGCATTCGTACCCATATTGCACTTGTTACCTTTGTAGTCTTGTTGCTTCACTGTCCATAAAACTCAGCTATAACATGGGCTTCAACATGTCAATTGAAAAAGACTGTGGTAACAAAGGATGTTTTTGGTAAAATCATCCTGTATTTCCATTAATTTTCTTCTCACTTTATTTCTTAATTCACAATGTTGGTGGACTCTAGAATACCACTGAGGCTAAATTCAGTCTGGTGGTCCCTGCAAACAGTTTGAAATAGAGCCACTGAACTCCTGCTCTCTAGCTACATCACCCTGTCCAATTAGACTTACCAACAGTCCTTGCTGCCAGACTTAAAATTGAGTCAGTTTTCTTGGGTGTTACGGGCTGGCAACTGGGCTTACCCACAGTCTTGTAACCTGTCAAAAGTTTCTGCGTTGTCTTAGAGCTGGTATTGCAGCTGAAAGCATGTACTTGTGAGAGATGACTGATGGTTCTCCAGATGCCCCACTGCAAAAATGCTCCCTTCCTGTTTCGTTTCTTTGTCTTCAAGTGACTCCACATATGTCAATTTAGTGCTATATAGCCCATTTGAGTATAGATTTTGTAGCCTTTGTGCTATGATATTGTATGATTTTAAAAAAGTAAAATCCTGGAGGAAGCCCAGTGTTTTAAAGAAGATCTTAGACTACTGTCATTAAAGTGTTGCCTGTTATGGTCTCAGTGCTGTCATTTGGGCTGAAGAGAGAGCAAGATGGCTGGATATGAGCTTACATGCTGGCTCCTTCTGTTGTTCTTAATGGAAGTGATTGCAGGTACTGTCTTCAAGCTCTTCAGTTTTTAATTTTGCTATTTTGTTTTTCAGCCTTGTACAAGAGATGAAAATAGATGGGATGGGTTTCCTGTTACTGTTGAGACAGTAGTGAGGCTAACTATTGTCACATGCTTCTGGGAAACGTAGAGTTACTTTTTCCCCTATAGCAGGGCATACACTTGCATGTCAATTATTGCTTCTTAACTTTGAGGTAAAAACTATAGGCTCCTAGTGTTGTATCTCCTTTTTTGGTCTGATTTAGAGGATTTTATTGAGCTGTAGAATGTAAAGATTTAAGAAACCCTTGTTTAATCTACCTTATTGTGGTGGGCACTTTTATTATTTAAAAAAATAGTGTTCTTCAGTTTCTTACAGCTGTTACTTCATATTAGAAATGTTTTTTTTTAAAGATAAAATAAAACGTTATTTTTCCTTTAAAAACCAGGAAGACATGTAAGTAAATAGATTTAGACCAATGTAAGGTAACCTGATCTATAAAACCAGGGCCCAGAGGTGTCACCTGGCTACCCTGGCAGAATGGGGTATTCTAGGAATTATTGTAAATAAGCTTGCACAGTGATGAAAGATCTTTCATACTTGGAGTCATTTGGTTTCTTTATCCTTCAGTGTAAGCTCTTGGAAGTAAACACATGGATAAGATGTGCTTTATAATTTAACTTAAAGCATGACCATGGCACTATATTTAAGGCTGACATGCTCTCCAAAGCAATGTATGGACTGATACGGGTTACCTAGCTTGCTCTGTGATTGCCTAACAGAGCATAGGCGTATTTTAAAATACCACAGAATACATATTTCCATATGCACTTCAGGTGCATATGGTTTTTACTTGTTCTGTCTCATGTCCCTGTCCTGCTAACATACAGGAGGAATAACTGCCTTAGTTTTTCCTCAGCATTTTCTTGATACTTGGACATCATCTGTGTTGTGTAGGAAGGGGTATAATTTGAAAAATCAAGACCTATAAATAGCTTCCAAAATGGCTCTTTCTGTTGTGTCTACAGAAACAGCATCTGCTTATGGTGTATTCCTGCAGTCTCATATGGGGTTCTGCAGTGGTTTAAGCTTCTGTTAATGTTAAATAAAAATAATTGAATGTTGGATTGCTGTGGTAGGATTTATATCAGGTAACCAACTTATAAAACACAAGTGCCTTGTTATCCCTACTTCCACAGAAAAAAGCTTTCTGCAGGCATTGCATATGCACCTTGCCTTCATGTTGGGATATTTTTTGACAAACTGCAACTGCTTGCCAGCAGTGGAAGCAGCCTGCAAGTTTGGTGAAGCTGTAGGGATTCAGCTATCTACCGTGGCAGGAAGCTTCAGTCTTTGCTCATGCCTCTTCAGATACTGAAATCTGTCAACCATGAGCTGTTCCTTATTGTGAAACCTCTATTTTCCAGTACCTGTGGTATTACTTGTCTATGCCATACATGTGTTTAATGTGGTGGATAGTTGCTGAAAATTGGTGAAGGGGAGGAGGAAACATGGCTGTATCTGTCTAACATCAGGCTAAGGCATCCAACAACAAAACATGTTTTGTTTTGCCCTGTTTAGAAGATGCTGTCTGTTTGAACTAGTAATATTTGTAAGTATTTAGATACTTGAGAAAATATCCTTTATAGTTAACTTGCACCACTGTAAGTTTACTTTGAGGATTTAACTGGTGGCTAAGTTTGTTTGAATTGCTCCTGTTAACTCAGTGGTGCTCTAAACTTCCAAGTTGCCAGTGTCTGTGAAATAGCGTGCCAGACTTCTTCAGAAGTATATAGGTCTACCTAGGATTTGTATATATGTATATATATATCTAGCTAGGGTTTGTAGCCATGTTTTCTTAAACATCTTTTGCAGATATGCGAGTTCACAGACCACAGCTTGGTGTGTATTTTTTTCCAGTCTTGTTTGTAGAACACTTAAAAAGCTTATTTTAATTAGGTAGCTTTCACTGGTTATCCCAACTTAAAGATGTGTTTGGCTTTGGCCAGCCACTGATTTCACTACAATCTGACTTAGTGCTTAAGCACTTCAGTGGAACCAGTCCTATAAATGTAAGTATTTTATAATAAATTTTGTCTTCAAAGATGTTTGTGGGTTTTTTTGTTGTTGTTGTTTTTTTTTGTTTTTTTTTCCCCCAAGTATCTCAAAGATGAAAAAAGGCTAAAAAGTAACTGGTACTTGTCAAGAATTAACCTTGTCATGTCTTTACCTGCAGCTGAATGGTTCCCAAAGACTTGGAGCTCTTGTTTCTGACAAGTGTGTGGAAGCTGATCCCAGTCAAACAGATTATGTTGCTGAGTAATGGGTAAAGCCCAGTTCTCCTGCTCAAGATTAGGCTGAGGTTTCAAGTTAAAGAAATGGGCAGCAATACAAGTTTTAGCCTCTTCCCCTACTACTTTATATGTTTTCTCCTTTGGTCTGTATTGGCAAGCATAAGGAAAGAAGGACGTACTGTCAAGTGGATTGGGGAACTGACCCAGTGTGAGAAGTAAAACTTCTTTTATACTGTAGGAGATTTCTTGTTTGTTTGCAGGGTTTTTTGCAGCCAGGAATCTCCTTTTGCCATATGGCTGGGTGCAAGATCTGCACTCTTCATCACACCATGAGACCTGTCACATCTGATTCTCTGAAGCATACCAAAGCTTAGGGGGAGGGCTAATGTTACAGGTGACTTGAGTGCTTGTTGATGTGAGGAAAGTGTTCTGACTGACATATCATAGTAGTACAGTGCTGTCTGTTCCTGATATGAACACTTTAGCCAAAGAACAAAACAAAGTAAATAGCCAGAAGAAGGTACTCAAATTCTAAATCATGATAACATGTTAGCCAAATAAGTGAATTTCATATGAAATAAAATTTATAGAATAATAAAATTTTAATTGCAAGTTTAAGTAAAACTTTTCCTGAAAATGGCTGACATTTTTTTCCCCCGTTGCCATATAGCCTTAAAATCAGAAGATCTCAAAGGAAAAAATCACTTTTATAGTACTTGAAGTACTATAAAAATATATGCATATATTTATCATCGATCTTCAGAATGCCAGTAAAGTTGCATTGATTCATGTCCAAGCATTGTGCTGCTTTGAAAAGTGGTGTTAACTTACAGTTGGGAGGATATTTCAGACTTTATTTAATATATTGTATTGACAGAATCCAGTTTCCTCGGTTGCTTTCAAGATGCTGTGCTCATGTTAATGAGTTTTAAGATTAATGTATTGCTAGTTATGCTGTTTCTCTGCTGCTCTACCATTTCCTATTCATTGAGACCAAGTTGTCTTTTAACCTCTGTCATAGCTGGGGACTGCTTTTCAGTCCATTGTCTGTAAAGTACTTTGCTAGAGGCTCTTGAATTGGCTTAGGCTGATCTGAAATTGGGTAGCTGCAGTATCGCCTTTCTGCCCCAGTTTGTGCAGTGCTCACCCTGGTATGGCTGTGGACTGCTCAGCATGTACAGGCTGAAAACTAAGCTTTAATGGTATAAGCTAGTTTTCAGCCTGATTGGCTTCCTAAACTCATTGTGCCAGTGCAAGGGAGAAAGTAAAGATATTCCAGCCTTGGCTTTAATTAGCTCTTAAAATGCTGGCAAGTCTGATCCTAAGGTTGTTTTTACTACCCTACAATAACTTTGTGAACATTACATCTCCAGGTTAAGTGCTGAAAATTATTGCAGTAAAGAATGAGGACTATAAGCAATCACTCTGAGAATATTTTCAGGAAGGCAAAAGTACGTTCCTTACTAAATGCTACCTGTGTGGTATTGCTATGGCAACTTGTAAAGCCTCATTACATTTTTAACTTTCTACAGTCCAAGAAGAGACAATAGCATTCTAGGACATAGATACCACAGTAACCTATGGGGGAACTGAGAAACTGTTTCAGAACTACTGAAATAAGGCAGGGATTCTTAAAACAGCAAGAAGTGTTAGATAAAATCAACCTGCTGCTGTAGTTAGAGATTTAAGTGTGCTCTCTTAATTTGAAATGTGTGCTTTTGCCTAAAAATTCATGCAGTGAATCCTGCAAATATGGCCTGATTAGTTATTTTAATGGTTTGATAGGGCTTAAGAGTTGCTTTTCCTTGCTCTTTGATAATCTTCCTGTGTTGTGGCATTCAAATTTTCCCAGCACTTTTAAGGAAGCTTCTGAACTGTAAACAATTAGAAGCGCTAGGGAATAGTAAAATATTTCCTGCTCTCATTCTTCCCTGAGCATCTGCTCATGGCCTTTTTCAAATAATAGGGCTTGACTGACCCTTTTGGCTATATTTGGATTAAACCATCTTTATGACTCTTTCAGGTGCTTGTAACTTTGGCAGACCAGCTACATAGGCTGAAGTTCACCATGTTGAGTGTGCTAGGTTAGATTATATTAACTTCCATCAAACTCTGTCCTGTTGTTTTCTTACAATAGGGTTGTTTTTTTTTCTTGCCTCTTAATGTTTCTGATGCCTGTGAGAACATACAGTTCATCTGTTCCCTCTAGTGGCATTTTGACACTTTTTGTACCTGAGAGGTACCTCTTGCTACCCTTATTTCCCCCCCCCACCCCCCCCCATAATGTTGACCAGTTTAAAGCTTCTGAAATTGTTCACATGTACTGAACTTCAAAGAGCTCGGGAGCAAAATCCTTTCTCTCCATGTACCTGCCTTACCCTTTCCTTCTCTGCACAGTGTTTAGTTGTACACCTGAGCAGTGTGGTGTTCTTTGCAACTGAGCTGCATGTGCTCAGCTATCTTTTGGAGGTGAGGGGTTGATTCCCTTCCTCTTGAAAGTTGTTCCTTTTAACTGCTAGCTTTACTTTAGAAAAGGCTAACTTGGATATCTCTGTCAGGTCATTCAAACAGCTAGTTGGACATAATGGATTAGTGGAGGCAATGAGAGGAGAGAAAATAGGCTGTGCATTGTGGACGGGAGGAATAGACTTGATTAGGCTGGGAGGAGAGAGCTTACAAAGACATCTAATGACAAATAATTTCTGTGGAACTGGAGTGGTACCTTTTCAACTAAGTATGTTTTTCCTTGCAAGTAATAACATCTGCTATGGAAAAATTCCTATCTTGCAGTTGGCTTATAATGGCTTCTGCTGCTGTTGCTTCATTACTGCAGAGGACTCTGCTCCAAAGTCAAAAGAATCCAGCTGTGGGGCTTTGTTCTGTCTAGCAAGTTTACAACCTTAACACTTTGTGTTGGTTTTTTAAATGTCATCTGGTTTTTAAATACAATTATATTTGTAAGCTATAATGCCCTACAGTTAAGGTAGAAAGCAATTATGTTTTGTATAACCTTAAGTTATTCTCTGAGTGCTTGATACAAAAAAAGAGGAGTAGTTTTTGGTAATCTGTATTACTATGCTGTTACCATTTTAGTCTTCTGGAATATATGGCTGCTGTTTCACAAGTTTCTTTTGACTGGAGAGCACTAAACAGGCCAAGACTTTGGCATCTTTCTCTAGAAATTTTCAGTTGTTTGTCTGCAGGCTTAGCATTTATAGTGAGCAAGTCCCATGATGCCACATACTCTGTAATTACCTTTGGGTTTTTGGTTAACCATATCTTGGTTAAGCATATTGATAGGTGCTTATTACAAGTAGGCTGGCTAGCAATTTCTCTTCCTCACTGCACTCAAAGGTCATTGCTATTCCTGGACTTGAAAACAAGGTAAAAACTTGGCTAGTAAGACTTAGTGGAAGAATTTTTCTTGTTCTCCTCTTAGCTGAATTTTTCAGCTTTACTTCCTCACTTGGCAGGATTACAAAATATAATAGCTTTACCTTAGCCTTTGGAGTAAGATAAATTTAGGAGTATAATTGGGCAAGCAGACTTGATGCCACTACTATGTACTTTGGAAACCTTTGGAACAAGAGTCATCAGCAGTAAGGCTTTTTCAAAGACATGAGAAAGGCACAGAGCACTAGCAAGTAATACAACACAAGAAACCTCACTCCTTTCTCTGCATTGGGATATGGGATACAGATTTCTCTGCATAGGAAGAACTTCCATTGTTGTTTTCTTAGCCTAATGAGGTTATGATGTAAAATTTGGTGTGCCACAGGCCAGAAAAAATGTAGGCATGTGAAACTCTGCAGTCTTGTTTTTCAGTAGACTACTGTAATCTGTGTGATGAACCTCCTCAGGAAAGACTAGATGTCCAGGTGACCTAGATATCTGTTCTCTTGGCTTACTTTATATTAAGGGAAGATGAATTGCTGGCTTTCTGCTGCTGATTTTGTACATCTTTTGGCACACAAGTGCATTGTCAATCAACCACAGCTTTTTGGTGTCTTCATTTTTAAGTAATCTGTATAAACCTAGTAATTCAGGTACTGTGGCATGTCTGCTGGCCACTTACTGATGGAAATACCTGAAAACTACATCTACTACATGGAGTTAAAAACACCAAAACCAAGAATGTGGAAGTGAGTGCATGATTGCTTGCTACCATAACAGAAAGACACTGTCTGGAGTGCTTTTCAGCCTTACCACACAATCTTGGAATTGCTGGCTATCATCTCTTGGCTTTTGTAGAAGTTTGGTAGCAAAAGCATACTCAGTGGTAACATACCCTAGGATGGATGTTTCATGCCCTGGTGGCTTCAAATGTTAGTATTATTGGGAGGAAAAAAATTTCCATCTGAAAGTCCTAGGGATGTACCTTGGTGCAGTCAGTGGGATCATAAGAGAATAAGCACAGAGGGAGAGATGCTTGAGAAAATGCTTCAGTTCCAGGGTTAGTGGATACTTGGATAGTTGCCAAAATGAACTGTCAGGCTGTAATGCGTGGGAGTCTATTGTATGTATAGTTGTAAAGCCTATCAACAACAGTTGATGTATTTTAATGTTGATTACTTGCTAAATGTATTTGTTTCTGCTTTTTAAAAGGGTAATTTAAAACTAATAGATATACAAACTTGGCTCAATAGACTATTGATCAAGTTAGTGGTAGTCAACCATTACATATAAAAGCATAAAAAAATGTATGGCTTTATGCTACACTGTCAGAACCAGTGACCTGATTTATCCCTTAGTAGTAATTAAGAATTTTATGTTTAACTAAACAATGAATGCTGATTCAAACCATTCTACCAAGCTGAGAGTGATTTAATGTGATACAATCATCCTTTTGTTTATCATTGTTGCTAGCTTCCACGTGACTGCAGTGAGTACTAGTTTGATCAGCAGAAAACAATGTGTAATGTTTGTCTGGGATCTCACAAGTGAATTCATAACTTGATTTTTACGACTGCTCTTTAAGCATTGCCAACATGGTGGTTCTTTGTCGTGATATAGATGCTCCACATACATGTTTAAGACCTTTTTCTAAAACTACCTTTAGAGCTGTGTACCCTCTGAGAATCTTCTGTTAATATCAAAGGATGCTAGGAACATAACTTGATCGTTACAACCAAAGTTTTGAGATGCATTTCTGTCTAGCGTTGTTGTCATTGCTGACTATTTCTAGGTTTTAAGATACCTGAATAAAATATTTGACTTGGCTGAAAATGTGAACATTTAGATCAAATGCTAAGAGTAGTTCTGTACTGAGGTCTCTGCTGTGTTCCTTATTTAGCAGAGGAAAAATTTGGGGGAAATTAGTACAGTAGAGAATCCTTCAGAGTAGGACAAATCTTCACTGAAAAAAAAACAAACAGCAAGAAAATACCTGCCAGATAATGCTCTTCTAGGTGCACCTCAGTACACACATGCATCATTGCATTCACAAAGGTATGCAGTCATCTCAATTACTCACCAGTTTCTGTAGGTGAACCTACACTGTATTTCTGTGAGCAGCAAGGGGATGTAGTGTGATAAGCATTTCCCTGTTGCCCTCATCAGGGAATCATTTTCCTGCATAATCCAACAAGAGATGAGTTTAAAGACCATAAAGGTAGTTGGTGAAGACTGGACTGTCACTTCAGTCATCTGGTGCCAGTCAATACTTGAACCTTTAGACTGAGGTTCTTGCTGCTAGTCTTCTAATTGCTTTTAAAGATTTGAGCACTGACCTTGTCCCATTGCTTCACACAGTTGTCCTTTGACTTCAGGGTAGGGCTTCTGTAAGTATTGTTTAGAATATGAAGTATATTACTACATAAATGATTGAGTACATCTTACTAATTGAGATGTGTCTCAAATACAAGTTAAACTGTTTATTTCCATGTGGTTCTGAATCAGGCCTTATTTTCATTGCCTTCTACTCCTAATTACTCTATATGTGAAGCATCCTAGTTTATTGGACAGATGGCTAAAATCTTTTCAGCTCTGAATATTATGAAGGATGGGTCCTACAGACAGTTGTTTTTAAATTGGTGCATATAAATTATATGATCAGGTTACAGAGTCAAATTAAGTGAAATTAAAGTGTCTTTGGAAAGAAGTGTTACTAAATTTGGAAATTATTTAAAATTCAATGTATTGCAGTTTTCCTCTTACAGAAACATTAGAAGAAACCAAATTGGACAAGGGCCAATTAAGTACTCTCCTTATAATTTAGTTATGCAATATTGTAAGCATGTCATGCTAGCATAACACATCAATTACTGAGAAGCTTGTCTAAGACTAAAAATTATAAATATTTTCAGAAGTCCAATTTTTTTAGCCAGAAGATATCATTTCAGAAGAATTAGTGTAACTTGTGTGATGAAAATGTCTCGATTTTCATGATTTGTCACCTGTGTAACCCTAAGATTTACTCGGTATTGGAGAATATTATTTGATTTTTGTTGTACATCTTCATTCTTGTGCACATGGTATTGTGCATTTTTCACGTTGTGTCTAAGCATCTGATAAATCTGTTTGTGCAAGGGGATTACAATGACACTGTCTTGACTTAGTTGTATTAAAAAGACTAGATGTTAACTTCACTTTTTTTAACTTCTTACAGCCAACTCCTGGTTGCATATTATGTTTCATTTCTAAAGTCTATAATCCATCTGGCTAGATGAACAAGTGCATTGCTGAAAGAGTAAATAGTTTACAAGTCAGGAATCTTGGTACTATATTTAACAGTCACTTGCAATTATTTATAGGTGCTGTTGGTAAGCAGTAGCCGATACCCGGATCAGTGGATTGTACCAGGTGGAGGAATGGAACCAGAAGAAGAGCCTGGGGGAGCAGCTGTCAGAGAGGTGTATGAAGAGGTAACAAAACAAAAATCTATCTGCTTTCTGCTGCTATCTTCAGATGGGAATCAAGAAGAAAGAGGGAACTCTACCTCTTTTATGCAGGATTTGACTGAGAATTCCGTGGTTGTGAAATGCAAAGAACTGCAGTTGTGTGTGTTAGAATTGAGGTAGTGTGGTGAGGTCATCTAATTTAGCTTGCTTCCCAGCATGCTTTCATTTCATGGCTAAATTTGTCTGCCTTTATAAACACTTACTGGAACTGTGACTTTATGCCAAATGACATATTATAGTAGTGTAGTGTTTCTGTGTTTTTGCAGAAAATGTTTGACTCGCAGCTCTTCTAGAACAGACTGAAGGTGAACAAATTCATGTGTAGCTATATAAGAGAAATAAACATACCTTTGAGGACATTCCAAATAGATTAGAAACTGATGTATCTTAGCAGTTGAGAATTCAACAATAAAAAAAGGCCTCATTAAGTACATTTAGGCTGTTTACAGATAAAGAAACCACCATAGCTATAATCTGCCTTCCTATCTCTGCCCCTACCCCTAGGCAAAACTGTTTTGTCTTGATGAATTAATGCAGTTTCCCACTCCAGTACGATACTTAAATTTCAAATTCAAAATTCTTTTTAAAAAATTTCTATTTTTTCTAGGCAAAATGTTAAAAATATTAAATGTTACTTGAATATCTTAACAGCCAGCATTGTAAGCCAAATAAAGCTGCTTTTCTTTATATCATATTTCTTAACAGAAAGTATAAGGCTTTGCAGAAAGTGGATGCATACTGGCAAGTGAGTGAACTGAATTTCTGGTAGTCTTAAACAGTTTTCTCACTGCAGTTTGACTACTACTAAAGCATATTCATGTTGTTGCTAGTTAGCATGTATAGTGATATTTGGTTTTTTATTAGCTGTACTACCCACTTGTTTAGCTTGCTTATCCTTAAGACTGGTTTTGCTGGGTTGTAGAGGCTTGAACTTGATGTAGGTGCTGCTTGCTCTTTAGTGTCAAAATGAGGTCTTCTGTGAACTGTGATTCAGTGACCTGCCTCTCCTCTTACATGGGGCACAGGCTAGCTCAGTGTTCTTACCAGCACTCATGCAATAAGGTTCAAGCATAACTGATACAAAGTTATTCCAGACTTTGTCTGTGTTCAGTTATGCTGGGAGAGCCAATTTTGAGCTGTGCAAGACATGCTCAGATAAGTGTTCATGTATTTGTAAAAGTAAAGGTGGCCACCAGGCAGTCCAGTGCCACTTGAAAGGTGCAAAGATTTAGGATTCTAGGAATGAAAGGCAGTAGTAGCACTTCTGGGGAAATGCCTGTTTCTTACCACTGTCATATGTTGATAGGTGGGATTCTGAACACTGGTGGGTTTAATTGCTGATCTGACCTAAGGCACAGTCCAAGATGAGGGACTGTAAAATCTCATCTCCATGTCAAACTAGAGCTGACTGAACTGTAGTCATGTTTGGTTTGTCTCTGGTGGTGAAGAATGGATCATGTTGAAAGGACCTGTCTGCAATTAGTATGTCATCAAAGTTGCTGTGGGGGTTTGACCAACTACTGAAAGCTGCTTGAGCGGTCTAGCTTCTCAGCTTGCAAGGAATGCAGTGCTACACACAAAGCACTTAGGCTGACTTTGTAGCAAAGTAGTACAGAGAGTTGTGATCTAGGGGCTGGTAACTAGTTTTCTGCTACACATGGTTCTGCCCTGAGAATATTCTGAGGAATACTTTCAATTTCTGGCTTTGGAGCTCTGCTTGCAGATTTCTGCAGTGGTGCAGTGTATGGGTCATGAGTGTTGGGGAAGGTTAAGCTGGGATAGCTAAGGAATGGGTATAGAATATTACTGGATGATACATCATATACTATAAACTTTTAGTACAAATTTCTCTGGTTCATACAGATAGCAAAATGTTAGTTGCTTCTGAATTGTCTTTTTCCCTTTGGACATGCTTTCACACCAGCGGGGGGGGGGGGGGGGGGAGAAAAAATGGAGCAAATTAAAGTGGAAAATAGGGGTGTCTGCTGTTATGATGTGAGACAGTCCTTCCATAGCTCAGTTTTATTCTTGCCCTCACTACTTTGTCAGGGCAAAGCAAAATACTTTTCCATACACTGTGGTGGTTCTGGTCAAGAATTGCAGTATTCGGCAGCCCTAGATGGTTTTGGATCCTGAAGACACACATCAGCTTCCTTTACTCACACACTCATACCCTTTTGATCATGTTTTGTTCAAGTGCTATCATGCAGCTACATGTAAGCACATGGCTTAGGCAAGTGCTTTGAGTAAGATACAAACTGCCAGCCATGCTCTGCTCTGAGCTGTGCTTGCAAATGCATAAAGATTTTTCAAAGGCTAGAGGATTTAACAAGCAAAAATCATTTGATGTTTGTTCCACAGCTCCAGTGTTTCCAGGGTTTGATAGCTTGTGTAGCTGATGAGGGTTAAAAGTTTGCCCTAAAGTAAAATGTTCTTAAGCTACAGGCTGAATCTTGTGTGCTGCCATGAGACTCCAAAGAAAAGTGCCATTTTTGAAGAAAAGCCAGAGTGGTATTCAGGGTTTTGACTTGAGCCATGGAAATTCATACTAACCTTTCTAGAGATGGATGTCCTTTCTATTTTTATACCAAGGTCAATGTCACCTGGCAAGTTGGTTACAGTACAGTGAAGTGAACTGTTAAGAGTTTTGTGAATGAATAAACTTCAGAGGAAGCACACTGTAGCACTGGTTTCAACTGTGTTTCTTCAGTATTGGGTCATGCACAAAGTAAGCATTGGTTTCCATTAACTTATTAAAATGGAGAAATTGATAATGGGGGTTGTAATGACATTTTTAATGGTAGGAGTGCTCATAGCTCACAACGATCGCCCTCTGACTCTAAATATCCCTTGCTTTCTCATCAACAGTCATATATTTAAAATCCTTGTTTTAAAACACAAGCAAATATCTTTGTAGTCAAATCTCTCTGCTTTGTACTTGTCCCGTAGTCTGCCTAGTGTGTGTGACTCCAGGTTTTTTTAATCGTTAAGGTCTGTTCATGTTAGTGACTTGAGTTTTTACCTCTACTAATGTTTAGTATGAATTTTATTTAAGTTTGTCTGTTATTTCACAGGTTACAGTAACTAAGTTCCTTAAGTACAATAAGTTTTTACAAACCTGAGAGCAGAATACCAAACTGAAGTTACCTTTCTGAGATTGCTTTATACTGTATTAAACCTCACCTAAATGAGGAGCTACACTGTTAATGAATTTGGAGCTAAGTCTTACCTGGTAGCATGAAAGATGGAAATAAGAGTTGTTCAAAGAGAAATATGACACCAAAAACAAGGGTCGCAAACTGATGTCCAGCCTCTTAAATGGAAGGAGCTTCTTCCCACTCCTTCATCTCACCAAAAAAATGACTCTTGCTTTGTTTGTACTTTGTATATTGAAATGCCTACCAAAAAAATTTCTCCCAGACCCGTGTGAATATAGCTTTGGAGAAGAGGCTGTTCCTGAAGGTTAATCTGCCTGTGACAGTCAAAATGGCAGTAATATTATTTAAGACCTCTTGCAAGAAATAGAGGAATCTGTTCCAGTGAGTGTCTAATATTTGAAAAATGATTGGGTGTTACAGACTAGGACTGGGTAGATAGTTTAAAAAGTAAATAAATAAGACCCGCTCATCTGAAAGATTGTGGCAGGTACAATGAAACCCTTCGGGTTTTCTAAGAGTATGCAAGAACGGGCAGGAATAGTCTTGCACTGTGCCTTCAGGAGCCTAGCTGTTAAAGTACTATCCAACAGGTACCACAGTTAAAAATAGCTCTTAAATCTTTCAGATTTTAAGCAACTTTCTGTTCCGGTAGACTGTTAGCCCAAAAATTCAACTGCAGTGGGACTCCTGCTCCGTCTACAGGAAACAAAAGGCAAGTCTGACTGCACATCTGAGAAGGTAGCTACCACTAGTAAATGGCCTCTGGGTCAGAAAGATTGTGGGATGAAGTGGCCAGTTTTCCCTCTTGTGGTTGGATTTAAACTAATACTAAAATATATACATAAATTCACCTTTTGAGACTTTAGTTACATAGTACTCACAGACTTCCTTGGGTAATTGTTCGGGGGGTGGGGGTAGCACTTAACTTAACAGCTTGTCTACCAAAAGAGATAACGTTTTTTTCATGCTTTTCTCCCAAAGTTTAGACTGTCTCACAGGCTTATTGTAACCTATATGATTTTATTTACTTAAAAAACTGTATTTTTAAGAGCCATGGGCACATAAGGGCCAAAGAAAGATAGATCTTTTCATTAGACAGAATGGTTCAAAGTCTAGAATTTAACCAGTGTATTGGATTACAGGCTTACAATTGGGAAAATGGGTAGTTATACTTCAGCTATTTCCCTAGAAAGTCATTCTTGGTCCTCTAGCACTTAATTTTGACACATTTTGCAGGAACTACATTAAGGTAAGAACCTGGAGGAAATAGTTCTGTTACCAAAAGCACTTAAATACTGTCAGTTTAATGGTACTTTTTAAACTATGAAGATGATACACAGAATCACAGAATGTTAGGGATTGGAAGGGACCTCAAAAGATCATCTAGTCCAATCCCCCTGCCAGAGCAGGAACACCTAGATCAGGTCACACAGGAACATGTCCAGGCGGGTTTGGAATGTCTCCAGAGAAGGAGACTCCACAACCTCTCTGGGCAGCCTGTGCCAGTGCTCTGTCACCCTCACTGGGAAGAAGTTCTTCCTCACATTTATGTGGAACCACCTATGTTCCAGCTTGCACCCATTGCCCCTTGTCCTATCATTGGATGTCACTGAGAAGAGCCTGGCTCCATCCTCATGACACTCACCCTTTACATATTTATAAACATTAATGAGGTCACCCCTCAGTCTCTTCTCCAAGCTAAAGAGACCCAGCTCCCTCAGCCTTTCCTCAGAAGGGAGATGTTCCACTCCCTCCATCATCTTTGTGGCTCTGCACTGGACTCTCTCAAGTAGTTCCCTGTCCTTCTTGAACTGGGGGGCCCAAAACTGGACACAATACTCCAGATGTGGCCTCACCAAGGCAGAATAGAGGGGAAGGAGAACCTCTCTTGACCTACTAACCACCCCCCTTTCTAATACACCCCAGGATGCCATTGGCCTTCTTGGCCACAAGGGCACATTGCTGGCTCATGGTCACCCTGCTGTCCACCAGGACCCCCAGGTCCCTTTCTCCTATACTGCTCTCCAGCAGGTCAGCCCCCAACCTGTACTGGTACATGGGGTTGTTCTTCCCCAGATGCAAAACTCTACACTTGCCCTTGTTGAATTTCATTAAGTTTCTCCCCGCCCAACTCTCCAGCCTATCAAGGTCTCTCTGAATGGCAGCACAACCCTCTGGTGTGTCAGCCACTCCTCCCAGTTTGGTGTCATCAGCAAACTTGCTGAGGATACATTCTGTACCCTCATCCAAGTCGTTGATGAAGATATTAAACAACACCGGTCCCAGTACCGACCCCTGAGGGACTCCACTAGTCACAGGCCTCCAACTAGACTCCGTCCCGTTGACCACAACTCTCTGGCTTCTTTCCTTCAGCCAGTTCACAATCCACCTCACTATCCGATCATCCAGACCACACTTCCTCAGGTTAGCTATGAGGATGCTGTGGGAGACTCTGTCAGATGCTTTACTGAAATCCAGATAAACCACATCTACCGCTCTACCATCATCTATCCACCTAGTTATTTCCTCATAGAAGGCAATAAAGTTGGTCAAACATGACTTACCCTTGGTAACACCATGTTGCCTGCTCTTAATGACCCCCTCATCCTTGATATGCCTAGAGATAGTGCCAAGAACAAGCTGCTCCATCACCTTTCCAGGGATGGAGGTGAGGCTGACCGGTCTATAGTTACCCGGGTCCTCCTTCTTGCCCTTCTTATAGACTGGAGTGACATTTGCTATCCTCCAGTCCTCAGGCACCTCTCCTGTTGTCCATGACTTACCAAAGATGGTGAGTGGCCTAGCAATGACCTCTGCCAGCTCCCTCAGCACCCTTGGGTGCATTCCATCTGGTCCCATTGATTTATGGATATCCAGATTGCTCAACTGATCCCTAACCCAATCCTCATCTACCAAATCAAACTCCTCCTTTATCCTGACTTCTTCTGGGGCTACAGAGATCAGGGGCTCCCGGGGAAAGCCTGCGGGAGTAAAGACAGAGGCAAAGAAGGCATTCAGCACCTCTGCCTTCTTTATATCCTCTGTCTCTAGGGCACCCACCTCATTCATCAGTGGGCCTATATTGCCTCTAGTGTTTGTTTTATTAGCTATGTATTTGAAAAAGTCCTTTCTATTATCCTTGACCTGGCTTGCAAGGTTAAGTTCCAAGGAGGCCTTAGCTTTCCTAATTGCCTCTCTACATCCTCTGACAACTGTCCTATATTCCTCCCAAGTGACTAGCCCCTCTTTCCATGATCCATAGATTCTTTTTTTCCACCTGAGTTTGCCCAGCAGTTCCTTGTTTAACCATGCTGGTCTCCTAGCTCCCTTACTTGATTTCATACCCATTGGGACGCTCTGATCCTGAGCTTGCAAGAAGTGGTCCTTGAATGTTGACCAATTATCTTGAGCCCCTTTACCATCCAGCACCCTGTCCCATGGGACTTCCCTTAACAATTGATTGAGGAGGCTAAAGTTGGCCCTGCGGAAGTCCAGGGTTTTGGTCTTGCTAGGTACTCTATTCCTCCCACACAGGATCCTGAACTCCACCATCTCATGATCACTGCAGCCAAGGCTGCCATCGACCATCACTGCTTCAACAAGACCCTCCTTGTTGGTGAGTACAAGATCCAGCAGCGCTCCTCTCCTAGTCGGCTTATCCACCATTTGCATTAAGTAGTTGTCATCAATGCACTGGAGGAACCCCCTAGACTGTGAATGGCTGGCTGTGTGAGTCTCCCAGCAGATATCGGGGTAGTTAAAATCCCCCATGAGGACCAAGGCCTGTAGTTGCGAGGCTGCTTTCAGCTGCCTGTAGAAAGCCTCATCAACTCCCTCGTCCTGATCAGGAGGTCTGTAATAGACCCCCACAACTGTATCACCCATGCCTGCCTGCCCCTTAATTCTTTCCCACAGACTTTCAACTTGCCCCTCATCAGCCCCTGGACAAAACTCAATACATTCTAGGTGCTCCCTCACATAGAGAGCAACTCCACCACCTCGCTTCACCGACCGATCTTTCCTAAAAATGACATAGCCATCCATGACCACATTGCAGTCATGTGAGCTGTCCCACCATGTCTCTGTAATTGCCACCAGGTCATAACCTTTAGACCGCACACAGACCTCTAACTCCTCCTGTTTATTCCCCATACTGCGTGCATTGGTGTACAGGCATTTCAGAAAGCAAGCAGAGCGCACTGGTGGGACCCCTGGGAGGCAGGAGGCCTTGTGGTCAGGGCCTAAACATCTGTCCCTTCTCTTCAATGATCGAAAATCCTCCCTAGACCACCTTCCTTCAGGCCCTAGCACATTGCTCTTGGGCTCGTCCCTAACAGACCCAGTTCTCTCCCCTTCCCCCTTCACATCTAGTTTAAAGCCCTCTCAGTGAGCCCTGCTAACTCCTGCCCCAAAAGCCTTCTCCCCCTCTGGGACAAATGCATTCCACCTGCCACCATCAGGCCAGGTGTCTCATAGAGCAGCCTGTGATTCAGTAGAATATATTCCAGATAAAAAATCATGAGACTCTAGTTACCATTTCTTTGTACTTTTGGGTTTAAAGGTTTCAAAAGACACTATCTGCAGGAATTGTTACACTTTAGAAGCATGTGTCTAGTTTCTCTCTAGGCCAAGATATCTGCGACAGTAGTCACATTTACATAGCAACATCTGATTGTGCAAAAGCTTTGTTATAAACTTTGGGGAATTTTTATACTTAATGTAGTGGAGTCCTGATTGTTTCATTCAGAATTACTTAGCTAAGAGTATTTGTTTAAACTAGGTATTCACAGTCTAGGAGGTTCCTCCAGTGCACTGATTACAACTACTTAATGCAAATGGTGGATAAGCTGACTAGGAGAGGAGTGCTGCTGGATCTTGTATGAAATCAAGTAAGGGAGCTAGGAGACCAGCATGGTTAAACAAGGAACTGCTGGGCAAACTTAGGTGGAAAAAAAGAATTTATGGATCATGGAAAGAGGGGCTAGTCACTTGGGAGGAATATAGGACAGTTGTATTAGAAAGGTGTATTAGAAAGAGGGTGGTTAGTAGGTCAAGAGAGGTTCTCCTTCCCCTCTATTCTGCCTTGGTGAGGCCACATCTGGAGTATTGGGTCCAGTTCTGGGCCCCCCAGTTCAAGAAGGACAGGGAACTGCTTGAGAGAGTCCAGCGCAGAGCCACAAAGATGATGGAGGGAGTGGAACATCTCCCTTCTGAGGAAAGGCTGAGGGAGCTGGGTCTCTTTAGCTTGGAGAAGAGGAGACTGAGGGGTGACCTCATTAATGTCTGTAAATATGTAAAGGGTGAGTGTCATGAGGATGGAGCCAGGCTCTTCTCAGTGACATCCAATGATAGGACAAGGGGCAATGGGTGCAAGCTGGAACATAGGAGGTTCCACATAAATGTGAGGAAGAACTTCTTACCAGTGAGGCTAACAGGGCACTGGCACAGGCTGCCCAGAGAGGGTGTGGAGTCTCCTTCTCTGGAGACATTCAAAACCCACCTGGATGTGTTCCTGTGTGACCTGACCTAGTGTCCCGGTTTGAAAGACAGGTGTCTGCTAAGGAAGGCAGGAGCCCCCCTTGGAACAGAAAAATACAACCCCCTTCCCTCCGAATTGTTATAGAATTGAAATTAAGGGCTTTCAGGCAAAGATACGAGGAAAATGGGAATAACAGTTTTTACTAATGTATACAACAAAACTATAATACAGAGGAGCTGGTTACAGGCCTGACAGAGTCAGGGATACAACCTGGCCCCTGCCGGGCAGGGTGCTGGTACCAGTCCGATCCAGTGGCAGCTGCAGTTCTCTCCGAAATGGCCCTGTTAAAGCGGTGGTCCGTAGGAAAAGAAAACAAAGTCTGAGCAATCCGATTTCGGTGGCAGCTGCAGTTCTCTTTTAAATGATCCCGTTGAAGCGGTGATCTTGTAGAAAAGAAAACCGGTCCTCCTCCGAAAATGCGGCCGCGGTGCAGTCCCTGTCCTCTGGGATCCCAGCGGGTAAGGCCCCGAGCGCTGCTCCAAACCGCCCAATATCTCCGGCGGGAATGCTTGGCTCCACCCCTCCCCCCCTGGCCGGGGCATCTCACAAAGAGATGGTGAGTCCTGGGGCAAGGCACTGATGGGCGCATTGACAGAAGAATAGTCCCGAGGGGCGAGGCAAGGAACACCGGCGCCAGGCCTCAACGGCTCATGGTAATAGAATACATTGCAACCCAGGACATTATCCACCCCTTATTCTATTACCATTTGCATCATCCCAAATCAATACCTTTCTTAAACTCTGCACACACACACACATATATATATATACATACATATACAATGAAACTCTACACTCAGTTCTCACTTAAAATAAGGTCCCCTTGTGGTACACACCGGGTTTCCCCATCTTTCTGCATTACCCACCAAGTACAACCTGGTCCCTGAGCAAAGACAACCCCACGGATGGGTTTGTCTTTGCCCAAGGCAGAATTAACCCCAACAGTTTTCCCAAGCATACCTCTCATGTGCACCACTGGAACCTTATCCCCGTCTGTTGTTTGTAAGGATTCAGACTGAGCGGGGCCTGCTCGGTTCGTGGAGCCTCGGGTGTTAACTAACCAGGTGGCTTTTGCTAAATGCATCTCCCAGTTTCTGAAAGTTCCTCCACCCAGTGCCTTCAAGGTGGTTTTAAGCAGTCCGTTGCACCGTTCAACTTTCCCAGCTGCTGGTGCATGGTAAGGGATGTGGTACACCCACTCAATGCCATGCTCCCTAGCCCAGGTGTTGACAAGGCGGCTCTTGAAATGAGTCCCGTTGTCGGACTCAATTCTCTCAGGGCTGCCATGCCTCCAAAGGACTTGCTTTTCAAGGCCCAGGATGGTGTTCCGGGCAGTAGCGTGAGGCACAGGGTAGGTCTCCAGCCATCCAGTGGTGGCTTCCACCATTGTGAGCACGTAGCGCTTGCCTTGGCGGGTTTGAGGCAGTGTGATGTAGTCAATCTGCCAGGCCTCCCCATACTTGTATTTGGACCACCGCCCACCATACCACAGGGGCTTCACCCGCTTGGCCTGTTTGATCGCAGCGCACGTCTCACAGTCATGGATAGCCTGGGAGATACTGGCCATGGTTAGATCCACCCCTCGGTCTCGTGCCCACTTATAGGTGGCATCTCTGCCTTGATGGCCTGAGGCATCATGGGCCCACCGAGCCAAGAACAACTCTCCTTTATGCTGCCAATCCAAATCTATCTGGAACACCTCTATTTTTGCAGCCTGATCTGCCTTCTCGTTGTTGCGATGTTCTTCATTAGCCCGACTCTTGGGGACATGAGCGTCTACATGACGGACTTTCACAGGTAGCTCCTTTACCCGAGTGGCAATGTCCTTCCACTCATCAGCAGCCCAGATTGGTTTTCCCCTACGCTGCCAGTTGGCCTTTTTCCACCTCTCCAGCCAACCCCACAGGGCATTGACTACCATCCACGAATCAATGTAGAGGTAGAGCTTTTGCCACTTCTCTCTCCCAGCAATGTCCAGGGCTAATTGGACGGCTTTGAGTTCAGCAAATTGGCTTGATCCACCCTCTCCCTCGATAGCTTGTACAACTTGTCGTGTGGGGCTCCATACAACAGCTTTCCATTTCCGGCTAGCACCTACAATTCGGCAGGAACCATCGGTGAAGAGGGCATATCGTCTTTCACTCTCTGGTAGCTCGTTATATGGAGGGGCTTCCTCAGCACGTGTCACTTCCTCTTCCTCTTCTTCAGAAGACAATCCAAAAGCCTCACCTTCTGGCCAGTTGGTAATTATCTCCAAGATCCCAGGGCGATTTTGGTTTCCAATACGGGCGCGCTGTGTGATGAGGGCAATCCATTTGCTCCAGGTAGCGTCGGTGGCATGATGCGTGGAGGGAGCCTTTCCCTTGAACATCCACCCCAGCACCGGTAGTCGGGGTGCCAGGAGGAGTTGTGCCTCTGTGCCGATTACTTCTGAGGCAGCTCGAACTCCTTCATAGGCGGCCAAGATTTCTTTCTCTGTCGCAGTGTAGTTGGCTTCGGACCCTTTGTAGCTTCGGCTCCAGAATCCCAGTGGTCGGCCCCGAGTCTCATCAGGCACCTTCTGCCAAAGGTTCCAGGACAGACCCTTGTTCCCGGCTGCAGAGTAGAGCACGTTTTTCACCTCTGGTCCTGTCCTGACTGGGCCGAGGGCTACCGCATGAGCGATTTCCTGCTTGATCTGAGTGAAGGCTTGTTGTTGTTCAGGGCCCCAGTGGAAATCGTTCTTCTTGCGGGTAACCAGGTAGAGAGGGCTCACGATCTGGCTGTACTCGGGAATGTGCATCCTCCAAAAGCCTATGACACCTAGGAATTCTTGTGTTTCCTTCTTGGTGGTCGGTGGAGACATCGCAGTGATCTTATTGATGACCTCGGTGGGAATCTGGCGTCGTCCGTCTTGCCACTTTACCCCCAGGAACTGGATCTCTCGGGCAGGTCCCTTGACTTTGCGTTTCTTGATGGCGAAACCGGCCTCCAGGAGAATTTGGATGATTTTCTCTCCTTTCTCAAATACTTCCACTGCCGTGTTCCCCCATACAATGATATCATCGATGAACTGCAAATGTTCTGGAGCCTCACCCTTTTCCAGTGCAGTCTGGATCAGCCCATGGCAAATGGTGGAACTGTGCTTCCACCCCTGGGGCAGTCGGTTCCAGGTGTACTGCACGCCCCTCCAGGTGAAGGCAAACTGAGGCCTGCACTCTGGTGACAGAGGGATGGAGAAAAATGCATTAGCAATGTCAATAATGGCATACCACTTTGCTGCTTTGGACTCCAGCTCGTACTGGAGCTCCAGCATGTCCGGCACAGCAGCACTCAATGGTGGAGTCACTTCATTCAAAGCACGATAGTCCACAGTCAATCTCCATTCTCCGTCAGGCTTGCACACAGGCCAGATGGGGCTGTTGAAGGGTGAGTGGGTCTTGCTGATCACCCCTTGGGCCTCCAGCTCACGGATCATCTTGTGGATGGGGATCACGGCATCTCGATTCGTCCGATACTGCCGGCGGTGCACCGTCGAAGTGGCAATTGGCACCCGTTGCTCTTCCACCTTCAGGAGCCCAACTGCAAAAGGATTTTCTGATAGTCCAGGCAAGGTGTTCAACTGCCTAATGCCTTCTGCTTCCACAGCAGCTATCCCAAAAGCCCACTTAAACCCTTTTGGGTCTTTGTAATAGCCATTTCGGAGGAAGTCTATTCCCAGGATACATGGGGCCTCCGGGCCAGTCACAATAGGATGTTTCTGCCACTCCTTCCCAGTCAGGCTCACCTCAGCTTCCAACAGGGTCAATTGCTGCGACCCCCCTGTCACCCCAGCAATGGACACAGATTCTGCCCCCACATGTCCCGATGGCATTAGGGTACATTGTGCTCCAGTATCAACCAATGCTTCATATCTCTGTGGCTCTGATGTGCCAGGCCATCGGATCCACACTGTCCAAAAGACCCGATTCTCCCGTGCCTCTTCCTGGCTAGAGGCAGGGCCCCTCTAGGCCTGGTTATCATCCATTCCCTGGGCATACCTGCAAGATGTTTCTTCAAGGGGATCTGACATATCATTCTCCCTTCTGTAATACCTGGCAGCTCGGTCACGGGAGGCTGAGGCTACTTCTGCTTTAGTGGAACCCCCTCGGTTAGTGTTTTCCCTTTTGAGCTCACGAACCCGTGCTGCCAGGACAGAAGTGGGTTTCCCATCCCACCTTCTCATGTCTTCCCCACAGTCACACAGGAAGAACCACAGCTCAGATCGTGGGGTGTACCCTCTCTCTCTAGCTGGGGGACGTCAGGCTCTGGCTCTGGGGTTTATGACCTGCACTGGTGCCACATGAGAGCTGCTCCTCCTCACCTCCTTCATCACCTCCTCCCTAATCTCTTCCTTGAGGTCCCTAGCCACAGCAGCGACATGAGTTTTCATTGGGCCATTGACTAAACTCTCATAATATCTGAACCTGTTGGCAACAGAACCCACTGTCTCTTGGTTGTCATCAGCATTAATTGTTGCAATGAACGTGGCATACTGCTGTGGCCCCAGCTTTGCCAGGTTCCACAGCATCTGCCCTGTACACTTGACCTTGTCGGGGTCATTATCATGCTGTCCGTCCCTCCCAAAGAGTACCTCTAACACTGCCACTTCCCTCAGCTGTTGGATCGCTTCCTCAAGGGTCTTCCATTGCATTCTATGATGGTACTCCTGCATTCTCTCTCTGTGGACAAACCTTTCCCTCACACTCATTAAAAGCCGCTCCCAGAGAGAAAGGGGCCCCGGCTCCCTTACGAATACCTAGTCCACCTCTGAGTCTTGGGCCAAGGATCCCAAATACCTGGCTTCGCCACTATCCAGTTGTACGCCTTTACCCATGAGGTCCCAAACCCGAAGTAACCAGGTTGTATAAGGCTCACGTCCCCGTCGTGCAATGTCTTTTCGCATATTACGGAGACTGTCGAATGACAGGGATTCGATGATAATTTCAGGCTCTGACTCCCCTGCGGGTTGTGAGGGCTCTGGCTCATCCCCATCATTAACTGGGCGTACTGATTTGGCCTTGCACTTCCTCCTCTGCACAGGGGCGACTGCTGCTGGCTGTGGCTGTCCTTGTGGTTCAGCTGGACCCTGCACAGTTGTAACATCTGTGGGTTCCACTGCTGCACCATCAGACTTTCCCTCTTTAGGACAAGGTCTCCCACTAGTTTGGGAGGTGTGTTCCCTCAGCATCTCACGTATTTCCTTTACCAGTACCCCCACCCAATTAGGCTGGTCCATTTGTGAGGTGGGCTGATGGGCAATGCCAGGTCGTGGGACAGGGTCAGGCTGCGGAGCAGGATCTCTAGCCTCTGGGGCCGTGTCACGTTCTGGGGCAGCATTCCTAGTCTCTGGGGTGGTTATCCAAGTAGTTATCCAAGCCAGTCTCACTTTATCTCTGAAGGCCAAGCAGCCCATTAGCAGTAGGCCTATTAGCAGCAACACATGGATAATATCTAGGGGAAAACTAAACCCTTCGAAAGCTGATGGAGCAGACCCAAAGAACTGGTTGAATGGTTGGGAGAAAACTTCCCCTGGTGTTACTTCCTCACAGCAGGTACCATTTTTAATGTAATCCCAGAAACATACGCTGAGCGTGTGATAGCCCTTTATCCACGTGCCCACATTCCACAGGAAACTGAAAAACCCTGAATTCCTCACCTTACCAACCCACAGTGCAAGCTGGATAACAGCCACAGCAGCCTTAGTCAGAGGACCGATGTTTAGATAAGGGGCTGCAAAGGGGAAAAGCATAGCCACGACCACGTGCCACCCGAAGCAAGGTAAACTAGACCACATGGTGCTGCCTAACAAAGATCCCACGTTCAGTGCACAAAAAAAAAAAAAAAAAAAAAAAAAAAATCAGGTTAGCCAGGAACTGTTATTCCCTTTTCACCCTTTTTCCTCAATGCCCTCAGGCCCCACGTTGGGCGCCAAAATCTGTCCCGGTTTGAAAGACAGGTGTCTGCTAAGGAAGGCAGGAGCCCCCCTTGGAACAGAAAAATACAACCCCCTTCCCTCCGAATTGTTATAGAATTGAAATTAAGGGCTTTCAGGCAAAGATACGAGGAAAATGGGAATAACAGTTTTTACTAATGTATACAACAAAACAATAATACAGAGAAACTGGTTACAGGCCTGACAGAGTCAGGGATACAACCTGGCCCCTGCCGGGCAGGGTGCTGGTACCAGTCCGATCCAGCGGCAGCTGCAGCTCTCTCCGAAATGGTCTGGTTAAAGCGGTGGTCCGTAGGAAAAGAAAACAAAGTCTGAGCAATCCGATTTCGGTGGCAGCTGCAGTTCTCTTTTAAATGATCCCGTCGAAGCGGTGATCTTGTAGAAAAGAAAACCGGTCCTCCTCCGAAATCCGGCGGCGGTGCAGTCCTTGTCCTCTGGGATCCCAGCGGGTAAGGCTGCTCGCGCTGCTCCAAACCGCCCAATATCTCCGGCGGGAATGCTTGGCTCCACCCCTCCCCCCCTGGCCGGGGCATCTCACACAGGGACGGTGAGTCCTGGGGCAAGGCCCTGATGGGCGCATTGACAGAAGAATAGTCCCGAGGGGCGAGGCAAGGAACACCGGCGCCAGGCCTCAGCGGCTCATGGTAATAGAATACATTGCAACCCAGGACACCTAGGTGTTCCTGCTCTGGCAGGGGGATTGGACTAGATGATCTTTTGAGGTCCCTTCCAATCCCTAACGTTCTGTGATTCTGTCATTCTGTGATTTGCTTGGAGGGAGAATAGTGAAGCTGTTAAGTAAATTCCACTTAGAGTAACATTGATAATTTCACATTGACTATGGGTTACTAAGAAGTTGAAGAAACTTTTCTATGAAAGCTATTCCATATTGGCAAACTTAGCTGGTTGTGGTGTTTGTGCCATGTGTTAGATCTGTCAGTTAGTTGTCAGATTCCCCCTTAACAGTTCAGAGAAGTTCTCCTGCATCTCTTGATGCTGAGTTTTTGTCTTTCAGCAGTCTTGTTGCTGTAGACCTGCCTTTAAGAAACCTTTGTAATGTCCTAGCCAAGGCCTTACCTACCTACTTCTTAAAGAGTTATAAAATCTTCAAAGTTCTTTGTGTTGGGAGGTGACAGTTTTCTGGGTTTGGGATGAGGGGGAATTGTTTATTTTCTTCCTTCTGGTAGAGCATAGTTCCCTTTAGAGCAATTCCTTGGTACTTTGAAAAGCTTTTTGTCATGTTTGAGAAACCTGCAAGGTCTGTACTGGGCTCTGTCATGCTGTTAAGCCATATCTTCAAAGATATTAAATCTTGTTCTTTGCTGTAACTTTAGGGAAGAAATGAAATTGCAAAATTTGTGCAGCTGAAACTACATGTGGACACCTGAAGTATTAAAAAATGATGAATGCCATGTAGTCATGTTGTTACTTTTGATATAATAGGATGATGGAAAACTGCTTTTTTTAGTTGTTCAGTTTGCCACAAAGTAGAAATCTTAAAGGATATAGTGATTCCTAGATATTGCTGTATAAGAAGGAAAGCAAAAATTGAGGACGAAGTTTGTACCTTTTAGGTTCTGCTTCTCTTTTTTGAAAGATACTGTAATTCTGACCAAATTAGGACTGTCCAGTAAAACTTTAGCCTAAAGGAACAAATGCTTATAAATGCTTTTTCATTACCCAGTGTAAAGCACAAGCAGTCTTGGTGCCTGTTGTGATATAGTTGACCCTTTCAGACCAAAATAAGAGTCTGTCACTTTCATAATTAATGTGCTGCCTAATCACTTATCCAGCAGGTCCAGTTATGTATTTTGGCTTCATGAGCTCTAGCAGGTATCTCTGTCATCACAGCAGACAATCAGAATATTTTATGTAGTTCTGCATAAACCTTAGGCTAGCTCTTGCTCTAGATAAGCAAAACACTTGTTGAACTGCAGGGGCTACAATCAGTCTTTCTTCAGAACTGTTTAATAAATAACACCAGCCATCTGCTTTCTTTAAAAGGAAAGACACTGAAAACATTCACTTGTAAGATCTTGATTAGACATGTTCCTAAAGCCTGCCCAGTTGTCTGTCAGAGTTACTCATTAAAATGTAATTAAGATCCATATGGTCCTTTATATAGAGACATAAGACATGAGTAACTCTTTGGTTAAAGCTGGAAACAAAGACTGAAGGCTGTAAAATGTCATCTTAGTGCTAAGAAGTGCTAAATATGGCTTTGTCTACTAGTAGACTACATATGCTTTTATGTTTTGGGCATATGGACTCAGATTTGTTTAGAATGAATGGATGATCATAAACTACTACTGCTGGAAGAGGCATTATATATTACTACCTGGAAAAACCAATCCTAGAGTCTTAGAACATAACGACTGCCTTAACTGTATTGATAAAAATTACTAAGTGCAGGCTGATACACAAGGGTTGTTTTAAAAAGTTGGAGTAAAACTAAATCTAAAGCCTTTTCTAATGTTATTAGAAAAAGAATTCAGAACTATAGAGAACTGGGGATATAAATTCAGTCTTAAGCTTACATGCCAAAAGCTACACTTTTCATATGAAAACTAGCTTACGTTAAGTCATAATACTGCAAGATTCACACAGTAATGCACTGTTAAATTTGTTATTGTATTTTAAAGACTTGGACTTAAGTTTCTGTATAAAATAGTAATGGAGTTTTAATGATTCTCTAGATTTATTACTACTATAAATTCTGTATTGTCCTATCTACTTCCCCGGATTATTTCAGTATTGGATGTCATTTATCTCTCTGATAAAATACAGTATACAAAGAAAATGGTAAGTAAACCAGTATTTTGTTCAGGATGGAAAACTTGAAAGATTTATGCATTCTTTGATCCACTCATTCAGATAAGCTTTTGTGTTCTAATGCTCCAAGTACTCTAAAACTAGAAACTCCAGAAGCAATGCAGCACTGTAATTAAAACTTATGTTAAAGCACTTGCTTAAATAACCCTAATGAGGAGTAATTTACTTATGCTGATGTAGGAGGCTGGTGCTGATATTTTACATTTGGGGTTGGTTGTTTTTTGTTGTGTTGTTTGGTTTTTTTTTTGATTAAAAGGCACATGTTAACACTTTTTCCTGTTTATTTTGTAGGCTGGAGTAAAAGGAAAGCTAGGTAGACTGCTTGGGATATTTGAGGTGAGCTATTTTCTTTTACCTGTTAAAAAGTGTTCATTTTTGTGAGAGTTGTTAAACTACAGAAACTTAACATCTGCACCACAGAATCAGAGTTAAGTTTTTAAGTATTACTTGCCTTTAATTTTGCAATGCTACATTAGACAGGTGTTTTCCTTTAGCTGTTATATTATGTGTGAAGGCTTGAAAAGGAAGATTTCAAAAGTACTTAGAACTTTCCTGGAAAGATTAAATCAGTACTTGGAAAAGTACTGATTTAAAAAAAGGTAAAAAGAACATGGATAGATATAGGAATTCCAAAATGTCACACATGCCTTTTTTTGGGACAATATTTTGACTTTTTCTCTCTGATTAGGTTTTGTTAAAGTAACTTGTCAACTTTCACACACCTCAATTGATAGGTCTGTATATGAAGTATCTTGTGGCTTTGATTCATAAAAAAAGCTAGCTTTAGATTACAGCTAAATCTAATTTTTAGCAATACTATGTCATTCAAAGCTTGTATCTTGTAGTATAAACATCACTCTGAACTACTGATGGCACAAGGATGCATACTAGATATAACTCTTAGTGTTGGCATTGCCCGCTTCTGCTCACATTCTGGACAGGAGGAGACCATAGAAGTGTAGGTGTTAGTCTTCAGATCATAACACATCCAACATTATTATGTTGTGCTGTATGCTGGATGAGAGTGCAAGTCCCTTAGTCTTGTAGTTGGGTATGAAACTTCACAGTTTAACTAAAAAAGCAACTCTTGGAGGCAGTGTATTCCTAATAGGGGTTTCCCATGTGAAATATTACTTGGTCATGTATGACTACTTGATACAGTGCTAAAGGTGTTCTCATTGTGAAGTATGGAAAACATGACAAAATGAAAATACTTTGTAATTAGTAACATTCATTATACCTGTGCCCCTTTTCTGATTTGTTTTGTGTTTATGAATATACCTGGATGGTCCTATGCAGTAAAAACTTATGTTTTTAACTCTGCTGGTTAGTCTGCAGAAGTATTCCATGTTTTCCAGCTCAGACCAAAAGATGGGATACCTGTCATCTTGTTGCCTTAAAACAGGGGCTGTGAGGGATGATGATTCTTTGGTAATTTAACTCTGTTCTTCTGAAGCTATCTACCACCATCTAGACCAGAAGAAATAATGTGTTGTGTGGCACTTTTCTAGGTTACTGCTGACTTAAATCAAGGCCCTAATTCAGTTTTGCAACATGGCCCTGCAAACAGTTAGTACCGCTGAGGGGGCCACACATTGTGACCTGGAGACAGAAGTAAAGAGAAAATGGAAATTATATTGCTGCTGAGTCCTTGTGTTCTGGAATTACAGCCAGAAATTATATTTTTTCATTAAATGTATTTACTCCCTTTAATAGTGATATTGACAAACTATTGTCTTGGAGTATTTTCATTTTGTAGTAAAGCACAACAGTTTAAAACTGTACTAAGCTTGTAGTGCAACGGAGTTAAGTAGGAATGGTTATTGGCATAAGGATAAAACCATCTGTAAGGGGAGCTAGGGCATAACATCTCTTGGTTCTTAATATAGTTGGAATCATAGATGGTCCTGGGTTTTCTAGGAGCCCAGTTCTTTTCCAAGGGATGGAGTGGTTTAGTTAGTGGGGTCACACCTTTAAGAGTGTGCTGCTAACCCTGCTTTGGAGCTAGCAGGGAGTAATGTCTTTGCAGACCTCACATGGACTGGCTGTGGCACACTGACCCTGCCCTGAGCAGGCTACTTCTGTCAGTCTCTGTATTTGACTTGCCTTGTTCAAAAAGCTTATGCTTTCTAAATAAGTAGATAGTGATGCTAACATGGCAAACCTGACGAGCGAACAGATGGTAATTTTTGCATTTGTCATGATTGCAAACATTGTCTATTTAATTTGCCTCACTCACTGAGTGAAACTTTATAGCCAGCATTGCATAGATGATCTGTCCATGTGATACAGTGGTTCCATCTTGCAAAGGTGTTTTGAATAACCTTTCATATAGGAACATGAGTTGCCAAAACAGTTTTAGCAAATGCACTCTACTGTGGTAACTTTGAACATAGGTAAAAGATCAGTAATGGGCAGTACTAGTAGACAACTGCTAATATTAAACTGGATGACCAAGAACATAATTTGGTCCCAACTTCACAATCTTCAAATTTTGCTTGGGCTGTGAGCTGTTGGGGTTTTTTTTTAGCCTAGTAAAATAGAACAGTTGCTTCAAATAAAACTTCAGTTTTCCCATCCTTTTGGGCCTACTCAGTGTAGATATTTGTTTAATGAAAATAAAAGCCAGGTTTTGCTGGCAAGTAACCTTCAGAAGTAAGTAACTTTTAATCTTATAGTTGTGGTAAGTCTAAGTTATTTTTTGCTGAGAATTAAAATGTCAACTTCTAATATTCAAGCAGAACCAGGATCGTAAGCATAGGACATATGTTTATGTTCTTACTGTGACGGAAATACTGGAAGACTGGGAGGATTCAGTTAATATAGGTAAACCCATTTTCTGTTTTCATGTGCTACACTTAAAATGTTTTATGCAAACTTACTTCATTTTTCTGAAGCAATTCATATAATTCTAGGGGAAATACTATTCCTGTTCTATAAACTGAAAATTATGATGCTGCTCTTAGATGCTTGTATACACACATAACTAGGGTTGCTTCCAACATACTGTTACTCTTATATTAATTAGGGTATTCTAAGTATTAAGATGGAATAGACTTCATTATTAGTTGCTGATACAGCTCTTAATTTTTATTTTAGGCCTAATACTATACTGATTAACTTTTTCCTTAAAATCACTAGTATTTAGTCTTATTTTTCAGTAGGGAAAGTGTTGACCTTGAGATATATATTCCTATATATACATCTGTCACAGAGATTAATATCATGCAGTTAAGTTAGACTAACATATATCATGAAGTTGTATGGATCTTCCACTTTGAATTTAATTAAGTAAACATATTAACTGTTTTTTCTACTTAACTTAAAAAAAAAACAAACCCAATAAACCAACCTTAGTGCAGTCAGTGTATTTGTCTAGCTGAAATCTGAGTTAACTAAGAATTGGTATAAAAAATGACATCCTACTTCAGTTATGCTTTTCCCTTTTCAGGAGGTGGTGCTTTAGGAGTGTTAACATTCACAAACTTAGCACTGTTAATCTCAGCAAATGACATGTAACTGTAAGGGTGGTTTTAAAACTGTGCTCAGTTTTTTAGGTGGAGAGAGAATGATTGTATCAAGTCATGGGGAGTGTACCCTCTTAATTGCACTTACTTTTAACAATACTATCATTGACATTGTGTAAGTATTTTCAGAGGCCTCTAATTTTAAAGGACTTGTACCAAGATGGTTTTAGAACTGTCTTACTAAGATGAGTCTTAGAACTTAAATCTCTGATATATTATTTCTGAAAATTTAGGGCTAACCTGAGTAACTCCATACATGGATATGTTTTCACTATGGAATGCTGCTTTCTAAATCAGACCAAGATGTTCTTCTGTAACTTCATGCATGCATGTTCATTCTTCAGATTGGTTTTGTGCCAGGTATGACAATATAGGAAGATAGTATTAAGTCATTTAAATACTATCCTATCTAGGTATTCCTGCTCTGGCAGGGGGATTGGACTACATGATCTTTTGAGGTCACCATTACTGGACCAAGAGCAACATTTTACTAAAACCTCCACATCATCTGGTTGATCATCTGCATTTCTGAAGAAATCTCTTATCTTAATAGTTCTCAGCTCACTTGCTGAGCATGCTTCCCACAGCTGCAATAGAAAGTAAGGGAAATACTTAGGGTGTGGAAATAGGGGGGTGGTTAGTAGGTCAAGAGAGGTTCTCCTCCCTCTCTGCTCTGCCCTGGTGACGCCGCATCTGGAGTATTGTGTCCAGTTCTGGGCCCCCCAGTTCAAGAAGGACAGGGAACTGCTTGAGAGAGTCCAGCACAGAGCCACAAAGATGATGGAGGGAGTGGAACATCTCCCTTCTGAGGAAAGGCTGAGGGAGCTGGGTCTCTTTAGCTTGGAGAAGAGGAGACTGAGGGGTGACCTCATTAATGTCTATAAATATGTAAAGGGTGAGTGTCATGAGGATGGAGCCAGGCTCTTCTCAGTGACATCCAATGATAGGACAAGGGGCAATGGGTGCAAGCTGGAACATAGGAGGTTCCACATAAATGTGAGGAAGAACTTCTTCCCAGTGAGGGTGACAGAGCACTGGCACAGGCTGCCCAGAGAGGTTGTGGAGTCTCCTTCTCTGGAGACATTCCAAACCCGCCTGGACGTGTTCCTGTGTGACCTGACCTAGGTGTTCCTGCTCTGGCAGGGGGATTGGACTAGATGATCTTTTGAGGTCCCTTCCAATCCCTGACATTCTGTGATTCTGTGATCCTTTTCTGAAAGGACTAGGTGTGGTTTTTAGCACATATGAACAGTTATGAACATCTGCCCAGTATCTGCTTCAGGAGTTATCTGAAAGGCTTCATTATGAATTTCATTTCAGTAAGCTTGAGTGAATCTGTTGTATTCAGCAGCTTTTTCAGTGTCTTCACTCTGTATCTTTTGCTTGACGACTTGAACTTCTGAAGTAAAAGAAATGAGAAAAAGTGAATGATCAGATAGCAACAAATGGTGCTGTTATGAATTTGTAACTTTTTTTTTTGTGGATTACACTCATTCAGGAAGGAAAAGAGAATGGTTTAAAGTAGAAGATGCAATCAAGGTCCTTCAGTGTCACAAGCCTGTTCATGCAGAGTACTTGGAAAAACTGAAACTGAGCTGTTCACCCACTAATGGAAACTCTGTGGTTCCCCCTCTTCCAGATAATAACTCCTTATATGTCACTTCTGCACAGACTTCTGGGTTGCCCTCTACTGTGAGATAAACATTTGGATTACCTTTTTATTCATGTCATCACAAGGGGAGAGATCTGTGATTGCATGTAGTCATCTGTATAACTGTCAATTCAAAGTGAAATATGTGTATGTGTCATAATGTCAAAATTATTTGAACATGTTTTTCCTTTTTAACAACATAAAATAGTATTTCAGCAAACCAAAGCCATATATGGATTTTTTAAGATGCCTTAATAGGCCATTTTTTTTTTTTAAAAAAAAAAAAAAAGAAACTTGAGTATATAAATTTCCTTATCTGCTAAAATAAAATATGCATCTCGGTGGTGTTCAGCTTATTTAAGACTTGTCACTTTCAGTCAGTAGTTCTGTAAGAGTACTTGCTTAGAAAAAAGCTTGAGCAAATAGTCTCATATGGTCTCTTGGTATCCACAGATGAAGCACTAAGATCTTAAGATGGCACTATTTTGGTAAGTGGCCATGTTAAAGGCAGAGATGCACGTGTGACTAAAATAAAGCACTAAACCACATTCAGCCTGTTGAGAGCAAAGGATAGTGACACTAAGCACTGCTTGCCTCAATTATCCAAAAGGTTGCCTTGTCCTATGCAGTCTTCATGTAATGTATAACCAGAGCAAGAACTTTCTTGCAACTACCAAAACTATCCACTATACTTTTGTTTCATTGCTTGGTCAGCTGATGAACTGTCAGAAGACTTAGATGAAAAGCATTGTAGATCCCTCTTCCCCCACTTTTATTTTTTCTTTTAGCATTTTGATACATGTTTTGTTCATGGTGTAATTATACTGCAGGTTCCAAAAACTTCTGCTTTTCACTGAGAAGCATCTTATGTAGTGTTCCAGTTGTCATTTAGAAATGTGTTGATGAAGGTAAGACTTACCCAGGGGGCATCCTTATGTTATGGAGGGGTCCATTAGCAAGCATGTGTTGAGGTGTCTTGCTTAGCAGGAGTTAGTAGTGGTACCTCCTTGGGCTCAGAGACAGGTGGGTTGATACTTACTTAGATTAATGGAGAAATAATATTTCTTTGTCTTATTCAGAAGGTATGCTGAAAGCCACAGTTTTAATTCTTAAATACTTCAGTTTTACTGTTTTAACATCAATTGCTTTAGCTGTCCTCTTGATAAAACTTAGCTGGAATAAATGAGGTACAGCTGACAACTTTTATCTTTTTTTTTTAGCCAAAAAGATGAAAACTAAATCCACTTTTGATCTTAATGTTTTTACCATAGGATTACTCTCTGTGTTCTCATAGAAGAAACCATACACCCACAGAATCTAATTCATATGAACATCCTAAGTCTGATTTTTTTTTTTTATTTTTTTTTTCCTAGGATCTAAACCCAACTGTACCTCTTCTATAGCCAGCCAAAACAGAGGCTGAGGTAGACCATTACTTCACATGTCAAGTTTATTCTGGATAAAGCTCATTCTCTTACATGACATTTAAACCTTTGTAAATAGTTCAACTAGAAAATAGTGAGTGTAAAATGGAAAATAAATGTAATTTAAACCTTTTGTTACTCAATACACAAATAGTTAACTTTTTTAACAGAAACTGTGTGAAATGCTGCTATAAATTGAACTCTTGTGCTGTTACACTTTTCTAAAAAAAAAACGTTGTTGCCACAAGTTACTCCTTAGAAAACCAATCTTGTGCCATATGTAAACACATTGAAACTAGGGAGATGGCTGACCTGATCTCTTAATGCTGCTCTCTTTGAAGAGGCATAAATACTACTGACAAGAGGCATGAGCCACAAAGCTGAAGACTTCTGAAGTGTTGGGTTGGGGGCTGTTTTTTTTATCCCTGTATCTCCTATTCCATGTCACTTCTAGAACTGGAAAGAATACACAGCTCTGTTCAGGTGTGCCTAAAGCTGGAAGCACTGCCAACAGCTTGTCCTTCTTTCAGTTATGAGGTGGGGGACTGGGAAAGGAGTGTTGCTATTTCAGTAGTGCACATAAGTGTGCATACAAGTTATACTGAGCTTAGTCCAGGTTGGGACACCATTTGCTCAGCTCACTTATTTAAACTGAATGGTCTACCAAATGCATTGTTGTGCTAGGGAAAGCAGAAGACAGTGGAGTTGAGCATGTTGAAGAATGTCTCATCTTTGTTAAAATCATACCCACAGTGTATAAGGGTACCTCTGGCTCTAAAGCTGCCTTTTAAAGGCTCCCTTTTTTGTTCAGTAGTCATTTTAACACTTGAAATTGAGCAAACTTGTACAGGCTTTCTTATAACAAGATTATATAGAATCTGTGAAAGCTAAAACAAGAATCCAGAGTTTGAGTTCTTACTTATAAAAAAGTGTCTCTGTTTCAGATCCTTGGAATGAAATCAGTCCAAGCTTGTATGAGATTGTGGTAATGCATAATCTTATTTTGTAACTCCTGAATTATGTATTTGATAATGTAAAAATGTATAGTATTGCTGTTGCTAACAAACTGAGTTGATTGCCTAAAATATTCTTGGTTATTTTTTGATCACAAACATTTGAGCTGTTCAGTAGTGCCAGACATTCTTTTTGTTTTTTTAAACAGCATTCACTGTATAAAACTCCTCAGTCTCTATGCAGCCTTCTGAGTAAAGTTCTATTGCTTAGTTTGACTTCTCTTCCCTTTCAAAGATAAATGTTCTGTGAATTGTAAAGGTAAATTGAAGACGCTTCTGTTTTACTACGGTTGTTTCCTGTAGCATACCGACAGTGATATGGCTTCAGTGTCAGATTTCATTAGGACTAAACTTCAACAGAAAGGGTCTCTAAAAATTGGCATAGGAAGGCTAAAGTGTGGTGGTTTTTTTTCCTGCTACCTATCAATTTAAATGTAGAAGCATTTTGGTTTTATATGCATCTCTATTTAGGTAACCTATTTTATACAGAGCAGATTTGTGAATTTTCTCCTGCCATAAATTCTGTATAGTGTATTGGTTCTCTGTAGGAGAAAGGGAAGAAACAGGTTGTCATCTGCAATTTTAAAGTAGTTTGTACCACTGCTTTTCCTGGCTGTTAAGTTTTGAGATTATTATGAGTTAGGTTATGGTGGTATTGAGTAGAAATAGCCTTAAAGTTTAAAATCAGGTAGAGACAGAATTAAGTGAAATAGATGTGCTTTTAAACACCACAAGAAATACTGAGCTAGTGCAGAAAGGCTGTTAAAGTGAAAAATCCTATTTTGGTGCTTGCTGTATGCCTCAGTCACTGTAGCACTGGTCTGTTAGGAGTGTGCTGTTTTAAACCAAGTGCTTGTCTTTTTTTTTTTTTTTTTTTTTACTTACCAACATGGTTTGTGAAGTGAAAACAGAAGGGAAGGGGTTGGGGTGGGGGCAAACTAAGTTGTAAATCTTTTGACCTGCTTGCATGGGTTTTCTTTAAGACTGATGTAAGAATTTTGACTTTTTATATTTGAGAAATATCAGAATAAAATATAAATTAGTCCTGTGGATGATGTAGTCACTCCATCACCAATACTACACAAGTTTTTGTGCAAGAGTCTCCAGTCCCATCCAAAATATACTTAATTTCATCTACTCTTTCCTACTACTTGCCTCATCCTTGCACTGTGCAGGAGCCCTCTGGAGCACATCCCAGCAGGACTGCCCTGCATTGCCTTCTAACTCTCTGCTCTCTGCCATTTGCAGCACAGATGTATTTAATATCTGTACAATAACAGTGAGAGCAGCTGCATCAGCTCAGATCAAAGGTCCATCTTGCCCCAGCACCTAGAGGAGTTATTAACAGGGACAGTAAGTATTTGTGTGAAGTGTGCCCCTACCACCCTTTGTGACTCAGGATCCACCCCCCAGCCAGTTTGTGTTGTTACAAGGAATGGATTTCTTTTCCTTGAACTTGACACATACCCCCCACCCCCCCCCTTAGAATGTGTATGTCTCCAATACCCACCCAAGCTTGTCCAGCACTGCTGGAGCTCAGCTGCTCCTGCAGAGCCACCTTTTCTTGCCTTGGTTTTTTGAACTTGCTTCCTTCCACAGTGTTTTGACAATGAGTAGTTATTCTGTTCCCCCTCTGTGTGACTCCTGCCACAAACAGTTACCACACATCCTTCTCCACTTCTGTCTGGCTCCTGTCGGAGTATCTCCTATGCATTACATGAAGTTGAAGCACACAAGTAGGGGTAGAGTGTGCATCAAAGCACAACACACAAAGGGAAAAGGCAAAATGATTGGCTTTTCCAAGACTCAGGGAAAAAAAAAAAAAAAAAGGTAAGAAACTTCAAGCTTTAAGCTGAATGTGGTTGAGTTTTGTTTGAAACTTAACTTACCCTCTTACTTTCACCACTGTTCTGGCCCCAGTGCTGCTGTGGCATTAAGCTAGGCACTGCAGTGATGAAACCACTACTGTGTCTGCAGGAGGAGGACAACGCTGCACATAAAGAATGGTATCACCTCAACCTGCCAGCTCAGTAGCTGCAGGCATGTCCCTGCTTGTGGCAAGCTGAGTGCTACAGACTATGCACCACCCAGAACAATGCTCTCAGTTAATTTTATGTTTCTAAGTAAGCAGGAAATGCTGTTCAAAAAGCTAGTTTAGGAAGGTTAGAGCCCACTAAATGAGCCTGCTATATCATCAGCTATTGGCCTGATGGCCCACACCAAACTTCCAGCAGCTCTCAGTGATAGCTGAGGAAAAGCTGAGGGAGGAAAGGCTGAGGGAGCTGGGTCTCTTTAGCTTGGAGAAGAGGAGACTGAGGGGTGACCTCATTAATGTCTATAAATATGTAAAGGGTGAGTGTCATGAGGATGGAGCCAGGCTCTTCTCAGGGACATCCAATGATAGGACAAGGGGCAATGGGTACAAGCTGGAACATAGGAGGTTCCACATAAATGTGAGGAAGAACTTCTTCCCAGTGAGGGTGACAGAGCACTGGCGCAGGCTGCCCAGAGAGGGTGTGGAGTCTCCTTCTCTGGAGACATTCAAAACCCACCTGGATGTGTTCCTGTGTGACCTGACCTAGGTGTTCCTGCTCTGGCAGGGGGATTGGACTAGATGATCTTTTGAGGTCCCTTCCAATCCCTGACATTCTGTGATAGCACTGGTTCCCAATAGTTTTTCCTCTGTATCTGTTACCACCATCTCCAATGGACAGACAGTATGAAGCAGCACAAGCAGCAAGGCATGCTGCTGGCCTAAGACCATCACCTCATGCACCCTGGTGTTGGTGTACTTGTGGCTGGCTGCCTGCTACATCCAGATGGACTCTAACAAGGTCCCTGTCCTAAGGGACTTTTTGTTGCCATTCAACTGCTTAATTCTAAACACTTCCTCATTTCCTGCTTTACACCACTAGCACAACCTGTCTTTAAATAAGGCAAGCAAACATCCAGAGCAATTGAAGCGGGGAAAAGTACCATTAGAATCACTGTGTCTTACTCTTCTGATCTTAGCCCATCTTTAATAACTGTGCATGGGGTGTAAGACCACAGGCACCCCTCCATAAATTGATCAGTACCCATCCTAAGCCTTTAGCATTACCTGCAATAATTAGCTGATGGGAAAACTTCAGCAGCAGCACTTCTGAAGGCACAGCAGGAACTTGGGCCAAGATGAGCACACTTGCTACAGCACACAATACCTGAACATCATACATGAAAGCTTTCAGCTTTCTACCTGACCCTGCCTGCAGAAATCATGGACAGCTGAACTTTGGTACTTTTCAGCAGGGAGGTGGAGATTAGGCCTGAACCAAAAGTACTCCTTCACAGCAGCGCTGCCTGCACCAGCATATCTGAAACACAATTTTGCAACAAGTATTCCAGTCAGAGATGAGTTTCCCACATGAAATAATTTATATTTTCCTTCTTTTATAAATAAATAGTAAAAATCTGTTACATAACACACTTGCATCAGTCTCTTT
The DNA here is from genome assembly GCA_028020825.1 of Podargus strigoides. NCBI lineage: Eukaryota > Metazoa > Chordata > Aves > Caprimulgiformes > Podargidae > Podargus > Podargus strigoides. The sequence continues at coordinate 62,010,926 of CM051662.1, forward strand.
ATCTGGGAATGCTCCTGAGGTATGATACACAGGAACTTGCAAGTACTACTGTACCTCCCAGCCCTCCTTAAGTTGAGGGGGATTCTTGAGTATGCAGTGCCTCAGTGATGGGCCGATCACAGGTGACAACTCCCTTGCAACAAACAGCTACCCAGATGAGTCACCTTGGGGTGTAATTCCCTATCCTTACACAGGTCATCCACTGATGAGTGTTCACCTGACAGCTTCCACCACCACATTCCAAGTCAGCACCATTTTTATCCTTAATTTTCTGCCCTTATACACACAGAATAGTCTCCTTGCTCTCACCTAACCCCTTATCCTAAGTGTTGAGGGGAGTTTTCAAAAGCAAACACCAATAAAGCAGTTGCGCTGCTTGATGCCTCCTCTAATGCACTTCAATGCAATATAACAATTATATTTGCTTTAAAATCTTCCTACACCCTTGGACAGGGAAGGTTGCAATACACAGTATGAAATCCATCATAGCAGACACGTAATTAACTTCATGCCTTGCTCATAATGTAACATGGTTCAGCAAAGGCTAAATACATCCATCAATTCAATTGCACTAGAAGTTGTCCAAACTGTGCACTTAAGTAGGAAAGTCTTGTGCTAAAACAGGCAGATTAAAACACAGGCAGACAAGAAGAAAAAACTCTGAGCTTGTGCACCAGAGCAGTCCCCTCTGGTGGCTTTAGGACAGAGGTGTTGCTCTTTTCTCCCCATGTAAGACAAGGGGAGGAAAAAAAAAAAAAAAAGTTATGAGAGGTTATCAACGTTTATCTTCCTTAATTTAAGAGATATTAAGAACTGTTAAGAAGCTATTACACACTGATGGCAGCCCACTACAGTTAAATGAAGCTCAGTATCTATGTAATGGATAATCACTCTTCCTTTTATTTCAGTGTCATATTACATTACAGTCAAGACATGTTATTGACAAAACCTACCAGACATTTTACTTTAAGAGTAAACCTCAAAAGAAAAAAAAAAAAAAGAGAAATCCCAAAAAGGAATGTATGTAAATTGAGATGTCACAATTTTTGATGTTACTAGTCCATTAAGATGTTTCACAATAATCTCAATGTGTTGAAAATACACTTTCTTGAAAGCTATAGAAGCAACGTTTCACTTGGTTTAGACTGAAGTCAGCTAAGATACCGAAAACCTGTTCCATCAGTTCCCAGTGATAATATACTTCACACCTATGACAAAACACAGCTACATGCTAAGAGACCACCACTGAATGGTTATGCAAAAATAAAAGCCTTCCAAATCATCCCTTTGATCTAAAAGAAACTACTGTAGCAGTATTCTGCATGGGTAGCTTGAGAGCCCATGTGGTAACCCAGGCTCAACAGCTACACAGTTACCATCCAGCAATGTCACCACTCTTGCTTGGCATTTCAGGACTTCTGATACATAGTACCAGTCATGCTAGAGGAAACCCATTCATTGGACATTTACTGTACATTTATCCAATGGACAGCCACTAAAAACTGAGATAAAACTAACACTCCCTAAAAGATAGCTGCACTTACTAACCAGCTGTAACAGTACATGTAACAAAAGTGACATTGAGTTTCCTGTAACAGCTGTGAATATACACCTGCTGAACTGAGGAAACAGTTACCTCTAACTGGCTTCAAAAGAATTTAGTCTAGAAGTTTCACACATTCCTCAACATAAGATAGAATGAAATTCACAGCTTGGCTTTATTACAGGGCTCTTAAATCAGGTTTAAAAGTTAAATACCCATTATTTAATATGTATATTCAACTTTAAAAATATTTAAACATGCCTGGATAGACCCCACAACAAACATTTTAGTTTTACAGGAAGCCCATGTAAAATTTCCTTCATTACAACTATAGTTTGAAAATACTCTAAAGTGTTTTAAACACAGTATTTTTACCTATAATTTTACACCATTAATTTCAGATATTACCAACACTATGGACTCATACATTCAAACTCAGACAGCATGGATGACTTCTATATGATCTCAAATTTGTTGAGACAGCTGAAAATTCTGGCTATTGTGTAGTCAAACAGTTCTATAATCCACTTTATTCAGTCACTAGCAAATGGAGGCAGAGGATTTTTCTATTAATATATTGACAGTATTCCATCAAGAACTGTTTTAATTATATCCTCCAATTAGCTGCCAAACTCAGCTATAGCCGAGTTTTAAGCCCTGAACATACAAATACCATCTGCTGTATGACCTTGGCTCTAGATTCATCCCCACCTAGTTTGAAGTTAAATTGTCCAAATGCCAGTTCAGGTCTGTTTCTCTACCAAAGGAAAGGAAAGCCACTTTCAAAGGGGTTGCTTAGGTGGGTCTCACTGTCCTCTGGGGCTGCCACTCATCCTTCAACTAGAGAAGGAGCAGAGGAAAGCTGTATACATAGTGTAAGGTAAAACTTTAAGAGGTAGGTGAAGTGAATCCAGGGTCTACTGCACAGCTCATGTAGTCTCAGCTGCCTGCCACAAAAGTTGCCAGTGTTAATAGCACATAGAGGATGTATGCCAGCTAAACCTAAACACACCCTCATTTCTAACGGGAAGGCAGGGTTAATGGTGCTTACCCACTCTGACAAATACTGTTACAAGCCCTGAATGCAACTTTGGCTTACATTCACCACAGAAACTACTTTTAAAACAGTTGGGGTTTTTTTAATAGCTCAGTCTGGTGAACAAGTTGAATTTTGAACCAAGCTTCAACCACCATGTTACAAAGGGTACTTTGAGGGACAATACTAGTTACTAACCACTGAAAGCACTGTCTGTTGGAAAACGTAGTTTTAATAGTTATTCTTCATCTTACATAAGAGCACAATAAATACACCACTTTCTATAGAAATTTCAGATGACACCAGAGTAAGAGGTTAAAGAGGGAGAATACCAATAGACTACACAGTCATACCCCTGAACTGCATGACAAAATGCTCCCTACTGCAACCACTGCAAGCTGTTATTTATATATTTCAGGTTGGCCTTGCCAAAAGCTATTAAACTTTTTTTTATATTAGTATTGTTTTTGTGAGGGAGAGGGCTTCAGGAAAGGAATAGAGACACAAGAAATTAAGGGAAGCAGTAAGATGGGATCCCAGAAAAGATGCATACACAAAAACCAAGGCTGAGAAGGAAGTTTTTAATCACTTTCCATCCCTCCAATAAAGAAGCTTTGCTGCTATTTAATCAGACCAGTTGCTCAAGCAAGTAGCTTAAAAAGGCTTGTAGAGAAAACCAGTGGTATGAGGCGCTAGCTCTAAGTGGTTAAGCAAACGTCAGTCAATATACAAGCTGGCCATAATAGTGGTTCTACACACTGGTATTTCAGATTAATAGAGGGCAAGAATTAAAGAAGTTAAAAAACTGTGTAGCTGATGACAATCAGCAAAGAGAAGTTACGCAGATACAACTAGTGTCATCTGCTCTCAACCTTCTACTTGACTATGGTTATTTCCATGAAAATGCATATCAATGCATTACTGAAATTACAGTTACACCAGAGCCTTGTTTCCAAAAGTCACTCCAAGTGCAATTTCATATTAAATTGGCCAGGTAAGGTCACCCACATAACACAAGCTAATAAAGAGAGTCAGCAAACAGAAGCAAAAAAATCTTGTGAATTCCACCTCTTTACAGTTTAATCTGTCAGACTGGTGAAGACAAATTATCAATTCTGGTTTCAATTTTTTTAAATACAATTGTCACATTAGAGAAATGAAAACACAGCAAATAAAGTGTACAAAGGCAAAGGAGAATAACAAAAAATATTTTACTAAAACACAAGATTTACAGGAGATTTTCCAGACAAGCCATACAAAATGGTCACAAGTTTTTTCTTGGAGGGATTTTTCTACACTTGACAGCGGAATCACAATATTATTAGTGAAGGTGATGGATGTTTAATGTTCCCATTTTTTGTTCAAACAATGAAGCTTGTCCATCTACAGCATCTAAGTTAGGCTGGGCTAAAGGGATATATTCTGAAGTATAACTGGTTAGCTGCTTTTACCAATGCAATTAGCATCACCATAAAAAGGGAGGAGGAGCCCACAAAATTAAAACAAAAAGCCCCGCAGCTAACCCTGCCTACCTTCATTCACAGTGCTTATACTTAAACCATGATGGGAAAAATGATTAATAACAGAGTTGTGCTGCTGCTTTTAAAAAATTTCACAACAATCCAGATGATACTTCTAGCCTCTCTTCATGCGGTACAATAGTGAATTAGGACAAGACACAGATTTGCTAATGTGCATTTAATAACCAAAGGACTGAAGATGTCTGGGCTTTTATTCTGTAATGTTTTAAGACTGTGTCCATTAAATGCAAACAAAAAAGGAAGAAGTCTTGGCAAAAAAGGAGAAGTGATGCACACTTGATGTTAAAAGCACATTTAAATATTATTCATGGCATATAGCCTAGTCCATGCTCTGGCTGTAAAGAAAAAGAAACACATTTAAGTAAAGATGTATTTTTCGCACTTCAGTAAATTCTTTTTAAACGCATTTTTAAAGATCACTTTTATACCACTGCTGCAAGTATACAAAACGTATCAGCTCTGAGATTTTAAGTGCAATTTTGAACTCAAGCAGCTGTCAGCTTTTGTATATTATAGAAGTGGCCTGACTGCAGTAGGTCCAAAAGTGACAAGGCATGATGCAGTCACTCTTTCAACCCATTACAGCCTGCAACAGAAGCAGGTATGGAAGAGATGTACTTCCTGAAATCAGATAATCTGGTCCTTGAGCTTTAGAGAAAAAGCAGTGGTGCGTACTCTTATTTTACCATGACTCCAAATTAAGACACACTTGCAATTTCAGAACATGAAAACTCAAGATAAAATGCATTGAGGGAACTTTTCTTCTAGCAAGCCTCAGAGACTTGAAAAAAGACCACCAAGGCACATTCAGAGTGTACTTGTACTATGACTGTACACAATAATTGTTTTTGCAAGTTGCAGACATAAAACAAGAGGCCAGGATTTATATCCCCCAACCAATTAGTAATCAGCTACTACGTAAAGCTAGACCAAAAAAAAGTGTAAGATACATCACCTGTTTCTATGGCTTGGGCTTCATTGGTCTTCCATTGCTCGGCTACATCATTTGCTAGTGGATCATCTGGATTGGGAGCACTTAACAAAGCCTGGATTGATAGCAGAACTGTACGAATCTGCAAAGCTGGGGACCATTTATCTGAAGAGACATGTATCACAGAATCACAGAATGTTCGGGATTGGAAGGGACCTCAAAAGATCATCTAGTCCAATCCCCCTGCCGGAGCAGGAATACCTAGATCAGGTCACACAGGAACATGTCCAGGTGGGTTTTGAATGTCTCCAGAGGAGACTCCACAACCTCTCTGGGCAGCCTGTGCCAGTGCTCTGTCACCCTCACTGGGAAGAAGTTCTTCCTCACATTTATGTGGAACCTCCTATGTTCCAGCTTGCACCCATTGCCCCTTGTCCTATCATTGGATGTCACTGAGAAGAGCCTGGCTCCATCCTCATGACACTCACCCTTTACATATTTATAAACATTAATGAGGTCACCCCTCAGTCTCCTCTTCTCCAAGCTAAAGAGACCCAGCTCCCTCAGCCTTTCCTCAGAAGGGAGATGTTCCACTCCCTCCATCATCTTTGTGGCTCTGCGCTGGACTCTCTCAAGCAGTTCCCTGTCCTTCTTGAACTGGGGGGCCCAGAACTGGACACAATACTCCAGATGTGGCCTCACCAGGGCAGAGTAGAGGGGAAGGAGAACCTCTCTCCACCTACTAACCACCCCCTTTCTAACACACCCCAGGATGCCATTGGCCTTCTTGGCCACAAGGGCACATTGCTGGCTCATGGTCACCCTGCTGTCCACCAGGACCCCCAGGTCCCTTTCCCCTATGCTGCTCTCCAGCAGGTCAGTCCCCAACCTGTACTGGTACATGGGGTTGTTCTTCCCCAGATGCAGGACTCTACACTTGCCCTTGTTATATTTCATTAAGTTTCTCCCCACCCAACTCTCCAGCCTGTCCAGGTCTCTCTGAATGGCAGCACAGCCTTCTGGTGTGTCAGCCACTCCTCCCAGTTTGTTGTCATCAGCAAACTTGCTGACAGAGCACTCTATTCCCTCATCCAAATCATTGATGAATATATTGAATAGTACTGGTCCCAGTACCGACCCCTGAGGGACTCCACTAGTCACAGGCCTCCAACTAGACTCCGTCCCATTAACCACAACTCTCTTGCTTCTTCCCTTCAGCCAGTTCATAATCCACCTCACTACCTGATCACTAAACCCATACTTTATCAGCTTATCTATGAGGATGCTGTGGGAGACAGTGTCAAATGCTTTACTGAAATCAAGATAAACCACATTTACCACTCTACCATCATCTATCCACCTAGTTATTTCCTCATAGAAGGCAATAAGGTTGGTCAAACATGACTTACCCTTGGTAAAACCATGTTGCCTGCTCTTAATGACCCCCTCATCCTTGATATGCCTAGAGATAGTGCCAAGAACAAGCTGTTCCATCACCTTTCCAGGGATGGAGGTGAGGCTGACCGGTCTATAGTTACCCGGGTCCTCCTTCTTGCCCTTCTTATAGCAGTAGGAAACACCCTATTCATCACAGTCTACAGAAATAGCAAGTTTTCCTCTCCCAGATCAAAGAATAACCAAAGTATTCTTTAAACAAATGAAATCTCTTTTTAGGGTCAATTTACAAGTTTCTGTACTTGGTAAGATCAAAAGAAAGAAAAAGTAGCACTTACCTTTCAAAATATCTAAACATATTCTTCCCAGCTTGTCTACATTAGGATGATAAATTTTGGTCATGAAACGTACTTTAGGAGCTGCCATCGGATATTCTTCTGGAAGGAATAGTTCAAGTTTAAATGTCCCACCCTCAAAGGGGGAATCCTGTGGACCTGCAATGACCACGTGAAAATAACGTGCGTTGCTTTCATCTGGCTCTGCTTTTATCCCAGGGACTGGCTCTGCCAGCAAGCGCTGGGTTTCCTAGAAGAAGAAAAAGAGGCAATGTAACAAATACATTTAAAATAAACCCAACCTGTACAAACTATTTTAACAAAAACAACTATTCATTATGAGCTATTTGCTTTGCCTCTGTCTATACTGCTGGAGGCTGTCCTGAGGAGCCCAGGACCCCTGAGGCTCCAGAGGAAGTCAAGACAGAGGAAGAGTTGGTCCTGGTTGATGAGGACTGGGTTAGGGATCAGTTATGCAACCTGAACATCCATAAATCCATGGGTCCTGATGGGATGCACCCACAGGTGCTGAGGGAGCTGGCGGATGTCATTGCTAGGCCACTCTCCATCCTCTTTGTTAAGTCGTGGGGAACGGGAGAGGTGCCTGAGGACTGGAGGAAAGCAAATGTCACTCCGGTCTTCAAAAAGGGCAAGAAGGAAGACCCAGGTAACTATAGACCACTCAGCCTCACCTCCATCCCTGGAAAGGTGATGGAACAACTTATCCTGGGGGCTGTCTCTAGGCATATCAAGGATAAGAGGGTCATTAGGGGCAGTCGGCATGGCTTCACCAAGGGGAAGTCATGCTTGACCAACCTGATAGCCTTTTATGAGGACATAACCCGGTGGACAGATGATGGTAAAGCAGTGGGTGTGGTCTGTCTTGATTTCAGTAAAGCATTTGACAGAGTCTCCCACAGCATCCTCATAGCTAACCTGAGGAAGTGTGGTCTGGATGATCGGATAGCGAGGTGGATTGTGAACTGGCTGAAGGGAAGAAGCCAGAGAGTTGTGGTCAATGGGACGGAGTCTAGTTGGAGGCCTGTGACTAGTGGAGTCCCTCAGGGGTCGGTACTGGGACCAGTACTATTCAATATATTCATCAATGATTTGGATGAGGGAATAGAGTGCTCTGTCAGCAAGTTTGCTGATGACAACAAACTGGGAGGAGTGGCTGACACACCAGAAGGCTGTGCTGCCATTCAGAGAGACCTGGACAGGCTGGAGAGTTGGGTGGGGAGAAACTTAATGAAATATAACAAGGGCAAGTGTAGAGTCCTGCATCTGGGGAAGAACAACCCCATGTACCAGTACAGGTTGGGGACTGACCTGCTGGAGAGCAGCATAGGGGAAAGGGACCTGGGGGTCCTGGTGGACAGCAGGGTGACCATGAGCCAGCAATGTGCCCTTGTGGCCAAGAAGGCCAATGGCATCCTGGGGTGTGTTAGAAAGGGGGTGGTTAGTAGGTGGAGAGAGGTTCTCCTTCCCCTCTACTCTGCCCTGGTGAGGCCACATCTGGAGTATTGTGTCCAGTTCTGGGCCCCCCAGTTCAAGAAGGACAGGGAACTGCTTGAGAGAGTCCAGCGCAGAGCCACAAAGATGATGGAGGGAGTGGAACATCTCCCTTCTGAGGAAAGGCTGAGGGAGCTGGGTCTCTTTAGCTTGGAGAAGAGGAGACTGAGGGGTGACCTCATTAATGTTTATAAATATGTAAAGGGTGAGTGTCATGAGGATGGAGCCAGGCTCTTCTCAGTGACATCCAATGATAGGACAAGGGGCAATGGGTGCAAGCTGGAACATAGGAGGTTCCACATAAATGTGAGGAAGAACTTCTTCCCAGTGAGGGTGACAGAGCACTGGCACAGGCTGCCCAGAGAGGTTGTGGAGTCTCCTCTGGAGACATTCAAAACCCACCTGGACATGTTCCTGTGTGACCTGATCTAGGTATTCCTGCTCCGGCAGGGGGATTGGACTAGATGATCTTTTGAGGTCCCTTCCAATCCCGAACATTCTGTGATTTTGTCATCCACAGAAACAATGTTAGACAAATACCTTAAATTCAATGAACATCTGAAGATGAGAATGTGAACTGGTATGCATCTCCTTCCGGATCCCTCAACTGCTGTAATAGTGTGTGCTTCCATAACAATTAAGCTGTCCTCAACAAATTTCTCAAGTTTTGATTAAACTACTGTCAAGCTGTTGTTTTCTTCAATCTACTTAAAAGCACTTTAAAGAACATCACAATGAAAATACCAAAAGCATTTCTCATTCTACCTTAAATAGAAAATCCTGTAAGTGAAAATCCAAAAGGGGTTGATCACTCAGTGTTCAAGGTTTACTCTAACAAGAGCAGACTGGTTTATTAAGGTGAGCATTTGTAGTGGAATCAGATCCAATTTCGAAGATTTGAAGTACTACTCTGCTGCAGCACTAAAGGTGTTTTTAAGAATGTTTTATGTATTTACACATATATATGCATAAATAGCCTTGGTGTGATCACTTCCAGCCTACATATAACCACATTTAAAGTCACCTTAACAGCAGGAGAAGGGCAAGTTGTTCTGTAAGCAACAAAATTAGGGAAGCCTGGTTTCCTAGAGATTTGTGTTCATTTTTGCTCAGTTGTTTACAGCACCAATGCTACCTCAGGCACCACGCTGTGACCATAGCCAAGAGCTGCCCATGTTCTCACCATCCATCCTGCTAATGCACTGAGCAGACTGACTGACCAAGACCTGTACATCTTTCTCTCCCCTCTGCTGCCAGCCTTCACAAGTCCCACAGGCACTATTCTGCTCCTTACAAAAAAAGAACCCAAGGCCGAATGGGCAACAGGACATTAGGCAGGGACAAGAAGTCCCACCGAAGCCTCATTTCCTTGGGTAATTTTAGCCCCATTTCCTGCTTTTCCTCTAGGTTGTTTTTACTATGTACAGTTAATTTTTCACCACCTTTCTGTACTGGCTTTCACAAAGAAAAATCATCCCATTTCTTCTGAAGACAAATGGTAACTTGGAGGTGTAATATTAGCTTATTATTATAGTTTTATAGCATATTTATTCTGTTTATCTACAGCAGCACTAATACAGGCACAAAATAGATAGATTACCTCTTCTTAATACATTCTTCAAGCCTAGCTGTGCTACCACAATACAGGCATTTTGTAGAAAGAAATTCTCACAGCATTTAAGTGATAATGGCTGTCTTAGTGCAGTTAAATTAACACCTCACTTTATAATATATACTTGATTATTTTTTTGCTAAAGAAGTGAAGTCACAGAAATTAGAGCAAAAATCCAGTTTTTTATCTCAAAATTGTCAAGGTCCTACAAATCATAACACTGAAGTTATTACTATGTCTATACACCAACATAACAATAAATTTATCTGGTCTAATTCCTTGTTGTGACTACATATTGCCTACTTATCTGTACAGGCATTAGCTGCCAATGACACTTATATACCTTACTGGAAGGCCATCCAAGCTTCTTACAGCTGTCTACATGCACTTCTACAAGTATATTTTATTTTAAATTATACATGTAAATACACAACATACTCAGAATTTGTATTCTGCTGGCTATTGACTTGTACAGTAATTCTGTAGAAAAGCAGTTACAACGAACGCTTAAAGCTTTAGTTCAGTGATATGAAACTATAGATTATCCCTGTAAATGCATAAAACATTCTCCGTTTCTTTCAGCAAGTTTCTGCATAAGTGCTGCCACAAGTAAATGGGACAATTTGTATTTCCACCTATAAAGGATCATATACTTATTATAGTTTGACAGTTTTGGCAGAGGCAACAGTGTCTTATGCCAAATACAAACTAATACAGTGAGCCAACTTGAAATTACAAAAGGAGGAACTTAAAAATTGGGTCTTTTTGTTAAACTTCACAGCTGCTACCACCTGGACTTTGCCAAATACATGCTAGTAGGCAAATAATGGTTTTGGTTCTTATGGGCATGGTCAAATTTAAGCCTTTTTTTCCTAAAAAAAAAAATAAATATTAAGGGTAACACATTTTTATAGCTGGGCTGATCTCAGCAGTCCCTAGCCCCCACTCCGTCACTCTTGTCCCCAGACTGCCTCCCTAGTTATATCAGTATGCTGACTGTAACCATACCGGGCAGCCAATCCTAGCTTAAAATAACCCAGAATCAGCAGTTCTCAGGCAACATCATCAGCACTTCTACCTGCCAGCATAACTGGGGGAGCAAAGCCTGACTGCAGGCCACACATTCTGCCACTAAAAATCATTTGTCAATAAACAACAAGAGAGCCCATGCATGAGAAAAACAAATCTTTTAACCAAGGTACTGCATTATACTGAAGGGACTATACCACTGCTAGTATGTCATCACGTTCAGATAGCCCTTTGTGCCTCTACATTACAGGGACATGGTTATCTTGCTATAAATCACCTCAGAATAGAGGAGTGCAAAGAAACGCATTTATGCTGCATACAGCTACACTAGTGTTGATACTACTCAGAACCCATACAGGTCCCCTGTGGAACATTAGTATTAGATGAAAAATGCTTTAAACAAGCATGCCTCACTTCCTGCACTGTGCATGGAGCTCCACCACTATCAGCATCATGGAAGCTGTTTTCAAACAGAGATGAGGAGGAATACTTGCAAGAGATCTGTGAGGGAATTGGTTGACATTCATCACCAGGCTCTGATGCAGCCACACTGCCGAGAGAGCAAGCACCAGGCTAAACTTCTCTGACACACACCAATGATAGGTCCTGACTCCTCTGAACATACATCACTACTGTTTTATGCAAAAGCTGAGAAGCATCTTCAGTCCAGAAAAGGCATATTTTTAAAACAGCGTAACACAGACAAGCTTATTAGGCTATGAAAAACACAAGAAAGACATAGAATCATAGAATAGCCTCGGCTGGAAGAGACCTCTAAGATCATGAAGTCCAACCATAAACTTAACACTGCCAGTTCTCCACTACATTTATTAAAAGTGCAGTGTTTGTATTTCAGTACATCAACACCACCTGCTAAATTCTGACAGTAAATAAGGTTTTGACCCTACGGTTATGAAGAAATTTATAATAATACCTTCAACATATTTGGGGGGGAACAATGAAAAAGGAATAGAAAAGGATAAATTAATAAGTTACATTTTAAAGTCTAAGCATATAAAATGCTTAAACATAGAAGCAGGTCCAGTTCTAAGGTGGTATCAGGGACTTGACTTCCACCATTTTACAGCAAGACAGTCAGTTAAAGACATGCTGATACCAAAATCAACTTGATTTTCTATAAGACTTGGAGAGATAAGTCATATTTGAGATAAACAATTGTTAGTATACAGAGCAACACTATGCACCAGGTCTGAAATCTGAACCACTTAAAGATTTTTTTTCTTTAAGTGTACATGACAAAAACACCAACCCAGTCTCTCAAACGCGTTAAAACCAAATAAATAAATAAATATGTAGCTTCTAACGAAATTTTTAACTTCCCACCTTTCTTTAACTAATCATGAAGATCAAGCCTATGTAATACTTCACTTTCCAGTATATTTTTAGGCAAATCCTTTCTAATACTTTTTTAGCTGAGGAAATGAGTTTTGTGCAGTCTGTTACTTCCCCCTTTCTCCCCAAAACTGCCTTTGAACCCTTTGTCTAGTTTCAGCTTTTCTGTACATTTTGTAAGCTGTCAGTGGCTAAGGCAGAAACCAAGCTTGGTGCTACTGAAGAGAAAGACATGAACTCCGATATTGCATGTTGTCTGGCCAGTTTATTCCAACCAAGTACGTACTATTCCTGCCTGACAAACCCCCCTGTCAATAAGGATAAAAAGAGCTGTAGAATTCACAGAGAAGCAGGTTTTGCAGTTCTGCTACTCACAATAAATGTTTTTACATTACAGCAGTTAATTTTGTCTTCATGGGAATAGAGATTTCCATCAAATAAGTGTTCCAGAACAGCACTTCAGTGTTTCTTATTAGCTCTCTCTAGCATACTGAAATGAGTTTCACAGAAGAGATTTCAGGACACATTTGGAGCTCTAAAACATTTAATCAAGTATCCCATGCTGCCATAGGTAGTTATGCCTATTTGTCATACTCTGCAATGTTTTTAGATTGAGAGCTCTTCTCGCTCCTGCTTTTACTCCACTTTTTCCAATTCCAAGTTCATGTCATAATTTTCATTGACTAAAGAAAATAAGCCCAAAGTGAAGATACATGCCAGTCAGTACTTCAAAATAAAACCAAGACACAACAAAACACAAACCACCCAACACTGTCATTCACATCTCCTTATGCGTGACACACACACCCCACTCCACCACCCCCAGTTTATCTTTCTTACTTTTGATTAAGTGGTTAAAAAACACAAACTTTGAAGGTCTTCTGACAAGCAAAAGCAAAGCTTTTCTTATTAACACAGGTGGCCTGTGGTAGAGTGACAGATGATACAGATGGGACAGATGGCAGAGCTGACATTCTGCATAGCTATTCTCCTATGAAGACATTAAATTGAAAACTAATTGCACCCGAGGAGGGAGAAACCCTCAACCTGTTTTTACAGTAACCTGTGAGGATAAGAAGCCTCAGGAAGAGAGAGCGCTGCGATCCAACTGAGCAGGAGGTAGGGGTGAGGGGGTTTTGGGGTTCCAAGACAGAGAGGGCATGCAAATACAAGAGGTAAATTTGCAGGGGGGTATGTTTCATTCCTTGAGCTTTTGCTTGGTTACCCTGCTTACAGTAGAAGGAAAAAAAAAGTTACTGAAAAGCAGACAATCACCAGGATTCTCCTGGTTCATACACCCAGAACAAGCCAAAGCCCTTCTTTAAGGAAGTGATCTGAACAGCCCAGAAGATGCTTCCATACAGACATGCACGAAAATCAATTGTTAGAGCACACAGAAAGATGAGTAAGTGTACAAAGAAGGAATCCATTAGAAATATACTATTTTAATCACTTTCAGTCTTGCAGAAGTGTTTATAAAAGCCTCAAGCTGCCAAGGCCTCAATCAAAACAACCAAAGAGAGTTCTGTATGCTACATTTTTGTTAAACAAAAAACTACTTCAGAAGTTATACTTGCTATCAACAGACTAAGGCAGGATCAAACAGTGGCATATTGGCAAGTAACTACAATCAAAAAAAACTCACATATGCAAGTATTTGCAAAAAAAACCCCAAACATTCACTCATACAGAACAGAACCACTGCAGCTGAACTGAAATCTCTAAAGCTTCACCTGTCTGACAGAAACCATTCCAGTAGCAAAGGAAAAAAAAAAACTGTTGCATGGGATTAAACAATTTTTAAAAGGATTTTTTTTAATTTTTAGAAAGGAGTACTATATTCTTTGCTTAGAAAAATAACTGCAATGCCATTCCCTGTACTATGACAATAGTTAATCACAACAAATTTGACACTGCCTGCCAAGGGATGCGGCTGAAAAAGTTAAGAGCAAATCAATATCTAGCACCTACAAAATACACGAACCTTAACACTACTGTATGAAGGCCACTAGAATTTAAGAAAGAAGCTTGCTTGCAAAGCCAGCACAAACTAGCTCAAAGAAGAAATCCAAGCTCCATGTCTTCAGCCAATTTTGCTTTGCTTAGCAATTCAACTGCCTGCACACTCAATTACCTGACACCCCAGTTTTCTTATTTAATATTTATTACTGCTATATAGTTACCTTCAATAAGTAAAAAAATCTGCATTTTAATCCACAAGTTAAATAGTCTTTAGTGGGACGATTGAAGGAACACACTTTGACGGAATCCAACATGGTCTTCTGCTTTATACAGTCCTTTCATATGAGCTGTGAAATTCATAAAATCCATTAGAACAAAGGGAGTTTAGAGAAATCCCAACACCTCACAAAGCCTGAACATTTTAAGATGATAAATGAGCGGCCACTGGGGAAAGTAAGAAAAAAAGCTGTGCTGCCTTTCCACTTCAGCCTATTATGCAACTTCACTTTTGCCTGTACAGCCATCTCTCGACCTCGTGGTGAAACATAGCATGCAGCCAATCTAGAAGGAAAAAAAAAAGAAAAAAAACCACAAACACGCAAAAGAGAAGAATCCCTGATGCAGTTCACCACATGTCCACACAAACAGCTGTGCCAACAAAAAGGAAGGTGTAAACATGCTGTCAGAAGGATGGGAGAACAGACTGCTCCTTTAGGTGAAAAGGCTGGTTTAAAGAGGTGAGACTGCAGCGTTAATCCCAGCGAGATACTAGCATAACAAATTACTATTCTGTAACCAACCTAAAAAGGAAATGCAGAAGCTACTTCATCATTCCAAAAGAAAAAGCTCAACTACCAACAGGGCGAATTTCAGTAACAGATGGTAAACTGCTAAATTAAAGTCTTCATCCATCTATAAAAGTCTTAAACACCAAAGACCCTGCATATCTTCTTACTTGCTATAAAGAGCTATCTAGCAACCTTTTATAGCGCTGAGACTACAGAAAAACATCCTTATGACAAGCAGCTTTATGCCAGAACTTTAAAAAGAGAGGTATCATCATTAAGACTTCCAGAGGTCAACATAGCTGTGATAAAATTATTCTGGAACATCAAAACAGAAAACGTTAACGTGGCCTCTTACACAAAGAAAAATATTGCAAGTCTTAGAGCTGTTAAATATTTAAAACGGCAAAAACCCACATTTTTTACTCAAAGTCTCAGGGGAACAATTCTTGTCATTTATTTTCAGCAGAACATTTACTAGCTCAGTTTTCTATACAACTATCAAGTAATTTATACAGAATCACACAATGTTAGGGATTGGAAGGGACCTCAAAAGATCATCTAGTCCAATCCCCCTGCCAGAGCAGGAACACCTAGGTCAGGTCACACAGGAACACATCCAGGAGGGTTTGAATGTCTCCAGAGAAGGAGACTCCACACCCTCTCTGGGCAGCCTGTGCCAGTATTCTGTTACCCTCACTGGGAAGAAGTTCTTCCTCACATTTATGTGGAACCTCCTATGTTCCAGCTTGCACCCATTGCCCCTTGTCCTGTCATTGGATGTCCCTGAGAAGAGCCTGGCTCCATCCTCATGACACTCACCCTTTACATATTTATAAACATTAATGAGGTCACCCCTCAGTCTCCTCTTCTCCAAGCTAAAGAGACCCAGCTCCCTCAGCCTTTCCTCAGAAGGGAGATGTTCCACTCCCTCCATCATCTTTGTGGCTCTGCGCTGGATTCTCTCAAGCAGTTCCCTGTCCTTCTTGAACTGGGGGGCCCAGAACTGGACACAATACTCCAGATGTGGCCTCACCAAGGCAGAATAGAGGGGGAGGAGAACCTCTCTTGACCTACTAACCACCCCCTTTCTAATGCGCCCCAGGATGCCATTGGCCTTCTTGGCCACAAGGGCACATTGCTCGCTCATGGTCATCCTCTTGTCCACCAGGACCCCCAGGTCCCTTTCCCCTACACTGCTCTCCAGCAGGTCAGCCCCCAACCTGTACTGGTACATGGGGTTGTTCTTCCCCAGATGCAAAACTCTACACTTGCCCTTGTTGAATTTCATTAAGTTTCTCCCCGCCCAACTCTCCAGCCTGTCCAGGTCTCGTTGAATGGCAGCACAACCCTCTGGTGTGTCAGCCACTCCTCCCAGTTTGGTGTCATCAGCAAACTTGCTGAGGATACATTCTGTACCCTCATCCAAATCATTGATGAATATATTGAATAGTACTGGTCCCAGTACCAACCCCTGAGGGACTCCACTAGTCACAGGCCTCCAACTAGACTCCGTCCCATTGACCACAACTCTCTGGCTTCTTTCCTTCAGCCAGTTCACAATCCACCTCACTACCTGATCACCAAACCCATACTTTATCAGCTTATCTAAGAGGATGCTGTGGGAGACAGTGTCAAATGCTTTACTGAAATCAAGATAAACCACATCTACTGCTCTACCATCATCTATCCACCCAGTTATTTCCTCATAGAAGGCAATAAGGTTGGTCAAACATGACTTACCCTTGGTAAAACCATGTTGCCTGCTCTTAATGACCCCCTCATCCTTGATATGCCTAGAGATAGTGCCAAGAACAAGCTGTTCCATCACCTTTCCAGGGATGGAGGTGAGGCTGACCGGTCTATAGTTACCCGGGTCCTCCTTCTTGCCCTTCTTATAGATTGGAGTGACATTTGCTATCCTCCAGTCCGCAGCATCACCTACTAAAACAGAGGTTACACTGCTACAATTTTGTCAGGCCAAGGCAAGGTACAAACCCTCTCATGTACTTCAGAGAGTGAAAAAATTTAGGCAATATCCACCTTTACCTGTAGGTTCAGCTAACCCTAGATGGTTTTATTCTGAACAGGTCAGGGAAGACAGATGATGGATGAGTATCTTTGTCTTAATAAGACTTAATCTGCAACAGGAATTACATCTTGCAACTCAACTCCCAGTGCTTATTGCTGCCCCCTTGCCAGAAATCACCTGAGAAAGCAAACCCTGTCAGCATTCCCAGTTCAACTCAGGAAAAGTGAACGGGGGCTCTCTTAACTAGATCTTTAACCTGAAAAACATTGACTGACAGCATACAAACTCTGCTGCCATCTAGCAGAGGACAGTAACTTCCAACAGAAAGTGATGAACAGCTGGCATTGGCCGCAGGTAAAAGCATCTTCCACCAGTAAGAATGAATGAAATCTGCACACCTCTTGATATATTTCTTCCATAGGTACTACAAGCAAGGGTCTCCAAACAGCTGGCTACAAAACAAGCTTCTTTGTCAGCCTTAGCCATTTATAAAAGGAACAACGGGATGTAATGCTGCATGAATAGTCCCAAGACAGCATTACAGAAAGCTATCGATAACATGAAAGAAGCACTCGGATTGAAAAAAATAATCAGCCTGCCTCACTTCTTTGGGACATAAAACTTAAATTAGGCCATGCCAAATAAATACAACTGCATAACCATCTAGGTATATGTACAGGGTGTAGGTGTCAAGGTGTTGGCAGCAGGGGGGCTCCAGGGCTGACCTCTGTGGGAAGAGGCCAGGGGCTGCCCCGTGCCAGACAAAGACAGCTCCAACAGACCTGCTGCAGGGCACAGCTGGGCCCATCAGCCAAGCTGAGTCTGTTTTGCCCATGATAGCAATCAGTAAGTGATCTCCCTTTGTCTTTGTCTTGACCCATGAGATTTTCCATCTTACTTTCTCCCCCTGCCTGGATGAGGTAGGAAGAATGAGACAGCAGCTGGGTGGGCAGCTGGCCAAGGTCAACTCACTACAGCATAAATCCCAAGGTAATTTTTAATCTGAAATGTGTTTGAACTGTTGTATCCAGAAGCACTTTTAGAGAGGACGTGATAGACAGTTTCAGACTCTGCAGATGATACTGTGAATTAGTTTTTCAGAAAGAGATGACAGACCTAAAATGAAAGCCACTAGCTCCATTTTCTGCTGTAGTTGAAATGATAACACATATCAGAGGGTGCCACACATACCAATCTGTGGGAGAAGATGTGATGAGGAAAAAGAGGTTATCTTTCAGTTTAACTGATTGCTCATCTGTCTCTTCAATATTTGCTTCCTAGGGGAGATCAGACATTTGCTGCTAAGTCCGCCAGGAAGATTTCTAAAGCAGATGAAAAGTCACTACCAATAGTAAAAAGCAAAGAGATTTTTTTTCTTTAAAAAAAAAAAAAAAAAAGTGTTAACCTAAGTTCCACTCTGAGTGGAAAAAATATAAAAAACCATATAAAAAACAGTGCAAGTCCTTCATCTCACTCTTTATTGGCTTTAGCTGTTGAGTTTACAGTTGAGCCAAACTGCTTTTCTCCTCAGCATTTCAGGCTGGTTCTCAGTACTTCCTGAACAACTTCACTCATATCTGTAACTACCTCCACCTTTTCCTTTTCTCACAAACCGCAAGGGTTTGCCCAAATGGGAAGCCCTAACTTCTCAGCAGCAGCACTAATTTGTACAGTCACCATTCCACGCACCCCTTTCATCAGCTGAAGCATTTGCAAATGCAAACAACAGAGATCACAGAACTGATTTGGCTTAAGAAATAACCTATACTGCAGAGTTCTGAGCCAAACCAGTTCCTCAGTCCAAGTTCACTACAGTGGCACAAGAATTCTGTGCCAGCACAGTCCAGGCTAAATCTGTTTATACAGTGAGGCTGCTCAATGTGAACCACAGGCTAATCACCTTGAGAACTTCTGGTTAATCCAATGTAACTAGGCTGTAACTTTTCCACCTTGTGCTGGCTATCTGCAAAAACCACAGAAGTACACCACCAACTTTAGCATTCCAATTCAGACTACATACAGCACACATTTGTTTCATATTTTTATTCTGATTGCAGGAAAGCCTTGCCAGCTACCAGTGCCATTATCTCCCAACAACATCTAACTATTTGGATTAATTTTAAGGTATGAAATAGAAACCAAAGGTTTCAGCTGCACAGGGTGAAACTTAAAGCACCATATTGTCACATGGACAAGTTAGAACTACTTGTCAAACTGCAATTCTTTCCTGTTCTGACAGAGTGGGTGTACTGGGTCTGGCTGAGCTGAACTATAGCAGCCCTCATGGTGCTGTGTTTTATGTTGGGAGCTAGAAGGGTGTTGATAACACACTGATGCTGTGGCTACTGCTGAGCAGTGCTTACACAGCACCAAGGCTCTTTCCAACATTTCCCCCCAGTGGGATGGGGTGGGCAGGATCTTGGGAGGGGACACAACCAGGACAGCTGACCCCAACTGACCAAAGGGATATTCCATACCCTATGATGTCTGCTCAAGTACAAAGCTGGGAAAAGGAGGAAGGGGGGTGGGGTCACCCTTGGTCCTCCGAGGCAACCGCTATGCGTATCGCAGCCCTGCTTCCTGAGAAGGCCCCACATGGCCTGCTCATGGGAAGTAGAGAATAAATCTGTTTTCTCTTTTTGCTTCCGCGCACGGACCTTGCTTTGCTTGCATTAAAACTGCTTTTGTTTTACCCACAAGGGTTGTTTTTTCTATCTTATTTTCTTTCCCCCTTATTGCCCTGCTCAGAGAAGGGGGGGGGGGGGGAAGTGATAGAGTGGCTTGGTGGGTACCTGGCATTTAGCCAAGGTCAAACCACCACAGTGGGATAAGGGGGAAGATCACACTTGATCTCTTTCACCAAGGACTGATAAGTTGCACACAAGAAGGTAAACTGCATGCGTGATTTTGCTTTGATTTTTGAGGCAGTAGGAGAAAGTACGTCACCCAACACCATCTTCTACATATAGGCGTAAAGCTGCCTCAGAAAAATCACAAAGACTTAAATCAAAAACTTTTTAGAACAGTACATCACGTTCTGGCAAAAATTCTTCCAGAGTCTACCAATTCATTAGCTACAATTGTGTAAAAATCTGGCTATAACTAGCATTACTGAAAATAAATCGGTTACCTAAGCAGAGGTCATATTTTCAGAGAGATTTCAGAATGTTTAGATTAAATTTATATCACTATGAAACAACTACATTGGAGAAAGTCTCCTGAAAATAATGTCTGCCTTTTCGGAAAAAAATAATTAGCAATAAAGCCCATCAAACTGTAAAGCAAAGGTCAAACATAGTAAATGAAAGGCTGTTCTTAGAGGAGTCAGTATATAGGGGATTGCTGGGGGTACAAACAAATCAGATCACAAATAACAGACATCAACCCCAGCAACCCCAGGAGTGATACAGCACAACCCATAATAGATGGAACAAACAAAGACACAAAGTCTCCCATAGAAGAGATGGGAGACAACCAAGTCAATAGGCTGATCATGTAAGACAGAAGGAGCCCCATATTGTCTCCCCACAAAGCCCGCGTTCACAAATGCCAGACCTGACTGGGGCCCAGTTGCATGAGGAGTCAGGAGGTCCTTCCCCAGCAGGAAACTCTGCAAAGTGCATCCACCTCACAGACAGACACCCCACCCTTCCTGCAGGTGGGCCCAGCTTTTATCCCCACAGCAGGAACCTGGCACTCATTGACCCAATGCAGGGCACCTGGGGCTTGTTTACCCAAGGGCTTTCCTTACAAGGTCAGCTGCACCTTGGAGGAAAGCCAAAAGGCAAACTCATCCCCTCCTTTTGAAGGGCCATGGGGACCACTCATATGTCACCCTTAATTCAGGGCTGGGGGTTCAGACCCCAGCACTTCACAGATGCATCAGCTGTAAAAAAAGAAAAAGTGTAACAGTAGATTTAGAAACCAGTAACTAATACTCAATCTACAGACAACTGTCCAGCAACTTGAAACTACCCCTCTGATAAGCAAGCACTGTGAATTCTGGATCACTCACAATCTTCCCTCATGCACTTCTGGTTCTCCAGTTCCCATCACCACACAATTTTTAACCACTGCAAAGTCACAGTGAGATGAAGACAAATGTAGTCCAGGTAACAGCGCCTTCCCAGAAAAAAAATCCGGAATCTACCCATGCTTGGAAGAAGACCTTGTTGCCAAACAACAGTAACATGAACAGGGGCACTTTTAAGGTCAGCATCACTGTCCCCTGAGAATGATCTCGTTCTCAAATTCACCACAGCAGATTACAGGATTTTGGAACTGTGAAGCTGAGATCCTATGCAAATCCCTAGAAGATTATCTATTTACTAGCACAGATCAAGCTTTAGATTGAGCTTTTCATGGTGCATCTCCAGCTATATTTAAGGGAGGCGTAACTAAATTCACCAAGCTAACAGTGTCCATTCCTGCGGTTATACTGATCAGCACATTTGCATTAGAGCCTTGCATTAATATACTGTGTGGAGTCAACTATCAAAGTGTGGTTCAAGTAAACAATAATTCATACAGAGCTTTTGCCCAAATGCCATCTATAGCAAAACTTGCCACTATTCTATTAACCCACCAGTCACATGTAACCATTTTTCTTTTATAGTATTACACACAAAAAATTTTGATACACTGAAAGCTGTGTAAACATAACAGACAAGTACAGTATAAAACCACTGTGCTTAAAGCAATAGAAAACCATGAGCATCAGTACTGAGAAAGCTTGGTGTACTATAAATTTGTACCTCAAAGTTGCTCAAGTATTATACAAGGAAGTGGTCCAAACAAGATTTTTGCCTCTAGTTGGATTATTTGCTGGTTTTTCCTGGTTTTATTCTCTAGTGTCTACTGAAAGCTCCTTTAAGGAAAAGTCTGTGGCAAGTTATCAGTGTCCTCTTTAAGACCTTTTATTAAGACTCCATGTTTTCCTTTTAAAACTGGCACCTTGGTCTCACTTGAAAGTTTTCTTATCCTCTGGGCCTGAACCTTCTTCTCAGCCTCCCTCTCACATCTCCCAAAGGATCTGTCCTGCCAAACTTCAGGCTTCCAATACCTGCCTATACATCCCCCCCACTACCACAGCCAGCCTACGCTATACCAGTTGCCTGGCAAGAAGGCTCAATGAGGGTCGCAAAGTAGTGCATGTATTATCTTCCCACCTTTTCACATTTGTTGGGGAGGTGGGGGGAAGGTGCTTTTAAGAACAGTACAAAAAATCCCTCCAAAAATTCCTGAAGTGTTCAGCCTTCTGTTAAATTTGAAGTTATCCACAAGATTCAAACAGCATACAAGGGGCAAAAAGACATTACAAAGACCAAATGTACAGCTTTTCTGACAGATGCCAAGGAACAGTAATGTCCAGAAGTAATGTTTTCTATGCCTAACCACTATCCAAACAAGTGCAAAATACTACAAAAGGTATTAAGTTTACCTCCAGTCTTTTTTATTTTATCCAGAAAATTAAAAAATGGCCAGAAACATCAGAGAAATCAAAATGTATTGGCAATTACTTCAATTTTCCCATGAAGACAGATGTCCATGCCCCAGAAGCCCATTGCTTCCAAGACAAAGTGAGAAACCAAGTTGGCTGCCAGCTTGCTGTTTAAGAACTTCCAGAAAATTTCAGAAGTTGCAGATTAAATACCTGATTTATATGTTTTTTAAAATATAAAGCTGATTATACTGACCTCTAATATAGAAGTCTGTAGCTGCCTATCACCACACACACCATGAGAATCTCCATAAAACCTCCCAGAAGTTTTACATTTTGAGGTAGCATTTTATAACTCAGCAGTTCAAGTGTTACCCAGATTCTTAAAAAATACTGCAAGGAAGAGCACACCAACAGCAATATGGAAATAGCTTCTCACAGTAAACAGCAAGGAAGAAATAGGAATATCTCAGACAATACCACACTACCACGCACAGGAGGAAACCAAAGCCTCAGTAAGTTAACACTGATAAATTCATCAATAAAAAAAAAAATATTGAAGGAGTCTGATATTGCTTCAGATGGTTACTTCACGATATGAGCAACTGCAGTGATTGTAAGAGAAGCGCTACTAACAACTTGCTACACAGTCAACACAGACCACCTGGACATCAAATCATGAATTATGAGATCACTGCAGCAGTGAAAACAGCAGGAAAAAAAAAACATTTGAAATGATAACACAAGGCAGCATTGCCCATCCCATTCAGATATACTGACTGCACTTGACACAGCAATGAGGTGGTTTGAATGTCAGCCAAACAAACAAACAAAAAAAAAATATCAGATGCAGTTCAATTCCTTACTTGACTAGAGCTACATGACTTTGCAACACTGGAGAGAATTGGTGTAATAAGTGCTTGAAAGTAAAAATCACTGGGTTTATTTACTGTTTGTATTGCAAAGACTCATTTTTTTAATACTGTGCAGAAGCAAAAAAGTTTACAGCATCAAAAACACATCTATGCAAGTGTGCCATACTGCATTTTTATTTTATCTTGCATTAACAGATTTTCTTGTCAAGGTGATTCTCAGTGGACCCCTGGTTTTGGACTACTAATAAATAAATAAATACACCTCTTTATTGACAAGATAGAAGGTTTTCCAATTCTGATTGTATCTTTAAACATTGAAAACTATATCATCACTTCCTACTCACCATTTGTGATGTACTAAGTCATAACTCTAAAGCAAGTTACCTCTTGAGCTTACAGATCATTTCCCCCCCGCACACTTGTTTAAAGTCTGCATTTTTAAGTAATCTCAGGACAACAAACCAGGAGTAAACCTGTATCTTCTATAACAACTGCTTTGCAACATCTATACTGACACCTTTTAACTGAATTTGCAAAACGTATTGAAAATATAGAGCTCCCTACTGAGACAAGGAAAGCTACTGCTCTCCTGACTTGGCTAGATGACAGCCTACACATAGCAAACAAGGAGGCTGGGGAGTACAGGGCTGCTAGTCAACCTGAGAGTCAGGCCATCTGCCAGCAGTCAGTCAAGACAAGGAATGCCAACTGCATTTTGAGAGGTTAGATAGATTCTGAACTTCAGTACAGTCCAAATATGCACTCCTTTCCTCAGTCAGCCATAGACAATCTCCCTCGAATGACAACACAAAGGGTGTATGCATATGGATCAAAAGGAGAAGGTCATCTCCTAACAGTAGCCTAAGCCATTTATTTATCATCAAATTTACTACTGTGCATAAAGAAAACTGGATCTTAGAATCATAGAATCACTATGGTTGGAAAGGACCTCCAGGGTCATCAAGTCCAACCTTTATCTCATCATATTCCTAACCATTAGACCATGGCCTCAAGTGCCTCCTCAACCCGTTTTTTGAACACCCCCAGGGACGGTGACTCCACCATCTCCCTGGGCAGCCTATTCCAATGTCTAAAAACCCTCTCAGTAAAGAACTTCTTCCTAATATCCAACCTAAACTTCCCCTGACATAACTTGAGGCCATTTCCTCTTATCCTGTCATTAGTCATTTGGGAGAAGAGACCAACACCAGCCTCACTACTCCCTCCTTTTAGGTAGCTGTAGAGGGCAATGAGGTCTCCTCTTCTTGTTATTGGAGTTATTTCACCTTTCTATAGCTCTTTCCTGTCTGTCTCTTCCATTTCCTTTCTTGATCTCTCAAATTCTCACTAGCAGCAGAGCTCACTTACTCCCCTCCATCTAAGGCAACCAGTAACAGAAAATTTAACATCAAGATTGGCAGGATAGAAAAGGTCAAAACAATTCTCGCTCAAGACTCATGAAGACTTGAGCAGGCATATTTCTAGATCTGCACAGCTGCAGCATTTCAAAATATGATTTTGCACGTTTTTGAGGCTGTAGTAACTAGTCACATTCAAGTCCTAGACCATAGGCACATCAGGCAGCCTAATGCATGCACAGCACAGGAGCTAAAGAACTGGTCATCTAACACAGCCAGTTCAAGATTTAGAAGCTCTAGACTGGCTGCAGACAACTTATAATGCATACCTGGATATACACAACCCAGTGTACATGCCACCCATGCGCAGCAATGACCCTGAAAGCTCTAAGAGGGATCCTCTGGAAGAAATTTGGAGTTTCTAGGTCTCTCTTCTGCTGCCCTCCACCTCCCCTCTCCAAGGGAGTAAACATTCCCAGGCCATCACACACCTTTGAAGTGAGTCATGTGAATTGCTCCATTCTTTTTCTAGAAAAGCATGAAAAAACAAAGGCACCAAGAAGGAAATTTACGCACTAGCTTACAAGTGGGTATGCTGCTTGGTTGTATTCAAGGGAATCATCAAGAGTTACTAAAAATATTTAGCACGGACACCAGCCTCACGACTGAGATCCTACCACATCTCTGTGATGAATACCAGTGCCACTGTATTATGAATCAGTGTTCCCTCTCACATCTGAAATATATTCAGCTTTGTATACTGTGCAATAAGGCAGGTGGATGAGTGTCAAACTCATTCAGTAAGATTTGTCTTCATTATTTTTACTACTTACAATTCTGAGCAGTAATCATAGTTTAGTCTGTTTCACAAAAGATAAGTGTTACTCCCACCTTACTTTTACTTCATCTCCTCTACCACTTATTAGATAACTTTGAATTTTTTGAGAAAATCCAGGTTTATTTTTGCATCCACTATTTAACATATTCCGCATTCAGGTGTTTTACAACGGTTGCCAACATTACATGTTTAATCAAGAGAGCTTCGCAGCATTACAAGTTATTTGTGACATTTGTTCATTTCAACAAGTAATAAGGGTGCTGTTATTTCCTATGAGGGCTAATGAATCTTACTAAATAACTTTTGTAAAGGGAGTTATCCCCAATTTGAGGGCTTCAATTCACATCATTGCAAACCGAGCGGGAGACAGCAGCCCAGCACGAACATCCACGCTAACTACAGGACCAAGCTACCAAAAAGACTCATAGCCATTGCAACACAGCTACCTGACCTGCTGAATGACTCCAAATCATTCAAGTCTTAATCTGAAATTGCATTCGGAGGGTCAGCTGAAAGCGCCCCAAAGCTGAGAGCCCTTACAAAGCTTGGTAAATCGAAGCTGAAGCCGGGCGCTGAACCGCCAGCACGGACACGCCGATGCCGTGAGGGCCGACAGCTCAGAGCGCATGTAGCAGCGGCCGGGCTGGCCCCGTGCGTACCAGTACGGACACCTCCAGCGTACAGCTCCAGCCTAGGAGTACCGCCACCGCGTTCCCCGGCCCAAACACGTCAGAGCCGCGCCGGGGAGCCGAGGCGCCCCCGGCGAGGAGCCACACCACCAGCGGAAGGGAGTGGGGTGCGCCCGGTGCCTTTCAAACTCCGGGCCCCGGGAGCGGGGTGCAGGCAGCCGAGGGACGGCAGCGCCGGAGCGCGTGAGGCGCCGCCACCCGAGTGGTTACCGTGACGGGCGCATGCCTGCTCCCGCCCGCCGCCCCCGGCCCGCCAGAAAAGCCCAGCTGCTCCAGCACGCTGCCGCCAGGCTCAGGAACTCCCGCGGGCAGCCGCGCGGCCGGCGGCGGCAGGGCAGGGCAGGGCAGGGCAGGCCAGGCCAGGCCAAGCCAAGCCAAGCCAAGCCAAGCCCGGCCCGGCGCGGCCCACCGTTCCCGCTGGCTCCCGCGGCGGCCGGGCCCGGCTGCGGGCCGCCCCCCGCCCAGCATGGGAAGGAGGAGGCCTGGCAGCGGCCCTAACCCCGCGCGGACCTGTTCCCGGGCACCGGAAAGGGCGCCCAGCCCTACCCGGCGG
Organism: Podargus strigoides; assembly: GCA_028020825.1. Classification (NCBI taxonomy): domain Eukaryota; kingdom Metazoa; phylum Chordata; class Aves; order Caprimulgiformes; family Podargidae; genus Podargus; species Podargus strigoides. Next base: position 62,037,745 of record CM051662.1, read on the forward strand.
GCAGGATCCGGCCCAGCCGCCCCTCGAGCCCCCCGCGGGGCGCGGTGGGAAGGGCGGGAGTACCTTGATGATCCTGCGGGGCAGCCCAGCCATCTTGTCTCGTCGGGGTGCAGACTCGTGAGCCCACCTCTGCTCCGGGAAAACGCACAGCCGGAAGTAGTCCGCGCCGCGCTTCCGGTGGCGCCGCCCTCGGCGCGGGACGCTGGGCAATGTAGTCCGCGCCCGCCTGCCTGCTAGCCCTGCTGCCCCAGCCGTGCGGCGCTGCGGGGGCGAAGCGGCACCTCGGCTGAAAGGGGATCCCTGGGCTGTCCGTAGGGCGCTGTGGGGGAATCCGAGGTGGGCCGTGAAGCGGCAGGAGGCCCGGGGCATGCCGCTGCCTGCACCACTCTCTGCTTGAGGCCGCGCCGCCCCGGCCGCGGGTGGCGGGACGGAACCCCTCGCCTCCCCTCACAGGCCGGCAGGCTGTCCCGAGCTAAAACGCGCCAGGGCAGCTAGCCCACAGGCCCGGGCCAGACGCTCGCTTCTCCAGGTCTTGCGGGAGACGAGGACAACATCTGGGGGCAGCGGCCGCCTGGGTCTGCCCCAGTACAAGCTGGCAGAGCCCAGCTGCCGGGGCTGCTTACGGTCCCGCACCCACTACCAGCAAAGGCAGGCGAAGCCCGTTTGTAACAAGTCTATGGGGTCATCAGTCAACCTGACAGAATCAGGGTTTTGTTGGCGTGTCTTGTGCACCATAATGGTACAACAATTTTACACATTGTGACTGTCACTAAACCTGTGACAAAGATGTCTTAAAACATCTTGGTTTTAATAACAGCTGGTTAGCGAACCTCCTTTTTTAGCAGAAAGCTAAACATTACAGAAGTTAGAGTATAATTATCCCATGAGCATCCGAGGACACTACTACAGCTACACAGTGATAGTAACATCTCGCACCATGCATCATTGCTGATGGGAAATAAAAGCATAGAAAGGTGAAGTGATTTGCTATAGGTGACAAAGCAGGCTAGCAGTGCAGCCAGGAACAGGACCTGGCGTACATATGATTCTGTGTCAAGTGTTTCCTCCTGGTTTAAAAACAGGACTGCTAGATGATCTACATAATTTCTGTACGCTCTAGTAGAATGGAAAATTCTCTGACACTGGCAAATCTGTACTGTGTGATTGCTGAAACACTCCTATCCGAGATACTACAAACGTGTTCTATATCCTAAAATCTAAGCATTTATATTATGTGATGGTTATGATAACATGAAGCATATGTCAGAAGAGTAGTGTGCCTCCCTTCTTCACCCTCACCACAGTACTTCCTAATAAAACTTACCTAGTTCTCCTTCCCTATCCTTCTCCCTAAGCCACTGGCACTATACAAGGCAACTAACGAGTACAGAGAGAGTTGTTCTACGCTATTTGATGTCCGCAGCTGCTGAATACACCAGTAATTCCAAACTTCATGTCAGTTCATGAAAACCCATAATCTCTGTGAATGCTTGTGTACATCCTCAGCCCTTTAGGCACTCCATTCCTCTCCTAACTTTCTGGATGTAAGTTTCTCTGAAGTCAGTCAAATCAACTGTGAAGCGACACACACCAAGAGAAGCACATGAAAACACGTTTGCAGAATTGAGGCTTAAAGCATTTGTCTATAACACCCCCTCATTCTGCAGTGGAGATGGGTGAGATTATTTACATACATTAGCATGTGAAATGGCTGTGTGTAGATGTCCTTCAGCAAAATCCGGTCATGCTAGTTACACACAGAACCATTCTTTAATCATGGATTTTTCTTTTTACTTAATTATTACAATCTGTTGCTACTACTAAGACCAAGCAAATACTTTTGTATACTTGGCACCTTCACAGTACTTACTATCTAAAAAGGTGAAATGCTGATCTCTAGAAAAAGAAGTTGTAAAGTGGAGAAAACCCCTTCTATGATAATGTGTTTATCAGCACCATGTTCACCTGTGTTTTTTCCTAGCTTCACATATATTGAAGTGTCTATAGCACATCTGGTGCCTTACAATAAACAAGTATAATCTGGGCTGCTAGGGCTCTCCTGAGCGTGCACAGTGTCTTATTGTTTGATTCTGGTGGCATCAGTCTTGGTGACTTACTACTTGGTTGCTTTTGGGTTTGGGTTTTTCTTTTTCAGATAGGTGAGATCACACACAGAGATGTGAAACCTCTTCCAAATGACTATAGCGCAGCTTCCCATCCCGCTGTAGGAACAAATAGTCTGTATGGAAAGGTATTCAAGATGCTCTTTATATGGGCAAATGTAAACCTCAGGCCTACCCGTATGATACTAAAATTGCTCTTGAGCAATCCTTGTTCAACTGGAAGAATTTTGAGGCTGTATTTAGTGCCCATTTTTAGAACTCAGAGCATCACAAATGAAGGCTTACTTTGCAGTAAATTTTACAAGGCGTAAATACAGTAATGCCTTCTCAAATCATCTGTCACTTGGGTGAGCCATGAGGTTGATTGATGTCAATTAACAACATCTAGTGATGACCACAATGCAGTGCTGACCTGCGCATAAATAACTGCTTACCACTGTGTAGGAATGTATTTAAAGGAGAATGGCCACATAGTGAACCAGCCATACGGGATGTTGGCCTAGGCAGGTAGCCACATTCTAGAAGCTACTTCAAAGGAAGAAAAAATAAGAAAGGGCAACGACTGCTTCCCTAAGGAATGCAGGAGTGAGCAGATAAGGGTGACCAATTGGACACTGCGTGGGAAGAGCTTAAGAACCAACGGGAGCTGAACTGAGCTGCATGCTTGCCTCGTGCTAGAGACTTTTAACCAATCAGATAATGTGTGATCACATGTAGGGAAAGAAAGATTGTATAAAAGGGACAGACAAAGTAAATAAATCGGCTTCTGTTTGATTCACATTGAATCGTGCGGAGTCCAGTTTTTTCTCCTCACCACTGAGCAGCATGTGCATGGGGTAGAGAATCTACTTGCTTTTGAGGAGCAGGATTACAGCGAATTTTGTTTAGGGAGTCAGGAGAAAAAAAAAAAACAAGGACAGAAGGCTAGTGAAAAGAGGAAATGAACATACATATAATCTTGAAACTTCATGAATAACTGAAAATATTTGTAATCATGTTGCTATGACACCCAGTTATAACTAGTAGTCTTCATTTTGAGTTAGTAAGTATGCTGGCATATGTAGAAGGAATGCAAATATTTAGGTTATTTTAAAAATTGTTCTCTCCATGTTGTGTAAATTTCACATAATACAATAGGCAGTTGAGGGACTAAAACCAGAAATGGTACCTAAACCAAATGATCCCTTTCCACCCTTCTGTCCTATGTTAGTAACCCTTGTATGCACTTGCCAGCATCAAAGAAATATGAAGATACAGCTGGAGAGTTGAAGCAATTCCTTGTGAAAGATAGCAGTTCCTCCAGAATTTTATGAAAGTAGGAAGATCAAAAAAAAAATAATTTGCTGATAATCCCACTAGACTCCATGACTCCAACACTTTATCAGACATCAAAGAATCTTCACTGGGTCATATCCTCAAGACCAAAGTTACTGGAAACCAATGTAGTTTGCACTGCTTGCAGAATTACTTCTTTTTCTTTGTTTCTGCCTTCTCCTACTCTTTTTTTTTTTCTTTTACTCTTCTCACAGAATACTGACCACTAAAGGACTGACATAAGTGAAAGAAAACATGGGCCAAAAGATGCTTTTAGGCTCAATGCTAGTAAAATGCCACTCAGTTTCTTGAAAGTGCTGAAACATCTGCTCTGTGAACCTTGCCCTATGTCTGTGAGATGCAGCAACAGAGCGGAGCATAGTTGGCTCAAACAAATGCTTATGAATGTTGCATTCAGTGTCCCCTTTCAAGTGTTGTAGACCAGGAATCTTGCTTCAGTCTGAAGTTGCAGCAAATCAATCTGGCAAGCTATTATGTTTTGATAGTTTTCATTGCTCAACAAGTGGCCTGCTGCATCCTGGGAAACTGCAGTTTTCATGACACCTCTCTTTCTGGCTCCTCTTAGGAAGAGCCTTTTAAAGTCCACTTGCTCAGGAGATGGCAGTGAACAAACGATTGTTTTCTGTTGTCATATCTACAAAGATTTAGGTTGTTCCCCTGAGTCATTCTAGCTCCTACAAGGACTGCTGCAGAGATCCCCGAATATCCATATGGGTGCTGGAGAAGCCATCCCAACTGGCTACTCCAGAATACTGTCTTTAGACTGCTTCTTTGCACTCCCTCTGTACCAGGGATATCTTCCAGGAGAAGCTATAGTAAAAATTGTCCTTCTTTTGTAGCATTCTGAAATTCCCAAAGGAGGCAACTTAATCTTCTGAATCAGAGCTGGAACAAGACACATAAATGCCAGGGGAGCTCTGTCTCCTCAAGCTAGCCACACCCCATGGAGGTTCTTGCATCTTCCAGGTGCTTTCCCAACGCAATGACCTTCCGGTGTCCACTCCTGTCCTTCAGGATTTTCCATTCAGCCATTATTGCCACCATAACTGGGTTCTGGACTGCAGCCTGCACCATCCTCCATTTGGCATACATCTGGGAAGATATCCTTGGAGAAGCACCATGGGTGATCCAGCCTAGCACACTTCTGATTTCCGCTTCCCTGGGTAAAACAGTACTTCAGCACTCCTGCTCTGGAGTTCAAAGTTGCTGCTAAAATGTATTTGTTCTTCTCTGCCAGTTTATTTATTTTGAGCAGCATGGCACAGGGATTCTTTATCCATACAGTTTTTCAAAGCTGCATATACCATTAAACATATGACAATGCCATTAAAACCACCTAAAAAAATGTAAAAGTTTCTTGCACGGCATGGGAGGGGAGACAGGAGAAAAGGAGAGAAGAAAAGGTAGATCTGAAAAACTAGGTTTTCATAGTGCTACATGTGTAGTTTGTCAAAACTTGCAGAGTGTTTCAGCAATCCTTTTTTTTTTTTTTTTGTAAAACAAAGCCTTAATGGAAAAAAAATTCTGCTTTCACCCTGAGTATTGTAATTAGTGAAGTCATGCATCCTCACTTAGACAGCAGCCCTCCCTGACTGAGCCTGGTATTTTTCTTCTGCTAGGCTGAAAGATTTAGATGTTATGTATTTGGAAGTCATTTAGATTGATATTTTTGTTTAAATTAAACTGAAATTTTTCATTAGACCCATTGCCTGGAGTTCTGTCTGATGATCTCTTAGCACTGGTAATTGCTAACTGCTCTGTCAATATTCTGAAATAAACCCTGCGCCTCAGGAAGAATGGGAGGAAATCTGGGAATATTGCGTGCCTGTATTTTGTCAGATTTATGCTGATAAACAGTTTGAGGAGCTGTGCTCCTGCAGCAGCCTCAGACCTGGCCTGTTACTGGGTCTTGTCTGATGATCCCTGGACCACGGATAGGACCCATTGCAGTAACCACCTTGCTCTGCTCACCTCCCTTGGGCACAGTGGGGCTGCGCCCCATTGGTGGGGTCACCACTTGGCTCGCTTTGGGGTGCCCTCAGCTCCTGGCTCACACACCTTGAGGGAGCAGTGCCACCCTTGCTGCTCCCTGATACTTCACTTCTGAACACCTGAAAACACAGGTTCATTTTAGAAAAGCAATCTTGTTATGCCACAGTTGCTGCTGGTTGGCTTTTATAAAGCAACATTTATATTTGCATTTCAGAGGAAATTTCGGTACAGTGTTCAGCAAGTGGTGTCCAGCTCCACCAAGGCCTGCCTCCACAGTGGTGATTAGGGTGTAGTTTCATGTCAGGGTTACGCCACTTCGTATTTGTATTGCTGCTAAAAAGGGTTGCTGCCCTCCTCTTCTGCCACACACCGCTGCTCCCTCAGCTCACCTCATGATCTCACAGAAGATGAGCTGATCAAAAGCGTGAATAGTTCCTGGGTGAGCAGTGAGCTGATGTGAACCACAGGCAGTCACGCAGATGCATAGGTCTGGCACAAGAAGGGGGACAGGAACCCATACATGAGGGTGTGAGAAGGGGACTGTCTATAGTTCACTGCATTAGGGATAGTGTGAAACTGCACATTTGAGGTCAAGTTATACCAGACAGCTGAGCCAATCTGTCAAAAAGAGGACTTTGTACTTCCCCTTCCTATCTCACTCTCTCTACCCTCCTTTCTCACGCAGTGTTTCCCCCACCCTTCACTCCTGGGGCTTGTCAGATTCTGCTGAGCTGATTCAATGCACTAACTTGGCAGAAAAACAGCCATTTAGTCTGGTTTTCTGCTGGACTGGTGAATTGATTTGGCTTACAGTGGGGCTTAGCAAGCACCAAAGACAACAAAAGCTAAGTAACACAAGTGGGAGTGAAATTGCCCCTTGTAGTATCCACGGGTGATTTACTCAACTTTGGATGCAGGCAACACTGAGCTCCTGCTCTCTTTCTCTGCACTCTGCCCTACATTCCTGATCCCCTCCTTCCATTGGTACGTATCTATTGGGGTATGGGTTGGGTTTTTTGGCTGTTACCTTTTTGACCAGCTCACTGGGGCATCAGAGCTGGCACAAGAGAAGCAGAAGGAAACAGAGTGAGATGTGGCAGATGTAGGATTAACCCCTTCCCGCAGCAGTGACAAGTTCTGTTGGCTGAGCCAATCTTGTCCCACCACACTTGTTGGGGGGTTTTTAGCAAGCAATGGTCATGTGAGCAATCCAACCTTCGAGCCTGACCCGGATGCTGAAGCAGGATGGGAAGCTGGGAAAGGTGTGACGGTGTGAATGCATGCTTTAAAGTCACAAATCAATTTATGCCACGCTAGTGCTGTTAGCCAATTAGTAGTTAGAAGAGTCTCGTGAAGAGTCTTGTGACTTAGTGCTCTGTCTATATAACCCGGGTTGTAACGCCAGTAAAGTGCCTTTCACGAGATTTATTGGTCTCTGTGTGATTGCTTGCCATGACTTCCCGCAACTGGCGCCCGAACAGGGACCCTCAGGACCGCTGCTAGAAGCTGATGCTGTCAGCGTGAAGGAAGCAGACGGAGAGGGTGGAAAAGCCGACCGAAAGTTGTCGCTGCCCCGGCGACAGTCGTTCCGCAGTGCCCAGCGGACGGAGACGGTGCGCACCGGGGCACAACGGGTCCTGTTCTGAATCTCACTAAAGGTCAGTGAGCGGTCGGGGAGGAGATGGGGTCTGCGCTTTCCAAAGTGAAGGAAGCGGTAGTTAAGCTCCTCCAAGATATGCTCTCTGTGAGAGGAATTTCTTACGACGCCCAAGCCCTGAAGGCTCTGCTGCAGTGGGCACGGGACAGAAGCCTGATATCCGGGGTGAACACAGCGTTTGAGCAGTCTGCCTGGGAAGCCATAGGCACGAGTCTGTGGGATGAAGTTAGCAACGGAGGAAAGAGTGGCAAAGAAGCCTATAAACGTTCAGTGCTGTGGAAACAAATAAGAGAGACTTTGCGCACAATGAAAGGGGAACGGGCTGCTGCTGCTGCGTATGCGGCTTGGACTCCCGGAGAGGAGAAAAAGGGGGGGCCAACCCTGCACCCATGGCGGTTTCGTCTCCCTTTAATCCCTTCGCGCGGAATATCGCGATTCCAGGTCCTCGGGGCTCCACCTCCCCAGTTAAACGTTCCACCCCTAACCCGCCGCCCCCTGCGTCACCTGGCGGAGCTCTGCCGGGCAGCGCCTCGCTTCTCAGCCTGAAACCGACCGAGACGAAGGCGGAAGTAGCAACAAAGGCAAAACCAGCGGTGGGTGGTCCATTATGCAGACCAGGGGCGGGTACTTACCCACCGCTCCCTTTTTCGCCGGCCCCGTCATCCCCGCCCTCGGGTGACGACACCAGCCCCGAGGACAGCCCCGACCGGCCCTCCCCATCAGTGGACGAATGCATGAGAGATGTGATGGCACGCCTCAGCGAGCTGGAATTACAGCATCACGCCCTAGTTGAGAAAACAGCGGCTGCTGCTTCACTGGACAGATCTAAACCTTTCAACCCCTTCACGCCACGAGGCGTTTCCCCACAAGCCTCAGCTCTGCAACCGCCTGCCCCGCCGCTGCCGCCTCCAGAGCATCTCTTCGCCGGAGCCAGAGATCCTCAGGAATCCGCTCAGCGCTGGAGAGGAATCATCAAAGATGCAATTGTCGAGGGGTCTTTTCTTCCGCAGGCTTTCCCTGTTATTTCATCCCCAACAGGTCAAAAGTGGGAGGCTTTTGATTGGAAAATGCTAGAGAAAGCTCGGTCTGCCATTGCGCAGTATGGGTTGCAGTCACAGCTCACTCAACAAATAATTCGCTATATTTTCACCGCTGATTTGTTGATTCCAGCTGATAGTATGCAGGTTGCAAATGTTTTGCTTACTTCATCACAACAGCTCATGTTCCACAGAGCTTGGCAGAGATTGTGTGATGCGGAGCAAGCTAAACCACGCCAACAAACTGACCCATTATATGGAATTCCGGCCCAAATGCTATTGGGTGTGGGCCCTTTTGCCTCTGTACAAATGCAGTCTCAATTTTCAACAGAAGCTCTGCAGTTATCTCAACAACTAGCACTGCAGGCCATTTTTTCAGTGCATGAGCCAGGGAAGCCCTACGGGTTCACGCATGTCAAGCAAGGGCCAAATGAGAGCTATGCACAGTTTGTAGACAAATTATATTGTGCCATTGACAGTCACCCTGATCTTAATGAGGCCATGAAACAGCAAATGTTCAAAATGCTGGCCTTTGATAATGCCAATGAGAAAACCAAACGGGTCTTAGGGACGCTACCAAAACATTCAGAGGTAGCTGATATGATTGAATTGGCTGAATGCACCACACAGATGAACAATGTGGCCTATGTTGCTGCTGCCTTGCGAGGAACTATCGCTCCTACTATGAAAGGAGTCATTGCCCCCTTGTTAAATCAAAAAAGGGGAGGGAAAGAGAAAAAAGATAAGAGGTGTCTTAATTGCGGCAAAGTAGGTCACTGGAAAAGTCAATGTAAAGCTTTTAAAACGATCAAAATGGTGTGTTCATTGTCAAAAGGATAGCCATAACACATCAGAATGCAACGGTAAAGGTAAGGGAAACGGGAACAGGAGCGCCACGCCCTCTCGCGCGATGACACAAATGCAGGGGGCTTGGGCAGCATCCCAACAGCAAAAGGATGCCTCGACACCGTTCCCTCCGCCACAGCTGGAAGTGCCGGAGTGGACGTGGAACAGCCGTAGACGTCACTCTACACGACACTGGAGTGCATCTAATAGATAGCAGTACTTAAGGGCCATTAGGTCATGGTCTTAGTGCCTTATTGCTAGGGAGATCTTCAACCTCTAGACGGGGTATTTCTGTTTTGCCTGGAGTAATTGATGCTGACTTTGTAGGAATTGTAAAAATAATGGTTTATTTGTTAACACCACCTGTTTTTATTCCAAAAGGGAGCCGCATAGCTCAACTGGTTCCTTTTAAATCTTGTGTTCCTCGACCGGGTATAGCAGAACGAGGAGACGGGGGATTCGGCTCAACAGGATCGCCACAAGTATATTTATCCTTAGACACAGCGAAAGCAAAACCTGAATGTGTGATAATCATGATAGCAAAAAATGGCCAGAAAAAACAGACAAAGATGCTAATTGACACAGGGGCTGATGTGACAATCATCTCAACATTACAGTGGCCTGATACATGGCCTACAGTTTTTGCCCCATCCGGTATTTATGGGATTGGCGGAACACAGTCAACCCAAATTAGCAAAGAGGTGATTGCATTTCAGTTTCCTGACGGTGTAATAGTTACTACCAGACCCTACATCATGAATGTACCTATTACGCTAATTGGCAGAGACTTACTAAGTCAAATGGGAGCTCAAATGGTAACTCAGCCTTTTTAGTGGTGGCCGCTGCTGAGCAGCCAATCCTGAAATTGAAATGGAAAACAGAAGAACCAGTATGGATAGATCAGTGGCCGCTTACACACGAAAGGCTGCTAAAAGTCAGAGAACTGGTAGAGGAGCAATTAAAAGCAGGACATATTGTTCCTTCTAATAGCCCCTGGAACACACCAGTCTTCACTATTCCCAAAAAAGGTGGGAAATGGAGATTGTTGCATGATTTACGGGTAGTTAATGCAGTTATGGAAAATATGGGATCCTTGCAGCCGGGTTTGCCATCTCCTGTTATGCTGCCCGAGGACTGGGATTTACTGATTATTGACTTGAAAGATTGTTTTTTCACAATTCCACTGTGTAAAGTTGATGTAGAAAAGTTTGCCTTTTCGGTTCCCTCTGTTAACAAGGCCGAACCGGCAGAAAGATATCATTGGCTGGTCTTGCCTCAAGGCATGAAAAATTCTCCTATCATGTGCCAGGCATTTGTTGCCCGGGCCTTAGGACCAATTCGAAAGAAATATCTGCAATTGATAATTTATCACTATATGGATGAGATATTAATTGCTGGAAAACATTTGCAAAAAGAAACCATTTTAATAGCGATGACCAGAGAATTAGACAAGAGGGGGTTAAAAATTGCCCCGGAAAAAATTCAACGGCAATCACCTTGGAAATATTTGGGCTGGATCATCACAGGAAGTAGTGTCAGACCACAAAAACTAGAAATCAAATCTGACATCAAAACGCTCAATGATATCCAGAAGCTGGTTGGCGATATTCAATGGGTAAGAGGTATCTGTGGCATAACAAATGATGATTTAAAACCTTTAATTCAGTTATTAGGCACCTCTACTCAAGCTAACAAGAAACGTGAGCTTGGTCCTGAACAGCAGTGTGCACTGAGCACAATCAGTGAAAAAATATCCCAATGTCATGCAGCTCGGTTTAATCCTCAGTATCCTATTGTCCTTATGATTGTCAATTCATAACAGGGTAGAGATTGGCCACTTGCCCTCATCATCCAATGGGTGCAGGAAGGGCCAAATCCTTTATGCATTTTGGAGTGGATATTTTCTCCAAAGAGGCAGAGAAAAACCGTTGTGACCCGAATTGAAATAATTGCGCAATTAATTATGAAAGGACGATCTAGAATTCAGGAAATAGCAGGAGCGGATCCACAATCAATTATTGTGCCGTTGGTTCAGGAATATTTAGAATGGCTCATTAGAAATTCTCTTGCTTTGCAAATTGCCTGCACAGATTTCACGGGTCTCCTCACAAATGTTTATCCTGCTCACCGCATGATCCCTATGCTGCAAAACCAGACCTTTGAGGAAGAGCCGTATCGGTCTGAAACACCGGTAAACGGTATCACTGTTTTCACCGATGCAGGAAAGAAAACTAAAAAGGCAGGAGTCACCTGGGAAGAGGAGCCTGGTCAATGGGATAGTCACATCATCCAGGGAGGGTCTATAGACTCCTTGCAGACATTAGAGCTCCGAGCTGTAATATGGGCATTTCAACATTGGAATGATCAGCCACTGAATATTGTATCAGACTCTCTCTATGTGGTTGGAGTGGTGTGGTGCACTGAAAGGGCTGTGCTTCGTGAGGTCTCGAATAAGCTGCTTGCTGAGCTGTTGCGAGAATTATTATTGACCTTAAATGACAGACGTCACTCATATTTCATCACCCATATTCGCAGTCACTTAATGACTGAAGGATTGGCCATTGGAAACAATAAGGCTGATCAATTGGTAGCTCCAGCTTGGACTGGTCCACCTGTAAATATTTTTGAGCAAGCAAAAAATTCCCATGCATTTTTCCACCAACCAGCAAAAATGTTAGCACGAGAATTTCATTTGCCCTTGACAGATGCACAAGGGATCGTGAAGTCCTGTCCAGCCTGTCAGAAAATAGGGTTTGGAGTTGGCCTCGGGGTCAACCCTAAGGGACTGCGGCCCTTGCAATTGTGGCAAATGGATGTGACACATGTTGTAGAGTTTGGCAGATTGAAATATGTCCATGTTGTCATTGGCACATTTTCTATGGCTGTATGGGCGACAGCTCAAACTGGAGAGACTGCTAAGCATGTTGAAAAACATCTATATTCCAGTTTTGCAGTTTTAGGAGTCCCATTATCCCTCAAAACTGACAATGGCCCTGCATATACCTCTCATAGATTTCAACAATTTTGTCTCGCTTGGGGTATTCAGCACACCACTGGTATTCCTCACTCCCCCACAGGACAAGCAATGGTTGAACGCGCCCATCAAACTCTGAAAGATTTGCTTCTAAAACAAAAAGGGGGAGAGCCCAGTACCCCAGCAGAAAGATTAGCTAAAGCTGTGTATGTGCTAAATTACCTGCGTCTCACAGGAGAAAGAAAAGATCCACCTATGGTAATTCATAGTGCAGTTTTAAAACCGGGTTAGATGAACAACAGAAAATTTTGGTGCAGTATAAAAATCTCAACACAGGACTTTGGGAAGGACCAGCTGAAGTGAAACTAACTGGAAGAGGATATATGTGTTTGCTCACAGGTGAAGGTCTCCGTTGGATTCCTTCTAGATGGGTAAAACCATGGAAGGAGCCGCAGTGCCAAGACTCGTCTGTAAAGGCTTTATCATCAAAATAAATTGTTAAAAGCCTCCTATGTTCCCCACACTATTAATCTCAGACAGAACATGTGGGTAACGTGGGCAAATCGAATGGGAAATAATCCTTTTGTTTATCAATGGCCGCGTCTGGCGACCTTTTTTCGAACATGTTTAATCAGAGTGTTAGAATCTGTAAAAATAGGCTAAGAGGTTTAGATAAAATAAGTTTATATTGAATTTGTTACTGAATGATAGTTATTAGGTAGTGATCCCACCCCCAGAAAAGAAGTCAAGTAATAATAAGAGGCTATTTTAACACCATAGATGTCAGAACCAGATCCGCAGATGTCCTAGGTTGACATATGGGTGGTTCCCATGGTCCTTTAAGGACGAGGGGACAAGTTTGCCTTTTGGCTTTCCTCCAAGGTGCGGCCGGCCTTGTGGGGGGAGCCCTTGGGTAAACAAGCCCCAAGTGCCCCACATTGGATAAATGAGTGCCAGGTGTCCTGTTTTGGGGACAGGGGCTGGGGCCACTTGCAGGAAGGGTGGGGTGTCTGTCTGTGAGGTGGATGCACTTTGCAGAGTTTCCCTGTTGGGGGAGGACCTCCTGACTCCTCATGCAACTGGGCCCCAGTCAGGTCTGGCATTTGCAAATGGGGGCTTCATGGGGAAACAGTATGGGACTACTTCTATATGATCAGCCTATTGACTTGGTCGTCTCCCATTCCTTCTGTGGGAGACTTTGTTTCTTTGTTAATTCCACCTACTACTGAATTCCACCTATTATTGGTCGCTATTGTATTAATGATTGTACTTTGTGTTTTCAAAAAGGTAACAAGCATGATTAAAGATACCATGAAGAATGTATGGCTGGCTCAAGAAGAAAAAGGGGGAATTGTAGGAATGTATTTTAAAAGAGAATAACCACATAGTGAACCAGCCATACGGGATGTTGGCCTAGGCACGTAGTTGCATTCTAGAAGCTACTTCAGAGGAAGAAAAAATAAGCAAGAGCAATGACTGCTTGCAGGAGCGAGCAGATAAGAGCGACCAATTGGACACTGCGTGAGAAGAACTCAAGAGTCAACGAGAGCTGAACTGACTTGCATGTTTGCCTCGTGCTAGAGACTTTTATCAAATTAGATAATGCGTGGCTGCGTGTAGGGATAGAAAACCTGTTTAAAAGGGACAGACAGAATTAACAGAAGATTTAGATAGTGTTAGGCATGCTGTGTAGTAAAAGAAGAACCGCTGTGAAATTTTTCTCTTATTAGCCCTAGGTTAAGGTTGTAAAGATTTAGATGAAATGTGTCGCATGAATCTGTCTAACCATTCTTTCTCTATTCATAAGCAACTGCAGCAATTAAGAGAGAATATGAAGAAACACACCGTCATAATTTCCTCGTTGTTCCCATCATTGGTTTGGATCGCTCAAAATTAAGAAGGGGGATTTGCTGGGGGGTTTTTAGCAAGCAATGGACATGTGAGCAATCCAACCTTCGAGCCTGACCCGGATGCTAAAGCAGGATGGGAAGCTGGGAAAGGTGTGACGGTGTGAATGCATGCTTTAAAGTCACAAATCAATTTATGCCACGATAGTGCTGTTAACCAATTAGTAGCTAGAAGAGTCTCGTGAAGAGTCTTGTGACTTAGTGCTCTGTCTATATAACCCGGGTTGTAACGCCAGTAAAGTGCCTTTCACAAGATTTATTGGTCTCTGTGTGATTGCTTGCCATGACTTCCCGCAATATTCCATTGCAGTGATGTGGAAGAGAAGACTAAAGATGTGCTAGCACTAAGAAACAGGTACCAGTAATCCTCCCAGTGCCTGCCCTCCTGCCTGGAATCAAAAATTACCCCCAGAGAACCACGTAGCATTTGCTATGTGGAAAAAAAAAATACACTAATTGAAAACAAACAGTACAGACTGGCATGTGGTGCAACATTTTTTTTTTTTTAAAAAAAAAGGAACTTCAAATTCAAGATCTTTTGCTGTTCTTTACAATCTCATTGAGAAATTAGCTCCTTGGCTGTTAACAACTGAATAATACCAGCCTATAAAATCCTGCCATTAGAAGACTTGTTGGTCACATTCATCAATAGCACATGACAGTCTCCTGTGCTAAGAGACAGTGGCGAGGTGCCTCCTCATACAGGTGTGTTGCACTGTGCCTGTCCAGGAGGAAAGCAAGAATCCTGAGCAGCAATTTCCCCATTGTCACAGTCTGCTCCTGGTCATAAACTCAGCAAGAGTCACCTTGAAGTAACTCTGTTTATCCTCACTATGCCTATAGACAAGGTATTCCTGAAGCTCACTCCTTAAATGCAGTTTCACTCCTTTATTTTAATTTCCAGACTGCAGACAGCTGTTTCAGACAGTTTACAACCATTTAGTTATTTTTGTCAACACTGTCCTTGAGCTTAAAATCCTCAACATGGTTTTTTTTTGTCCATCAGTATAACCACTGTCTTGCTTGTATTCAGATTCAAAAGGCTGTTCTTCATTCCAAGGGCTGCACTCATCCTCGTACAAGGATTCCCGTGTGGAAATAATGAGCTAGTACACAGCAGAAAATACACAGAGCTGTGTTGCTTCTGTCTGGTGCTTGAGCCCAGACCAGGCCCCTTTGTTGCTGCATGCAGAAACTTTATGGGGATGATGGAGAGAGCTGACCTCTGCAAACGTGGAGGAGTCTTGTAATGGAGATATGGTGTCCCACCTTGGTTGCATCTTTCCAAGTAGTCTGTAAAACATCGTGGCCCATCTCTGTCCCCTCTCTCAATGGCTTACTGGGTCTAATCTTGCAAGAAGGCCCAGAATGACTATGTTCTGTCTTCCACTGTGAGGAAAAGCATTCAAAAAGAAATCTGGCACTGTTAATGGGAATGATCAGCTCTTGACTAGTGACTTCTGGCTACACTTCTGGAAGTTATCCATGTAACTACAACTGTGCAGCTACAGCACGAAGTTAGACATTGTTGAAATTGTGAGGCTTCCACCAATGACTGCGTGAAATTGCTGCACCGCAGCCAACAACCACAAAAGATGCAATGGTGGGAAGATATCTAGAAGAGGTTGCAGCCTTTTCAGAAGGCATTATCCAAGACTCTCCAGAAGAGTAATTCTTTGAAAGGAACCGAGGCATAGTTGGCTGATGTGACTTAGAGAGGCTTCATGGGCATGTGAAAGCTTACAGTGCTGGAGAGATTTCAGTACTAGAGCAGCAGGTCGTGTAATTGATTTTTGTCTCTACTTCTTGTCTTTTGTCAATGTAGTGTAAATATAACAGTGTCTTTGAAATGCTTTGTGACTTAGTCTCCAAAAGAAGCAAAGCAAGTAGCCCCAGAGCAGCAGTGTGCCCGGGGCATTCATTTGGGTGAGTTTTCTGCATGCCTTACATGTCTGAAATATGCTTTCATGTACATAAACCCTC
The DNA here is from genome assembly GCA_028020825.1 of Podargus strigoides. NCBI lineage: Eukaryota > Metazoa > Chordata > Aves > Caprimulgiformes > Podargidae > Podargus > Podargus strigoides. Next base: position 62,053,599 of record CM051662.1, read on the forward strand.
GGTCTTCCCCGTGAAAAGGTATTCTGCGAAGGTTTGGCAGAGGGAGCTGCTGCAGCCACTGTGTCGTTTCACCTGGGAAGCACGCAGGCCACGCTCACAGCTTGTAAAGTAACCAGTAATGTTCCTTCAGATTACAGGCTGAGAGGGGGTTATTTCGCAGCTAATACAACACGCTGGTGGCGCGCCCCTGGACAGGCAGGGGCGCTACTGCTCCTTCCGAAAACTTCGCGCCTCTCCCCAGGCTGAACAGCTGCTGCCGACCCTGGGGTGCCCCGACGCCCCCGCTGCGGGTCGCTGAGCAGCGCGCTGCCTCCCGGGACCCACTGCGTATAGGGACAGCCAGGGAGCGGCGATGAACAGCAGATGCCCACCCGCGCCCGGTTCTGCCTGCCGCCTTCGGGGGCCGGGGCCCTCCAACCAAGGGGCGGCTAGCTGCCAACGCAGCTGTATTTTGAGGTGCCTTAGGGTTTGTTGCCGGAGCTGGGGCGGTGCTGGCGGTGGCGGGGCGGGACGCCCAGGCCAGTCCCCTCCCGACGTGCCGCCGGAACCGGAAGAGCACTCGGTGGAGCAGTCGGTGCTGCTTCCGGTGCCGCAGCTGTCGGCGGGCTGCTGCGGGGAGACGACGGCGTCCGCACAGGTAACCGTTGCGCTGTCGCGGCTGGAGGGAGGTGGGCGGCGGCGGCGGTGGTTCCCAGCTAGCTGCGGTTGCTGGGGCCATCTGTTGGGCTCTGCGCCGGGAAACCGGTCTCGTGTCCGCGAAGCGGGCCGGGCCGCCGAGGGCACGGCTGCCTCGCCTGAGAGTCGCGGGTGGGTGGGTAGGCAGGCGTGTTCTTAAGCGCTAAATATGAGGTATTAAAGATATCTTGTTCGGTTTTTAATTTTTTTTACGAGTATGTTTTCAAACTGTCTATAGTTACTTTTTTTTTAAAGTATCATTGTAAGTTTCTCTTCGAAGCAGTTGTTTTATTCTCTATTCTAAATAGCGTTTCGTAGCTTTTAGGTGTATTGTTTTTGAGGTAGATGTAAACCAATTGCGCCGAGACAATTTGTTAACCACAGCTAGTGTTATTTATAAGTACTTCTAGTTTTATACCGGGCGATGATGTTTACATCGTGAAGAGGAAAAGCATGTTTCAGGATTAGTTCTGTGGAGCGTGCAGAAGGAAGAATGCAAAACTTAGGTGGGTGAGTACCAGTAGAAAAACTGAGAAGACCCAAGCTTGGAAACTTTATGTACCTTCAAAGAGTACCTCTCGGTACATAAAGTCTTATATGACATTTGACTATTAAGGAGGCAGGTGCCAGTATCTTAAATGATAAGCAGCTGACAAATAATGAGGAATATACTGCAGAAACATTTATTCTGAAGATATTCAAGAAATTAAATTGTTCGTCTTTTGTACTCTGAACAGTTATGAAACTGGTTTCTTTCAGAGGGCATTTTGCAGAAAGGAAAAGGATACAGTGTTGGTTTGACTTCCACCTTGTCCAGGACTGCTTTCCTCTCTGCTGTCAGCATGGCAGCATCGCTTAAAAATGCATGGGATGCATTCAGTAGCAATCTGTAAGCAGGCCCTGCTGCAGAGTAAGTAGTGATGAAATTGTAGCTATAGCTACCTAAATACTGGGTTTTTTTGATTGCAATAGAAATCTGTAAAGTGAACTTTTATTTAGACAGTATTTAGGTTTTCTTAAATCTAAAACTGAGTATGATTATAATTCCTGATTAAGACTTAGAATGGAATGAAAATGTAAACATTCTTAAATTTGGCACAGCTCTGTTTGTTTTTACATTACAGTTCTTTACGTGGTTGGTTTTTTTTTTGTTTTGTTTTTCAGATGGAGCTGTGTATCGTGATTGCCATAAATCAGCATACTTGTTTCTCCCTGAAGACTACAATTGGTACTTAAATGTGCTTTGATGTGTGGCCTTTTCATGTAACATTTATTCCAGGGCTACTTTCTCTGTCGTGAAGTTGTCATATAATGGTATCAAATACATCTTCTGCCAGTTCTAGATATATGTAGTATTTTTAACTAAAAATGATTATAATAACTGTGAAGTTAATATTTCAAAAAATAAGCGTAATGAAAAAGGCCTCATGCAGAACTCATTCTAAACATGGTGATGACCCCAGTAGCCGTGCTGTTTTGTTTGTAGAAGAGCAAAAGTAGCTAAGAGCATTCTTTTTTACTGATGCTTGTTGTTAAGACAAAGTCCAGGTATTTTTGTGCTGCTGCATGGGAAACTTGAGTAGAAACCAGAAAAGATGATACAAATACAGTGAGAAACACAGCATCCATGTTACAGAAAGTTTTAGGAAGCTAAAGTGTCATGGAAGTTAATAAGGAAAGAAGGTGAGAAGAGAGTCATGCTCCCTCAAGGAATCTCTCAGTAGGGCTTTGTGTTCATCATGTTCATCATATACTCTTATATACATCATATACATATGCTCTTACCAAATATAAAAGTTGGAACCCCAAACAGAGCATTGTTTTCTATTCTTTGTTTGGTGCCATACTTCTTAAAAAGGCATGATGTCCTAGGTGTCACTGATGATCGTTATCCCCACCTGTTACTACAGTTTTATATGTGTTTATTCCAAGTGTTAAAGATAGCCCATACTTCCAGCTATCTTTAATACTTTATTTTAGCCCTTTTTTCCTCTCCATCGAAAAAATAAACATGAAGATAGCTGGGGGGAAGGAGAAAGATTAAAAAAAAAGAGGGGAGTTCAGCTCAAATATATAAGTGTTTTATTTTATAGAAGAATTCATAAATGCAAGGTCAGTTCTGGTTTTCTTTGGGACTTGGGCTGTTCAGTTGCTCAGCACTTCTGAAAATTTTAAGGAATATATTTAAGAGTGTAAGTTTCTATTTTTATAGCAAAGTGGAGCTTGCAGTGACATCTGATTTGAAGACAATTGTCTGCTACCACCCTTCGCTTGAGATTCCATATGAGCATACAAAAGTATGTCCAAATACCCTTTTATATTTCTTCCTCATGTAAAGGCATAAGTAGCTGATAATTTTGAGTTTAGGGCATCTTTGTTTAATATAAAATACTGAAGTACTTTTTATTATGTAATCAGCATGTCTGAGGTAAGTGAATGATGAATATAGCTGCTGCTGTGAGGAAGAGCTTATTCTTAGTTGAACTGAGGGAAAGTTGCGGAGTAAGAAATGCTCAGATATCACAACATATAGTAACTCTAATAGAATTAGGTGATCAAATACTTGTGCACTACAGAGAAAACTCGTGTGTATCTATGAGGGTACTCCTCAAAGAGGATGTTTGGAATGCGGATTATAGTTCACGTGTCCTGCTGTGTACAGATGGAGCAGTCTGGGTGAGAGGGTATAAAGAAGTGCTGCTACTGCTGTTTTCTTCAACTCATGCTTTAAATTCCATTCAGCACTCTGGGTTCATAAACTCCACAAAAAACTTTAAATATTGAATTTTTATCTATGAGTAGTACTTTCAATGTGTTTTTTACACTGATGAAAGTAAGTCTAGTTAAACTTTTCTAGTGTACGCTTTTTGTTTCAATTTCCACTTCTCGTGTGCTAGTAAAATATTGCACATGGTAGCTACGCTGCTGAAGTACCCAGTGTAAAAATTCTCCGTTGAAAACTTAAAACATTTTAGCACTCTTTTGCCTGCAACTTACATATTAGTATCTTTAAATTTATTGACTGTATGTCTCTCAGGAAAAACAGGTGTAAAAGACTAAACCAAGGTAAAATATTTCTAACAGTGCTAGTAGTTAGGTTTTGGGTTGAGAACAAACATCTTGGTCTTAGCAGATGCACAAACAATTAGGAAGTAATGTTCTTCTCCAAGGTACAAGTCATCTAAATGCTTTTTTTAGTGATGATGATCATCACTATAAATAAATTTCTTAATAGGAATAATACGAGTACTTTTGTATCAGTAGAACTGAAGCTTATGATTCAGCTAGTGAATTGTAAGGATGAGATCAGCAATGCTGCTTTTAGGGGTAGGGTAATGAGCTGTAGCACCTTGGATAATTAGATGTTTCTAGACATCTGCTCCACAGTGATGTGGTTTTGTTCGGGGTGGGGGGTGGGGCAGTAAACAACCTTTACAATTACAAGTACTCTGTATTCCTGTACTGGGTCTGGCTGAGCCAGAATTGATTTTCCCCTATAGCAGCCCTCACGGTGCTGTGTTTTATGTTGGGAGCTAGAACGGTGTTGATAACACACTGGTGGTGTGGCTACTGCTGAGCAGTGCTTACACAGCACCAAGGCTCTTTCCAACATTTCCCCCCAGTGGGATGGGGTGGGCAGGATCTTGGGAGGGGACACAACCAGGACAGCTGACCCCAACTGACCAAAGGGATATTCCATACCCTATGATGTCTGCTCAAGTATAAAGCTGGGAAAAGGAGGAAGGGGGGTGGGGTCACCCTTGGTCCTCCGAGGCAACCGCTATGCGTATCGCAGCCCTGCTTCCTGAGAAGGCCCCACATGGCCTGCTCATGGGAAGTAGAGAATAAATCTGTTTTCTCTTTTTGCTTCCGCGCACGGACCTTGCTTTGCTTACATTAAAACTGCTTTTGTTTTACCCACAAGGGTAGTTTTTTCTATCTTATTTTCTTTCCCCCTTATTACCCTGCTCAGAGAAGGGGGGGGAAGTGATAGAGTGGCTTGGTGGGTACCTGGCATTTAGCCAAGGTCAGACCACCACAGTTCCTTTGGTTTCAGCTGTTAAGAGTAAATTGTAATGCTATCTATGTAGCCTGGCTTTTAGCTTTTCTCAAAAAAAGAGAGAAAAAGGAAATAATACACTGCTGTTTTTATAGCCTGTACCATGGCCAGATCCAGTGGATAATAAGAAACCCTTGATCAAGTTTTGAAAACCAGATTAAATGAAAAAGAGCTTCAGAAGAACAGAGGTCCTACAATTGAAGAGCTCAGCAAAATGTTTTACACAACAGAACATCGTTGGTATCCTGTGGGATAGTAAGTATTTTCTTCTCAATGTTTGTTCCTTTGGGATGTAAAAGGAGACGCAGGAATAATTTAATGACTAGGATGAGTTGTGTGAGAGAAGATACTGTTAGCACATGAGCTACTACAAAAAATCTTAAATGCAGTGTTGGGTAAATGGAAGACTGTATCCTGTAAGGTTTTTTTAAGACTGCCACTTTGGTAGCCTTTGCAACTTTATTTTTTTGTAAAATATGTCATGGAGTAGGAATTTTTCATACCATTTAGTTAGCTTCTGGTTCAGGTGATTTATTGAAGTTGCGTAAGTGAAATCAGCATAAGAGAATCTAGTATGTAAAAATACCCTCGATGGATATAACCAAATTCAGCTTGGAAAGATGCTGCCGTGTACTTGGAGAACTAGGAGGAGGAGAGGTGTAAATGCGCATGACTGAGCTTAAAGAGGAATTGCATACATCCAGGTGTATCGCTGGAAACAAATGGCATTCTAGCTTGTGTTACTCCTTTCCAGTCGGTGTTACGGCACCTTTTGGTAGCTGCTAATTTTGTAGCTGTGGAAACTTGATACAGGCAGATTTTTAATTTTTTTTTTTTCTTTTGTCCACAGAAATTTTTTAATTATTGTGTTTTGGGAGTAGATAAAAGGAATGAAATGGTACAATTTTCTATGGCCAAAGGGTAGCTGTCACTTTAATGATTATCAAACAGTATCTTCATTGTTTTAGAGTGGGCAATTAAGAGGAAAGTAGGGATCATTTTTGTGGTGAAGAGTTTGGTTTTTAGTTTGCAAAATATTACACTATTTAACATACAGTCTGGCATAACTCCTTTAAACATCAAGTTTTTTTGTTCTGTAGCAATCATTTTAGCCAAAGGAAAAGCTGACCATGAATAAAATGAAATTCACACAAAGGATTAGTAATAAACAGCAGCCTTTGTACCTATTCTGCTGTAGGACTGATTGGATTATTGCGTGCTTGTAGCAGATGTAGCAATAGAAAAGAGTAGCATTATGTAACTCCATGAACAACAGAGATGACATCTAATGAGTGGTGATGGGTTGTGCTCGTGGATTGTGTGTTTTGCTTACCTGTGTAACCTCCAGAGCACTCACTGTTTTTTTTCTTCTAGGTATCATAGAAGACGCAGAAATCCTAATCCACCTAAAGACAGATAATTGAGATAACTTCTTGTTCATCAGCACTTTGCTATTAATCTTCATTGAAAATAAAAATTACAGGAAGTGAGATGTTTGGCAATTCTATGTGAGTGCTAGAACTAAAACATGCTTAACCAAATTTGACTGTTATTTCCTACTTCAGCTAGTCGTGCAGTTTTGTTGGTTTCCTGTCGACTGAAGCAAGGATCTGGTGAAGGCTATTGTATGTGCATGGTCAGTGAACGTGCTTCTCTTAGAACTGGATGTAACAGGTGATGGAGTGCTCCGATTAAACTAGGTCAGAGGCTGATCGTTGGTACAAATACATAGGAGGAGTATGTCAAAATGGGAAGTCTAGAACTGGACACGTTAGGGTTTGGTGTTATTTTGGGGGTAATTTCTTTTTTAGAAATCTAGTAACTGAAATGTGGGTGAGCTTGAATACCGAGGTATTCATGAAATAGTATTGATGAAAAATATTAGGTATTTATGAAAATGAGGAAATAATTTTGCTGCTTCTGTTGCACTTGTAAGAAGTCTGATTCCACGTTTAATCCTACATCAGCCAAGTGACTGTATTTAAGGCTATTGTCACATACTGAAAACTGGCCAACTGTGGGAGTTTGGCTTGTGAGTAACGGACATGGAGTGTTAGAGCAGGTGCACGAACAGGCTACTGTGCAGGCGCTAGCAGCCAAGATTAGGCCTCAAGGACGTACTGTCCTTGCAGAGTAGTACAAGGAACTAAGTTACATAAGATAGGGAACTAACAGGCAAGACGGAGAATATTATAATTAGAGGCTGAAGCATAGGTTAAAAGTTAATGATTGATGTAGAAGTGGTCTAATGAAAACCTAAGAAAAAGATAATAAGATATGCTTAGTCGTGGTGATTTGACAGAAGAATGATATATAAGTGAATGTACCTGCGCAATAAATTGAGTTCTGCCGACCTCATATGAGAGTGCAGTCTCCCTCCGTCGATTCCTACAAAGTGGTGACCCCCGACGTGATCCTGTCGGCGTGAAACTACCGAGGAATAAAAAAATGGAGTAAAGATCCCAGGTCCCGACTCGCGAATAAGGACGATCAAAGCACCTCGTCGCAGGTGACTACGGTGCCGGATCCCACGGGTGAAATTACACAGTGGCTGGAAGATAACGGTGGGAGCGAAAGGTGAGCAATTGCTGTCGCTAACCACTGGTAATCAAGGTTGTGTAGATTCATACTTTAACTATGCAAAGACAGGCGGCATTGACGCTGCTAACTCAGTTTTTGAAGCAGAGGGGGGTTAAGGAGAAGGAGATAGATTTCAAAAAAGAGTTGCCGGCTTTAATAACTTACGGCATATCTAAAGGATGTTTTGTGAACCCTAACACCGTTCATGAGTTAGGGGAGTGGCGAAAATTAGGGGATATCATTTGGGATGCTGTGCTAGACGAGGATAAAACTGCAAAAAAGATGGGAAAACACAAGACAGCGAAAAAGTTAGGGAAACATTGGAGAATTGTTCATAATGCTCTGTTACAACATTCCGTAGAGTTGCGTGCGGCTAAATCAGCTCATGAGGCTACTGCCAAAAATCAATTATACTTACACGATACGGGCATAGAGTGCAATCCACCTAGCTACAGATCATTCACCATGTCTACGGCTGCCGTAGAAGCACCTATCCCCTCAGCTCCACCAGAGGAGGAATTGCCTCCTCCGCCTGAGGATTGGGCAACGAGTTCAGAGCCGGTCCCACCGCCCGTGGGGAAGGTTTCTGACTCGAAAGCCCCAAATGAGACCGAAAGTAGCCGTGAAAAACTACGCTGTCAGCTACAGGAATGTGTGCTGGGGTGGAAAAAGCTCGCGGCAGATAGACTGCAAGAGGGTGATAGTGGAGCTGTGGAAGCACTCTCGGAAGTTTTTCCTGTTGTTTTTACACCCTTGGATAATGATAATATTCAAGTCACCTTATCCCCCTTAGATTGGAAATTATTGACACAGTTAAGAGCAACAGTAGCAGAGAGCGGGTTACATGGAGAAGTAGATGGCATTTATAGTCAACTTAGTAATCAGTTAAGTGAAGCTGTGCAGCAGGGGCAAGAAAATACAGTGCAGGCTATGGCAGCGCTTGCCCCCCTGTCGTCCTCTCCGTCTTCCAACGACCGTAACGCCACTATAATTTGCTACCGCTGTGGAAATACGGGACATACACGCAGAGAATGCAGGACAAGAAGCGTATGGTGTAATGCATAAGTAAAAAGACTTTGGGCTCCCTATATGCTTGGGGGTATGCCAAAGGACACTTTAAAGACCCTAATACGCTGTTTGATGTAACGGAGTGGAGAAAGTGTGGGAACTCTCTGCGGGACAATGTTATTAAGGGTGATAAACGGCGAAAAAATTGCAAAAACCGCGCGGGAGGTAAACAATTCCCCATTCCCCCCCCCCGCGCACGCCGCAGCAGCGGCTGGAGCGGCGGCCGTGCCTGGCGCAGCGGAGCGGCACGATCGGCATTCCAGCCCCCCCCTCTCCCCCGCCCCTCTCCCCCGCGCGCGCTGTGGCAGCAGCCGAAGCGTTCGCAGCTTCAAGGCCCTCGCCACCGGGAGCGTTTCCTGCCGGAATCAGAGTGTTGGACCGAATGCCTATTCCAGCGGCGAGAGAGAAGTGTCTGGGACAGAAGAAGAGGCAATGGACACAGACGAACGATGGCCCGTTCCACCGCCGCCCTCCCCCCCCACCGCCTGAACCAAACGTTCCTGAAACATCTGACCCACCTCACCTGAGTGCGAGATTTCAAAAGGAGCGTGGTTGGGGGGTGGGCAGGCTGGGACAAGAAATGGAAAGGGGGCCGGGGTGGAGAGGGAGTGTGGCTGTGGTTTGGTCTGACTCAGATTGGGACTGGACTGTAGGTAAAATATCTCAAAATAATTTGGGAAAAAAAAAAAAAAAAAAAAAAAAAAAAGGAAAAATAGTTGTGCATGAGCTGCGAGAAGCATTACTCATGTCTTTAGGTGTTGAAAATTCTAACCCAACCTGCAAGCGTATTTTACAGAGTCTGCCTAAAAACTCCAGTATTGCTGAAATGATGGATGCTTGTTCCGGGGTAGGAACACCTGAAGAGCATGCTGGTTTCATGGCCTCAGCTTTTGCTGCGGCTATCCGACCCTTGGTACAACAAGGTAACGGTAATCGAGGCACAAAATGTTGCAGCTGTGGAAAATCTGGTCACATTAAGGTACAATGTAAAGCTCCAAAAAAAAAAAAAAAAAAAAAACAAACCACAGGAGAAGGCTTTGATGGTGTCTGTAATTGCTGTCAGAGCTATGGGTACCGTGCTAGTGAATGTCGCTCCAAAAGGAGAAAGAATAGGACTGCCACCTGCAGATAGATTAAATAAGGCTATATATGTATTGAACGACATATGGATAGTTCCCATGGTCCTTTAAAAGGAGGGGATGACTTTGCCTTTTGGCTTTCCTCCAAGGTGCGATCGGCCTTGTGGGGGGAGCCCTTGGGTAAACAAGCCCCAGGTGCCCCACATTGGATAAATGAGTGCCAGGTGTCCTGCTTTGGGGACAGGGGCTGGGTCCATTTGTAGAAAGAGTGGGGTGTCTGTCTGTGAGGTGGACGCACCTTGCAGAGTTTTCCTGTTGGGGAAGGACCTCCTGACTCTCCCTGCAACTGGGCCCTGGTCACGTTTGACATTTGCAAATGGGGCTTCATGGGAAAACAATATGGGACTACTTCTACATGATCAGTCTATTGACTTGGTTGTCTCCATCTCTTCTGTGGGTGACTTTGTTTCTTTGTTAATTCCACCTATTATTGAATTCCACCTGTTATTGGTCACTATTGTATTAATGATTGTACTTTGTGTTTTCAAAAAGGTAACAAGCATGATTAAAGATGCCATGAAGAACGTATGGCTGGCTCAAGAAGAAAAAGGGGAAATTGTAGAAATGCATTTAAAAGAGAATGGCCATATAGTGAGCCAGCCATGCGGGATGTTGGCCTAGGCAGGTAGCCACATTCTGGAAGCTGCTTCAAAGGAAGAAAAAATAAGAAAGAGCAATGACTGCTTCACTAGGGAATGCAGGAGTGAACAGATGGGAGTGACCAATTGGACATTGTGTGAGAAGAACTTAAGAACCAACGGGAACTGAACTGAGCTGCATGTTTACCTTGTGCTAGAGACTTTTAACCAATTAAATGATGCGTGACCGGGTCTAGGGAAAGAAAGATTGTATAAAAGGGACAGACAGAATTAATAGAAGATTTAGATAGCGTTAGGCATGCTGTGTTGCAAAATAGAGCTGCTGTTGATTTTTTGCTTTTAGCACAAGGCCATGGATGTGAAGATTTTGAAGGGATGTGCTGCTTCAATCTAAGCGATCGTGGGGAATCAATTCACCAACAACTGCAGTGGCTTAAAGAACACACTCAAAAGATTCAAAAGGAGACAAGCTGGTTTGATTCATGGTTACAAAAAATATTTGGCAGTCTGTCCCCATGGTTACTTGGTTTGGTCAAAGAAGGCATTCGCTGGGTAATCATAATTGTCTTGTTAATTGGGCGAGGAATAGTATGGAAGCTAATAACAAAACTAGTCACTAGTCTAATGCATAAAGTTCTGTTCGTGCAAAAGAAAAAAGGGGGAATTGTGGGAGTTTGGCTTGTGAGTAATGGACATGGAGTGTTAGAGCAGGTGCACGAACAGGCTACTGTGCAGGCGCTAGCAGCCAAGATTAGGCCTCAAGGACGTACTGTCCTTGCAGAGTAGTACAAGGAACTAAGTTACATAAGATAGGGAACTAACAGGCAAGGCAGAGAATATGATAATTAGAAGCTGAAGCATAGGTTAAAAGTTAATGATTGATGTAGAAGTGGTCTAATGAAAACCTAAGAAAAAGATAATAAGATATGCTTAGTCGTGGTGATTTGACAGAAGAATGATATATAAGTAAATGTATCTGCGCAATAAATTGAGTTCTGCCGACCTCATATGAGAGTGCAGTCTCCCTCCGTCGATTCCAACAGCCAACTTTTGGTTAAAATGTAGCTTCCAAGGCATAATAACTCACCCTTCTAAATCACCTGGCATTCCCAAATATCTGAGATAACGTCTATGTGCATTTATGGCTTTATGCGTGTGTTGTTTTGTTAACCCCACCCACCCCACTCCCATTCAGTGAGGGTGCTGTGTTCGTATATAAATTGGAATAGCTGTACCTCAGTGGAGAAAGAGTTATTTGCCTCAGCAAGGCAATTGGTGAAGACTCCCCGGCTCTTTCTAGCTTATCTAAAGGAAATGATTGATCCTTTATTGTATACAATGCTTCAAATTAATGTGGCTTGATTCTACTTCATAGTTTTAGCGTTTTGTAGTGCTTAAATGTTTCTGCTTTTAAAACATTCTATGTCATCTAGCATTTTCTCAGGAAAAGGAGATTCTTTAGTCTGCAGTTTTAGGCATCAGCCTTCTGATAGAAAGGGCTAGCTTGGAATGTGGTCCTTCTGCAGAGATCCCAGTGACTTCATTAAATCTTCTTAGCAGATCCTAATAAAGGTCCCATATATGTCATACATTTTGATTGTATTTCCTTTCCAAAGCAACTTGGATAAGCTAGGAAGCTTCTTGTTTCTTCTGTTAGTCTAGTGTCATTTTGCCAGCATCTGTTATCTATAGACATTGCTAGAAGTTCAGTGCCATATAAAGTCTCTAATCCTAGTCATTGTCATTACTTTTCTAAAGTTATTACTAAATGACCTTTCTTCCTTTAATTTCCTTTAATTGTGGAAAAAAACAATGTTGGATGTGTGTAAAAAGACTGCCTTTAAATATTACTGAAAAATTTTATGTAAAGCTAGTCTAAGTTTTTATCTTGGTATTATTTTTAAAAATGCATTTTTAAATCTGAATGCCAGTTAGCTGATAATGGTTTATAGTGGCAGACCATGAAATAGTTTTGCTTATTCTCTCTGTCATGCTTGTAAGATATGAGCCCATGTTTAAGCCTATGTCAGCCAAGTGATTTTGGCTCCGGATTATAAGATGTGTTGCTCATGTGATAAATGTGCTATCCTGAAGGAATGCCTATTTTGTCTATGAAAAGGATCACTGCTTACTCTGCAATTTCAAGCGCATGAAAATATTTTTTTTCTGCCTAGACTGTAACTTTTAAAATAGTTTTTAGTATCTTGTAGTACAACAAATTTTAGTATTTTTATCAATTCATGGTACCTGGTCCATCAGTGAGACGCTTACATCTCATATTTAGTGTTCTGTTATGTTCTGCTGCCTAAAATCGAGCCCCCTTTGTTTTTGGAAAGCTGAGACCTTATTTGTCACCATTTGACTTTACTCCAATGTAAGAAAATATATCCTTGGATTAATTTAAGCTTCCCTTCTTCTCCCCAGTACTTTTGCTTATTGCTGCCTAATACTATTAAGACATTTTGCTTTACAGAAACCTGTTACCGCATTTTTGTTCTTGCCTGACAAACCCTGTTTATAATCAAACATCCACAGTCACTGTAGAAATGTTGGATTTCTCAATATTTCCCAAATATTTTTGGATGCTTTTCAGGCATTTTGAGGGCAGGCTAAAAATCTATGATGTGCTGGACTGCTATTTTTCAAGTACTACTTCTTCTGACCAGTTACTGGAAACTGGGTCTTAAACACATGCTCACTACGTGTACCCTCTGCCATTTTGTTATTACATTAATTCATAAAATTGGTGTTTTAAAGTCTTTCCCTGCATTACACTGTCACTCTCAATCTTTCAATGTTCTCTTCTACTAAATCTTTCTCCTGGGTCATCTGAAGGATCACCTAATTAAAATCCTACCCTCAGTAATTCCAAGCTGTCCTCCTGATTTTCTAGACCTTATATAAAGCTGTCGTTATCTGTTTCTGTTCACTTGAAAACTTGAAATTAGAAATCCATCCATTTGATTCTTGTCTTGCTTCTACACAAAAGAATGATCCATTTGAAAGTTAGGTTGGGATTTCTGTTTTTCTTTGTAAATTGAAAACTTTAGTTGGATAGAATTCACTGAACATTAAGTCTGCTCTGGTGTCTTTGTATTCAATTTTAGGTACTTAGCCATTTGCTTTTTATCTAGTAATTATTGTTTCAGACCTTCCTGGGCTCATTGCTGTGCATAGAACACAGTTGGGTACATCTTACTGATTTTTTTTTTTTTTTTTAATGTCGCACTAAAAGTTTTCTCAGGCTTTGCTTGCTAGCATGCCATTAGAAAACTGTTGCAGTCAAGTGTCAAAATGCCTGTCCTCCATTCAGGCCATTTAAATCACAGTTCAATTTATCTTGATGTCCCAGTGAAAAGAAAGTTCTTTCATTTCCTCTAGTTAGACCGAAATAAAAAAGGAAGCATACTTTTAAAATAGGGTTTTTTTGCATTTTCTATGTGCAAATTATGTTCTACAGATTCTTGGTACTACCACCAGGAGGCAGTCTTGCACAATAACACAGTAATTGGTTTTGTCTGAAACTACAGAGGATTTAGCTGTATCATCAAATTTAACACTGTGGGAGACATGCATTAGCTGGTTTTTTATTAAATTTTTAAGTACTTAAGAAAAAGGAACTCCCTATCAGGTCTGAAGGTGGTTAAATTCAAAGGGCCAAAGATTCTTCTGTGAGACTTGCCCATTTGCTTTGACTGATTTGACTTTTGTAATGTGTAGTAGAGATGTCACCCTCCCATTTTCAAAAAATGAGCCAACCATCGAGCAGTAATGGGACCCAACTGCCAAATACACCCATGTGACAAATTTCATGTCTTTGTGCATCAGTTCCTCATGACTGTAATAGAGGGAGCAGTTACCCATCCAGCCCTATAGGAAGGTTCCCTTCCTGTCCATTTACTGTTGCAATAGGTCTGAATTTCAGCTGCCATGTCTAAATTCTGCTGTACCAGAATAAAATCATTGCTGCAGCTCTGTTAGAAGTCATAGTAGCAATTGCTGTTTAAGCCAGCGCTGCATTTCTTAGTCATTCCAATCAATTAATTTTAGCATCTGCTCTGCTATAATTTCTCACATGCTCATTCCATCCTCAAAACCAGTACAAGTTACATAATGAAGAGATCAAATAAAGACTGCATTCCTTCTCTTTAATAGAGGTAGATTTTGTTTTAATGCTATAATGTAATAAAATTGACTTAAAGCCCACCATTGACTAGAATAAATGTCAGACAAATTGTGTACCTACAATACATAAAAGTTAGATTCATTTCTAAGATTGAGATAGCTACTAATTAGACATCTAAGCCTTTGTAGGCTCCCCTTATAGTCAACTGACTGAAGCGCTGGGGTCTGCACCCCCAGCCCTGAATTAAGGGTGACATATGGGTGGTTCCCACAGCCCTTCAAAAGGAGGGGATGAGTTTGCCTTTTGGCTTTCCTCCAAGGTGCAGCTGACCTTGTAAGGAAAGCCCTTGGGTAAACAAGCCCCAGGTGCCCCCATTGGGTCAATGAGTGCCAGGTTCCTGCTGTGGGGATAAAAGCTGGGCCCACTTGCAGGAAGGGTGGGGTGTCTGTTTGTGAGGTGGATGCCCTTTGTAGAGTTTTCCTGTTGGGGAAGGACCTCCTGCCTCTCCCTGCAACTGGGCCCCAGTCAGGTCTGGCATTTGTGAACGCGGGCTTTGTGGGGAGACAATATGTGGCTACTTGTATCTTACATGATCAGCCTGTTGACTTGGTTGTCTCCCATCTCTTCTATGGGAGACTTTGTGTCTTTGTTTATTCCATCCATTACGGGTCATGCTGTGTCATTCTTGGGATTGCTGGGGTTGATGTCTGTTATTTGTGATCTGTTTAACTTGTTTGTACCCCCAGCAATCCCCCATACACTGACTTTTCTATGTACAATAGAATCTGGTTACTGGATTGTTTTTCTGCTGGCTGCGTCCTTTGTGCTAGGCCTGGTGATTGGCAAAACACTGACACAAAAAAAATACCTACACAAGGCAGTTATCTTATTTGAAGATTTTTCTTGTCTAGAATATGTCACACACATTGTTCTCTGGAGGTGCTTTTTCCTTTTCCTTTATGAAGAGAGGCTGAAGCTTAGCTGAGATTCAGATGCCTGTATCATAGCAAATGAAAGCAGTCTTTTTTTGTTTATTTTTAACTTAAGAGAGCATATATGTAAAAGAAAAGTACTTAAGATAAAAGCCTTTTTGCTGTTTCTGCTAGCCTTTAATAGCATGTACTCTATATACAGGCAATCTTTGTTTTCTGTATAGAGTAATTCACGCACATTTAATTTGTAATTTTAAATAAATTGTGTATAGGATTTTAACCTTGCCTCCTTATCTTTTAGCATTAGAGGGTTAATTAAATATAACACGTAAGCTGTTACTTTTGTTTCATTTGGTGAAGGAAAAATAATGTAATTATGTATCTTTATACAAGCTCTTCTAATGAGCTTCATGATCTGAGCTGTTACCTCTAGGTGAAAAATGAACACCAAAATGATAATTGGTAATTTGCACAGAATTCTCTGAAAATTTAAATACAGTTTACACAGAATGCTAGTTCCATTGTATATAACAGCAGCTGTTAGGACACTGCACATCAGAAGGTGGGAGCTATGTGGAAGCTGCATGAATCAAACACCACGTTTGGTCAGAAATTTTGCATTGCATGGCTTCTAGAGAAGTAAAAGTTTATGGCCTGGAGTACCACTTTATTAAGTGTCGTGTAGGTGAGAAATTATTATCGATGTATCACAAAGATTTTTATCACCTAGAGGCACCAGAGATTAGAATGGCCAGGAGGGCTGAGAAACTTTGCCAACTAGTCTGAAAAATCAAATAAGTAATAAAATACAGAAAACAGTTATGTTTGTATTCAGCTTTTCTGCTTGTCAAGATGATAAACAGTCTTGGGTCAAGGCAGTTTACCGTTTTAAGTAAGGACAGTTGACTGCTACCAAAGTTTACAGTTCCTCAGCAAAAGAATCTCCCTACCAGCAAAATATGAGATATCATAATAAAAGAACTCTGGAAAAGCTGTTTTTTAGTATCTCTTCTGCCAAAACTAGTAGAGGTTTAACCATGTAACTATCACAGAAAATTCAAACGGAACAGAGCACGCGGCACGCGGAGCAGAGAGCGGCGGCTGCGGCGAGTGCTGTTGGCTTGTGCTGTTGGCTTTGCGAAGGAGCCGGGCTTCCCGGAGACGGTGAAGCCGGGGCAGAGCAAGGAAACCCGAGTCTGAGCGGGAATCCTGAGAAATCTGAGACAAACGAAAGGCTGACGTGGCGGGGGGTGTGACTGAGAACCGCGGCAAACTCGGCAGCTCCCTCAGAGCGAGCGGCACGCGGAGCAGAGAGCGGCGGCCTCCGCAGAGAGAAGCACGCAGGGAGCGGCGCGAGGGGAGGATTAGCCAGACAGACCATAGACCAGATAGACCATGGTCGCAGCGCGCCCAAAAACTGTTGTGAAAAAGAATATGGGGACTCAGAGGGATCCTCCGAGCAGACACGCAGCCATGCAGGTTTGTGGCTGCAGCGAATGCCTGAGCCTGGCACTGGTACCGGAGGGAGCCAGTGACACCGCGTGTGTGCGGTGCGAGCAGGTAAATGGTCTGCTCGGGCAGGTGCTTAAACTGATGGAGGAGGTAGGAAGGCTGAGGACTATTAGAGAGTGTGAAAGAGAAATAGATGGGTGGAGCTTCACCCTGAGGCAAGGGCAGTCGGAAAAGGGTGAGCAAGTGATGGATCCCCTCCCCTCCTGTCATCAGACAGAAAGAGAGGGCTCGGGAGACAGGGAGGAATGGAGGGTGCTCCGTCCGCGGAGAGGCAAGCAAAAACCCTCCCAACCCCCTTCACCCTCCCAGTTGCCCTTGAGTAACAGGTACCAGGCCTTGGAACTTCAGGGAGAGGTCAATGAAGTTGGAGGGGTAGATCAGTCTCCTGAATCACCTAGGGCTTGTCAGTCACCCTTAGGACTTCTTCAATTAAGAAGAAAAGGAGGGTAATTGTGGTGGGCGACTCCCTTCTGAGGGGAACAGAAGGGCCCATCTGTCGACCAGACCCATCCCACAGGGAAGTCTGCTGCCTCCCTGGGGTTCGGATTAGAGACATGAAAAGGAAACTTCCTGATCTTGTAAAGCCCTCCGATTACTGCCCACTGCTGCTTTTTCAGGTTGGCAGGAACGAAATGATTACAAGAAGTGTAAGGGCAATGAAGAGTGACTTCAGGGCCCTGGGACGGCTGGTTAAGGGGTCTGGAGTGCAAGTAGTGTTTGCCTCCATACCTCCTGCAAGGATGGGTGAAGAGGTAAGCAGGAAGAGTTTACAGATCAATGAATGGCTACGTGACTGGTGCCAAAGGCAGGGCTTTGGGTTCTCTGATCATGGGCTGCTCTATGAGACACCTGGCCTGATGGTGGCAGGTGGGATGCATTTGTCCCAGAGGGGGAGAAGGCTTTTGGGGCAGGAGTTAGCAGGGCTCACTGAGAGGGCTTTAAACTAGATGGGAAGGGGGAAGGGGAGAGAACTGGGTCTGTTAGGGACGAGCCCAAGAGCAATGTGCTAGGGCCTGAAGGAAGGTGGTCTAGGGAGGATTTTCGATCATTGCAGAGAAGGGACAGATGTTCAGGCCCTGACCACAAGGCCTCCTGCCTCCCAGGGGTCCCACCAGTGCGCTCTGCTTGCTATCTGAAATGCCTGCACAGCAATGCACGCAGTATGGGGAATAAACAGGAGGAGTTAGAGGTCTGTGTGCGGTCTAAAGGTTATGACCTGGTGGCAATTACAGAGACATGGTGGGACAGCTCACATGACTGCAATGTGGTCATGGATGGCTATGTCATTTTTAGGAAAGATCGGTCGGTGAAGCGAGGTGGTGGAGTTGCTCTCTATGTGAGGGAGCACCTAGAATGTATTGAGTTTTGTCCAGGGGCTGATGAGGGGCAAGTTGAAAGTCTGTGGGTAAGAATTAAGGGGCAGGCAGGCATGGGTGATACAGTTGTGGGGGTCTATTACAGACCTCCTGATCAGGACGAGGGAGTTGATGAGGCTTTCTACAGGCAGCTGAAAGCAGCCTCGCAACTACAGGCCTTGGTCCTCATGGGGGATTTTAACTACCCCGATATCTGCTGGAAGACTCACACAGCCAGCCATTCACAGTCTAGGGGGTTCCTCCAGTGCATTGATGACAACTACTTAATGCAAATGGTGGATAAGCCGACTAGGAGAGGAGCGCTGCTGGATCTTGTACTCACCAACAAGGAGGGTCTTGTTGAAGCAGTGATGGTCGATGGCAGCCTTGGCTGCAGCGATCATGAGATGGTGGAGTTCAGGATCCTGTGTGGGAGGAATAGAGTACCTAGCAAGACCAGAACCCTGGACTTCCGCAGGGCCAACTTTAGCCTCCTCAATCAATTGTTAAGGGAAGTCCCATGGGACAGGGTGCTGGATGGTAAAGGGGCTCAAGATAGTTGGTCAACATTCAAGGACCACTTCTTGCAAGCTCAGGATCAGAGCGTCCCAATGGGTATGAAATCAAGTAAGGGAGCTAGGAGACCAGCATGGTTAAACAAGGAACTGCTGGGCAAACTCAGGTGGAAAAAAAGAATCTATGGATCATGGAAAGAGGGGCTAGTCACTTGGGAGGAATATAGGACAGTTGTCAGAGGATGTAGAGAGGCAATTAGGAAAGCTAAGGCCTCCTTGGAACTTAACCTTGCAAGCCAGGTCAAGGATAATAGAAAGGGCTTTTTCAAATACATAGCTAATAAAACTAACACTAGAGGCAATATAGGCCCACTGATGAATGAGGTGGGTGCCCTAGAGACAGAGGATATAAAGAAGGCAGAGGTGCTGAATGCCTTCTTTGCCTCTGTCTTTACTCCTGCAGGCTTTCCCCAGGAGCCCCTGATCCCTGTAGCCCCAGAAGAAGTCAGGATAAAGGAGGAGTTTGATTTGGTAGATGAGGATTGGGTTAGGGATCAGTTGAGCAATCAGGATATCCATAAATCAATGGGACCAGATGGAATGCACCCAAGGGTGCTGAGGGGGCTGGCAGAGGTCATTGCTAGGCCACTCTCCATCATCTTTGGTAAGTCATGGGCAACAGGAGAGGTGCCTGAGGGACTGGAGGATAGCAAATGTCACTCCAGTCTACAAGAAGGGCAAGAAGGAGGACCCGGGTAACTATACACCGGTCAGCCTCACCTCCATCCCTGGAAAGGTGATGGAACAGCTTGTTCTTGGCACTATCTCTAGGCATATCAAGGATGAGGGGGTCATTAAGAGCAGTCAACATGGGTAAGTCATGTTTGACCAACCTTATTGCCTTCTATGAGGAAATAACTAGGTGGATAGATGATGGTAGAGCGGTAGATGTGGTTTATCTGGATTTCAGTAAAGCATTTGACACTGTCTCCCACAGCATCCTCGTAGATAAGCTGATAAAGTATGGGTTTGGTGATCAGGTAGTGAGGTGGATTATGAACTGGCTGAAGGGAAGAAGCCAGAGAGTTGTGGTCAATGGGATGGAGTCTAGTTGGAGGCCTGTGACTAGTGGAGTCCCTCAGGGGTCGGTACTGGGACCGGTGTTGTTCAATATCTTCATCAACGACCTGGATGAGGGTACAGAATGTATCCTCAGCAAGTTTGCTGATGACACCAAACTGGGAGGAGTGGCTGACACACCAGAGGGTTGTGCTGCCATTCAACGAGACCTGGACAGGCTGGAGAGTTGGGTGGGGAGAAATGTAATGAAATTCAACAAGGGCAAGTGTAGAGTCCTGCATCTGGGGAAGAACAACCCCATGTGCCAGGATAAGTTGGGGACTGACCTGCTGGAGAGCAGCGTAGGCGAAAGGGACCTGGGGGTCCTGGTGGACAGCAGGGTGACCATGAGCCAGCAATGTGCCCTTGTGGCCAAGAAGGCCAATGGCATCCTGGGGCGCATTAGAAAGGGGGTGGTTAGTAGGTCAAGAGAGGTTCTCCTTCCCCTCTATTCTGCCTTGGTGAGGCCACATCTGGAGTATTGTGTCCAGTTCTGGGCCCCCCAGTTCAAGAAGGACAGGGAACTGCTTGGGAGAGTCCAGCACCGAGCCACAAAAATGATGGAGGGAGTGGAACATCTCCCTTCTGAGGAAAGGCTAAGGGAGCTGGGTCTCTTTAGCTTGGAGGAGAGGAGACTGAGGGGTGACCTCATTAATGTTTATAAATATGTAAAGGGTGAGTGTCACGAGGATGGAGCCAGGCTCTTCTCAGTGACATCCAATGATAGGACAAGGGGCAATGGGTGCAAGCTGGAACATAGGAGGTTCCACATAAATGTGAGGAAGAACTTCTTCCCAGTGAGGGTGACAGAGCACTGGCACAGGCTGCCCAGAGAGGTTGTGGAGTCTCCTTCTCTGGAGACATTCAAAACCCGCCTGGACATGTTCCTGTGTGACCTGATCTAGGTGTTCCTGCTCTGGCAGGGGGATTGGACTAGATGATCTTTTGAGGTCCCTTCCTATCCCTAACATTCTGTGACTGTGTACTGTCTATACATTTACTTTGGTTTCCATAATAAAAATGTTTATTAGCAGTACTGCAATGAATTAATTCTTAATTCTGTTTACTTTGATACAAATAATCTCTGGCCATAAATTGAATGCAGAATAATTACAAGAAAAGACACAAGCATTGAATGTGAAACTTCTCTGTTAATTCCAGGAAAAAGAAAAATAAATTTAAAAAAATCTGCAATGAATTTTAATAAAACCCCTGCAATTAAAATTTGCAAAATGTGACTCGTTGTTTTTCATAATTTTTAGTCCATTTTCTGTAAATATATTTATTAATTTAGTTCTCTGTTTGTTTTTGAAGTTTAATTTAAAGATGCTTTGAGGAGACAGATGAAATACTGTAAGCCTCTAAATATTTCAGACTTATGAGACTATTTTTAAATGTAAAGCAACCATTTTAATAATGTGAGTAAAATCAAAGAAAATTCACAAATTAGCCTGAAAATCAAACATCAGCAATTAAGTTAAAGGAATTGAAGATTGAACTCTGAAGCCTTTTTCATAAAACCAACTTCTTTTGTTTGCAAGTTACAGCATATGGAATGCTTGTCTGGCGTTATAGATAAAAGACTGGAAGGCTGGTTTCATTTAGGATTACAATAACTACTGTTTTTGTAACCTTCTGTTTCTTTCCCAGGCTTCAAACTGGACAAACTCATATACAGTACCTGTATTTTTAAAAGGTTTTTACTTTTAGGTTGAGCTTTTCAGGAGCTAATAATGATTCATGGAAAGTTTTTACAGGTAGCTGTTTTGCCAATCACTAGGCCTAGCACAAAGGACGCAGCCAGCAGAAAAACAAT
Source organism: Podargus strigoides (assembly GCA_028020825.1). Taxonomy (NCBI): domain Eukaryota; kingdom Metazoa; phylum Chordata; class Aves; order Caprimulgiformes; family Podargidae; genus Podargus; species Podargus strigoides. The sequence goes on from CM051662.1 coordinate 62,075,095, forward strand.
CCAGTAACCAGATTCTATTGTACATAGAAAAGTCAGTGTATGGGGGATTGCTGGGGGTACAAACAAGTCAGATCACACATCATAGACATCAACCCCAGCAACCCCAGGAATGACACAGCATGACCAATAATAGGTGGAATAAACAAAGACACAAAGTCTCCCATAGAAAAAATGGGAGACGACCAAGTCAATAGGCTGATCATGTAAGAGGATTGTTGTTGAGGGTATGGAGCGCATCCGTGAGGTTAGTCCTCTATCGGGATAGCTTTCCATTTCCCAGCTTTTTTAACTGCTCCTTCAACAGCCCAGGGGGATCCCATAGTACAAAATCATTATATCTATGGTGGAAGTAGTACTGTGGTGTGTGGCTTTCTTGCAGCGATAAGCAATCAAATATCCCGAGTATGTGTCTGCAGCGGTGCAGATGTATTTGCACCCTCGGTCCTGGGGTAAAGGTCCCATGTAGTCCATTTGCCAGATCTGTCCTGGCAATTTCCCTCTTCCCAGTTCTCCTTTTACGATATTTGGTACCGGGCGTTTATGAGTGTGTTGGCACACAGGGCATTGGGCAATTATTGTTTTGATCATGTCCAGTGACATGACTATGCCACGCTCTTGGGCCCACTTGTAAGTGGCCTTCTCCCCAAGATGCCCACATTTTTGATGTGCCCATTTCGCCAAGCCTTCATGGTCCCCTTCCTGAGGGAACTCCAGTGCGGCTTGGGAAATCTTTGCCCGGTTGTCGGTGACAGAGTTGTAAAGTCGCTCAAGTGAATTTATATTGCTATGAGCGTCGACATGAAACACTGTCATCTTTGTCCTTTGAACCAATTCCCAAATATCCTTCCATATTTCCTTTCCCCAGACCGTTTTAGAATAAATTTTCCAATCCTTGGCTACCCACATTGGCAACCAAGTAGCCAACCCATTAGCCACTGACCAAGAATTGGTATATTGGTGACACTCCCCTAAAGCCTCTTGTTTTAAAGCCGTATATGCTGCATATAACTCAGCATATTGGCTACTTTCCCCTTCTCCTGTGGTGTCCAGAAATTTTCTGAGTGAGGGTGATAAGCCACTGCCTTCCAAAACCTCTTCCCTCCTATGTATTTAGCTGACCCATCTGTATTCCCTTTCAAGAGGTAGCAATTGATCCAGGGTCTTCCCCCATTGCACAGGGGATTCCCGGTCAACTATAGGATCAGGCTTTACCTCTTGATCCTGCATGGGGGCAGCCACTATTTGTTCATGAAGGGCAGCAACACCACCAGGTCCCACCTTTGCTCTGTCCTGGATGTACCATTTCCATTTTACAATGCTGGATTCCTGAGCATGCCCTATTCGGTGGGTCTTTGGGGAGCTTTTCACCCAGTGCATAATAGGGATTTCAGGGCGCAGAGCCACTTTGTGGCCTATCGTAAGCTGTTCAGTTTCTGCCAAGGCCCAATAGCAGGCTAACAGTTGCTTCTCAAAGGGTGTGTAGTTGTTCCCTGCCTCTGGCAACTTTCTTCCCCAAAATCCCAAGGGGACTTTTCTCCTCCCTTGTTTTTGCCAGAGGCTCCAATTAGCATATGACCCATTCACAGATATGTTCAGTTCCACTTCCCCTTCCTGCATGGGCCATAAGTCTAAATAAAGCCCTTTGAACAGCCTCTTCAGCCAATTCAAGGCAGCCTGCTGCTCATCTCCCCATTCGAATTCATATTTCTTCCTAGTTACCTTGTACAAGGGGACCAAAATCTGTCCTAAATGGGGAATGTGTTGTCTCCAGAAACCGAACAGCCCGATAAATCTCTGCGCCTCTTTCTTATTCTGTGGTACTGCAAAGTCAAGGATCTTCTGTCGAGCCTTAGGTAGTATTTCTCGATGACCACAGTGCCAATGGATCCCCAAAAATTTGACTGTCTGAGGCAGCCCTTGGATTTTAGTCGGATTAATCTCCCAGCCTTTCTGCCTCATGTGCACTAGGACCACTTGGAGCATTTGTTGTAATTCGGCCTCATTGCTCCCCTGAATTAGGATGTCATCAATATAGTGGACAATCTGCATATGAGGGGGAAGCTGAACCTCATCCAGCTGCTCAGCCACTATTCTCTGACAAATAGTTGGACTATGCACCCATCCTTGAGGCAACCTGGTAAAGGTAATTAATTAATTCAGGGCTCGGGGTTCAGACCCCAGCACTTCAAAATGTAAGCTACTTTTCACCCCACACTGATAAATTACAAAATGTTAAGTCCACTGCCCACTTTACAGACAGGTAAATGGCAGCTAACATAAGCTTAGTCTTGTTTAATATTGCTCTTTCTAAAGGAAAATAAACTGGCTAAAAATCCCATAAACAGCAACAGTTGATCCACTGTTTATTTTGCCATCTGGACTGTGTCAGTAAGCAGCACGCTAGGTAAGAAAAAAAGCAAATGTGTGATGGGTGTAATACAGGTGTCCAGAGCAACCACTCAAGTTTGGAGATTCCCCCAAGGAATTGTGTGTGGGTACAGAGATTCAGCTGAACAGATCCTATTTCAGGGCTGCAACCTAAAGAGATACAATTAAATTGTAACAAATTGGTTTTAAAAGGGATTTTACAGCTTTCAACTATCAGTCTTAAAACTGTTTCTTATATAATTCTTGTTATCAAGCCTGATCCAAATGACCTCAATAAAGTCAAAAGAAGAATTTGCACTGGGCTTTGAATCTTTTTTCCACATTTAATATACCTCCTCATTTACTACTTGTTAACTGACAGTGCACCAAATTGCAGTCCTCAGCTATGAAACATCAATTATGGAACAACTTGACTGAAAAAAAAAGGATTTACTTACATAAACCCTGCCTGCCTGTGAAAGAAAAATTAAGGCACGAACATTGAATTTGGGGGTTTCTAAATGTGTTTTGTTCTTTGCAGCACTCAGCACCTAACTTTTCCTGGGTATTATCTGTTTGCACTTTTTCCTACTAAATGCCACCTTGTTCCTTATGCTAATATAAATAGCTTTTGTTCCTGCATTTTATCCCTCCTTAATACCATAGAAAGTAATGGTATTATTTTTGTATTTCAGTTCCTGGAGACTTAATGGCTCCAACTCTGGAAGAAAACAAAATAAAACACAGGTGCAATCCTTTTTTAAATTAGGATTTAAGTAGAATAAAATCCACAGTTTATGAGGCAGATTAAACACCATAATTATGATGATAGGCTTTAACATTTCCCTAGACTTTCTCAGAGGCACTGGCTACTTCAAAGCCCTGTAGATAACCTGATTAATAAACACAGTTAATCCCTGCCTCCCCCTTGGCAACCTTGGGGCCAGGACAAACTGATTTTGCTGTAAGCATAGTTTATTTTCCTGAAATTCAGTTATCTAGCCAGACTTTGTTTATATGTGGTTTCAAATTGTGTGTTGATACTAGTTACTCCACCTTTAAGCTCTACTAATAAATATACCTTTCAGCATCATACTAGTCCTGATGGTGAGTTACTTGATACATCTTGTGAGAAGTGCCACCTCTCACAGGAGCTGCTGGCTTTTCCATGTTCATAGAATCATAGAATCACTACGGTTGGAAAGGACCTGCAGGATCATCAAGTCCAACCTTTATCCCATCATCTCCCTAACCACCAGACCATTAGACCACGGCTTCAAGTGCCTCCTCAACCCATTTTTTGAACACCCCCAGGGACGGTGACTCCACCACCTCCCTGGGCAGCCTGTGCCAGTGCCTAACCACCCTCTCAGGAAAGAACTTCTTCCTAACATCCAACCTAAACTTCCCCTGATGTAACTTGAGGCCATTTCCTCTCGTCCTATCATTAGTCATTTGGGAGAAGAGACCAACACCAGCCTCACTACTCCCTCCTTTTAGGTAGTTGTAGAGGGCAATGAGGTCTCCTCTCAGTCTCCTCTTCTCCAGACTGAACAACCCCAGTTCCCCCAGCCGGTCTCCATAAGGCCTGTGTTCCAGACCTCTCACCAGCCTCGCTGCCCTTCTCTGGACTCGCTCCAGCACCTCAATGTCCTTCCCATACTGCGGTGCCCAGAACTGGACACAGTACTCGAGGTGTGGGCTCACGAGTGCCGAGTACAGGGGCTCGATCACCTCCCTGCTCCTGCTGCTCACACCGTTTCTGATACAGCCCAGGATGCCATTGGCCTTCTTGCCCACCTGGGCACACTGCTGGCTCGTGTTCAGCCGCTGTCAGCCAACACCCCCAGGGCCTTTTCCGCCAGGCAGCTTTCCAGCCACTCTGCCCCAAGCCTGGAGCGCTGCATGGGGTTGTTGTGGCCCAAGTGCATGACCCGGCACTTACCCTTGTTAAACCTCATGCAATTGGCCTCAGCCCATCGCTCCAGCCTGTCCAAATCCCGCTGCAGGGCCTCCCTACCCTCAGGCAGATCGACACTCCCACTCAGCTTCGGGTCCTCTGCAAATTTACTGAGGGTGCATTCGATCCCCTCATCCAGGTCATCCATAAAGACATTCAACAAGACTGGCCCCAAGACCGAGCCCTGAGGGACACCGCTTGTGACCGGTCTCCATCTGGATTTAACTCCCTTCCCCACAACTCTCTGGGCTCGGCCAGCCAGCCAGTTTTTAACCCAGCAAAGAGTCCACCTGTCTAGCCCATGAGCCACCAGCTTCTGCAGCAGAATGCTGTGGGACACTGTGTCAAATGCCTTCCTGAAGTCCAGGCAGACAACATCCACCGCTTTTCCCTCACCCACGAGGCGGGTCACCTGATCAGAGAAGGAGATCAGGTTGGTTAAACAGGACTTGCCCTTCGTGAACCCATGCTGGCTGGACCTGATCCCCCCGTTGTCCTGCACTTGCCGCGTGATCTCCCCCAACATGAACCATTCCATAACCTTCCCTGGCACCGAGGTCAGGCTGACAGCCTGGAGTTCCCCGCATCCTTCTTCCTGCCCTTCTTTATCTAGCTTGTGGCATGCCCTGTCTAAGACAGCAGGTAAGGGTTAGCAATGGTTGGCACCAATGCCCTTCACAGCACCAGCTTTGACTCCTAGTTTCTTTAATTGATCTTCAGCCCGTTGTAGAAATCACCCAACTTCAGCAATACAGTGGCAAACCACCATGTTGTTGTAAAGCGAGCTCAGACCTTGGTGATCTGAAGTTCTGTGTCAGTGGAATGTTGTTTCCAGGCATTTTCAGTCATGCCAAGGGCTTAGCAAAATACTGAGACCTGCTGAAGTTAACACTAATAAAGAAGTGGTTTTCAGGAGCTAGGCTGAGATACCAAAGTAGCTTGTCATCCCCACTTCCTTTGTGTATACAGCACTAACCAGCTCAGACCTTTCAAGTAATTTCTTGTTATTCTGTTTGGAAATTTTATTGGTTATGTACTAAAAGTTTCCTTTATTTCTAGGTTTTTAAAATAAAATTTCTCCTTTTGACAGAAAAATTTCTTACAATCATTGAGAATCAGTAATACAACTGTTAGAATCCCTCAAGCCATTACTTCCTCTAGCAGTCAACATGATACTTGGATTTATTTTAGTGACAGAAAAGTCAACAGAAGTTTTCTTTTACTTTATTTTAAATGACCGTTAGACAGGACACCCACATCTAAAGGTATCTCTTCCCATTTCCATCACGTGTTTTGGCTTAAGAAGAACAAAGCCCTGGTTCAACTCAACTTACTTTCTGCTAGATCATAAGCTTCTAGCCAAAGGAAAAATCCATAGAAATTTTATCAGGAACACAACAAAAAGCTCTTGAATAGAATATGTAAGTAAATAAGGTTTTTCTGTGCTCTTTAACAAGGTGATTTACCTACAGGTACACTTTGCTAAGACACAAAGAGTAGCTAAGATACAGGAATTCATGCAACTACAGAACCCTGTCCTTCCAATTGTATGTAGAACCTGTTTTCTTATGGTGATGAGACTTTTTAATAAGTCTCAGATTCTAAAGCTCCACAGTTCTGGATTATTTTAAGATATAAAAAAATTCCTCTGCCCCCATATTCTAGAGAAGAATTTTTCCTGCTTGCTAATAATTATATATTATCTAGAATGTAGTTGCATAAAATATAATTAGGACAATACTGACAAGATCATATTAAAATAAAATTACTCCTAATGCAATGGGTGCAGCTGCTTGGTTACATTCCCACTCTACCCACCCATCTTGTACTTGAACCATTTTCTGTCTCTGGTGATAACATTAGCAGGAGGGAAATACCTATACAACTGAAACGGAGCCATAGTTCACACTTCTGCTCTGTTTAGTGCTAAACTAAATACACTCACCAATTCCATTTTCATCATTCATCTTGCAATTATTATTTTTTTTTCCAAGCATCATCTTTTAGGATTGTGGGATTCTAAGCTTTCCTTTAATTAAAATGAAAAGGTTTTCAGCAACTAACATTCCAGGTATAAGCTGGAAAATCTGAAACCTCAAGACTCAAAAATGAAAAAATAAACCAACATATAGGGTGAAAGAAAAGGCTTAGGATTAAAGTCCTTATTATTTTTGGTTGACTCATGGGCATTGAACCTGTGAAACTGGCTTCACTGAACACTCCGTACTAGCAATTCAAGATGACATATATCAGTTTGAAGTAATTTTTAGAATCTGAAGGGACGGCAATTTAAAAGCTAGTGCTATGAACAAGACACAACAACATCGATAAAGTTCAAAAAAAAAAAAAGCACTGGAACTTTTACAGAATTGTTTGGACAACATGATCATGCCTGAAAATTCACAAGGTCTACATGCAAGATTTTTGCACCACTATAATCTAATCATGTGCTGTCCTTGGATTTTTTGTACCAGAACAAGTCATTCCTGTGTGCTGCCTTACAATGAAGCCGAGCTTTCAGCAAGCTATAGTGTAGTTTAGTTTTACTAGTGCAATGCATCAACGCTAGGACTGGCATCCTAATGATAACAAGAACTATGCTTTCATACAAAGAGGACTAGTTCCCCCTCCAGTCTGTTCAAAATATTGTTCACTGCTTTGAGCACACTATAGCTACAGACCCTACTTTTCCTCACAGTAACTAATACGAATGATACGAAGTATAAATCAATATGCTTAAGGTTTGGTGACTTGATTCCACATCACTGTAACTACTCTTGATCATTTACAAGAATCACCACCTTTCACTTTACTACCTATCCTTGTCTTCAGCCTGCTGTTTGCCCTTGTGCTGTGGAGAACTGCTAATAAAAAGTCCAGTGAGCTGCCCTGCATCTGCCCCATGTCATTCCTCAGAGCTTGGCTCTGCCATAGGGTATACCAGGCCTGTGACTGCTTACAGTAGGCTGCCAGCAACGAGCCATTAATCTTTTCTTATATGTAAAACAGGACCGTCTCATTGCACTCCAGAGCTCTTATCTTCTCAGTCTGCCTGTTCCAGCACTGGTATTCATTATTTTAAATCCCAAGGCCATGGGCTAGCCTGGAGAGAACTTATTTTAAAGGGCCTTAGCATAACGTGTTCACCACTGAGACCCCAAGCATATGACAGCTAAGTAGCTTGGCTAAAAATGCCCAGTAGTAGGTTAACATAGCAGCAGATGGGACAGGGTCTAGTTGGAGGCCTGTGACTAGTGGAGTCCCTCAGGGGTCGGTACTGGGACCAGTACTATTCAATATATTCATCAATGATTTGGATGAGGGAATAGAGTGCTCTGTCAGCAAGTTTGCTGATGACACCAAACTGGGAGGAGTGGCTGACACACCAGAGGGTTGTGCTGCCATTCAGAGAGACCTGGACAGGCTGGAGAGTTGGGTGGGGAAAAACTTAATGAAATATAACAAGGGCAAGTGTAGAGTCCTGCATCTGGGGAAGAACAACCCCATGTGCCAGGATAAGTTGGGGACTGACCTGCTGGAGAGCAGCGTAGGTGAAAGGGACCTGGGGGACAGCAGGGTGACCATGAGCCAGCAATGTGCCCTTGTGGCCAAGAGGGCCAATGGCATCCTGGGGTGTGTTAGAAGGGGGGTGGTTAGTAGGTCGATGTTGAGGGGTTTTTAGCAAGCAATGGACATGTGAGCAATCCAACCTTTGAGTCTGACCCGGATGCTGAAGCAGGACGGGGAGGTGGAAAAGGAGTGACGGTGTAAACGCATGCTTTAAGGCCGCAAATCAATTTATACTTCACGCTAGTGCTATTGGCCAATCGGTAGTTAGATGAGTCTCGTGATCTGGTGCTCTGTCTATATAACCCGGGTTGTAACGCCAGTAAAGTGCCTTTCACAAGATTTATTGGTCTCTGTGTGATTGCTTGCCATGACTTCCCGCAGGTCGAAAGAGGTTCTCCTCCCCCTCTACTCTGCCCCGGTGAGGCCACATCTGGAATATTGTGTCCAGTTCTGGGCCCCCCAGTTCAAGAAGGACAGGGAACTACTTGAGAGAGTCCAGCACAGAGCCACAAAGATGATGGAGGGAGTGGAACATCTCCCTTCTGAGGAAAGGCTGAGGGAGCTGGGTCTCTTTAGCTTGGAGAAGAGGAGACTGAGGGGTGACCTCATTAATGTTTATAAATATGTAAAGGGTGAGTGTCATGAGGATGGAGCCAGGCTCTTCTCAGTGACATCCAATGATAGGATAAGGGGCAATGGGTGCAAGCTGGAACATAGGAGGTTCCACATAAATGTGAGGAAGAATTTCTTCACAGTGAGGGTGACAGAGCACTGGAACAGGCTGCCCAGAGAGGTTGTGGAGTCTCCTTCTCTGGAGACATTCAAACCCACCTGGACATGTTCCTGTGTGACCTGACCTAGGTGTTCCTGCTCTGGCAGGGGGATTGGACTAGATGATCTTTTGAGGTCCCTTCCAATCCCTAACATTCTGTGTGATTCTGTGATGAGAGTGTTTCATACTGTAACAGAAGTTATTCTGTACAGCAGCTATCTCATCTCAAGGTAAAGCTAGACAAGAACTGTAAGAAAACATCGGATTCATCGGAATGAAAAGCATTCCCAGGAATACCATTCTTTCATGGGTACTGCTCACAGGAAAAGCTCCTCAGCATCAGGGTGGCAGATCCTAGCAAGACAGATCACAAGCACAGAAGAACCATGTGATTACAGCACATACCTGGAATACAAGAGCTCTTCTGGGATGGGAAGCAGAGGGTGGTGAAGTGCTGGGGTCTGAACCCCCAGCCCTGAATTAAGGGTGACATATGGGTGGTCCCCATGGCCCTTCAAAAGGAGGGGATGAGTTTGCCTTTTGGCTTTCCTCCAAGGTGCAGCTGACCTTGTAAGGAAAGCCCTTGGGTAAACAAGCCCCAGGTGCCCCCATTGGGTCAATGAGTGCCAGGTTCCTGCTGTGGGGATAAAAGCTGGGCCCACTTGCAGGAAGGGTGGGGTGTCTGTCTGTGAGGTGGATGCACTGTGCAGAGTTTCCTGTTGGGGAAGGACCTCCTGCTTCTCCCTGCAACTGGGCCCCAGTCAGGTCTGGCATTTGTGAACGCGGGCTTTGTGGGGAGACAATATGGGGCTCCTTCTGTCTTACGTGATCAGCCTATTGACTTGGTTGTCTCCCATCTCTTCTATGGAAGACTGTTTCTTTGTTTATTCCACCTATTATTGGTTGTGCTGTATTGTCCTTGGGGTTGATGTCTATGATGTGTGATCTGTTTGATTTGTTTGTACCCCTAGCAATCCCCCATACACTGACTTTTCTATGTACAACAGAATCTGGTTACTGGATTGTTTTTCTGCTGGCTGTGTCCTTTGTGCTAGGCCTGGTGATTGGCAAAACAGGTGGGCACCTGTTAATGTGAAAAACTTCCAACAGTCTGCTACATTTTGTCAGGGTGTGGGAGAAAATTTACATAACTAAAGCTTTTGTTGTAAACCCCCCCCCATATATATACTAAAGCTTGCATTAAAAACAAGGAGAAGCCATGGAGCAGGAGGGAGAAAAGCCACCTTTTCCAGAGGAAATAGTAACATATGAAGTATTTGCCATACCGCGTGACCATCCCCTTTGCCTTGGGTTCTTGGTGTCTTCCGTGTCTCAACAGCCATGCAACTGCACGTTAATGACAAAACTGAGTACACAACACTGGGAGTTTAGATGCAACAAAATAAGATGGTCAGTGCCCTAGAGTTTATGAGAAGGGGGTCACAGCATCTTGACAGTACTAAAGAGCAGTTAATTCACAAGGAAAACAAGAAGATTAGTTTGTTGTTTCTATTTCAGACTAGATGACAGCAAGTCTTGACAACCCTCCTTGTCCAAACACAAGTCTATTTGCTTTTAATTAAAAAGTAAACTAAGGAAAGAGTTAGAACTATGAAATTTTTGACTGAGGATGAAACTATGTCCTTGTTTCTCTTTTTACTGCTCCTCTATTACTCTCATCCTGGATATTTCTTCAATTAAATACTTTACATTTAGACTGAGGAACAGGTACTGAGGATCTTAGTCCCTTCCTCCCATCTGGAGGACTGTTGTACCAGAAAAAACGATGTCCTATGCTAATACCTAACCTACAGGAATTCATCAGGGAGCCTCTAAACCATTAATCTGAACATAATCCAGCTATACCTTTTGAGCAGCACCACAAAGGCAAAGCAGAAATATTCATCCTCATCGATATGTGTGCATTTATTTATTAGCTGGGAAATGATATAGGTTCCCAAGATCACTGTTTCCTGAACAGTAGCAAATCCATACATACAGAGTTTGGGAGATTGTTGTGCAATTTGATTTACTTTATTGAGTAATAGTCTCATAGCTACAACTGTGAACTAGAAAGAAAAAAAAAGAAAAAAACAAAAACAAACCACCCATATGACAACCCCCTCCAAAACCCCAAATCCATATTTCCCCACATTTTGGGAAACAAGCTGAAGAAAACATTCTACACTGTAGAAGACCGCTGTAACTGCTGATATCCATGTTTTGACATTGGAACTCAGCAACTGCAAATCTGCAGCGTACAGTTCTAAAGCCTCAACCAAAAGAGGCTTAATAGTAATAACATGGATATATCACCACTGGGAAGATGTTACCATGTTAACAAAGATTCTGGGATACCAATCTGGTATAATCAGCAACATACTGGGTTCCTATGAAAGATGTGGCATTTCTCTTTGTCAGTTTTTAGAGAACTCCGAAAAAGAAATGTTTTAAACTGATTACTTATAGTAGTCCTTTGCTTGCAGAAAAGCACAAGAATTACAGTTCAGTAAAAACTGAATACATGATCACTTTTTTGACTGGATTGGATTAGTTGCATAACTTTGGCAAGATTATCACAGTGTGATCCAGTTAAGATTTCAGAATTATACAAACACCAGCACCAAATTAATCTTGGAATCATGCAACTGAGATACTTATGCTCTTTCTCATAAGTCTCTGACCATTTCTGTAGTCTCTCCCAGTCCCACTGCTTCAGTTAGCATTTGGTAGTTAGTGCAGTATTTGATACAATTGACAAAGCAACACAATCTGGACAGATTCCTGGCTTCTCTCTCTCCTTGCAAGAATAGTACGCCACCTTGTTGAACCCCTGAGGATGCAAACTGGGATTATGCTACATAGTCTCCCTTTGTGGCATCTGAAATAAAAACCTTTTGCCCAGAGCTGCTACTGTTTTGATAGTGAATTCCATGCCGAGCTGTACAACTGGTTACTCAGTTCTTTGGCTGATTTTAAGAATTGCATTTAAAAGTTACTTTACATTAGAGGCATTTAGGAAAGATACTTATACCTGGTATTGGTACTCTTTCAAGTACTCTTTTAGTTTTGTTGGTAATGGCAGCTCCCAGATCTGATTTGTACATTTGTTTATAGTTATTCTGCAGCGGTGTTGCAGAGATGGAGCAGATGTATAGAGAGGTTTGTTCAAGTAAAGATGAACTGTTCCATTTGAAGGTGTTTCGGTTCTGTCCTTGCACATAAGAACATAGTACTCAATCAAATGCACAACGCTATTGAACTGTTTAAGTCTAGATCTGACACAAGTGATAGAGTCCAGTCTAAACTTGCCATCTTGATATTCTATACGTAGGTTGGTTGGTCCCACTGATGTTTTTACCGAAATAGTCAGTAGGTATTCTGAATGTGAGCTATCCCTAACCAAGAAGGTCCCTTCGGGGGCATCCTGTAATCTCTCTTTGGCTTCAGCAACAGTCATGTTGTCCCAGTACCATCCTGTTCAAAAAGGAGAGAAAGAAGGGGTTTGTTTATTCCAGTTTGTTTCTTTGTTTAAAAAGCTGCTCTTTGGTTGATACGCTTGTAATAAACCCATTTACTTTGTTGTTCGAAAGCTGAGGTCCTGCAGGCATTGTAAATTTTTATTTGCTATTTAAATTGATTCGCTTTACAATGCGTCTCGTTTTGACAAGAGACTTCCAGGTCGCTGTTGATTTTCATTTCTACTCATAGACACGCACAAACTTTCCCGCAGCGTCCTCCGAGGCTCACGCCGAAGCCCCCGGGCCACCCGTGGGGTCTCAGGGACGCGCTCCGCCCGCCCGCCCCGCGCTGCCAGCCCGCAAAGAGCCCGCCCGGTACCTCGGGGCAGGCGCTCTCGGAGTGATCGGAGGCACAGAGGGCTAAGAAAATTACTTCGGCGGTGCGGCTGCGGTCCTAGCGGGGAGGCGATGAAGAGAAAAGCCCTTCCCTCCGTCCGGCGGGGCCGCGGAGCTGAGGGGATGCGGCAGCCGCCGCCCACGCCGCGGCCGCCGATCCCGGGCTGCCGCCGGGGCACGGCGCTACTGGTGCTTTCGATTCGACCGCCGCAGCCGGCGGAGGGTCGGAGCCGCCGCCGCCCCTCGCCCCGCAGCAGCGAGCAGCGACGGCAAGCGTCTCCCCGCCGCCCGCTTCCCCTCTCGCCCCGGCGGAGCTCCGCGCCTCTCCGCCTCCCCCGGCACCGTCGGGGTGCCCGGCTCGCTGCCGGCGCGCCGGGCGCTGCCCCCCGTTCCCGGCCGCCCGCCCGGGCTTACCTGCCCGCCGCAGCTCCTCCATCGCGGCGGCCAGCTGCGCCGCCTCCCCCGCAGGGCTCCCCCAGCGCGCCCGGGAGCCCTCCGCGCTCTCCAGGGACTCGGGGGAGCGCAGGGTCATGGGGGGCGGCGGCGACGGGCGCGGCCCCACTCACACGCAGGTCGGCGGCTGCCCGCGGGGATAGGGCTCCGCTTCGCCGCCGCCGTGCTCAGCGCCGCGCCGGGTGCATGGCCCCAGTCCCCGGCCCGGGCGCCGCCTGCGAGCGGAGAGAGAGCGCGATTAGCGGCCAGCCCCGCGAGAGGCGCTCCCGGCGCAGCCCCTGCCTTTCTGCCGCTCCCGCTTCGGAACTTCCCAGCATCCAGAGGAGGGACCCGAGGGGAGAGATCACCTCCCAGTGGAGCGGGGCAGGGATATCTTCCCCCGCCGCCCGGCCTGTCCCCGGCTCCCCTCCGCCGGGAACGAGGCGGCGGCCCGCGAAGGTAGTCTCGCTGTATGGCAAGGGCAGAGCCGCTGATGCGCCGCTCCCTCGGCCAGTACGTCCCCCGTTTGGGGAGGAGGGACGTCGTGGGGGAGAGCCGCGCACGTAAAGGTGTGAGTGGGGAGGGGTGACCGCGGAGCGGGGCAGGTCTCAGGCCCGGCGCTGCCCGGCCTGCATGCCGCGGCGCGTAGGAACGGCGCGGTACGCCTTTCAGTAAGGTCATCCGCGGAGCCGAACCTCGAGGAACGGGAGCCCGGCGTGGGCCGCGCTCCGGGGCGGCAGCAGGGCGGGTGTGTACGGGCAGCGCGGATGCCGGGGCTCGCTGAGTGCGGGAAGGACAGCGCGATGTAGAGCGCGATATATTTAGCGCGGGGCAGGAAATGTGCTTTTCCCGTTCCATTAAATGCTGATGTTATATTATCTTTCCGCTCGGCTGAAGCGAATGGGAGGGACAAAAATTGCCCCTCGCTCTCCCTCCGTCACGCCGGGAGCGACATGAAGCCGGGTAGCAGCTGCGAGGGGAAGCCTGTCCGGGGTGGCCGGAGGCGGGGAGAGGGTTGTCGGGGAGGACCGGGCCGCCCGCGGGTGCTTGCAGACCGGGCAGAGCCTCTGCCTCCAGGTGCGCAGCAGCCGCCAGGTGAAGGGCTACTCCCGTCACAAGTGCCGCCGCGGAGCTCAGAAACTTGTCCAAATTAAACTTTATTGGCAGCTAATCGATTGCTCTGCCGGGTTCCTATCGCGACACAGGCAGGTACGCGCGAAGCAAAGCCCATCCCCGTCCTCTCCTCGCCCCGCAGCACCTCCCGCCGCTGGCTGGGGACCGGCTGCAGGTGCGCCTCTCACCGGCGGCTGCAGAGCCCCAGCGCAGGTGGGAGCGGCCTCGTCAGGGGTGCCCTGGCGCGACCCCGGAGCGGAGGGTTGGTGAAGTGGCAGCAGCTGGCTGCAGTGAGCGTTCCCCAGCAGGGACGAGGCGCGCCGGAGCAGCTCGCCTCCGGCTTCGGGGAAGCTTCCAACCCGCCCGCCGGCAGCCCCGTCCCGGGAGGAGGGCGGCAGGGCACCGGGCGCGGGGGGGGGAAGGCGCGATGGGACTCACCCGGATTCGGCGGGACGGGGCTGGGGCCACCGGGGCCGCCGCCTGGAGGTGGGGCGGTCAGGTTGTTCTCGCTCCGGACGGCGTCGGGGGGCGGCCGGGACAGAGCACCCGCCGGCGGGGAGAAGTGCCGGGGCTGTGCTTGGGCAGACAGACAGGCTGCCGGGGGAGGATGGCGCTCCCGGGGAAACAACACCCTCCGCGCTCCTCCCTCTCCCCGGCGCGGGCGGTCTGTTCGCCTTTGATTGTGAGGCGAGAGCATCCTCCCCCCGCCGCTCCCCCCTCCCGGGATGGCTACATACAAAGGCTGCTTTCCAGGAACTTTCCAGGAACCACATCATGTGACAGGACCCGCTCCGGCGCCTCCACCGCGATCGCGGCCAGCCGGGGCCGCCGCACCGAGCTGCCGCCCCTGTCATCCCCGCGCCCCCCATCCCTCCGCCCGCAGCGCCGCGGGACACGCGCGGCGAGCAGGTCAGTGCCCGGGGCCGCCGAGGTACCGGCGCGCGGGCGGCCAAGGGAGCCCGCCGGCGGGGCCGTGCCTCGCGGGGTGGCGCGCGCCGCCCCCCCCCGCCCGGGGCACGGCCCCGGCGCGGGCCGTGCAGCACCTCCTGAGGTAACCGGGCGAGCGCGGGAGCGCGTCCCCCACCCCTCCCGGGAGCGGCGGGGTGAGGGCGAGGGGTGCCCGGCGCCGGCAGCCGCGGGCACCCGAGCGCGGCGGTGGCGGGGTCCGCCCTCAGGGCCGGGAGCTCGGTGCCAGGAGCTCCGTGCCAGGGACTTGCGGCGGCCGAAGCTCCTGGGCCACCCCACCCTGCTCTCTACCCCCCTTCACCTTCCGGCGCTAAATACCTCGTTGCTACAAACAGCCATTACCCGCCGATGCGCGCGCCGCTACTTTCCCCCCCCCTCCGCGATTATTATTTTTTTATCTTTTTTTTTAAATAAACCCTGAGCTGTTTTTCGCCGTAAAGATGATCGCGCCGATCGCGGGTGCTGCTCAGTAACCTCCCGCCGCCTTCTGCCGCCGCCCGGGCGGCCTCCAGCCGGCTTTAGAGAGACCAAAAAAAATAAAAATAGGGAAGAAAAGAGGGAAAACAAAGCAAAAGTGGCTGTATCGGTCTGCCCCCCCACCCCCCCAGCAGCGGCGCAGGGACCCTATCGCACGGCCGTCTGAGGGAGGGAGGGCTTCTCCCTTTGACGGGAGAAAGGTTAAGAGGCGTCTTCTTGAAGTCCTCAGGAAAAATTAATATAAAATAATACAAATTAATCTCTTAAAAAATCCGGGGGGGGGGGGCGGGGGGGCTTTGTTATCAAAGAGATAAAATAATGTGCATCAGGCTGGGCGGTGTGGCTGAGGGCGCGGGGCAGCACCGCATGCTAGCTGCCCCGCACAGGGAAAGCCCCTTCGGACGCACTCCTGCCGTGGGTCCCGCTCCCCGGGAAGTCCCGAAACTCTGCGTTTCTTTGAAAAGAAAAGACCTCGTGGAGGGCAGTTCCTGAAGGCTTTTGTCATAAACATTACTTATATTTTTTAAACATCAGGGGATGAATGAAGAGAATTAGAGTTAATGGTTCTTTTAAAAAAATAAATGCTGTGTTCAGTAATTAAGCGGATTCATCTCAGGGAAAAAAAAATTACTTTGTCAAGTGGATTGGTCAGTATGGTTTCATCTGCCTGGGTGCTTTTGAATTTAATTTGTTCAGTTTATGAAAAAAAGGTGGTTTTAATCACTGGCAGCACCACAGATTTAAAATTAGGTCTGAGGAACAAACATGGGTTTTCTTACTTCAGCGTTCTCAGAAATGGTTTAAAACAATTTAGGTCTTGAAGGTCATTCTTGTTCCTGTTTTCGTCCATGCAGTTCAGATAGCCTCAGATTCAGCCTCCAATGGCTCTTATGGGACCCCCACTAACTTTTCGTTGGAGGGATGTGAAGAGGGGAGAGAATATATTTGTCCTTTGAAATGTAGTTGACAGTTCTGCTACCGATGATGCGAGATCTTGCATAAAATCTGACTTAAGTTTTCAGAATTGGACTGACTTCACTATCTTGAGAAAAGCAAAAAAAATAGTAAAAATACAGATCTATTTTTATTACTAAAATAATTCCATATATGTATATGCAGACACGGAGCTTTTCCTCAAAAATATGTTAATTTGATACAGTAGTGTTCAAATTAGGGCTATTCCTTTAAAGTTCACTAATTATTTTTTGAGAAATTGAATGCATCTTGTCTAGATAGGGAGCTGCTTTTTTACAGCTTTGCTGTAGTTCTCTTTCCCTATGTTATTTATTAATGGCATTTTCACGTGGATATTATCTCAAGACTTCCTTTGCTTCTGCTGTTTATTCGTCACTTGAACTCATAATAACTTGTTTCTAAATCCACAGCTGGCTGCTATAAAGGCAGAGAGAGGAAGACTATGATTTATGTGGTGAATGAGAAACAAGAACAGAAGAATGTAATAAATATTTGTTACTTAAAACTTCAGATATTGTTATGAAAAAGGTAGAATAAAAATTAAATAAGCAATATATCAGCAGGATCTTTCCTAAACAGAGTTCTGTAATTTTTTTTTTTCATGAGAAGTTGATGTCTTTTAAAAATAGTACTAAAGATCTGATAAATTTACAAGAGTAATGAAATTCAAACTTAAAAAACTGCAAGTCGATCTTTAAATCTTTTGGCACCTCATAAGAGTACTTCGGCTCACAGTTACCTTTATTCTCTGGTATGAGACTTCCATAAGGACTATAGGCTCAGTGGAATAAGTTTGTATTTCACTTTTTCTTTCAACAATATTAGCTGGTTTTCTCCTCTGTCTGGGTGAGTCCCTCACACAGTCACAGGGGAGAAAAAAAAAAAAAAAATTTAAGTGTAAGAAAAGGTGATTAAATTAAATTACTTTGGGGATTATGGGCCACATGTGGTGCATTAAACTACTTTAAGCTACTTTTTAGCTTCTTTGGCATTAGGATGTTGAATACCTACGTGGTCTGCCTTAAGTGTTTTGCTATATAAAAAATTAGAATGGAGTAGGAGAAAGATGTGAGATGGAGAAAGAGAAAAGGAGCAGCACAGAGAACTCAGACTGAAAACTCAGCTTTTCATCGTGTAAACAAAATAAGATTTTTTAAATTTGCCATGTAACAAACAGTAATTCTTCTAAACGGAATCACTAATATGAAGAGAAAATCAGATTATACAAAAGAGGATTTAAAATTTGTAAATATAACTCAAACCAAGTGCTTTATTTATTTTTAGTCTGTATGTTTTGCGGTAGCAGTTCTAGGAGAAATATTGACTGTATGTATACAGCTAGGAATGCTTCTGAACCAGTTCTAGAGGCGTGTCATCCGCCTGGAGATGAAAGGCACAAATTTAAGGAATCTCTGATTTCTTTTCCAGATATTTTTTACTGTGCATGAACATTTTTGTTTCGGCAGTATATCATCCATATAATAGATATTTTAAATCAAGATTTAGATTAGTAGTGAAAACGTGAACATTGAGTGTTCTCGAAAATCACAAGCAGAATATATTATGTTTCACACTTGTTTTCAAACGTACATGCTCAAAAAGAGAAGGGGAGGGGTGAGTGGATTTATTTTTTACTTTTCCTTCAGGCAAAAATCCCTTTCGTGACCAAGAAAGGAGGCAACAACGTTTTTACAATAGTGTGAAGTGCCTGTTGCTAGAAATGATTTTCACTTTGTTCCTGAAAAGTATGCCAAATTTACTGGAGAGATAACATGCTATTTATTTATATAACATGATGTGAGTGCAGGCGGGGGTAATGCATTTTTGGCCCATCTGATTTTGCTAAATTTGCTTTGATTTGTTGGGAAGGTTTACTGATTTATTTAGGTAGATTTATCTATGTACCTGGAAGAATACAAGGGGCCTTTCCTTGCTTTCTGCCTCATTACTTCCCAAAGATGCAGCAGAGAATATCCATTATCCTAGACATACCATTTGGTCAGATAAAATCCACTTCAGTTAAAAGGCCAGCTATTGCTTATCACATCTGTCTATTGACCATATTTTGACAACTGTTTACCCGAACTGATCTAAATAACAATGTATAACTGTCACAGTTCCTCCCGTGACAGAGACATATGAATATTAAGCCTTTATCCCTTTATCTCAAGCAAATTAGAACAAGTTACTTGCAGCTCTGCACCACGAACAGGGTCCGCAATGCAAGCCCTTAGAGAATTTCTCACTCAGCAGTCAGGAGTAAGGTTTGCTTATTTCACAAAGAGTTCCTAAGACATAATAAATACAGCAGAGAGCAAACAAATATTTTGGTAAATGGGCTCACTCTGCTCTTCCCAGCTGCCCAAGGAACAGAATGTTTTGATGAAATAAATGATGATGTATACCAAACAGTTTTACTCTTAACCAGCTGCCACCACCATTTTTATCTATTCAGTTGTGAATGCTTTATCTTTCTTGAGAAAATGCATTTGTTAAAGGAGAATAATCAAAAATCCAGTGAATAATATCTATGAGTAAGTGATGTTCTAAAAGAAAACCAGCACTTATAATTTAAAAGCAAACGATCAAGAGATAGCAGTAAGAGAGCAATACTTTGAAATAACATCCAGATTATTTTCTTTCAGGGATGGTCGAGAAAAAAAAGGATCATTTCCTTTAGCTCAGTGGATAGGTAGACGGATAATCACCAGCAAGCATGAGACTCTGACCATAAAAATGTGACATTTAAATCCATCTCTCATCTTATAATGTGCTTTATAAGGTAGTATCTAAAGGCCTCAACAGCACTGAGTAAGAGGTTATCTAGACACGCTTAGGATCTTTAATTAAAAACATTAAATGTAGTGCTTTTGTAGTTTCTCTAATTTACTATTTACAATTCAAAATAAAAACAAAGTAACATAAAAATAATTTGTCTGGACTTGTTAAGGTGAAGTGGAATGTGGTGATGACACAGGGTACTAAGTATAAAAAAAAAAGATAATTTGCACAGCAGTTTTCACCTTATACTATGTTAGGTGGCTTTATAAACAGTGTGCAGAATTCTGTTCTGCCACTTTGTTATTTTATGAACTATGCCATTTCACTCTGACTAGAACTAGCCAAATATTGCTGAGAGTTACCTGAAGATACTTTGTAAATATACAGGCTTTGACAGCATTTTCTTCCCTATCACGCTTCCTTTTTATGAACACGATAGAAAAAAAGACTACTGGGAAGAACCATCTTGATAGCAGTCATTTTAAACAACTACTAGGAGAATATTTGCTATGGATTTCAATATTCAGATTATAGTATAAGATGCTGTGACTGTAATATTAATTTACCTTGTTTTTTGGCTGAGAAAGTAAGTACATAGGTGTGTATATACACATACACCTATACGTACACATGTTCACAACCACACTCCTTGAAGTTCAGAATTTTTGGAGAAATGCACACTCTTGTCTTTCTTTTAGAAAAATCCTAGAGATAGCACAGCTGAAAGCACTCTGAAGTCTTGCATTCTCGTCCTAGATGCTGCCAGAAAAAAACAAGCCTTTTATGCTTGAGGAGGCTTGAGATGTTTTCTTGCCAGTTGTGAGTCCTACTTCTCAAAGTAAAAGAGAGCAAGTAATGTCTGTGAAAAAAGTTTTCCTGACAGACGGCATTCAGGCAGCTCTCCTGTGCTCTGCCAATCCGTAAGTAAAGTTCCCTTGTTGGCAAAGAG
This sequence comes from Podargus strigoides, assembly GCA_028020825.1. Classification (NCBI taxonomy): domain Eukaryota; kingdom Metazoa; phylum Chordata; class Aves; order Caprimulgiformes; family Podargidae; genus Podargus; species Podargus strigoides. The sequence goes on from CM051662.1 coordinate 62,095,314, forward strand.
TCAGTTCTGGAACAAATAAGGAAAATTAAAACGGGTGATGCAGTGGCTATCTCCAAAGGACAGAGTTTTGAGTGCAAAGTAAAAGGAAGATGAAGAAGAAACTGGGTTATATGTCTCAGAATAAATGGTCTCCCATCAGAAAAAGATTAAGTTTAAACCACTGTTCTAGTTCTTATGTTAGAGATGGTTTAATTCTCCCAGAGCTATTTGGCCTTGAGGATGAATTCCTACAATTAAGTGTTTATGATTGAAAGTGCTGCCATGGAAAGCAGACAAATGAATATAATTTCAGGAGTACTGTGAATCATTAAATGAGTTGTAGAACCTTTTCCTGGGCATGAGCCACTTTTAAATTCAGACTAAGGCTATAATAGACTTCAGCATAAGGCCTGACGTGTTGCTCTATTTAGGAGTTTGAATAACAGGATAATCAACATGTTCTAATGTGTTTATATAATTTTAAACTTCTTACAGTTAATTGAAAATATGCTGCCCATGGTATGTGTATATGCTGCTTGGATCAAATACATTTTTCAGATTAGCGCGTTAAGTGTTAGTGTCAGGTAATGAACTTAACCTGCCTATGACATGCTGGCTTCTCTTGGCTCAAGGTGGGCATGGCTGCTTTCCCTGCTTCAGCATAAGGAGAGGCTGGATGTAGAATGTCGTACGGACCTCAACAGATGACAAGAAAACAGTGCTGGCTGCCAACTACCATCTCTCTCTTTATTTATCATGATTAGTGCTTGTTTTTTGTCAGGAGGGCTCAAGGCATCATCCTATAACTGACTGGCATGTTGGGAGGACGTAAACTGAAATACAGGACAGACAGGCAGACTGGCATTTTTTTGTGCTCAACAGAGGAAAGAGAAACAGGGCTACTCTTCCTGGTTAAGGAAAGAGCATTGTCCACAGCTCGCCTTTTCTTGGCACTGCCTGTCCATTCTCAGGATTGCTTGCCCCTGCTGTAAGCAGTTTTGCCAGGTATGCCAGGAAATTAAAGATCAAACAGTAGTAGATAAAATTTGCTAGACTGCTTGAGGCAGTTACTATCTCCCCTTACTTGTACCTGAACCATCCTTCCCATGGCTCTGACAGAGTGCTGCCAGCAGCAGGGATGGGAAATTAACTCACGCATCTCCTCCTCAACAACTTCAGCTTTCAGTCTGGTGTGTTAATATCAACTCCAGTTTAAGCATGGCTCAAAACTGCAGTCATTCAGGAGCAGCTTCATGAGCTGTTTGGTTGTGAGGTGGCAAATTCTGTCACAGGGTGGGGTGAATGGTTGGGGATGAGAGTAGTAACTCATTCAGCCATCTGATTTTAATCCCTTACCATATGTGACTTGAAGTCCTTAGATGCCCTCTACTGCCATGTACCAGAATTAACAGATGGCTCTGTGTAACCGAATTCAGATTTGCTGAAGTTTGTTGTTATCTTGCTGTCTTTGTAAATGAATGGTGGAGGGGAAATAATATCCATAATTATTATAAAATATGCAAGGCCTTTTATAAAGTGTGAGTTTGGGCTAGACAGCTCTTCTGACTTTCAGTGCCATTGCTCTGTGTTTCAGAATTTTAACACTATTTTTAGCATTCTCTTCAGAGCTCACTTCTCTGATAAATTATCCCTCTGGGAATAAATTTGATCCAGAAAGATGCCTGAGGCACAGCAGAATTTTTCCCCAGTATTTCAGGCCACATTGTGCTAGATGGAAGGAAGCTGCAAAACTTGCTGCTGTGGATCAGTCTCTGTTATGGGAAAGAACTAAAAGGTGCATTTAGCCATCAGATGTGTCGTTTGCATTATACAGAACAGCAGGCAAGAGTCTATATCTAAAATGGAACACACATGAAATTTCTGTCCCACATTTGCCTGTGTTATGACAGTTTTTGTATGTGGACAGGCACAAAGCAATCCCAAGTCAAACAGAACTAATCCTGGAGGGAATCACTCTACAGGCTCTAAGAATTAAGTGTTTCTGTGGTACTTCAGCTTTAGCTGTGTAGGTTATATCAACTCTTTTTCCCTTCTATAAGGAAAACCCAGCAAAACAAACCCACCTTCAATTCCCCAGTCCTGGTTCCTAACACTGCTTTGACTGAGTGGGTTTGGTCCAAATGAAATTAGCAGCCATGTTTTATGTACATTTTTAAACATGCCTAACCTTTTCTGGGGACAGTCTGTTACCGTTCATTTTACTCTAGGTGGTTGCCAGGGATGTTACAAATAGAAGCAGGCATGGCAGGAGGGAGTGTGAGCTTTTCAGTGGAACGCATGGCAGTGGGGATCTGCTCCAGGTAAGTGAAGGGACATGTACAGAGGACATGCAGGAAGGAGGGCCTCTGCCAGGCTAATAAAAAGATAAAGCTTGGGTCTGTTGAAGGGGTGAGCATTCACACTGTGTTTTCTTTTCCCTCCAGCACAGTCCCTCACTTTCAGGCACACTAGTCTAGAATATGCTACTTAAATTTTTCAGGAGTTTTTGTAATTTTTCCAGAACATAATCTCAAACTAACAGAAGTCCACAGCAAAATCTTGTTGTGAATGGGGGCTTTGTTCTGTGGGTCTGCTTCTGAAAATGCCTGGCTCTCTCTTAACCTTTGCATAAAAGGCTGAAACATGAATTTGTTCATGTGCTTTTGTTTTCAGTGTGTTCATTCCTTCAACCCCTCCTCCCCCTTTCTCCAAGAAATACGTGAAGCTCTTCAAGCCCTCCTGGCAGGTGGGCTATATATTGTTATGGTGGCAAACCTGTGAAGCTATACCAATTTATACCAGCTGACAGTGTGGTCCATTGCATATATTTCTACTAGATCCACATTTTTCCAATTTCTTTATGTTCTTTCAAAGGCATTTTTTTTTCTCTATCCATCAGGGAGTGGAATCCTGTGTCCAGAGAATGTAAATAACAGCTGTTTCCACTCAATTTGCATTTATATACTTAACACTTCAAAACAGATTATTTCTAGAACCTTTCACAATCTAGTCAAAATTCCTACTTAGTCAGAGGTACTAGTGAGATGTTAATGAAATCCCTTTGGACTGGCTGATGGAAAAGATGCAGCAACAACAACAAAATTCCCCAAACAAGACTGGTCAGTTATGCTTCTGACAGTTATACTTCAACAATGAGTTGAAGCATATCTTTTCATCTCCTTGGCCATTTTCAGGATCACTTCCTTGGGCTGTTCTAAGGGAGTGAAAGTATGCCAGGTAAGGAGATGAATTGTTAAAAAATCTGTGCTGAACTGGTAGTATATTTCTAGCATAATTAATTTATCATATGAATGCAGCTGAAAAGAAAAAAAAAAAAAACAACAAACATAAAACCAGCACCTGGCAAGCTGTGTAAAATGAAAAGTTTATTTGCCAGTGTCACCAGATTTTTAAATACATAAACTTCTTGTGTCCTAAAAGTAGCTGCAAAACAGCTCTTTAATTTGTTTTTTATACCACTATTTTCTTTTGTTGACATTTCACTAGCCCTGAAAAGGAAACACAGCATTTTTATTTAGTAATGTCTAAATGAAGATTTAAAGAATTATGTCCAATTATTGTGTTATTTTTTCCCTCCAGAAAACTTTGAAAGCTTTTCACTTCATTATTTTGCTAAGTGCCTCAACTTGAACCATTTCTTTAGATTTCTTTGATCCTCTGAAGCCTGAGAATTACAGCACATTGACATTTACTGACCTTTGGTACGGTTCATTTACTCTGATGTGGTCTGTTGAAGAAGATGCTTGCTCCTAAATCCAGATCTTGTTTGGAATTATAGAAATGCACTTTCTTCTCTGCCTATTTAATTTTGTTTATCCAGAGGAAAAATCCTTTTATTTTTACAGGAATCTCAACTGGGGCATCTCTGGAGTGGACAATCTTAGAATTGTTTTGGTTGGAAAAGACCTTTAAGATCATCAAGTTCAACTGCTGATGACTCAAGTTGTTTAGAGAACAGTAATTACATGTGAGTTGCTGTTTTTGCATCTCGATAAGCCTGTACCAGACTCATTCAGACTTCGTAGTCCACACAGATTAAGATAGTCTGAGCTCGGGTTGTCTGTAAAAACAATATGAGTCCCAACTACCTGATTTCAGAGGGCATGCTTGTATTTCTAAATAAAAAAAAAAGTTCCTGATGCCAAAAGGATTGGCTTATATTGACACTAACTGAGGCTAGTTCCCTTGAGAGCAGACTCCTATATTCACATCCCACAGTACTCCTCACACTCTTTCTGGTGCCCCTATGGACCCAATATGTAATTCTGTTTTTTTTCTGTATCTTTCAGTTTGAACTATCTGAAATTCTGTGAAACTGTACTGCAGCCTGCGAGAGTGGTATGTTCCCAGCATAGAAGCAAGGGTATGTATTACATGTTTTGGGATGTGGTAATGTTTGAGGCTGCACTGTCAGCTTGAGCGGTTTAGAAAAGCACATAGGGTCAAGTCAAACAAGATGTGATCTTGGGAGCAGCGCTTGATGTGAACTCGCTGCAGGGGCACGCAGCCACTGCTTTAAAGAGGGCAAGGTAGAACTGGGGAAAGTAGCGAAGAGGTGTGGGGATCAGCAGCTGGAGCTTGAGCTTGCTCCCCCACCCGCAGCAGTAAGGATGTGCCCAGAGGGAGCCCAACTACCAGTCTGCTGCAGGGGACCACCTCTGGCTGAAGGAAAGTGTGGACACAGATATTTTGACTGCAGAATAAACTCTTCACTCTTAAAGAAATGTAAGGCTCCTCATGTATCATTTTCACAAAGTCACGAATTACAATCTTGGTCACATTGAAGCAGAAAACTCACCCAGTTTCAGTGGCTCAAGGTTTTGCCCTCAGTCTGGACAAGGACTGGCTCAGCACTGTGTAGGTACTAACCACACCTGCTCTTCTCTTCACAGACTGTTGTGTCACCTTTCAGCCTTACCAGGGGCCTCTTCAGGCTCATTTCAAATCTTTTTCTTCACAGATATGGCCACATAAAGTCAATTAATTGTGACCCATGCAGCCAACATACAGCTCCAGAAAGGGAATTTCTCTGCTATTTTTCTTATCTCTGCTTATGGTGAAGTCACCATGAATGTTGTTTGGGCTGTGACTCTACTCTGAATAGAAAATCCTTTTTCTTAACCCAATTCTAAAACTTGTGCAACTCACTGCCACCCTCAGTTTCCCCATTACTAATGCCAGGATTTTAACTGTATGAAAAACGGTGTAAGGGGAAAGGGAATTTTTTATAAAGATGTGAGGTATTCTTGGAATATAACAAGTGAATGCATACTTAAACCAGTCAGGACTAAAAATTACAAAATAACCAAATATGAAAAGGGAGGTGAAGCCTTATGCTACTATATACCAACCAATTGTTAACTAATTAGGGGTCAAGGAAAATGTTTTTCCTGGTATTAGTTTATTATTCAGTTGAAATCCTCAGTGTATCTTAACTAAAGAAGAAGGTGAAGATCATTGCTGCAGCACAGCTCTGGTCTGGTATAACTCCTACAGGTGTTGACTTCAGAAAAGTGCTACTAGCTTACTATTTGTTTAAACAAATATAACATAAATTTGAATAACGAGAAAGACTAGCAGTATTTAAGAACCACTAATCTTCACATGAAACTTTTTTTTATTTTACATTTCTTTTGTTTGCATTAGTGAGTACAAAATACATGTTTGTACAGTAGGGTTATGCTTTAATAGTTTAATCTTTTACTTCAGTTTATTTTTATTCTGCATAACAATGGCTTAATGTAGTAGCCTAAGTTAACAGTCAAATTTCACTGTTCACAGAATCACAGAATGTTAGGGATTGGAAGGGACCTCAAAAGATCATCTAGTCCAATCCCCCTGCCAGAGCAGGAACACCTAGGTCAGGTCACACAGGAACATGTCCAGGCGGGTTTGGAATGTCTCCAGAGAAGGAGACTCCACACCCTCTCTGGGCAGCCTGTGCCAGTGCTCTGTCACCCTCACTGGGAAGAAGTTCTTCCTCACATTTATGTGGAACCTCCTATGTTCCAGCTTGCACCCATTGCCCCTTGTCCTATCATTGGATGTCACTGAGAAGAGCCTGGCTCCATCCTCATGACACTCACCCTTGACATATTTATAAACATTAATGAGGTCACCCCTCAGTCTCCTCTTCTCCAAGCTAAAGAGACCCAGCTCCCTCAGCTTTTCCTCAGAAGGGAGATGTTCCACTCCCTCCATCATCTTTGTGGCTCTACGCTGGACTCTCTCAAGCAGTTCCCTGTCCTTCTTGAACTGGGGGGCCCAGAACTGGACACAATACTCCAGATGTGGCCTCACCAAGGCAGAATAGAGGGGAAGGAGAATCTCTCTTGACCTACTAACCACCCCCTTTCTGATACACCCCAGGATGCCATTGGCCTTCTTGGCCACCAGGGCACATTGCTGGCTCATGGTCACCCTGCTGTCCACCAGGACCCCCAGGTCCCTTTCCCCTACACTGCTCTCCAGCAGGTGAGCCCCCAACCTGTACTGGTACATGGGGTTGTTCTTCCCCAGATGCAAAACTCTATGCTTGCCCTTGTTGAATTTCATTAAGTTTCTCCCCGCCCAACTCTCCAGCCTATCAAGGTCTCGTTGAATGGCAGCACAACCCTCTGGTGTGTCAGCCACTCCTCCCAGTTTGGTGTCATCAGCAAACTTGCTGAGGATACATTCTGTACCCTCATCCAAGTCGTTGATGAAGATATTAAACAACACCGGTCCCAGTACCGACCCCTGAGGGACTCCACTAGTCACAGGCCTCCAACTGGACTCCGTCCCATTAACCACAACTCTCTGGCTTCTTCCCTTCAGCCAGTTCACAGTCCACCTCACTATCTGATCACTAAACCCATACTTTATCAGCTTATCTACAAGGATGCTGTGGGAGACAGTGTCAAATGCTTTACTGAAATCCAGATAAACCACATCTACCGCTCTACCATCATCTATCCACCTAGTTATTTCCTCATAGAAGGCAATAAGGTTGGTCAAACATGACTTACCCTTGGTAAAACCATGTTGACTGCTCTTAATGACCCCCTCATCCTTGATATGCCTAGAGATAGTGCCAAGAACAAGCTGCTCCATCACCTTTCCAGGGATGGAGGTGAGGCTGACCGGTCTATAGTTACCAGGGTCCTCCTTCTTGCCCTTCTTATAGATTGGAGTGACATTTGCTATCCTCCAGTCCTCAGGCACCTCTCCTGTTCTCCATGACTTAACAAAGATGATGGAGAGTGGCCTAGCAATGACCTCTGCCAGCCCCCTCAGCACCCTTGGGTGCATTCCATCTGGTCCCATTGATTTATGGATATCCTGATTGCTCAACTGATCCCTAACCCAATCCTCATCTACCGAGGCAAACTCCTCCTTTATCCTGACTTCTTCTGGGGCTACAGGGATCAGGGGCTCCTGGGGAAAGCCTGCAGGAGTAAAGACAGAGGCAAAGAAGGCATTCAGCACCTCTGCCTTCTTTATATCCTCTGTCTCTAGGGCACCCACCTCATTCATCAGTGGGCCTATATTGCCTCTAGTGTTAGTTTTATTAGCTATGTATTTGAAAAAGTCCTTTCTATTATCCTTGACCTGGCTTGCAAGGTTAAGTTCCAAGGAGGCCTTAGCTTTCCTAATTGCCTCTCTACATCCTCTGACAACTGTCCTATATTCCTCCCAAGTGACTAGCCCCTCTTTCCATGATCCATAGATTCTTTTTTTCCACCTGAGTTTGCCCAGCAGTTCCTTGTTTAACCATGCTGGTCTCCTAGCTCCCTTACTTGATTTCATACCCATTGGGACGCTCTGATCCTGAGCTTGCAAGAAGTGGTCCTTGAACGTTGACCAACTATCTTGAGCCCCTTTACCATCTAGCACCCTGTCCCATGGGACTTCCCTTAACAATTGACTGAGGAGGCTAAAGTTGGCCCTGCGGAAGTCCAGGGTTCTGGTCTTGCTAGGTACTCTATTCCTCCCACACAGCATCCTGAACTCCACCATCTCATGATCGCTGCAGCCAAGGCTGCCATCGACCATCACTGCTTCAACAAGACCCTCCTTGTTGGTGAGTACAAGATCCAGCAGCGCTCCTCTCCTAGTCGGCTTATCCACCATTTGCATTAAGTAGTTGTCATCAATGCACTGGAGGAACCTCCTAGACTGTGAATGGCTGGCTGTGTAAGTCTTCCAGCAGATATCGGGGTAGTTAAAATCCCCCATGAGGACCAAGGCCTGTAGTTGCGAGGCTGCTTTCAGCTGCCTGTAGAAAGCCTCATCAACTCCCTCGTCCTGATCAGGAGGTCTGTAATAGACCCCCACAACTGTATCGCCCCTGCCTGCCTGCCCCTTAATTCTTACCCACAGACTTTCAACTTGCCCCTCATCAGTCCCTGGACAAAACTCAATACATTCTAGGTGCTCCCTCACATAGAGAGCAACTCCACCACCTCGCTTCACCGACCGATCTTTCCTAAAAATGACACAGCCATCCATGACCACATTGCAGTCATGTGAGCTGTCCCACCATGTCTCTGTAATTGCCACCAGGTCATAACCTTTAGACCGCACACAGACCTCTAACTCCTCCTGTTTATTCCCCATACTGCGTGCATTGCTGTGCAGGCATTTCAGATAGCAAGCAGAGCGCACTGGTGGGACCCCTGGGAGGCAGGAGGCCTTGTGGTCAGGGCCTGAACATCTGTCCCTTCTCTGCAATGATCGAAAATCCTCCCTAGACCACCTTCCTTCAGGCCCTAGCACATTGCTCTTGGGCTCGTCCCTAACAGACCCAGTTCTCTCCCCTTCCCTCTTCACATCTAGTTTAAAGCCCTCTCAGTGAGCCCTGCTAACTCCTGCCCCAAAAGCCTTCTCCCCCTCTGGGACAAATGCATCCCACCTGCCACCATCAGGCCAGGTGTCTCATAGAGCAGCCCATGATCAGAGAACCCAAAGCCCTGCCTTTGGCACCAGTCACGTAGCCATTCATTGATCTGTAAACTCTTCCTGCTTACCTCTTCACCCATCCTTGCAGGAGGTATGGAGGCAAACACTACTTGCACTCCAGACCCCTTAACCAGCCGTCCCAGGGCCCTGAAGTCACTCTTCATTGCCCTTGCACTTCTTGTAATAATTTCGTCCCTGCCAACCTGAAAAAGCAGCAGTGGGCAGTAATCGGAGGGCTTTACAAGATCAGGGAGTTTCTTTTTCATGTCTCTAATCCGAACCCCAGGGAGGCAGCAGACTTCCCTGTGGGATGGGTCTGGTCGACAGATGGGCCCTTCAGTTCCCCTCAGAAGGGAGTCACCCACCACAGTTACCCTCCTTTTCTTCTTAATTGAAGAAGTCCTAAGGGTGACTGACAAGCCCTAGGTGATTCAGGAGACTGATCTACCCCTCCAACTTCATTGACCTCTCCCTGAAGTTCCAAGGCCTGGTACCTGTTACTCAAGGGCAACTGGGAGGGTGAAGGGGGTTGGGAGGGTTTTTGCTTGCCTCTCCGCGGACGGAGCACCCTCCATTCCTCCCTGTCTCCCGAGCCCTCTCCTTCTGTCTGATGACAGGAGGGGAGGGGATCCATCACTTGCTCACCCTTTTCCGACTGCCCTTACCTCAGGGTGAAGCTCCACCCATCTATTTCTCTTTCACACTCTCTAATAGTCCTCAGCCTTTCTACCTCCTCCATCAGTTTAAGCACCTGCCCGAGCAGACCATTTACCTGCTCGCACCGCACACACGCGGTGTCACTGGCTCCCTCCGGTACCAGTGCCAGGCTCAGGCATTCGCTGCAGCCACAAACCTGCATGGCTGCGTGTCTGCTCGGAGGATCCCTCTGAGTCCCCATATTCTTTTTCACAACAGATTTTGGGCGCGCTGCGACCATGGTCTATCTGGTCTATGGTCTGTCTGGCTAATCCTCCCCTCGCGCCGCTCCCTGCGTGCTTCTCTCTGCGGAGGCCGCCGCTCTCTGCTCCGCGTGCCGCTCGCTCTGAGGGAGCTGCCGAGTTTGCCGCGGTTCTCAGTCACGCCCCCCGCCACGTCAGCCTTTCGTTTGTCTCAGGTTTCTCTCAGGATTCCCGCTCAGACTCGGGTTTCCTTGCTCTGCCCTGGCTTCACCGTCTCCGGGAAGCCCGGCTCCTTCTCAAAGCCTCAGCAAAAGCCAACAGCACAAGCCAACAGCACTCACCGCAGCCGCCCCACCGCTCCCACAGCCGCCGCTCTCTGCTCCGCGTGTCTCATATTTTTACTTTCCCTCTAGCATCAGCATTACTGGAGAAAATTTATTTTAGAGCTTACTTTGGATCCCTAGATATAGGCTGCAATTAAAATTTTTAAGTTAATTCTATGTTGCACTAAATTCAGTCCCTACATTGTTAGGCACCAAAACTCTCATACATTTCCATATCTGGTTGCTTAGTTCCCAACTCAGGCATTTGCTTCTCATGGTAAATACACACAAATAAATGCTTCATCTTTACCAAGACCTTAAAAATCAGTACATCCCATCCTGTAAGTTCGCTGGGCCAGTGACCTTTGTGTTAATGGCTTTAAAACCTCAGTTGTGCTCACTCTGCAGTCAGTGAGCCAAAGGCCTTTTTCAGCAGAAATTCCCCCTTCAGGTTCATGGCTTTACAGGCATTTTTCAGTGCACAAAGGTGCAAACTGAGATGGTTTGAAAAGGCCTTGTTTTTGAAAAGCATTGACCGCTTTGTTCATGAGAAGGGGAACTCATCAAGTTCTGTACAGTGACAGGAGAAGTCAATGTTCTTTGTCCAGCACATGGGCGAGGAGCCTCCTTGGATGAGGATTCTTGGTGGCCTGTGCAGAACCTGAAACACAAAAGCTTCATAGCATCTGAAACAGTTTTCTGCCTGGGCTGAGATAACACCCACAGAGCTGCTTCTGGGTGCCTGTCTTGAACTCTGCAAGTGCTTCACAAGTTCAGGGGTGGTCAGGGAATCTGGAAGGGAGAAATGGTGGGGATCTGCTGTCTGAATTTTATCTGGTTTGGCTTTAGTCCAGTGATTGCTCCCAGTGGTGTAAAAGTAACGCATGTTAGAGACCAGAATCTTCAACTTCACCTGTCCAAAATGAGCACCCTAACATCAAATGGGGAAATCCAGTTCTCATTCTTGCCTGCTCTTTTTCCATCTCCTTACTTGTACTGTCATCTTATTCCATGATGGAGTTTGATGTTTGAGCTATGCTTAGCAAACTAGCATTTTTTTTTAAGGACATGTACTGGGATAGCTGTTGTTTGATTCCCAAATGACAGAAGGTAGGTACCTCAAAATTCACCTCAGTATATGAGAAACATACTGGGTAACCCAGGAAAGATGGAGTCATCCTGGGAAGGTCCTGCCCAGCAATGCTTTCAGCACTTGGGGGAAGCGTTTTCGGAAAGTGGCTTTATCAGAGAGAGCATCACAGTCTGGTTTTCCAGACTCTTGTGGTCCTATGCTCTTTCATTCTGTCTAAGATGCCATTTATGTGTCTATAAGTTCCATTGGTTTCCTGCCCTAGATTTTAACAACCAGGCCAACCCACCAACCTTTAATGGGACCTTGGGAGTCAGTAGGCACCTCTGATAACATAAAGACTTTAGCAGGTTTCTTACAGAAGCTTTGAAAACCTCTGCCTCTCCTTGTGTCCTCAAGCTGAATGAAGTACATCTTCTGCAAGGTCTAGCTGTTGGAACAGCAGCTTCTAGTTTAATCATCAGAAACTCTCTTGGTAATCACACTCAATACCTGCTGCAGTTTTTTGAGTTCATTATTTGTCATGAGAAAGTATTTAATTGTATTACTCTGTCATTTTCCTTTTCAAGTGCCATTAATGGGCCTAGAGGTTTGTTGTTAATGACTAGACTAGATATCTTGATTTGGTTCATAGGTCTGTCACAGACTCCCGGTATGATCTTGGATGAGTTGCTTGGTCTCTCTGGACCTTGATTCCTGTTCTGTAGTAGCTATAAAATGCATCTTATCCAGCTTTTGTCTAGTAAGAGTATTAGTCAAGTGAAATGGAAGGGGGCAAAGGGCATCCCAGTTGCTTCCTGTGAACACATTAGAAGGGTAAATACCAGGGAGGGAGAAGAGCTACTTAAGCTAAAGTACAGTTTTGGCAGAACAACTGCCTATAAATAGAAGGTGCATAAATTTGAGATGGAAATTTGAAGAAAGTTTCTCATCATCACATCAGTTGAGTTCCAGAGCAGCCTTCCAGCATGAGGTAGGGGAAAGAACAACCTGGTGGGTAGGGTACATTTCTGTGAGAAAAAGCACTTAGGTTATTAATTTTGCTTTCTCAAATAACAAAAATCACTTGTTGGCATAACTATTAAAGTGGGTAAGCTTGAAAGGAACGAAACATGCAATTTTATATTCTTCTTTGTATTTTATACTAAAACATGTAACCTTGTATCATTCTTTATCTTCTACTGTAGCTAGTTTGTGAATACATGTGTAAATCTCCTTTGTAGTTTGTTAAGCTTTGGTTGCAGAGGCGTGAAAACCAGACTCTGGTCTTATCTTTATGGCTGCTTTGGGTGATCGATGTAAACCTGCCTCAGCAGGGAGGTTCCCCCGAAATCCCAGATGGAGCTGGCACCTCCTGAAGGACTCAGAAGACCAAGATAAGAAACTTGTGAGCTTAACAAAGACAGCAAAGACCACCACCCACCCCCCCCCTTTTTTTTCCCCTGAACTGTACTATACCATCCCCCCCTTTTTTCCCCCCTGAATTGTTAGCAAATGTACAAGTGCCAAGTTAACTTTGTAGAAGTTGTGCCTCTGACTTTTGTCACGTGCCCAGTGCTGTTCTTTTGCTCCACCGACTTTGTCCCCAAATAAATTTTACAAAAACTTTGTGAGCTTGTTTCTCACAATTTCCACCCCTCCTAAAATTAAAATGCGTCATTGTAGTGGTTCAGACCCTGCGGGGACCCGAGACCACGTTGCCGCTGCCCCTCCCCCACCCTGGGATGGGGACGGGACAGGGAGTGAAATACAAACCCCGGGGCTGAGATAAGGAAGATTTAATACAGCAGTGCAACAACAGCAATAACACCCCCAGCGATAACAATGTACAGAACAAGAGCTGTACCGCAGGGACACAGCACGAGGGACAGAGCCGGCCAAAAGCCGCTCCCGCCCTGCCCGCGCCTGGGCACCCGGACATGACGTCAGCATGGGATGGAATAGCCCGGCTGTGGCTCCCTCCCAGCTGCTGGCGAAAATGAACCCCATCCCGGCTGAACCGGGACACCTTGCCTGCATATGCAACTAAGCTTTCCTTCCAGATTTGTTCACGGTCAAATATATGTTTGTATGAATGAGAACTAGAGCACCCAAGTATCACTTGTTACCTCAAAAGTGATGCAGCTGCAGTTTATCTTGTTAGAAGATTTATGGTTTTGTAGACAAGACTTTTAAAGACAATTTTTGTCTATTTGGCGATTGTGTAAACAGAAAACCAGTCTTGTTTCTTCTTTTAGCCATCAGACCATTGTTACAGTGTACTATCAGATTTTAAGTTCTCTTCTTGCTCTCACTTTGTCTGTGAATAGATTTGTGTTCCCTCATATATTGACACATTGGCAAGGAGTTGTACACGTGTTCTGACAAACACCTCTGCTGTGAACTGAAGTGAAGCTTTGGTGTTTCTTCCAATCTACATTTGGAGAAGGAGCCAATTTGATTTATATTCTACAGTTTGTGTATGCAGGAAATAAGCATTAATGCATCAGGTCAAGGGGAATAAATTGCCATTAGTGCATCACTTCTGGCAGCCTTCTTAATCTTAGTCTTTCACCACCTAGCCTGGGATTTTCAAAAGGACTCATAGTTAATCCAAGCTCCCCTTGACTTTAAAGAAGGCAATTTTAGTCCTGTCCTGATGCCTTTGAAAGTCTTACCTTTCATTTGTAGTTAATAATATGTTGAGCTCTTTAATGAACAGCCTGTTTCAGTCTTTGGATCTTTCTAACATGTGCTATGGTTGAGTGAAAGGACTTCACAGAGGTAAAGGGTTGACTAAGCCTCTTGCCAGCCCTGGGGGTCTCTGACTGGCTCTGGTGGGAGGTAGGCTTCCTCTGTGGGCTGCTGGTGCTGCCTTTAAGCAGGGACATATGAATCATCAGCAAAATAACTTGAGAAAGGAAAGCTGGAATGAAAAGGAAAACCAGTACTTTCTAGTATTTCTATGTGAAGAAAGTATTCCTTTAAATATGTTTTTATTTATTGTAAGCAATGGCTGTGTTTGCTCAGCTTTTCAAAGCAGCAAGACATATTCTTTATTCTTACTCCTCTTCTGTTTAACTAAAAAGTCACGTATTTCTCTGTGATCCAGTTTTGCCACATCCCACGTGAGATTATTTCATCTTCATACCTGTAAACAGTAATTGCTGCAGTTACGGTTGCAAAATGCTCTCATCATCCCCTTGGTTCATGTACTCATGGTGGACCTGACAAATTCATCTGCAAAACACTTGTTTTAAAAGCAATGTCAGGTTATAGCTAGAAATGCCATCTGGCTGTTTGCAGTAGAAATTAACTTGGGTTTCTTGGGGCATTCCTCTTGCAAGCACTTGGATCCAAAATGGGAAGCCTTAACTCTTTCCCCACCCAATTGCTGGCTGTGCCTGCAGCCAGGTCCCCAGGCACCGCAGCCTTTGCTGTGGGAGCTCCCCAGGCACTTCAAAGCCTGCTGTGGGAAGGTCCCAGGCTGCCTGCCTCTTGACAGTGCTGAGCAGCTCAGTGCCTTGCTCATGGCCAGTGTTGTGACACACAGCCAGGCCTTTCCCCAGCGATCGTGCCCATGGGGCCACATCCTTTGGGTGTTTGCGGTGCACACCTGTCAGATAGGGCTGTGTCCCTGTCAGCAGCTGGCAGTGAGGTGCAGCTCTTTGCATGGAATACTTTAATATTGATATGACCCCGCAGTGTAAGAGGTGGGATACCACCTTGTGACTTGACATCTTCAACACTTTGCAAGTAAGCACATTTATGGTTTATATGAGCAATGCCTCCTCAGCTGTGTTTCATAAATTTTTAGTGGAGGTGTTGCTCCAAGAGAGAGCTGAAATCTTGAATTTTGACTAGAATAAAGTCCCTCCCAGTAGTTGAAAGAAAAGTCCCAGAAAGAGATAAGGCTTGAGTTCCTTTCTTCCTTGTTTCATCTGGGCTAATTGAGGCAGCTTCTAAGTTGGTGTGCTGACCTTTGTGAATCCCCTTCTTTGCTCAGAAATTGTGCACAGATTTTAGCAAAATAATTCAGACCTGTCCTGGAGGAAGGGGATTGATGATAAACCTGTGTCTCTTCCATGCATCTGAATCCAGGAGAAATGACCCTGTTACTGACAGTCTTGTTTTCATTTATCACTATTTTTTTATATATTTAATTTATCCTAGTTCTCATATATAGCAATCTTTAAATTGTTCAAATAAGTGCATGGTCTTCCTTCTCTTATGCAAACTATAAATACATATACTTCACTTGTCTATTTCAAGTTGTTACCTGTGTTAGGGATTTTTCAGCTTCCAGTATGATCAATGGATAGAATACAGGTAAAAAAGAAATGTGTAATACATGCTTTGCCCAAATGTCTGCCCTTTTATTAGAAGGCTGTTACCATACTTCTGTTTAGATAAAATTAAGTTGGCCAGCTGCTGGTGTGGCATTGTGTTGATCTGATATCTTGAACAAGATGAAGGCCTGAAAGGAGCTCCTCAGTCTTCAGAAGGCGATGGTCATCTTACATGGTGTTTGTGTGACTGTATGCATGTTAGCATGCTCATTGGCCTCAGTCGGATTACTTACATCTAAATTTACTTTAATTATCCACAGGATTGGGCCATAATCCTGAGTCTGTAGGATTGAAACCAACTGTTTCCACTGAAGGATGCACGAGGAGTCCAGGGGGATATTGCAGGGTTGTATGTGTCTTGTTTGGGTTCGGTTAGCATTTTTCTTTTGATTTTCATTTTGTCACGTACAGTAGTCTAAAGAATAAACATCAAGTAATTTAGAGAAAAAGTGAATCTCAGTAGCATGGTGCCTTTCTGTTCAGACTAATATCGGGAAGAACTGGAGTGTAAACCCTGCTGTTCACTTGAGTTTTCATTCTCTAGCCTGCTGCATGACAAGGTGTTTTCCTGGCTAATGCTGATCAGAGGCATTCCTAGTGTGATTATATGTCCACTGCAGTGTTCATTTTGCCTTTGGTATGTGCACCCTCTTATAAAATTCTTTGCATACCAGGCTCTGGTTTAGAAGTTTGTTCCCTGTTTGTTTCATGAATCCAGATAAGAAGGCAACTGTGATTTACAGTCATGAATTTGTGATTTAGAATCATAGAATCATTTCAGTTGGAAAAGACCTTCAAGATCGAGTCCAAGTGTAATTTTGACAGCTTTCACTTCCACTGCTCAGTAGTGAACGCACTTGGTAAAATTCCTCCTGTATCACTGAGTATTTTTGTTGACAGGGATTATATTCTGGTTAAGAAAGCAGTGTGCTGGGTTTTCCTCCTCTTGTTCTGCCTGCACAAATGTACTACTTCTTCCCAGTCAAAACCTCTTTAAGTGCTGAAATCACTTTGGGACTTTTTTTTTTTTTTTTAGGAAAATCAATCTTGATAAGTCTGGAGCTCTTCAGACTTCATTGCTGTCTTGCATTACTGACTGTGGGGTAATTATGAACTCTTTCTACACGAGGCTGGAGAATACCAGAAGTCCTGAAATTTGGGATCTAATAACTGTTAATCCTGGAGCATCAGAGCGGACACACAGTCCCAAAGCATGCTGCTTCCTGGTGGGGAGATGGAAGTGTTAAGAGATTCTGTACTGCCAGGCATTAATTAGCCTTCTGATTTGGCACCAGCTAATATCTGTACACCTCTAGGGTTTGCACTGATAAACAAAGTCCTTTTCTCCTATTCAATGCTGTGGCTTTTTGTTTATTGCTCAGTTCCTATTGACTATAGGTGTCATTGCCCTTTTTCCTCCCATAGACCTACCATCATTTAGTTACTCAGGCTGTTAATTTAATCTTGTGCTTCAAGAAAAGCATTTATATTGTCATATTATTAATGAAGAGTTACCCTCTGAATAGATTAAGTCCTTCAGTTTATTGAGTAAGCTAATACAGGAGCAGGGTATAAAATCCCCTGGAAAGCCACTTGTGATGGCACCCTTTCTCCTTATCTGGTTCCAGTCATGTCTGAACCACAACTTTTGAGCCTTTTCCCCATTCTGGATGGCTTTTTTCTTCTCAGTTTACTATTTCCATATGCATAACCCTTTCACAGATCAGTTAATGTTATAATGTGTTGTTGATTTAATTCGAATCACGGAATATTCAGAGTGGGAAGGGACCTCCAGAGATCATCTAGTCCAACTCCTCTGCTTAAAAGCAGGATCCCCTAGAGCACATCACTCAGGACTAAGACACAAAGCACACTGGACATACATACCAGAGAAGAGTTTAATAGCATTTCTGTGAACAAACCTAACATCATTATATTGCATCTTCTTGAAAGATCTAAAAGCAGTTATTTCTCAGACCTTTCTGTAGGATTGCATGTTCTGCCTTTGTCAGGATGTTTGGAGTGGGTATGTTATTATTTCATGTCCTTTCTTATCAGCTTCTGAGTCCAGTGATATCACAAGGTTAAAGAAAAAGTCATTGGCACACAGAATATATAAAGTACGAAGAAATGACTACTATGCCTCACCATAGGGAGCTGCTGTGAGTTATCTACATGCTTATTTTCTGCATGACACTGAAACTGGGTATCGCATTTGGGGGTTTGTTTTTTTTTCTTCCTTGTGTTAAAAATTGTCAACACCAAAATGACCCTAAAATATCCTCCTTCTACAAAAGTTGTTTGTCTATTGCAGTGGCAACATTCATGCTTGCTGTCATGGTCTTTTAACTTTTCCAGGTTATAATATATCTGATATAAATTCTAATGTACCGTTGTGATGCCTGCTTTGTCCTGCAACTGTGTAGCAGACACCCACTGATTCCTGATCACAGCTGATGGGTTTACTCCTCATACTGTGTTTTTTAGATTTCTTCACCTTGTTTTTGAAAAAGGGACTTTCTCAAGGCTTAATCATAGCCTACATTACAATGTGCTTTTTGCCTTTGAGCTGTAGGGGCATATCAGCTTTGGTGTTGTTTTTTTTTCCACCTGTGGGATCGATTATATTACTAGTAAAATTCCTTCTCCTATAATAGTCTTGCAGTTGCTCAGAAAACTTCCTTACCCATGAAGTCTTAGCTGTAAAAGGAGAAATGCCTGAAGTTATGTTCAGCATTTCCATAATAAAGCCACTGGGATGAGAGGTGATGAAAGGAAAGCCATGCTGGGTCTATCTTGCTCCATATACCCACCGCCTCAAGGAACTCACCCCTAATCCTTGCCAGGCTCTGTCAAGATGGACACCCGGAGCACCCTGAGAAGGAACCTTGCCTGGTAGAATCTCAACAGTGGCGTAGGGCCTCTTCCCACTCCCTTTTGCTGTCCTCTTTCCAGACAGAGAGGTGCCATGTGGCATCTGCTGGTTTCTTCTGTGTCTTTGGGAAATGGTGTCAAGGATGCCTTGTTTGAGGCTCCCCTTTGCCCCTCTGTTCTTACATTTTTTGAACCCTTGTCTTTTTTTTCCCTTGATATGCAGTCATTTTCTTGGTTTTCCCACATCTAGCCCTCTGATGCCTGTTCCAGGTCGGAAAGCCAGTCAGGACAGTGGTCTAGGAAAAGATAAGCTGAGAGTGAGCATTTAATCCCAGGGTTTTCAGTGACTGCCTTTTTAGGTATATGTTTTAGTACTCAGTTTGATTTTTTTCATTTGACCGGAGGTAGCTAATCAAAGTTCTGTCTTTTAACACCAGTCATCATTATTTTCATGCAAAGTGTTAATATAACACATACCTGAAGAAAGTGCATATGCCATGTCTGGAACACTGAAACGAATTACCTCAGACATAGAGGCAGAAGGCAATCACTGAAAACAAGGTATGATTTAGGATCAAGATATGGGAAATACGCTATTAGATAATCTTCCCCCACCATTCCAGGTTTATAAAGTAAGTATTGGCATCTGCACACAAAGGTGTTTGGTGCTTTAGGAATGCCAAAGAGGATGTGGCTATTTGACAGAACTACAACCAATTCTATGCTTGGTTTTGCCTACAGGTTATGAGAAAGTGTTGAGAGCTGTTCTCAGCTTTGAGTGGGTCACCTTGTTTTGGTAGCTTGAATTCAGAATATACTCACATACCTAAGTAGTTTATTTCCTATGGGAAAGGAATGCATTTAAGTAGCTGAAAAGAGAATTGGTGCTTCTGGCAGACCACGATTTTTTTGCCTTGTGCTATACCCAAGGCTGGCTGGTGAACCTTTGACCTTGTGAGGGAAAACAGCTGAATCTGTTGCTGTTCTTGGTGTTTTCTCATAGGGAAACCTGTGTGATCAAATTATATTTAGTAGAGAAGCAAGCTAAATGTCTTGTCTTTAGAACTGTTTTGTATCACTTTTTTTTTTTTCCTCCATACAAGATGGGTGTGTTATGCTCTAGGCAGCACCCGGCTGAGCTGAGTCTTCTCAGAAAAGCCTCTTGCACTTTGAACAAGCAGTACGTAGCAGCTGGAGCTCTGCCCCAGTATAGAAAGTCTGTGTGTTACATTTATACTGTAGAATATGCCAGAACTTAAATTCAGGGTAGTTTTCTTCACGACTAAAGCCAGAGGAAAAGCTGAAACTTGCCTTTTGTCTACAGCTGTTTTGTAGAGTTTCAGTTAATTTTCAAAGCCTAGTAACTGTTCTAGTTTCACTATGAAGTCTTGAAATGGAACTTAAAAGGAACATTCCTGTTTGGAGATAAAGCCAGTCATAACTCCTTCTGCTACAAGTTGAAGATTCAAGTTTTGGTTTGTGGGTTTTTTTTTGGTTTTGTTCTGAGCACAAATGAACTCTTCTAATATCGGGAAAGACTAAGGAAAAGGTGCTCTTGATGTATGAAGTCCTGTCCATTCTGTGTTTTCTCACCATTTTTCTTCATAGTTCTTGTTGACCATGAGAAATGTGAACCACAGGTAGTATATATTTTTTTTATCAAAGTTTTTGGTAAACTGACAAGCTTCTGGGAAATAAGCAAGGCTTTTTGTTGCTCCTTTGTCTTTCCATGATATTTTTTTTGGTTATTGTTCTTACTGTGGTTGAGCAGTTGGACTGTAATCTGTAAAGAAAATATGTAGTAGGACCTTTAGACAGTGACATGAAAAATCATTTAATTTGCTGATAATTTTTTTAAATTGCTATAAAGAACCTTGCCTAAGGAGTAGAAGCTGTTGCGTTGCCTGCACCATCTCAAGGGAAAGGTGCTAGATTTCAGGTCTACTCTGTGACCTGCACTAAGAAATATACAGGGGAAATCTGAATTTCAAACCAAGTTAGTGTTAGGTAACATCTCAGAGTAGGAACATCTCATATTCCCACTTAGGCACTGGGGCTAGCAAGAGAGCTCTTGTTAAGAGGGACAAAGCTCCCAGGCTTCTTAAAGGCTAGCAATGATATATATATATACATAATTTATTATTATTATTAAGCACATAAATAAATTAAAAAATAACACCTTGAAAGCCTCAGTCTTGTGTAGGTGCTTGTTTTGCCAATTACTAGGCCTAGTGCAAAGGACACAGCCAGCAGAAAAACAATCCAATAAGCAGATTCTATTGTATACAAAAAGGTCAGTACATGGGTGATCACTGGGGGTACAAACAAGTCAATGAGGTTACACATAACAGACATCAACCCCAGCAACCCCAAGGATGATACAACACGGCCAACAATCGGTGGAACAAACAGAGCAACAAAGTCTTCCATGGCAGAGATAGGAGTGTCCTGGGTTGCAATGTATTCTATTACCATGAGCCGTTGAAGCCTGACACCGGTGTTCCTTGCCCCCCCCCCGCCCGGGACTATTCTTCTGTTAATGCGCCCATCAGGGCCTTGCCCCAGGACTCACCGTCCCTGTGTGAGATGCTCCGGCCAGGGGGGGAGGGGTGGAGCCAAGCATTCCCGCCGGAGATATTTGGCGGGTTGGAGCGGCGCGAGGGGCCTTACCCGCTGGGATCCCAGAGGACAAGGACTGCACCGCCGCCGGATTTCGGAGGAGGACCGGTTTTCTTTTTCTGCAAGATCACCGCTTCGACGGGATCGTTTAAAAGAGAACTGCAGCTGCCACCGAAATCGGATTGCTCAGACTTTTCTTTTCCTTTTCCTACGGACCACCGCTTTAACAGGGCCATTTCGGAGAGAGCTGCAGCTGCCGCTGGATCGGACTGGTACCAGCACCCTGCCCGGCAGGGGCCAGGTTGTATCCCTGACTCTGTCAGGCCTGTAACCAGTTTCTCTGTATTATTGTTTTGTTGTATACATTAGTAAAAACTGTTACTCCCATTTTCCTCATATCTTTGCCTGAAAGCCCCTTAATTTCAATTCTATAACAATTCGGAGGGGAGGGGGTTGTATTTTTCTGTTCCAAGGGGGGCTCCTGCCTTCCTTAGCAGACACCTGTCTTTCAAACCGGGACAAGGAGACAGCCAAGCCAAGAGGCTGATCATACAGGAGAGGTAGCCACATATTGTTCTCACAGAGCCCATGTTCACCAGCACCAAACCTGACTGGGGCCCAGTTGCATGAGGAGCCAGGAGGTCCTTCCCCAACAGGAAACTCTGCACAGTGCAGCCACCTCACAGACAGACACCCCACCCTTCCTGCAAGTGGGCCCAGCTTTTATCCCCACAGCAGGAACCTGGCACTCATTGACCCAATGGGGGCACCTGGGGCTTGTTTACCCAAGGGCTTTCCTTACAAGGTCAGCTGCACCTTGGAGGAAAGCCAAAAGGCAAACTCATCCCCTCCTTTTGAAGGGCCATGGGGACCACCCATATGTCATCCTTAATTCAGGGCTGGGGGTTCAGACCCCAGCACTTCAGTGCTTTACTCTTAGGCCCCAAAGCTTTTATAGTAGTTCATGTTTAAAACTCATAAAAGAAGATACAGCTGACTGGTATAACACTGAAGATCCTTAGGGCCCAGGGGCCCCATAGCATGATGTTCCAGAGGATGCACTTTCCAAAGATTTGAACTTTTCTTGCAAGGCACCTCTCACTGCTGGAGGGGAGTTTCACTTCACCCCTGCTGTTAAACTCTGTTAAACCTGGAAGTGCCAGGTATTCATAACTTACCATGAGGGCTATCTTTGTTAACTACAGCACAGGTTTTTTTTTTTAGGATTTCAGCAGGTTGTGGTCAGAAGAGGAAGCTGGTCTGTGGTGTGTTGACACCAGGTGCCCACCAAATCCACTCTATCTTCCCTCCTCAGCTGGACAGGGTAGACAATACAACAGAAGGCTTGGGAGTTGAGATAAGAACAGGGAGAGATCACTCACCCATTACCATCACAGGCAAAACAGACTCAACTTGGGGAAATTAATTTATTGCCAATCAAATCAGATTAGGGTAATGAGAAATAAAACCAAATCTTAAAATACCTTCCCCCCACCCCTCCCTTCTTCTAGGGCTCAAGTTCACTCCTGATTTCTGTCCCTCCTCCCCCCGAGTGGCACAGGGGGATGGGGAATGGGGGTTGTGGTCAGTTCGTCACACGTTGTCTCTCCTGTTCCTTCCTCCTCAGGGGGAGGACTCCTCACACTCTTCCTCTACTCCAGTGTGGGGTCCCTCCCATGGGAGACAGTTCTTCATTAATTTCTCCAGCATGAGTCCTTCCCACAGGCTGTAGTTCTTCATGAACTGCTCCAGTGTGTGTCTCTTCCACAGGGTGCAGTCCTTCAGGAGCAGACTGCTTCAGCATGGGTCCCCCATGAGGTCACAAGTCCTGCCAGCAAACCTGTTCCAGCATGGGTGGGCACACTCTTACTCCTCCCTCCAACTGCAATTGCTGTTGCACAGCTGTTATCCCAGAGGTGCAACCACTGTCACTGATGGGCTCAGCCTTGCCCAGTGACAGGTCCATCTTGGAGCTGGCTGGCATTGGCTGTTGGACAGAGGGGGAGCTTCTAGCAGCTTCTCACAGAAGCCACCCCTGTAGCCCTCCCCCTGCTACCAAAACCTTGCCACACAAACCCAATACATGATCTAAAATATACATTGTCATTTGACTGAGCTCATGGTTTCAGTAGCTGTACAAGCCTCAGTTTTCCTTTACTCAACCTGGTTTGATTTGACTGTATGATATTACACATAACCTAATGTTTTTCTCTTGCCCCACTCCCCTGGGACTGAGGTAAGGTTTCCTGCTGGTAATTTCTGGTGTGTTAATTGTCATGTTCTGCCTCGACTTGACTACTTTTAAAAATGGCACTGCATAATTGACTTTTCAGGAATAGTTGCTCTTTTAAAGGATTCAGTTTGCTGTATCAGCAAGTGTTGTAGATGTTTTATGCTATTTTTTTCAGAATTTCTGATCTGAGTGATTTACAGCACTTGAACTCCCCAAACTGTTCTGTAATTTACTCTATGTGGATCTTAATCTTTGTCCAGAACACACTGACTACCCATAAAAATTGTTTGGAAAAGGAATTTCCCCTATTAACTCAACAGCAAAAAGTGATGTAAAAAAGTTAACGTAACTGACTGCTCTGCTCCCATGGGTGCTGAGATGAGCTGCAGTCACTCATGCCATCTTATTGTTCTCCTAAAAAATATTAACAAAGAAAATGGGGTTTAGTTTATTGTTTACATGACAGTTTTGCCTGCAGAAGAGATGATGTTTAAATGGGGGACTCTGGTATTGATCTGGACCATGAGCCAGCAATGTGCCCTTGTGGCCAAGAAGGCCAATGGCATCCTGGGGTGTATTAGAAAGGGGGTGGTTAGTAGGTCAAGAGAGGTTCTCCTCCCCCTCTATTCTGCCTTGGTGAGGCCACATCTGGAGTATTGTGTCCAGTTCTGGGCCCCCCAGTTCAAGAAGGACAGGGAACTACTTGAGAGAGTCCAGCGCAGAGCCACAAAGATGATGGAGGGAGTGGAACATCTCCCTTCTGAGGAAAGGCTGAGGGAGCTGGGTCTCTTTAGCTTGGAGAAGAGGAGACTGAGGGGTGACCTTGCTATCTGAAATGCCTGCACAGCAATGCACGCAGTATGGGGAATAAACAGGAGGAGTTAGAGGTCTGTGTGCGGTCTAAAGGTTATGACCTGGTGGCAATTACAGAGACATGGTGGGACAGCTCACATGACTGCAATGTGGTCATGGATGGCTATGTCATTTTTAGGAAAGATCGGTCAGTGAAGCAAGGTGGTGGAGTTGCTCTCTATGTGAGGGAGCAACTAGAATGTATTGAGTTTTGTCCAGGGACTGATGAGGGGCAAGTTGAAAGTCTGTGGGTAAGAATTAAGGGGCAGGCAGGCATGGGTGATACAGTTGTGGGGGTCTATTACAGACCTCCTGATCAGGACGAGGGAGTTGATGAGGCTTTCTACAGGCAGCTGAAAGCAGCCTCACAACTACAGGCCTTGGTCCTCATGGGGGATTTTAACTACCCCGATATCTGCTGGAAGACTTACACAGCCAGCCATTCACAGTCTAGGAGGTTCCTCCAGTGCATTGATGACAACTACTTAATGCAAATGGTGGATAAGCCGACTAGGAGAGGAGCGCTGCTGGATCTTGTACTTACCAACAAGGAGGGTCTTGTTGAAGCAGTGATGGTCGATGGCAGCCTTGGCTGCAGTGATCATGAGATGGTGGAGTTCAGGATCCTGTGTGGGAGGAAGAGAGTACCTAGCAAGACCAGAACCCTGGACTTTCGCAGGGCCAACTTTAGCCTCCTCAATCAATTGTTAAGGGAAGTCCCATGGGACAGGGTGCTAGATGGTAAAGGGGCTCAAGATAGTTGGTCAACATTCAAGGACCACTTCTAGCAAGCTCAGGATCAGAGCGTCCCAATGGGTATGAAATCAAGTAAGGGAGCTAGGAGACCAGCATGGTTAAACAAGGAACTGCTGGGCAAACTCGGGTGGAAAAAAAGAATCTATGGATCATGGAAAGAGGGGCTAGTCACTTGGGAGGAATATAGGACAGTTGTCAGAGGATGTAGAGAGGCAATTAGGAAAGCTAAGGCCTCCTTGGAACTTAACCCTGCAAGCCAGGTCAAGGACAATAGGAAGGGCTTTTTCAAATACATAGCTAATAAAACTAACACTAGAGGCAATATAGGCCCACTGATGAATGAGGTGGGTGCCCTAGAGACAGAGGATATAAAGAAGGCAGAGGTGCTGAATGCCTTCTTTGCCTCTGTCTTTACTCCTGCAGGCTTTCCCCAGGAGCCCCTGATCCCTGTAGCCCCAGAAGAAGTCAGGATAAAGGAGGAGTTTGATTTGGTAGATGAGGATTGGGTTAGGGATCAGTTGAGCAATCAGGATATCCATAAATCAATGGGACCAGATGGAATGCACCCAAGGGTGCTGAGGGGGCTGGCAGAGGTCATTGCTAGGCCACTCTCCATCATCTTTGTTAAGTCATGGAGAACAGGAGAGGTGCCTGAGGACTGGAGGATAGCAAATGTCACTCCAATCTATAAGAAGGGCAAGAAGGAGGACCCTGGTAACTATAGACTGGTCAGCCTCACCTCCATCCCTGGAAAGGTGATGGAGCAGCTTGTTCTTGGCACTATCTCTAGGCATATCAAGGATGAGGGGGTCATTAAGAGCAGTCAACATGGTTTTACCAAGGGTAAGTCATGTTTGACCAACCTTATTGCCTTCTATGAGGAAATAACTAGGTGGATAGATGATGGTAGAGCGGTAGATGTGGTTTATCTGGATTTCAGTAAAGCATTTGACACTGTCTCCCACAGCATCCTTGTAGATAAGCTGAGAAAGTATGGGTCTGGTGATCAGGTAGTGAGGTGGATTGCGAACTGGCTGAAGGGAAGAAGCCAGAGAGTTGTGGTTAATGGGACGGAGTCTAGTTGGAGGCCTGTGACTAGTGGAGTCCCTCAGGGGTCGGTACTGGGACCGGTGTTGTTTAATATCTTCATCAACGACTTGGATGAGGGTACAGAATGTATCCTCAGCAAGTTTGCTGATGACACCAAACTGGGAGGAGTGGCTGACACACCAGAGGGTTGTGCTGCCATTCAGAGAGACCTCGATAGGCTGGAGAGTTGCGCGGGGAGAAACTTAATGAAATTCAACAAGGGCAAGCGTAGAGTTTTGCATCTGGGGAAGAACAACCCCATGTACCAGTACAGGTTGGTGGCCGACCTGCTGAGAGCAGTGTAGGGGAAAGGGACCTGGGGGTCCTGGTGGACAGCAGGGTGACCATGAGCCAGCAATGTGCCCTTGTGGCCAAGAAGGCCAATGGCATCCTGGGGTGTATTAGAAAGGGAGTGGTTAGTAGGTCAAGAGAGGTTCTCCTTCCCCTCTATTCTGCCCCGGTGAGGCCACATCTGGAGTATTGTGTCCAGTTCTGGGCCCCCCAGTTCAAGAAGGACAGGGAACTACTTGAGAGAGTCCAGCGCAGAGCCACAAAGATGATGGAGGGAGTGGAACATCTCCCTTCTGAGGAAAGGCTGAGGGAGCTGGGTCTCTTTAGCTTGGAGAAGAGGAGACTGAGGGGTGACCTCATTAATGTTTATAAATATGTCAAGGGTGAGTGTCATGAGGATGGAGCCAGGCTCTTCTCAGTGACATCCAATGATAGGACAAGGGGCAATGGGTGCAAGCTGGAACATAGGAGGTTCCACATAAATGTGAGGAAGAACTTCTTCCCAGTGAGGGTGACAGAGCACTGGCACAGGCTGCCCAGAGAGGGTGTGGAGTCTCCTTCTCTGGAGACATTCAAAACCCACCTGGACATGTTCCTGTGTGACCTGACCTAGGTGTTCCTGCTCTGGCAGGGGGATTGGACTAGATGATCTTTTGAGGTCCCTTCCTATCCCTGACATTCTGTGATTCTGTGATTCTGTCTGGATGCCAAACCAAGATCCCAGAAATTTGTTGTCTCCTGAGGCCGTGCATGAGATGACTTGCCTCTCCACCTGGGGTGTCTGGGGTGGCATGCCACCCCCAGCTGCGGGCATGGTGAAGGGGGCAACTTATAGCTTTCATTTCTGAGTCTTCAGGGTTAACATCTTCAGGTCTTCTCCTTTCCTTTCATAATGAAGAATGTAGGCCTTTTTTCTTCATGAAAACCAAGGGCAGCAGGTTTGGCAAAATGATGCCAGGAGCTGGGCATTTATGCAAAAAAGCGTGGAGTGTTGTTCCTGTGGAGAAAGAGCTGTCAGTGCTGGGTCAGCAAAGTTGAGGGTGGGATGTGGACACCACAGCCTGTAGACCAGCCCATTACCTCCCACCTCAGACTGCAGCCTTGCTGCTCAGGTGGCCTGTTCAGTTCGTGCCTTCCTTGACATGCAGATCTCCATTTATTTGTGGTAGTGAGCAGGATTTTTATTCTTTAAAGGCCACTTTGGTAGCTCTAATGCATTCGTAATTCTTGGCTCACTGAGCCAGGCTTAACTGTGCCTTTTTGCAGTTCGTCTCGCAGGTCCCAAACCATCTCTTGACATGCTGTTGACGAGTCATGTCTCAACCCCCCATGTGGTCTCATCTATGTTTTGTTTTATGTTTTGGCCTGATCTGGTGCACTTACCCAAATGCCATACATCTTACACTTCCAAAGACTGATCCTGTTGTAGTTTGAAGCAGTAAGCTCCCTCCTCACTTTAAGATTGCTGAATTTACTTCCTGCCCTTATAATCACTGGATATCGTTTCTCCAAAGACTTCCTTCTTGAGCATGAAAAAACTACCCCAAGAGCCTTTTGCTTACATTTTCAGTAGATGGCTTCTTCAAACCACTCCCAGATGTGCCATCCATCCAAATAATGTTGGGCTGGTTAGTTTTAGAGGTTCTTGAGAAACATGAGAGAATTCCCATATTATTGAGTTATGAACAAAATTTTTCCCATGAAAAATTCCTTCCCTGCCTTCTTAGGGTTAACAGTTGCATTTAAGTTGTGGAGCACAAGAAAGCTTGTTTTGGTATTTAAAACGAAAAAGAAAATGGGAAGAAAAATTACTGTGTGTGCTGGTGCCCCCTTGGTTTCAGTTTGATGTTGTGTCAGTGCAGGACACAGCCCAGCAGAGCATTAACTGGGCAGGAGATTGTTTTCTTTAATCTTTTACATTTGCTGCCTTTTCACTCTCACTGTATATTCTCTTTTTAATGGATTTTAAAGATCATTCTGAGCAGCATGCCAGGGTGTTGAAACAACTCCCCTGGCCTATTCCACCAGGCAGTCCCGTGTATTTCTAACCTATATTTGCTGTCAAACTTGTAGCTCTGATTTTCTGTATCCTACCGATGTCTGACTAGGGCACACATCTGAACCTTGCTGTCTCTGCTCATTTCTGTCAGCACGTCAAGTGTTGTGCAACTACTTTTCACTTCTAACCTTACTGAATCAGCGTGGAGAGCTGTCTTTGTCTATGTGGATGTGTATATATGTATATCTATAAGTATATATACAGTACATATATACTGTAAGTAGTGGGGTGGTTACTGCTGGCCGCAGTGTGTAAAAATCCTACCTTTTTCTGAACTGGTGTGCTGATAATGCCCAGGCCTCCTAAAATTACCCACTTTTCTCTGAGGCTTATCAGCACTCCCATTTCAGGTAGGTGCTCTGATTGAGCCCGAATGCATGTGTTTCGGCTGGTGTTAGCCTTGTCACAATGCTCTGATTTTGAAATAATTTTCCCTTTACACCAAACTGTTAGGTTTGCCTCTGTACTTGTTTGGGTTTTTTTGTGCAGCAACCTAGTGAATGGCGCCTGAACCAGGAAAGCAGAATGATTTAGGAATTCTATTCCCAGTTCTAGCGCTGATTTAAAGCGTGGGCTTGGGCAAGTGACTGCTGGTCTGCTTTGCCTTACATTCATTGGAGGCAATGATATTCATTTATGCATCTCCTGGAGCTGCTCAGCTATGGTATGAATGCAGGGTGGATTGACCCACAGGACCTGCGGTAACTAGCTGCAGTAGGTATTGTGGAGTACTTCTTAATCACTTTCTGTATATTTTTATTGTCCCCCTCCCAGACCAGATGGATTTGAAATTTATAGTTCTGAGAAACTGGATTCCTTTGTTCATACTGTATGGCTTTTTTTTCCCCCTTTTTTTTTGCCCCTTTTATTTTTTCCCAGTATGGGGGTGTCTAATTTAATAAAGGATTCAATCAGCTGGAATGTGCACTTTGGAAAGTGACAAACAGCAGAGGCTTCCAGGGGAGGCCAGGTGTGTGAGCCAGCTTGAGGAGAGAGAAAGAATGAGGCAACTGTAAAATAAGAGATGTCTGATGCAGTTAACATACAAATACCATACACAAAATTAATAGTCTGCTCTCTTTCTTCATCATGCTAGAATGTGATGGTGTTTGACCTCTTTACTGCTTTACTTTGACTGAGGTTTAATGCTTTATGACAGGTGACAGGTTTGATGGCATTTGCTTTTCTCAGATAAAAATATATATATATATATATATATCCACCTGCCCCTTGTTTTATTTGGGGCCTGCAAAGGGTTAAGGGCTGCTGAATGCAGACATATATGGCGCTGTATTGATATACTTTGTAATAGAAAACAGAACTATCCAGGTCAAATATCAATAACATTCTATAAGCCTTTCTAGGAAAATATAATTAAAAACATTCAAAGCTGTTTCCCATAACTGAATTTACTGTGTCTTATTGACTTCAGTCCCACATCTACAATGTGATACTGACTTTTAGAGCTCTGCCTATTTTAAAAATAAACACAAAATCAGGTGGTGGTATTCATTTTATTAGAAATCTTGCCCTCCTTTTCTCCCTGAAGCAGGGATCACATTGAACTGTTTGAATAACAAAATGGTGGGGTAGCCCTTCAGCTGGTTTAAACTGTCATGGTCTCACTGAAAGCAGCTAAACCAGTGGACCATCAACTGAGAACCTATTCCATGTTCTGCATTTAAGCTACTTATTCCTTTGCACCCAAGGCCACCAGTTACAGCACTACCTCTGGTTTTATTATCAAGCTATATTGACTTGTTTTCATATTGAATATTATAAGTAGGATTTAGAGTAGCAAGTTCACTAAGTCTTTTAAATATTTCAGACAGAATGAGTTTGCTTTTCGAATTCTGTCCCTCCCTCTCCTCAAAGCAAATATTTTGTCGTATCATCCACATTTGAATCAGGAGTATATTCCTCCAAGCATATAATTTTAATTATAAATATATTTTGTGTATTCAGTAAGTTCTTAAAACCAATTTGCTAGTACAGCCTCTTAAAAAAAAAAAGTATCATAGTCTCAAAAATTGAATGTTTATATAAACTAAGTGATACTATACCATATTCATTAATTATCTTTATTCTGAAGACTTGTACCAGATATTAAGTATGTCTGTATTTTTCGCACAAATCTGCTAGTGGAACAATTTTTAGTTATAAATATTAATAATACAGGGCTGTTTCTGCAAATATTACAAGAGGCTAAGAAAAATCTTTTCTGAGAATAGTTCTGTTATTATTGTTGGCCGTGGGTAGCTTAGCACTTAATGGTTATCACACAATATGTGATCAGTATTTAAGATTTTTGAAGAAGTCAGATGTATGCAGATGTCTAAAATAGATGTGTGTACACCCCCGCCTCCCCCATATATATACAAAGAAGGAATAAGTGTAGAACCTTACAAGGAGTTAAAATGGTTTATTTCCATTAAATTCAATGTGCTCATGTAACAATGGTCTGATTTTCCTGAAATAGGAAGTTTCCTGGAAGTTGGTAGGGATTGCGTTGTAGAAGAGAGGGAAGGATTCGGACTGTTTCCTTTCTACTTGAATTGAGTATGTTTGTGGCTCAAATAATAGAATACCAAGATTTAACATTAACTTCCTTTAAAAACATTCAGAAATGGATATTTATTAGTTGTGACAGCCTAGAATATTTTTTAGTCCACTAATGTTTTACGTGCTTTTTTATGTAGTTGGGGCTTAATTGTTAAAATAAAGAGCGCTCTTCATCGGGAGTGTCCTTGTCCTGAGGCAAACAGTGGCAGCACTTAGAAAAATCTGAAGGTCAGTGCTAAATGTACTCCAAAGGAGATGAGGTTAAAAAAAAAATCATTCTGAAAATATTGCGAGCTAAACAGGAATATTGTGTATGGAACAACAAAAGTTAAAATAATTTTTTCCTTCAGCAAGTACCTTTTTACCTTATTATAACTTAATAGATATATGTGAAGCTGGTAGACAGAAAGGCTTCTGTATGAACCAGAATTATATTTCTTGTGCTGTCAAAATTGCTATAATTCTGTGGCTGAGTTTTAAAAATTTCATCCTAAAGATGATATGAGCTACTATTCTTGTTGCTATTTGATCTGCATACTCAGCTAGGAATTAATTTCAGTGAATAGTATCTTAATTTATTTTTCAAGTCATTTTAAGTCACCTGTAAATTGTAGGCAGGTCTGAGCCATTATTTTTGTATTTAACTTTTGGAAAAAAACCTCAGTTTCAGTTTGAAATGCAGAATATTTTACACTCTAGGTATTTTTATTATTATAATAACTGTATGTTTTGATGTATATATTTTCTGCTCGCAGTATTAGAAACTACATTAGTATGTAAAAGGGAACAGGAATAAATAACTTAAAAATCTGTAGGGCTTGTGTCATTTTCATTAGTTAGTTCATGTCATTTATATTTTCTTCATGTCTAGCGAAAAAAATGGCTCTACAGTCTTGTTTTGGATTGATGTATCTCTTGTCTAAATTTAAAGGTGGTGGTGGTAAAATATTTGCCAAGAGGAAAGTGTATGGGATTTTGATGGACTGTCCTGTTGTTCTCTTTAAACAAAACTGCTTACAAACACTCAAGAACAAGCACACAGACTGGGCAGTGGGTATAGATTTTCACTCACACAATTCCCTCTTTCAAATCTGATAGTGCTGTGCTGTGCCATTTCAAGAAGGAATATTGATTACAAGCATTATAGTATCATTAAATGTTCTTCATTAAAACTTCACTGGTTTAGCATACAGGTGGCAGTAGGAAGATTAAACCAAGCAGATGAATATTACTAAAAGACGACAGGAAAAACAATTTGATCCAGACCTGCATCGTTTGTTTTCACTGCAACTTCCCCCTGACTCCCCATTTTTCACATAGCCCATGAATACTTGGAAAAAAACATTGTTAAATCAAATTTTTAAATACATCTATAAATTTGGCAGAGTCAATTACTTGCCTGGGCCTGCCACTTTTATATTTTTAACTCTGTTTTTACTTGCTGTGTGAGAAGCATAACTGCAGTATGCAGAGAAGTTGTAATTGCAGTAACATATGCAGTAGCATATTTTTTCCAGTTGCAAATTAATTATTCTCTTTATCTTTTGTGGAACACTGTGATTTTATGATTATTATCAGGCCTCTTGAGGTAGTTAGAATATTGTGTAATATTTTTATGAGTTCAGAGATCAGACTTGACTGTACAAGAGTGGTTAAAGCATATGGACACACCCCCAAAGTTTCCAGTAACAATTACATTCCAAGAAAGGTGCTAAATATATTGCTACCAAGAATCTTCTGGTTTTTTCCTCCTTCAATCTTCGATGTCATTTGGGATTGCCAAGAATTTTCACCTCACCTACTTAAAACATTTAAACATGAATATAAAAATTTGCTTTAGGTTTTATCCTACCCAGGAAGCTTGATCCTGTGGCTGTCACCTGGCAAAAATTCCCACTGTTTTAAATGCGAGTCTTCCTTGTGTCAGGACTGCAGGAATAGGGCTGGAGTTAGTTAGCCCTTTGTGGTGGAATTATTCTGAGCCCACGCGAGGCTGCTGGTGTTATTCTAACTGAAAACTTCACTACAAAGGCACAAGCCTTTGCAAAGAAAGTTTCCAAGATCACTTGTTTACATTTTATAATTCAGAGATGCAAACTGGTTGGTAGTGTTATGGTCAGTGCTTGTTTTAATTTAGAGATGTGTTAACCTTTTAGGGTTTTTTTTTTGGGGGGGGGGAGGAAACAAGTTCTTAATGTAATTTTTTTATATACCCAAAGCAAAAGCTGTAAATGGATTTGAAATTATGACATACTTCTTTAGGTCAGCATTATACTTAGTACACAGTTTCTACCCACAATTACTTCGAAAAGTGAGAGCAGATGATAATTGGGGTAGTTTGCAGGCAATAGCAACCTGCATTTTCTCACAGGAACCTTAGTAACAGTGTGACATAACGAAGGTAAAAGCAAATTGAGTTAGAGAACAGCAAACAAATAAAATTCTTCAGCAGCAACTAGTCCTGTAATGTAATCCAATCTGTTTTAATACTGAGATTTTTTCCAAGAAAGCAGGAAACAGTAAAGGGTAAGGCTTTCAAACCTCTGCTGTTTCGTTTACAGATCCCTTGTGTTAATTTAATGCTTCTAGGGAACTGAGGCTCTTTCTTTTTTCTCAGAATCCCTTCTCTAGGAAAGAGTGGTGTGGCACTGAGAAGCAGTCATGGTTTACAACAGATAAGCCAAAGGACCTGGCTTCAAATTCCACACTTCTCTGAGAAAACAAAACACGCCAATGCGTGCTTCTCCCTAAAGCAGATGTTTTCTTGCTAACAGGCTACAGAAAATTTACCTTAGAAGGAGCTTAGCAGGCAACCTTCAGGGCCTTGACTCTCCTCCCCTTCTCCTGTCCCTCCAGTGCGTGCACCAGCATCTAGCAATTCTGTGCAGTTAGGATTTTTAAGCATAAAAGATAAATATTTATAGCTATTACTTTTGGAGCATTACCCTGAAAGTTTAACTGGCACAAAATTCACACTCCTGCCGGTGTGACTGTGCCAGCTGCAACCCCAGCAAATGCAACACCTGCCTCTTCCCAAACCCTTGAAACACCCCCTCACTCCCCCCAAACCAGAGACACCCACCTGGACAACTGGATTTTGCAGCTAAAACTGATTTTTGTCTGGAAAAACACAGAACAAGTTGCTTGCAAAAAGCCAGCCTGGCTGCTGTCAGCCATGTGCTTGTTAGCAGCCCCGCCGCCACAGCTTTCAGAGATGCCTGGGTGATGTGTTTTGGCCTCTCGCTGTTCCTTTACTTCATTTTGCTGGTTCAGAAAAGGGTTCACAGTGTGATTTCTGAAACTGCAAGAGCCCTGGCTTCTGGGGTTTTGTTGGCAGTGAGGGTTTGGGGTGTAAGTTGCGGGGTTTGGGCAAAGGGGACTGTGGGGTGCCCACTGCCGGTCCCCGAGCAGCCCCTGCTGCCTGGCCCACGTGCTGCAGCTGGGAGCCTGAGGAGACATCTAGAAGGGGACCATCGCTGGGGACCCACTCCTGGTCCTCAGGGGCAGGGGAGAATGAAATGTGTGGAGAAGGGGTAAGGGAGGCCCAGCAGGAAGGAACAGCTGCTGGATCCCAGCTGCCTGTGCTGTGTCCTCCTACATACCATGCATGGCACGTGGGCAAAACAAGGAAAATTGAAGCTAGGAGGGGGCAGAAGTTCATCTCTTCTTTTATTTGTTTGTTTTTCCCCCTCAACATCTGAATCAGTAATTAAAACTTTTTGTTAATTGGCAATAAAGTGAATTAAGTAAAAGTCCTGGAGTTGAGACTGTTTTGCCCACAAGAGGAAGGGAAAAGCAAAAATCAACAGCATGCTTTATAACCAGCAGGCTCTCCTGTCTTTGGCTGTAGTTTGCCTGGCATGGAAGGAGATTTTCAGGAACTTTGTTCTTGTTGTGGTACAGAACATCCTGATAGGCTGATACTTTTTCTCTGCTCATTGATTTTTTTTCATTACTGTGTAAAGGCAAGGAGAATATCTGAAAAGGCTGAGCTGTATCTTCTCCCATTCCCTGCATAGACCAAAAGGATCTCAGAGCCATGTGGTTGAAGCAGGGATTTGGCAGAAGGGAAGAGCATTGCCCTATATCATACATTCTTGGTCTCAGCCTCACACCTGGTGCCATACAGCTTAGGAAGGAAAATTAAGCAAACAGTGTGCCATTGAGAATCCTGCTGCCAAGCCAGAGCAGGTGCAGCTCCTCCAGAGTCTCACTCATGGTTTAGGCATATGGCTGTGAAACTTGTAGTTCATGGGATCAATACCAGAGTGGGATGTCATAACAGTCTAGAGATTTCCCAAGATTAAGGAAATATCTTGGGCATCTGAAGTGCTGGGGTCTGAACCCCCAGCCCTGAATTAAGGATGACATATGGGTGGTCCCCATGGCCCTTCAAAAGGAGGGGATGAGTTTGCCTTTTGGCTTTCCTCCAAGGTGCAGCTGACCTTGTAAGGAAAGCCCTTGGGTAAACAAGCCCCAGGTGCCCCCATTGGGTCAATGAGTGCCAGGTTCCTGCTGTGGGGATAAAAGCTGGGCCCACTTGCAGGAAGGGTGGGGTGTCTGTCTGAGAGGTGGCTGCACTGTGCAGAGTTTCCTGTTGGGGGAGGACCTCCTGCCTCTCCCTGCAACTGGGCCCCAGTCAGGTCTGGCATTTGCGAACACGGGCTTTGTGGGGAGACAATATGGGGCTGCTTCTCTCCTATATTATCAGCCTATTGACTTGGTTGTCTCCCATCTCTTCTATGGGAGACTGTGTCTTTGTTTATTCCACCTATTATTGGTTGTGCTATGTCATTCCTGGGGTCGCTGGGGTTGATGTCTATTATGTGTGATCTGACTTGTTTGTACCCCCAGCAATCCCCCATATACTGACTTTTCTATGTACAATAGAATCTGGTTACTGGTTTGTTCTACTGCTGGCTGTGTCCTTTGTGCTAGGCCTAGTGATTGGCAAAACAGCATCTTTTCGGTGGCAGCTGTTACTCCCATGTAAGCAGAGGGAGACAAACCTCATGCTGTGGTAGATAAAGCACTACCCTGACTTTCTTCTTAAACCTTCCTTCCTGGGTTTTATACAGGAGGGAGAGCTCTGCATCCATTTCATCAGCAGGTTCAGTTTATATTTGCAATGTACGTTAGATGAGCTAATACTGAGGAGTGGTGCGAGAGAAAAAAGAAAAAGGAGGTTATGATTTTAGAGGGTGTTAAGATGCTAAATACTGTGCTGTTGAGATTTGTAGCAATTTTAGAACTTCTCATTTCATTTTCCTTTTGCAAAGGTATGTGAATCCTGCAAAGAATTTTTGATAATGTCAAAATGTTGTCCCTACCAATTATGGTAACAAACTTTGAAAAAAAATTGGCTACTCTGTTAAAAATTTGCAAACTGAACTTCCATTCCCATCCCTGCTATTTCCAGATGTTTCTTTTGTTTTGTCATCCTGGTGTGTAAGCCACTCAGGGTTGGCAATGTTGTACAAGGTATCACTGATTTCTTCTAATCCATGTGTTAACTCTTCAAAACAGCATATTGTGTGTGAACAGGCTTTGAGAAAACATGAACATAAAAATAAGGATGGCCATATGAAGCCAGACCAAAGTCCCTCTGTCTCAGCAACCTGTTTCTGATTAAGATCAGTAGCCCAGTGGCTGAGGGAAAGCTGTAAGAACAGGATCTGCCTGCAACAGTAGGTACCTGCCATACTCTTCCTTCAGGCTGGGGCTTGGAGGCTTCATTTGCTGCATTTTGTATCTTGGTGTTGTATAGTCCTTCATGGATTTTTCTCTCCTTTAATTTGAGAATGTGCTTATTGAAACTTGGCACCTGCAGATTGTGACGGATTGAACTTTTGACCTACTCTCCCATTTGGTTGCACTTGATGCACTTCTGTTCCCCAAACATGGTTGGCTTGAAGGAGAGAGGACAGCATGTTCTATCTAAGGATGTAGCCTGTGATGACCATGTAATAAAAACATCTACCTTCAAGAACAAAGGCAAATTCCAGTTCTACAGAGAGATGCATACAGGAAGACCCTTTCTCTTTGGCTCTTCTCTTCATTCACCAGGGCTCTTCCTAGGCTCAGGAGACCAAAGTGAGCCTTTTCTGCTGAAGGACTGGCTCTGTAAAGTCACATAGTGAGACTGTTTGTCTGACAAATGCTTCTGATGAAGAAGAATAACACCCTCAGGCAGTTGGGTGCCAGTTTGGTGTTATTTACATAAAGCCTCACATAAAGACTTGAAGTGTTTTCTTTCATCAGTGTGCAATGCATGACAAACCAGCTTCATGTATGGAAGGGCAATGTCTGTCTGTCTCCCCTGTATAAAATAGTCCCCAGCAGCTTTCCTATGAGTGTCTGCCTTCTGGCTGGTGCAGCTTTCATCATTGCTTATTTCTTTTCCGCATAGGATTAATCTGCACCATTTGTGCAGTTGTTCAGCAGTAATGCAAAATAATATGTACCATGATGTGGAAATTGCTCAACGCGGGCAGTCTTCCAGATCTATCGAAAGAGCCGTGCCATCTACTCTGCTGCTTTGTGTCTTCGCTGGATTTCTTGGCAGTCAGAAGGAAGATAATAAAACTGTACTCTGCGTACCAGACAGATAGAATTTGTCCTGCATCATATTAAGTAGTGCTTATTAATTCATAGCTTCTGTTTTTGTTTTTTTTTTAAATGAAGATGAAAGTTTGTAGGTGTTTAATTCACAGGGGGTAGAAGGGATTTCCATGTTGCCCTATACATTGTAATAATAATAATAATGAACAAGAAAAACATGAAAGGCCACCCACTGCAAAATATGGATTAAAACAAGTCAACTTTTATGCAAATATGGTAATCCTTGTTTTCACAAAAACTTCTTCAGACATGCAGTGGGGTTTTCTGCTCGCACTGAGGTCCTTGGTTTTTATCCTATTTCCTTTTGTTACACTGTTGGGAGGTACTGAAGTTGAATAAAACTAGTGTTTTCAGAGAGATGCCTTAAAAAGTATATTCTGTGAAGAAAAAAGATATTAAAGATGAAGTTAAAATCTACATTTTATTTTTACCTAAATATTAACAAAGTTTGACCTTTGAACTTGAAGATTAAGGGTCATTAATACAAGGGTTTGTGACTGACTATGTGAAGTGTGGCTATAATTGCATTGCCCTTCATTTACATATAATTCATTTACAAGACAGAGCTTTGATCTTTCAGGTCAATACAGACCTGATATGGTTGATATGTTGACTTGTGCTGTGATTGAGTTCCAGGTCGTTGTGTGATTTTACTTGTAAAAGCACAGCATAGTCAGTTGCTAGAAGCTGACAGAGAGGGAATAAGCCAGTGGAGCCAAAGTCATCCTGCGTGATCGACTCGCTGGTCACAGTAACGTGAGAAATGTGAAATGAGAATCAGCCCTATTGTTCTGGACAGTCACTGTCTCCAGGTGTGGAGGCCTTGATATATAGGGCGAGGGAAAAAATGATTATTTTACTTTTACGTCTAACAAATTAAGCAGCAGAATGGTTTCTCCAAAGTTTATGGCAGATTCAGGAACTGAACTATTAAGTTCCAGTCCACTGTCCTAACCACAGACAGTTTTTTCCTATCCTCAATTAAATGAAATAATTTGAAAGCTTTCAAGGCTGTTGTTCAAAGGTACCTCAGAGCTGATGGCACTGGTCCATCTTAACCTGTGAGCATTTTAATGTCTGGTATCTATTTTACTTAAAAATTTGCAGGAATTTAACTTCTGAGATTAAAGTCTTCTACTAGCTCACTTTTGAATTCTTCCATAGTCCCAAAAGAAAAGAGAAATTGCTGTTTCCTCTGCAGAGAATTACTTGAGGTGGTATTTCAAAACCATCAGTCTGTATGTTTTCTAGAAAACCTGGTAAAATAATTCTTTAAATTTCTAAAATATTGCAGCCCTATATTAGCTCTAAATATCTTTTTGCCTATAGTTCTTGCTCCCTTCATTGTAAAACCAGGGGCTTGCTTCTGCTCTGGGGATTAGGCAACACAGAGATGAATGTGTTTAAAAAAAAAAAAAAAAAAAAAATTCTTTTGAAGTACAGTTGTACATGTCTGAACATAAGATTCCAGTGGGCATGAATGAAGAATGGGTATCAGATTATTTGCATTGAATTTTTACTTGGAATCTGGAGTTAGATTTGGGGAACTTTACCAAAATACATAACTCCAGAATGCATGAACTTTAAGCTGTGTCAGTAATTCCTTTTTTTTATAGTTATCACTGTTCCTAATGAATTTTCTGCAACTTATTTTAATGGCTTTCAGTGTGCTTGTTAGGATTCCAAGATACTTATTGTTTGTACATCATAAAAACACCATGCTGTCTTTCAACAGAAAGGTTTTCCTTTTAAGTACATTTCATGAAGTGACAAAGACAGCCGTTAAAAAGACAGCATTGAATAACTTCTGCCAAGTTTCAGTGAACAAATTTTTATTTAAATTAGGAATGGAAAAGATTTCCTGAACCTAGCATTCATTTTCTTACTGTTCCAGGCAACATCCTCTGGCTACACCATTTGCAAACTGATCAAAATCCCGTTAAGTTCTTTGTCTTTGCTACTGTCATTAAAAATATGTTTCAAAACCTCAGTGCAGTCAGGCTAGAAGCTGCCTTCTAACTTCAGCCTGAATGTCATTGTGGCCTGTTTATATACACTTGTTCTTGAGTGAACATTGTCATACAGGCCAGTCAGCTTCACCCCCATCCCTGGAACGGTGATGGAACAGCTCATTCTGGATGTCATCTCTAAGCAGAAGGCTGTACTGCCATCCAGTGAGGTCTGGACAGGCTGGAGAGTTGGGTGGAGAGGAACCTAATAAAGTTCAACAAAGGCAAGTATAGGGTTCTGCACCTAGGGAGGAACAACCCCATGCACCAGTACTGGTTAGGGGCTGACCTGCTGGAGAGCAGCTCTGCAGAGAAGGACCTGTGAGTCAGAGTGGACAGTAAGTTAACCATGAGCCAGCAATGTGCCCTTGTGGCCAAGAAGGCCAATGGTATCCTGGGGTGCATTAAGAAGAGCGTGGCCAGCAGGTCAAGGGAGGTGATCCTCCCCCTTTACACTGCCCTGCTGAGGCCACATCTGGAGTACCGGGTGTTCTAGGCTCCCCAGTTCAAGAGAGACAAGGAACTTCTGGAGAGAGTCCAGTGGAGGGCTATGAAGATGATTATGGGACTGAAGCATCTCTCCTATGAGGAAAGGCTGAGAGACCTGGGTCTGTTCAACCTGCAGAAGAGAAGACTTAGAGGGGATCTTATCAGTGCTTATAAATATCTAAAGGGCGAGTGTCAGGACAATGGGGCCAGACTCTTTTCAGTAGTGCCCAGTGACAGGATAAGGGGCACGAACTGGAACACAGGGAAGTTCCACCTGAACATGAGGAAAAACTTTCTGGGACAGGTGGTAGCAGGACTCATTCAGAGAGCTTTAAACTAGATTCGAAGGGGGATGGGGTTGTAGCTGGCCTTGCACCACTGGGGCAGGGCTCTAGTACTGATGAAGACCAGGGGGCCTCCCACCCCCTAGGGTGAAATCAGCGGGCTCAGCTCGCTCCCTGAAATGCCTGTACCCCAATGCACGCAGCACGGGGAATGAACAGGAGGAGTTCAAAATCCATGTTCAGTCGGGGGGTTATGATCTCGTGGTGATTACGGAGACGTGGTGGGACAGCTCGCGTGCCTGGAACGTGGACAGGGATGGCTGTGTCCTTGTCAGGAAAGACAGGCCAGCGAGGCGAGGTGGTGGAGTTGTTCTTTACGTGAGGGAGCAACTAGGGTGTATTGAGTTCTGGCCAGGGGCGGATCAGGAGCAAGTGGAGAGCTTGTGGGTGTGAATTAAGGGGCAGGCTGGCATGGGTGATACTGTTGTGGGGGTCTATTACAGGCCACTGGATCAGGGTGAGGAGGTTGATGAGGCCTTCTACAGGCAGCTGAGAGCAGTCTTGCAAAGGCAGGCCCTGGTTGTCATGGGGGACTACTACAACTACCCTGATATTTGCTGGGAGGCCTACTCAGTCATCCACAGTCCAGGAGGTTCCTTCAGTGCATTGATGGTAACTTCCTGATGCAAATGGTGGATGAGCCAACTAGGAGAGGATCTTATTTTCACAAACAAGGAGGGTCTGGTTGAAGCACTGAAGGCTGAGGGTAGCCTTGGTTGCAGTGACCATGAGATGGTGGAGTTCAGGATCTTGTGTGGCAGGAATAGAATACCTAGCCGAACTACAACCCTGGACTTCAGGAGGGCCAACTTTGGCCTTTTCAAGCAATTGCTAGGGGAAATCCCATGGGACAGGGTACTTGAAGGCAAAGGGGCCCAAGATATTTGGTTAGCGTTCAAGGACCTCTTCTTCTGAGCTCAAGATCAGTGCATCCCAACAGGTAGGAAGTCAAGAAAGGGTGCCAGGAGACCTGCATGGTTAAACAGAGAACTGCTGGGCAAACTCAAGGGGAAGAAGAGAACGTACAGATCATGGAAGGAGGGGCTGGCCACTTGGGAAGAATATGTGTCTGCTGTCAGAGGATGCAGGGAGGCGACTAAGAAGGCCAAGGCCTCCTTGGAATTAAACCTTGCAAGAAAGGTCAAGGACAACAGAAAGAGCTTCTTCAAATACATTGCAGATAAAACTAACACTAGAGGCAATGTAGGCCCACTGGTGAATGAGGTGGGTGCCCTGGTGACAGAGGATAATGTGAGAGATAACTTGTGTTTTTGCAGTGTTGTGAGAATCATGTTTTTGTAGAACCAAGAAAAACACCGAGGCCTTGTACATCCAGGTGCCAGATAGTGTAGAAGGATGTGAGAACCGACTGATGTTGTTGTGCAGCACTACAGAGAGAAAACCACCAAGGCCTTGTACAGAGATACCAAACTAGAAAGGAGCCTCGTACCTCCTGGTACGAGATAATGTAGAAGGAGAAGAGCTACGCATAACAACTTTTTTAGAATGTTGTGTCTTAGAGGGATCAGGAGATAGGGTGCACCTGAGAACATACTGCCATCCAGACTGACCAGATCTCACAGCTCTGCATAAACAGCCGGCTGGGAAAAGAAAGACCTATTATGGAAACCGGAAAGGCCTCTGCTGGAAACTGATTGTAAGAGAATGCGTCGGATAGGTGTGAGCCTGGAGTATCCAACCGATGGAGAAACAGGAGAGAACAGCCCGCGTCGGGATAAAATACTCCAGAAATGCTTTCTTTCCTTTGTAACGGGGCGCGTCTCTACTCCGGCCATGGGGTGGCGTGCCCGCCATTGCACTCGCGAATAAATGGAGCTGCTTCACCGTGATCCTCGCCTGAGCAAACTTTTTCGGCCGAAAACTTCGTTTTGCACATGAGATAAAGAGGTAGAGTCACCATTTTGGAGGAAACTCCACATACATGGACTTTTATAAACTGTATAAATCAAACCATTAGATTTGTTTTTTATTATATGAACCCTGCTTTTATTACATTTACCCAGCTTTTGAATTTTGATTAAATGTGTCACTGTGACCTTACAAATATCTTATCCAAACTTTTTATCTCATAATGTCATACCCAAATGCTCTCATCATCCTATATCACATCGTATTTCTCACCTTCTCAATACATTCCAAGCTGCCCAATTAGCACATCACACATTTCATTGCCTCTTACCTAATTTGCAGGAAACAATTCCTTCTTCTGAGTTATGGAGAAAG
This sequence comes from Podargus strigoides, assembly GCA_028020825.1. Lineage (NCBI taxonomy): Eukaryota > Metazoa > Chordata > Aves > Caprimulgiformes > Podargidae > Podargus > Podargus strigoides. The sequence goes on from CM051662.1 coordinate 62,137,936, forward strand.
AAATTATTCATCTTTTAGGCCAGCGAATAGAGATCTTAATCTCCTGGGCTTCTCAGAAATCTCAGACTTTATTTACACTACTGCAATTACTTAGCAAACGAACAAACCAAGCGCCATGGTCCACAGTGCATTATAATGTGATATTTGTCAGCAAGGTGGTATGTACTGAACTCAGCACCTCCGTGCTCTGAGTACGGTTCTGTCAACAGCATAGCAGAGGAGAGGTTTGGAGAGGGAGCTGAAAGAAGATTATCTGAAGCAAACAACAGGCTTTCACTCAAGGTTAGCAAGCTCCTTGAGGAGTGGATACTGTCTGTTAGAAGATGCTGACACAACCTATTAACAAAGATACCAATTTCTAGATGTTCTGCAAGCGTTCTTATGATTACTCCAGGTATTCAAATGATCCAGACTTGGATCTCTGGACTGATTTGTTTCTTGTGTCACAGCCCCTAATATCGCATGATAGCCTGGTAGGGGTATTCAGCACTAGCCTGGAGTGCCATGACAGCTGAGACAAAATGGTAGGATCTTTCTGCTAGCACTTCAGATTAAACTTTGATGCAGTTGATGGGAAGTTTGTTTTTTTATGGGAGGCCCTACTTGTAAGTATTTCTCTTTGTTAGAGAGATAAAAGCTGTGGACTGGCTTGGAAAAAGAGCCTACCTAGCACAGTGTTGCTTCTCTGAAAGAGGCTGGTAGGAGATAGTGATGGAGAAGTATAGGACTTGAATGTATCCATAGGCTACATTTGGATTACTGTGTTTTGTAGTCACTGGAGACTGTTTATCCTCTGAATTTATGTAATCTGTTTTGAACCCAATTTTATCTCAGCCTCCAGAACATCCTGTGTCTATGAGTTTGGCAAATTGTAGAGTGAGAAAAAAAGCTAATTTTTTCCTTACTGTTTTTTTAGTTATAAGTAGCCTGTTGAGGTATGTATGGTAAGCACCTGTGCTCAAGGGTGGCTTGCATCTGTCTTTCTTTTCCTTTGTATTCAGTGAGCGTTGCTGACATGGTGATAGGTACTAAATATAAAAAAAATTATTACCAAATGGGAAGTATGAGGACAAATAATCTTTTCAAGAAGATTATATATTCTCTGCACAGATGGTGACTTTTTAGTGTTCACAGACTCTGTTTCGAATAAGATAAGAACATAATTTTTTTTAATGATCTTTTGAAACTTGCTGTAGCCCACAAAGCAGTTTGTGATATTGCTGTTGTGAAAACACTCATTTTTGCATAGGTGATGCAATCTCTTATTGTTCTGTGGTGGTATGAGGTTGGAATGGACTCTTTTAGTCCATGGGTCATACTCAACCTGGAGGCCTATGACAAGTGTTGTACAACAGGGTCTGTGCTGGGACATGCACTGTTTAACATCTGTGACCTGGAGGAGGAGACCAAGTGCACATTCACCAGGTTTACAGATGACATCAAACTGGAGGAACCAGTCAGTGTGCTAAAGCACAAGGTTGGCATTCAGAGGGACCTGGGTGGACTGGAGAAATAGGCCAACAGGAACCTGAGGAAATTCAACAGGGACAAATGTGTAGTCTTGCTGATCCTGCTTTGAGCAGGAGGTTGGACTGGAGATTTTCTGAGGTTCCTTCCAGTTTATATATTCTATTATCATAGAATCCTTCAGTTATGCCAAGATTTCACCCAGGGTGTATTTGTATGTGCTGGACAGTGGCAAGCTGAACGTGTATTAAAGGCAGTTAGCAACAGTAGTATGTGGATTACATAAAGATAGGTTCAGTGCATAATGCATGCTCCTTTAGAAGGCAGATGCCAAACTTTTTGAAGTATGTGTCAGTGTCTCCTGCTGCAGTAGGCGTGTGCCAACTTGGGAAAGGTTTGTTTAGTGGTATTTTTTGTCAGGGTCACTTATGTTCTGTATGTCTGCTTGTCTTTCCAATGAGGATATGAAAGAATAAAGCAAATGTGGTCCTACTATAGCTCCCCTTTTCTTTCTGTAGTAGGGAAATGGACCTTGAAATATATCCAAGCAGCTATTTTTATTAGACTTCAAATTTGTCCTTTCTAGATTTGTTTGGTGATTAAAGATTATCTTCCTTTCTCCTTTCATCTGTTCATTTTGGGATGTTGCAAATAAATAAATGAAAGTACTAATCAACTTCTCCACAGTACACTTTTGTGTAATATTCCTCAACATAGTTTCAAATTTAATACAATTAAATTTCTACCATCTTGCAATGTAGTAACTGGAAATTCTGCCCAAGAGAAAGAAAAGAAATTGCAAATAGCCTAGCATATGTTCTCATCTTGTTTTCTGTGCTGTGTCCTAAAAAAATGCAGTAATGACATTTCCGATGCAACCAATGATGACAAATTTTATAGGAGCTATGATAAACATGAAGATTAAAAAGTAATCTTGTTAAGGATTGTTTCTGTTAGTGCTACATGGCCTGAAATAAGATCCAATTGGGACAATTTAGATAACGCTTTGTTGTGCCGTAAGATACCTTGACGTTCATGAATGTGCTGCTGTTTGCTAGACGTTATCTGTGTTTCCTAAAGCTCTGGCTTCAGCGCACCTGTTCCTTATTTTAACAGCAGGTATACAGAAAAGGTTTCGTGCTGGTTCATGTCCATTCAGTTGACAGATGAGTTAGTTAAACTCCCATAGCAAGTTTTCATTCTTAGCTCAGCAGCCCCCCAGTAGAGGATTTCATCATTGATGTCTCCAGAATAATTTGGGGAGCCTAATTGAATATGTAGTTTCAGCATGGTATTTAGAAGACATCATGTCCTGTGAACGCTTTGGAACTTTGAACCATCAGTGTGGTACTGTATTTCACCCCGTATCAAAAATCTCCAGTGCAGAGCCCAATGGACATTATCTCTGTGATTCCTGACAAGAAAATCAAGTAGATGCCCATTCATTGTTTCTCTGGAAACCTAGGAGCTCTCAAACTCCCAAAATGATGCTCTCAGTATGGAGTGTCTTTGTTAGCTCTTCACTTTCAGGAGGTAAAAATAAACTTGTGAACTTGCAGAGCAGAAGGGCAATTCATGAGAAGCTGATAGGGAGCTGATAAACATCAGTGGGGCTTCCTGTAATGGATCTCATTGCTACCAAAGGTGTTAACAGTAGCAAAATTTTAATTCCAGGAGCGTGAGTTCAGGGACACTCATCATCATCTTGTTGCTTGTGATCTCCTTTTCTTTCTCTACCAATTCCCCCAGTTTCCAACAAGATTTCTAAAGGCTGAAGAGAGAAAGCCATGACCACTTCCAGAAATCCAGACTGGCTGGGATAGAGTTGGCAATACCCTTTCTCCATTGAGACTTCAGCAGCTCATGCGTGCATAAATACACATCAAAGAGCATAAGCAGTTCCATCTTTTTTCCAGTGAGTGTATTGGTTATACACATGATCATTATTACTAATCCGGCTTAGCCAGGACTTTACAAAATTATAACCAGATAGATGATCCAAGCCCAAGGCTCCGACAGCACAGAGACTGGCATGGGGCAGGACGATAACATGGACAGAGCCCCCTGTGGAGAGCCCCGAGACGTCTGCCCTCCAGCGACCTTCTCTGTCCAAGGACAGGGAAGAGGTTTGTCATTCAGTGTTCAAGATGTGCCCTGGGGCTGCAGATCCTGGAGCAGAACTGTTCAGCTCCATCAGAGCCTACCTCTGTTGTGCAGAAAATATTTGGACTGCTAAAAGAATTATGAAAAATTAAGAAAATGCTGAAAGCAAAATTGTCTTCACTGTTTCACTCCTCCTGACTGCGTATTGCAATGCTCTTGAATTACACAGTCATATGTATGCATTTTCAGCAATAGCACCACATTATTGCAGTGAAATGAATATTGGAATAGGTGAGGGGACTTCACTTAGGTTTTATTTAAGACTTCAAACAAAGGCAGGCAGTTCTCAAGTGATACTTCGTTTCCCTGCAGGAAGAATATTCACCTTTGCTGTGTAGGCACAGTACTGTACAATGGCTTTTCAGTGGATTGGGTTCTTTTCTTGTTTTAGTCTCCAGCTAGTCTTCACACTGAGCTGAGGAAGGATAACATGTAATTTAATATAATGAAGGTTATTGCAGAGGTAATTGTTGCATGGGTGATATTAAAGTAGCACTTTGCAGCTGATGAGCACTTAATTTCCAATTTCAAAGCTAAAAAAACCTCAATAACAACAACAAAAAAAAAAAAAAAGAGAAACTGCATCATTTAGATCTCTTTATAAGAAAGCATTAGAGCCTTCTCCAGTATGAGGAATATCTATCATCTGTCCTCATATGTGATTTGCCAGCATAACCAATAAAGAAAAATAAGACAAAGCCACCAAATGCTGTGACTGCAGAACCTCTGTTACTAGTATTGTATCCACTTTTTGAAGTTTGGGAATAAAGGACTAGTTACTTTTAGACATTGTTGCCCAATGGAGGCAGATTATGCTTATCTTGTAATTCTCTACTGAGCTCATAGGCCTGACCTAAAACCCACAATATTTTCTGTAAGAAAAGATGCCTAAATTGAAAACCACAGCCAAATCTCAAATTATTTAGATTTTAGAACTACAGTGGGAATTTAGGTTTTCCAATATAAAAGATGGCAGTATTTCTCTTTACTTTTAGCTATATACTTTTCTATGTAAGAACTGCCAGCTTTCAGCTGCCAAGTTATAATTCAGATGAGGCTGAATTTCAGTAACAGACAAAATTATTCTTAAACACAGCTTGTTTGTAGACCTGTTTGGGACACATGTAGGACTTGTGTAAAAGTTTTCTGTAAAGGTCAGGTACAGAATATGCTCTTGGTGTCTTAAATATAGGAATTTTCATACACTTCAGCACTGTCTCTCTCAGTGTATCAGGTTTGGAAATGAAACTGATAGCCAACTGGCTTTTCTTTTAAGAAGACTTAGAATGCTTGAACAAGTTGTGAGGGCTTCCAAAAGGAAATTGCCCAGACTGGAGCTTGTCGGAGAAGAGTTTGTCATCAAGGGGAATTCTCTGCCATCTAAGAAATCTTTCACCAGCAGTAGACATCCCTTACATAGAAAACACTGCCAAGCACTTATGGAAATATTTGAACTGGAAATGACTGACTAATTGATTGACTGGGCTTTTTCTACCACAGCCTTTTTTTTTTTTTTTTTTCCCCTCTTCTTTCTTTTTTCTTTTTAAATCAGGCAATTTAGAGACCAAAGACATTCCTGGCCAGTACTGCTTCCTCAATTGACTGAATTTTCCCATTTCCTCCCTGGCTTCTGCTGGCTGCGCTGGGACAGGAAGTTCTGCTGCACCCTGCTTGAGACTAATCACCTGTTGTGGCTCAGGCTGAGTGTTTTACTGTCATTTGCAGACCTTGGAGCAACCACTGGTCCTGAACACCTAGGCAGGAGGCTAGAAAGCCATGCATGCCTTCAGTGCCTGAAAGCAGCCAGAACAGTTTTGCTAGGAGGGGTGAAGAGGCTAGAGCATTCTTCTGGGAACTGAGAGGTGTGGATTCAAACCTCCTTAGAAATGAGTCGTGTGATATAGGGGCAAAAGAGTTAATAGCAATAGTTTAACCAAAGAAGTATGCAGCTCTTGCTTGCGCAGTATGTAATCTTGCCTCTCTTGCTTGGGAACCTTGCCTGCTGGACGAAACAGGGGCTACAGGCCGCTGATTAGAAGAAGACCGCTGAGAAAAGGGAGGACGGCTCCTGCTCCTTCTGATCAGAGGAAGGTCCATTCCCATCATCTCAGCATTCGAGCTGGTGGGAACCGACCCCGCGGCCTGGAGAAGAGCCAGAGGCCCACAGAGCATGCGCAGCCAACTGAGGAAGACTCGGAGCCTTCCTCCCGAGCCCCCCGAAGAGGACCACCAGGGAGCACTGCGCAGGCGCCACCAGGCGGAGCAAGAGGCGTGGAATATTATACTGACCTGATGCAATGATGGAATGTTTATGATGCACCCCTCATGAATATGTATTACTTAGTGCTATAAAAAGAAACACGCCTTTGCCCCTAGGTGTGCAAGTTCGGAGGAGCGATCCCCCTTGCACCCGGCGCTGAATAAACATCCCTACTTTAGAACTTTTCAGGAGCTGTAGAGTCTTTTCCGCGCGTCATGTGGGTGCCTAGGAATGTTGGACGAAGTGGGTCAGAAACAGTACCAGTCCTCAGATATTGTTGAGAGGACTGTGGCATTGCTTGCTTTTGAAATAAAGGATTTATTCAGCTCTGGAAGAGGATTCTAGGCTGAGAACCTTGAATAGAGGCATGCTTCCTTGTGGGCCCGTGTTAGGTTGTTCTCGAGGGGAGAATGGCTCATCATTTCTCATTTCTTTAAGTTGTTTGTTGCTTAGTCTGCCAGCTATAGTGAATCATACTCTCAGAAGTCTCACTCACCCCATGCATAGCATAGAGGGAGCCTCAGCCTTCAGGAAGGCATCTAAAGATCCTATGAAAATCCAGTCTTTGAAATCTTGCAAGTTTGCACTTCCCACTTTTCGTTTATTCAGAGCTTTGTGGAGCGCTTATCTGTTTGGAGCAGTTTTTTTCTTTTTAAGTCCACAGCACAATACCTTTAATCAGCGTCTTTTCCCTGAAGCGTTGTTTACGTTTTCCTGTTCCTCTTAAGAAATGCAGAGCTTGCTTGCATCCGAAGCCTGAAGTGCTCAGCTTGCAGTGTTGGAGCAGGTCTCCCCTCCTGGGTCAATTCCATAATACAGAACTTGTCTTTTCTCCATTTTTCTTCTTTGCTACTTTACCGGGCTACAACTTTTCCTGCAAGGTGACACGTCAGAGTAGATAGGTGCCACCTCCCCTGCCTTCTCAGGGGGTTTCCCTTCAGCCTCATGAGCCTCAGGAGAGATTAGCTTTTCAAAGCTCTTGTCAGCATCCTCTGAGAATGTGTCAGACTGTTCCCCCAAACGTAGTTTTTCTTGCTTCACTGCTGCAAGATGCTGCCCATTTCATCCTCGAGTAAGATTGTTTCTTTAACAATGACGCTTGACCAGAAGTTTGGAATTGGCTTTTCTTTGACTAAGACATTTAGCTTGTTTGGGCCTCAAGTGCTCTGTCTTTCAGGCAATTTAATGCTTAACACTCTGGTCCCCTATTTAATGGTGCACATCTCTTTCTCAAAGAGCAGCTGGAAAAGAGAGAAAAATTGCCTTACAGGCATTTTGCAATCTTGCCAATTTGAGAGGCATCAAGGGGGATTGCAGGGATTGTCTGTGAGAATCCACCAGGGACGACATGACTGCTTTCCTTTGCCATAAGGCTCATCATCATCCTTCTTTCTTCCCTCAGCATCTTCAGCCTTAAGGCCCAAGGAAATGCTATAGAGAAACGAGCCTATGTCAGCATCAGGATGCAAAGTCTGAGCGTTATCAAACATTAAAAAGGTTACTTTCCTTCAGTTGGAAGGAACATCTAAAGTAAAGTGAGTATTGCAAAGTGTGAAACAGGCAGGCAAGACTAACCTTATGGCTATAAATTATTACCAAGACAGCTGCCCTGTGCAGTTTTTCTGATCTTGGTGACAGTTGGTCTTGTGGGAGCACTTTGCTGAGCTTCTCCATCTGCTAGGAGGTGGCTTGGAAGGGCTACCACAGAGGGCTGAGAACAGTTCATAGTATTTTAAACTTTCAATTCCAAACTGAAATATTTTAATGTAAGCTTACTTACAAGCAATAGTACCAGCCTGGACTGCTAAGTCTGGAAAAATTTTAGAAGCTGGACCTATATTTTTGTGTTGGACTTCTCACACATCGGTTGCAGTATCTACTGACAGTGATGGTACCAGAGCCTAAATTTTGTTTTCATCACAGAATTTGTGTTTCATGAAAGGTAGAACTAGACTCACTACTTTCACTTTCCTTTTTAAGGGCTATTTTTAAAGCGTTTCACATTCTGGCTCCCCTCCATTTGACCTGTGGTGTAATGTTTGGACTAGAGATGCTTCTGGGGAAACATTAAATCCAAACAAACTCCCTTCCACCCTGTTTTTCATGAAATCTTTCTTGGATGGTCACTAATGCTCTATTTTTTTTTTCCCCCATTACATTCTCTATTAAACACAGACACGAACTAGAGATCTCATGATTAGTAATTTCCCCAAACTAAAGCAATTCTAAATGCTTGTCGTATTTTGGAAGGCAATTAGAAACACTATAGTACTTACTTGTTTGTTTGGTTTTATTTTGTTTTGCTTTGGGCTTTTGGGGATTTTGAGGGGATTTTTTTTTTTGCTTTATTTTTCCTGAGGATGGGCTGGAAGAAGTGAGGAATTGGAAACCCTGGAAATCCTTGGCTCTAAAATGAAAATAATTTTTCCTCTTGGTCATGTATCTGGAAAAGAGGAGAGATTTGTTAAAGAATTGGTCCATGACACTCTGATTTATGAAAACTTTTGGTAGTGGCGATTCCTTCAGTTGTACCAAGGGACATACGAGTTTCTTCTTTCACAGCATGCTGACATATTGGGTCTTCCTGGAGCCCTGCAGACCACGCTGATTATGGAAAAATACTAACTTAAGCAATTGTGTACATTTGCAATAGGAAATATATACAGCCAGCAGCAAGAGGCTAATATACTAGTTTAGAGTTGCCAAACAGGAATGCTTAGTAGGATAAGGGTAAAACTGAGAGACTCGCTCTTGGGGGATGGAGCAGGTGGCCTGGGTGATCAGACAGTGTTGGCTAAGAGGCCCAAAGACAACCCTCCCCCAGTGATTATGGAGAAATGCTAACTTAAGCAATTGTGTACAGATTAGCGTATTTGCAGTAGGAAATATATACAGCTAGCAGAAAGAGGCTAATATAGTTTAGAGTTAAAAAACTAACCAGCAAGGATAGAAGTTTGGAGCTGCTAACCAGAAATGCTTAGTAAGATAAGGGAAGAACTGAGAGACTCGTCCTTGAAAGAGGGAGCAGCCAGGCCTGAGTGATCAAACGGTGTTGGTTAAGGGGCCCCAAGGACAACACTCCCCCAGGAAGGAGGGACTGATAATTACCACAGTGCTAATTAAGGGGTCCTGGAAACCAGAACAGACCGGTCGGGAGGGGTGAAGTAAGCAAAGGTAAAAAGGACACCGCGAGGAAGACTCGGAGCCTTCCTCCTGAAGACCCCCGAGGACAACCACCAGGATGCACCACGCAGGCGCAACCAGGGGGGGGGGAGCAAGGGTCGTGGAATATTATAATGACTTACTGTAAATCTCCTCCCTGAGCCCCTCCCAACGATGGAATCCCCATTGCCACCTGATGTAAACTTATGAATATGCAACACTTTAGGCTGTAAAAAGAGCACACTCCTGGCCCCAGGTGGGCTCGTTAGGAGGAGCGATGCCCCGAGTCCCCGGATCCGCAATAAACGAATACCTGCTGCTAAAGATCCTCGTCAGCGCTACAGTTATTTTCAAGACGCAGATTTTGCGCTAATCAATGCAGATGTGATGCAGGCAAGCTCTGGGAGCGTTTTGAAGAGAGATCTTTCCTTTTTGCAGGGAGCGCAGCAGAAGCAGAATGAAATGTTCAAAGCTCACTATTAAGACTTTAATAAATGGGTCCTCCTTGGCTGATTCTCCAGTGAATATGTCCCGCTAAAGTAAAGAAAATGGAAGAGGGGACCAAATGATCAGGGTAGAACTGATGTGAAAGTCTGCTGTGGCTGTGGTCTGTCTGAACCTTTGCTGAAGCCTGGCTTCCCAAGAAGTTGCAGTATTTCTCTATCTTGCTTTATCTGTGCTTTAATATTTTATTTCAAATCTCATAAAATCATCAACTCACAATGCAATAAAATCTCTGCTTGCTTTGTTTTTGTCTAACATATACATTTATCTTCCTCTGCATGCCCCACACCTGGGACAACATGACAAGGGGTCTCCTCATGTCTTCACAGACTGCCTTTGTTTCAGGGTTTTTAAATCAAGTAATTTACTTTGTATCCTGTTGTTGGATAAAATATGTATTTCATATGCTGCTTTAATAGCCCAAATATCTTATGAGACTTACATTCTTCCTGCTGGAGTGTTTTTTCAAAAATATCTGGTTTGAGTTGATGAATCTGAGAACTATAATCTGTATTTTTATTATGAGCTTCTTGGCACTGATATGTAATAAATTCACTTCTTTAACCCATCCAAGAGAAATACTGCTAAATTGAGGGTCATGAATGTTTCATATCAATATCCTGTCTTTAATAAATCCTGGTCACTTCTGCAAAAAATCTGTCTGCTTTATGTTTTGGGATATTCAGGAAGAAAAATATGGAAAAATGAAATATTTTAGCCTGGGATTTCCTTCCTTTTCACTGCCTCTGTTTCCTTTGTCTTCCTGGTAGGTGTCTCCAGGACATGCAACTCGTCCGAGCTTCAGCTGAGCCCAGAAGCCAAAATGCAGTTAGTCCATCCATACTTCTGTGTCTCACTTTCCAAAATGTTCTAACCTCTATCATTTTAAAGCTTCTGCCCTCTGAATCCTATACTATTTGTATATAAGAGCTTCCCCTCCAGCCAAATATTTTCTCTCTGTGGCAGAGGAAAGCAAAAGGCAGTATGAGATCAGTGGGCTTGTGGAGTAGTGGAATAAACCAAGAAAGCCCAAGTGATGGGAACTGTGTGCTGTGCCTGGCACATGGCACATGGCTGGGGCTTATGAGCACTGCTGGTTTTGGTAGTAAGAACTCTTTCTCAGAATAACATTGCTTGGTCCTTGTACTCTGCCAGTGTCCCTATCTTCTCAACAGGCCAGCATCTATGCTGGCAGCTTGTTCTGTTTTTCTTTGATTACTTTGTATTGACACAAATAGTTTTCACGTCTGTTGCATAATAGGGTGAGTTGCTTGGTTATTCCAGGGTTGTTGGTCCTTTCCATGCTGAAAGAAGTATTTGGAAGCAAAAGTCCAGACTGTGTTCAGTGGGCTGATTTATTTTGAAGTCAGGTTCTGAAATGAGGGAAGAAACCAAACTAATGGAAGCTTAGGGAATTTCCGAATTATCTCAGCCCCTCCAGGATGAAGGGAGTAAAAAGATTTGCTGTGTACGTGGAACACAGGAAGCATGATTTTGTGATTATGACATATGACTGAGACTCCAGAAATCCTGGCTTTTTACATCTGCCACAGATCTGCCTACCATTCCCCCCTCTCCTTGCCACAGGCAATATTAAAATCAGTCTGGGAGGACCCTAGAGCCTTGCAAGGAAGGACCAATAAGTCTTTTCTGCCTGATGTTGTTGCAGAGTATCAGGACCCATTGGCTCTGCAACACACCTAGATTTCCTCCCACAAACAACATCAGGGTGGATCTAGATTCAGGCCATCATGTGGGTGAGGGTGCAGGACACTTCATGTGCAGTGTAAATAAAGAGAGAATGAGTTAGCACTGCTCCAGATAGAAGATGTCTACAGTGTGTATAAACTATCCTTTGTTTTGGGAAATGGGACCAACACCAGATATTAAAACCTTTGGCCTGAAGCTCCAGACTTCATCACTTGTAATTTCATTTTCTTTTCAGCTCGTAAAGCAGTACTTTCCCACTCTAAATACAGCTTATCACACCAAAAATGTGCAGTGCTATAGCAGTTGTTGTGACAGACGCTGCTCTTAATGACATGATCCATGTGGAAAGCAGCAATTCCACACAGTGCAGCTCAAGGCTCGCTGAAGCTGGGGAGAACAGCTGCCTTAGCCAATGCATGCTCTGTGATACTGAATTTGGGCTGACACCATAAAATCTGACCCATTGGTGCTTTATCGCTGGCATAGGGTTGCTGTGTTCCAGCTGCAGTTGTTGTATCAACAGTTGCTGGTGGTCTGCCAAGAAGTTGTGTCTGTGTGTGCGCAGATGGGGTGTTTCTTCCACTCCTATTTCCAGACATAAGCAGACTCAGAGTCATGGAGGAAAGAGGAAGACGGTTGTTTGTCCCCAGAACTCATCGTGTCCCCAAGAGCTGGTATTTGCATTGGTTTGTGTGGGACTTACTTGTGCCAACGAAGGTCACTGGACTTTCTCTTATTTTGTGTTTTGTAGGTGGTTGTTGAGTTTTAGGAGGCCAACACCCTGCTGGTGGGTCAGGGCGGCACTGAGTTACCTTTTGCTGTGCCAGTGAGCCCTGGCCACGCTGTCAGAAGGAGACATACCCAAAAGAAGCCATGCTGCCTCGTGGTCATAGCACGCCCTTGGAGGCTGCTGAAAAGGGCCTGTCCAGGTAACAGCCAAGCTTTATAGGAGGTTCCTGGCCAAAAATAAATAAATCTTTAAAAAGTTGCCAAAGGAATAAACTAAATCAGTATGTGTTTCTGTCACTGACTTTTCTGGTACAGTCCTGCCTTATGTACTTGCTATTGCAAATGAGATTTGGGCTCATTCTGTGTCACAAGCATTTTATTTTTTTATGGGATACATGGTATAGCCAGAGCGATGGATCACCTTCTGCACCTGGTGGTGCAAGCTCTGCTCTAAACTGTGTGAATTTCTAGCTGAGAATTCAGATTTTCCTAGTAGCCTCAAAAAAAACCAAACCCTCCAACACCACCACCTGTTAAAGCAGGAAGATTGTTGTAGGTAGTTAATTAAAAATTGTGTAACGTTCATTATATAGTCTGGCTAGATATGTGCTCCTGTAATACATAAAATAATAGTTTGAAGGGGAGAGTTGGAGAGACGGCTATTTTTGCATTGGTAAAGAGAGAGCAATCTTTGTTTTTGAAAACAGCCGGGGGCTGGTTTGGCAGCAAATTCTTAATCCAGCAGCCATTATGATTTGCCATCTGCTCAGACAAAGCACGCCTTAAACAAGGTTGACTCCTGAGCAAAAACAGAGACAGTGTGCGATGTGTGCATGCACGCAGTTCTCATGAGTGACAGTAGAGTCCCAAAACTGCTCAGACCCCTGCCCATCAACGCCATTGGAAAATCAACAGCCTCAGTGCCTTTTTCTTCTCCTTTACTGGCCACTCTGATCTCTGCCACTCTCTCCGTGCATGGGAAGGCTGCCCTGGCTTTTGACCGCTCCAGTCTTCTCCTTGCTCACCAGTGCTTTTCTCCCTCCTTCCCAAACATGTGGCAGTGGGGATTAACACCGGGGACTTGCAAAGCCAACTGGCAGAAGGAAAGCATCACAAGCTGTGTATTCATGCTGGGCTGTGGGGTTTGATTTATACAGCTGAAACCCTGAAAAGCAGTTTTCAAAGATGCAAATCAAGAGAAAAATTCAAGCTGACCTCTTGCCACACTTAAGGCTGGGATCTGTGCTAAATGAAACAGAGGTACCAGCTCCCTGCTACCTTCCACACCAAATGCCAGTATGAACTGGACACTTATTTAGGAAAATATTAAAAAAAAAAAAAGGCTTCTGAACCTCACTGAAAAAAAAAAATTTAAAAAAATTCTGTTTTGATGGAAAATATTTGTGGGGTTTTTTCCAACAGAAGCTGAGGAAATCATTATTCTCCCTGTCACTCTCCTTCCTGCTTGAAAAAGTAGGTGGAGAAGGAGAGAAAAAGCTGGAGAAGGAAGAAAAAAACAAAGAAAACAAATTCATTATTTAAAAAGGAGGGGATTTTTGTTATGGAAAAACTTGCAACATACCTTTGACACAGCCGAATCCACCCATCCAGTGGAAGGGCTGCATGCCTGGCCAGTGTGTGTTAGTAGATAGACCAGTTGCCTTTCTGTGATGGGCAAAATATATTCAAATATATTTCTAAATCAAATGTTGCACAATTAAGGCTTCAGAGGAATAAAAAGTAAAGGCAGATTTGTTTTTCTGTTGAACAGGACAAGTGTGTCATATTTAATGATTTCCATAGAAAAATGTGGGCTTCAAAATTAAAGTCGCAGCCATGTTGTCAGTCTAACAGGGTATTTCAGATGGGGCCATACAGAGCTGTAGACCCATGCATAAAACCTGAGGAGTTGTCACCATCTCTTTCTAGTAGAGTTTTGTTTTTTCCTAGGCTTTCTCTTTTGGTCTAATATGTGTATTCATGCAGTAATTAGACTTTTTTCTCAGGGTCAGAGACAATGATCAGAAGAGCTGTGCTGCAGATTGCTTCAGCTGCCTCCTGCTGTCCCCACATGTAGCTCTGATCTTATTTGATTGATATTCTCAAGCTGTGTTTCTTAATGAAACTGTCTTTAAGATAGCAGTCCGTGGGTTTACAGAGCTACAAGTTTTTTTACAGTTGTGCATCTGAGACAATTTTATATGTTTCTTGAAATTACTCCATTAAGCTTACATTCAGCTGTTCCCTGTAAAAGGTGTGCTCCTGTGGCACTTCTAGACACGGGTGTCCTTGGTTGATGTGAGTTTCTCTACTTGCATGCAGAAATCATGGCATGACACAAAAAACAGTATTAAAAATTGCTTCTGCTTTCCTTGCTTGGTTTACATAAGGGGTCTATTGAGTTGCTTTGTCAAATGCTTTGTATCCGAGTTGTTTAAAAAGGACTAGTGGTTTGTGGTGAGGATCCAGGGATTCTTGTCCCGAGCCTCACAATCCACCTACACAGAGCTACCTGAAAACATGGAGGCTCTTCACAGTTTTCAGCTTGACTATCCCCATTCACTCGGCAATTTTGGAAGTTAAAACCTTCATAAATCTTTAGACTCTGAGATGCCTTGAGCAAGGACTTTTCATGGGGTGCCTAAAGTTCTCGAATGACTCAGGGTATCAAAATCAGTAAGTAATGTCTAGTATATAATGTGTCTTGAAAAGCTTGAGTCATAGAGGTACCTTCATGTTCTTGTCAATCTCCTTCAAGTAGACAGGAAGGTCTCATTTTCAATCTAAAAAACTGAATTAAAGATATTTGAGTAGTTCAGTCATGTGGCTTTAGGATGCAACTCCTAGGCTGTAAAACAGACTTAGAAAGCTGGAATCTCCCAAAATGAGGGAAAACCAAAGCATTGCAGGCAAATTTTCATCTGTCTTCTGCACTTGAACTTGTAAACTTGCACATGAACCCTCTGTGCCTGTCATTAGAATATTACACACACTAAAATGCAAGCGGAAGGTCAGGTTAGGTAGCTGGGCACTGTTTGTGTGGTTTGTACACAGCAAAGTTGGGTTTGCATATGCTGATGTGGTATGGCATATTTCCGCAAATGAAAATTTGAGGCCGCTTTTGCAGAATGTGTTAACCTCACATCATCAGATCATTCGGCTCACACACTCAAAGGAGCACACACTCACAATTAGGTAACGCACTGAATGTGAAACTCAAAATATTTAGCCCTATCTAACACTGAAATCAATTAGAAGGTTCATTGCAGGGCATATTTGATTTCTTTAGAAAATCCAACCAATGCGTAGCAGTTACATCTGAAGAAGGACGGAAGAGAACTTCATCTTGTTGTTTACGGTTCTGGCACTAAAATTTTCAGCATTATAAAAAAACCTCCTCATCAATTTGTTTATGAGTTTGCAGAACTAAAAATATGTTTGCTTAAGGAAAAAAAATCCTTTTTTTTAAGATTACTTTTCCATTGTTACCTCTAGGAGGTAGCTGTGATGTCAGGAACAGCTGTCGAGGAAATAACAGCCCTCCTCTCTTGTTCGTAGCAGGATTTCAGATTTGACTCCCCCAGGGACACAAAGCATTGTTTGTATTTCTGCATCTCTGGGATGGAACAGATTTGTCAAGTTTTTTGTTTTGCCTTTTGGTTTTGTTTCAATCTTACTTAGGTTAGGCATAGCTGTGTAAAAATCCCAAACAAAGTAAAACAAATCTTTTATGGTCTGTCTGATCTTCTAGCCTTTTCATTTCTAATGTTAAAACATTTTTATTTCTGATTCGCTATGTATGAAAGCCAAAATGACTGAAATTTCAATTCTGGATGAAAATCTAGCAGGTAATAGACTAAAAAACTATGATGGAAAACATTGTTCTGTATGCATGAGACATGAAAATTAATTGTATAAGCAAATATTTTTTGAGACATTTAGGTTTTGCATGTGAATTGTCCCTAGCATAAATCTACAAATACAGTAAGTAATGCAGGTGTTTGCTTATAGCATGTTTGATTTTGAACTTGCTTCAGTTGCTTTGGCAAAATACTATTCCTGAGTGAGTAAAAGAGTAATTGGGTCCGCAGTCTTCAAGTGCATGGCTGCAGCTGCGTGTCACCTCATTACTTTCAGTACTGTCTTGGGACCTCTAATGACTGCAGGTGGTCAGCGTGCAGTGTCACCCTGCACAAGCTGTGTCACAGGGCAGCTACGAGCCAAGCAGGTGAGCACATTGCACAGGATGTTAGGTCAGTGCTGACTTAAGAGGGGAAAGGAGTATTCATCAAACCCTGGTTGTGTGAAGTATTCTGTGAATTAGGACCTCTGTTTATGAAATGACTTCACCCACGCTCCCGTTTTCATAGAATCACTATGGTTGGAAAGGACCTCCAGGGTCATCAAGTCCAACCTTTATCCCATCATCTCCCTAACCACTAGACCATTAGACCACGGCTTCAAGTGCCTCCTCAACCCGTTTTTTGAACACCCCCAGGGACGGCGACTCCACCACCTCCCTGGGCAGCCTGTGCCAGTGTCTAACCACCCTCTCAGGAAAGAACTTCTTCCTAACATCCAACCTAAACTTCCCCTGACGTAACTTGAGGCCATTTCCTCTCGTCCTATCATTAGTCATTTGGGAGAAGAGACCAACACCAGCCTCACTACTCCCTCCTTTTAGGTAGTTGTAGAGGGCAATGAGGTCTCCTCTCAGTCTCCTCTTCTCCAGACTAAACAACCCCAGTTCCCCCAGCCGCTCTCCATAAGGCCTGTGTTCCAGACCTCTCACCAGCCTCGCTGCCCTTCTCTGGACTCGCTCCAGCACCTCAATGTCCTTCCCATACTGTGGTGCCCAGAACTGGACACAGTACTCGAGGTGTGGGCTCACGAGTGCCGAGTACAGGGGCACGATCCCCTCCCTGCTCCTGCTGCTCACACCGTTTCTGATACAGCCCAGGATGCCATTGGCCTTCTTGCCCACCTGGGCACACTGCTGGCTCGTGTTCAGCCGCTGTCAACCAACACCCCCAGGGCCTTTTCCGCCAGGCAGCTTTCCAGCCACTCTGCCCCAAGCCTGGAGCGCTGCATGGGGTTGTTGTGGCCCAAGTGCATGACCCGGCACTTACCCTTGTTAAACCTCATGCAATTGGCCTCAGCCCATCGCTCCAGCCTGTCCAAATCCCGCTGCAGAGCCTCCCTACCCTCAGGCAGATCGACACTCCCACTCAGCTTCGGGTCCTCTGCAAATTTACTGAGGGTGCATTCGATCCCCTCATCCAGGTCATCCATAAAGACATTCAACAAGACTGGCCCCAAGACCGAGCCCTGAGGGACACCGCTTGTGACCGGTCTCCATCTGGATTTAACTCCATTCACCACAATAGCCTTCATCCTTTTTCTCACAGGGTGGCGTGACAGTTCCCTAACCTGAATTTTTGGAAATGAAATTAAAAAAGGGATGAATTTGACTTGCAGATATCCAACATATTTTTTAATTAAGATTTTGTAAATGTGTGCGTATGTATATAATCTAACATTTGCTTTATGGATAATTAAAAGTCCTCTGACTGTGTCCTCCTAAAATTAATGCTTTATTGGTCAGCTAAAATTCCTTTTGGACAGTACCAATCTGGCAAACCAGCCATGAGATTCCAAATCAGTTTCTTTCAGATCTTCAAGTGACTTAGCACTTGAGAGGGCTGGTTGCGTTGCTAAGCCTGGAAATGGAGAGGATCAGATCACGCCACCTGAAGCTCTCCTTCCTGACACCTATGGAGAGCTCTGCCTTCTGACTCAGGCTGTTGATTTGCGCTTGGCAAGCCAGGCATAGCAAATCACTGTAGTTGAGCAGTGTATTTTAGTACCAGTACCTGTTTTTTCCTCTGGATTTTGAAATGTCAGGAAGTCTACTAAAGTTCATAACCCTTTAAGGCACTGACACAAGAAAAGGAGGAATAAAAGAAACCAGGAGGGGGTCTGTGTTGCTTGCGACATTTTGTGAGGTCTTTTACACCTGTGCAAAATGTCTGTAAAGAGACACTAAACTAACCCATTGCATTTTTCTTACCTCCTTTGCATGGGTGTAAATGATTAAATAAAATGCCAAGCAG
Organism: Podargus strigoides; assembly: GCA_028020825.1. Lineage (NCBI taxonomy): Eukaryota > Metazoa > Chordata > Aves > Caprimulgiformes > Podargidae > Podargus > Podargus strigoides. Next base: position 62,156,044 of record CM051662.1, read on the forward strand.
TGGAGAATTCAGCATAATTATAGTACTGTTTTAGCTTGCTCTGCATGGCTTGTTCTATTAATATATGTTTGTGGTCAGAAAGGAACACAGTCTCACTGCTAAAATCTGAAACTTGGTAAAGCATAATATGTGCAGTATTAATTTTGGTTTGACACCTGCCAGACAAAGATCCTCACCAGCCAAAGGCATTCTTCTCAACCAGGCTCCATCTGTTGCGCAGATCTTTGGTTCTGCTATTTCTAACTAGTCGAGCCAAAGCAAAAAGAAGAGCCAACTTAAAGAAAAAAATCTCTAAGAGGAATGAACAGTTTTATCAAGGCTAAATATAATGGCTTGTTGTCAGACTTGGTTGAAGTCCTCTAAGGGAAACATGTGTGATTAGTTGTGTAAGAAAACAGTTCTTCATACTGGCAGTATGATTTTTGTTGCTGCATGAAAGGAACATTGACAGCTAAAGTCCAAGTACATGATCTTACTGTTGAAAAGTTTAGAAAGATTTCTTGGTATGAAAGCTGCTAGTAAAAAATTTACTCGATTATTGTACTCTGCAGATAAACATCCTGAGGAGTCTGCTGTGATTCTTGCACTCGAAGGAGCGAGTAGTAGGATTAACACTTGCCTCAGCTCTTTGAAAGACAGATCAATCTATTTGAAATAAGCATTCAAGCAGCAGCTGTCAAAAGTGTTGTAGTCCCCGAGCCACCAGCTGAGGTGGCTGGGAAACCAGGGGGCTCAGCAGCTCGGTGGTGGGTGAATTCAGAGATCTGACACCCCCCACAAGTCAGCTGGCCAGGATCCTCCTCACCTGGTCTTGTGACCTGTGTGAGGAGGGTCCCCCTGGTTGGCCAGCAGCCAGACAGTCACTCTAACCTTAGGTCACACCACATTGGCCCTCAGCTGTTGTCCCTCCCCTGTCTATGTCCCTTGATAAAGAAGTCGGCGGGCGGGGCCCGTCCTCTTGCTACCTGGCCAGCCTGCGTGCCGGTCAGAATAAACACCGGATCCCTCGCAAGAGCCATCTCTGGACTCTTTACTTCTGATAGCGCCAGAGCTAGCAAGCTCTGTGTGGGCTTGGCCGCGTGCTTCCATCACACGGGTGAGAGAGAAGCTGTATGCGAGGTGCCCGGACACCGCCAGGAGTTCCTGAGCCAGGAATTCTTAGGGAAAAGCAACAGTTTTCTCCACCAGCCAGGCCACACAGGGGCACAAAAGAAGTTAACTTCTAATCCCCTGACAAAAGTTGTGTGACGAGTTTGTCACCTGGCTGACAAAATAATCATTAATTGATCCAGTTGTCTTTGTTTTGCACTTAGAGTGGGTAAATTACTCTGTCAGAGCTGCCTGGCCCACCCGGGTGAACATTTGCCTCCTATGAAATCATGAGAAGTCTACTGCAAACATGAATGTGCTTTAAGATCGTCATGACTTCATACAACCATCTGCAGGTTGTTAATTATTATTTGTGATAGCGTGGAGGAGAAACTTGACTGAGGGAAATGATGGCTCTGTGTGCTTCAGACTAATAACGCATGAAAGTGTCAGGATTATTCTCAAACTCCATTGAATTCACTAAGAACTGCAGAGCATTGAAAAGTATATAGTAATCCGCTGGCATACTTCAGAATTTGATTTTCAGCATGATTTCTAGAGTTGACTCTTAGCACGACTTCCAGCCTGTAAACTGGAGACTCTCGTCTCTGCTCTCTCAGGCTATCAGATACCTTTGTGCTGTCTAACAAGTTGCATCTGGCTTCCAAAAAAATGGTCATACTTCTTTCCATGTAGCTTTTCAAGTCATATTTGTTCATTTGGAAAAAGTTCTTTGGCCAAGGCTGAATGCTCAGTATTTGTATTTAAGCAGTTCTTCCAAATAATTCCTAAAAGCTCAGGTGTTCCTCAGAACCTCCCAAATGAGTAGATTTATTTTTTTTCCTTAGTGTAATGCTACATGCTGAATGTGTTCATGCATTTATACCAAAGATATCACTGCAAGGATGACATCGTTAGCTGTGGTTTCAGTGCTGATACATATAGCTTATTTATTTACAACAATATAGAAATCTATAGCAAATATCAAGCAAATTTTACTTCCACTTCAGGACCTACAGCAGCATCAAAGGCTGCTAAAAATAAAAAAGTATAAAACCACAGTATGATTAAGTCCAGTTCCGTCTGTAACATAGGGTAATCCTGCTTGAAAAGAGAGCAAATATTATAGTATGTTGTGTTTGTGTTGTCTTTGCATAGGCATTTGTTTCTTTGCATGCATCTGCAGCCGCCATTTTATTTATGAAATTAATTATTTGGTTTCATGGTATGCAACATCAGAGAAATATTAGGTGGGATTGTAATTAATTTTTTGCATGGGAAACAGAATAATATCCACACTATTAACTGCTGAAAACTTCTTCCTGCTCTTCCCAATAAAAATCACATGAAGAAGTGAAACCCCAATCTCTTTCAGCTCATTTCAGCCCAGGGATTTCTCCCTATGGCTGGAAAAGGGTGAAAGCTTAAGACAGCATGAATTTATTTAGGAACTTCTCTGTCAGTCTGTTTAACATGGATTAATACTGAAGGCCATCAGTATAGCAGAGATCTGTGGAGGTACAAAACCTGTAAGAAAGATTTTTTAAAAGTTCAGGAAAATTATGTAGCTACTGGAACTGAATAGTGGGAATACAATTGAAAACTTTTGTCGTGAAATCTGAATGTTTATGTTTCAGGTTTTAGCAGTCTGCTGCCACATCTGCAGCTACTAAGCTGTCATTAGCAAGTGATAAAGAATATATGAATTAGCTGCTGGTATTGAGCCAAAATAGAAACATCTGCATTCTTGAATTGCCTGTAGATTTATGAAATTTTATGCGGGCTTTTTTTACCGCCCTAATACCCAAAATGTATTTAATGTCACAAAGCATGGTGCTTTAAAGCTCACATAGGAGAAGAGATTGCCAACAAATGAAGATATATGTACTTTTTAATTATGCCAGTAATGCACAGTCCCAGCAAGCTTTTGGCAGGAAGGAGCTGAATTTGGTACCATGGGTAGATTCTGTTTCACTTGAGGGAGACCGTTTGAAGTTGCCATAGATTTGATTATCATGGGATCATGGTCACAATTTATTCTGCATGTTGGCTGTCCTAGTATTAGATTCCAATTTATTTAAAGTAAGACAGAGAACTTCCTGTCTTTTAATACAAGTCATAAAAAACCAGCACGATGTGGAAGAATGCAGCCAGTCTTAAAAATTTATTTCATATTTGCTTTCATTTTGATTAGTGCCTTTCATGATTTAATTACAAGACATGGAAATGTAAATTACCATGATAGAAGTACACTTACGAGTAAGTGTTTTATGATCATTAATTGTCAGTTTTTATTCATGCATATTCTGTATATTAATGACTGTTTGCATTCATCAGGGTAGAAGTTATCAAGCTACAGAAAATATACAGTCCTGCATTTGTGAACCATAACTGCAGCATATACTCAGATGAATATAAAATTCTCTGTTAAATTTGTTTTACAGTAACGTGGTCAGTTGCAAAACATGTGCCGCTTTCTAAACCTGTGGAGGAATGGCTTGCTGAACAGGGCCGAATGTAACAACTGTGAGAACAGGGCCGAATGTAACAACTGTGAGAACAGAGCTGAATGTAGCAGCTGTGAGCGAGCAGTACTGATAACGGGAGCTGTACTGCTGATAGCTGTAGCTTCCCACGGTCACTCTGACCTGGGAACTGAGACAAGTTTGAAGCTAGTGGAAAGTTACAAGGTAGAACCTGCGGGGAGAATTCAGAAGTAGATAACCGCAAGAGGCTGGAATATGCAAATATAGCTCTGTATTTAACCAATCAAATATAGACGAGTAGGCATGGTTTGTGCTTAGCCAATTAGACATAGATATGTAAGCATAAGTTAACATAAGTAGGCATAATTAACCTCCAGTGTATAAAAGGCATAGCAGAACTTGAATAAAGTGTTGAAGCTTGCTTATAACTCATACTGAGTTGCGTCTTGCTTCCCTCGCCTCCTCCGCCATTCTGCGACATCTGGCGCCCGAACAGGGACCCCACTCTACATCTCAGGGGTCTGGAACTCTGACCGAGGAGGCGAGAGCGGAACAGAGCACCGGTTAGCAGCGAACCGGGGGGCGAAAGATCGGCGATCTGCTATGCAGTGGGATTCCGCATCCGCGCCTGGGAACAGAACAGAGGCTGTTTGACCCGCTATCCGCTTAAGGCTACGCTCTGGACGACGCCCAGAGAGAGGGGTGTTCGTGCTGCACAGCGGGAGACCCGGTGTAGGGGTCGCGGGAGATCCCTAAGAGGGAACCCTCCCGTCGCTATTTGGTTTGCCGAAGCAGAGAGAGGCTTCGAGGAGTTTGCCGAAGCGGAGAGAGGCTTCGAGGAGTGACGGCTTGGACCAGCCAAAAAGGTCATGGAGCGTGAGGTAGCCTGTGAATTGCTTTTATGCCTTTTAGAAAAGCAGGGGTTAGAAAGCCTAAAGCATGGTTCGGGGCTTGTGGCTTTATTGTTATGCTTTTTAGAAAAGCGGCGAAAATTCGGGGATGCGTTATGGGACGCGGTAATAGATGGCGATAAAGTAGCTAAGAAAGTGATGAAACTATGGAGGGAGGTTACTAACTGCTTGCAAAAGTATCGGGTGGAAAAGGTGGTTGCGGCGGTCGCGTCTAATAAGTTAGAGGGGGGGGAAGAACAACTGACCACCCCGGGAAAAATCTATCTAGGCATTGATCCAGATCTGAACCCAGCGATCGGGGGTACGGTGAAGGTGATAGGTCCGGCCGGGTTTGCCCCTCAAACATCCCCTCAGACCGCGGAGGCAGCCTGCTGTGCAGCAGGTGACGATTGGCCACCACCGCTCGAACCCTCTGCCCCGCCGGCCGGGGAAGAGACGACTCGGGAAGAGCAGTCAAAGGGGAAAAATCTGAGACGGATAGTGCGTATAGATTGGCATTCGTTAAAGAGACATGCGATAGAAAACGGGGATCGCGCGTTGTTAGAAGATCTAGAAGGGATTCAGGCGTTCCCTGTGATATTCCAGACAAATGATATGGGAGGGATTGATGCAGAGCACTATATGATTGACTGGAAATTGCTTACGCAGTTGCGGAACACGGTTAACGAGTCTGGTCTGCGAGGAGAACCGACAATTCAGATGTTAAATTATATCTGGGGGTCGGGGATCCTGTGCGCGGAGGACATTAAGAGCATTATGAGAATGATTATGACGCAGTCGCAATTGCTGCTGTGGCAGGGTCATTGGACTCGCTTGTGTGAGCAGTCCGCGCAGACGCAGAGGGAAGAGAACGATCCTTTATTTGGTGTTACCGCTCAGCAACTGCTGGGGTACGGGCCCTTTCAAAGCATAACGGCGCAAATGGAGCTTGGACCAAGCGTGTCTTTGGAAAGTATGCGTTTGGCTCGAGATGCTTTGCGCTCAGTTAGAACATCGCCTGGAGCTCCCTCGTATATGAGCATTAAGCAAGGGAGAGAGGAGTCGTTCGGGAGTTTCGTAGATCGGGTCACAGATGCCATAAACAAGGCAGACGTCCCGGAATGGATGAAGGGGGCGTTGTTGCGACAGTGCGTTATGGAAAATACTAACAATCGGGTAAAGGGGATTTTACTAACTTTGCCCATAGATGCCACTATAGAGGACATGCTAGAGCGCATGAGTAGGGTTCCGTCTGGCGAGCAGGCCATGCTAGTAGAAGCGATTCAGGCTGTGGGGAAAGAAATAGCTCAGGGCCAGGCGTTGCAGGCACAGGCATTCGCAGCTGCTTTAGCTCCATTGCAACGGCCTCGTCCATCATACCGACAGCAGCGCCCGAGCCATGAGGGACCCCCACGGTGCTACAGATGTGGTGAAAAGGGTCATGTGCGGCGAATGTGCAGAAAACCTCATGTTTGGTGCGACAACTGCCAGCATGACCACCATGACACCAGTGTCTGCCATCTTCCGGGAAACGGACGGCGGAGCGCGAGCCGCCGCGCGACGACAACAATTGCGGCTCCGGCGCAGCCCGCCACGTCACCTACCACCCAGCTGCAACCCTACAGCCAGCCACCACAGGGAGCCTCGGTCTCGACTTGGCAACAGCTGTAGATGTCACCTTAATTGACAACACCGTATATAAGATTCCAACAACAGTTACAGGACCGATTGTCATCAATGGACAACCACAAGGAGCTTTGCTATTGGGACGCTCCTCGACAGCTATAAAGGGACTTTTCATTGTTCCAGGACTTATTGATGCAGATTTCACCGGACAGATCATTATAATGGCAAAGACTGATTTTCCACCTATCCACGTACCACAAGGAAGCAAAATAGCTCAACTGATCCCGCTTCCACAATTGACAGCTGACATTGCTCCTGCCTCGACCAAAGAACGTGGCAGTCAAGGATTTGGATCCACAGGGACTGCTGCACTTCTTTCTCTGAAGATGGGCCAACGTCCAACCGTGGAGGCAGTTTTCACCTACAAGTGGGGCACGATAGTTCTAACTGCCCTAATGGACACTGGCGCTGATGTCACCATTGTCAGTTCCACACGGTGGCCACCTGACTGGCCATGTCGTCCAGCTGCCACAGGTATTGAAGGCGTGGGAGGAACCACCACAGTAAAATGCAGCGCTTCTCCTGTGTGCATCACCATCGACAACAGAAAAGCTCATGCAGTTGTGAACATCTTGTCATTGCCCGTCGGAGTCGACGCTCTCATCGGACGAGACGTGCTTTCCCAGCTGGGACTGCGTCTCACGAATGACCCTTTTTGTGTTTAATCGGAATTCCTGTAACAGACATGGTAGAATTCCGTAGTTTTTCCAACTATACTACGTATAATATGTTCCAACCAGTTGACTGTATAGCTAATCTCACGGCTCACATAATTAACAACTTGAATGTAACCCTTCCGTGGGACCCACAAGAATTAGAACTTTTGGGGTCTCAATCCATTGGTAGTAGTACAAAAAATTGGACCAAAACTTGTTTTGTGTTTGGAAATCAATATAAAGCGATTCAATTAGGTAATTGGGCTGGCTGGACACGAGTTGACCCTTTAAACAGCCAGAATTATAAATTTGCACGCAAAGGTGATTATTGCGGAACTAATGAAACTACACAACAAGGCCTAGGAGCTTGGGGGGCAGAAAACACCACAGAGCAGCGAGATACGGTATGGAGTAATGACACTGCCAAAGCTCTACCCCCAGATATGTTTTTAATATGCGGAGACAGAGCTTGGCAGGGAATTCCACGCAATTCAATTGGGGGACCATGTTATTTAGGGAAATTAACACTCTTAGCTCCTACTCATCGAGCATGGCTTAATATAGCATCTAAATTGAACAGAAGAAAGAGAAGAAATGCTGTTCATCACCTAGACCCCAACTGTGATGATGAACTGCGACTGTGGTCATTCACTGCCCGTGTGTTTGCATCCATCTTTTCACCCAGTGTAGCAGCTGCCCATGCCCTTAGAGAGATCGAAAGGCTAGCTTGTTGGTCTGTTAAGCAATCAAATATTACCACAAGTATTATTAGTGAATTGTTAGTAGATCAAAATAGTTTGCGACATGCTTTGCTTCAAGATCGCGCCGCTATTGATTTTTTGCTTTTAGCACAAGGCCATGGTTGTGAAGACTTTGAGGGTATGTGTTGCTTTAATCTATCTGATCATAGTAATTCCATCCATAAGCAGTTAAACTGGCTAAAGCAACACAGCAATAAGATCACTGTTAATAACAATCCGTTTGATAAATGGCTATCTTCTATATTTGGGGGATTAACACCATGGCTGCTTTCACTTGTTAAAGAAGGCTTGCGCTGGATAGGAATAGGCATTGCTATTGTAGTTGTTGCTAAAATTGCTTATAACTGCTTAATGAAACAAATAGCTCAACTTTCCAACCAAATACTGCTTGCTCAAAAAGAAAAAGGGGGAATTGTGGAGGAATGGCTTGCTGAACAGGGCCGAATGTAACAACTGTGAGAACAGGGCCGAATGTAACAACTGTGAGAACAGGGCCGAATGTAACAGCTGTGAGCGAGCAGTACTGATAACGGGAGCTGTACTGCTGATAGCTGCAGCTTCCCACGGTCACTCTGACCTGGGAACTGAGACAAGTTTGAAGCTAGTGGAAAGTTACAAGGTAGAACCTGCGGGAAGAATTCAGAAGTAGATAACCGCAAGAGGCTGGAATATGCAAATATAGCTCTGTATTTAACCAATCAAATATAGACGAGTAGGCATGGTTTGTGCTTAGCCAATTAGACATAGATATGTAAGCATAAGTTAACATAAGTAGGCATAATTAACCTCCAGTGTATAAAAGGCATAGCAGAACTTGAATAAAGTGTTGAAGCTTGCTTATAACTCATACTGAGTTGCGTCTTGCTTCCCTCGCCTCCTCCGCCATTCTACGACATAAACCCTTCTTTTAAGTGTTTTTCTTTTAATGTGCTTATGGTACAGATTCCATTCTGTAGTTTAGTTTGGGTATTTAACTGACCAAGATTTGATTTTGATTGCATTATAGAAGATAATATTTATTCTTAGGAAGGTAACCGGGCCTGTTGTTACTACAAAGGTGCAGATTTTCTATCACTGGGATCTGCCCATGGTGAGTCGGCTCTATGGGAGGAAGAAATGGGAGTTCCCAGGCAGAGAACAGAGATCAGCGCACTCTTGGCAGTCATCGTGGCAGACACCACGAATGGTGTCCTCTGATAGCCTCAAATGGGATGAAGGACGTGGGCATCTCTTTGGTTGTGAGTAGAAGCCTATAGAGGAGGCAACCAGCACAGAGACGTGGAACAAGACGTGGAACAAGTACCACCTTGCAGCTACCCATGTAACTCACCACTCACATTTGGCAGGAGAGACAGAGAAACAGCTATGCACGTGCTAAAAGCACAGAAGGCTGTACATCTTCTCCATGTTATTTTAATCTTCTTCTGTAAATTACTTTAATCTGGCTATATTAACTTTTTATATGGAAAGATATCTATAATGAGGTCAGCTATCTGTCTTCACATAGTACAGGATTTACACTTCAATTTTTCTCACTCCTTGATCAAACACTTTTTGAAGCCCACTGATACCAGGAGGCGGACCTGGTGGTTTTGAATAGTCTTTGGATGGGCGGGGTGATTTGTTCTGTTTAATAATGTATAGAAAAAATATGTATATGGCGATACATAGAAGAGAAACATTTTTCCGTGTTCCCTGGAGCACGATTATTTGGAGCTGTTGCAAAACACTAATGTTCCCTTCCCAGCCTTTGAATCAGTCTGGTGTTTAATTAGCAACAATGACAACAAGAAAAAAAGCCAAACCAACACACAAATTATATAGTAGGAGTTGGTTTCTGGATGGCCTGTTCTACTTTTTCCACTGATCAGCAATTTGAGCTTGGTTTTGGTGTTTAAACAGGTCCTGAATCAGACCCTTCTGAAGTCCACAGAAACGAAATAACCTTATAATGCTTCATGATCATGTTTAACCTGCACAGGAGGGAGTCAGCGCTGCGTTCTCCATGCAGGCTTGCCAAGTGTTGTATATCTAGCATAATACTTTTCCATCTGGCACTCCAGTCATTGATTGTCGCAGGTTGGCTTAGAGCTCATGAATTTGGATGTGCTGTAGGAAGGAAGCAGGCATTTGCCTGCAGTTCCACCTGTTCGGACAGGGTAGGGAGAGAACAGCTGAACAAGAAACCAGAAGAACAGCCATACAAATAGAGGCCCACTGTCACCTCCCATCCCCTTTTCTAACAAATCAAGGCAAGCCACCCCCTACAGTTACTCAGCACCTTCTGTTTATTCCACCCTTCTTTGTCTTCTTTTGAAGTCTTTGACTTCAGTGATCTACAGCACTGTTTTGCCAATTACTAGGCCTATTGCAAAGGATGCAGCCAGCATAAAAACAATCCAGTAGCCAGATTCTATTGTACATGGAAAAGTCAGTGTATGGGGGATCACTGGGGGTACAAACAAGTCAGATAACACATCATAGACAGCAGCCCCAGTGACCCCAGGAATGACACAGCACAACCAATAATAGGTGGAATAAACAAAGACACAAAGTCTCCCATAGAAGAGATGGGAGACAACCAAGTCAATAGGCTGAGCATGTAAGACAGAAGTAGCCACATATTGTCTCCCCACAAAGCCCGCGTTCGCAAATGCCAGACCTGACTGGGGCCCAGTTGCAGAGAGAGGCAGGAGGTCCTTCCCCAACAGGAAACTCTGCACAGTGCAGCCACCTCACAGACAGACACCCCACCCTTCCTGCAAGTGGGCCCAGCTTTTATCCCCACAGCAGGAACCTGGCACTCATTGACCCAATGGGGGCACCTGGGGCTTGTTTACCCAAGGGCTTTCCTTACAAGGTCAGCTGCACCTTGGAGGAAAGCCAAAAGGCAAACTCATCCCCTCCTTTTGAAGGGCTGTGGGAACCACCCATATGTCACCCTTAATTCAGGGCTGGGGGTTCAGACCCCAGCACTTCAAGCACCCACTGTGATCCCTCCAAATGCTCACTCTCTGCTTTCCCCTTCATCCAGTGTCTCTGGCAGCCCAAGGGGGGCTGCAGCTCTCAGAAGTCTCTGATCTCTCCGTTAGTGGGAGCATTACATACTTACCTTCCATTTCAGGTTCTGCAACCCCACCTCACTCCTCTTGAGAGCCTGTCCCAACCTGATCTGCCAAGTGTTGTTCTGCTTCATGACCCACTTCTGCTGTTGTGCTCAAGCCAAGGTGATTTCACTTTAAAGCAAATATACCTGGTTAATTGCAAGTTGCTTGCTATTGTGATATTCAGTCATTAAATAATTTCTGGAACATAACACAGTGATGTGCTGGGGTCTGAACCCCCAGCCCTGAATTAAGGATGACATATGGGTGGTCCCCATGGCCCTTTAAGAGGAGGGGATGAGTTTACCTTTTGGCTTTCCTCCAGGGTGCGGCCGGCCTTGCAAGGAGAGCCCTTGGGTAAACAAGCCCCAGGTGCCCTGCATTTTGCTAACAAGTGCCAGGTGTCCTGTTTGGGGATAAAAGCTGGGCCCACTTGCAGGAAGGGTTGGAGAGTCTGTCTGTGGAGTGGACGCACTTCACAGAGTTTCCTGTTGGGGAAGGACCTCCTGACCACCCATGCAACTGGGCCCCAGTCAGGTCTGGCACATACAAACGCGGGCTTTGTGGGGAGGCAACATGGGGTTACTTCTGTCATAGGTAACTGCCTTGTTCTCCTGGTTGTCTCCCATTTTCTTTGTTCACGTAAAGGGATTGTTGGTCTGCTGCTGGCTGTGTCCTTTTTACTGGGCCTACTAATTGGCAAAACATACAGCTGCCAAAATACACAGCACACAGTCTGACAACTATGGCCATGCCCATGCAATACCCGCTGCTGTGTCTGTGGCTCAGGTTAGTTGAACAAGTGCACTGCACTCCGAGGGGGCTAGAGGGAAGCAGAGCCTGTCACTAAGTTCTTTTTTATATATGTTTCCCTTTAGCTGAAGTGTCCCAGATAGCACTGGCTGCTGGCAAGTTAGTCACAATGGCTCTGTGGAGCTTCAAAGTTCCTTCTAATGCAGTTTCCTATAGTAAGCAAGGTTGCCTGCCCCTCCACCGTGGGCCGTTGTGTGTATGCACGTACCCCTAGTAGCTTCTGAACCTGTTGGCCAACTTCAAGAAGCCTGCTTAGTTGCTGTGTGGAGAGGAGCAATTTCATTTGTGTCTTGAGAATCAGTCAGCAGCTGGAGAAGTCTTGAAGCACAAGTCAGCTGTAGGACTTGCACTAGGGGGAAACAAGGTTTCTTTGGTTTGCTGCTTGTGGAACTGCTTGATCTAACTTTAGCACTTCTCAGGGAAGAACTGTACTCCAGATGCCAGGAAATACAATTAAAGAGGACTCTGAAATGCTTGCTTTGATCTCTTCAGAAATTATGAGCAGGATCTGGTAAGAGGGTCAGGTGAACAACAGTTAGTGATTTGAGTCCAGATCACTGGAGGACTCTGTACACCTACCAGCAGGAGCTGCTGAGGCCAGATGCATGCCTAAACAGTTACTCCTTTTTACAGTCCCATTCCGGTTATGCAGGGTCTGAGGCCCAGAATCACATATCTGTTTCTGATGCGATTATATAAAAAATAGAGCATTTGCCTAGCATTGTTTCTGCTAAAGGCTCCTGCATGCAATTGTGCTCTGTTTCTGCATACCTCTTGATTCCCAGGAGAGTTTTCTCTCTACCAGGCTCCATTCTAGAGGCTGGGAAGCATTCTTGACCCTTCCCAGGGAAATGTTTATGGTTTTTGCTAGAATGTTTTATCAGGAGAAAGGAAATGGAGTGTCCTGGTTTCCCAGGCACAGACCCATGTGCCAGCCACTCAGGCAGCCATGAGTAGCCCCGAGTCAGCTGGGAGATTCAGTCAGGGCAGCTGCCCCAAGCTGACTCACGGGTGTATCCCATAGCACCTCGTCATGCTCATTAGAAAAGGAGGGAGTTGACTGAGGGTGGTGTTCCTCTTCCTGGGGTTCTTTTCTCTTGGCCTTCTGTTTCTGCTGCTGATCCTAAGAAGCAGGCTGAGTAGAACCTTGTGCACTTTATGTTGGTGTTTGGATTAGTTTTGTTGTTTCATTAAATCTGTTTCTACTTCAACCCATGGGGCTTCTCCTTTTTTTTTCCCCTTGATTCCGCTTTTCAGCTGGGGAAGGGTCATTGGGTGGTAGAACAACTGCTATAGATTATCCCTGGGCACAAAGATGATGGAGTGGAACATCTCCCTTCTGAGGAAAGGCTGAGGGAGCTGGGTCTCTTTAGCTTGGAGAAGAGGAGACTGAGGGGTGACCTCATTAATGTTTATAAATATGTCAAGGGTGAGTGTCATGAGGATGGAGCCAGGCTCTTCTCAGTGACATCCAATGACAGGACAAGGGGCAATGGGTGTAAGCTGGAACATAGGAGGTTCCACATAAATGTGAGGAAGAATTTCTTCACAGTGAGGGTGACAGAGCACTGGAACAGGCTGCCCAGAGAGGTTGTGGAGTCTCCTTCTCTGGAGACATTCAAAACCCACCTGGACATGTTCCTGTGTGACCTGATCTAGGTGTTCCTGCTCTGGCAGGGGGATTGGACTAGATGATCTTTTAAGGTCCCTTCCAATCCCTAACATTCTGTGATTCTGTGATAGGCTAAATGTAGACAAGGATCATGTCTGTGCAGCTCAGAGAGACCTGGATTCCCATCTCCTCTTCTAGGGCTGCTTCTATCTTCTTATACAATGAGTATGTACGTGGTCATTTCAATGGATAAAATACAGAACCAGCACTGGAAGCAGAGATGTCCCCAGAACATCCTTTTCCAAGGGACAGATTTATTAGATAGTTATTAGATGAGGTGGGCCATTGTATCCCTGGCTCCCCAACTGTCTCCTGAACTGCCTATGGAGTTGTCCTTGCAGAATTATGCAGTGGCTGATTGAGACTTTCTCAGCACTTTGGATTAAGGTACATAATTTCCAGCAAAGTCCCTTTTACACAGCAAGGAGCAAAAGCCAAAAAGTTGGTTTTGTTTTGCATCATGTAAAAATGTATTGAGTGCATAAAGGAGAAGGCTCCCTGAAACTTCAACAGGTGCATTTGGTTGTGCACAGAGAAGTCATATTTACATGGAGAAGGGTGCCTTAGACAAAACTGTAAGGCACTTTGGGCTGCCAGCAGTTCTGAGGAATCAGCTGGGTACTTTGCAGATCACCCAGAAATGCCTCAGCACTCTTCGTTGCTGTGTCCTGTGTTGGAGCCAAGCTCACTTGTTCCCCACTGCATTCCAGCAGCATGGAGTACGGGAGGTCAGTTCCTTGATGCTGATAAAGATTTTCCCATGGCACAAGACAGGCTAAGAGATGATCTCAGCTTTTTTCATCACCTAGAGATGGTGATGAGAAAGCAAAAGGAAAAAAAAAATAAATGAAAATCTTTAAGTGATTCAAAGCCCATTTTTACTGCACTTTATCTTGTATCCTCCCACTTGTGCCAAGTGAGACAGAGCTGGGTTGTGTTTATTTTTCATCCCCCTGATTGTTGCAATATCTTCCTGGAGTCTTCTACTTAAAACTGGAGAGGTCCTGAAGAAAAAGAAATGCAGAAGTGGTGACCGGCTGCCTTTGCCCCATATACAGCTTTGGTATCTGGGTTACTCTGTTTTGTCTGGTACATATTTGTGATACTGTCTATTTATAGTCAGTTCTGTTTCCTGTCCACATTCACCAGCACTGTCGTATCTCCCAGTCTGTGCAGTGGTCTGGAAGCACACATGTACACACAGGCCAGAAGTTGTCAACATTGCCTGTTTTTTTAACTGGGACAGCTGGAATAAAGGCTTGGGGTGGATGAGCTTCCTCGACCAGTGAGAGATGTAGACAAGGAGAAGCGTGTTCTCTCATGCTCCAACTTTGAATAGAAGGTGCTGCGGGTCTTTCTCTGCATTGGTTTCAGCTCCAAAACCAGGGTGGAGAGTGTCCTCCCCACCTCCAGCCCAGAGAAAGGGGATTTTCACAGTCCCAAGCACCATGCCAGCAAGCTTGCTGACAGTCCCTGGAGAGCAGCTCTGCACTAGGCTGGCTCGCTTCCCAGCACAAAGCCATTGTCGACTCACCATTGCTCAGGGACTTAGTGGCTTCAGCATGGGCACCAGGCCTCTATATCTCTGCAGCGCGCAGCTCTGGCACATTGCAGAACAGACCGTGTCCACAGCTGGACATGGTGTTTCACTCGGTATGCTCGCTGGAGGTGACCACTGCAAATCACCTTCTCTGGGGAAACCCTGGAAACCCTCTGGTGGTGTCCCAAGCCCTGCTCCTTCCCATTTCTGACAGTACAGTCCTTGTTTTGCTAAGCTGAAGCATATATCTAACATAAGCACACACACCTTCACACCAGATCTATGTAAAGCAAGAAGAGCTTCACATTTTTTGCAAAGCTGAGGTCTCAGTATCCTAAATGTACTTTGCAAACGCATCTGCAGGATCTGCATAATTGAAACTTTTGCTCTAATCTTGTTGCCTGCCTCAGACAGTTCCTGGCAAATGGAGATTATAAGTGAGGGTCTGTAGCAAACATAACTAAAAAAAGGCATCTTTAGTGCTTTTGCAGTGTCTTCAAAGCAGCTTGGGTGCTGAGCACAGAAAACTCATTTTCCTTTTACCTGAAGTGCTGTTATGTTTATTAAATTAAGAGTGGCATTAATCCTAGAACACATCCAAATCCTTTTGTGATTTTGCATTTGTCATAACTAGAATATCTCACTAAATAATTCTCTATATCTCTAAATAATATTGTTCATCATGTTATACTTGTCTCGGATTTTCCTCGGTGACTTTGTATCAGAGCTGAAAAAGAGCTATCACAGAAAATAAAATGGGACTAAAATAACAGTCCTTTGTATTAAATTTAACATTTGGCTTCCATCCCAGAATTTTCCACATCCATATTAGAATCAGATGTTAGCATAAGATGAAAAGATTTCCTGGGTGGATTTTATTCTTACTCTTATTAAAGGGCTGATGACAGTCTGAAGGCAAGATACTTGTTTTAGTAAAAAAATTTGTCTAATATAAAAGGCAGGATGGACAAGCTGACATGTATTATTATTATTATCCCTGCCTGATCACATTTCCATATCATAAAATCATTCTGCTAGTGAACGTGAAGTATAAAAATTCCAGCGGGAGAGCAAAAAACCCAGGCTGGCAGGTAGCGCCCCTTTGGGCCCACTACTTTATGTTTAGTAGCTGACCATGAGCCAATGCAAGGATTTAATATCAAAAAGTAGTGCTGGTGACAGCACAGTGTAGCTATATTGATTTTAAATTTTAGTTATTCTCAAATATTTGCATTCGTGAAAGGCACTCCCTTGGCCTGACTTCCCTGTGAAGCTGATATCAGGTGTGATGTGACAGTGTGTGGCAGCCCCACCAGTGTTGCTCAGCCTTCTTCAGGAGTCATGTATCCTCTGCACTGTCTCTGAACCAGCCACTTGCCCTGGGTTCCTTTGGCAATCTGGAGACAGAAAGATCAAAGGGTCTTAAATACTCTTCAGAAAGCAATTTTCCCTTTACTCAAAGCAGCTTTGTATAGTACTTATGTATGACTATGCAAAACCAATTGCTTTTGATGAAATGAAGGAGTTGTGCTTTCTAGTGTTGCTGTTCTGCTGAAGTGGAGACTGCGAGCACAATATTGGAGCTATAAATTAGATTTTGCAAAGCGGCTCCTCTGTGGGGAGTCTGCTGCTTCAGACCAACAGGTTTTACTGCTGATCATTACAGCTACCTTAAGGCTTCCTGTGAAAGCTGTTTTGGTAGTTGTCTTGGTCCTGTCCTCCATGACTCAGGTACTGGTTTGATGCTAAACACCTCAGATGAAGAGTGCGTTCTGGGGCATGTTGGGTACTTGGGCAATACTGAAGGACTTGAGGCAGAAGTCTCTGAGAGATCACGGGACTTCCTTGCAGTCTCCTGAGAACAGCTTCAAGGAGGCCAGATGACTGGGGCTGTAGCACATACATGCCTGTTTTCAGGAATGTTACTACAATTAGGATGAGAGATAAGGAAGCACAATTTTTATTGGGGAACAGTGTTGATGCCCTGTTCATTTGTTCTCACCTGAACCATGCTTATGGATTCATTCAAATAGAAGAAAAGCCCCCAAAGCTGGTCTCCTCAAGATGAGTTTGCCATATATGACAGGGCACAATGGGTAAGTAGCATCTTAGGAGGCAAAAGAATTTCCAGTGAACAGCCCTCAGAAAAAAAAATAATAAAAAAGAAAAACACCTAGTAACTAAGGAATCAAAATTACTTCTGAAGTGTATAAACAGAGTCATTGAATCGGAGTAATATGGTATTGTCTCATATTTGTCATTTGTCATTGTATCACTGGTGTGAGTAGACTGATTTTCAGAGGGTGATGGCTGCTGGAAATGTGTTGCTGGAAAAGCTTTCTTGTTCACTATGCCAAAATCTATAATTACTTTTGGAAGTCTTGGCTTTGGAGTAGAATTCTGGTATCTGGATTATTGACACCCAAAACCTCAAGGCTCCCTGGTATGGTCCACTGAGCATTAGTTTTCCTCTAATTAATCTTCTGGTTGATTATGTAATTAATACTTCTAGGTGACTATGTATTCTCTATCTTTAATTAATTCTTTCACCTCAGCTTTGGTTCCCTCTTTTTTCAAGGTCTTACATAAATATTTGCAGCATTGCCTAGCAACATGTGTATACATTCTCTTTTTCTTCCTTTTTTACAGATGTAACTGAAATTGCACCATCTATTTTGAAGAGTTCCCCAACAGATCAGCAGCTGAACAAACTTGCGAGGAGGCTGGGACCTGAATGGGAGCATATAGTTCTGTGCTTGGGTTTGTCCCATACTGACATCTATCGATGTAAAGTCAATCACCCTCACAAACTGCAGTCACAGATCGTAGCTACGTTTGTCCTGTGGAGACAGCGTTTGGGGAACAAAGGAACAATCCAAAGACTGCAAGCCAGTCTGGTGGCAGAAGAAGTGGATCCTTCTGTGATACAGTACATGTTTGAGTGAAGCCTTTCTATTGATTGGGAGCTTTCAAGTACTTAGTTAAATTAATTAGAGGATTCACTGAAAAGTATGTTGAAGATCTGACACTTCAATCTGGAAAAGATAGGGTTGGGAACTGTGGTTTTATTAAGCTTAAACATTCCAGTTTTCTGTGGCATCTTGTGACTTGTAATTCTTTTCATGCCAGATTAATTTTTAGTAGGCATTAAAAAATGGATCACTCTTTCCTTTTAGCTTTTGTACTCTTCCAGTGGGGATATAGGGTGACACTTAAAGTCCTTGCAAGCAGGAGGCCCTGCAGTGAGTTCAGCAAGGTTTCTGGTTTCATTGCAGGAACAACACTTGGTTTAACCTATTTTCTGGACTATGTAGGAGCCTTTTTTACTGCTGTTTCATGCTAGTTCCCTGATATCCCAGCAAGAAATGAGAATAATCAGTCTTACTAAGTTAACAATTTTGCAACAGTTATTGCAGGTGGCTAATTTCACATTTATAAAAGTTTTAGCACATACAGTTTCTTGCTAAGATAGATGGCTGCCACCTTAATCTGCCTTTGAAACTGCCCCTAAGTGGAAGTAACAGGAACCTAGTGTGCCTGTGAGGGTTTCTCCTGTCATTATTCGATGCATTTCTGCAAGGAGAAAGGCACCGTGCACCTATGCTGTCTCTTAGCATAGCATGGGTGGGGAGTTCCCAATAAGACACACAGTAGAAAAGTGACCAGAAGATAGGCAGGAGACAGCAAAGACAGGAAGAAGGAGCCTAAAAAATGAGACAGCTTCTCAGTTGTCCATATTTGTCTCTGCTAATAAACTGGGAGACAACTTGGTGCCCGCCAAGTCTTTATGCTATGCTCTGGATCCAGGCAATCTTGTTTCACAGAAGTTTTACTCCTAGGTCAAGTGTCATAGACACCTTTCTCTGACCATCACATGCCCAATGGAGTACTGAAGCTTGCAGGTCCTTTCTGGTCAAGATGAACTCCCCACTGCTCTCCTTCCAGCTTGTGCCATCCACCAGGCTCATTTGTTTTCTCCCAGCTTTTCTGCACCTAATGGGGGCAACTGCAACACTCCTGTCTCTTAATTCTTTGCTAGCTGTAATTCTACCACCAGTGATGATTAGATTTTACCCAGAATGGTAAAGCTTGGGCTTTTCTCCTCGTTCTCTCCTGTCAAGGAGTTTTTCTTCCTGCTGGAAGAAACCACTGAGTTTTTTGCTGACAAGGTAAGTGGAGATCAGTCCACTGCATCCAGAGGCAGTGGAAGTGACCAGCTGCTCTCTGAGGCCTGATAAGAGGCAGAATATGTTTTAATTCTCCCTAGGCAGTTTGCTGTACAGCAAATGAGGAACAAAATCTGAATACAGGGTTTCCAGGTCTATTTATGAGCAAGTTCTGGTAGACTTTTATCTACAGAGTATTTTCCAAGTAACTTCCCATCCCCAAGATCTTCCCCATATAATTTAACAGCTTAACAACCTTGTCAGAAGTATTTATTGGGGCATGAATGAGCTTTACTGCCATTATTTTTTTTTTTTAATTCTTCCTATATCCAGATTTTTGAAGACATCTGGGAAATTAGGAAAAACAAAGAGATTTTAAGGATACCCTGTCTGCCTTGTTTTTCAGAAGCATGGAAACAGAAAACATACCCTGGCAGGATGAGCTTCTACAGGTCCCAGAGCAATCTGGTGGTATTTTGGTTTTAATCTCCTGTATACAGTTCTGACCTTCAGCAAATCATGATCCTGTTACACCTCACTCAGATCTTAACTAATCATATCCTATTATGGCTACTTACAGAGTTTAAGTCTATCAACAAATCCCAAATAAACAACATAAATCAATTTAGGCCTTGGGATTTATTTCTTTTTCTGTTTCATGATGCTTTAATGCCAGCATATTCTTTTTTGCTTGAAAACCATCCTAGAGCAGGTGTACAGGCATTTGGCAAATTCAGATGACTATGGCCCAGCTCGGGGAGTCTGATGAGGACTCTGAAGCAATTCTGCCAGTGAGATGGGCAGGAGCACGGTCTGCACATTAGGGGAGAGGGGCAAAGCAGTGTCCCTGGCAGCAGTTTGAAAGAACAAAAGGTGGAGATGGAAGAAACTACTGAAAACATGATTTAGAGAAGAGGCTGGCTCCCAGTCACATAGATGCAAGTACCTTACCTTGTTCTGAGCCAGCATGGAGCAAGTCATAATGCAGAGTGGTCTCCAAGGCAGTCGTCCCCATTTCACCCAGCCTGAAGGCAGTGCTCTGGCAAGGCAACCAGTCTGGGCAGTAGAGCAGTGTAATGGGAACACTCACGGCGCCCTCGTACCTTCTTCTTTGCTTGAACTTTGTTTTTCGTATTCTTCATTTGTAAGACCAATGTCAGGTTATCCATAATGAATATATTTAGAGCATTTTTAATGATTAAGAAAACAGCCTGAAGTTGGTATGAAGTCTCATGCTAAAGAAGTTGTCTTTGCAAGCTGGGTATCCTTGTGTATGGGCCACTGGAAACCTGATGGGTCACTATCATATCATGTAATTTCTCCATAGTCTTTAAACTGGTCTTTAGGTGGACTAAATTCTGCATCCCAGCAGGGATATTGAAATGTCAGGAGTCATGGCTAGACAAGGAATTTAAAACCTGGCCTCTTGTACTGTAGAACAAAGCACTTAATTCATAATTTATAGTTACTTTCACATTCCCAGGCCCTAAATTAATACTGTAATACTTGAGTTGCAAATATTGAAGGGAAAGGTTTACTTATTTTATGAGACTGTTTCCATTGCTGTTATTTTTAAATTCATGGAATTGTTCCTATTAGACTCTTCAGTTTTATTAAAGCTTGGTTTTGCACCACAGTGGATTTTTCCATCCACTTAAAAATATTTTTCTTCTGTATGTAATGCTTTATTTTGCACAAGGATGCAATTAAGACAATTTAATTCTTCAGATGTATAGCAAGGTTTCTTGTTCTCTCTTAGGACAGCCAAAAGATCTTAAAATGTTTATTCTTCTCTGGATAATTTGGGAGAAAATGTTTTTTATTTAAATCTCACTCATAGACAAACCTGCAACTTGAGTATTGTTTAGGAGTGAGGCAAATCAATGAGTGAATTTCCCTACCTCTCCCTCTGCCTCAACTCCCTTGCACCACTAGTTTGGGTGATGACAGGGGGCTTGTGCAGGGGCTCCTGTGCCCTCCTGGACTGGTGCACGGGGTGGGCTGATAGCTAGGGCAGCCCCCCAGCAAGGACTTGTCCCTTTTCCATGGCTCATCACTTACAGTGAGTGGCGTGGCCACACCAGGCTTGGGGCTAGTGCATGGGCTCAGGGGCAAAGGTTAGCCAGCAGTAACTGTTCTCTGGTGTGTTTGGGTTTCTTAACTGATGTTGAAAAAGCCTTTCTAGTGAAAATGGTATTATTGCTATCTACTTACTTGTGGGAGTGTTTAGGCACCCTGAGAGAGGAAAGCATAAAGGTCACCCCTGCTGGACCATCCACTGAAATGGGTGGCTTAACTTCTGGTCCTTCTTGATTTTCTTCCTTAGTCTATAAAGGAGACTTTGAGATCCCATTTAACTTTCCTAAGTGGTAAGTAGACTTTATAAAAGCTGTTTTGTACTCTGAAAGTACAGGTGGACTCTTAGCATAGGCAAGGTCTAAGAGCACTGCTTCCCACCTATATAAAGAGACATGGATGATCACAAAGGAGGGATCTCCTAAGGGCAGGACCATGTCAGGGAGGCTTTACGGGTCTCCACTGAACAGTGTCTAGAGTGTAGAGTACAACTAAAATGCAGTCATCTTTGAGCCTCTTACTCCCAGATGATGCAGAGGAAATTTCCATCTTGAGTCATGTGTTATGATAATCATTGATCTATAGAATAAAACATTTTGTGAAAGGCTGTAAAAATAAACAAAGTCATATTATATTCAAAGAACATAAAAGGCACACTCATCTGATGCTAAATGTGGCCATGCTGCCAATTTAGTTTCTTCCTGCAAATAGAGTCTCTGAGAGCTAATCTGTTTATAAGGTTCCACATTCTCCATAGACATAGACTAATGTCAAGGCATAGTAGAAGTAGAGCTGAAAAGACAGTTCCTAAAAGCTTTCTGTATTTACAGTGTATATGCAAAAGTTTTGTCCAGATTTCACTAAATGAAAAGAATTTTTACTTTCCAGGTGTCTTTCCATTACCTGATAAATACACCTAAAAATAAATGCAGTGATTTGGCTTTTTTTTTTTTTTTTTTGGCCTGAATACAATGTCTTTTTAAAACTGATTTCCTGAGAAAAAGGAACACTTGCCAGAAATGGAAATATTTCAAAATATCTTTCCAGATTAAAAGGAGAAGTATGTGTTGTAGCAGAATTCACTTCTGAACCTAGTATTTCAGTTGTGAAAAAAGATGAATTGGCAATTTCCCTTTGAAGCTCTTGGGGAGAGCTGAATGATCAGTAGAGCTGATAATGGTGCAGGAAGACTCCCGGCGCTCCTGCAGCAGTGACTGCGTTAAAATGTCTGTACGTGTTACAGATACCATTTCTGACACTGACATCTGGTCCAAGCCCCAACAGCAAAGGTACAAAAAGTCTCTTATTAACTTCAATACTCTTTGGATTAGGCCTTCTTTAATTGGAACCTGCTGAAGCGTGGTGCTTTTACTACCTCCCTTTGAAAAGCAGTCTTTGTGGATTTGAGGCAATAAAAAGGGAAGGGGTTTTTGTGGGTGTAGTAAGCACTCTAGATTATGGGGTCCTCTTTTCACTGCCTGAAGTGAATAGTGCCTACTTTGCACTATTCACTTCAAAGTAAGTGTCATGAGAAAGGAAAAAGACCAGAGGAGCAGAGCCATTCAGCAAAAACTATTGGTATGTTTCCAAAACCGAGATCATTTTGAGTTCTGAAATGTGAATAATCCCCTAAAAGGTTGGATTTGATAGCTCAGAAGATTGTTAATGGGTTCATGGAGTTTTCCACCTTGAGATCAAGGATCCAAACCCACATTGACCCAAAAGAAACACAACCTAGTGGCAGTCTGTGCAAAAAGAACTACACGCTTTCTTTTTTCTGTCTTGAGAACTTTCATTTCTGACCTATGCAGCACCAGCCCTTGCTATCATACTTAGAAAGGGGCATAGAGGATTGAATAAGGCAAGTGCTTGAGCTGCACTCTGACCAGAAGAGGGACAAACCCATTAGAACCTGGGAGGGCAAAGCAGGCAAGGTGAATTGTCATGGCTGGTGTTAACGCTCACATGTTGTGTGCAGAGAGGCTGTCAACTTCCTGGGATGTCACCCAGAGCTCCTCTACAATGGCAGCAAGCTCATTCACAGAGAGAGGACACACAGAGACCTCCTTAACAACTCCTTGCAGCACATGCTCAGAGGCTGTTTTCGTTTCCTGGCTAGTCATTACTCTCCTGTTGGTGCTGTCATAGCCCTTCCTGAGGAATGTGTGTCTAGGCATAATATTTAACTGCCCAAAGTCCTGTTTCTGCATGACAGAGTCACCTCCATGACCAGGCTCAGGGCAGGGTAGGACAACACGTTAGCTGGGAGCACTGCTCAAGCGCAGATCCCATCAGCAATCTTTCTAGTTGAAGATCCATTTCCCAAGAGTTATTTTCTGATTACCAATGCCTTTTTTTTTTTTTTTTTTTTTTTCTTAAATTCAGAGCTGATCAAGCACTTGCTTCCTTGTTTGATTTCTGTGCTGGTAGAGTGAGTTTCACCCCATGATCAAGGTGCTTGCACTTGGCCATTCTGCAGCTGTAAGTCAGCCTGCCCCATGGCATGCAGCTCAGGTGTGGGTCTCAACATTAGCCCTTCTGACTTTCAAAATATGCAAACTCTTCTAGCACCTGGGACATCTGCATGTTGCTGTTCAGTGTGATTTCAACCATTAGCTATTATATTTTTATTGACTCTAATCTTCCATTTTTGCATCGCTAATTTTGAATTATCCTGAAGGGATTCATTGCAAACTAGAGGGGTGCTATTTTTTTGCATGCATGCTGAACACCATTCCCTAGGAAGCAGACACGTAGAGACTCTTATACTCCTTTGATGTTAATTTTGATTTTTTTTAGTGATACTTTATCTGCCAGGAGGGTGATGCTTCCCAGCTCACAACCCTGTGGACTCCAGGAAGGGGCTGGGAGTGTTCCCACTCAGCTGAGGCCCATTGGGACGAGCCCACAACCACATTTTGCCTTTGTGGTACCTTAACAGGAGTGGTTCTGGGGATGCGTGGCACAGTTATTGCCCTTGAAAGCCCAATGGGCACCCAACAGCCCTTTAAAAAAAAGGCTATAAAGACATACTAATGGGAAAATATAATTTTCAATTATCTGAGCAGGCAGACCTCAGTGATACTGCCTTTTATGACATAATTTTATTTGTATGTACACATTTGCTAGGCCTTATTTAAATAAGAAAGCAATTGAATAACTAGAGCATGTGGAGACTACTGATAAGGATCCGTCTTTCAGGTTATAAAACAAACTACATAGCAAGTGCTCAATTATTCTTCAAAATGCTTAAACATCACCTTTTGTTCAGATTTCCATCTAGAATTACTTCCCAGTAAGTTGCCTCCCAGTAATTTCCAAGAAGCAGTGTGCGATCAGCACACACCCCTATTCTGGATAATAAAGACTTCTGAGAAAAATCTCAGGATTAACAAACAAACCACATTGGGACTTGGGAAATCAAGCCTTCTGAAGGAATCTTACTTGCCTTGCACTGAGCTCGCTGTGCTGTTGGGTCTCATGTCTGCATGTGAAATGAACCTCAATAATTACTTATTCTTCCTCTCCATTGCTAGTTGTGACTTTGCAACATTTGAGAAACCACTTCAGGCCGATACAGACTTCCAATGAGTAGAGTTCGACGAAGGCATAGCAAGCCTGAGATGATTATTTACTTAGTGCATGCTTGGGGTTTGCTGGCTGAGTGAGTGGCCATTGCATGGTGAGCAGGGTGAAGCGCCGAAACCTCTGCAGAGCAGAGAGAGCTCTAAGCAGCACAGGCATGCTTCTCGGCCACGGTGCAAAGTGTGTCAACACGGGCCTTGAAGAGGTGACCAGAGGTTTTCCTCGTGATACACACACAGGTTTTCTCACTCAGCAGCAAGTATTTGGGCCCCACAGAACTCTACAAAAAAAAAGCCAACCCTGAAACTAGCTATCTATCTAAAGCAAGAGCCACATCTTGCCTGCACATAGAAGCAGGAAAGAGTAATAGCAAAGATCTGAAGAAAAGCAGACTGGAAACAAAGCCCAGAGTCTGGCTGGCCAGCCTGTTGTGAACTCGAGGACTATGATTTTTCTGTTGTAGCTGCAGACTGAGCTCAGAGTCACAGGTTGTCAGCTTCTCCACTGCCATGTCAGCTCGGGGCTCTGGTGAGTCAGCCCCCAAGCACCTGGTAAAGACGGAATAGCAAACAGGTCAGAGAGGGACACGTGTGCATGAGCATATAGAGGCCAAGAATAAAGGGATCAGGACAGAATGAGCTCCAGAGCTCCCAGATGGCTCGCTCCCAGCACCGCCTCATCTTTGGCGATGCCCCGGGTCCCTGCTGGCTCCCCATCCCTGCCACAAGGCTGCACGTCAGGAGGTGTGTCCTCTGACACCAGCAGATGCCACAGCAGGTAGGATTCTTCTTTCTCTTTTTCTTTTTTTATTTTCCCAGGTAGACACAACCAACACATCAGATTCCACCCTGAAATCCAGCTGACAGGCTGGCTCCAGGTTCGACGTGCTTTCCTAGAAGGGACATTGCTCACAGGGCAGGCAGCTGCAATTTCCAAAAGCTAATCCCATGAGGCATGCATCCTGGTGAAGTGACAAGCCATGAGCGACTGAAGCAAAGTCATCACCTGAAAGAAATGCCAGCAGGCGCCTGGCCAAGCACAGCCAACAGCAAATGCTTCTGGCCATGGTTGCCGCCCACCCAGAGCTGCCCAAGGGACGCAGGGCCACCACCAGCTCCTCGTACAGGGAACACGAGTGCTGGGACAAAGTTGGGACATACACCATACAGGGTTGGACGATGAGGCTCAACCATCCCATCCAAGGCCTCCTGCTGGCTTTTGGGCTAGGGTCTGGGGACATGTTTAACTACCCAAGCTATTGGGTCCAGTTCTGGTGGAGCTGGAGGATGTCATGGGAAGGTCAAGCTCCATCAGCTGGAGAAACCTGCCTGCTGCTCTGAGGCTGCAAGGGGCTCACCCGGGGGAGTATCAGTTCCTTCCGAGTCTGCATCTTCCTCCTGTCTCCGAGGGGGAGGCTTAAACGA
Source organism: Podargus strigoides (assembly GCA_028020825.1). Taxonomy (NCBI): domain Eukaryota; kingdom Metazoa; phylum Chordata; class Aves; order Caprimulgiformes; family Podargidae; genus Podargus; species Podargus strigoides. The sequence continues at coordinate 62,181,992 of CM051662.1, forward strand.
ATCAGTTAATTCATGTTCTGGGGCTTGATGAATTTTATCTGGTTTTGTACACCTCTGACCGATGCTACACACTGAGCAACATCGCTTAAGTCTGCGTTTAGGATTTTTATTATTTTCTTTCTCAAGGGCTAGCACCAAGGGGTCTTGCGGTTGTATAATGCCTCAGTCTCTCTGACACTCAGGGTGATTCCGGAGGGTAAAAAACATGTCAGCATAAGATACCTCATCCCACTTTCCTTCTCTTCTCAAAAACAACACTAATTGTACAAGGGTACTATGATCTATTGTTCCATTAAGTGGCCACTTTGCTTCATCGCCTAGTTTATATAAGGGCCACCACTGATTACAATACATAACGAGAGTCCTCTTATTCTCTGTACCCCCTGTCCCAGCGATATCCTTCCAATGTGCTAATATACAACCCAGGGGACTTTTTCTTAAGATTTCTTTACTCTGACCACTTCCCATGCTATCCTTTTCTCTTTTAACTTGTTTCAACCACAATTTATACCTCCTTTGTCTTTGCTTCCACCCAAACCTCCTTCCACAACTTTCCACAGTCTTTTCCAAATCTACCTCCCACACGTCCCAAATTTTGGGGAGTAGGTTTTCCCTTCCACACACAAACTTCACAATATTCAACTCCGGCCGGATCCTAGCATAGTTACATCGTTCTGAAGTCCGGCACCTAGGGCATAAACTTGTCTGCCTGACAGATGAGCAATACCACCTCTTTTGACAAAATGTACACTCTAATAATACCCAGACTGGATGCCAACCTTCTTGGGAATTTAACAATTTCCTAGCAGGCTCACACACAAAGCAGGGGATTCCCCTCTGGCCAGGATAATCTAAATCTTCCACAGCAGGTTGTTCCCAATCTAGAGCTAAAAACTTTCCCGCAGGGGACTTATATATCCCTCCCAGATAAATCTGTTCACTTCTTCTTGTTATCCAATGTCCTGCTTCACTTACGAATTCCCAAGGCTCGAGACCAAACCACCGACGGAGTGCGGTTTCTCTTGGTCTAGCCACTTCAGTAATTTGAGACAACAAACAATAGCAGTGACACTAAGGACAGGCACTAAAGCGCACTCTTTACCAAGGAATGGGAGATTGGTCTTGATACTCCCTCCCAGATGACCTTAAATCTCCTATTGATTCTCTACATTCTCCAAGTTTCCACAATATGCCTTCACGAGCTCTCCCTCACCCCCTGTTTTATTCCACTCTGACTACTTCCCGCACTTACAATAAAAGTTGTCTCCAAACCTCACCCAAACATCTCGCTCACAAGTATAGCACTTAATCACAAAAATTGGGCCGCATGAAAAATCCCCACTTCCATGTATAGGACACCAATAATTAACTTCTAATTTTGGTGTTATTATTATTTTGTTGGCAGACTCTGCCATACTCTTTGCACTAGGAACACAGGTGGTTAACAATCAATCCTTAACTGATACCTTCTCTTTGGCCAACTGAACTGGCAGTTGAGCTCAGGTGTCTCAAGTATCACACGCTTACACTTCGTTCGTCTCCAACCATTTCCCTCGTGGGATAACGGAACTGCGGATCAGAACTCCACACCCGCTTCACAGCTAGGCTGTGTCTCACACACCAAACAATCGCACAACCACACAAGGGAGCTCCTTACACTCTATTTTACTCAAACATAAAATTGTTGGTTACAATGACCACACTTCCCACTATAAATCATAAACCACAAACCCTTAGCTGTAATTCAGTTTCCGCCAAATCCGTCAGAAAGGGGAACTCGAGCTCCCTAGAGGACTCGAACCCCTACCCACACAAGTAAAAATACACTTAGCAATTTTAAACAAACATACATGCCGTACATATACCAGACGGACAAACAAAAGAGCGAATCAAACAATAACTTCCTACACAAATCAACAAAACAACACTAACTGCACCTATTAAAAAACAAACACTCGTCCTACACACACTCCCTATGGATTCGCTTTATCCACCCTAAGGATCGCTGGCGGCCGCCCTATTGGTCAGCGAATCCCCCAGCCGGCTCCCCACCAAATGGAGACTCCTTCCCTACAGGGACTGTGCTGCACGCCAGACGTCTCTGTGCGATTTACCAGCTGCCCCAGCCACGCGTACGACTTATAGGCTACTCCAATAAAACATACCGTTTGTCCGCAAGTGTAGATGGTCCTTGTCTGCTCCCGCAGTGAGCGGCCGAGGAGCGGAGTTCCTCCAGAAAGGTCTGGGGCGCGCCTAGGACGTCCGTCCCTCAGTCGATCCTGCAGCCAAGCAGAGACGTCCCATCTGGGTCGCCAACTGACGTGCGGAAAAGACTCTATAGCTCTCGTAAAGTTCTAAAGTAGGGATGTTTATTCAGCGTCGGGTGCAAGGGGGATCGCTCCTCCTAGTTTGCACACCTAGGGGTAAAAGCGTGTTCTTTTTATGGCATAAAGAAATACATATTCATGAGGGTTGTGTCAGAAGACATTACATCAATGGAGCAGGTGCATCCCACAGCAAGCTCAATTTAGAGAAATACAGCAGTAGGTCTACAGCGCATGTGTGCCTGGGGTTATCTTCAGGGGATGAGAGGACCCACAGCAGGGCTGGGGCACGGGAAGGAGGGAGGGAAGCCACAGGCAAAGCTCTCATCCCGATGTGCTGCAGCAGGCAACCACACCCACACATAAGAGGGTGTCTATGGGAGAACCGTTCCTCAGTCCCACGCTTTGGAGGCAGAGAGTAAAGCCTAAAGAGTAAAGGTGTGTTCCTGCTCTCTGCTCAGAAAGGGCTACAACTTTCTCCCTTTGAAAGGGTTTCTCTAAAATGAACCTTTCATTTCATACCTTCCCCTAGCTCTGGGGAAAGTCCTTGTTTGGGGCTAAACTTCATGGTTGGTTCCTGTGTTTGTAATGGAGTGAACAGCCATCAGTGCCATGGTCATCCTTGGGAGGCTTCTAGTTTGGACTCGGTGACCTGGGTGCCCCAGCGGCTGTGAGCTCATTGTAGCCCCCCTTCAGACCTCTCTGCTTACCAGTGAACGGAGGCAGTGATTTTACTTTCTCCTTGGAAAAAATGCCTTGAAGTTTTCAAATGGGGAAGATTTGACATCTAAGAGCGAGTGTGATGTGAAGTGGGTGTGCTCCAGAGGTGCGGGGACCAAGTATCTGTTGCGTGTTCACCCATTTGCATTGCTAGCACAAAGAGCATCTTCCAGTCCTTATTTTTTCCTGTCTTAAAATACCTCTGCAGTTATATGCTAAACTAGTTTTAGGAACCCATAGCCTAGAGAAGATGAGCTCTGGACCACTGGGAATCTTGGAGGGGGCAATAAGGGGGAACTCAAGCAGCAGTGCAATGTATCCACGATGTGAAAGCGGGAAAGGGAAGACCTCCGCCTGGGGACCCAGCAGGTCTGGTGCCAGCTCTGGCAACTGAGCCAAGTGTGTTTTGTCCTGATGTTTTTACAGATATGGATGAAATTTAATTCCTGGCAGGGATCAAGTATATTATCTGTGGATAGAGTTGAAGGGGGGCAACACAGAACCTGCAGAGCATTATTGAAAAATAATTTTAGGGAACAGCTGCATTCACAGGCTGCAGAAGAGAAAGAAAAAGTTCATGGGACTCAGGGCAGAGACTGTATTTAACCTGCAGCCTAAATGCAGAGGCAAGGGTGGCTCTTTGCACCACATCTCAGCTAAGCACCTCAGTTGTTCCTCCTAGCTCTTATCGATCTCATGCTGCCGGGGAGGGACATGAAGACAAGCCCTGCTCATGCTCCTCTCATGGGACAGGGGCAGGGAGCATTACGTGGCTGCTGCTGCTGGTATCGGTGTATACCTGCTGAGCTATGCTGGTACAGAAGCAAAGATCTTTTAACGTGATAAGGAGCTATCTAGGCCAGAATTAAACCCAGCCAGCCATGCTAAATCTGGATGAACATGGGGAGAAAATAACTGTTGTGGGCAGAAGGGCAAGCCTGACCCTGGAGCTAAGAGGCAGGGGGTACCCGAGCTCTCCTCTGCAGCCAGGCTGGGGCGAGATGCTGCAGAGCCAGGCTGTGGCACTTTGCCAGGAGCAAACTTGCATACTTTTCTAAAACAGAGCAACTTTCCTCCCTGGCTGGTGCCCTGAGGGCACAACCCCTGGCACTCTCCACAAGCTGAGGCTGGTAAGCAGATGCTGGGGAGGCTGGATGCCTGCCACTGCTTGCAGACCTTCCCAGCTGCCACTGTCAGGGCCGTCCCAGCACATGGCAGCCCTTCCTTGCACTGGGTGGGAGTGCCAGGGAGACATCCTGACCTGCCCTGGCTCAGGCTGGGTCAGGATCACTGTCCAAGACCTTTTCCTCAGTTAGCAAGAGGTGCCAGGATCCGCCCCAAAATCAGTGAAGGAAGTAGATCTCGCCAGGGCAATTACAACCAGGAACAGGTTAAAGGCAGGAGAAGTGCCGAAGAAACCACCCAACATGGATCTTTGTTTTTTTAACTTGCCGATGTGCCTCACCTTAAGCAACTTTCTCCTAGCATGACTTCACCCTGCGCTTCCCCGCTGCTGGCAAATAGCAGCACGCTGCAAAAGCTAAAAGCCTGTCTTGGGTGTATTCCTCAGCTCAGAGGGACAGACAAGGGGGACAAGGGGGACAGCGTGGTCTGACAGCTCGTGTTGCCACGCTCCTGGCTGCCACGTGCACGTGTGTGTGTGCACAGGATTTCCACTGCACCAGCATGTGTGTGCAAAGGGGCAGTGCTGTAAGTTACAGTCTGAGGACATTTGCCTTCATGGAGCAATTGTTCTGGCAGCACAGGACAATCACAGCGATGCTGCCAGGAAGGAAATACAGCCTGCAGCACCCCGAATCCTGTGTGCCACTTCGATGCAGAGCAGGTTAGGTGCAAGACTGGTGCACTGCTGAAGCCGGGAAAGGGGGAATGCCAAGGTGGTGGGGGGCCCGGGCATGGTGCGAAGGCAAACACCAAGCTGTTGCAAGAGAGGGAGTGAGCAACGCGTAGCACACAGAACAAGATCTGTTCAATTCCATCAGTCAGCACTCTCTTCCAGAAGATGACCTATTGAACATTTCCAGGAATAGCTGTGCCAAGCCTGTCAACTGTTTCTTGGAAATACACTCAAGAAGAATGGCTTCCTTCCAGTAGGGATCTGCAGAAAGCCTGGACTGGATCAAGGCTGCAGTCAGATGCCGAGATGGATGATGTCATTGCAGCGGCTCTTCCAGGAGCGGGGCTTCGGGGGGAGGTGGGGCTGCATTTTCTCCCCCCTTCTCCTCCTTTCACATCAGATGAGGACAATGCAATGTGGGGGGAAGGGGTGCTTTTTGTATGGATCGACTCAGCTCACTGGTATGCTTACCCTGACTTGCAGTCTTCAGCAGTGAGCAGATAGGAAAACTTGCAGTGCTGCACGAGACTGGGCTGTCAGCCCGGCACACAACCTATCTGGGCTATTCCATAGGCAATCACTGGCATCAACTGCTAAGACCGGCACAGGCCCCCACAGTCATAACTCAGCATGGTATTCTTGGTATTCCCTTATCGCTTTATTGCTGGAATTAACACAATAACCTGAAGTTATCGCTATGGTACTGAGGTTTCACTCCCTGCACCAACAGTTGCGTGGGTGGTAGGGTGGGGAGCAGGGTTGAAATGTGCCCTGGGAAGGCCCTGTCAGGGTGGCCCTGTGCCAGCTGGAGGGTCTCATGAGCTCCAATCAACCGGCAGCGAGAGGGGGTGTGAGTTGCAGGCAATGGGGGGTACCTGCTGGGGCCTATCCCCACAGCACACGCCGTGACCTGCCCCCCTGACATTGCCAAATCCACTCCTCTTTTTTCAGCTGGAACCAGTGAAGTACAAATCAGGGTCATGCACTGACCAGAGTTGAAATTTAAGGTACATGTCTTGCATTTACAAGTCACAGCATGGTACCAGTGCAGCTGATGGCTTTTGCAAAGTGAGGGTCCAAGTCCTTCTTCACATCTCACCTGTCCCATTCCACTGTGAACAAAACCCCATGGAAATGAGCATTACCCCACTGCTGGGTGAAACTGGGTAGATGCTGCTCTGCTGTGTGAGAGAGATTGTAGAGATGCCTTTTGGAGTTGCTCTGGATCGACTCCAGATCTGGATTTGCACTGGGTCTTTCCTGATGGGTTACAAATAAAACAAAGTAATGAGATCTGGCATGGCTTGGCAGACTGTTAATAGGATATAGAGTCCTTAATTTCTGGGTCATTAATTCAAACCAGCCCAGATCAGTAATGGCCACATTTTGTTGCAGTCTAATAGCTGTATAATAACGTCTCTGAGAAGAATTAGGGAGTCCATCACCGCAATTTGTATTAATTATAATAACTTTTGTTGGCTGTCTCAGCAAAGAAACCCAGGAATGATTATGCCCCAAAGTGGGGGCTCCCTGAAGAAACGAGGGCAGGTGGTAGCTCTTTCTGCAGCAGCCGAGTGCAGCCCCTAGGGCCCTTCCTCAGTCGCTGTTTACAAGGCGAAGCTCCCCAGTGTGCAGGGAGACCACCTGAGCAGTAAGCATCTCTGTGGCTATTAAAAACTGGGCTCCAGATGTGGCCTCCCGCTTAGAAAGTCCCCACAGCCCCTGCTTGGCTGTTGGAAGTGTAGGATCATTCTATATTTGCTTGCTTTCTTATATTCTTCCCCAAGCATCTGTTACTGGCAACTCTGAGTCAGGACATCGGGCTGGCTAGGTCTGTGCCTCACCTAACAGGGATCTTTTCTTTTCTCTTTTCTTTTCTTTTCTTTTCTTTTCTTTTCTTTTCTTTTCTTTTCTTTTCTTTTCTTTTCTTTTCTTTTCTTTTCTTTTCTTTTCTTTTCTTTTCTTTTCTTTCATTTTATTTTATTTTTACATTATTACATTCTGAAACCCTCGAAGGGAACATTAATGATATACAGTGCACTTGTCTAGGATCTATGCACACTTTTACCCCTAAATTCACACATGCAGTTGTATGTGCTCATGCACATCCAGGATTTGTCTGCATTTTTGTAACAGCCCAGTAATTAAAGAAGCCTTTGAGTGATTTATAATTCCTTTGTGAGGATGGAGGACTATACTGCTTTTTCTTTCTTTTTTTTTTTTTTTTTTTCTCTTTCTGTGTCAAATCTAGTTAGCTGGCCACCATCTCATTTCAAAAATTAACTAAAATAAGCTTTTTGTTTTCCTGGGAGGAATATTTTCATGTTTCTTTCTGGGTGTGGTCAGAATTTTTGGCAGCACTTTGCTGAACCAAAAGCGTGTGTCTGACTAATGCAGCAAACAGGCTAGCACACCATGCTGTTTGCAGAGTTTATCCATTTCATACCATTAGATCGCATCATTTCTCATTTGTTGTAGAGATTCCAAAGAGCCCTGGAGCTTGATGCTCAGTTTACTTTATGTGTATATGTTTTCAACACAAGGCAAAGGGGACTGGTGGGGGAGGGAGGAACACTATGAAACTCATGCATAAAATGGGGGTGGTCTAAAAGGCCACCACCTGAGTGTCTATAAAGAAATTTTTATCTACAAGGACAGCTTTTCATCAATAGGTTGTCTGCAGCAGAGTCATTTGTCACAGCTGACATTTTTCACTTCATTCCATCACTAGCTCTGCCACTCCAATTCTGGGATCTTAAAAATATTATTATTAAATTTATTGGTTTTTAAAAGAGGGGCTGAGACCCTTTCTTTACTAAATGAGTGAACCTGTTTTGAACACACAGAGATTTCAAGTCTTCTTGTTCCCCATAAGGCTCCATTCTTATTGCATTAGCAATGCAATTGTGTCAATGAACAGGCTTGCAGCATAGAGTACTGTAGTTTTGAAGGCCAACTTTCCCAGACAGACAGAGATTCTCAGTGTCCTGGTTTCCCAGGAACAGCCCCCCAGCCCAGCCATGCAGGCAGCCATGAGTAGCCCGGAGTCAGCTGAGAGTTCCACTCAGGGCAGCTGCCCCAAGCTGACTCACGGGTGTATCCCATAGCACTGACATCAAGCTCATTATCAAAGGAGGGAGATTACTTAGGGTGGGGAGTTTCTTTTCCTGGAACTCTTGCTGTTTGGCTTTCTGCTGATTCTAAGGATGAGGCTGAGTGTAACTTTGTATACTTTATGTTGGTGATTGTGTTAGTTTTGTTATTTCATTAAATCTGTTTCTACTTCAAACCACAGGGCTTCTCCCTTTTTCTACCAATTCCCAGCTGGGGAGCGGTCATTGGGTGGTAGAACAACTGCTGCAGTTTTGCCCCAAGTACAGGCTAAACATAGACACTCAGAAACTTTTAGTTGCTAAGTACAAGCAGTTGGACACAGAATAAAGCAGATCACTTGCAAACACTTCAGGCACTTGGTGCTCGAGGTGCTGTTGGAGTAGGAACTACAGATATTATTTGGATATAGCAGAGGTTTATGTGTGGCACTATGAATTGGGATAAATTTTGGAAGAGCACAACCGGGAGCTTAGAGGAGTTTGGAAACCAGTGTTAGTAAATAAAGTAAACAACTAAAAACCTAAGTGCTTATCAAAGCATGAATGCTGCAAGGTGTATAGGTAGATCTCAGCTCTATTAAGACAATCGTCAACATGCCTGTGCTAGTGACAAAGGAAAACAAACCCTTTGACGGACCAAAAGCTTAATGGGGTTTGCAAAGCTATTGCAATTTATCGTGGAGGCTGCCATTCATGTGCCATAGTCTTGGGTATGAAATTAAGCTATTATAGGAAACTTTCCTGAACAATAACAGTGTAATTCTCTTGCAAAATCATGATCAAAGTAGACCAGTAGCTTAACCCATGAGTATATGAAGAGTCCTGCCCTCATCTTGGGGAAGACTATGCTGCTTAAAACTCCTTTCACTACCACCAAAAGGAGCTGCAGACAGTTGTTGGGTGTGCATGGCATACTGGATCATGTAGGGCAGGAGTGCTGTTACCTAAAGGTGGAGGCTAGGGATTCTGCTGGAGCATGGGCCTCACCTTGGGGCCACCCTGCTCCATGTCTCTGCAGTTCTCTGGGGCAGGTGTGATGGAGGAGGCTGTGTCTGGCCCAAGCCAGACAGAATGGCAACCCTGCGCTGGGCATGTATGAGGGGTCTCTGAGTGGGGCAGCAAGAGGCAGAAGGTAGCTGTGAGAGTGAGACACAGTGATCGTGCAATGTGACTGCTCAGATATAGCTGGTGCAAGGCTGAGGCTGGACTGATGGAAATCCACATTGGTGGCTGTCTGCTATTGTACTTACAACTTCTTTCAGCAGACATTTCCTAAGGGTACTGGAAGATCCATCCTCCAGGACTCTCCAGGATTTGGTCTGTCTTAGATTTAAACCAATGAGATTGTAAGAGGGAAAAGGCTCAAGACAACCCTTGGGCTAATTTCTGAAGCAACCAGCAAGAAAGCTAATTGTACTGACCTTGGTGACAGTGTTGTGAATTTGATCGCTTATTCTCTGAGAACTGCACTGATATCAGCAACTCGTGTCCTGTGGGTGATGAAACAGCCATTCTAGGAGACAAACTTTTGGTCACCACCAACTAATCCTGGCTTTCAGTCCTCAGTTCTGCCATCTGGTGACATTAGATTGCCAAATCCTTATGGGCGCCATGGGATTGCTCTGTATACGGTCTAAATGATGTGTAGGCATATCTAGCTAGGTCAAGGGAGGCAACCCACAACATGTAACATCCGTGTCCCAAGCCTTTCTCTTGACTGTACAACACAGCACCCTTAGTATATTGATCAATTCCCATTTAGGAAAGATGTAATGTGGATGTCTTCCATGTTTCCTGCCAGCTCTTGTGCAAAACAGTTATTGTGTATTTCTCAAAAGGTGGTGCACTGTAAGTGGAGGTAGGAGTGCTCAGTGAGCTCTAAGGCACTCTGAGATCCTTAACTGATATATGCTATGAAAATGGACTGTATTGTTGTTATTTGACCACAGATGTGAAAATTGTTTCCTTGTACAAGTCTTCTGGGGTAGCCAGTTCGATTTTTCCCATCATTTAAAGGAGGAAACTAATTCTTTCATTCTGCCTACACCCCTGATTGGAATTCAAACCTTTATCAGTCTTCCCTGCAGAAAACCACAAATGCCAGATTGCAAATTCTTTGCAATGAAAGCAAGCTCTTTATTTCATTTTAGCAGTGAGCTCTTATCTAGACTGATTTCCTGTGCTGTTCCTATGTGTCTGTCAGCCCATTCTTCATAGATTTGACCAGGTTAACTGGATTCCACCACATCTGACAGTGAGGTAGAAATCTCAAAGATCCTGCAAGTCTTGGGATAACAGGCAGCTGTGGAGAGGAAGGACACCCAAAGTAATGACATTTCTGGGAGGAAAGCTTCTATACAGTTGAGCAATTATTTGATCCAACCTGTGTAGCTCTATACAGCATAGTATGTGCTGCCTTCTGTCCAAGTCACAACTGAGGGACATTGAAAGGAGTTGATACAGATAGATAAGGGTGTGAGGGTAGTGAAGAATCTAGAAGATGTTGGAGGAATTGAAAGTCTTGTAGCAGGGGGCAGCCATTGGAGCTTGAAGATGGGAACTAGATTTGCTGTGGTGCAAGGTCACAAAGGTGGGGGAGAAAAAGGGACAGAGAATGCAAATCCCCAAAGAAGCAGCATGTCCTCCACTCTGCACCTGGAACAACCTAGTGCCTCTAACGCCCTTTACGCTAATCTTCCATACCTCATCTCCTCCACACCAAACAGCAACTGCCCATAGGCCCTGCCGTTGAGTCAGAGGGCTATCTAGACACCTCCTGTTAGCACAGTTTGCTGTTTTCCAGACACCTCTGCCTAGCTACTGTTGACAACAAATCACCTGTACACTCTATCCTGTAGACCATGGATATAATTTTTTACTCTTCTTCATGTAGACTGTGACATCCATTAAGTCCTTCTCCAAACCACTCCTGCCTGCATGGCGGTGCAGCACGGCAGCACAGCATGGGCAGGCCTGTGCAGCCCATGGGTGGGCAGAGGGCAAGACCAAGAGACCTCCAGCCAATGCCCCTTCAGAGATCTGGCACCTGCCTGGGATCTGCTAAACAGCTCCTATTCCCAGTCCCCTTTACTGTTCCTCGAAAGGAAATGCCTTAATTAAAAACCCATAGCTTAGTCTGGTAGGCTACTTTTTAAGCAGTAGCCACCTAATTCATGCTTCCTAATCAAATAACACTTGGGTCGAAGGCACTGCTGGAACATACTGAGCTTACATAAGAGCCAAGAACTGTTGTGCAGATGGCAACCTCATGCCTGTTCATGTAACAAGGGCTGATTTGTCTTCCTGATTTCCTTTCTGTTTCCACTTTTTTTTATTTTTTGTTGTCAGCTTGAAAGGTAATTTTGAAACTCAGTTGTCTTTTGACAACATAAGAATTTTCTGTTTGAAGTCTCTTAGAAAGAATTGCAGAGATGTGCTAATAATAAAACAGTGGGTTTTTTAAAAAAACAAGCTTGGCCTAAAACCAGAGAGATTTGAATGCTCTCCATGAAAAAAATAAGCGTTTCAGATCTTTTCAGTGTTTGTTGTCTTGCATCTGATGAGTCTGGAATGAGAGCTTGATCTCACAGGAAGCTTCAGGAGTAAAACCCTGGGCAATGGCTTCAAGCTTTCACTGCACTTTATAGCCCTTGGTGTTTTGGAGCAGCATAAGAGCTTGGGCAGATGCTGTGACACAATGTCTCACCACAGCCGCCCACTCACACAAGGTGGCCGTAGGCAGTGCTGGAGCAAGGCAGGTGGCATGAGGAGCACGTGTCCTGCCCAGGGCGCCAGCACAGAGTGCCCATCCAAGCTCACTGCTGGTGGCTGGAGCCCCGCTGCTTGCCTCCACCATCTCCTGCCTGACACAGAAGATTTGAAGCTGCTGTGTGAAAAGGCTTTTTATAGTACTTACTGCCTGTCCCCACATGCACTCGGCAAGGAGCCTGCCCGTGCTCCTCATCACCTGGAAGGGAACACAGCAGTTTTGATAGCCTTATCAAGCAAGAAGCTGAAAGTTTGCACTCCCATACAGCTTTTGCAATGGTATAAGGAAAAAAGGTAGCTTGTGGAAAAAATAACAACCAGATGAGCCAGCCTGGCAAGCTGGCTATGCCTGCCCAAGGCCACAGGTGGTGGAGGGAAATCTGCAGTGATTCTGTGAAAGCCGTCAGGACACAATGACAAGAGAACAGGAAACTTTAGAAAAACAAAGGTCACCCCCTAGAGTGGCCCCCCCAGAGCATTTCTTCGAAGTCAGGAGCAAACAGATGCAAACAAGTCCCTGTCGCCACAATAACAGTGTCGCTGTGCTCCCAACAGCTTAATATGTTGCAGTCAGTGATATGCTAACACAGCATTGATCCCAAGCTGGCTCGCACCTGTGTCACACTGGCAGAGGAGCAGGAGTCTGTCTGCACCTGCTCATCTGACACACTTGGGCTGGAGCAGGCGTGCAACCTAATACACGCCAGGACTGCTAGTGCATAGTCCTGTTCTCTTGTTCCACCACTGCCTTTTTATTTACCTTCCCTCCCGACTCTTCTTTCACCCAGACTGGGCTGGTTTTGGTATGGGCATGGTGGTAGCAAAGTGCCACACCTTGGTGGTATCTATGGAGGTAACAAGGACCAAGAGAGGACTTGAAGAGACGCCTGAGTATTTGGAAAAAAAGCTCATGTGGACTGTCTTGTAGCTCACTTGCTGGGTCTAGACTTTTCTATACAGTGGTCTTCACCACAACCAAATAAATTATCCATATTGATTGAAAATAAACACAGGAGAGGATGAGGATCATTGCTGCCTTGTGGGCTTGCTGATCTTTGGGAGAGTCTTGAAACACGTGCTGCATTTGAGAGACACAGGAGTGCCAAGCTGGTGCAGCGAGCCCTGTCTCAGGGAAGGAGCTGGAACCCATCAGGGGTAACTGCTCAAACAAGAATCCTCTATTCATTCCTGAAATCTGCTGTCTGTGTGAAGAACAGCAATGTTTGCTGTTACACCCAACAATTATCCTCTCAGATACACCATCAGTTATGCAAAATCACAATAAGCTTTTTTTCCCTTTAGGAAACAGGTAAAAACTGATGCTTTCACCAGGCAAGCGCCTCTAAAGCTAGTGCTCTTTCCCTCCTTTAGGTGCCAGCAATTATGTACCTCTGGCTGCATGTCAGATGTGCACATTGGGAAGCTGGAGTTGCAAAACAAAAGTTGCAAATGAACGTATCTGTATTTGGTTCTCAGGACTTTGCCTGGTTCCTGCAGGAAAACATGTTCTGGAAGCTGCATGCACAGCTCCCTTCCCTGTTCCTGTCTCAGCCCCAGCAAACCATGCAGCCTCTGTATATTATGCCTCATCTGTAGGACAAGTATTAGAATAATTCTTTGTCTTGTGCGTTTTGACTACAAATAACAGCCCTTGGCCTGAAACCTGTGCCCAACTATAGGCTTCTTCACTTAAAAGTGACTGTTTTCCCTGTGGTTGTGATCGTTTTAGATTTTTAACCCACTGACTAGATTGAAGGCTTCTTCCACACAGTCTGGAAGAGAAGCAGCTAACGACATGTCATGGCCCATGTTAAATCAAAGAGAAATTAGGATATACAGCTCCAGACCCAATTCCAACTTCTGTTAAACCAGAATGGCCCCGCTATGCGATTACTAATACTTGATAATATTTGACTGCAGCATTTCAGCATAGCTTCCCCATGTCATCTGTTACAGTTATAACACTCATGTAATTTTTGAACAGTAGAGATGGGATGGGATGTGATTTGGCAGTTTGAACCTCAGGAAGACATATATTTCCCCATGACACAGTACTGTCTAATATACTGGCTATCTCAGATTGCAGCAGCTCTGAAAGCTAGCATAGGGGTTATGATTTAAGGCAAATAATAAAATACATTTATTGCTTATTAGATGTGAAGAAATAACATTTTTGACATTCCACCTCCCTGCTCCTCCCATGAACTCTACTGAAGCAGAGGGAACATGCTGTTTGAATTTAAGGCTCTTCACTGGTGTTCTTAGAAGAGCACTTTATGCTGATGGCCACACTCAGTGTAGCTGGGTCCCTGTGCGCCACGGCTTGACATGCAGGCTTCTGCCCATGTCTCCTATGCTCCCCTGCTTTGTCTGCTGTGGTAAAGGGCGGTGCTATATGCTGCTTCCCAAACTCATCCATGCAGGAGGCAGTGGGATGGGGCCATGGGGCTGAGCAGAGCCTGGCTGGGGATGCCACCTGCCCTGTGGGGGCTGTGGGGCAGGGAAGGTGGGTAGTGGGTGACTCATAGCTCACCGGCTGGCATGTCTGCAAGAAAACATTCTCTAGGATGTGCCACTTGGGGCACGATGCAGTTGTTAGAACTGGAGTAGACAGCAGCTAGAGTCTGGTCTGCAAGGCACCACCACTTCTGGTAGAAAGCCCATTTTAAGGCAGATGCAGTCTGTGGTGTTGATAGTCTTTCTGTCCTCAGTAATTGAATCACATTTGTTATTTAATGTGAAAAACCTTCAGGCATGTCCTGTGACTGCTATTAGAAATTGAGAGTTTTAAAATCCTGTCTTTGGGGCTATTTCTTTCTCACTGCCCATTTTTCTTCCTGCATTTTTGAAGAACTTTTTCTATTTCATTTCCCCTCATTTCATCACCTTTTATTTAATGGATATTATGTACCTGTTAACGCAAAGCCAAATTATTTCCGTGAATTTGGCATTCAATTGTTTCTTAGGTTGAGAAAGAATCTGAGCGTGAGACAACTGACCAGCTAACACACTCTACTATGTGGGTGCTGCTGCAGGACAGATTCTGCTTTCGTTTACACTGACATAAACTGAGTTGGTTTATGTCATCTAATCACAGTATTCTGTATTTACATCAGATGTGAGATCTGTTATCCTCTGAACTCCATCATCTTGTCAAAGAAATAAGCTTTTGAATAAAATACTCATTTTTTAAAATAAAGTATTTTGAAAATCATATCAGAATTTAAAAATATTTAACAGCACTTTAACTTGATGTACTTTCTTATTCAAAATTCACAATGCCCATATGTTAGCTGCCAGCACTGCCTCTTGCCTGTTACTATGATCTTCTCCCAGCACAAAAACTGCTCAGGATCTTATTTTCCTTTGAGTTTAACCCCTCAGATTTCCATTCACAGTGCCACACACAGTGTATGTTTAAAATGCTATAGAAGGTATTAATAATGCTTGAATCTACAAAGCAGAGCACAGAAAGAGAAAGGATAGAAAAGGAAAATATAATTCTCCCTGAAATTTAAGCAGCACAATGAGATTAATTCTCCAGCTCTTGTGAAAAGCATCATGGGATCTTTAAAGACCACAGACAAACCGGGCCAAGGTCTTTAAGTCCCTTCAAGAGTAATGCTCCCTTCATACCATATAAACCATATAAAAGAACCACTGAGGGAAAGCCTTCCAACAATTTAAACAGCTGTGTAACATGTAACCTGATGCCGGGAGGGTTTATGTGTCCATGCACCTAGCTCATTCTCTTGATTAGTGACAAACACTGTGCAACGTGTTCCTGCCAAAGACAGATGGATGTGTGTCACTGATGGTGCAGAACAGAATGCATGGTGGTGAGGCCGTGCTGGTGGCAGCTGAGTGGGGAGAAGGCATCCCCTCATTACGGCAGCCGCTCGAGCAGGTGTTTGCAACTGCTGGGGCTGCTGCAGATGTGTTTAATGAGATTAACTCCCCAAATAAGAACTCTTCAAAAGAAGTATATTAATAGTCCCCTGAATTATCCCCTTAAAGAGACACATCATCTTCTTAGGACTGAAATAGAGGCATACCAGCCCAGACAGCCCCAGTGCCACTGACAGCAGTGAACTGTTTCTCTGAAGAATTCTTTTTTTGGCCAAGTGCATGCTGTGAGTTGAGCCGTTGTCCTTCCTCACTTCTATGCCAGGGCTGGACCCTGCCACTGAGGTCCTTGTTCCCCCCAGGATGCAGGGTCTCCTCATCTCTGCAAGACAGATATGGGAAATGGAAGAAGCTTTTTCAGAGCTTACAGGGGAAGCAGGGGTTTCCTCCTGCCCAGCAGCATGCTGGCGTGTCCTTACTGTCCAAGGTCTACTGGCTCCCTCAGCCAGGAGGGGAGTTATTAGTTGTGGGTGATGCGGACAGAATTCAATAGGTGCTACTGACAAATCGCCAACCTGAGCGAAACCCAGATATGCACAGCCCTCAGAGAGAGAGAGGAAGCTTATAATATTATCATGAATGCAAAGAAAAATGGCACTGCTGGATCAATAGAGAAATCATGGCAAAATTGAGCGTCTCCAGATCAAAGGAAGGAAAGTGAGTGCAGAGAGAAATGAGCCCAGCAGCAGGGAAGATGCAATGGCAGGGGAGTTCATCAGCCTTCCCGCAGCTTGGGTAGCTTGCACCAACCCTAGAGAGACAGTTTCTTGGATGTAAGTGTTGGATTTCAGAGTAAATAGGCCAAGAGCTTGCACATCAGAGGGAAAGCTATTCCTGATTCAGTCTTAATTAACACACAAGAGTTAATTCAAAGAAAATGACAGTAGCTGAATATTAAAGAGACAACCATATAATTAGAGTCACAAAGAGAAAATAAAACACCAGAAAGTGACACGGTTCTGGTAAGCATTAAAAAATAATATGAACAGGTTAGTTTAAAAGGCTTTAAAATTAAAATTATGCATTAATTGGTCATTCCCCTCCTATGTTTCTGGAGTTTGCTAATCCTATTTAATTATTAAAACTTTTACTTTATCCTTTTTCAGTTGCACCCTATTTCTTCCAAGCCATTTCTTCAATTTGTCAAGATCATTCTACCTTCCCATCTTGACCTCTGTCATCACTGCAGCTTCTCCCAGTTTAGTCAATCGTGTAATTTAAAAGCATATGTCTGCTCTCTCATGTAACTGTTGAAAATCTTGAATAGTGCTGGACACAGTACAGACTGCTGAAACTCAGCAGATACTTTTTGCAAATTTGAGAATGAGCTGCTGAGTGCTACTCTCCGAGTACAGGGTTTTAACCAGTTATGGTACTTCCTAACATTTATCTACTCTTTTTTTTCCCATGCTTATTTATGGGCATGTCATGCAAGGCATGTTGAAAGCCTTAATAAACTAAAGGTATGTGCCATTAACTTCCTCCTTCTAACCAACAAGACCCGTTGCCCTGCCACAGAGAGTAAATTATATTAGTTTGACATGACAGACCCTTTTTAGGTGTCATTCATCTGGTTTTTATCTTCCAGATGCCCCAAATTCTCTGATTTCTTGCTCCATCATTTTTCTATGAATTGAAGAAAAGCTGATTGCCTTGTAATTCCCCTGTTCCTTTATGTCCTGGTTCCCCAGGCACAGCCGCATGGCCAGCCATGCAGGCAGCCATGAGCAGCCCCCAGTCAGCTGAGAGTTCCACTCAGGGCAGCTGACTCACAGGGGTATCCCACACCACCTCGTCATGCCCATTAGAAAAGGAGGGAGCTCAGGGAGGGTGGGGTTCCTCCTCCTCTCCCTGGGGCTCCTTGCTGATGGTCTTCTGTTCATGCTGTTGGCATTTAGAAGCAGGCTGAGTAGAACCCTCTATGCTTTATGTTGATTGTTACTCCAGTTTTGTTATTCTATTAAATCTGTCTATACTTCAGCTCACAGGCCTTCTGCTTTTTTTCCCCCATTCTCCTTCCCATCTGGGGAGGGAGCCGTGGGTGATATACTGACTGCTATGGTTTAGCCCTGAGCACTGGCTAACCGTAGACAGTTTTTAATGATGAGAACTCTGCTGACCTTTTTTTAGGCTCGTGATTTATCCAAGTTTGCCTCTGACACTCAATTCTAGATCTGTCTCATTAGGATAGATCATACTGTTGACCTTCCTGTAATGTTCAAGGACTCTTCACCTTCCCTCAATCCTTTCTCTCTTGTGTTTGTTTTCTGTGTTGATCTTGCCTGCTAGATGTCTGAGTGTTTTGAGGACTACTTTCTTAAGTCCATTCTCTTTGATTTGGTCTTTTCTCTTCTTGCTTTTTCTAAGAGTTATAGAATATGTCATATCATGGTCACACTTATACAGATCACCTTCACTTCCATGTTCTTACACAGAAGCAAAGAAGATCCTCTCTTCTAGTTGCTTTCTCTGCCCTCTGCATTAACAGTGCTGCTCATGACACATCGCAAGATCTTGTGGACTGTCTCTATCCTGCTATTTTTCTCTTCTAGCAAATTCCTGTGTAGGAGTTAATCTCGTTAATACCAAGCCTTCTATTTGGGATGGTTCTATTAGTTGCTAAGAAAAAGTTGCATTCATCTGATCTTCCTGCTATTGCAAAATCCTGCTGTGCTCATGCTTGTGTAAATCTTCTCCTTTTCTATTTACTCTGTGACTTGATGGTTGTGAAAGTACAATGGAGATCTGGATTGTTTATGTTAGGTAGAAGATGTGGGTAGCTCTCTCTCCCTTCTAATAATAGGCCACTGACATGTAAAAAACACGAAATTTGAGATGGATAGAAGGAAGCCTTTTCTTCCATAGATTTATCATTAGACCATTCATTGCCATGGGAACTCTTTTTAGCTGAGATGTAAAATTCAAAAAGCTACATGGGACATGGATGTGGATAGAGTACATTTCCAGATGGCATGTGTACTGAAAACAGTGTCGAAGAAAGATGTTAAATCTTGTTCTCCAAAACTCATGACAGTCTCTAACAAAACAGTGCCAGGGTGACTCATGAAGTGTTGAAGTGGCTTACCCTCCCAAGGTGAGCATTTCTTATGCAGGCGCTAAGGAAGCTTTCTGAGCCCCCAGATCAACTCTACCACGTTATGGAGGACATGACAAGGTTTCCAGGCTGAAACAGAGCAGGAGCTGCTTTCCTGTTCCTAAACTTCAATAACTTTTTGGCAGCAGTTTCCAAACTTACAAACCCACTTCCTATGTCACTCATTGTAGGAATCGACGGAGGGAGACTGCACTCTCATATGAGGTCGGCAGAACTCAATTTATTGCGCAGATACATTTACTTATATATCATTCTTCTGTCAAATCACCACGACTAAGCATATCTTATTATCTTTTTCTTAGGTTTTCATTAGACCACTTCTACATCAATCATTAACTTTTAACCTGTGCTTCAGCCTCTAATTATCATATTCTCCGCCTTGCCTGTTAGTTCCCTATCTTATGTAACTTAGTTCCTTGTACTACTCTGCAAGGACAGTACGTCCTTGAGGCCTAATCTTGGCTGCTAGCGCCTGCACAGTAGCCTGTTCGTGCACCTGCTCTAACGCTCCATGTCCGTTACTCACAAGCCAAACTCCCACAACTCATCTACTTCTGTTTGCCCTTCCGGACTTGTGAGCCCTTCTGCAGAAACTTCTGCTTTATAGCATCATGTGCTCCCCACATTCTCTTCCTCTTCATCCACATCTTCCCTGCACTCTCCTCTCTGCAGCTCTCTGGCTGCTCCCTTCCTCTGTTCTTCTCCTGCACCTCTGCCCTGCAGATGCTGCCATGCTTCCTTCATTTCTACTTGCCTGAGGTACCCCATTTTCCCCAAAAAACTCTGAGAGTCTTGGTGCATTTTCAAAGTCCCACCAAACTTCCCTTTGCCTCAGTCCCACATCCCCAGTCCTGCATCCCCAGTACACATAGAATCATAGAATCATAGAACCATTATGGTTGGAAGGGACCTCCAGGGTCATCAAGTCCAACCTTTATCTCATCATATTCCTAACCACTAGACCATAAGACCATGGCCTCAAGTGCCTCCTCAACCTGTTTTTTGAACACCCCCAGGGACGGTGACTCCACCACCTCCCTGGGCAGCCTGTGCCAGTGTCTAACCACCCTCTCAGGAAAGAACTTCTTCCTAATATCCAACCTAAACTTCCCCTGACGTAACTTGAGGCCATTTCCTCTCATCCTATCATTAGTCATTTGGGAGAAGAGACCAACACCAGCCTCACTACTCCCTCCTTTTAGGTAGCTGTAGAGGGCAATGAGGTCTCCTCTCAGTCTCCTCTTCTCCAGACTGAACAACCCCAGTTCCCCCAGCCGGTCTCCATAAGGCCTGTGTTCCAGACCTCTCACCAGCCTCGCTGCCCTTCTCGGGACTCGCTCCAGCACCTCAATGTCCTTCCCATACTGCGGTGCCCAGAACTGGACACAGTACTCGAGGTGTGGGCTCACGAGTGCCGAGTACAGGGGCACAATCCCCTCCCTGCTCCTGCTGCTCACACCGTTTCTGATACAGGCCAGGATGCCATTGGCCTTCTTGCCCATCTGGGCACACTGCTGGCTCGTGTTCAGCCGCTGTCAGCCAACACCCCCAGGGCCTTTTCCGCCAGGCAGCTTTCCAGCCACTCTGCCCCAAGCCTGGAGCGCTGCATGGGGTTGTTGTGGCCCAAGTGCATGACCCGGCACTTACCCTTGTTAAACCTCATGCAATTGGCCTCAGCCCATCGCTCCAGCCTGTCCAAATCCCGCTGCAGGGCCTCCCTACCCTCAGGCAGATCGACACTCCCACTCAGCTTCGGGTCCTCTGCAAATTTACTGAGGGTGCATTCGATCCCCTCATCCAGGTCATCCATAAAGACATTCAACAAGACTGGCCCCAAGACCGAGCCCTGAGGGACACTGCTTGTGACCGGTCTCCATCTGGATTTAACTCCCTTCCCCACAACTCTCTGGGCTCGGCCAGCCAGCCAGTTTTTAACCCAGCAAAGAGTCCACCTGTCTAGCCCATGAGCCACCAGCTTCTGCAGCAGAATGCTGTGGGACACTGTGTCAAATGCCTTCCTGAAGTCCAGGCAGACAACATCCACCGCTTTTCCCTCACCCACGAGGCGGGTCACCTGATCAGAGAAGGAGATCAGGTTGGTTAAACAGGACTTGCCCTTCGTGAACCCATGCTGGCTGGACCTGATCCCCCCGTTGTCCTGCACTTGCCGCGTGATCTCCCCCAACATGAACCGTTCCATAACCTTCCCTGGCACCGCGGTCAGGCTGACAGCCTGGAGTTCCCCGCATCCTCCTTCCTGCCCTTCTTGTAGATGGGGTCACATTGGCAAGTCTCCAGTCATCCGGGACCTCCCCCGATAACCAGGACTGCTGAGAGATGATGGAGAGCGGCTCGGCAAGTTCCTCCCCCAGCTCCCTCAGCACTCTCGGGTGGATCTCATCCAGCCCCACAGACTTGTGGGTGTCCAATTGACTCAGCAGGTCCTTCACTACTATTTCCTGGATTACGAGGGGTTTATTCTGATCTCCATCCCAATCTTCCAGCTCAGGGAATTGAATACCATGAGGAGAACTGGTCTGGCCGTTAAAGACAATGCTCCTGGAGCATTTGCAAAAATCCAGCTGGAGCAGCAGTCTCATGCCACCTTCAAAGAGAGCTCCCCTAGTCCCATGTGAGGAGCCAGTCCTCCTGATGCTGGTGTTCACTTGCCTCTCCTCCCCAACTGTGATTAATGTCCCTTGGAACACCCCAGGTGTTCTGGGTGCCTGGCATGACTGTGGTCAGCTATTTTGTGGAAAACAACTGGGATGGAAAAAGTCTTGTATCCTTTTCCCCTTTTTCTCACTTTAGTGGAAAAAGAGCCTTCAGTAGTGCTTGTAAAATTACTTTTGCACACAGTGCTCTCACAGACTGTGGAGGGCACATGCTGATATACGAAGTGGATGCTTATGGATATATTTCTGTGTATTTGGCTAAACTAATGTAATGGATGCCTTCATTACTAAAAGTCTACTCCAATAGCCAGCAGTGTATTTACCCACTTTTGTTTGCAGTGATCACTGAATCGCTTCCTCATCGTAGCATTTAAACAAGCATTACTCCGTTCATAGTGGTGGAGGTGCCTCTGTTTCTAAGGGCTTGCCTACAAGGGGAGGCTAGTGTGCATTAAGATTGGGTATGAATTTACAGTGCTCTTGGGGTATCCACACCTGATAGAAAAGCTATAAGAATGGAAAATGTGAAATTATGCCTGGTGGAATGGCTTGTTTAGCTAAATCTGGTCTAGCTGTGGATAATGCCTTATTCAGATGGCAATTTTGGTCACCTGGCAGATGTTCATGTAAGTTCACATAGCTTTCGAATAATTATTCCACAGCTTCTCATCCCCTTTTTGAGGCATGATTTCCACTCTCTCCACTGTTTTTCCAGATGTGAGTGATTTGATAAAAGCCCTGTTCAAATGGAGAGTTTCTGCAGCTGTAATCACTTTTGGCAGCCTGCCCAATAAGATAAGCTGATCTCCAAATAGTAAAAAGATTGGACTGATAGAAAGCTTTACTCCATCATCCTTGAAAAACAAACAATACTCACCACTCCATGAAGGGTCGTTCTTGGAAAAAGAAGATCTGATTTTTAACACTGAAAGCTGAGGGTGGTAATAACAGCCTTGCTTAGTTTCCTTTCATAACGTCAGTGATGCCATGACTCTCTATTTTTAAACCAAAAAATTCCTTCAAGCTATTGGTATGTCTTACAACTACTTCTGTAAAAAGACAGAGATTGAGTAGATGTACACTGGTATTTGTATGTCAGTCCAGCATTCTTTGGCAGTGTTATTAGTATCTGCAATATCCAGACTTTCCAAAGCTGCTGCCTTCCTGAATGTGCACATAAAAAGGCTAAAAAGAGAGCCTTAGGCTTACACTTACTCAGTGGTGTTTTGCTGGAAATTCACAGGGCTTCAATGATCATACCAACATTGATGAGAAAGAATCAGGTAGTTTTACCATGTTAACTATTTCATGTAATGACAGAACCACTCAGGCTTCAAGGGACTTCAGAAGGTCTCTAGTTCAACCCTCTGCTCAAAGCAGGGTTAGGTCTGAGATTGAATCAGGTTGCTCAGGGTTTCATCCACCTGGGACCTTAAAACCTCCAAGGATGGAAACTGCATAGCCTCTCTGGATAACCACTGCTTGACTGTCCTGATGGAGAGAAAGTTTCCCCTTACATCCGGTCTTTGCGTTGTAGCTCGGTCATGAGTTCCCTGCTGAGTCAAGCCAGTTTCCTGATATATCTGCTTGTTTTCCTGCACATTAGGATGGTTTTGTAATTGAAAGAGGTTTTCAGTAGACTTGCCAGTTTTCCTGAGTTTTTTTGCTCTTCAGAGCTTGTTCCTATGGGATCCAATCTACCAGTTGTCTGAAGAAACTGAAGTCTCTGCTCTCTTTAAGTCTGTGGTCTGTAGTCTGCTACTTGTCTTCCTCATTCTCTTCAGTATCTTTAAGTCCACTATTTCACAGCCTCCACAACCAACCCTGCCATTGGTTATCACTCCCCCAACCAGTGTGAATGCTTTGTGAATAGCAGATCCAGGGTGTGCGTGTGTGATCCCAGGTTGGCTTATCTAGTACCTGTGTCAAGCAGTTGGCCTTGACATCTTTCAGAAACCTTGTGGCTTGGTGTATCCCGCTCTAATGCTCTTCCAGCATACATCAGGGAAGTTAAAATCTCCCACCAGAGGCAGAGTATGTGATCCAGAAATATCTTCAGGTTGTTTAAAAAAGGCTTCATCTTCTTCCTCACCCTGATTAAGTGGTCATTAACAAACTCCCACTAGATGGTCATCATTATAATTACTCACCCCTGTCCTGACCCAGAAGCTCTCACTCAGTCTACTGTGTGGCCCATTGAGGAGCTCCATATATCAGAGCTGCTCTGTCACATATATGCATCCACATCCCCTTGTCTCCCTGCTTGTCTTTCCTAAAGAGCTGGTATTAGCCCATTGCAGCACTCCAGTTGTGTGAGATGTCCCAACATATCCCAGTTACTCCAGTGATGTTGTAGTGTCTCTTCCCAACTAGATTGAGGAGACACAACCAGGGCCTCCATGCCCTTAGCCAGCACCCCAAAATCCATGTAGTTTCTCCTGATATGGTTGAAGTCCCTCGCAGTAACCTTGGTGCCCATGTGGAAGAGCAACTAGGGTAATAGTTTGAAGCCAGACATCCTTTGGACTCCTGGCTCTGCAGGGTTTCTGCAAAGACTCTTTCAGTCTCCTCCTGCTTACCCCGATGGATGGTGTGTGCCCACTTAACTCCACCTGGCACTTCTCCTTGCAGGCCCATGAGGCACACAGCCCATTCCCTCACCAAGACTGCCCTTGTATCAAGAGCTTCTATGAAACATCCTTTTCTTCTGCCTGAAAATCTTGTCCAGATGGGAAAAGAGAAATATCAAACAGCCCAGTCAGAGCAGGAACATCATTCAGTGCACATGCAGTAAGCTGGATGTATCCAGGAAAGATGAAAGATCCCAATAACCTCCCCTGTCACTCAACCCACAGCATGGAGCAGCCCCAGGGTCCCCAGCACCACAAGCACTATAGATGGCAAATGGAGCCCAGATCAACCTGCAGACACTTAGTGCTACAAAACTGATGCACACCTCCTCTGCAGGGAGAGGGGAGAGCCATTTGTGGGCATCTCTCTATCAGTGTGCCCCTTGAAAAGGGCTCAGAGATGCTGGGACACGGAAGCACATGGTGCTGCAGCAGGACGTGACATGCTCCATGGTGGTGGGAAAACTACAGAGTGACTTCTGCGCCTCACCAGATAAAGGATCCCCAATTTCCCCAGCGCAGAAGGCCCTCTCCTGCTGAGGTAGTCAACAGAAATAGTCAAAAGCTGGCTTGAAGGGCAACCTGCCTTCCTTTGGAGTAATACAAGTCATCACAAAAGTTGCATCTGCGACCCTGAAGGGATTTCTAGCTGACAAGGTAAAAACATGAGAAGAATTCAAACCAGTGGAATAGAAAAGAAGAAAATTAATACATAAAGCCACTCATGTGATTTTTTAATTTAACTTTATGGCATTTATTTTACACACTTATCCATCAGGAACGGAAATGCCATCAACGCCTTCCAGCAATGTGGAATTTCCTTCTTGTGAACCCTCTCCCTGACCTCTGTCTCTAGAGAAATGAAATGCCATGGCCTGAAATCAAACAAGCAATTCCAATAATTATCTGCCACTTACAGTACCTCTTTCCTGCACAGCATAGCAGCACCCTGTCAGATTTACTCTATAGCTGGGGAAACTGGAGGAGAGCGCATTAAGCCATTGCTCTGAGTCTTACAAGATCTAGAGGGTAAGTAAGTGTCCTGCCTTTCCAGACAGCCCTTGTCCTTCAGGCCACGCTGCTTCCATCAATAATTTGGTAGTGAAATCATGGCACTGGTATGCCTAAATCCTCTACAGTCTTCACTTTTTTTAGCTATTGTAAACACCAAATTATTATCCTGGTTATCTTAGCTGAGATGGTGGACAAAGACAAGCGCTTAGAGGGAAAGAAAATAACAGGGGTGCATAGTGTGGCTTCAAGAAATCACTTAATGACAGGATATGGAGAAACTCAAACACAAATATATGAAGGAATGACAAGAATGGTGCCACAGTAAAGAGGAGCTAAAATGCAGGGAACAGAGTGAAGCCCTAAAAAGGCAGGCTTGGAGAGAGCTAATATAGCATCTCACAGGACATTGTTGTCTAGAGGTTAAATGACAGTGGTGTTACCCTGACGTCACAGGAAAAGCGGGACGAAGGACAGGCAGGTGTACAAGGGGGTGAGAAAGAGCAAGTCTATCTCACCCTTACTCCTTGCCACAAATGTTTTTTCACAGTTTGTGGTAATCTGCTGCCAAAGAGAACAGCATAAATTGCACAATGCCATGTGTTTTAGATGCACGCATGACGACTGTCCAAGGAGCGAGTACTGCTGCCCTTTACATTCACCTGTAGCATACGCATTACTAGCTCCTTCAAGTAAACAAGCTCTGAATCAGAGGAGACAGATTGCATGGAAGAATCTTGCCCCCTATTATCAGCCCATCCCTGGTCCGAAACCCACAAGAGTCCCGAGGGCCCGTAGTGGGAACTAAAATTAGAAAACTCATGACAAAAACAGAGCTCTGTTTCTTTTAATAGCCTGGTTTTATTTTGAGATACCCTTCAGGGAATGCCCCACTGAAATATGATCTGAAGCCAAATCTTTGACTACACAAAACTTGTCTTATTTGTGCAGATGGTTTAGTGGACTACTTTTTATGTAATCAGTGGTCATTAAAAAATGATTGCAGAAAAAATTAGCTCACGTGTTCTGAAGATGCTGGCAAAGTGGGGTGCTCAGGCTGTTATCAGTGAAGGAGAAGGCAATTTTCCCCCTCCCCAGTGCACATAGTGACAGCAGGTCCTCCCACATCCATGCAGTGCTGAACGGAGATTATATGCCCTGTGTCAAAATGTACCTGCCAGTGTCTCAAGGAAACCTCAGGAGGGTGTAATGCTACACTGAAAGCTGAGTAGATCCTGAGGATTTATTTCGCATATTCTGACTAGTGCAAGTCTTAAGGATTAAGTAATAATGCTCTTTGTTTAAATGAACCTGATATGTTTTAATGGAAATTTTCAGCTCCTCTGTTATGGAAGTTGCAGTGTATTACTGAGCCTTCATGTCCCAAATTTCTGCAGATGCAATTCCGGCCATGAGCTAAGTCATAAGATGGCAAAACATAAGCCTCTAGAGCAGCAGGCTTAGGAAAATATACCCTTTACAGCCCCTGCCATGAAGAACTTTCAAAGGCCTAATTTTAGACATATGCACTGGAATCAAATAGCAAAGGGATGATTGGGGTGAGGAACGGAGGATTTTTTATTCAAATGTCAATTATAATTAATCTAGAGCACGATGATATTCTTCTGCCCTGGAGTATTCATGGTGGCATGTGACACCATCCCTGGAAGCTGGCAGGACATCCTGAGAAAGACGTTTCTCACCTTGGGCAACAAAACTGCTAAAAGTTTCTGCCGAAGCTTATCCATGAAGGCTTGCTTTGGCATCTGTCCATCAAGGGCTGGCCTCAGGCATGAATAGACCAAGCGGTTTCCCTTGGCCCTTCCCACCACCCCCCTCATTGCTGCAAAGCCACCCCAGGGGCATGGTCCTGCACCACCGCCCATGTCATCATCTTCCTTTTTCATATTGCATAATTGCAAATCCCCCGTGCTTGGGGAGGAGCAATCTCTCTCAGGGTGCGAAGAGGGCGAAGCCTCTCAGTGCTTGGGCTCCAGGAGGCTCAGAGAAATCAGGAGGCAGTGTCCGACCTCTCCCATGGGAACGGCCTCACCACCTGCATCCCCGGTCCTCTCAGGGGCTGGCTGTGGGACACTACATGCTCATGCTGTGGTCACACCTGGGATTGTTGTGCTCCTCCTCACTTTCATATTTACTTTTTCTCCTCTCTTCCCCTTCCTCTGGATGGGGGTGGCAGCCGTCCATGAGACAAGGTGGAGCCCCTTCAGCAGCAAAGGGAGTTGTTAGACAGGCACACTGCGTGGGTTTTTTCTCTACTCGTGCCGTAGTCTCTTCCCAGAGTCAAACGATTTTGCTGTGCTTTGCCAATATACTGTCTAGTGAGACAGCATCAAACCTACAGTTATGCCACATCAACTCACACATAAAACCTAAGGCCAAGAGCTTCAAAATCTGAAACCCACACTTTGGCTCATGGCATAACTATATGCGTAAAAATGGGAGGATCCCAATTCCTCACTCCACTCTGGTGGTTTTGTGCTAGTTTAACACTCAATTTCCATGTAATGAGGCTGTAATAAAAGAAGCGGAACAGAGTAGAACGGTGCATAACAGGCAGAGGCCTCATTTGCAGGGAGTCTCAGAAAACGCCCTTTGGGTTCTCCAGAGCTCAGAGGTGTTTGCCGCTCCCTTGCCACATTCAGAGACTTGCTCCTGTTTTGCCAATTAGTAGGGCCCAGTACAAAAGACACAGTCAGCAGCAGAAAAACAATCCAGTGAGTGAATTCTATTTCACATAAAGGGGTCAGTATATGGAGGATCGCTGGGGGTACAAACAAGTCAGATCACAAATAACAGACATCAACCCCAGCGACCCCAGGAATGACACAATATCGCTCATAACAGATGGAACAAACAGAAACACAAGACAATAAGGTGATTACATATGATAGAAGTAACCCCATGTTGCCTCCCCACAAAGCCCGCATTCACAGGTGCCAGACCTGACTGGGACCCGGTTCCATGAGGAGTCAGGAGGTCCTTCCCCAACAGGAAACTCTGCAAGGTGCGTCCACCTCACAGACAGACACCCCACCCTTCCTGCAAGTGGGCCCAGCTTTTATCCCCACAGCAGGAACCTGGCACTCATTGACCCAATGGGGGCACCTGGGGCTTGTTTACCCAAGGGCTTTCCTTACAAGGTCAGCTGCACCTTGGAGGAAAGCCAAAAGGCAAACTCATCCCCTCCTTTTGAAGGGCCATGGGGACCACCCATATGTCACCCTTAATTCAGGGCTGGGGGTTCAGACCCCAGCACTTCAGCTCCTGAGCAGAGGACAACCCTCTTTCCTCCAGACTTCTGTGTTGCCACCTCCCCAGACCGACTTCCCCAGGGAAGGAGACACACCATTGCCATTGCCACTGCTCCATGGCCAGGGACCCTGCTTCTCACTCAGTTCTACTTCTCCAGACCATTTGGTAGCTGAGATCAGAGTCTGGAGATTATTCACATTTAACTCCCCACCCATTTCTTTACCTTCCATTAGCTGAGGTGGAAAAGGTCTGGATCTTCCTCTCTTCAAACTGTTGCTGGAGAAGCTTTGGCGAGACTAATGATGCATGGCCTAAACAGTCTCACGTGTACAACTGAACAAAGTGCGGTTTGTCTGACCACATGTCAACATCTCTAATGTGGATATCAACAGCTGACACTAGGATCTGCACTCCCTTTATAGCTGATGAACGTTTTACATGGACTTCCAGACTATACTCGCCGCATACTAAAGTTGTTTCTCAAGGAGACCAGATGAATCGCTTTCCCAAGCATGATTTCCTCAAGCAGCTCTCTCAGATGTGGGTATCTGCACCAGAGGAATCTGAAACAGGCAAGATGAACTCTATCTTTAATTACTCTTTCCATACTTCAGTAAGCTTCCAACAAGCCATTAACTGCATTTGAAGCATAGTGCCATGTCCCGGTTTCCTGGAAAATGTTTAAATCACAGACAGAAGCTCCTTCTCATACAAATTGCATGTGCAATACAGAATAACTTCCTGCTCCCAGCCAGGAGCTGGGATTACTGGATGCAGCTACATGGCTGCATTTTGCTTGTCGAGACATGAGAGTGACAAATCCCTCCCAGGTGATAATGGGGTTTGGAAACTGGGCTACCTTCTGGCTTCATCGTTTAAGAGAAACAGTGACAATGGAGTTTTAAATGAACTTCATAAAAAGAAATGAACATAAGATGAGAATGGCACAGCAGCTTGTAGACTTCAGTTTTAATGCAGTTTAACAAATGGTGTCATGTTCTGTGTCAGTGTCCTGGTTTCCCAGGAACAGCCCCCCAGCCATGCAGGCAGCCATGAGTAGCCCTGAGTCAGCTGGGAGATCCAGTCAGGGCAGCTGCCCCAAGCTGACTCACGGGTGTATCCCATAGCACTTCATCATGCTCATTGTAAAAGGAGGGAATTTAGGGAAGGTGGGGAGTTTCTCTTAATGGGGCTCCTTCATCTTGGTCTTCTGCTCCTGCTGCTGATCCTAAGGATGAGGCTGAGTATAACTTGATATACTTTATGTTGGTGTTTGTATTAGTTTTGTTTTTTCATTAAATCTGTTTCTACTTCAATCCAGAGGGCTTCTCCCTTTTTTCTGATTCCCCTTTTCAGCTGGGGAGGGGGCATCCGGTGGTAGAACAACTGCTACAGTTTAACCCTGGGTACGGGCTAAACATAGACAGTCAGACTTCTGACAGTATTACTATGGTGGATGGTAGTAGTCAGTCAGCACAGGCCTGTATAAACCCAGTGCATGCAGATGCCTTCATTTGGGCCATAAAACGGAATGGTTAAACATTTTCTAGTGCAAAGATAGCCGAAGCTGTTCCCCAATGAAATGGCCAGCCATCACTGCAAAGCTGAAGCACAAACTAAAACGCCACAAAAAATTCAGAGAATCTCTGAAACCTGACTGCAAGCTCAGGATGAACCAGTTATATCACAAGCAAAAAGCTGCAGTAAGGGAGAGAGAGCCAGCAACTGAGGACCCATGATGTTATCATGTCCCAAAGAGAAAACACAGACAGAAAGTGTACTCCCTGGAAGAGTCATCTTGGAAATGGTGAGCAGGGAAACTACCAGATATTTGTTTTTACTGCATTCACAGAAACAGGTTTGGTGCAAAATATTGCATTCTTTGTAAATAATCAGTACAATCCCAGAGAGCTAGTAATTGACTCCTATAATAAATTTGCCTTGCAAATCCTGAACATTGGCTATCCTCTCCATCCAAGGGGCATTAATATATTGTCCAGCAGCCTGAGTAATTAAGGACAAGGTAGATCTGGCTTGTGCTGAAAAAGGCAGAACTGTGAGTACCTTGATAATGCAGTGACCAGGACAACTATTTATTTGGTGACTCGCCGTTGAAAGACTGTTCTGTATGCTGCTTACCCCTCTGCTTAGTTTGGACACACTGTACTCAGGGATGCTACCAAAATCAATACTGTAGATAAGATTATAGACTTGGCTAGAATCAAGGAGATGCTGCAGGGAAATAAAAACCCAGTAATTTAAAAGTGCATGGCATAAAGAGTACTCTATTCGTTCTCAAGCAATTAGATGCTCATAAAGAAAACTAAAAACGTCCATGGCAGATGTCAAAGAAAGCATACAGAAACACATTCCTTCTTAATAGATTTGGAAACATTCCCCATGCAAAAGGACATAATGAGTCAGAAAAGGGCAATTTAAATGATTAAAGTGGTTTATGGTATGGCCATAAAGAAACAGTAAAGGTAATAGGCAGGGAGATAGCCCTAGTATAATGACTGGGGATGCTAGGGAGTACTGGAAAACAGACCACTGAGGACTGTACACTCTCCCTAAAAAGCATCTTCATTGCCACTGTCCACCCTATTTCCCTCTCAGGGAAACAGAAAAGAAAACAGGGAGAAATTATGATTATGTGATATGAGAATGAAGGGAGAGGACTAGACGATCTCTAGAGGTCCCTTCCAACTCTGAAAATTCTGTGATTCCGAGTGGGAGTCAGAGAGTGAAAAACAGATAAACACGGCACCCTGAACAGAGCAGCCAGCAGTGCCTGGGAGGGAGGCTGGGCAGCAGTGGGCCTTACAATGGTAACACCAGAACCCTTTTTCCTACACTTTTATGGTGTTTAAAGATAGCCCTTGAACTGAGACAAAACAACATGGGTCAAATTCTGAGGCACTGGGGCATGTCCTTTCCTACTTCAAAGCAGCAGCTACTCCTGACTGTAGATATCCTGTTGATAATTCCACGGGAGACCTAAACCAGGTATCTGGGAGCCAAATTTGTGACTGTTCCCAGCAGGGAGAGCAGGGCCTTCGGTGAAAGGCAATGAGCCACCATCTCCAGCGTCCAGTGCCATGGCAAGGCCGGCATGGAGCTCTCCTTCCTCACCACCATTTCTCTCACATCTTGGTCTCCCATCTGACAGGGTCTTACCTCGCTCCCTTGATTATGGAAAATGCTAACTTAAGCAATTGTGTACAGATTAGCGTATTTGCAGTAGGAAATATATACAGCTAGCAGAAAGAGGCTAATATAGTTTAGAGTTAAAAAACTAACCAGCAAGGATAGAAGTTTGGAGCTGCTAACCAGAAATGCTTAGTAAGATAAGGGAAGAACTGAGAGACTCGTCCTTGAAAGAGGGAGCAGCCAGGCCTGAGTGATCAAACGGTGTTGGTTAAGGGGCCCCAAGGACAACACTCCCCCAGGAAGGAGGGACTGATAATTACCACAGTGCTAATTAAGGGGTCCTGGAAACCAGAACAGACCGGTCGGGAGGGATGAAGTAAGCAAAGGTAAAAAGGACACCGCGAGGAAGACTCGGAGCCTTCCTCCTGAAGACCCCCGAGGACAACCACCAGGATGCACCACGCAGGCGCAACCGGGTGGAGCCAGAGGTGTAGAATATTATAATGACTTACTGTAAATCTCCTCCCTGAGCCCCTCCCAATGATGTAATCCTCATTCCCACCTGATGTAAACTTATGAATATACAACACTTTAGGCTGTAAAAAGAGCACACTCCTGGCTCCAGGTGGGCTCATTAGGAGGAGCGATCCCCTGTGTCCCCGGATCCGCAATAAATGAATACCTGCTGCTAAAGATCCTCGTCAGCGCTACAGTTATTTCAAGACGCAGATTTTGCGCTAATCAGCTGGCACCCCAGATGGGACTCTCCGTCACCTCGCACGGCTCCAGGTAAGGCGACCTCCCTGCTGCGGCCCGGGATTTCCTGGGGGAGCTCCCTTTCTTGAATCCCTCTGCGAGGGCGGACAAGGACCATTTGCTCCAAAACAAGAAGGCATTCGTTCTGTGATAAATGTAAAGCGCTATATAAATAATGTGGGGTTTGAGTCCCCACACAAGACCTCGAGGCCAGGGTTAGAGTCCCTGCAAAGATTATTCTGCTAGCAGACTAGGGGTTCGAGTCCCCAACCGGTGAACTGGCATCACAAAGGGGTTCGAGTCCCCAACCGGTGAACTGGCATCACAAAGGGGTTCGAGTCCCCAGGAAAAGTAATTTGACCGGTGTAGAGGTGTTTTTGTGGGTTTGTGTGTTTTATTGAGAGTGTGATGTGTGCTTGAGACGTACCACGGTACGAAGCGAGTGAGGAGCTCTATCCGCAGTTCCGTTCTCGGGCGACTGAGACGGCCGGAGAAAAGCGAAGCGAAAAGCAGAGTGATTGATGACAATTTATAAGAAGTTTGTAACTATTTGTTCAAGTTGTGCACCAAACTGTAAGGCCTGGACATTGTGTAATTGCAAAGTGTAATCAGAGGTGGTATTGTGTTTCCTGGTGTCGAGATTGCAGAAAGGAAGAATTACACACTAGGGCACAGGCATTAAGATTTTTAGCTCTTACAGGGTGCAAGGAGGAAAGTAGTAACTGATTAAAGGAACTGTGGCGAGAGGCAAGGAAAGAGAAACGGCAAGGCAGAGCGTGTGTGTGTGTGTGTGTGGGGGGGGGGGCACCGATCCCCCGGGTGTGGACCGTAAAAGAGCAAGCTTGGAATAGTACCTTAGAGGAGTGCAAGAGGAGGTTTAAGGAGATAAGGGGCAAGAATGGGTTCATCAGCCAGTAAAGAGGTACCCCGAAAGACCCCCTTGGGATGTGTATTAGCCCACTGGAAAGAATTAGGAGGAATCCCTGGGGGTACCTTAGTAAAAAGAGATTTAATCAAATATTGCAATCAGTGGTGGCCCTTATATAAATTAGGTGGTAAAGAAAAGTGGCCAGAAAATGGCACTTTGAATTATGATACTCTTTTGCAACTCATGTTGTTTTTGAGAAGAGAGGGAAAATGGAGTGAGACGGCTTATGCAGACATGTTTTTTACTCTTAGAAATAAACCAGAATGGCAAAAACAGTGTGGGATTAATTTGGCTCCACAGGATACTTTAATTTTAGCACTAGAAAAGGAGGCTAAGAAGGAAGGCAGACTCAAAAGATGCTGCTCAGCTTGTAGCATAGAACAAAGGTGTTTGAAACTTGCAGATGAAGAAGATGTATTAGATACTCAGAAATTTAGTACATACCTCCCTGCCAGGATGCATGCCCCTACTCATAAGATGAGAAGTAACCATGACAGTCTGGGAGCCACTGAAAGTACTAACTCTCCGGGAGATAGTTCCGATGGGGGATCAGGAGACGAATGTTCATCAGGCATATCATCCCGAACTCGAAGCAAGAAAGTTAAGGGACATAAGATTATTGCTCCCTTGAGACAGGTGGTAGGACCTGATGGGGATAGGACCAGGGTTAAGGCACCCTTTACAGCCGCAGACTTAGATGGTTGGAGAGAATGTGCCAGACAGTATCGAGAGGATCCTGAGAAGGTGGCAAAGAGATTTGATTTAATAGTCAAAAACCAGGATCCTGACTGGGGGGATGTAGATCTTATGCTATCAGAATTGACTGAAACAGAAAAAGGAACAGTTATAAGTGCTGTGAAAAATCATGTTCTAGGGCAAATAACTACCGGGGCATTGCAAGGACGGGTGGAAGATATATTTCCCACTCAGGATCCACGCTGGAATCCAGATGATTCAGGGGATTATGGACTATTACGAGCCTATAGAGACTTGGCGTCATGGG
This sequence comes from Podargus strigoides, assembly GCA_028020825.1. Classification (NCBI taxonomy): domain Eukaryota; kingdom Metazoa; phylum Chordata; class Aves; order Caprimulgiformes; family Podargidae; genus Podargus; species Podargus strigoides. The sequence goes on from CM051662.1 coordinate 62,216,222, forward strand.
GACTGAGAAATGCAATTCCCAAAACCGTAAATTGGTCACTGCTGTTCAGCATACACCAGGAATCTACTGAGTCCCCGTCAGCCTTTGTTGACAGGCTGCGTGAGGGCATGAGAAAACATACTGTGTTAGACCCTGCCTCAGAAGTGGGGCAGCAACAGCTTGTATCTCTTATGTTAGGTCAGTCAGCAGCTGACATTTGCAGGAAGCTACAGAAAATTAGAGAACCCGATAATAGGAATTTAGAGAAGCTCCTGGCCGAAGCTTGGCAAGTGTACAAAAATAGAGCTCAGCCTGTTACCGTAGCAGCGGTGCAAAGGGGGGGTTTCCCTGGACGGGGAAGAGGTCGCGGCCGTGGTGGGGGGCGCGCTCCGAGCGCAGGAAAGCGCCTGGGACAAAATCAGTGTGCTATCTGCAAAGGCACGGGTCACTGGAAAAGAAACTGTTCGTCTGCAGGAAATGTTAGCTCAGTGACAGAGATAGCAGGCCAAGGGTCCCCTCAGAACCAACTAGCACTGGACTGACGGGGACCGGCTGGCTCTCCCCTAGCGGACCCGCTGGTTACACTGGAGCTCGGAGAAAGAAAACAGGGAGAATTTTTAGTAGATACCGGAGCCACGTACTCAGTTTTGAACCAGACTCTGACCCCGATAGGGAAGGAATTTGTTTGTGTAGCAGGCGCAACTGGTGCCAAGGAAAAGGCATTTTTCTTACAGCCATTGAAATTGAAATTGGGAAAGATAATAGGAACACATCAGTTTTTGTATTAACCAAATTCACCTAAAGCCTTATTAGGAAGAGATCTGTTAACCTTACTAGAAGCCAAGATTGAATTTGGCAGTGGGGGAATGACTGTGAAAATACCCGAAGAAAAACTGATATTAGCTTTAAGCATCCTAAATATCACACCACAGTTAGCGATTGGAAATGATCCAGAAATAGAGAAAAGAATCTTTGATCACGTATTCCACATGGTATGGGAAACTGAGACCCCTGGAAGATCCAAAAGGGCAACCCCTATAAAAATTGAATTGAAAGATGATGCTCATCCAGTATGTCACAAACAATATCCACTAAGATTGGAGGATAGAAAAGGGATCAAACCAATTATAACTAAATTTTTAGATCAGGGACTACTGGTAGAATGCAGATCACAATACAACACTCCTATACTACCAGTTAAGAAGCCAAATGGTAGCTACCGATTGGTGCAAGATCTTAGGGCAGTAAATCGGATCACTAAAGCTTTATACCCAGTGGTGGCTAACCCTTACACATTGTTAACGAAACTTCAATCTGAGTGGGGATGGTTTACTGTCCTGGATCTAAAGGATGCCTTCTTTTGCCTGCCTCTAGCAGAAGAAAGCCGAAAGAGTTTTGCTTTTGAGTGGGAGAATCCGAGCACAGGCCGAAAAAGTCAGTTGACTTGGACTGTTTTACCCCAAGGATTTAAGAACAGCCCCACTATATTTGGGGATCAATTAGCTAAAGAACTGGAAGAATGGCAGGCTCCAGAAGGCGAAGGAACACTACTCCAATACGTGGATGATTTATTAATAGCTACCAGGACCAAAGAACAATGCAAGACATGGACTGTCAGCCTCCTAAACTTTTTGGGATTGGGAGGATATAAGGTCTCTAAGGCCAAGGCACAATTGGTCAAGCAAAGGGTAACGTACCTGGGATATGAAATGTCTGGAGGAGAAAGAGCCTTAGGGAGCAGCCGAAAAGAGGCTATCTGTCAATCACCAAAACCCAAGACAGTAAAAGAACTCCGAACCTTTTTGGGAATGACAGGTTGGTGTCGACTGTGGATTCCCAACTATGGTCTAATAGTGAAACCTTTATACCAGCTTATAAAGGATGACATTTTGTCTTGGACCCCTGAGACAGACAAAGCATACATAACCTTAAAACGAGAATTAATGCAAGCTCCAGCTCTCGGAATACCAGATGTGACTGAACCCTTTCTGTTGTTTTCATATGAGAGACAAGGCCTTGCTCTTGGAGTGTTGGCTCAGGAATTGGGACCATATAAAAGACCTGTGGCATACTTCTCTAAGCAATTGGATACTGTGAGTAAAGGATGGCCAGGATGCCTGCGGGCAGTGGCAGCAATAATCATGAATATCACTGAGGCCCGAAAGTTCACTTTGGAACAGAAAATGACTGTTTTTGTCTCTCATACAGTATGTGCTGTACTGGAACAAAAAGGATCCCACTGGCTGTCACCACAACGGTTCCTGAAATATCAAGCAACCCTTGCTGAAGTCGATGATGTAGAAATCAAGGTTACTAATATCTTGAACCCAGCAGCCTTTTTACAGGGAAAGACAGATGAAAATCCTGTAACCCATGACTGTTTGGAGACCATAGAGGCGGTCTACTCCAGCAGACCGGACCTGAAAGAACCACCTATTCCTGAGGGTGAGCACTGGTTTACTGATGGTAGCAGTTACATCAGTCAAGGTAAGCGCGTCACGGGATACGCAGTTACCACAGTCACCAATGTTGTAGAAGCCTTACCGTTGCCCAGTGGGACATCAGCTCAGAAAGCCGAAATTATAGCACTTACCAGGGCACTGACACTTGCCCAAGGTAGGGCAATAAATATTTGGACTGATTCTAAGTACGCATATGGTGTTGTGCATGCTCATGGGGCTATATGGAAGGAAAGGGGACTGCTAAGCACACAGAAGAAAGAAATTAAGAATGCTGAAGAAATACTACCATTACTGGATGCTATTAGGCTGCCGTCTAGCGTCGCCATTATGCACTGCAAAGGACATTCTAAGGGTGACACTTTGCCTGAGCGAGGAAACGCATTGGCTGATAAAGCTGCCAAGGAAGCAGCACTTCAGGAAGTCCAGGAGTTAGGTTTAATACCCACTCACATTGAACCTAGGGGAGCACCACAGTATGCACCACAAGACTGGGAATGGATCAAAAGAAAGATGGCCCTTGTAGGATCAGACGGATGGGCCAGACATAAGGGACGATTGGTAATTCCCTTAAGAATAGCTAAAGCATTTATAAAAGAGGAACATGATAAGAGTCATTGGGGATCAGAGGCATTGTATGTCTATTTGAAACAGAAAATAGCTATAACAGGATTGAAACAATTGATAAGGGATGCCACAGCACACTGTGAGATCTGTCTAAGGAATGATCCTAAACCAGCTCAGCCAGTGGAGCAGGGAACAATACCTAAGGGAACATATCCAGGAGATACATGGCAGATAGATTTTACAGAACTACCTAGACGGGGTGGATATCGATATTTGCTAGTACTTACAGATACCTTTTCTGGATGGCCTGAGGCATTCCCCTGTAGGAGCAACAAATCAAGTGAAGTAACTAAGGCACTGTTGCAAGAAATAATACCTAGATTTGGAATACCCAGAGCATTATCATCTGACAGGGGACCACATTTTACAGCACAGGTAGTACAGGAAGTAGGTAAAATTTTGGGAATTCATTGGCAATTGCATACCCCCTATTGGCCTCAAGCAAGTGGACAAGTAGAGAAGATGAACCACTTAATTAAGACACAAATTTTTAAAATCTGTCAGGAGACCAATTTATATTGGTATCAAGCATTACCTTTAGCCCTTTTAAGGATAAGAGTCAAACCACGATTAAAAGAGAAATTGAGCCCATTTGAAATCTTGTATGGAAGACCATACGGGGCAAACGTGGTTCACAGCGAGAACTTGGCTCAGGTAGGACAAGGGTACTTAAGAACTTATTTGCAGCAACTTAATACTAAACTTAAAGAGAATGCCAAGGTTGTTGCACAGAATCAACCACAACCTTTGAACCACCCTGTACGTAATATTGAATCTGGCGATTGGGTATTTGTGAAATCCCTTACAGGTGATCCATTGGGAGAAAAGTGGGATGGACCTTTCCAGGTACTCTTAACAACTTTCACGGCTGTTCGAGTCAAGGAGAAGCCCACCTGGATTCACTACTCCTGTATCAAGAAATCTCCAAAGCCTGGATGGACTGTCACTACATTTGAAGAGAACCCTTTGCCCTTAAAAATACAGCGGACCTAAAATGGGTTTGATTGTAAGAACTGTGATTCTTTGTACACTATGTTGTTACATTTTTGATTTTGATGTAAATAAATACATTGCTTTGCTTGAAGCAGTTACCAACTACACTAAGTTACATGGTTGTTGGCTATGCGGAGAAGTGCAACAATGGGAATCCCCATTAGTGGGAGTACCTAGTAGCAACTGGACAGACATAAACCCCTATGTACTGTTAAATTCCTCTTCTGGATGTAAAGAACATCCAGTACCAATGGGAGAGCCAAGGTATTGACTAGAGTTAGTGAATTCCACTGTTGAATATGTATCCTCAAATCATACAGGCCCAAATTTTGGTACCTGTGAATCGGCCGGGAACTGGACTAAAATAATGGCCCACTTGGGAATAGATACCACAACCTTTACTCCGATACGGTTTCCAAAATATACATCGGTCAGTCAAAAGTGGGAAGATTATTTATATGGGAGACACACCTATAACCCTAGTTTTAATATTCCAGCCACCTGCAATTTACCAGATGGGTACTGGTGGCTATGTGGGGATGAAAAGGCAAGAAAAAGCTTGCCAGGCAATTGGACAGGACACTGTACAGTAGGATTTTTAGTACCGTCAATACAAGTGGTCAATGGCACTGATCGTTTAAGGGGTGTAGTTAGGGGAATCTGGAGAAAAAGAATTGTGAAAAGAATCCCCAGCAATCCTTTGGTAAGTCGTAATACCGGACTTCACAGTTTTGTTAGAGCCCTGCTCCCATCTTTGGGCATTATAGAATTGGAAAAAGCAATAGTGAGTATCTCAGCAGAGCTGGAGGTTATAGCAAACACTACTGCTGATGCAACAGGGAGACTTCAGATCGAAGTAGAGTCCCTCAAGGCTGTGATGTTCCAAAATCGTATGGTGTTGGATCTAATAACAGCTCAAATGGGGGGAGTATGCACCCCGATAAATAATAGTTGCTGCACCTATGTGGATGAATCAGGAAAGATAAGCAAAGATGTACACGCTATTTGGGAACAGGCAAGAATTTTACATGAAGTAACCAAGGATAATGTTGAGTGGTCAGAACATATTTGGGAAACTCTCACATCATGGTTACCAGGATTTGGATGGATCAAGCACCTGTTTGTAACAATATTCGTTATAATTGCATTACTAATACTCACCTGTGGAAGTAGCTATTGTATATTGATGTGTTGCCAATCAGGAGTTAAGAATTATGGTAAATTCATAGCACAACGGATGGAAAATGGGATAATTTAGAAATGTAAAAGAATTTACATATGATCAAGTAATGGGGGGAATGATTATGGAGAAATGCTAACTTAAGCAATTGTGTACAGATTAGCGTATTTGCAGTAGGAAATATATACAGCTAGCAGAAAGAGGCTAATATAGTTTAGAGTTAAAAAACTAACCAGCAAGGATAGAAGTTTGGAGCTGCTAACCAGAAATGCTTAGTAAGATAAGGGAAGAACTGAGAGACTCGTCCTTGAAAGAGGGAGCAGCCAGGCCTGAGTGATCAAACGGTGTTGGTTAAGGGGCCCCTCCTGAAGACCCCCGAGGACAACCACCAGGATGCACCACGCAGGCGCAACCGGGGGGGGGGGGGGAGCAAGGGTCGTGGAATATTATAATGACTTACTGTAAATCTCCTCCCTGAGCCCCTCCCAATGATGGAATCCCCATTGCCACCTGATGTAAACTTATGAATATGCAACACTTTAGGCTGTAAAAAGAGCACACTCCTGGCCCCAGGTGGGCTCGTTAGGAGGAGCGATGCCCCGAGTCCCCGGATCCGCAATAAATGAATACCTGCTGCTAAAGATCCTCGTCAGCGCTACAGTTATTTGCAAGACGCAGATTTTGCGCTAATCGTGTGGGACTTCCCCCCCCCCCCCCCCTTACCTATACCTGTATTTTCATGGATATAACATGCAGGGTATCTTATATGTGGTTCAGTAGAAGCACGTATTGTGGGTATGAATACAGGTAAGTTCTGTCATCATGCAAAGGCACCATTCCTCCACCCCAGCCCACATGCCCTGTGGCTTCCTCCCTCAGCCCCCCTAGTCCTTCACTAATATCCTTGTAGCAGCTGCAAAAGCAGAGCACATGGGTTGTGCAGATGGCTGCCTCAGTTACTGTAGTGTCCAGATTCACCCCTGATCATGTTTGCAGTGAAATAAAGAGAAGGGAGTATTGTTCGGTTATTTTTAAAGGTATGCAATCATGTGATTAAAGTTGGCAGAACCTTGGCTTTTCCTACTTTTTGAGCATTTGATTCCCCAGCTTCGCTATTTCATTATGCATGTAACTTCAGTATGGAAGAGGTGCGGCAAGATGTTTCTATTATCTGGCTTTGTACTGATACCTAATACATCTCTAGCAAGCTTTGTATGTTTGTATTCACTGGATAGACTTCTGGCATTTGCACTAACAGACCAACTGGTAAGGGAAGTGTCATGTTACTTATTGTGTGAATCTGTAGCTTCTTCCAGCAACTTCCTAATGGTTTAATTTTCTAATAGGTGGATAGAAGCTTTTCAAGAAGGCACCATATCATAGTAGTGTCAGCATCATGTCTGCAAGTTTAAAGGAAAATGTCCAAGGGTGGTGGTAAAACAGAGTACAGCAGCTGTTCAAAGAAACAGAATCCTGCCATCTCAGCCTACACAAAAGTGTATATTTGTCAGGATTAGGAGTTGTTGCATTTTTAGTGTAAGGTAATATTTTTTTTAAGAATTGTGTGTATTTCTGTGTTGATACAAAATGTGTTATTTGTTATTTATTAAATTCCAATGTTTACTTTAACAGTCAGAATTATTTGTGAGGTCTGCAGTGAGGTCCAAAATGCTCATGTCTTCAGAATGGCAGGTGGTTGGTTAGCATAGTCCTCAAGTTTCTGGGTTTTTTTTTTTAAAACAAACAAAAAACCCAACCAAATATGTTGCAATTGTACAGTTCCTCATGTGTATAGGTCTTCAGTGCTGATGCTTACTTTGCAATTTAGCAAGAACAGATCAGAATATTAACTTCAAAGGTTTGGGATCTTTGGCTATGTAAACTCCTTCATGAGAAGTTGTATAATATTGCTGCTCCTTTCCTTGAATGGCAGTTGAAATCTTGCATACCAGTACATTAAAACAGTGCAAGAAATTCTGTATCACAAAAGCAATTGCAAAATACAGTTCAATTATTAAAAAAGAGAAAAGGGAAAAATATTTTAAAGCAGACTGCAATTACAGAGACAAGGCACTAGAGCTTTTACAGTACTACACATGCCAAAGAGACTAAATGAGTTATCTTCAAACAATTGCAAGATATATTTTAATTTAAAGCAGAGTAAAAAATACATTTTTTTTTAATATACAGGGAAAAGATAAAATATATTCTTTGTTTGCAAACTTTGTGTCAAATGCGTTCTGTATGCAGTATGAAACACTGTATAAACTATTGTTCAAAGAATATTAAACAAATATACACCCATCCCTCTCCCAAAATTTTAAACTATTGTATATTTCAATATTATGTTTAAACTGGAATTGCCATACCAAGAAAACCCAGCTTTTTTAGTGCAGATGGCATTGAAATGTATACCATTCTTTGAGATACATTTTGTTTACACTATGAGTTGTTCTGTTCAACACTTTAAAACACAATTCAGTTTTAGGTGTTTGGGTTGGTTTTTTTCTTTAAGAAAATTTTCAGTATACCTCAATAGGAAATACTTACTGATGATTCTGGTGCATTTATTTAACTTTTGAAAATTTTTTAACACTATAATAGCATAAATGGAATTAGAACTATGAAAAACACATAAAAGGAAGCCATTTTTATCTCAAATGCGATGCATATGTAGCCAGTTAATTTTACTGTATGAAACACTCCTTGGTAGTCCTCTGAATCAAGCTACTTGTGGTAACAGAATTAAGAGCAATTCACTTTTAATTAATAGTTTGAATCTATGTTAATAGCTCTTCTGCGGCCTCACAAAGGAAAGAAACTAGATGGTAGAATAGTTAGTAGTCATCACAGGCCAGGAATGAAAATGCAAACCAAAATTCTCTTGCTCCCTCAAATATCTCAAGATCAGGTCCAAGAACATAGCTCTGAAGAAGCTTGATTTTTCCAGAGCTTCTGTTAAGTTAGTAGCAGGCTCGGAAGCCTAATGTTTAATATTAAGTATACAAGTAATTTTATTGACTCTGCATTTCAGTAGAGTACCTTTCTGAATCAGGGACTTAAGGCTGTAGATCTGGCTTCCATCATGAGCGCAAGAGATTTGACCAGGTAGTGTTTGAAATTCAGTGGGTGTCTGATCAAAGCCTTTATTTTTAATACAAACATGATAAATGAATATTTTTCTCTTGGGGCTTTTACTTAATTTTCAAAACCAGCTGCTGACTAAAGTCACATAAGCTATTAGCATGTCTCTTCAGGGTGATTTCTGACATGGTTTTTACTGTATCCAAAATAAAACTGATATCAATGTAACATAGGTGTGATGTGGCTTTTCCCGTTGATGCTATCAAATATCAAAGGGAAGAGCTTCTTAATATTTTTATAGGGACTGCACACTAACTAAGATGGAAAGCCATGAACCAGCAAATGAAGCAGAAATTTGGCTAAGAGCAAGCTAATTTAATTTCAGTTTATGGTTTGATATTGCTCTCCCTGCTGCAAAACAGAGCAATAAAAGTCAAAACACATACTGAAACAGGTGCCCAAGTTCTGCCTCGTGCGGCGTCAAACTACTTAAAGATTTGGTGCAGAGTGAGAAAATAAAGTGTTCTGTAAAAATCAGAGGACTTCTTCCAGAAGCAGCTGATCAATCAAAAAATCTTTCTGTGACAGAAACAGATTAGAACAAAGCCTTAAAAAAAATAGTACACATATTGCAGTCTAATTCTGTGTGAAATAAATTGTCTTTGGAAACACATTTGAATATTTCTTTTCCTCTTTCTCCAGCAGTAGTGCTTTGTGTCATATGAAGAACCCACTATATAGGCATTTTTCATTACATTTTCAGATGATCGTTTTTCAGACGTACCCTATTTCTCCAGCTTGCCTATTCACTTCTTGATTTGACTAAACACTAAAACAAGATTAGTAGTTTTTAAACACCTGGCTACCTCTTCTTCTAAGAATCTATAGTTAATAATTAATTTAAGGTTGGTTAGTAGAGTATGAGACAAACATTAGCATTTAATATTAGTTCTAGCATCTTTATTCTTGGATAAATTAAAGGTTCTAGGATCCTGAATTCTCTTTATCTTACAACTACTTTTTGTGCCCAAAGGACTTAAAACAAATGGATATCTGAGCAGCTACGGAACACATTTTACTAAATATTTTGTGTGTGTGGAAACTTGATTACTCGATTATGTATAATGCATCATAACATCAAGAGATGTTTGGAAAGACACATTCAATGCATTTGTTTGCCATAACTGCTGTCTCCTGTATTTACCATCCAAATAAGCTTTTATTTGGAGCAGTCCTGAACTTTATTGTCTGAATGAAAAAGTAGAATTTTTTTGTAAATGAAAACAGTTTAAAGTTATTGTAAATGTTCCTGTGGATATGTATCATTTTTGTATAAATAAATTCACATTAGTTGAGTCTGCATAATTTTTAAAAATATTTTCAGGTTCTTATGTATTATGTAATTCATATATTAACTGATTTTTCAAACAACAGAATTTGTTATTATCCTGCACATCAGTCTTGCTTTAAAATTCCTGCTATGTTTTTCCATTATGTGCATAAAATGGCCTAAAAAGGTAGGTTGTGTGCACAGGCTGACACTGCTGCTCGATTTGACCACCTGAAACATTATTTTTAAGTGAATTACCTTGCTTATGTCAGCTGAGACACTACACACTCACTACCAAAACTGCTGTCTTTGCTACAAAAATAATTTCCATCTTTCCTGAGCTGCCTCATGCTGTCTAGTTCTTCACTTTCTGTTCCTTCTTCCCCAGCCTCCCAAACTAAAAGCTCATGCCTTCACAACTTCCTGACATTTGTTTTCTGTAAAGCCCTTCCACAACTGAGTGCAAAGCCTGTGCTGGAACATGGCTTGCAGATAAAAATTGGTCCTGAGCAAGTGTCACCTGTAGGACACCACACAGTCGGGTTTTATCTCCTGAAGCCACCTCCCAGCCCTGGGGCATGATGGCCCGACCAAGCTTCATCAGCCCAGGAATAACAGAGGCTCCCTCTGCCAGCGTCTTATTTTTGTGGGGACATAGGGTTTTTACTCACTTCCCCCTCTTCAGCCACAAATATGTGAATTTACCTATCCCAGTGCTGTGGTCCTGTTGGTCTTTTGAAAAAGAAGGTAATCCCATCATCCTACTCTTCTTAGCAGATACTGCATGTGATAGTCAAGCTAATTTTTTAAAAATAAATTCTTTAGCACATTGTTATGGATAGACATACCCCTGGCAAGGAAAGCATCCTAAGAAGCAGTCATTCTGAAGAATTAAGGGAGCTACATCTGTGTCAAGGTCAAACGAAGGGTGTTACATTAATAAATCCTTTTGCAAAAGCCACTTCTGCTGTATTTATTAAAGTATGACTGAATCACACAGTTTCTGTTGGCCTAAGTATTTCAGCAGGGCCTAAATGGGAGAGATTTGTCGTTCAGGTTCAAGCTGCCTCCTTGTACTTCTCTGACGGATGTTTGAAAGCAGTTTTTTGATAACTTGTAGTAGCAGCATAAAGGGTTTTGCTTCTCTTGCGTGTTTTTGATAGGGACGTGTCTCGTAATCCTGGCTGACAGCTATATGGACCTGTCTTTGAAAGAGAGAGAAAGTATGAATTGGGTCACTTGCTAAGAAAAAAAATAAAACCAGGTTTTATTGGTTACAGTGACATTTCTGCTCTATTGAGGATATCAGAGCATTTGTCTGAAATAAGCTTTGGTGCAAATTCCTTGGTATTTGTTAAATTACGCTGCAATAAGATCCTTCACTTAGAAAGTGGATGTGCAGCTCAGGCTAGTCAGGAAGTACTGTAAATTGAGAGTGCTGTAACATTTGACACTTTCAGGAAATGCTTAGCAAGTTAATTGCTCCAATTTAAAAATTCTTCATGTGGTTCATTTGCATTTGGCTTTTGGGAACATGTCTGATCAAAAAGCAAAAGACAACACTTGCAAGTACTAACTGAACTAGTTATCTGGAGCTAAGGCAGTGAGATGCAAGTGCAGCTGTGGGACGGGGTGGAAAGCAAAGCAGTAAAGGAATTGGCGAGATAAGAGCATGAATGGTTTTATTAATGTTAACACATAAATTGCTTGTATTCTTTGGGTTTTTTTCATATCTCTCCTTCTCAGATGTTGATGCTTATATCATCAGATTCAGTAGGAATTGCATAAAATGGTCTTAAATGGATTTCAGATAATGAAGTTGTGCATTCAGCCCTGATGGCCTTGATTTTGAAGTTCCTGATGATCTCTAACTACAGCTATAAAGTTTTTGTTGAACAGATGGAAGAGGAGGGGGGAAAAAAGGGACATATTTAAAATATAAAACTCTTACTTAAAATCAAGGTCACTGAAATAATTAGCACAAACTCAGTAATTAGCTAACACAACTTTGCTCCAAATGAATGTCAAGACCTAGCCAGATCAGCGGTGAGTTGTTCCTTTGGCACTTGTTTGGAAGTCCTACTCCAGCCAGGAGTGCGCTCATTAGCAGCTATGCTCCCCATTGCCTTGACATTTAATGAAGTAATTTGCTGCTGCCATGCTGGCGGACAAAGACAGCTCTTTCAAATACTCCTGCTTGAACTGCTACAGTAACTGCAGGGCAACTCACAGCACCATGAAAGCCCTGTTTATGTTTCCATCATATTGCACGTTTAACAGAATAATAGGAACACAGAATGTTGGGGGTTGGAAGGGACCTCAAAAGATCATCTAGTCCAATCCCCCTGCCAGAGCAGGAACACCTAGGTCAGGTCACACAGGAACATGTCCAGGCGGGTTTTGAATGTCTCCAGAGAAGGAGACTCCACAACCTCTCTTACTCAAACCACATGTGCAGGTCTCAGCTGTGTAGCTGCCTCAGTGGGAAGGCCCCACCGAGCTACCCAAAGCCAAGGCTTTGCATCTGTGATGCTGAAAGCCGACACATTCCCTTACTGAGCTACAACGGGGATTTGGAGACCCGAGTTCTCCTGGACCGGCACAGTGCCCACAGGGTTGTGAGAACCATTTGGGGCAGCGCCATGGTTCCTAATCTCTGAGGGAGCTTCGCCTCAGGCGCTTTGCTCGGGCCCGGCCGCTGCCACCTGCCCACTCCCAGCTCTCGGTGCTCCCCCCGGCACCCCCTGCACCGCGGGCTGTGCCCGCTGGCGGCAGCGCCCGCTAGCGCGGACAAAGGGCCACCCACACCCGCCGCAGGCCGCTGCGGGCGCTGTTACCGGCCGCCGGAAGGGTGGGACAGGCGAGGCGAGCACGATACCGGCGCCCCGGACGCCGCCCCGCACGAACCTCTCCCGAAAATCCCCCTCACCCTCCCCGCGAGGCGCCGAGCGCAAGCGCAGGCGCAACCGCGGCAGCGGGGCAGGGCTGAGCGGAGGGGGTGGGGTCGCGAACTCTAACTTCCGGGAGCCGGAGCCGCCGCTGAGAAATAAATCCGCCGGAGAGGCTGCTGGGTTTACCAGGTGAGAGACTTCTCTGGCAGCGGATGCGGCCTAGCGGTGTGGGTCCGCATGGCTGCTGGCCTGCCGCCTCCGCGGAGCGGCGTGCTGCCTGTCCCATCCCGCATCAGGCCTCGGGCGTCCCGCAGACGGCCCCGCGGCCCCCAACCTTTCACCTAAAGGAACCGTTTTCGCCTCCCGCCGCTCCGTATCCGCGCGGTGCCGGCTGCCGCTTCCCGCCGCGGGCTGCGGCCCCTCCTGCTGTGGAGAGGGAGCTGCGGGGGGAGGCGGCGGCCGATGCCACCCTCATGCTGCACTCTGGCCCCCCCCACCCCAACCCCGCGCAGCCATTTTGTGCGGTGTACTGATCTGCGGCTTTGTTGGCCGCGGCGGAGGGCGAGCCCAGGCGCTGGCTCGCCGCCTTCCTCTCCGCGCCGTCTGGCCGCAGCCCCGCGAAGCCTCGGGGGCGGGAGTGGACCGCCTGCAGAGGGGTTGGTTGGGGGCGAGGACGGGCCCGGGCCCCATGGCTGCTTCCCTCCTGCCTGCCATGTGCCGCCTCGGCCATCCCGGGGTGTGACCGTGCTCCCCGCGACCCCCCCAGCCACTTTGTGCCTGCGGGCTCGCATCACCCTGCCGGCTCCCTCTTTTCAGATATCTGTGGCGGTAGCCTGGGTTATTTGGGTTAAGGTGGTGTCCTGTGTAGCACCCCGCGTTATTTCTGTTGGGGCAGATGATCCTGTATTTGCTGTTTCTTATTTTGTCTCGTTGGGTGGGGTTTTTCTTTTAAATTGCGGAGTTTGTGGGTTCTTTTTTTTTTCTCAGTGCTGTGGCATTAAGTGTAAAAAACACAGCCTTATACCACAGCATGAATTTCTATTTGCATAGGGAAGAGATGGCATGTGCTATGCAAATAAACTTATGCAAGAGAAAGAAAAAAAACCCACGTATTTTGATACTGGTTTTACTCTGAGTGTGTGGATGTGATTCTTGAAAAACAGTATTTCTACCTGAAAATAACTCTGTGAATACTTTCTTCCCTTGGTAGGGTCTGTGGTGTAGCCAGTTGTGATATGAGATATCCTTGTCCAGCAGATCATTTAGCCCACGGTTTTCTCCTTGCTGTGCAGCTTTCCTCAGGGATACTTGTTTGAAGGAAGTCTGAAGGTCTGTGTAATGTTCAACTCCTGTCCGTAACTCCTTCTCCAGAGAAGCTGCAGATCTTCTTGTCATAGGACTAGGTATGTTCATGTAATGGTGGTCAGCTGTATGTGTATACATGCATGGTAAAATAAGGGATATAACTGACATCACCTGGTGGGGTGTGCAGTCCCTAACTGTTTCTGCAGTTCATGCAGACTGCTCTCTCTGGATGATTGGACACTGCTTGTTAAGGTTGTTGCTGAAAAGAGCTCACAGTAGATAAATTAACTAGTTTTAACTTTTCCCCTCAGTTCTTGGGGCACTTTATTAATATTTCCATTTTTCTTGCTGGTGGTATTTTCTTGTGAAATGTTATCTTGAAGGGAGCAAATTTGGTGGGAATTCTGATATCTTTAAGAATAGCCATAGCCCAGGCTAGGTTGTGGGATAGGAGTGGAGATTGGTATTTGTTTTGGTTGTTATTTTAAAGCTTACCTTGATTTTTCTGGTTAAGTTTCTTAGCCTCTGAAGACAAAGCTCTAAGCAATGTGTGCAACTCTGAAGCTGACTTTGATTTGGAGGAAAAGGGGTTGGACCAAATGAAGTACATTTTAACATGAATTATTTCACAGTTGTATTCTGTTACTAAGGTTTGAGGTGAGGGTCATGGGGAACCAAAACCAAACAAAAACCCAGCAATACTGTAGTATACAGTTAAATAGTTCACATGCAAAATATAATTACAGAATGCTTAAAGCTAATGTGCTAGTCCAGTGAAAACCAGCTTTCATCTATAATGTTAAATGTAAATATTTACACTAGTAAGGTGTTCCTATGCTGATACTCAATTTTATTTTTGATTTATTGTGTGCTCATTGTATTATGCAATTAAAACTTGTTCAGTGAGTGAAGTTGCTGGACTTTCCTTAAAAGTTTGAGAAGGAAAGCGGTTTCTCTAAAGAAAGTAATCTGTGTCTAATGTCTGGGTCAAAAACCCCTGGAAAAAAAAGCACCCTTGCTTAAAATAGGGAGGTTAACTGTGTGTAAGGAATAGGATGGTGTCAGATCTTTAACTTGTACTCGTTTGTTCAGCTGGTAGAAAAAGTGTGAATCTTAACTGGCAGTGCTGTGGCTGGCAGAGGGGGTGTGTGCCTTTCCTGCTTCAGCAGCAATCCTAGCTTAAGCAGTTTTAATAGCAAGCTTTGCTAACCTGAGTTTTGATTGGTACAGGCCAGGGAGCTCTCCTGTGAGTGTCTGCTTTCCCAGACCTTAGAGGGTGTTAACATCCACTGTGAGGAAGCAGTGAGCAGCTGTGGGGGGGATGTGGGGACCACAGGATCTGGCTGGCACAGCTGTCTACATATGCTTTTTTTGTCACACATAGGCTGCAGCCAACGGTGACCGTCAGGGAAGATTAAACAATACCCAAGTCACTTTCTCATAAACCTCAGATTTTTTCCTTGGTGCTGTTTCAAGCAGCTTTTAGCACTTTAAACATGTGCCTGTACATTATTAGCATAACATAAGCTGCTGCAAAAGAGAATTTCATCAGTGTGAGAATGATGGGTAAAACTGCAGAGATACAGTTAATCAAATTCTTACCTTTGTGCATGCGGACCTGTCCATATTTTTACCCTTCAGTCAGCAGCTTTTGATTCCAGAGATTAATGCGTTAGATGGCACTGAACATGAGCCAGCAGTGTGCCCAGGTGGGCAAGAAGGCCAATGGCATCCTGGGCTGTATCAGAAACGGTGTGAGCAGCAGGAGCAGGGAGGGGATCGTGCCCCTGTACTCGGCACTCGTGAGCCCACACCTCGAGTACTGTGTCCAGTTCTGGGCACCGCAGTATGGGAAGGACATTGAGGTGCTGGAGCGAGTCCAGAGAAGGGCAGCGAGGCTGGTGAGAGGTCTGGAACACAGGCCTTATGGAGACCGGCTGGGGGAACTGGGGTTGTTCAGTCTGGAGAAGAGGAGACTGAGAGGAGACCTCATTGCCCTCTACAGCTACCTAAAAGGAGGGAGTAGTGAGGCTGGTGTTGGTCTCTTCTCCCAAATGACTAATGATAGGATGAGAGGAAATGGCCTCAAGTTACGTCAGGGGAAGTTTAGGTTGGATATTAGGAAGAAGTTCTTTCCTGAGAGGGGTGGTTAGGCACTGGCACAGGCTGCCCAGGGAGGTGGTGGAGTCACCGTCCCTGGGGGTGTTCAAAAAACGGGTTGAGGAGGCACTTGAGGCCATGGTCTAATGGTCTAGTGGTTAGGGAGATGATGGGATAAAGGTTGGACTTGATGACCCTGGAGGTCCCTTTCAACCATAATGATTCTATGGCACTCACCAAACCTTTAAAGCAATAAGGGATTTCTCTTGTGAAGAATCAAACTCTTAGTTTCCAGTTCTCTGAGATGGGAAGGTTGCTTGTGCTTTCTAAGCAAGTCCCATGTATCTTACCATGCAGTGCTGCAGATTTTGTAGGGGAGTATGTTCTGTCCTGAAAATCGTGGTCTAAGAACTGCCTTTCTGTATCAATATTTAGATTACTTCTGTTGGTTTGGCCAGGCCTTCTGAAAGGCTGTTCAAATTTCTTTAACTTGAGTTAATTTTGTCAACTTGACAGTAACACAGGCTGGACTAAGCTATGTATTTGACTGCCTTTGTAGGAAGTTAAACTAGAAATTTGAAAAACATAAGCCACCAAACCCTCTGCTGTTGTCATATTAGCTGTAATTAATGGTTATTTCATTCCAAATAAGTTGAGGTTGCTGTTTACAGCTTAGCAGTAACTGTGGTGTAAAAACTGCCCTATTTGTTTTGGTAATGTGTTTCCTTTGAAGGACAGTGTGTCAACATGACTAATGCTTTCACTCTTGACTGGCTTAATCTGAATATTTTTTCCAAAGTGCTTTACATACATATTTATAGGAATTAAAAAAAAAAAAAAAAAAAGCCAAAGCCAAAATCACACATCCTCTAACAAAATCTAATCCTGTGCAGTTGATAAAGAAAAAAAGAGAAAAAACAGGAAAGAGGTGGGTGATATTTATATTTTTATCTGAAACAAAGTTAATACTGATTTACTGGAAGGATGTGTGTGAAACACAGGGTTTTTTTTCCTGAAGGAAGCTTCTGTGGATATGAACACATACAGGTTGTAAGGGGAGAGTTATTAGTACTACTGTTGAGTAGGTTTTGAAGTTGTTTCCATAGTTGATACATGAAGGTATACTATCTCATCTGTGGCTGTAGTTCTGTGAATACTCCAAGCAGTCATGTCACACCACACCTGTATGGGCAATTTGGTGTTATACATAAGATAGTGTAACAATATGGTCTTCTTCCAAAAGAAATTGTCTTATTTCTGCTTGCCTTTCTTGTGTTATATATACTGATTGTTAGCTGCAGAGTGAATAGATTCAGATGAGCTTACCTTACAGCTGTACAACCATGAGGTCAAGCGCAGAGGGGAACAAAGCTGTTAGCTTGTAGTGGGACTACTCCTCTTTGTGGAATGCTGTAATTATACCATAGTGTATGCAATTCCTCAGTGTGTTTGGAAAGAAGGGTTTGCACTCACTATGCTATGTTAGTGTGATCTTTGCGTGCCAGGTAGAACAGTCCTGGCTGAACCTAATCCAGCAGAGGGGGAAGTCTTCAGTCAGATGAACTTCCTGGTTGGTTCATTCTGCAGCTTCAGCTCTGGTGCAGGGAATCAGTTTGGGTTTTTTTTTCTTCCTGTATTAATGCAGGATTTTGCAAGCTTCTGGTGGAGATGCAGGCTGTGGCTGACATTACAAAAGGCAGCTTGACCTGATTAATTGGCTGTCTCCTTACCTAGGTCTGGTCTCAGTGCTTGTGCGAGTGGACTCAACTAGCAGAAAGCCCCCTTGCCTTTCCTACTCCTTCCTTTCCCCTGTTGTTTGTGGGGCTGACGAGCTGAGTCAGCTCTGTAGCTGTTCAGGCAGGTTCTAGAGATGGCATGATAGAAGCAACCAGAGCCCAGGGCTAAAAGTGAGACTGTCACTTTGGTGGCCCAAACTGTAAGACTCATCAGTCTCCTCAAAATTTATTCTAGCAATTCTGTTTTCTCATCTCTCCCCTCAATGTAGCACTTGCTTACATGAAAAAGCAGTGAGAGCAGTGGTTCTAAATTAATTGTACAGGCGTGCCTGCAGGTGCATCTCTTTCTCTACTGCTATGTGCCTTTTTATTATTCCCTTATACATTTACAAGTATCTCATCTTTCCTTGCTTGCCTGCAGGTTTAGCTGTTTGTTTCCTGTGGTTATCTGTCTCTTACATATGTACCCTTTAAATCTTGATGTCATGCAAATTTAATAAAGTGTCTAACTGGGTGTCAAGAGTCACATAAATATTCCTTAGTTCATTGATAAAGAGTATGTTAATCTAAGTCTGCCAACTGTCCTACCATCTTGAGCAATATGGCTTATGGAATGATAATCCAAGAATAGCTCATCTAGCTTCCTGTGTTCATTCAGCTTTTCTTGTATGGAGCATTGAGCAGAGTAGTGTCACTTAAGAAATGTGTTTGGATTCCTTGGCTTAGTTTGTTATTGATAAAGCATTGCAGAATACTGTTCTGAAGGATAAAGAAATCTTAGTTCTTAAGACAAGTAACACAAGTCCCTAATTTTGGCACTTTTAATTCCACTTTCACAGAGGGATTGTTGAGTGTTTTCTATTTTATGTGTAGGTATTTATTAAACAAGTTTGGCACAGGTTATGCTGAATTCTTAATTAGTACAAGAGGAGTTTGAGAATGGAAATGAGGACTAGTTTCCATTTTGAGGTACAGAGCAGCTGTAAGTCCAGTGTGATGACCTGAGCTAAAATATGCTATTTTAGCTCACTTTCTGAGATATGCTGAAATAATTTACTAGAGAAGCAGTATTACTATAGAGAAAGACTAAGACAGTTTCTTTGAAGAGGGAATACTTCTCCAGTTAGCTTTCCTTTATGCTATCTTTTGAGCTTTTCTAAAAAGTCACCTTGATCTTTCTATATTTCTCTTTACTGTTGTATAGGAACAGAAAGTAAAGTTCACAGTAACTTCTGCAGTCATAACTAGTTAATGTGCCTGTACCTCAAAAGTACCGAGAAAGTTCTTATGTAACTTCATTAGTTTAAATGTGCATCTGATCTTCTATGGCTGGATTTAAGCTAGGAAAGACCCCTGTATTAACACATATTCTATGCATATACGTAGTCATTACCAGAATCGTTAGCTTTCCATACATACGGTGTCAAACTGGTTTGACAGTGGCAGCAGGGTGAGTTGAACTACTCTAACTTTATAAGCATAGTTTTTGCACCAATAAAACTACACTGGCCTGGATTATGACTTTTTTTAAAAGAAAACTGCAGATTACTGGGGTGGTGAAGTGCTGGGGTCTGAACCCCCAGCCCTGAATTAAGGTTGACATATGGGTGGTCCCCATGGCCCTTCAAAAGGAGGGGATGAGTTTGCCTTTTGGCTTTCCTCCAAGGTGCAGCTGACCTTGCAAGGAGAGCCCTTGGGTAAACAAGCCCCAGGTGCCCCCATTGGGTCAATGAGTGCCAGGTGTCCTGCTGTGGGCATAAAAGCTGGGCCCACTTGCAGGAAGGGTTGGAGAGTCTGTCTGTGGAGTGGACGCACTTCACAGAGTTTTCCTGTTGGGGAAGGACCTCCTGACTCCTCATGCAACTGGGCCCCAGTCAGGTTTGGTGCTGGTGAATATGGGCTCTGTGAGAACAATATGTGGCTACCTCTCCTGTATGATCAGCCTCTTGGCTTGGCTGTCTCCCATCTCTGCCATGGGAGACTTGGTTGCTCTGTTTGTTCCACCGATTGTTGGCCGTGTTGTATCATTCCTGGGGTTGCTGGGGTTGATGCCTGTTATGTGTAATCTGACTGACTTGTTTGTACCCCCAGCAATTGCCCATGTACTGACCTTTTTGTATACAACAGAATCTGGTTACTGGTTTGTTCTACTGCTGGCTGTGTCCTTTGTGCTAGGCCTAGTGATTGACAAAACAAAACTGGAGACGAGGATGGCCCTGTCTGATGTTCCCGGTTGGGAAGATCCCGTGTACAGTTCCCTGGCTCTCGAATGGGTTAAATTTGGGGGGCCATGTGAACAGTGGGAGGTGCAGTTGGCAGAGGCTGAACCGCAGGATGTATTGGAAACTATTCAAAAGCTCTCCAATAAGGCACGGGATGCTGTAACCTTCGTTAGACGGGGATGGATTTTGTTGACAGCATATAAGAAACAGCACCAGCAGAAAGAACAATTACTGGTAGAATGTTTCCCACATGTGGGATCAGTTTGTGACTTTGGAATCTTTAAACAAGCTCCTTACTGATGAGCTGCACACTTGCCAAGCTGTACCTGAGAAGGCTACAGTGCAAGTTGCCCAGTGTAAACGTGGGAAGAGAAGGGGGCAATCTAATCAAAGTCCACTCAGAAGTTGTACAGGTGGACGTGCACTGTAACCCTGATGGCTCGGATGATGATATTTGGTACCCTGCGGAGTCTAATGGGGCTGGTGCCTCAGATGACTCTGCAGATGCGAGACCAGTCATCAGGAGAAAGAGAGAATTTTCCAAACACCAGCCGCCGGTGAACAGACCCACAATGGAGGATTTTACACAGCAAGAAGTAAATGATATTCTTGCACGGTTTAGTCAGAGACCAGGAGAGCCCCTGCTTGCTTGGATGGCACGTTTGTATGATCAGGGAGCATCAGGGGTTAGCCTGGATAACTTGGACTGTAAGAAAGAAGTTTGTAACACTGAGTTCAGACCCTCTTGTGCAGGATCCATTTTGAAATAACGATCAGGGTACCAATCTATTGGCTGTAGCTGCTGCAGGGTGCAAGGTGAAATACCCCCTAGAGAATCCCTGGCCAGGGTCTGACCGACCGTGGTATACTCTGCGGGATGGTATACAGCAGGTAAAGGAAGAAGGAATGAAACTGGCCATTCATGTGGGATATGTTGAGGTATTAATGCAGCTTAGATTGTCTGTGCCCATGAGAAATGCGATCATTAAAACTGCTCCACCGGCATATAAGAATGTTCCTGTGACTCTCCTACTTAGTGAAACAGGGAATCCCATTAGAGATGTAATTGAGAAGATGCAGCAGTTGGGTGACCTTGGAGACTGGGGCCCCCGGGAGCGTCAGGGGTATCGAGAATTCCGACGTCAACGGGGCCCCTGGGAGAGTACAGGGAATCGCGACACCCGACGCCGTAAAAATACCGAATATAGGATGTCTCGAGGACAAATGTTTAAAGGTTTGCTGAAAGATGGTGTACCTCTCACTAGGATTGATGGTCTTGATACCAATGAACTATGGAGGATGTATAAACAGAGAGGGTTACAGAAACCCCGTAGGAAGGTGCAGAATTATCAGGTGCACAATTCGAGAGCCGTTCAGCCTACAGCACCCCCTCTGGAACCTCAGCAGGACCCCGCCTCTGCTCGCGGCAGGCCCTCTGTTGCTCCAGAGAGGAACCACGAGTGGCAGCGGTACTCTGACCTATATCCCTCACAAGAAACTAGGCATTATAATTCTTTCTGAAATGTTGGCCAAGCTCCGGTACATTGGGCGCGGGAGGACCGGCGACCTCATGTGGAGCTACAGATATTCTGGAAAAACCGGTCCTCTCAGATAGTAAAAGCTTTAGTGGATACCGGAGCGGAGGCCTCCTTAATCTATGGGAGCCCTGAGAAATTCAAAGGGCAGTCTGTGATTATTACAGGGCTGGGCGGCAAGCAAATCGAGGCGGTACAAACCCAAATTAATATGAGAATTGGAAACCTTCCAAAACGACAGTATACAGTCATGGTTGTTCCGATCCCAGAGTATATAATTGGAATAGATGTTCTGAAGGGACTTGCTTTGAATCTCCCTGATGGTTGGTAGCAATTTGGGGTAAGGAGTTCTATCACTGCCCGGGCAATTCTAGTAGGAAAGATCAAGATGCCTCCCGTTCAAATTCCAGCTGCGACCAAGGTCGTAACCATGAAACAGTACAGGATTCCGGGCGGTCACAAAGAAATTTCCCAAACCGTCAAAGATTTACTGGCTGCAGGAGTTTTACAACTGACTACCACCATGTGGAATAGTCCAGTCTGGCCAGTCAAGAAGGCCGATGGATCCTGGACAATGACTGTGGATTATAGGGAACTGAACAAGAGCACCCCGCCTCTTGCGGCCGCTGTACCTGATATGGTCACTTGGATAGAAAGAGTTCAGAGGCATCCTGGCACGTGGTATGCCGTCATTGATTTAGGCAATGCATTTTTTACGACCCCAATTGCAGAAGAGCATTGAGGTCAATTTGCATTTACATGGCAAGGGTGGCAGTACACCTTTACCAGGTTGCCTCAAGGATGGGTGCATAGTCCAACTATTTGTCAGAGAATAGTGGCTGAGCAGCTGGATGAGGTTCAGCTTCCCCCTCATATGCAGATTGTCCACTATATTGATGACATTCTAATTCAGGGGAGCAATGAGGCCGAATTACAACAAATGCTCCAAGTGGTCCTAGTGCACATGAGGCAGAAAGGCTGGGAGATTAATCCGACTAAAATCCAAGGGCCGTCTCAGACAGTTAAATTTTTGGGGATCCATTGGCACTGTGGTCATCGAGAAATACTACCTAAAGCTCGACAGAAGATCCTTGACTTTGCAGTACCACAGAATAAGAAAGAGGCGCAGAGATTTATCGGGCTGTTCGGTTTCTGGAGACAACACATTCCCCATTTAGGACAGATTTTGGTCCCCTTGTACAAGGTAACTAGGAAGAAATATGAATTCGAATGGGGAGATGAGCAGCAGGCTGCCTTGAATTGGCTGAAGAGGCTGTTCAAAGGGCTTTAGACTTATGGCCCATACAGGAAGGTGAAGTGGAACTGAACATATCTGTGAATGGGTCATATGCTAATTGGAGCCTCTGGCAAAAACAAGGGAGGAGAAAAGTCCCCTTGGGATTTTGGGGAAGAAAGTTGCCAGAGGCAGGGAACAACTACACACCCTTTGAGAAGCAACTGTTAGCCTGCTATTGGGCCTTGGCAGAAACTGAACAGCTTACGATAGGCCACGAAGTGGCTCTGCGCCCTGAAATCCCTATTATGCACTGGGTGAAAAGCTCCCCAAAGACCCACCGAATAGGGCATGCTCAGGAATCCAGCATTGTAAAATGGAAATGGTACATCCAGGACAGAGCAAAGGTGGGACCTGGTGGTGTTGCTGCCCTTCATGAACAAATAGTGGCTGCCCCCATGCAGGGTCAAGAGGTAAAGCCTGATCCTATAGTTGACCGGGAATCCCCTGTGCAATGGGGGAAGACCCTGGATCAATTGCTACCTCTTGAAAGGGAATACAGATGGGTCAGCTAAATACATAGGAGGGAAGAGGTTTTGGAAGGCAGTGGCTTATCACCCTCACTCAGAAAATTTCTGGACACCACAGGAGAAGGGGAAAGTAGCCAATATGCTGAGTTATATGCAGCATATATGGCTTTAAAACGAGGCTTTAGGGGAGTGTCACCAATATACCAATTCTTGGTCAGTGGCTAATGGGTTGGCTACTTGGTTGCCAACATGGGTAGCCAAGGATTGGAAAATTTATTCTAAGACGGTCTGGGGAAAAGAGATATGGAAGGATATTTGGGAACTAGTTCAAAGAACAAAGGTGACAGTGTTTCATGTCGATGCTCATAGCAATATAAATTCACTTGAGCGACTTTACAACTCTGTCACCGACAACCGGGCAAAGATTTCCCAAGCCGCACTGGAGTTCCCTCAGGAAGGGGACCATGAAGGCTTGGCGAAATGGGCACATCAAAAATGTGGGCAACTTGGGGAGAAGGCCACTTACAAGCGGGCACAAGAGCGTGGCATAGTCATGTCACTGGACATGATCAAAACAATAATTGCCCAATGCCCTGTGTGCCAACACACTCATAAACGCCCGGTACCAAATATCGTAAAAGGAGAACTGGGAAGAGGGAAATTGCCAGGACAGATCTGGCAAATGGACTACATGGGACCTTTACCCCAGGACCGAGGGTGCAAATACATCTGCACCGCTGCAGACACATACTCGGGATATTTGATTGCTTATCGCTGCAAGAAAGCCACACACCACAGTACTACTTCCACCATAGATATAATGATTTTGTACTATGGGATCCCCCTGGGCTGTTGAAGGAGCAGTTAAAAAAGCTGGGAAATGGAAAGCTATCCCGATGGAGGACTAACCTCACGGATGCGCTCCATACCTTCAACAACAGGCCCATCAGGGAGATGGAGACGCCCTTGATGCGCATGACTACGCCCAATCTGCAGATACAGCCTTTAACGGGCACTGAAACATTGATCTACTGGGAAATTGTCCCGGGTGCGATGGCCCCCTACTGGGCCACTCCAGAGGCTGCTGGGCTGGATCTCTCTGCATTAGAACGGGTAAAGATAAATCGAAACCAGACAAGGGTTATTAACACAGGGATAGGAGTCCAAATTCCCCCAGGACACTTTGGTCTGATAACTGCTCGCTCACACTTAGCCCTGAAAGGCATTCATGTCATGGGAGGAGTGATTGATGGCGACTATCAGGGAGAGATTGAAGTAATCCTGTTAAACAATGGTGAACAAGATTTGGTTATTTGACCCAAGGATGGAGTAGCACAGCTATTAATATTACCAATTTTGAAAACAACAGTAAGGAGGGGGGACCCACCGCAAGTTACTGCTGTTCGTGGGGACAAAGGATTTGGATCCACCAACTTTAGTAATGGGGCAAAGGTATGGGGCCAAGGGCCGAGCGGGCCCCCTGAGCCAGCTGAAGTAATAGCCGTAGGAAAAGATAACACTGTCCTAATTATGAGACCTGGGCAGCAAAAATGGGAACATGTCCCCGCAAATAAATGTTATTTGCGGGAGTAACTAAATGGTATAGAGTTTTGTACTGTAGATCTTGTGCGGTGCTGCCGCAGTATGAGAACATCTTTACTGAATCTGACCTCATGAACTGCAACGCAACTTAATGCTGAACTGTGCCAAGTAGATGAACTCGGCTCCAGACTACAATCAACCTAGTTTGTTGTGACATACTGGAAATAGGATCGCACCTGATCTGCCAATGAGAAAGACTGACAGTGAAGCAATGACCAAGATGACTGCAGCAACATCTGTATCTAATGGACTGAGGCTAATTCAAGATAAAGAAAAGATACTTGTACACCTACGGATGGTATGGAGGCTGTGGTCCACCCATATGTCAAAGGGCCGAATGAAGTGCTGGGGTCTGAACCCCCAGCCCTGAATTAAGGGTGACATATGGGTGGTCCCCATGGCCCTTCAAAAGGAGGGGATGAGTTTGCCTTTTGGCTTTCCTCCAAGGTGCAGCTGACCTTGTAAGGAAAGCCCTTGGGTAAACAAGCCCCAGGTGCCCCCATTGGGTCAATGAGTGCCAGGTTCCTGCTGTGGGGATAAAAGCTGGGCCCACTTGCAGGAAGGGTGGGGTGTCTGTCTGTGAGGTGGATGCACTTTGCAGAGTTTCCTGTTGGGGAAGGACCTCCTGCCTCTCCCTGCAACTGGGCCCCAGTCAGGTCTGGCATTTGTGAACGCGGGCTTTGTGGGGAGACAATATGGGGCTACTTCTGTCTTACATGATCAGCCTGTTGACTTGGTTGTCTCCCATCTCTTCTATGGGATACCTTGTATCTTTGTTTATTCCCTCTATTATGGGTTGTGCTGTGTCATTGCTGGGGTTGATGTCTATGATGTGTGATCTGTTTGACTTGTTTGTACCCCTAGCAATCCCCCATATACTGACTTTTCTATGTACAATAGAATCTGGCTACTGGATTGTTTTTCTGCTGGCTGCGTCCTTTGTACTAGGCCTAGTGATTGGCAAAAAAATGAGCAATTGAAAAGCTTTTGTTATGGTTTGAGGTTACTGTGTCTCAGTAGGATTGGGATGCATGGGATACATACTTCAGGGTCATTGGTGGTGAATTCATGACTGTTATCAAGAATTTATGCAATTCCAAGATGAATTGCCTTCTTATGTTTTCAATTTTTTATTGTTAGCTACTTGTAGGTAAAAGAATTATTTCTTTTTTTTTTTTTGAGATGCCCTGACAGGTGTACAATGAAGCATTAATGTTAAAACCAGCATTCTTAAAAGTTGTCCTGTGGTGGTTGAGACCCTCAATGGTGGACCCTTGAGTGTTTGTTATGCTTTTTTGAGCATTTCTTTGTGGGTTTTTTGGTGTGTGTTTGGTTGTTTTGGGTTTGGTTGTTTTTCTGTATTTTTGGTGCTTTTTTTTCCTGAGAGCTGTGCCATTTACAAGTTGTTCTCTAAAGATTATAGTTGTTAAGAAAATCTTCCTTGAAGGTGCTTTGGATGGAGAGGTGACATTCTTCAAGTTCAGGAATAGCTGAGTTTGAAAACTCTTGTGAACAGTGATTTTCTTGGTCTGAGAATCACATTTCAAATAAAATCTTTTTGGCCAGTAAAATTCTTATGATTGGAGAAGGATAAGAGCATGGCTCTTTTAGGGAACAGTAATCTGGTCAGGCTCTCAAAGTCCCTTGTAATTTCATTAGGTTTTTTTTTAACAATCATCACTTTTAAAGCAGTTTGATTCTGAATAGTTTGTCAAAGGATTTGCTTACCACTGCCCGTTGGGTTTTCTTTATATTTTTTTATTATTATTATTTCGGGGGTATTTGGACTGAGTACAATTTGAGGTTGTGATTGAGTAATAGTGTATTCTGTTCCAAATTCCTTCCTACTTTTTTCTCATCTGTAATTTAAGATTCCTACAGAAATAATACATCATCAGGGCAGGGAATCTCTTTTAGAGAGCTTCTTCCACTGCTCTTATGAGTAAAACAGTATACTTACATTGCTCTTAGCAGCAGCAATAAAGGATGCTTATGGCCCATTCAGGATTTGAGAGAGATGAGTATTTTCAGTATTTTATTAGTGCTGTTTGATAACACAGAATTAATTATTTAAAAATACCTGCTCTCTCTCATAGCTCTTAGTCTTGCTCATGAGAGAGATCTTGTTACAGACAGTTGTTAGCACCAATATAGAATTCTGTCATAACCACTACAAATTCTCCTCATGCTCTTGGTGAGGATTTGGCAGTATGACAAAGCATACAAAGTCCAGCATCTCAAAGATGAGACACCATTTAGTTCTGTGTTGGGACTTGAAAAGGTCAATATCTTTTAACTGGAGAGCTAACTACGAAGAGGTTGAAAAGTCCGTGTTCAAGAGTATTTCTACGAGAGAATACAACGTTTAGCTATAAATAAGCTCAAGTGTGTGAAACTTCTAACTGCACTGCTTTCCTTGCATTGTTTTGATGCGGTGAAAATGGAAGTCAGAACTTAAGTCGGGGTGACTATTAAGCAGATATTCTTTATTACAGCGCTGGGCGCACAGGGGATCGCTCCTCCAAAATGTGCACGCCAAAATTAATAGAATGCAAACTGTTATATAATATATTCCCGACGTGTGCTTTTCCGTCCTGCCTCTCCGCTGGTTGGACACTCCAGGCCCACAGCCTATCCGACGCATTTTTAGAGTAAATTCCCATAATAGGTAAAACACTCCCTGTAGAACACTTCCCAGTTCTGATGCCCCCGGCAGCTCCCCACCCCGATGGCCCTGATACATCCTGCTCTCAAGATGGGCTCCTCCCAAAAGTCTGCTATGTGCTGATACACACACACACACACCAGGGCAATTATCACCCTATCCACTATCTCTATTAACGGTTGATAGCTCCTGGGATTCTTGCTTAACTACTCTACATCAGATTCTTGTTTAACTGTTTCAGTTTTTAAAAGTAGCTTTGACTATTAAGATTTGCACAATTAGAAAATAATACCCTTCCTAGAAATAGGGGATGAGGCACAAAGATAGATCCCTGTCAGTCTTTTAATTGTACAGTACTTTTAAGTGTTACTTGTTTTGTCTTGCGGCTGTATGTTGCTTTTTTTCATCATCTGTTTCTTGTTTCTTCACCAGGTTCGTCTGTAAGATCCCAAATTAAGTGTGTCTAAGCTCCAAGGCTCATCTCGCAACAATTTATAGAGCTGTAGGAAAGTGTGGGAGACTTCAGGTGTCTTAAGATGATGTAAATTTCTGCTGCTGTGGAACAGTGTGATCTACAGTTCCCCTCCACCACTGATACACGCAGTAGCGTTTGCATGGTAATAGAGCAACTGCAAGTCATTCCTTGGGCTGAGAACTGACATGGACAAAAATAAAACTGTGCTGCTGGCTGTGAAGTCACAGATGGCCTGAGTTTCCAACCTCTCTCCCTGCTGTCAGCACTGGTACAGGAGATAGTTCTAGGCATATCAAGGATGAGGGGGTCATTAAGAGCAGTCAACATGGTTTTACCAAGGGTAAGTCATGTTTGACCAACCTTATTGCCTTCTATGAGGAAATAACTAGGTGGATAGATGATGGTAGAGCGGTAGATGTGGTTTATCTTGATTTCAGTAAAGCATTTGACACTGTCTCCCACAGCATCCTTATCTACAAGCTGATAAAGTATGGGTTTGGTGATCAGGTAGTGAGGTGGATTGTGAACTGGCTGAAGGGAAGAAGCCAGAGAGTTGTGGTCAATGGGACGGAGTCTAGTTGGAGGCCTGTGACTAGTGGAGTCCCTCAGGGGTCGGTACTGGGACCGGTGTTGTTTAATATCTTCATCAACGACCTGGATGAGGGTACAGAAGGAGTGGCTAGGAGGAGTGGCTGACACACCAGAGGGTTGTGCTGCCATTCAATGAGACCTTGATAGGCTGGAGAGTTGGGCGGGGAGAAACTTAATGAAATTCAACAAGGGCAAGTGTAGAGTTTTGCATCTGGGGAAGAACAACCCCATGTACCAGTACAGGTTGGGGGCTGACCTGCTGGAGAGCAGTGTAGGGGAAAGGGACCTGGGGGTCCTGGTGGACAGCAGGATGACCATGAGCCAGCAATGTGCCCTTGTGGCCAAGAAGGCCAATGGCATCCTGGGGTGTATTAGAAAGGGAGTGGTTAGTAGGTCAAGAGAGGTTCTCCTCCCCCTCTATTCTGCCTTGGTGAGGCCACATCTGGAGTATTGTGTCCAGTTCTGGGCCCCCCAGTTCAAGAAGGACAGGGAACTACTTGAGAGAGTCCAGCGCAGAGCCACAAAGATGATGGAGGGAGTGGAACATCTCCCTTCTGAGGAAAGGCTGAGGGAGCTGGGTCTCTTTAGCTTGGAGAAGAGGAGACTGAGGGGTGACCTCATTAATGTCTATAAGTATGTAAAGGGTGCGTGTCATGAGGATGGAGCCAGGCTCTTCTCAGTGACATCCAATGATAGGACAAGGGGCAATGGGTGCAAGCTGGAACATAGGAGGTTCCACATAAATGTGAGGAAGAACTTCTTCCCAGTGAGGGTAACAGAGCACTGGCACAGGCTGCCCAGAGAGGTTGTGGAGTCTCCTTCTCTGGAGACATTCAAACCCACCTGGATGTGTTCCTGTGTGACCTGACCTAGGTGTTCCTGCTCTGGCAGGGGGATTGGACTAGATGATCTTTTGAGGTCCCTTCCAATCCCTAACAGTCTGTGATTCTGTGAAGAGATAGATTAGGGCTGGCCCTTTTGGTGACAGAATTGTTTTGAATAAGGTAGTAATGAGTCTGCAACATTACAAAGAAAATAACTTTCTCCCTTTTTAAGACTGGGGACGAAGTACTTGTGGAGGCATGGAGAAACCAGATCTCTCTATCTTTCATTTACTGAGTTTGTGTCAAAAATATAAATGTGTTGATATATTCATTTAAAGTAATTGTATGACGGAGAACATTAAAGAGAATCTTTATTTATAGTTTTGCAGTGCCTCAAGTATGATAGGTAAGGATTTTTTTTTTGTTCTTCATATCTGAGTGAATTTCTGTAAAAGTTATTTTCCAGATTTTGCCTCCTGTGCAAGTTCAGTATTTAACTGCCAGCTTTCACTAGATGAACAATAAATTAAACTTTTCTTTTCACTGTACTGTATTGTTTATTTGCATGTGCTGCTGAGTTGGTGCAACACAGCTATAGCAGTAGTAATTAGTATTCAGTATTCTTGTTGGAACATGCTAATTCTGCAGGCTGAAACACTAGGAGTTTTAGGAAAGTATAAAATTTAACTACAGGCTGTGTTGGTAAATATAACTAATATTGAGACAGTCATAATCATAATTTGCTATGGGAAGGATTATAGACCTTGCTTTTCTGATGGGAAAATATTGATGTAGTCTAGTTTCTTTCGGGGAAAGTAATACAAAATCTGCTAGAGACAGTGATTACAGAATAGAAGATGTTATTGCTCTTTCAAAAGGCAGAGATAGGGGAACATGTATTCTCCGTAAAATGGGTTTAAGATGCTCAAAATAAGCTTTCTGGTGCATAGCTCTTTAAAGTAGACACTTAGTGATGTAAAACTTTAGATCATCATTTATTGCATCCTTGAGAATATCTCCACATAGACCTATATGGAGGCAGTCAAAAGATTTTGCAAATCAAACTGCTTTCAAAATATTGGGGATTTTTTGTAATTGTAAGCAACTCTTCTTGTTCCTGTAGCTAAGAAAATAGGAATATTCAATAGGTACTTATATCGAGTTGCACAATATTCCAGGTGGGAAGATATGTCGGGAGGTCTCTAGTCCAAAACCCCACTCAAAGCAAGATCAGCTCTGAGGTCAGAGTAGAATTTCAGCATTTTACTTAGTTTATTCTTAATTTTCTGCAGAGTATTATCATATGCACGATACTTCTGGTATATCAAATTGTCATGAAACGGTAAGGTCTACTTCTGTAATAATTCTTTGCAAAAAGTACATCTCTCTTACCCAAAGGTGTCTTACTAAATAGTTCTCTAATTTGCTTTTAAGATGTTAAGCTTTTATTTTTAGCTTTTTTTTTTAAATGACACAGTAGTAATTTCTGGCACTGCATCTGTAAACAATGAAATATTTTGTTGCCAATAAGTATTTTATTTAAAAGAAGAAAACATCTGATAGAATATGTTGGCTGACATAAAAGTGATCTTTGACTAGTGGTTGTGCTGTAGCTCACTGCGTGCAGAAGTAGGTTTATAGAGTACTCCTGCAAGGGTGCTGACATTTATTAGATCTTCCAAGGAGACAATGCTTTTCAACATAAGCTTCAGTGTCGTATGTTTTATGTGTATGCCTCTCATCTTTTGTCTTAATTTAACTAACAATGCAGTCTGCTGTTGGGTGACAAAGAATGGTCTACAGTGCCCAAATAGTCTTCCCTTCCATACATGGATCAGGGTTTAGTATACCACTATGCACACTTCCAAGTCATGCAGTTCTGGCCCTAGTCAAGAGAGATCTCTCTTCCTAATTATGAGAGCAGAATGAGTTATATTTGTATTTGCAGAGTTGACTGGGAAAGTTCAGTCATCACTGGGGTAGGAGAGAGAGTTCCTAGGAGTTCAAAGTTAAAGAGTGAAAACCAACTAGCTATATATACAGCTTTTTTACATATGTTACTACTTTCATTAGCATTCTAACTTTTTGTATGGGTTACACAGCACCATTCCTGTTTGTGAAATAAGTAAGTCTTTTATTCTATATCAAAAGTTATTCATACTGACAGCATTTATTCTTATGTTCATATGGGAAAACTTTTGTGTTGCTATTAAACATCTTTATAACTTTGCCTGTAATGAGAAGGCTGTATAACCTGAGAATCTTGTATAGTTGAAACAAAGCAAATTTAGTATATAGACATGTCCTTTAGTCTAAGAGTACTGTCTTGGTTCGTAGAAGTAGTAGATACTACAGTGTTTTTAATACAGCTTTTGTCAGGAAAATTGTTTATGGTGCTTCATAATTTGTGTATGTTCCTTTTAAGTACTGCCTAGTGAATATTTGTAAATTGATACCCAAACAAACAAGGCATGTATCTGAATAGTTCATACTGTATTAATGTAGTAGTGTCTGTTAAATCCTACAAAATTCTCTGTATGAAGATTTGGACTTCTAACGCTGTAACTACATTATCAATGGGAAAACAGCAGCTTTTTTTAAACATTTATATTTTCTGCCTCCCAAGTACTGCCTCCTATTAATTACAAAATTGACCTTCAAGCATTCCTATTAAAAATCAGTTTGAGTTCAGAAGAAGTTAGTTTTTTTCCCCTTGATTTGCATCCACAAAATTGACTCCGTTACAGTTTTTAAGATGTTAAATATGTCCCTGCTGATGTCATGGTCAGTAATACACTTTTCTCACAGGGAGTTTATTATATTGTCCTTTGGGAAAGAAGAAGGGTCAAAATAGGAAGTCTCTATGTGAGTTACTTGAGTTAAAAGATAGGGAAGTTTACAAATGGAAAATAAATTATTACTTCATTATTATCAAACTTCAAATTCTGCACAGATGTTGCCTTCAGACATCTATGAACATATTTTACTTATGTGAACTATATTTGCCCCAGGATATTTTTACTATCAAGGCTACAGAAGTTAAGCATCTTCTTTCCTTTCTTTGACAGGAAATTCTGGTGATTAAAGATCATGACAAGCATAGAGGAACTGGCCCATCAAATTATTGAACAGCAAATGGGAGAGGTACATGCATTTTGAGTCCTATTTAAGAGAAAGTGAATAATAAAATGCACAGACTGATATGTAAAAACCAAAATCATAAGAGAAAATAATTTTTAGTACATCCAAAGGTTCTGAAGACTCTCCCATGGAAGAGTAGGAGAACTTACTATGTCTGTTTTGAAGTTATGCTGCAAAGTCTTTCTTGCCAAAGTTTGCCCCACAGAAGTGAAGCTAAGGAAAATCTAGCAGTGTTTCCAGTAAGTGACTAGCTTTTCAGCTCTGTTTTTTGGGCCTGTAGTGGTCTTCAGAGAGCCCTCTGGTTGTAGAATTGCTTTGCTCAATTACAGTTACAAAATTTACAATCAAGAGAATTGTCAGTACATAGCTTTTACTTTCCAATTAAACAATTGCTTCAGTTGTCATTTTTATTTTCACAAGTAAAGGTTTGCCATGCTCTTCACTACAAAATATTTGTTGGTGTTTAGTATAAGTCAAAAGGAAGACTGAACTCTTGTTTCTGTTAACTTCTCGTTTTCACTTTCTATAACTGGTGTACAGAATCCATGTTCTGCAGCTAGAGGACTCCCAGAGATGCACAGATAGTTTGGGGGTGTGGATAAGAGCATACATACATATCTAGAAGGTTTTGACGTAGTATATTCTATTTAAAATTAGCACCGATTTAAATTAGGTAGAAGCACTATCTTATTTATCTTAAATGGTGTTTTTTAGCTTGAAATACCCACCTTGGTTTCTTGTTTAGACATAGACGTACTTTTCAAGTAACTTTAGTTCCTCTCAGTCTTGATTTCAAATAGAAAGGTTGGGGGGGTGGGATGGTTAATTCTATTTTGTGTAAATCATTATAGCTTTTATCGTTGTAGCATCTGAGTGTTACTAAGGACAGAAGTGATTTATGTCATGTATGGTGTTTTCTTTCTCTCACTTGTCCTCTTTATAGGTGAGAATGGTGTCTAGTGTAGTTTTCTTTTGGTAATTCCTTGTGGAGGTCTAAATAGGGCTATATTTCCTGTTTGATTTTTTTTCTTTTTATTTTTTTGAAAGTACATGCTAGTCAAAGCTAGCTGAAGTGTACATTCCACTCAGAAAAGAGGATGGTGTGATGATGGTGTTTAGCCTCTGTGAAGGCTTCTCAGTCTCATAATGTGATTCCATGAGACACTGAGCTGACTTAGTATCTCAGTGCCATGGGAGAGGGAAGGTCCTTTTTCTGTTTTTTACCTTATTTAATTTCCACACTAGCAGCAAGCTAACCTAGCCAAAACAGGTGGAAGGCTTTCTGCTGGGTTAGTGCATTGAGTAGACTCTGAGAAGGCTGTAATGAGAACCAGAGCCAGCATGAAGGAGGTGACTGGTAGCCAAAGGAGGGAAGGTGGGGAGAAGTCAGAGGGAGTGGAGGTGCAACACTGCAGAGAGCTGTTGGCTGTTTTTGTTCTTGGTGAAACTGCAACCTTAGTTTTCATGAATATCATTGTCAGCAGTGTAGGTTAGGATTTGTCCTTTAGCAAGGTTTTACTCTGCCCAAGACTGTCACATCTTATTTGGCAGCGGTGTGACTTAGGCATTCCCCAGTCCTCATGTAGCCACGTATTCTCACACTATGGAAGTCTTGCTCATGTAAGCTCTCTGTGTCATTGTGTGGTGGACAAAACTGGGGGGGGAAAAAAATATTACGGGATGGTGGAGGAAGGTCTTTTCCCTCCCAGTGTTGGGTTCAGTTCCCTTATCTAATACAAGGTGCAGCCCAACCTAGCACATGGTTAGAAGGACTGAAAAGCATCACCCAGGGCAGTGCAAGGTGGGACTCTCTAAGCCAGAGTTACCATCAAAGGTGCATGCCATGCATGAGTACACTGCCTGAAAGGTGGAATCAGCAAGGAAAGAGGTCTTCCAGGGGCCTTCATGTAATATCATAGAATAGCCTTAGTTGGAACAGACCTTGAAGATCATCAAGTCTTGCATTCCTACCTACCTGTGAACTACCAGCTGTAATTGCTTGGTGGTGTTCCTATTCAATGTAAGTATTGAAAACCATAGTTTAAGATCTGTGGAGCTTCAGCAGTATTTTTGCTAGCATTTGTAATTCTCTTGAATGTTTAAATAGTTTTAATTGAATTTACAAGAAAAATTTCCATGAGTAGAACATGAAAGGAAAAAAGGTGTTCTCATTCTAAGGAAAATGGAAAGTGTAACTATGTGTCATTGAAATAATGGGCTGGAGTGTTGTGACATAGGTTTTGATTTCTTTATAATATTCTTGTTTATGAAGCATTTTAAAACACAATTTGCACAAACAATTTTATGATGATGTTCACAAACATGTTTATTAATTTAAGGCTTTTTTACATAAAAGCAAAACTCATTAAAAAAAAGAATTTATAGCCTTGCATATATGGAGCGTTGCACAATGTTTATCTTTTCTCAAATTGTGCCAACTGCTAATCATCTTTTGCTGAGTGTGAGCTAATTCATACTTCTATATCAAGGTGACATTCCTTGATTCATGTAGGGAAGTTGTCTGTCAAGAGCCAGCAGCAATCTCCCTTCTTTAATCTGTGGTTGGTTATACCAAATATATGGTTTGTTTCCACAGTCCTGTCAGGTAACAGTAACAGAGGAGAGCTATGGATTTTTCAAAACAGTGTCTGTCACACATACAAAATATGCTTTTTAACAAATACTGTGGTTGTTCTTATCAGTATTTTTTTAACTGCAATAAAAACCCCTGTGTTCTGTATAGAAGTAAAACTATCAAGGTGACATTTTGTGGGGTTGAAGAGCATTTTTACATTGCACAACATGTAGATCATATTTTAAGGGAGCAAGTGTAAAACAGTCCTGAAATATGTATCTTATTTTGTAAAGCAAAGATAAGTTCACATAAAACTGCCTGTAAATCTTGATGTGTACATGTAATTTGAAAGGCTGATGCAGAATTTTAGTGCTTGAAAGTAACTCTTTCAAACTCTAAATGTTGCTGTATAATGAGCTGTTCTTTGTCCTTAAGCAAAGAAGTGGATGAATTGTTTGAATATGGAAAGTATTCATACTCATTAAAAAACTTGG
Source organism: Podargus strigoides (assembly GCA_028020825.1). Lineage (NCBI taxonomy): Eukaryota > Metazoa > Chordata > Aves > Caprimulgiformes > Podargidae > Podargus > Podargus strigoides. The sequence goes on from CM051662.1 coordinate 62,251,794, forward strand.
TATTTTTAGAAAGCAGTGTTTTGAAAATGGCTTGGGCAGTAGTTTGTCAAGCATTTCTTTTGATGCTGCTGGCAGCTTAAGCGATCCCCCCCAGCAGCTTAATCCCACTCTCATTTGTTCTGATGTGTCTGCTTCTGAGCACTGTGGAGATCTGGATTGAAGGTTTGATCTGTGCGAAGAATAGTCTTTGTCTGTATGTTTGCTGGGCTATTTTTTAACCTGCATCAGTGTCCTATTCCAGATCACCGAGTGACTAACCAACCAGTTTTACCTACCGAGCTGAAAGGACAGGAGCAAGTAGGCTGTAAGAGCTGAAACTGGTACCCAAGTAATGCATTTTGGGGTAAAATTTCAAAATCAGCTTTTAGGCTGATGGGAGCTTGTGTTTTTGCTGTAAGGAGAAGTCTTGCCCACTGTTCCTTCCCCGTCTCATACGCACCTCCAGCTGCGTGTATTTGCCTCCTTTTTTCTGCTGGTAGTAGCATTTTACATGGTGGTGTGGTTGCAAAATGAGGAAGCTGATCCAGGAGGAACAAAAAAGCTCTCAACCTGTTACGAAACAGTACCTTTACTGCGATATAGTTGTATATTTTCTGTATTCTTTCAGTGGGGGGGACAGGGACACATGACAGTTGAAGGAGTGTTTTCATGGTGGTGTAAATATTGGGAATTATTATTAACAGAGAATTGCAGGATGTTCCAGAGTTTTTGAACTGCGAAAAGTTTGAGGAGTTACTTGGGAATTTAAGACAAAAATGTTAGTTTGAAGATATCTGTTAACTCTGTGAAGACAAACTTCCTGTGTACTATAAACAGTCCGGCCTTTCTGATCAAGCCTCTGCAAGTAGCAGCTGTACTTCTTAATTTTTGTTGAAAAATAATGTAATGAATAATACACTCCCCTGTATACCTTTGGCTATAGCATGTGAAGAATTTTTGAAATATTGATAACTGTTAAAACACTTCCACAAATTGTCTGAGATCATTCACACAGAGATTTAAATTTGGTTTAAGATAAACTGCTTGCCAACTTCGTGCATTTCATTAATTTTCTCTAACTTTCTTGATAGTTCCCCAGTGTAGAATTTAGTTGTTCTGGTTTTGCAGCTTTAACAGAAAAACAGAAAAGGCCAATTGCTGTGTTTCCACACCAAAAATTCTTTTTTCACTTTAAGTAAGCCACTAAGGTAAAGTATTTTAGTGTAAATGTAGCATATCTATGATGAAAGGTATTGTGTTTAGTATGTGTCTCATGAATATCAGCAGTAATAAATATTCAGTTTGAGTGACTTACATGGACTTGTCAACAATGAAGTGTCTAACTTAATGTGTTTCTAAATTTCAAATTGGAAAGTATTTCAAAATGGGTTTAAGACAGTGAAACAAACTTCTAAGTAACAAAATTAAGCTACTAAATTAGATTGACACTGCAAAAAGAATGCAAATGATTGTAAACTTTCCATACCCTGGCGCAGACACATCAGAAGCTGGTGAAACCTTAAGGTTTCATCCATTAAGGTAATGTATCCATCCTTAAGGTAGTATATCCATTGTCAATTCATTACATGTTTCTTCTTTCTAGATTACCTGTTCCCAGGAAGCTGTTACACAAACACTAATGGATGGGACACCACAACGAATACATATTGTCCCTGCAGATTCAGGCCTCTCTTTACCACAATGTATACAGGTATGTTTCATCTGATATGTTTTAAAAGCAGAGATGAACTTTATTTCTGCCAGTTTTCACATATGGTTCTTTTTTATTTGTATCATATTATTTGCTTAAATGTAAATATTCAACCCTGAGTGGGAGAGACTATTTCTATATATAGAAATATGTATATATTTTTCTATATTTCTCCTAAGAATTTTAAGATAACAAAAAATTATAACCACTGAACAGAAAAATACTTTTCCCAATATTGTAATGGTACTGCTCTTAAAAGCTGAATAATTTTTAGATTTAGTAGTTCAGCTGAGTCGTTGGAACATGTCTACATTTTGGAGCAGGAAGGGCAACAAAGCTGGTGAAGGGTCTGGAGCACAAGTCTTATGAGGAGTGGCTGGGGGAACTGGGGTTGTTTAGTCTGGAGAAGAGGAGGCTGAGGGGAGGCCTCATTCCTCTCTACAACTACCTAAAAGGAGGGTGTAGTGAGGTAGGGGTTGGTCTCTTCTCCCACATAACAGTGATGGGATGAGTTGCACCAGGGGAGGTTTAGATTGGATATTAGGAAAAATTTCTTCACTGAGAGGGTTATCAGGCACTGGCACAGACTGCCCAGGGCAGTGGGGGAGTCCCCATCCCTGGAGGGATTTCAGAGCCGTGGAGATGTGGTGCTGAGGGACGTGGGGTAGTGGGGACTTGGCAGTGCTAGGTTAATGGTTGGACTTGATGATCTTAGAAGCCTTTTCCAACTTAGGCTATTCTATGATTCTATGGAATACTGCATTTCATCGTTGATACAATTCATAAATGCAAGGCAACTTAATGTCTGAGAAGGATACTGGCTTTTAGTTGTCCTAACCAATGTTTTATGTCCCAGTATGCTAATTTATAGCCTATCCAGGTAATAATCTCTGATTCAAGTGAGGGTGTGAAGTTTTTGGCATGTAGGTAGTTAAATCAACATAGGTATGTGTATATGGAGATTAGAAGGATTTGGGGAATGAAATTTTATATTTTATCCCTTAAAAGTAAATTTAAGTCCTTGCAAAGATTTTATTTTTAAATTTCGTCCTAGAGAAAAATATCAACTGCAGAATAAATTTTCAAAATATTCTCAGATATATGTTGTTGCCTACAAAAACACTCATTTAAGTGAGCCAGCTGCTAGTATAATCTCAGCTGCTTTTTCTTTTGCTGGTTCACTCTTCAACCTTTTCCACTGTTTTTTCCTGGTTTGGTGCATTGCATTCAAGCTTTCAACCTTCCAAGGCTCTTCACAACTGCCCCCCAACAACTGCCCCCCATACGTGATCTTTTGTTTTATCAACCCCTGCCTATGCCTTAGACATAGTACCAGTCTTATCTATCCAGTAGATCTTTATTATTTCAGCTACCCTCCACTGCTTTATGCTTTGTATACAGCTGTACCTTTTTATTAACTTATTTATGTTAATCAATTACCCACCATCTCTTTATCCTCTGTTTTTGTTGTCAGTACCTGTATGCTGTAACTTCCCTGTAGTGTGAAGCCATCTAATTTCAGTATCAGGGGCTAAATGTGGGACGACGACATACAAACCCCTGAGCCTTTATTATTGAGCAGCAGGACAATTATGTTAGTTCAAAGCCAGTGGTGCAGACTTCTAACCCTTCTGCATCAGCTTTTTTTTTTTTTTTTTTGTGAGAGGAGAACTACTTTATATAATTTTTCATTGTCTCATGGAGCTGGAAGATGACTTGTTTCTAAGGTATTTACCTTGTCCCTTTTTTCACCACGCTCATTGATTCTTGCTTCAAAATGTATGGTAAGCACTTTGGGGTGTTGGTTGTCTCTTGATATGTGTGCCACTTAAATTGAATGGCATCCTTCCTGCAACAGGCATCTACAAACATATCACTGATATAAATAATAATAAATTAGATATGAGATAGAATTTAGGAATGAAAATCTTCCTTAAAGCAGAATATGTGAGGAGTAAAATAGTTTGTAGGAACAAATACGTCTCAGTGAAATGTTCAAAATAAATATTAAATTGATTCAAATTGAGTTCATCAGTTTAAAAAATTATTTTATTATTGTTAAATGCACATAAGTAATTACCTGAAATCTTGAAATACAAAATCCTCAGTAAAATGTTCTTTAAAACATGTTTCAGTAGTCACCCTTCTTAGGGAAAGCTAACGTTTCTCTAGGATAAAAATTAAACATCACAGTTGTTTAACAGACATTTTTGTTCAAATTTGGCCCTGTTATAAACTGGTGGATTAGTCCTCTGTGTTTATACACTTTTTTTCTAAAATAGGAACAGAATTACTGAGGTGTTTGATTTATTGAAGTGATGTTCAAATGGAGACAAGGCTTAAAAGCAATAAAGGAAAATACTATCCTCCATTATCATCAGGGTGCTTAAATGAAATACATGGGGGAAGTGTATTTTAAGTAGATAATCCTGAATTAATATATTCCTGTTTTATAACATTATCCCTTTAGTGATACTGAGTTTCACATTATTAAGAAACATAATGTGTTGTCACTGAGCCCTAATGGATTCCCTTGAAAAGATAAGTGGTTTTCTTTTTTCTCTGATTATTTTTTTCTCTTATTTCACCGTTTAGCTACTACACGTTGTTACACTTTGGTGGACTGACCAACTTTCAGAGTCCCATTGTGATTTAGGTGAAGTTTTCACAGGTATACAACCATAAGAGGTCAGCTGCAGATAGACTGTGCTTAATTGTTTAAACTGCTTTCTCTTATACCTCTGTCAAGTGCTTGACGGCTGCAGAAACAGTTTGTGCAGATCGAATAGCTTTGTGTGGATATTAACAGAACCCTATACCTACTATATCATGCAGTGAAAACCACATGGGCATTCCCCTAGAATTGCAGGAAGCCAATCTAAGAATTGGGATGCTATTTTTTAAATAGGAGGTGAAGTGAATTGTGTGAAGTAGCAATGATTCTTCTGCCTACTATCCTGCTATATTTTTCTGTGGGTATATAGATGTTAAAAATGCAGAGCTGGGCTATAATATGAAAGCAGATAATTTAGCATATATATCAAAGAAATAATTTGAACTTTAGTTGAATTATGAAGATTTGTATCTTCACTATTTGGGACATGCTGTGTTTTGAGTTAGGCTTATACAAAGTATAGTATAAAATTAACTTAATAAAGTATATGCCTTTTCTGATGTGCATACAGTTACACTTCTAAGTTTTGATAGCGAGGCAGATTTTAGATAAGAGTATCTTCTAAAGAGCAGGTCTGGAAATTCAAGAAACAGCACAATGCTCTGTGTTTAGCTTTTGAACATCCATGCACCCTGTTTCGGATAATATATGTTGGATTTTGCCTAATCCCAATAAAGTAGATGTTTGGAGAAAAGGGGAAGGGAATATCAGGTACTTGAAAAATAGCCAGAAATGACACAGGAGAAATAAAGATTGTAAAATCCAGAAAAATGCCATGGAAGGATAAAATTAAGCAAAGAATGGTATTAAAAGGGCAAAGAAGTTTGCCTTCTAAAGACTAAAGAATCAACATAAGGGAACTGAAAGGAGAAATAAGGGACTGGGGTAGTCATTCGTGGTCCCAGACATGTGGATATCTGAGAAACCTGAATGGAAATCCCTGTATTAATCATGTGGATACCTATTGTGGGGTTTTTGTGTTGTCTTCCCAACCTACACCCCAAATCTCATGATAATTTCTGTTATTTTCTTACATCTTTAGTGTCTGGAATTTTATCATCCTACCTGGACTTTTCTCTTAAATAAACTTTTAATTGTGTTTTGCAGAGAAAAATATTGAACTTTTATCCATAAAAATGTTAATAGCAAAAAGCCACTAGAAGGAAACAAATTCCTTTTGTATATTTTGAAACTCATATTTTCTGAGTATTTGAAAGTGGCAATATTGATTTTTATCTGCTGAAATTAGGTACTCAAGAATTTATACCTTTCACTGCTTATCTTTTTAAAACATATGCTATACACAGGTTTTTGAAACAAATATATTGACCATTTAGAGAAAGTAATAAGCTGGTTGTGAAGGTGCAATAGCAAGTTGATAGACTTGTGTGAAATTAGGCCTCATTCAGTTTTTGTGCCCTTTCTCCACCTAGAAAATACAATTAATATTGCTGTCTCGATTTCATGAAACTAATTATGATAAGTGTTAAATCATGAAATAAATCATTTTATCAGTCATAAGGACCATATAAATGTTAGGGATGGATAGATGGACATACATGCTTGGCTATCGGTAAAAAATTTAATTGGGACTGTTTTATCGATCTGTAATTCAAAAATAGTTTGCTGGAAATAGTCTTTGCAGGATGATTCTCGTTAATCTTCAGAATAAACCAGTCAAGTTTCCATGTAGGCATTTTGACCGCACCTCGAGTACTGTGTCCAGTTCTGGGCACCGCAGTATGGGAAGGACATTGAGGTGCTGGAGCGAGTCCAGAGAAGGGCAGCGAGGCTGGTGAGAGGTCTGGAACACAGGCCTTATGGAGACCGGCTGGGGGAACTGGGGTTGTTTAGTCTGGAGAAGAGGAGACTGAGAGGAGACCTCATTGCCCTCTACAGCTACCTAAAAGGAGGGTGTAGTGAGGCTGGTGGTGTTTTCTTCTCCCAAATGACTAATGACAGGACGAGAGGAAATGGCCTCAAGTTACGTCAGGGGAAGTTTAGGTTGGATGTTAGGAAGAAGTTCTTTACTGAGAGGGTGGTTAGGCACTGGCACAGGCTGCCCAGGGAGGTGGTGGAGTCACCGTCCCTGGGGGTGTTCAAAAAACGGGTTGAGGAGGCACTTGAGGCCATGGTCTAATGGTCTAGTGGTTAGGGAGATGATGGGATAAAGGTTGGATTTGATGATCCTGGAGGTCCTTTCCAACCATGGTGATTGTATGATTTTGATGGAGGAAGGCAGGAAGTGACTGAAAGCAAGATTTATAATGGAAGTTATATGGAATCTTGATTATTTTTGCTGAGAATTATGATCTCCTGACAAAGTTGGCAAAAAAAATGGAGTTTAGTGGAGGATTATTTAATCAAGTTGTGCTGTATTTGTGCTTGAAAACAGGGATAAAATGGAAAAAAACAGTCTGTAGGTCTGTTCTTGATTATGTAACATGAAAATTACTTTTTCCATTTAAAAACAAAAAACAAAAAAAAAAAGAAAAAAGTGGCAGGGAGAGGGATTCTATTTTACTTATTTTATTTAGGAATATATATATATTTTTAAAAGGCCCCCCAAAAATGAAGCCTAAAATGTACATACAGGTGCAACAAGATTATTGCTTTTCTTGCTGTTAGGTGCTTACTTTTTTCATTTGGAAGTCTACATTTGTAGTTTTACGAAGCTGCTTGTTAAGCAGCCAAATCTGGGAGGTGCTGAACACTTCACATGGTATGTAGTGAGCTCAAGAGTTAAGATTTCTCATAACCTGACAGGTCCTAGGGCTGAACTACAGACGTTTCTCGAATTTTGGGTACTAGAATTGTCAAGGCTGTTAGTAGTGGTGTAAAGGCTTGGGCCAATTGTAAAACCTGGGTACAAATTCATGTTTTGTCTTCTAACACCCTTGACTGAAGTGTGTTTCAAATACAGTGGAAACACAGGGGTTTGGCTCAGTTTACTGCACTCCTGTGTGATAGAGGAGAAGTTGACCCAGCTTCACAAATGTCAAAGGCAAAATTCCTGTTTTATTCAAGTGCCTGGGTTGGGGCCCAAAGATGAACTTAAATTACCATAACAATTTGAGATAAATGTATTATTAGATTGTCACAGATCAGCAGACGGGCCAGAAGATTCAGATTGTTACAGCACTTGATCAGAGCTCAGCAGGCAAGCAGTTCATCTTAACAAATCATGATGACTCTACCCCAAGCAAGGTGATCCTTGCCAGACAAGATTCCACTCCAGGAAAAGTTATCCTAGCAACTCCAGATGCTGCAGGTGTCAACCAACTCTTTTTTGCATCCCCTGATATATCTGCACAACACATCCAGGTAGATAATCCACTTTATTTCATAATTTTGGTTCAAATGGGATAAGAAGAGATGTTTTATTTCCAAATATGTTTGTCTGGGTTCTCCTTTTTTGATTTTGCAGTGTACTTTTCCTTGCATTAGGACTCAGTATGGATACTTAGAAATTACGAAGAAAACTTTTTTTGGTAAATTTATTGCTTTGAAAATTTATACCCTGGCTCATGAGATTAGAAAGAATACTGTTATTTTTAACTTCCAAGCTTTCTGCCTCATGCCCTCGCTTTGTGAGGATGGGATGGCATTGGTCTGAATAGCCTGAAGAACATGCACGGAAGACCTGGGAGATGCGAGCTCTTTCAGCATGAAGTAGGAAATTACTGCACTCCAGCTGATGTGTAGTTACTGCATATTGTTTACCAATATAGGTTTATGCTGCTGTTAAAATACATCAGTGTGGTAAGCTAGGTAACATTCAGATAGCTACAGTCCATTTAGTCCAGGATCTTACACTTAAATGATGGCCATAAACAGTTGCTTAAGGAAAAAGTTTAGAAACAGCACAAGTAAATAGTGATCCTTCTGAGCATATCCTTTCACTTCCATTAGTTGATGATTTAGAGCAACCTCCTGATTTGGAGATTGCAGCAAGACCATCATATTTGATAGCTGCTCCTAAAGTTTAACAACCTTCTTTGCTATTTATATAGACCATATATACTTTGGTCTGTATAATATCCTATAGTATAATTTTGTTGTGCGAAGAATAATTTAGTTGGCTTGGTTTTCTGAGAGAACTATTTAATTTGGTGTCTCTTGCACTGTAAGAAACAGTTATAAAGGATTCTATTGTTTTTATAAATCACTATTTTATAAATCACTCATTCATGTAATCTCTTTTCAACTGAAGACCCTTGGTCTTTTTATTTTGTGCTCCTCTGGGAGCCACTCCACTATTCCAATTTACTACCCACATGTTATGCAAGGTTGAAACCTACCTCTGTATTATATATTACTTTTTTTTTTTTTTGAAACTCACGAATCTTTGCAAGTGGACATCCAAGGTCCTTGCTCCAAATAATTTGATCGCTATGAGTAGGGGAGCAGGAACAAAAGTCAGTCCTATTGAGAGGCATTTAAGCATGTTTAGTGGCATCATACATTTTGTATTTTAAGTAAACCTCAACAAAAGTATGAACCAGATAGGTGTGCCACACTGGTTTAAAGAGCAAAATTCATGTATAGGGAAAGTCTGGACAAAAAATTTAAAGCTCCAGTTCTGGTTGTGCAGTTTGGGCAAAATAGTTTAGTTCGAGACAACCGAGTATTCTGTGACTTTAGATTTTTCTGTTGTCAGTTAATAAGTATGGGTAGAGAATTTTTTTCCCACTTAAAGTTGGTGAAATACTGAGTATCATTCATTTGTTATTCAACTGCATCCTCTTTGGGATCTTTCATATTTTCTCTACTAAATGATCTTTTATCTCTCCTTTATTGCATCTTATTTTTACATTGACTTGTTTGGCAAGGCCCTTTTCCTCATCATCTGTTTCACCTTCAGTTCACCTTCAGTGATTCTTCTTCATCTTAATAATCAATTTTTTTTTTTTTTTTTTTTTTTTTTTTTTTTAATGGTCAAGGTCAGTTGATGAGTTCTCAGTGTGAGATTTTTATCTCCTCGTGGGCCAAATTCTGTAGTCCTTCCTTATGTGGAACTTCGTATTTCAGTGCAGGTTTCATTTATGGAAGGACTTAAAATTTGTTTATATACATTTTATATAACATCATGAAAATACCTAATGTTAATAATGGAAATTAGGAGTGAAAGGTTCATATTCTTTTAACTCACCAATATTATTTTTCTTTAAAATGTTTTATATTAAAGTAAAACTTAATAGGTGAATCTCTGAGACAGTATTCTTAACAAAGGCTAACTAGAAAGAAGTATGCTTGTTAAACATTCCCATATATAACATCTAAGCTATCTTCCGAACTTTGCAAAAAAGGTGATTTGTTAATTTTCTTTATAGAAAAGGTACTTTCTCTTTTGGTAAGTTATCTTTCTTCTTATCAAAGGTTCTGTTTTGAATCTGTAAGGCAAGAATGAGAGAGTGACTTCCCATTAAGACACAGTAGAAGTTAGAAATTCTTAAGGCTTCTAAACTATAATCTCTTAATGGGAAGAATCATTTTTTCTTTTCTGCTTTACATAATTGTTTAATTGTTACCTGTGATGTGTGTGTTTCTTTTTTAACTTGATTTTTTTTTTGCTGTGCTTTTATTTATGTTGCAGTGGGATAGTTTTTAAAGATTAAATGGAAGGCTATAGCACCTGCCCTGTAGTGCTGGTGTTTCTAATATTATGTGCTTGATGTGGCTTCACAGGTACCAGAGATAAATGAATGAGACCAGACAAGAATACTGTAATGATGTCAAACTGTTACTTAAAGACAAACTATATACCACTTGATAATTAATGGTAGTGTCCAGAATACGTTGTGTTTTTTTTTTTTTTTATTGGTCCACCATTTCTGTGTATTATAAAAAAAAGGAGTTAACAAATCTGACTGTAGCTATAGTAGCCATTACAAGGGATTTTTTTGTTCCATCTATTTAATGCTTCAGGTTTTTTTGTACTATGAACAAGTCATTGGGAGACTAACGCAGAATTGAACAAAAGGTAAGATAAGTATGCAGATGGCAAATGTTTTTCAAAATGTCAGTCCATTCTGCAGAGGTAGTATTTAAATAAATGAAATTTTGAAATATTTTCAAGATTTAAAAGTAAAATACTTTATAAGTATTAAAAGTAAAAGTTTTGTTCCATCCTGAAAAGGAGTGCAGTGGCATGGCAGGTAGCTCCTTTGTGTCTGTGAAGACTGTAGAATGTAGCCAAGAAAACTTCATACTTTATAGATTTAGTCCCCTATCTTAGAGAAAAACAACAAGCATGAAATAGTAATGTTTTTTGATGGTAAGAAAATGAAATTGTCACACTTTTTTTCAGATTTTAACAGACAATTCTTCCAATGAACAGAACCTAAATAAAGTGTTTGATCTGTGTGTTGTATGTGGAGACAAGGCATCAGGTATGTACTTTTTTCTTTCTTTTCTTTTTCTAAGGTAGTGCAATTTTATAAAAGCAGTTTAATATTCTTCTGAAGCTGTATCACAGAATTACAGAATAGCCTTGGTTGGAAGTGACCTCGAAGATCATCAAGTCCAACCATTAACCTAACACTGCCAATTAACTACTAAACCATTTCCCTTAGCAGCTCATCTACACATTTCATTTGCATACATATACATATATATATATACACACACACACACGTACAGAGTATACACTACTTTCAGTGGAGAATTACATTAAATGTTACTCTAGTGTCCATGAGTGGGACTGACTTATTTTTGGTTTACATCATAAATAGAATAGATATTTCAGTGTTTTCTACCAGATAATTTTTGCCTTTATTTCTTAGGCTGATAAATTTAATTTTCTATTATAAAAATTTGGCTGATAAAATTACTTAAGTGACACTGTTGAGTTTTTTCTTCCTTAAAACAATGTCATGCAGTGAACTTTGTTATTGACAGGTTCTCTTAAAATATGAGAAACATGGTATATGAAAATAATGCTAATGTGAGATTTATGCAGGACAGTTATTTGAAGAACCATTATTAAAATTGTAAAAATGCATTATAATTCCAATAAAAATAAGCTGGAGAATGGTATATTTGTATATTGCCACCAAAGTAGAATGCTAAGGTAAAAAAAGAAAAATGTTTCATGCACTAAATTTTGTGTAATGATATTAAGAGACTGGAAAGAGTTATAGTTGGAGCAGTGTGTTGGAGAACTGTCTCCCACATTTGCTTTGCATGTGCACTTGCCATCAGGTGTTCCAGATCTGTCAGAGGGGGGAATTACTGAGAGTGTCTTGTCTTTTTACTTTAGAGAGAGAGAATTATAAGGACAGAAGATAATGAGGTGTAAAAGAGATGAGACATTTAGCTAACTAAGTAAGAGCAAAGTTAAAACTAGACTACATAAGGAAATGGTTGCTCCATCAGAAAATTCTTATGGTTTGTCAGTGAAGTCTGTGTGATGGACTTCCAGTAATAAATATGACAGCTGCAGTTAAATGCTCCTTTTGAGAAGCAATAGAAATAAAGTGGGGGGCCGAGGGAAGAAGTAGTTAATGTTAGGATATCATCAGTCGGTGAGGCGGCAGTGGCAGCAGCGCCAAGGCCGAGGTAAGGCGGAGGCGGTGAGGGTTCGATCGCGTTGTGCAGAGGATTCCTGAGCCAGGGACCGCAGCCCGAGCCCCAACGGCTCCCGGAAGTCCGCGGCAGCCAATCAGGCATGGCAGAGGCGTGGCCCCGAGCCGCTTTTAGACCCAGAGAGGGGCAAACAGGGGTGTGGCACGGGGAAGGTGCTAAGGAGCTACAACCTAGAAGAGGAAGCAAAGAACTGAGCAGGACCAGCGATGGCTGTGACCTGGTCAAAAGCTCCTGTGAGGAAGATGGCGGCAACCCAGTCAGAGGTCCTGCGGAAGCACGCAGGTGTCCAGGTCTCCGGCTGCAGAGAGTGCCGAAGCCTGACACTGCTAGCTGACAATGACAGATATAACACCTGTGTGCGCTGTGAGCAGGTGAATGATGTGCTCAGCATGGTGGTTGAGCTAAAGGAGGAGGTGGAAAGGCTGAGGACAATAAGGGAGTGTGAGAGGGAGATAGACTGGTGGAGTCAGGCCCTGCCATCCTTGAGGACAGGGCAGTGGGTGGAGGCTCCCCTAGAGAGAGAGGATCCCCTCCTCCCTTGCCATCGGGTACAAGGAGAGGCCCTACGAGACGAGGGGGAATGGAAACAGGTCTCTGCTCGGTGAGACAGGCGAATCCCCTCCCGGCCTCCCTCCCCTTCCCGGCTACCCTTGCAGAACAGGTATGGGGCTCTCGAAATGGAGGGACAAACAAATGAAACTGGAGATGAAGGTCCATCAGAGGAGTCACCCAGGGTAAATTGGTCTGCCCCACACATTAGGACCAGCTCCAACAAGAAGAAAAGAAGGGTAATTGTAGTTGGAGACTTCTCTCTGAGGGAAACGGAGGCCCCCATATGCTGGCCAGATCCACTCCACAGGGAAGTCTGCTGCCTCCATGGGGCCAGGGTCAGGGATATCACTAGGAAACTCCCTGGTCTGGTATGGCCAACAGACTACTACCCACTGTTGGTTATCCAGGTTGGTAGTGATAATGTATCAGAGAGGAGCCTGAAGACAATTAAAAAAGACTTCAGGGCCCTGGGGAGATCACTTGAGGGATCAGGAGCCCAGGTGGTGTTCTCCTCAATTCCTTTGGTGGAAGAGAGGAATACTGATAGAGGGAGGCAGACCCACCTGATAAACAAGTGGCTAAGAGACTGGTGCCACAGACAAAATTTTGGGGTTTTCTCACATGGGGAGCTTTATACTACGTGGGGTCTGCGAGTGGCAGATGGAGCTAATCTGTCTCAGAGGGGAAAAAGAATCCTAGCAAATGAGCTGGCTGGCCTCGTTGAAAGGGCTTTAAACTAGCTTTGAAGGGGGAAGGGGATAAAACCGGGCCAGCTAGAGTTGAACCCAAAGGTGGCAGGCCACACATGGTAAGGAAGTCGTCAGTCCGGCTCAAGTGCTTCTACACTAATGCACGCAGCATGGGCAATAAACAGGAGGAGCTGGAAGCCATCGTTCAGCACGACAACTATGACGTAGTTGCCATCACGGAAACGTGGTGGGATGACTGTCATGAGAAGGAGTGCTGCAATAGATGGCTACAAGCTCTACAGGAGGAATAGGCAGGGTAGAAAGGGCGGTGGGGTGGCACTCTATATTAGGGAGTGTTTCGACTGCATGGAGGTCAATAAGTGTGATGGGCCAGTTGAATGTTTATGGGTGAAGTTGAGGAAGGTGAAAGAAGCAGATATCCTGCTGGGAGTCTCCTACAGGCCACCTGACCAGGACGAAGAGGTCGATGAACTGTTCTGTAGACAACTGGCAGAAGCTGCAAAACTGCAAGCCCTTGTTCTTGTGGGGGACTTCAACTTACCAGACATCTGCTGGAAATATAACACAGCAGAGAGGAAACAGTCCAGGAAGTTCCTGGAGTGCGTGGAAGATAACTTCCTTACTCAGCTGGTAAGTGAGCCCACCAGGGAAGGTGCCTTGCTAGACCTGTTGTTCATGAACAGGGAAGGACTCGTAGGTGATGTGGTGGTTGGAGGCCGTCTTGGGCTGAGCGACCATGAAATGATACAGCTCTTGATCCTTAGCCCAGTTAGGAGGGGGGCAGCAAAACTCTCACCATGGACATCCGAAGGGCAGACTTCAACCTGTTTAGAACACTGGTGGAGAAAGTCCCTTGGGGAACAGTCCTAGAGGGCAAAGGGGTTCAGGAAGGATGGACTCTTTTCAAGGAGAAACTGTTAGAGATGCAGGAGCAGGCTGTCCCCAGGTGTCGTAAGACAAACTGGTGGGGAAAGCGACCAGCCTGGCTGAACAGGGAGCTTCTGCTGGGACTTAGGAGAAAGAAGAGAGTCTACCACCTTTGGAAGAAGGGGCAGGCTACTTGGGAAGAGTGTAGGGATTTAGTTAGGCTGTGTAGGAAGAACATTACGGGGGCAAAAGCTCAGCTAGAACTCAGCCTGGCCACTGCTGCAAGAGATGATAAGAAGAGTTTTTATAAATATATTAACAATAAAAAAAGATGCAGAGAGAATCTCCATCCCTTCTTGGATGTGAGGGGGAACATTGTTACCAAGGACGAGGAAAGGCTGAGGTACTTAAAGACCAAAGCAAAGAAGGCATTAACGGCCAGACCAGTTCTCCTCATGGTATTCAATTCCCTGAGCTGGAAGATTGGGATGGAGATCAGAATAAACCCCTCGTAATCCAGGAAATAGTAGTGAAGGACCTGCTGAGTCAATTGGACACCCACAAGTCTGTGGGGCTGGATGAGATCCACCCGAGAGTGCTGAGGGAGCTGGGGGAGGAACTTGCCAAGCCGCTCTCCATCATCTCTCAGCAGTCCTGGTTATCGGGGGAGGTCCCGGATGACTGGAGACTTGCCAATGTGACCCCATCTACAGGAAGGGCAGGAAGGAGGATGCGGGGAACTCCAGGCTGTCAGCCTGACCTCGGTGCCAGGGAAGGTTATGGAACGGTTCATGTTGGGGGAGATCACGCGGCAAGTGCAGGACAATGGGGGGATCAGGTCCAGCCAGCATGGGTTCACGAAGGGCAAGTCCTGTTTAACCAACCTGATCTCCTTCTCTGATCAGGTGACCCGCCTCGTGGGTGAGGGAAAAGCAGTGGATGTTGTCTGCCTGGACTTCAGGAAGGCATTTGACACTGTGTCCCACAGCATTCTGCTGCAGAAGCTGGTGGCTCATGGGCTAGACAGGTGGACTCTGCACTGGGTTAAAAACTGGCTGGCTGGCCGAGCCCAGAGAGTTGTGGGGAAGGGAGTTAAATCCAGATGGAGACCGGTCACAAGCAGTGTCCCTCAGGGCTCGGTCTTGGGGCCAGTCTTGTTGAATGTCTTTATGGATGACCTGGATGAGGGGATCGAATGCACCCTCAGTAAATTTGCAGAGGACCCGAAGCTGAGTGGGAGTGTCGATCTGCCTGAGGGTAGGGAGGCCCTGCAGCGGGATTTGGACAGGCTGGAGCGATGGGCTGAGGCCAATTGCATGAGGTTTAACAAGGGTAAGTGCCGGGTCATGCACTTGGGCCACAACAACCCCATGCAGCGCTCCAGGCTTGGGGCAGAGTGGCTGGAAAGCTGCCTGGCGGAAAAGGCCCTGGGGGTGTTGGTTGACAGCGGCTGAACACGAGCCAGCAGTGTGCCCAGGTGGGCAAGAAGGCCAATGGCATCCTGGGCTGTATCAGAAACGGTGTGAGCAGCAGGAGCAGGGAGGGGATTGTGCCCCTGTACTCGGCACTCGTGAGCCCACACCTCGAGTACTGTGTCCAGTTCTGGGCACCGCAGTATGGGAAGGACATTGAGGTGCTGGAGCGAGTCCAGAGAAGGGCAGCGAGGCTGGTGAGAGGTCTGGAACACAGGCCTTATGGAGACCGGCTGGGGGAACTGGGGTTGTTCAGTCTGGAGAAGAGGAGACTGAGAGGAGACCTCATTGCCCTCTACAGCTACCTAAAAGGAGGGAGTAGTGAGGCTGGTGTTGGTCTCTTCTCCCAAATGACTAATGATAGGATGAGAGGAAATGGCCTCAAGTTACGTCAGGGGAAGTTTAGGTTGGATGTTAGGAAGAAGTTCTTTCCTGAGAGGGTGGTTGGGCACTGGCACAGGCTGCCCAGGGAGGTGGTGGAGTCACCGTCCCTGGGGTTGTTCAAAAAACGGGTTGAGGAGGCACTTGAGGCCATGGTCTAATGGTCTAGTGGTTAGGGAGATGATGGGATAAAGGTTGGACTTGATGACCCTGGAGGTCCTTTCCAACCATTGTGATTCTATGAGAATTAGTAGGATATAAAGCCATCTGCCTAGAAAATAAAACCAATTAAACATTTTCAACTGCGTCAAAGTTTAGCATAAAAAGTATAGTTCCTAGAGCTCATAAATACATGTAATATTTTGTCCATCTCAAAGGACGTTTCTGCCAAACACAAGTCAAAGATCTGGTTGGTCTGTTCCAATTGGCAAGACTCCTCTGGCTCCCCTGTGGAGGGCTGTGTAGTATTCCTTGAGAGCCTGGAGATCCCAGGAGCTATTCCTTCTGTCCTGGCCCAGGGTTGTCAAGCGCTGGTAGTGAATTTGGGGAGAGGGCCACATGGCCCTGAGTAGCTGCAGGTTCTGTGGCTCCCATGAGACAAGCAAAGAGCAGGTGCAGAAGAAGCCTGGGCACTTTGCAGGATTTAAATGATGTATTCACAATTCATCTGTTGCTGAAATGTTACTCTTAGTCCTGTTCTTTTAATATAAAATAAATTTTCATAGATTTCACATTTTAATAGTGTTGTATTACAAGTGTGATAAAGGAATCTAGAAAACCTATCAGAATTTCTAGAAACTTCAGGCAGGCAAGACTTATGTATCTTAAAGTTTGTGAGGAGTGAGGAAAGAATCTAAAAATATTTTTTCCCTTACATTACTTCATACTTGAAATATATTTCTGTAATACACCCTCCTCAGTTCAAAGAGCAGCTGCAGTACCTCTGCAGTGTGTGTTTTGAGTGTTTGTCAGTGATCTTTGGGTTTAGAATTATTTTATTTCTTCAAGATCATAGAATTAAAATTGTTGGGTTTGCGAAGCATGCCTTAATCAAAAACAGTGCTTTTTGGTAACATTTGTATTTTGTGTTATAGCAGAATCAAAACAATTTACTTCTGAAAAAAGTTTTTAAATTTGTTGGTTTTCTGTAGTACATACTAGAAATTTTTATGTAGCATTATATATTACAAAATTCACAGAACTGATTTTTTTTTTTTTTTTAATAAAATAGTTAATTTAGATTATTTTGTTGTTGAAGTTTTACTGCAAGAACTTAAGGATGTACCATTATCCTGTCAGGAAAATGAAAGGTGAAAGTAATGCTTTGAAGTGATTGACAGCAGTAGGTAAATGCCATGGTTGTACTTTCCGTGGTTTCATTAGATGTAATACAATTTTGATAACTGCATTTGTAATGAGCAATAACAGGACTTGACTGTAGGATCATTTTCAAAAAATTGCTAATGAATATATGAATTTAAAAAGATAGTTTCTTCTGTGTTTTTGCTAACCTGTTTTCTTAAGGTTTTTTTTATCACTGCTGTCAACAGATTCAGCAAGAATTTAATAAGCAAACTGCCTGTTTGTAATATTTGTCCTGTTCAAGTGCTTTGAACTAGAAAAATGATCCACTTGCTTTTTCATATTTTATAGCCATGATAATATTTTAAGATCTGTAACCTGTGGGGGGGGAAAAAGTGTTATTTTTCTGGGTAAAATAGCAAATACTTTGTTTTTATTTAATAACTATAAACTCTAAAGTAATAATACTGCTGTGTAAAAATAATTTTGTGATTTATGTTGTTCTGTAACTAGGGCGTCACTATGGAGCAGTAACTTGTGAGGGATGCAAAGGATTCTTTAAAAGGAGTATACGGAAGAATTTAGTTTATTTTTGCCGAGGAACAAAAGACTGTGTCATTAACAAACACCACCGAAATCGGTGTCAGTACTGTAGACTGCAGAGATGCATCGCATTTGGGATGAAACAAGATTGTAAGTCTCAATAAATGTAAATTAATTTAGCTGGCAACTATGTTGGAGTTTGTGCTACAAAATATATACTTTGTATTAACACATTGTTCCGGTTTTCTATGTGGAAATTCAGCTACTGAACGTTTTGAATCTTTCTACCTTCTTGTCACTTTCTCTACAGCTGAGGTTGCTGGCAATTGCTGTTCATTCTTGGTCGAAGACACTTATTCTCAAGGCAGAGATCCATAGTGATCTAGAGTTCAGTTCCTGCCGATTCCTGCAGATTTCAAGTTCCTCTTTAGATTTCCATACATTGGTTGTAGTGATATTGCAATACCACAGCATTATCAGAATACATATGCAGAAAATCAAGCAGTAGATGAATTCTTCAGTCCTGGTACTGCCACGCTGTTGCTATACTCACAGGATTAGTCTTGTGCTCTGCTCACTGCCATCTAGCTCTGCTTTGCTTATCTTCTTGAATCTCTCTGAATATTCCCTGCCTTACAGCCCTGCCTCTGTCAGAAGCCAGTAACACTTTTCTAGCACAGAGGAAATTAATTCAGAAAGGGAGGAAAAGCTGGGAGGAAAGTGGATCTTTACCCCTTTACCCTCTAGTTCAGCTGGCAGTACTTTTCCCTCTCCGCAGAAGACTTTTCAAGCAGAACAAAATTGTTGGGGATGGGGCTTAGAAGGCAGGACAAGGGTCTCTGGGTCTTGAGGGAATACTGAGCGGAGGAGAGCATTGTTTTGGGATAAGAAGTCTCATTCCTCAGTGGAGTGGAGAGAGGAAAGAAAACTCAGCACTGTCTTGTACTGTAGCACCCTCAGTGGGGTTATTTGTCCCTTAAAGTCTTGGCCCTTTCTCAGCAAACACAGATCCAGCTAGCGACCACAGGGTTAGCAAAGGAAGACCAAAGACTTTTGCCTCCATCTCCCACCCTTTCAAAGCACCATTTGTGGGTTATGAGCTGTCTTTAATGGCATTGTTGGTACTCCATGATATTATGATGTTTGGTTTTATGCTACTTATCAATGTAAAAATTTGAATAGCATCACAGTCTGCTACTAACTTGAAAGCCTGTTTTTCTTTAGTTATGCACATTGACTTGCGCTGCTTCATAAGTGTGGAAGAACAACTTACTGCATATTTTTAAAAGATTTGTACTTTGTAAATACCTTTTATCAATTAAGTTTTACAGTAACAATGTTATGTTACTGTTATGTTATTTCTCCAGAAATTAAATTTTCCTTTTAACTATAAACTGGTTTCTTCTGGTTTTATTCCATAGAGCTAGAGAGTTCCTCATAGGGTATAATACTGTAAGTTTAATTTTAGTGTTCCCTGATCCATTCAAAGCAAGGTGATATATGTGTAGGCTAAAGCCCAGATTAATTCCGTCTAGTTTCATTGAGCTGTTCAAATCAAAACTTGCTGCTTCTCTGAAGTCAGCAATTGTGGGTCAGGATGTCGTCCAGATCTTAAATGGTTTGAACTGAACTTTGTGAATGTCCCTTTCCCTCTGTATTGTTTAAGCTCTGAGCTTGGGAAGCTTCTTTAAGTGCATAAAGTTATGTGGGTTTAACCCAGACCCACAACCCATGGAAAAGGGTACCACAAGTCCTTTACAAATGAACTGAGAGTGTGGGATAGTGACATTGAGAGAAGGAGAATCTGTAAGCCTCCATTTCAAGATCCAAATTAAAAACAAGTTATAAGGGGATTTCTCCCTTAATTGTAACTTGAAAAATTAAATGTTTATGTTTGGTCTCACATGTTGACTACTACATCATTTCATTAAGAACAAATCAAATTGGTGTGTTGATTTTTACCCAAGTTGTTAGTTTATTGGTTATGGGATTGTTTTGTTATGTTCAGAATCATTGTTAAAATTGCAGATGAAATAAAGAGGGGGGAAAAAAAGGATTATTTCTTGGTCTGCAATTTGGAATGTGACTTACTAGCTGCATATTGTTTTGTTAGCAGTGCAGTGTGAGAGGAAACCTATTGAAGTGTCAAGAGAAAAATCTTCAAACTGTGCAGCTTCAACAGAAAAGATCTACATTCGGAAAGATCTTTGTAGTCCATCAGCTGCAACTCCTACTTTCGTAACAGACAATGAAACAGCAAGGTATGTAAATTCTACTCAGAACCAGCTATCTCTGTTTCCTGAAACAGGAAAAATTAATTTAAAAATTAATCAAAATTAATGTGTGCTGTTTTGTGTCAGATCAACAAGTCTGCTGGAATCGGGAATGTTTGTTAACATCCATCAGTCTGCAATAAAAACTGAGCCTACTGTGCTGATGACTCCAGATAAGGTATGTGACCATGTGACTGATATATTAAGTGGAGTTGATTGCTGTAATTGTGTATGTAAGAGGGAAGGGTGCTCTGTTTTGTTGTACTTCTGTTTTGTTAAATTCCTTTTTAAAACTCCTTTACAACATTAGCCAGTGTTGCAAATGCCGTCTCTTCAAGAATGCTTTTAGCCTTGCATAGTAAAAATGCTAAAAACTCTTCAAAGCAAAGGCCTTTCTCCATGTTTTTTTTCTGCATTATTTTTCTTTATATTGAGCAATCCTGACACTTGGATATTTATTTTGTACCAATAGAGTGAGGTGCTTGCAAAACCTCACATGGCATTATCACAGCACATTTCATAAATACTATTAGTTTTTTTTCCCCTGAATCATTAATTTTTTTGCAAAGATAGTAAGAGCTATCTTGGCAACAATCTTATTTCTGAGTTGGTTTTCCTTTTTTTCCATTTTGTTACACTTACTGATCCACTAAAGCCATGTGATAACTTCCCTACATATACACAGTAGGAAGCTTTTGTATTTTTCTAGCTGTTGTTAAATTACCTTATGCTGTTTTCATGCATTTTGCCTCGCTTGCTCTGTCTGCAAAGGGCCTCATCAAAAGTTGCTTATTCCATTTCACTCTTCTGGCTCTATCTGTAGAGTGTGACAACGCAAGCTCAATGACATGTAGCATGCCAGTATTAGCGACAGCATACCTGTCTATAATCACACATTTTCCTTTTTTTTTTTTTTTTTTTGTGGGGCAGGGTGGGAAGCATGTCTTACTGCCTCTCTTTGAGTTGCTGGTCACTGCTGAATCACCTTGTTCCCTTGCAGTTAAGGAAAGACAAAAACCAAAAAGGCTGCAGCAGAATTCTTTCTCTGCTTGCTTTTAAAGGTGACTTTTTATCCATTCCTTCTTTCCAAACATTCTCCTACCCTATTACTAGTGACTCATTTACATGAGGAAGGAAGGAAGATGCTAAAAATATAATCTAGTGCAGTCTTACAGTCCTCGTGACGGACTAGAGTGTAGAGATGATAAATTCTCTTTCTGCACTTGCTGGCAGTCTGTTGCGTTCTTTGTGAAAGAAATAGATAGCTATTGCCTGTAAAAGTAAATGTCTAAATATTTCATATTTTAGTAGCAGTGCAGTGCCTACTTGCTGCATGATGATTATCCAGTTACTGAAAATAATTTTCTTACAGGTCTATTCATGTGCTCAATTCTTCATTTATGTAAAAGTTAAAATTCTTCTACTGCAAGTTAACTGCTGCCAATATGAGAGAATTAAAAACTCTACTTTTCCCTTAGGTTGAAGCATGTCAGGGAGATTTAAGTACACTGGCAAACGTGGTGACTTCATTAGCAAATCTCAGTAAATGCAAAGACATGTCACAAGGCAGTACAGAGTTATCTATGATTGAGAGCTTAAGTAATGGAGATGCATCATTATCTGAACTCCAACAAGAAGAGCAAGCTAGTAGTGATGTTACAAGGTAAGGCAGATTACACTTGAAAATATAGGTAATTTAACCGCATTAAAAATAACAGCCTGAGCTCATGTAGAAGATAAATCTTCTAAGATTCTTCCAAGTGAAATCATAAGGAAATTCCATTTGAGAAATAAATACTTTCAGTTGTTTGTACTTGAAATTAATTTCAGTGTAAATCTCACAGCTGATTTTTCTTACCTTTTCATTGTCCTTAACATGTCTTAGATCTTGTACTGTAGTCTAAGTACTTTGTATCATCCTAGAAAACTTTCTTAGAGATCTCACCTGTGTAAATAGTTTAATGCCTGTAATTATTAATCACCTTAAAAGCTTGAAAAACATTTTCTTTCTACACAGGAGAACTCTTTTATCATAATGTTTCCTTTGGTTGTTGGTTATGTCAAAGATAGTAAACATTCAGGTTTTTTTAGTGTGTCAATGAATTTAGGGAATGTGGGGGAAGAGAAGGTGGCAAAATTCTACTCCAGGCTTAGGCATTAAATCAGTGATTTTTAGATTCTGTGGTAATAAACATGTCTCTATAAATTGAGACTCAATTCTACGTACAAGCTGTTAATCAGATTTTAAGTTTGCAGACCTCTGCGCATAAGTTTTCCACACAGTGTTGTATACAAGTGATACTGCTCTCAGGATTGCAGAATCACAGAATAGCCTTGGTTGGAAGAGACCTCTAAGATCATCAAGTCCAACCATTAACCTAACACTGCCAATTCCCCACTAGATATGTCATCTCTCTGTAGGCAGTTTTGGTTGTCAGGTGTACTCACGCACAGAAAAACAATGGATCTGTTATCAAGCAGCAAAATAATGAATATATATGTTCTTCATGGCATCTCCCCCATAACGTTTGTGCATGTGACTTGATCTTCATAGGAGTCACTGCTCCACATCAAAGGGTACTAAGGATGGTACTGAAAGCATGAGAGTGCTTTCTCTTATGTATTTTGAAACAGTCTTTTCAAATTACATTGAATAATATAACCACAACTCATTACTTAAAGCTTGTTCCATTTGTGCTTCATAGCAGCAAAAGAAAAGTCACACGTGCATTAAGTTGCTTTAACACCAGTCTGATGATCATTTGCTCAAAACATTCATACCAGCACTCTCAGTAAACATCACTAAAGAGATCTTGAAAGGCAAACTGTGATTCAGCAGCACAATCAATATGTCAAAACTGTGAATTTGTTGGCAACTAGTGTGAACAGAATCTGCTGCTAATTTTTGGTTTGGAGCCACTGTCAGTTGGAGTTTTTAGGGATTTTGTTTCATGGAGTGGCAGAAAAAGCATGCTACTGACTTCTATTTTCCAAATCTGGTTCTTTGAAACAGGCATCTAAATACAGGTTTCAGGCAGGTGCATATACCTCCTAAATTGAAGAAGTCTCTAAAATTTTGTTTTATTTTATTGTGGTTTTTTGTTGTGATCTTACAGGGCATTTGATACTCTTGCAAAAGTGTTAAATCCAGGAGAGAGTGCAGCGTGCCAGAACTCTGAAAGTATGGAAGCCAGTGTACAGCTGCTTGGTGGAGAAACAAGCATGAATATTGTTGAAATAGAGGGGCCACTACTCCGTGATGCACATGTAGCATTCAGGGTATCTAATACTTTTCTACTGTTGATTATTTATAACCATTTTAACATAGTAATATAAAATAATGATCTGATCAAACCTTACTTTAAATTTCTTAGAAGAGTAACTATTTGTTCAGGTATTGGCATTCATTTCTGATGAATGCACAGCTTTTGTTCACTGGTTAACTGTTAGGGAAAATGTAGAGCTCTCTTCCGTGGTTTAGTTTCACTGTTTAATCCATGCAAAAGAATTAACATAGACAAGAGTCACGAAGGAGAGAGTCAGCATCCATGTTCTCAGTTGTTAACAGGAGGATCCGATGCAATCTGCAACTGGATTTTGAGACTCTGAAGTGTATTTGTCAGTTTCTCCTATGTGTATATACCTTATTTTAGTATGGTATTAGTTGACTTTAATCATTAAGGGAAAATATAGTTTCTTTTTTAGTGAGCCATATATTTTCTGGCTTTATTTCTCATTTTATAAGTTTGCAGAAATTCTTCTATCAGTTTTTTTTTTTATATTATTACATGGGCAAATCAAAAAGCTTGCTCAGATGAAAACTCGTTCAGTACCAGGCATTTTATTAAACTTTGCCCCTCTGTGCTGGTTTTGGCTGGGACAGAGTTTATGTTCTCGGTAGTCTGGGGTTGTGTTTTGGATTTGTGCTGGAAACAGTGTTGACAACACAGGGATATTTTCCTTACTGCTGAGCAGTGCTCACACAGAGCCCAAGGCCTTTTCTGCCAAGGGAAGTGGGCTGGGGCTGCACAGGGAGTTGGGAGGCTAGAGGGGAGGTTAGTGGGGTGGGGGGGACACTGCTCAGGAACTGGCTGGGCATCAGTTGTTTTCATTTGCACCACTTGTCTTTCTTGGGTTTTATTTATCTTTGTTATTTTTAATATTTCATTATTTTTTAGTCTTTTCCTTTTCATTACAATTTTTTAGTATTACTTTATTTCAATTATTCAACTTTTGTCTTAACCCATGAGTTATCTCACTTTTACCTTTGTGACTCTCCCCACCCCCCATCCCCCCCATCCTGCTGGAGGGGAGCGAATGAGAGGCTCTGTGGTACTTAGTTGCCAGCTGGGGTTAAACCACAACACTCTCATTAGCACATGTTTTGATCACTCAAACATCTCTCTAATGCAAATGTCAGGGATTTTTTTTTTTTAATCATGTTAGCCAAACCATTACATTAAGAGGTATTAATTTCTAAAGATAAAACTACAAGACTATATTTAGCAGGTTTGGGACAAATCCCACTTTCTTCACATGTGTGGGTAACACCACTGATTCTACCCTTCTCAATGTACATAGAGTAAAGCTGATACTTTCTGATATACATTGGTTATACTTTTAGGACTTGGAAGCAGCTGTATATTAGGTATTTTACACATCAAAAGATTTTTGATGTATTTATTTGTGAAATACTAAATAAAAGTACAAAAAAAAAAGATATTTTGTGAAATAGAATTACCACAATTTCAGGGGAAAGTGTGTATGTGGGAACTCTAATTTTTTCAGGCCGCTTACTTCACTCCTCTGGGGGAAGCTTTAGAAAGTAATGATGCCTCTGCCTTTGTATTTTTAATGTATTTATCTGCATATAAATGTAAGCAATTTCATTCTAATTACAGTGATTCTTCTGAAACTTTTATTCTTCCAGAGTGTCTCAAAAGTTGAGTTTTATTTGGGATTTTCCATCTCAGGGTGTCCCAGACATGAATACTTAGCAAAGATAAAGCATCAACATTTTTGCCTTTTTTTGTTGCTTTATAGTTACTATAGGGTGTAACAGTGTGGCTAATGATGAAAAAGGCAATAATTCAATTTTATTTCAGGATTATCTCAGATTTATTTAAAAAACTATTTTACTTTTTCACTTAAACTCTAAGACTGAATTTTTTCTTATTTTTTTTTTTTTTTATGAAGAAAATAATTGACTTGCACTTTTTTTTGGTTGCCAGCTTACCATGCCTTCTCCAATGCCTGAATATCTTAATGTTCACTATATCTGCGAGTCTGCCTCTAGATTGCTTTTCCTGTGCATGCACTGGGCACGTTCCATTCCATCTTTCCAAGCTTTAGGGTAAGTGTTCAGTTACTCTTTTCAGTCACATTGTGAATACTCACTTTTAAATTTTTTTATTTTCACTGTCATCTTCAGACACATTTTAAAATATCAATAATTTATTAAAACTCTTTTATAGATCTTCAACATGAAGGTAAAGTTTCTGAATCAAAACTTCTCCCCAAATATTGTTATCTTTACAGGTGAATTATTAGTAATAATTTTGCCTTTAATAACCTATATGAAGAAAATGGTTAGCTAGATTCAGCAAGCATTCAGGATTGAGTTGTTTAATTTCAGGGGATTTTCCAAAAAGAAATGGTGGTTGTAACCAGAAAGTAATTCTTACTATTCTTTTTACAGTTTGTATAACATCTGGCTTTTCCTGCAGAATTCAGTGTATCACTTGAAATTCTTAAGCTAAATGTATTGGTACATTGAGATGTTTTCTCATGATGATTGACAAAACAGCATGGGGAAAAGTGATGTTATTTTCAGAAGTAGTTTTATGAAGACACATCAAACAAAGATACTGTATCAGCTCTGACACAAATGGAGTATAAATCATGTTTGTTTGTTCTCACCTACAGTGTTTTACTTAATTTCGATATCAAAATAGTGTATGACTGTGGCAGCAAAGAGAATTCCTTTTTGAAGTGAGGGATTGTCCCCTTTTCCAGGAATGCTGTCAAAAGCAGGATGATCTGTCATTACAATTTGTGTTTACTTAGATGTTTAACTGAATGATTCTACCTTGTTTAAGGAAAGATACTATACTGTGTGTAATTGAAGCCTGTGTTTGGGAGAAGGAAGTTAAACAATAGCAAGGGTAAAAAACCTGCCAAATATGGTGTTTTAATTTAGTAGAAGTTGTTGCCCTGTGGAAATTCAGAATACATAGTGAATTAACATTGAACATTACATCATTATACATTTTTAAAAGGTTTTTTTTAACAGAGACACTGCAAATTAGTGTTATAACAACAAATAGGAACTGCTTTTTAAAAACAAAATGTTGTACAGAAGGCCTGTCTCTCCGAAAAGAATTAACAAGAAATGCTTATAGAAAATCTGCATTTTTTTTTTTGATTATGTTACTTTCCAATATATTTTTCTTTTTGAATATAAAAATGGAGGAGTTTATAAATACCTAAAGGGTGGGTTGAGGGAGGATGGAGCCAGACTCTTTCCAGTGGTTCCCAGTGACAGGACGAGGGGTAACGGGTACAAGCTGGAACACAGGAGGTTCCATTGAAATGTGAGGAAGAACTTTTTTTCAGTGAGGGTGCCCGAGCCCTGGCACAGGCTGCCCAGAGAGGTGTGGAGTCTCCTTCTCTGGAGATTTTCCAGCCTCGCCTGGATGCAGCCCTGAGTGATGTGCTCGAGGGATCCTGCTTTTAAGCAGGGGAGTTGGACTAGATGGTCTCTGGAGGTCCCTTCCCACTCTGAATATCCTGTGAGTAGGCTGTCTTGACAGTGTTAATATTCACCTGTGCTAGCATTTACAGAACCAGTCAAGATCAGTGGCAACAGTATATTTAAACACCATTTAACAAAAATATAGTTTTCCTTTTGAAGAGCTTAAAATACTGTCTTTTTTGAAGTGGAGATTTATTTGAAATCGATGCGGCTTTTTTAGTTTGAGCACATTATGTACTATAATTTTGACTTTTAGGAAGGTGACTCTTTCACTCTTAAAATGAAGAAAAATTCATGGTACCTAGTAATTGAGGAGTTGAGGAGCCAAAACAAAAGCATAGTAATGGTCCTGTAAGGAAGACAGATAATTGTATCCAGGTAATTCACTCCTCAGGCAATGTTTTCCTTAGTCTTGGCAAGACAGTGGCTTTGGCATGCTGATTTATTTCATGATACCAGGTTATTGCTTAGTCCATCATACATACTGCATGAGGATCTTTGTAGGCAAGAGACGTTTCTGCTGAAACGTTCATCAAGCTAGGTACAGCCTCTTAGTTTTTTGAGTCTGCTTAAGTTTGATCAGCCATAAAGTTGCTCTCAACGATACATTTATCCACATGCATACCAGTTTAGTAGCCAGTACATCCTAGTTTCACAATTCCTCAACATAATCCCTTTGACAGGAGAGAATTGGGGTTGTGGCAAATATGTGTAGAAGCTGCATGTACAGTATCATGTCTACCATAACAACAACTGGGTCATAGTAAAAAATACTGCCCTAGGTAAGATTTCTGTAATCCAGGACAGGACAAATCTACATTAATCTGTCATTTGGCATATTAGTATTGCAGTAAATCATCAGAAATGTTCTTGAAGATTTCTTCAGTGTTCTTGCAAAAATACATTCCATTGTATTTTTGTAGTTGAAATCCTAGCTTTAATATGCTTCTCTTCTTTGATAGGTCTTGTGCTTTTTTTAACTTTTGATTATTTATATTTGCTGGCTAAAACTGAAACATGGTACCTGAATTTGACTCCTCACTGGTAGGATTTCCTTTTTAAGGTACTGAGCTCTTGTTAAGCTCTACGAGTTAGAGATGCTTGGCAATACTGAAAGTTAGGTTACTGATATGGAAGTGCCTGAATATGGATTGATACACCTAATTTTAAGCTTCAGCATTTGGAAAAAAAAAATATGAACATGAAACTTAATTTAAGGACTAATTCTTCCAGCAAACAAATCTTCATTACTTCTATTTATACTTCAAAGTCTGTATTTGAATCCTGATTCCAAACATGAAGCGGATAAAGAGAACAGCAGTCAGGAAATTCAGGAACTTGATCTCACATGTTCCATTTCACATCTATTTTTAATTAAGAAATGATACCAACCTGCCAGATTTCAAGTTAAAAAAAAAAAAAGTCCTTTGAGTCTATTCTGCATGCATAATACAGGAGCAATGCAAACTTTTTTGTCCATGCATGTAAATGTTACCCAAAAACTAGTGTAAAACCTAAGAAAACTAGCATGATGGAATACACCTAGACAGTTGTCACTTACTGTAACTTAAGCCTGCTTTTGTGATAAAGATCTATTTCCTTTTAGATCATTAAAACAAAAATAACTTGTCACTCTAAAACAGGTATTTTAATCCTAGCATGCAAATAAAATTACTTCTAATGCAGAGCTTCATTTTGGTAGTAGTTGAATTAGATGAATGTTTTATGAAGTGTATAAATTAAAAAAACTTTGAATGCAAATGGCTGGTTTTATTAAGTGAAATTGTTGTATTTTTTTAACAGGCAGGATAACAGCATATCATTAGTAAAAGCCTGCTGGAATGAACTTTTTACGCTTGGTCTTGCACAATGTTCTCAAGTTATGAATGTGGCAACTATATTAACTGCATTTGTTAATCACCTTCATGGCAGTTTACAGCAAGGTAAGGTGAATACTGTGTGCTTTGCCAGACTTGGGGAATTACTTTGTATTTTTTAAGTTTTGAACGGTGCAGAAGCTTTTTACTTATATTTCACTTGTTAATGAAAATCTACTGTTTATAGAGTGGTGGTGTTAGAATAGAAACAAAATAATACTAGAAAATACAGTTCACAAGATAGAATTTTTTAGCAACTTTGCAAAAGTCAGCTGTGCTAACACTTACACTCAAAATTAAAAAAAAAACCAACAAATAAACAAACAAAAAAAACCAACCAAGCAACATAAAATAAAATTACCCATGTATCTAATACAGGTTAGCATTTACTGTGGTTGGTTTTACTGTGTGTCTATGTAATGTCTAATAGTGTTCTGCTGTTCTGTCAATACACATCAGCTCAAATTAGGAATATTTCAGGCAGCATCACTGTTAAGAACACAAGTGTACCGTGAATATGATTCCTCTGTATCAAGGGTATAAAGTAAAGAATGACCCACCTGTCCTTGCTGTTCATAGCTGTGAAACAAAGCAGCTGAATGCCAACTTGGTGATATACTTCATTTACATAACTTGGCCTGTTGACTTCTGTATACTAGTTTTAGACTACATGCAAGTCTTCAGCAGATCTTCACTAAGTGTACTTCCTTTCTTATTAATCCTACATCCTGCATGTTTTTCATTCAAATGAAAGATGCGAGTTGGATGCCTCTTTCATCTACAATGAAGGAAATGTTCTTCTGAGTAATTAGGGAGTCTTTTAGCTAATGTTCTTTGTGTGCTTGTGAATGCTCACAAGGTTGTCAGCACTAAAAGCTAACCAAAAATAGTAGTCTTCATAGTTCTTAACACATTTTTAATAAGGTAGATGCAAATACAAAAATCTTAGCATTTTCAGGTATAACTAGATTTTAGGATTATTTGCTGTTATGTGGATGAAAATTCACTGCCATTAATGCTATGCAAAAACAGATCGGTAAGCTGTACAAAAACAGCCCACTAGACTATAGATTTTTTTCCTCTCCTTTTATAACGAGGGAATTAAATAATTATTTCTGAGAGGTCTTCACGTTTTAAAAATATCCACAAGATCCTCCTATCAATAATAATAGTTTATAATTAAAACAAATTGATTAAAGCACTAAATGTAATGGATCAGCTAAAGATATTAGCAAATAAATCTGTGAATGTCTTTAGGAGGAATACAAATGGTATTTGGGACCTTATTCTACTTTACATAATTTTTAAGCATGTTCACCAAAAAGCATATTGTGATAATTAATCATAGTTTTATCATTACTACAGACCTATATTTCTGACATGTAGTTTGAGAATTCAGTTTGAATGTAGAAATTAGAAATTTATATTGGGTGTCTTCTGGTTGTGTAGTATACCAGCTGCAGCATCTCCAATAAAAAACAAGTTTGTGTGACCAAAGGGACCCTGGTTTGGTGGAGAGAACAGGATTTTAGGCTGCCTGGTTATTGCTGACCCAAGGGGAACAGCTCTGCACCAACCACATTCCCCTAGATTGCGAATCGGGAAAGGTGTATAGCGCACCTTCTTTTTCAGCAGTGGCATGGTCTTTGACTAAACCCATGAAACTGTACACTAACCTACCTCGTGGCACCTGACTCTTAGATGTAGGGCATAGATCTGTGGTAGCAGTGTATTCTTTATTTACAATTACTCTTTCCTTTCCTTGATCATTTCAAGCTCTAGTCTGCCTCTGATTACTAGAAGCTTTAGTACAGTAAATTATACAATGTAAGGGAAAAGAAAATAGGAAAAAAAAAAATAAAAATTGTTATGGACTATAACTTTTTGTGCCACGATTATTCAGACCTAGTATGTGGGGTTTTAGGTGGCATAGATGTTGGCACTGTTAGAATCTAATACAAATCATTTTCAAAAACCCAGTGTGACCACCTTTTTTGCATATGTGTTGACTTGGGAAGTTTTGTGTGTGTGTATGTTGTCATAGATAAGCTGCCAACAGACAGAGGAAAACTAGTAATGGAGCATATCTTCAAATTACAAGAGTTCTGTAACAGCATGGTTAAGCTTTGCCTAGATGGATATGAATATGCGTATTTGAAAGCAATCGTCCTCTTCAGTCCTGGTATGTAATTATTCCAAATGTAAAACTTAAATATATGCTATTTTTTACCATATAATGAATTAGGCAGAAGTTAAATGTAGTTGCTATCACCTGTTGAGGAATCTGGGAAGGTGTATAATGAGGAGGGTTAATCTTTTAATGTAAATAGCTGAATGCTGCTTTGGAGACTTAAGTTTACTCTTGCCTCTGCCATTGATAATTTTTTTTTATTAACTTCTTTTAAAATATTTATTTATTTATTGCTTTTATTTCTATGCCTCCTTTCTGGGATACTTTTTCCGGGGACCTACAGATTAATTTTCAGAAGTGTTGCTCTTGCACATCCAGCTGAGATGGATTGAAGTTGTGTTTTTAATCTATGAAAGACTATCTCTCTGAGCATCGATTCTCACATGTAAAATTACAGAAACATCACCCCATGTCACATGGGTAGTTTGAAAATAAATATTACATATAGCATTTCTGGTGAATGAATACCACAAACATTCTCATATATTATTTTTTTTCTGTCTTCTCAACAGTATTTGCCTAATGTACTCCCAAGTAACATTAATGGACATACATTAGACAGTGAAGATAAAATAATGATTATTTTTTCCTTCTGGGAGATTAGTCTACAATATGGAGGAAGAAGAGTCCTGGTTATAACAGACAGTGATTGAGTTGTTAGATTATGTAGCATATATGCTTGAACTGTAAAAAATTACAAAAACAATTTTCTTTATTTGAAAATTGTAGAATTTACTTTTCACTAATGGCATTCAGATATTGTATCAGTATACTGCAGGTCTTAGATTCATCATTCAGAATTTAGGGATTTAAAATAAAACCAAACCCAAATCTTTTGATGAAAGAAAAATGTATAAACCTCAAGTACTTTTTGTATCACCAGGAATTTTCCACTGTCACATTTGGAAAATAAGTCTTCAGTCACTTCATTTTGCATTAGAAAGTTTTAAAAGCATCAGCAGCTTCCTTAATCCTCACTGCTCTGCCTGTTTTAGATGCTGATGTTCTCATAGAAAACATCAGAGAAAAATTTTAAAGTTTTTAAAAGCTGTCTGAATCTTAGTGACCTGCCCCCTGTCAGTAGTGCTAGGGTATGGAGGAGAACTGGGTATTTGGTTCTTGCCAGTTCTGTAGATTTATTAGATCTGAGAAGAACTGTCTTTCTCTATCTAGTTGCAGCTCACCCTTCCACAGAGAAATTAGTTGAGGTGAAAAGCCCATTTTTCAAGCACTGTGTCTGCTAGGACCTGCAGCAGAATCTGAAGAAATCTGTCCTGTTAGAGACCAGAAAATATTTCTATAGAAAGCTTGCACTTGCAAAGCAGTATTTACCTATTTGTTTAGTCTGAAGTTAATTCATATCTATCTGATTGCATTTGACAACAGAAAAGGTAGAAGAGAAAATATCTTGGGAAAAGACTATATCTGGTCAAGTGATGAGATTCATTTGCTTTAGTTCACATGCTTCCAGGATCACATTCCTAATAATGTGTAGCTGCTTTAATGGCAATGTGTTGTCCTATGAGCCATATAACAATCTTCATATACCTGAAAGTCACATTAAGTACCTTGAACAGAAGGGATGTTCTGGCAGTGATTCACAGGCCAGAAATTACAATTTGAGGGACTTTACTGCTCTGCTACGGGATGGGGCTGGGCTGCACATGCAGCAGTGTCCTAAGGTAAGAACATCTGCTTCGGTAGGTCCTGCTGATTTGCTGTCTTTCAAAGCTGGAGATGAAAATTACTGGAAGTCTTGTGTGCCAAGACAGCTGTTTGGCAGTCACAAGACAGCCTTGGGCAAAGAGACAAGTGCAAAGGAAGTGCCTAGAAGACTTTGCATCTTTATAAATGGCTACTACTGTAGTAGCAGTGGTCTTAAAACTAGTGTTTTTGGAAGTTGACTTGTAGCTGTGTTTCTGACATTGCTTTAAAAGCAACATCATGAAGCAATGTGTATTGCATGTCAATGACAGCTCTTCAAAATGTGTTGCTTCTTTATGACCTTGTTAACCTCTTGTCCTCTGCATAAATTTGAAATCATGCTTTCAGAATGCCTGAATTACTATATAGGACAGCATGCTCCTCTGCGAATTGATGTGTTCAGGGGAGTCCAATATATCACATAACTGCTAAATTGTTCTGAAAGCTTCTATATCTGCAGAGCTAGACCAAAACCTCCTGATTTTGTTGACAGAAGGCCATATATTTGGAGAGGAGGAATGACTGTTAGAAATAATATTTTATCTGACATAATTTGGAAGCTCATTTATGATCCCATTTCTGAAAAATAAAATCCACGTGATTTGTCATGCTACTATGACAGTAAAATATTTACATTATGATAGATGGATAATAAAAATTACAGGCTGTGTAAAGTGTTCAGAATTACCAGGTAATTTCCAAATGTGACTTGGCAGTGAGGTTAATATCCTTTCATTTAAGCAAGATTGAGATTTCAAGTGTTAAAATCACTGCTAAAAATGGTTTAGCACATTTGAAAATTATTTTGCACCAAAAACTTCTTTCACTTCCCATCCAAATGCTATTTCTGCAGACAGTATTCCAATAAATGTCAGTATATTGAAACAGTGCTGTTCTACTGCTACACAGAGCGCAGAGCTATACCATCAAGATTGATGTAAACATTGCAAGCACTGTGTTTATTTGAACTCTTCAAAATGTCTGGTTGTATTTATAAAAAACTAAGTAAAACATAAACATAGAGGAAAAGAAATATAAGAAAGTAAGTGTCCTCTGCTAAAACTGTGAAGTTGCTAGAGCTACCAAATAATATTTTCAGTATGCTTACAATTAGATAATCTGTATGGATTTTAGTGCATCTTGTATAGCACAGGTATAATAATGTTGAGTGTTCTTTTCAGATCACCCAGGTCTAGAAAATGTGGTACAGATTGAGAAATTTCAAGAAAAGGCTTACGTGGAGTTCCAAGACTATGTAACAAAAGCATATCCAGATGATACTTACAGGTTTGTAAATATATATGCTTACTTGATTGATGCTCTTTTGAGTATTGGTGATACTAATTTGTACATTATTTCTTGTAATAAGTACGTAAATTTTCTTCTTACCTCCTTAAAGGTAAGAAATTACCTTTAGAGCACTTAAAATATTATGCATGTACTCATGCATGTTATGAGTATTATTTATCTACTCATTCATTATTCATTTCCAAAATGAAATCTTGGAAAGAAAATAAGTATTTTTAATGTTTCATTTTGAATTGCACTTACTTGGAATGTTTCCTCATTTAATCTAAGTCCAAACATTATACAGTCCATGTGATTGACTGGCATATTCACTTTTTTGTACTGTTGAAGACATGACAAAACCTAAATTTAATACTCTGCTGTAAATTTAAAACTCTCTCTGTTTAAGCCTTTTGTGAACCAGATACAGCAAATTTTGACCAGTATTGTTCTTTATTTTTTTCTCTCCTCTGCCCACTCCTCCCTTCCCTAATAACATGATAGTGAATAACACCAAAATCTGTGACCACAAGTAACATTTTTTTACCAAACTTATTTTCCAGACTGTCTCGACTTCTTCTCCGATTGCCTGCTCTTAGGCTGATGAGTGCTGCCATCACTGAAGAGCTATTCTTTGCAGGACTAATTGGAAATGTTCAGATTGATAGCATCATCCCATATATTCTGCGCATGGAGACAGCAGATTACAACTCTCAGATCATTGGTCATGCTGTATAAAAGTAGCAGTCAAGGATTCTGTACTATGCAGTCATGCTGATATAAATGCATACCCTGTCTCCAAGAGATGGCAATAAGCCTTCCCACGCACCTTGCCAAAGAAGGCTAATATTCCTCCTTTCTAGTACACTTGGGAAACATGGTGGAGTGTACTAAGGAATATAGGATCACTTCCTATTTTTCACCTGATCTTCAAGGACTTGTAAATGAACTTGATATCTGAAGAAAGTCAAGAATTGCCCATCCTATTTTTGTAGATAGATGAACTTGGAATATTTGTTTATGAAGTCCAGGCTTGTGAAGGAACTGAAGAAGCTTTGAACTAAGGTATCTCAACTTAGTTTGATGTTTTAGACAAATTAACTTTCTGAGTTGTTTTCAGTGTTTTGCTACTAGTTCTTTCTCACTGATCAAATGGAAAATACATGATCAAACATCCTGAAAAGGCCAGTGTTTCCATGGAAACAATATCTTTATAACCAAATGTAGTTTTTCCTGTTGCTTTGAAGAGATTTGTTTATTGTTGAATGAAACCCTGTGCATCATTTCAAGTGCAGGGAAAGTAGAGGAAGTTCACATATTAAAATATTCTGATGATATACTGATGCAGTTGATCAAGAATGAAGCGGCAAAGGGTACTGACTGTTTTGTGGATGCACAGGAATACTGTGCTGTGGTATTACATCTTGGTAGAAATCAGCTGTTTTATACTATGAATAACTAACAGAGAAGTGTGTACTGCAGGCATTCTGCTTGACTAACCTGATCTCCTTCTATGACAGAGTGACCCACTTGGTGGATGAGGGGAAGGCTGTGGATGTCCTTTACCTGAACTTTATTAAAGCCTTCAACTCTGTTTCCCCCAGCATTCTCCTAGAGAAGCTGGCGGCTCATGGGCTAGACAGGTGGACTCTTTGCTGGGTTAAAAACTGGCTGGCTGGCCGAGCCCAGAGAGTTGTGGGGAAGGGAGTTAAATCCAGATGGAGACCGGTCACAAGCGGTGTCCCTCAGGGCTCGGTCTTGGGGCCAGTCTTGTTGAATGTCTTTATCGATGACCTGGATGAGGGGATCGAATGCACCCTCAGTAAATTTGCAGATGATGCCAAGTTGGGTGGGAGTTTTGGGCCCCTCACTACACTAAGGACATTGAGGTGCTGGAGCGTGTCCAAAGAAGGGCAACAAAGCTGGGGAAGGGTCTGGAGCACAAGTCTGATGAGGAGCAGCTGAGGGAACTGAGGTTTTTCAGTCTGGAGAAAAGGAGGCTCAGGGGAGACCTCATTGCTCTCTACAACTACCTGATAGGAGGTTGTAGTGAGGAAGGGGTCAGTCTCTTCTCCCAGGTAACAGTGATAGGATGAGGGGTAATGGCCTCAAGTTGTGCCAGGGGAGGTTTAGATTGGATGTTAAGAAAAATTCCTTCACTGAAAGGGTTGTCAGGCATTGGAACAGGCTGCCCAGGGCAGTGGCCAAGTCACCATCGCTTGGAGGTATTTAAAAGACATGTAGATGAGGTGCTAAGGGACATGGTGTAGTGGGGAATTGGCAGTGTTAGGTTAATGGTTGGACTTGATGATCTTTGAGGCCTTTTCCAACCAAGGCTATTCTGTGATTCTATTCAAAGACAGCATCCTCTTTTTTTTTTTCTTGTCTCAGAAGTTAAAGCTTTCACACTGCCCCTCCCTCTTTCATACTCAGTGCACAATGATGGAGGTGTTCTAGATGCCTCTTAACTTGTGTTCATGTCTTTATTTTTTAATTATTGTTAGCCTTTGGCTATGTAGCTCTCTTTTCCAAACAATCTTGAATGATTTGGGCTCAAGATAGTTGGTCAACATTCAAGGACCACTTCTTGCAAGCTCAGGATCAGAGTGTCCCAATGGGTATGAAATCAAGTAAGGGAGCTAGGAGACCAGCGTGGTTAAACAAGGAACTGCTGGGCAAACTTAGGTGGAAAAAAAGAATTTATGGATCATGGAAAGAGGGGCTAGTCACTTGGAAGGAATATAGGACAGTTGTCAGAGGATGTAGAAAGGCAATTAGGAAAGCTAAGGCCTCCTTAGAACTTAACCTTGCAAGCCAGGTCAAGGACAATAGAAAGGGCTTTTTCAAATACATAGCTAATAAAACAAACACTAGAGGCAATATAGGCCCACTGATGAATGAGGGGGGTGCCCTAGAGACAGAGGATATAAAGAAGGCAGAGGTGCCGAATGCCTTCTTTGCCTCTGTCTTTACTCCTGCAGGCTTTCCCCAGGAGCCCCTGATCCCTGTAGCCCCGGAAGAAGTCAGGATAAAGGAGGAGTTTGCCTTGGTAGATGAGGATTGGGTTAGGGATCATTTGAGCAATCTGGATATCCATAAATCAATGGGACCAGATGGAATGCACCCAAGGGTGCTGAGGGAGCTGGCAGAGGTCATTGCTAGGCCACTCTCCATCATCTTTGGTAAGTCATGGAGAACAGGAGAGGTGCCTGAGGACTGGAGGATAGCAAATGTCACTCCAATCTATAAGAAGGGCAAGAAGGAGGACCCGGGTAACTATAGACCGGTCAGCCTCACCTCCATCCCTGGAAAGGTGATGGAACAGCTTGTTCTTGGCACGATCTCGAGGCACATCAAGGATGAGGGGGTCATTAAGAGCAGTCAACATGGTTTTACCAAGGGTAAGTCATGTTTGACCAACCTTATTGCCTTCTATGAGGAAATAACTAGGTGGATAGATGATGGTAGAGCGGTAGATGTGGTTTATCTTGATTTCAGTAAAGCATTTGACACTGTCTCCCACAGCATCCTCGTAGATAAGCTGATAAAGTATGGCTTTAGTGATCAGGTAGTGAGGTGGATTATGAACTGGCTGAAGGGAAGAAGCCAGAGAGTTGTGGTTAATGGGACGGAGTCTAGTTGGAGGCCTGTGACTAGTGGAGTCCCTCAGGG
This sequence comes from Podargus strigoides, assembly GCA_028020825.1. Lineage (NCBI taxonomy): Eukaryota > Metazoa > Chordata > Aves > Caprimulgiformes > Podargidae > Podargus > Podargus strigoides. The sequence continues at coordinate 62,289,330 of CM051662.1, forward strand.
GTCGGTACTGGGACCGGTGTTGTTTAATATCTTCATCAACGACTTGGATGAGGGTACAGAATGTATCCTCAGCAAGTTTGCTGATGACACCAAACTAGGAGGAATGGCTGACACACCAGAGGGTTGTGCTGCCATTCAACGAGACCTTGATAGGCTGGAGAGTTGGGCGGGGAGAAACTTAATGAATTTCAACAAGGGCAAGTGTAGAGTTTTGCATCTGGGGAAGAACAACCCCATGTACCAGTACAGGTTGGGAGCTGACCTGCTGGAGAGCAGTGTAGGGGAAAGGGACCTGGGGGTCCTGGTGGACAGCAGGATGACCATGAGCCAGCAATGTGCCCTTGTGGCCAAGAAGGCCAATGGCATCCTGGGGTGTATTAGAAAGGGAGTGGTTAGTAGGTCGAGAGAGGTTCTCCTTCCCCTCTATTCTGCCTTGGTGAGGCCACATCTGGAGTATTGTGTCCAGTTCTGGGCCCCCCAGTTCAAGAAGGACAGGGAACTGCTCGAGAGAGTCCAGCGTAGAGCCACAAAGATGATGGAGGGAGTGGAACATCTCCCTTCTGAGGAAAGGCTGAGGGAGCTGGGTCTCTTTAGCTTGGAGAAGAGGAGACTGAGGGGTGACCTCATTAATGTTTATAAATATGTCAAGGGTGAGTGTCATGAGGATGGAGCCAGGCTCTTCTCAGTGACATCCAATGATAGGACAAGGGGCAATGGGTGTAAGCTGGAACATAGGAGGTTCCACATAAATGTGAGGAAGAATTTCTTCCCAGTGAGGGTGACAGAACACTGGAACAGGCTGCCCAGAGAGGTTGTGGAGTCTCCTTCTCTGGAGACATTCAAAACCCGCCTGGACATGTTCCTGTGTGACCTGATCTAGGTATTCCTGCTCTGGCAGGGGGGTTGGACTAGATGATCTTTTAAGGTCCCTTCCAATCCCTAACATTCTGTGATTCTGTGATTCTGTGATTATTTTTCAAATTTGAGTTTGTCAAATCCAGTGCCCCTCCCTATGGGAGCATGGTCTCTGCTGCTTTTCCTTTCCCTATTAGAAATGGGTCTAGATACTTCATGTATTTGTTGCCTGAATTGTACTCCATAGCTCCATCTGAGGATGGTTTTAAATGATTTTCTATCTTGAGGCATGGGTCTCACTGACAAGTAACACTGTGACATATGGTTGCTTCTTGCTTCCTTTTGCAACAGGAAGTTATACATCCCTAGCACATTTGATGCCTGTTGCTTAAAATAAGTATCTTAGCAAAAGTGGTGGTCTCCCTCTGACACTAGCATTTTGGATTATCTAAATCTTGGATCAAGGCCAACTATTTACCATGAACCTTCTCTTTCTCTGGCAACATTGGGTGAGGAAGAGCCTCACCCAATCAAGAAACATGTGGTTGCACCAGAAATTGCTTAGCCGAAGGATCAGCTTAAATGGGGGCCTTTGCCCACTCTGCACTAGCAGCTCCAAGGCAACCCGAACACTGAGAGACTACTAGATGAGGCTTGGGTGAGTTCTGTAGAACCAAGAAGTCTTTGCCTGTCATCTTTTTCTGAGAATATCGGGATGCTTAATTACTTGTGGTATGGCCATGTATATGAATACGCATGTAAAGAAAAGTTGATTATCTCTGAGATTCTAGCTACTTGTGCATTGTCTGTATGTGTGATAAACGTATACCCTTCTTCCTTGCTATGTGTGGCTGACAGACTATTATAACTCTGAGCTTGCGGTCAAGTCAAAGAAAAGGGAGAAATGAGTACACACCCACAGTATTGCGAGGGTCAAAAAAGCCCCCATTTTATGATTTTGGATACCTCTGATGTTTGGACCTGTATAGAGAAAATGTGCACACACACAATGCACTGCAAAGAGCTCCAACTACTGGTAAGTAACCTTTTTCTCCCCAAAATGTATTATTTTTATAATAATAAATTTTCATTGTCAGTTCAGTATTGGCTTAAAGGTAGGGTGCAGCTGTTCTATGCAGCCTGGCAAAAAATCTCTCTTGTCTTCGTGATGATCTAGAAGCTGGATCCCATACTGCAGGTTGTTACTTCAGCGTTACTCACTTTGCTCATCAAGATTTTTCATTAATAATTTAAAGATCATGTCATTAATCATTCTTAAACTATAAATTTATGCTTTTGATAAGGATTGAGGCATAACTGGGCTTTCTCAGTCATGGGAGCTTTAAAACAGGTAAATTAATACAGGGATAAACATGTTTTTTCCTTATTTCTGGCTGTTAACCATTGCAGTCATCTTTGAGTGCAACATCTCATGGAAAGGCTAAACAGTGAAGTTCTGGTTTTGTTGGTTTGGTTTTTTGTTTAAGTTAACTGCTTCTCGGGTAAATGGAGCATATTAAGTTACCTTCAGCTCAGACCCCTAGTGTTTCTAACAGCTGTTTTTTATGATGACATGATCTCACATTACCACCTGTGAGATTTATTGTCATTTATAGTCTTATGAATAAATTTTCCTTGCTATTGAATGAAAGGCTGGCTAATATTACTGGGGTTTTTTCATGCTGTTCAGTAACATTATTGATCAGCTAACAGAAATGCAAATATTGAACTCTTTCCACTGTGGATGTTAAAATATCTCATTATTTTCATGAACTCTTCCTTTCATTTTTAATTTATTTCTCAACTTTTTGATCTTTAGTAGTCTAACAGTTTTCATACCCAATCACGACTTAACCTAGCTGTGGCATTTACTAGCCAAAAAATAAGTGTCTTTGCCAACGAAAGGAGAAGTTTAGTTTCAACATCTTTAAAGTTTTCAACATTAAGAGCAAGAAAAATCCTTTCAGTATAAATCACATGAAAGGAAAAACAATTTTATACTTTTTGAATTCTGTCATTTAAAGATGGGAGCAATGTTACACATAATAAGCTTACTAGTTCAAACATTTTTCATTAAAGTCTATGTTGTACATATATACGTGAGTTTAGGTTGCTTGTTTCACACTTGTAAAGTTCCTGGTGCAAATAAGTATTATTTTTTAAATTTTTTTCAAAAGTACATTCATTGCAGTACCTTCTGCAGGTATATTTATTCTTTTTGTGTGATCTTCAGTGTCAGTGAAAGTCAGTCTGTTGGTTTTGATACCGGCCTGTTTTTTCTGTTTAGCCTTTGCAGCTTGCTAGTACATCAGTTTCAGTGTAAGCATTACAGTGTCATTGTATTTGTCTTGTTGTATTAAAAAAAATTTACTGTAAATGTCTTGAAACCTAAATTGCTAAATTCTATTTTGGATGTATTTTAAAAAATAAATGGTAACTTTCTATTATAGAAAACAATTGCAATAACCTATTGTTTTGTTAGTGTTTTATATGGATTGACTTAACAGACCTAAAACAAAGTGTATGATTACAAAGAATTGTGGATATTTCACACTTGTATTACATAGTGTAGTACTGTCAATTATGTTCAGTCTCTGGGATTTGTGATAGCTGCAATATCTTGCTGTTTTCTAATCTTAGTTATTAACCCTTTGTTTCCATGCTTACTACTTTCCAGCCTATGAATTTGAAAATGTAATAATTTATTGTAAAATTTACCATTTTTTTTCTTTTTAAAACCCTACATAGAAATATGTATTGTAATGAACCCTGATCACAGATCTTGATGTCATACAATGCAGTAATGTATATTTGGAAATTATTTGATTCATTATGGATCAGTTTTAGGTTGGAAGTTAGAGTATGATTGAACACAGTTTTTTCCTTTTGAAAGAAATACAGAATTCGGATGTTCAGGCTTAATGATCTCAGTTTTAAATATTACTGGATAAATAAATTTATTCATGTGAAATTATTGCAAGTTTTGGTCTATTCCAGAATTGATTTCTCAATGATAATTGAGAAAGTGTAATTTTTTTTAGGCTTTGTCTAAATGTGGCATTTGCATGATGTGCAGATAACCCAGAACAGCATCCCAAATGAGAAATGAGCTACCATTCTTTCCATGTTTAAATGCTGAAATGTTTTTTTCATGAAGTAAATTAATTACCCACTGACAGACTGCAGAGAAAATGTCTGTAAGGTGTACTGGTAAAAGATAGTTTGGATGATGCAATGAGTTTACTAATTATGAGAGCTGGAAATAATCACTTTAGAGTCTCTTCCCCATCAAAACTTACTCCAGGCTCTCTCTTGCCTCTGTTTTAAAAACGTACCTTTCTCAGTACTTAAAATCACAGTATCACAGAATGACTTGGGTTGGAAGGGGTCTTCAGAAATCTAGTCCAACCCCCTGCCATGGGCAGGGACACCCCCCACTAGATCAGGTTGCTCAAAGCCCTGTCCAACCTGGCCTTGAACATATCTAGGGATGGGGCATCCACAAACTTCCCTGGGCAATGTGTTCCAGTGTCCCACCAGCCTCATAGTATAGAATTTCTTCCTTATGTCCAATCTAAATCTACCCTCTTGCAGTTCAAAACCATCACCCCTCATCCTGTCACTACAGGCCCTGGTAAGAAGTCTTTCTCCATCTTTCTTATAAGCCCCCTTTAAGTATTGAAAGGCCACAATAAGGTCTCCCCATAGCTGCCTCTTCTTCAGACTGAACATCCCCAACTCTCTCAGCCTTTCCTCGTAGGAGAGGTGTTCCAGCCATTTTTGTGGCCCTCCTCTGGACCCCCTCTAACTTCTACAGAGCCCTGTTCCCCAGTCAGACTGCTAATCAATTACTCCCTCTTTCTTACACCAGTAACTTCCCATAGCCTTTTTTGTCACCTCTGAAGGGACGAGGAAGAGCTCTCTAGAAAACAGTGCTCTTCTGGTGAATAGAAAAAACTTGTCTGAGAACTCTCCAACTTCTTTTCCCTGTGGCATCTCCCTTTTGCCCTCTACTCAACAAACATCCCCTAGCACCCAGTCTTGCCTTTATCAAATAACCCCAATGGCTATTTGTACTTCTTCATATGAATCCATCTCTCATGAGCTCCTCTAGTTCATATGTGTACAAAGTCTTGTGTTAACACATACCTATGAATAGCCCTGCTTAGCCACCTCAGTCTTCTTTTACCCTCTGAGCTCTCTAGTGTTAAGCCCTACCCTTGTTCTGATATACGACGACTAATAGAGAAGACAATTTTCTCCTACGTGAATATCGTCATTCAGGGTTGTGCATTTTGCTTGAGTGTAGGAACCGAGTGTGTCCTCTGAGTCACTGCATTGGAGATTTGAACCACTAGAGTATCACTGTCTTCAAGTATCAACATCTGGATGCTTAAGGTTTTTGTGGTTGTTGATACTGGCTGAACTAATGCATTTCCTGATTATTTTTTAGTAATGGGATCTTATAGTAATGCTTGCTCAAATGTATTTTCAAGTTAACTGTGCATGGATTAGGGGAAGGTGAGTGGGGTGCTAATAAGGAGAGAAGAGTGTGGAGTGGTAGGAGAAAAGGGGAATAGCACAGAAGCGATGTTCTGAGGATGCTTTTATAACTAAACTTCTGTGGTGGAGTTGCCTGTGAGAGCAGAGAAACTAGATGGAGCTGTTCCCCCATGGATTCTTCTGAGTTAATATAGTGTATTTCACTCAGCAGAACTGTCCACTGGGCATCCAGAGGACCAAACTGCCATGCTCTGAACCTTCTGGTAACACCAACTTCCTAAACAAGAAAGTTGGTTGGCAAGAGACTTGTGAGCAGCTGACCCTGTGGCTTTGGTCCTGCAGATTTCTGGTGCTCTGCAGACCTGCAGTCTAATCCCATTCCAAGAAGCTGTTCAGGGGTGTCTAAGAACCTTTACAATGACTTCAATTCTACTTCATCTTAGAGTTTTACTAGGGAGCAAACTGAATAGCCACATACTTAGGCTAATGAAGGCTAGCTGAGGAATAACTGTAAAATGAGTTTTTCTTTCACCCTGTAACCAGTGGAATTTTGCCAGTGGGAAATGGAAGATGAAGGTAGAGCTACCACTTGAGACAACCCAAACAGCTCCCGCAACAGAATCACAGAATGTTAGGGATTGGAAGGGACCTCAAAAGATCATCTAGCCCAATCCCCCTGCCAGAGCAGGAACACCTAGATCAGGTCACACAGGAACATGTCCAGGCGGGTTTGAATGTCTCCAGAGAAGGAGACTCCACAACCTCTCTGGGCAGCCTGTGCCAGTGTTCTGTTACCCTCACTGGGAAGAAGTTCTTCCTCACATTTATGTGGAACCTCCTATGTTCCAGCTTGCACCCATTGCCCCTTGTCCTATCATTGGATGTCACTGAGAAGAGCCTGGCTCCATCCTCATGACACTCACCCTTGACATATTTATAAACATTAATGAGGTCACCCCTCAGTCTCCTCTTCTCCAAGCTAAAGAGACCCAGCTCCCTCAGCCTTTCCTCAGAAGGGAGATGTTCCACTCCCTTCATCATCTTTGTGGCTCTGTGCTGGACTCTCTCAAGCAGTTCCCTGTCCTTCTTGAACTGGGGGGCCCAGAACTGGACCCAATACTCCAGATGTGGCCTCACTAGGGCAGAATAGAGGGGAAGGAGAACCTCTCTTGACCTACTAACCAACCCCCTTCTAATACACCCCAGGATGCCATTGGCCCTCTTGGCCACAAGGGCACATTGCTGGCTCATGGTCATCCTGCTGTCCACCAGGACCCCCAGGTCCCTTTCCCCTACACTGCTCTCCAGCAGGTCAGCCCCCAACCTGTACTGGTACATGGGGTTGTTCTTCCCCAGATGCAAAACTCTACACTTGCCCTTGTTGAATTTCATTAAGTTTCTCCCCGCCCACCTCTCCAGCCTATCAGGGTCTCCTTGAATGGCAGCACAACCCTTTGGTGTGTCAGCCACTCCTCCTAGTTTGGTGTCGTCAGCAAACTTGCTGAGGATACATTCTGTACCCTCATCCAGGTTGTTGATGAAGATATTGAACAACACCGGTCCCAGCACCGACCCCTGAGGGACTCCACTAGTCACAGGCCTCCAACTAGACTCCGTCCCATTGACCACAACACTCTGGCTTCTTTCCTTCAGCCAGTTCACAATCCACCTCACTACCTGATCCCCAAGCCCATACTTTATCAGCTTATCTACAAGGATGCTGTGGGAGACAGCGTCAAATGCTTTACTGAAATCAAGATAAACCACATCTACCGCTCTACCATCATCTATCCACCTAGTTATTTCCTCATAGAAGGCAATAAGGTTGGTCAAACATGACTTACCCTTGGTAAAACCATGTTGACTGCTCTTAATAACATGGCAGGTGTTTTCTAAAAGTGCCAGTAAATTTATTATTCTGGGGTTTTTGAGTGTTTTACTGTTGTCACAGAGGTATATACATTTGTGAATGTTGTTTTTTTTGAAAATTATAAAATAACTTTTTTAGTAACATTACACTTTAGTTCCAGGCTATGATTTAACCTTTTCACCTTTTAAAGCAATTTAACCCAAGTGACAAAAAATTTTTCATTCTTCTTTTGGGAAATAATATGGATATAGGAGTGGCTAAAAGATCCATTAGTGAAAGCATTAGAGATCACATTGTTCAGACTAAAGAGAAACTATGGTTAGAGATGGGTGGGCCACTGAATTGTGGAGACTTGTGGATTGGACTTTGCTTCTGAAACTTTGCAATTTAGAAGGATGGGGCAGGAAGTGATAACATTTTCAAAATCTACATAGTTTGATTTTCTTTGTTAGTCTTATGTTGTATTTCTTAGTTTAATTAAGAAAAGGAATTTCAATTAATGTTGCAAATGTGTGTTCCACAGTTGTGAATCATGAAAGAATAAATTTATGTAACTTTCCATGCTAAGAATAGAGGGAATGTCAGTGGAATAGACAAACATCATAAAAATAGTCCTTCTAAGGTAAAATGTAAATACTAAATTAGTCTGTAGATCGGTTGATTTTTGCACTTTCTGAGACCATATGAACTTAAGTTTTTCAAGATCAATTGTACCACTAAATAAAACTCTTTAAATAAAAACTAAAAGCTACATAGGATTCAGTGAGACTGTTGTGCGCTATCAAAGTCAAGGGAAGTTGCATGTCATCCTTTGGAACAGAAACTGATTTGTTAATCTTTGAAGAATCACAGAATGTTAGGGATTGGAAGGGACCTCAAAAGATCATCTAGTCTTGTTACACTCAGTTGCTTCTTTTCTAATACAGATTCAATCTCATGTGTTCAGACTTGAGAGGGGTTTTTTTTAGGCCTGAAAAAAGAGTTATATCAGTAATTCTGTGCCACTTACGTGGACCACAGGAGAAAAAGCGGCATTAAATGTGTTTAGCAAGAGTTTTTGAGGTGGTGAGGTTCGGTGTACTAAATTTTGGGGAACAAAAGCAACATCTAAGAGTCTTAAATTTTAAAAACTAGGAATTAAAAATTCTTATCGGTATATGAGTTTTATAAGTTGAGTGATGAGACAGCATTTCGATGCTGTCTCCCAAAGATGCCCCAATAAATTCTTAGGAAAGACACTATACTTGCATTTGTACTCCACTGTATTCAACGATGACATTTGCAGAGAGTTCAGGGGAATTTTGAAGACAGCAGTAAGATTCTTTTTTCACACTCAGTGGCCAAACACATTAACAAAAGCAGTTTAAGTAGATGTGATGGGACTTGAGCTGTTATGAGCTACTGAAATTCTCCATGGAGATCTCACTTAATCCAATTAATGGAGAAAAATAGTACAAGGAAAAATCAAAATGTAATTTGAAGATGCTGTAAAATGTTCCTGCTACTAAGAATGTATTTCCACAAAATCTTCTGTAGGATTAAAGTCATACTAAGAAGTTGATCCCTTCTTACAGCTTTGTGTCACAATGTCCTATCCTCCACAGTGGTCTCAGTCTAAGAACCTTGGTGCCATGTGGATCATTGAAGTGATCCAGACCATTTTAACCCTTGGGGGAAAAAAACCCAAACCAAAACAATGTTATTTCACTGCTAGCAGATAAAATGCTCATGGAATTATACTCTCAGTCAATGAAAATTATCCCAGTTACAGGAATTGGGAATAGGCTTAGAAATTGGTTCAAGAGTTGAACCTATCCAGTGCTTCAAAAGTTGGCTGACCTAATTTAAACTACATTTCTTTCATATTTTACACTCCAGTGTCAGTAGTTTATATCAAAATAATGGTTTCTGTGTATGAAGTTAACAAAATGAATGAATTCTGACTGTAAATGTTCCTCCCTGGTTTTCTGCCTGCTCTAATGTACAATTATCTGAGCGTATTTTAATATAATTAATAAATTTTCTAAGGGTTTTGATTGTGAAAATGAAAATAACCTGTCACAAGTGTCCTGAAGCCTGAGACTTGCCACAAAACAGATGCCGTAGTTTGCGGATGAAGAACTGAAGCAACAGGGCTTGTGTTTTGTGTTTAAACACAAAATCACTTGTGTTCAAATTAAAAAGTTTTGAATGGGAAACTTAGACCGCTGGACTGTATATTGAAATGGGTATTGTATTTCCACGCTGTGAACTTGGCTGACAGAATTTTTTCCCAGTCTCATTTTCCTTTCGGGTTTAACTTCACCTATTTCATTTTTCACTTCCACTACTGCTTTGTCCCTTTGCAAATCTCCAGTTCTGACAGTGCCAGCACCCAGCAGCTTGGCCTCTCCATGCTGACTGACAGCCGAGCTCCACTTATCTGCCAGTGCCGGTTGCAGCAGTGATGATGTGTTTACCGGGTGCTTTTTTTCTGCTCTGACCAAGGTACCATGGATCTATTTTTGGCTGGCCTGTGTAGCCCTAGCTTGTGAAGGTCAGTGAAATAGTTTCTGCACATTGCCAGAGCAGCCTTCATTGATGGCAGTAAAACACTCCCAATGTCCAGAGCAAGACGATCAAAAACATTTCTTCCTGCTGGTGCAGAACCAGGAGAAGGCAGTGGGACAAGATGGAGATGGTGGGGTGGAGAGGTGCATGAGATAAGAGAGACATGTTTCTTAATGGCCTGCTGGAGTTGGGGAAAGCCAGGGAGAGGCAAGGCAAGACTGTTAAGCTCTTCTCTGACCATCACCCACAGTCTGCATGGGGAGGCCACTTCCCCTATCTTCTGATTTTTGATGTAGGCAATCCTGGTCTCCTTACTGCCATTTTGGTACCTCTTTTCTCATCACAGATCTTGTGACCTGTGTGAAATAAGGAATGGGCAGTAGACATTGCTAGTAGAAAATGCCTTGTTCCAGCATGATGCTGGGATCCTGCTCCAGCGGAAAGTTGTTGCAATGGCTACCAGCCAGGGACATGCACCTTTGTGAAGATGGGTTTTGAGGGAGTTGTACAACTACAGCCTGGTGGAGAGGTGGTCGAGGGCGTCGAATTGCAGTCTATAACTGTTTGCAGGAAAGTTAATAAGGAGGATGGAGCCACCTTCCTGATCGGGGTGGATCACAGAGCAGGTGGGGATGGCTGAAGAGGCTGGGCAGGGCAAGCGCCGGGCGTCCCAGAGGGCAGTAAATCTCCCTTCCGGCTTGTTCGCAGGAGCAGCCAGGGAGAGCCACGGCAGGCCTACTCCACGCCGGACACCGGACCGGACGGCCCCAGTGGTCGGGTCCAACCGGCCCGGGCAGACATGTCTGGGCCTGCAGGTTTGGGTAACCAGCATACAGACGACTGAGGGCGAGACAGTCGCCCTCCCTCACCACCTCACGAGGTGGTGCTGACCCGGCGAGGGGCGGGAGGCGGGGCGGCTCCGGGCCGGAACGACGGCGGCGCCGGGAGCGGGTGGTGCCGCCCCAACATGGCGGAGTACGCGCAGTTGGTGAAGTGGGCATTGAAGCACCTTGGCGGCCATGGGGGTGTCCGCGGTGCCCTGTGGCAGCTGCTGAGGTAACGGGGCGGCCGGCCTGCCCGGAGCAGACGGCGGGGAACTCCCCGCTCCTGCCTCGCCCCGCGGGGTCACCTTGGTGGGTCGCGGCCGGGCGGGGTGAAGTGGGGGTGGCGGAGGTGGGAGGACGACGCGAGGCGGCCGCTGCTGCCCGCAGCGCCGGGGTGGTCGGCGGGCTCTGCCTCATGCCGGGCGGTGTGCGGTGCTGGACCAGGCCGCAGGAAGAGGCCGCTCTGTGCAACCCTCCGTGCTCTCCTCCGTGCTCTCCCCTGAGGGGCGGCCCACCGCCTGAGTCCCCGTCGGCAGCGGATACGTAGTCAGAGCGTTCCCAGGCGGGCTCTGGCGGTTGTTTCCCTCATGTTCAGACATCTCGGTGGGTCCCGCCAGTGTTGCCTAGGCAGATGTTCCTGGTGTCCAGCCTCAGCCCTTAGCCCTGTTGCCATAGCCGTGTCCGCCGCGGTGGTGCCCCACTGTGCTGCAGGCCGCCATTGCGCTGGCCGGCCGGCTCTTGGCTCTGGACCACCTTCAGGTTGGAGGTGGCTTTGTTGAACTGTCCGGTGGGCAGATCCGAAAGCCGTGCTTCTGCTGAAATCCTGCGGTCTGAAGCAGAGAGTCAATTCACCTGCCTTACTGTCTGTAATTCCTTATCACTTTGCACTACATCTGCTGCTTTGCAGTGGGGCTGTCACCGCTGGCCTGTGCTCACCTCTGGGTGCCCTCAAGCCCCAGTGGCATTTTCTGCAGTGTTAGTTGCAGCCTTTGTTTCTAGTCATGTCTGTGTACTTTGTTCCCCAAGCACAGAACCGAGTATGGGATAGGGAGGACTGGCAAAAGTGAAGTTCCGTGCTATATATGAAAGGCTGTCTTATGCTAGAATAAGCAAGCCCAGCTTTCTGAGCCTTCTTGAAGCTTTTTTTTTCCCAAGTCACCATAATGTCACCAAACAGGACAAAGAACTTATCAACACCAATGTGATGGAGATAAGCAGACACTTCTTTATTGACGCACGGAGGATACGGGGGATAACTCTGCCCAGCGTATCCCGGGTTACATCACCTTTAGCAGGGTTTTTATATATTTGAGTTCCATTGTATAAGCTGTTTAACATAAAACTGCATACACTGCTTGCCTTCAATTGCTCATTAGAATTAACCTTTACCTTGATTGGCCCCTAAGGATCTGTCGGATTACATCACTTCATGTATATTCATTTCTAATAACAATCATTGGTCACCTGTAGTCACGCCGTAGTCGCGTTATTGATGGTACCCTCTGATATTGAGATTAGGATGGGGAGGGGGATAAGGGGATCTTTAAGCAGCATAAACTGGTCACTGTGACTTTAGCCACTATATGATTAATGACTGTATTGTTTCCACGGTGGTTGCTTAAACATAATATTTTACTTTCTTGACTACATGGTTTCTAGTTACAGACAATGCTGGGCCTCAGCTGCTTGTACCCCCTGTTCACTTCATGTCCTTTAGCTGCTGGTACCCCCTGTTTGTTCTGTGTGCTTTCTGTGGTTACTAAACCAAAACACAGTCACTCCCTCATATGATTCGATTAGGCCTAACTTGATTTTAGCTAAACTAAAATCATCAAAATCTGATTAGATTGGTAACAATAATAGCCCCTTTTCTGTTATTTCTTGTAGTTTAAATTGATCTGTTTTGAACAGTTAAACGTAACATTTTACACAGCTGCTGATTGAGCCTCATCAGTATTTTCATACAGTGGCTTTAGTACTTGCTTTGTTCACTGAAGACAGCTCGGTTCACCTGGGACATCCTAGGATCCGCTTGTCTTTTTTCCACACGTGTCACTTAATTGGCAGCTCATTATTTCCTTGTGACATCCAGATATTTTCCTTGTGATTACACACACAGTGTTTCAGATCTTATTAGTCTCCAAGTGCGTCACCTTGTGCTATGACTTTCATACCATTGAATTTCACTCTGGTGGTATCACTCCAGCCCTGAAGACAGTACAGAACTTGCAGTACAATAATGTGACCTTCCTCTGTAGTAATATCATAATCTGTCAGGCCCCTGTGCTTTTGGGGGGTGAGGTTTCTACTCTTGATTTTGTTTTGGTCAGTAACCTTGTAAAGTGTTAAGGCTACTGACATCAGCGTTCTTTGCGGAACTTTGCTAGTAACCTTCAGTCAGCTCTGTGTTTCTTCTTTCAGCTGATCATGTTGTCTCCTTCCTGTCAGTCAATGTATTGCTCCCTTTACACTTATGATACCATTTAAAATTATTTTCTCACTTGTTTTGTTGCACAATATCGTATGCTTTTCTGAAGTCAGGTTGCCTTTTGGGAGGTCTCAACTTTGACTTTGGCATTGTATTCCTACTGGCTGTGGTAATGGGCAACTTCTGGCTTTTCAGTCTCTACTGTGAAGAGCAGCTCAGATAGGCCTTCCTCTTGCAAAACTTTTTAGAGGGAAATTTCAAGCTGTTAAGTGGTATAAATTAAGACACTATATAATTTCCCCAGCTAGTATTTTACTATTATTTTCTGTCATCCCCCTCAAGTTGTTTTCTCCACTTTGTGTGCCTTCTGAGGCTGTAGCTATTACATTGGTAGTTCTCAAGAACAAATGGAGCTGGGGAAATAAAAGCATAGAAGAGTTCAAACACCTGAGTGCCCCTTCCTAAGCACATTTTAATTAATATTTTGTCAGGGATCTTTTGTGAGTCAAAGATCACAGGCCATGTTGACATCTTTCTACTATGCAGGAAAAGGGAGCAGGCAAGGCTGAAGGCAGTGCTCTTCTTTGTCTTTTGGAAGTCCAGAGTTAGAAGAGAGGCGTGCTAGGTGGAGAATCACACCAGATCCTCATAACTGTGCCAACCACAAACAGAGCTGCTGTCCCCCCTTCACCTTTCAAGCCATTGAATCTTTCATCCCAGCTCAAGGAAAAAAAATTATCTGTGGGTTCCCAACTAAGGAAGCATGCATGTGCATATCCCTTCTGTCACTTGGGACTGAGTTGAGAGTGTATATCGTACTACAAACAACTAAAACCTTTGAGAGTAAACTTTTCCTGATGTAATTCTGTCTGGGATAAATGTCAGTAAAAAGGAGAGCAAAAATTCAGATCCAGGGGGAAAAGAGCACGTCAGTAATTTTAAGGTTTTGTCAATAGAATGTAAATCATGGGTTCAGTTTAATTATTGATATGTACAGTAATGTTAAAATACATTCTGTATCAAGAGTTGAAACTGGTATATGCCTTATCTGGGTCAGTGTAAGTCTCCCAGAGGGGCAGGGTAAATGCTTGTGTCTTTCACAGTTACACGACAGCTAGAAAGTAACAATTGTAATTTAGGGTTTGGCATGGGTTTCCTTGGCAAGGGGCTACAATGGCTTAAAATATTACTGTTCCTCTCCTGGAGGTTAGTGCTGCCCACACAGACATGTGAGATCTCTTAAGCTGCTTCAATGCTGACCACTCTTCGTGGCAGTTCAAGCAGAAATGGTAGTAACAAATAGTTGAGAATTATGGTAACATCTTCAACTAAGTGAATTAACCTGTGTCTCTGGGACTCCCTTCCACACTATTTAAGGTTTTGTGGGTGTTAAATTGTGCTATGTTGCAGAATTGCTTTATCTTCTACTTAAATAATAGCCCCCCGAAGCCTTTTTGTATGACTTTTATTATCCTGTCAGTGGGGTACACAGTAAAGGTATGCTGACACTAGTTGTAGGAATTGGTGATTATGTTTTGCAATCCTTAAGCTTGAATAGTTTTTTTTTTCAAATAGCTTTACATATATGTGTTTAAGAGTTTTCATTACTGGTTTTTACCAATCTCTAAGAAACCTCTATCACAAGTTCATTCTAAGATGATGTCAGTTGAAACTGTTGTTTTGGGAATTCACAGGGTCAATGATTTGAAGACTGGTACGCTGGTAGGAATTGACAAATATGGAAACAAGTACTACGAAGACAAAAGAAACTTCTTTGGTATGTGTGCTAATGTGAACACCTCCTAACTGACTCTCCAACTTTGTGTAGATTGTGTAGTTTCTGCTAGTGAAACTGAACTTGTTGCCTGCCCTACTTCCTCGCAGTTGATTTGTGTGAATCTTGGGGGGCTTTGACATCCTCTCTCTACTGCTTCATTTGCAAACATAGTCAATCTGACATAATATATATAGGATAAATCTAAGCCAGTCAGGTGCTCTCCATGTAGGTATGTCTATATGATAACATGGCTGAGAGCCGAGTTTGGTTCTTGACTTAAAAGCTGGTAGCTTAACAGGTGCAGGGGGAGAAGAAAGGGAACTGCCCTTTAAAACTGCCCCACAGCTGTACTTAATTATAGGATCACTTCAGGGCAAGGAAAAACAGGTTAGCTTAAACTTCCTAAAACCTTAAGTAATGGGGTTTTTAAATAACATTTGTAAAGTACTTAAGAAGGTAGCACCTAAAATAGTGAAGGTGATACATAAGCAATTGACATGCTGGTTAGGCCAAGCTCTGCCTGCTGTGGGCTGGCTTGGAGGGTACCTGGGGAAAGCAGAGTTGCTGGTAAACATTGCTTGGTAGTTTTACATAGCTGAAACTTAGTTTAATCTTAGGTTATTCATGGCAATGTCCTTTTGGAAAAGACGACTTCTAATTGGGTGAGGGGACACATGACCAAACCTGCTTCTCTGCCTGAAAATTTTGTCAGTACTTGCTTCCTCATGAAAGCGTTAGATTCAACCATATAAAAATACTGTAGCAGTGGAAATACAGAAGACTTAGAAAAATAAAAGCTGTACTGACTTTGAAATTAGTGCCCTTAATGATAGATACTTTTAGTCAAAATACTTTTCCATGTGTTTTCATGAAATCTCTCCTTTATATGAAAATCATGCTTTTCTTGAGCTAATACAATATTTCTGTTTGTTTAAGGCCGACACAGATGGGTCATCTATACTTATGAAATGAATGGCAAAAATACGTTTTGGGAAGTTGATGGAAGTATGGTGCCCCCTGAATGGTAAACCTTTTCACTTACTAGTGTGGACAGATATCAGTTGTGTCATTGCTTGTATGTTTTCTCGTATTACAAAGCAGAAGATTAAAAAAACCCAAAACCCCACACAAATGTTATAGTAATAAAGTTTACTTGGACGCAGCTGTCTTATAAATGACCAGAAGATTTCAGACTGGTTACTTTTAATTTTGAACTGCACTCGTAATGTTATATTTCTCACTGTCCTGACAGTAACGCTTACTGCTTCTTGGAATGAGAAAAATGTTTTGCCAGCCAAATTGAACAGGTCAAGCCAGTCTTCCAATTTTCCTTATTAGTTGTGATTTCATCTTAATGGTTTGGCAAAGCCTACAGTACCATTGAGCAGCCAGAGGTAGAAAGATATTTTTATTATTCATTCTAGACAAGAACCTAAAGAATGTAAGGCAATGATGCAACGACATTCCTTAATTCACAGCCATTAACAGCTCAGTTTTTTCCGTTGATATGCATTGATACTCTACAAGATGATGAACAGCAAAGGGCTGGGATGCTCTGTGTTGACCGCTACTGTACATTTTCTCAAGGTTTTATTTTCACAGAATCACACAGAATCACAGAATGTTAGGGATTGGAAGGGACCTCAAAAGATCATCTAGTCCAATCCCCCTGCCAGAGCAGGAACACCTAGGTCAGGTCACACAGGAACATATCCAGGCGGGTTTTGAATGTCTCCAGAGAAGGAGACTCCACAACCTCTCTGGGCAGCCTGTTCCAGTGTTCTGTTACCCTCACTGTGAAGAAATTCCTCCTCACATTTATGTGGAACCTCCTATGTTCCAGCTTACACCCATTGCCCCTTGTCCTATCATTGGATGTCACTGAGAAGAGCCTGGCTCCATCCTCATGACACTCACCCTTTACATATTTATAAACATTAATGAGGTCACCCCTCAGTCTTCTCTTCTCCAAGCTAAAGAGACCCAGCTCCCTCAGCCTTTCCTCATAAGGGAGATGTTCCACTCCCTCCATCATCTTTGTGGCTCTACGCTGGACTCTCTCAAGCAGTTCCCTGTCCTTCTTGAACTGGGGGTCCCAGAACTGGACACAATACTCCAGATGCGGCCTCACCAAGGCAGAATAGAGGGGAAGGAGAACCTCTCTTGACCTACTAATTTTCTGTTCATGCTTTTTAGTAGTAATTCTGTACAGCCACACAGCTGTAATGGGTTTTATTGTCTTTATTGGGTTTTATTGTCTTCTGTAATGGGTTTTATTGTCTTTAATGGGTTTTATTGTCTTCTTAAATAATGCTGGAAAAACACACCAAATACAATTAACAGTGTGTGCTAGCAAAAACAATCTACATGATTCTTGAGGAATATGGATAGCACTTCAGACACAAAGCAATGAAAGGTGATATGAAGTAAGTGGTGCTTGGGTAGACTGAGCAGTGGTGAACGTTGTCTTTTATTATTCCTGTGATAGATGTTCTGTACCAAGGCTGAGATTGATTATCTAAACACCTAAATTGTGGCTTTCATAAGAACACTTTAGAAATGTGTGGGTAGGCTGTCTAGGTAGTCAATTTTGTTTCAAATTCTGCCAGCCTGAAAATTATGATTAATGTAGCTAATGGTTTTTTTTCTGTCTTCTCCAGTGAGAAATTAATGGCATTGTTTTTCAGAAGTGATGTTAGAATTTCCAGAAACTGTTCCTTGTTATCTGTGTAATAACTGTTGTTTGGTTCTAGTTTTTATCCTTTCATATAGACTGTGCCAGTTTTCAAGATTTTCCTTATTTTGAGGCACGATTTTTGTTGGGTTTTTTTTTCACTAGTGCTTATGTGTCGTTTATTGTGTCCTTACAAACCTCGTTAAAGGGTTTCTTCCTGAGTATCAAAGTGATGTTTCTAGGATTAAGTAGCTTGTTTAGATCACATAAATTAGTGAGGTAGAAAAATTTGTTTTTCTATCAATGTGGAAAAAGTTGCCCTATAAGAAACAGTAAATGTTTCATTATTTTCATGACTGCTCAGTGCAATGGGGCATGAAAGGGTAAACAGTCCAGTATTCAGGAAACTTAGTTGTGCAGTATTATTCAGTTTTTTAGGTTTTCTTTTTATTGCTGATAAACCTGAGATGTTTATTTGTATGTAGGAATCCTGTCTTTGTGGCACAGCTAAATCACTGACCTGTAATTATATATTGTTTAGCTACATCTTTAAAAATAGATGTATTTTGTATGGGAATAAATGCTGTCTTTTAAGACTGGTTTGTTGGGTTTTTTTCATCTGATGGTATTGTCTTAAATTTTTAACATGGCATAGACTTATGAATTGAGACAATATATTGTACAAGTTGCTGCCGATGTAACACTGGAGTTGTGTAACTATGCAGAAAATGAGCACTAGCCCCCCCCGCTTCAGCTGGTGGAAAGTTGAGACAAGTTTGTCATCCCTGGGTCAACTGGGAAGTCTATAAAGTACCATTGTAATAGTTGGGTTGTGAGGTGAATATTTCTTCTAAATGCTCATTTTTGACTCTAGGCTTTAGTTAGCTCAGTAGAGCATTTTGTGGGTATGTTGTTGTTCCACCCTCTGCAGGTGGAAGCAAGTTTTACTGTGTTGTTAATGCTGGTGTTACTTTCCAAAAATATTTTGCAACTGTCATGCCTAAAGATGACACTTCTAACTAAATCAAGGTTTAAGATCAGGGCTAATCTAGAGATTTCAGATTTTCCTTTTTTAAAAATAGTAATGCTAATTAGTTTGTAATGGTTTTGTAGTACTCTTCTAAAATCCTACTGTATGTAGGGCTCACTACTGATTATCCTACTGATTTCTTGGGAATTACAGATGTGCAGAAAAAACACATACTACAGGTTTTTTCCCCATGTTTCTGGTGGTTGAATACACTGTGCATCTTAAAGTATAATTTTGTGTTCAGTCATGTGCCTTCAGGATTGTGGAGTGTGAATGATTGTTAAAATACAATCAAGTAGACCTTACATTTCATATGTGATGAATTGGAAAACAGCATTTTGGTATATTGAAAAGTTCTGAAAACAACTGTCTGGAAAAAATAAAATGGGAAGTCATTTAGCTCCCCTTTACCTTCTGTCAGATACTGGAGAAAAGGAAAAAGCAGCAAGAAAAAACATCTCATATATAATAACATACCATAGTACCATTTTTAGGAACTACTGAATATTTTCAGTATTCTGAAATAATTGGTGTAATGTCTTTGGACAGCAGATGTACTGAAATCATAGTCTGAAGGGAATCAAAAGAGTTGTTTTGACATATGTCTGCTATACAGGGAATTGAGACTGTTGCTTTTTTAAAATGTTGCCATACCAGAATATGTAGGCTTGTGGTTTATTCTGATTTAGTTGTGTTATTTAACCTCTTTGTTACTCTGGGCTTTCTTTTCTTATCTCCAAAATCAAGATATTGGTATCTGCTTTGTTGGAGACAAGTTAATTAGATTTTTTTAAAAATTCCCTCTATAGTTGCTTTGGGAATGATCAGTATTAATCTTCTTGTAATGCTATGCAAGATACTGGGCACTTTTTTTTTTCTTACGCAAAGACATCTTTTACACCGTTAGACAGTTATGAAAGCCAAAATACTTGTTTTGTCTGCTACTGTTCAGAGTGATCCTTTCACTGTGTATTGAGCTTATTTCCATTTTACTGTTATGTTAGAAGGCCTAGTATGACCTTTTGTTTCTCATCCATTTCTCTCCCAACCTAAAAATACTACAGTTAGAAAATGGTCTTCAGGAGTACCAGATGACACTATTTTGTACAACTGGCATATGCTGCTTCATGCATGTGCTGACATTCACACAGTCACAACTTAGGTACAGATACACTCATTACAAGCAGAAATTTTTTCTGCTTGCTCAAAAATAATCAAAAACCAAGTAGGAAGATGGTATGGATAAATTGACTCTCAGGTTTAATATTTTATATCTTTGTAGAAAAGCTTTTGAAAGGTTTCCATGAAGAAAATGTTAGTGTTAATCTGAAGAGGAACATGTGACTCCTTTGGAATCCCTGAGCAGCTTGTAAGAACTAGTCAGGGTACCAAAAGTATTTTCCTAGGCAAAGAGCTTTCATAGTAGAAACTGGCTATCTCAAATGTGTACTTCTTGATAATAATGCAGTTTCCTCCCTTACTAGGGCAAGGGCTATAGGGTATATATTCTCTCCATCTGCCCTCCCACCTGCCCCGGTAGAAGCAGATTTGGATCACAGGCAAGCTGAGGTCTTGGTGAAATGTTCTCGGCAGGTTTGTGAGTAAGAAAGTATGTCTAAAGGAGTGCTAGCTTTTTTTTCCCCCTTAATGAAAGGCTGCACAGAGAAGTGAAATATTAGGAGTGTAAAATGCATAATAGATGTAATAGATGTAGCAGATGAATCAAATTGCTCAGTGCTGCTTTTTTCATGAATGTTATTACCAACTGCAGATTATCCTAAGTTTGGCAACATGGCGAGTTGCATTACAGAATCACAGAATCACAGAATGTTAGGGATTGGAAGGGACCTTAAAAGATCATCTAGTCCAACCCCCCTGCCAGAGCAGGAATACCTAGATCAGGTCACACAGGAACATGTCCAGGCGGGTTTTGAATGTCTCCAGAGAAGGAGACTCCACAACCTCTCTGGGCAGCCTGTTCCAGTGTTCTGTCACCCTCACTGTGAAGAAATTCTTCCTCACATTTATGTGGAACCTCCTATGTTCCAGCTTACACCCATTGCCCCTTGTCCTATCATTGGATGTCACTGAGAAGAGCCTGGCTCCATCCTCGTGACACTCACCCTTTACATATTTATAAACATTAATGAGGTCACCCCTCAGTCTCCTCTTCTCCAAGCTAAAGAGACCCAGCTCCCTCAGCCTTTCCTCATAAGGGAGATGTTCCACTCCCTTAATCATCTTTGTGGCTCTACGCTGGACTCTCTCGAGCAGTTCCCTGTCCTTCTTGAACTGGGGGGCCCAGAACTGGACACAATACTCCAGATGTGGCCTCACCAAGGCAGAATAGAGGGGAAGGAGAACCTCTCTCGACCTACTAACCACTCCCTTTCTAATACACCCCAGGATGCCATTGGCCTTCTTGGCCACAAGGGCACATTGCTGGCTCATGGTCATCCTGCTGTCCACCAGGACCCCCAGGTCCCTTTCCCCTACACTGCTCTCCAGCAGGTCAGCTCCCAACCTGTACTGGTACATGGGGTTGTTCTTCCCCAGATGCAAAACTCTACACTTGCCCTTGTTGAAATTCATTAAGTTTCTCCCCGCCCAACTCTCCAGCCTATCAAGGTCTCGTTGAATGGCAGCACAACCCTCTGGTGTGTCAGCCATTCCTCCTAGTTTGGTGTCATCAGCAAACTTGCTGAGGATACATTCTGTACCCTCATCCAAGTCGTTGATGAAGATATTAAACAACACCGGTCCCAGTACCGACCCCTGAGGGACTCCACTAGTCACAGGCCTCCAACTAGACTCCGTCCCATTAACCACAACTCTCTGGCTTCTTCCCTTCAGCCAGTTCATAATCCACCTCACTACCTGATCACTAAAGCCATACTTTATCAGCTTATCTACAAGGATGCTGTGGGAGACAGTGTCAAATGCTTTACTGAAGTCAAGATAAACCACATCTACCGCTCTACCATCATCTATCCACCTAGTTATTTCCTCGTAGAAGGCAATAAGGTTGGTCAAACATGACTTACCCTTAGTAAAACCATGTTGACTGCTCTTAATGACCCCCTCATCCTTGATGTGCCTCGAGATCGTGCCAAGAACAAGCTGTTCCATCACCTTTCCAGGGATGGAGGTGAGGCTGACCGGTCTATAGTTACCCGGGTCCTCCTTCTTGCCCTTCTTATAGATTGGAGTGACATTTGCTATCCTCCAGTCCTCAGGCACCTCTCCTGTTCTCCATGACTTACCAAAGATGATGGAGAGTGGCCTAGCAATGACCTCTGCCAGCTCCCTCAGCACCCTTGGGTGCATTCCATCTGGTCCCATTGATTTATGGATATCCAGATTGCTCAACTGATCCCTAACCCAATCCTCATCTACCAAGGCAAACTCCTCCTTTATCCTGACTTCTTCCGGGGCTACAGGGATCAGGGGCTCCTGGGGAAAGCCTGCAGGAGTAAAGACAGAGGCAAAGAAGGCATTCAGCACCTCTGCCTTCTTTATATCCTCTGTCTCTAGGGCACCCCCCTCATTCATCAGTGGGCCTATATTGCCTCTAGTGTTTGTTTTATTAGCTATGTATTTGAAAAAGCCCTTTCTATTGTCCTTGACCTGGCTTGCAAGGTTAAGTTCTAAGGAGGCCTTAGCTTTCCTAATTGCCTTTCTACATCCTCTGACAACTGTCCTATATTCCTCCCAAGTGACTAGCCCCTCTTTCCATGATCCATAAATTCTTTTTTTCCACCTAAGTTTGCCCAGCAGTTCCTTGTTTAACCACGCTGGTCTCCTAGCTCCCTTACTTGATTTCATACCCATTGGGACACTCTGATCCTGAGCTTGCAAGAAGTGGTCCTTGAATGTTGACCAACTATCTTGAGCCCCTTTACCATCTAGCACCCTGTCCCATGGGACTTCCCTTAACAATTGATTAAGGAGGCTAAAGTTGGCCCTGCGGAAGTCCAGGGTTCTGGTCTTACTTGGTACTCTATTCCTCCCACACAAGATCCTGAACTCCACCATCTCATGATCACTGCAGCCAAGGCTGCCATCAACCACCACTGCTTCAACAAGACCCTCCTTGTTGGTAAGTACAAGATCCAGCAGCGCTCCTCTCCTAGTCGGCTTATCCACCATTTGCATTAAGTAGTTGTCATCAATGCACTGGAGGAACCTCCTAGACTGTGAATGGCTGGCTGTGTAAGTCTTCCAGCAGATATCGGGGTAGTTAAAATCCCCCATGAGGACCAAGGCCTGTAGTTGCGAGGCTGCTTTCAGCTGCCTGTAGAAAGCCTCATCAACTCCCTCGTCCTGATCAGGAGGTCTGTAATAGACCCCCACAACTGTATCGCCCATGCCTGCCTGCCCCTTAATTCTTACCCACAGACTTTCAACTTGCCCCTCATCAGCCCCTGGAGAAAACTCAATACATTCAAGTTGCTCCCTCACATAAAGAGCAACTCCACCACCTCGCTTCACTGACCGATCTTTCCTAAAAACGACATAGCCATCCATGACCACATTGCAGTCATGTGAGCTGTCCCACCATGTCTCTGTAATTGCCACCAGGTCATAACCTTTAGACCGCACACAGACCTCTAACTCCTCCTGTTTATTCCCCATACTGCGTGCATTGGTGTACAGGCATTTCAGATAGCAAGCAGAGCGCACTGGTGGGACCCCTGGGAGGCAGGAGGCCTCGTGGTCAGGGCCTAAACATCTATCCCTTCTCTTCAATGATCGAAAATCCTCCGTAGACCACCTTCCTTCAGGCCCTAGCATATTGCTCTTGGGCTTGTCTCTAACAGACTCAGTTGTCCCCCCTTCCCCCTTCACATCTAGTTTAAAGCCCTCTCAATGAGCCCTGCTAACTCCTGCCCCAAAAGCCTTCTCCCCCTCTGGGACAAATGCATTCTACCTGTCACCAGGCCAGGTGTCTCATATAGCAGCCCATGATCAAAGAACCCAAAGCCCTGCCTTTGACACCAGTTACGTAGCCATTCATTTATCTGTGAACTCTTCCTGCTTACCTCTTCACCCATCCTTGCAGGAGGTATGGAGGCAAACACTACTTGCACTCCAGACCCCTTAACCAGCCGTCCCAGGGCCCTGAAGTCACTCTTCATTGCCCTTGCACTTCTTGTAATAATTTTGTCCCTGCCACCTGAAAAAGCAGCAGTGGGCAGTAATCGGAGGGTTTTACAAGATTAGGGAGTTTCCTTTTAATGTCTCTAATCCGAACCCCAGGGAGGCAGCAGACTTCCCTGTGGGATGGGTCCGGTCGACAGATGGGCCCTTCTGTTCCCCTCAGAAGGGAGTCGCCCACCACAATTACCCTCCTTTTCTTCTTAATTGAAGAAGTCCTGAGGCGTTGGGATGACTGACAAGCCTTAGGTGATTCAGGAGACTGATCTACCCCTTCAACTTCATTGACCTCTCCCTGAAGTTCCAAGGCGTGGTATCTGTTGCTCAAGGGCAACTGGGAGGGTGAAGGGGGTTGGGAGGGTTTTTGCTTGCCTCTCCGCGGACGGACCACCCTCCACTCCTCCCTATCTCCTGAACCCTCTGCTTCTGTCTGATGACAGGAGGGGAGGGGATCCATCACTTGCTCACCCTTTTCCGACTGCCCTTGCCTCAGGGTGAAGCTCCACCCATCTATTTCTCTTTCACAATCTCTAATACTTCTAAGTCTTTCTACCTCCTCCATCAGTTCAACCACCTGCCCGAGCAGATCATTTATCTGCTCGCACCTCACACACGCGGTGTCACTGGCTCCCTCCGGTACCAGTGCCAGACTCAGGCATTCGCTGCAGCCAGAAACCTGCACGGCCACATGTCTGGTCGGGGGATCTGTCTGAGTCCCCATGTTCTTTTTCCCAAGGGTTTTCGGGCGCGTTGCAACCATGTTCTATGAGGTCTAAGGTCTATCTGGCTAATCCTCTCCGCGCGCTGCTCTCCTTGCGCCGTTCTCCTCGCGCTAGCCTCTCCGTAGGCTAGCCGCCGCTCTCTGCTCCGCGTGCCGCTTGCTCTGAGGGGAGCTGCCGAGATGGCCGCTTTTAAAGTTTGCCGCGGCTCTCAGTCACGCCCCCTGCCACGTCAGCCTTTCGGTATTTCTTGAATTTTTCCTCAGGATTCCCGCTCAGACTCGGGTTTCCTTGCTCTATCCCGGCTTCACCGTCTCCGGGAAGCCCGGCTCCTTCTCGAAGCCTCAGCAAAAGCCAACAGCAAAAGCGAACAGCACTCGCCGCAGCCGCCCCACCGCTCCCACAGCCGCCGCTCTCTGCTCCGCGTGCCGCTTGCTCTGAGGGGAGCTGCCGAGATGGCCGCTTTTAAAGTTTGCCGCGGCTCTCAGTCACGCCCCCTGCCACGTCAGCCTTTCGGTTTCTCTTGAATTTTTCCTCAGGATTCCCGCTCAGACTCGGGTTTCCTTGCTCTATCCCGGCTTCACCGTCTCCGGGAAGCCCGGCTCCTTCTCGAAGCCTCAGCAAAAGCCAACAGCAAAAGCGAACAGCACTCGCCGCAGCCGCCCCACCGCTCCCACAGCCGCCGCTCTCTGCTCCGCGTGCCGCTTGCTCTGAGGGGAGCTGCCGAGATGGCCGCTTTTAAAGTTTGCCGCGGCTCTCAGTCACGCCCCCTGCCACGTCAGCCTTTCGGTTTCTCTTGAATTTTTCCTCAGGATTCCCGCTCAGACTCGGGTTTCCTTGCTCTATCCCGGCTTCACCGTCTCCGGGAAGCCCGGCTCCTTCTCGAAGCCTCAGCAAAAGCCAACAGCAAAAGCGAACAGCACTCGCCGCAGCCGCCCCACCGCTCCCACAGCCGCCGCTCTCTGCTCCGCGTGCCGCTTGCTCTGAGGGGAGCTGCCGAGATGGCCGCTTTTAAAGTTTGCCGCGGCTCTCAGTCACGCCCCCTGCCACGTCAGCCTTTCGGTTTCTCTTGAATTTTTCCTCAGGATTCCCGCTCAGACTCGGGTTTCCTTGCTCTATCCCGGCTTCACCGTCTCCGGGAAGCCCGGCTCCTTCTCGAAGCCTCAGCAAAAGCCAACAGCAAAAGCGAACAGCACTCGCCGCAGCCGCCCCACCGCTCCCACAGCCGCCGCTCTCTGCTCCGCGTGCCGCTTGCTCTGAGGGGAGCTGCCGAGATGGCCGCTTTTAAAGTTTGCCGCGGCTCTCAGTCACGCCCCCTGCCACGTCAGCCTTTCGGTTTCTCTTGAATTTTTCCTCAGGATTCCCGCTCAGACTCGGGTTTCCTTGCTCTATCCCGGCTTCACCGTCTCCGGGAAGCCCGGCTCCTTCTCGAAGCCTCAGCAAAAGCCAACAGCAAAAGCGAACAGCACTCGCCGCAGCCGCCCCACCGCTCCCACAGCCGCCGCTCTCTGCTCCGCGTGCCGCTTGCTCTGAGGGGAGCTGCCGAGATGGCCGCTTTTAAAGTTTGCCGCGGCTCTCAGTCACGCCCCCTGCCACGTCAGCCTTTCGGTTTCTCTTGAATTTTTCCTCAGGATTCCCGCTCAGACTCGGGTTTCCTTGCTCTATCCCGGCTTCACCGTCTCCGGGAAGCCCGGCTCCTTCTCGAAGCCTCAGCAAAAGCCAACAGCAAAAGCGAACAGCACTCGCCGCAGCCGCCCCACCGCTCCCACAGCCGCCGCTCTCTGCTCCGCGTGCCGCTTGCTCTGAGGGGAGCTGCCGAGATGGCCGCTTTTAAAGTTTGCCGCGGCTCTCAGTCACGCCCCCTGCCACGTCAGCCTTTCGGTTTCTCTTGAATTTTTCCTCAGGATTCCCGCTCAGACTCGGGTTTCCTTGCTCTATCCCGGCTTCACCGTCTCCGGGAAGCCCGGCTCCTTCTCGAAGCCTCAGCAAAAGCCAACAGCAAAAGCGAACAGCACTCGCCGCAGCCGCCCCACCGCTCCCACAGCCGCCGCTCTCTGCTCCGCGTGCCGCTTGCTCTGAGGGGAGCTGCCGAGATGGCCGCTTTTAAAGTTTGCCGCGGCTCTCAGTCACGCCCCCTGCCACGTCAGCCTTTCGGTTTCTCTTGAATTTTTCCTCAGGATTCCCGCTCAGACTCGGGTTTCCTTGCTCTATCCCGGCTTCACCGTCTCCGGGAAGCCCGGCTCCTTCTCGAAGCCTCAGCAAAAGCCAACAGCAAAAGCGAACAGCACTCGCCGCAGCCGCCCCACCGCTCCCACAGCCGCCGCTCTCTGCTCCGCGTGCCGCTTGCTCTGAGGGGAGCTGCCGAGATGGCCGCTTTTAAAGTTTGCCGCGGCTCTCAGTCACGCCCCCTGCCACGTCAGCCTTTCGGTTTCTCTTGAATTTTTCCTCAGGATTCCCGCTCAGACTCGGGTTTCCTTGCTCTATCCCGGCTTCACCGTCTCCGGGAAGCCCGGCTCCTTCTCGAAGCCTCAGCAAAAGCCAACAGCAAAAGCGAACAGCACTCGCCGCAGCCGCCCCACCGCTCCCACAGCCGCCGCTCTCTGCTCCGCGTGCCGCTTGCTCTCCCTAATTATCTCCCTTTGTGGTCACAAGAGGAAAAGGAAGAGTGAAATCATATGGCTGGGTGTAGAGACTGAGGGCAGGACCCTGCTCTTCTGGCACCAGCAGCCTCTTACTTGATGCTGCAGGATGATCTGGGTTTTATGGGATGGCATGTTGAGTAAGTCCACATTATCATACTGACGCACAGAAAAGACTCTACAGCTCCTGAAAAGTTCTAAAGTAGGGATGTTTATTCAGCGCCGGGTGCAAGGGGGATCGCTCCTCCGAACTTGCACACCTAGGGGCAAAGGCGTGTTTCTTTTTATAGCACTAAGTAATACATATTCATGAGGGGTGCATCATAAACATTCCATCATTGCATCAGGTCATTATAATATTCCACGCCTCTTGCTCCGCCTGGTGGCGCCTGCGCAGTGCTCCCTGGTGGTCCTCTTCGGGGGGCTCGGGAGGAAGGCTCCGAGTCTTCCTCAGTTGGCTGCGCATGCTCTGTGGGCCTCTGGCTCTTCTCCAGGCCGCGGGGTCGGTTCCCACCAGCTCGAATGCTGAGATGATGGGAATGGACCTTCCTCTGATCAGAAGGAGCAGGAGCCGTCCTCCCTTTTCTCAGCGGTCTTCTTCTAATCAGCAGCCTGTAGCCCCTGTTTCGTCCAGCAGGCAAGGTTCCCAAGCAAGAGAGGCAAGATTACATACTGCCCAAGCAAGAGCTGCATACTTCTTTGGTTAAACTATTGCTATTAACTCTTTTGCCCCCGTATCAGAACC
Source organism: Podargus strigoides (assembly GCA_028020825.1). Classification (NCBI taxonomy): domain Eukaryota; kingdom Metazoa; phylum Chordata; class Aves; order Caprimulgiformes; family Podargidae; genus Podargus; species Podargus strigoides. The sequence goes on from CM051662.1 coordinate 62,317,101, forward strand.
TCCTGGACTGTGGATGACTGAGTAGGCCTCCCAGCAAATATCAGGGTAGTTGTAGTAGTCCCCCATGACAACCAGGGCCTGCCTTTGCAAGACTGCTCTCAGCTGCCTGTAGAAGGCCTCATCAACCTCCTCACCCTGATCCAGTGGCCTGTAATAGACCCCCACAACAGTATCAGCCATGCCAGCCTGCCCCTTAATTCACACCCACAAGCTCTCCACTTGCTCCTGATCCGCCCCTGGCCAGAACTCAATACACCCTAGTTGCTCCCTCACGTAAACAGCAACTCCACCACCTCGCCTCGCTGGCCTGTCTTTCCTGACAAGGACACAGCCATCCCTGTCCACGTTCCAGGCACGCGAGCTGTCCCACCACGTCTCCGTAATCACCACGAGATCATAACCCCCCGACTGAACATGGATTTTGAACTCCTCCTGTTCATTCCCCGTGCTGCGTGCATTGGGGTACAGGCATTTCAGGGAGCGAGCTGAGCCCGCTGATTTCACCCTAGGGGGTGGGAGGCCCCCTGGTCTTCATCAGTACTAGAGCCCTGCCCCAGTGGTGCAAGGCCAGCTACAACCCCATCCCCCTTCGAATCTAGTTTAAAGCTCTCTGAATGAGTCCTGCTAATACCTGTCCCAGGACCCTTTTGCCCCTACAAGATCTAGTACATGAAAATCTAGTGCATGAAAAGCTTTTCTTGAGCACCTGGGAGTAGAGTCTGTGAGACATCAGGGCTTCAAAGGACTCTTTGAGGGAGGTTGTCAAGGGGAAGGTTTTCCCAAAATAAAGTTTTCAGATTTTATTTTGTGTAAGTGGAGAGTGGGAGCTTTTGTTTGTGAGAACAGACTCTTTGCAAACCAAAATGCTTTTGTAAGTCACATGTTGGGCTTCTAAGGAGAATCTGTTATAACCAGGCTTAAGCCCTGAAACTCTTAGGTGTCAGGGCACTTAATAGCGGATGGAGTTCTAAACAAAGTTTTGAAACCTCTTCAGGTATTTCAGTACCTTTGACTGTATTGATATGTCTCACAGGTCAGCAATTTTATTTCTACTTTCCAGTGAGAAAATGAGATTTAAGGATTGGTTTTGCTGATCTATTTAAATTTAAGCCATATTTCATATTGAGGTGTTAGAACTTCAAAAAATCCTGAAAGCAAATACATTAATTACTCCAAAACACTGCATTTTAAAAAACTTCAGGGATTTACTCTTAGAAAAGCTGCAAAACAGTAGTTTAAATGACAGAATAAAACTCTTCTGTTTTGTCTGTCTTCTGAGTTAGAGTAAGTCAATATTGTGATAATTTTTCTGATGTTTCAAGGAGTGAGTATATAACATAAGTACATCTGTAACGAAAGAGGTGCCAGACATCATGCAAGCTTGAAATCTAGTTGACTTTAATTGAGCTTTAGTAGAGTTCTTGTGCTGCACGTGCTCCAGCCTGTCTTTCGGGGCCATTGTAACTGCATTTCTGTCTGAGAAAACAATTTTTTGTTTGTCTTGCTGATGTGCACAAGTCTCAGAGGAGTGGGAGGACAGGAAGGCATGGTGACAGGTGCATAAATAGGCATTTGTTGCAGGATCCCTATCTGCTATTACCAGAAGCATCACTAGGTGAATGTGTGAGAGTTTGCCTCTGTACGTATGTGTTTTGCCAATCACTAGGCCTAGCACAAAGGACGCAGCCAGCAGAAAAACAATCCAGTAACCAGATTCTATTGTACATAGAAAAGTCAGTATATGGGGGATTGCTAGGGGTACAAACAAGTCAGATCACACATCATAGACATCAACCCCAGCGACCCCAGGAATGACACAGCATGACCAATAATAGGTGGAACAAACAAAGATACAAGGTATCCCATAGAAGAGATGGGAGACAACCAAGTCAATAGGCTGATCATGTAAGACAGAAGGAGCCCCATATTGTCTCCCCACAAAGCCCGCATTCACAAATGCCAGACCTGACTGGGGCCCAGTTGCAGGGAGAGGCAGGAGGTCCTTCCCCAACAGGAAACTCTGCAAAGTGCATCCACCTCACAGACAGACACCCCACCCTTCCTGCAAGTGGGCCCAGCTTTTATCCCCACAGCAGGAACCTGGCACTCATTGACCCAATGGGGGCACCTGGGGCTTGTTTACCCAAGGGCTTTCCTTACAAGGTCAGCTGCACCTTGGAGGAAAGCCAAAAGGCAAACTCATCCCCTCCTTTTGAAGGGCCATGGGGACCACCCATATGTCACCCTTAATTCAGGGCTGGGGGTTCAGACCCCAGCACTTCAGTATGGTAAGCGGGTTTGAAAAGCTGAGGCACCTCTGGAGTGATACTACAGAGCGTTTTGAAATGCGGTACTTAAGTTAGTTTTAGCAGAATGTATATGGACACATGGACTGTTCTTTTCCCCTTCCTCCCCTGCCACAAAGTGTGTGTTTCTTTGTGTTAGCAATGCAGAGCTGGCTTGTTGGCTATAAGCGTACGATCCCACCTCTGTCAAGTTAGCTGTTTTACAGTGTTTCTGCCAACTTCAATGCTAGCTATCATAGGACATGTGGGTTTTACTTCATGATCTTAGAGGTCTCTTCCAACCAAGGCTATTCTATGATTCTATATCTCAGGTAGTGTAAAGCCTACTAGTAGTACACAGAATTCTAACAGATGTGAATTGGGAGAGTGAGTTCATGTAAGCTCAGAGCTTTGTGTAATGTGGCCAAGGCATTTCAGAAGCTGGTAATACCAGGTTTAAAGTCAAGCAAGGCCTGATCCTGTATCCTGAGATTACAGCATGATTAGTAATACTATGGGGCTGCCTTCTTCCTGACAGAAATTCTTCGTTTTTAATAGAAGTAGTGGGAAATGTATGCTTCAAATGATACCAGATGTATGAACAAGTGGGGGAGGAGGAAGAGAGGGATCCCCCTCCTGTCCACGTTGCATTAGGTCACTTGCTCTGAACATATGCATAACTTTCAAAATTGTAAGTGGATGATTTTTCCTGTAGGAGGCCATTCTTTACCTCTAAACAATATTTTTCTTCTTACGTTTAAGGTCTCCTTATGGTTCCATCTGGTTTGGTAGTTGTGGCAGTCCTTAGTCATACAAGTCCTGTGGCTTTTGTTTGGGCTTTTTGTTTGTTTTTCCCTTATAGAAAATGAACATATGGCTGGCTTTTTTTTTTTAAAGTGATATTTTGTACTAAAGTTATATCCAAAGTTGTGAGTTTTTCTGAAATAAATGTCTAGAAGCTATTTGACTGAAAAGATATTCTGTGACGACAGATGACACGGACTCCTCTCATGGGGTGAAGAGAAGACCTTTTATTGTGCTACAACTCTGGTTTTTATAACCCCTGCCCCAGCCCCACAAAGCGCTATGCAGCAATATTTCTCAGATGAGGTATTGTTCTTTCTTTGCACAAACTTATTGCATGCTGGTCTTGTGAATCCTGTTATCACAAAAGCAACGTCCGCACATTCTGCTTTGATCAAGGTTAGTTCCTTGTACTTTCCTCCCGATTCTTTGTTCCCTTCTTGTGCTCATCTTTCCCATGGCTTGCATCCAACCAGCTGTATAATGTCCATATCGCCGTCCTTGGTGATATTGCCATCCTTGGCAGAAACTTCGCTGTGTCCATCCTCCACAATATTCAACCTTCTGTAGAGCTCTTCAGATTTAGAATATACTTGTCAGTCAAACACACATATCTATTTCCCATTACTTTTATCGTGGTTTTGTTTTGGTGTATCAATGAAGTGTGCCAGATTTGTTGCTAAAGGCTGAAGATGCAATTTTTAGGCTTTCTAATAACCACTGGAATAGATGACTTATTTTTAGATCAAGTTTTTGGCAAAAGCTGGTTAGCAGAAGCCTCTTTAATTCCACCTCAGTAAAAAAATACATAAGCTGTAGGAATGTATTTAAAGGAGAATGGCCACATAGTGAACCAGCCATACGGGATGTTGGCCTAGGCACGTAGCCACATTCTAGAAGCTACTTCAAAGGAAGAAAAAATAAGAAAGGGCAACGACTGCTTCCCTAAGGAATGCAGGAGTGAACAGATAAGAGTGACCAATTGGACACTGCGTGGGAAGAGCTTAAGAACCAACGGGAGCTGAACTGAGCTGCATGCTTGCCTCGTGCTAGAGACTTTTAACCAATCAGATAATGTGTGATCACATGTAGGGAAAGAAAGATTGTATAAAAGGGACAGAAAGTAAATAAATCGGCTTCTGTTTGATTCACATTGAATCGTGCGGAGTCCAGTTTTTCTCCTCAATAAGCTTGCAAAAAAAAGTCATAACCTCACTTCTGTCATAACTGTGCGTGCATACAGTATGAAGGACATGTAAACTGGTAGCTAATAAAAATGCTATTCAGGTTTGAAAGTTGCTTTGGGCACTGAAATAGAAATGGGATGAAATCAGTGCAGTCGATCCCTGCTGTAGTGTTTCAGTAAATTGTTTTGGAAAATACTTCGCTTGATCATTAATGTTGTTTGCACAGGGGAGGGTTGACATTAGTTCATAGGTAAAGGATAATCACCATAATCACTTAGTAATTACCTCGTTACTGATTGATATTAATCATTTTATTGTGCAGTCAGTAAACATTTATGTGATTGTTTTAGGTGAACCTGCATCATTAATCCCTATCGCAAGTGGTAACCCCATGAATGCCTTGGAGATGGTATTGAAATTGCTGTGCAGAGTAGTCTTCTGGTAATTTTAAAAAAAATTAAAACTCCACCACCACCAAAACCCCAGACAACAAAACAAAACCTTGTGGTTTTATCATTTGCAGTGCCTGCCTTGACCTGGCTGGCTGGTTAAGGCTGTACAAAGACCTACCAATTAAATACTCCATGCCCAAATACTAAGTGTACAAAGGAACAGGAAATGTAAACTCAGGTGTGCTTTCAGCTGCTTGGAAGTAGAACTGTTATTTATCAGTTATGTTTGTGTAATTTCTTTAAAGCAGTATCCTGTAGTCTCTTTCAGTCATACTAGATTAAAATTAGGTTTCCCCCCCCCTCAAAATAGATAGTGTCTCTTCAGAGGAGAAACCTTGGGAGTCAGGAGGAAGGCTTGTTACAGATCATGTAATGTTCCTTAATAACAATGTCTTTTCCCTCTTAAGGCATCGCTGGCTTCACTCAATGACAGATGACCCTCCAACTACTCACCTACCAGGTACTCGTAAATTTATCTGGGAGAACCATAAATTCAATCTGAGTGGCACTCCTGGGCAGTATGTACCTTACTCTACTACTCGCAAGAAGATAGAGGAGTGGATCCCACCTACAACAGCTAGCAAATAACAACAAAAAATGTGACTTGCCACAGCTTTGGCTTAGTGTAAATTGCACTTTCACTGGTTTTGTTCAAAATAAAAGCCTCCTATAACAGCTGTCGTTTAGTTTATTGAACTGGGGGAAAACAAGTGAGGAAACATTGGGAAGAGGTAATGCGTGACAAGTCTTAATCTCATCAAGGTATTGGGCTTTTTGTCATGTTGTCAGTGGCTCTTGTCTTCATATAAGTGGCTCTTTTCTTCATATAAGCAGCTCTTAAACTCTTTTTTAGCATGATAACCATTCCTGTGACAGTCACTTCTCACATTTGTACCACTCAACAGAATACAAATATAAATTTGAAATACAGGATTCTCATCTTTAACTTTATACTATTATAGTCTCTGCCTGGCAAATAATGTAGTATTCCTGTACTGGTTTAGGAAGCTATTTCTTTAAATATTTATAGGGTGTGGTTTGCGTGGCAAGGCTTTGGTAGTGGGGGGTGCTACAGGGGTGGCTTCTGTGAGAAGCTGCTAGAAGCTCCCCCTCTGTCCAACAGCCAATGCCAGCCAGCTCCAAGATGGACCCGTCACTGAGCAAGGCTGAGCCCATCAGTGATGGTGGTAGTGCCTCTGTGATAACGTATTTAAGGAGTGGAAAAAGTTGCTGTGCAACAGCAATTGCATCTGGAGAGAGGGGTGAGAATGTGTGAGAGCAACAACTCTGCAGACCCCATGGTCAGTGAAGGAGGGAGAGGAGGTGTTCCAGGTGCCAGAGCAGATTCCCCTGCAGCCTGTGGTAAAGACCATGGTCAGGCAGGCTGTCCCCTGCTCTGATTTGATTGACAATAAATTAAATTAATTTCCCCAAGTTGAGTCTGTTTTGCCTGTGATGGTAATGGGTGAGTGACCTCCCTGTCATTACCTCAACCCATGAGCCTTTCATTGTATTTTCTCTCCCCTGTCCAGCTGAGGAGGGGAGTGATAGAGCGGCTTTGGTGGGCATCTGGCATCCAGCTGAGGTCAGCCCACCACATAAGTTGAGATAAAGACAGAGAGTCTTCTTACCAGTCTCCCTGAGGTGCCACTATCTGCAGGGGTCAGTTGGAACCGGCCATGTCCAGCACAGGGCAGCCCCGGCCGCTCCTCACAGAGTCCTCTGCAGCCCCCACTGACAGTGTCTGGGTGCCTGCACCCAATGCACTGACTTACTTACAAAAAACCATTGTTAAAGACAACTAAGAAGGGCTTTGAATGTATTACATGCTTGCAATTGTTTGTCAAGAAGAAAAAATCTACTTTGCTCCCTGACGGCTGCACTGCTGGCTCTGTGCTGGCTGCTTTTCCTTGCCATCCCCACCTGACTGGGTCACTTAAACCCCAGTTGCTTCCTTATTAAAGCAATTTCCTTAGTAATTCATTATTTAAAGGTGGTTTTTTTAGTGTTAATTGCATTAAACTAATTCTAGTCTTTTAAATTAATAGGAAGTAGCACTTACTGAGATCTCCTAACCTATCTAATTTGGGCTCATCCTCCTGCCCCACTGGGCTGAAGCAAGCCAAATACAGGAAATAAAGCATATGCAGAAAAATCAGCAGTCTTCCACAGGGCTCTCTGTAAACACTTCTGTGATTCAGTCTTTTTATCAGCAACTTAATTCACGTATGGAAGTTCATCTTTGTTGATAACATCTGCCTCAGTATCCAATCTCAGTTACTTTCCGGTCTAAATGACATTTTAAATGCCAAGCTGGCCTAATGTTGCAGCAGATGGTGTCTTCAACCAAGTGCATCTGAAGCACTGACAAGAATATTCCCCATACATTAAATGGAAGTTTTAAAAGAGGCAACTTTCTGACATGGGAACCATCTCATTAAGAAGACAAGTGCCTCTTCCAGAAGCAGAAGAGTGCTGAAACTCACTTTTATTTTAAAATTATGTCTTTATTAGTAGCTTTTCACATCCCCACAGTCCAGGGCAGCCCTTTGCTGTAGCTGCCTCTGAACTATCGCTGTGCTGACAGCACACTCAGCTCAGCCCCGTGCATTGTCATGGAGCCGTTCCCTCAGCGGGGCACTGCATTCTCCCTCTGGGCTGCCTGGGGCTGCACCCCTCTGCCCAATACAGCCGAAACTGGCCATGAGGCATGAGGGTGGAGAATGACGGAGGAAGAAGCTTCAGGAAACCATCTCCCCATGTGAATATCCCAGTAACAATAGGTCAGTACTGGGGCGTGCAACACGGCTCTGCAGCATAGACCCTACAGCAGCTGCACCGCTGCTACATGCACCTCCTCTGTGCCGCGTTCAACCCCCTGCCAAGCGGGTTAGTGTTGCATGCCAGGACATGCTGCCTCATCCCCATCACTGGGGGTGACTCTTTGCCAGCAGACAGTTTATCAAGACCCTGGTAGTCCAACAGCCCAGTTCAACACAACTCAGCATCAAAATAACAAGAATGGGTTCCATCAGCAGGATCCATCAGTGGCACGCTGCTCACTAAGCCTCTAGATTTTGACCTTAAGACCCAAAAATTGCCCTGCCTGCACAGATGTGAAGCAGGTGGAGGTTGCCTTTCAGAGAAAGGACCTGTGCTGTAGGTGAGTACAAACAACACTGTTCAATGTTCTCGAGACTTGGTACTGGATGTGATGTTGAAAGCAGCTAATGAATCTGCTGTAGCTCTGTTTGATAAAATGTTACTTCACCAGATGAGACAGATGGAGGGGAGAGGCAGCACTAGCATCACACTGAAGAGCTTGCAGAAAAGAGCTATCATTTCATAACCATTTCTGGCTACAACAAAAGAAGAAATCTTTGACAGGTGAGGCCATCTGGAGCCATTTAAGAAAGCTGGAAGGAGAGAGGAGGAGGCCTTGTCCTTTTCTGTCCAACCTGTGCTGTGCTGCTGACTCCTGCATGCTGTGCCCACCCTTGAGAACACACCAAGAACATTTGAGTGCTCACCACCTCGCATTTCTAGGTCATATAAGCTCAGGCTTCAAATTTTGGGGTGTTTCCTGCTAAGGTAGGTGCTAGGAAGTAATCTGGAGTGGGAATTACAGGGATGATTGTTTTGGATACAGCTGGAAGTCACCAGCCCAGCAAGCTGGGGTATCTATTTTTCACAGCTGCAATGCATTCAGAGTGAAACCTTTGAGTTACTAATTCTGTGGGGCTTATTATTCTGCTGGCAACTGAGAGGGAGAGAAGAAACAGATTGTTGCTTTGCTAGGAGTTCAAAACAACAGCAAGTCTAAAGGCTCTCCCTTCACATGGTGTACACAAGGGGTATACAAAAGTGGGTACTTCAAGGTGGGGGGGAAAGTGGCAGACTTTGAATGGCACTGCAGGTTGCTCACACAAGTCCTACAGTCAATGCTGCATTATACCAGAGGGAAGATGATTTCAGTGGAAGAGATCAGAGCAGCGCATGTCAGCAGGTAAATGCCTAGCAGGGATTTCCTCCTGGAGACCTGCTGAGCTTTGAACACTACCCTCTGGTTTCCAAGCAGAACAGAGCCCGCACATCAGAGCTAACTCGGGAAGCTCTCGCTTCCAGCCAAATTTCAGTCTGGAGTCCAGGAAGGGGAGCGCTTTGCTGTGTGTGCCATTCCCAGCTGCCAGCAGGATCACAACCACACTCAGCCTGCAGAGAATCTCGGAGCCACTGGGGACTTCCCTTTGCTGAAGAGCCAAAACCAGGTCTGGCCATTTCCTTTACTTACTTACTTTTTGAATCACGTGAACCCACGTAATGTCATTACCCAGACTAATAAATTTTGCAAGCGCCCTTAGCTTTGTTCACATGCAGCAAACACAAAGGGCAGAATCAAACGAGGATTTTGAGAAAAACAGTAGTGTTTTCAAAATTTATATATGTAACGATCACCTATTAGATGGTTTGGTTTTTTTGAAAAAGCACTTTAAGACTTATAAATATAATTTCCTCTATGGATTTTACTTGGAGGTTTTGAGTCACGATTTTTCTCCTATTAAATATCAACAGAGTAAAAACCCACTAGAACATGAATACATGTGCTAAGCAATATGTGTTTACACAAATGTGCATAGATAGATACACTTGTAGTAGGAAAAAGAAATACCAAATTTAGCATAAAGACTATATTTAGTTGGAAACTTGCATTACAAAGTTTTCAACAAACAATGCTAAACTTCCTTTGTCAAATTATGAAGATATGTAATACCAGTTAAAAACTGATATTCAAATCAAAGTTTCTTGCTTGTTAATTAAAATCATTAATCACTTCACTTAGATCAGTTTGTCCTGCACTACAAACCTGATAAAGCAGAAGAGATTGATTTTGATGTTGCAACCAAAAATTGTTTGTGCACACAGGAGCGAAAATAAGAGTTACTGGCTAATTTTCAAGTGGATGTTTTGAACAGGAGCAATGATTACAGGACAGCTTCACAAATTGCTTTTAAAATCTAAATTGTTTTGAAATTTGTTCCCAGTAAGAAGGATATGCATCAAACTAAAATTTTTGAAGCCTATCTTTTTATTTAAATCATGCACCAAAACTTACATTAATAGCTTAGTGTAATTTAATCTCTGTAATAACTACAGTGGTTATAAAATCTATTTAAATAATTTGTACTACTGTTAGCATCACTTAAGCAAATTGCAACTCAAGAGACTTCTGTTTTACTTTGATTTATGTTGCTAGAATATTGTATCTATTTCTTTCTCTTTGTCTATGGTGTAATTTCTTTCCCACTCTTCTAATGGACTGCTCAATTTTATCCCTGTGAGATGTATTTTAAATATTAGTTTTATGGCAAGTGGTTGTAGGACTATTTTATATCCTTCATAGCCCAAAGGGGTTTTAGTTGATGGAATAGCAATCCATCAAAACACAGCCTGAATGTAACAGATGAAGTCTCATGTGGTCAAGCACTCACACACAGGCCTATTAGTAGGGGTTTATTTGAGGGTAACCATCCATAAAAATTCAGTGAGGCAAAACCAAATTCAGCAATATCTGTCTCTGTAGTGCTTCCCTCATGTCTTGCAGCAAAACACTGGCCGGAGGAAACAAGAAAACTGTACCATGTTTTAATTTGAGGCAGCTGTGTTAAGAAAGAAAAGGATTTATTTACCCTGACTGTTGGGAAGTCCATGGAGCTGCTTTACTTTCCAAAGGAAAATAGCTAAAACTGCAATGTTTTTACAGCATGAGCCTTAGGTACACCTCACTTGCCCACAATGCAGAAGAAAGACCATTGTTGGCACAGGTGAGACGGTTTGTTATTTGGCACATCTGAAGTGCTGGGGTCTGAACCCCCAGCCCTGAATTAAGGGTGACATATGGGTGGTCCCCATGGCCCTTCAAAAGGAGGGGATGAGTTTGCCTTTTGGCTTTCCTCCAAGGTGCAGCTGACCTTGTAAGGAAAGCCCTTGGGTAAACAAGCCCCAGGTGCCCCCATTGGGTCAATGAGTGCCAGGTTCCTGCTGTGGGGATAAAAGCTGGGCCCACTTGCAGGAAGGGTGGGGTGTCTGTCTGTGAGGTGGATGCACTGTGCAGAGGTTCCTGTTGGGGAAGGACCTCCTGCCTCTCCCTGCAACTGGGCCCCAGTCAGGTTTGGTGCTAGTGAACGCAGGCTCTGTGAGAACAATATGTGGCTACCTCTCCTGTATGATCAGCCTCTTGGCTTGGCTGTCTCCCATCTCTGCCATGGGAGACTTGTTTGCTCTGTTTGTTCCACCGATTGTTGGCCGTGTTGTATCATTCCTGGGGTTGATGCCTGTTATGTGTAACCTCATTGACTTGTTTGTACCCCCAGCAATCACCCATGTACTGACCTTTTTGTATACAACAGAATCTGGTTACTGGTTTGTTCTACTGCTGCCTGTGTCACCAAACAGGACTTATCAACACCAATGTGATGGAGATAAGCAGACACTTCTTTATTGACGCACGGAGTGTATGGGGGATATCTCCACCTAGCGTATCCCGGGTTACATCACCTTTAGCAAGGTTTTTATACATTTGACTTCCATTGTATAAGCTATTTAACATAAAACTGCATGTACTACTTGCTTTCAATTGCTCATTAAGATTAACCTTTACCTTGATTGGCCCCTAATGATTGGTCAGATTACATCACTTCATGCATATTCATTTCTAATAACAATCATTGGTCACCTATAGTTACGCCACGGTCGCGCTATTGATGGTACCCTCTGATATTGAGATTAGGATGGGGAGGGGGATAAGGGGATCTTTAAGCAGCATAAACTGGTCACTGTGACTTTAGCCACTATATGATTAATGACTGTATTGTTTCCACGGTGGTTGCTTAAACATAATATTTTACTTTCTTGACTACATGGTTTCTAGTTACAGACAATGCTGGGCCTCAGCTGCTTGTACCCCCTGTTCACTTCATGTCCTTTAGCTGCTGGTACCCCCTGTTTGTTCTGTGTGCTTTCTGTGATTACTAGAACAAAACACAGTTACTCCCTCTTATGATTCGATTAGGCCTAACTTGATTTTAGCTAAACTAAAATCATAAAATCATCAGAATCTGATCAGTTTGGTAACATTTCCCCCCTTTGAAAGTATTGATAATCATACTCAATACTTTCACTTATTTATAGTGTGATTTCACGGAACCCCGAGTTGTCATATGATGGTGGATCTTTTGATGGTTCATCTCGTTGTCTTGCCACTGCTTGTATAATCATCCGATTAAATTCTGTTTTTCGTGTCAATTGTCGTTCCAAACATTTGTGTGCCAGAATGAGTGCTAGAAATACCAATGCTAGAATGATTAGAGTCTCAATTAATGATTTTATCCATGAACTCAGATTCAATCCTAATCCACTGAAAATTTTACCTATCCAGTTTTCCGACATGTCCTCTCTAAGTTCGTGTGTTTCTTGTTCTATTTTTCCTAATAACTCCAGATCGTGCTCGACATCTTCAGTTACATTTGGAATATGTACACAACAATGGTCTATTCTATCTCTTAAAAATCAACACACACCATGCTCCTTTAGCAGCAGGATATCAAGTGCCATCCTGTTCTGTAAAGCCATCCTTGATGTAGCCTGCAACTGTATATTCATTTTTCTGAACCCTCTGCGTGTCACATTTGCCAACCGTTCAACCTGTCCAGTTAGCTGATACAACCACTTTCTATTTCTATAGGACGCTATAGGATTTAGGAGAGATTCTAATACCCATCCTATTTTCACCCCTGCTCCTGGATCATTCCAGGTTTCATCATCTTCGTTTCCTCTTTCTGATCTTTTTAGTCGTGTTATGTGCAAATTTTCTTGATTTCCCTTGAAGGGAGCCTTTTTCCATATAGGGCATAATGTGGGTAATCCCAATGTTATTTGTTTAACTTTTCCGTCAATGTTTAAATGTGTGGTCCAGGTACCATCACTCATTACCCAGACTAAATGCCCAGGGCTTGGAATTGCATACCTTTGGCAACTAACCTTCCAGAGACTAGTTACATTCAAATTATTTTCTAGTCCCCGGCATAAGCACCCAAATTTTAGAGCCGCTGCTAGAGGGGGTATGCGTTGAAATGCTTGGTTCACTGTACTACAATTGTATATTTGTTTACATTGCCACCAAGGAACTACTTTTTCTTTTTCCCTTGTAGATGTACTTTTATCTATTACAATTGGATTTGTTGAAAATTTTAGTCCATCCCATGTAAAACACCATGATGTCTCTGCCATGTACTGAAATTGTAAAAGTATGCTTGTAGACCAAATGGATTCCCACTTCTCTTCTAGTCCTGTGGTTCGGTTAGCTCTTTCGCATTCCCATTTCATGATTGTTCTAGATACATTTCGTTTTATTTGTTCATCGTAAGAACAATACCCTCTATTTCTATCATCACACGTTGGCCCACTACAAAGAAAACGTATTTGGCTTGTTGGCTCTCTTGATTCAAAAATAGAATTTGGCAACTTGTGACAATCGTCTTTATTCCCTGGAAACTTCCATCTCTTTCTAATTTTCTCTACTTTTTCTTGCCATTCTACTACCGGCTTCTGTTTACAGTGGGTAGTTTCATTTTTTTTCTCTACTGTAGTCAGATTCATTGTCAAAATTCCCCATGGAATTGATTCTCCAACTGCTCGTGGAATTGGCAGGCAAGCAGTAATTTGTGACACATTTTGTAATTTTGCAAATTCTTTGATCAAACCTATTATTAAATTTTCTTCTCGCGTTTTACCTGGTACCGATATTACCTGTTCTGTGTCTGGTTCTTTACCTATTTCTCGTTTTTTCTTTATTACCCTTTTATCTTTTACCTGTGGTTGTCTCTCTACACCTTTTCCCCAGCCATTCAAATCACAGGTTTGAATCTGAGTGTTGTTGTTTACTTGTGCTAGGTCTGGTAACGACCTTTCTTCCATCCAGGTTTCCACCATCATAGACTGCAACAAAAAAATAAAATTCAGATAATTAATCATGTTTCAATGTCAGTTTTAAAGTCTCTGGATCTCCAATCACTCTCCAGTTTGAGGATGGTGCTTTCTTCACTCTGGTATAATGGATCCAAGCATCAGATTCAGCGATCTTGATTGCAGTGAACGTAGTCAGCAACACTTGATAAGGTCCTTTCCAGTTCTCTTGTAGAGGCTCTGATGTCCAGGTCTTTATGTAGACATAGTCTCCAGGCTGGAAGTTATGGACAGGATTCTCCAAAGTCAAGGGTCGATTCCACACCACTGTGCTCCGGAGTTTAGCTAGAGTTTTTCCAAGAGAAAGCAAATAATTATACACATCCTGTTTTCCTTTTATATGCATACTTGGATTGGGTTCAGGCGTTTCATATGGTTTTCCATACATTAATTCATAGGGGCTGACTGACATCCCACTTCTTGGCTGTATTCGAATACGCAATAATGCCAATGGGAGTGCTTGAGGCCATTTCAAATTAGCCTCCTGACAAATTTTGCTAATCTGTCTTTTTAAAGTTTGATTCATTCTTTCTACTTTTCCACTAGACTGAGGCCTCCAAGAGGCATGTAAATCCCAGGTTATTCCCAGAGTTTTACTTATATCTTGTATTACAGTTGCTACAAAATGTGGGCCCCTATCTGATGATATCCTGAGGGGCACCCCAAACCTTGGAATTATTTCTTGTAAAAGCCACTTAACTGTTTCTTTAGCTTGATTTGTACGACAGGGAAAGGCCTCCGGCCATCCAGAAAAAGTATCAACCCCGACCAGAATATACCGATACCCTCTGCATCTGGGTAATTCAGTAAAATCAATCTGCCAGTAATCACCAGGTTCCATCCCAGTTTTTAACTTACCCGTTTGAACCTTCCTCTGTATGACTGGATTATTCTTTAGGCATACTTCACACTTAACAGTAACTGATTTAGCCATTTCTAACATCTTTACTGATATTACGTGCCTTTTCAGGAATGTCACCAAGGCTTCCACGCCCCAGTGGCATTCCTGATGTTTTATCTGTAGAATTTCTTTCATAATTAATGGGGGCACTACAACTTGACCTTCAGAAGTTGTCCACCATCCTTCTGGATTTTTCTTTGCATTTACCAGTTGAGCCAATTTCTCATCTTCTTTTGAATACTTTGGAAGTTCTTTAGGGAGTGTTACAGTCCTAGTGGGAATTAATGCCATTTCTAGTGCTCGTTTTAGGGCTGCCTTCTTAGCAGCTTGATCAGCCAATCTGTTTCCTTCAGCTACTTTTGTACTTCCGGTTTGATGTGCTTTACAGTGCATGATTGCTACTTGGGCCGGTTCTTGAACCGCCAACAATAATTGTAAGACTTCCTTTTGATGCTTAATATTTGCCCCCTGGGAGGACAAGAGTCCTCTTTCTTTCCACAGGGCTCCATGGACATGGACTACTCCAAAAGCATATTTTGAGTCTGTCCATATGTTTACTTTCTTTCCTTTACTTAATTCCAGAGCTCTTATTAAAGCAACCAGTTCTGCTTTCTGAGCTGATGTCGTGTTAGGTAATGCATTTGCTTCTATCACAGAATTTTCAGTTGTTACCGCATATCCAGCATATCGAGTTCCGTTCTGCACAAAGCCACTGCCATCTGTGAACAGCTCCCACTCAGGGTCCTCGAACGGGACATCCTTCAGGTCTTCTCGGCTGGAGTATGTGTGCTCAATAGTCGTTAAGCAGTCATGCTCGGGTCTCTCTTCTTCCTGTGAAGCACTTAAGAAAACTGCAGGATTCACAAGGTTAGTTGTTTTTAATATCACATCATCCTGTTCGGTAAGGATTACTTGGTATTTCATCATCCTGCTAGGGGAGAGCCAATGCCCTCCTTTTTGCTCCAGCACTGTAATAACCATGTGTGGGACATAAACTGTGATGACTCTCCCCAGAGTGAGCTTGCGGGCTTCTTGTATCAGTATGACTGTTGCTGCTACTGCTCGCAAGCAGGCAGGCCATCCCTTACTCACTGTGTCCAGTTGTTTGGAAAAGTATCCCACCGGCCTTTTCCAGCTTCCCATCCTTTGGGTCAGGACTCCCAGAGCAAGGTGTTGCCTCTCATGGACAAACAACTGAAAGTCTTTGGTTAGGTCAGGCAATCCTAGAGCTGGTGCTGACATTAAAGCTTGCTTAAGGTCTCGAAAGGCCTGTTGTTGCTGGTAACCCCACACAATAGGAGTAGATTTCTGGGCCTCGTAGAGTGGTTTGGCTATCAGCCCATGGTTCATAATCCAAAGACGACACCACCCGGTCATTCCCAGAAACGCTCTTAATTCATGCATAGTCCGAGGTTCAGGGATAGCACAAATTGCTTCCTTTCGGTCAGTTCCCAGCTTTCTCTGCCCTTTTGAAATCTCGAAGCCCACGTATATTACCGTTTGGCTTGCTATTTGGGCTTTCTTTTTAGACACCTTATACCCATTAAGTCCCAGGAAATTTAAAAGTTCAATGGTTACCTGGATACAAGCAGGCTTCTCTTTGGTAGCTATCAGAGTATCATCCACATACTGTAGGAGCAGGTGATCTGGTCGTGGCGGCGTTGTCTTTTCCTTTGTCCAAATTTCCAGTCCCTTTGCCAGCTGGTTACCGAACATCGTTGGGCTGTTTTTAAATCCTTGGGGTAGCTGTGTCCATGTTAATTGTGTTTTACGCCCTGTCAGTGGGTCTTCCCACTCAAAAGCAAATAAATTACGGCTTTCCTGGTCCAGGGGTATGCAAAAGAAAGCATCTTTCAAATCAAGCACTGTAAACCACTGATATGTCTCTCTGAGGGCAGTTAATAATGTATATGGATTTGCCACTACTGGATGGATATCTTTTACGATCTGATTTACAGGTCGCAGATCCTGCACCAGTCTAAAATCACCTGAGGGTTTCCGTATTGGTAGGATAGGGGTATTATACTCTGACTCGCACTCTTCTAAAATGTTATATTTCAAAAATTTATCAATCAGCTTTTTAATTCCTTGCTTTGCTTCTGGTTTAATTGGATATTGTCTAATCCTTACCGGTTTTGCTCCTTTTTTTAATTCAATTTTCACAGGTTGGGCCAATTTAGATTTTCCTGGGATATCGGTTTCCCATACCATGGGGATTACTGCATTGTTTACTTCTGGGGGAATTTCTTGTACTCTTGGTTTTTCTGATATCATCAAAATTTCTCCCGTTTTTGATTCAGGTATTTTTAAAAACAACTCCCCGTCTTCAAAGACAATTTGTGCATTTAATTTAGATAGCAAATCTCTTCCCATTAAGGGTATCGGACAATCTGGAACATACAGAAATTCATGTGTTATACTTTTGCCTCCAAATTTCAAATCCAAGGGCTGTAGGAATGGTCGGTTTTCCTCTTTCCCTGTGGCTCCAATAATATTTGCTGGTTTTGTTCCTATTTTCCCTTTTTCTGTATTCAAAACTGAAAATGTTGCTCCCATATCAACCAAAAATGTAACCTCTTTTTCTCCCAGCTTAATGGTAACCAGAGGCTCAGCTGGGTTTGCCTCCGGTCCCCGTCAATCTGTATGTTCTCCCAGAACCATTACTCTTGCTGCTGCTTGCTGACCATTCAGTTTCTTTGGGCATTCATTTCTCCAGTGCCCCTCCTCTTTACAAAAGGCACATTGATTTATTCTGAGGGGGACTCTATTACCTATTCTTCCTCTTCCCCCCCGCACTCCCCCCTTTGGGTAACCCCTCCCTCTCCCTTGACTTGGGAAATTCTGTGCTCCAGTTAGTGCTGCAAGCAATTGTTTTTGTTTTCGGACTTCATTTTCCTTTTCTCTATTATTGTAAACTTTCCACGCTACTTCTAATAATCTATCCAAATTTCGGATTTCCCTTCCCTCCAATTTTTGAAGCTTCCTTCTTATATCTTCCTGAGATTGTCCCAAAAAGATTAATGCCAATTGTGCT
Organism: Podargus strigoides; assembly: GCA_028020825.1. Lineage (NCBI taxonomy): Eukaryota > Metazoa > Chordata > Aves > Caprimulgiformes > Podargidae > Podargus > Podargus strigoides. Next base: position 62,334,785 of record CM051662.1, read on the forward strand.
TTGGTTTCTTCTGCTTCAGGCTGCATATCTGTGTACTTGTGAACAGCTTCTTTCAATCTTTCTAAAAATGCTGTAGGGGATTCATTTTTCTCTTGTCGAATATCATAGAACTTGGACCAATTTATAGCTTTAGGCATAGCGTTTTGGACACCAAATAGGATCCATTGTTGGTATCGTTTTAATCTCTGCAAGTGCTCAGCTTGGTTTGGATCCCACTGGGGATCACCAGTAGGGAAATTCTGGTCTATAGTGCCGTCTATTGTCTGTGTATGGATGTCTTCTTCTGCCTGCATTCTAGCAGTTCTCAGAACCATTTGTTTCTCAGTGGAATCCATAAGGGTGTCCAAAATTACCTGCAGATCATCCCAATCTGGATTCTGAGTTTTAATTATCATTCCCATTACTCTTCCTACCTTACCCGGGTCTTCTCTATAAGGGCCAGCTGATTCCTTCCAAAGAATTAAATCAGAAGGTGAAAAAGGTACTTTTACATATACTGGCCCATTTTGCCCAACCCCTTGTCTCAATGGAGCAATTAAATGTTTCCCGGCCCTTGATCTTAAGGGGGTTATTAAATGAGTACGATGCCGGGTTCTCCTGGACACTGGTGAAGAAGGTTCTGTTTTAGACTCCTCATCCTCAATTCCACTACTGTCTGGACGAGGTTGAACCTCTTCTCTTAAATCAGTGCCCCGGGCAGATTGCTCTGTTTGTTGTCCAGATCTAGGGTCAGGCTCATATTCGGGGAGAGGTAATGCGATAGGGGGATATATAGGAACTACTGGAGCGGTGGGAGCAATGTCTAGTTCAGGACCTGTATCTACCTGTCCCTCTTTTTTGAGTGCTAGATGCTTAAGACACATTTTAGTAGCGGTGCATGCAGGGCAATGTTCCTGGACCTTTTTACCCTTTTTCATAAGAGGCATTATTTGGTCAGTCATCCCACATTCCTTTTGCCACTCAGGTTTTTCCCTTAGATAGAAAAACAAATCCACATACGGGGCTTCATCCCACTTTCCTTCTCGTTTACAAAATAACATTAACTGTAAAATAATATTATAGTTTAAAGTTCCATTTAAGGGCCATACCTCCTGATCTTCTAGCTTATACATTGGCCACACATGATTACAGTATTCGATAAGTTGATTTTTACGCAACTCACGCAACTCTTTCCAGTGAGCCAAAAGGCAACCCAAAGGAGAGGTCCTTGGTATAGAACCCTCATTTCTCTCCTTAAACAACTTTGGGAGCTTAAATGCCATTGTTATACCACCACAGTATAATATAATATTATTATATAATAATAATACAATTATATAATATAATATAATATTTTTAACACTCGTTTCGTCCTTTCGCTTCGCTTATCTCTGGCTGCACCCCTCGCGGGATAACAGAACCGCGGATCAAAGCTCCCTCTCGCTTCGCACGCAATTGTGCGTCTCAGACTCACTCAGTCACACTCCACAGAGCTCCACAGTTATTACAGAAATACCAGATGTGTGCACAACCCTTTTCCTGAGAGTACTCAAATTACCCAGATACCAGATACGGCAGGACTCCAACCTGCATACACCGATGCCAACCCTGCGAAACTTTCGTATTCGTCTTACCGGGCGGCGCCTAGGCTTCCACAGACGGGTACGCTCTCAGTCCAACCCTGCGCAGCTTTCGCCGCGTCTGACAGGCACACTAGGGGACTCGAACCCCTTTCCCAGACCAGATAATTTTAAGAAGTGTCTTACCAATTCCAGGGGACATCGTGAAGAGCCTTATGGATCGGGGATCGATGGGTATCCCCGAGAAGTTCCTCGGTGCCGGCTGGAACCGATCAGGTCCCTGACTCCTCCGGTCTCTTTCAGCGAGGTCCCATCTGGGTCGCCAAAACTGTCACCAAACAGGACAAAGAACTTATCAACACCAATGTGATGGAGATAAGCAGACACTTCTTTATTGACGCACGGAGGATACGGGGGATAACTCTGCCCAGCGTATCCCGGGTTACATCACCTTTAGCAGGGTTTTTATATATTTGAGTTCCATTGTATAAGCTGTTTAACATAAAACTGCATACACTGCTTGCCTTCAATTGCTCATTAAAATTAACCTTTACCTTGATTGGCCCCTAAGGATTGGTTGGATTACATCACTTCATGCATATTCATTTCTAATAACAATCATTGGTCACCTATAGTCACGCCGTAGTCACGTTATTGATGGTACCCTCTGATATTGAGATTAGGATGGGGAGGGGGATAAGGGGATCTTTAAGCAGCATAAACTGGTCACTGTGACTTTAGCCACTATATGATTAATGACTGTATTGTTTCCACGGTGGTTGCTTAAACATAATATTTTACTTTCTTGACTACATGGTTTCTAGTTACAGACAATGCTGGGCCTTAGCTGCTTGTACCCCCTGTTCACTTCATGTCCTTTAGCTGCTGGTACCCCCTGTTTGTTCTGTGTGCTTTCTGTGGTTACTAAAGCAAAACACAGTCACTCCCTCATATGATTCGATTAGGCCTAACTTGATTTTAGCTAAACTAAAATCATAAAATCATCAGAATCTGATCAGTTTGGTAACACCTGTGTCCTTTGTGCTAGGCCTAGTGATTGGCAAAACAACATCTCAACTTGACTTTGAACATCTCCAGTCTGACTTTTGCATCTCTCTGGGACCCAGTCTAAGGGTGGTTTGGGCCACTTAGCACAAAGCTGCTGTGAGACAGAGACCTCTCTGCTTTTGGCAGGGAAGATCACCTCCGAATCTCAAACTGAGCCTCCTCACCACGGGTCTAAATCAGGTGCCAACTCCTGGCAGCACTCTTGGCCTTCTGGGTATATCAAAGCTTAATTTCTGGTTGTCTGTGCCCCAGAGAGCCCATTAATCATGAATCTATGCAGAAAAGCAAGTCTGAAAATAGAAACAGAATCTGACAAGGGAGTTGTGCTAACTTCTGTTTCACGGATGAGAAGAGATGCAGGTGACACCAAGAGCTCTTCCTGGCACCTGGAAGTTGTGGTAGCTTCAGAGGTCTCTCCAGCTGGAGTTTCGCCAGGCAGTCAAGAAACATGTCTCTCCATTCTAGAACTTTCAATTTTCTGTGAATAACTGTTAAAAGGAGGGGAAAAAAAACCCTTGCCACTAAAATGAGCCTGTTACAGATCCCAGAGAGGGAGCATATACTTTGAGTGATCGGCTCACATTCATATGTTTAATGAGCAAGAGATCAAATCACAAAGAGTGAAGCAAGATTTCAATTTATTAAAGTGCAAAAATTCAAACTTCTTACTTATTTGAAAAAGGAAGAGTGAGAGGAATATCTGGCTTTATTTCTTCTGCCTTAGAAAAAGCTTTCTTCACTAATTGAGTATCAGCTGTGAGAGTTAAAGCCCATGGGAGAATCATATGGGCTGACACTGACTCAGATACAGGGTTGAGATAAAAGCCATCAGCTGCAGGTCATGACACAATCTTACCCTGTGTGAAAGACCTCAGTCTGAAGGTATTCATACTTTTAGAATTATTTCTTTGTTTTTTTTAGCTATCAGATTAAAATTTGTCTTCTTTTAACTTCTGCTATTTGATTTGCATTCCCTTCCAGTAGGATCAGGTTTCATTTTTATAAATAAGCTTTTTCAGTTTGGGGAACTCTGTCCTGCAGTGTTGTTGCTGTAAATACTAACAGGAAATGTTAATTTGTGTTTTATCAACTTCAAATAATTTCTGATGGATTTTTTTTTCTTCAAAAAAATTCCTTACACATCTGTTTGTCCTTAGGCTTTTAAAGCTTGCTTTGGCTATTAAAGTTTAGGTTTTAAAAAGCAGCAACAGAAGCCAGCGTGTCCTGGCAGAATCACTTCAAACTGTGCAGTAAATAGCAATGTGTCTTGTGGCACATTTGAAAGCACAGAGCTTGAGAGGGCAAAAATTAATTCAGCACCCCATTATTACTTGCTGTAACCAATTATCAGAGCTGAATGAAGAATTAAATTAAGCATGGCTTCTTTTTTGCACTCAAAGTGGATTGCAAAACTTGTGGTAGGTAGATAGGTAGGTACCTGGCAGCGCAGGTCTGGGGACCCAGAGCTGGCTCCAGGCAGCTATGTGCATGCACTGGGAAGGGGCTGCTCAGGAGACTTCAGCATTGGCCTCTGCTCAGCACTCTGGCTGAGTTCTCTGCTCTCCTGCAAGTAATTTATGGCTATTTACATCTGTAACTAACAAAACTGGGGCACAGAGATTACTCCCAAATGTGCCATCCAGCTTTGCCTGGTGACTGGGGAACCATGTTACCCATTGGATTTGGGTCTGTGCATGTTCTCCCTGCTGTGCTCACACAAATCCACAGCAACAGCTCCCCTGCAGTGCACACATTGTTGGGAGGAGGGTACCTGGCTCCATTTACCCTTTGTTCCCCCCACAAATCTGTCCTCATGGCAACATGCCAGCATCTTACTTGGATCCAGACAATTATTAGAGCATCTATTGACTGTGCTAACAACAGCCTTCATCCACAGAGCTGGAAAACTTCTCTGAAGCACAATCATCTCTGCTGCTTGCTACTTACCACCACAGCTTACAAAAGAAAGGACAGTAAGTAATTGCTGCGTAACCTGCACCATAACGGCCACCTTACAGCTACAACCTTACCACACCTACAGGGGGCTGGTGGTGGCCCTGTCACCTACTCATGCCACTGCTGCAGGCCTGCTTCTGGCAGCTGAAGAAAAGCACAAACTGATTTCCAAAAAGCAAACACCAAAACAGCAAACATCTCCATCAGGGCCAGGCACAGACTGGATGCTCCGAACCCAACCTGTGAGTGTAATTACATACCTCTAAAAGAAAAGCGGTAAGCAGCAATTAATCTGTGCTATAACACTTGTCAAATTACGTTGAGTAAACTTTTGTTTCTTCTAAAGCCTAAGTGGGTTCTTATCTGTACTTGTAGCTCCTATTAGTCGGGGTTGTAATTGCTGTTGTTACTCGGCAATAGGAAAACACAAGCCATAAATGACCATCCAGGCCTGATTGGGGCAGCAAATCTTTTGCCTGTTTGTCTAACACCACACTGGGCAAAATGAATGCCCTTATGTCACAATGCATAACTCTACTTCATGCTCTGCAATTAACAAAATAGCATCTTCATACAGAAAGATATCAAGGAAACAAACAACTTTTATCACCCACTGTATGCTGCCTATAATCAAGTGTTTAAAAGGTGCTGCAGACTAGCAGTTGTACATTATAATTTGTACAGGTCTTTCAGAGAAGACATTTCACAGGCATCTAGAGAATATTTTCCTGAACAGCTTGCCAGTGTTAACAAGGAGCTGTGAGTGAATTTGTAGGACTTTGTCCTTCTTTCAGTTGTTCCCTTTCTGTCCTTCCCCTGTGCCTCAATTAAAATAGCATTAAAATAAGAATTATCAATTGAAATAACAAACTCTCCTAAGCAAGCCACTAACCTCCTAAATAGGGTTAATAGACACACATATCTTTATACATACCTACAGGGAATAGTTGTGCTTATCACTTGAGTTGCTTGATTCTTTAATTGTCTTTTGGTACCTATTTAGCTTTGGTATACATTTAGTATATAGGGGACTTATTCTCACCTCCAGCACTGCTTGGAACTCCCACTTCTCTTCATTTATTCCCCAAAAGCCATGCCACAGTATGTCAAGAAAGCCCAAGCTTGTGGGGGTGCATAAATGTTTTGTCTTGATGTTTTAGTGAAGCCTTTAAGAGCACTGAAAAGCTTTTCACTCGCTGTGCTGGATTGTTCAGTTTTTGCTGGGAAGCCCTGTGCTGTCGAGAGCACTGCAGCAGCAGCCAGTGAGATGCAGGAGAAACCTCTTCCCTGCAGCTTGGCTCCTCCACAGCAGGATAGGATATACTGCTTTTGCAGCAATGACTGTAGCAGGCAGTAGGAGGCCAGTAGTGCAAACAGATTTTGTACGTGTGATCACTTCTAAGAGGAAAGCAGAGGGAAACTCTGCAGATAATTCTTTTGCTTCTCTTGAACCAGTCAATGGGCTCATGTGTTATCGCTCTGAGGTGTATCTGTGCATCTTTCCAGCTTCCCTGCAGTTTCCTGCACACTATCGGCCACCTTCCCTCCTGTTAAAGGCAATTCCCCTGCTGTGCTGCCTCATTGCAGTGACTGGCACTGCAGGTCTGCGTGCTGCCTCCTGTCTATTTATCCTCATAGAATCCAAGGGGCTTTGTGCCATCCCTGACTTCCTGCATCAGACTCTGCTCTCCCTTCTTGTGCCAGTAGCTGCCTGCCTCTCCCCTTCCCTGTCTAATCCCACAAGGTTGCCCTTCTGGGTGTTAATACTGTGCTCATCATCGATGGAGCTGAGTGCTTAATGCCACTGCATCAATCCAATCTCCAATCTAATTAATATTGGTCTCTTATTTTCTTCCCCCAGACATCCTAACTAACAGGAAGGTTGCATATTTACTTAGCGGTATGAAGGAACTGAGCAAACGATGCAAGATTTCCATTTTGTCCTGTTAGCATATCATTCTTGGCCACTTTTCTTTCAAATGAGTGCCTCTTTTGTTAGCCCACAGAGACTGGAAAGATCTCCCCTTGTTCTCCTAATCTGAGATGCCCATGAACTGAGCATAATAGACTAAAGAGCTTTTTTTTTTTAAAAAAAAAAAGTCTTTTACCATTTAATCTCTCCTCTTAGAAATTACTAACTTGCATTTATATTTCTGAGTTGAGTGAAACATCTCAGTTTTGTCTAAAGCACATCTTGCAAAGCATCCTGTGTTGCTCCATGGAACGGTCTCTCCTTGGTCATATGTTGTAATAAGCAGTTGTCTTCACCATTATAAACTGGGCCTGTTTTCTAATTGAATTTGTCTGCTTCCAGCTTTCAGCCACTGCATCATGTTGTCTTTCTCTGCAAGCTGGGAGAAGTGACAACTACCCAGTATTTTCTGCCTGAGAAAGCACTCGTACACTGTAATTAAGTCACCTCTCACTTTCCTTGTTGACAAACTAAACATGAAAACCTCCATCTCTCCATGAAAACCACTTTTTTTCTCTACCCTGCCTGATTTTTCATTAGCCTTCTCAGAATGAGGATTACCTACCATAGCAATCCTGCATACAAAGTGTAAAAATATGTTTTTCTCCTCTTGCTTACTTTATTCCTCTCATGCAGCAAGGAGTCAAGGACGCACTAGACTGTCTGCTGCAGGATTGCACAGGGAGCTCACTTTGGGTTGCCCTGGAGGCAGTGGGTGAGCAGGTCCCATCGAGAAGCTTGGCTATGGTTTGGTACTTTGCAGCAACCCTGAGTTCCTCCAGCGCTGAGTACTGCTCACCCTGGGCTCCAAACCTATCTTTTACCCAGCTGTTCCCATGTCACTCGTGTCCTGCTGGGTGCAGCTCCAGCTCCACTCTCAGACACATCCCTGTACTTATACAGCTGCTGAATTATATGTTAGCAAACACTGAGAGGGAGGACAGGATGGGACATATACTTGATATATAGGGAGAAGAGATAAATAAGAAAATATATTCATGGGAACTGCTGAATTAGCCAGTTCTTAAACCACTTAGCAAGTGCTTTTCTGACATGGTGTATTGCTAACTTTTCATCAAATTTTACACAGTACAAAATTAACCCCACTGCAATCATCTAGGTGTGTTACATCTCCACGTTTACCTGTGCAAACCTGTGATCTGAAATGATGAAATGAGATTTCTTTGGCAGTTCTCAGAAAAATCACAACAATTGATGTGCTGTGCCTACCATTAATTCTTGGAGTGCTGTCACCCCCTGTTGTCTCTACCAGTATGTTTTTTTCATACTCCCAGTCACTGCTAGGGTATATTTATCTTAATCAAGTCACTTCAACATTTTATACACTAGCATAGCGTAAGTATTCTTCCAGACTCCTGGAATTTCCCCAGTGCCTTCAAAATCAAGGTCAGTAAAAAGAAGGATTCTCAGCCAACTTTTCTACCACTCCTGGGGTTCACTGGCATCTAAACATGCTAGGTTAGTAACATTCATCCTACACATCCTCCTCAGTTCCTGATGATCAAAGAACAAATAGTCTCTAATTTATATGAAGGATATTAATACTATTTTTTCCAGATACAAAATAAAAATACTAAGCTGTTCTGTATTAATAGCACTTTCACCATCCAATTCTGAACCATCTACTATCCTGAGATGTTTGGCTCTTGGTGTACTTCTGTATTGACCTTAGCCTCACAGCTGGCATGCAAACCTCCTCAGTAGGAACTGCCTGACCTTTAGAGGCAAGGGTGAGAAGTGCTTGTGTACCTCATTTTTCTACTCAGAAGAACTTGAGGGCTGGAGAATCTGCTGTCTCAGAGGTGCAACAAGGCTGATGACAGCTGTGGGAAAGAACAGGCCACGGAGCATCATTTGTTTACTACCCCTCTCTGATGACTGTCAATCATTTCAGCTGATGATAACCTGCTCACAAGCTAATACAGGTTTTAAAATGATTGATGACTCACACTGCTCTATCTGATAAGGATAAGTGCTTTTTATTGGGTTGGGTATAGTCAGGGCAGGGGCTGTTAAGGAAAGATGAAAACTCCTACTCTGCTTTTAGTCTCCTACTGCTACTGGTGTTCTCTATTTCTAGACTCAAGAGCTATGCTGGGACTGTGTTCCCTGATTGTCAGGGATGCTCACCATCACCCTGATCACCATCAGTTTAAAATCATACAGGCAAATGGGAAATTAGAATTAAAATGAAACAAACAAAAAAAATCAAAGCCAGGAATCTCATTAGATTCTGCTTCCTGTGACAACTTCTGTGATGTTAAGTTTCATTTAAAAAGAGGAGGATTCTCCTCTTGCATATGTTTTGTGCTAATTATTTTAATGTATTTACTTCTGACTGGCATCAAAGAAACTTCAGAGGATTGTTGGTCTTTTTTTTCTGTGTTGCAAGGTTGTAGCAAAGCCAGAATGTAGGAAGTAGCTAGTGCTAAAATTACCCTGTAGAGGACTTTGCTGGCTGATAGGGGAGTGTATGCACTCATTTCACAGACCAGACCAGAGCTGAAAACCCCAGGAAGGCTGCTCCGGGCAGCTGCTGAGCAAGCCATAACACGGTGCCATCATAAAACTGACAGGATGGCTTAACACCGGCTGTAGCTGCACTCTTAATTTAGCATTTGGTGGCTCTAAAAACATAGTGCTGTGTAGTTGCTTGTCAAAATCCCCAACTACATTAAAATATCATGTTCTATACATCTTATGTGATGTGTTAGGCCTTACTTCTTCAGTGGCACAAGTTTTATTTTGATTCTTGATTCACCCTATCATTCAGGAATTTCTAAAGGAAACCAAATTACGCTGCCCCTATTTCTGTCTGTGATAACTGCTACACACTGGGATTTTTTATCAACGCCAATGCTTCCTGAATCATTGGCTTCCTAATGTGTGAGCCCCATGAAGAATTTGGCACCACTATAATGCCGTTTTTTGCTTTGAAGACAGGCTGTCTCATGCTAAGCATTTAACAGAGAGCAAGGGTGTAGTGCCAAGAAGAAAGTGAGAGGTACAGGTACCAGGGATATTAAGTTCCTACAAGTTTTGTAAATACTGACACCTGGGTAAAGGAGAAAGGATTACTTAATACCTTACCAGGAGACGGGCTGCTTGCTGAGCTTCACAGTCACTGGTGCTGCCTGGTCTGCCCCTGTGCCCCAGCCCTCGCGTCCCAGCAAGCGCGGGGTGGGAACCAATGCGACGGCAGGCAGGAAGCACTGAAAGCAGAGCGGAATTTAGGGTGTGCGGAGGAAACAGAACATGTGATGGGGAGGAAAAAGCCAAAGCTATTTAGGCAGGACCATGGGGATTTCCCTAGCTCCCCACACTTGTGCAACAGTGTTTGTATTTACCTACATTTAACAGCTGACCTATTGAAAATAATAAACCAAACCATGAGGCGAAAGGCTGCCTCATCATTACCAGTTCTCTGCTGTCCAAGATCCCACCTTTTTTTTTTTTTTTTTTATCAGAAAGCAATGGCCTTCTGTGGCTGAACTGAGTCCCACTACAGCAGGCACAAAGCCTTGGCTTTCCCTTCTCCTGCCAGCCTACAAGAGTTGAATCAGTTAAATACATGCTGCCACAGATTTTTTATTTGCATTTATTCAAAACAAGAAGTCATAGTCTGTTTTGTACAGTAACTGCTAAAAACAAAAAGAAAAAACTCCTATGTCAAGACACATCATATATTGAACTTATGGTTCTAGCATTTGATTTACCATTCAACAGCCAAAATAATAACGACCTCTGTGATGGGAATTGATTTTCATATGATGGGTTTTATGAAGTAGTAAACATTAAGGTACTTGGCTAAGCCATCCATGGCTTTCCATTTTGCTCTGCACAGCCCATATACCACTCCTAACATACTGTGTTGAGTTAAAAGATAGGAAAATGCCAAGTAAATAAAAGCTGTCTTTTCAGTGTCTCACTTTTGAGTGAGCTAGTGCTTGCAGTCTTCGATCTGGTCACAGTTTACATTGCTGGGCTTTAAATGGAGATTTTCTCGATGAAAGCCTTTTTAAGTCTGAGAGATTCCAATTTTGTATGGAAATCCTGAGATTTAATATATTCTTTCACTCTAATCAACAGCAGACAAACCATTTCATCTGAAACTACACACTGAAGTTATATTTTTTTCATGCTGTGTGCTAAAGATCACTTTAAAAAACTGTCAGATGCCTGACAGCTTTATTTGTACTTGGTAATTAAGGGGCCTGATTTGATGTCCAAATGGCTCTGGAAAATGTTATATTTTCTTTTCCAATTTTTTTTCTTTATACTCTTATTACTCCTATTGTTTAAAATGGTCTTTTCTCTGTTCTGTAGGAAGGGAACTGGCTCCAATTATTGGCTTGGGGAGGTGGGGTGTTGAGTGGAGGGGATATTCACACTACCTAATTTAAATATATTTACCTCATTTGTCATATAAGGAGCCTCCCTATAGGCAAGGTAGAGGTAAACAACTTGCCAGCACCTGAGCCAGGCACTGAGCACTTGACATGTTGCCGCTGTGATGCTTGGCTGGTGGTAAAGCTGTTGCTTTTCCCTCCAGGGAAATTCCAGGCTCAGGAATTCCTGGCGGTGCTCAGCACCTTGAGTACAGTTTTCTCTCACCCGTGTGATGGAAGCACGTGGCCAAGCCCACACAGAGCTTGCTAGCTCTGGCGCTATCAGAAGTAAAGAGTCCAGAGGAGGCCCTGCTAGGTGTCCGATGTTTATTTCTGACCAGCTCCCATACCAGGCCAGGTAGCAAGAGGGTGGGCCCCGCCCACCGGGTTCTTTATCAAGGGACACAGACAGGGGAGGGACCACAGCTGAGGGCCAATGTGGTGTGACCTAAGGTTAGAGTGACTGTCTGGCTGCTGGCCAACCAGGGGGACCCTCCTCACACAGGTCACAAGACCAGGTGAGGAGGATCCTGGCCAGCTGACTTGTGGGGGGTGTCAGATCTCTGAATTCACCCACCACCGAGCTGCTGGGCTCCCTGGTCCCCCAGGCATCCCAGCTGGTGGCTCGGGGACTACAACAACATGTGAATACCCACCAAGAGGTACACAAACTGGGAAAAGCAGAGCAATACTTCTCCATTCGTTCTGACTTGTCATGTACCCAAGACCTTGCTGCTATCAAAAGTAGGTCAACGTTACAATTTTGAAGTGGAGTGTGGTGCTTTACATGCCCCGAGTTATGCCATGTTTATAGTTTTGTGTGGATGTACACACCTGCTGGGACTGTTCAGTGCTATACCCTGTGTGGTAATTTGTACCAAGAGAGGATCTGCTCCTTGGAATACCCTTCATGTGGAGAAGATATTGGTAGTAGATTGTGAAAGAAGACAGCAAAGGAACATTTCTAAACTGCATTTCTTCTACAGAGGTGGTGGACAGCAATGCTAAGAAAAACAGCAAGTCATTTCAGGACAGTCTAACACTGTATGGTGTAAGTGCAGGAAATCATTTCAACACGTAGCAAACTCTAAGTACTTCAAGCAAGTCCTTAAGGGACTCAAAGATATTATTAAATGCTTTCCTGAGTCAGGACAAATATGTAATCATTTACATCAAATTAAGAATTCTGTAAGCTTAGCTAGAATGCAAAACTGAAGTCAAACCCAGTTTGATTAAAGATCTACAGCCCAGGCAGCTTTCCAGAAGGCAGGCACTCTCAAATGTCAGTGCAGTTCAGAGATGCAAAATACTTTCTGAATGCACCAGCACCATATCTGAGTTAGCCAACCCTTGGAAAGGCTGGCCTCATTTTTACAGTAGCTGGGGGGAGAATTACTTTGTCTATAGAGAAGGTAAAGCCAAATGCAATCATATTTTTGTATCTTTTAGAAAATCTACAGGCTCAAACTAGAATAGCAGTTACTGAAATTGCTACAAATGCAGTGTTCAGCATTCAGTGTTGTGTTCTCAGTTCAGCAAAGTTGCATTTAGATAATCTTGTAAGTAGCAGGGCAGCTACCTGCCTTTGCACCATGACCATAAATTCTGGCTGAACTTGTTTCTTTAACCACAGGATAATGTATTTCCAATAATTCTGGTCTGTTCTACCTGACTGGAATATTTTGTTCCTTTCAATAGGTTTTTAGTCCTTGAGTTTACTCATATGCTTCAAAATGTGTAGATTGCTTGGTCCATATTTGCTTTAATAATAACTGCTGGATACTGGTACTAATGCCATCACTGTAATAATTTTAATCTCATGCCTGGATAATGATGTTGAAATAGTGATACTGAATGAATATATGTTCGTTACTTGTGGAGGAATGGCTTGCTGAACAGGGCTGAATGTAGCAGCTGTGAGCGAGCAGTACTGATAACGGGAGCTGTACTGCTGATAGCTGTAGCTTCCCAGGGTCACTCTGACCTGGAAGCTTGTGGAAAGCTCCAAGTCAGGACAAGCCCGAGGCAAGTCCTGACAAGTCCGAAGCTGGTGGAAAGTTGCGAGGTAGAACCTGCGGGAAGAATCCAGAAGTAGATAACTGCAAGAGGCTGGAATATGCAAATGTAGCTTTATGCTTAGCCAATCAAACATAGACAAGTAGGCATAATTTGTGCTTAGCCAATTAGACATAGATATGTAGGCATAATTTAACATAAGTAGGCATAATTAAACTCCAGTGTATAAAAGGCATAGCAGAACTCGAATAAAGTAGAAGCTTGCTTATAACTCATACTGAGTTGTGTCTTGCTTCCCTCGCCTTCTCCGACATTCTGCAACAGTTACTACTCCCTTGTCTTTTCTTTTTTGGGAGAAGTTATCTTTTTTGTATAAACTCTGACATTCCAGTTGAGTTTTTTAACTAAGATCTATCTATCTAGATTGCTCTGACTGTCTATTGTTCAAAATATATAAAAATAGCAATACCATAACCAGTTATTGAGCTAGTCTTGACACAGGGGCAAAAGAGTTAATAGCAATAGTTTAACCAAAGAAGTATGCAGCTCTTGCTTGGGCAGTATGTAATCTTGCCTCTCTTGCTTGGGAACCTTGCCTGCTGGACGAAACAGGGGCTACAGGCTGCTGATTAGAAGAAGACCGCTGAGAAAAGGGAGGACGGCTCCTGCTCCTTCTGATCAGAGGAAGGTCCATTCCCATCATCTCAGCATTCGAGCTGGTGGGAACCGACCCCGCGGCCTGGAGAAGAGCCAGAGGCCCACAGAGCATGCGCAGCCAACTGAGGAAGACTCGGAGCCTTCCTCCCGAGCCCCCCGAAGAGGACCACCAGGGAGCACTGCGCAGGCGCCACCAGGCGGAGCAAGAGGCGTGGAATATTATAATGACCTGATGCAATGATGGAATGTTTATGATGCACCCCTCATGAATATGTATTACTTAGTGCTATAAAAAGAAACACGCCTTTGCCCCTCGGTGTGCAAGTTCGGAGGAGCGATCCCCCTTGCACCCGGCGCTGAATAAACATCCCTACTTTAGAACTTTTCAGGAGTTGTAATCTGTGCGTTTTGTGTTATCTTCCTCAATTTTGTTGTTACAGCTTTAGGCCCGCTAGCCTAAGTGCACAGTAGCTCAGACAACTGGAGCAGCAAGACATCCCTCAAAATTTGTGATAAAAGGCATGGCAAATCTCTAGCCTCACTGCGTGGTGAGTGAGTGGTTGGAGGCTGAGGTCCTCTTCAGCGCTTCTGAGCCGCTGATCTGGGCTCCGACGGCTGCACTTGCTTTGGCAGAGCCCAAGCGATGCAGAACAAACAAGGTGATTTAGGATTTCCCTTTGTTCTGGAGAGGAACTCTCCACTTAGCCAGGCTCCTAAAGCCTGGCATTGCTAATCCATTTTAAAAAATATTCCCAGAGCAGTATTTTATACTGTTAGTGTTAATTATTGTGTGTTTATTATACAGTTTGGACAGGCTGGGTAAGTGAAAGCTGATTAATTCTATCCTTGCATTATGAATAATGTGGAACAAATGTTTCATTAAGATTTTACCTTCTTCCACTACCCATCATACTCCTTTGCTTACAAGGAGTGGGAGTGCAGGGATGGTCAAGATTTGAAATTAAAGGTTTACTAAAGGTCAAAATGACCTTGGGGATTGTGGATACAAGGTATCCGAACCTTCTTTCTTTTTCATACCTAATTCTGTGGCTGCCCAAGGGCTGGACTGGAGTTTGAGGGTTGCTCTGTGCTGGCAGCCTGTTCTGTGCCACACATTCATGAGCTGTCCATTGCAGACTGACCTCCGTATGAATTATGGGCCACCCCTGCGAAATTCATCTGCTGTACATGAGAACTAGAGCGGTGCCAAGAGAAGTTAAACTAAGCTGACTTTAGCTTAAAATTGATAAAATTTGTAATCCCTAATTCTTAGGCAACACCTTAGGGCTAGTGAAGGCTGTGTGAAGAACCATCTGGGAAAGGGATTCTCCTTTTAGGCAAAAGGAGCGAGAAATAAAAAGAAACATAACTGCAGCCCTCACTTTGGATCATGGGTGCCCAGATCCTACTTTAGGCCTCCCATTGGAGAACCTTCCTCACTGAGTTCATGGATCAGGTCCTTAGCGTGTCTTGGAAAAACAGTAGTCATGTGGGCAACCAACAGTTAAAATTAATTTCATGGCATGGCTGGAGGCTGGAGTATGAAACCTCAGTATCAATTGCTTTGTCTCCTCTTTATTGTCTGCTATTCCAGAGGAGTTTCTACCATTTGTGGTTTAGCATCCCCTTTTTGCTTTTATATCTGTCAGGAAGGGAAGATAAAATAGGGAGAAACCCCTGGTTTTCTATTGTTCCGCCTGTGACATGATTCTGTGGTCAACAAGAGGAAGCCTCACATTTGCGACCTCTCTGACTTTGCTGTCCCTGGATGCAGAATGTTGTTTCATTGATTGCTTAAAAAATAGATTAAGCTGGAGAGGACTGGGCCACTGAGATAGAAAGCTGGAACACTTGCACAGGGTTTAGTATGGGTCAGCAGCTCAGTGTTAAATCCACACTTTCCATTTGGATCAAGTTTTCCAGTGCCATCTGTGCTCATAAAGGAGCAATAAGTAGCAGAGTTGTTTTGGATGTCTCGGAAGCATAGCCAAAACCGGGGTTTTGTTGCCAGAGCCAGATGAAATAATGTCCTTGTCCTTTCTTTTGGGGGTATACTGAATTTCAACTGTAACCTGACCTGTGAGGATGGGTGGAATCAGTGAAACGTTCATGTCTTGGTGGAGCTGCTGTTGTGTGTTGGAGGGAGGTGGGCTTTCCCTAAGCTGAGCACTTGGCTCCTCAGGTCAGCTGATCTCTCCGAGAAGCCTACCTGCTCCCTGTGACCTGTCCCATATGTGAGAGAGAACTTGTGTTTTTGCAGTGTTGTGAGAATCATATTTTTGTAGAACCAAGAAAAACACCACGGCCTTGTACAGAGATACCAAGTTAAAAGGAGCCTCGTATAAAGACCGTCTTGTTCAGTGCATCCTGGTACGAGATAATGTAGAAGGAGAAGAGCTACGCATAACAACTTTTTTAGAATGTTGTGTCTTAGAGGGATCAGGAGATAGGGTGCACCTGAGAACATACTGCCATCCAGACTGACCAGATCTCACAGCTCTGCATAAACAGCCGGCTGGGAAAAGAAAGACCTATTATGGAAACCGGAAAGGCCTCTGCTGGAAACTGATTGTAAGAGAATGCGTCGGATAGGTGTGAGCCTGGAGTATCCAACCGATGGAGAAACAGGAGAGAACAGCCCGCGTCGGGATAAAATACTCCAGAAATGCTTTCTTTCCTTTGTAACGGGGCGCGTCTCTACTTCGGCCAGGGGGTGGCGCGCCCGCCATTGCACTCGCGAATAAACGGAGCTGCTTCACCGTGATCCTCGCCTGAGCAAACTTTTTCGGCCGAAAACTTCGTTTCGCACCCACAAGTCTGTGGGGCTGGATGAGATCCACCCGAGAGTGCTGAGGGAGCTGGGGGAGGAACTTGCCAAGCCGCTCTCCATCATCTCTCAGCAGTCCTGGTTATCGGGGGAGGTCCCAGATGACTGGAGACTTGCCAATGTGACCCCATCTACAAGAAGGGCAGGAAGGAGGATGCGGGGAACTCCAGGCTGTCAGCCTGACCTCGGTGCCAGGGAAGGTTATGGAACGGTTCATGTTGGGGGAGATCACGCGGCAAGTGCAGGACAATGGGGGGATCAGGTCCAGCCAGCATGGGTTCACGAAGGGCAAGTCCTGTTTAACCAACCTGATCTCCTTCTCTGATCAGGTGACCCGCCTCGTGGGTGAGGGAAAAGCGGTGGATGTTGTCTGCCTGGACTTCAGGAAGGCATTTGACACTGTGTCCCACAGCATTCTGCTGCAGAAGCTGGCGGCTCATGGACTAGACAGGTGGACTCTTTGCTGGGTTAAAAACTGGCTGGCTGGCCGAGCCCAGAGAGTTGTGGGGAAGGGAGTTAAATCCAGATGGAGACCGGTCACAAGTGGTGTCCCTCAGGGCTCGGTCTTGGGGCCAGTCTTGTTGAATGTCTTTATGGATGACCTGGATGAGGAGATCGAATGCACCCTCAGTAAATTTGCAGAGGACCCGAAGCTGAGTGGGAGTGTCGATCTGCCTGAGGGTAGGGAGGCCCTGCAGCGGGATTTGGACAGGCTGGAGCGATGGGCTGAGGCCAATTGCATGAGGTTTAACAAGGGTAAGTGCCGGGTCATGCACTTGGGCCACAACAACCCCATGCAGCGCTCCAGGCTTGGGGCAGAGTGGCTGGAAAGCTGCCTGGCGGAAAAGGCCCTGGGGGTGTTGGCTGACAGCGGCTGAACACGAGCCAGCAGTGTGCCCAGATGGGCAAGAAGGCCAATGGCATCCTGGCCTGTATCAGAAACGGTGTGAGCAGCAGGAGCAGGGAGGGGATCGTGCCCCTGTACTCGGCACTCGTGAGCCCACACCTCGAGTACTGTGTCCAGTTCTGGGCACCACAGTATGGGAAGGACATTGAGGTGCTGGAGCGAGTCCAGAGAAGGGCAGCGAGGCTGGTGAGAGGTCTGGAACACAGGCCTTATGGAGACCGGCTGGGGGAACTGGGGTTGTTCAGTCTGGAGAAGAGGAGACTGAGAGGAGACCTCATTGCCCTCTACAGCTACCTAAAAGGAGGGAGTAGTGAGGCTGGTGTTGGTCTCTTCTCCCAAATGACTAATGATAGGACGAGAGGAAATGGCCTCAAGTTACATCAGGGGAAGTTTAGGTTGGATGTTAGGAAGAAGTTCTTTCCTGAGAGGGTGGTTAGGCACTGGCACAGGCTGCCCAGGGAGGTGGTGGAGTCACCGTCCCTGGGGGTGTTCAAAAAACGGGTTGAGGAGGCACTTGAGGCCATGGTCTAGTGGTTTAATGGTTAGGAATATGATGAGATAAAGGTTGGACTTGATGACCCTGGAGGTCCCTTCCAACCATAGTGATTCTATGATTCTATGATTCTATGTCTGCCAGTCACCGAAACAGGGCCATGGTGACCTGAAGCCAGGTGCTTGCAGTCCTGTGACTTCAAGAGTGACACAGTGATGCTCTGTGCATCCCCCTCTGCACTTTACCTCACTAGTGCAGAGGCACATCTTAGGCAGATGACCCTCCATGTGTTCCTCAGGTCTCTGCTGTAGTCCGTGGAGGAAAGCAGAGCAGCTTGGGCTAAGTGAGGTCTGGCGCTATAAGCATCAGAGCTGTGTGGTAAGGAAGGGAAACCACCACGGGGAAGGACAGGCAGTAATAAGACACTGCCAGCCTGCTGCTTTCAGTGCTCTCTGCTGAACCTGAAGACTAGCTAAGCAGCTCTTACTGAGTGCTCCTGCTAGGGAGCGGTTTAGACCTCTGCCTGCCCCCCTCCTTCTGCCCCCTCCAGCTACACGTGTCTAACATATTCTTCACGAACAGAAAATACCCTCTGAGTACTAGTGAGGTCGAGGTTTCCTAATTATCCTAATGCCTTAATTGAGATGCTTTACAGAAATTTAATCCTTCCAGAGAGCATGCCCCCCTCTCTTGTCTACACACACTCTATTTTCATGCTTGAGAAACAGAAGGACTGTGTGTACAGGCTTTCCTGGCCACCTCTGCTTTTCCTCCCTCGTCAAGCTGTTCAGAATAGTTAAAGATGACATAGGCATTTACAAATACTTTCTTGCTTGAATGAATACGCATTGTTGAGAACACCATTGCATGGTATCTAGGTGCTGCAGCTGGATGTATAGCTAATGTCAGCTGAGGTGTGTTCACTTGATTTCATTCTAAGTGAAAGACCTGATTCTTTTTCTTCCATATGTCCCTCACTTTTCACTCAGTTTCTTATTAGTAAGAAAATACTAATGCAAATATAAGCAGGAAGAAAATCTCTGAGTTTTTTTTCCTGTTTTTACATACCTCCCCCTTCCTGGTCATTCAAATAAAATAGATTGGCATTCCAGTTAATAGAGACAAGCTGTCTATTAGATATTGCAGGAA
Organism: Podargus strigoides; assembly: GCA_028020825.1. Lineage (NCBI taxonomy): Eukaryota > Metazoa > Chordata > Aves > Caprimulgiformes > Podargidae > Podargus > Podargus strigoides. The sequence continues at coordinate 62,353,798 of CM051662.1, forward strand.
GGCGATAACAGAGTTAAGAGAAGGGAGACTACATTTCAAGGCAACGAATGGAAAGTCAGTTCTGCAAACTTCAGCATTCTTATTTCTTTGGACTTGTTTCTCTCATCTTGTCTTCCCCAGATGACCTACCTGTCTTAATTGACCCTATAAGGAGCTAATTTATTCAGTCTCAACAGTCTTTCACCAGATCACTGAAGTACCTATTAGATATAAATTCTTATTTGTATCTGCTTTTATTATCTTTTTGAATATCAGCTCTGTGTATCTTGTTCATTTTTGCTAGGGAAAACAAATTCACATGTCAAATACTGCTGGAGTTATTTCTTTAGGCAAGAGGTACCCATACTTGGAAATTAATGGAAATCAAACGCATCAACAAGAAATTAGTATTTAGGGACAACAAAAAGAATAAATTAGTATGGGCAGAATACACTGAAAATCCAGGCTGGGCTAAATAAAGTATGTAATGAAGATGAAATCATGTGCTACTTCTGCTTTTATTATATAATTTAATGCTCTTAAGTGGTTTTGGCTCTGACACTCAGCAATCAGTAGCTACTCTTGTAGGAGGGAAAGGGAACAGCCTTGCTTGGTAATGCTCTGTTTAATTCGTAAGATAGTTAGGAGGGACATATATACCTTGACAGGTAGAGATCAGTTCTACCTCTTGCTATAGATTTTATTCACCAGATGTTTGAGCAGAATGAAAGCTTTATTTTTAACCAAGTTGTCATTGTCTGGTCTTTACAACCTGTTGGCCAAAATTGCACATACTGGGACAATTTGGGGTAATGGGAATGGGTGGCACCATAGCTCTGCTGCGGAAAAGTAGTGCCCTTTTGGTATTTTTAGTTGCTCAGAGACTGCATTTCAAAGAGAACTGCAGCTGCCACCGAATCGGACTTCTCAGACCTCTTTCTACAAGATCACCGCTTCAACAGGACCATTTCAAAGAGAACTGCAGGTACCACTACATCGGACTGGTACCAGCACCCTGCCCGGCAGGGGGCCAGGTTGTATCCCTGACTCTGTCAGGCTTTAAACCAGTTTCTCTGTATTATAGTTTTGTTGTATACATTAGTAAAAACTGTTATTCCCATTTCCTCATATCTTTGCCTGAAAGCCCCTTAATTTCAATTTTATAACAATTCGGAGGGAAGGGTGTTATAAATTAAGACCAAAGATTTCTCCAATTATAAGGTAATTTTATTGAAGAAGGTAAACAGGCAAAACAGCGCTGGGCGGCCACGGGAGTCTCCGCTCCACCGATGGCGCAACCCCTCCCCATCAGAGTCTCTTATTTATAGTCCATGGTTTCCGGGTTCTTAGCTGACGTGGCCTTCACAACTCGGTGTCTTCTACGGCTGCGCGTGTTATTGCTAGGGGGTCGTTTTCTGCCCTCTGATGGTCGTGGGTGGTCGTGGGATGAAGGCCGTAGTCTTCCTCTGCGCCGTAGGTCATGTCCTGGTTTCTTGAGACATGCGCCTTCATTGCGAAAAGACTCAACATATTTCCTTATCAGGCAAACATTTTAGCCGAATACTGTGGTTATAACTTAAGCAAACAGGTTTTGCAGGGTAAACAGGTTTTGCAAGTCAGCATGATCCAAGCAGGTCCTGCAAAAAGCATGTCCAGGCCTGTTTCAAGGCCCATCATTTCCCACTGAGCTAAAAGGTGTAATGGTTTGGTTTGATCAACAAATTTATTATGCACACTTGTTACAGTGTCTTTAAAGCAGTTACTGGTATTTGTTTCTGATCTATAGAACTGCAGACAACTTGCTTAATATACAGACTGTGCTCAGGTTTCCTATTTAGCTTCTTTAGTAACCTTAGAAGCAGATGCTTATCTGCTGGTTCTGAACACAGGCTGATGCTGCTGTCTTTGGGTTGACCATCAGTTTGCCTGTAACCAGCCCTGCAAAAGAGTTCTCTCTCTCTGTGGAAACAAATGTTTAGTCATCTGTGGTCTCTTCTGCATTGTGTTGCTAACAACAATGACACCCTTTAGAAGAAGCCTGGAGTTTATGTGGGATCAAGTTAGCCACCTGATGCATGAATGGTGCTTATTCAGCTGCTTAAGTGTAACGTGTGCCCACGGATAGTGTCTATGGACTACCATGGAGCTCTCCCACAAAAGGCAGTTTTATATTCTAACTTAAATGAAGAAGTTTTCATATCAGCAGGGTAGCGATGAATTGACAAAAGTATGTTAATAGTGAAAGATCTGGTAATGAGCTGCCCTAAATACTTGGGTACTTGAAGGTGCTCTAGCATCATCAGTGTGTCACCTTGGAGTGTATAAAGAGGAAATGGGCCTCCAGAAAGCTCTGTAGGAGCACTGGGAAAGCAAGTTTGATTTGGATACAACATCCCAGCCAACTCTTATGCTCTTAGCAGTAAATAAGTGGTCAGAGAAAGCACTGTGAAGGAAGGTAGGCGACTTCAAAATGAGATGGTGTGCCTTTAGGAAGGCAAAACGTGTCAAGTGAAGAAGCAGATATTGACAGCAGACCACTTTGATCTGGTGTGGTGCTTGGTGTTATTCAAAGTGCTTCCTGCCACAATTATGTGCACAGTTATTCTTGTATCCACTGCATTTTGATGTGCTTGTTTCCTATCACACCATTGCTCTCTTCATTGAAAACAAGTGAAATTGAAATTACAGAAGGGAGCTAATCCTTTTTTTTTCTTTGTTTTTTTTTTTTTTTTTTTCCCCCCTAAAAAATTGTCTTGTTTTTTTTTCTTCCATGTTCCATGAGTTTAACAATAGTCTTCTGTGACTCTTAATTTACTAAATTTGTGCACATGCTTCACATGGCAGGAAATAAATGGAAAATTCTTGTCAATCTACATTTTGAATTCTCTCTCCAAGAACATAGCATGTTCATTGCTGTCTAGTGGTTTGGATTTTTGGCACACTTAATTCTTTTTGACAGTGTTTCATTGTCATCAGGTGCATAGTTTAGTGATTGTGAGAAAAAGCACTTAGGTTATTAATTTTGCTTTCTCAAATAACAAAAATCGCTTGTTGGCATAACTATTAAAGTGGGTAAGCTTGAAAGGAATGAAAACATGCAATTTTATATTCTTCTTTGTATTTTATACTAAAACATGTAACCTTGTATCATTCTTTATCTTCTACTGTAGCTAGTTTGTGAATACATGTGTAAATCTCCTTTGTAGTTTGTTAAGCTTTGGTTGCAGAGGCGTGAAAACCAGACTCTGGTCTTATCTTTATGGCTGCTTTGGGTGATCGATGTAAACCTGCCTCAGCAGGGAGGTTCCCCCGAAATCCCAGATGGAGCTGGCACCTCCTGAAGGACTCAGATAAATATACAAAGACCAGTTGAAGACCAAGATAAGAAAATTGTGAGCTTAACAACCAGAAAGATAAGTTAGGACAAGACCATGCATGGAAGAGGAGGCCCAGAGTTCATGGAAAGGCTCCAACAACTGCAAGGGTGTAAAAGTTTTTACAGCAAGGAAGAGCACCTCCCCCTTTTTCCCTGAACCGTAATGAATATGTACTAGACCACCCCCCCTTCCCCCCCCCCCCCCCCCCCCCCCGAATTGTAATGAATATGTATTAGCCTAAGGTAACAAATGTACAAGTGCCAAGTTAACTTTGTAGAAGTTGTGCCTCTGACTTTTGTCATGTGCCCAGTGCTGTTCTTTTGCTCCACCGACTTTGTCCCCAAATAAATTTTATAAAAATTTTGTGAGCGATTATGGAAGAATACTCACTTAAGCAACTGTGTACATTTGCAATAGGAAATATATACAGCCAGCAGCAAGAGGCTAATATACTAGTTTAGAGTTGCCAAACAGGAATGCTTAGTAGGATAAGGGTAAAACTGAGAGACTCACTCTTGGGGGATGGAGCAGGTGGCCTGGGTGATCAGACAGTGTTGGCTAAGAGGCCCAAAGACAACCCTCCCCCAGTGATTATGGAGAAATGCTAACTTAAGCAATTGTGTACAGATTAGCGTATTTGCAGTAGGAAATATATACAGCTAGCAGAAAGAGGCTAATATAGTTTAGAGTTAAAAAACTAACCAGCAAGGATAGAAGTTTGGAGCTGCTAACCAGAAATGCTTAGTAAGATAAGGGAAGAACTGAGAGACTCGTCCTTGAAAGAGGGAGCAGCCAGGCCTGAGTGATCAAACGGTGTTGGTTAAGGGGCCCCAAGGACAACACTCCCCCAGGAAGGAGGGACTGATAATTACCACAGTGCTAATTAAGGGGTCCTGGAAACCAGAACAGACCGGTCGGGAGGGGTGAAGTAAGCAAAGGTAAAAAGGACACCGCGAGGAAGACTCGGAGCCTTCCTCCTGAAGACCCCCGAGGACAACCACCAGGATGCACCACGCAGGCGCAACCGGGGGGGGGGGGGGGGGGAGCAAGGGTCGTGGAATATTATAATGACTTACTGTAAATCTCCTCCCTGAGACCCTCCCAACGATGGAATCCCCATTGCCACCTGATGTAAACTTATGAATATACAACACTTTAGGCTGTAAAAAGAGCACACTCCTGGCTCCAGGTGGGCTCGTTAGGAGGAGCGATGCCCCGAGTCCCCGGATCCGCAATAAACGAATACCTGCTGCTAAAGATCCTCGTCAGCGCTACAGTTATTTGCAAGACGCAGATTTTGCGCTAATCACTGTTTCTACTGGGAAAGGACTGCTTTGTTTTAGCAAGATTTTCTCTTTTTTTTAAATTATATTTCCCCAAGAAGACACTTGCTGATGACGTCTCTGCTGCTGGCCCTCAGCCTGCATTTTTGAAACCTTCCTTTGTGATGGCCACCGGTTTGTCAGCTTATTCCACTGACCCCCTCCAACCTGAAACCCACTTATGTGAAGGTGTTTTGTGTCGCCCAAGCAGTCTGAACTGGGCTTGTTCAATTCCAGCCTGAGAGCAAAAAGGGCTTTTCAGACTCAAGGGCACACACTCCCCCGAAAAACCACTTACATAAAATGTCATCCGGTCACAGCTCAGCGTGTCAGTGGGGACTGCAAATAGGAAGCACGAGCGGGGCTGCCGGGCTGCGGGACTCCGAGAGCACAGCCACGCTGGCAGCCGGCGGCCAGGCATGCGGACGGCCGGCGGGACAGACAACTTCCAGACATAGCCCTCACAAGCCGCCGGCACGCACCACAAGCGGCAACGCCTGCGCGCCTGGGAGGCGGTGCGCGGGGAGGTCTCTTCCGTCTCCCCTCCCCGGCACAGTCGTCCAGCCTTCCCGGTGTGCCCCGCGCTCGCCATAGAGCGTAGGGTCGGTCGTGCTCCTCGCTCTCGTTTGCTCGCACGGTGTGTGGGAGGCGGCGTAGCCGCGGCGACATGGCGGGCGTGGGGCAGGCGGGCAGTGCTGCTGGCGAAGCGGAGAAACACCTCAACGGCGAGCTGCTGCCGGAGCCTGAGGACAAGGAGGGTGTGGAGGACGGCGCGGCGGGTCTCGGAGCGGAGGATGGCGCCAAGAAGAAGCGCAAGAAGAAGAAGAAGGGCAAAGCGGGCCCCGCGGGTAGGGGCCGGACCGGGCCGCGCCAGGACTCTCCTCTGACAGGCCGGCGGGGCGGGCTGAGGGGCCGTGGCCCGGCGGAGCGGGCCTAGTACGCCGTAGCGGGCGGTTGTGGGTGGCTAAAGAGTCCTGGTGTGTGGGGCACGGGTCGGGCGATGGGCGCCGGCGAGGCCGCTGTCCCGGCCCGTGGCGGCTGTGCGGGTTGAGGGGGATCCCCTTGGCTGAGGGGGCGGCTGGCGCATGCCGGGAGGGTGCCGCTGCAGTTCAGCACCGGGGAAGCTGGGGCGAGGGAAGCCCTCATTGCCCTGGTGCGCGCAGGGAAAGCCATCCCTTCCTCACCCCCTCCTATGCCCTGAGGGGGGAAAAGCGTTTAAGACTGCTGCTGTAAAAATCTTCTCGCATGATGGAGTCTCTGTACCCCTCCCAAGTTTTCTGAGAGAGCCGGAGCAAGTCTGGGCAAATAGTGTAAGGGAGCTACGGTTTGGGTTCGTTTTAGCTGGCTAGCAGTTAGTGATAATTATAAACGCACTGCATGATCATCTACTTCACGCCCATATTATCTCACAAGTGCAGGCTACTGCTATGGCAATTAGTTACCCTGGCAGAAAAAAAAAAAGCAATCGGAAGTGTCTGGATAATACTACCTTTATGTGCAAGTTTCAGTAACAGTACCTGTCATTGTAGTGCCCTGCAATCCCTCACATTGGGTTTACTTTTAAAAAACAAACAAACAAAAAAGCAGCATGTGCTCTGGTGTCTGTAGGATGAGTACTGCATAATATTTCTATAAAGTTTTGGGAGCTATTGCTTACTGCTGTGGAGCTGTCCTTTTACTGTAAGTCATACTTTTAATTTTGCAAACAGGACAAGAAACAGCTAAAGAAATGGAAGGTGCTCTTGATGATGTAGCAAAACAATTGGGTAAACAAGCACTAGAGGAGAAAGAAAAAGACAATGATGATGAAGGCAAGTGTAACTTATCTTTTCTCAACATTTTCAGTTTCAACTTCTTCCTAGACCCTATTTTAACAAACCTTTACAGATGCCTTTTGGGTTTATTTGTGGGGGTTTTTTATTTGTTTTTGCTTGGGAGAACTGAGATGCAACTATATATACTTTTTACTTTCTTGACAACAATTTAGTAGTCAAACATGCATGTATATAAAAAATACCAGAGACAACAGCTTTGTTAAAGCTTGTTTTCAAAGATCTTATTACTGCAGGGAAATGTTTAATTTTAAAATAAGGTAAGCTATAAATCATTCTCACTTGCATTACCATGGTCAGTATAAACGTATTTTCCAATTTATGTCTCTTATTCTTAGCTTACAACAAAAATACAGAGAAAAAATTAAGGGAGCGTTTTAATTAATAAAAGGTCTTGGAGTCTTTACCAGTGACTTGAAACCTGTTCATCTGTATTCCTGATTTTTTCATTAAAAGTCAACTGGGAAGAGATTAATACACAAGCAAGGGATACACCTTGTGTCTTGCTTGTGCTATGCAGCTGACATTCTAAGCAAGTGCCTTGCAAGTGTCTGGTTAGTAATTTAGTTTCCTTCTTGTGAATTAGCATTTAAGTTGGCTCAGCACCCTAAGATCACAGAATCACAGGTGTGCAAGGGTAGCAAATATCCCCTCGTAGGAACTTCAGCATATTTATCATCTGAAAACAGCCCATGGAGAATTGATAAATGCTTCGAGTTTTTATTTCTTGCCAGAGCCTTTAGGAGCCTACCCTCACAGAATCACACAGAATGTTAGGGACTGGAAGGGACCTCAAAAGATCATCTAGTCCAATCCCCCTGCCAGAGCAGGAACACCTAGATCAGGTCACACAGGAACATGTCCAGGCGGGTTTGAATGTCTCCAGAGAAGGAGACTCCACAACCTCTCTGGGCAGCCTGTTCCAGTGCTCTGTCACCCTCACTGGGAAGAAATTCTTCCTCACATTTATGTGGAACCTCCTATGTTCCAGCTTGCACCCATTGCCCCTTGTCCTATCATTGGATGTCACTGAGAAGAGCCTGGCTCCATCCTCATGACACTCACCCTTTACATATTTATAAACATTAATGAGGTCACCCCTCAGTCTCCTCTTCTCCAAGCTAAAGAGACCCAGCTCCCTCAGCCTTTCCTCAGAAGGGAGATGTTCCACTCCCTCCATCATCTTTGTGGCTCTGCGCTGGACTCTCTCAAGCAGTTCCCTGTCCTTCTTGAACTGGGGGGCCCAGAACTGGACACAATATTCCAAATGTGGCCTCACCAGGGCAGAATAGAGGGGAAGGAGAACCTCTCTTGACCTACTAACCACTCCCTTTCTAATACACCCCAGGATGCCATTGGCCTTCTTGGCCACAAGGGCACATTGCTGGCTCATGGTCATCCTGCTGTCCACCAGGACCCCCAGGTCCCTTTCCCCTACCCTGCTCTCCAGCAGGTCAGCCCCCAACCTGTACTGGTACATGGGGTTGTTCTTCCCCAGATGCAAAACTCTACACTTGCCCTTGTTGAATTTCAGTAAGTTTCTCCCCACCCAACACTCCAGCCTATCAAGGTCTCGTTGAATGGCAGCACAACCCTCTGGATGGTTCTTATTGTGCTGCTTAGAAATCTTCCTAGTTGACTGCTGCTGGAATTCATTGTTCCAGAATTTAATTTAAAAAATTAGAGTTTAAAAAAATGAAGTGTGCTGAGATATCTAAAATTACAAATAGATTAATAATGTTCAAAGATTTATGTATGGCATCTAGTTCTATGCAGTTACTTTCTGTAGGAGTATATTCTGATGGATTATTTCTTTTAGGGTATATTTCAGGTAATTAAGACAGCGTGTGCTTTGCCATCATTGCAACTATAGAAGTATTGAGGAGGATAGTGAAAACTATACAATTTTAAAAATTATTTGAAAATGATTGTAATAGTTGTAGTTCCATCTCAGGAGAAATAACATTGTTAGTTGCAGATCGAGTGCTGTGTTCTTTATACTTTTTACAGTAGTAGTAATTAGTATTACAGTATTAGCAAGTATAATAAACCATGAAGTGGTGCTATCACCAAAATAATAATCTTCCTTTTTTCCACATATTAGACTTGGATGTGTTTTTAGAAAAACAGTGATATTTTTTGCAGAAAAATAAAAATTGCTGTAAGTTTTTTGAAGACAACTGTGTGTTCTTGCTTTTACTGGTTCTCATCACTTGCCATCATAACTGTGTAGTTTCTGAGGTGTTGCTTAGGACATGATGCATTAGATTAAAACCAATAAAATACGTACACCCTCTACATCCCCCCCTTTTTAAAAAAAATTGATAAGCCCATAACTGAGTGACCTCAGAAATGAGACTGTATTCCTTTTGAAATCTGGGAGAGATTAGGAAGTGTTCTTCAGATTTCCATTGCAGTGTAAAAACATGTTGATAGATAACATTTTTACATGATATTAGGCTAAGTTATTCAACAGCTATACCATAATGACATACGGTTGGGCTTCAGTTTTGCAAAGGTCTTAAATTGCTTTTCCGGTGGAAAATATTTTTCATTACCAGGTAAATAACCTGAAGACAAACAGGGTATCGGTCAGATGCAGTAGTTATGTTTCTGGCAGCACAGTTAGTCTGCAGCGGTCTTCAAGGACGTGGAAGCACATTCCCGGTTAGTTTGGCTTGTGCTTGGCAGATTGACGTGCAGTGATGTATGAAAAAGCCACAATAAACGGGTAGCAACAGCGACAACATTTAAGAAGTGCTGTGCTTTTTTGCAGTTTAGGCCTAGCGTTTTTAAAAAAAAAAATAAATCCCAAAATCACTTGGTGAATGATCTGGTGTCATGTCTAATTCATTTCTTGATGAATGGTTTGAGCACAGCTCAAGGTCAAGAGAAATGTGCAAAGTTACCACACTTTAAAGAAATTTATAATTTATATTTAAAGAAATGTATATGTTAAGGATTTTCAGCTGCCTATGGAATATGGATTGATGGGAAGCCTGGTAGGCTGGATTACGTTGTAGTTACGAAGTATTTATACTTGAAAGTTTTTAAAAAAATTTAAGATACTTAATGCCAGTGTGAGCTGAGGAGGCGTAGGGATGATGCATTACTAAAATTTGCCCCAGCTGCAAGATTACAGCAGTCACTACAGCATAAAAATGCAGGTGACGCTGACCACATGAGAGGCTTGATATCTAGTGACTGGAACAACTGGTCAGTATTTTGTTTGTTTTTTGTTTGTTTGTTTTTAAATAAATAAGCAAATAAAAGTTTCTGTATAAATGCATTTGAAATGGCAGTGCTTTGACTTGGTTCTGAAAGTTCTTTCAATTTTACTTTTCACTTTAGATAAAAATAAATGTTCTAAACGTAGATGACTAGTACTTATCCATTTTGAAATGAACTTGTGGTTAGGTCCAGAAGGTTTAGTTAGATGGTATCACATTAGATAAATACTTCATTGTATATGAAGTAACTAAACATTAGATGTAGCCAAATGTGAAGTCCATGCATGTGACTGTAATGTGGTGTGGCAAATTCTTAGTGCTTACATGCTGTGCTCTCTGAAAGCCTCCCCATTGGTGCATCCCATACGCAGTGGTTTTTGCTCAGTGCTGATTGTGACTTTCCCTATTATCTTCAGATTAAACTCATCCTGACCTAAATGCTGTCATCTTTACTTGTTTGGGTTTTTTTTATCTTTCCAGATACATTCAGTTCCTGAAACATCAGAAGATGGGGTTGAAGGAGTAATTCCTAGCTTTTGTTAGCTATTATGTCTAATACAGTTCTCTCTCATGTCCTCCCCCAGCTCCAGGCATCTTTTTGGGTGAATTGAGAACAGAGGAATTTGAAGTAGGAATTTCTGAAAACTCTTCCCCTGAGCTGCTTTTTTTAATCTGGTTATAAGTTTAAGCCACCAGCTTCAGAAAGTATTTTCTTAGGTCTGTGTTTGGTGTAGGGACGGAAAATGCCAATGGTTTGGTGGAAGCTTTTAGCTGTTGTCTTTAAATCCATTAAATTCTACTGTGAAATAAGTGTTTCCAGATAGTCCAGGTGGTTTTGTGTCTCATTCAGAGTTCTTTGGTTCTTTAAAGTTATTTTATGTTCACCTGAGCACTTTCTTTCCCATAGACGGAGAGGGTGAAGGAGATGGAGCAACAGGGAAAAAGAAGAAGAAGAAGAAAAAGAAGAAAGGATGTAGGTATCAAACACAAAAATAAAGATAGACTGCATAAATATTGAGTTAAGCATATGTAAGTGCTGTACTTTGCAGTTGAAACACATTTTGCAGTGCAGTTTGGGTTTGTAGGCTAAGTCTGGCTGAGTTTTCTTCTTTCTGATATTCCTGAATGCCACCTTGAGCATTGGCCAAATAAGGTCATGTGAGGGCATTGTGATATGTTTTCTTGGTCAAAGCCCAAATTCTATTAAGGAGATCTTAAATAACTTGTGCCGTTTAACTTTTGTCATTGAAGTAAGATACTTAGTATTTCCAGCATAACATATGTAAAACTTCCTTAAATTGTACTCGACAGCTAAGGTCCAGACAGACCCACCTTCTATTCCAATATGTGATCTGTTTCCCAGCAACATATTCCCGAAGGGAGAAGAATGTGAATACCCTCCAGCACAAGATGGGTGAGTGTTTTAAGCTTAAAAAATAAATGCTATCATCTGAATGTGCTGAATTGCAAAACTGTTAATGTACAACTAAATAGACAAAGTGAGTTGTAATGTGCTTTTTTTTACCTTTTTTTTTTTTTTTTTTGTTCTAACCTGGATCATCTAAGAACTTAATTAATAGAAGTCTTCAGACCAGAAATGTTCCTCATTCCATACCCTTTTAATTAAGGCTGTATGAGAAGAATTGTCATGAATCAGGGGACCAAAAGGATTTCAATAGGCAGCTTGTAAGAAAAATAAAGTCTGAATTAGAACTGAGTGAAGGTTTAAAATTTAGGGGTATGAGACACTTATACAGCAGTTTTGGGGGCACCTAGATGTCAACTTCTTGTTGTTTGTTTTTTGGGGGTTTTTTTTTGGTAGAGACATGTTGATCTCTGAGTATGAGACAGTTTAGTTTAAAAGCCTAAGTCATATATTCTGCACTTTGCTTCTCTTAGTTTGTATGATTATATAGTTATTATAACCTAAACTGTTTTTTTATAATTCATAGTGAGGTGGGAATAATGTGCAATTTTACTAAACATGCAACAGCTTCTAGTGGTTTACTGGAACAGAGGTCTGCATCCTTATCTCTTTGTAGGGTACTGCTATTTCCTTATAGAATCATTTTGGTTGGAAAAGACCTTTAAGATCATCAAGTCCAACCATTAACCTAGCACTGCCAAGTCCACCACTAAACCATGTCCCTCAGCACCACATCTACATGTCTTCTAAATACCTCTAGGGTTTCCTGATTATTCCTACACTAAGTGTTGTGGAAGGTCATGTTTTACTCATGGAGGGGATAGAATTGTCTTGAATTGCATAAAAATCGGAATGAAAAGACCAAGTATTACTGAAAACTTCCTTGGAAATTTTGAATCAGAACTCAGAAGAAACAGGTTAATTCTAAGGGGACAGGGAGTAGATAAATATTTATATTTCTGAAAACATTGTTTATTTTTCAGCTACTCTTTTTCAGAATCAAGTTACTTTTAAATCATTTATTGGTTGTTTAAAGTCAATACCTGTTTCTCATAGAGTGTAAGCAACATAGTTAAGAGTTTAGTGTATCCGATAAATTGTGTTCAGATATTCACAGATAATATTGTTTCATTTTTATATTAAAATTTGCTTTTGAGGAAGCCTTTTCTTCTTTTTAATGACTTCAATTTGATTACAAGGTGTGCTCGTCTTTATTTATGAATGACTGCCTTGTTTGTATGCACAATATTAGCATGCCAGCGAAGGACTTTAGCAGGGTAGTCCTGACAGGCAGATCCAAGAGTGATTCTTTCATGCTTAAGAGTTAAGTGTTTGTATGTATATGTGTATGCCAAATTCAGAAGGACATGATTTAAGCAATTCAGGAAGTTAGATTATAAACATCATAAGCATATTCATAGTTTATTAACGAATGGCACACTATTTTACTCTGTTACATATCCAGCTATTGAAGATTAAATATTTTCCTATGGGTTCACTACTATTCATTTGTAAGGAAAAAAAAAACCCCACAAAACAACAAAAACGAACTACCTTATCTAACAAGATTTAAGTGGAGCATGTTTTCTGTACCAAAAATGTTCTGCTATAGAAGAATATACTCTTCTAAGGAACTTGAAATAGTTTCTTTATATAATTTGCTTAAGCAAATATATGCTTAGCTATGTTCCCAATTTAAATATTTCACTCTTATGATGCTACTTTAGCATTTCCTTATATAAGCAGCTACTTAAATTAGTAGCTGACATGAATGCTAGGATATTTCCTATTCTGAATAATAGTTCAATTTTATATATCGGTGAAGCATTTTTGTACCACTTCTTTCATTCTTGCTGAGGTCAGTAGGGTTTTGTCTCTGATTTTTTTGAAGAGTTGCACTTCTAATCTTAACTCTTGATGTTACCTCTCATCAACACAGAATTGTGTATTTTATGTGGGAAGTTGAACTAAAAGTGAGTATCGCCTAATTTTCAGGGGAGCCAATAGCAGAGAATCAATTCTTGAACAACAGATTAACAGCTTTGATATTTTTATATCTCGGGCATTTAGTTCTGATTGAAGGCTTGTGTTTTTTGTTGAAAACACCTGAATTTGCAATGATGCAACAGGGAAAGTGGAAAAGTTATAAGCAATATTTCATGGTACACTGGTTTTGTTAAAGTGAGATTAAGGAATTCTTGTCTCTGCCTGCTTGATTCTGCCCCTGTGCTGCTATCTGGGTTAAAATAATATGAGGCAATTATTTTCTGGAATTCTTGTCTTTTGATCACTAAAATCTAGTTTACAGCACAATCCTATAAAGATTTATACTAGTGAAAACTGGGGGCTGTGAACTAGAGTGAAAATATAGGAACAAACAGGTTGGAGCAAGAGGTGAATTTCTTGAGCTGAGCTATGTAGTAGCCAGCACATTAGGAAACTCCTCAAAGGAGCTTTTTAGCTTGTGCCCCTGTAAGAGGACTTGATGTTTGATGCGAGACCTTTATCTGATCAACCGATCTTTCACATGTCCTGAAGTGCTTAGGCCCAAACAGGATTTCTTGTTGCTTCTCTTCCTGAGCTCTCAGGTGGCACTGGTGCAGCTTTGGCAGCAAATTACTTTGGGGCCCGATACAGTATTTTTAAATGTAGAGGCTCTTTTGTCCCCCAGTTGTCTTGCACGAAGTGACTATATGCTGAAATACATTAGGACAGAGTAAGAGAGGACAGCTTCGTGCCAGTTTGCTGGAGTTTGACTGATGGCAGAGCAGCTGCTCAGACTCTTTCAGCAGCTCTTGCTGCCAGAGAGTGTTCCCTACTGGAATCCAGAGCAGCCTGAAAGGATCCTCAAGTCCAGTACGCATCATCTTGTGCTGTGACTACTGTGATGGCTGTACTCCAATTTCCAAGTGCAGTAGGGGGGCTGAGATGTTGCAGCTTGTTGCTTGGTTGGTTGGTTGGGGGTTTTTTGGTGGAATTTACCAGTTTTAAGGCAAATTCTAATAGTATGCGTGATGCTTGCTATTGAAGCAAGAAAACTGCTCAGGAAAGAAAATGTGGGATTTCTTCTTTGCACTCTTGTTGCTTTATCTCAAAAGGAGCAGGAAGTTCAAGGGAAACAAGCAAAAGGGTCTCAAAATATTTGGATCGTCTTTGGTTTCTTGCATAATTAAAAAAATATATTCAAAACTGAACTTATATTTAGTCATGTATGGAAAATTATTCTTGCATTTTTTCTATGAACCTACCAAATAGCCAAAATGAGTGGTATTCTCCTGGAACAAATGTTAATTCACCATCCAGCAAATTTCAAAAGTAACTTCCTGGCATGTGTCATAGTTAGTGTGCACTGTGTTAAGTGTTACTACCTAAACATTCTGAGGATGAGCAAAAGTAATACAGGAACTGCAAACTCTTAAATTTTGAAGGGGCTTATTGTCTCTGCATCAGCAACAGTTTCTGGGTCAAGTAGTGACACTGCAGTGCTGAGATTCTTCTCCATCCAGGAAGAGCGCTGTCTGAGTAAGATTTTGCAAAAAAATAAACTTTCTCATGAGTAGAGCATGTTGCAATGATTTGCCCTGCTAAACTCAAGGTAGAACTGCAGGCAGTGATATGAATTTTATACACCTGTTCTGCCTTTTTTAAAAGTATTATGCATCCTTCAAGCATGCTACTTCTCTGGGCTTTTGGGAGGGATGGAAGGTAAGGCCTTTGAAAATGTAAAGGGAATAATATGGTTCATGGTCTGACTGAGTTAAATTTCTATGTATACGTAATTATTTTTTTGCTGCAATGTCACTGCCTTTCACAGATGCCAGTCTGTAGGGCTGATAGATTTTTATAGGCTTTCTTTGTTCTGAAAATTTTATAAATCAGGATCTTTTCTGTTGCACAGGGGAACGTAGGCCTGACTGGTTAATAAACACTTTGCAGACTTGAGACGGAAGTTGTAATGACTACTGTGATTATGGTAACTTTTTGTGACACACTTTATTTTGAAGGCGAACTGCTGCTTGGAGAACAACTAGTGAAGAAAAGAAAGCGCTAGACCAAGCCAGTGAGGAAATCTGGAATGATTTTCGGGAGGCTGCAGAGGCACACAGACAAGTGAGGAAATACGTTATGAGCTGGATAAAGCCTGGAATGACAATGATAGAAATCTGGTGAGGACGCAGATTTCAAAGACCTCTGCTGTAGATTTTTCGTCTTTCTCCAGAGGGGGAGGGATTTAGTCTCAATTTTGTGTGCTTAATTGACTGTCTTACGAGTGTTGGGGGGATTTCTGTTTGAAGTATGCAACCAGTATTCCAAATTATTTCCTTTGTTTCCTCTTACAACATATTCTTAGCTTATGCAGCTTTACAGGGCATAGGATCATACTGAATTTCAAACTAAGCTTTCAATTATATTCACTTATTTTGCACACATGCTTGATTTTAATGTGCCCTGACTACTCTTGCACGTAAGTACTGCAAGCAGTGCTGAGAGAAGCAGCAGTAGTAAACATCCTGGCTTTTGCCAGAATTGTCAGTTAAATGCTGTATGGATGAGCAGTGCAGGTACAATCTGAGGCTGGGAGTGGGCAAACAGGCATAAAAACAGCATGGCTGTGTACTCAGTCCAGGGAAGGAAGATTTTGTCTGTATTCACTCTTCACTGACGTTTCTGGAGAAACACAATATTGCTTTGTGGTGTTCTCAGCTGGTAATCCATTTGCTTAGTTATTTCTTAAGATAAACATGAGTTTGAGGTAAAGTTAAAAGAAATAATTAGCCTGGACTGATTCTCTTGACTCTAACTATTCCTTTTCCTGTCCTTCAGTTTATCTAGAGTGAATGTCTACTGTCCAAGTACTGCACTGATCCAGGACAGTTTAGCTTTGAAAATCAGGTGCTTTCAGCCTGGTATGACTGAGGACTGTGCTGACAAGAGTAGGATAGTAAGAAAGCTAATCAGAGCTGATCCCCAAGGTAAATGCGAGGGTAATGGAAAGGAATAAAATACCATCAGGTAAAGTGGAAGTAAGACAGCTGCCTTAACAGTCGCTAGTCTGGCTGAAACAAATCTGTCATATTGATTTGCATGGTTTGACTGTTAAAAGCAATAATTTTCTCAAAACATGACTTTCCTAACGTATTTCAAGCTATGGGGACTTGCCTATTAAAATAAGCTCCCTTCTTTTTCCAGATTGCTCTGAGTGAATAACTTTTTAAAATAAAATCAGACTGTGGTGCACTGATGTGAGCTGCTGTTTACATCATTCACTGCCACTATAGAAGTGCGCTGGTGGACATGTATCTGTAGCTTTTTCAGTAGCTAATAGCTTGAGAGTAGACAAAAAACAAGAACAAAAGCTAGTCTCATAAGGTTTTATTTTATCACAGTTATCGGTTAAATTTTAAAATATTATTATCCTCCTATAATTAGATTTTTTTTTTTAAGTGAGGATTATACTGTCCCAGTTTGAAAGACAGGTGTCTGCTAAGGAAGGCAGGAGCCCCCCTTGGAACAGAAAAATACAACCCCCTTCCCTCCGAATTATTATAAAATTGAAATTAAGGGGCTTTCAGGCAAAGATATGAGGAAATGGGAATAACAGTTTTTACTAATATATAGAACAAAACAATAACACAGAGAAACTGGTTTAAAGCCTGACAGAGTCAGGGATACAACCTGGCACCCTGCCGGGCAGGGTGCTGGTAGCAGTCCGATCCAGTGGCAGCTGCAGCTCTCTCCGAAATGGTCCTGTTGAAGCGGTGATCTTGTAGAAAAGAAGTCTGGTCCTCCTCTGAAAATCCGGTGGTGGTGTAGTCCTTGTCCTCTGGGATCCCAGCGGGTAAGGCTGCTCGTGCTGTTCCAAACCCCAGATTTTATCCCCGGGGGGAATGCTTGGCTCCCTCCCCCTGGCCTGAGCATCTCACCCAGGGATGGTGAGTCATGGGGCAAGGCCCTGATGGGCGCATTAACAGAAGCTAGTCCCGAGGGGGGAGGCAAGGAACACCTGGTTTCAACAGCTCATGGTAATAGAATACATTGTAACCCAGGACATTATCCACCCCTTATTCTATTACCATTTGCATCATCCCAAATCAATACCTTTCTTAAACTCTGCACACACACACACACACACACATATATATATATATATACACATACATATACAATGAAACTCTACACTCAGTTCTCACTTAAAATAAGGTCCCCTTGTGGTACACACTGCGTTTCCCCGTCTGTTGTTCATAAGGATTCAGATTGAGCAGGGCCTGCTCGGTTCGTGGAGCCTCGGGTGTTAACTAACCAGGTGGCTTTTGCTAAATGCATCTCCCAGTTTTTGAAAGTTCCTCCACCCAGTGCCTTCAAGGTGGTTTTAAGCAGTCCGTTGCACCGTTCAACTTTCCCAGCTGCTGGTGCATGGTAAGGGATGTGGTACACCCACTCAATGCCATGTTCCCTAGCCCAGGTGTGGACAAGGCTGTTCTTGAAATGAGTCCCGTTGTGGGACTCGATTCTCTCAGGGGTGCCATGCCTCCAAAGGACTTGCTTTTCAAGGCCCAGGATGGTGTTCCGGGCAGTAGCGTGAGGCACAGGGTAGGTCTCCAGCCATCCAGTGGTGGCTTCCACCATTGTGAGCACGTAGCGCTTGCCTTGGCGGGTTTGAGGCAGTGTGATGTAGTCGATCTGCCAGGCCTCCCCATACTTGTATTTGGACCACCGCCCACCATACCACAGGGGCTTCACCCGCTTGGCCTGTTTGATCGCAGCGCACGTCTCACAGTCATGGATAGCCTGGGAGATACTGGCCATGGTTAGATCCACCCCTCGGTCTCGTGCCCACTTATAGGTGGCATCTCTGCCTTGATGGCCTGAGGCATCATGGGCCCACCGAGCTAAGAACAACTCTCCTTTATGCTGCCAATCCAAATCTATCTGGAACACCTCTATTTTTGCAGCCTGATCTGCCTTCCATTGTTGCAATGTTCTTCATTAGCCCGACTCTTGGGGACATGAGCATCTACATGACGGACTTTCACAGGTAGCTTCTTTACCCGAGTGGCAATGTCCTTCCACTCATCAGCAGCCCAGATTGGTTTTCCCCTACGCTGCCAGTTGGCCTTTTTCCACCTTTCCAGCCAACCCCACAGGGCATTGGCTACCATCCATGAATCAATGTAGAGGTAGAGCTTTGGCCACTTCTCTCTCCCAGCAATGTCCAGGGCTAATTGGACGGCTTTGAGTTCAGCCAATTGGCTCGATCCACCCTCTCCCTCGGTAGCTTGTACAACTTGTTGTGTGGGGCTCCATACAACAGCTTTCCATTTCCGGCTAGCACCTACAATTCGGCAGGAACCATCGGTGAAGAGGGCATATCGTCTGTCACTCTCTGGTAGCTCGTTATATGGAGGGGCTTCCTCAGCACGTGTCACTTCCTCTTCCTCTTCTTCAGAAGATAATCCAAAAGCCTCACCTTCTGACCAGTTGGTAATTATTTCCAAGATCCCAGGGCGATTTTGGTTTCCAATGCGGGCGCGCTGTGTGATGAGGGCAATCCATTTGCTCCAAGTAGCGTCGGTGGCATGATGCGTGGAGGGAGCCTTTCCCTTGAACATCCACCCCAGCACCGGTAGTCGGGGTGCCAGGAGGAGTTGTGCCTCTGTGCCGATTACTTCTGAGGCAGCTCGATCTCCTTCATAGGCGGCCAAGATTTCTTTCTCTGTCACAGTGTAGTTGGCTTTGGACCCTCTGTAGCTTCGGCTCCAGAATCCCAGTGGTCGGCCCTGAGTCTCATCAGGCACCTTCTGCCAAAGGCTCCAGGACAGACCCTTGTTCCCGGCTGCAGAGTAGAGCACATTTTTCACCTCTGGTCCCGTCCTGACTGGGCCAAGGGCTACCGCATGAGCGATTTCCTGCTTGATCCGAGTGAAGGCTTGTTGTTGTTCAGGGCCCCAGTGGAAATCGTTCTTCTTGCGGGTAACCAGGTAGAGAGGGCTCACGATCTGGCTGTACTCGGGAATGTGCATCCTCCAAAAGCCTATGACACCTAGGAATTCTTGTGTTTCCTTCTTGGTGGTCGGTGGAGACATCGCAGTGATCTTATTGATGACCTCGGTGGGAATCTGGCGTCGTCCGTCTTGCCACTTTACCCCCAGGAACTGGATCTCTCGGGCAGGTCCCTTGACTTTGCGTGTCTTGATGGCGAAGCCGGCCTCGAGGAGAATCTGGATGATTTTCTCTCCTTTCTCAAATACTTCCCCTGCCGTGTTCCCCCATACGATGATATCATCGATGAACTGCAGATGTTCTGGAGCCTCACCCTTTTCCAGCGCAGTCTGGATCAGCCCATGGCAAATGGTGGAACTGTGCTTCCACCCCTGGGGCAGTCGGTTCCAGGTGTACTGCACGCCCCTCCAGGTGAAGGCAAACTGAGGCCTGCACTCTGGTGACAGAGGAATGGAGAAAAATGCATTAGCAATGTCAATAATGGCGTACCACTTTGCTGCTTTGGACTCCAGCTCGTACTGGAGCTCCAGCATGTCCGGCACAGCAGCACTCAATGGTGGAGTCACTTCATTCAAAGCACGATAGTCCACAGTCAATCTCCATTCTCCGTCAGGCTTGCACACAGGCCAGATGGGGCTGTTGAAGGGTGAGTGGGTCTTGCTGATCACCCCTTGGCCCTCCAGCTCACGGATCATCTTGTGGATGGGGATCACGGCATCTCGATTCGTCCGATACTGCCGGCGGTGCACCGTCGAAGTGGCAATTGGCACCCGTTGCTCTTCCACCTTCAGGAGCCCAACTGCAAAAGGGTTTTCTGATAGTCCAGGCAAGGTGTTCAACTGCCTAATGCCTTCTGCTTCCACAGCAGCTATCCCAAAAGCCCACTTAAATCCTTTTGGGTCTTTGTAATAGCCATTCCGGAGAAAGTCTATGCCCAGGATACATGGGGCCTCCGGGCCAGTCACAATCGGATGTTTCTGCCACTCCTTCCCAGTCAGGCTCACCTCAGCTTCCAACAGGGTCAACTGCTGCGACCCCCCTGTCACCCCAGCGATAGACACAGATTCTGCCCCCACATGTCCCGATGGCATTAGGGTACGTTGTGCTCCAGTGTCAACCAATGCTTCATATCTCTGTGGCTCTGATGTGCCAGGCCATCGGATCCACACTGTCCAAAAGACCCAATTCTCCTGTGCCTCTTCCTGGCTAGAGGCAGGGCCCCTCTAGGCCTGGTTATCATCCATTCCCTGGGCATACCTGCTAGATGTTTCTTCAAGGGGATCTGACATATCATCCTCCCTTCTGTAATACCTGGCAGCTCGGTCACGGGAGGCTGAGGCTGCTTTCGCTTTAGTGGAACCCCCTCGGTTAGTGTTTTCCCTTTTGAGCTCACGAACCCGTGCTGCCAGGACAGAAGTGGGTTTCCCATCCCACCTTCTCATGTCTTCCCCACAGTCACACAGGAAGAACCACAGCTCAGATCGTGGGGTGTACCCTCTCTCTCTAGCTGGGGGACGTCAGGCTCTGACTCTGGGGTTTATGACCTGCACTGGTGCCACACGAGAGCTGCTCCTCCTCACCTCCTCCATCACCTCCTCCCTAATCTCTTCTTTGAGGTCCCTAGCCACAGCAGCGACATGAGCTTTCATTGGGCCATTGACTAAACTCTCATAATATCTGAACCTGTTGGCGACAGAACCCACTGTCTCTTGGTTGTCATCAGCATTGATTGTTGCAATGAACGTGGCATACTGCTGTGGCCCCAGCTTTGCCAGGTTCCACAGCATCTGCCCTGTACACTTGACCTTGTCGGGGTCATTATCATGCTGTCCGTCCCTCCCAAAGAGTACCTCTAACACTGCCACTTCTCTCAGCTGTTGGATCGCTTCCTCAAGGGTCTTCCATTGCATTCTATGATGGTACTCCTGCATTCTCTCTCTGTGGACAAACCTTTCCCTCACACTCATTAAAAGCCGCTCCCAGAGAGAAAGGGGCCCCGGCTCCCTTACGAATACCTGGTCCACCTCTGAGTCTTGGGCCAAGGATCCCAAATACCTGGCTTCGCCACTATCCAGTTGTACGCCTTTACCCATGAGGTCCCAAACCCGAAGTAACCAGGTTGTATAAGGCTCACGTCCCCGTCGTGCAATGTCTTTTCGCATATTACGGAGACTGTCGAACGACAGGGATTCGATGATAATTTCAGGCTCTGACTCCCCTGCAGGTTGTGAGGGCTCTGGTTCATCCCCATCATTAACTGGGCGTACTGATTTGGCCTTGCACTTCCTCCTCTGCACAGGGGCGACTGCCGCTGGCTGTGACTGTCCTTGTGGTTCAGCTGGACCCTGCACAGTTGTAACATCTGTGGGTTCTACTGCTGCACCATCAGACTTTCCCTCTTTAGGACAAGGTTTCCCACTAGTTTGGGAGGTGTATTCCATCAGCTTCTGGCCCATCTCACGTATTTCCTTTACCAGTACCCCCACCCAATTCGGCTGGTCCATTTGTGAGGTGGGCTGTTGGGCAATGCCAGGGTGTGGGACAGGGTCAGGCTGCGGGGCAGGATCTCTGGCCTCTGGGGCCGTGTCAGGTTCTGGGGCAGCATTCCTAGTCTCTGGGGTGGTTATCCAAGTAGTTATCCAAGTCAGTCTCACTTTATCTCTGAAGGCCAAGCAGAGTAGGCCTATTAGCAGCAACACATGGATAATATCTAGGGGAAAACTAAACCCTTCGAAAGCTGATGGAGCAGACTCAAAGAACTGGTTGAATGGTTGGGAGAAAACTTCCCCTGGTATTATTTCCTCACAGAAGGTACCATTTTTAGTGTAATCCCAGAAACATACGCTGAGCGTGTGATAGCCCTTTATCCACGTGCCCACATTCCACAGGAAATTGAAAAACCATGAATTCCTCACCTTACCAACCCACAGTGCAAGCTGGATAACAGCCACAGCAGCCTTAGTCAGAGGACCCATGTTTAGATAAGGGGCTGCAAAGGGGAACAGTATAGCCACGACCACGTGCCACCCGAAGCAAGGTAAACTAGACCACATGGTGCTGCCTAACAAAGTTCCTATGTTCAGCACACACAAAAATCAGGTTACCCAGGAACTGTTATTCCTTTTTCACCCTTTTTCCTCAATGCCTTCACGCCCCACGTTGGGCGCCAAAATCTGTCCTGGGTTGAAAGACAGGTGTCTGCTAAGGAAGGCAGGAGCCCCCCTTGGAATGGAAAATACAACCCCCTTCCCTCCGAATTATTATAAAATTGAAATTAAGGGGCTTTCAGGCAAAGATATGAGGAAATGGGAATAACAGTTTTTACTAATATATAGAACAAAACAATAACACAGAGAAACTGGTTTAAAGCCTGACAGAGTCAGGGATACAACCTGGCCCCCTGCCAGGCAGGGTGCTGGTACCAGTCCAATGTAGTGGCAGCTGCAGCTCTCTCCGAAATGGTCCTGTTGAAGCGGTGATCTTGTAGAAAAGAAAACTGGTCCTCCTCTGAAAATCTGGTGGTGGTGTAGTCCTTGTCCTCTGGGATCCCAGCGGGTAAGGCTGCTCGTGCTGTTCCAAACCCCAGATTTTATCCCCGGGGGGAATGCTTGGCTCCCTCCCCCTGGCCTGAGCATCTCACCCAGGGATGGTGAGTCCTGGGGCAAGGCCCTGATGGGCGCATTAACAGAATAGTCCCGGGGGGGGAGGCAAGGAACATCGGGCGCCTGGTTTCAACAGCTCATGGTAATAGAATACATTGTAACCCAGGACATATACTATTACTTTTTTTTTTTTTTTTCCTCTCTCTTTAAACCCCAGTAATTAAAAAAATGTATTTAATTTGCCTAAACTTTAGTTGTATAACCTCTGATGCTCAGGAAGAATGGGTTAAATGTAGCTTGTAAAGGATGGATGTTTTAAATTTAGAGTAAAAACACTAGTGAATTACTCAGTTTTGCTCAAGAAAGGGTAGAAGAGGCGACACCAAGAACTGAAGATTGTTGTGTTGTACTTAAGTTTTCCATTCTAGAGTCTCCTTCTTGTTAGCATACAAGTAGTTTAGGTTTTCAAATTAAAACTTGAGTAAAAAAAAAATTTGAGTATTTTTCTAGGGTTTTGTTCTTGCATTGATTTATTTGAAGTCATCGTAAGAAATATTCATGACAACTGTTAAATTCGTTTGTTGTTTTTTTTTTTTCTCCCTCCCCTTTGCCTTTTAGTGAAAAACTAGAGGACTGCTCGCGTAAGCTGATAAAGGAAAATGGTTTAAATGCAGGTCTTGCATTTCCTACTGGATGCTCTCTGAATAATTGTGCTGCCCACTACACTCCCAATGCTGGAGATCCAACAGTCCTGCAGTACGATGACATTTGCAAAATAGATTTTGGGACACACATTAGTGGTTAGTTTTCATTTATGAATTAAAACCTTGAGAACATTCTTCAATGCAAAGACTATGAAGCTAATTAACTTCTGCTGATTTCAGGTCGTATTATTGACTGTGCTTTTACAGTCACATTCAATCCAAAATATGACAGACTATTACAAGCTGTAAAGGATGCCACAAATACTGGAATAAAGGTATGATCGTTATGTAATTAATTTACCAAGTCTTTTACAGTAAACTTTGCCATTATTTTCCATTTATATTTGCATTTTATTTTCAGTGTGCTGGGATCGATGTACGTCTCTGTGATGTGGGGGAGGCCATACAAGAAGTTATGGAGTCTTACGAGGTTGAAATTGATGGCAAAATGTACCAAGGCAAGTTCCTTTATTTATATGGGGATAGTTGCTCTTAGAGTATATATATACACATTTGTACAAATATTGATTTATTTGTATCATAGTGAAAAGCTTTTGTACTAGAAGCATGGTATGAGTGGCTTGCATAAATACACGTTTTTGGTTGGCTTGCCATTCCTCTGGAAGAGTGTTCTTGGCTTATCCTTCCAAATATTGTATCTTTAACAGATAAGATTACAGTTCAACAACTGTTTCAAAATGTACAAATTATTTTATACCTGCTGTTTGGCTTTACTAATAAATTTTTGTTACTGTTGGAAAGTTGCTGCTCTTTAATAATGAAGTTTTGACATAGCATACAAAACTAACTTGTACCTTGGCTGGAATTGGTACAAGATGAGTGGATAGTTCTGTGTTCCTCCACACTGATGCATCACTGTTGTACTTTCAGTGTGGGCTAACGAACCAAATTGCTTTAAAGATTTTAACATGTTAGGAAATTGCCTGTAATATTAATGTTTTCTTCAAAAGTGAAACCAATTCGCAATTTGAATGGACACTCGATTGGGCCTTATAGGATACATGCTGGGAAAACGGTGCCCATTGTGAAAGGAGGAGAAGCCACAAGAATGGAGGTAAATGGAGTTCTTAGGTCTTTCTGTTAAGTTTCCCCAGCTGTCACTGCAAGTCCCAATGATCCCAAGTATTTGTGATCTTGGTGGATAATAGCAGCAGAGGAAAAACCTTGCTGTACTTTGTAGTGTTCCTGTAAAGGAATGATCATTCTTGTTTCATCTCAGTGCCTTCTTCATTTAGCCCTGGAGTGTTCTGCTATCTAACACTTTCTGAAATCGAAGACTTTGAACTTTGCTCTTTTTTTTTTTTTTTGGGGGGGGTGGGGGTGGAAAAGCCAAATAACAACAAAAAAGTCCTTGAAATCTGAATGGCCTTAGTGATATTTCTGGAAACTTGCATGTTTATTTCTCAATGTGTATACCTTACTTAAATGCAATGTTGAAATGTTGCACTTAAGAGCAGGGCAAAGGACAGGAATTCAGATTTTTAGTGTGAACTTGAGGGACTAGAGTCTTCCTGAAAGGTGTTTGGACTTGCCAGTCATTCACGCTTTCCTTGTTTGTTCACTCTGTAATTAAAAAGACAAAACAACAATCTTCTCTTGCTCAGGTAATTCTTGAAAAATATTTCTGTAGTGTTGTAGCTCTTTGGATGATGTTTTGCAAGTTAGGTATGATGTCTTTCGTGAAAAGCTTCCAGTGCAGTTTTTCTTTGCAGATACAAAATAGTTAAGCATGTTTCTAGTTAATGTGAGAGGCCAGATGAAAGTTGTTGTTTGAATAGTGTTTTGGAGCAGGGAAAGAGAAATTGCTACACATCATGTGGCAAACTACCAGTCAGGCAGTATTAAAATATGTAACCTGAGATTTTGTCAACATTTTGATGTATGCTTTTGTTCTAAGAGGATAAGAAGGTTTATTGGTAATAAGCTAAGAGGTTTTTAATTTCATTCTAAGGCTGATCACAGAATGGCAACGAAAGAAAGCTTGTCAGAATAAATAGGACTTGTAAGAGCTGAATAGGGACTGGTATGTTCTGGACAGGATTGTTTTTTGGGGTAGGCTTACTCTCATCGCCCAAAACTTGCATCATAATTGTTGATCACCTTGCTAATGATGTGAACAAAAAGACAAAGTTTTAACGATCTTCTATAGGAGAGTGCAAAAGGATTAAAGAGTATTGGAAAAGGAAGGTAGAAAAAGCTTGTATGCCCTTCTTGTTTTAGCTTAGTGAATGGCTAGGTCTTGTATATCATCTATCATCAGTGTATTACTAGTATAAAACTTAAGTGTTCTTTAAGCAAATCTTACTTAAAGATTTCAGAGCTTTGAGATTGTTTTAATTGAATACCCGGACACTGGAGAGAAGACATTTTTTAGTTTCTTCAGCTTCTGTAGGTTACTTAGAACACGATCCTGCATCATTAAAGACAGTGAGTTTTGCCAATGAAGGATGTGGAGCGTAGCCAAGCTCTTACTGTACTCTGCTAATTATAGCACCAAACTGCAATCCAATGAGTTTTTTGTGCCAGAGAGAAATATAGCCTCTGACAATCCTTATTCTGAAAAAGTGGATGTAAAGTGAATTTTTTTGTGGCATTATGTGTGGGTTTGTGTTTTCTTACTTTATTGCTGTGGGGTTTTGTGTTTTGTGGGGTTTTTTTTTGTTTTGTTTTGTTTTTTTTTCTTTAAATGACATTAGTTGAATATTCAGGGTGTCTTTAAGAGTTTGTCTTGAATTTGAAGCCTATGATACTGCATTTCATATGGCTTCTTATTTTTGGGTTGTGTCTTCCAAAGTAGATCAATAAACTCAAAAACCCAGCTCCTGCTGTCTGTTTATGTTTGATGTCCTTTTCACAGTCCTCTTGGTAAGGATATGTGAATGCACTTGGCATAAATGAGTTTATATAATGGCATTTCAGTATGTTCTTGGCTAGATTTTTGATAATGCCCTTGCAGATATATATCAACTTCATTTCTTGAAGAAATTCATCTTGTGGAGTGGAAATGAGCAGGTTAAGGGTTTATACTAGCAGCTGTTACCAGAAAATTCTTGCAGAAATTGGGAAAAAAGTTCTTCAGTGCAGTAAGTCTCTGAAATCAACATCTATTTGCTATGTCTAAACTACATTTCCTAGGACTTCTATCTGAGTAGCAAAGGAGAATTACTTCCAGTTAGCAAATGTTTTGCAGCAAAATGTGCTATGCTAGATGTATGCTTTGATGATGTTTTAACTGCAATAACTTTGAGAAATTGTGACTAGAAACATGCTGATATTTATGGCTTGAAACAAATAAAGTGATACTAACATAAATAGCTGATGATTTGGAGATATTATTGGTCAATAATTTTACTGTGTGAAATGTCCAGATTGAGTTTTTCTCTATCTTGATTTGGTGATTGAATCTATTCACATGTAATTACTTGTATTCAGAAGTTGTTATACTGAGATCATTATATCAGAATGGCTCACTGTCACTTATTTTCATACTGCAACATTGTTCCCTTTTTTTCTCTCCTTAGGAAGGTGAGGTATATGCTATAGAAACCTTCGGTAGCACAGGAAAAGGTGTTGTACATGATGATCTGGAGTGTTCTCATTATATGAAGAACTTTGATGTTGGGCATGTGCCAATAAGGTTGGATTTTGTTGGGTTTTTTTGTTGGTATATTCTGCTAGAGCTACCACCCTCTTAGGGTTCAAATTGTATATAATGCAGGTTCTTCACTAATTAATAAGGCTGTCAGAGGACTCCAAGGGTGGTGGTAGCAATGTTCTTGTTATGAAATATGCTCTGATTGTAAATCGCGAACAATATGGCATTATTCCAAAGAATCTAGAAATGGAGAAAATACATTATTATGTCTTCAGAAATCTAGATTGCTTTTTAAAATCTTCCTACCATTAGTAATATTTCATAATTAATAATTTAGAGGTATGTTTGTATATTAGTCTATGTATTAAATATATAGATTTTTTAAATCAACATCTGTGTTACGGTTGTGTCCCACAATCTTTGTTTTAGTGCTGTTTCCAGAATATATCAAGCTATTCTTGTCATCCGTTTTGTTTGTATGGATGGTTTGTGGGTTTTAAGTACTTGTTTCAGTGAATTGCTATGAAACAAAATAGATTATTAACCTACAGTTTTCGCTGGGACTGCATTTTGGCATTTCTAGGAGTGCAGCATATTTTCTAAAGTGAAGACTGTGATGGTTCAAAACATGGCAGGCAGACATACTTTTCCAGCTAATTCTATTTTGTTTCCGTAGAGCAATCTAGTAATATGAAAAAGGTGGAGAGTGGGGAGAATTAGCTGAAGGGTTGCAAAGGAACTGCTTATGTTTCGAAATAAGTTTATTTCTTAGCAGATCTATAAATCTCTAATTTTTATGCTCATATATTGTAAGAAGTATGAATAAAAAGCTTATTGGGTATTTGACTTGCAGAAGTAAAGCTCCAGTGTTTTAAACCGCTAAGTTTATGCTTAGAGGTTCAGATTATCAGCCACTTTGGATCAGGGAGAATTCTGGTTTTCTTTATAAAAGGAATCATCCTTTTGTTATTTAAGAGAATGATTCCTGTCACTGCGTCTAGTTTTGCTTGCGTAGTTAGATGCAGATACGTTCACAATCTAACTTCCCCTACTCAAAATGGCTGCCCAGGGTGTTTGGCAACATTCAGATTTGTTTTAAAGGATAGCGCATTTTCCTCCAGCAAAAGGATTTCTTTTGTGAACAGAGCACCTGATTGAAGTAGAAAGACATCCCAAGTCTGAGCAGTCTTAAAACACATTGAAATCTAACCCTTAATTGATGTGTTTTAATTCTGTAGTGAATGTCTGCTGGTGATACCTCTTTCTTCTCAAATGTGTTCTTTTTTTTCTTCAGGCTTCCAAGAGCAAAACACTTGCTGAATGTTATCAATGAAAACTTTGGTACTCTTGCCTTCTGCCGCAGATGGCTGGATCGCCTGGGAGAGAGTAAATACCTAATGGCACTGAAGAACCTGTGCGACTTGGGTATAGTGGATCCATATCCTCCCTTATGTGATGTTAAAGGCTCATACACGGCACAGTTTGAGCACACTATACTGTTGCGCCCAACATGCAAGGAGGTTGTCAGCAGAGGAGATGACTACTAAACTCAGAGCCACCTCAGCACCTTTATACTCTAGGCTTTGTTGGAACATACTATACCAGAATTAATTTGCAACATGTTGTCTGTTCTAACAGTGGACTGATATAATACTTTCCATATTTGGAAAGGAAGGAATTTAATCAAAGGCAAGTCTTCTAATGTAACTAACCAAGGAAAAAGCTTTCAGGCCTTTAGAAATATTTCAAGAAGTCACTTATTTTTTCTGTTCAGGGAGATATGTGCTATAAAGCTCAAATTTTAGCTTGGAATGAGTTATACATTTTGTTTTGAACATTTATGACAAAAGATGCTTTTCAAATATTTATTTTACCATATTCCTACTTGAATGCTTTGAGTGACTACACCTGATTTCAGCACCCAAGTTCTCTATGATATTGCCTTTTAAACTTCCTGGAATCCATTTTGTAAAAAATAAAGACAAATTTTCAGATCTAAAATTATATATACTGTTCAGAAGTCTGGTTATGATTCTGGTCAGGAGTCTGCTGGGAAACCGCTCTATTAAATATTCTGTGAACTTGATTTGCCATTTCTTGTCTTGAAGCTGGACCTGTCTTACCCTTAATATGAAACTTGGCCTTTCAGTGTTTATTTAAATAGTCTTCTCAGTGCTGGGATGCAGGGCAAGAAGCCATCAACTCTTTGCAGGACAGAACGTGACAACTTCTGTAAAGATGCGTGGTGTGGTTTGTTTTTGAGTGTGCCAGTCTTAAGTTTAGACTTTAGCTGTATTTGGAACATGTCAAACGCATTTGATGGTATCTGCTGCCGTTATCAGCAACATGCAACTTCTGGCTGAAGTCAACTGAGTATTAGGATATATCCCTACGTGTTCTTTGTCACTGGCATACGCCCTCTTGTACAAAGTTCACATTCGATTGGACAAGTTGTGGGGACAACAAAAACATAAATTTATTCTGGAATGTTAAAAGTTCTTACATACAGGCAAACTAATCTGGAGTATTTGATGTTTTCTTGATATAAAAGGTCATTGTCTGTCTTCCTGCTGCAGTGAATCTGACTGTTGAATCTCAGTTGTAAAGGCAAATTAAATCCTATGGCTCTTCTGGCCTAGATGCAGTATGTCTTCCAGTGCTGTATATTTACCTCATGACTTGCATATTGAAATTATACGTAGTAATTTGTAACAAAAATGACAGCTGCTTTAATAGATGAAAAACAGTGCCTTAAACATAATTGCTTAGGAAACAGAGACATTTCACCTGCTCCTTTTATAGTGACATCCTGTGTTCATAATAATTTAGAAATATCAGTTCCTTCCCCCTCTGTGTTAGGATAAAAGCTGCATTTTTTGTCCCTCAAAACTTGAGTATGTGAGCTGCAGTTTAGAGGGCTGCAGTATCATGTACTGCCTGCAGTTTAGAATAGACTCTGGTGAGGTTTTTTTCCCCCATTTGTAAGTACTGTTTAAACTTAGTACTTGTTAAACTTGTAGAATTGGATGAAACACACATTTCATTATCTTATTTATGTTATTGATGTTTGGGAGTCCTGGCATCCCAGCAATGAATTTTAGATTTTATACAGCTGTGTGGGCATGTGTGTCTCAGCTTCCAAACAAACAGTAGGTAGTATACACAATTCTGCATTGTGAAGTAAAAACTGGCACTTGAAAAATCTGTGATGATGTTGCGGGGTACATTAGCTGCTGCTATATTTATTTATGCTAATAGGACCATACTGCTAATGCACTTTTTGACTTGATAGGAGCAGGTTCTGGTAGAAAAGATGGTTTCTGGCTCACCCTGTTTTGGTAACAAGCCTGGTTAATAGAAATTCTGCTTGAAACAAGCAAGATAAATCTGCTTCAGTTCTTAGCATCTGTTTTGCCAATCACTAGGCCTAGTACAAAGGACGCAGCCAGCAGAAAAACAATCCAGTAGCCAGATTCTATTGTACATAGAAAAGTCAGTGTATGGGGGATTGCTAGGGGTACAAACAAGTCAGATCACAAATAACAGACATCAACCCCAGCGACCCCAAGAATGACATAGCACAACCCATAATAGAGGAAATAAACAAGGTATCCCATAGAAAAAATAGGAGACAGCCAAGTCAATAGGCTGATCATGTATGATAGAAGTAGCCCCATGTTGCCTCCCCACAAAGCCCATGTTCACAAATGCCAGACCTGACTGGGGCCCAGTTGCAGAGAGAGGCAGGAGGTCCTTCCCCAACAGGAAACTCTACAAAGTGCATCCACCTCACAGACAGACACCCCACCCTTCCTGCAAGTGGGCCCAGCTTGTATTTTCTCAAGTCCATTCATAAAATAACATTTCTGCCAAATGGTTTTATGAAAATGTGTTCAGAGATAAAGACCGTGTAACTTGAGAACAGCACAGTGTGCTGTGAAACAAGATGTTATTTTTACATGAGGCTTTTTTAATAGTGTGGGGTTTTTTTTCTATGTGGACTCAGGAGGCAGTTCTGTTATTACAAACTGAATTGTTTGAGTACTTCTAAAGTAAATGAAAACATAATTGGACAACGGTGCTGTGACTCAGGATTTTTGATTTGTGTTTTTCGTCATGGCAGCCACCCAACTCTTGTAACTACGGTTAAAAGTCATAGGTTTCTAGCTTTGCTTTTATACTGATGCTGACTTCTCTCTTGTTTTGCAAAGCTACAGTGCTTTAAAAGAAAAAAGCTATGCAGACTAGTCAGCAGTAAAGATGAAGAGTAAGCCTTTTGCCTAGATGTTTTTGAGCTTGAGATGTCTGCTGCCCCAGTTTTTGAAGTTACTGTTTTTTTCTCAATAAGGACAAATATCTGAATCCCTTAAATTGGAGAGAGCTGTACAGAAGCCTTATTTAGAACCATAGAATCATAGAATAATTATGGTTGGAAGGGACCTCCAGGGTCATCAAGTCCAACCTTTATCCCATCATATTCCTAACCATTAGACCATGGCCTCAAGTGCCTCATCAATGTGGAGGAATGGCTTGCTGAACAGGGCCGAATGTAACAACTGTGAGCACAGGGCTGAATGTAGCAGCTGTGAGCGAGCAGTACTGATAACGGGAGCTGTACTGCTGATAGCTGTAGCTTCCCAGGGTCACTCTGACCTGGAAGCTTGCGGAAAGCTCCAAGTCAGGACAAGCCCGAGGCAAGTCCGGACAAGTCCGAAGCTGGTGGAAAGTTGCAAGGTAGAACCTGCGGGAAGAATCCGGAAGTAGATAACCGCAAGAGGCTGGAATATGCAAATGTAGCTCTATGCTTAACTAATCAAATATAGACGAGTAGGCATAATTTGTGCTTAGCCAATTAGACATAGATATGTAGGCATAATTTAACATAAGTAGGCATAATTAACCTCCAGTGTATAAAAGGCATAGCAGAACTCGAATAAAGTAGAAGCTTGCTTATAACTCATACTGAGTTGCGTCTTGCTTCCCTCGCCTTCTCCGCCATTCTGCAACACATCAACTCTTTTTTTGAACACCCCCAGGGACGGTGACTCCACCACCTCCCTGGGCAGCCTGTGCCAGTGCCTAACCACCCTCTCAGGAAAGAACTTCTTCCTAACATCCAACCTAAACTTCCCCTGACACAACTTGAGGCCATTTCCTCTCGTCCTGTCATTAGCAATTTGGGAGAAGAGACCAACACCAGCCTCACTACTCCCTCCTTTTAGGTAGCTGTAGAGGGCAATGAGGTCTCCTCTCAGTCTCCTCTTCTCCAGACTAAACAACCCCAGTTCCCCCAGCCGGTCTCCATAAGGCCTGTGTTCCAGACCTCTCACCAGCCTCGCTGCCCTTCTCTGGACTCGCTCCAGCACCTCAATGTCCTTCCCATACTGCGGTGCCCAGAACTGGACACAGTACTCGAGGTGTGGGCTCACGAGTGCCGAGTACAGGGGCACGATCCCCTCCCTGCTCCTGCTGCTCACACCGTTTCTGATACAGCCCAGGATGCCATTGGCCTTCTTGCCCACCTGGGCACACTGCTGGCTCGTGTTCAGCCGCTGTCAGCCAACACCCCCAGGGCCTTTTCCGCCAGGCAGCTTTCCAGCCACTCTGCCCCAAGCCTGGAGCGCTGCATGGGGTTGTTGTGGCCCAAGTGCATGACCCGGCACTTACCCTTGTTAAACCTCATGCAATTGGCCTCAGCCCATCGCTCCAGCCTGTCCAGGTCCCTCTTCAGAGCCTTCCTACCCCCCGACAGATCAACACTCCCACCCAACTTGGTGTCATCTGCAAACTTACTGAGGGTGCACTCAATCCCCTCATCCAGATCATTGATAAAGATATTAAAGAGAACTGACCCCCATACTGAGCCCTGGAGAACACCACTCGTGACTGGCTGCCAACTGTATTTAACTCCATTCACCACAACTCTTTGGGCCTGGCCAGCCAGCCAGTGTTTAACCCAGCGAAGCGTCTGCCCATCCAAGCCATGCGCAGCCAGTTTCTCCAGCAGAATGCTGTGGGAAACAGTGTCAAAGGCTTTACTAAAGTCCAGGTAGACAACATCCACAGCCTTTCCCTCATCCACTAGTCAGGTCACCTTGTCATAGGAGGAGATCAGGTTAGTCAAGCAGGACCTGCCTTTCATAAGTCTCAAAGCTCTTTGCAATGTGATTTGTATTTTGTCATTTGCAATATTGCTTTGTCATTTCAGAGGTGACTGGGTCGTGGTGAGGGCCTGGCCTCTTCCCTCTTCTGCCCTGTTCAGCTGATCAGTATCAGCCTGGGGTGGGGCATCCTGTTTACATCCCCAAGCAGGACTTGGAGTGCTGGCCTGTCCCACTGGCATCACCACTGTCCCAGGTCCCCAGAGCACTGCTGCAGGGTGTCAGGCTCCTCGGAGCACCAAGGCTGGGCTGTTTATCTGTGCTGCATTGAATTGTATTTACAGCAGCTTTCAGGGCTTCTGTTGGTCACCTGCTGTGACCAGAGAAATACTTTTTTCCTCCTCTGCTGCATAACTTGGCTTCTGTTTTCTTCTTGTTTTTTTCCTCCTGCCTTTGTAGCTGTTGGCTGTGACCGGGGCCAAGTCACGGGGCAGGATGTACTGCCTCTCCAGAGGTACAGACATGCGAATAAATTACAGTTTTCAGGAACTTTTCCAGGCACTGGAAGGTGATCATCTGTACCACCAAGTTGTTAGCAGGGCTCCTGGCACAGCTCTGACCTGCATCACTTTGTCCCCTCCTGACCCCCTGGCCCAGGGGCCGCCAAAGGCCAAGATCCCTCCCAAAAGATCTGTCTGGGAGGTGTTTGGTGGTACAGACAGGGGTTGTTTGCACTGCAGAGCGACTTGGGGCATGTTTAGTTTGCACGTGCATCTTTGTGTGAACGTTTTCAGACTCCTTAGGTGGCTGCCAGCTGTGTGTGTTGCAGTGATCAGGCTCAGGCTCCTTCTAATCAACCTCCCTGTTCCTGTCACCCCAGTGGCTCTGGGGGCCTTTTCGAGGACCTGCTTTGCAGGTCAAGAAATGACCCCACCATTGCAACTCTCTGGGGGAAGGGGCTGATCAGTTCTGGGCAGCCATGTCGAGCAAGGGGCAATGGCAGTGATGGCTGAGGTTTTCTCTTCTTCCACCACTGGGGTCCCTTGTCCCTGTGTTTGCCTGCAGCTGCAGAGGCAGCAAAGGATGCTGCTGATGTCCTGCTTAGGCCTCTGCTCTCTTTAACTTCCCTGCCACTACAGAGGGTGGGTTTAAATCTCCTGCTCTTCGGCCAAGAGCATCTTAGTGATGCTCTTTGAGCTACAAAGGTAGCTGTGCATCTTCCTGCCCCCTGACCTGCCCGTGTGGCAGTTGGGCAGCTGTAATGGCCCCCTTGGGGTGCTCCTGAGTCTCTTCTGCAACCCTAGGAGGATCAGGGGATCCTTGCACAACTGCCACCTGCCACCAACACCTCACGTTAGGTGGAGCAAATCTCCAGTCCTTGTTTGTGTACCTGAAATAATGTTTTCTTATCTCCTACAGGTGTTACTCAGATGAAGCTCAAGTAGAGATGATGCAGTAGATTTGGTCACCTGGAGGCTGCACAAATGCTCAAGGTTCAGATGTGAGTTACACCTAATGCAAGCAAAGGAGAGGAGAACCATCTCTTACGAAGAGCAGAGAAAGAGATCAACTGTGGTTTTTTTACAGCTATACATTTTAAGGTTATAATGTTAGAAATATCTGCTACTGAACCAGGTAGGGATGATGTGTGTGAATCACGTGTGGGAAATACAGTGGTGAATGTTCTTTACTCCAAGTTAATGCCAGTCTAATGGATGGTTGCTTGGGTTTGATCTGCTTTTCCTGCGTTTCTGTACCTTAGCATGTGTCCTGAGCCTGGAGCTGGACTGATTTTTACACCTGCCAAAAGGGGTACATGTCCATCTTCACAGCTAGTCAGTTCAGGGAAACTTCACTAATGTTGGGTTTAGTAACAATTTTATTCTTCTCAGTAATTTTCATACAGATCCAAATGCCTTTTGGCAGCCTTGTTTTCCAGATGACTTAAAATCCAGATCCTGTGCTCACTAAGTGCTCAATGAAGCAGCGAGCAGTTCTGTGGGGATGCACATGCACGCACCTGCACCCACATATACACCCCCAGACCTCTCAGCAGCCTGATAAACTTCTTTTATGCCTCTTCTGCTGCTGATAAAGTGTCCAGGTAGAGCTTGGAGATGCCTTGAACTGCAGATTACATTGCAGGGAACAAGACTTAGGCATGACAAAATTTTCCCTGGCCTACGTGCATCATTTGGGCTTAAGCGTATCTGTGAGTGCAGCACATCTGTGAACACATCATGTCTGTGAGCAGCCTAGCATTATTTCTGCTCCAAAGAAGCCAGCAGAGAGATGGAGAAGTGAGGAGATGGATGTGATCTGGAGCTGGGCTGGGCACACAGAGCAGCTCTCCCAATGCCTGCCATGGCACATTGACCTCTTGGCCAGCATTTTCAATATGCCAACAAGTTTCCCATATATAGTATATTTCCCAGCCTATGAGCCTTGCCGAGAGCTCATTGCCTTCCCTTGAAGCAATAAAAGGCATCTGTGATGTTTCTGTGCTCAACTGTGGGAAAAGAGTGGAAAGAAGCTGTGACCCCTGGGCAAGGGCATGCTTTGGAAATACCATCATCAAAAAATCAACACATCAGCCCAGAAGACCCACAGGCAGCCAATCTCCTTCTGCCTTATCAGAGAGAGGGCTCCTCTGGATGCTGGAGCAGCAGCCACCAGACATTTTTGAGATGTTTATTCTATCCAGTGTTGATACTGAAGTCAATACGATAACTAAAAATAAAGATTAAAAAAAAAGTAATACGCTGCA
The DNA here is from genome assembly GCA_028020825.1 of Podargus strigoides. Lineage (NCBI taxonomy): Eukaryota > Metazoa > Chordata > Aves > Caprimulgiformes > Podargidae > Podargus > Podargus strigoides. The sequence continues at coordinate 62,389,755 of CM051662.1, forward strand.
GTTATTTGTTCCCTAGTTGTTTGAAGTGCTGGGGTCTGAACCCTGAGCCCTGAATTAAGGGTGACATATGGGTGGTTCCCACAGCCCTTCAAAAGGAGGGGATGAGTTTGCCTTTTGGCTTTCCTCCAAGGTGCAGCTGACCTTGTAAGGAAAGCCCTTGGGTAAACAAGCCCCAGGTGCCCCCATTGGGTCAATGAGTGCCAGGTTCCTGCTGTGGGGATAAAAGCTGGGCCCACTTGCAGGAAGGGTGGGGTGTCTGTCTGTGAGGTGGATGCCCTTTGTAGAGTTTCCTGTTGGGGAAGGACCTCCTGGCTCCTCATGCAACTGGGCCCCAGTCAGGTCTGGCACGTACGAACGTGGGCTTTGTGGGGAGGCAACATGGGGTTACTTCTGTCATAGGTAACCACCTTATTGTCCTGGTTGTCTCCCATTTTCTCTGTGGGTTATCTCGTGTCTCTGTTTGTTCCATCTGTTATGAGCGATATTGTGTCATTCCTGGGGTCGCTGGGGTTGATATCTATTATCTGTGATCTATCTGACTTGTTTGTACCCCCAGCAATCCTCTATATTCTGACCCCTTTACGTGAAATAGAACTTACTCACTGGATTGTTGGTCTGCTGCTGGCTGTGTCTTTTGTACTGGGCCTACTAATTGGCAAAACATTGTTATATTTACCCATACCAGTCCAGCTTTCCATCTAGGTGGGCTGGTAGTACCCGATGTTCAGTCATTTTCAGCAACATGGTCATATCCCAGAAGATTCAGCCCACTGGAGCAACTATATTAAACAAGGCTGTAATTTTCCACTGTGACTGGAAGATCGCATTCCTCTGGGGCGAGTGATGCCTGACTGGACAGGCCCCATGCACATGCAGCTGGCACAGCCCTGAGCCCTCTCCTGGCTCTTGCAGTGGCAGGAGGGAACGCCACTTCTGCAGCCCACCAAGGCCTGGTCTTGGGAGGTGCTGAGGATGGAGAAGGCCCCCATGAGCATCAGCTCCTGGGAAGTGATGGGACATGCTCTTGGGGTCCATGGGCTGCCCAGTCTCCCTACAGCCAGCTGAGTTACCCAGCCTGCAGGCCCTGCAGAGCCAGGGAGCGTTCACCCCATTTGCAGATGTTTACTGGCAAGCAATGGGGTGTGTATGGTGACCTCCCTGAGAGAAGATGTGGGATGCCTCTGAGTACAGCCTCCTCCAAGCACCTGGCTTCAGGTTAGTGAAAACTAATGGGCAGATCTGGGTGGCTCATCCTACTTTGTTCCACAAGTAGCAGTGGTGGCAGAGGACAGTGGAGAAAGCTTCACTCGCACAGCAGCATATGGATTTAGCTTAGTGCCAGATCCTGACAACACTCATGGCACAGGATTTGGGCTCAGAGAGATGTATGGTGGAAGGAGGGAGGGAGAACCTGTTGTTGGGGCTTTGTGTCCCCCTTCTCTGCATTGCAGCATCTGCTACAGGTTTGGATCATATGCAGACACACTGAAGGGGCTGTACATGCCATGTCTACTTAGGTTCTGTGCTGCGGTGGCAGCTGGCTCCAACACACCTGCTTTACCTCCTCCAACACAAGTGTGTCACCAGCTGACGCACAGCCAGGAGCATGGGGTCTCTGGCAGCCAGCCCTAGCCCCTATCACTGACCATTGGCCACTGCTTACATCTATCCTCCTTCATTGGAAATGGGGATGCTCAAAGACTCCACCATGCTTCCTTCAGCGGCAGGGAGGTGCTTGCTTTTTAGGTGCAGTTGAGGCATGAGGACAGCATGGGGATGCTCTGGGCAGATCTGTTGCATCTCCTGGTGCTGCTGCCACCACTTTGGTCCTCCCCAAAACCCTGGCATTCACCTCTGCTTTCCTCTCACCAGGAGCAGCATGGTCCAGAGAGGGGCAACTTGGCCTCCTGTGAAGTTGCCAGCTTTGCCTCCACCAGCAACTCATCTGTAAGGCCAGAGGGGTATTTCTGGAAGAAAAGACCTTTTTGTGGATGCTGCTACCAACTCTCATTATGACTGGGTTGGTTTTCCTGCCACTGATTTTTGTCACACAGCAGAACTGGTCAAGGCATTGCTACTCTTAAAGTTGTCAAGCAATAAATCTACTCTTCAGGTGGGCAGGGAATGATATCTTATACATGTAACAGATGGGATTAAACAGATAAACCAGTCAGGCTGCTTCCATGACCTCACTCAGCTGCAAAGATTTGCTGCCTGAACAAGCTTTTCTCACTGAGAAGGGCTTGGCTGGACATCTTGTTGCTGTGAGGTAATCTCATACGGATGGAGGGATATCCAGCTTGCCCGCTCACGGTAAAGGGACGTTTCTCCTTCCAGTCAAAATCCCCTCACAGAAATCTCTCATGGGCAGATTTGCCCTACAGAAGCTAATCCCTTTCCTTCATAAAATCATCAGTGCTCAGACCCAAGGCTAGGACTGGGGTCAGACAAGGTGCCATAAGCAGCATCCACTTCTGGAGCCATCCCAGTTCCCTGCAGTGCTTGAGCCAGCTGGGACTGTGGGCCTCTCCGCTCACACCCTCCAGCTTTCATGATGTCACATAAACCAATTAGCCATTGCAAATGTAGTTTTAATGCCATTTTAATGGCATTAAAATTAAATCAAGCTAAAATATGTCAAGAAGGTAAAACTGCAAAGTTTTAAATCAAAACAGAGATACTGGAGGCCCTTAATCTCAAAGTGTTGCCATAGGAGGAGCCTTTCCCTGCTCTCTCCTCCAGCCAGCAGGGAGATGGGTGCTGCCCTGGCAGTCACTGATTAACTGCCTGCCCAGGGAGCTGCTGCCTATGCTGTGGATTATGCCTGGACCCCCCAGCTGCTCATTTCTGATGCTTGACTTAACTCTGTGGTGTTTTTATAGACCTTTTACCACAGTGCTTGTTTCCCACAGACTTTTTATTTTCCCTTTACAGTTGCAAATGTAGGGAGTGAGCCTGATTTCTGCCATTGCTGGCTTTGCTTTTAATGGGTATCTCCCCTACAGCTCAGCCATCTGGCCTGCGTGGATGCAAGTATCTGGCCAGCTTTGAAAATATTTAGGTACAATTCCCCTTCCTATGAGAAGAGCTTATAAGCCTCCCAAAATAGAGGTGAAATGGGATTTCTGTGAGCCATCCATGCATCCTACTTGGCTTTTTACCATATGGTGAATAGGCCAGGTTGGATGGGGCATTGAGCAACCTGGTCTAGTGGGAGGTGTCCCTGCCTAAGGCAGGGGGGGTTGAAATTAGATGATCTTTAAGGTCCCTTTCAACCCAAACCATTCTATGGTTCTATGAATATTGTCCTCCAGGGAGGAAAATATCCCTTATGGCAGCTTCTCCCTACCCAGCTCTGTCTTCCCTGTGCTCTCTAGTGCAGGCATGAAGACTCCATTGCCAGTGGCATAAGTAGTAATAGCAGATGAAGATGTTGAAATCATATTATATTTATTACATACATGAGATATAAAAACAAATTACCAAAATAGTATCATTTTTTTTTTGGTGAGTCCACAGGACCTTGAAAGAAAAATACACACGTAAAGTGGATTGGTAGACTTGTGACTTTTCCGGTGTTGTATGTCTTTTCTTTCCCCTCACGCTCATGAACAAAATACACTCTATGCAATGTGGTTTAAAGATGCTTTACAGAAAATATACATTTTAGTGATGAAAACTGCAGTAAAATGTACTATATTCCATACTGGTGTTAATGAGGAAGTATAATGGCTGTATATATTGCAAACAATAACAGAGAAGAAAACAAAATGTTCAGTTTTAAATACTAACAGAAAAATAAAATAAACTCCAGGCCCACCATGAATTGCTGGGTTGTGATTTGCGAATGCGAGTCCTTTCTGTTCTCCGCATCTACTCCTTTTCCTGCAGGCAGAGTTTTTATCCTCTGGCAATTGCATTTTTTTGTCTCAAAGTCTCTTCTTCTCAGGCTGCTTGCGAAGTCTCGCTGGAATCCTGCCCACGGGGTCCAAGTGCTGGTCTGAAGCTGGGACTTCAGTGCAAATACTTTACCTTTCAGATAGATTGTATCCTCAGATACTCTGAGTGGCCAGTGCCTGGCTGGCCATTCCCTTTATACTATTAACGCCATCCAACTGGGAGGGGGTCTTCAGGAGTGCTTCTGTTTCAGGGAGTTTTTTTCATGTGCCACCTTCAACCTCTTCTTTCCCCAACACAATTAGACTTCCCACACTGTGAAGTGGCAGGCAGTAAAGTGCTTTACACAAGGAAATATTTACACTAGGGCTAGCTTTGTTTTTTAACACTTCAATGACAAAAGCTCAGAGGCACTGCACTCTCTGAAGTCAGCTCATCTCTGCACCGTGTGGTGAGTGGAGAGCCGGCCTCTGCCCTGCACTGCGCTTGTGCCAAGGCAGAGGGATTCGATTCACTCTGGCAGCTCCATCCTCACTAGCACTGGAAAGAGAACATAGCTCCTGAAACCTTCAGCAGAGTGACCAGGTTAAAAGCATGCAGTGCCCGGTTCTCTTTGATGGGTGCCATGTCCTAACCCAAGGGGGTGTTTTAAAAGAGTGGTCATCACTGACACACTGCTGTCTGCACCTGCCCGCTGCTGCAGCCATTGCCTGCCCCACAGCATCTTCCAGGAGCCTCTGGAAGCCGCTCAGGATCCATGATGGCAGCACTGGCAGCGGTGTTTTGCTTCTCAGCTGTAGCTTGTGGGCACGATTTCCCTCTCTAGGGTGGCAATTTAGTCTAGGGCAATCAGTGGCTTCATAGGAGTTACTCCAACATTGCACTGGAGTGAGACAAGCGTCTGCCCTTCCTTTTGTTTCCCTCAATGTAATGATGAGCTGGGCTCAGGTGAGCACCTGGCAAGGAAGCTACAGGCATGTGAATGAACATTGGCCAGGAAGGGTTAAATTAGACAGCGCCTACAACTCTGAACACCTTGCTACATGTTTTGGCACTATTTTCTTACATTCCAGTTTTCATCCTTGATGCCTTCTCTCTATGAAGGCTGTTGCATTTTGTGCATAAAGAAATGCTCTTAGGCGGTCGTGCACCTCTAGTTGCAGTCTCTTTTCAAAATCTCCAGGACCTTTCTTCCGAGAGCCGACTTCCACTGATGGACAAAACTTTTCACGTTGACGATGAGTCTGCCCGTTCGGACGTCCTCGTGTCCTGCCACAAGGTACTCCAAGCCTGCAAATCAGCAAAGTGGTCAGGGACTGCACAGCACTACGCTCAAGAGGCTGACTGATGCTGCAAAGTCAGCCTGGATATCTAGCCCCATGTAAAAAAGCACTTATATGAAGAAACGTTTATACATATTGATTATCTCATGTATCTGTATATCTGTACCTCTATATTGAAAAATGACCTCTGTGGCATGTCTGCCAGAGTCATGCAACATACAACCTTGTCTGTGCTTGGCTTTCAGGGCACAACTCAAAGAGTGCTTGGAGTCAGGCAATAACTGCTAAGGGGGGGGATGAAGCGAAGCCTTTGGCTTGAATTAGCCAAAGAAACACTTCCGCAGATCCCAACAGCTTAAATAGGCCATGAACGTGCCATAACTGGGGATAACAAGGAGGATAATCCTTCCCGTGGCATGAGGAGCTCCCTCCCGGGGCTGGCATCCTGCTGCAGTTCACTTAAGATGCAGCATGCATGACACCCCCTCTTATACCCCCTCCTCCTTGCACTGGTCCGGGGAGCACCACGTGGTGGTACAAACTAGCCTGAAGTAGATGGGTTTCCCCCAGTGTTCTCGGACACCCCACTCCATCCTGGCCACAGCTGGAGTCTGCTCATGTTTTCTTGGGTTTTCATTATGTAGTCCAGCATAAAGTGAGAGTGTCCCCTAGTTTAAGGTCAAGCATGTTTTTCTTTAATTCAATACAATTTGTTATCTACCTCATCTGAGGTCTTGGGCACACACCTCCTCTCTTCTGCCATGTAAACACAGGATATGTGCATGGCAGTATCACCCTTTGCAAGACATTCATTTTGGCCATGTTAGCCCTGCTGTTATAAACATCACTTTTCAAGGGCTCCTAAATCTATCTGTCTCCCTTGAAAGAGAAATGGGGCATGCACCCTCAGAGAGCAGGCAAATATTGCCACGGTTGCTGATTCGGTAGAGCTTTCTAGAGTTTCAACCTGATGTTACAGAAATGTGAAATTAAAATGAATCAAATGACTAAGATGCTGCAAGCCAGGACTTGAGGCTGTGTTTTGCCCTGTGCTGCTGGCAGGCAGCTCTCTGCTGATTTGTGTCTGTGCTTGGCAGAGCCAAGAAGGGGAGGGTGCTTCTGTTCCCTTGCAGATAGCTGAGACCTTTAAACCTTTCAGCTCAGTGTCCCCCCAGAAGTCCAACCTTCCTCTATGGGTGTGTCTGTGTAGAGGGAAAGGTGTGCAAGGGTAGCAAATATCCCCTCGTAGGAACTTCAGCATATTTATCATCTGAAAACAGCCCATGGAGAATTGATAAATGCTTCGAGTTTTTATTTCTTGCCAGAGCCTTTAGGAGCCTACCCTCACAGAATCACACAGAATGTTAGGGACTGGAAGGGACCTCAAAAGATCATCTAGTCCAATCCCCCTGCCAGAGCAGGAACACCTAGATCAGGTAACACAGGAACATGTCCAGGTGGGTTTGAATGTCTCCAGAGAAGGAGACTCCACACCCTCTCTGGGCAGCCTGTGCCAGTGCTCTGTCACCCTCACTGGGAAGAAGTTCTTCCTCACATTTATGTGGAACCTCCTATGTTCCAGCTTGCACCCATTGCCCCTTGTCCTATCATTGGATGTCACTGAGAAGAGCCTGGCTCCATCCTCATGACACTCACCCTTTACATATTTATAAACATTAATGAGGTCACCCCTCAGTCTCCTCTTCTCCAAGCTAAAGAGACCCAGCTCCCTCAGCCTTTCCTCAGAAGGGAGATGTTCCACTCCCTCCATCATCTTTGTGGCTCTGCACTGGACTCTCTCAAGCAGTTCCCTGTCCTTCTTGAACTGGGGGGCCCAGAACTGGACACAATACTCCAGATGTGGCCTCACCAGGGCAGAATAGAGGGGGAGGAGAACCTCTCTTGACCTACTAACCACCCCCCTTCTAATACACCCCAGGATGCCATTGGCCTTCTTGGCCACAAGGGCACATTGCTGGCTCATGGTCATCCTCCTGTCCACCAGGACCCCCAGGTCCCTTTCTCCTACACTGCTCTCCAGCAGGTCAGCCCCCAACCTGTACTGGTACATGGGGTTGTTCTTCCCCAGATGCAAAACTCTACACTTGCCCTTGTTGAAATTCATTAAGTTTTTTCCCGCCCACCTCTCCAGCCTATCAAGGTCTCGTTGAATGGCAGCACAACCCTCTGGTGTGTCAGCCATTCCTCCTAGTTTGGTATCATCAGCAAACTTGCTGAGGATACATTCTGTACCCTCATCCAGGTCGTTGATGAAGATATTGAACAACACCGGTCCCAGTACCGACCCCTGAGGGACTCCACTAGTCACAGGCCTCCAACTAGACTCCGTCCCATTGACCACAACTCTCTGGCTTCTTTCCTTCAGCCAGTTCACAATCCACCTCACTACCTGATCACCAAACCCATACTTTATCAGCTTATCTACAAGGATGCTGTGGGAGACAGTGTCAAATGCTTTACTGAAATCAAGATAAACCGCATCTACCGCTCTACCATCATCTATCCACCTAGTTATTTCCTCATAGAAGGCAATAAGGTTGGTCAAACATGACTTACCCTTGGTAAAACCATGTTGCCTGCTCTTAATGACCCCCTCATCCTTGATATGCCTAGAGATAGTGCCAAGAACAAGCTGTTCCATCACCTTTCCAGGGATGGAGGTGAGGCTGACCGGTCTATAGTTACCCGGGTCCTCCTTCTTGCCCTTCTTATAGACTGGAGTGACATTCGCTATCCTCCAGTCCTCAGGCACCTCTCCTGTTCTCCATGACTTACCAAAGATGATGGAGAGTGGCCTAGCAATGACCTCTGCCAGCTCCCTCAGCACCCTTGGGTGCATTCCATCTGGTCCCATTGATTTATGGATATCCAGATTGCTCAACTGATCCCTAACCCAATCCTCATCTACCGAGGTAAACTCCTCCTTTATCCTGACTTCTTCTGGGGCTACAGGGATCTGGGGCTCCTGGGGAAAGCCTGCAGGAGTAAAGACAGAGGCAAAGAAGGCATTCAGCACCTCTGCCTTCTTTATATCCTCCTTTTAGTATCCCTTTTAGCACTGTGAAACAGAATAAAAATATGTCTGTCTTTCTTTTATTTTTATCTTTGATCTCCTCTATGTTTTTGGGAGATGTGATTTCCATTATAGCTATATGTCAAGAAATTGTTTTATGTCGGCTTGGCTTTTTATCTGACTGTTGTTGGTTTATTCATCTGGAGGTCACAAGCTTTTACTCTGAAAGAGGGTTAAATCTGCTAATACAGTATTGCCAGTAATTCAGACATGAATGTGGTAACTAAAGAAAATCATGAGATTTAAAAAAAATTTCTAGGATCCCTTTTTTTCCACTTTTGAAATGATTGAATCTTAAGGATGCACTCAGTTGATTTTTTCAAGTTTCCCATTAGGACCAGAGTTTACAACTTCTTTCCAACCTGAAAGCTGAGATTAATTTATGCTCATAAGACTCCAGAAGCTGCATTTCAAGACAATACCAAACTTTGCAATGTAAATCATGAGAGCTGGCAAGGGAGTAACACCTGATGTGCCAGACACCTGTATTCTCCCCAAAGACAACTGCACCTTCACCCTTCCACTGATGTCCAAGCGATCTTCATTTATTGTGTGATTACTGCTGTCTTTTCCTCTGCTGGGGAAAATCAGTGAAGCTCCTCTGAAGTTAGTAGAGTCGCAAAGATGGGTGTCAGGTGCGGGGCTGCCCTGCACACTCAGTGCTTGACAGCTTTCACAGTGTTCCTTCAGGTTCATATTAAGGCAGCTGCATCTGGGCTTTCTTGCTTGTGTTTGGATTGCATATGGAAAAATAAAACAGCTGTATCTATTTAATTATATATTTATGGTGTTTTACCAATATCCAAAGTCTTACTGCACTTAAATAGTAACGTCCTGCCTAACGCTGCTGATTCATCCGACTCTTGCACCTGACAAGACTTTCTGACTACAGCTGTGCTATCATGGCAGCTTGCCTTCAGACCTAAAGATGGTCACTCTGGTGGAGATGAAAGAAGACTGCAAATATCTCATCAAGGAATAACTTTTCTATGTGATTCAGCCTCGCAGACAGCCCTTTCCTCCCAAAGGAAGTTCCTAATGCTGCATACATAAAGTATGTCTCAGCGTTTCAATCAGTGGTTTCCAAGTGATGCTTGTGCCTCACAGAAAGAAAACCCTTTATCTGAATTCGTTGATAACTGTTGGTTTATCTCAGAGTTGTAAAGAAAGGTGTGTCAGCTGGAGCTTAGCTTTGCTGTATTGAAGAAAACCCTGAGTCTGCATCTCCTTGTTCGTGAAGGAGACTGCATGCACTGTTTAGCCACCACTGGTTATACTAATTTTCAGTGAAAGAAGAGAAAAAACAGTGAAGCCAAAGCTGCCTTCTCACTGCATAAAAGAATCTCTTCCAAATCTTGTAGATGCAAATTAGTGTTACTTTCAAAGAAACATCTTCCCTTGAGTTTAGATTAGAACTTCAGTACAATATCATGACTCAGATTTAAATGCGTTTTTATGGATTCAAATTAGCATTAGTTTTGAAAAGATATGTCATGTAGTTGTGGTGTGATATGCACTTCCCTCCCTCTGGGAACATACTGAGTCTGGTAAAGCTGTAAGACTGTCATTATGCTTCATAAAGTGAATGATATGTTTGAAAGTCTACAGAATGAACCAAATTTTTCCCTACAAAAGTCAAATTTAATGGAGATTGCTTTTGGAATCCAAATGATGTAACAGCCAATAATTTAATCAACACTGGGCTGCAATCTCAGCTCATTGTCATGAGGGGATGGAAGGGTGGGAGTGAAATCTGTGTAAGCATGGTGAGGATGTAGTGCTCAGGGAGTCAAACCTACCGGGATTGAGGATGGGACAAGTGCAGCCTCTGTTAGTCCAGGATTCAGGGTAGAGTGTCCTCTTGCCCCGGAGGATCTTCAGCTTTGTAGATTTCAAAACTTTCTTGATCTTCACATCGACTTCTGCATGGGAACCTTTGTCATGACCTGACAAGATCTTTGTCTTGGTCACTGGGAAGACACTAATTCAAACCCAGGAATATGTAAACTATTTACAATAGTCTTTTTTGTTGTTTTGTTTTGTTGTTTTCTAATGCAGGTGTCTGGGTGAAGCAGTGAGGACAATTACTTCATTACAGTGGAGATAGCCCAATGCTCCTTGCTGGGGAGCCTAAGGGCCAGTGCAGCTGCCAGAAGAGCACATACATTCCCATACCTGTGGGCAGGAACACTGCCAGTTGGTTTGGCCGTGGCCCCTGGACTTGTCATGCAGGCAGTGGGAGAGGTCCAATGACTTGATCTTCAAAACCTGTGGGGGACCCATTTTTCCCTGAAGCTCAGCAAAGACTTTGGATTCCTTAGCACTTTCGGAAATTAAGCAGAAAGCCTTTCTTTTAGGGATGGACCTGGAGGCTTTGCTGGCTTCAGTCTGAGCTGGCCAGGCAGCAGGTAGGGTGTGAGGGGCTGCCCCCATCCCACTCTGGTGAGCACTCCTGATGTCGGTCCTTCTGCTTTGCAGAACCGCCAAATCCAAATGCAGTGGCGGGGACCAAGATGTTGGTGGGGACTGAGGCAAATTGTGAAGTATTTTGAGCTCACAGGTATTCACAGGCACAATCCCATCGCCTGGTATCCCACCTGCTGAGCCCCTGTACAGTGGAGACTCAGGGCTTAGGTCTTACTTGTGAACCTCCCCCTGACCATGCTGATGCCTACATTGGTATCACCATATGGTGATGCTTTATTCAGCGCTGGACATTAGGAAGCTCAGGGAAACCTCTCCTCCTACTGTATGGCCTCCTGAAGTTCATGATGAGCCCCATAATTCATCTGTCTCTCCAGTTCAGCTGACACCTTTGCACGTTGAGTGATGAAAGGGTGTGAAGCCTGGAGGGCACTTCAGATAAGATTTATGAACGTGGGGGTTTTGTGACTTTGTGGTTTTTTGTAATTTCTTATCTTTTGCAAGATTAAACACGGTCACTATCACAGCCAGGGAGCAAAGCAAAGCAGAATCAGATTTTTTCCTAATATCGCTGAGCCACGGCTGTATTTCAACAGCTGGCGACCCCTTGAACTTCCCTTTGTAGGTTGCTCCGCAGCCTGCAGAGGAGGGGGTTATCTCTCTGTGCATTTTCAACTTCAGTGCAAGATGAAACAGGTGCAAGAGACCCCTGGATGACTGTGAATGGAGTACTACACAGAGCATTCCTTGCTCTGCTGTGGTATGAAGGAGGTGGTGACTTACTGGCACACACCGGAGAGGTCTTGGGAAACAAAGGGCCTCCTCTCATTCATTTAAATCCAATAGACACATAGACAACATACATAACCCCATTGCAACAGCTGAACTTTATTAACAGGGGGAAGCTCCCAGTAGCTGCTGGAGCCATTTTCTCCATGTGGAGGTTTGTGCGGTGATCACTGTCCCTCTTTACATTCAGTGTAACTCAGATTTAGTGATTTCTAGACTGTTCTTGGGGCACCTGGTCTACAGACAGAGTTTTAGTAACCTGTTTTTGGTAACAGTGCTTTCCAGTCCGTCTTGGACCTAGACAATCTCTTAGGAATTCTTCCAGCTCTTGTCCTCCCATGATTTTGGCACAAGAGTATTTTGGCAGCAAGAGAGGTGTGTAACAGAGCAAGACACTTCACCCACCTTGACTTGACACCATGATATCTATACATTTTGGAAAGGTTGAAAATCTGCCCCCAGACTAAGTAGCCCATGGGTTTGCAGGGATGGAGCAGTGCACACAGCAGCACTTCTCACGCTTTACACTCTTGTACTGCCTCACAGCACTTCCTTTTATGCCCCTGACACCTCATCCCAAACTCACCGTAGGTGTACTTCATCCCACAGAAGACATTGGGATTCCCTAAAACTTGCTCTTTACATTCACATTTACCTGGGGAAAGAGAAAGAAGCAAATGGCTGTGGATTGTACTTAAAAGACAGGAGCCTTCATGGGCAGAGCATGGAACCTGCCAGAGGTTTTCATGTGGTCAAAAGCCTTGTGCAAAAAAACCCCTATTTTCAGATCCAGGCTCCATATACAGTCTTAGTTCAAGGGCAATTATTCCTTGTTTACAATTTGAAGAGAAGGGAAACAAAGGCCTTATTATTTTGCCTGAGATGCAAATAACATGCATGTCTTTCCCCGTGGTATTTTCCACACCATAATGTACCAGACAAAATTTTAAAAGGAAATGTTGCAGAGGTTAAGGCAGATTAATGACTTCTGTGATCTTAGAACAAAGAATAACATGATATACTTATTTACATTTAAAATGAAGTTGCCCAGACAAACGATGGAGCTCAATTAACTCAATTAACTCAATTATTGTATCTTTGAGATTTTATCATGCTGCTTTCTGAAAACGCAGGAAATGATGCTTGCCTGCTTGCATGCAGCGATTGCAGGGAAGGATGGCTTGACACTGCGCCGCAGGGACAAACTGCCTCACAGCAACCTCATGCAGCACCCACCTCCTCCAGACTGGGGGGAAATGACTTCCCCAGCTGAAACCATAGCTGAAATGCTTGGCAATCTTGAATTGCATCGTAAGCTGCAATTGATGCCAAAATTGTTGTGGGCATCAGGGAAATAAATTTTTATTTAGAAATTTCCAATTCTCTGCCTGTGAAGTGGCAACACCCGTCTTCTAAATAATGGTACTGGTTTGTCCAACGTGTAGTAGTTCTAGTGAATACAAAGACACATTTAAAACATGATGGACAAAATAAAAAGAGTGTTCATCCTTGAAATTCAGAGCTGGGGCTGCAAATTCAGGCAGGCAACTCTTGCCTTACCGACAGATAAATGCTGGGTGCAGGCTTTCAGCATGAAGCATCTACCTAAAGGGTAGCATCTGCATGTCCTCACATTGATGCAATGACCCGTAAGGCTCCTCTAGCTCATGGAGGGGAAGGAGGTGGTTGCACAGGACATTAACAAGGGAATGTCTATCCCCTCCTGCAACTGCCAGGGCACTAATTACAAGCCAGAGCAGAAGACTGTATCCATGCTGGCTACTGGCAGGAGGGATGGGGCAGGGAAACATGCATGAAGCCGCCATCCTACCAGAGTGCCGGAGCGCTGAGAAGCCCTGCTCATCCTCCCAGCCCCAGGTGGGCTCACTGTCATTGAGCACTGCCTGGAAAGGAGGTGCTTCATGGTGCCAGGTCACATCCCAGCTGTTGGTGGGAAAGGTAGGTGGTCAGCCTTCCTCCTGAGCCAGCAGAAAGTAGGGCCACTGCCAACCCATCCTCTGGGTGCAACATCACTGCATGTCTTAGTGGTGTTAAACGCAAAGGGCAGTTTTGGAAAGTGAAGACGCTGAGTGCTGTCAGAGTGGGTCATGAATCTATTCTGGGGTTTAAAATGTGTTATAGGGATTTAGATGCTATAAATATCCCCAGTGTGGTAAAAAGAAAGCAACATATAAGATCTGGAGAGTGGGGTATTATTAAAATGTGCTGTCTTTTAAAAGTCAGAGTCTGACTCTAAGTCCAGTGCAGCCAATGCAAGCTGAGTTGCAACAGCAACAATATTAACCCTTTGGTCTCCTCTCGCTCAATTCTCCCAGAGGTACGCATTTAGCTCATGGAGAGGAAGCAATGGTGAAGGTTATGGAAAAGATCCCATACATTAACAACAGCACTAAGAGCCAATAATCCAAGGTCACTGGTGCCCTGCCACAGTATGCCAGGCACTCAGGGGAACTGCAGCCTCAACTCCCGCTCCATCCCCAATTCCTGACCATACCAAACCCCAAATATTTTATATAATGGATGTTTTTCAGGCTGCATGCCATGCATAAATCAGGCTGGAACAATGCCTTCCCTGGGATGGAGATCACAGGGTGATTGCTGAGGCTAGGGGGGGTGGGGGTGCCTGGCACCTCCCAACTCACCTGCTGCTGTGGCAGTTGCCAGTGCAGGGGTCGCAGCTGCGGGCGCAGTCGCAGGGGCGGCAGCCATAAGCACCAAAGCCCCAGTAGCCAGGGAGGCAGTGGTCGCAGCGGGGCCCCGCCACACCAGGCTTGCAGGGGCAGTCACCGGTGCTGGGGTCGCAGAAGGTGCGGGGGCCCAGGGGGAGGGCGGCTGATCCCAGGGGGTGGCAGAAGCAGGCTGTGGGGAACACCGTGGGGAAAGAGAGAGCATGTGTGAGTGCAAAAGCTCTGCTGGATGAAGGTGCAGGAGATGCCTGTGAAACTGATGCTCTGCCTAGGGACAATCATGTTTCTGGGCTTTTTTTCCCCTCACGCCCATATAAATCTGACCAGAACCATATAACTTTTTGTGATGTATCTTAATTAGTCAACCTACCCTGGTTTCACATTATGTTTTGCCAAACAAGCCTTTATTACTCTCCTTAAAGAATCTGGACTCCAGTCCAGCCAAGTACCCAGAGATGTGCTTGGCTCACAATGATGTTTAAGCAGCTGTGGGTACTTCATCGCAAAGATGTATCAGAGTATAATTGCTTTCTAAATTAACAACTGTCTTGCATCCAGGAGGTTAAAAACCCCCCTCAGAACTGTCATTTTAATTAAACTGGAGGCTGAGCAAAAAGTATCCTTCTGTCTCTGCCATCATTTCAAATCATTTAAAAAAATAGAATGTGGACACCAATGGCTCAGAACTGTGCTTTTGCATACACTCCAGGACACAGGTTTGAAGAGTACATGTCAGAAACACTGGCTGCTCTTTCCCTAAAATAGGTGGTTTTCCTTGCCTACTTCTTAGATTTTTAATTTTGCATAAATGTAAATTGTGTCTGTTGCAAGACTACAATCTTTTTTTCCCCCTAAAGGTGTTAATATTTTCAAAGATCAGAAATACAGTTATCAAAAGTGTGAGCCAAACCTCTGACCATCTGGCGTGGCCAGCAGGCAACACGGTGCCCTGCAGGATCAGTCGCCAGGTGATTTGTGCTCTCCTTCCCTCAGGGCTTGGTTCTCTGACCAGGACATGTTACAATCAGTCTTGTTGTGCATTATGGCAAAAAATTCCCTGATGAAAGACTTTTTTCTAAAATTCCATTTACATAAAAATTTCCTGAGAAAATTTCGATTGGAGGTAAAATTTTCACCAAATTCTAATATGAGTATTTTTATTTGGCAATGGCAAAGGGAATAAAGCAGAAAAGCCACTGTATGCAACACAACCCTTCTTTCTCTTAAAATACTTATTACTGCCCACATATATTTAATTTTGCTCTGACAACATTTTTGTGGTTTCAGGGATTTGACATACCTGGAGTGTCACTTCAAAATATTAAAGGATAGATTAATATTGGTAGCTAACTTAGAGGAGACTAAGATTCAAAAATCTTTGCCGAAGTAATCCCCAAATTTTCCCCATCCTTTCCATTCTCAAACAAATATAATTATATAAAATTAAAAGATTAGAAAGCCTCTCCACAAACTGCATAGCTAGCTGCAGGCAGTGAACTCTGGTACCTTTAATAACATAGTTTTCAATGGTGCTCACTGAGACTCACATACCTTTCTCCTGAAGTCTGTGAAGTGTTTTACACCTGACACATGTAGCCAAATGCTCTCTTTTCCTACTAGATGTGGTGGGTATTTTTGGCATTCCTCAGCCCCTTCAGGGGAAATATCGAGCACTTAAAGCTCTTCTGTTCTCCTGTAGTCCGTGAGAACCCACTGCTCAGAGAGAGATTTGGTCCTGTTTCGGTTGGGTTTCAGCTGAATTTTACACTCAGCCCTATTGGGGTTGAAGCTTCTTACGTTTTAGACAATGCTTTCACACAATTTTTTCCTAATGGAAAATTTAAGGGCAGTGACAACACCATGGTGCGGCAAGAATATTAAATTTGCAAAGGCTGTTATGAAAAATACAGCAGCAAGCTCATAGGCAATTAAAATGGCAATTAAAAATGAGAAAGTAGTTGGCTATCCTTTTTAATAAAAGCTGCAGAGGTGTGTTGTAAAGGTTGGTCATTTCTACAAGGGCTGCACACCCACCTCCATGGACCCCATCCTTCCTGGCTGCAGTTACGAAGGTGCTGACGTGCTTTCCATTGGTGGCTGGCGAATTGAAGCTTTTTGGTCTTGCATCTTGGGTGGAGGCCCAAGATGACATTAAGTGGTGTTAATCTGGATGCTTTGGGTAGCAAATTTACAACACAGTAAACGTTTGTTATGTGTTGCAGCGGGAACATGCTGAGCAATGCCGAGACATAAAGTGCAGCCCATCACTACACACTGAGCACAGAAATGAGACTAGTGCTCAAATGTGATTGCGTTATACCAGTTTTGAAAGAAATGAATGAAAATAGGACCAAGTGCTTCCATACTATGGCAATGGCAGGAAGAAAAGGACTGCAGGACTGATTAAACAACATTTGGCAGCTGCAGCTACTGCTCCCTCATGGCCTGCTGCACTGAGGGTTGTTTTTAGACTCTGTTTTCCTCATTCCACCAAAGCTTCACCTCACCGTGGCACAGATAGTAGGCGAATCGCCTCCAGAAAGGTGAGAGGAGCTGCCGAGCAGCAAATAAAGCAGCTACAGACAGTGCTGGATGGCACTTGGTAGTGGATATACAAGCAAAGAGCGCGAGATTCTAAGTGTGAGACTTAAGGACAGTGCCTGTCTTATGTGCCGAGGCCACCCCACCAGGGAGGCTGGGGGTTTCCACAGCCAAGGAAGCTCCAGTGAGAGAAGGGCTGGCTGTGCATCATGAGCTTGGTACCAGGAGAAACCTTACACAAACAGAGCTGGACTTCCCTGCCCTGGATTGGTGATACTGTCATACTTTCTTCAGCTGCCAGCTAACCTTTGGAAATGACAAATATTTACCCTCAAAAACCTACAGTTGAAAAGCAAAAATAAACTCGGCAATTATAAAACCCAATTTATTGTCTGCAATTATACTGTAGCTGAGGCTTAAAAATTCACAAGGGATGTAAAGAAAAGGACCAATAGGTATGGCGGGGAGAAAGAGTCATCAGATTGCTGTTTTAAATGACAGAATGTCTTGTTTTATCAGGTACACACCTACTCCTGAGCAAATATTATATACACTCTTCACCTACAAGAATCTTTAAAGTATCCTTAAAGATTATGGCTTAACAACTCTTGCATTTATTTGACCTTGGTATTTTTTTAAATTTTCAATGCTACCTGCAGTTGAGCAATAGCAGTGCCTTGAGCCAGAAGCAAGCAGACAATGCCATGGCCTTCCCAGAAAGAATAACAGGGCACCACCACGCACGTCCCTTGTTATTGCATGGTCCTTGGAAATGTGCCAGGCATAGGCTGTAATCGGTCTTATATAATTTAATTTAACAGTCATTAGTCATTTGCTACAGCCCTGCAAGCTGTTGGGCTCCTCCGTGAGATGCCGAGTCCCCAGGTGCAGGGAGCAGCCCCAGGAGCAGGAGACCGGAGGGGAAACAAATGGTGAAGGGGTCTTATGGAGGAGAGCATCTGTGAGGGTTTGAAAAGCCCAGAGAGAAATAATCTGTGTGTTTGTAGCAATAGGGTCTCTGAAAGGAAAGCATTCAGATAACCCCTACATTTTTGTGGAACCCAGTATATGCTGGGGAAAGTTGTGTCCCTGAGATACTTGAGTACTTTATGCACTTCAGAAATACAAAAAGAAAAAAAAAAAAGAGCAACAAAATAGATGCACTTAATGCAGAAGGTAAATAAAGGTAGACTTTTTCTCACTGTACTCAAGGCTATCTTACAGTTCTTGTCAAATATATGTTACCTTTGGCCCTTAAATACCAGAGTTCTTGAATACATGGTAGTCCATAAAGAGGCTGGACTGTTGCATTAATGAGTAACGGAAACAAATTTATAGTCTTTATGTCAGGAACACTTTTTTTTTAGGGGGAAAAATGTGGAAAGTGTAATGCCATGGGTTGGTGATTTAGAGATGAATGCAGAAAGCCAAGAGGACTGAGCACCAGCATACGTCAACAAAAATACCCATTCATCATCTCATCTCCACAGCTTCCTCCTGCCCAGAAAGGCTGGGAGAAACTTTTTAGATGAGTCTCCTGGGATTTGGATAACATATAGCTAATGACATGACGTAATGCCTGACTGCATTAGCGCTGGTCTAACTTGCTCACAGGCACACGCACACTGTTGGCAGCCTTCCCTTTGAGCCGTGGCTGTTTTGCAGTGATAAATCCCGAGACCTCTGCTTCCATCTGGTTTTGCATGGAAGGAGGCTCTGTGCTGGCCACCCTGAGATACCATTTGACTTCCTCTTGGACCCTCCAAACACCCACAGGATTTGGACTGAGTGCTTTGGCACCAGGAAAACCCTATGATATGACCCTTGTGAATCTCCATCTCCTCGATGGGCTGCATGAGACGTCACAGGAGATGGTGGCCACTCCTACCACCTCCAAGGTGAAGGGTGTTATTTTCAGTTGTCCAGAAGACTGCACTCAAATCAGTGCCCAAGCTTGACTTGGCTTCAATGGCCTCAGAAAAGTGCATGCTCTTCCCTGATGGGAGCTGGCACATAAAGAGCATCAGGAATTACAATCCTAGTGAAGGGAGCACAATCCCAGTAAAAGCACATTTTGGAGCTTGGAGGTCTCATACAGAATTTATTTTGTCTTTTGTCCTGCATTATCTACCAGGAGTTAATTAATAGTTTGTTGTTTTGTTTTTTTTTTTTAATCAGCCAGGCTGAATCCATGAGTTAGAAAAAACCCCTCAAGCCCCTGCCTTGGGTCTAAGTGAAAGTTTTAAATGTTTTTTTTAACTAATGAGACTTCAAAACAAAAGTTTGTTGCCTAAGTTCTGGCAATAATTATGGAGTATCTGATGTTTTAGAGAAGGAGACTTGAAACTTCTATGTACACAAGTAGGTAAAAGAACTTTAAAAAGTCATTAAATTCACTATTTAAAAAGCAAATTTGTATACATACTACATTAGTGAAATAATTATTTACACAAGTAATGGAAAACTGTGGTCAATTCTGTTTTCATAAAGAGAATTAGGTTTGTAAAACAGGCAGTTCAGTTGTTGCTGCTCCTCCTTGCAATGAGTGAAAGGTGGAGAGGAGGAGGACTTCTGCGGCAGGCTGGCAGGGCTGACGGGAGTCTCATGAGGATGATGCACAGCAAGGGAGCGGGATGAAAGCAGTTGTTTCCCACCCAACCCTGCAGATGAAAGTGAACCTACACATACCCTCCCAGCCTGGGGTGCAGCTCCCCACCCCAGAAGGGTTTATCTTCCTTTAAATGCAGGTACTTCTCCTTTGGAGGAGAGAGATGTGCTCAGTGTCCCCTCAAATGACACAAGCAGGGTGTCAGTTGGATTTTTTTCTGCCACCCATGAAGGTCCTCCTCCAGATTTGGGTCAGTGAGGAGAAATCTGGTGAAATTGGTGGGTGGCTGTAGGCACAGAGCGGAGAGCATGCCTGTACCCTATATTTAGCTGACCAGTGTAATGTGCTCAGCGTGGCTTGGGGATCCGGAGTCCCCCATAGTGAGTCACCATCCTCACAGCAGTCCCTGAGGAGCGTGGCTTTTGGATTGCTGCTTTTGCTTGGGAAATATTTAATTTCACATGTGGCCGAGTCATTGCCTCTGGCCTGGCCTCAGTGTCATGCCTTCTGGAATATCGCTTAACTTGTGTTCCCGTCTCTCCCTCCATACCCACCTGCTGCTGCCATGGACACACACTGATGGGCAGTGCTATTTATCAGCTGCACCCCTGCTGGCTGAGGCACCCTGCTTCTGAGGTTGCAGCAATCACCAAACAAGAACATGCAAACATGATGCAGCTTTTGCTCTCCAAAAATAGCAGGAGAAACTCAATGAATCATCTCTCTCTCCCCACCCCCAAGCTACAGGGATCCTTGGTATAGCTTTGTCAACAGCATCTGCCGGCTTTTGCCCAGCAAACCACACCACTGCTTTTTGCAAACAGCATAAAAAAGGGAATTCAAAGAGCTCCCTGTCCTTCACTGAAGCAAGAAGATTGCTCCAAGGAAGGGCAGGAAGAGCTCACTTTTCCTTTGACACCCTCCCACTTGAGAAGCATTTTACTAGCAAAAGGTCATTGACTTACATTTGCAGGCATCCGGGGCAGAAAAGGGCTTCCTGAGGTCCCGGTAGAAGCTCGGCTTGCAGCGCTGGCAGTGCTGCCCTTCCATGTTGTGCTGACAGTTATCACAGACACCACCGCTGCGATTGCCTGATGCTAGCCATGCATCCATGTCAAAATGACAGGTGTCAGCATGCCCATTACACTTGCATGCTGAGATGAAGCCAAAGGGAACAGAAAGACTCATAAAGGCAGTGAAAGATCTTGATTTATAGAAAAGAGACACAAAACCCATGTTTTGGAATGGAAGACCTGACCTATTCCCTCTTTCCCTCTGCTGGCAGTGGAGGAAGACTGGATGTCCACATGCCTCAAGTCAGGGTCTAAGTGAGATCTGTTCCAACCCCTGCTCATCAAATGCTGCTGGTGGAAACAGGTATTCATTGTCATTCCCTTGGGGAACAGCCATACTGCTGTGTGACCACAGCCTACATAGGCAGGCTGATGCTAGCTTAAGTGTTAATAGCATCAAAGTCATGGCAGGACAGCACTCAGCACGCCTGCAAACCTTCCTGGGGTGGTGTGGTTAATCCTCAGCACTCTGCTTTAACTGAAGCAGATCACCCCGTGACCTCTGCAGTCCCCTGCAGCCTACACTCACCCCAAGCATCCCTCCCTGGCACACCACAGAAGTAATCCCCAAACCTCCATGGAGCCCACAGCTCTTCCTGCCCCCAGCGCCTGGGGGTGAGCAGAGCCCACATCCAGCAGCAGAAGGCCATACCTCCTGCAAATGTGTTTGTCAGCAGTGCCCATGAAGGGGACAATGATGGCTCCCTATTGCCTGCAAGGCACGCTGGTAGGCTGCAGTCTGCCTGCAGCAAAGACCATATCTCAAGGAGATGCGCTTGGGTCCTGCAGAAAGGCCAAACCAACAGACAACACAGTCTTGTGAGGATTTCCAAGCGAGAGGCTTTACAAACGGCCATCCCCACCATACAAACACATGGTGGGTGATGGGCAGGAGCGTGGCATTGGTTCTCCACTCGCTGAGCTGCTTTGCAAGCACCTGCCCACCATCCGAGTATCTGCTGCCTCTTGGAAACATAGGAGAAAGGCATACAAGGAGGAAGCTTTTCACTCTGGCAGAGGCTCTGGAGACACTGTTCCCGGCTGGCTACTTATACTGACACATTTGGGGGCTCCAGTTTTGCCGTCAGCAGCCTGCCAAGGCTGGTTGTTGTAGAGCGGGGCGCAGTGCTGGCAGTGGGACCCTGCTGTGTTGTGCTTGCACATGCATTTCCCATGGACCTAGTAGGGCAAAGAGAGCAAGAATCACTCACAGCAAAGGCCAAAGAGTCTCCAGAACACAAGCAATGCCATATACAGAAGATACCATGCTAGCTAGATGCTATTACATAGACTAGAAAGAGGGCTATCATGACGTCTGCCTTGATGTCCAGTCCAGTCAAAGGCAAATATTCTGCAGTTACAATTTCAATTAGATTAGTATTTGTGGATCTGCATGTCATGGTATTGTATAATCACACCCTATTTATTTTTTTTTTGAAATCTAAAAGGATCTTTATCAGAGAGTTTTCAGCTGCAGCATGAATTTTCAGGAGAGATTAAAAAAAGCCAAGATTCAAAGCATCTTTTGGAAACGCTGTAAAATTTTTCTTTCTTTCTTCCTCCCAAACACGAATACACCTTTGCGGCACTGCAGGAATAGCACCCACAATCTCAGCACTCAGCTCTGTGTGCCCAGCCATCACCAACATAAGTAAGTATGAGAAAAAAGAAATTCAAACCTCCAAAACATAGACATCTACCCATTCTAGGCAGAATTTTTGACCCACAAAGGAAGAACCAAGGATAGCACAAGGACCGTGAGTGACTGTACTCAGATATCTTCATCACAGACAGATGATTTAACAGCTAGACAGCCTAGTGTGTGGGGATAATTAGAGATGAAAAGCCAGTGTAGCATGCTTGGTGCCAGCTGCCCTGTCAGCAGCTGGCATTACTCACGCTGTTGGCAAATGCAAAAAAACCAGGACATAGACAGAGGGCAAGAGCAGCTTGGCAGCCCCTAGGTGCAATGAAATCAAGCTCTGAAGCAACATGGCTCCTCCAGCAAGGCTGAAGGCCCTGCCTTCAGCGTGGTGGACAGCTACCTACCATAGCTATTTTTGTCACTGCCTGTGCTTGCAGCTTTACTCTGCTCAACGTTTTGCTTTTAATTTTAAGTACAGTTTTACTAAGAGCATTTCAGCTGCAAGTCTCTCCAGATGTCTGATGCACGGCCAGGCTCAAGGCACGACTGGCATCCTGTGTTTGCTGAAACACGAGCTGAGTGGTGCCTCACCACCCTGGTGCCCTTTCCTCTGCCAGTCGTGGGGAAAGTGATAGAAGAAGGAAGGAAATAAACTGAGTGTGGTTCAGCTTCTCCTGCTGCTCAGTAACAAGCCAGAGACCTCAGCCAGTATGGCCCCATGCTCATGCCATCTGTTGGCCATAAAACCAATAGAGCTGGGGAGCTGCACCAGCCACTGGCTGCTGTCGGCAGTGGGAGTGACACAGGGTGGTTGGGGCAGCTGGTGATCCGTCCTGGAGCTGGGGCACAGCTTTAACTGCTGCTTGAAAATGCTGCCTTCCTCTCTGTTTAACTTGTGGTTTTACAAGTATGCTGTTCCTAACTGCATGACTTGCTGCTGAGACCTGCCACAGAAAAGGTTCCTGTGAAAAACCCAACCAGTAAACAAAACAGAAGAGGACCTTGAGCACATTGTAAACAGCTCCTGCTGGTTACGTAGGCGCACACATACACACCACACACACTCCTGGCTAATGATGACTTTCTGATTTATTTTTTTTTAGTGAATAGATTTCAGCTGCTATTTCACAGGGGTCAGATGTAACCAGTACAAATAAAACTTCAAAATTGACCTTGAAGGTCCTTAAAAGACTTTTCAGCAGCAATGCAAATAGCAAAATCTTTCAAAACCTTTTCAAGTGATCCTTTCCTGCCTAATTTGATGGATCATCTGTCTGGATCATCACAGCAGGAATAAGCAAAATACAGTACAGCAACTGGACTGCATAAGCAATGAACATATACAGACGAAGTCAGACAGAATGCGCAAGCATCCAAGCTAAAGCACAAATACTAAGATAAGATCGCTTTCTGTGCTATTTTGGCCTCATCGCAGATATCAGTTGGTCTGTCTGGCTTATCGTATTGATATATGCTTAAATGTGTGCTAATGTTTGAAGAGAATGAGAAGCAAATATAGAAGAGAAACAAAACAAATTTGCAGAGGGAATATTTAGTTCTCAAAGTGTGTCTATGTTTTCATATTTTCATTTTTCCTACCACTTACAAAACATTCTTCAAACTCTCAGATGCCTCACTTTCCTAAATCAACACTGCAGTAAAATTTTTCTCTCTCTCTTCTATATTTTTTAGGCAAAGTCCACACACAAATCAATGTTACAGAGCTACTTTACACATATTTAAAAGCATCCACCTGCATGGAAAAAGAAATTGGTTAAACTTGTATTACTTGTGTGGTCATCTTCTGGTGGTTTTGATGGAGCCCTAAGTCTTTGATGCCATTTTTGGCATGAGTTTCTTGTAAGTCCTTTGGCCATTGAGTTAGCACTAAACAGGCTCTAGTAGCCTGAACCATGTCTCTGGCCAGAGAAATTCTTTAGCCTATCCTAACCAGACTGTCCCAGCTCTTAGGGCAGAGGAACGCACCAGACATGGGATGTGCAAGATCAGGAGGGGAAGATGACCTGAGGGAGCCAGAGGGTGCCATGGTCAAAACTAGGTGGTCCCTTTGTGCTTTGGTGATCATGATGACAAACTAAGAAGGACGTAAGAGAAGACTTACAAACAGGGATAAGTCTCAGGGGATTCTTGGGATTACTGCGGGGATGCATGCTCACCCTGCCTGTGCTCACATCCTGCAGCCTCACCCCTCAAATTCAGCTCCCCTCTTGCCAAAGTTGCACAAAGAAACAGTGGGAACTCAATCAATCAGCCAGCAGCTGCTCAGCATTAATAATATATGACTCTCAAACTCAGCAGCACCTAAGAAACCCTCAAAGGTTTAAGCATCCCAAGACACCTGCAGAGAGTGAGGCAAAATTCCCTGCCGAGTAGCATTCATGGTCCCAAGGCGTAAGAGCCTGCATTTTCTGAAAGCCCAAGTACTGTATAATAGAGCATGCTGCGTTGCCAGAATAGGGGGAGGTGGGTGAAAATGAAACAGAAGAGGACAGATATCCCAAGACCCTAATATGCAGCCATTAGTTTGGCATGCAGAGCTAATAAGTAAACTACTGAATAGCTGTGTGCCAACTTCTTAATCTGTATGTGAATGCTAAAGAAAGAGGTTTTTTCAACTTAAAAAATAATAATTAAAAAGAAGTCTGGCAAGGTGTTTCATCCTTATGCATCAATGGCAGGTTTACAGGCTCTTGGTGAGCAACACTGCAAAAAAGCCAGATTTGGAGATGGTGCAGATCAAGCCAGCAGGTGTTTAGAAAGCTATGGAGAGAGAGCAGGGCATGACACTCCTCATATTGATCGTTTGTAAAGGTATGATGCATCTGTGGGAAGGAAACAAACAGTTTGGCTGAAAAGCTTAAAAAATAAGAGAATGGTGCAATTCTGACTTCTGCATAATGGCAAGCGCAGGACCAGCACAGAGGTGTGTGGGTACAGGCTCCCAGATGACCCAACAGGGCTGGAAACCTGCTCCTGAGGGCAGTGCTAGGCAGGGGCTGTTGCAGCCTGGGTCAGGAAGGAGCCACGCATTCCCAGTCCTTATCGTAAGGGTGCTGCTCCACAGTCTCCTTTCCCCCAGGGTTTATCACAACCAGATGTGTCATCATCTTCATCAGATGCTCCCTCCCAAGCCCAGATCCCACAGAGTCCTGCACCCCCTCCGCTCAACTCGGTGTGGGCAGGGATGGCCGTTCAGTAGCAGAGCCTGCCATGCACACTGCAAACCTGTGCACTCCTGCTTGCTGTGGGGCTGGGGACTTGTAATCTCAGGAGGACTTGTGGCTGGGTGAGCACCCATGGGGATGCAGGACATGACAGCCTGGCTGGCCCCGCTTCTACATTGGATGCAGCCACCCAGACTCCAGTCTTTGGGAGCAAACTTTGGAAAAAACAGCTGGGATCGCAATTCCCATGGTGCTGAGCCTTTACAACAATGCTACTCAAACAGGCTGGACTGAGAAAACTCTGCCTCTGTGAGGTCCCCCTGGGTCCTGTGGTGGCCCCAACCCCTCTCAGCCAGACAGAGCAGGGTGCAGACCTGCAAATGAACAAGCTAAACAGCTAAACGGCCAGTCACAACTGAGCAAGGGGAGGGAAACAGGCTCTTTAATAATTTGATTATCCGTGCAACTGTTTAGTTAATACCTTTTTTGCCCTATTCTTTTTTTCTAGAAGTTTAATGAAAGTCAGACCTAAGTGTTTGCCTCAGGCTGATATATTTATTCTCTTTCAATAGCATTATAATGATTACCGCCCAAAACAGCTCTGCTTTAAACATCTCTTCATCCGAGCTTTATCCCATTGAAGAAAATATCTTTTTTCTTCTACATAATTCCAGCATGACAGAGAAGATTTTGATGCATTGGAAACAACAAAAGAAGTGAATATTAGCAAGTCCTTTCTTGCAGCCCATAGGCAGACAGGTATTTCTTTAGTTATAAAGAAATAGCGTGACAGCTGAAAATAGGAGACAGACAGGAGAGGAAGAAGGGGTAATAGAAGGAAAGGAGAAGTGGTGGCAGGTGAAAAACAGTCAACAGACTCTATACAACAGGTGAAATTCATGCCTGTAAGAGCTGTAGGAGGGCCAGATGCAAGACTGCAATGCTTCCCATTGTGTCAGAGAGCAGCCAGGAGCTCAGGCTGAGAAACCAGACCAGGTTGCTCTGCTGGGACCTGAGGTAGAGTGGGGAAATGATGTACAGGGCCTCAGGGATTTCTTTGGCATCTTGGCACCTTTCTGAAGGCAGAATGTGACCCTCATGCATCAACAAGGGAAAGAGTACATTTTTTCCTCCCTTTTCATTTACCTCGATTTACATTTAACTATAAGGCATACTCACTCAGGTCATTCTGGAGCATCTCTAAGTACACAAACACAATTCCCTGTATGTCTCACTTTAAGCATTCACATGACTCTTAACTCATTTAAGCAGCAAATCCTTCTCATGCCATTTTTCATTTTGTCATGGGGTCTTTACATCTCAGTTCACTTTCACACTGTTTCCCTTCTTAGCTTGACAGCCCCATTGCAGCATCAGTCATTAGAGGGCACAGTGCAAACAGTGTTACAAAAGTTGACTTCTGTAAGATAAACGAGTGACTGATTTCTCTATACAAAGACAGTTGCTTCCTTCCAGAGCCTTTTGTTGCTGAATTATAACCTTCCAGTGCTTCCTTTCAGACTGCAAATACATGGGTTATTTTCTTTAGTTGAATCCTATAAAATACTTTCCTCCCTATTTATCATGTTCCAAAATGTTGGGCAGTGAGAAAGAAATGCTGTGTTGAGGGACAAATGCTTTCAGTCACCTCTTATGAACTGATCTATATTGCAAGAACTTCACCCACTATATAGAGTACAACACAAACACACACTAAATGAAAATCAATGTCCCAAAGATTTGATAGCATAAATAGACTAAGTAGCAGGGAGGGTGACTGCTTTTCATAGAGTTAGAGTTTTAGAGTTTCTTTCTTGGAACTCTTACAATTGTATTTTCTCTTTTTTTTTTTTTTTTACTGTCACGGAAAATGGGCATATCAGCCTAAAGGAAAATCACGGCATTCACACTGAATCTCCAATGATAGCTTTTAAACTGTGTGGTGCTCAAGCCACCGTGTCAATTTTAGAACCAATGCCTACTTACTGCTGTCAGCATGCAGGGAGGTATTCTTTCCCAAAACACCAGACAACCAAATTTATGCATGAGAAAATTCTCATATCCTGTCTCGTTCTTGTGAAAGAATACAAAGCTTGTCGTCCAGGGTGTGGGGGCTGTCTGGTGTTTCTTTTTTTTTTAATTCCTTGTACAATAGGCTTCTGTCAGTGGCACTGGAGAAGACCTTCAGCATCTTTTGATGTCAGTAGCTTGGTAACAATTTGTAACAGCCACTGGGTTGGCTACATGGGAAGGGGGAGGAATATTCACCCTGCCCAACTATACAGAAGTGCTTTAGCATGGTAGCTCAGTCTACTCAGGATCCCAACCATAGTGTATCTCCCTACTCCTTTTATAACTATGGAAGGAGCCCAGGGAGATTAGCTGGTGAACTTGGGTACATCAACCGCATGCCTCAAATTAGGTGAGGTGTATTTGGGGTTTGGTGCGTAACTGTCAGGCAGCTGCCAGAAATCAAGTTCAGATGCATTCACTGATCAAGTTCCTGAACTGGTTTGTCTGTTCAGCCTAGAAAATAAAGCACAGTTCCTGGAAAAGTCCTTGACTTACACTGACACAGCACCTTGGACTATTAAAGGGGCACATAGCTAATTGCAGCAGTACCATTTCAGTATGGCAGCAGCACCACACCAAACTGCTTTGGGCATGTGTCGTAAGTCCATTCAAGCTTCTTCACACCTAGGCTCTAGTTTCATGTTTTCTTTCTTCAGAGCAAGGGAAAAAGAGAACAAGAAGTGAGGGAATCGCTGGCAAGCTCTTCTCTGTGGTACCCACACAGTGACCACCACAGAGAGGAGCATCATGGAGAGTTTTGCAGCTGGACGGCAGGGAGAGCACAGGAACAAACCTCTCATCAAGAACTGGCTATTGTTTTTTGCTGTTGGGGCCAACATGAAATATTTTTTTTGTCACAGCAAACATTCGGACTCTGTGATGTCCACCTTTGCACTGACCTGACTCAGACCCCTGACCTAACCCCTGACCTGACCCCTGCTTCTGCTGGGGTGAAAGGAGGCCCTCATTGTCCATGGAGCAAGCCTGTTCACATCCCACCCCCATACCCCGAGGATGTTCCCAGTCAGTATTACCTCCTGGCCAAGTTGGACTTTTAGCCTCTCTTCAGCCACTCAGAATATTTTCCTTCACAACTGTCAGATTCCCAGCACACAATAACCCAGCCCTTGAGAAAAAATGCATCTGATGGGAGGAATCCTACGGCAGCAAGCTGGGCCGATGTCCCAAGCTGGATGGAACATCCTGGCCCCCCAGGTCAGGTCCCAGCACCAAACCTGGCCAAGCAGCAGCCACTAGCATCCCTGTATCCCCAGATGGCTTTTTCAGATCCTTTCTGGGTCTGATGGCTGAAGTGCTGCTGTTCACTTTGCAAGATCTGCCTGAGACGCAGCAGCTGTGCCCAGGGCTGCCAGGACACCCCGGCTTATTTCCCAGAGCAGCCCAGAAGAAAAACAAATATACCACATCTGGGTCCTCCGCTGGCCAAGCAGGGACTGAAACTAAACCTGCAGTTAGGATTTTGTGGGCAAGTAGGAGTCTAAAGAAACTTGCACATACTTTTTTTAGAAAAGAAGGGTTTGTTGTTTAAAGGAACTTAAACTTGCTTAAATTTTGATGTTAACTCTCTAACTTAGGGGATATTCTTCAGGAGTGCTCTGGTCTAAACAAGCATAAAAACAGAGCCAGATTTGATAATCATATTGTGAAATGGTAATGTGCCTCCCAGCTTTTGCTGTCCTTGGTTTTACAGTGAAGGTTCTGCTAAAATCCAATGTAGATACAGCTACATAAAGACAAGACTGAAGTCCCCATCTCACACTTGAACGACTGAGCGTAATTCTTTAGAATTATCTTTTATGTGACTGGTGAAATGTACAAAAATGCTCCCTCTCTGAAATCCTACTCAGAATCCTTCAGAAGTTTCTCTGACTTCTCCCAGCTAAGCAGCAGCAGACCCCACAATATTTCGTCCCTTTTCTGCTCATTCACACACGTGCATCTTGCTGTCACCTTGGAAATAAACGTCTCTTCCCATCTTGGGCAAACCCCAGCCTAGTACACACAGTGGGGTGCCACCGCAGTCCTGGAATCGCAGCAGCCTTGTGACAGGCAGAAGCCTGGCACGGACCAAGCTCAGCCCCAGCTGCCCCAGTCCTATGATGGAAAAAGTGGTACTGGGAGAGGAAACATCCGACCACTTTCTGGACCCTCCCTGCCAACCATAGGGCTATGTCCCCCCTACACCAACACATCCCATGTGGACATGTGGAACATGTGGAATAAGCTGTAAGGCACAGTAAAATGAGTCAGCCTCACTGCAGAAACATCACCTTTGGGACTCCTGCCACATACATATTTATAACTGGAGTTAAATTTCCAGTCCCCTCAGGGCTGACACAAGGACTTGTTTCTATTTCTTGCTTTGGTTTTCATTGTGATTTTGGCACTTGATTCGTTCCCACAGCACCACCTGTTAGCTGCACACTATGGTTTCCATAGGCTATAGACCTACCGGAAGCGTGTTTGGCTGCAGGCTCTGTTACAACTCTCAGCAGTGTTCTGGTGCACGCTCCCGTGCAATTGTATCCCACCAAAATAATCCTGAGCAAACAGCTCCTTTCAAAGTGACCCATCTAGTGGGTGAGGGAAAAGCGGTGGATGTTGTCTGCCTGGACTTCAGGAAGGCATTTGACACTGTGTCCCACAGCATTCTGCTGCAGAAGCTGGTGGCTCATGGACTAGACAGGTGGACTCTTTGCTGGGTTAAAAACTGGCTGGCTGGCCGAGCCCAGAGAGTTGTGGGGAAGGGAGTTAAATCCAGATGGAGACCGGTCACAAGCAGTGTCCCTCAGGGCTCGGTCTTGGGGCCAGTCTTGTTGAATGTCTTTATGGATGACCTGGATGAGGGGATCGAATGCACCCTCAGTAAATTTGCAGAGGACCCGAAGCTGAGTGGGAGTGTCGATCTGCCTGAGGGTAGGGAGGCCCTGCAGCGGGATTTGGACAGGCTGGAGCGATGGGCTGAGGCCAATTGTATGAGGTTTAACAAGGGTAAGTGCCGGGTCATGCACTTGGGCCACAACAACCCCATGCAGCGCTCCAGGCTTGGGGCAGAGTGGCTGGAAAGCTGCCTGGCGGAAAAGGCCCTGGGGGTGTTGGTTGACAGCGGCTGAACACGAGCCAGCAGTGTGCCCAGGTGGGCAAGAAGGCCAATGGCATCCTGGGCTGTATCAGAAACGGTGTGAGCAGCAGGAGCAGGGAGGGGATCGTGCCCCTGTACTCGGCACTCGTGAGCCCACACCTCGAGTACTGTGTCCAGTTCTGGGCACCGCAGTATGGGAAGGACATTGAGGTGCTGGAGCGAGTCCCGAGAAGGGCAGCGAGGCTGGTGAGAGGTCTGGAACACAGGCCTTATGGAGACTGGCTGGGGGAACTGGGGTTGTTCAGTCTGGAGAAGAGGAGACTGAGAGGAGACCTCATTGCCCTCTACAGCTACCTAAAAGGAGGGAGTAGTGAGGCTGGTGTTGGTCTCTTCTCCCAAATGACTAATGACAGGACGAGAGGAAATGGCCTCAAGTTACGTCAGGGGAAGTTTAGGTTGGATATTAGGAAGAAGTTCTTTCCTGAGAGGGTGGTTAGGCACTGGCACAGGCTGCCCAGGGAGGTGGTGGAGTCACCGTCCCTGGGGGTGTTCAAAAAACGGGTTGAGGAGGCACTTGAGGCCATGGTCTAATGGTCTAGTGGTTAGGGAGATGATGGGATAAAGGTTGGACTTGATGACCCTGGAGGTCCCTTCCAACCATAATGGTTCTATGATTCTATGAAAGACTTTGGCTCAGGGAACATCTGTGGAAAGCAGAGCAATGCTACTTGAAAGAGCCTTATTAATCACAGGGCCGCACGCTTTTAAATTGGTATATTTTCAAGATGTTGCAAGATTAGCTCTATTAGAAGGGAAACATGCTGTCTGCTTCATGTCTAGGACCATAATTTAAGCGAAATGTGAGTTCCCCAAAGAGCTGGACAGATGCCGGACCTCCTTACCTCGAGTAACTGCCTTATGTTTTTTTTATGATCTTTCACTTTCTAACATTATTCAGTGAAATATGTTTGGCCACCCTGGCTTTCCTGACTGCTTTTCTGCCAGGACTTTCAGAGCCAGCCAAGATGGGCAGAAAGGACAAGATGTGTTAGGGGCAGTGAGTGTCCCTGGACTGTCAGGGTGCAGGTATGCCATGCCACAGGCGACCAACATGCTGGCCACTGCTGTGCCCATCACCTCCCCAACGGGTGAGCGGGTCTCGTTTCTTTGTGACATGGGATGACTGGGGTTTAGGTCTTGGTGGATCCCAAGGGATTTCAGCTCAGAGGTCTCGTGATGGGAGTCCCCTCGAAACCAGATCACAGGGTTTTTATCTGGAGAAAGGCATTGCAAAGTGCAATGGAAAGCCCGGGAATGAGAGCCAAAACCCTGCTCTCTGGTCTCTCGGTTCAGGTCCCAACCCAATATCTGAGGATCCTCCAGAAGCAATGGCAATCACAAGATGCCTAGTACCTTTGGAGAAGCTCTCCTCCTTTGTCATCAAAATGCCCTCATTTATTATCCTTTAGATACTTCGTTATTGCAAGTTAGAACCTGGGGAAGAAGGGAGTCAGCAATTTTAATTTTTATAAGGAACCACCTAAAATAAATAAATTACTGTGGAACACCCTTGAATGATGAGAGTCCTGGTGTACCTCACACCAAGGCACAACAGAAGCCCAGTGTTTTAGCCTAACATGGAGACCACATCCTTTGTAAAGACTGCTTTTACTCACTGTGCTTGGAACTCAGGACATCACGTCAAATACCGCATACTTGGACCTATACCATACTCTATACCATCCTTACTATTTTTAAAACTCTGCTTTCCTGCAGTGCAGGTGTTGTTGGGCATATGTACATACCACGTGGAAAATGCCAGCCGCCTTGATAGGCTTGAATCCAGTGACAGGGACGCGGTGGTCAGCATGGCCATTGCAGAAGCAGCTGCCCTTCACAGTGAAGTCGTAGACGGTGTAGTGCAGGGGTGGCGGGGGCTGCGGAGGCTGGGGGGCCAGGCTGGCTGGGAGGCAGGGGCAGCCCTGCCTCTCCAGCAGCCACACCCGCAGGTTGGTGATCTTCAGCTGAGCCTGGGCTTCTGTGCTGTATGGGTCATCAGCGGCGTAAGGCGGCGACAGGGCTCGGTATATCACCTGGGCAGAGAAATGCAACGGGGGAAGCAGAAAGGAGTATGTCAGCCAGCCCTGCGGTGGGCCAGGGTGTGGGAGCAGTGGGAGCATCCCCTGGGAGCAAGCACCAGGCTCTCATGATGCTCTTCCCCCTCCACAAGTGGCGGAAACAGCAAATCCACCTCCACTCCAGTGTGCGCAAAGTGACCCCCCCCATGATCCCCTATATCCCTTTCTACACGAAGTCCAGACCCTGTGGTGTCAAGTGAAATTTCACCATTAACTTAAAGCAGAGGTCAGTGCTGCTAGTACACAACATGGCCTTGGCTGCAGTGGGCAGCCCAGCGCAGGGACCAGCAGTCCTGCAGATGATGCTTAGGTGGGGACTCTTCATTAACCTTCCCTCCCCTGGAATGGGTGTATTTTTTAACAAATAAAGCTCAGATTTCCAAATATTTGGCTCCTATCAGTCCCAGGCTGCTTCCTAGTGGAAAAGTGATTAGGTGTGGCAGTGACAGCAAGCTGATAGTTGAGAAAACCAAGATAAGTAAGAAAGTGAAGTGCTGAGGTCTGAACCCCGAGCCCTGAATTAAGGGTGACATATGGGTGGTCCCCATGGCCCTTCAAAAGGAGGGGATGAGTTTGCCTTTTGGCTTTCCTCCAAGGTGCAGCTGACCTTGTAAGGAGAGCCCTTGGGTAAACAAGCCCCAGGTGCCCCCATTGGGTCAATGAGTGCCAGGTTCCTGCTGTGGGGATAAAAGCTGGGCCCACTTGCAGGAAGGGTGGGGTGTCTGTCTGTGAGGTGGATGCACTGTGCAGAGTTTGCAGGTGGGGAAGGACCTCCTGCCTCTCCCTGCAACTGGGCCCCAGTCAGGTCTGGCACCTACAAACGTGGGCTTTGTGGGGAGACAATATGGGGCTACTTCTGTCTTACATGATCAGCCTATTGACTTGGTTGTCTCCCATTTTTTCTATGGGACACTTTGTTGCTTTGTTTATTCTACCTATTATGGGTCATGCTGTGTCATTTCTGGGGTCGCTGGGGTTGATGCCTGTTATGTGTAATCTGATTGATTTGTTTGTACCCCCAGTGGTCCCCCATATACTGACTTTTTTGTGTACAATAGAATCTGGTTACTGGATTGTTTTTCTGCTGGCTGCGTCCTTTGTGCTAGGCCTGGTGATTGGCAAAACAGAAAGAAAAGTGGAGGCCTTCTGAAATTTAAACAAATACATATCAGTCAGTTTTTATTTTAACTTCGGTTTGATTGAATAGGTAAATATTGGCTCAAGCTGAAAACTGAGAGCACTAGATAAAAATAACCAATTTTCTTGAAGAGGTTTATTTTAAAGTTGTTGTTCTAGCTGCCTACAGTGAGACATCAGAAACAGCCTATTCTTCATGTAACTACCATTGGCATAAAATGACACATTTATGACACATGTATTAGTTACCGGTACATTTAACTTACAGTGACACTTTCTAAATAGCTAAATAGCTCTTTACTGAATAGCTGCTGAAGGCTTGATGAACTACAATATTTATAAGCAACATTCAGTCACTCACTTGACGAGTGTTTGAGGGTGTGACGCAGCCCAATGGCTTGATGCACTGCTCCCATACATGTGCATCTGACAACAGGGCTTTACAAGCCCATTGTCTCTCCAGTGCCACTGGACAGGTCTTCAGTCCTGCTGCCTGGTCAGGGGCAGCTGGCTCCTCTGATTGACTCTGTTGGGCTAGTGCTCCCCAGCCGCCCTGGGATGCCCATGGTGACACGCTCAATCCATAGTCAACATTTCCTCTTCCCAACAGCTCCCTGAAGCCCTCTGCTAAAGCTACACAGAAAATGCATGCCTGGCTCAACCCCCAGGGACAGAAACTCTCCCCGAGGGCTCTGCCATCACGGTTGCAGTCTTGGCTGATGCAGGCACATGTCATGTCAGCTTTTTAGCTGTTGGGGTAGACCCTCTGTGAAATGTGATGGAGGGGACAGCAGTTCCCTCCTGCCCCCTGGAGAAGTCGCTGCCTCCAGAGCTATCAAGTCCTAACACAAAAGTGCTGGAAGAAGCCGTGCCTGAGGGTCCTGTCAAAGAGCCATGTTGTGATTACACAAGGGAGATAAATAGCTCGATGTGGTACAGAAGAACATCCTTTTTTGATAGGTGATGCCATTCCTGTTTTCACAGAGTGAGGCCTCTGCCAGGAGAAAGCTCCACCACAAGCAGAGGAACGCACCCCCTTGATGATGGAGCAATGGCAGCAGAATTTGGCCATCTGCATGCAGCAAGCCTCACCAGAAAGCACCCCACGGTGACCAGACCTCTGGCTTTCCCTCTCAAGTCGGTCTCTGTGTATGTCTTACCAACAACATGTCGAAACCCAACATTTACAATGTTTGGTAGACTATGTGACTTCCCCTGGTAGGCAGGACCACGTATGATAGCAAAGGGTAAGAGGCCTGGATGTTTACGTCAGCAGCTCTTTAGCACATGCACTAATTCAAATTTTCTATTTTGTAGAAAAAGTAGGAAGTAATAAATTGAAAACCCACATCACTTCTATGCTAGATGCACCATAATATATCCTATCAGAAAGATATTTTCATTCCCAGTGTTGCTAGCTCACAATAAATCTTTTGATATTTGGCATTATTCTTCAACACGGTCCCAGGATCTGAATTTTAACATCTCAGCTTGCATTTCAAGCTAAGTATCTAGCAATATCTCATATCTGAGCAGCAAATGTCACAAACCAGCAGGCAAATATAAAGAATCTCTGTCTTTAAAACAAAATATCTTGTATTTGGGGGAATGTTCCTTCCACATCACATGGAATTTTGCTGTTGGATCCCATGTCCTATAAATGCAACCTTTGCATGAAGTAACATCAATAGAGGAATGATTTAAAACTTGCACGAGGATTTTTTGGTGGTGGAGAAGTCTCTCCAAACAGCAAAACAGGTACTGTAGACTGCAGTCCCTGAGAGAGGAAAAGTTGCTGCAATACCCTGTCACAGCAGGACATCTCTGGGATGCTGGCATGCCTGGTGGTGGCAGGAAGGAGCCCACTCTGCTCCCAGGGGAGGGGGAGCAGAGAAGTTGCCCCACAGCTTCTTGCACATGCCATGGAGTAAAAATATTCTGCTCTTCAACCAGACTGCTCCAGCTGTCTGTGGTTTGGGCACACTATTACATAGGCACCCTCTAATAAATTTCCACAGCGTTTCAATTTCCTCATGGGCTGTCATGAACAACTCTTGCTCTGTTGATTACTTCACTTTATTTTGTCTCAGTGGTGCAAGAAACCTTAGCTACTTGCCATTCTGCAGATTCAATAATGTAGCCCTGTATATAAATAAAACAGTGGCCATGAACATGATGCACTCAAGTAACTGCTTGAGCCACAATGACCTTGATTTATAAATACATAAAAGTTCCTTTGCAAGAAGTACTCTAGTATGTTTACACTCAAGAGGCAATGAAAGGACATCTTTATATATATATAGTGAGAAGGAAAATGCTAATGATTGATGCTGAGAGCAACAAAATAGGCTCTGAAATCGAAGTTGCCTAAGGAAGTCAACAAAATCAATGAAAGATTTGCCACCAGCAAAACCTTCTCAATGAGTCATGAGTGCATCTCAGACAACTGGAGCCTCCACCCACTGCAACCCACCGAAGCTACAGGGGCTCAGACCTTTGTCAAGATACAAGTGGCCACAGCAATGAAATGGGGCCCTTTGGGTTGCAAATGCCCATGACATTGAAGAGACACACGTGAGCCACAAGACGCTTCTTCCTCACAGACCTTCAGAAACAGGCACAGCCACAGAGGCTGTGGAGAGGGACCTGCAGCCTCTCCCCACATTCCCCTTCCCCAGATTCTGGCACCCAGCTAGAGATGCCATGCTCCAACCTTCAACTGGGAGACCAGCCTCAGCCAGAGTTTCTCCCCCTGAGCCTGGAAGGCATCAGGAGGTGGTTCACAAAAATGACAACACTAATAAATTACAGACAGAGGGAACAAACGGATGGGAGGCTCAAGAAGCGTATACACATGGGAACAAGCTAACAAAGGGGAATACAGCAGAAATAAAAACAACAAATAAATATTAAAAACATAACCACATTTTTATTTGGTTGTAAATGAAAACCGTGGTGGTAACACTTCATGAAGTAGTCTTGGGTTTCTTTCCAAAAGAGATTAATGGACTCTACCCTGAATCATCCGGCCTGGATGCATGAAAATACATCTATAAGCACTCTATAAAAATGACCTATCCATACTAGTAATTCACCTATTTGGGTCCCAGGGATTTGATAAATTCAGTACTGGTTAATTTGATTTTTGCTGGTGGCTTTATACCTTTCAATGTATTTTACAGGAACATAAGAAAAAAATAGTAAGAATAAAAGGAATGTAAGGTTTGCCATCTTCTCTAATTAGAGAGACAGCAAAAGCAATGGAGGATGTGTACCACCTCACAAAAGGGCATGTGATGTTTAGGTAAGTGTTTAACAGAAAAGTTAAGGTTTGCATTAGGAGTCTGCAGTGTCTCTTGGTATGCTGACACTAAATAAATGTGGTAAATTGGCATGTATTATGGGGCCCTGCTGAATTTCCATGTCACTGGAAGCTATCTGGTTTATTTAGTGCCTGGAGAACGCTCTGAAAATGTAGGCAGAAAAGGCGGTGTTGAAGCTCTGCCAGCGCATCCTGGACCTCATCCTTTTGCCTCCTGAAAAATCTCCCTTGAGCCTGCACATGGCCAAGGTTAAGCACTGCCTGCCAGGTGCTGGTGTAAGGTGAAGGGGAGACCTCATCCCCCACCTCCCTCCATGGGTTTTACAGCCATGTGCTCAGCATTGCCTCACGTCTGCTGGTGCCCACAGGCCCAGGTTGTTGGTCACAGCCACACACAACCGCAGCTGAAGCTGAGATGCTCCATGCTGTATCCACTGCCTGGTGCACCTCTGCCACCCCCAGCTGCTGTGTGCTGCACCCACGCCCTGTCCCCCTATGCCTCTCTCCACAGCCAGCCCAGCCTCTCAAACAGCCCAGGCCCTCTCCCATAGGGACTACCCAAAAGTGGCAACCACTTTCAGCCTTGGCTAGTCTTGTCTGGAGAAGTTTAGCTGGGAAATTTAATCGGGCCAATTAAGCTTTCCTTCTCAATAGATGTAAAAGTTAAAAGTAATAATTTCTTCTGGTACGTGTTACAGAAAGCTCACAGGAGGCAAACAGGCTGACTTGTAGAAATGAGTAATTTAAATAATAATAACAATGATGATACATGTGTGTGCCCACTGGGGATTTCTGTAGCATCAACCTGCCACAGCATTTGATTTCAACTTCCACCCGAGAAACTGCATCATCACCACAAAAGCCTGATTACTTTTCTTTTTTTCACTTATGGAGGGAGTTGGATGTAAATTTAGCTGTGGAAACTTAGCAGGAGTGCCAGCCAGATGCTCCTGCTTCAAAGAGGGTGTCCCCACACCTCCTTCGCTCACCCCTGCTTGGTCACCTCTTGGTGGTGCAGAGGAGCCTTGAGGCTGAGACTGCCTTGTGCTCATCCCCCTGCACCTTCCCAGGACAATGTAATTAAGCCTAATTAAGCCTAGCACCCAACAGCACAAAAAAGCCTGAGGTGAGAATGTCTTACCATACATGTGAGGATGGCTTGATTTTCAAGGTTTGCTGTGCCAAGCAGTGAAATTCACGCCATACTCATTTGGTACCTACAGGGAGCAGCAACAGTCCTGCCTGTCCTGATGCCTTTGGGGACCCCCTTTTTACATCAGGGAGCCTCATGCTCAGGAGTTGCCTGGTTTAATGGGGCTCTCAGCCCTGTCAGTTCAGGAGCAGCTCAGGCACCCCGTCTGCCAGACGCATGGTCTAACCACCAGACCTAGTGCCTACAAGACCCCATATATTCCCTGCCCATATACATCCTCTGAGAGAGACAGATACTCCACAGATAGATTTTTCCAGTCTCTCAGTTTCAGGATAAAGGCTCAACGCCTACTAGCATTTACCCTCCTGGTCAGTATTTTAGTTTCCAGGGATTTTCTGAATCAGTGTGGTCAGCTTCTGCCAGGCTCCCTCCTTGGCTCTTCCTGGAGGGGAGAGCTGTGTTCTGCTTGCAAAGCCTTCCCATATCTTTTACGTTAGCTCCCTACTGAAATAGGCCTTATGCCATTGCACTGCATGGGTATCTATGTGTCTGTCCACCAGTGCATCCTAAAAACTTTTGAAACTGCTGGCTAACTTCAACTACATTTGTGAGATATATCTTAAAGGCATTAAGATCCTAGAAGTTTTATGAAAACAACCACAAAATCAAGCCTGGTGGACTCCTCCCAATGTGAAGAAGGCTGCTAGAGCCACTACACTGGTATGCTCTATTGACAAAACAGACTGATGTATTATCACACCAAGAAAAAGAGCTTTTAAGAGAGAAACCCATGCACATCTCTGTGCTATGCTCATTACAATGACCCTTGGCTTAAAAAACACTTTTTGGCAGATGCTGTAAACAATTCAAATGGTGTGGGAAATTCATCAGCCTCAAGTGGGCAGGTATCACCCACCAGCTCCTCTAACATACTCTGGTTTTCTGCCTGTCAGACCAAGTGGACTGCAGGGAAGAAGAGCCTCTGTTTTTCTCACAGAGAGGTCTGATCATCCCTTGCATGTGCACATTCATGGTGGGCACTTCAGCATCACCCAGGTGAGAAGAGACAGCAAGACAAATTGGGAAGCCTGCCCTGCCACTGCAGAGATGTGACCATGAGAGACACTAAGATCACACTGAGCAGTGGAACCTGCCTTCCAGGCCACAGCACGAAGCGCTCTGTCCACATTCCCAAGCAATGGTGACAGAAACCCACTATGAACCACCAACAGCAGCCCC
Source organism: Podargus strigoides (assembly GCA_028020825.1). Classification (NCBI taxonomy): domain Eukaryota; kingdom Metazoa; phylum Chordata; class Aves; order Caprimulgiformes; family Podargidae; genus Podargus; species Podargus strigoides. The sequence continues at coordinate 62,429,167 of CM051662.1, forward strand.
TGAGTTTCTCGAGATGCTGGAGAAGTGGCACTCCTGCAGCTGTTATGGCTGCTTCATATATTTTGACAAAGGGCAGCATCTGCCCCATGCCTACAGCCCTTCTGCAATCTTTTACAGTCATAAACCAAGGCAAATCATCCCCTGTCTCACCACCCAAAATTCGGTAATTTTGCCAAGACTTCAGGAGGAAAATCCAACTATTTAAAATAACTGGCTCTTGTGAGGGCCTTGGCAAGTTAATTTATATCAAAGGAACTTTTATCTTTTGGGAAACTCAAGGCATTTTTATGCCATTCTCAAAAGCAAGAAGCTGTACGGGATGAGCTCCTACTGATGTGCAGCGGCTGGCTGGTGGGAGGCTGGAAAAGGCATGAGGAGAGCCAGGCAAGAGCTTCAGGATTTCTCCAGGACCCTTGACATCTCTGGCAATAATCAATCAGACAAGAGCCATCTTCTCAGCTTCCCTTCAACATCCCACCGCACAATTTCATTAGATGAAAATGAAACACTTCTAAGTCATGCCTGTCTTCATGCAGATGATGATCACAGAAGTAATATTCTTACAAGAAAAATCTCTCTCAAAACATCTGGATTTCTCCACCTCCAGTTAACAGTGCTTCTCCAAGAATTGACAGTTTATTCCACAATGGCTTTATTTTGCCCAGTCACTACTTTCACTCATCAAACAGATAGAAACACTCAGTTTCTTGGCTCACAAAACCCTCCAGATGCATGACATCATCGAATATGCACTACCAAGGAAAATAATTATTGCTTTTTTCTCATCTTCAGAATCACCGTTTCCAAGGCTGAACTATCCTGCATAGAAAAATGAACCAGCACATTTCAGCTGATGATACGAAGAAGTCCTTTGACCCATCAGCAAGAAAGATGGTATTTAAATACTCTTCCCTCCAGCAATTCCCCTTCTTTCCCTATCCGCACAAAGATTTATGTTCTCAGTCTTGGCCTGCTGGTATTACGTGTTGTGCATATGGAAGACCAAGAAAACCTGAAGCTACTTCCAAAGAGCCAGGCAGAGAACTGGACTTGCTTGTTTGTAGGCAGGACTGTAAGAAAACCTGGCTCACTGCCGAGAGCTGCAGAATAACCCCTTTAATAGCTTCTGAGAACAACACACCACTGCAAAAGCCTGCAAGGCAGCAGGTTAGCGTTTCCATAACTGCATCAGTACTACGGATCAAGGGGATTTCTTTCAGCATAAGAGTAGCCCGATTTCATGAATATTTTTCAATTGCTCTTGTCTATAATGAAAAGGCTTTGTATCTATAGAACTGGCTGCTTAAACCATCCAGTTACCATGAGCTACACTTAATTTTAGGAAAAAGAACACCTGTCTGAATTATATGCAAATACGCACCATCAAAAAGGTCATGAGAAACAGCACCCCGCTTTCAGTTTGTGGCCATAGATTTTGATCACAGCAATGAGGGATGCTGTGGAGAGACTGGTGATAGAGAGCCATGGTGTATGTGTCTAATAAGTTTGGTTTTGGATATTAACTTTTTTCTTCCTGGAAATGTTGCCCAGGGAGAATTTGAGGACTTCATCATTTGTGTAGGATTTTGAATGCTAGTAGACTGGATATCTCACACTGACACCCACTGTGTGTGGTGATTAATCTCAGATTAAGTCCCCATGAGCTTTTGATCCAAAACTTCTGAGATCTGTCAGTTCACTGCTTTAGGTTCCACACTTCCTGTGTAACTGGTTTTATCCAGGAACCCCAAAAGGAAACACGGCAGCCCTACTTTCCAGCCAGTGAAATGGGAGCTGAATAAGTGAGCCAGTCATCCCTTCATGTCAAAAAATGAACTGTGAAATGAAGCAGTGGGGTGCAGTGCCTGAAGAGAGGCTCTGGCTGCACCGCTAAAATCCCGCAGCACTTTTCTCAAGAGAAGCGATAGTTCTGCTAACAAGGCTAGATGCCAGTTTAGAGAATTAAATTCTGCCTACCCAAATTCCTCTTGTTTCATATGAGTACAGTATTCTTCACTTCCTACATAAGAAGTTTGGAAAGGGTCTTCTGGAGCCTTGCGACCCATTCCCTCCTGCTGTTGGCAGCCTACAATATACCCCCTTTCACAGACTGATCAAGCTCCCTCCAAGGGATAATTTGTTTTATCCATAACTGGAGGCCGATCCAGAAGCCCTGATCTGCAGTTGTTAGAAATTTGCTGTTCTAAACGGGGGACTGACGATATGCACTGTTAAACACTGGCTGTGCTCCGTCTCAGGGGCAGCTGCGTTTCAAGAGCTGGCCAAGCAGAGGCCCAACCTCCAAGTGCCAAAAGCACTGGGATAGCCAGGGAGAAAAGATGATGAGACCTTCCTGTAGGCTAGCAGCAACAGGGGTGTCCTGGGTTGCAATGTATTCTATTACCATGAGCTGTTGAAACCAGGCGCCCGATGTTCCTTGCCTCCCCCCCCCGGGACTATTCTTCTGTTAATGCGCCCATCAGGGCCTTGCCCCATGACTCACCGTCCCTGTGTGAGATGCTCAGGCCAGGGGGAGGGAGCCAAGCATTCCCACCGGGGATAAAATCTGGGGTTTGGAACAGCACGAGCAGCCTTACCCGCTGGGATCCCAGAGGACAAGGACTACACCACCACCGGATTTTCGGAGGAGGACCAGACTTCTTTTCTACAAGATCACCGCTTCAACAGGACCATTTCGGAGAGAGCTGCAGCTGCCACCGAATCGGACTGGTACCAGCACCCTGCCCGGCAGGGTGCCAGGTTGTATCCCTGACTCTGTCAGGCTTTAAACCAGTTTCTCTGTATTATTGTTTTGTTCTATATATTAGTAAAAACTGTTATTCCCATTTCCTCATATCTTTGCCTGAAAGCCCCTTAATTTCAATTTTATAATAATTCGGAGGGAAGGGGGTTGTATTTTCCATTCCAAGGGGGGCTCCTGCCTTCCTTAGCAGACACCTGTCTTTTCAAACCAAGACAAGGGGGAATCACACTGAGCATCACCAGGTGGGATGGAGAAGTGTTTTGCTCCTTGCATGCCCTGATCCTTCAGAGATGCTGAGCACCTGGGAGGCCTGGCAAAGGGACGCGTCACTCCTCCGGTACTGCCCACGGGAGAGGGGGAGAGATTTGTCACAACCTGGCCCAGAGATCTGGCAGCATCATCCCTGGTACTCCCCATACAGAAAACTTAAAAAGCAGGGGACGGTACCCAGAAAAGGGCAGTTGTGTTGCTCAGCCCTGATAGTGACCAAACTCTAGAGGGAAAGTATCTTTCATGATAAAATTCCCTGGAGACCAAAGTTCCGTTTCCACATGTGCCCAGAACTGCCCTTGTCTTGTGTCCTCCCAGGCGCAGATTAAAAACTAAGCTCAGGTTTCCCCTTTTTTCCTGAATCCCTTTTTTGCTGCCCCATTATTTCATGGGAGAAGCTTCCCCCAGTCCTGCTATGATAAAGCCAGTGGAAACCCTGCAAGGGCTTGGGAAGATGGGCTTTGATGCTGGGGGGGAACAGTTGGGTGCCAGAGGGCTGAGCTGAGAGATGTGGGCCAGGAGGCTGGTAGGAGGACAGCATCCTGCCCAGCAGGCGTGTATCCCGCTTGGCTCTCACGAACCCTCCCCAACCACCCCACACTGAATGGCCAGATGCTGCAGCCCCGTGATTTCTAGGTTCCTACATAATTTCATTGACTCTGGCCTGACTCTGTTTACCTCATCTCATTGACTATTCCCCTAGAAATCACTATTCTTGTGCTTATGAAATAACAGCTTCCATGTCTTGCTAAATTCACTGATATAATGCAAAGAGCTGGGCTGGGTTTGGCCATCACCCCTGACCCCTAGCTGAACAGACTCCTTTGCATGTGGCATTTCTGTACAGAGCCCAAAAATTCATGTTTTCCCAAAGAGAGAATGATCGGGAAGATGCTGTTAAAGGGGTTTGTTTTTCCTACAAAATGCACTTCTGCAAAGTGTAGAGCTAGAACTTGAAAACACACCTCCCTGGCTGTGTCCTCATGTGTCCTGAGCATTGCTGAACACCAGCCAGGGTCCCTCTTTCCTTCTTGTCAGTTTGGGCCTTTGTTTTCCCTCTGCGCAGACACTAGTGGCACAGGATAATAAAAAAAGATGTTTTCAGCCCTCTAATGGGCTGACATCCTGGACTGTTTTGAGGTGATTCTTGCATATTTGCCTAGGTTCTTTGTTGGGTCCCAAGTCCTGCAAGTGACTGAACTCAAATCTCCCATGACTCACGAGATCCTTGGGGGATCTCAGAGAAATAGAGATGTAGCTTCAGTTAAGGACAGCAATGATAAGCTTAAAACCAAGCTTATTCAGGCCTAAAAGACAGGGGAAAAAAAATAATGGGAAAAAGCTTCTAGGCTGTAACAGAGCGTTTCTACAACCCAAAATTAGGTCTCCAAAAGAAAAATCACTGAGTATCTTTAACTCCTGTTTGTGTCAGTGAGTGTTACAATTCCTCACTGTCTATTAGGGCCAAGCTTGCAAGTAGCAGGACACAATTTACTTCTCCTCTACACAGCTAATTTCAGGTAGAACCAGTAGGACTGGTGCCCAAATTCTTCAGGAACAGAGGCAGGCTGCATGCAGTAACAGTGCAAGGCAAAATATTTGAAGGGTTTTCTGCTACAGAAGCACATAAGATCAATAAAATACTCAGTAAGACACACACTCCACATTAAAACAGTGGTATGTGATGTTTCAAAAGTTAAAAGCACGTTAGAACTTGTTGCTAGAATATAGTCAAGCTGCAAATACACCTCTATTAATAGCAAACAGCAACAATAGCTGAGGTCTCCAAGTGATTCATTAGCAGTATTCTGAATAGATGAAAACTCAAATAAGTTACTAATTTACTAAAATCTTGTCAAGGAGACTCTGCTTCAGTAAGTCCTTTTATCCTGGAGTTTGTCTAAATGGGGACACTCAGGCAAGCTAATCTGAATTGACCACAGATGGGAACATAAAGTGAATGAGATAATTGCATTGCAGAGTGGACAGTCACTCTTGCTCACAGTTGAAGAATTAACATCTGCTAAGGGCCCCTTGTCAATGAGCCCTTAACAGTGATCAGATTCGGCTGTAAAGGAAGAAATATTAATACAATCTGCACTATGGGAGGGAAGACAGCCTTTTGTGCATACTAATAAAATTGGCAATCCTGTCTGAGCGTGACACTGAAAGAGTTTATTTCTGTATCTTGTTTACTCAGATTATGTTTGGCTGGTGAATCCAGTTCTGATTTCCCTTGCAATAATATGGCTGAAGGGTTACACCCTGGAAACCAGTGGAAATACTCTGGCTTTGTAGCACATTGGTATGATCCAGGCTAAAACTTGGCCCTAGCCTTTCTCTTAAAACACTGATAATATAAGGCCTATGCTAAATGAACCACTGCTGTGAAACAATTAATTGACTAAATTAAGCATGAGGAGAGTCTGTAGTGACCCCTCTGCATGCAGGAGATTCAGAATTATTCCCTGACAGGGGAGGAGTTTCTCCTCCCCTTCATGGTATTGCAAGCCTGATCCCTCAAACTGGAAGATGCTTGAAGCTTGCTGGAAACCCAAGTTGGTTGTACTGAGGTTTCCTCCTCCTTCCCAGTTCTTCACCTGCACAATGGGGGACAGTCTGGCCCTAGGTGCTGAATGATGAGAGCTCCCAAAAGCAGTGCCAGTCTGCAGGTGGGTTTCTGAGCAGGACGCACTGAGTGCTGGGGATGCCAGAGCAGGAGGTGAGCACCCACCTCCTTTCCTCTGTTCCCTAAGAAGAAGGGGCTCAGATGTTTTGTTTGGCTCCTGGACCCTTGTAGAGAAGTCATTGCTTTCCTGGCTGCTGAAAGGGTGATTGGTTCTTCTTCGCATGAGGCCAGATTACAGCCAGGCTGCTCCAGCACGAGGCCCAGCTTGGCAAAGTCTCTGAGCATGTGCTGACCTGTGAACTCATGCTTACTTCCACTGAGAAAGCCTTTAAGACCAAAACCAGGGCATCAGAGCAGTGTTCCTGACATTACCACTGTGCCATGCAGCCTTCAACCCCTTTCCTCCCTGCCCTTTCCTTCCTAATCCCACCATTGGGCTGGTGATTTTCCAGCTCATGCATGCTTCAGAGTGGAGGACTCAGATGCATCCAAAGCAGAGGATAACCATGCCCAGTGGTTTTTCAGCATCAGGGACAGGTAGCAAAGAAGAGCAGAGACCTGCCAAGTTCCTGCTGAGATGACTCTACCCATCAGCAGACCTGCCAAGTGCTACACATCACAGAATCACAGAATGTTAGGGATTGGAAGGGACCTCAAAAGATCATCTAGTCCAATCCCCCTGCCAGAGCAGGAACACCTAGGTCAGGTCACACAGGAACATGTCCAGGCGGGTTTGGAATGTCTCCAGAGAAGGAGACTCCACACCCTCTCTGGGCAGCCTGTGCCAGTGTTCTGTTACCCACATGTGGAGGAATGGCTTGCTGAACAGGGCCGAATGTAGCAGCTGTGAGCGAGCAGTACTGATAACGGGAGCTGTACTGCTGATAGCTGTAGCTTCCCAGGGTCACTCTGACCTGGGAGCTTGTGGAAAGCTCCAGGTCAGAATAAGCTCAAATCTGGTGGAAAGTTGCAAGGTAGAACCTGCGGCAAGAATCCAGAAGAAAATAACTGCAAGAGGCTGGAATATGCAAATGTAGCTTTATGCTTAGCCAATCAAATATAGACAAGTAGGCATAATTTGTGCTTAGCCAATCAAATATAGACTAAGTAGGCATAATAAGGCATAAGTAGGCATAATTAACCTCCAGTGTATAAAAGGCATAGCAGAACTTGAATAAAGTGTTGAAGCTTGCTTATAACTCATACTGAGTTGCGTCTTGCTTCCCTCGCCTTCTCCGCCATTCTGCAACATCTGGCGCCCGAACAGGGACCCCACTACATCTGAGGGGTCTGGAACTCTGACCGAGGAGGCGAGAGCGGAAAGAGCACCGGTTAGCAGCGAACCGGGGGGCGAAAGATCGGCGATCTGCTATGCAGTGGGATTCCGCATCCGCGCCTGGGAACAGAACAGAGCCTGTTTGACCCGCCATCCGCTTAAGGCTACGCTCACCGGGGGACGAAACCCAGAGCGAGGGGTGTTCGTGCTGCACAGCGGGAGACCCGGTGTAAGGTTCATCCTGAAGCGGGAGATCCCTGAGAGGGAACCCTCCCGTCGCTATCCGGTTTGCCGAAGCAGAGAGAGGCTTCGAGGAGTTACGGCTTGGACCAGCCAAAAAACAATGGTGCGTGAGGTAGCCTGTGAATTGCTTTTACGCTTTTTAGAAAAGCGGGGAATAGAGGGCCTAAAGCATGTTTCGGGGCTTGTGGCTTTAGGGAAAGCTAAGGGATTCTTTACGGATCATAATACGCTTTTCGAGGTATCAGAATGGCGAAAATTCAGGGATGCGTTATGGGACGCAGTAATAGATGGCGATAAAGTAGCTAAGAAAATGATGAAACCATGGAGGGAGGTTACTAACTGCTTGCAAAAGTATCGGGTGGAGAAAGTGGTTGCGGCGGTCGCGTCTAATAAGTTAGAGGGGGCGGAGGAACAACTGACCATCCCGGGAAAAATCTATCTAGGCGTTGATCCAGATCCGAACCCAGCGATCAGGGGTCCGGTGAAGGTGATAGGTCCGGCCGGGTTTGCCCCTCAGACAGCCCCTCAGACTGCGGAGGCAGCCTGCTGTACAGTGGGTGACGATTGGCCACCACCGCCCGAACCCTCTGCCCCGCCGGCCGGGGAAGAGACGACTCGGGAAGAGCAGTTAAAGGGGAAAGACCAGGGATGGGCAATGCGTATAGATTGGCATTTGTTAAAAAGACATGCGATAGAAAAAGGGGATCATGCGCTGTTAGAAGATCTAGACGGGATACAGGCATCCCCTGTAGTATTCCAGCAAAATGATGCGGGAGGGTTTAATGCAGAGCACTATATGATTGACTGGAAATTGCTTATGCAGTTGCGGAACACGGTTAACGAGTCTGGTCTGCGAGGAGAACCGACAATTCAGATGTTAAATTACATCTGGGGGTCGGGGATCCTGTGCGCGGAGGACATCAAGAGCGTTATGAGAATGATTCTGACACAGTCGCAATTGCTGCTGTGGCAGGGTCATTGGGCTCGTTTGTGTGAGCAGTCCGCGCAAACGCAGAGGGAAATGAACGATCCTCTATTCGGCGTCACTGCTGAGCAATTGCTGGGACAGGGACCCTTTCAAGGCGTAACGGCGCAGATGGCGCTTGGACCAAGTGTGTGCTTGGAAAGTATGCGTTTGGCTCGAGATGCTTTGCGCTCAGTTAAAACATCGCCTGAAGCTCCCTCGTATATGAGTATTAAACAAGGGAGAGAGGAGTCGTTCGGGAGTTTCGTAGATCGGGTCACAGATGCCATAAACAAGGCAGATGTTCCAGAATGGATGAAGGGAGCGTTGTTGCGACAATGTGTCATGGAAAACACCAATAGTCGAGTGAAGGGGATTTTATTAACTTTGCCTATAGATGCGACTATAGAGGACATGCTAGAGCGAATGAGTAGGGTTCTGGCTGGTGCACAAGCCATGCTAGTAGAAGCGATTCAGGCTGTGGGGAGGGAAATAGCTCAGGGCCAGGCATTGCAGGCACAGGCATTCGCAGCTGCTCTAGCTCCATTGCAACGGCCTCGTCCATCAAACCGACAGCAGCGCCCGAACCCTGAGGGACCCCTACAGTGCTATAGATGTGGTGAAAGGGGTCATGTGAGGCGAACCTGCAGAAAACCTCGTGTTTGGTGTGACAACTGCCAGCATGACCGCCATGACACCAGTGTCTGCCATCTTCCGGGAAACGGCCGGCGGAGCGCGAGCCGCCGCGCGACGACAACAATTGCGGCTCCGGCACAGCCCGCCACGTAGCTTCCCGACCCGCTGCAACCCTATAGCCAGCCACCAGAGGGAGCCTCGGTCTCGACTTGGCAACAGCTGTAGATGTCACCTTAATTAATAACGCCGTGTATAAGATTCCGACAACAGTTACAGGGCCGATTGTCATCAATGGGCAACCACAAGGAGCTTTGCTATTGGGACGCTCCTCGACTGCTATAAAGGGACTTTTCATTGTTCCAGGACTTATTGATGCAGATTTCACAGGACAGATCATCATAATGGCAAAGACGGACTTTCCGCCTATCCACGTACCACAAGGAAGCAAAATAGCTCAACTGATCCCGCTTCCACAATTGACAGCTGACATTGCCCCTGCCTCGACCAAAGAGCGTGGCAGTCAAGGATTTGGATCCACGGGGACTGCTGCACTTCTTTCTCTGAAGATGGGCCAACGTCCAACCGTGGAGGCAGTTTTCACCTACAAGTGGGGCACGATAGTTCTAACTGCCCTGATGGACACTGGCGCTGATGCCACCATTGTCAGTTCCACACGGTGGCCACCTGACTGGCCATGTCACCCAGCTGCCACAGGTATCGAAGGTGTGGGAGGAACCACCACAGTAAAATGCAGCGCTTCTCCTGTGTGCATCACCATCGACGACAAAAGAGCCCACGCAGTTGTGAACATCTTGTCATTGCCCGTCGGAGTCGATGCTCTCATCGGACGGGATGTGCTTTCTCAGCTGGGACTGCGTCTCACGAACGACCCTTTTTAGGGGCGGTCACTGCCCAGTGGACTTTCCCGATCCAGTTAACGTGGCTCACCGACGAACCAGTATGGGTCAAGCAGTGGCCTCTAAAACAGGAAAGTCTTCTGCAGGCCCAAGCACTTGTCTCAGAACAGCTGCGCCAAGGCCACATTCGTCCCTCAACAAGTCCTTGGAATACCCCAATATTCGTAATTCGGAAGAAATCAGGAAAATATCGACTCCTTCATGATCTGCGAGCAGTGAACGCACAAATGCAAGCCATGGGAGCCCTACAACCTGGAATGCCCAGTCCGGCATTGCTCCCAGAGCACTGGCACCTCTTGGTTATTGATCTCAAAGACTGTTTTTTCACCATCAGTCTGCATCCACGTGATATGCAACGGTTTGCGTTCACACTTCCATCGTTCAACAGAGCAGGGCCTGCTCAAAGATATGAATGGACAGTTTTGCCACAAGGTATGAAGAATAGTCCTACCCTTTGTCAGTTATTTGTTGACGTAGCACTCCAGCCAATCCGTGAACTGTGGCCAACAACCATCATCTACCATTATATGGACGATATTTTGCTGGCGCAAGAAACACCTTTCACGCAGGCACAGGAAAGACAGTTGCAGCAAAGCCTGCACAAGTGCGGCCTAATTATTGCACCTGACAAGGTTCAGCGAACCCCAACGTGGAATTATCTTGGGTGGTGCATTAGTGACAGTCAAATTCGACCGCAGAAACTGAAGATTAAAACGCAATTAGCCACCTTGAACGATGCACAGCAGTTGCTAGGGGACCTGCAGTGACTACGCCCTGTCGTCGGATTTACAAACAGCGGCCTTGATGTTCTGCGACCACTCCTAAAAGGCACTGACCCTGCACGCAAGGTCCATCCAACTGTTGAACAACTGCAAACCATTCAACGCCTTGCCACTCAGATCACGCAAAGATGGGTTGATCGGTTACGTCCAGATCGTCCCATAGACTTAACAATTCTGAACAATACTAATCAACTGCTTGGTGCGCTCACCCAGCGCGGGAAGAAGAAGGGGGAGATTAGTATTCTTGAGTGGCTTTTCACGAGTATCCAACCGAAAACAACAATTCAGTCAAAAATCGACAGTCTGGCAGAATTAATCCAGAAAGGTCGGTCAAGAATCTTAAGTCTCACTGGACAAGAACCGGGAGTTATTCAGCTACCAATAAAATGAAAGGACCTCGAATGGTACCTGCAACACTCACAAATTAGTCTGCTAACTCAAGCGGCAGAGCTTAAAATAGATGAACTGCGATCGACAACCTTGCGATGGATCAGCCAGCAAGAATGGATTAAGGTACCCAAGAGAAGTATGCGCCCACTACCGGGGGCAATAACAGCTTTCACAGATGCAGGCAAAAAATCCCGGCGTGCTGCCGTCACATGGACACAAAATAATGAATGGCACCATCACCTTTTGGCCGCTGAATCAGGGGATTCACTACAAATGCTGGAACTCTCTGCTGCTGTTTGGGTATTTCTAAACTGGCGTAACACCGAGTTAAATGTAGTGACAGATTCCCTGTATGTGGCAGGCATAGTGGAACGTATTGAAGATGCTCGCGTAAAAGATTGTCACAATAAGTGACTGTCCACACTATTATGACAACTCTACACTGCAATTCAACAACGACAGTGTGCGTATGCAGTGATCCACATACGGAGCCATAAGTGGACAGAAGGACTGGGAGAAGGAAATGAACGGGCAGACCGTCTGGTCTCAATCACCGTGCCACTGAGTGAATTCGTCAAAGCCCGGGAAGCTCACAACATGTTCCATCAAAATGCCAAAGGACTTTTCCGTCAGTTCAGCATCTCTATGGATGAAGCGAGAGGCATTGTTAAGGCCTGCCCTAGCTGCAGTCATCATGGACCAGGGCTAGGCATGGGAGTAAACTCCCGAGGACTTGGACCCTGCGAAATCTGGCAAATGGACATCACTCATGTACCCAGCTTTGGGCGGCTCAAGTATGTGCATGTCACCATTGACACCTTTAGCAAATTCATATGGGCTACGGCTCAAGTGGGGGAGAAGATCTCTCATGTAACCCGACATCTAACAAGTTGCTTTGCAGTTATGGGAGTGCCGCAACAGATCAAGACGGACAACGGACCTGCATATGCGAGTCAGAAGATGCAAAAGTTTTGCCAGCTGTGGGGAGTGAAACACCTGACTGGAATTCCTCACTCACCAACAGGACAGGCTATTGTAGAACGCGCCAATCAAACCTTAAAGCGTTATATAGACAAGTTTAATGATGTGCCTGAGGTCCAAGAGAGACTGTCAAAGTCATTATTTGTTATGAACTATTTGTGCATTTTTTCAGATCAGGAAGCACCCCCTGCACAGATACATGGTCGCGCAGTCAACACAGAGACTGAGAAACCCATGTTAGTGATGTATCGAGATCCCCAGACAGGTCAATGGCGTGGTCCAGCTGAAGTGAAATATATAGGGGGGGGTTATATGTGTGTGCTTACTCCCACAGGTCCGCAATGGGTTCCCGCGAAATGGACCAAGGTTGCACCTTCTCCTGCTGACAACGATGGGGATGCTGTCGCAAGTTCCACCCACAACTCCACTTATTAATGAATTGTTAGTAGATCAAAATAGTTTGTGACATGCTTTGCTTCAAGATCACGCTGCTATCGACTTTTTGCTTTTAGCACAAGGCCATGGTTGTGAAGACTTCGAGGGTATGTGTTGCTTTAACCAATCTGATCACAGTAACTCCATCCACAAGCAGTTAGACTTGGAGGATTAACACCATGGCTGCTTTCGCTCGTTAAAAAGGCTTGCGCTAGATAGGAATAGGCATTGCTATTGTAGTTGTTGCTAAAATTGCTTGTAACTGCATAATGAAACAAGTAACTTGGCTTTCCAACCAGATACTGCTCGCTCAAAAAGAAAAAGGGGGAATTGTGGAGGAATGGCTTGCTGAACAGGGCCGAATGTAAGGGCTGTGAGCGAGCAGTACTGATAACCGAAGTAACTTCCCAGGGTCAGAATGACCTCGAGTCTGGTGGAAAGTTCCAAGGCAGAACCTGTGGTTAACAAGTATGGGAAGAATTCTGAAGAAGATAACCGCAAGAGGCTGGAACATGCAAATGTAACCTTTAACGCTTAACCAATCAAATATGGACTAGTAGGCATAATTAACCTCCAGTGTATAAAAGGCATAGCAAAACTCAAGTAAAGTTGAAGCTTGCTTATAACTCATACTGAGTCGTGTCTTGCTTCCCTCGCCTTCTGCAACAGGAAATGGGTTCCGTTGTCCGACTCGATCCTTTCTGGCGTTCCATGGCGCCACAATATTTGCTTTTCAAGACCCAGAATAGTGTTACGAGCACTGGCATGGGGCACAGCAGATGTTTCTAGCCATCCAGTGGTGGCTTCCACCATGGTGAGCACATTGTGCTTGGCTTGGTGTGTTCACAGCAGTGAGATTCAGTCAATCTGCCAGGCCTCACCCACCGTATTTATATTTCAGCCAGCGCCCTCCATACCACTGGGGTCTGATCCTTTGGCTTGTTTCATTGTGGCACATTTTGCACTCGTGGATGACGTGCAATAGTGTCCATGGTTAAGTTCACCCCTTGGTCACGAGCCCATTTATACATCACATCCCTACCTTGATGCCCTGATGTATCATGGGCCCATCGAGCCAAGAATAATTGACCCTTGCGTTGCCAGTCCAGGTCCACTTGAGATATTTGTACCTTCGCAGCCCGATCCACCTGCTGGTTGCTTTGGTGTTCTTCATTGGCCCGACTCTTGCGTACATGGGCATCTACATGGCGTACCTTTACAACCAGCTTGTCTAATTGGGCAGCAATATCTCACCACAGTGAGGCAGCCCAGATGGGCTTGCCACTGCACTGCCAGTTATTTCCTTGCCATTGTTTTAGACACCCCCAGAGGGCATTGGCCACCATCCACGAGTCCGTGTACAGATAAAGTATTGGCCATTTCTCCTGCTCAGCAATATCTAAAGCCAGCTGGATGGCTTTTACCTCTGCAAACTGACTTGATTCAGCTTCACCCTCGGCTGCTTCTGCCACCCGTCGTGTAGGATTCCACACAGCAGCTTTCCACCTGCGCTGTTTTCCTACAAGATGACAGGATCCATCGATGAACAAAGCATGCTGCTTCTCGTTTTCTGGCAGATCACCATGTGGGGGGGCGTCTTCAGCATGCAGTACCTTTTCTCCTGGTGGCACTCGGAAATCTTTGCCTTCTGGCCAGTCCATGATCACTTCCAGGATACCCGGGCGGTTGGGATTTCCTATTCTAGCCGGCTGAGTGATCAGTGCAACCCACGTACTCCACGTTGCATCTGCTGCATGGTGTGTGGATGGAGTCTTCCCTCTAAACACCCAGTTCAGCACTGGCAATTGTGGTACCAGAAGGAGCTGTGCTTCAGTGCCAACTACTTCCGAAGCGGCTTGAACTCCTTCATACGCTGCCAGTATTTCTTTTCCAGTGGGAGTGTATATCCTGGGTTACAATGTATTCTATTACCATGAGCTGTTGAAACAAGGCGCCCGATGTTCCTTGCCTCGCCCCTCGGGACTAGCTTCTGTTAATGCGCCCATCAGGGCCTTGCCCCATGACTTGCCATCCCTGTGTGAGATGCTCCAGCCAGGGGGAGGGAGCCAAGCATTCCCACCGGGGATAAAATCTGGGGTTTGGAACAGCACGAGCAGCCTTACCCACTGGGATCCCAGAGGACAAGGACTACACCACCACCGGATTTTCGGAGGAGGACCAGTTTTCTTTTCTACAAGATCACCGCTTCAACAGGACCATTTCAAAGAGAACTGCAGTTACCACTACATCGGACTGGTACCAGCACCCTGCCTGGCAGGGGGCCAGGTTGTATCCCTGACTCTGTCAGGCTTTAAACCAGTTTCTCTGTGTTATTGTTTTGTTGTATATATTAGTAAAAACTGTTATTCCCATTTTCTCATATCTTTGCCTGAAAGCCCCTTAATTTCAATTTTATAATAATTCGGAGGGAAGGGGGTTGTATTTTCCATTCCAAAGGGGGCTCCTGCCTTCCTTAGCAGACACCTGTCTTTCAAACCAAGACAGTGTAGCAGGCTTCTGATCCTCTCTATCCTTGGCTCCAAAACCCTAAGGGTCGACCTCAAGTTTCCCCTGGAGCCTTTTGCCTGAGGCTCCAGATAGGGCCGTTCTCCCCAGCTGCAGTGTAAGTATGTTCTTAACATCTTGACCCACCCGGACTGGCCCAAGGGCTACTGCATGGACAATTTCCTGCTTAATTTGTTCAAAGGCCTGTTGTTACTCAGGGCCCCATTCAAAGTCATTCTTTTTCATGTCACTTCATGTAGAGGGCTCACACTATGACTGTAGTCTGGAATGTGCATTTGCCAGAAACCCACCACACCTAAGAAAACTTGTGTCTCCTTTTTGTTGGTCAGTGGGAACATGGCTGTTATTTTGTTAATTACATCTAATGGGATCTGGCGACGTCCATCCTGCCATTTAATTCCTAGGAACTGGATTTCTCGAGCAGGTCCCTTGACCTTGCCTCTTTTGATGGCAAACCCAGCTTTCAGTAGAGTTTGAATTACTCTCCTCCCTTTCTCGAAAACTTCTTCTGCTGTGCTACCCCATCCAATGATGTCATCAATATACTGCAGAGGCTCGGGCACTCCACCCTTTTCTAGTGCAGAGTGGATCGGTCCATGGCAAATCGTGGGACTGTGCTTCCACCCCTGGGGCAGTTGGTTCCAGGTGTACTGGACACCCCTCCAGGTGAAAGCAAACTGTGGCCTGCACTCCATCACCAATGGGGTTGAGAATGCACTGGTGATATCAATCATGGCGCACCACTTGGCCGCCTTGGACTCCAGTTCATACTGGAGTTCTAGCATGTCCGGCACGGCAGCACTCGGTGGCGTGACTCCATTCAGGCCACGATAGTCCACAGTCAGTCTCTGCTCTCCATTGGACTTCCACACTGGCCAAATAGGACTATTGAAGGGTGAGCATGTCTTGCTGATCACCCCTTGGCTCTCTAGTTTGCCAGTCAGCTTCTGGATGGGGTTCAGGGAGTCTCAATTTGTCTGATACTGTCACTGGTGCACTGTTCTAGTAGCAATAGGCACCTTCTGGTCCTCAGCCTTCAGCAGCCCCACAACAGAAGGGTCCTATGATAAGACAGGCAGGGTAGACAGCAGTTCAATTTCATCCACCTCAACTGCTGCTATACCAAACGCCCAGCAGTGTTCCCTCAGGTCTTTGAAATATCCCCTTCTAAGATAATTCACACCAAGGATGCATGGGGCCTCAGGGCCAGTCACAGTACGGTGCCTCTGCCACTCACATCCAGTCAGGCTGAGTTCAGCTTCAACTGCAGTCAATTCCTGGGATCCCCCCGTCACTCCAGCAATGGGAATGGATCCTGTCCCGATGTAATTGGACGGCATTATGGTGCATTGCGCACCAGTGTCCACCAGAGCCTTGTATTTCTGTGGGACAGATGTGCCAGGTCATCATATCCACACAGTCCAATAGACTCTTTTGTCCCTCTCCTCCACCTGGCTGGAGGCAGGGCCTCTCTAATCCTGAACAAAGGAGATGTCGTTGGCATATGGGTCCAAGCTACTCACATGGGCTACACTTGTATCCTCATCGGGCACGCGTCCTAAGTTAGGATCTGAAGCCTGTCTATGTTGTCTTGGGGGCTGCCTTCTGGAGACTGCAGCAGCACTTCTCCTGGCAGGCCCTCCTCTTGCAATATTTCTGTTTTTCAGTTCATGGACACGTGCCTGTAGAGCTGATGCAGGCTTGCCATCCCATTTCCTCCTGTTCTCTCCATGGTCTCTCAAGAAGAACCACAGAGCACCCCGTGGTGTACACCATCTGTCACTCACAGGCCTGTCAGGGGATCACTTTCTCTTCACAGAAACCTGTGTTGGTACTGACAGGGAGTGTCACTTGTCCTCCATCTGGGACAGCTTGTCAAGAACTTTAGTGAGCAGTGCTGTGCAGTTATCCCATGGTGCTTCCACAGCAGAGATGCCAGCCCGTGGGGCGAAGAAAGATTGTCTGCATATTGCCTCAGTCGAGCCTCCAGGTCACCTACTGTTGGTGCCTCCTCATCTTTCCAGGTAAATAATGGCAATACATTGGCATAAGCTGGTGGCACGCTCAACACCCACTTGTGCCACATGGGTCCAGTAACTCTAAGTGCATCTGGATCCACTGGTGTCAGAAGGTCATCCACAGTAGTGAAAATCAGCTCCTGCACGGCTATTATTTCTCTTAGATACTGCACACCTCTGTCAATCGCCATCCACCAACTCGCCCTGTACATGGCATCGTCTCGATAGGGATACCCGTTTTTCACACTCAGTAGTTGTCTCCAAAAACTGAGGGGCCGTGCTTCTCTTGATAGATCTTTATCAATGCTCACATCCCTTGATGTCTGACCCAGCTGCTTGGCTTCATTGCCTTCCAGTTCGACACCCTCAGCCCCGTTATCCCAGCACCGGAGCAGCCAAGAAACCAGGAGCTCGCCTTCATGCCGACCATGATCTTTGCAGATGTCTCACAACTCACCAAGCTACGAAGACCGAGTAGTGATTTCATCCCGCCCTGCTCTGCTGGTGTGTTGCTGCTTACACACAGGGGCGGTTGGCACTGGCCGAGTACGCCGGGCAGCTGCACCATCCACCAGCGGGGTCAGACTGTCTGCACGACCTCCTGCAGGGGCCCAGCTGACTGTAGGGCCCGTGGCAGAAGATGCAGCAGTCACAGAGCACCCAACTCTATGCCATGGTTGCATTTGTAGCGGGACAAGAAACTGGAAAATATTCAAAATACCTGATAACACAAGTAGAACTGTTGAGGCATCCCAAGAGTGTTCCAGAGTCACGGTGCCCATCACCAGGTCCCAGAGATGAGAAATGGGTGTACCTACAAGTGAATTCATCACACCATAGCCTAACGCCAAAACACACACCAGGGCAACACCTCTAAGCCTATGGCCGAAAGCAATAAACAGCACCAATCCCAACAGCAATGGCAGTAAGACCGTCCCATACTCCAACAGTGATTCCCACACCAGATACCCGAGGAGTCCCCTGAGGGACCATGCACCCCACATCAGCATAGTGAGAGGGAGAGTTACCCAGTGAGGTCTGTTTAAACCTCAGCTCCGGGTTTCAAAACACATGTTGGGTGCCAAATAAACTGTCTACGGTTAGCCTGTACTCTGGGCCAAACCATAGCAGTCAGTATATCACCCACGGCTCCCTCCCCAGATGGGAAGGAGAATTGCGGAAAAAAAAGGAAAAGGCCTGTGAGCTGAAGTATAGACAGATTTAATAGAAGGACAAAACAGAAACAACAATCAACACAAAGCATAGAGGGTTCTACTCAGCCTGGTTCAATGCTGACAGCAGGAACAGAGCATCACCAACAAGGTGATGATGAGGTGGTGTGGGATACCCCTGTGAGTCAGCTGCCCTGAGTGGAACTCTCAGCTGACTGGGGGCTGCTCATGGCTGCCTGCATGGCTGGCCATGCGGCTGTGCCTGGGGAACCAGGACAAAGGGGGTAACAAAATTCTCTCCATGTCCTGCACAGACCACTGCAGATCTGGATGGTGGGAGTGAGTTCCTGTAGCTCCCGGCACAGTAATTTCTACAGGAGTCTACAGACTGAAACAATAGCTGCAAACCCCATCAGCCCCTGATGCTTCCCGGAAACTTGTTGCTTTGGGAAGGGTGTTTCTAACAAACCCAGCAGGGACAAGGGGTGCCCCCAGGTCCCTTTTTTGTGCCAGGGTCCAGCCACGGGATCTAGCAACCTTGTGTAACCGCAGCACTCGCAGCACTGCACCCTGCAAGGGAGTGGACAGACAGGACAAACCTCAGACCACAAACTGGGAGATATTTTGGCACCTTAGTGTCCTTGCCCAAGTATGTCTGAGCTTCTGGAAACCCGGCAGGAGTGGGAACACCACAGGACAAACAGCTCAGATTTTTAATGGGTTTAAAATAGGTTTGAAATCAAAGATGAGATCCAGTGATCCAATGTTGACTGATGTTCCTGAGAGGCAGCCAAGAGAAACAAGCTGCCGTTCAGAAACCCACCAGAGAACAAAGGAGAGAAGAAGGAGATGAAAGGGAGAATGGAAAAAAAGCATGAAGCCACCAGCGTAATACATGTGTCTAGCAGAGGACTGCCATGTCAGCACTAGTATCTCATGAGGTCAGATGAAAAAGGCTTTTTTGTTCAATAAAAACATGTTGATGTGTTTGAAATGTCTCTGATTTTAATAAGAATCATAGAATCACAGAATGGTTCAGTTTGTGTTGAAAATAATTTCTAATTTCTATATACATTTCAAGCCATGAATTCCCTTTCCAGATTGGATGGAAGCAGAACAAGTTTTGGGGTTTGATATGGTTTAAAAGGAATTAAGGGGGTCATTTTTCTTTCTCCTCCCATCCTCCAATGTATAAAGCAATATTGCCTTCATGTTTGCTGATCTAAACTGAAGTATCTCCCTCACACTGTAGTCTTTATTTCTCCTTTCTAGTGTAGAAAGGCCAGAGAAAAGGAAGAAGCAAAAATGAAAGTCACTTTTTTCTATAAGGGCTTAAATAAAAAGTTTTGTACTTGTCTGAAACCATGGGTTTTTATGTCATTTCACTAAACATTCTGTTCTAAAGTGTTCCAACAGAAAGTAATACTCATTTTGATCTGTTGCTTTATTTAACATACAGCGTGTTCCCTGTTGCTGCAGCATCACTGAAACTGAGGAAATTTCACTATTCTTTGAAAGACAAGGAGATGTGGAATGGTTTATTTTTAATACCTTTTATAAGCAGGAATGCAGATACAATGAAAGCAATCAAATGGTCCCAGCCTGCAAAGGAAGGCAGAGGCAGAACCAAGTGCACAGGTTCAGACGAGAGCTTGGAGAAAAGTCGTCAGTGACTCATTAGATTGCAGCTGTGAAGAGTTAGTCCCCAGTCTTCATCTTCAGTGATTTATATTTTCTATCTTGAGATAGGGGGGTTTTTTGGGTGAATAATTATGTGGTTTTGTCTGTGGCCTCATATGCACAGAAGCTCTGTATTTTGTGAAAAGCAGTATCCGGTGGGATTGCCGCTGAACTGTCTGACAGCAGATTTTAGTGCTCAGTGAGCAGCAATGATTGTTTGTGGTTTTGAAAGTAAGAATGGATATGAAACACAGTTTGGGTTTCTTTTTCCCAGTTAATTTTCAAGATTATTCTAAAAAAGACTAAAGCATTGCCCCCAAACCTCAGCAACCAGTTTGCATATGTCCACATAACAACCGTAACATTCATGATGTTGCTGGGTCATGTGCTGTCTTTACGGGCTCTTGGTGAAAAAATTTTAATTTATCTTAAGTTAAAAGTTTAAAGCTTGTGCTAGCTTGTTCCAAAGACCTTTTGTAATATTAACTGAATTATGTCAAGTATTTTCTGTCGGCTATAAGATTTGTCATAAATCACAAGAAATCTTGTAATAATGTCATTCTGAGCATTATGTCTCCAAAAAGCCCCTTTCATAATGGCAAATACTGTCTTATGTTTTTTAATGTCTTTCTTTCCTCCCTTCCCTTGGGCCATGCTTTTTTCTTTCTTTTGTCCTTTCTACGGAAATTAAAGCTTTCCTTTTGACTGACTGGAGAAAATCAACCACTTAGTTAAATTCTATGTTTTTATCTTCTTTATCTCCCTGTAATAGAGGCAATTTCCTTTCATTTGCACAAATATTTAGTACACTGGACTCCACATTTATCATTTAGCTTCTCCTCAGTAATTTCCAACTTGAGATCTTTAGCAAATATGGGCATGAGTGATCTTATGGAAGACATCTAGACACTGAAAATGTTTGGTTCAGAGACAGACCCACCTCTTGTGAATGACCAACATCTATAAACATCCAACCCAAAATATCAGAACTAGCTGATGCTGCCTGTTGGAGCAGATTCTCCTAACATAAAGAGATCTCCTAGAAGTCACCTGAGGAGAAGGACTTGGGGGTGTTGGTTGATGAAAAGCTCAACATGAGCTAGCAATGTGCACTTGCAGCCCAGGAAGCCAACTGTATCCTGGGCTGCATCAAAAGAAGCATGGCCAGCAGGTCAAGGGAGGTGATTCTCCCCCTCTACTCCGCTCTCGTGAGACCCCTCCTGGAGTACTGTGTTCAGCTCTGGAGCCCCCAACACAAGAAGGACATGTACCCGTTGGAGTGAGTCCAGAGGAGGCCACAAAGATGATCAGAGGGCTGGAGCACCTCCACTATGGGGACAGGCTGAGAGAGTTGGGGTTTTTCAGCCTGGAGGAGAGAAGGCTCTGGGGAGACCTTATAGCACCTTCCAGTACCTGAAAGAGGCCTACAAGAAAGCTGGGGAGGGACTTTTTACAAGGGCCTGTAGTGACAGGGCAAGGGGTAATGATTTTAAACTGAAAGAGTGTAGATTTAGATTAGATATTAAGAAGAAATTCTTTACTGTGAGGGTGGTAAGACACTGGAACAGGTTGCCCAGAGAAGTTGTGGATGCCCCATCCCCGGAAGTGTTCAAGGCCAGGTTGGATAAGGCTTTGAGGAACCTGGTCTAGTGGGAGGTGTCCCTGTCCATGGCAGGGGGGTTGGAACTAGATGATCTTTAAAGTCCCTTGCAACCCAAACCATTCTGTGATTCTATGATTGTATGTGCTTCATCAAGGAGGGACAAGTGAACCAACGCAATGAAGCAGGAGCTGATTCTGGGGCTCTGCTCCAGAGCCTTGTTCAATGTGGACTTTTGGCCCTGAAGTACCTCTGAAATGCCATGTAGCCACTCAAAAAGGCTTTGAGCAGCAATTAAGTGACAGGCAGGAGCCTAATACCAGCCCTTTGTAGATCCCCTGGTGAGAGCCACTCAGGGAAGTCATGCAGCAGGGAGCGTGTTGTTTTTGGAAATATGTCTGAAGCATTTTGGGTTTTTTATAAACATTAGCTGACTATCTGGGCAAATTATTTTCCAGCTATGGGTGTCCTACAAAATGTTGGCTACCATGTTCCACTAATGAACCTTTGTGACTGGGGTACCTGGTGGGTGAGCCAGTGTGGTTTCTGATTCCCTAATCAAACACCGACGTTTCCAAGCATTGATACAGGGGCAAAAGAGTTAATAGCAATAGTTTAACCAAAGAAGTATGCAGCTCTTGCTTGGGCAGTATGTAATCTTGCCTCTCTTGCTTGGGAACCTTGCCTGCTGGACGAAACAGGGGCTACAGGCCGCTGATTAGAAGAAGGCCGCTGAGAAAGGGAGGACGGCTCCTGCTCCTTCTGATCAGAGGAAGGTCCATTCCCATCATCTCAGCATTCGAGCTGGTGGGAACCGACCCCGCGGCCTGGAGAAGAGCCAGAGGCCCACAGAGCATGCGCAGCCAACTGAGGAAGACTCGGAGCCTTCCTCCCGAGCCCCCCGAAGAGGAGCACCAGGGAGCACTGCGCAGGCGCCACCAGGCGGAGCAAGAGGCGTGGAATATTATAATGACCTGATGCAATGATGGAATGTTTATGATGCACCCCTCATGAATATGTATTACTTAGTGCTATAAAAGAAACACGCTTTGGCCCCTCGGTGTGCAAGTTCGGAGGAGCGATCCCCCTTGCACCCGGCGCTGAATAAACATCCCTACTTTAGAACTTTTCAGGAGCTGTAGAGTCTTTTCCGTGCGTCAGAGCTGGGCAGAAAGGGTTCAGCTCTGTAAATTGTCCTACATTTTTTGGAAGCATTTTTGAGCTTCGTCTCTTTAACCTCACTTTAGAGAGGAGCTGTAGGGATTGGTGTATGTGGAATTGCCACAGAAGTGCTCAAGGTAGGTTAAAATTCTTAATCTCTAGGTGTCTAACAGACCTCTATATAATTGCTATAAAGGCAGAACTTCATCTGCTTCTCTCTTTATAGAAAGTGACACTAAAAACTCAGTTTTCCTTAATGAGCCTGAAGTTACGTTCTAGTGTGCATGACTGCATCATTTATTTAATACTGGGTAGCCATACAACACAAAGTTGTTTACTATGGGATTTTTCACATCAAGCCTGTGAGCAGGTGTGGTCCTTCTTACAGGCTGCATCTCTCAGAGGGCAGGGCTGGCAACTTACATACTTTTCATGTGGGTGTCCCTTCTGTACTTTTAAAGGGGTGTTTTTATAAGAAAGACCCAGTATTTTACAAATGCAGATACTCTTTGGTTCTAAAGTTAACTGGAACTGCATAACTCGTGCTACTCAGCTCTTCTTTTGTCTCTCCAGCAATTTGGATTTTGCTGTCTATCTCCTCTTGTCTTCATTTGGGAGAAGGGTCCAGTGATTCTGATTTGCCATGTTAGCTGATGGGTGGCTTATTCCACTAATATTTCATGAGCGCTTCATGATGATTATGATTAAATGTTCACTGCTAATCTAAGTGATAAGCACTAAATCTTACCCTTTGCTCGTTGGATGTCTTTTTGCAAGTTTTGTCAAACTGGAATTTAGTTTCTGTTGATGCTTAGCCATCGGTTGGAGTTTGATATACCTGTGTACTTTCAAAGTAAATGAAGTTAGTTCTGTGGGTTCTCTTGGTGTTCATTGGGATTGTTCTGCAAGTGAAAGCTGGGGTGCAGTTTCCTTCTTTGTCTGGAGTTCTGTGGCAGCATTGTTTATGACTCTTTCATTTAGATTCAGTTCATTTTGAGGAATCTGACTTTCTTCAAACAAATTGAACTTACTTAAAAGAATGACTGTCAGCTCTCCTTTTGTTTTGCTTCATCTTTCTGCTTTGCCCAAATGGGGTTTAGTGTTAAGTATATTACCAATATGTATGTCTATGTGTTAGAAAATAATAAAATGGGCAGAATTTTTCCTTTCTTTAATTTTGGTCTTCCCGTTGTGCGAAACGAAGTTTTCGGCCGAAAAAGTTTGCTCAGGCGAGGATCACGGTGAAGCAGCTCCGTTTATTCGCGAGTGCAATGGCGGGCGCGCCACCCCCTGGCCGAAGTAGAGACGCGCCCCGTTACAAAGGAAAGAAAGCATTTCTGGAGTATTTTATCCCGACGCGGGCTGTTCTCTCCTGTTTCTCCATCGGTTGGATACTCCAGGCTCACACCTATCCGACGCATTCTCTTACAATCAGTTTCCAGCAGAGGCCTTTCCGGTTTCCATAATAGGTCTTTCTTTTCCCAGCCGGCTGTTTATGCAGAGCTGTGAGATCTGGTCAGTCTGGATGGCAGTATGTTCTCAGGTGCACCCTATCTCCTGATCCCTCTAAGACACAACATTCTAAAAAAGTTGTTATGCGTAGCTCTTCTCCTTCTACATTATCTCGTACCAGGATGCACTGAACAAGACGGTCTTTATACGAGGCTCCTTTTAACTTGGCATCTCTGTACAAGGCCGTGGTGTTTTTCTTGGTTCTACAAAAACATGATTCTCACAACACTTGGCAAAAACACAAGTTATTTCTCACACCTTCAACCTTCCTTCATTCCTGATGAGAAATGAACAATTCTTAGATCCATAGGCACAACAGTAGTTTTTTCCTCCCTCTGCTTGTTCTTAATTTCGTGCATCCTACCACTAGATGTCCCTCTTTGGCTTTTTTATTAGGTTTCAGGACTGTGCCTGTGAAGAAAGAAGTAGCTGTGATCTGCACCTCTGGCAGATTGAGTTGTAGGGGGAAAGTATTTTGCTAGCTTTAAAGAAGAAATTTATAATGGATATTAAGGCAAAATAGTATCTCTGTACAGTAAACTTGTACAAAAAAAACTTTATGGAAAAAGTGACCTCTGAGGTCTCTTCCAACCAAGACTGTTCTATGATTCTATGTGATTCTGTGATTTAACCTCTGGCTGAAGCATTAGAATGTTTCAGTTTGTTTTGCTTTTATAAATTAATAAGGTGCCAGGTACTTAAAACATCTAAATTCTACTGAGGTTCCTAGAAAAGTATGCTATTTGTATTTTAATTGTCTGCTATTATTTTTGATAAGTAAATCACAGAATCACAGAATGTTAGGGATTGGAAGGGACCTCAAAAGATCATCTAGTCCAATCCCCCTGCCAGAGCAGGAACACCTAGGTCAGGTCACACAGGAACATGTCCAGGCGGGTTTGGAATGTCTCCAGAGAAGGAGACTCCACAGCCTCTCTGGGCACTTCCAGTGTTCTGTTACCCTCACTGGGAAGAAGTTCTTCCTCAAGTTTATGTGGAACCTCCTATGTTCCAGCTTGCACCCGTTGCCCCTTGTCCTGTCATTGGATGTCACTGAGAAGAGCCTGGCTCCATCCTCATGACACTCACCCTTTACATATTTATAAACATTAATGAGGTCACCCCTCAGTCTCCTCTTCTCCAAGCTAAAGAGACCCAGCTCCCTCAGCCTTTCCTCAGAAGGGAGATGTTCCACTCCCTCCATCATCTTTGTGGCTCTGCGCTGGACTCTCTCAAGTAGTTCCCTGTCCTTCTTGAACTGGGGGGCCCAGAACTGGACACAATACTCCAGATGTGGCCTCACCAAGGCAGAATAGAGGGGAAGGAGAACCTCTCTTGACCTACTAACCACCCCCTTTCTAATACACCCCAGGATGCCATTGGCCTTCTTGGCCACAAGGGCACATTGCTGGCTCATGGTCATCCTGCTGTCCACCAGGACCCCCAGGTCCCTTTCCCCTACACTGCTCTCCAGCAGGTCAGCCCCCAACCTGTACTGGTACATGGGGTTGTTCTTCCCCAGATGCAAAACTCTACACTTGCCCTTGTTGAATTTCATGAAGTTTCTCCCCGCCCAACTCTCCAGCCTATCAAGGTCTCGTTGAATGGCAGCACAACCCTCTGGTGTGTCAGCCACTCCTCCCAGTTTGGTGTCATCAGCAAACTTGCTGAGGATACATTCTGTACCCTCATCCAGGTCGTTGATGAAGATATTAAACAACACCGGTCCCAGTACCGACCCCTGAGGGACTCCACTAGTCACAGGCCTCCAACTAGACTCCGTCCCATTGACCACAACTCTCTGGCTTCTTTCCTTCAGCCAGTTCACAACCCACCTCACTATCCGATCATCCAGACCACACTTCCTCAGTTTAGCTGTGAGGATGCTGTGGGAGACAGTGTCAAATGCTTTACTGAAATCAAGATAAACCACATCTACCGCTCTACCATCATCTATCCACCCAGTTATTTCTTCATAGAAGGCAATAAGGTTGGTCAAACATGACTTACCCTTGGAAAAACCATGTTGCCTGCTCTTAATGACCCCTCATCCTTGATATGCCTAGAGATAGATAGTGCCAAGAACAAGCTGTTCCATCACCTTTCCAGGGATGGAGGTGAGGCTGACCGGTCTATAGTTACCTGGGTCGTCCTTCTTGCCCTTCTTATAGATTGGAGTGACATTTGCTATCCTCCAGTCCTCAGGCACCTCTCCTGTTGTCCATGGTCTAGCAATGACCTCTGCCAGCTCCCTCAGCACCCTTGGGTGCCTTCCATCGGGTCCCTAAAGCAGATATAGCTTCTAAGGTTTATTTCTGTTTCCTTACTCACTTCAAGTTTTTGAATAGCTTCAGTCCCGTTCAGATTACCCTACTGCTAAATACAAATAATAAAATGTATTTTGGGGCAGGAGTTAGCAGGGCTCATTCAGAGGGCTTTAAACTAGATGTGAAGGGGGAAGGGGAGAGAACTGGGTCTGTTAGGGACGAGCCCAAGAGCAATGTGCTAGGGCCTGAAGGAAGGTGGTCTAGGGAGGATTTTCGATCATTGCAGAGAAGGGACAGATGTTCAGGCCCTGACCACAAGGCCTCCTGCCTCCCAGGGGTCCCACCAGTGCGCTCTGCTTGCTATCTGAAATGCCTGCACAGCAATGCACGCAGTATGGGGAATAAACAGGAGGAGTTAGAGGTCTGTGTGCGGTCTAAAGGTTATGACCTGGTGGCAATTACAGAGACATGGTGGGACAGCTCACATGACTGCAATGTGGTCATGGATGGCTGTGTCATTTTTAGGAAAGATCGGTCGGTGAAGCGAGGTGGTGGAGTTGCTCTCTATGTGAGGGAGCAACTAGAAT
This sequence comes from Podargus strigoides, assembly GCA_028020825.1. Taxonomy (NCBI): domain Eukaryota; kingdom Metazoa; phylum Chordata; class Aves; order Caprimulgiformes; family Podargidae; genus Podargus; species Podargus strigoides. Next base: position 62,455,977 of record CM051662.1, read on the forward strand.
GTATTGAGTTTTGTCCAGGGGCTGATGAGGGGCAAGTTGAAAGTCTGTGGGTAAGAATTAAGGGGCAGGCAGGCATGGGTGATACAGTTGTGGGGGTCTATTACAGACCTCCTGATCAGGACGAGGGAGTTGATGAGGCTTTCTACAGGCAGCTGAAAGCAGCCTCGCAACTACAGGCCTTGGTCCTCATGGGGGATTTTAACTACCCCGATATCTGCTGGGAGACTTACACAGCCAGCCATTCACAGTCTAGGAGGTTCCTCCAGTGCATTGATGACAACTACTTAATGCAAATGGTGGATAAGCCGACTAGGAGAGGAGCGCTGCTGGATCTTGTACTCACCAACAAGGAGGGTCTTGTCGAAGCAGTGATGGTCGATGGCAGCCTTGGCTGCAGCGATCATGAGATGGTGGAGTTCAGGATCCTGTGTGGGAGGAATAGAGTACCTAGCAAGACCAGAACCCTGGACTTCCGCAGGGCCAACTTTAGCCTCCTCAGTCAATTGTTAAGGGAAGTCCCATGGGACAGGGTGCTAGATGGTAAAGGGGCTCAAGATAGTTGGTCAACATTCAAGGACCACTTCTTGCAAGCTCAGGATCAGAGCGTCCCAATGGGTATGAAATCAAGTAAGGGAGCTAGGAGACCAGCATGGTTAAACAAGGAACTGCTGGGCAAACTCAGGTGGAAAAAAAGAATCTATGGATCACGGAAGGAGGGGCTAGTCACTTGGGAGGAATATAGGACAGTTGTCAGAGGATGTAGAGAGGCAATTAGGAAAGCTAAGGCCTCCTTGGAACTTAACCTTGCAAGCCAGGTCAAGAATAATAGAAAGGGCTTTTTCAAATACATAGCTAATAAAACTAACACTAGAGGCAATATAGGCCCACTGATGAATGAGGTGGGTGCCCTAGAGACAGAGGATATAAAGAAGGCAGAGGTGCTGAATGCCTTCTTTGCCTCTGTCTTTACTCCTGCAGGCTTTCCCCAGGAGCCCCTGATCCCATAAATCAATGGGACAGGATGGAATGCACCCAAGGGTGCTGAGGGAGCTGGCAGAGGTCATTGCTAGGCCACTCTCCATCATCTTTGGTAAGTCATGGACAACAGGAGAGGTGCCCAGTCAGATCTCGGGAGCATAGAGCAAGGTAGCTAATGCTGTGGAGCAGGTGTTCATCTACTTCTTTTGTGGCTTTGTATGTACTTGTCAATGGTAATGTGACAGAATGAGATGAGTCGTGTACAGGGAGGGATGGCAACAAGGAGTTGGTTAACGTCAGCGTAAGTATGCCCTTGCAAGGGGGTTTATATGATTTTCTTAATTTGTCCAGTTAAGTCTTATAGGTGCACGAATTATGGAGAAACCTACTCTGCAAAATGAAGCTAACAGGATTTAGGGAAACTATTCCAGGATATATAGAAGTAAATCCTTCCCACAGGAAGCTTAATCCATCCTATAGCAGGAATGTAAGAAGGATGAAGAAAAGCAACAATCCCTGTTAAATTCTATGGGTCTTTTCCTTCTGAAATAATAACCTATTCTCAGTGAACTTCCATTATAGTAATTTTCAACTCTAGGCACATGTACATCTACAAAGAGAAGCTTAGCCAGGATGTGTTGAAATGTACTAAATAAAAGTGTAGTTTTAGGAGTGGATGTAATGAGAGACAACACATCTCTATGTTATTTATTTAGTTCTCATCACTCTAGTCAATAAACTGTAGACCAGATATAGACCTAATTCTGAGACCGGTGAATTGAATGGAAAAGTTCCCACTGATATTCACTTGCTTTGTATCTAGACAAGTAGTCCCTTTCATATTCCAGTCATTTAATTAAGCATGTGCAGAATACAATCTGCACTAAATTATTTACTGCAAGCAACAGTGTCCAGATAAAATACAATATTTTTTAAAATTTCAGAGAGAAAAAAAAAAAGTCAGGTAGGTGCCACCCTGCTTCAGCTTTAACTCTTCTATAAGCACCTCTAGGAGTGGCTGGTCCATTGTTTACATTTTCTTGATCCCAGCAAGAGCTTTATTGATGGTTGACCTTTGACTTGGCATTACTGATGGCTCATATGGTGAAATCCTCAGCAGGAGACATAAGAGCACCACTTTAAAATGGATCCTGCTGGCCATGTGGTGCTGTTTTGTTCTGTGCACTGCTAAAAGGGCCGCTGTCAACTTGAAATCTAGTCAATTAAAAACAAACAGGCTGATAGGAGCTTCATGCTGTAAGGTAAGAGAAGAGACACGGAAGCAAAAGGCAAAGTGCCAAAGAAAAAAGTAAAGTAATGTCATACCTTTGACTCAGAATTAGGAAACTTGTTCTACTGTTGACATGTGACATGAGCTGGCCCACCTCTTTTTGCTTTGATTTTTTTTTTTTTTTTTCTGTCACCTTTATTTTTGCCACTTTGAGCAAGGGACTGTATGTTATGATCAGTCAGATTTGTACAGAACCTTGGATAACAGCATCATGTTTCTGATGGAAGCTGCAATTTTAATTTGTTGCTATAGGTGGTACTGTAATATTAATACATATTATTAAAGAGGAAATAATAAAAAGAAAAGAACAATCAATAAAAAGAATGGTAGAAAACAAATGCCAATGTTTCATACTGTCTAAGGAGAGTTCCAGCTGAGGTGATTTTTTTTTATTTTTAAGCTTGAAGGGAATATGGTAACATTCATGTGGCTTTTGAACTGAGTAGTGCAAGTCTGTTAGATACTTACTCTGTTTTCAGATCTCTTCTACCAAACCTCACAGAGTCATGGCTAGATTACATCTTGCTCCTTTCTCCTCACCTGATATCTGTGATAAAAATCTGAGCACTTTACAAAAAGGTTGTTCCAAGATGACTAGGAAGTCTTGAGATAAGACATGAAAGTTAGAAGATACTTTTCAAAATGAAGAAGTTTCTTGATATAGGTAACCAAGAAAAGTTTGAATGGAGTCTCATCCATAAGATAAGACTTAATCTCCAGAGTCTTCTCCAGTCTCTTCTTGAGCTGATTTCCCTCTCACTTAGCTTTTTGAGACTATATTTTTACTTACAGAGAAGTACTACTTAGTTTTATTTCATTTTATAGTATTGATGTTTTAAAGTCTATGTAGTGGTTAGATATTCCAGAGAGGAGCCAAAATATAGTAAAACTCATGCAGATGTCCCTTCTGAGAGAGTTCTGTAGATCTCCCACTTCAAATTATTCTTTCTAATACATATTACTTTGGCCAGAAGTGTGAATGTCAGTATCAAGCTCTCCAGCTTTTTCTTAGTAAATTTGGGAATGCAGTATATAAATCAGTATTCAAGGCAGCTGGATTTTCTCAAAGCTGCTATTCTGACAGGATAATGCTTACTGATCTTTTATAGCTGCCTTCATAATAACACATTCTCAAAGAACGGTTACTGTACAATAAAGGTGATTCTTCAGGCTGTTGAGGTCATCATGGATCTCCTGGCTTGTCCTACAGCCTCAGTGTTTAGAGTTCTCGCATACTGTACAGGCTTTGATTTGCAGGAGAACAAAGGATATATGCATGTCTTTCTCTTTAGTACTTTAGAAAGACTTAGAAGGGGTACGGGACTTAACATGTTATCAGCAGTCATACTTTGTAGAAATGTCTAGGTCATTTGTATATTTCTCGTCTGTACCTTGAAGGACACATGGACTCTCTTCTGTAAGATAAGAAATGTTGGGTGAGGATTTGAAAGAAATGAATACTTTAGCATGTCAACAAAGACACCTGAAGTAAAATTACATAACAGAATCATGAAGTAATTCAGGCTGGAAGGGACCTCTGGAGATCATCTTGTCCAACCCCCCTGCTCAAAGCAGGTCCAGTTAGGTCAGCTAGCTCAGGGCCTTGTCCAGCCGAGTCTTGAACACCTCCAAGGGTGGAGATTCCCCAACTCTTCTTGGCAACTGAAAAGTTAGTTACTGAAGTCGTCTTATCAAAAGTTAGTTACCAAAGTTTTTACAAAATAGTATAACACTTGTAGTGGGGTTGACCAAACTACAGAGGTGCTGCTGTGTGTGTATAAAGGAGGGGGCAGAAGGTGGCAGGGGGAAAAGCCAGTGAAGTTCTTGATGCTTAAGGCACTATCTTACACGTGAGATGTTTTGCTGTGAGACAGAAACCTACGTTCCTTTTAATGCCTCTTGGGTGACACACCATGGAGGTACGGGAGTGCCTGTAGGGGAGGCTTATAAAGAGCGGGTCCAAAGGAACAGAATTAATTTCTGATGAGTTTGTGGTAAGCCATGCAAAGGGAAGACAAGGATGTAGATTCAGGTCCCAGCTGAACTACAGCCTTCTGTTCCCTTACACCAGTAATTTGGGACCTGATCTGGAAACCATCAGTTACTTGGAGATTAACTACTGGATTGGAGTGAGCCTTTAATCTTCTCTGCACCTCGTTCCTATTTGGTAAAACGCAGATGGTGAAACCTTTACCTGTTTTGCTTATCTATATCACAGGATCTTAGGGACAGATACTGCTGCTAATTATTCAGTAGTTCCCCTGCATGCTACCATAACATTAATAATTATAGTAACCATCTTTCAGTATGCAATTATGCATTTCAGTGTAGATAAAATGTTATAGAGAAGATATTTCACAGTGTAAAATGTTTATTGTGTAATCTGAAAGGTCTTTCTTTGTGTGGTGTGTGCGGTTTTTCAGATGTAGTTATGTTTACTCAGTACTGCCTATAAAATATATTTTAACCTTCCCCTTCAAAATATGTTCCACTGCATCACTATAATATCCTTGTGAAACAAACATTTGGATTTTTTTAACAACCGAAACTGTCATCACAAGGCTTTATACAAATGGGAAACGTAGTTAAGATATATTTATTATGTAAAATGGCAGGGATTATGATGTTTATTACATTTAAATTGTGCCATGCTTTTACATTAGGATCAATTTCAGAACACAGGATTAGCTACTATAACTACTGGCAGTTTTGATGCCTTATTACCTTCTATTATATTCTGAAGTAATTTTCATTTATTTAGTTTAAACTTCTGTCATTCTGCTTTTTCAAGCCTTAATGTCTCAGTTTCTAAAAATCCAGCTGTTGTTTTCCATCTCCGCTGCTAAAGAAGTGCTATTATTAAGTGATTTGATAGCTTATATAGTCCCTTGACTATTCCAGGGCTCACTTTGCTTAATTTAACTACTGTACTCGCCTGCTCCCTCTCTCCTTCCCTCCGCCCCTTTTTTGTTCTTAATTGTTTTCAGAGTACTCAACTTCCTGTGGGGAATCAGTCAGCATGCCAGACTTCAAAGCACTTGTTACAGTAGACCAATTTGGCAATATGCTAATTTAAGCCTATTTTCATATCTTTCTACGTTGTTTCTACGCAAACAAAGACCATTTTGGACATTAGCAAAAGAGCTTTTTATTGTCTCAGATCTTATTGGGGAGAAAAAAAGAGAGTGACTCTTAGCCATTGGAGATGGAAAATACCTGTAGGGTCGCATTTGATACATCCTTCTCTTAATTACTTCATTTTATTTGCTTTGCTCAATCTGGTCCTGGTCCTTCAAGTGAATACACATACACTGGATGTGGATTTGCTTTAAATTGGGGTAACTGAGGTACAGCTCTTACAGTATGACTGTGAGAAGTGGGGCTGAGGGGCTTCAGCTGTGCAAAACATTGAGTTCACAGAATGAAAATATGTGAAAACTAAGGAATGCTTAATCAGGCAGTTTGGACCTCTGAAATTTCCAAGAACAGTGAAACACGTTGAATCTGTGAAGTTTTTACATGAACTGGGCAAAAACGCTGCATCTATAATTACACGCACATTTACTGACACCATGCGATTTATCAGGCACCTGACAGGTGAATCTAGGAGATGCATGTGAAAATTAAGTACAAATTTATCCACACACACAGTTGCATGACTGAATTACTTAAAAGGGTCATTGATTCATGTTCTTTCATGGGTGAAGTTACAGAGTGGTTTGGGCATAATCCAAGTAAGACTTTATATGTTTTATTTTAACATCTGTGGTGGTTTGACCTTGGCTAAATGCCAGGTACCCACCAAGCCACTCTATCACTTCCCCCCCCCCTTCTCTGAGCAGGGCAATAAGGGGGAAAGAAAATAAGATAGAAAAAACAACCCTTGTGGGTAAAACAAAAGCAGTTTTAATGTAAGCAAAGCAAGGTCCATGCGCGGAAGCAAAAAGAGAAAACAGATTTATTCTCTACTTCCCATGAGCAGGCCATGTGGGGCCTTCTCAGGAAGCAGGGCTGCGATACGCATAGCGGTTGCCTCGGAGGACCAAGGGTGACCCCACCCCCCTTCCTCCTTTTCCCAGCTTTGTACTTGAGCAGACATCATAGGGTATGGAATATCCCTTTGGTCAGTTGGGGTCAGCTGTCCTGGTTGTGTCCCCTCCCAAGATCCTGCCCACCCCATCCCACTGGGGGGAAATGTTGGAAAGAGCCTTGGTGCTGTGTAAGCACTGCTCAGCAGTAGCCACAGCATCAGTGTGTTATCAACACCGTTCTAGCTCCCAACATAAAACACAGCACCATGAGGGCTGCTATAGGGGAAAATCAGTTCCAGCTCAGCCAGACCCAGTACAACATCACACATCATCTCAGCAAAGTCAATGAGGTCACAGTTCCGGCTTCATCCATACTGGCTGTGTGGATCTTTGAATCATCTATCTTTAAAGATTTGGTCTGGATCCATCACAAAACTATGACTAGTGCTATTTCTGTTAAAATAACGAGAGCTGCCAGCTTTGTGCCTCATGCTACTTGTAGGGTAGAGGATAGATGATGTGGCAGGAAGTATATTGGGACAATTCTTTGAATGTATCTGAACTGGCAAGACACGTTTGTTTGGGGTCTGGAGAGTACAGCGTTTTTGTTATGTTATTAGGGGCTGGTGTCTTGTAGAACCATGACCTTGGATTTATGACGTGCTTATAGTTAGAGATGTTTAGCTTTTCAGTAGGATTATTTGATGATAGAAAGTGTTCTGGATAGATTCTGCAAGTCTTCAGTGGCATCAGAATCTTGTTCAAGGCTGTTCTTAGCATTGTGTTTAGTAATTGATGCCTTTGCAGTACTTGATTATGATAATTTCATTAGTGATACCATTCCTAAATAGCACGGATTGATTTTTGCAAGGAGAGTCTTGTATACAAGGAAATGACAGGAATTCTTTTATTCTTATAGTCATTTTTCATCATCAAACTGAGGTATGAATTTTCAAAATGCTCTTTCCATTTAAGAAGGCACTTTTGTGCTGGAGGACTTCAAACATGAATGGAGTGGCTATTGTGTCAGCAGAGGCTGATGGCAGAGGCTGCGTGCTTATAAAGGGCACAGGCAAGTCATATTATGAAGAGTTATCAGGAATCTCTTACATGTAACATATAATTTTTATCTAAGAAGATGGTGAGCGCGACCCTTACGCAAAGGCTACAAAACGGATTCCTGCATCACCTTCTTTCTGCAGAGGGAGCACTGTTCAGTCCTGAAAAGGCCAATGTGAAGAATATGTCTGAAGACTGTCCAGCTACTAGCTGAGTAATTATCTTGATCTTGTGGCCTGAGATCATAAAGTTCTTGGGGACTTCCATAAACAAATCTGAGGTCTGGCCCTTTGGAGAGTCTGATGTATTGCTGTGATTAGTAATGCTGCTTTTCTGGATGAGTGTAATCTAAAGGTGGTCTTTTGGTTCACAGTCTCAGCTGAAAAATGGAAAGAAATGGTTAATTACCAAAGGGAATTTTATTTGGGGTTTCCTACTATACAGGAAAAGTTACGTTACATTGCATGTAACCTGTAATTTCTTTTTAAGATGGAACTTAACTCCGTCAGTTCTCACAAGAAATAATAAATACCGGTGGATTTTAAAGTGAAAACATAATTTTTAATAAGTTGAAAAAATTTTAAACAAAATATTTTTTAACTTTTGCAGAATATTTAAAAATTATTTTCTTATAGCCAAAACTGCTGTCTGAATTCTGTCCATCTGGTAAACAGTTTCAGACTCTCTAAAATGGCATTTCTCGCTAGTTATGCCATTTGATATTTATGTATGTTGCTCCAGTACAGTGTTTCTTCTACATTTAACAGTGTCTCTTACACACTTAACCATATCTATAAGGTGGAGTGATGCCTACATATGCATAAGATCAAACTATAATAATGTCTTTGGAAATGGAAGATAGCAGACTCTGCAGTAGCCCTCATTAGTGGAATTATATAGTTATAGCTAAAAAAAATATCTGAATACTACAGATGGTTCAATGGCTTCTTAGTGCAGGGACAGAGTGAAAAAAAAATCATAAGCAAAACATGCTGGGAATGACTAAATGGAAAATGAGAAAATTTTTTTCCTGACTCCTAGTAGAAATGGCTCCAAGTCAAAATGTCAGATTCAGATAGCTGCAGACCTTGAGGCTAATGAGATCTGGATCTGTATTTGGTTGCTTGCATCCATAGTTTAAAGTGAATTTGAGATCTAAATTTATCTGTGCAATGCAGTTCAATATCATTCGAATTTCTGGTTCCAAAGAGCTCTTAGAAAGTGATCTGAGGAGCTTCTGAAGAAGGCAGTGGAACGTATGCCTCACAATTTGCTCGAGTCTTTAAAATCAGAATAATGTTATATTCTTTATGAACACAAATGGTCAAAAGAAGTGTCTGTATTCTACAAGCATAGGAAAGTAAAACAAGTTCTTTCATAGTAAAAGTTTAGGTCTTGTCCAGTAGATGTTTGTTGTTATTTATTGAATTTTGCTGTATTGATTTCTGTAACTCTGACTATTTATCTTTCTACTGCAACACACATTTCAGTAAAAACTCTTTTTGGGGCAAAAGGCCAGAATGAAGTCTTTGCATGGCTTATCTCTAAAGGAGGAAGTGTGAAACTCGGAAGTTTCACCTACAAAAACCAGTGGGGGGACTCTTTGATGTCTCTCTTAATGTGCTGGGTTTAGATTACTTTGTGAGTACAAAAAGGGTGAAAGGTTTGAGGTTACTTTTAACTAACTCTTAGGGTCATGATTCGTCAATGGGTTAGTTTTTAATAGAGTGGATACAAGGGGATGGGCTATCAGATGCAGTGTCTTGAGGCTGAAATCCGGCCTCTGTCCACAAAAAACTTGGATGACCCAAAGATTCATGATGTTTTCAATATCATACTTCTTTAAGGGGGGGGGGGGGGGGGAGAAGTCCACAGCATGGGATATTTTTTCTCCATTTTTTTCAGCCCTTTCAAGTTAATTTCTATAACTAACAGCACAAGATACTCCCTTTTAATTTTTTGTTAATTATGCAGATGACTCAAAGATGTCTTAATGTAGGACACTATGTACCACAAACTGCAAGACAATGTCACAGGCGTAGGCTGCATGATGCAGAGGATTTAGCAGGTACCACTTAGTCCTGTGATATTGAAGTCCATTTAAAAGTGTTTCTGTTCTATGGCAGTCAGTTCATAGTTATTTGTTCGCCATCTCCTGTATTGTCCATAAGTTTCTGCTGAAATGAAGAGCTTTGTAAAAAGGAGAATTTTAAGGCTAAATTATTCAATCCAGGTCTTGCATTCTTAAAGGATTACTGTTTTCAGCTGAGTCTGCTAGTTATATTTTGGAGCAAATTTGTCCTGTAAGCAAATGTAAAGTAGTGTGACAATGTTTAAATTTCAGTGAGGGAATTTTTAGATAAATAATACTTCTCTGAGTTTTGCACAGGTCAAGAGCATGCAAATTCACAGCTATTGTGGGTCAGCTCATTCATGCTAAAAGTAATAACATAATTCAGGGTTAAGCCCACATTCTGTCCCTTGGTTCATATATTGCTTTCCTTCATATTCTTCCACCTGTATAGGACAACAAAATATGGTGTCAGTAGGCCCACATTCTTCTGAGATCCTAGTTCAAACTGTAAGGTTTTCTAATAAGCTGCCAGTCCTATTGCATATTTATTTTTGCAATGGCACCAAACCCACAAGTTGTATCTTTCACTGTTAGATATTCTCTAAATGCAATAAATTATTTTCTTACACTATTGTAATGACACTGTCCTTTTAACTTGGTTGATTAACACCTGGTTTAGGTGCACTGTCTTTATTTATACTGTAAAGCTTTCAACTTATAGGTAATTACTTCAAGAATTCTGTTAAACTGATGTTACAGCAGGATTCCTGACAAGAGAAAAAGTACAATGAAGTATGCAAATAAAAATATCATGAAAATTGATCCTTTTAGACACAATGCTGATAGGAAGCCTAAAGTTCTCATCAAAATTTTCTTTACAGAAAATCTGAAATAACTGTTAAAATCAATCTACACCAGCTATATAGCTGCGCAACTTGGATCAGAACCTGGCCTTGAATATTCCACTTGTTTCTCCACTCTACTTACATAGGGAATCTATAATTTGTGCTATTCTTTTTCAAATAGAAATGTTACATTTTCACTCTGTGGATAAATGTGTTAAGGATTTGTCAGGCCAATTTTGCAGCTTGCTTTTAAGAAATTCACAAACCTTTAAAATGTCATATTGCTTTTATACTTTCAAACTCCTTAAAGTTCTACCTAGGGAAAGGATGCATATTATTTATGACTTCCCTATATGTCTTGACTTCAAATATTTAAATCTACTAATTACTGGAAGAAAAAGCTGTGATTTCTGAAGAACGTTAAAAAGATCAAAGAAAATGTATAGGTTAAGAATACAGGCTAGGTGTGGTGACAATGCACCCCAAATAATTATAGACTAATTTATCAGATAATTATATAGGCTGAAAATTCTACCTTTTAGATCCATTTTGGACAGACCTGTCTATATATGAATCTTCTATAACCAACTCATATATCTCTTGTCTGTCACTGTACTCTTTCCCATGTTAGGAGAAGTAGGGGAGAAGGGACTTTGTCCTTTCAACATTTCCAGGACTGCAGAGAGAGCACTGGAACAAACAGGGCAATGCTGGACCAGTTCTATTCCACAGAGGGATAAACCTACCTCTCCCAGCAGAGGAGCTGGAGAGGATATGGACATCTTCCTGACCTGAAAGTGTTTATGTGAGGGACACAGGATGGATGTCATTCCCTATATTGGCAATGTCATTGGACAGCATTTTGTTTTTTTTTCCCCAATGCAATGCTGTCATTATCTTTAAATTTCCAGAATTCTCATGTAGTGGCCACCATATTCAACAGACAATTTGTATTTGGATTGTTCCATAATTGAAAGTAAGATAGGACACTAATTAATCCCTTTTCTGAAGTTCTGTAATTAGTTGGCTAGCTTACAAGTACCACTGACCTCTAAAGGATGAAATCAGAACTGTTCAGTCATTTGTCATGTCTTGTAGGGCACAACTCATGGCGAATCTGCTTTAAGTTAAATAGTAAGGACTTGTGCTTTTGGGTCAGGAGAATCTAATTTCAATCATAGTTGCTGCCAGGAATTTCTGAGTGGTTGTGGTCTCCAGCTCAAGAGTAGGGTGTCATTAGCAAGCTCAAACGAACAAGCAGTTACTCATAGGAATGAGTTAATGCTTTGCTCGCCACTGTAAGAAAGTTTGCAATCTGTCCACAGTAACAAATGTGAAGCTGTAGGTGGTGAGAAATTTGTTATACTATATAAACAGAACATTTCAGAGCTATTATAAAATTTGAGATTTTTGGTGAACAGAGCTCTTTATTATGTCTTTGTTTGTTGTGGGTTAGCTAGCAGTGATTCATGGAATATTACCGTACATCTGATTTTAGTAGTTGCCCATTACATCATGTTAACATATTTCAGTAAGTAATCAATTCAGTTTTTGGTATGCTGCTTTAATTTAGGTTTCATTCCTTGACTAGTATTTATTTTTGGAGGTGTGTTGTCCATCTTTGTCTGAGATCATACTGCCCTCTTTGCAGTAGCCATTTTAGGATAAAATGCTTAATAAGATTTGCATTTAAAAAATGAACTAAAAGACCTGGACCCCCTCCAGTGAGAAACAAGTAATTATATCATTTGTATTGCAAAACAGGAGCGGCTATAAAACATCAGTATACTTTTTAAGACAGATATTCTTAAGAAGCATTGCACTACATATAAAACGACAGGCCAGGTGGAGGGGAGAAGCCCTCTCCAGTGTAAGTAATCCACAGACTCATAGGCAGAGGCATGGTTTTTATTCTGGATTCTGTGTAATCAAGAACTCCAAACTTACTGCTTCTAGTTATTGCCTTTTACTTTCATGGTACCATGATTATGAAAGCTAGTGAGGGACTTTATTAGACTCTGATCAGAAGAATTTTTTGGTAGATTTGTCCCAGAAAACCATCCAAGTGCTGTATAACATATACAGAAGTCTTTTGTCTGGGTAGTTTATCTTAGATTTCTTCTCCCTACCCCTGCCAAAATACGAGCCACTGAAATTTTTGTCTGGATAGCTGTGAAAAACTGGCATAACTAAGGTGTATTTTGCTCAGTTGGTTAATATGGCAAGAGATATTTTATGTAGCTTAGATGCTCCTGGTCTTAAGACCTCTTGTTCAAAGTAAAAATATGAGAATTGTTATTCCTCCCTGGTTGGATGACTAAACCAGTTTAAACAGTCTTCAGACAAAGCACTGCTTGTGCTAAAACCCATGTAACATTTTGTGAATCTCAAACACAAATGCTCATCAGTTTTTTTTAAATAGAAATGCTCATTTTTTTGAATACTTGTGAATGATATATAATATCATGAACTAGAATCATGTGTTTGGCATTTTATTAATGAAAATATTCCCAAATCAGTGTCTGTTAGCTTGTTTAAATAATCAGTGACTTCTACCCTGAATATAAACCATTTGCAAAAAGCTGTTAGGTGAGTATTAATAAATTAATATGTTAAATAAATCTACATCTGTGTACAGACTTTATTGCTGTTTGCTTTGAATCTTTTTTAAATAAAGCTTTTTGAGCTTTCATTTTTGTGTGTAGCAAAATTTACATTATAGTTGGTCATATGAAAGTAATCTGCAGGCTATCTTTGTTTAAACTTGCAGCCACTTTGTCAAAGAAAACAGCCTATGAAATGTTCATTATAATAGACAGGTTTTTATAATGAACTGGGAAAAAGCTATTATGACTGAAAAACAAATTGTTAGGAAACTTATGCATTGAAACAATATGCTCATTAATTGTAATTTTTTTGGGAGGGTGAACAATTCAGCTTAATGGTTACATTTTTCAGGCTTATAAATTAATTTGAATTACCCAATATCACTTAATTTTTCCCTAGGAAAGCTTCTGCTTGCCCGAGTAATATTATAACTGTTAATTCAATTACACTGAAATTGTTTAATAGAAAATATAATTGCTTATTCATACAGAATACCCATTAAAGAAGTGCAAAGGCCTATACCCTAGGGTTACTACATATTAGGACTTTGGGAATTCAGATGGGAATGCTGGATAGGGAAGGTGCTGACTGATCTTTAATCGTTCATCACCTGCCTCCAAAATAATATGAATGGACCCAAACTAAATGACCACTCATTACAAGTTTCAATTTAGGAGCTTGGCTGGGGTCAGCAGATTGCTTATGCTGATTGCAATGATTTGAAGTTGTGATTACCATAAGCAATTTAAATTTTATTGATCTACCCTTCTGAAAGTTGTAATTGAGCATAGATGTTGGACCCGTAGCTCTCCAAACTAAATTGTACTCTGAAGCCCTTGCTGGATTACTGCAGGAATCAATAAGCAGTCAGTCACATTAACAATGAAATAGCTCCGTTAACATACAGTGCTACTGGTGAAACTTTATTTAGGAGGGGTGTTAATTCACTTCATTGTTTTATCAATGAATTTCAGTTGTACAGGGAAAAATATAGCTTGTGTATGCCTAATGAGCTTGCATAATGATAATCTTACATATTTTAACTATGAGTCTTTTTATGGGAAAGAAAGATTATTTTTTTCTGTGACAGATTTGCTTTATTATAAGCAGAGGAACTATGTAACTGGAATTACAATTTGTTAACTGTGATGCACAGAAATAACTTGGGTGCCGAAGAGTTTTCTACTGTGGCATATGTTTGTTGGGGGTTTTTAGCAAGCAATGGACATGTGAGCAATCCAACCTTTGAGCCTGACCCGGATGCTGAAGCAGGTCGGGGAGGTGGAAAAGGAGTGACGGTGTAAACGCATGCTTTAAGGCTGCAAATCAATTTATACTTCACGCTAGTGCTATTGGCCAATCGGTAGTTAGATGAGTCTCATGATCTGGTGCTCTGTCTATATAACCCGGGTTGTAACGCCAGTAAAGTGCCTTTCACAAGATTTATTGGTCTCTGTGTGATTGCTTGCCGTGACTTCCCGCATATGTTCACTATTAGTGGGTTTCAGAAAAAAAGGTCATGTCTCAAACAAGAACACAGACAATAGCGAGTTTGTAATTTATATATATTTGGAACTTCCAAGTGGAGTTTAGTGGTCAACCTCCTAAACACTCTCCTCCCCCCCTAAGCTTCCTACACCTCTGTGACATTGCTGAAGATATTAGAATAGTGACCAGAGAAAGACTGGTTGTTCTTGCATAAAATAGACAGTAGAAATGACATAGGGGAGGTAAGATGGATAGTAGACATGTCTGGATTGTGTGAAGCAGTTTTTTCCTATGACTCAAAAGTGACTTCAGATTTTGGAAACAAGATGCACAAACTGGACCGTTTGAAGTATGGCATGACTGGAAACACAGAAATATCTTTGACTAGATCACTCATGTATCCCATTTTGCTCTCTCTCTACTTTCACGGTATCTGCTATCTTTCTTAGATTGTCATGACTTTAACTCATTGCAATCTTTACTATAGTACCTCGAAGCCCTAGCTACAGTACAGCCTGTCTCCCTTCCCTCCATACTAGTTATTAAATGAGCAATGAACCAATATTGGTTGACTAGATTGGCAGTGGTATTGTGCTAGTTGGGTAAACTTGGACTTGGGAAAGTGACATCTTTGTATTCATCACCATGATAGTAGAAGAGCCATAATGATAGCTACCTCTTTGCTACCTAAGGAGCTACTGATTTCATACTATCCCAGACATTCCTACTGGCAAGTCATTCATGAAGAAATGAAAGCCACTAGCAGTATACTCGGCCCAGTTTAGACACTGGTGAAAACCATTGCCATTAGATATAATTACTTTTCAGAAACCAAAGATCTCTCTCCTAGTGAAAGGGTTCACATGTTTTTTGAAGAGGGGTAATGCTGTCAACTTTGGTTGTGATGTTATGTAGCAGCATTGAGAGCAGCAGCGCTGGATTAACAACCCTTACATACTCCTTGACTTGAACACCCCTTGCAGAACACAAACTAAAATTTCACCATCTCACTTCTACAAAATTTGTGGTCTTATAACATTTCACAGCCAAATGCCTAACATATATCTATGCAGAACTGTCACAATGACGTTTGCAATAAAGGCTTACTCCTTAAAATTTAGCAGTAGATCAGCTTTTGTAGTCTAGGACATATATTTTAGATCAGTTAGACCAGGCATCCTAAGGGGTGCAGGCATCCTACAGTGAAGAGCACATGCATCCCTTTTCTAGAAATATACTCCTGAATTTTAATATGAGCTGGTTTTTAGCGTAAGACAGTTCAACCAATTCTCTGCAGCTATAGCAACACAACAAATATTTTGGCTTGTCCTACAGATGTAAAAGTGCTTCATGATATTTTTGCTACCTTCTCAGGAATGTATTTTTTCCAGGTTTCTGCCACTATATGCCACATCCTCACTGAGATGGTAAACTATTTTTCCCTAGATCTTGGTTTCTGAAGGATTCAAATTAATGCATGTTTACCATGATCCAGCTCTTGGAATTCCTCTCTCATTCAACAATTCAGTTGGTATGGTTTATGTGAGGTTCCTACTCAGACCCACATCTACTTTATAGAAACTCATGCAGAGGATGCATAGAAGAAGAACACACAAATCCTTTTGCATTCCTTGAGCTGAGGCAGTGTTGTTATCCTGGGGAAGTCATGTAGAACAAAAATACATGCTACTTACAGATAATTTCTATACCAGCTTCCAACGTAGAGCAGACACAGAGCAATGTAATATATGGCATTGATTCATAAAGGACTTAATGTGAATGGTCACTTTCAAGTACAGCAATAAGTTTACAATTGATGATACCCTAAAAAAAGACAGCTGATCTTTATATATAAAACATCAGCAAGAATAATGTTCAGTGAAAACTGTCTTGTTGAAATTACAGTTCTTCATATAAGAAAGTATACTAATTAGAAGAGGACTTAAGTATTTTATAAACTATAAGATCACTTGTAAAATTGGTAATCCGATACATACTCTGTTTTCAAAAGGGATTTTTGAATATGGTGTTCTACTGCTAATATATTTCTTTCAGAAAATCTGAGAAAAACATGTCTGATTGATCTATATCCCGTATAAAATATCATGCATCAAGAAAATTCCACATGTACTGTCTAAGTGTTATATCGAAGGGATGAAGAGTTCTCTGTCATGATAGCCTGATTATGAGATATTATATATCAAATTACATAGAGGAAAGAAGATTCTGATCTCTCTATCACCTCTTTTATGTTAAAGAGCTTTGGGTTTTCAGGTCATTTCTGATAGGATCTCTAACCGAAAAAATAAAATAAAATTCCCTTTAATTGAGAGCCCTTTACACTAAAAAACAATTAAGATTTGAGATCCGTTTAATTTTTACTTGTTCTAAGCACCATCATAAACATCTGCCACCTGTCACAGAAATTGCTTCATATGGCAGGTGGAGAGATGAGATTTATTTAAAAGTTCTTTGTCTTCGATACTTTTCCCTGCTGTATTTTGCAGTGGAGTGATTTGAAACAGATGGCATTTAAATAACCGTTTATTGCCATAATGAAAGAATACAGTTAAAAATACATAGAGTAATTGCTGTCATTCCAAGATAAGAATACAGCAGTAGGCATAATGGAGCAAACCATCTTCAGTCTAGTTTGGCCTCCGGCCATAACACTGGCCAACACGTTGATCATTCAGAGGAAAATAAAATGCCTTCCACCTCTTTTCTGCATGTATAAGTAATGCATAAATTGATTGATTTATTAACCTGGACAAAAAAAAATTAAAAATCGTTTTCCCTCTGTAGATAGTGCAGGAAACCTCAGATCTCGGAGCTGACTGTATTCAGTTTTGAACTCATCCACAAAATCAAAATGAGTTTTGTGGTGTTGTCATCTGAAAAGCACAATGTACACATGGATCCTCCTTCCCTTGAGTTGCAACCCACCCTGTTCCATATACTCCCTACGTACAGACTTCTTACGTATTTTTCTAATGCCACTGAAATTCCAAAGCAATTTATAAAGATACATGAGGCCTTTCCATGGAGAAATTGCAGCACTGTTAGACAGAAAACATAAGAGGTGGGGGGAGAAATTAAAGAGAAGACAAGCTCTCCGGGTTATCTTCTCACTGCCTTGGCTTCCTTCACATTATTGCATACTTCTTGCATGGCATTTTAGGGACAAAAAAAAAGAAAGATATTTCCTATTGTCTTTTTCATGAGACTTTTGACCTCTATAATGGAATCACAGAATCAGAGAATGTTAGGGATTGGAAGGGACCTCAAAAGATCATCTAGTCCAATCCCCCTGCCAGAGCAGGAACACCTAGGTCAGGTCACACAGGAACATGTCCAGGTGGGTTTGAATGTCTCCAGAGAAGGAGACTCCACAACCTCTCTGGGCAGCCCGTGCCAGTGTTCTGTTACCCTCACTGGGAAGAAATTCTTCCTCACATTTATGTGGAACCTCCTATGTTCCAGCTTGCACCCATTGCCCCTTGTCCTGTCATTGGATGTCACTGAGAAGAGCCTGGCTCCATCCTCATGACACTCACCCTTTACATATTTATAAACATTAATGAGGTCACCCCTCAGTCTCCTCTTCTCCAAGCTAAAGAGACCCAGCTCCCTCAGCCTTTCCTCAGAAGGGAGATGTTCCACTCCCTCCATCATCTTTGTGGCTCTGCGCTGGACTCTCTCAAGCAGTTCCCTGTCCTTCTTGAACTGGGGGGGCCAGAACTGGACACAATACTCCAGATGTGGCCTCACCAGGGCAGAATAGAGGGGAAGGAGAACCTCTCTTGACCTCCTAACCACTCCCTTTCTAATACACCCCAGGATGCCATTGGCCTTCTTGGCCACAAGGGCACATTGCTGGCTCATGGTCACCCTGCTGTCCACCAGGACCCCCAGGTCCCTTTCCCCTACACTGCTCTCCAGCAGGTCAGCCCCCAACCTGTACTGGTACATGGGGTTGTTCTTCCCCAGATGCAGGACTCTACACTTGCCCTTGTTGAATTTCATGAAGTTTCTCCCCGCCCAACTCTCCAGCCTATCAAGGTCTCCTTGAATGGCAGCACAACCCTCTGGTGTGTCAGCCACTCCGCCTAGTTTGGTGTCATCAGCAAACTTGCTGAGGATACATTCTGTACCCTCATCCAGGTCGTTGATGAAGATATTAAACAACACCAGTCCCAGTACCGACCCCTGAGGGACTCCACTAGTCACAGGCCTCCAACTAGACTCCGTCCCATTGACCACAACTCTCTGGCTTCTTTCCTTCAGCCAGTTCGCAATCCACCTCACTACCTGATCACCAAGCCATACTTTATCAGCTTATCTACAAGGATGCTGTGGGAGACAGTGTCAAATGCTTTACTGAAATCAAGATAAACCACATCTACCGCTCTACCATCATCTATCCACCCAGTTATTTTCTCATAGAAGGCAATAAGCTTGGTCAAACATGACTTACCCTTGGTAAAACCATGTTGCCTGCTCTTAATGACCCCCTCTTCCTTGATATGCCTAGAGATAGTGCCAAGAACAAGCTGTTCCATCACCTTTCCAGGGATGGAGGTGAGGCTGACCGGTCTATAGTTACCCGGGTCCTCCTTCTTGCCCTTCTTGTAGACTGGAGTGACATTTGCTATCCTCCAGTCCTCAGGCACCTCTCCTGTTCTCCATGACTTACCAAAGATGATGGAGAGTGGCCTAGCAATGACCTCTGCCAGCTCCCTCAGCACCCTTGGGTGCATTCCATCTGGTCCCATCGATTTATGGATGTCCAGATTGCTCAACTGATCCCTAACCCAATCCTCATCTACCGAGGCAAACTCCTCCTTTATCCTGACTTCTTCTGGGGCTACAGGGATCAGGGGCTCCTGGGGAAAGCCTGCAGGAGTAAAGACAGAGGCAAAGAAGGCATTCAGCACCTCTGCCTTCTTTATATCCTCTGTCTCTAGGGCACCCACCTCATTCATCAGTGGGCCTATATTGCCTCTAGTGTTAGTTTTATTAGCTATGTATTTGAAAAAGCCCTTTCTATTATCCTTGACCTGGCTTGCAAGGTTAAGTTCCAAGGAGGCCTTAGCTTTCCTAATTGCCTCTCTACATCCTCTGACAACTGTCCTATATTCCTCCCAAGTGACCAGCCCCTCTTTCCGTGATGCATAAATTCTTTTTTTCCACCTGAGTTTGCCCAGCAGTTCCTTGTTTAACCATGCTGGTCTCCTAGCTCCCTTACTTGATTTCATACCCATTGGGACGCTCTGATCCTGAGCTTGCAAGAAGTGGTCCTTGAATGTTGACCAACTATCTTGAGCCCCTTTACCATCCAGCACCCTGTCCCATGGGACTTCCCTTAACAATTGATTGAGGAGGCTAAAGTTGGCCCTGCGGAAGTCCAGGGTTCTGGTCTTGCTAGGTACTCTATTCCTCCCACACAGGATCCTGAACTCCACCATCTCATGATCACTGCAGCCAAGGCTGCCATCGACCATCACTGCTTCAACAAGACCCTCCTTGTTGGTGAGTACAAGATCCAGCAGTGCTCCTCTCCTAGTCGGCTTATCCACCATTTGCATTAAGTAGTTGTCATCAATGCACTGGAGGAACCTCCTAGACTGTGAATGGCTGGCTGTGTAAGTCTCCCAGCAGATATCGGGGTAGTTAAAATCCCCCATGAGGACCAAGGCCTGTAGTTGTGAGGCTGCTTTCAGCTGCCTGTAGAAAGCCTCATCAACTCCCTCGTCCTGATCAGGAGGTCTGTAATAGACCCCCACAACTGTATCACCCATGCCTGCCTGCCCCTTAATTCTTACCCACAGACTGGGGGGCCCAGAACTGGACACAATACTCCAGATGCAGCGTCACCAGGGCAGAATAGAGGGGAAGGAGAACCTCTCTTGACCTACTAACCACCCCCTTAACCAGTCATGTGAGCTGTCCCACCATGTCTCTGTAATTGCCACCAGGTCATAACCTTTAGACCGCACACAGACCTCTAACTCCTCCTGTTTATTCCCCATACTGCGTGCATTGCTGTACAGGCATTTCAGATAGCAAGCAGAGCGCACTGGTGGGACCCCTGGGAGGCAGGAGGCCTCGTGGTCAGGGCCTGAACATCTGTCCCTTCTCTGCAATGATCGAAAATCCTCCCTAGACCACCTTCCTTCAGGCCCTAGCACATTGCTCTTGGGCTCGTCCCTAACAGACCCAGTTCTCTCCCCTTCCCCCTTCACATCTAGTTTAAAGCCCTCTCAGTGAGCCCTGCTAACTCCTGCCCCAAAAGCCTTCTCCTCCTCTGGGACAAATGCATCCCACCTGCCACCATCAGGCCAGGTGTCTCATAGAGCAGCCCATGATCAGAGAACCCAAAGCCCTGCCTTTGGCACCAGTCACGTAGCCATTCATTGATCTGTAAACTCTTCCTGCTTACCTCTTCACCCATCCTTGCAGGAGGTATGGAGGCAAACACTACTTGCACTCCAGACCCCTTAACCAGCCGTCCCAGGGCCCTGAAGTCACTCTTCATTGCCCCTTCTTGTAGTAATTTCGTCCCTGCCAACCTGAAAAAGCAGCAGTGGGCAGTAATCGGAGGGCTTTACAAGATCAGGAAGTTTCTTTTTCATGTCTCTAATCCGAACCCCAGGGAGGCAGCAGACTTCCCTGTGGGATGGGTCTGGTCGCCAGATGGGCCCTTCTGTTCCCCTCAGAAGGGAGTCACCCACCACAGTTACCCTCCTTTTCTTCTTAATTGAAGAAGTCCTAAGGGTGACTGACAAGCCCTAGGTGATTCAGGAGACTGATCTACCCCTCCAACTTCATTGACCTCTCCCTGAAGTTCCAAGGCCTGGTACCTGTTACTCAAGGGCAACTGGGAGGGTGAAGGGGGTTGGGAGGGTTTTTGCTTGCCTCTCCGAGGACGGACCACCCTCCATTCCTCCCTGTCTCCTGAACCCTCTCCTTCTGTCTGATGACAGGAGGGGAGGGGATCCATCACTTGCTCACCCTTTTCCGACTGCCCTTGCCTCAGGGTGAAGCTCCACCAATCTATTTCTCTTTCACACTCTATATTCACTGATAAAAAAAAAAACTCTAAAAAACCTAACCCTGCATGAAAGAATTTTAAAGCTACAAGATCAAGTGCTCTGTATTTGGACTCTGTGAAAATTCATGCAGTCATAATTTCTCTAATAGACGGATATTGCAAAGATATAGTCTTTATAGGCTTGATCACATGAGTTTTTGCATGGAAGCTCTCCCGCACTCACTGGAGATGATGTATGGTAGTCACACCATTCACATGATGGCATTGATCCACTATCCTAAAGATATGTCATATATATCATCTCTTTTATTCAATGGAGAGGTAGTTACTACAGGAAAAAAAATATTCTTGTAATTGAATTCTCCACTAGGAAAACTTGAGGTAAACTTTTCATTCCAACTGAGGTAAAAATTCTCTACCTCTTGTACAGCCGCCATATACCTTTTAGGATGCAGCACTGTATGCTGACCTCTTCAGCTAGATGTGATCTTCATGATGCACTACATTAGTTAGTCTCCACACTTAAAAAATCTGGGATGTCCTTTGTTTTGTGAAAAGTGTAGCCATTTTGATACTTTTCCTATTCTGAGAGAAAAATATACTCTGGAGTAGCAAAATACCGTCAAGGATGGTAAATCCATTTTGTAAGCAGCTCTGTTGAGAAGGGTTGCTGTAAGGCCCTGAAGAAGGGTAAAAGGTAAAGGGTAATTGTAGTTGGTGACTCCCTTCTGAGAGGAACAGAAGCCCCCATATGCCGGCCGGATCCGCTCCACAGGGAAGTCTGCTGCCTCCCTGGGGCCAGGGTCAGGGATATCACTAGGAAACTCCCTAGTCTCGTCCGGCTTACGGACTACTACCCACTACTAGTTATCCAGGTTGGTAGTGATAATGTATCAGAGAGGAGCCTGAAGACAATTAAAAAAGACTTCAGGGCCCTGGGGAGATCACTTGAGGCATCAGGAGCCCAGGTGGTGTTCTCCTCAATTCCTTTGGTGGAAGAGAGGAATACTGATAGAGGGAGGCAGACCCACCTGATAAACAAGTGGCGGAGAGACTGGTGCCACAGACAAAATTTTGGGGTTTTCTCACATGGGGAGCTTTATACTACGTGGGGTCTGCGAGTGGCAGATGGAGCTAATCTGTCTCAGAGGGCAAAAAGAATCCTGGCAAATGAGCTGGCTGGCCTCGATGAAAGGGCTTTAAACTAGCTTTGAAGGGGGAAGGGGATAAAACCGGGCCAGCTAGAGTTGAACCCAAAGGTGGCAGGCCACACATGTTAAGGAAGTCGTCAGTCCGGCTCAAGTGCTTCTACACTAATGCACGCAGCATGGGCAATAAACAGGAGGAGCTGGAAGCCATCGTTCAGCACGACAACTATGACGTAGTTGCCATCACGGAAACGTGGTGGGATGACTGTCATGAGAGGAGTGCTGCAATGGATGGCTACAAGCTCTACAGGAGGAATAGGCAGGGTAGAAAGGGCGGTGGGGTGGCGCTCTATGTTAGGGAGTGTTTCGACTGCATGGAGATTGATAAGCGTGATGGGCCAGTCAAATGTTTATGGATAAAGTTGAGGAAGGCGAACGAAGCAGATATCCTGCTGGGAGTCTCCTACAGGCCACCTGACCAGGACGAAGAGGTCGATGAACTGTTCTGTAGGCAACTGGCTGAAGCTGCAAAACTGCAAGCCCTTGTTCTTGTGGGGGACTTGAACTTCCCAGACATCTGCTGGAAATATAACACAGCAGAGAGGAAACAGTGCAGGAAGTTCCTGGAGTGCGTGGAAGATAACTTCCTTACTCAGCTGGTAAGTGAGCCCACCAGGGAAGGTGCCTTGTTAGACCTGTTGTTCATGAACAGGGAAGGGCTGGTAGGGGATGTGGTGGCCGGAGGCCGTCTTGGGCTGAGCGACCATGAAATGATACAGCTCTCGATCCTTAGCCCAGTTAGGAGGGGGGCAGCAAAACTCTCACCATGGACATCCGAAGGGCAGACTTCAACCTGTTTAGAACACTGGTGGAGAAAGTCCCTTGGGGAACAGTCCTAGAGGGCAAAGGGGTTCAGGAAGGATGGACTCTTTTCAAGGAGATGTTAGAGATGCAGGAGCAGGCTGTCCCCAGGTGTCGTAAGACAAACTGGCGGGGAAAGCGACCGGCCTGGCTGAACAAGGAGCTCCTGCTGGGACTTAGGAGAAAGAAGAGAGTCTACCACCTCTGGAAGAAGGGGCAGGCTACTCGGGAAGAGTGTAGGGATTTAGTTCGGTTGTGTAGGAAGAACATTACGGGGGCAAAAGCTCAGCTAGAACTCAGCCTGGCCACTGCTGCAAGAGATAATAAGAAGAGTTTTTACAAGTATATTAACAATAAAAAAAGAACCAGGGAGAATCTCCATCCCATATTGGATGTGAGGGGGAACATTGTTACCAAGGATGAGGAAAAGGCTGAGGTACTTAATACG
The DNA here is from genome assembly GCA_028020825.1 of Podargus strigoides. NCBI lineage: Eukaryota > Metazoa > Chordata > Aves > Caprimulgiformes > Podargidae > Podargus > Podargus strigoides. The sequence continues at coordinate 62,479,861 of CM051662.1, forward strand.
TTCTTTGCTTCGGTCTTTAACGGTCAGACCAGCTCTCCTCACGGTATTCAGTTCCCTGAGCTGGAAGATTGGGATGGAGATCAGAATAAACCCCTCGTAATCCAGGAAATAGTAGTGAAGGACCTGCTGAGTCAATTGGACACCCACAAGTCTATGGGGCTGGATGAGATCCACCCGAGAGTGCTGAGGGAGCTGGGGGAGGAACTTGCCAAGCCGCTCTCCATCATCTCTCAGCAGTCCTGGTTATCGGGGGAGGTCCCGGATGACTGGAGACTTGCCAATGTGACCCCATCTACAAGAAGGGCAGGAAGGAGGATGCGGGGAACTCCAGGCTGTCAGCCTGACCTCGGTGCCAGGGAAGGTTATGGAACGGTTCATGTTGGGGGAGATCACGCGGCAAGTGCAGGACAATGGGGGGATCAGGTCCAGCCAGCATGGGTTCACGAAGGGCAAGTCCTGTTTAACCAACCTGATCTCCTTCTCTGATCAGGTGACCCGCCTCGTGGGTGAGGGAGAAGCGGTGGATGTTGTCTGCCTGGACTTCAGGAAGGCATTTGACACTGTGTCCCACAGCATTCTGCTGCAGAAGCTGGTGGCTCATGGGCTAGACAGGTGGACTCTGCACTGGGTTAAAAACTGGCTGGCTGGCCGAGCCCAGAGAGTTGTGGGGAAGGGAGTTAAATCCAGATGGAGACCGGTCACAAGCGGTGTCCCTCAGGGCTCGGTCATGGGGCCAGTCTTGTTGAATGTCTTTATCGATGACCTGGATGAGGGGATCGAATGCACCCTCAGTAAATTTGCAGAGGACCCGAAGCTGAGTGGGAGTGTCGATCTGCCTGAGGGTAGGGAGGCCCTGCAGCGGGATTTGGACAGGCTGGAGCGATGGGCTGAGGCCAATTGCATGAGGTTTAACAAGGGTAAGTGCCGGGTCATGCACTTGGGTCACAACAACCCCATGCAGCGCTCCAGGCTTGGGGCAGAGTGGCTGGAAAGCTGCCTGGCGGAAAAGGCCCTGGGGGTGTTGGCTGACAGCGGCTGAACACGAGCCAGCAGTGTGCCCAGGTGGGCAAGAAGGCCAATGGCATCCTGGGCTGTATCAGAAACGGTGTGAGCAGCAGGAGCAGGGAGGGGATCGTGCCCCTGTACTCGGCACTCGTGAGCCCACACCTCGAGTACTGTGTCCAGTTCTGGGCACCGCAGTATGGGAAGGACATTGAGGTGCTGGAGCGAGTCCAGAGAAGGGCAGCGAGGCTGGTGAGAGGTCTGGAACACAGGCCTTATGGAGACCGGCTGGGGGAACTGGGGTTGTTTAGTCTGGAGAAGAGGAGACTGAGAGGAGACCTCATTGCCCTCTACAGCTACCTAAAAGGAGGGTGTAGTGAGGCTGGTGTTGGTCTCTTCTCCCAAATGACTAATGACAGGATGAGAGGAAATGGCCTCAAGTTGTGTCAGGGGAAGTTTAGGTTGGATGTTAGGAAGAAGTTCTTTCCTGAGAGGGTGGTTGGGCACTGGCACAGGCTGCCCAGGGAGGTGGTGGAGTCACCGTCCCTGGGGGTGTTCAAAAAACAGGTTGAGGAGGCACTTGAGGCCATGGTCTAATGGTCTAATGGTCAGGGAGACGATGGGATAAAGGTTGGACTTAATGACCCTGGAGGTCCCTTCCAACCATAATTATTCTATGATTCTATCATTCTAAGGTTGATAGAATGGTGAGACTATTTTTTACCTCCGTAGCAGGACCACCCTTCTCTTCCCCTTTTTGAGCATATGTCACAAAACATACACTTGCACATTTGAGTAACGGGGCATGTAAGAATACGCTGCTGTTTTCCCATTCCACTCTCTTCATTTAGCTCATAGAGAGCTGAGCAGTGCACTTTGTGGTAATAAGAGAGCACTTCAGCATTTACAGCACTGTCGGTGCGTAGTTGCCTTCATCCCCAACAAAGCCTTCCACAGGCTTTGTTGGTTTTGGTGCTCTCATACCTCAGATCTGTGGTTACCTACTGCATATACGATTGCTCTGCTTCTCCCAGAATGTCCTAATGCTACTAGTAACGATTGCATGCATAACTCTTGGTTTTCTGAAGATCCCAAAATGATTTACAAAAGCAGTGTATGCATTAGCCCCATTCAGCTGACAGGGGCCACTCAGGCACAGAGAAGTTGAGTGACTTGCCCAAGCTTACAGCAAGTCAAAGACAGAACCAAGGTCCCTTCTTTCCTGTTCCCCAGGCCCATTTCTGAACCAGGGATGTCTATCCCTTCTGTAGTCTACTAGTGGAAAGCAGGAGAGAGATCTTTCTGGCTTATAACTGAAGGACACAACAGAGGCTGGAGAAGAAAATTGAAATTGGAATCAAAATTAGATAATATGATTCCTTCCTTTCTGGCCATGCTCACCTTCATGGAAAGGACAACTTGTTTATTGTACTTGAAGTAGATCTGGAAGAGCCTAATAGTATCTCTGATATCAACGGCTTCATTATCCCAAAGACATTAAGGGACTGTGGAATGAAGTGGAAGAGAGATTTGTGCTCAAGGTTAGGAAGGAAGATAGTCCACAAAATAGGGCTAAATTTAATTTTAAAAACTATGTGGAGCTATTTCTTCTAATTAGCAAGAATAGCCTGAGGAGTTGTTGCATTTCATACTAGTCCTGTATGAGTAAAAGTCATGTTTTGTGAGCCATGCTTACTTTTAGAAGGGTTCACAGCCAGAAACAAAACCACACTGTAACAATAGTCATTAGAACTAGATATCCATTTCTAAATCCAGCCACTGTGCAGTGTACTCCAAACCATACACTAGAGGAATTAACCCACTGCATTACAAAGTTTCTTTCCCCATCCCCAGGAAAAACATGGTGAAACTGTGCAACAGGGCAGGAAGAGCAGGGAAGGAGAGCACTCAACTTGAGCAGAGGTGGGGGTCCTTAGTCTAAATAGAAACAAGAGCTCAGCTTCATAGCAACATTGGGTATAGTGTTGGGTATTTTTTCTTTTTTTTCTTTTTTTCTTAATGTTTTTTAAGTGCAGGCTGTTCTACCAGTGAGCTAGATTACAGTGGCAAAGAGAAAAGAATTAAATATGCATTTAACAACTTCTTAAACATTCATCCTGCTTTCCTTTGCCAAACACCTGTGAGCTCTGTCAGGGGCATGAGCACTTAGGGATATCCTGCTGATGCAATAGCTTCATGGCTTTAAAAACAGAGGTCCACCTCTACTAGGAAATGGACTAATTGCCAACAGTAGCTGTTAGCAGTGACTCCCCCTCTGTCAAAAGGATTTTAATTGCCAGTATTGATAGTACAAACCTGTAGGATGTTGTCATGGGCAGCAGAGTACCTGTGTAGCTGAGTGTGGCAGTTCTCACTTTCTGTATTGGTATTTCAAAGTTTTGTCCCATCTACATCAGCACTTAAATTACCTTCAGCATTCACTGAGGTGGGTAATTAGTAACCAGTCACTTTCCTAGTATCAGCTCAGGGTCATTTCCTTAATGTAATTAGACCCTCAGAGGGGGCTGTTCACAGTGCCTTCTACTTTCACTTTTTTCCAGGGTTTGTTGAGGACACAGCCCCAGAAAACTTTAGGGTTAAGCCCTGATTTAAAAAAAAAAAAAAAGAAGAAAAAAGGAAAGAGAGAGAGAGCCCTCAAATTATAAGGAATTTTTTAAATGTATATAAACAGAAGTCCTCTCCCTTTCCTCCTCTCCAAAAATTAAACTATTTCAGAAAAATATAATTTTTTAAAATATATATATGTATAAAATAAGATACCCAGAGGCACTGGTTTGCAGCAGGGCTTAATTTCCAGCTAAAATAAAAATCAAATCCAGGCATTCTGAATGTGGCACAAACGCAGCACCCAAAATCATTAACTCTTGCACCTTTTCTAATATATCCCAAACCAGTCAGACTTGTTTTTCAAAATTTTGTAGTAAAATAAAAAAGTGCTCTTTGAGGAAAATCTATGCAATTAAACAGCAGTTGCTTAACCCCTGAAAAACAGAGGCTTATAACAGAAGTGCTGATAGACCCTTAACCACAGCATCATTAGCAGCAGGTGCTGTTAGAGTTCTTAGTTTTCTAAATAGTTTTAATGTAAACAGTATTCTTAAGCTCTAAGTGTAGCATAATGGTTGGGATTTGCTCTTTAATTCTTTTTACTAGAAAGATACAGCTCATTTAAAATAGCTGATAGATACATGAAGTGCTGGGGTCTGAGCCCTGAATTAAGGGTGACATATGGGTGGTCCCCATGGCCCTTCAAAAGGAGGGGATGAGTTTGCCTTTTGGCTTTCCTCCAAGGTGCAGCTGACCTTGTAAGGAAAGCCCTTGGGTAAACAAGCCCCAGGTGCCCCCATTGGGTCAATGAGTGCCAGGTTCCTGCTGTGGGGATAAAAGCTGGGCCCACTTGCAGGAAGGGTGGGGTGTCTGTCTGTGAGGTGGCTGCACTGTGCAGAGTTTCCTGGTGGGGAAGGACCTCCTGACTCCTCATGCAACTGGATCCCAGTCAGGTCTGGTACGTACAAACGTGGGCTTTGTGGGGAGGCAACATGGGGTTACTTCTGTCATATGTAACTGCCTTGTTCTCCTGGTTGTCTCCCATTTTCTCTGTGGGTTATCTCGTGTCTCTGTTTGTTCCATCTATTATGAGCAATACTGTGTCATTCCTGGGGTCGCTGGGGTTGATATTTATTATTTGTGATCTGACTTGTTTGTACCCCTAGCAATCCCCTATATTCTGACCCCTTTACGTGAAATAGAACTTACTCACTGGATTGTTGTTCTGCTGCTGGCTGTGTCTTTTGTACTGGGCCTACTAATTGGCAAAACAATACAGAAAGCATAAATATACAGTAAGTTTATACACTGATTGTGCTAAATGCAGCAATACAAAGAAGCAAACAGGAACACAAATGGTAACACAATAAAACTGTATTACGTTTGTGTTTCAAATATTACAATACATTATATACAATAGTCCAAAATAAACATCTCATGCCAAATGACGCAAAAAGAAACAAAAACCCAAACAAACCAAAAACCCCAAGAGCAAGCAAAAAGAATCCAGCTGTATGTACAGTACCTCTTTAATTAACATTCAACTCTGAACTGGAGCAATTTTCACTACATACAGATGCAGTCCGCCTTTTATTTCATGCAACCATTCTGCTTCCCTATATCAATGCTATTCAGTAGGTTCCTGTGTTGTTTCTTATATACATGTTGAGCAAAAAAGATAAAAGAACGTAGTGCTTTGTATTCTTAATGATGTGGCATCAGATCAGTGAACCTGGGGTGCATAACCTTCTCTCATTAAACCTTCCTCCTAGTTTGTCTGGCACAGAATCATGTTGTTCTTCAGGAAAAATTTGTCTCCAATGCAAAATCTGAAATCACAATAATGGGGGGAAAAAAGGTAGTTTCAGGATGAATTGATACAATCTTACATGTAAGGGCTGTACAGCAAGTGTTCAGGATTTTGTTGTACCGACCACATGGCTCACATCTCTGCTGTCGCAGCGCTCACAGACACATGTGCATGTATGTGAAAGCAGAGGAATTGTTCTGGTATCGGAATTAATCCTGTGCTTTCAACAAAATCTGGTGCATTCAAGCGCTTTTGCTTCCTTAGCCAAAGACTTCATTCAAAGCCCACCAAATACTGTGGGAGTCTTGGATCAGGTCAGTAGCACACAGATAAAACAGAATAAATATCCCAGACTACTGAGTTGAGTGAAAAGTAAATGTCCTGCTTTCATGCAATTCAGAATGAAAACAAAATGATCGTCTGCAGTATGAAGCTCAGCTGAGGTGCGTTACGTTTGTCTTGTGCAGACATACAAGTAAGAATTTCTAGTTATATTCCTATTGGATACTTTAATAGAATTGATTTAAACCGCTGGTTCTGAGAACCTTTCCTAGCATGCACACAACTTTACATATATTGTGGTGCAAACTAGAGACACACAGGCAGGTATGCAGAGAAACCTTTTTCTTTTTTCCTGTAGGAGCTGATTATCAATTTAGTTACTCAGCTAACTACTCTCTCTCTCTTGTGGTATCAGCATACCTACCTTGTTATATTATTATGTGCATCGCAATGATTTGATTGCTACAAAACACTACTGAGATGTGTAATTTGATTTTCTCTGATGAGTAGGAAAATCATGTAATGTTAACACCCCTGGCTGGCTGGCTTCAAACTCCGAGTGAAGTAAGATTTCCCAGCTAAGCAGCGTGGTTGAACATAAGAAGGCTCTTCACTGACACCCCCCTCAACCCTTCCCCCCCCCGCCCTGACAAAGCCAATCTTCTTGAAGATACTTTGGCCCTATTCACTTGATCCCTATGTATAGAAAAAGAGTTTCCCTAGTGACTGCCTTGGCAGGGTTATGTGCCTTTGTTTATAGTGAACTCTCCAGCTACAAAATATATTGGGAGGCACTGCTCACATTATTCCAATTAAAATGAAAGAAAGTAACCTAAATGAACCCCTTAACACTGATGTGAATAAATGAAACCAGTTTCTACCAGCTAATTATGGATCTCTCTACATAAAGTATTGTTTAATGTGTAACAGATTATAACGTCCTTTTTTGTATAATTTCCAAATGGTGACATCTTGGACACAATTAGGGTCAGATATAAATGCTTGTGGTGTTTACGGTAGATTTAACAACAGAGTAGCTATGGGAATAGCTGTATATGTATTTAATTGTAACAATTTAACCTCCAAATAGTAGTGCCTGCTGTAGTTGACCCAGTAAAACTATGTAAATGACACAGGTTGACCCACCTGACCTCTGATAGTGGTGTCTCTTTATCAGATAGTCAATTTCTAATGATGTTCAAGCAGAAATCTTGATGAATTGTTGCAGATTAAATTGTGTATTGAAAGCAGTCCTTTAATGTTTTGTGAAGTTGGAGGTTTAAATGAGTCGCAGTTGGACTGATTTACAGTTGTGAAGACTGGAATGCTAGACAAACAGTGAACCCATTTATTTTCCAACTGGGTAGCTTTGGAAATTTATCCTTATGCTAGCTAAGGAGATAGAGGGAAAACAGTGTAATAAAAAAGTGTATTGAAAAGAATTAGATCTGCTTTTAAAGGAAAATTGGTTTGTTTATTTGTGAACTTTTTTTTTTTCCTGTAGGATTATTGCCTGCTGCCAATGATGATTGAAAATAGAGATTATGGGATGATCCCAAAATCTTTAAGTTATTTATGATCAAGACTCTTTTATAGAATTTACAGGTTCCTGCTATCCTCCCCACCCCAATTCTGGTATAATAGGCTACTAACAACACAAAAGTACTTTGAGTAGGTGTGGCGAAATGCAGAATTCTTGAAGCAAACAAGTTCTTTGGCAGTTTCTCTAGTTCCATCCTTTGTATTTTTGTCAATCAACAAAAAAGTTGACCAAAAATATTTTTTGTGCATTTTACCTGATTAGGTAAAAGAGTCTTAACTAGTGCTAATATTTAAAAGTGTTTTTCCCAAAGAAGTCACACTTAAATTCTTCTTAGTTTCTCTTAAAGGAACATATAGATTAATATTCCATTCCATTACAGTTAGCCTGAGGATTACTGATGGGGACTGAGCAGGAGACATCCAGCCAGCAATGCCCACCCCATCAGAGGGTTATTGTGCAGCAGGGCAGCTCTCATCACTGGTCAGGCACTAGTGGGGAGGCACAACCACCTCTGCTAGCAGCAGAAAGCACCAACTCCGAACCGTGAGTGTTTTTCAGCTACATATTCCTTTGTGTTTCAGTGTAATACAGAACTTAGAGGACTAATTTGTTTAAAATGTTTAGTAAATGAAAACTATGCAGCTGAACTGCAATTCACGTGCATGGCAATACTTTCACATGTGACTTGCAGTATTGCTTGCATTAAAATCCTGGCCAAAGAATTTTTTTTTCTCATCCCTCAGAGAAGTGCCACAGGTTGAATTAAACTACACCAGCTACACGAGGGAGCCAGGATGCCTTTCCCAATAAAAAATGTCAATGCCTTTTACTTTTGCTATGTTAATATGTCAAGCCAGAAATGCTCTACCTATGTCTACATGGAATTTGATAGCTTTATGCATGAGTGGCTTTAAACATACACAGTTCCACAAATCATTTACCATCCAAATGTACAGCTGTCTTGTGGAGAGGCTGCCAGTGGCCTGTCTAGACACGCTTGGCTGTGTGATAACCTGTGGGGTGGGGGACTGTCTGTGTGGTAAGACACCCTGTGGGTTCATTTGGGGTTGCATTTGCACACTGAGGGGTGTGATAATCTGTGCCTTGGGGGAAACCTGTTACTCCTGATACTTACAGTTCAAATTCTGCAACTGTTTTTATATTGTGCAAGTTCAGTGACTGAAACACATTGGCAAAGACTGATGGCGAGTCTTGCATGTGCCCCTGGGTATTAAATGTGTGAATTATGCACTCATTAGCTGACAAGAGGTAAGCACTAGGTGAAAAACATTTAAAGGTGGCATGCTAGCTCCCAAGTACAATGAGACCAGGTAACTAGATGGCTGAAATATAACAAATTCCATCCATCCAAATTTTCAACCTTAATTGACTCTCAAAAGCAGATTTAGCCTCTTCTGAAGTCAAAGAACTAAATCTTGCAACTACTTCAGATTGGTTTTGCACACTCTAGGATTTAAACCTGCCTCACCTTTAAAGTGGAAGGGTAAATTCAAGCCTAGCCTTCCACCTCTGGCAAGTGTTTTATTTTTCATGGAATTGGCATAGGATGTAAATCAGAGCACAATTTGGGCATGTATATCAAATGGAGTCAAGGAGCATATTGAGATGCCACTGGGTTAGGAGTATATAATGAGGCAAGACTATTACTCTTCTAGCAGACAGATGGTAGTCTTCAGCCTTCCCTAAAACCCTCACCCAATTTATTTAATAAGCATGCAAGATGAACGGGGGGAAATATACAATAGGCTGCATTAACATGCCAGATTGGACTTACTGGCATAAATTGATAATACTACTTTTGACACGACTGTGACATTAGTAGAATGACCATTATAATTAACCTACATCCTAGAACTCCTGTCATATTTTACAATGGCAAAAGGAAGGCCATTTATATTACAAAATGACCTCTTTTATCACCTTTTTTGGAAGGGGAAGGTGTGCCTAGACTAATCACTTCAATTTTGAGAAACAGCTATTTCATTGTTCAGAACAGATATTTAAGGAGATCTCACTGCTGTCTGTCATCTTTTCTGATGTACAGGATGCATGTCAAGGTACTGAAGACTTCTTAAGAAAGCGAGAAAAATATTGCTGTGACAAAGATGGCTGTGTGAAGTGCCTCCTCTGGTAATGTCAGACCTTTGTTGTTGTAGAAAGAAACAAAATCTGGAAGCATTTAATTCATTTCCCCTAGGATAAAGAAAGCTCAGGCTTATCCCACCCACACCCTTCTAGGTCTCTGCCAGGCGGAGGAAGGCCAAACTGGATGTGGGAACCCAGAGAGAGCTCCCAGGAAAGGATGCAGTTGTGCAGGCTGCAGGGAATGCCACAGCATCCCCCTGTAACAGGGGCTGTGTGCGCTGTGAGCAGGTGAATGATGTGCTCAGCCGAGCAGCACAGCTGCAAGATCTGGTTGAAAGGCTTCAAGCCAAAGCAGAAAGGCATCAGGGAGGCTGAGATGGAGATAGACGGGTGGAGCCAGGCTCTGCCCTCCCTGCAGCAGAAATGGGAGCACCCGCCAGAAAACACCCAGCATGGAGGGGCCCCTGTACTCTGCCCCTCTCAGGAGGATGACAGAATCCAAAATGAAAGGGGTGAGTGGAGGCAAGTTAATGGCCGTGGCAGAAGGCGAGCGCCCTCCTTGCCCACCTTCGCCTCCCCAGGTGCCTCTGAGAAATAGACAGGAGGCCCTGGTGGAACACAGCCAGACTAGTGAGGATGTGGTGGATAGGCAACCTACATCAGAGGTCTCACCACAGACAGGTAAACCTACCAGCCATTTAACCACCTCTTCCCCAAGGAAGAAGAGTGCTAGTTGTTGGGGACTCGCTCCTGAAGGGAACTGGGGGCCCAATATGCAGAGCTGCCCTCATCACAGGGAGGTCGCCAGTCTGCCTGGAGCCCGGATCAGGGATATCACCCAGGAACTCCCCAGCCTGGTGCAGCCAACAGACTGCTACCTGCTACTGATCTTCCAGACAGGAGGGGAGGAAGCTGCATCCCGTAGCCTGAGGGGGATGAAGAAAGACTTCAAGGCCTTGGGACGGTTGGTGAAAGAGTCTGGGGCGCAGGTTATCTTCTCCTCCCTCCTTCCATTTCCAGGTGATGACACAGGACAGAATAGGAGGATTCATTCCGTAAAGGCCTGGCTACAGGACTGGTGCTACAGGCAGGGCGTTGGGTTCTTTGGTAATGGCTGGTTTTATAAGACAAGACACCTGACAGTAATACCTGGGGAAGGCTTATCTTGCAGGGGCAAAAGGGTCCTGGGACAGGTGGTAGCAGGGCTCATTCGGAGAGCTTTAAACTAGATTCGAAGGGGGATGGGGTTGTAGCTGGCCTTGCACCACTGGGGCAGGGCTCTGGTACTGATGAAGACCAGGGGGCCTCCCACCCCCTAGGGTGAAATCAGCGGGCTCAGCTCGCTCCCTGAAATGCCTGTACCCCAATGCACGCAGCACGGGGAATGAACAGGAGGAGTCAGAAATCCGTGTTCGGTCGGGGGGTTATGATCTCGTGGTGATTACGGAGACGTGGTGGGACAGCTCGCGTGCCTGGAACGTGGACAGGGATGGCTGTGTCCTTGTCAGGAAAGACAGGCCAGCGAGGCGAGGTGGTGGAGTTGCTGTTTACGTGAGGGAGCAACTAGGGTGTATTGAGTTCTGGCCAGGGGCGGATCAGGAGCGAGTGGAGAGCTTGTGGGTGCAAATTACGGGGCAGGCTGGCATGGGTGACCATAGAATAGAATCATAGAATCATTATGGTTAGAAGGGACCTCCAGGGTCATCAAGTCCAACCTTTATCCCATCATATTCCTAACCATTAGACCATGGCCTCAAGTGCCTCCTCAACCTGTTTTTTGAACACCCCCAGGGACGGTGACTCCACCACCTCCCTGGGCAGCCTGTGCCAGTGCCCAACCACCCTCTCAGGAAAGAACTTCTTCCTAACATCCAACCTAAACTTCCCCTGACACAACTTGAGGCCATTTCCTCTCATCCTGTCATTAGTCATTTGGGAGAAGAGACCAACACCAGCCTCACTACACCCTCCTTTTAGGTAGCTGTAGAGGGCAATGAGGTCTCCTCTCAGTCTCCTCTTCTCCAGACTGAACAACCCCAGTTCCCCCAGCCGGTCTCCATAAGGCCTGTGTTCCAGACCTCTCACCAGCCTCGCTGCCCTTCTCGGGACTCGCTCCAGCACCTCAATGTCCTTCCCATACTGCGGTGCCCAGAACTGGACACAGTACTCGAGGTGTGGGCTCACGAGTGCCGAGTACAGGGGCACGATCCCCTCCCTGCTCCTGCTGCTCACACCGTTTCTGATACAGCCCAGGATGCCATTGGCCTTCTTGCCCACCTGGGCACACTGCTGGCTCGTGTTCAGCCGCTGTCAGCCAACACCCCCAGGGCCTTTTCCGCCAGGCAGCTTTCCAGCCACTCTGCCCCAAGCCTGGAGCGCTGCATGGGGTTGTTGTGGCCCAAGTGCATGACCCGGCACTTACCCTTGTTAAACCTCATGCAATTGGCCTCAGCCCATCGCTCCAGCCTGTCCAAATCCCGCTGCAGGGCCTCCCTACCCTCAGGCAGATCGACACTCCCACTCAGCTTCGGGTCCTCTGCAAATTTACTGAGGGTGCATTCGATCCCCTCATCCAGGTCATCCATAAAGACATTCAACAAGACTGGCCCCAAGACCGAGCCCTGAGGGACACTGCTTGTGACCGGTCTCCATCTGGGTTTAACTCCCTTCCCCACAACTCTCTGGGCTCGGCCAGCCAGCCAGTTTTTAACCCAGCAAAGAGTCCACCTGTCTAGTCCATGAGCCGCCAGCTTCTGCAGCAGAATGCTGTGGGACACAGTGTCAAATGCCTTCCTGAAGTCCAGGCAGACAACATCCACCGCTTTTCCCTCACCCACGAGGCGGGTCACCTGATTAGAGAAGGAGATCAGGTTGGTTAAACAGGACTTGCCCTTCGTGAACCCATGCTGGCTGGACCTGATCCCCCCGTTGTCCTGCACTTGCCGCGTGATCTCCCCCAACATGAACCGTTCCATAACCTTCCCTGGCACCGCGGTCAGGCTGACAGCCTGGGGTTCCCCGCATCCTCCTTCCTGCCCTTCTTGTAGATGGGGTCACATGGGCAAGTCTCCAGTCATCCGGGACCTCCCCCGATAACCAGGACTGCTGAGAGATGATGGAGAGCGGCTTGGCAAGTTCCTCCCCCAGCTCCCTCAGCACTCTCGGGTGGATCTCATCCGGAGAGGAGAACCGGTCTGGCCATTAAGACCGAAGCAAAGAAGGCATTAAGTACCTCAGCCTTTCCTCATCCTTGGTAACAATGTTCCCCCTCGCATCCAATAAGGGATGGAGATTCTCTCTGGTTCTCTTTTAATTGTTAATATTTTTGTAAAAACTCTTCTTATTATCTCTTGCAGCAGTGGCCAGGCTGAGTTCTAGCTGAGCTTTTGCCCCCGTAATGTTCTTCCTACACAACCGAACTAAATCCCTACACTCTTCCTGAGTAGCCTGCCCCTTCTTCCAAAGGTGGTAGACTCTCTTCTTTCTCCTAAGTCCCTCACAGGTTGGTACTGGGACCAGTACTATTCAATATATTCATCAGTGATTTGGATGAGGGAATAGAGTGCTCTGTCAGCAAGTTTGCTGATGACACCAAACTGGGAGGAGTGGCAGACACACTAGAAGGCTGTGCTGCCATCCAGAGAGACCTGGACAGGCTGGAGAGTTGGGTGGGGAGAAATGTAATGAAATATAACAAGGGCAAGTGTAGAGTCCTGCATCTGGGGAAGAACAACCCCATGTGCCAGGATAAGTTGGGGGCTGACCTGCTGGAGAGCAGTGTAGGGGAAAGGGACCTGGGGGTCCTGGTGGACAGCAGGGTGACCATGAGCCAGCAATGTGCCCTTGTGGCCAAGAAGGCCAATGGCATCCTGGGGTGTATTAGGAGGATGAACTTCTTCCCAGTGAGCGTAACAGAACACTGGCACAGGCTGCCCAGAGAGGGTGTGGAGTCTCCTTCTCTGGAGACATTCCAAACCCACCTGGACATGTTCCTGTGTGACCTGACCTAGGTGTTCCTGCTCTGGCAGGGGGATTGGACTAGATGATCTTTTGAGGTCCCTTCCAATCCCTAACATTCTCTGATTCTGTGAACAGATCTAAAAGAGCTCAAGAACATTATTTTGCATACAAAGGGGCAGCACGGAATAAATAAAGAAATTTCAATTGCTATCTTATAAACTCATCCTCACTCGGAATCTGGTTTGGTTTTGATTAGCTTAACTAGGGGAGGAAAAAAGGATCCTGAGAAGGGTGACAGAAATTATTAATGCTGTAGTGACTGACAAGATTATTCAGTTTAAAAGAAAAGAAAAAGAGGTTTCTTATCGGATACAAAAAACCTCCAAAACTGGTGATAGGTCAGGTGTCTTGCATTTCTGTGTTTTACTGTTATACATGTAATGAAATCAAAAGATTTAAAACTCTTTATTAATGAGAGTATGTAGTCAGTGGGATGCTTTGCCATAGGAACCGCATAAGAGAGAAGTTGGAGCATCCACGAAATAGGATTTATTATAAAAAACAACCAAATTAATTCTTCAGAGTGCTACTAGTCCCAAATTGCAAGGAAGAAAGGGACCCTACAGGCAGTCTATTTTATTAGGCTCCGTGAGAGCTATTGCGATATAATCAGGATAGGGGCCACTTTTGAGAATTTCTGAGATTCTTTGAAACTTATGGAATTGCTTCCCGTTTTGACTAGATGGACTAGACCATATTTCAGGTAAATCAATTCTTTTGTTCCCAACCTAAGACTCCTGTAAGACTATTTCAGCAACCCTTTGCTCAAAGTACATGCAGAGTAAAAATCAAAGAAGAGACTAGATTGAAGGCTCAGGAATGACAAGCATAAGAATTATTAAATATCCCCAGAAAGCTCTGTTTCCAAAGCATGTAGAAGCACTTTTTCAGGGGGATCAGTGGCCCTAGGGCATAGTATGATGTATATTAGCCGCCAAGTGAAATTGTATATTAGTTCATGCTTGTGATGGTAAAAGAGGAATATTAAAAATAATCACAACAGCTTTGCTTTCAGGGGGGAAAAAGAGGAAAGTACACTTCTTCCCATCCAAGAGTGCTAACTATGATGAAAATCTTTTGCACTCAGGGTAACAAACATTGTCTGCTTTGCTTGACTGATGAAGATTAGCTGACTTCTTACATTAAAGAAGTCTGTCTTGTATGGGCTGAAGTGATAAGAGAATAACTAAGTGCTAATTGTGCATAACCAACACTCAAGATATGCAACCCCATTATGGCATGTAATAAATGAAGTGAATAGCAGAAATATATTAGGCACTTTAATAATGATACTAGAATCATGGTTGGAAAAAAACAGGATAAGAAGGACATTGAGGTGCTGGAGCGAGTCCAGAGAAGGGCAGCGAGGCTGGTGAGAGGTCTGGAACACAGGCCTTATGGAGAGCGGCTGGGGGAACTGGGGTTGTTCAGTCTGGAGAAGAGGAGACTGAGAGGAGACCTCATTGCCCTCTACAGCTACCTAAAAGGAGGGAGTAGTGAGGCTGGTGTTGGTCTCTTCTCCCAAATGACTAATGATAGGACGAGAGGAAATGGCCTCAAGTTGTGTCAGGGGAAGTTTAGGTTGGATATTAGGAAGAAGTTCTTTCCTGAGAGGGTGGTTAGGCACTGGCACAGGCTGCCCAGGGAGGTGGTGGAGTCACCGTCCCTGGGGTTGTTCAAAAAACAGGTTGAGGAGGCACTTGAGGCCATGGTCTAATGGTCTAGTGGTTAGGGAGATGATGGGATAAAGGTTGGACTTGACCCTGGAGGTCCCTTCCAACCATAATTATTCTTTGATTCTATGATTCTATATGGTTGATGCTTCAGAACAAAGTGTCAGGTTTGGATCCTTGGGATTTTTATAACTTACAGTTAGGATATGGAAAGAAAAATATGGCATAAGAAGTCCAGTGCTGCTACAGAGAAAATGGTGGGAACAACATCTTTTAAATTTAATTGATAACAGTTCTGGCAACAGGAAGAAACAACATGTATTTTAAAGGAAATACATGTTATAAAAAAGAAAAATTAAAGTGAAATTAATATAAAAATAACAAATGGTACTTTTTTTTTCTGCAGAAAAGTATCTCGAAGTCCTTTATAGATGTTAATTAATTAAACTTGAGAGACAGCTTTTTGAAGGAGAGGACGTAACATTATTCTTGTTTATTGAAGCGGAATTTGAGGCACAAAAAGTTTTCTGGCCAAGGTCATGAAAGATCTTCTGTATCAGTCCCAGGAAAAGTAGCCAGTTCTCACTCTCAGTCTTAGGTTTCCACTACTGGTAGGTGTTTCCTTTTCACTTGAATGTATTCCCGCACTGGTGCCGTACTAGCACTTATTTTATGGAACAGACCCAAGAAATTCTCTTACCTCTGATTACAAAGTTGACATGCAAAACAGTCCAGGTGATAAACATTGTCCTTTGCTCTCATCACCATCTCAAAAGCAGGTATGAGCTTACTGCAGGCAGCACAGTTTCCTGTAACACCAAATAACCTGGAGATAAAGAAATATATTCCTGAAGATGCTTAACTGAAAACAAAACCATATTTTAGGGTTTTAATTTTTTTTTTCCCAGCAGTTGCCTGGCCTTTGATTGACTTCCCAGCACACCTCCCTTTGGAAAGGCTGGTCTTTGGTGGTACAAGTCTGCCCAATTTACAATATAAAGCCATAGTCCTTTTTGCTGGAGAGAGCTTTATGAAGCAGTGACAGACTAATATTGCACCTATTGTGATGTTGTTTTTTTTTTTTTTCTGCAGGTTATACTGACCTTTCTGGATAAGAAGGAACATCTTAAACTAAACAAAGAAGTATTAAACACATTAAGAATGTTACATAACTGCACGGGCAGAGGTCAAGCTGTTTGCATACACAGGAAGAGTCTTCTGCTTGGATCCTGCCATACAGGCGGGAGCCACATAACCTTGGCTTTTGCTGCTATTTATTATTAAGACACACTTTAGCTAGAAAAGAAATAACACTTGAAAAAGCCAATACTCTTCATATTTTTGACATCTAGTGCTAAAAGCTTTACCACTATTATTAAAAGAACATTTTATGAACAAGTCATTTAAATTGTCAGAAAGCATTAGCGGTTCATGCACCTTACAACCCTATACCATAGTTATTGCTATGATTATGTTATTCAGGTAGCACATTAAAATAAATGAGGCTGTAAACTATATATAGTCACATCAGGAGTAGAAGTGTAAAATACTGTAAGAACAATATGAAATGCTGTTTTTGCCAGACATCTCTATATTATTTTTTTTTTTAATTCTCTTTGTTAAAGACTTCAATACTTTTTAAGTGGGTGTATTAAAAAAAAAAAATCACATATATGCATCCTTTTGTAACATAGAAGGATTATAATGAACAAGAAAAAATACGTTAGCTCTACATGGCAGCAATCTTTGAAACTAAGTTTATTTAAACTACTTAATAGTTGTGATGGATTATTAAAAGTAATGCTCTGCTTGCGCATAGCAGTTAATGCTGTTTTTAACTATGAAGCATGCTAGATGAAAACACCACATCTGCCAGTTTTCTTTTTTAACTCAGCATCAGGCTGACAGCAGAAAAATATAATGGCTCTCAAGGGAAACACCAAATTAAAAGCAGTTCTAAACTAATGAATTCAAAGGTGCTCTGTAGAAAATTCAGTTTCATTCATTCATAAAAATGAATGCAGTTTTTTAATCACATCCCTCCATTTTACTGAATTTCATGGGTTACCAACAAGCCTACTTAATTCCAAATCCTTTTACCTTCTGCTTCTACTTAAGATGTGCTGCCTACATAGTATATGCCTGTTGTTTTGGTTTTTTTTTTTCAAGTTGTGAACTTTTTTCTCCTGTCAGAGACGCTGGTTACTGGAATCACTGGGAGAAGTTCTGGGACAAGTCCATCTTCATCAGCTCTTTTTAGCATGACTCAAGTCAACCTCCAGTTCTGTTAAGTCTGATTACTAAAATTATAGATTAAACAAATTATAAATATTCCCTTTGTAGAACATTCTGTTCCAGATCTATCTCCATTATGCATGGGTTTTGCTAAGGTTATCTAAATCTCACTCAGACTCCCATTTCTCATCTCTAGGGACACAAGACTTAGTTGCCTTCCATAGTCACCGACTGGCTTTGCATTAGGAAAGACTAAACCCACCAACCAGAGGCCCAGCTCTGTTTTCCTTCACATCTGTGTAGAAGATGGTGGTAGTTGTATGAGGAAAGCAGATCAGGCTGCAAAAGGTACTGAGTAAGGACTGTAGGTACATAGTACTGTCATTCTATATGGTTACAGCAAAAGGAAAGTCAGACTTTAAGGCTCTACAGCAGCAACATGTAAACACAAACATGAGAACAGTCCCACCGCCTCCAAGCTCAGTGTGGAGGGATCAGATAGCACCTCAGTGCTTAGGTAGTTTAGGTGCAGCAACTGAATGCTTGAGAGACAGCTCAGAAGCCTTGCTGGAGGGTGCAAGGGGCAGGCTGTGTCACCTTCCTCGCCCATGCCCTCTTTGTAGGAGTGTGTCTGTGTGCGTGAGAAAGTGGAAATCCATTACAGCTAGAATCATAGTTTGTGTGTTGCAGAGCAGTGAAACAATTTAGGATTGTCATTCCGTACTGCAAAGGATGGAGATTTACTGCGCCAGAGTCCACTATGTACAGACTTCCACAGTCCTGAAATAAAAGACCCCCACAGAAGCTGCTTCAGCTAAGCACCAATTATATTAAAATTTTTCAATTACGTAAAGGGAAGGAGGTCTTCCTTGCTGTTAATTCTTCCCCCACCACATACAAAAAAACCATGAGAGATTTATGTTAGCTATTGTTAATTTTGGATAAAGCTGTTTATATGAAGAACATAGTTTTCTCCCATTAATAATAATAATAAAAAACCCACAATGCCATTTTGAAATTCTGGACAGTTTCTCCCAGTTTCAATTGCTCTTGGTCCCTGAGCAATTATCAGCTACCTGATTAGAATTTGTTTCCACACAAACCATTGATTATCAGCCTATTACTAAGCAAATGACAGTTAATTACCCACTACATTAACCACTGGGACCTGAGACCTGCTTCGGCTGCCATCAGTCAACATGATAAATGTGGCAAGTTCAGTAATGCATGGTCAGCCCTGAGCTGCCTGCTATAGTGTGAACAACCCTCAATCTCACTTCCAGGCCCAGGAAAATCTATGGCAATCTGCATAATTACAAGATCCGGGTTAATAAAAGACAAGGGAGTTGATGAGGCTTTCTACAGGCAGCTGAAAGCAGCCTCACAACTACAGGCCTTGGTCCTCATGGGGGATTTTAACTACCCCGATATCTGCTGGAAGACTTACACAGCCAGCCATTCACAGTCTAGGAGGTTCCTCCAGTGCATTGATGACAACTACTTAATGCAAATGGTGGACAAGCCGACTAGGAGAGGAGCACTGCTGGATCTTGTACTCACCAACAAGGAGGGTCTTGTTGAAGCAGTGATGGTCGATGGCAGCCTTGGCTGCAGTGATCATGAGATGGTGGAGTTCAGGATCCTGTGTGGGAGGAATAGAGTACCTAGCAAGACCAGAACCCTGGACTTCCGCAGGGCCAACTTTAGCCTCCTCAATCAATTGTTAAGGGAAGACCCATGGGACAGGGTGCTGGATGGTAAAGGGGCTCAAGATAGTTGGTCAACATTCAAGGACCACTTCTTGCAAGCTCAGGATCAGAGCGTCCCAATGGGTATGAAATCAAGTAAGGGAGCTAGGAGACCTGCATGGTTAAACAAGGAACTGCTGGGCAAACTTAGGTGGAAAAAAAGAATTTATGGATCATGGAAAGAGGGGCTAGTCACTTGGGAGGAATATAGGACAGTTGTCAGAGGATGTAGAAAGGCAATTAGGAAAGCTAAGGCCTCCTTGGAACTTAACCTTGCAAGCCAGGTCAAGGATAATAGAAAGGGCTTTTTCAAATACATAGCTAATAAAACTAACACTAGAGGCAATATAGGCCCACTGATGAATGAGGTGGGTGCCCTAGAGACAGAGGATATAAAGAAGGCAGAGGTGCTGAATGCCTTCTTTGCCTCTGTCTTTACTCCTGCAGGCTTTCCCCAGGAGCCCCTGATCCCTGTAGCCCCAGAAGAAGTCAGGATAAAGGAGGAATTTGCCTCGGTAGATGAGGATTGGGTTAGGGATCAGTTGAGCAATCTGGACATCCATAAATCGATGGGACCAGATGGAATGCACCCAAGGGTGCTGAGGGAGCTGGCAGAGGTCATTGCTAGGCCACTCTCCATCATCTTTGGTAAGTCATGGGGAACAGGAGAGGTGCCTGAGGACTGGAGGATAGCAAATGTCACTCCAATCTATAAGAAGGGCAAGAAGGACGACCCAGGTAACTATAGACCGGTCAGCCTCACCTCCATCCCTGGAAGGGTGATGGAACAGCTTGTTCTTGGCACTATCTCTAGGCATATCAAGGAAGAGGGGGTCATTAAGAGCAGGCAACATGGTTTTACCAAGTGTAAGTCATGTTTGACCAAGCTTATTGCCTTCTATGAGGAAATAACTAGGTGGATAGATGATGGTAGAGCGGTAGATGTGGTTTATCTTGATTTCAGTAAAGCATTTGACACTGTCTCCCACAGCATCCTCGTAGATAAGCTGATAAAGTATGGGTTTGGTGATCAGGTAGTGAGGTGGATTGTGAACTGGCTGAAGGAAAGAAGCCAGAGAGTTGTGGTCAATGGGACGGAGTCTAGTTAGAGGCCTGTGACTAGTGGAGTCCCTCAGGGGTCGGTACTGGGACCGGTGGTGTTCAATATCTTCATCAACGACCTGGATGAGGGTACAGAATGTATCCATCCTCAGCAAGTTTGCTGATGACACCAAACTGGGAGGAGTGGCTGACACACCAGAGGGTTGTGCTGCCATTCAAGGAGACCTTGATAGGTTGGAGAGTTGGGCGAGGAGAAACTTAATGAAATTCAACAAGGGCAAGTGTAGAGTTTTGCATCTGGGGAAGAACAACCCCATGTACCAGTACAGGTTGGGGGCTGACCTGCTGGAGAGCAGTGTAGGGGAAAGGGACCTGGGGGTCCTGGTGGACAGCAGGATGGCCAAGAAGGCCAATGGCATCCTGGGGTGTATTAGAAAGGGGGTGGTTAGTAGGTCAAGAGAGGTTCTCCTTCCCCTCTATTCTGCCCTGGTAAGGCCACATCTGGAGTATTGGGTCCAGTTCTGGGCCCCCCAGTTCAAGAAGGACAGGGAACTGCTTGAGAGAGTCCAGCGCAGAGCCACAAAGATGATGGAGGGAGTGGAACATCTCCCTTCTGAGGAAAGGCTGAGGGAGCTGGGTCTCTTTAGCTTGGAGAAGAGGAGACTGAGGGGTGACCTCATTAATGTCTATAAATATGTAAAGGGTGAGTGTCATGAGGATGGAGCCAGGCTCTTCTCAGTGACATCCAATGATAGGACAAGGGGCAATGGGTACAAGCTGGAACATAGGAGGTTCCACATAAATGTGAGGAAGAACTTCTTCCCAGTGAGGGTGACAGAACACTGGAACAGGCTGCCCAGAGAGGTTGTGGAGTCTCCTTCTCTGGAGACATTCAAACCCACCTGGACATGTTCCTGTGTGACCTGACCTAGGTGTTCCTGCTCTGGCAGGGGGATTGGACTAGATGATCTTTTGATGTCCCTTCCAATCCCCAACATTCTGTGATTCTGTGAAATGATTTGTTGCATCTAAACAAAGTCCTTGGAATGGGCCTGGTCTCCTGTGGCTGCCCAGGCTGCAGTTGTGCCACCGGTGTGCTTCCTGCTACAACGTGCACAAAACTGATCTCCAATGCTGTATCCTTTCAGTTTGTTGCCCTCCAATTTATGGATTCTGCATATGTGATTTTTAATCATTAAAGAACTCTTGAAGCAATATTATCTTAATTATTCTCTGTTGTAACCAGGGAATTAGGCTTCAGATAAAATTTTCTTCTGTGTACTTTCCCTGCCTCATTGGAGGCTCCATCAATTTTCATCTACACCTGGACTCTGAAATTCTAATGATGAATTATTGCCCCTTTTCCTAAGAGGGTGAAATTTACAAGGGAACATTTTACTGAACTGTCAGCTCACAGACTGAGTGCAGAGATGTGGAAATCTGATCTAATTTACTGCAAAACGATGCATTTGTTAGACTTTCTCCTCAGGATCAAGAGATCAGTCAGGAGCCACCTTCACATACTCCTTCGCACAGGAGTACATACGTTCGACTCACTTTGTTTTCCTCCCCTCTTCAAACCTGTTACGCAAACAAGTTTCTAAAACATGAATTTTACTACTGGAGAGAAGACATAGTTTCTTGGCAGGCTGCTAGCTGGAGTTGATGCACTGAGGTACAGTCTCTTGCTTTGTCTATTTTACCAAAAAAGCAGCAAGGATTTCATTTCTACATAGTACTCACAACTGCCTGGTACCATACAATACCTAAACTCACAGTTAGACTACGCCCCAGCTACCTCAGCAGATTAGAAAACTCTTCCTTACTGAATTCATGTAGGAAGAAAGGATGAGAACATTTTAAAGTACCAGGACAGATCTGTTCTCTTGCTATTCTGAACCAACGTCTCAAATTTTATATTTATACCATATATACAACAACAGAGATTAGAACAATCAGCCACAGCAAAACATTTCATTCTTGATGGATTCAACTGGTACAGAACATCCCACACAGAGCTACAAAATGAAAGACATGCAGAAGCCCCTCTACAAACAACCCCAAACCTGACATTTTGAGCAGAAAAAAGTGTGATTAAGCACCAGGCTATTGATTCTGCTTTGGTAGGTTTACTAAACAGAAACTTGAAGGTTAAGTACTGAGAGATGAGAAAAGGGAAAAAGTTGGGAAGGGAAAGACAAGAAAAAGAGAGGAAAGGAAGAGTGGACAGATATGCAGAAGTGCTGAGACATTTACTAAACTGTACTGTACTTAAGAGGCATGTGCTTTCTAGAGGGACCCAATTTAACCATATTAACACCAATTTCCATCCACTCCTACAGATTTTGGGTGAGACCCCGAGTAAGGAGAGGGGCACCTGAGTCTCATCATTAGTTTAGAAATGCCCCATCACCCAATGGCACCATTAGGCAGACCCGTGTACACACAGAGATGAAACTGATTTGGACCATAATTCCCTGTCGAATTATGTGGGACTTTCACAAGATTTAGGATCTAATGTTGTTGGTTACAGCTGCTCCCACAAGCTTCCTCCTTTCTGCTATTCTTGTTTGACAACTGTCCTCTGTAAGATCCATTGATTTGCTACCAGCAGCACTCTTTTGCCTACTTTAATTTTATATTAAAATGTTGCATGATTTGTATAAGACATCTGGGTTTCCAGTGTCTGTTTGCAGAATGTCTGTTTGCACAATGGAAAACAAAAGAGAAAACACGTCTTGAGATTCAGGAATGACAAAGCAGACATTAAATGGAATTTCTCCCATGGTGCAGTAATTACAGATAGTCTCACATGGTTTCAAATTATCTTTTCTCCTCATTCTGACTAGTGGGTTAACTAGGTTCATTAAGGAAAAAATATATATGGGAGCTGAGTTCTAAACCTGCCTTCACCACTGAGTGTGTGACCCTGGCAACTCAGTTAATTTTGTTCTTAATTTATTTGTTACAAGGAGGTGAGACCTAATCTTCACATCGTAATATCCCTGCTAGACACTGCTTCTATAAAAAATTGAAATGCTACTTTCAAACCTCTGTTCTTCACCGTGCATGAGGGATCAAAATAATACACACACAGTTTTAAATGTAATCAGACATTTACTGAAATAGACAATCAGCTTTTTTTTCCCCTAGTAGGTTTGTGTATTATTCAGGATTTTAATTCAAGCCATACACACTGAAAGGCAGTATTTGGCCCTTAGCAAATATTTCAGACAGCATAAGATGCTATTTGGAGAAGCATAAAACCACATAAAAGAATGTAAAAGTTAATGAGAGAGAAAAAAAATTATCTAAGGATCTAGATTAGAAAGCACACTGAAAATCATAGTTTTGGAGAACATGTAATTTTTATGTGCTGAGTATTATCTAGATTATTAGATGGAGATTTCTTAGACGTTTCTAAGTGACTTAGGGACATAAGTACTACTGGCTTTAAATAGTCTATATTCTTACTTCCCACAGGATATTTTTGAAAATCCTCCCTGTCAAACTGTAGAGAAAAGGAAGCGGGTAAATTTGTCCCACATGCATGGCTTCCAGCCATGGGGAGAGGAGAAGCTGCCCCACTTTTCCAGCAAAGTTAAACCACGCAAGGGCAGGAAAAATGAGAGCAGAGAGTTCCCATGCACCCTGCTCATCCACAGACCTCCTGCCTGCACTCACTAGTGTCCAGTAAAAGACTTATGGTAACTCTGCTTGAATTAACTCTGGTTCAGTAATCAGCAGGGGCCAGTAAAACAGAGACTCCTTAGAAAGACAGGAAAAAGTCTGGGAACAAACTGAACGCAGGAGAAAACGGCCACTTTTGAAACAGTTCTGGATTCTCTCCTGTATCCTCGTTGCTCCTTATACGTCTTTCTCTAAGTGCCTCTCTTTTAAAATCTTTTCTTGACAAAACTGGGGTGTCAAAAGAGGGGAATGCTATAAAGTTGAACACCAGGAGTGTGCATAGCAGTGGGAGCTGTTAGATAACATGATTTAGATGCCTATCCAAATTGGCTTAAAACTTTGTCCCTGATTTTAGATACTCCAAAAAAGATGAAGAAAAAGAAAAGTCAAACAAAACAGTCCAGTTAGTTTAAGCGTGTTAAGGAAGGCATTCAAACACAATTGCTGAAGCGTGCTTAAATGTCTACTAAAATCAAAGGCTGATTCAGTGTTTGCCTTGTTTGGTAATGCTGTGAAAAGGGGGTTAGTTTTGCCAAACTAGAGCAGAGAAACCTTTTCACTTCAGTATCCTTTGTTTTATTTTAAAAGCAAACTCAGACACTGAAGAATTAACTTGATGTTGGGAGTATGCTGATATTCCTAACACTGTTTGTGAGGATACCCAGCGTGTGCCACCTGGAAACGCAGCTACACTTTGCTGAGGGCGAGCTGCGGTACATCTCCAGGGCCTTCGCTACTAAAAATTTAAGTCAGTAGCTGGATTGCGGGCAGATGGAAATGTGACAGTAAAGCACAGCTGTAGCCTCTCAGCACAGCGACACGCTACTTGTCTGAGTGTGTTTTGCTTTCATGTTTAGCTAACCTGAGTATGTGAGTAATCCCATCTGGCTTCGGTTGGGCTGCGTGACGTTTAGCACATGTATCTGCAGCATGATCCACACACTGAAGACAGGAGGTGCAAACCTCTCTCAGGTGAAGCTGCTATTTCTCACACTGTTCTACTGTATACAACTGTCGTAGAAGACAAGAATTGCATGCAAGCTGAAGTCCAATAGTTAGTGCAGGGAGGTTTTTTCCCTCTTTTTGCACCTGGGCTTTATGTACTGCCCTCATCACTGGGGATCATGATTTAATGTAGCTGAGCTGTTCCCCTCAGCGCAGACTTTTAGTTCCATCTGCATGGAGCTAACTGTTTGCCAAACTCTGTCACATGCCTGCTGAAGCTCATGAAACCAAGCCTTTTTTTTTCTCTGCAGGCTGCATGAAAGAATTCTTTATGTAAAGTTAACGTAGATGAATTCCATTTTCAGGCACCTCCAAACCAGACATTCAAAACAAAATATAGATTTACTTCTATATCCTTCCCTAATTAGGTTATTTGTGTTCTGTGAAACAATATAAACTTTCATTTCAAGTAAGTATTACCAGTCTTAATTTTGGCTCGAAAAATTTGAAGCATGACCAGACATTATTGATGGAATACCACTTTCCTAAATCTATAGTTTGAAAAGCTCTGGGAGGTGGGAATTTTGTTGTTTGGGTCAATGGAGTGTTAACTCTGAAGTCTAAATCACACAACTTTAAAAAACCCTTGTTCATTCTTAGGAGCAAATACAGCTACATTATTTATGTCACAGTCTGCTACCCTGTCCCTTCAGTCATGCAGTCAGATCATCAAACTTTCAGTTTAAAGCTAAAATGCAATTTTAAGGAGTATTCTGGCCTAATTTACTATCTGCTTCTAATCAAGTTACAATTTTGTTTCATTTTAAATTTTCCTTAACCACTCTGATTGACTCAGATGAAAAGCAAGGATGATTGTGCACAGTGCACAATGATCTATGCCTGATACTGGGGAAATAAATTCAAGTTAAAAATGACCTCCCAATGCACTCAGGGATCTGCTTTGCACCACCACTCATGCATCACAACATCTTTAAACTTGTACTAGTAAAGTCAACATCAATATTATATCCATTTCTACAAAGCAACCATATAAACTTCATCTTTCTACACATGCTTTACTTTAAATCATGCATATAAATCCATCTACATGCACAGGCTGAATCTAAAAATTTGCAGATACTCAGCTGACGTATTTTCATTGTCAGACTCGAGCAACTTAAAAACGAATTTAATGCCCCAAATCAAATGAGAATAAGAATGCAATTTCTCAAGCTGGTTCCCAGCCTAGGGGTAGGTCTAACTGGCACAGCATAGTGGTACAGTTCAGGATTGGCAAAGTGCTGCGACCATGTCTGTGCAGCACTCTGCCGAGGCTAATTAGGTTCACGTCCCAGCTAACTAGCCGCTTGCATTGCCACTTAGATGCATCTACACTGTTTCCGGATCTGAAAGCTAGTTTAGGGCTTTGTGCTGTGTATTGAATGATATGGATATCACTCAAGGCTGTATCTGTACCTTCTGGTTGCGACGAGGCATTGCTGAGCTCCGTTTGCCACCTGCCCTCCCTTCTTCGTACCTGAAGGAATGATCCCAAAGGTGGTGCAGCAATAACTCAACAAGTTTGCTGGGAACGGGCTGGAGGTGAGGGACCCTCAGGGATGACCTTCACTATGGTGCTTATGGAAGAGTCACGCTCACCTGCCACATGGATGCTGCTCCATGCAGTAGCCATCTGTCCTTGCGGTAACACCATGCAACTGATGCCAGGAGGTGCAGGTGACCTGCAGTCCCTCCTAGGAGGGAAACAGTGTCACCTGCAACATGGATGTGGGGAGTTTGTTGCTTGCCCTACAACTACACATATCTCCACATTGCTTCAGAGGAAGCAGAACCCAACAAAGATGCTTCTAAGGTGCATTTCAGTTTCACTTCCCCCCACAAAGAGCTAAACAGAGGAGGGATCCAGGAAGAAAAGGACATACGTGAAGAGAAAGCCCCCAGTGGCCAAGCTCCTACCATTTCCCAACAACTCTATCATTTCTCCAATGACTAAGGAGGTCTAAGTGGTGCATACAGAGTTTGCCCCTGGAGATGGGGGAAGGGAAGGAAATTAAGGTACAAACATATAATTAGCTGCCTAATGTGAGGGACATAAAACAGACGTTTTTCATTTTGCCCCAGAGGTGACTGAGAATGTAGAACCTCTGGGTAAGAAATCAATGCACAGACTGTCAGGTAAATACATATTGAAATAGAAGTAGGGGGTAAGTTAATAGTTCTATGAGGTCATATAATAAAGTCTATAGTTGTTTCATCAGTGCTGTGAACAATGTAGTTACTGTGTTTCTCCCCTGGTGTAATAGCAAAGACGGTTGCTAGACTGAAAAAAATTATGCCATGCTTTATTAAATGGTAAACAGCTGTTCCAGCCACAATATAGCACATGCTAATTGAAGAATGCCTTAAGCAGTCCTATAATAAAAGACTTTTAAGAGTTGGAGAGGAAAAAAAAGCCAGCATCATGACAGACTTAGTATCATGGGTTCCCTTAGTTAAAATTCAACACATGGGTCATTCAAGGTGAGAAGTATATTCTGAGAGAGTATCTACAGTAATGAACATTTAAGAATCATTAGCAGGCTCTTTCATGCCATGATGCTGTAGGCGAAGACATGCTTAGGTAGGAAGTACAGCCACAAGGTTCTCATCATGTTTCCACATCTTGTTTTGCTGGAGGATATGTATCCAGAAATACAACAAATGCGCGGGAAGAATTGCTTTTTCCAAGGTGGTGATCCCCAGCCCAGAAACCTCACCACTCATGGGAATCACCCTGAAGATTTTGGCAGAGAATGAGAGCTATGGTGTGAGCTGTAAAAGAGTACATATTTAACAGACAGAAGATAATACGTGGCACCATGAGCCCCAAACTGGCAACGCTTTCCCAAGCAGGTGTATCTCTGTACCTCTGCAGAGCTCTGGCCCCTCATGCCAGCCTGGTTCTGTTGAGCTGAGGAGATGTGCTGTGCCGAGCGGTTATCAAAGTGTGAGTCAATGTTTAGAGCAGGGAAAAGAAGCCTCCATCCCTGGTCCCTGTGCTACCCTGCTAAGTGGCCTTGGGCAAATAACCCCCCTTTGCACCTCAATTTTCCCATCTTTACTTTGCATTAAAAGGACAACAGGAAGCTTGGTGTGCAAAAGTCCCTTAAGAGCCCTGAATGATAGCTACTATGAAAAATATAAATGTATTTATAGCAGCTACTCACTAACATAAGCATTTGCCCAAGAATGACATTCAGATATATGGTACTCAGACTACCAGACACATGCTTTCTGCAAAATTGCTTGCACAGCTAAACTAGATGTGCATGTATGTGCATGTGTGTAAGCATGTGTGTAGAATAAAAACAGCAAACTAGTTCCACAGGAAAGAATAATAAGGAAGACAGTCATGTTTTCCCTACTATATAATACAATAATTTCTTATCCTCTATTTGAAATTTCTCCTTTCTAAAAACCACTGTAAGGCAAGTGCTGCACCGTGAGTAAGATTTTTTTTTAATGTTTGCAGTAAGCCAAATGCTTAGGAATTAGGAAAAAGGATGTGCATCAATCCATTAGATGGCACGCAAATATTTCATTCTGCTCATACAAATCATATGATGTGTTTGCAAATTCATGCAACAAAGCGATGGTTTAATAGAACTGCTCTTCCTATGGAAACAGAAACAGGTAAAGTTTTCCTTCATTGGGCTATGTGAGCATTTCCTTTATAAGTAAAAGCTGCAGTATCAAAGGTACCTTTGTTGTGTCACCTTTAGGACTTACTATTTGAAGTATTCCATTGAAATGGCTATGCTCTGCGCAGTGTTCAGAATTTTAAGTAAAACCTTAAACAGTTACAAATCAAAGCATCAGGGTACTTTGAAGAAGCACATACACTATATACATTGCATTCTGCATGCATATGCATTGCTGATATCTATATATCATCAACACATTCACAAAAACATTACAGCTTTGGGAAAAATATTTCAAGCAAAATATAAACAGTAAAATGATGATTTAAAAATAATATAGTTTTCAAAACTCAGATTTCAGCATATTTAGGGCTGGTTCTAGAAGTGTGGTTTCAAAATATGTCAGATCCCGAGTCAGACTGCCATGACATTTTTCTGGCACTAACCCAGCTGTTTCAATAAATATTGCACTAAAATAAGAAGATGCATTAATTAAATAATTACAAAGAACTGATTTTTTTTTGCTCATCTGTTTATTAAATTGTTTAGGTTTTAAGGTATCCATATTTTTACACCTGTATATGGTTTTATAGTTTCTTCCCCACTCCCTGTGATTTTTGTTCCTTTTCTAAAAAGAATGCTTGAGGAAATTCTGTGCCAATGTCTCACTCAAATTTCTAATTAATGTAGCAGAAAATTATATTTCTAATTAAATAAAACTGAGCATGAATTGAGGCAAATGCTAGAAGCACTATAAATAGTATAAAGTTAGGAGAGGAACAAAATCACAAACAATGAGCAGGTAATGTAACTGCATATATTAGAAACATCTCAATTATTACATCCAGAAAGGCAGAATCTAAAAAGCTGCATTTCATAAGAAGGTGTCATGTTGACATATATTACTCATTAAAAAAGGCACCATTTGTATATGGGTTACTGTTCTTCATATGCATGAATACTGGTAACACATTGTGGGAAAGGAAAGCCCTTGAGATTTTGTGTAGTTTGAATATATAATGTAACAATAGTTTGCTCCCTAATAAAGAAAGGAAAGAAATTTGGGAAATGAGGACATAAATTTGCCTATTTATTATTTTACACTGACTGCAGTTGGGTATTGGCACCCCCTGTATACTTCTCCGCTTTCGCCATTAAAATTAGTGACTGCTCACAGTGGCTGCTCTTTAACCAAAACCGCAGAGACTACAAACAAAAAGCTTCCCCCATCCCCTTTTTAAGCAGAAAATACCAAGTGGCGTATATAATATTTGTATATAATATATATATGTGTACTAACTGACTAGTTATCTCTGCTTACATGCTGTCTGTCAGGGAGCTGTCAGCTGTAAAGGCAAGAAGGTGGGCAGTTTAAAGAAGATACCGAAGCCTTAAGCTTCTTAATGTGCCACGAATCAATGCCATGAAAGCAAACAACTTGGAAAAGGGTTATATGTATTTAGGAAATCTCTTAGCTCCCCTCGGCTGGAGCTGGAGATGGTGCTAGAGTTTTCTCACCCTAATGACCCCTGAAGTGGCCCGGAGGGATTGTGAAACAAGCCCATTACAGGAGGCAGGTTGCTAATTAAGAAGTTGATTGGGGGTGGGGAAGAGGGATCCTGCTTTACCACGTTAAGCGTCTGGAGGCCACTCCAAGCCAGGAGCAGTAGGGTTTTTCACACCTGAGAGGCCCCCGGCTCTAGCTGCATCAAGTCGCATTAAGGAAGGAATGTATTAGGGGAGTGCTGCCCCTGACGGCTAATTGCTGCTCCCCAGCTTTTCTCAAAGTAGCAAATGTGCCAGCATGTCAGAAGCACACCTTGTCAGCTCCCCTCACACCGCCCATCTTCCTCGCCCCTCGAAAAAATCAGATGGGTGCTCTCTCAATTCAAAGGGAGTAATTAGAAGAATTATTTGTTCTGTACTGAACAGGCATGCACAAAACTGTTCAAAGCCACCCTAACAGGGGGAGCTTTAGTGGCATGTGGGCCTCCAGCTGTTACCTCACAGCCCGGGGAGGGCAGAAGCTTTTGCCTGAGAGTGAGGGAAACTGAGGCAGGGGGACTCAGAGCACAAGGGGCCCTAAAATGGTGAACTCCCTGGCTTTTCAGTCACCTAGGGATGCCTAACTGTCTTTTACACCCCCTTTTACACTCCTGGGGTGTATTAGAAAGGGGGTGGTTAGTAGGTCAAGAGAGGTTCTCCTCCCCCTCTATTCTGCCTTGGTGAGGCCACATCTGGAGTATTGGGTCCAGTTCTGGGCCCCCCAGTTCAAGAAGGACAGGGAACTACTGGAGAGAGTCCAGCGCAGAGCCACAAAGATGATGAAGGGAGTGGAACATCTCCCTTATGAGGAAAGGCTGAGGGAGCTGGGTCTCTTTAGCTTGGAGAAGAGGAGACTGAGGGGTGACCTCATTAATGTCTCTAAATATGTAAAGGGTGAGTGTCATGAGGATGGAGCCAGGCTCTTCTCAGTGACATCCAATGATAGGACAAGGGGCAATGGGTGCAAGCTGGAACATAGGAGGTTCCACATAAATGTGAGGAAGAACTTCTTCCCAGTGAGGGTAACAGAACACTGGCACAGGCTGCCCAGAGAGGTTGTGGAGTCTCCTTCTCTGGAGACATTCAAACCCACCTGGACATGTTCCTGTGTGACCTGACCTAGGTGTTCCTGCTCTGGCAGGGGGATTGGACTAGATGATCTTTTGAGGTCCCTTCCAATCCCGAACATTCTGTGATTCTGTGATTCTGTGAAATCCCCCTCATACAGCAGTTTGATCAAGGAGACAGAGAGAGTTTGGGATTTAATCCCATCCAGGATTATAACTCAACAGTTCCTACCCTGTCGCAGAATGGCGGAGAAGGCGAGGGAAGCAAGACGCAACTCAGTATGAGTTATAAGCAAGCTTCAACTTTATTCGAGTTCTGCTATGCCTTTTATACACTGGAGGTTAATTATGCCTACTTATGTTAAATTATGCTTACATATCTATGTCTAATTGGCTAAGCACAAACCATGCCTACTCGTCTATATTTGATTGGTTAAATACAGAGCTATATTTGCATATTCCAGCCTCTTGCGGTTATCTACTTCTGAATTCTTCCCGCAGGTTCTACCTTGTAACTTTCCACCAGCTTCGGACTTGTCTCAGTTCCCAGGTCAGAGTGACCGTGGGAAGCTGCAGCTATCAGCAGTACAGCTCCCGTTATCAGTACTGCTCGCTCACAGCTGCTACATTCGGCCCTGTTCAGCAAGCCATTCCTCCACACTACCCCACAGTCCTCATCATGCATCTCCTGTAAAAGAGAGCAGTTCTTATTTTCCTGTACTGCCAGGAGAGGCAGCCACAATGTGGTCAAGGTTGCCTTGTCTATTTATCTGTTATTTATGTAGAACATGGGGCCTCCTGAACTGTACTGAGGTAAAATTTAAAACAAAGAGGAAATATAGCAGGATGGGAGTAGTAGGCCTCTGACATTCAGACAGTCACAGCCAAATACTCAGGAGGACATTTTAAAAGCATGAGTAAATTTTTTCATAAACGTTGTTATAGGATGATATGAAAGCACACCCTATAGTAGAACTGTCAAATCCAGACTTTATATCTCTTCACATACTACTTATTTAGATCTAGAAAAAGGACTGCACAAAATCAGGCCAAAGCATGATAACATGATGTGGAGGAAAAATCATTGGAGACAGACTATAAGGCATTATATGGATAATATTTCCATATTTACTCTGAAATTGCACTGAAAACCTGAGATAGCTTTTGTTTTTCAGAAAGAAAAAAAGAAAACCACCAAAAAACATATTTGCCACTTCTCTGCATAAATCCCTTTCTTCCCCTGAAACTTAGGACGACTTCTGTGCAAAATATCTATCTATAGCTTTAACATTGCTTTTTATTTAATAAAAGTATGAAGAAGAATAGTAGAGAAAAAATCTCAAAAGCATCAATAAAAATTATTGCAAGAGACATGGCATCTAGCTGTAGGTTGCATATACTGTATATATTGTATTACACACCGACTATCATATATTTTCAAATGGGGGTCATTGAACAACATATAACTGAAGAGATCAGGATGTAATCCTCCCCTACCTGCAATCCTCCTCACCCCAGCAAATCTTGAATAGCTTGCCAAAAGTTGGCTGCTCTGTTTTGCCACCTTCCCTCTGAAATTGGTTCCCTTGTGCCTGTTGCTGGATACCGGATATGTTGGATTAAAACAGTATGGCAAATCCAGTGTTCCCAGGTATCATTCTGAGGAAGGGGAAATGGGAATTTTTTTTGGTTTCTACTGCCATTGTGACTCTGAACCACTGAAGATGAGCTGATATTAGAGCTTATCCCTCGCCTGCCTGTTGCGGCAGTCAGCAGCAGACATCACGGCAGGCGCTGCTGCAAGCACAGAAAAGCTTAAGCGATAAGAAGAATGTGGAAAAGTGTGAATGAAGAGATCCTACCTAGGTGTGGGAGCAGGTAAGTTTATCCCACTCTGGACTATTTCTCTGATATTCTAGGGCTGCCTTGCTTTAGGGGTGATGCAAGGTAACAAGAAACTGATGAAGTTAAGGAGTTGTGTTACTGCAACAGTTTCGGGGGGGGGAAAGAGGTAGTTCTGAGGCAGTCACAGTATTTAACGTACTTTGCCCAGCACAGCAGCCCCTTTGCTCTGCCTGTTGCACTACATATGTGTGCCCAGTGCATACATCTCCACATGTGTTTCTGGAAGAAAGTACACTCTGCCATGCAAGCAGCAGCGGGTTCATTTTTTTAAAACTAAAGTGCTGCTCAAATACAAACAAACAAGCGAGCAGTGTGGGAGAAGGCACCCTTGGGAGGAGAGGCATGGTTGGCTGTAGGCATTTTTATGCCTTTCCTCCAAAACTGAGGCCACCCTTAGCTTGTGAGTGTATCTCCCCCTCCCTAGGGAAGCATTCTCTGCTGCAGGAGCAGAAGAGCCCTGTCAGATCTGTCCCAGCACCTGTACCAGCTGCTGTTGCTCCAAAACGTATCTGAAAAATATTTGACAGACACACACCCACACCCACTCATAACCTTAGAACAAGTAGTTTGGCAACACTATGGGAGTATCCTCTATTTTCCTGCACCTTTTGAAGCCCTTTTTGTTGGTGCAGAGAAGATTTTAGATGCTGCCTAACCAAAAAGGAGCTGCTACTGCTCCATGCCATTGCTGCTGACTACACTGAAGCACAGGTAGGCAGAGGATCATCACATCTTCTATATCCCTGCTCCAATATTGTAAACTACAAGTTCCAAAATAAAGCGACTAGAAAAATAGGATAATAATGATGTTCAGCTCAGCTTTTTCCATCTTGTTTCTACCAGCAAAACACAGGCCACTAGATAAAATGCTAACCTGGGTTGCAGATCTTTTGTTTCTTCCTCCTTACAACTATTCATCCCGTTGTCTTCCTCTGTTTCTACACCATTCTATTCATTTTTCCTTGTTCTTATTGCTATTTCTGTTATTGTTACCTTTCTCTACTACCTCAGGCTTTTCCGTTTCTGCCAGGTCCGTTCCTTGCTGTATATCCTTACTAACTCTCACTTGATATATTTTTGTGTAGACCCTGACCCAGTTCACCATTCCACCCAGGTTTCAAGTCTCATCTTCCACTGGAGTTCATTTTTCTTCTAACTCCAGTTACATTTCAGAAATCAAACTTTTTTTAAACTGCAGTGAAGGGTTTCCAATGTGTCCAGTCAGCTAGTTACCACCATTACTGAGGATTTAAAGAAACATTTGGCATGGGCATCATGGCAACTTTAGAGCATCTTCCATTGATACGTGATCTACCCTGCCTTCCCCATCACCCATGAAGTCAGATGGGAAGAATTTTCCCACAAATGTAAATGTACCTTAGTCAAGGCTAAATGCCCCCATGATCCAGACAAGGCAGCCATACATCTTGGAGCACTATCATGGCATCACAGGTAGAGTCTCACACATGTCTCTGGGCAGGGCTAACTGGGAAGAGCATGCAACCCCTCATTAGCAGCAGCCATCGACAACTAAGTTCACTCCCTTCATCTGCTACCTACAGCAAGACAACGGGAAACAATGCTGCTATCCCAGTAGCTTTTTGGTAGCTTAAGTTTAAAGCCCCCACTAAAGATGGTGCAATGGTAGATGAAGCAATGGAGGAGTCTTTCCCTCTCTTTATAGCCAGCTATTGGTTTTAAGAACTGTAAAGGAGGAGATGAGGACTGGATCCCTTAGAAAGGAGCTTACCAAAAACTTACTCATGAATGCAGAAAGAATGGTTACAAGGAGCATTACTGTTTATAATTACTGTTGTAACTGGCTACCCTACTGGACCCAGTATACATATAGGCCCAGGCAGTATGCAACCAAATAAAGAAGGCCTGAGCTGCAGCAGTGCAGCGTCGGTTCTTCCTCATCTCTCGAATTAAAAATTGCCAGATAAATTGACCTTAGGACATTTGGAGTATTACTCTGGATTTTGAGAAACTGCCAGACAAAATTCTCAGAGGTTTCCTATGTCCAAATTGTTTGGAAATCTGGCCCCAAGCTCTTCAGTTTGATGCAGTTCATTTTAGTATGAGAGGGTAACTTGAGTTGATTTTGATTAAGAAAGATGAAAATTATCCTCCTTACAGACATGACTGTAAAGGGGAAAATAATAAGGCTAAAGCCCTTCATGCTACATTTTAATTGAAGCTAGAGAAGTATTAATCAGAGGGCAGAGAGACGTTTCAGAACAATCAGTTACAGCACCAGACATGAAGCACACCCAAGGCCAGCTCTGCACAGCAGGACAGACGGCAAGCCATACAAACTAATGCCCTGGCAACAGAACACACAAGCCCAGCCTACCCTGCCAGACCCAGCAGGTACATGCAGTCTGTATGCAACCACCTCTCCATAGGGATTTTGTCACCTGCTGCCCCACACAAGCAAAGGCCACTTTTCCTCTGTGACTCTGTCTGAAAGTTCCATTAAATGATTTTCCCACTATTCATTTACAAGTATTAAATTGACCTGAAATTATTGAGAGATTACTTGTATAGATTAAGGCAACAAATTCTGCAACGGATACTACATGTATCTGCTAGCAAACCCATAAGGGTAAGAGGTGCTATTTCTGACTGAACTGACCAAAAAACCTGCTAGTATAACAAGAGTAATACTTTTAAAAGCCATGTTTGTGCAAATATGGGGTTTGTGCTCATGAGTGACTGTTTTATTATACCAATACAGTATATTCCTATTAGGAGTGTTTTGCCAATATTGTACGTCAATATTCCTAGACATGCAAGTTTTCATAGTGTTGAATATTCCTTAGTTTTATGAAGAAA
The DNA here is from genome assembly GCA_028020825.1 of Podargus strigoides. Classification (NCBI taxonomy): domain Eukaryota; kingdom Metazoa; phylum Chordata; class Aves; order Caprimulgiformes; family Podargidae; genus Podargus; species Podargus strigoides. The sequence goes on from CM051662.1 coordinate 62,515,601, forward strand.
AGATTGCAGACTTCAGAGGGATGAGTCATATCCACATTGATTTCCTGGATCAGACCATGTTTTACCACAATGTATGAATCTGTCCACACAAAAAAACTATGCAAAAATGTAACAAATGTCTCATACCAGGGAGAAGTGCTTTTTCCTAATGAAAAAGCTTACTTGTTAACTAGCCTTTACTTAGCATTTTTTTATTTTTATTTAGAGTGTTCCCACATGCCAATTAAATTCCCCTGCTCTTAAAAATAATTAAAGCATATGTTAATTATCTAAGCCATCTCAATTCATAGATTATAAAATGTAGGAAGAAAAAAACAACTTAGTCTGGAGCAGCATATTGCAGTTACAGATATTTTCTGTAGATGATTGCTCTACAGTTCTGTAATCTTCCATATTTTCTATTTACTTCCAAAACAAATGCTTCTTTTCAGCTTATTTTGATTCCAAATGGTTGTCCAACAAAGAAGGGTTTCAAATGAGAATAAATAATATTTTCATTTATTTACATAATTATGGGATCTATGAGCAGACTTAAAACTCAAGAATCAGTGAATACTTAGAAAGTGCAGGACAGGAATTCACATTTGCAACTGAATTTGTTTCAACAGTGTAAATGGCTGTTTTATAATCATTGAATATTTGCAGACAGCTCAACTAAAATGCTTCCTGGCAAAGACACTGGATGAAATTAAATATTGCACACAGTTCTTTTTCTACCAAGAACTAATTTTATGCATGGAAAACTTTAGGTACCACTAAAAGATCATCTTGATTAAAAAAACCCAAATAAATGACAAAATATTATTTTATATTGGACAAAAGAATTCAATTTAAACTTTTGTGTTTTCTCATATTTAATCAACTAATTATATGTAGAACAGGGCCTGGAACATATCTGAGTTTTCTGACAAATTTATCATCTCACAAGGACATTGGAAAAAGAAAGTGAAGAAGGAGAATCACAGATCAAGTTTATGATTAGTGTGCTTATTGAAGGTAATCTAAAACACATTGATTTGAATAGCAGGAAAAAAAACAAACCAGTTTTATTCCTAGGGTTATTTTTCTTTGTTTTCCTCACAGCATCTGCAACATCATTAAGTTTCAGTGAGAGAGCACAGCATTTAAAGTAAGGCAAAATTTTGGCTCCTTGTGCCCAAACATCTACCCCTGAACTAATTCTTTTAGATAAGGAAAGCCATCTTCCAGAAGGGAGGGTGGTATGGTAATAACCCTCTAAGTGATCCCTTAACAGTGCTAAGCCAACAGACACAAGTCATTCTGTGAGTCCGTTCTTTTATGAAGCCATGGCAGAAGCGTTACACCAGCCTTGTGCACTACTGAGAGTCAGTAGAATCATTTCCCAGGGATGGAAACACAGCCTCGATGGAAACACACACTGGCCTCAGCAATATCACCTCCACACAAGTACTATCTATCTAGTATATAAAATAGATTCACAGTTAGAGCTCATTGTTTTGTGAGAGAAAAGGCTTGTATTGCTATGTCATATCACTACATCATAAGCATTTTTCCAATAAGTTGTATAAATTTTTAATCAAGTAAATACTCTTATTGAGCCCAGTAGGTTCACTTGTACTAAGAAGATTTGCAGGACTGGCACCAAATGAACAATAGTCATAATCCTCTCTTTCATTTGCACAAGTGTGTTTAGAGGAAGAGTATATCCACATTATAAGAAAGAAGCTGATCAAGAGGAAAGATAAAAACACATATAAACCAGCTGTTTTTTAATTATTTTTTGTGTGTGTATGACTGCACAACAGATCATCATCTTCCACCAGTTCTGTTCTTGTTATTATAACCATGGGTCTTCTCCAGTGACTTTTCTGAAAGTCACTTCTTACTGTGAAAGCAGTTGTGTGGCTTTTTGCTGTTCCTACACTACTTCAGACACTACCATCATTTGCTGCTTCTCCTGTGGAGGCATGGTGAGGGCCTCACACAGGTCTCAGCAATGCTGAGAGTTTGAAATCAAGGCATAGGATGATCACTGGGTGGAATTAAGACAATATAGGGAAAGCAAAAGAAAGTGATTAAAAATAAAGAATTCTTCTGATTGGGGTGGTAAGCACCATGCATGGTACACTAGCAGTTTAATCATATATAAGTCATAGGGGGGTTTCTACAGCTATCATCGATGGTGGTTCTTAACCAAACTCTGCATTTTCACCCTTCCAGCAGCTCCTCAGTCTCTGGAAGTTAAAGATGTTGAAATATGTCAGGAATGTATGTTCACACGTTCTCCTTGGCTGCTGGTTTCAAGTTCATGTCCAATTTCACAACAAATCCATTTACTATCTTTTTCCCCCTCAGTACTTATTTGGGCCATTTTCCAGTGCTCACTGGCAACCTTTTTCCCCATGTTAGAGTGGTTCAACAGCTGGCCAGATGTGAGACTGCTAGAAAGTTTAATTGCAACTTTTAGGGAAGGGGCAGCTATTTTAATTCAGACAGGCAGCCTTTCCAGCTCAAGGAAGAGGAAGTGGCCATCAGCCTGTTATCTGTTGATTTAAATATGGTTTCAGCCCAGAGCAAGTTCATTCTGGAACTGGTCCCTGGGAGAAAAGAGAAGGCCAACCTAATGGAACAACACAATAGGGGTTTTTAATGTAATTTAAGCATTTTATCTTCATCACAAAAAGGTGCTATGTTATTGTCAGCTGAGCTCAAAACTTGTCCCTTCTACATTTTAGAAGAACATCATGCATGTACAAATCAATAGTTTATCTAATTTCTCTTTATTTGAGGTTTTATCCAAAAACACTGGTATTTTGTGATTCTACTTGAACCACTATTTCACCTACAGTGATCACTACTATAAAAGGAAGCTCTTCATAAAGGTGCTGTTCATCCAAAAAGCTATATATGTTTTTTAAATAAAAGTTTTTCTAAAAATCTAAAAATTCACTGTTTGCACAGTGTGAGACAGAGAATAAAAAAAAAAAAAACCAACCCAAAACAGTACAGTTAAAAATTATATTGAAATATTGAGTAATTATAATGCAGAGTAGAACACCCACACATTGCAGAATTCAGAACCCACAAGTAAAATTGACTACAAAACCAAAATTGGTTTTGTTGACTTTTATCGTGCTAATCTGCAAGAAATGTAAAAAGCAAACAAAGAGGAAAAGTATTAACAGCAAAAGAAAACTGGATTTGAGACTTATGTTTGTAATAAACAAATCACTTGCAAGAGAAATATTTCTTCACAGAGTGCAGTATAACTTAAATTTGGCACCACCTCTTTCTAACCCTGTTGAAATCTTCTGTAAAATGAATATTTAGCTTCAATAGTAATTTATTAACTTGAAAGTTTAGCAAGTATTTAGGCCTTAATACCACAAAAATATGAGTGATGCCCATCCATTGCCATCACTTAATACAATTATATATGCAGAATCGTCTCCAGGTTCAGAATTCAGATGTCTTCAAAGGACAACTTCTGTATATGCCTTAAAGGGTACATATGGGCTTAGAACATTTTCATGGGAGGAAGGCAAACGATTAATTCAAACCAACAGCAAGTGGCAACCTTCATAAATATGTCTGTGTTACTGGATAATTATTTCAGTTATTTTTTGCACTGTGGTTAATACATTAGTCTTACCATCAGCACGGTGAAATGTTCTTTTAGTAGCTGAAATGAGGCTATTACATGGGGGAAGGGGAATAAGTGAGGAACAACAAAAAAAATAAATTAAACCTCTCATTTCTTTGATGGGAAAAAAGTTACTTTCTTCCTACACTACTGTGACCATTCACTGTGATTTACTTGTACCTGATGATCAAATATAGTTAATGGAAAATACAGTATTTTCCTAGGTGATATCAGAATTTTCCTCATAGTTTTCCATTTAAAATAAAGAGCATCTGAATAACTGTTCACTTTTAACAAAAATGACTTAACATACATGAGAAACTTCTCTTTCCTTTCAACTCTTCAATTTCTCTCATCCCTGGGGAAGATTTTGCTTTGATGAACACAGAAATAGCATGACATTCTGCAGGAATAAGCAGCAGCCCTGAAAAAGACCCTATCTCCTATTTTAAGTGTAAAAACAAGTGGCCATACCTTCAAGAGAGCTGGCCAGATTTTCAGTCTCCAAATAAGGAGCTGGACTCTGAGCATGCTGCCTGTTAAATCTGAAAGCTCCGTGCGCATTAATAGTGTTTACTCAATCTGAAAACCATATTTGTACAGCCAGGATACCAGCTCTGCTCTGCCTTTACTAGGCCGTCCATGTCCTCCAACATCACCAGCCATAACCCAAACCCTGCTGGGGAGCACTCTTTCAAGCTCAAAGGGCTCAGACATGCACATTTCTACCCTTTACCAAGTCTATCCATTACCAATATAACACTGTTTATCTTCTGCATGAGCTAAGTATTTTCTATTTAACTTTTAGTATTTGATATGTTAAAGTTTCTTCACCAAGGAACAAAAGTTCAAATTTTGGTAATTAATTGCACAATTCAGATAGAAAAAAAGGGTTTGTCAGTGCCCCATAGTCTGAAGCACACCATGAATTAGCAATTTGTGATTAGAAATTTGCAATAAAGAAATGGGAAGGAGAAAATAAATTCTAGATCAATACTAGTGGCTAATAATTTCACCACTATTAACTTAAAGCAAGCATCCGATGATTCAACAGTACAAGGTTAGCCAGGCAAGTATAATGCAATATTTCCTCACATCAGTAAACTGTTAATCTCAATATGCTTCTAAAACCAAAGAAAAATATGGAGGAATGCACAAACTGATTCAAATTAACCAGGTCTCACTATTCATTTTATGAAAAGCACTGGGCGTGCCTTGCATCCAAAAGCAACAATTTGTTAAGCACTGTAGTGTTACAGCGCTCCACAGCATAAGTAACTGTATAAAAATCTGAAGCATCCCTAAAATGTTTCACTTAAATATTTCTGCAATAAAATTTTATTGATCTGTTGCTTTTATTATTTTTTTCACACACTCGAGACCAAGAGATGCAAGTTTGATTTTTTTCTTTTCTCCCTCCTATGATTTTTTTTTTTAAACTTTACCTACTAGTAGCAAATAAACTCTCTTTTTTAATAAAACCATGGCCTTGAGTTTTGGCCCCTTAATAGTAGCCTACATGGTTGACTAGCCTTGGTGTTAAATTTTCTTAAATTGTATTTCTATCAGTATATCATTTTCTTAAGCAACGGATCCTATAATAGCAAGCTCTGTTCTGTCAGGAGTACATTTTAACAGCATGACACAAGTATTTTTCACTACAGGAGACAAACAATGATATGTATTACATGCAGCAAACATTGCCTTTGGTACATAGGGTTCTCTTAGCATTCATCTGTCTAAAATTTCATTGTGTCCTGCATGGGGAAAAAACCCTGCCTCTCATTAACTATTGCCGAGGGCTGTAGGTTTGTAAAGTGCCAACAATGCATTGTCACATTTCTCACAAAACAAGGGCTTGATTGAATATTACAAGAACAGTAGAAACCCAGAAAGGTGGATTAGGGGATATTTTTATAGTAAAAACAAAATAACAAGCTTAACTAACTGCTTAACTAACAACCTTGTAACCAATTTTGTTTTTTTTCTTAAAACAAACCCCCTCTCCTCAAAACATGCAGGAAGGAGAAGTTTATAAATTAAATATGTTTTGCAATTAAAATAATAGGGTCCTGGCAAGAGGAGAAGAAAAATAGCAATTTTTCTGTGTGAAATGCACCTAACCCTGCAATTTTACAACACAAGGACTGCAATGGCAGCAGTTCCGAAATTCACAGTAAATTTACATAGGGACTGCAGTTCAATAGTTAATCAGACTATAATAATCCTAGTTACTTGGAAAAACAAGTTTTCCAGTGCTGAAACACATGAAGTGCCCTTTAGCTGTGAGGGACCACCCCTGAGAATCTCTCTTCTGTGACATCTTTGCCATACATCATATAGGGGGGTATAGGAATGACCTCATGTGAGCCATCTGCAGTGGGGTCAACATCTCTTTTTGTGAATTGGTAGGTTGGGAGTGGATTTATAAACAGCTCAACACTGACACAATTCTCCTCCAATTTCAAAAATCAGCAGGAGCGTGGAACACTCAGAAATCTCATCAGCTTTGCTGAACTTGAACATGACTTTCAGCCAGCACCCTGAACTACAAGCACCATAAATGGGTAACATGCAGAGAATTATTCACGAGAATAAAATCCAAGTATACAAAATTACTCAGATGCAAAAATGATGCATTATTTACTTGTTAATTGCTCCTTTAAAGAAATATGACTTTTTTTCCCCCTTTGGGATAGAATCATCATGGTCAGAAAAGGAAACAAGCAGGACTGACTTAATTTTTTAGAGAATTTGGGTAAACTCACTGGTCCACAAAAACATCTTCTACGGTAGGCAAATCACTCCCAAGATCTTAGTTGTCTCCACTATAAAAAGTAGAATGGGACGTTTTTTCAGCCTCAAGGGAACAGACACCCTGGGCAGAAAGATAGAAATAATGCACTTCCAGGTCCAAAATTAAGGCAAAACTTCCTCCCTCAAAAGGAGGAAAGGCGTTTTAGCTCCTGGGAATCATTGGAAAGGGATTATCACAAACACTGATTTAAAGTAAGCTGAAAATATCTTGGTTAGATCTTCTGGGCCTAAAGCAGAGGACTGCAGCACAAGGTAAAGCAGCAGTCTGTATACAGAGGATAAGGTTAAAGCAAACAACGATGGAGCTGGGGAGGGACAGAGAGAAAAAGGGAAGCAAAAATATTTTTTAAAAGTGACAAGACTTCTTAAAAGGTCGTTACAGAAATTACCAAGGATTTCTACTTCCCGGGAATATTTTAAATGATAGCGCTGGCATACAGAACAGATACACAACTCTTTATGCCAGGCACATAGTTCATTTTGCATCTGATAACTGCTGGCTGTTCTCAGCGTTGTTTAATGGGTGGAGGTTTTAAAGGAAGATAAATTTACACCTGTTTCACAGAGACAGAGCAGAGATCATTTGCTCTACATAGCCTTCAAAAAGAAATATAGAGAGTATCAGGCAATGGTAAATGCTGAGTTTCCTTGCCAAAGCCCATAGCCTTGAGATTCTCTATGCATCTCCTCAGCAGAGCTGAGGTTTGGCTGGAACAAAATTGCTTCTCACCAGCAACATCTGCTACAAGATCTGGAGATCTCTGTCATAACAAAGACTGTTTTCAGATTCCTGCCCTCCTGTAGGTGCTGAGTGCTAGATGAAGGGGCTGGAACAGGATAAATGGGCTCTACAGGCCCTGCATCCAACCGAGGGGGAATTACCGTGAGAATGGGGGAATGCGACCATAAACTCCCTTCCAAGGGCCCATCCTACAAACTCTGCTTTGGCAGAACCAATGGAGGGTTCAGAGCAGATGTCCTGGATAGACCTGTCAACATTACGCTGAGCTCCTTTGGCAGCTGATGCAGCTCAGGGCTGTAAGAATACAAAAATAACTTCAAGACTCTTAGGTTGAAATTTTGGCACTGGATGGGGTAACAACTACCGGCCTTTTAACTCTTTCCTGAATAGTCTGTCTAGCCTCCAGTAGAACTCTGAGGAGGTTCCCACTGGGGCTTTCCTCACCCTGACAGAAAGGAGCCATATAACTGGAAAACCTGGGCTGGGAATGAACAGAAAGGGCACCGAGCAGAACGGTACAAGAGGCCGTCAGAAAAAAGCACTGGAGGGGCCAAAGGAGAATCTGGTGCACTGCCACATCAACCAACATTGCTCAGAGATCTACTGCCAGAGCCTTTCAGCTGCAACACTTGTCTTTGCCCATCATGACTGTTACGTCAGCTCTGCAGCCTGACCTCTCCCACCCCTTCACAACATGAGGAGGAATGTTTAGCTGCTCTGCTCTCTGCACACAAAAAAATAATGAAAGCCAAGGGTATTTGTACAGAGTGATTCTACCTGAGGTGTTGAGACTGTATCTAGCTTCCCCCTTTGCCTTGAAAGGGCACCTCCTTGAACAGGGGACAGTTGGCCCACCTCCTGCAGAAGGCTTGCTTCCTTCAGCATAGCTTGCCTTTGGAGGGTGGGTGCTATGTTGTCCAGGAAGAGTCTCTCAAAGCTGGAATGCAGTCCCATCCGTCATTAAACAAAAAAATAGAAGGTAAAAATCTGACCCATTTGCATTCCTTCATTTCTAAAGAACACAATATTGTGGCATCAGTAACAATGCTGTCTTTAACACAGCTGATCTGTAAGGGCTGCCAGGTAATTCGGTTGCTTGCTGTTTTGAGACTACAGAAAAAGCCAGAAAGATCACAGTGGGCACACGGATGGCAACTGCTATATAACTCTGTAAAACAAGATGCTCACCCATCTGTCCAGAGTCATCTGTATCCATTCACTTCAGCTCCACTGACGGACATGGAAGACCAGTCTAACTTCAGCATCCAGAGGTGACGTTGACAGAAAAGGTTTCCCCTTCACCCACTGTTTTTTACTACAGCAATTAAATATTCATGCATTTGCTACAAAGCCTCTAAAGCAGATGAAAAATACTCATAAAACTAGATTTAAATCACCTCAGCTTTACTATATCATCCCAAACACTTTACAGCTGCTGGAAAAGGTGTTGACTAATCCTAAATAAACGCATGCAAAGGTGAAAATAGAGACAAACTTCACATGCTGCTCACAGCTCTGTATCAGTGCAGCAGCCTAATGTAAAACAAAGTCCTCAACTAGTGCTACCACAAAACTTTGATATGTAGACTAAAGACAAAGCTGGGGACCTGCTCACCTTCCTTATGCATCAAGTTAATAACAATGGGAGAACAAGAAGGGGAAGGAAAAAACATGCTGGATCTTGCCATAGTTATTACTGTGTATCCTCCAGTGTCCTCAGACACATTATTCCTTTTCTCTAACACCCAGCACCACATCTCCCCACTGCAGATTTTGGGTGAAGCCTTAATAAAGCTCCAACATCCACTGTTAAAACTCACAAACTAAAAATTCCATGCTTTGGTGCAAGCAGCCACTCAGCTTGTGTGACTCTGGAATCACTGCAGCAAGTCGTGAATGATGTATGAAATGAAAAATCCCTGCTCACTGCAGACAATTCAGATAGATAGTAAAATCTCTCTGGAGCATTAAAAAAAGCACTTAAATATGTAATTTTATTTTTGTCCTGTGCCCAAAAGACTCCCTCATCTCTCCCTAAGAACATGCAGATACTTCAGCTATCACCAGAGAATGAGAAAGCACACTTGGAACTAAAGTAGATCAGCTCAGTTCACACAGTGTTTCCAGGAAAAGATACAGGAACCTGGAGCAGACCAGACAGAATTATATTGGAGACATGTTCGGGCCTGTCTCCAAAAACACTTTTTTTAAAGTAATATCTAATCTCATCAGCCTGACTCTTTAACTTGATTGACCTTTGGAGACTGCATTAAGGAAGAACCAACAGCATGCTGAAGTGCTGGGGTCTGAACCCCTGAATTAAGGGTGACATATGGGTGGTTCCCATGGCCCTTCAAAAGGAGGGGATGAATTTGCCTTTTGGCTTTCCTCCAAGGTGCAGCTGACCTTGTAAGGAGAGCCCTTGGGTAAACAAGCCCCAGGTGCCCCCATTGGGTCAATGAGTGCCAGGTTCCTGCTGTGGGGATAAAAGCTGGGCCCACTTGCAGGAAGGGTGGGGTGTCTGTCTGTGAGGTGGATGCACTTTGCAGAGGTTCCTGGTGGGGAAGGACTTCCTGCCTCTCCCTGCAACTGGGCCCCAGTCAGGTTTGGTGCTGGTGAACATGGGCTCTGTGGGAGCAGTATGAGTTTGCCTCTGTCCTATGTTATCAACCTCTTGGCTTGGCTGTCTCCCATCTCTGCCATGGGAGACTTGGTTGCTCTGTTTGTTCCACTGATTGTTGGCCGTGTTGTATCATTTCTGGGGTCATGGGGTTGATGTCTGTTATGTGTAACCTCATTGACTTGTTTGTACCCCCAGCGATCACCCATGTACTGACCCTTTTGTATACAGTAGAATCTGGTTACTGGTTTGTTCTACTGCTGGCTGTGTCCTTTGTGCTAGGCCTAGTGATTGACAAAACAGATGCTCAATATAGTTAGGACCATGAGAAGAAACATTTGATATAAATATGTGTGTGACCAGACATCATTTATGTTGGGACAGATACAGCAACATGCTATGATTTCAAGCCTTTATTCTTTCTTGCCCCTTTACCAGAACTTTTTTCCCGGCCTGCCTTTTGGTGTTGACCGTTTAAACCTGGCAGAGCCAATTGACTGCTGCCATAATTTAGCCGTTTTCTGATATGCTGCATGTGCCACTTTCTTCTGTTTTCTAGTGAGCATGTGTTAATATTTTTCATATGCTTATTATGGAGGAGCTAGTAGAATGTGATAGGACTTTTTCCTTGTAATGTGTTTGGTTTTTGTGGTTTTTTTTGTGAGGGTGGGAGGTTTCACAACAGTAATGCAGAACACAGCAAAAGGTTGCGGTAATCCCAGCTGGGATTTCTTCCTTACCAGAACTTCTACATGTGATGGAAAGCCTCCATTCACACATCCCCACACATTCAGAATGACAGAGCATCTCCAGAATTAACCTTGCAGCAAAACCACTCAGTTTGGGGCACACAAACTGTCACTCTTTCCCAATCACTAAAAAGTGGGTAGTTGTCCAGTTTGATGGTGTTCCCTTTGAGCACAAGGAAGATGGAAAATTGACAGGAAGAGTGATCTGCCCAGATGCAGCTGTCTTGGTGACTGCATTTAGTTTGAGGAACAGAGAGCAGGGGTCCCATCTAACGACAACTGATGTTTTCTTCTCTTGACAAGTTTTCTTAAATTTGCAATTTAACAATTTTTCCTCCCAAAATATTACTGATGAGGAAGGACAGTCGCCTACACCAGCATCACGTTTCTGTCATCTTTGGCATTCTGAAATTTCAGGGAAAGCAGAGAGTTAAGCAGCTGTTAACCCTTTTGCTTCTCCATCTTCTTCATAAAAAAACTAGAGCCATACCTACTTCTGCCCCTTGTACACAGCAGAAGGAAGAAGGGACTACAGTGCTCACTAGACACATGCCATTGAAGCAGGGGCAGACATAAGAACTTTGCAGAGCATCCTCCACCCATGAGCAGTAGTGCATTTAACAAGGAACACTGCAGTGAGGCTGAATTAGCAGTAAATGCTGTTTGTTGGGTTGTCCGTGGTTTTATCCTCTGACAAACTAAGGGGCAGACAGCAAATACACTGGTAATATCTGGCCTGTCCTTCCTGTTAGGAAGATGCCATCTTTGGACATCACCATCCAATCTGGAAAGCAAGGCACTGCTGGAAGCTAATAAAGCACATGGGCTATGGAATGGTGTTTTTCAATGGCTTTTCTCAATGGACAAGCACACTGGGTCTAGGTTAGATTTGGTTCACAAGAAGTCAGCTAGAACTTCAGGATTCAAAGAAACAGTGCTTAAAAGCATGCATAAAACAATTCTTCAGAGTTTGGGTAGTAAGAAGTTTGGTTCTTGAGTGCCTTGCAGGGACAGTGGTTTCCAGCCTTACACTGACAAAAATCACATCTTTTCACTTAGGCAAGATTTTCTGGGAAACTGAACATGCTTGCAATCATTCTCTAAATTTGTTTCCTTCCCATCCCAATTGTCTTTTCTTCTTTTTTCTTTTTTTTTTTTTTTTTTTTTTTTTTTTGTCCCTATACCAGCTTTTTGATACTGTGCTAAAAGCAACACAATACTACTTACGTAATATTGACAGTATTGCAAATATAAGCCAAACACAAGGCACGTAGGAATTGGTGGCAAGAACTAACTTTTCCAAAAATCACACCTTAATACTAAAAAGCTCATCTTATGAGGAGAAAGAGCTAGAATTCAGAAGAAAAATATTTGTGGTGGTTAAAATGAAAGCATCAGACAAAAAAATTAGAGTGGTTGTTCATCTGCTGAAATAACCTTACACATATATTTATACACACATATATAAAATAGATAAAAATTACTTTTTCAACAGGTGATGAGGAAAACTGTTCATCTGTCAAGACAGTAAGTCTACATGATTAATAAGAGTACTTAGGATAGTTGGTTCCAGAGTTATTTGTTCAGACACAACACATTCCTATCAAGACTGATAATCTGACAAATTACAGTACATTTTGCAAACATATACTAGCTTTTATTTAGAGTAAAACTCAGGGATCTTCTAGTAGAGAAGATATATTTCTATAAAGAGGGAAATGAACTGGGTGAAAGCAATCATCTGCTTACTGTAACAGATGTGCTCACCTTGCAACTATTCTGTGGCCAAATTGTTAAAGAACTCAAAATGGGCACTACCACATACCCTATGCATTTCAGATGTCCTCTTATAAAACATATACATATATTTTACCTATAATTATCAGGTGAGAACCTACTTAAAAGACAAGAGGAATAGGGAGAAGGAGTAAGACACTGTTACAGCTGTTAGAGGAAAACGCTCAGGTTGTGTTGCACCTGGAGAAAGAGAGTAGTTGCGACCCTGACAGGGGCACATTAGGGATCATAATGAAAGGCCCCAAAAGAGCACAGAAGACACCCATTGTTGAATGTGTGCTCCTGAAGTAGTCTTTTCTCTTTACTTTGCTTGCTGACTCTTTTTACTAGCAGTTCAATCAACATTATGACTGAATTAGGTAAGGAAGTGCTGGGGTAAGCACTCTTGGCTAACTTCATACTACAGCCTGGCTCATTAAAGTCGGCACATTTGCTGCAATGTTTGCAGCATTTCCTCTAAGTTTTTAGATTGTTTTAATAAGTGAAATTCTGAGCAGAAAGACTATATTTTAATTTACTTTTTAGTGCTTCCTGTTATAAGTATTCAATGTCCTGCTGGATTTTTTTTTTAATACCAGATGGAGCATAAAAATGCATGAATTTAATATCTTAATAAACATGAATGCATCCTTCTAGAAGGCTGTCCTGGTTCGGCCGGGATGGGGTTCATTTTCGCCAGCAGCTGGGAGGGAGCCACAGCCGGGCTATTCCATCCCATGCTGACGTCATGTCCGGGTGCCCAGGCGCGGGCAGGGCGGGAGCGGCTTTTGGCCGGCTCTGTCCCTCGTGCTGTGTCCCTGCGGTACAGCTCTTGTTCTGTACATTGTTATCGCTGGGGGTGTTATTGCTGTTGTTGCACCTTTCAGCCACTCTGCCCCAAGCCTGGAGCGCTGCATGGGGTTGTTGTGGCCCAAGTGCATGACCCGGCACTTACCCTTGTTAAACCTCATGCAATTGGCCTCAGCCCATCGCTCCAGCCTGTCCAAATCCCGCTGCAGGGCCTCCCTACCCTCAGGCAGATCGACACTCCCACTCAGCTTCGGGTCCTCTGCAAATTTACTGAGGGTGCATTCGATCCCCTCATCCAGGTCATCCATAAAGACATTCAACAAGACTGGCCCCAAGACCGAGCCCTGAGGGACACCGCTTGTGACCGGTCTCCATCTGGATTTAACTCCCTTCCCCACAACTCTCTGGGCTCGGCCAGCCAGCCAGTTTTTAACCCAGTGCAGAGTCCACCTGTCTAGCCCATGAGCCGCCAGCTTCTGCAGCAGAATGCTGTGGGACACAGTGTCAAATGCCTTCCTGAAGTCCAGGCAGACAACATCCACCGCTTCTCCCTCACCCACGAGGCGGGTCACCTGATCAGAGAAGGAGATCAGGTTGGTTAAACAGGACTTGCCCTTCGTGAACCCATGCTGGCTGGACCTGATCCCCCCATTGTCTGTTGGGAGGTTTTTAGCAAGCAATGGTCATGTGAGCAATCCAACCTTCGAGCCTGACCCGGATGCTAAAGCAGGATGGGAAGCTGGGAAAGGTGTGACGGTGTGAATGCATGCTTTAAGGTCACAAATCAATTTATGCCACGCTAGTGCTGTTAGCCAATTAGTAGTTAGAAGAGTCTCGTGAAGAGTCTTGTGACTTAGTGCTCTGTCTATATAACCCAGGTTGTAACGCCATTAAACTGCCTTTCACGAGATTTATTAACTCTCTATGTGATTGCTTGCCATGACTTCCCGCAGTTGTCCTGCACTTGCCGCGTGATCTCCGCAAAGATGAACCATTCCATAATCTTCCCCGGTACTGAGGTCAGGTTGACAGACCATTACACCTAACATTTTTGTATGTTTTAAAATATCTTTAGGGCCTATTCCAGCAAACTAGCACTCCCTTGAATACTTCAATGCATTGCAACAAGGATATTAGTGTATAACTAAGGGTTCAATTTTACACAGCTTTAGTGAAGAAAGCGGAGTTCTCTTAAGCCTCACTTCTGTAAATACCTCAGTATTCCTGAAAACTGAGTGCTTAAACGTTTGAAGATCTATCCTTAGTTAATCAAGCTGGGCAAGAAGCATACTGTGGTGTCATTTTGAAAACCCCTTATAAGCTGTGAAAATATCCATATTGAATATTTATATATTTATTTAAGAGAGCCAATATCTTAGGTGTTTGCAATACTTAATGTGCACTTTCAATGACATGAGACAGAAATAGGATCTGCTAATCAGTACCAGGCCACAAGACATTTTAAGTCTCTCTAGGTACTCCTATGTAATAATTTAATTAATACTTGCCTTTAGAGTGCGAGCAGTTGTACAGGAAAAGGCTGCTTCCTAAACTCTACTCTTTTCTGTCTGCACCCTTTCACAAGCGAAATATTTTACAGACACAACATCTTTACGATGCTTATGTTGGGCATTTTAGTTTCTGTAGTCATGTCTCATTGTTTACAAGATCTCATCCAATGTATTTTAAAAACTTGGCTTATGTCAGGTCTTTTAACCAGCAAGTGGGGAAGAAAAAAAAAACCACAAACCAACAAAAAACAACTATCTGCCCCATTCTTTGGGAATAGTGATCTACTCAGCTTCGTAGCTGTTCAGTGGTACTTTTAAAGTATGCAGTACATTTAAGAGTGAAATTAATACCAAGGTTCGGCGGCATGGGGGGGTAGATGTTTGTGGCACTGTCCCCCTCATCCCCAATAAGGTTCAAGATGCATTTAAGGGCAAAAATTCCACCCCAATATATTAGTTTCGTTAATCCTTTTCCTATGATCTGTTTGCCTGGCCAAGGAAATTATGCAAAAAGTAATAAAAGTTCTAATTCAATTTCCATGCTAAGAGATGGATTTGGAAATAAAAAACAACCAAATCAGAAACCATATTCTTTGTGTTTACTAAGAGATGTGCACTCCAACATTTAGTGTCATGTTAAAACCAGAATCAGTGAAGATAATTTAGCTGCATGAATGCCTACTCTTCAGTAAAATGCTGCCAAAATTAAATAGGAATGAAACAGCACTTTGTAGCCATTGGTCGCTCAGCAGTGTTTGCGTAGTTAAAAACCTAAGTGAAAAGGGTGATTGACCTACATTGCTCCTAGCTTAGCACAGCTGTACTTTCATATTTTCGCTGCATCCGAGGAAGCTTATTATTTAATACAGCTGAGTTACATGTATATGTTGGTCTTTCATTTTATACTTTTAGGGGCCAGATATTAATCTCAAATGTGCGGCACGCATTACTGTGCATCTGCGTCAGGGGAAGTTTAGGTTGGATGTTAGGAAGAAGTTCTTTCCTGAGAGGGTGGTTAGGCACTGGCACAGGCTGCCCAGGGAGGTGGTGGAGTCACCGTCCCTGGGGGTGTTCAAAAAACGGGTTGATGAGGCACTTGAGGCCATGGTCTAATGGTCTAGTGGTTAGGGAGATGATGGGAGAAAGGTTGGACTTGATGATCCTGGAGGTCCCTTCCAACCATAGTGATTCTATGATCTGGAAATATCTGCGGTTGCCCATTTGTAAGCAAGGCAAAGGTGGGATTGCATATAGTTGCACCTGAAATTAGGAGGCTGCCCAGGGGTAGGAGGTCCTCACAAATATGTAGAAATCAAATGAGCAGATAGAACAGAAAGCAAATCCCTTGGCACCCCAAAGGCAAACACTCTGCTGTTTCCCTATTGTTTTGAGCAGAAGCAGCCCAGACTGCACAACCAAAGTGCATTTCACACAACTCATACCTGTGGTTTAAATAAGTAATAACATTCCAGTTAACAACCAGTTTGACATGTTAACAGCCCATGTTAACTGGTCATTAATGGCAGTAATGACAGATTTGAAAGGGAATATTGTGCTTGTAAATGGACATGCTGCCAGTCAGAAGAGAGGACAGAGGAGGATAGGCTGATACATTAAGATGTCACCGTACAGCTCTGAAGGGAAAAAAAAACTTCTTGCATATTTCTCTTACTGTAAATGGACTTGAAATATTGCCGTAAACCTAAGTTCCTTAAATTAAGTCTTCACTTTCTGACCTAAGAATGTATAAGCAGGAGACAGAAACCTGCAGAGGAATTATATCCTGCGTATCATTTTCAGTGAGTGCTCTTCCTAACACTGAGTCCTTTCTTTACTCAAGTCAATTCTCACCCTCGTTAACAAAACAGAGTTCATTCCTGCTGTGGCCACCTTAATACCCTTGGTGTCTTACACCGCCTCTGAAACCACTGGA
The DNA here is from genome assembly GCA_028020825.1 of Podargus strigoides. Classification (NCBI taxonomy): domain Eukaryota; kingdom Metazoa; phylum Chordata; class Aves; order Caprimulgiformes; family Podargidae; genus Podargus; species Podargus strigoides. Next base: position 62,532,184 of record CM051662.1, read on the forward strand.
GTGACTTACATGAATCAGCTTCCAGAGTAAAGCCTCTCGCACCCAAAGCATCTTCCAAGCTCATTACCTCATTAAAGATTTCTTCCATCCCCTCAACCCCCCTCACCCCCTGCAACCCAGAGAAAAAGGTTTTAATATAGTAAAATTAAGTAATTTTACCAAAAGGAGAGAGCTAAAGCAAACCAAGTTTTGAAGGTCTGAAGATATAGAGTATTTATAAAAAGCTCATGAAAGTGGGTACCTTGGAGCTCAAATGCAGACCAAGAGTCTGCACCAGGGCTGAGGGAGCATAGCATTTAGTTTTTTTGGCAGGCACCTCTAAATGAGAAATACTGGAAGTATCTTTGCAAATAGCCAAAGACTCAATCACACAGTTTGCAAATTTAACCATGAGAGCTAAAGCACTCAAACTGGTTACGGTATTGCTTATAGCATCTGTAGAATGGCTGTCTTATTGAAAGACATAATGAACACAGAGAGACAAGTTAATAAGCAATTTTACTCTTTATAGTATCTTGCAAGCCACATATCCTCTAGAGGGCACCACATAAATTAATAGGAAGCTAGAACAGTTTTATATGTAGCAAAGACTCCCTTTATGGTTAAAAAAAAAAAAAGAGGATAGTTTGAAAGTGTAATCGAACCCTAATCTTATCATTAGTACAAAGTAATTTGTTCTTTAAATTCATATCAAGTGGGTAGCTAAATATGAAAGCTTATTTGACTACAAAACTAGAGAACATTTAACTAGTTTCTACATTAGCATTAAAAAGATCACTTTTATAGGTTCACTGCTTAACTAAGTAGATAAGATGCAATGAGGCAAATGTCTATCTGCAATTACCTTAAGTGCATCAGTTTGAAGTTTAGTGTAAATACCAAGTTTAAATCTATGCACTCACAAGAATCACTAAAAAAAGGCTCATGACAGGAGAGCTTCATTAAGTCTTGATAAACCCAGAGACAAAAATCAGAAACATCTTAAAATTGATTATAGGATTTCTCACATACAGTGGTTTCACTAGTGGAAAATATTGTGTATAAATAAATAACTGAAATACCAGTTTTGAATCTGGTCATGAAAGATAAAAAATACAGTTCCCTTTCTCTGAGTCACTTAGTATGAATTTAGCAATCTGTTAACAAAATATTTACTCCTGTTAGACCTTCAAAGACCAGAAAGCAACAGTGTGTGTGTGCGTGTGTGCACACGCGCATCTGTGCTGGGGAAATGCTTTGCTCACATCTCTACTACTAGATCACCTTTGGTTTTGATTTTAAACATTTTATTTCAAAACATCGGATCTGCTGCAGTAGCACTTGGGAGATTCGGCAAGTTCAAAGTCTCTGGTAAATTTGGAACTCGGATCAAAGAACCATAGCACAGTTTTCTCACTCCTGCAGGCACTTGTAGAAAGATTCTTAAAATGGGTTTTAAAAGTTAGGGTGCTACCTTTCCCCCAGAAGCTGTTTCAACCCCTCTCTATAGACACATACTCTAAGATCACAAGTGACCTCGGTTCACGTACAACAGTATTCAAACAGTTCCCTGCCAGCTTTTAAAAGTCAGGTTTTGTTACCTACTTCTTTGGCAGCTTTAAGATGCATACTCTGTGCTCAATTCCCTGCACTCTATCTTGTGTTCAGTTCAGAGTTTTAACGGATAGCAGAGCACTTTTACCACTAAGTAGTCCAAGCCCATGCCTGAAGAACCCTGATCTGCCTTGCAGCCCCAGCTCAACAAACACACAACCTGTTTGCAAAGGTTTTTGTTCCACTCTAGAAAAAACAGGTTGTAACGTGGAGAGACAGAGTACCAACAGTTGTTAATAATGCTTCAGTCTTGATTCCTGTTCCAGCCTACCCATGCTGTACAACTTGGGAACCGAATAGTGTATGGAAAACTACTGTTTGGTACCTGCGCTTACACTGAACTTGTAAGTTGATGCATTCAAAGAGAATTTTAATTTTTCCCCAATGTATTACTGACTTGAATGTCCCTTTAAAAGGAAAAGGCTTCACTACAGGGGCAGGGGAAATATTCCCAGAAGTTCATGTTAGCCTAGAGCAGCTAGTCTCACTAGACCCCCTCTAGAGGGAACAGAGGAAAGGTGCTCCTGTAGGAAATAGGTGCTCTGAATCACCCCAGAGGAGCCTTTTTTCTCTGTTTACTATTGAGAGCCTAGGGAGACTAAACTTCCTGATTAAACTTAGCTCTTGCAAAGTAATCCTATTTATTCACATACAATCTGCAGATAAACTAGCCTGGTGCTGCTCATCAGTCCTTTGCTGCAAGTTATACCTCAAATGCTTTTGAAAACATAGGCTCGCAAGCAAACAAGAACACAGAAAATCAGGTGACAATTTGCTGTCTGAGAAGTGGCAACAGGCTACCCAGTGTCCCACCTAGGTCACCAAGTTAAATCAGGACCAGAGTGGATTTGAGCCCACTAGCTACATGGTTATTTAGTATGGGGAAGACAGTTGGCCATCTTAGCTTCTAACAGCTAAACGGCAACATTCCTAAAAGCTTCCAGTGCCATAAATTAAATCCCTCTGGCAAACAAAGATGACGAAAGCAGATAAGCAAAGACGAGTGAAGCACTTCTCACAGAGTTCAAACTCTGCACTGGAGCTAGTGAAAACCACGTGCGCTGTTTCAGACCACAACGCCTGGTCACATCTGTGCTGCAGGGAGGAGGAGGAAGAGACTACCAGCTCCCTGGGAGCACAGTCCTGTGAGAAACACGGGAGTTTATTCCCTTCCTCCTCTGAGTGCAGGACCCCTAGTATTAACATCAGAAAACTGGCAACCACCCACATGACCTGGTTATGTGTGCTTTTTGAGTGAGATTTTAGTTTTATCTCCATACTGTGGTATTTTTTTTCTCATCCTCCACATATACTTGCAGCCCTCAAGTACCGCTTATGCAATAACAACTACACATGAAGGGCTGAACAGATTTAGCAAGTTTGTCAGTGAACATAAGAAGGACATGGCCTACCTCAGATAGTCTCTGCGACAAAGGATAAGGTTGGCTTTGGTATAAAAGGTAGAGCCCACCTCCCCCAGACGACAGTCACAGCAGGCACATTTCAGGCAGTCTTCATGCCAATATTTGTCCAGGGCCTTTAAATGATACCGGTCTTTAATCTTACGGTTGCAGCCAGCACAACCTTTCGGCTTGGTGTCTGGCTGGACTGAGAGCATTTGTATACCTGTAACACAACAAGACAAGAGAAGAGTGAAAATAGATATTCTCTTGGGTGCAAGTCTTGCCCTTTCCTTCCTCCACCTTGCCGCTCCTCTCACACCCAGTTCATTAAAAAAGCAATCGTGTAGATAGGATGAAATAACCTAGATAGTCCACAGCAAGCTGAAAACAACGTTAAGATAAATTTCAGAGCAGAAGCTTCCACTGCAGAAGGTCCACAGCTTCTCTTTAACACCTCATACACCTGGTCTCTTTGCTGAAAAGAAATAGGATTAAAAAAAAATAAAATTAAAAATTAAAACAGTTCAGTTGAAAAGTCATCTACTTTCTCCCAAAGTATCCAATATTTAGAATCACAGAATAATCATGGTTGGAAGGGACCTCCAGGGTCATCAAGTCCAACCTTTATCCCATCATCTCCCTAACCACTAGACCACTAGACCATGGCCTCAAGTGCCTCCTCAACCCGTTTTTTGAACACCCCCAGGGACGGTGACTCCACCACCTCCCTGGGCAGCCTGTGCCAGTGCCTAACCACCCCTCTCAGGAAAGAACTTCTTCCTAATATCCAACCTAAACTTCCCCTGATGTAACTTGAGGCCATAGCAACCTAAAATTTAAATAAGCAGCATACCTATGATGGCAAACATAGCTAAATTTACATATTTGGACCTATTTGCACTATCTTAATAAAATATAAAAGCACTCCAGATTCTAAAGAAGAAAAGACTAAAGTTATTAGAAGCACAGGGCCAGGGTTTCAGGGAGGTTTGACATAGACACTTTGGTGCTGGGGAGGGGTGTTTTGTTTTTTTTTAAGATTTCAGTTTTTGTCAGACACATGAATGAAGCAATCGGATTTCCAGAGACTTCAGTAGCAGCATCTCTATTTACAACATGCAGCGTAAGAACCTTCTGAAAAATATGATTTTAAATAACCTGCATGAGGTCAGAGAGTTGCTAGTTTGTCAAGGAAAAAAAAAATAATCAAAACATGCATAAAAAAACTGCCCCACTTTCCAATCCCAATTTTAGCCGACAGCTAGTACAGGACAAGGAGTGCAGTAGTGTCCATTAAGTATCTATATCTTTTGATGTAATGGCAGAGAGCATTTAAATAACAATTCAAATGCCTGAACCACTGTTTAAGGGAGAGAACTGGTAAAAGTGGAACACAGTTGAGCCATGGTATGCAGAGCACCGCAGCCAGCTTTCAGAGATCCATACAAAAATTGATTGCCCTCAGTTTTACAGTAAATGGGGAGAGAAGGTCACTGCCCCAAAGTGCTTACAGACTGGTCTCTCTTGGTTAATTACACAAACTGCCATCCCATCACACTCAGACCAAGTCATTTCTCAGAATAAGCAAAATCATAGCCCTGTGGATGCTTTGTTGGACATCTAACAGGCACCACAGAGAGAGCTGACATGCAGTTTGCTTATTAGATTATCTCACTGTTTTAAAGCCAATCAGAGATGTAACTTAAAATGCTACTAATTAGAGTGCATCTGAATACTAAAATGAGAATTTGGCAAGATTGGGGAACAAATGCTGTTGCCAACAAGCAAATTGTACCCCGAAATTCAGGGTATGGCACTCTTATTACGCAGAGACTGTGAAAGGTCAAATAGAGTCTCTTAACAAAGAAAAGCAAATTCAAGAGCTCCTCCTCGAGAATGCTCTACTACCTACTGTTAAGAAAGCTTTACAGTCCCAGGTTCTCTCAGCAGATCTCAGTTGGTGCTGTAACACACCACTATAGACAGGCAGACTCAGAGAGCTAGAACACAAAAAAGTTGGGGTTTGGGGTTTTGTTTGTTCTGTTTTTTTTAAAGCTCTCATAAGGAAAACATGAAAATGAGTATAATCTTTGAAGCAATGGTACAGTGTGCCTTTATGGATATTAGTGCGACAAATACAAGAGGCTAAATGCTTTGTCAGCTGAGGCATCCCAGGGTTCTCTACGCATATGTGTACGTGGAACACATTGAATTTACATGGACCGCAGTGACTGTAGAGGCAGTTAAGTGACTCTCCAGGGTTTCCAAGCTGAACTCCCAAGTTTCACCTGCAAAGCCGATCACTGAATTAGAAATAGTAATTCTTATTGTGACATACGAGCACAACAGCCTTGGTCTTCTCTTTGCAATATACTCTATTATGCATTTCAGAGCAATATATTAGCTGTTCAGTGATACGCAGACAGTTCTCCTAGTGGGCACCCCAAAGCACCACAGCAGTGCTGCTGCTTAACATCCAAAGCTCATAACAAAAGTGTAAGGTCTATATTTTTCTATCAATAAAAAGGTCATTGCTGCCTTCCCATTGCTCCCCAGTCAATGCTACTCTCATAGCTTCTATGCCACTTACAGACTTGCAAGATCTGTTTCTGGTTCACAAGGGGGAGGATGAGATCCAGCCACCTGCACGGGACTCCACAGTAAGTCTGTGGAAGATTTGGGAACAAACACGCGTATCTCTTCTTGAACAAGCACCATGAGACAAAGACTGAGCCTTTACAGTATTTTGGAGTGAGTCCAGAGAAGGGCAACGAGGCTGGTGAGAGGTCTGGAACACAGGCCTTATGGAGACCGGCTGGGGGAACTGGGGTTGTTTAGTCTGGAGAAGAGGAGACTGAGAGGAGACCTCATTGCCCTCTACAGCTACCTAAAAGGAGGGAGTAGTGAGGCTGGTGTTGGTCTCTTCTCCCAAATGACTAATGACAGGATGAGAGGAAATGGCCTCAAGTTACGTCAGGGGAAGTTTAGGTTGGATGTTAGGAAGAAGTTCTTTCCTGAGAGGGTGGTTAGGCACTGGCACAGGCTGCCCAGGGAGGTGGTGGAGTCACCGTCCCTGGGGGTGTTTAAAACACGAGTGGATGAAGCACTTGAGGCCATGGTGTAATGGTCTGGTGGTTAGGGAGATGATGGGATAAAGGTTGGACTTGATGACCCTGGAGGTCCTTTCCAACCATGGTGATTCTATGATTCTATGATTCATTTGCCAGCCGATTCCCCTGAATCCAGGGTACATACATGAAGCACCAAAATAACACGGCTACAAATAAATGACTGCAAGCAGTGAAAATATCAGAGATCTCTGGTAAAAAACCTATAACAGACTGTAAAGGGAGGTGCTGCTGAAACTCTAATACCTTCACTTGGTCCAAAAACTGTAAAGTTGCATATCACAATAGACCATAAATATCTACAAAGTGCCAACAACATGATTATCCCCAGCCCCTCTCTTTGGCCATGTAGAGGACAAATGTATAAAAACAGCCACAATTTGTATCAACTTCTTGGAACTCAGTAAAAAAGATCAGAATCATGAAGGGCTGTTCTAGGACCTTAATCTTTAGCTTGAGTGAAACCAGGATAAACTAGGAGCTAACACAGTTAAAGGCTTTAAAGAAAAAATCTTAATGTAAAAATTTTGTTGCCTGATAAGGAAGCGGGTTAGAGAGTGGAGACTGACAGTCTCTGATCCAGGCTTGATACGGGGGGGGCAAAAAGAGTTAATAGAAATAGTTTAATTAGAGAAATATGCAGCTCTTGCTTGGAAAGTATGTAAAGTATGTAATCTTGCCTCTCCCGCTTGAAGACCTTGCTTGCTAGACAAAACAGGTGCTACAGGCCGCTGATTAGAAGGAGGCCATTGGGAAAGGGGAGAAAGGCTCCTGCTCCTTCTGATAAGGGGAAAGGTCGAGCATTCGAGCTGGTGGGAACCGACCCCGCGGCCTGGAGAAGAGCCAGAGGCCCACAGAGCATGCGCAGCCAACTGAGGAAGACTCGGAGCCTTCCTCCCGAGCCCCCCGAAGAGGAGCACCAGGGAGCACTGCGCAGGCGCCACCAGGCGGAGCAAGAGGCGTGGAATATTATAATGACCTGATGCAATGATGGAATGTTTATGATGCACCCCTCATGAATATGTATTACTTAGTGCTATAAAAGAAACACGCTTTGGCCCCTCGGTGTGCAAGTTCGGAGGAGCGATCCCCCTTGCACCCGGCGCTGAATAAACATCCCTACTTTAGAACTTTTCAGGAGCTGTAGAGTCTTTTCCGTGCGTCAGGCTGATCTACTGTCCTGCATCAACTGAAGGGAATAAGGTACCACAGAAACAAGGCTAAACAAGTGAATATCTGAGCAAATTGCAGTAATCAAGCCTGATAATTCCTGAGGTGTATGCTGCAAACACAAGGTTATTGTATTACAAATAAAACCACAGCTTGCACAATCTTGCACATACCCCTGCACAGTTCTCGAGATATTTGCTACATGAGGAGAGTAGACAGAACACTGCCATTCACGTTGGTTAACCCAAAGCCTCCTTGTAGGGACAAGGGAAAAGGTACAGACACCCCATGGAAGTCATGTTAGCAACCCCGCATGTCTATTTTCCCGAGGCTGAAAGAGAAGGTGGTGCTGACATCCCCCTGGCAGCATCTTCAGATTAGGGATTCAATCTGCAGCAGCTTCTGGAGGGAAGGAATGCTTTGCTTCTCTGATAAATCTGATCTTTTTGCACTTTACTTGCAAGGAAGCTGCTTCTATTTTGATGAGTTAAAAAAAAAATCCCCAAACTACTGCTTCATTACAAAACAAAAAAGTTACTCTTTTTTTTTTAAGTGTAAAAAGGCTCTAAACAAAAAGCAAAAAACAGCGCTCCGAGACGTGTTTTACATATCTCCGAATTCATTGCACTTGTCCTTTTCTTCACATGCCCTGGATTAAATCACTTAATTTTGTAAACAGAACATTTTTTGTTACTTTTTTCTGTATCATATAAGCCACCTTAATGCAGATCACCTCACAGACCATCTCTCTTCCCTTTAATGTTCCCATACGATCTCCAATGCAGTTACACTTTTCAGATACACGCTCGTGTATTTTTAGCTTGCTCTTAATTTGGCAATAAGAATACCTACAGTTTACTGTCAAACCAGCTTTTCCCAGGCTGCAGTTTAAGTACCCATTTATTTCTTAGGACACAGGAAGGCCCCTTTCAGAGGCTGACCAGCACCCACAAACCCATCCAAACTGCTCGCTGCCAGGTACTGGCACACAGCACGGTTGCCTGGCTGCCCCCCCCCCTGCCCCTTCAGGAAAGCAGAGCTTATGGAGCACTTCCAAAAACCCCATACAATTCCATAAATGCTACACCCAGGCTAGTTAAAGAAGAAAAAAAAAACAAACCAAAAAAACAAACCCAGCTTTGCCTTCAGTTCTGCAGAGTCCTACCCATGCTCTGCATCACATAGCAGATCTGTTCTCAGAACTGAGACATCTCAGTGCCTAGTCTGTCACTGTCAAACAAGCCCTTTTTATTTCACCCTAATATGCTTCCAAGTGCTTCCTCTATCCTTCTCTCCATTCCCTTGCTCCCTCCATCCCCAGTCCCCAAGACACTGCACATAAACTGCAAAGCTGTGTCAAGAATAAGACTTCTTCATCACCATCCACCACCTTTAGGATTTTTGAAAAGAGAACTTAACCTGATTTGCAGGTTTTTGGGTTTCCCTCTGTCTTCCCACATAAGTTTGATGCAACTGACTCCCATCCCTGGTTACTGTTATTATCATGTGATGAAACACAACTGATTTCTAACAATGATTTCAGGATAAAGAGGAAAGATTGGTGGAAAAAGCTAAATGAGGCTCCTAGAGAAAGGCAGAGAAACAAAAATCCATTTCACTCCAATCATCACTCTTCTCAAAAATCAAAGGGAATGAAGATTTGACATAATGAACTTTATTTTGATAGTGATACAGCAGCATCTATAATCAGGATTGGTCCCTGATGGTGCCGTGTGGCACAAGGCCCACAGAACTCAGTTTCTGGTTTGTGGTACAGTCTTTGAAAGGCATGTGAAGGGAGGAAGAGGTGGATATTACTATGCACTGGATCACTTAAAAACTTTTAAAGACCACCCTCCTTGTGCTCCTTTGCGGAGGCATGCACACCATTCTGCCAAGGACAGTAGTATGGACAGCAAGAAAGGGAAAACTTGCTTCTACTTTAAAATAAACAAATAAATAAATCGGTTTGAAGAAAATTGAGTGTCAGTGCACTGGTCTTTAAAAGACAGCAAACTGACAGACAATCTGCAGTCAACAAGAGAGTTAGAGATCTAGTAGAAGATAAAAAGAATACTTTTCTGATACTTTCCCACTTTGTAGCTTCACCCTAAAAGCATTCAGAGCTCAAATTATTCAGGACAATACACACACAGATTTATTATTTTTTTAAAAAAAAAAAAAAAGTTAAGGTTTCCGAACCTAAGAAACATTTCTGAACTCGCATGTAGCACATCAGGAGTCGTAACTAGTTTTAGATTGGCATGTAAATTGTTCTGTGGAAAAATCTTAGTGCCTCTGAGACCCTGCTATTCTGAGTTATTTGACAGTTTAAGGGAAATCATAATTAAAAAAAGAGACATAAATAATAGCCTGTGCAGTGTGGTGCACAGAAATAAGTAGAACCATTTCATTTAAACTCTGGTGAGCTTTTAATTGCCTGGATTGCATTGTGAACCAGCCTAACAGTTGATTACCTCCATTATGTCTTCTTGTTCTGTGCCATTCATCTGTACAGTCTCAGCTTCTGTAGTTAACACAACAAAGTAACTGCAACTCCATAACACTCAGTTTGTTGTTTTGTTTTGGTTTTTTTTTAAAAAAAAATAAGAGTAAGGATTTTAGTACACTGAATATAGTCTCTTCTGTATACTTTCAAGTTAATTTTCCATGGTGTATAACTAAACTTCGACTCCTGCCCCTTCTACAGAGGAATCAGATTTTTTTTCTTTGTTATTTTTGATTTTTTTTTAAATAAAAGAGGTGGGTTGGGAAGTGGGGAGGAAAAAAAAAAAAAGAGAAGAGGTTAGGTAAAAACTAAAAATGGGAATGCAGTCCCACAGCTGGGAGCAGTGATACAGATTAAAAGAATTTGGCCAACATGGCTAGTCGATTACCAAGAGACACCAAACAAAAGATTTCTCTTCTTTCCCCTTCTCTTTTTGAAAGCTAGATTGGGCCTAAAAGCTTGTTTCTCTCTGTTCACTGGCCCAGAGCATCCCTGCAGGCTGTAGCCCCCTAAGGGACACCACAGCAAATAGATGCACCCAGATCTCAGGGACGGGAGCTGCTCAGCTATACTCCTGTCGTGTCCCCCTCCACCTCTCTCCCCCCCAGCCCCCCCTACTCCCTCCCTCCTTTTTTAGAGCAGTAGTGCTGGGAACCAATTTGATTCCCTTTTTCTCCAATGCAGCTGCAAGGCTCAGAGATACTGACATTTTTCCACTCTTATCAGTTTAATTACAGTTACCATGGCAGCAAAGTGCTAGTGCTTGGCAAAGGCCAACGAGAGATTTGCAAGACCGAGTTCAATTTTGCTGCAGCTCACATGCAAAATAAATAAATAAATAAATAATAAAATAAAAAATTTATAAAAAAGAAACATACACTCTACAACAAAGAATCCCTGTCGGAGTTAGGCGCTCCAGCCTTTTGTGCCAATTCCTTTTCAAGCATCACAGGGATGGGGTGATGGAAGAGGGAGGTGCCGGGGAAGCACGCAGCGATGTTTGTTGCACCTAGCACAGATTAACTGGTTTAAAGAGCGGTTCTACCGAGCTGTCCTAGGAAGCGGTATTTTGGGTCTCTTTAGAGCACACGCCAACACAGACGCTCGCTACTGCAACGCATTGGGGATGGAAGAGGCAACAGAAACACTCTCGTTGTGGTCCCCCCCCGCCCCATCCCTGCTCGGTGCGCACTGAGACAAGACTGCCGCCTTACCAAAACTTTTCTCCTTTTTCTGCATGAGTTGATGCAGGGGCGCCCGCAGAGCTCCTCCTCATTGAAGCACCAATTGCTGGCAAAAGTACCAAGTGGTTTCCCCGGCTCGGTCAAGTGAGCGGGAGCGCGGCGCAGCGCAGCCGGGTGCGGGGAGAGGGAGAGCGGCACACCCCGGCCCACCGGCCACGCACCGCGATGGCGAGTGACAAAGCCACATGCTCCCCTAACTCTGCCCGCAAACCCATCACCCCAGCGGTCCCTTAGCTTTGTTGTAACAAATGGGTTTGATTAAACTGTCACATGCGGCGTTAGCATACCGTATCGTGGCAGTATGAAGGGGGAAAAAAAGAGGGGGGGGGGGGGGTGTGCGGAAAAAAAAAAGAAAGGATGGTAGACACAAGTACTATTTCATCACATCAGCCTGGCTGCCCTCCTTTTACGCCAGTCTGGAGCCCGGCAGCCCTCCCGTCCCAGTCCACCTCCGCCGGGGCTCCTGCCTCCGCTCTGCCCAAAGGGTTAACCCTGCACCGAACCGGTTGCAAATTAAACTGCTGTACGAGGAGGCTTGTGGATTAAAGCCGGGGAGTGGGAAATTAACCGACTCCCTTGATAATTGAGAGCGTGTTTTGAGAAGCTATGGAAAAAGCAAGAATAATAATAACAATAATGATGGGGAGGGGGGTGGTGGTGCAATTCATTGTTAACTTTGACTGCTATTTCTCGAGACGTACAGTTGGATGGGTTCCGCTCAGCATCCTCTGCTTGCATGTATTTCATGTCTCATCATAAAAATAATGAATCACATGATTTAAACAAAACAGTCTCAGCAGAGCTACAGCTTGGAGTGAAAGTTGCAGTGCAGAGATGTGTGTGTATTGCAGCCTCGGCGTATAATTCAGAGAGAAAGAGAGGGGGAGAGGGAGAGAGTGATGCAGACAGACATACACAAATGACCCAAAGCTTCTGTACACAGTTGCCTCACTTACCTTCTTAATTAAGCGATACAGGGGAGGCAGTTCAATAAGCACAGTGGCTGCTTTGTAACTCTTCTCCTTGGGAAAGGTCAAAAAGAAGCATTGTTTGGGGAAAAAAAAAATAAAGAGGGGGTAGGAGAGATGGGGAGGGAGATCGCTATTCTTTAAATTTAAAATAATGAGGCCCTCAAGGATCCGCCAAGTAATTGTGTTGACTGCATCTGAGCTACAGGTGTCCTTTTAGTATCTTGCAGTCCAAGGCTGTCTGTCTCCGTCCTGGCTGAAGACAACTTACCTAAAGCAGCATGTGAGGAGCCGAGTTGAATGAAGTCAAGGCTTTATCAGCTGCAAAATGCAATCCCTTACCAGCCAGACATAATACAGCAAAAGAAAATATCACTCAGTTATTACTGAGCCAGCAGAGCCCAGGCAGCTCTTGTGGAAGACCACACAGAAGCAGCTCCCTTCCAATTTAAGGCTATTTACCTCTCCCCCTCCACCACCCTCCCTCTCCCTCTCCCCCGTCTCTCTCTCCCTCTCTCTCTCGTTCTGCAGCTCGCTCAAGTACAGCCGCCCTCGGAAAGTGCAAAGCAGCCAGGAGATAGATTGGGTTTTGTTGGTAATTTCCCATGGTGAAAATTTACAAGCCTGCAAGTGCAGTCAGCAAAACCACATGCATATGCTAGACACAAACACCAGGGACACACACACACACAAGTGACCTCTACTGAAGCGGCTCAGGATCACCTTCCCGGAGAGGGATACAGGAACAGACCCCGGGAAATAGGGGAGCATTCATTCCCCCCGCACCCCCCATCATTCCTCACCAAATACTTTGCTTAAACAAAACAGTAAGTTGCCTACAGAAAAAAAAAAAAAAAAAAAGGAAAAAAATGGCAAGATACATATCTCTCTATTAATGAGTAATGAGGAAAATCCCTGAAGGTGAAAACACTGCCTCTCTCCCTGCTAGATCTGAGCTGCTCACTCAGGAGTGGAGACTCCAGCGTGAAAGTTTCCTGCTCGCCTGCACAGTCTGTCCCCCCGGCCACCGCGTGCAACATGCCACCACCCTTACTGCACTTCTCGGCAAGACAAGCTGTTTCCCCCCTACAGGATCCTTGTCCCAGGAGCTGCAGATAGATCCTTATTCTCTACCTACTGGTGGAGGGGTGCAAAATAAAATAGACAGGGGTGTGTTATAGGTCCTGAACACCCTTGACCAAGAGACAGACAGACAGACATGCAAACATGGAAGACACATTACACAGAATCACAGAATGTTCGGGATTGGAAGGGACCTCAAAAGATCATCCAGTCCAATCCCCCTGCCAGAGCAGGAACACCTAGGTCAGGTCACACAGGAACATATGCAGGCGGGTTTGGAATGTCTCCAGAGAAGGAGACGCCACAACCTCTCTGGGCACTTCCAGTGCTCTGTTACCCTCACTGGGAAGAAGTTCTTCCTCATGTTTATGTGGAACCTCCTATGTTCCAGCTTGCACCCATTGCCCCTTGTCCTGTCATTGGATGTCACTGAGAAGAGCCTGGCTCCATCCTCATGACACTGACCCTTTACATATTTATAAACATTAATGAGGTCACCCCTCAGTCTCCTCTTCTCCAAGCTAAAGAGACCCAGCTCCCTCAGCCTTTCCTCATAAGGGAGATGTTCCACTCCCTCCATCATCTTTGTGGCTCTACGCTGGACTCTCTCAAGCAGTTCCCTGTCCTTCTTGAACTGGGGGGCCCAGAACTGGACACAATACTCCAGATGCAGCGTCACCAGGGCAGAATAGAGGGGAAGGAGAACCTCTCTTGACCTACTAACCACCCCCTTAACCAGTCATGTGAGCTGTCCCACCATGTCTCTGTAATTGCCACCAGGTCATAACCTTTAGACCGCACACAGACCTCTAACTCCTCCTGTTTATTCCCCATACTGCGTGCATTGCTGTACAGGCATTTCAGATAGCAAGCAGAGCGCACTGGTGGGACCCCTGGGAGGCAGGAGGCCTCGTGGTCAGGGCCTGAACATCTGTCCCTTCTCTGCAATGATCGAAAATCCTCCCTAGACCACCTTCCTTCAGGCCCTAGCACATTGCTCTTGGGCTCGTCCCTAACAGACCCAGTTCTCTCCCCTTCCCCCTTCACATCTAGTTTAAAGCCCTCTCAGTGAGCCCTGCTAACTCCTGCCCCAAAAGCCTTCTCCTCCTCTGGGACAAATGCATCCCACCTGCCACCATCAGGCCAGGTGTCTCATAGAGCAGCCCATGATCAGAGAACCCAAAGCCCTGCCTTTGGCACCAGTCACGTAGCCATTCATTGATCTGTAAACTCTTCCTGCTTACCTCTTCACCCATCCTTGCAGGAGGTATGGAGGCAAACACTACTTGCACTCCAGACCCCTTAACCAGCCGTCCCAGGGCCCTGAAGTCACTCTTCATTGCCCTTACACTACTTGTAGTAATTTTGTCCCTGCCACCTGAAAAAGCAGCAGTGGGCAGTAATTGGAGGGCTTTACAAGATCAGGAAGTTTCCTTTTCATGTCTCTAATCCGAACCCCAGGGAGGCAGCAGACTTCCCTGTGGGATGGGTCTGGTCGACAGATGGGCCCTTCAGTTCCCCTCAGAAGGGAGTCACCCACCACAGTTACCCTCCTTTTCTTCTTAATTGAAGAAGTCCTAAGGGTGACTGACAAGCCCTAGGTGATTCAGGAGACTGATCTACCCCTCCAACTTCATTGACCTCTCCCTGAAGTTCCAGGGCCTGGTACCTGTTACTCAAGGGCAACTGGGAGGGTGAAGGGGGTTGGGAGGGTTTTTGCTTGCCTCTCCGCGGACGGAGCACCCTCCATTCCTCCCTGTCTCCCGAGCCCTCTCTTTCTGTCTGATGACAGGAGGGGAGGGGATCCATCACTTGCTCACCCTTTTCCGACTGCCCTTGCCTCAGGGTGAAGCTCCACCCATCTATTTCTCTTTCACACTCTCTAATAGTTCTTAGTTCTTATTCTTCATACTAATGTGCGGGTTCAGCTTAAGATGGGCAAATAACCAAGAACAGCTTATCAGGGAAAGCTGATCCATCCCTTGTCCTTAATGAGACATTCAGAGAATCATAGAATCACCATGGTTGGAAAGGACCTCCAGGATCATCAAGAACAACATTATGCCATCATCTCCCTAACCACTAGACCATTAGACCATGGCCTCAAGTGCTTCATCCACTCGTGTTTTAAACACCTCCAGGGACGGCGACTCCACCCCCTCCCTTGGCAGCCAGTTTCAGTGCCTAACCACCCTCTCAGTAAAGAACTTCTTCCTGAGGGTCCCTCCCAGCTGCTGGGGAAAACTAACCCCATCCTGGCCGAACCAGGACATAATCCACCCCTTATTCTATACCATGTATGTCATGCCCAGCAGCCATTTAACAATCAGGAAAAAAAAAACTCATGGTGTATTTTCACCTAAAATCAAGTCCCCTTGTGGTACACATTGGACTTCTCCATCCTCCCGCATCACCCACCAGGTGCACCCAGGTCCATGAGCAAAAGCAATCCTGTGGATGGGTTTGCTTTGCCTGGCGCAGGACTAATCTGCGGGACGGGACTGGAGAAATCAGGAACGACTCAATGTGAGTTATCCGGAAAGCTCGTTTTATTGCGCAGATACATTCACTTATATATCATTCTTTTGTCAAATCACCATGACTAAGCATATCTTATTATCTTAGGTTTTCATTAGACCACTTCTACATCAATCATTAACTTTTAACCTATGCTTCAGCCTCTAATTATCATATTCTCTGCCTTGCCTGTTAGTTCCCTATCTTATGTAACTTAGTTCCTTGTACTACTCTGCAAGGACAGTACGTCCTTGAGGCCTAATCTTGGCTGCTAGCGCCTGCACAGTAGCCTGTTCGTGCACCTGCTCTGACACTCCATGTCCATTACTCACAAGCCAAACTCCCACACTAATCCAGACCATTTTTCCCAATCATAGAATCATAGAATCACTAAGGTAGGAAAGGACCTACAAGATCATCAAGTCCAACTTTTATCCCATAATCTCCCTAATCACCGGACCATTAGACCATGGCCTCAAGTGCTTCATCCACTCGTTTTTCAAACACCCCCAGGGACGGTGACTCCACCACCTCCCTGGGCAGCCTGTGCCAGTGCCTAACCACCCTCTCAGGAAAGAACTTCTTCCTAACATCCAACCTAAACTTCCCCTGACGCAACTTGAGGCCATTTCCTCTCATCCTGTCATTAGCAATTTGGGAGAAGAGACCAACACCAGCCTCACTACTCCCTCCTTTTAGGTAGCTGTAGAGGGCAATGAGGTCTCCTCTCAGTCTCCTCTTCTCCAGACTGAACAACCCCAGTTCCCCCAGCCGGTCTCCATAAGGCCTGTGTTCCAGACCTCTCACCAGCCTCGCTGCCCTTCTCGGGACTCGCTCCAGCACCTCAATGTCCTTCCCATACTGCGGTGCCCAGAACTGGACACAGTACTCGAGGTGTGGGCTCACGAGTGCCGAGTACAGGGGCACGATCCCCTCCCTGCTCCTGCTGCTCACACCGTTTCTGATACAGGCCAGGATGCCATTGGCCTTCTTGCCCACCTGGGCACACTGCTGGCTCGTGTTCAGCCGCTGTCAGCCAACACCCCCAGGGCCTTTTCCGCCAGGCAGCTTTCCAGCCACTCTGCCCCAAGCCTGGAGCGCTGCATGGGGTTGTTGTGGCCCAAGTGCATGACCCGGCACTTACCCTTGTTAAACCTCATGCAATTGGCCTCAGCCCATCGCTCCAGCCTGTCCAAATCCCGCTGCAGGGCCTCCCTACCCTCAGGCAGATCGACACTCCCACTCAGCTTCGGGTCCTCTGCAAATTTACTGAGGGTGCATTCGATCCCCTCATCCAGGTCACCGTTCCATAACCTTCCCTGGCACCGAGGTCAGGCTGACAGCCTGGAGTTCCCCGCATCCTCCTTCCTGCCCTTCTTGTAGATGGGGTCACATTGGCAAGTCTCCAGTCATCCGGGACCTCCCCCGATAACCAGGACTGCTGAGAGATGATGGAGAGCGGCTTGGCAAGTTCCTCCGCCAGCTCCCTCAGCACTCTCGGGTGGATCTCATCCAGCCCCACAGACCTGTGGGTGTCCAATTGACTCAGCAGGTCCTTCACTACTATTTCCTGGATTATGAGGGGTTTATTCTGATCTCCATCCCAATCTTCCAGCTCAGGGAACTGAATACCATGAGGAGAGCTGGTCTGACTGTTAAAGACTGAGACAAAGAAGGCATTAAGTACCTCAGCCTTTTCCCCATCCTTGGTTACAATGTTCCCCCTCACATCCAATAAGGGATGGAGATTCTCCCTGGTTCTTTTTTGTTGTTAATATATTGGTAAAAACTCTTCTTATTATCTCTTGCAGCAGTGGCCAGGCTGAGTTCTAGCTGAGCTTTTGCCCCTGTAATGTTCTTCCTACACAGCCTAACTAAATCCCTACACTCTTCCCGAGTAGCCTGCCCCTTCTTCCAGAGGTGGTAGACTCTCTTCTTTCTCCTAAGTCCCAGCAGGAGCTCCCTGTTCAGCCAGGCCGGTCGCTTTCCCCGCCAGTTTGTCTTATGACACCTGGGGACAGCCTGCTCCTGCATCTCTAACAGTTTCTCCTTGAAAAGAGTCCATCCTTCCTGAACCCCTTTGCCCTCTAGGACTGTTCCCCAAGGGACTTTCTCCACCAGTGTTCTAAACAGGTTGAAGTCTGCCCTTCGGATGTCCATGGTGACAGTTTTGCTGCCCCCCTCCTAACTGGGCTAAGGATCGAGAGCTGTATCATTTCATGGTCGCTCAGCCCAAGACGGCCTCCGGCCACCACATCCCCTACCAGCCCTTCCCTGCTCGTGAACAACAGGTCTAACAAGGCACCTTCCCTGCTGGGCTCACTTACCAGCTGAGTCAGGAAGTTATCTTCCACGCACTCCAGGAACTTCCTGCACTGTTTCCTCTCTGCTGTGTTATATTTCCAGCACATGTCAGGGAAGTTGAAGTCCCCCACAAGAACAAGGTCCTACGACTTTGCAGCTTCTGCCAGTTGCCTACAGAACAGTTCATCAACCTCTTCGTCCTGGTCAGGTGGCCTGTAGGAGACTCCCAGCAGGATATCCGCCTCATTCACCTTCCTCAACTTCACCCATAAACATTTGACTGGCCCATCACGCTTATCAATCTCCATACAGTCGAAACACTCCCTAACATAGAGCGCCACCCCACCGCCCTTTCTACCCTGCCTATTCCTCCTGTAGAGCTTGTAGCCATCCATTGCAGCACTCCACTCATGAAAGTCATACCACCATGTTTCCGTGATGGCAACTTCATCACAGCTGTCGTGCTGCACAATGGCTTCTAGAAAAGCAGGCAGCAGCAGTTCCCTGTCCTGTGACAAGCAACCTCAGGCTCTCCTTAGCCTCACCCACACTCTCGTTCCAGCAACAGGTTGTTGCATGTGACATGCACAAGCCTTGCAAAATTTCTTTTTGGAAATGCAGTCAAACTCTCACTGTTTCTAAAAAAAAAATGGGAAGGATGCTCATATCTTCTCCCTTGTTTCATGAAGCTGGCCAAATGCAGAAGGGAAAGGCAAGAGTGAATTTAAGTGGATCAGGTGGCTAAGTCACAGAACCAATTAATTCTCAATGATCAAGAAAGCAATATAAACTCCTAGCAATACCACAAGATAACGAATTCATTTTGCTATGTTAAATATACATGATAGATTACAGTGACATACCCAGATATTGGGTTGTGCCGTAACACTTTTGGTAGCTGGGCAATTTTTAAAAACCCTTCTAGATAATTAATCCAAAGTCACAGGGACTTATATTTCTAAGTAACTTCACCACTTCTGAAATGTTTCCTAGTTAAACTTGTCAAAATGCACACCATTATAAACTTCAGCTGGTTTAAATCCCAAGGTATCTTTCTGATGTTTAAACAGCTGACTGTTTCACTGCTACCTATTTTAATTAAACTGTACACTCTGAAAATAACATTGTAAAAAAACACGCTAATTGCTAATGTTTGAGCTACCCCCTGAGAACAGTCATATGTTAGGAACCACTGTTTAGCAATAACTCGATTGCACTCTGTACTTGACAGAGGCATTGTGGAAATGTAAAAGCCAAGTGTTCACTGCTACCGAAATGGTACTAATTCTGGACCATGCAATACATTTAAAAATATGGATTCCATTTTTAAAATCAGACTAAATCCATTCCCACTGAAATCAGTGACAATATTTCAACACTTTATGCTTTCAAAAAATTTCACCTTGATGATCACAAAGGATTCACTATCTAACAAGAAATTCCCCTCTGATCCTTCATACAACTTGGATGACTAACTCCATGATCACACTGATACTCTCACACTCTTATGGGGCTCCAATCTTAAATAAACACTGGCTGAGGTCCTTACAAACTTCCATTATTAAGTTTCTGAAATCTATCAGTTTATTTGCAGGAGCTAGTTAAGAGACTCCTTTGCTTCTGATGTTCAGTTACTTCACAATTCTATATTTAGAATCATTATAATTACAGCCTATACAATGATTATATCTAAAGTTCCAAATATGCCACTTCCAGTAGCGTAAAGTAAATGCAAAAGTCATTTCATGCATCTTCTGAGGTCTGTAAAGTAACTGTAGCTGTTTAATATAGTAAAATCCCAAGTATCTCAAGTACATGGTAGTCAGTTACCACTCCCATAGGAATACCTTAGAGCATCTTCATTGTTTTACATTAGATACGTGTATTTCATAGCAAGATCTCCAATAAAACAACAGACTGTGCAAGAGGTCTACTGATGTCATAAGAGAGCTTATTGTCAGTGAAACAACCTTGTTGCTTTAATGGAACTAGACTGCTCATAACAGTGTGAACCTATGGATGATGGTTTTTATGCGGGTTGGGTTTTTTTAAAGGTTACTGTACTTTTGAATCAGCAGAATAGTGTTTGATCTTTACCTACATCCAGTTTTGCTCCACCTTTTGAAAAGGCCATCCTCTAGTGTCTCCTAAATACCCTATCAAGATACATTTCCCAAAGTCTAAGCACTGCAGAAGTTTAAAAATTTACACTTTCAATGGAATTACATGCAGAATAATTAGGCATGTAGAAGAAGAATTATTGGCAGGAGCAAGCCAAAAGGCCTACTCCTCACCAGCATAACTGAATCTACTTTTACTCAATGCTAATGTAACACTGAAAATCAGGACTGGACTGAACAGGGGGAAGAAAAGATTTGGGGGTACAAAGGAAGGAAAGCAGTAGTGAAAAAGAGGGAAAAGTGTATGATGGTCATCAAGAGATTAAAAGAAAAAGACAGCAATTGCTAGCATTCAACCCTAGTATTATATTTTACCAAAGAGAGAACTAAAAGAGGCAAACTCATCCCCTCCTTTTGAAGGACTGTGGGAACCACCCATCTGTCACCCTTAATTCAGGCCTCGGGGTTCAGACCCCAGCACTTCAGTCTCTTAATGTTTAACATCACAACTTAATTACATTTTTGTATTTGTCACTTGAAATAAATATGCCCCTTTCTCTTTAATCCTTCCTGTTCATTGAAGTGTTCCATTTTTCCATTCTCAAGGAAAAGGCAGGAGGAAGTTATTTTTGTACTTTCTACTCTGTCTCATTTTTTATCAACATGATTGAAGCTTTCAGTTTCACAGGTGATCTGGGCAGCCAAACTCCTGAACAGCTTAAGAGATCACATACTAAATTACGATGATTATTAAAGAACTTAGAGAACTGACCATCACAATGGCAAGAGTTTTCAGCAAGCAGCCTAAGCTTGTAACACTATTTTTCCAGACTCAAAACCTTGTTGAATTTTTTTATGAAGTTTTGACTTCTCAGTGTCAGGTTTTTTTCCACTCAATATCCAATACAGATGACCTTTCACACTATATATTTTTTTTGTTTTATTCCAGTGAAGGCACTCTCCCTCCGAGTAATCTCCTCTCCAAACAAACATAGCCTCTCAAGCAGTTCACAAATCCACCTGTACTGTTTTTCAGACTCCTCCTCTCCTGTCTGAGTTAGGATCTGAGCCAGTTCCTTTCTCATGAATGTTTCGCCACCAATGCAGACTCAGCACCTCCCTTTGCAATCAGTCACTGCAAACGTGACCACAGTCCTGTCTGTTTGGTCAATAACCTGGTTGTCAGATTCGACTTCATGTAGACCTTCATGTTTAAACTCCTTCCAAGTCCTGAGATCCATTTTTCTATGTATTCATGCCAATTACTTCACAGTTACGGTAACTGCCTTTCCTCTGGCCTTGACCTTATGCAACCTTATTTCCCTCATATTCATGCAAACCACTCCTGTGAAGTCTATTATCTGAAGTCCACTGTTCAGGATGGGCCCATGTAATTTCTCTCATTGTGCTCTCTGGTTCCTCCTTTCTACTGCATCCGACACGAGATATTTGTTTTCCCCTAGCATATGACTTCTCGTTCACCATCAGGTCATGATGCCATTCTTTACAAACCACTTGTCACATTTCCAGACTGCCAGTGTATGTTTTCTCTCACAGAACATCATAGGTTTCTAAAGAGTTCTCTGCAAACACCTACAAAGCCATGCTAATTACCTTCCTTCTTTTAAACTCTTCCTGAGGTACCCAAAAAATCAAATTATTCAACATTAAACTACCATGGAGAGATGTTTTCCCTTTGTCTGCCTCCATGGCTGTTCTGGGTTTCTGCAGTGCTCAGCACAGTGCAGCTCTATGCTGGGACCACAGCTCCCATGGGCTGCAGGGACACTGAAAAAAATCACCAACAAATATGAAATTTATATGAAAGATAAGGCAAGGGAGCAAGCTACATTCAGTTTCCTTCCCCAGACCAAGACTTAACACTAAGGCAACAAGGAAAAATGCTAACTTATGCTGTCATGCAAACACCAGAAATTCAAGAAAGAATAGCAACCAATCAGCCTCTACCCTATATCCCTCAAAGTCCTGCACATGCCAGTCTTTTCCTGCTTTCCTCTGCGTTCTGTAAGTACCTGGGACTTGAAATGATAATTTGTGTTCATCTTTTCGAGCCTTGCAGATCACAGCACCAGCGTTACTCAGAGTAATGAAACACAGACATTAATTCAGTGTGTTACTACCACCCCCAGTCAGTCCAGAGGCAGAAAGTAAAACTGCAAAAGTTCTGCAGTGTACGTGATTTACAAGATGTTCTTAAATTAAAAAAAATAAAAAGCCCATCTTAATAACAAGTGGAAGATTTGATGTCTGAGAAATATATTAGAGTCTGCTTCAAAATGTCAGCATTTTCAAGACAAGACCATTTAAAAGGCATAACCTAATGAATCAACAGCACCAAAGCCCATCTAAATCAAAACTATAATAAGATGCTTTTAGAATCATCACCCCCTGCTTTTTTTCTCTCCACCCTTGTTATTTCATTTTCAGAGATGTCCATGGTTAGCCAGTACTCAGGGCTAAACCGTAGCAGTAAGTAAATCACCCAAGGCTCCCTCCCCAGATGGGGAGGAGAATTGCATGACTAGGTGGTGTGGGATACCCCTGTGAGTCAGCTGCCCTGGAACTCTCAGCTGACTGGGGGCTGCTCATGGCTGCCTGCATGGCTGGCCATGCGGCTGTGCCTGGGGAACCAGGACATTGGGATAATGTACGAATGTTTATGTATAATATTTATATGTGTTTAAATGTTTGTTTACCCATTTCCCTATCTTGGAATAAAAAATTAGTGGAACCACTCGTATCCCCTATTAAGTTACACGTTTAACTTCTGCTAAGGGATCACAGGGGAAATGGCTGACATTTGTGAAAGTTAAATCGAAGTTGTTAACTTGGAATAACAAAAGAGAAATTGGATTTGTATTTGCCATTTTCATACACTGGTGGATATTTCTGAGCCCTAGTATAAGAAATAAATTGTTTGTTTGGATGTTCCTGAATCATTTCCATGACCATAACCAAAATCATTGGCATGGTGAAATTAATTTTAGCTGGTTCTAGAGGTACTGAAGCTGCTGTTTAGAACAAAAGCCCCTATATCCTTTCAGATTAGGAGACACATTGCAATATTTGACACATTTGCGGAGGGTCACCATCCATTGTTTTCTTCTCTACAGTCCCTGCCATATTTGGCTTCCCAGGAGGGTAAGTAAATGTGTACCCACAGAAAATATATGGCAACTTTCTCCTACAGTTTGTATATGCAATAACAAAAATCAAACAAAACAGGGTCTCACTGAAATATGGGGCCAATTCTGTGCTGATCTGGTACAGACATGAAAATGAATACTTGTCATGTAATCAAAGGGAACAAATAATGTAGAAGAAAAATTCTGATTCACTAATTGTAGTTGTACTAATGTTAGATTATAGTTGTTTGTCAACTGTAAGTACTGGCACTTAGTTCTCTGGATACTTACTTTTCTTAGCTGCATCAATTTGTATTTAAAGTTTGTTTTTTGGTGATAATTCTTGCCATGGGAATTCACTTGCTTATATATCCACAAAGTGAACACAATGAGTGACAATGCAGTGAATCTGATCTTTTTAGAAGTTCAGATAAATGCCCATCTGTTGTTTTTTTTTTTAATTATTGTTGTCATTATTTCATTTTATCTAATTAATTTTATAAGTCATCTTTTAGTGATGGCATAAACAAATCTACTGTTTCCATTCCTGCATCTCTAGCAGTGATGAGAAATATAGGATGTAGGGACTGGAATTATCTTGATGGAACAGCCTTTCTTAAAATCTCAGTCTGGTTTAATCACATTAGTTGTGTTTATATCCATTGAATTATAGAAATCAAATATTTTGCTTTTGTCACAGGTATTTCTAGCATTTTCAGGGTTAGTGTGCCACTGAAATAATCACAAGACTTTTACTTTGGATGGACTGAAAAATAAAACCATTGGCATACAGTGTAAATTGCTGTGGACCAGTAATTTAGCAATGGGTTTGGGCAACAGGTATTGCTCTCCATCCAACATTCCTGTCATTGTCTGAAGCAGATGGCTTCAATTTCATACTCAGTTTTTCGGTCTGTAAAACAGAGATTGTAAATTTATTATTCAGAACAAACAAAGTTTTTCTATGACTGGTCAGTGATATAGGCTTGGAAAAATACATTGTTTTATTTGGAAAATTATACATTTACATATGAAAGCTAGAACTGCCTGAGGAATGGGGATAGGTTTCTTCTCAAAAAATGTCTTTTCCTTCATATAGAAAAATTTAACAAGAAACACTGAATTCTTCTTAATCACACCTTCAGTTGTTAATGGTTTAATTTAGGAAACAGAATAATTTAACACCTAATAGTGATCAGTAAGGGTTGTGATGCTGCACCTGCCCCATATGGGTATTGTGCCTTTTACTAATATGGAAAAAATTCCCCTTTTCCTTCTACAGTTTTTCTTCTTCATGCATTTCTTATGAGTAGCTGAAATTTCTGATTTCGTCTTTTATTTCCATCCACTTCTCTATCCCTGCCCTTCTAATAAAGAAATAATAGAATAAGAGAGCAAAACAGGAGCATATTTTGTCTTCTGAGCACTCTGAATTTGAAAAGGTGATGAGGTGATAAATATCTTAAGGGTGGGTGTCAGGAAGATGGGGCCAGACTCTTCTCAGTGGTGTCCAGTGACAGGACAAGGGACAATGGGCACAAACTGGAACACAGGAGGGTCAGTCTTAACATAAGGAAACACTTCTTTACTGAAGTGGAACAGGCTGCCCAGAGAGGTTGTGGAGTCTCCATCTCTGGAGACATTTAAAACCTGTCTGGATGTGTTCTTGTGTGGTCTACTCTAGGATCCTGCTCTGGCAGGGGGATTGGACTAGATGATCTTCAGAGGTCTCTTCCAACCCCTACCATTCTGTGATTCTGTGTTTCTGCATCACGCAGCCTGACAGCGATGGCTCACCTCTGTGTGGATGGGAAGCTCTGTAGGGCCAGTGCTGAGGTGGGTGACGTATAGCCATGTGAGCCCAAACATTCAGGACAGGAACGGTAAAGGAACTCTCAAGATCTAGATCGTAAAAACCCTTGAAAAAAGACAAAGGAGCAGAAGACCCAGATGGATCTTGATACTCTGGTTTAAGCTATGTTGTCCATCATAGCATAACAATCCCAAACATGAAAAAAAGATACATAGAGGCCAGTCTTTCTGTCTTTGACAGGAAAGAAATTCCCTCCACAGAAGCAAAATCCTGAAAAAGAACTGCATAATAAAATCTAGATGGAACAACAGAGACATCTCTTCTTCTTGGGGAGTTAATATATATTACTTAAGACTTGGCAACCGCTTAGCTACAGACATACTGTTGCTTCTCTGTTAGTGTAACTCTCACATCCCAGTGAGAAAGTTTACTTCCTTCACACCTGGTCTTGTGTGCTATTAAACCATCACAGCAGCTGCTGAATTATTTATCTTTTTCCAGCAGACAAAACTAGTATTCTACCTGAAAGCCTCCTTGTGCAAGAGGAAAAAAGCAGTTTGAAGGAGAGAATGTATTACAAAATCTGCAGTACAAAAGTTTACATCATTAAGCATTTAGGGTTTTGAAGTGCTGGGGTCTGAACCCTGAGCCCTGAATTAAGGGTGACATATGGGTGGTCCCCATGGCCCTTCAAAAGGAGGGGATGAGTTTGCCTTTTGGCTTTCCTCCAAGGTGCAGCTGACCTTGTAAGGAGAGCCCTTGGGTAAACAAGCCCCAGGTGCCCCCATTGGGTCAATGAGTGCCAGGTTCCTGCTGTGGGGATAAAAGCTGGGCCCACTTGCAGGAAGGGTGGGGTGTCTGTCTGTGAGGTGGCTGCACTGTGCAGAGTTTCCTGTTGGGGAAGGACCTCCTGGCTCCTCATGCAATCGGGTCCCAGTCAGGTCTGGCACGTACAAATGTGGGCTTTGTGGGGAGGCAACATGGGGTTACTTCTGTCATATGTTCTCCTGGTTGTCTCCCATCTGCTCTGTGGGTTATCTCGTGTCTCTGTTTGTTCCATCTGTTATGAGCGATATTGTGTCATTCCTGGGGTCACTGGGGTTGATGTCTGTTATTCGTGATCTATCTGACTTGTTTGTACCCCCAGCAATCCTCTATATACTGACCCCTTTACATGAAATAGAACCTACCTACTGGATTGTTGTTCTGCTGCTGGCTGTGTCCTTTTTACTGGGCCTACTAATTGGCAAAACAGGTTTGCATAGAGAGCAGTGGCATGCAACAGCAGGCATGTCCCTAAGTGATTTTTCTGCAATCAGGATTTCATTCATTACCCAATTTTCATGCAAGTCCCCTGGCATTTGAAATATGTTTCAAGGTAGGCTTCCCAAGGGCTTTTCCCCTCTTGTAATAACAGATTTGCAGTTTCCAAAGACAGATCTAAATATCTTTGGTTCAGATTACTTAAGGCCTGCAAAGCAGGATTCTCTGTCATCCTCATCACATCTCACCACTCCAGAACAGATAGCAGATTAATATCTGGTCTGTGAATAGTTCATCAGTGTCCCCAGCTAAGGTGCCTTGCATTGCTTTACCTGGGGGCACCAACAGAAAAAGCACTGCACTCTACAGGAGAATGAGGGTGTGGATGGCAAAGAGCGGGAGAAGGGAAATAAGAGAAGGTTTCTCTTGTCATCATGAGAAAAGCAACAGAGCTAGTCCTGGCAAAGTTCTCCGCTCTGATTATGTATACGCTTTTATTCAATCACTGTAGTGCTCTGTGTCTGACACTTGGTCAATAGTGCAGTCTACAACTGATCAGACTAAAACAGTCATCCTAGAACACCCTGGAATTTCATTAGTTTCTTTTCAATGTTGTCTTTGTAATTAGGCGTTTGCTTGGAAACAGAAATTTACAGCATGGTTCTCTGCTTTTTCACATAAAAAATCAGAGACTCTAAACAGTGATGGAAACTTTTTCCCTATCAGAAAAACTGCTCTTAAATCATTTCCCGTTTGTAAAAAAAAATTTTAAATATAATATAATCAAAGCCACAGATGGATTCCTCATCTCAGAATTTTATCTGCTCTTCCCAAGGTTCAGAAATTTTGGAGTTTATATTTTGGTTATCATCTAAATGATCTCATAATCTAAATCCATTTTCAAAAGTGTTTTGTTAGTATTTTTTGTTTGTTGGTTTTTTTTTAAATTAAGTATTATTTATTTATTTATATTTTTCCCTCTGTGATTCCTGTAAATGTGCAAATTAAAATAAATTCCTTCCTTGAATTTCTATGACAAGCTGGATACAATATTTTTTGTCCTCTCTTTCAGTATCTTTTTTGTAATTTTGAGGGAAATGGAACCAAAACAGGAGGTAGACCATTCCTTAAGTTCATATGAAGTAGACACTCACTGAAGTCGTTCTTAACTGATCATAACATAGACACTTTTAAAATTTGCTCCTTGGCTTTAATGGAACAGTCAAAACTGCATTTTTACCTCTGTAGAAAATTAGGTAGTAAGTTTGTACTGTTTAAAACTATTGACGCTTCTTATAGAACTGTTGTTAAAAAGACAGTTGTTGCATTACATGATGATGATGGTTGTGAAAAATCACTGTCTGTTCCCAGGATAACTCAACCAGAATATGCAATTAAATGTGCTTTTATTGTGCTTTTTATCCTATTATATTTTTTTGTCTTTTTTATTTTTATTTTTTATTTTTCTCCCATCTCTCCTACCCAATTGGCTTCTGTACCTCAGACTAACTAATTTCATTTGTTTTTTTTTGTATTGTTGCCTCTTTTCCTGGCACCCTTTTAGCTCTACCTCTGACCTTGGTTGCATCATGCTCACTGCAGGATGCATCATGAGTCCCTGTTGACAGCTGCCAACTGGTAACTTTTTCCAAGATAAGGTGAAAAAAATATGGTCTGTCTGGGGGCTGATCTAGGGCAAGTGAATGGCTTTGAGAGGTTGTCTGAAAGGGCATGTTTGTCCCCAACTCTGAGATCGAATCCAAAGTAAACCTGATTTCTCTCTAGGCAAAGGCTAAGGCAATCCTGCCAAGCCCTCTCTAGTCCATTACATTAATGTCATCTATGAGAATCTTTCATAAAGTGGATCTGTCTACCGAATCACTCCTCCTCTATCTCGCTACCCCCTAGGACAAAAGCAGGCAGTACCTTTGACTCAACCTTCTCCCCAGGCAGAGCCAGGGTATTTGACTGAAAAATAACATAAAAGAATGATTCAGAAATCCCCCTGAGACAGTAATCTCCTGCCACTATCACCCTCAAAGCATGAGGGTGTTTTGACATGAAAGTATGCATTGTGTAACCTTTTAAGATTGTATCCTTCATTCTTTCTTCTATAGCATAATTTCATCCTTAATTTTTAAAGCATTGCTTCTTCCCAACACTTTCAATATTTTATTTGTTTCCTGTTTAACACCCCTTATTCCATATTATGCCTTTTCACTATTGTCTCAGAATTTCTGCTCAGCCTCTGATGTTTTCATAGCCTGCCATTTTCTTAGCTTCTCTCTTTGTCGTGGTCTTACCTTCCATTTTCCTACAATCTTCTTCATGGTCCAGAGGAGCTTTTATCTCTCTAGTTTTTGGATGTAGAATAGGTGTGGTGGTTTGACCTTGGCTAAATGCCAGGTACCCACCAAGTCACTCTGTCACTTCCCCCCCTTCTCTGAGCAGGGCAATAAGGGGGAAAGAAAATAAGATAGAAAAAACAACCCTTGTGGGTAAAACAAAAGCAGTTTTAATGCAAGCAAAGCAAGGTCCGTGCGCGGAAGCAAAAAGAGAAAACAGATTTATTCTCTACTTCCCTTGAGCAGGCCATGTGGGGCCTTCTCAGGAAGCAGGGCTGCGATACGCATAGCGGTTGCCTCGGAGGACCAAGGGTGACCCCACCCCCCTTCCTCCTTTTCCCAGCTTTATACTTGAGCAGACATCATAGGGTATGGAATATCCCTTTGGTCAGTTGGGGTCAGCTGTCCTGGTTGTGTCCCCTCCCAAGATCCTGCCCACCCCATCCCACTGGGGGGAAATGTTGGAAAGAGCCTTGGTGCTGTGTAAGCACTGCTCAGCAGTAGCCACAGCATCAGTGTGTTATCAACACCCTTCTAGCTCCCAACATAAAACACAGCACCATGAGGGCTGCTATAGGGGAAAATCAGTTCCGGCTCAGCCAGACCCAGTACAATAGGTATCTTATGAAATCTTTCCTTGTTTCTTCCTAATTTGCTCCTTTAACCCATTTAGTTGTTTTAGTTTCCTTCTGCATATATCTTTCCTCAGTAGCCTCCTTCTCTGGGTTCTTCTTTCGATATGCATCTGTCTTTTCCAGACCTGCCTTCCACATTTACTACTACAACTCATTTACCTCCAATAGCTTGAAGCTGCACATTAAAGTGTTGAGAAAAAGACTACTTAAAATATGGGTGATGATATGGTCATCTTAGTGGCTAACCTTCAAGTGTGATTGAGGCGTATTATACTGTGAAAGCTATAGCATTCTTCTATATCAATAGATGAAGAAGAAAGTCCAAGCATCAAAATGAAAAGAAGTAGGGAGGAAGGGCAGTGACCTTTAAAATCCATTGTGGATAGGTCAAGTCAATTCTATTTGTTTGCTTGTTCATTTGTTTGTTTGTTTTGCGGCATGGTCTTTTACCACTGTCTCATCAACATATATTGAAATTAAAATGCAATCTATAAGCAGGCATCCAATTAATGCCAGGATCAGACTAGCCTCAGTTCTTAGGTGAGTTCTTCTAGCATAAGTGTGCTGGAAGAGGCTTTATGCAAGGTTAGGTGGTTAGTCTTTAATACAGCTGTTACGTTATGCCCGTCAGCTGTAGCACACTCCCCAATTTGCTCCTTATGTTGTTTACAAAGTACAGTGACAGTACATCTTTTGTCCTTGCCAGCAGATGCAGCTGTTAAAACAGGTTTTTTTACTTTTTTTTAAAATGCGAATTCAGTAACTGTGATATGGCCTTCGTGTGCAAACCACCCTGCTCCAACTATGTAAAAATAAGAAGGAAACTAACCCCAAACCCTTTCACAAGCATGAAGAGGTAACATTTTCCTACTATGTAATGTCTCAATGTATTTTTTTTTTTTGCCATTCTATAGCATCTAAAGGCCTGAGATTTATAATGAACAATCTCTGATTTGATCCTACTTCTAATCTTCCTCTTGTGGAGGGAAGAATTTTGATAAGTTGGTATCCCCCTGCATCCTGTTTCTTTAGCAAAGTCAGAATCATACCTTTGCCTGAAAGAAATTTTACATAAAGACTGAAACATAGGACCTCTGGGTTAAAATAAATATCTCTTCCATGTTTTTTAGTAAATCACCGAATAGATACACATTTGGGCAGAAATATACAACTTTTACAGGTATTAAATGAAAATAATTTGATGCTATTATCAAACTTATGGACAAAACGATTACTATGTTGACTACAAAAATTATGTGCCATAAATAAATAGAAGAGAGAATTATGTATTTTGCTTCACTGACTGTTCTATACTAAACCAATGTGTTTGGACTGTGAATAGCATAGACTGCTTCCTCAACAAGATTTTTAAGCTTTCCTACTAGATTGCATTTATTTTTATTTTTATTTTTTGCTTAATTTTCTTTCCAGAACACATCTGAATTGCAGGTGTCTGTAGCAGGAAACTACTACAGTTTAAAAAGTGGTGGTGTCTGTTTCTGGTTCTGATAAAACTGTGATATAGGGCTGTTTCTGTGGGTGAAATTTGCAGGTATATGTATGGTGAGGATATTCTGAGAAATGACTTCCATGTGTTTTCAATAGATTTATTACTTTTTGTACTATGGTGGTATTTTCCACTTTTTGGTGCTCTTAGTGCTTTCAGAAAGACAAAATAAAAACAAAAAATGTGTAAATATTAGCCTTTGCTGAAGTTTATAGACTGAATCTAAAGTAAATGCTGGTGTTCTAAAAAAAATAAATACAAGGTTTGATCTTTAAAGATAAGACAGTCACTTCACCTATAGCTCTTTCAACAGTGAATTGTTACGTGATGATCCAAAGCTATCGACTTATAGTGTCAAGGTATTCCTTATGGGGAGTTCTGTATTTTGTAATTTGGTTGGTTTTTTTGACTACAGGAAGACTATGAAGATATATCTAATTGCTGATAATTTTGTTTTCTAAGGAGTCAGTTTGAACAGTCAGACAGCTTATATTATTTTTCAAAAGCTATCTGAGACACCTGGAATTACAAGACACTTTGGTATTTTAATGATGAGAAGTATTTATTTCCAGGATTTTTGAATAGGAAAACAGTATTATATTTGAATTATGGAATCTGTTTATAAAAGAAGAGCCAGCTTCATCGTTGGGGATGCATCACTTAATTCAGAGATATTACATTAGTGTTGAATTTGGCTCTAAGTACTAAAAGCAGCATGCTAAATGTATTTATATTTGGCTTTCATGTATACATTAGTCTGGCAAGTGTATCTTGTGGGCACCTGTTTGACACAGAGATTTATGGAGAATGCCAACATTTGGTCTTGCTATTTAAAAAGAATTTGTTAATTGTCAAGAAAAGTAAACTGTTAACATCTTTATTTACTGATGAGACAAAGCAACAGTACTGAAACGTATTCAAAATGGGCAGCCATTTATTAGACCCTAAAGCATTGAAGTTTTTAAACTGCAGGCTTTTTTTTTTTTTCCCTATGTTTTGATTTTGATTATAAACAATCCTTAAATAGATGTTTCATTTTACCAAGGGGCTAGATAGTTCCCTTTTTACTAAACGTCGTACATAGCTTGTGTCAGAGGGTGATTTTGGATGTCAATAAATGCTAAATAAACTCTTACTGGTTTGCCCTTCCTTTCTACTCACTTTTTTTTTTCTTCCAGTTGCTGTCTTAGTGCATCTAAAAGTTATGGCTTTCCAAGTTGCAGACTTTATGTTTCTGGTTGCATGTATGTATGTATCGAAGTGTTGGAATTATTTACAAAGATAAAATTACAAAATCAGCCCCATGTGATGGGTAGAGCTGTAGCAGTGAGCAGAGAGAAGGATTATGAGAAAATAATGTGGTGAAGATTGACTAAACAAAGGGAAGAGCAGTCAGCCACAGCCGTACAAGCAACATAGTGGAAGTCGCTTCCAAGTAAATCAGTGTTTCAGCCCATGTGTGAGTGCAGCTTTGAATCAGTTCCCTTGAGTACCTGATAAGCTGTCTGGAGGTCAACATGGCCTTGGTGAGCTTTTGGATAAGTAGCTCCATACTGCTGTAGCTACATGGCTATCTGTTTTCAAATTCAAGAGTTTTAATATAGATCAATTTGTATATACAAGCTGCAACCACACCACTGAAAGCAACATCGTCAGTCAGTCACTGTCGTCCTATTTCACAGAAAGGTCACAGCGTATGCAACTGCCTTGCCTGAAATGTGAGGCTGACTGTAAAAATAGCTATATTCCAGCAGAATGTTTCTTTCTCCAGCACAGCTCCTCATGTTTTCCTTCTAAATTATTCCCCATCTCTCCCCCATCTTGCCCTTCCATTTGCAGTGCATGTTATTTTTGTAACCATCTTCTTGCTCCTTCCTTGGATAAAGAATGCCAAAGAAAATTGGTTTCTATGTGGCACTACTTTGCATATATCTAATGTGCATTACCAGGACCAAGGGAAAGAATGAATATGAGCCCCAAGTGTGATTCTGGTTTAGATTTCCAGCAAATCCTGCTCAGTTTGCTGCTGTGATCATTGTTAGTGAATTTTTCACATGAGTAAAAGTTTGGGGAACATGACACTGTGTTTTATACTGTGTTGTAATTTGGCTAAATCACGGAACTGCACGTTTAGATCCATTTCCCAGATTTGCTTCACTATACGGCCTTACCCTCCACATACCTTAGCTTACCCATTTGTAAAACTGGGACTGGCATATTTTCCTAATTCTTGGGACTGTTCTGGGGTCCATTCATTCTACTTTGTAAAATTTCTTGAGATCAGATATAGCAGGAGTGGGGAAAAAATGCTTGTGTTTAAGGAGTATTTCAATGCTGAAGAACTAGGCTAGTTTGAGAATGCAGTATTTAGTTTGCAGATTGTCTTTCAGTCGTTAGAACCTGACATCTTCCTAAAATATTGCTCTGATCTCTGTATATTCCAAGTTGTTAAACTGAGGCAGTTTCCAAAATGTTTTAGAGTCAGCTGTTTCCCTTAATGTTGCCTTCTTGTTGTAATGTGAAGAAAATCAATTAAGTTTTTTAAAAAGTGGATTTCCCTTTTAAACAGGCTGGGTGAACAGAGTTATGTTTACAACTAAAATAAGCAGCTCTCTGATATTGAGTTGCTTATGGTTAAAATGCAGTTATTAGAGTCCCACCTTTATCAATATTTAAGCCTACTTTATTACTTTAAAATCTCTTGTGTTTCACCCGGGATGTCAGCAGTCTGGAAATATGTGCCTGTTAACCATCAAGTTGCCAAAACAAATTACAGTCCAAGAGAGAAGTGGGTTTGGTGGCTGGTACCACTGCTGATGTTCCAGATAAAAAAATATTGTTCACTTTTCAATTAAAATTATTACGTAGAAAGTTGATATACCATCATAATTAATGCAAAGTTTTCATACCAGGGCATTTAAGGTTCAAGCAAGCATTTACTGCATGCTTAAAACTGCCACTAACATTAATGGGAATGCTGGGTTTAGAATGAATACAAGGTCAGGTCCTAGAGGGTATGTAAAATTAGAGTACTAAGGAGGAAAATAATTTTGATGACTCTGGAAAGAAGGAAATCTCTTATTGTTTTTTCTTCTCCTTGCTGAAAAACTATTGTGGAAAAGGAAATATGTTCTGCAAAGGAGGGGGGTATGTTGATTGGAATAGAAAGGGTTACCATGTAGGAATCGACGGAGGGAGACTGCACTCTCATGTGAGGTCGGCAGAACTCGATTTATTGCGCAGATACATTTACTTATATATCATTCTTCTGTCAAATCACCACGATTAAGCATATCTTATTATCTTTTTCTTAGGTTTTCATTAGACCACTTCTACATCAATCATTAACCTTTAACCTATGCTTCAGCTTCTAATTATCATATTCTCCGCCTTGCCTGTTAGTTCCCTATCTTATGTAACTTAGTTCCTTGTACTACTCTGCAAGGACAGTACGTCCTTGAGGCCTAATCTTGCCTGCTAGCGCCTGCACAGTAGCCTGTTCGTGCACCTGCTCTAACGCTCCATGTCCGTTACTCACAAGCCAAACTCCCACAATTCCCCCTTTTTTCTTTTGCACGAACAGAACTTTATGCATTAGACTAGTGACTAGTTTTGTTATTAGCTTCCATACTATTCCTAGCCCAATTAACAAGACAATTATGATTACCCAGCGAATGCCTTCTTTGATCAAACCAAGTAACCATGGGGACAGATTGCCAAATATTTTTTGTAACCATGAATCAAACCAGCTTGTCTCCTTTTGAATCTTTGTGTTCTTTAAGCCACTGCAGTTGTTGGTGAATTGATTCCCCACGATTGCTTAGATTGAAGCAGCACATCCCTTCAAAATCTTCACATCCATGGCCTTGTGCTAAAAGCAAAGAATCAACAGCAGCTCTATTTTGCAACACAGCATGCCTAACGCTATCTAAATCTTCTATTAATTCTGTCTGTCCCTTTTTACAAATTTTTCTTTCCCTACACGCGGTCACGGATTATTTAATTGGTTAAAAGTCTCTAGTACAAGGTAAACATGCAGCTCAGTTCAGTTCCCGTTGGTTCTTAAGTTCTTCTCACACAATGTCCAATTGGTCACTCCCATCTGCTCACTCCTGCATTCCCTAGTGAAGCAGTCATTGCTCTCTCTTATTTTTTCTTCCTTTGAAGCAACTTCCAGAATGTGGCTACCTGCCTAGGCCAACATCCCGCATGGCTGGCTCACTATATGGCCATTCTCTTTTAAATGCATTTCTACAATTTCCCCTTTTTCTTCTTGAGCCAGCCATACGTTCTTCATGGCATCTTTAATCATGCTTGTTGCCTTTTTGAAAACACAAAGTACAATCATTAATACAATAGTGACCAATAACAGGTGGAATTCAATAATAGGTGGAATTAACAAAGAAACAAAGTCACCCACAGAAGAGATGGAGACAACCAAGTTAATAGACTGATCATGTAGAAGTAGTCCCATATTGTTTTCCCATGAAGCCCCATTTGCAAATGTCAAACGTGACCAGGGCCCAGTTGCAGGGAGAGTCAGGAGGTCCTTCCCCAACAGGAAAACTCTGTAAA